>CM057455.1:46425000-51225000 GCA_016271365.2 Neoceratodus forsteri
AGTTTAGCAATACAGCATGCACTTTTTAACACAGTTTTGAGTCTATCACTTTAAGCCCAGTAATAATATGCTCATAAGCCAGGTTAAACGTGAAACAGCAAATTAGTTTTATTAAGGGGTCACAAACAAGGAAGGAGCACAAATTTAGGTAAATGATTAATATTTGATAAACCAGATTAATAAACACAGTTAGTCCCTTTGACAGACTGTCCCTTAGCTGCTAGGTACCTAGATTTTATGCTGGCTGGCCAGAACCGTTGCCCAGGGTTGCAGCTGTCATTGGGTCCCTTGAAGAAAATGATTATTAAATTTAAGCAAGATGAAGCCAATTATTTGTATCCACAACCAGTTTGTCCCAGTCTATTGAATTTGGTAAAGTTAAGCAGGAACCATTTAGACATACCTCTCAACCTTTTGTCACTGAAGTGAGAGATGTGGACATTTTTGGAAACTCAAAATGAGAGACAATGAGAGAACAGACCCTCAGAATGAGGGACACCTCTAACATGAAGATACAAGCTCAGAACACTGTGAAAACCACAGTGTTACTTGTACAAAGTTTATTTTTGATTTAGTATTTTAGAATATTAAGAGTTTCTGCTTTAAAGTCTGAATTTAAGGCACATTCCTGTGTTGGCGGCACCTTTTCCATGAGGGACAGATGAGGGACAGAGCAGTTTTAAGGGGCAAAATGAGAGATGTCTCTCGTAATGAGGGACACTTGAGAGGTATGCATTTAGATGATACCATGAAAAACACAAGTTGCCAGTTGCAGGGAGCTACCCTGAATTTACTTACAGTACCTGTTGATTGCGGGCAATGACCTGGGGAAATGAAGACCTGGCGCTGGAAGCTGATGAACATGGGAAAGCTGGTCTGACACGACTTACCTCCACTTCATGACCTTTCTCTGAAGGTGGCCGCAACATACGATGGTTTTCTGCACAGGGGTTGGATCCCCAAAGCTGGTTTCTCACTGGTGGTGCTGAGGCTGGCACAAGAACAGGTGGTGTGGGCCGATTTGAGCAAAGGCCCAAGGCTGGATCAATACTATTTTGGCAAAGTTCAGTTTATTTGCTGATGACCTTTCCAGCTGGCAGATGGTTCGGTCACTGGTAAATGTGGGATCCTTTTTGGCAGTCAGGAGTCCCTGGGCAGCAGGCTTTGATCCCCAATAAACATTTAGCACCTTTAAGGAAAACAGCATTTAAGGCTCTACCTCTCAGTTTAGTTTCAGCAGGTTCACAATTACAGTTGAGGCACTGAGCAAACCCTCTGAATCCAATAAAGCCGTCTCTTACATACTCATGGACCGATCGCTTTACAGGAGCTTCTCGTCTCTCCAAAATCACAAGTTGCACTTTCAGATATTCTGGAGTTTTCTGCCACAAGTAAAAGTTCCTTTTTTTGGATTATTTTGATTAGTGCAATCAGGCATTCCAAAATAGGAAAACTACAGCAGAAGGCAAGTCAGGCCTCTCCCCACTGATTCTTCTAGGCTCATTTCTGGAGCAGATAGATAGTTAGATATTTTATTTATATAGCACCCATCTCCATAGACTCTGGGTGCTTCACAATATAACACACATCACATACAAAACATCTTTAAAAATAGAATAGAACAAATTTAAAACAGCAACAACATAAAAATACAACTGGAAGCAACAGCTTAACTGACAATCAGACAAATACTGCTATTTTTAAAACGCCTTCAACGGAAGGCTTGATTAAATAAATATGTCTTCAGATCCTTCTTAAAGACTTCCAGTGGGGGGGGGGGGGGGGCCTCCCTAAGGTAACCAGGCAGGGAGTTCCACAGGATAGGCGCAACTGCCACAAATGCTCTATCACCCGAATGCTGCAGCCTAACCCTGGGAACTCCAAGGAGGCCACCCCCGGCAGAACAGAGAGTCCGGGTCGGGTAGTATGGCACAAGGGGCTCTTGCAGATAGACTAGGCCCCTCTCATTCAGGGTCTTACAAGTCAACAGCCCTATCTTGAAGACAACCCTCCACCGGACTGGCAGCCAGTGCAGTTCGCAGAGCATCGTGGTGATATGTTCACATCTTTTCACCCCCACCAGTAATCTCACCGCCGTGTTCTGTACCAGCTGCAGTCTGTGGAGGTTGCCTCCAGATATCCCTAGGTACAGGGCATTGCAGTAGTCCAACCTGCAAGTGTCGAAAGCATGTACCAGTGTGGACAGGTCATCAGGCGGGATCAAGACTTGAATTCAGGCAATGTTCCTGAGATGATAAAACCCACTTCTCACCACGTCCGCCACCTGTGCATCAGATGTCGGACCACTGCCCAGGATTATTCCCAAATTCTTCACCTGCCTAGAGGGGGCTAATGGCACACCTCAAGCACAAGGTCAGGGGGTAATGCCACCCCCCCCGCCATGATGACCTTGCTCCACCACCAGTACCTCAGTCTTGTCTGGGCTAAGCTTAAGCCAATTGTGAGTCATCCATGTCGGGATTTCCTCAAGGCAGCCGTTAAATACAGATTCTGACACCTGGCTATTGGGAGCACAGGAAAGATACAGCTGGGTATCATCTACATAACAGCAAAAACACCCAGACCAAACTGTCTGATAATGTCCACCAGTGGCAACATATACACCGTGAACAACAGAGGCGACAAGACCGACCCCTGCGGAACACCACAGTAAAGAGGCTTTGAATTTGATGAGAAAATTCCCATGGTCACCCTCTGCACTCTGTCTGTCAGGTATGAATTGAAACAGTTGATGACATTTCCAGACAGGCCACATCAAAACTGCAGTTGGTCAAGTAACACCTCATGGTCCATGGTGTCAAATGCCACAGAAAGGTCTAGAAGGACCAAGATTGTACAGTCCCTTCCATCTCTCGCCAACAGGAGGTCATTAAGAACCCTCACCAGGGTTGTCTCTGTACTATGCTTTGCTCAGAATCCAGGTTGGAAAGGCTCATAGGTGGAGGAAGCAGCAAGATGTCTCTCCAGCTGAATGGCCACCACCTTTTCTACAGCCTTCCCTAAAAATGGGAGGTTCGAAACAGGTCTGTAGTTATTGAGGCAGTTCAGGTCCTAAGAGCGTTTTTTTTTTTTTGTTGTTTTTTTTTGTTTTTTTTTCCAAAGAAGTCTGACCAGAACCTCTTTCAAGGTTAAAGGAAAGATCCCACTCCTTAATGAACGCCAGACTACCCCAGCAGTAACAGAACCAATCCGGTCCAAACATTCCACCAAAAGGTGAGTTGGGCCTGGTTCTAAATCACAATGGGTTGGCCGCAGCTTAGAGATCATCTCAACCACCTCCCCAACCCCAATCAGCTCAAACTCATCCTACACAGGAGGAGTGCTCCAACTCGGCTCAGGCTGGACCCTGTAGCCCTTTTGAGAGACGATCGAGACCTCAGCCCTGATGGCGGACACCTTATCAGTGAAAAACAGAACCAGCTCCTCGCACCTTGTGCTCGAACCTACCCCTCCAACTCCCAGACAGGCAGGGTGTAAAAGCCTGTCCACTGTAAGGAAAAGCTGAGCTGGTCTGTTTCTCACAGTAGCAATCTCCCTAGACAGAAACTCCGCCTTTTTATGAGAGCTTGCCCCCTGATAGTCCACATAATGTGACCTCGGGCCAATTTGTCCACCACCAGGCCAGATGTCCTCCAACGCATCTCTAACCTCCAGCCCCTAGTCTTTAAACCTTGGAGATTCTCATCATACCAGGAGATCTCCGACGAGTAGACAGGGGTCGGACACACAAGGGTGCGATTGAATTAAAGGCCGCACCAACCTCCCCATTGTAGGCTGCTACTGCTGCCTCCTCCGACCCAATCGCACAAGCTGCCCCAACACTTGATAGGTCCAGCACCGGCAAAAGGTCCTCTGGGGATACTCCCCTTAATGACCGGTACTGGACCATTTCCATAGGGGCAGGGCCATCTGAGGGGGCCCTAAATGTGAACCCCATGGTGCTATGATCTGACCAAACCACTGGATCTACACTAAGGTCCATAATATCTAACTCAGAAGAAAAAAAACAGATCCAGTGTGTGGCCGCCCAAGTGCATCGCTGTCGTTACCTTTTGTGTCAGGCCCAGTGCCCCCATGCTCCCGAGAAGGTCTATCCCAAATGTTGATAGCCCCCTGTCAACCTAGGCATTGAAATCCCCCATGATCAACCACCTGAGGGACTGCAATGCCAGGCTCACGATGAGCTCCTTGACCTCTCACAAAAAATCCCCATCACTATGTGGGGGGGCAATAGAGCAGGAGGACACTAAAACCTGCACCCACACCCCCTCGGGCAGCCACACATTTCAAGGACCTTGTATGGCCCAATGGCAGAACCGTAAGTTCAGGATAGAGTTAAAACAAATGCCCCACCCCTATGATCCTTCTTCGGGCTATGTATCACAGAGTATCAGTCTGGCACCTCCGCCTCTAAAATTGGGGAGGCATTTTCTTCCAGTCGGAGTCTCTGTGATGCAAGCCAGATTGACAGAGGCTATCAAGTCTGCCATTATAGCCATCTTGTTGCTTATCAATCTGGCATTGCACATCACAATCTGAGTAGACTGAGGTGAAGCAGCTGGACCAGTCATCTGCCTACACTCTAAGGTGAAGCCCTTGAGTATGGGGACCAGACAAGGCAAACCCCAGTAGAGCCCCCATTTCACCCCAGAGCGTCTCCTTGACTTCACCACCCAAATCCCGGACACCCTGACAGCCACTCGGGAGACATCCTGCAAGACCCTCCCCCTTCAGGCTATCTCTAAAGCCCTGCATCTCGAGTAGGCTTCCCACGCCAATACTGGAAACTCGAAGGGACAAAGGCCCCGGAGGTCATCACCCGAGTAGCTGCGCCTAACAGGCCCCAAACCCCAACACATTTCTAAAAACAAAAACAACCCATTCAATAATTCAGAACTTCTCAAATACCACACCTTCACAACCCACAACGATACACCCTCTATATTACACAACCACACTTCTTTCACACACCTTTCACCGAAACAGCTTTCACACAGTACAGAATTAAATATTTAATAATTTCAGTGTCTCCAGGAATTTCACAGACAAGAAGTGAGAATTATTAAATTTGATTCCCAGAAAGTTTTTTAAAAGTTCAAAAGGAAAATGTCCAACATTTCACAGTTTATACTGGGGAGCTCTCACCACCACAGTCCAAGTAATTTAAGAACCCAAGAGGTTATCACCCACTTAGCCCTCACTAAACTTTTTAACTGTCTAATATTCAGTCTGTTGAAGAAATAATTCCAGAACTTCATAAAGTTGTAGTCCTACTCACTGAGTTATCTGCATATCAGGGGAGGAGGAAGAAGAAACACCAAGTCCGATCAGTCTTCTTTACCCATATACTGCAGCCATAGTTTTTCCAGATCTTCCCGACCCAACCAAAACCTCAGGGTGCTTTAGGGACTCCTCCACAGCAGCAGTCACCCTTCAGTGGCTACCCCAACGGTTCTCACTGTTTCTGGTCAAACACCGTCCAATGTCTAACCCTCCAGATACCACCTTCAGACATCCTGATAATTCAGCCATGGGTCTATAATCGGCAAACTTTCCACAACTTCAATGCTGCAGTTTCTTTTCTACTGCACAGACAGCTCAATCCCTCATTCATCCAGGGACTCTGGCAGCGCAGACTGTCCCACCTGCTTCCTTCCTCCTTGTCCTGGTCCAAAAACATTCCTCCTCAAATTGATACTGGCTGTTTCGATCCTCTTCAGTAGGGATAGCTCAAGCTGCTTACTCTTCAAGATCTAAATTCAACTGCTCACTGTCTTCTAATAGTTCTGGGCTTTCCCAGGGTTTTCTGAGGTCTGATTGGCTGGGGGGAACTGTCTGTCACAGTATGGATGCCCTCTTCAGTTCAGTTTAGGCACCAACCTGAAACAACTACAAAAACAACAGTTTTGACTTCCCACGAGGCACTGGAGCAAAGGTCCCTTAGAGATCCCCTGAGTCCCATTGGTTCAATTACTGGAAGTCCCGGACCAAACAAGGTGGCTCCTATTCAGTTCAGTTTAGCTGCAACAAGGTAGCTTGGAACAAACACTCTATTTCAAATATAACACCAAGCTAGCAGTAAATAATCACAGTACTAGTTAGAGCTCCCTCTGCTTTACTATCAACAGCAGAGTAGAGCACAATAAGGTGATGACTGGTCAGTTGTGATCTTTGAAACACCTGAACCCAGTCTAGACTATTTACTATACACACACTGGATAATGTCTTAAAGGGACAGGCGCTGAGGCACATAATGGCATTCTCATAGGAATCAACAGGATTAACAAATATATAATAAAACATGAATTCAGGATGATGAATAACATATGAATCCAAACCAGTGCCAACAGGGCAAATCTCCAGAAATATGGAAATAACAGTGTAACCATAAACTCCCACACCCTCCAAGGGAAGAGAGGGAAACTAAGGAGCAGTGCTTCCTAGGCAGGGAGATATGCTGTTCTTCTGGGATGGGATAGTTGGCGTATCCCTTGGGAGTAGGTCACAGCAGTTGCTGTGGGCCCTTGTAGCAGCTGTCTGCTACTAAGTAGGGAAGGAAGGCAGAAGCAAACTACTTTCTCTGATCTCCTATTAAGGTGACTGGCTGGGGTGAATAGAAAATGAGGGTGATAGGGCACTATGGACCTAAACCACTCTATTATAAGAACCTGTGGAAACAAAATTCAGCGGACTTGGCAGTGCTTGGGCACATCTGCTTATCTCCTTTTAAAGCATCTTTATATACAGTATAGAGAGAGAGTACTTCTGTTTCCAAATGTTTCCTCAGCTCAAGAAAGATAGTTATTTAGTGCCTCTACATTGGTCACTATAAATCATGAGAAGATACACTGAAAGTCAGTACTGCTAGATTGTGTTTAGTGTGACCATTTCTTTATGCATCATATACGGGTAAGCACATCTACCCCAGTTTAGGTGGTAATAACCATACCAGAAGGGGCCATCCATGTTGGCCTGTGATTTAATGTTGCTAGAAACACGTAGGCTCAGAGGTGATCTTCTGTTTTTGTGTGATATAATACAAGACCCAGGCCTAATGCCTGATCTGGGGTCAGTCTTTAAAGATAGTACATACAACATCCGAGGTCACCCACTACAACTTGTGCGAAAAGGTTTAATTATATTGGCAGTAAGTTCTTTTCACACTAAGGGTTATTGGCCCGTGGAATAGTTTACCTCTGGATGTTGTCATCAGTGAGACCAAATACCCTGTTGGTGTCCTGACGCAGGCTTCAATATTATTCAGACATGTCATAATGTATAAAAGGTGCATATATGGGTTAAATCAGCCTCATTGATTTTAAAAATCCTTAGTATGATCCTTAATACTGGGGGTATGCAGTTCAGTTCATAAGTTTTTTTTCTTCTTTTGTAAATACTATCAATGACCTCAAGGGCAGCATAGCCTTACAAATTACTAAGTGAGCTGCCAACTAGTAAACACTCTGCTGCCGTGTATTTTATTTCTGTTAACCACCATACGGTACAGTCTGGTGCTTCACTATGCGATTTGATCTACAAAGTACATGGTTTCCTATTGATACTAAATGTAACATTAAGGCAGCTCTAGTTTCCTCTCTTTCATGTGTTCCAGTGAGCTAATGATGTTCCTCTTTGGTTGGGTCAACATCTGTATCAGTCTGCAGGGTGAGTTATTCGAGATGTGTTCGACTGGCAACCGCAGCAGACATCTGAAACAAACCTTGCCGATGCAGAGGCTTCCTCAGAGCAAAGTGTATGGAAGTCTCCTACTAAATGTAGAGAGATCAAGGTGGTTCACAGAACATCAGCCTGTTGAAAAATACAGGGCTGCACCTGTGAGTCCCCTATAACAACTTGAGAAATCACCTTGCAGTTTCCAGCGTGGGCTGAGGGGACGGCTCTTTAAGTCATAGTAGAGTAGCATCTGCTCCTGATCAAATATTACTACATTGTCCTTTTATTCCTAGGCAGCAGTTTTTAGAAACATAGAAGTTGATGGTAGATAAGGACCGCAAAGCCCATCCAGTCTGCCCTTTTCTTTTTCTACCTTATGAATGTGCCATCGGCCTTTGCTCTGTCAATGGCCTATCTATTCATACTCATCTGTATTGCTCCCTTATGCCTGTCCCATGCCTGTTAGAAGCCCTGCACTGTATTCATATCCACCACTTCCTGAGGTAGGCCGTCCCATGCATCCACCACCCTTTCTGTGAAAAAGAACTTCCTCACATTACCCTTAATCGGCCTCCCTCTAGTCTCATGCTGTGTCCTCTTGTCCTGCTATTTTTCTCATATTGAAACATGTTAGACTCTTTCACCTTGTTAATGCCCTTAAGGTGTTTGAATGTTTTGATCACATCACCTCTCTCCCTCCTTTGGTCTTCCCATTTCTGTATGTATCATATATGGGTAAGCACATATTCCCCAGTTTAGGTGGCAGTAACCACACCATAAGGGGTCATCTATGCTGACCTGTGATTTAATGTCACTAGAAACACGTAGAATCAGAGGTGATCTTCTATTATTGTGTGATATAATACAAGACCCATGCCTAATCTGGGGTTAGTCTTTAAAGATAGTACGTACAGCATTCAAGGGCACCCACTACAGCTTGTGCAAAAAGGTTTAATTATATTGGCAGGAAGTTCTTTTCACACTAAGGGTTATTGGCCTGTGGAATAGTTTACCTCTGGATGCTTTCATCAGTGAGACCAAATACCCTGCTGTTGTCCTGACACAGGCTTCAGTATTATTCAAACATGTCATAATGCATAAAAGGTGCATATATGGGTTAAATCAGCCTCATTGCTTCTAAAAATCCTTAGTATGATCCTTAATGTTAGGGGTATGCATTTCAGTTCATAACTTTTTTGTTTTGTAAATACCATCAATGGCCTCGAGTGCAACAAAGCCTTACAAATTACTAAGTGAGCTGCCAACTAGTAAACACTCTGCTGCCGTGTATTTTATTTCTGCTAACCACCATGAGGTAAAATCTGGTGCTTCACTACCCGATTTGATCTACAAAGTACATGGTTTTCTGTTTATACTAAATGTAACATTAAGGCAGCTCTAGTTGCCTCCCTTACATGTGTTCCAGTGAGCTAATGATGTTCCTCTTTGGTTGGGTCAACATCTGTATCAGTCTGCAGGGTGAGTTATTCGAGATGTGTTCGACTGGCAACCGCAGCAGACATCTGAAACAAACCTTGCCGATGCAGAGGCTCCTTCAGAGCAATGTGTATAGAAGTCTCCTATTAAATGTAGAGAGAACAAGTTGGGTAACTGAACATCAGCCTGGTTGTGTTGAAAAATACAAGGCTGCACCTGCAGGTCCCCTGTAACTTGCAAAATCACCTTGCAGTTTCCAACGTGGGCTGAGGGGACAGCTTAGAGTAGAGCAGAGTAGCATCTGCTCCTGATCAAATATTGCTGCATTGTCTTTTTTTATTCCTACATGACAGTTTATAACTTGCACACATCTCTATATGACTTTTGATAGTTGTGCCAGGAGAGGTCTTTCAGGGCATACAGGGTTTATGTAACTTCGGCCCCATTTAGAAATCCTGTCTGATCAACTAAGCCATCCTTACTTTGATAAAATATGCACAAGAGAAGATTGTTTTTCCTGTGAATTCACATTGTTTATGCGACCAACCAGTTCAGTTTGACAATAGGAAGTATTGTCTCGACTGGAACCCTATCATTTTTTTTTTTTCCCTGACAGGGCCACTGTCAGTCCTCAGCCCTGGTCACGGCCCCCAGAACTCCCACCGTCATCTATTTGCCACTAGCTCCCCAATTGCCCCGGCTTACCCAGAGGGTGACGACGGTAACGTCCTCCTAAACCGTGCCTTGGAACTAGTCACTGGTCGGGGGAGTGGCGATTATGGCTAATCGAAGCCCCGAAGAGGGCTTCACTGAGACAGTGGCCTCCGCCCACCTTCTCCTTTTTCCTGTATTCTTGGAGGCGGGGACATTCAATGATGCCAGCGTCTGCCCCGCCTCCCCTTGAAACAAGCACCGGAGCATGAGCATCTCCCAGTCTCCGTCAGGAGTCCTCAGTGTGCCAGACACTACCCCACCCACTCCTCCAGAGAAGGAGAGCCGTCCATGGGATGCTCCATCCTTCTCCCCCTGGACGGCCGTCTGACGACTTGGGTCCATTCCTGAACCCGGGTCGCCAGTGTCACAAGTGGAAATCCAACCGCTGTGCCGGTGGGCCGGCCTGGACGCCTATCATCTTAACATAAGAGTTTTTGTTTCTTGATGTACCAGATTCCCTCTCCACAAATGGAGATTCATTTCTGGGGAGATAATGTACTGATTGTTTAAAGTTTGCTATGGGGATTAGGTTGTGTTACTTTCTCAGTCTTAGATCTTATTTGTATGAGGGAAATGCATGCATGTTATCTAGTTAGGATCACTGTATGTAGTTTAAGGCGCACAAATTAGGTAATTTGATACCTTTTATTGGACAAGCAAAATGTCAGACAAGGCACTGAACCATTTCATTGGAGCTAGACAATCAAAAGGAGGTCTCAGAGTTGTCACCTCGTGGATTTTTAATATTTATGTTTACAGGGGAAAGTGGACTGTTTACCTCTCCTGAAAAGTATCGCTTAAGTATTTCATAGAAAATGGTATTCTAACATTTAAAACATCATTGCATGAACAAGTCACTTTTCTGTAACTGAAAACTATTTGGGAAAATTGGGCTTTGCACATATATTACACATCTGTCTAGGAGTTAGAACTCTGCAGCCGAGGGCATGATGTCATTCACTCTGGCCCCCTTTCCCACACTGGGGTTTTGATTGTCATTGAAGGTCTCTGGAACATATGGGAGGGGGGATGAGAAAATGGAAAGGAGGCGATGGCTGATAGGGTATACTGTATGTAGCAAGTTGGAACTACCCCTAGTAGCAAGCTGCCATCTCTCCAGTCAGGATCAACAGCAAACAAGAAAGAGAAAACAAAAACCAACGTATTTCCATTAAAGTAGGGCACGATCTGCTGAACGTCTGAAGAAACTAACATACTTCTGCCCGCGTGGTGGGGCTCTTTCTTCAGTGATCGGGGCCATTCACTGCTGTAGACCAAATAGAGTTTTGGAAGGCAATGGCTATCTGCTGCCCCGGCTGGCATCACTGGAGGGAGATTTCTGTTCCCCTAGCTTCCATTTATTTCACCACTTCCTCCAGTGTAGAAAATCCTTTTGGGCCATCAGTAAACATAATCACCAAACGAGCAGAATACAAGGTTTGAAATTTAGGTTGCTGAGCTCGTAGTACTCTGAGGAAAGGTGAATAGGTTCTTCATCTGGATACAACACTTGGTGAGTAGTCATTGTTGAAGTATATCCTCGTATTCTTATAATGTACTTGCTTCAGTCTCCACACCCCTTATCAAAAAATCTTGTTTCTAGAGACGTGGATATGTTGTTCAATCCACACTGTCTGACAAGTTCCTTGCCGCTTTAAATCTTGCCGGAAGGTCTTCAAGCTGACTCCTCCCACCCACCCGGGTGGTAAATGCCTCGGCTCTGCCCCATGACGCCAGATCTTCCTTACCGCTTGGAAGCTCAGGTTCCCTCCTTAGCGCTCTGCATTTTAGGCCTGAATCCAAACTCTTTGGTTTTTCCGAAACTAATTTTAAAATTTACAAGACTGAGGTCTTCATCTTTCCTCGTGGCTGCGATGGACAAATCAACTACTGGATGTCCCGGACCAATCCACACTCCACACTCCACATGTGTTTACTGCCTGGGGCTTGGCCACGATTTGCAGGCCTGCGACTTGTGCAAGTCCTTTTCGGCTTCGGTCTTAGAGGACCACACTGCCATATTACAACGTGGGCGCTCTGAAAAACAGTACCCACTGGTGAAGTCTAAGGAGGCCCTTTGGGCGATGTCCGTCGGCGGGCTCCACGGAGCAGTCGATCCCCCCTTGAGGAGGAGGAGGCTGCCCAGGCCGCATCTTCTTCTTTGGCTGCAGCATCTATCCTGCTCTCCTTGGGCTCCTTCTACACTGCTTCTTTTAAGGAGCTTTGTCAGTCCCTCTCCACTAAGGTAGAAGGGCCATCGGGACATACCAGTCGGTCCAAGAAGAAAGATTCAAGAGGTAAGTCCCATTGTCGACGTTCATGGGAGCAGGAGAGATCCACTTCACCGGACCGTCAACTCTTGACTTCGGTTGAGGTTGCAGCTGCAGCCGCTGGCTTCACGTTGTCCCCATCAGGTCAGCTGGTCGAGACACCCGTCAACGCGGTCGAGATTTTTCTTGACCCGTCAAACAGTCTGTCGACTGGATAAGCCAACAACCATTCTTCACCGGTTCCCTCGGTGGTTATCAAGGACTTGCCTATGCCTCCTGTGCCGAAGTCCCTGGTTCAGATCCCTGAACTGAGGGAGGGGCAGGTTTTCCCCAGTCCCCCCCTCACACACACTCTCAGCAACTTCGAAAGTCTCGGTCCTCTTCCAGGTCCAGCCGGTCCCGCCGATGTCGGCGGTCTTGGTCTTGGCACCATGGAAAATAGCGTTGCCGCTCGTCCTCTTCGGAGGATAGGCTCTGGTGTAAGGTATGCCAGCGCTATGAGGACTTGATGTGGGAGCAAATTTTGTTGACCGGTAACAAGCCGACTCTGTCGCCTTCTCCAGCCATTAAGTGGCTGTCACTGGAGCGGCTGAAACAACCCCTTGTTGTAGTTGAGAAGCCGACCCCCGGCGCTGGCTGTTCGGCCAAAACTGGGTGCTCCACCCATTGTGGTGTAACCTCCACCTCCACAACCAAAGACTGGGGCCCCTTCTTGGTCGGGTCAGGGCTTGTCCCACAGGTTGTTGGTCACTCTCACTCCTGATTGTCCTCAGCAGGTGGAGGGTGGCTCAGGCACTCAGCAGCTGTTCACAGACTCTTCGGAGTCTAACCATGACTCCTCCCTGTTCTCCAGGCTGCTTGACCTTGAATCTGCAGGGGACCAGTCGGTGGATGAGAGCCCATCCTCGTTTTTGGGTATGCTTTGACTCATCTCAGAGTCTATTGGGATGCAGCTCGAACCCATTAAAAAATGGGCCAAGTATCCCCTTATGGAGACACTGGACCAAGGGGATTCCCCTATGGAGGCCTTTCCAGTGGCCGAAGCCATTGTGGGCCTGTCCCTGGAGTTATGGCAGTGACCAGCATCTTGTCCTGCACCTTAGGCCAGGATGGCCCGTAAGTACGTGGTCCCTACCAGTTCACTCTCTGGTTTCTCAGAGCAGCCCTCTGCGGAGGGGTTAGTAACAGATAGCGTTTTCCGGCGTTCCAGGAATGCTAGGGACGTGGACAAACTGCCCGATAAGAAATCTAAAAAGCTGGATTACTCGGGGCAGAAGGTTTACACTGCTTCATCCCTAGGCCTTCGACAGGCTAACTCGGCCGTACTGATGGCACATTTCACACACGCTCTTATGGGTTCCCTGGATGAGGTAATTCCTCATCTCCCGGCTGGCCTTCAGATGACAGTCAAGCAGGTGCAGGATCAGGGAAAGGCGGAGGCTAAACAGCTCCAAACTTCATTGGACATTGGTGACTCTTCTGCCCGGCCAGTAGCGGCCGCAGTGGCCATGTGCCACAGAGCTTGGCTGAGGATCTCCACCTTCATGGCAGATACCCAGCACAAGCTGGCAGATGTTCCCTTCCTGGGCACTGACTTGTTTGGGCCAGAAGTGGTAGGATATCTCCAGAGGAATGAGAAGTCCATTGCCACGTTGGACTCTGTCACATCTGCCCAGAAGGACAAAGGCCGCCAGCAGCAGTGTAAGCCCTTTCGCTCCTGTGGCATGTTTGGTCCAGCAACACCAGCAACAGGGCCAGCAGGCTCACACTTGGTGACCTAAAGCCAATTCTGCCACTTCCTCTAGTAGGAAGCCTGGAGGTAAGGGTCCAGGAGGTCCCTCAGCGGGCCCTTCTTCCAATCCTGCCCAGTGACTGGTTGAGGGGTGTTGCCCCCAGCCTCATCACTCCTCCATGGGTTCCCCTCTGTGGGGGGATGGCTTCGCCCCTTCTTTTCTGCCTGGTCCACTATCACCACGGACCGCTAGGTGCTAGAAGTGGTCGATAGGGGTCTGCCTCTGGAATTCGAGCAGTTCCCTCCCTATCAAGCCATCGCCCCACGGGGGGCAGTGGGTTCCGTGGCCTCTCTGTCTGCTCGTCGAGCTGACATTGCTTTGCTCCTCCAGAAGGAGGTGATCAGCGAGGTGGCGGATCCTCCTCCATACCCAGGGTTTGTGTCCAGGTACTTCCTGGTCCCAAAACAGACGGGGGGACTGGCGCCCCATTCTCGACCTGCACGACTTTAACAAGTTCCTTAGGCCACACACCTTCAGGATAGTCACTCTGACTCAGATCATTCCATCCTTGGAACTAGGTATGTGGTTCTGTTCTCTGGACCTTCAGGACGTGTTCTTTCACGTCCCAATCCATCCGTCTCATCAGCGATTCCTCCACTTCAAAGCAGAGGGACCTCTTTACGAGTTTCGGGTCATACCCTTCGGCCTCTCTCCAGCTCCCAGGGTCTTGAGTGGTGACAGCATTCCTGCGGTGCCGAGGGGTCCGGGTGTACCCTTACCTGGATGACTGGTTGATTGTGCCCCCTTCAGGTTGGAGGTGGAGCAGTCCAGGGATCTCGGCATCCAGGTCTGCTCTGAGATTGGCCTTCTTAACAACGAGGCCAAATCGGAACTCATGCCATCGCAGGTGATTTAGTTCATCGGTGCAGAGCTCAACTCTCTTCGAGCCAGAGCCTGGCTCCCGGCAGACAGGGCTAAGGTGCTTTTCTCCTTTGCCCAATCATTTCTGGTTGGGCAATTGTGCCCTGCCCGGGACTTTCTGTGCCTTCTGGGCCTCATGGTGGCCTGCACCAGCATGGTCCGTTAGGCCCGCTGGCACATGTGTCCCCTGCAATGGGGGCTGGCCAGCCAGTGGTCACAGCGCTCTGGTCCTCTGGGCCAGCCGGTGATGGTGACCCAGGAGATGTGGGATACCCTGCAGTGGTGGCTCATCCCAGCTGATCTGCAGGGGGGTATCCTGTTTGTCCGCCCCGGGCCGATGGTCACTTTAACGACCAACGTCTCTCTAATGGGTTGGGGTGCCCATCTGGGGGAGCTCAGGGCCCACGGCCTCTGGTCCCCTCAGGAGTCTCGATGCCACATCAACCTGCTAGAGCTTCGAGTGGTGCGACTAGCCCGCATCGCCTTTGCTTCGTTTGTATGGGGTCTGGTGGTTCAGGTCCAGACGGACAACACCACAACCATGTACTACCTAAACCGTCAGGGCGGGACGCACTTCTTGCCTCTGTGCAAGGAGGCTGTCCGCATTTGATCTGTCATGATCAGCCTGGAGGCGGGTCTCCTAGCCATCCATGTGGCAGGAGCCTCCCAACAGTCTGGCTGATGCCCTCAGCCGGATAGGCATCACATCTTACGAGTGGTCTCTCCTGCCAGAGGTAGTACAAGATTTGTTCTCCCATTGGGGCACCCCTCAGGTGGACCTGTTCACCTCCAGGGAGAATGTGAAGCTGAGACTTTTTCATGCCCGCCCCCTTCAGCAGGGCCCCAGGCATCTTCTACACCGTCCCTCCATTTCCCTTGATCCGCAAGATGCATCTAAAGGCGAAGAGGGACAAGGCGCTGGTGATTCTGGTAGCCCCAGACTGGCCCCGCCAGTTCTGGTACCCTCAGCTCCAGGCTCCTGAGGTGGCTTTCAGCCCACCCGGACCTGATCTCAGTCGACAAGGGAAGGTTCTCCATCCGGACCTTCAATCCCAGCATCTGACAGCCTGGTTCCTGAGTGGCTAGAGTTCCAGGCCTTGGGTTTTTCCGACAAGGTCCTCAACATCGTTGAGGCATCCCGTAAGGAGTCGACCAGAAAATGCTATGCCTTCAAATGGAAGAGATTCTCCATTTGGTGTCAGGACAAGGGTTGGTCCCCTCTTTCTGTTCCTTGGCCAGTATTTTGGACTACCTGTGGTCCCTTTCTCAGCTAGGGCTTCGGTCAATGACCCTCAAGGTGCACCAGGCAGCCATCTCTGCTTAGCGGGCGCAGGCCGTCAAGCAGTCGGTGGCACAGGGGAAGGTGGTTGGGCACTTTTTCCAAGGCCTAGATCACATATCCCCTTCGGTGCGAGAACCTCCAACTCCGTGGGATCTACTGCTGGTATTGGCTAAACTCATGGGCAAGCCATTCGAACCGATGCACAGGTGCCATACCTCCCACCTGTCATGGAAGACCACCTTGTTGGTGGCTATCACGTCTACCAGAAGGATGGGAGAGCTCCAGGTGCTTTCCATCGAGTCTCCTTATCTGGTCTTCCACAGGGACAAGGTTGTCCTTTGCCCCTACCCGAAATTTCTTCCGAAGGTGGTGTCGGAGTTTCACCTGAATCAGGTGTTGACTCTGCCAGTGTTCTACCCCAATCACACCTTGGAGGCCGAATATAGGCTCCATACTTTGGACCCTAGAAGAGCGCGCTCTTATATTATAGGAGCAAATGGCTGAAGTTCAGGGAGAGATTCGCCAGCTGTTTGTCACCTGCGCTGAAGCCGCACCTGGCAGACCTGCAGCCAAGTGGACGATAAGCAGGTGGGTCATCTCCTGCATAGATCTCTGCTATAGGTTGGTGGGCATGGAGCCTCCCAAAGGGATAAGAGCTCACTCTACCTGCCATACCACTGCTTCGGTGGCTGCTTCTAGGGATGTCCCTATCCAGGAAATCTGCAGGGCTGCTACCTGGAAGTCAGCACACACCTTTATTACCCACTACCACATTGAACTTGAGTCATGCGGGGATGCTGGTTTTGGGACCTCGGTTCTCCAGTCCTTATTCCCTAAGTAGGGGGTGCACGCCTTGCATCTCTCCTCTCAGAGAACTGCTAGGAGTCTGCCAGACAGTGTGGATTAAATAACATATCCACGTCCCTAGAAATACAGGTTACTTACCTGTAACAGGAGTTCTAGGAGTGGTATATGTTGTTCATCCACATGACCCACCTGACCTCCCCGGCTTCGACGCGCAACCTGGCTTCCAGTGGGCTAGATCTGGTGTCATGGGGTGGAGCTGAGGGTTTTACCACCCGGGTGGGTTGGAGGACCCTGCTTGAAGACCTTCAGGCAAGATTTAAAGTGGCAAGGAACCTGTCAGACAGTGTGGATGAACAACATATGCCACTCCTAGAACTCCTGTTACAGGTGAGTAACCTGTATTTTGTTGAATAGCTAAGGAATTTGATTGCTGTTGATCAAGGTCTGTCTGTCTGTCTGTCTGTCTGTCATTTTTGGGGTTTTGGCTGGAGCAAATAGCGGGCACTCTATCTGTCCAGAGGGTACTCTGGGTTCAACTGCAAAAGTACTACATGCAACGTTTAAAAACTGTCCAGTAAAAACTGCGATTGTTCTTCAGGATGGATGCAGGTCATCACCCCTGTATAGGACCTCTTCCTCCAAGGAGGGTCCCCAGTCCCCAATGTAGCCAGCCCTTTCAGTTTACACTATTCATTCAATGATGAGTTGAAGAACCTGGTGCAGTGAAACCTTTCCTTCCCCCTGTCAAGACCAGCAGCACCCCCACAAAAGTTTTTGAGTGTGCCACCTAAAACCACTTCCCAGTTCCCTAAACTCCCCCTGCATTATCCCAGCCCCATCCCTAGCTGGGTCATTTGTACCCAGGAGGACAGTGATATCTAGCTCTTCCTTTCTTCTTGCTTCCTGCTTCCCTAGCTATCCATAGATTATGCATCCATCTCTCCAAGCTGTGGTGCCACATCTCTTCCCCTTTCCTATTCCCAAATCAGCCCCTGTCACGACAGAGTCCCCCTCCAGAACATGCTTCCTCTTTCTCTAGGATTCTCTCCCACACTTTGTGAGATCTTCACTTTAGTGGGCCCCACATCCTTTCTGGCCACCATCACGGGTGCCTCCTCACAGTCTTGCCCTGGCAGAGCGGCACAGAAATTTTGTAGCACTACTGTTTGAGGAATGTTTCTCCAACCCACTACCCCACCCTTCTGACCGCACAATAGTCCAGCTGCTCCTCCTACCTGGCATCCTCTGAGGTAACGGTGTTAGACTTGGTGGCCCCTGGGGAGGTGAGAAAGTCCCTTGATGCCTTGCTAACCCACCCTGTGGCCTAGCAACCTTCTCCATAAACCCAGAGATGTACTTGCAGATAAGGTAGCACTGCAGCCTTCAGAAGGTCTCTCTTAACACTACTGGCCCTCAACCACTGTACTGCACCAATCCTGGCATTCTCTTTTCATGCTGTCCCTGTGTTATTTCAAAATCCCTTTCCTTATTTTGTTTGTTAGACCAAAAAAAAGGGTTCCAAAACTGATTGTACAAGTACAGACCAGTCAGTTATAACATTGGTAATTGGCAAGATTCTTTTTTTTTTTTCAATTGTTTAACCAGGAGTAGCACACTAAGCTGAAAGCTTGTTTACAGGTGTGACCCGGGAGCACAGGGAAGTTAAGCGGCTTGCTCAGGGTCATACAGTATGCAAGTGGGTGCTGTGGGATTCAAACCCAGGTTCCAGATTTGCAGTTCAGAACCTTAACTGACTGCACTGTACTGCCTTGAATCTATCTTTAAAGATGTTGTTTATAACAACATGAGTGACAGAGGCTTTCTTGATCCAACCCAACATGGGTTTAGACCCAGAAGATCTTGTGTTGCCAGTCAGTTAAGCTTTTATGAGAAAATCTTGTATGCTCTGGATCAGGGATACCCAGGTGATTGTATCTAGTTGGACTTATCCAAGGCATTTGATAAGGTTCTACATAAGAAAATTATTAAAACATTGCTAGAATTAAACATTGATCAGCATTTAATAGGGTGGGTACATAGCTGACTAAAGGATAGAACACAATAGGTCAGTATTAACGGATATCTATAATCTACAGCCCAGGTAACTAGTGGTGTGCCACAAGGGTCTGTATTGGGCCCATTTCTATTCCAACTTTTCATGCCTAAATTGGAACATAATAGCGAAGTCTGGGTCACCAAATATGCCGATGATGCAAAACCTGCATGTGTAGTTTCTAATGATAATGATCACTGCAAACTTCATTTGGCACTAAATAGTATGGTTCAGTGGGCAGAAGAAGCAGGTATGTCTTTTAACTCTGAGAAGTGCAGTGTGATGCACATGGGAAAACAGAACAGGGAAGCTACCTGCTATATGAATATGGTCCCAGTAAAAAAGACCAATGAGGAGAAAGATCTAGAGAAAATTATAGCCAACAAACTGAATTATGAAAAGCATTGCCAGACACAAGTAGTAAAGGCTAAATGGGTTCTTTGGACAATTAAGACATTTTTCAAGTAGGGAGGCAGGTGTAATTATGCCCCTATATAGAGCTTATATAAGACCAAGTTTAGGTTATGGGAGCTCTTTGTGGGGACCAATAAAGGGGAAACAACAAGGATAAAATAGAAAAAGTCCAGAGAGAAGCAATA
Source organism: Neoceratodus forsteri (assembly GCA_016271365.2). Lineage (NCBI taxonomy): Eukaryota > Metazoa > Chordata > Ceratodontiformes > Ceratodontidae > Neoceratodus > Neoceratodus forsteri. The sequence goes on from CM057455.1 coordinate 46,444,512, forward strand.
AAAATGATCTGTGACTGCAAAAATCTATCCTACGAAGACATGCTGCATAAACTGAATCTCGTGCCCCTTCACACTCAAAGGATTAGGGGAGATATGCTCTTATGCTGCAATCTAGTGAAAGATCCTGCATTTTTTTCTGAACTAAACCTTGGTTTTAAAAATCAAAATATGGGCAGAATAGGACATAAATTACAACTAAATGTACAAAATGAAAAATGGAGAGCCTTTTTCACCCAAAGGGAAGTTAACCCAAGGAAGTAGTCTTGTGCAAAGATAAATTAGCTCATGGTTTGCTTTATGGAAAGTATCTAACATATTCTGCGTAACCAAGGATCATATATGGGCCAAAAGTCTTTCTTACGCTCCTAGATCTTAGTAAGAATAAACAAAACCGCTGCAGATTTCTAAAGACCATAAATACGACTTAACTTTATGCTTAAATTGATCCAATAACCCAGAAGAACAAAGATCATTATGGTGATTATTATTCCCAGGTCGCACTCCTCAGAAACGGTCCTCAAGATTTGTCCCCCGACATATAAGATGCTCTGCTGTTATCGGCACCAAAATGCATAACTGAACTTTTCTCGATATTAAATTCTAATTTATGGGTGCATCCCCATTACTCGATCTTCAGCAGTTCATACTGAAAATGATCTAGCTCTTCCTTGCTAGTAATCACATAACCCAGTTTGGTATCATCAGCAAACCTGGACAGATGCACTTTCTCATTACCTTGGATTTTTGCAATGTAAATATTAAAAAGGCAGGTACCCAGAACCACCGAGTCCTGCAGAGCACAACTAGTCATGGTTGCCCATTTTTATTTATTTACTTATTTGGTTTTGTTGACTGGGTAAGTGCACTAGAGAAATTCTGCCTGTTTTCAGGCACGACCCCTGGGGGGGGATACAGATGAATACTAACTGACGTTAAACCAGATTAAGCTGGTGGAGGTATTTTTTTAGTGAATGGGGGGAAATTCCCCTACTCTGTCAGTAGGTGGCGCTGTGACTGGTGCTGCTATGGCCAGTGAGCCTGGTGATTCATGGAGGACGAATGTGTTAGGGACCACAGAACAGGCCTACTCCTCATCATGAAAAAATGTGAGGCCAATGCACGGAATGGAAATTTGGAGGAAGATCAACAGCAGGTACCTTTGAGGCAATGTACAGACCTGGTGCAGGATGAAAAAGAATGGGAACAGGCAGTGGCAAGTCCAAGAATGGTAGAAATCTGCAAGCTGATTACTGCTGAAGAAAGGAGATTTTCTGCGCGACAGCAGGAACTGGAGGAATTACTGGTGGAGCACCAAGGGAAAAGCGGAGTGATGGACGGAAGAACCTGAAGTAAACACGAAAGTGCGCATAAGGATATACGAAAGGAAATGGAAACAGCAGCGGCAGAAGAAATGATTACGGACATGATAGTGGAACCCCTGGATGGCTCTCTGAATTTGGAGGCACCTATGCATGTGAGTATGTGTGGCAATTCGGATGGGACTAGGGGGATGGATCAAAACCAGAAGGATGTTAGGCAGCTGGTTTGTTCTCCTCCTGGGATTACTGCAGTGCAACAATAGTATTCTGTAGAACATAGTGAAAAGGATGGGAGAATTTTTACTATAGTAGAGCCCACAAAAATTAATTTTAATATTGGGATTTCTACAGGAGAGGCAGTTAAGAAGGCCTCCTCTAAAGAGAAAACGCTGAGACAGACAGAGAGAGAGAGAGAGAGAGAGTGAGAAAGTGGCCAGATATTCCTTAAATCAAGGAGGTTATTTTCTAGACTACATTGAACTGAATTATTACTTTTTGGACCTGTATAACTAGTATTGATTCTGTTTTTGAGGTTGACTTGTCTTAGTTTTAACTCTAATTTGCCAGGGAGGAACTGTGGCTGGGAGATATTTGCAGTCATTTGTGACTAGACCTGTTACTTAACCTCTGTGAAATAGGTGTCTGAAAGGAAGCAAGGCACTCCCTGGGGTGGAGGGTCAGAGTTGTAGTTGATTGTTTCTGGACAGCATAGATTTACTCCCTCCCACTCTTCCCCTTACCCCACCCACCGCAAGTGCATAACTTCTTTTATAGCAGGGGTTCTGACATCACTTCCCCAAACCTGCTAACAACATACGCCTGTTCATATCCTTAAAGGCAGAGCACACTGAATGGGGGGTAGAGAGACTCACAAGCTTGCACACACTACAATAAGAACAAAAAAACCAAAAGAAAAGCATCTGTAGCAGGAAGAGACACAGACATGTCGGGAGTGGTGCAATGCACTGGCTGTGGAGCAGCAGTCTTCCATGAGACATTCTGGAAACTGTGTTGCTGTCCTATTTGCAGGCACCTCTCTGGTTTGAGGGAGGAGGTTGCTTATCTCCATGCTGACCTGGCAATGATTTGAAACCTGCTCTCCCACCCAGGGACCACCCAGGCCACTGCCACTACCTCAGAGGTTGCCAAGAAAGAGGAGTGGCTGGACCACGGTGGGCTCAGTTCATTTGCCACTCTGCTGGAGCATGGTTCCTTTATGGAGGCACCCACAGTGGAGACCAAAGACGATGCTGGGAATCTCCACAATGGAGGCCCACAGGAGGGTGGCACAGGACCCCACAGAGGAAGGAAAAAACTCTTGGTGGGAGAGTCAGTTGTTAGAGGGGTAAAACTGGGGGAAGGGAGGGAAGGGAAAGGGAGGTAAGGTGCCTGCCCAGCATCATGGGTTGGAGGGACAGGAAACGAAACAAATCCTCAGGATCATGGGAGCAGCTGCAAGGAGGAGTGAGCTGGACGTTATTATCCACCTAGGGACAAATGATCTGGCTGAGAAGGGGATCAGAGCAGTGCAACAGGAGTTTGTGGAGTTGGGGAGGGGTCTTAGACATGTAGCACACATGGTAACTTTCTCGGAAGTGCTACCTGTCTATGGCATGGGTGAGGCTAGGGTACTCCTCGCCATGGGATTCAATGACTGGTTGAAAAACTGGTGCAGAGCTCAGGGATTTGGCTTGACTGGGGCTGTACCTAGAGGGATGCAGGCCTATGCAGGTGTGAAGGTCTGCATCTATCCAGGAGGGGAACCAGGATCCTAGGTGATAGGTTTAAATGCTTCTCTGGCAAGCATTTAAACTAGCCAAAGGGGGAGGCACTGAAAAGGATAAGGGAAATCCTAGCCCCCCCAAAAAAAATCAGGGTAGTTAGTGAGGTAAACACCAAGATAGAGCAGTCGATAGGAATAAGGGCAGGGGTAAATGGAGAAAAAGACAAAGGGAAGTAAGGACAGGGATGGGGCAAAAAGAAGTAAAGCCATAAAAAATTGAGGGTAATGACTACCAATGCCCATAGTCTAGTAATAATAATAATAATTTATTTGTATAAGCGCCTTTCAAATTTCAAGGCGCTGTACAATTCACATAAAAATAAAACACGGTACATACAGTATAAAATCAAGAAAGTACCGAAAATGCTTTCCCCCACAAAAAAAGTCTGAAGTGCCTGCTGGAAACTTCCCACCATCCTGCACTCCCAGAGCTGACAGGGCAGAGAATTCCAGAGGGTAGGTGCAACAAACCCAAAGGCACATGCACCAGATGACTTTGGGTTAACCCTCGGAATCTCTAGCAACTCGTCGTTAGCCGAGCGGAGCTGTCGCGAAGGGGTGTAGGGAACCAGGAGCTCTTTCAAGTAATCTGGGCCCGATCTGTGTAGGGCTTTGTAAGTCAAAAGACCTACTTTAAAGGTGATCCGCCACTGTATAGGCAGCCAGTGCAGATCGTGCAGCACAGGGGTGCTATGAGATCTTCAAGATGCCCCAGTCAACAAACATGCTGCCGCGTTCTGCACTAGCTACTAGCGGTGGATATCAACCCCAGAGAGCCCTAGGTAAAGGGAGTTGCATTAATCAAGGCGCAATGTTACAAAGGCATGGACCAAGACAGATAGGTCGCTGGATGGAACAAGGTGCCTAATCCTAGCAATATTCCTAAGATGGTAAAAGGCCAGCTTGATGACTGCCGATACCCGATGACGAAGAGTCAGGCCATCGTCAAGCACCACTCCCAGATTACGCACCTGTTCAGAGGTGAGAATCTGGGCCTCCCCCAGGACTAAACCAGAAGGGAGCCCAGTCCTCAACCCCTCTGCCCTATGTCCCGGGTCCACAACCAAAACCTCAGTCTTTCCTGGGTTCAACTTCATACTGCTGGTATTCATCCAATCTTGGATTTCTACGAGGCAGCTCTCGGTTACTGAGATAGCACTAATCTGGTTGGGAACAAAAGACGGGTAGAACTGGGTATCATCAGCATAGCAATGAAACCTCAGCCCATACCGTCTTACAATGTCTCCGAGGGGTAGCTTATATACTGTGAATAACATGGGAGATAGCACTGAACCCTGAGGTACCCTGCAGGGCAGTGAGAAAGCCCCTGATGAAAATAAACCCGAGACAACTCTCTGCATTCTACCAGTGAGAAAGGATGAAAACCATCTGAGGACTGTACCAGACAGCCTGCAGATAAACCTCAGACGTTCGAGCAGAACCCCATGACCCACAGTATCAAAAGCTGATGATAAATCCAGGAGAACCAAGATAGAATGGTGTCTCTGATCTCTCTCCTTCAGGAGATCATTGAGCACCTGAACCAGAGCAGTCTCAGTACTATGCTTCTTACGAAAACCCGATTGGAGGGGTTCATATAAATTATGGATGGTTAAATGGTTATCCAGTTGAACAGCCACAACTTTCTCAATGACCTTCCCCACAAAAGGGAGGTTAGAGATAGGCTTATAGTTTGCTAGGTTCTCCAGGTCTAAAGAAGCTTTCTTCAGAAAGGAGTCATTACCCCCTCCTTCAGGCAGTTGGGGAACTCACCCGAATCTAGAGAGCACCAGACAATCTGAGATAAGACTGGGCTGATAATATCACTACAACCCAAGATCAGGGAAGTAGAACCAGGGTCTAAACTACAACACGTGGAGCACATCTCCTGGACAACCAGAGTGCGATCTAGGAAATCCAGCAGGTCAAAGGTACTCCGGGCTCTGAGACAGGGCACCAACCAACAGCAATCCCCCTTAGAGTGAAGTTGGTGGCACTCCTGCCTGATGTCAAAAACCTTATTCGCAAAGAAACGAGCAATCTCATCACAATCAATTTGTGAAAACACTCGATGGGACTGCTGACAGGCTGGGTTGCACAGCCTGTCAACAGTTCTGAAAAGCTGAGCTGGTCGATTCCGTGTGACAGAATTTTCCCTGGACAGGAATTCTGCCTTCTTATGGAAAATTTCTGTTTGGTCGAGTTTATAATGCTCTAACAAAATAAGGCGGTCGGCATCAGAGGCAGTCTTCCACCTACGACACTCTAACCTACGCCCCAATCTCTGCAAATCCCTTAGAGTCCCATCAAACCAAGGGACCCTAGGGCGACGCGGGAGGGGGCGAACATGGATAGGAGCAATCAGATGGAGAGCTGAAGATACAGCCGCATTATAGGCCGCAACCAACTGCTTGAGATCTGTGCAAGTCTCATCCAACAATGAGGTGTCAATAACCAACATCAGGTCTTCAGGGACCGCATCCTGCAAAGGATGTTACCTGACCAACTCCACAGGGGCCGACCTGCCTGGGGGGCCGAAAAATTGAACCCAACTGAGTAATGGTCAGACCAACCGACTGGTTCCACCACTAAGCGTCGGAGGCCTCAATCCCCAGGAGGAAAACCAAATCAAAAGAGTGACCACCCTTGTGCGTGGCTGAGAAAACAACCCGTGTGAAGCTCAGAGATGTCATCACCTGGATGAAATGTTGACCAAAAAGCGAGGATTCGTCATTGACCTAAGCATTGAAGTCACCCAGAACTATCAGTCTGGGTGACTCCAAAGCCATGTCATCAGTGAAGCCTGCCTTTTCCTGCAGAAACAGCTTCTCATCACCTGGTGGACAGTAGATGAGAGTTATCCTGCACCCCACACGAGCTACTAAAGTACACTCAAATGACCCAGCTTCCTCAACTGGTATACTAGTTAGGCCCAATTCGGTCTTGAAATAGAACGCAACCTCCCCCATGGTCCAATCTCAGGTGATGCACAACCGAGTACCTGGTGGGAGCAGCTGCCTCTAAAATAGGGGCAGCATTCCTGTCCAACCAGGTCTCGGTAATGCAAACCAGATCTGCCCTAGCAATAAAGTCTGCAATAAGACTAGTCTTGTTGTAGGCAGATCTGGCATTGCATAACAGCGCCCGAGTTGGACAAAGTTGGCGAACTGTCCCGACTACTTGCCCTCCCAAAACGGAGGTGCCTTTGGGTATGGGAACCAGAACAGAATCACCATGTTCCAAATACCATTTCGCCCCAGGGTGTCTTTTGGTCCTAACCACCCCTATGGGAGAGCACCACTCATTCAGGCTCCGCTGTCCGCAACCCCCCCTCCCATACCCAACTCCCTCCCATGGGCAATCCCCAAAGCTTGCCAGCGTTGATAGGTAGAAGCAGTTGGGGGGAGAGGAGAAAGGGCGGAGGACATGGATGGCGGAGGCCGAATAGCACAGGACAGGGGGGGCAAGCAGGCACATTTCACTAACAATATTAAAATAATGGGGAGAGCACATAAAACACCAGATTTCCTAAATCACAAAGCAGTACTGCAGACAAAGCAAAAAAAACACAAACAAAAACAACTTAAACAAAAATCCTTGCCCTGATAAAACATATAAACTACCCCACTCCCACTATAAGATGGCTTTCAGACCCCAAAATAAAATAAAAATGATGCAATAACACAGTCCCCTCTCACTGGATAAAATAAACTTACAAATTCTCCCTGTCTCACACCCGGGGGGGGGGATAATAATAAAATAAAAAAAAAAATCTCCTCTCACAGGATGTTCAAAAAAAAACCAATAACAAAAGATTCCCCATCCCACAGCCCTCACACAGCCGAGGAAGGAAGAAAAATAATAACAAGGCACCCTGGTTCTCTCACCACCAGGAAACCATAAAACAAATTTAAAAAAAAAAAAAAACAACAGGGAAAAAAGGCATCAGATAGTAGAAGGAGCCATAAATATACAATGTAAGTTAAACCAAATGTCAAGTCCAACGAAACAGAATAATATTTCCAATATGCAGTAATACATAGTCTCAGTGAAAATCCAAAAAGGGACCAAAAAGTCTCCAGAAAAAGCCAGGAGTATGTGCAGGCCAAGCCACTGGAGACTGGGGGCTCCCCCACCTCACTCCCTAATCTGCCTTATCAGGTCCAGTTGTACCCCCAGGACCTGCAGCTACAAATACCCCAAGGCCACACCAAAAGAACCAACCCGGGGATAAATTAGGAGCTCCCCCACTGATCTATAGCTCCCGAGGGGAGAGTGAGGCGGCTCCTGTTCGGTCCCAGGTGGCACCCAAGATTACCCAGGCACAAATATGGGGGGGGACAAAGTCACCTGCAACTAGACCACTATTGAGGCCCTACTTCTGGACTAAAAGGAGTATAAAATTACAAAAGGGAAAAGGGGCACTGATCAATGAATCAGGCCCCCACTCACAGTGCTGCAAACACCACAGGCAATCCCTTCGGCCAATTTCCAGAAGTTGGTTCACAGTAGAAAGTCCTGGACCAAGTTCTCCTTTATCCAACACGGAAGAAGTATATCCACTTGTTCAGAATAAAAAATAAGTCCAGAAGGCAAAAGCTTGGTGAAAATCAGTAGGGCCACAACTCCAGAGTTCAGACTTCCGTGGGCCGAAACACTCCAAAACACACCCAGAAGACGATCCACCGAGCATAGTTCAAAAAGCAATTCCCTCGGGGAAGAGGTCCGCCCTCCGACTCCCAGGCCACAGACTAAATGTCAAATAGACAATGCTCCCCTTAGTTGGCGCAATAGCCGCTCCAGGAGTACCGACTGACCCCCCGGCCAAACGCCAACGAAAAGACACCACAGCTCCAGCAAATGACCGGGCTCCACGTTTCTGCCAGGAAGGCACAGAGGAAACACTGCCAGGGACCGCCGACCTGAGCAAAAACAAACACAGAAACTAACAACTAACAAGAACACAGAAGTAAATGCAATAAAACGACTTCACAAAAATTAAAATATGTAAAGTAAGCTAAAAAACGAGGGCTAGTCCGAGATGACCGCCCTCTTGATAGAGGTATAGAGGTATATAGGTCATATTATGAGAACCTTTAGAAGGTTTTGTGCAATATATTGCACATTTAGTGACGATGTTAACTTGGTTGTTGTTTGAAAGGCATATCTGAAGGTAGAAGGTAGGTAAAAAAACTCCCCGAAATGATGGCCTTGATGGAAGAGGAGTACCTGGATATCGTGACAGTCACAGAAACATGGTACACAGAGAACCATGACTGGGATGTCAACATACCAGGGTACACAATCTACAGGAGGGGCAGGGAGGGAAGAAGGGGAGGAGGAGTAGCCCTCTATGTAAGGGAAGGGATCAAAGCACCAGAACTAAAGAATAAATGGGGAGGACAGAAGGCATTGTGGGTCACCCATGAGACTGGAAATGGCTCCACAATCCGCACAGGGGTTGTATACAGACCCTCATCTCAGGGGGAGGAAATGTACAAGGAAATGATAGAAGGCATCCTTGGGATGGCAGAGAAAGGTGAGATATTGCTGATGGGGGACCTGCATATGCCAGATGTTAACTGGAGCACCTTTGCTGCAGCCACATCCAAGAGCAGGGCCATTCTCAATGCCCTACAGGGGGCATGCCTCAGATAGCTGATTTTAGAACCCACTCGGTAGGGAGCAATCTTAGACCTGGTACTCTCAAATGGAGATGGAGAGAGGATCTCTGATCTTGAAGTGGGTAGCCATCTGGGAACAAGCGACCACCAAACAGTTTGGTTCACGATAAACTTAGCCGTAGAGTCAAGCCACACAGAAATGAAGATACTGGACTTCAGGAGGGCTGATATTGTCAAAATGGGAGAAGTGCCTCAGAAAAGCACTAGCAAACAGGCAAGAAGGTGGGGTGAAGCAACAATGGGCAAACATCAAAACTGCCATCACAGAGGCAACAAGCCTTTGTGTGAAGCAAATAAATTAAAATGAAAGAAAAAAAAACACTATGGTTTTCAAAAGAAGTGGCGGATAAGGTCAGGGAGAAAAAGATAGCATTCAGGAAGTATTAGGAAACACAGAAGGAACAGGACAGAGAAATGTACCAGTTAAAGCAGAAGGGAGTGGGGAAGGCAGTCAGAATAGCAAAAGCTCAAACTGAGGAAAAGATTGCCAACTCGGTTAAGTAGCGGGATAAAACATTTTATAGGTACATTAGGGAGCAAAGAAAGATGAAGGTAGGGGTACTGAGGCTGAATAAAGAGGAAGGTGGTTGGGCAAAGAGCAACAGTCAAAAAGCAGGGATACTGAACGAATATTTCTGCTCAGTATTCACAATGGGAAAGCAGGGGGAGATACCTAATCCAGTCAATAGAAGTACTCTGGATAGGGGGGGTTGATATTAGTTCTTTGACAGAAGAAAGGGTTCTGAAAGAACTCTTAAATTGAAGGTGGATAAAGCAATGGAGCCTGTTGGGATTCACCCCAGAACTCTAAAAGAACTAAGGGAAGAACTAGTAACACCACTGACTACCCTTTTTAATAAATCATGGGAGGATAGTATGGTACCTGAGGACTGGAGGAGGGCGGATGTGATTCCATTTCACAAAAGGGGAGCAAGACAGAGGCAGGAAACTATAGACCTGTCAGTTTGACTTCAGTGGTAGGAGAAAATGATGGAATCACTTCTGAAGAAAATAATTTTTGAGTACCTAGAGGCCAGTGGGGCACAGGACCGAAGGCAGCATGGATTCACTACAGGAAGGTCATGTCAAACAAATCTAATTGATTTGTTTGACTGGGTGACTAAAGTAATAGACCAGGGAGGGGCTGTGGACGTGGCCTACCTAGACTTTTGCATGGCATTTGACACAGTCCCACACAAAAGATTAATAAACAAATTAGTCAGTCTGGAAGTGGGTCCCAGGGTGGTAGCCTGGGTAAAACACTGGCTGGACAACAGGACACAGCGGGTAATAGTGAATGGAGTCCATAGTGAAGAAAGGAGTGTTACTAGTAGGGTACTGCAGGGTTCAGTATTGGGGATGTTCCTTTTTAATATCTTTGTAAGTGACATTGCAGAGGGACTGGAAGGGAAAGTATGTCTATTTGCAGATGACACAAAGATCTGCAACAGGGTTGATACGCAAGATGAGGTGGAAAGGATGAAACGGGACTTGGCAAGGTTGGAGGAATGGCCAAATGTGTGGCAGCTTAGATTCAATGCTAAGAAGTGCAAGGTAATGCACCAGGAAAACAAAAACCCAGGGGACGCGTACACAATGGGGGTAAGATACTGACAACAACAAAAATAGAAAGGGATCTGGGTTAGTCCTATCAGATGGCCTTAAAGTGGGCCAGCAATGTGAGAAGGGAGTAAGGAGGGCTGGGGGGATACTGGGATGCATGGGGAGAGGCACCACCAGTAGAAATCAGGAAGTTGTTATCCCTCTGTACAGACAGTTGGTAAGACCCCATCTGGAGTACTGCGTGCAGTTCTGGAGACCCCATCTCCGCAAAGACATAGACAGAGTGGAGGCTGTCCAGAAGAGGGCAACCAAAATGGTGCAGGGTCTGCACCAGAAGACATATGAAGAAAGACTAAAGGAGCTTAAGATGTACAGTATAGCCTTGAGGAGAGGGGGGACATGATAGAGACTTTCAAGTACCTCAAGGGAATCAACAAAGTCCAAGAGGGTAGCATCTTTCAAAAAAAGATGTGCAAGAACAAGGGGGCACAATTTGAAGATAGAGGGGGATGGCTCAGAGGTAATGTGAAGAAGTATTTCTTCACAGAGAGGGTTGTAGATGCATGGAACAGCCTTCCTGAGGAGGTCATAGAGTCAGAAACAGTGGGGGAATTCAACAATGCATGGGACAGACATAGGGCAATTCTAGTGGGGGGTAGGAGGAAGTAGGCTGTTTGTTAACTAGGATCTGCAGCTTATCCGTGAGGTAGGGAAATGGGCAGACTAGGTGGGCCAAGCGGTCCTTATCTGCTGTCAAATTCTATGTATCTATACATATCAAATATATATGGTTACTCAGAGGTCTGCTCCGTTGAGTGTTGGGGTGTTATCTGAGATTCCTATATGTGAAAAGAAAGAATTGATGCAACCTGTTACTGAGGATGAGATTGGTTTGGCTGTTGATAGTTTATCAGCGCATACCACACCAGGGTTGGATGGTATTTCCTATAATTTTTATAAAGCATTTAAGGCTGATTTAGTGTCTGGGTTAAGAATGGTGTATCAGAAGATACTAGATGGAGGGAGTTTGACTTCTAGTATGCAAGAGGGAGTGATGACGTTTTTGTATAAAAAAAAAAAAAAAAAAAGGTGATCCATGGAAAATTCTAAATCGTGCTTAACACAGACTATAAGATTTTGACAAAAATATTGATGGCTAGGTTAGTACGAATGGTGAAATATGTGATTTTACCACACCAAGCATGTGCAGTCCCTGGAAGAAATACTCAACAGAATTTGATTTTTATTAGGGAAATTTTAGACCAAGGGTTGGACATGAAATTGAATGGGTATTTAATGTCATTGGATCAGTAAACAGCTTTTGATTCAGTACAGCATCATCATTTATGGGAGACTTTGACATTATATGGGGTTTCAAAACAGTTTATTAATGTGATTCGGCAAGGCTGAGGAATGGTGTGAGGCAGGGATGTCCTTGAAGTCCGCTTTTATATGTGTTTGCAATTGATCCGCTGTTAAGATTTATAGAACATGCAGAAAATATAAAGCCTGTCTGCAATGTGAATGGACAGTTGTTTCCAAAAGTGTCAGCATATGTGGATGATTGTACAGTCGTGGTGCAAGATTTGGAATCTGGACAATATGTTGGACAATGTGTTGGAGGAGATGCATGGAAGAACGGGGATAAAAATGAATACTTCAAAATGTAAAATGTTGGTATTAGGTAATGTACTGGTGCCGGAACATTTTTTCCATCCCAGTAGAACAAGGAGAGGTTAAGATACAGGGGCTGTTATTTGGAACCAGAAGGGTAGAGCAATTGAACTAGGATACAGTATATGAAGATGTACATAGGAAGGTTCTGTCATGGAAATTGTGGAAAATGACAAAAAAAAAGGGTATATAAAGCTTACATTATGCCAGTTTTATAATATGTGTCACATATACAGTATATCCATTGCAATGTAGTGTGCATGCCAAGATAATGGGATTTTTTTTTTTTTTTTATGGGGCAGTCGACTGAATCCAGTAAAAAGGGCGCATACCTACAGAACTAGAAAGGACAGTGGTCAAGACATGGTGCAACCATTGGTTTATTTATTCTGTAATTTTTTTTATAGTATTTAATAATATAAAGTCACTGGTGTTAGGAAAATCAGGATTAGAATTGACTATATGAAACACTAGGAAACTCAGTTTTTGGAGGCACGGGGGAGCAGCAAATGGCATGTATCAGAAAAAGGTTTGCCTACTTATATGCACACCACATTAAAATATGTAAGAATGTGGAAATAGTGTTACACTGGTTTGTAGATGCAGACAGGAAAAACTTCTATAAAACAATAGCTGTGCATTGTTATCTGGAAGAACCTTTATTTAACATCAATGCTAACCTTGATAGTAAGTTGTTATTGGAGAGTATTATTGAGCCAGGGATTCCGCTAAAAATGCAGAATATGATATGGCTGTGTGGGCATCAAAAATTAAATGTGAAGAGAAGTCAGAAACACAAAATTGTGGAAGACCAGGTGTGTCTGGAAGGGACGTGTGTGGGTCGGGTGGAAACCACACAGCATTTATTCTTTGAATGTACTTGTATACAAGGTTTGGGGGGTTGCTAGCTGCATGATGGGGAGAAAAGCTGTTTGCACAGATAACTTACCACATTTTGATATTGGGACACCTGAAGAAGGAGTGGAGGAAACGGATGGAAAGTACTATTGGGTGATGTTTGCTTGTTTGAAATGAACAATCTGGCATGCTACTGTAGGTGCCTTAGAGTATTACAACAGAAGGAAATAACCATGTGGTTGGGATACGCCGTTTCAAGTCCCAAATGGAAATGGATAAAGTCTACCAATATGAAAAAAACACATTGGGAGAGGTCAACGTTTATGGAACAAGGAGTTTGGGTAGGGTGAAGGAGCAAGACTAAATTGTGAGTATTGAAATAGACTGTTATGGAATATTCATTTGTTTAATTTAAGGGATATGTGGGTTTCCTAAAGGTATTTTGTGACAGCTGGGATTCTACAATAAATTAATTATTTTGCTGTCCATGTTCAACAATGAAGAGGAAATTTAAATTTCTTGGGATTCATTTATAGTTGTATGATGTTAACTGGAAGTATGTCAATATGTTTATAGAGATGTTGATTGTATTATGTTAGTATTTGTTTTTGTTTCACAATAAAAAGTTCCCCTACTCTTTTCGAGAAGTGCCATGGGATCTTTAACATCCTGAACAGGCAGATGGGACCTCGGTTTAACATCTCATCCAAAAGACAGCACCTCAGGAGTGCAGCACCCCCTCATGCTGCACTGCAGTGTCATTATTGGGATATTAACCCAAGTGCCTGATGTGGGGATAGAACCCAGAACCTTTTTTATCTCCCAGCCTCAGAGGCGAGTGTGCTACCTGCTGGGCTTGATGCTTCGATGCTACTACATGTAATACCATTTGCTGTACTCTGGCAACCAAGAATTGATCCATGCTGTTAACCTAGGGTTTAGTCCTAGGTTATTTTAAACACTTCACCAGTTCCTTTTGTGGGACATTATCAAATGCTGTACTAAAGCTGAAAAAGACAACATCTGCTGGGCTCCCCTGGTTGAGAACACTGCTCACCCTATCAAAAAACACCAGTAAATTAGTTTCTCAAAACTTTCCTCTAGTAAATCCGTGCTGTGTACCATTAAACAGATTGTTGATAGTAATATGGTTGTCTGTTTTATCTGTAACAATGTTTAATAATTTTTGCAAGATCTTACATAACGTAGACATCAAGCTAATTGGCCTATAATTCTTGCATACAGTTCTGTTACCCTTTTTGTGTAATGGAGTCACCACTGCTCATCTCCAGTCATCTACTATATTGCCACTGTCCAAAGAGGACTGAACAATTTTTGTAATAGGCCCAACAAGAACTTCAGCCATTTCTTTTAAAACCCGGGGATGCATACCATCTGGGCCAGAGCACCTTCATTTCAGGAGTGGATGAGAGGGTGGGTATCTGCATTATAAACAATTTATTATTGAAATAGGAGGGTCCTGGAAAGTCCTGAGAGTCTAAAAATAAACTGGATGGATTTAAAAATAAACTGGATGAATTTATGAGAGCAACAAACCAACTAAAATATTATATGTAAATCAGGAAGCTCTGTTGGGCTGTATAGCCTTCTGCTTCTATTAGATCTTAGTATGAGTGAATTATTGTACTACAAGTGAGAGAAGACACAGGCAACAAAAAGGGTTTCAGTAACCAAGAGGTACAGGAAATGGTGACACAAGCAGTATTGGAAAGATGAGAGTAAATCAAGGAAGGATTAACTTTATAAGGTCTTTTCATGAAAATGCTCAAGGAGCTATAATTGGTTGGCAGTGAGGAGCGGAGGTTGCTGGCCACATTGGCAGTGGTGAATTTTACCGGGGGCCGCTGCGGGAGGTGTCTGAGCTGCATCGGCAGCCGCATTGAGGAGGGAGGCATTGGGGCTGCATCGGCAGCTGAAGAAAGCACCGGGTGCACGGGATCGGACTTCCCGGTGGCTGCAGTCGGTAGTGGGCCAGGGTTAGAGGAGCTGTGAGAGGAGGGCACCGGAGAGGACTTCCAGGTGGCTGCATTTGGCAGTGGGCCAGCATTTGAGGGAGCTTCTGTGCTGGTGGACCAATCGGGAGAGAGGGTGCCAAATTCAAACAGCAGCTCGGCTGCATAAGTCTGACCCAGCCACCTCACTCAGGAAGGAGCTGTAATTGTGTTCCACATCACCCACCCCAGCCCAAACCTCTATTAAATGGTCTGTGGGAGTGCATCCTTGGGGGAGGGCAATGTGTGATTGACTGTGACTGAGCAATAAGTAGCTTGGATTTGTTGCAGGATTGAAGGGGAAGGGCATAAGATTAATATATTGTGTTGCTGGGTATTGTGTGTGGGGTTCATATTCTTTACACCCAAAATGAAGGAGGGGGCTTGGGGGAAACCAGATTGGGCATTTTTGGAAGGGTGAGTGGGTGTACAGGGTGTGGGGCAGTCATAATATTTAACTGGGCATGGAGGTTCAGAGGGTGCCCAGTATGTTTTCAACTGGAGGGTTTTAGGAAAGAGAGCAGAGGGATCAGAAGGCAGCTGGAAGGGGGGGGATTGGGAGACAAGGTGGGGTATGGATCAAGTGTGAGTAGACGTGGTCCGCGTCTAATTGGCATACCTCAGGGGCTAGTGGACAAGGCAGAAAGAATTTATCGCAGCGGTTGGGTGGATCATATGGCTACTCTGGAGGTGTGGGGGGTCAACCTCAAATTGGCATACCTCAGGAGACTAGTGGACAGGGCAAAAAGGATTTATCCAAGAGGTTAGGTGGATGATATGACTACTCATGAGGTGTAGGGGCGGCACAAGCAACATACAGGAAGCATGCCATAGAGGGGGCAGCTCAGAGAGAGCAGATGAGGTAGGAGTGAGCAAAATGGGGGGCGAGCATCAAACTTACAAACTGTTTCACCATACTATACCCAGGAGATGAAGTGGAGGAAGATGGTGGTGTGGGGAGAACAAGTGGACAAAGAGGGTTTGATCAGTAGGCAGAGGGGAAGGGTGACAGAGGAGGGAGCCTGAACTAAAGGAAAGGATGGGGGGGGGGACATGAGCCTAGGTTGGAGGAAAATGTGATAGATGGGGCACTGAGTGAGGACATGGTGGAAGGAGGTAGGATCGGGGACGTGCCAGTGACCAGATTGGGGAATTCAGTCAGTGAGAAGGGGGCGGTAGAGAGTTCTCTAGTCAGGTCAGATTCCAGACATGTATCACTAGGTGAGGTGGAGAATAGGGTAGGGAGAAATACAGCAGATGGGGTGGGAGGTGCAGGTCCAAAGGAGGAGGGGGAAGCAGCAGGAGGTTACTCAGGTGGGGGATTGGAGGATTATAGTTCAAAAAGGGAGATGGGGATGGAACTGGGGGGGCGAACTCTGGCCACCCAGGAGATTGGGAGGGGGCAAGGAGTAAACTGGGAGTTGCAGGTAGAAGGAGTATAGTAGGGCTTGCATGTGAGGGTGGTCCCTGGATGTTGGAGGGACAAGCAGGGGGTCATTGACAGAAGGAGTAGCCTGGATGGTACTAAGCGGGTTAATAAAGATCCTCAGGCTGATGAGAGAGGTAGAAGCAAGCAAGGGTTCAATGATAGGAGGAGGAATCTGGACGGAATAAAGAGGGCTAATAAAGTGGGGGGGGAGGTGAAGGTGATATTGCTGGGGGATTCCATGACCAGGGGTATTCATTGGGAGGGGAAGGGGAGAATAAAAGCAGCCCTGTCAAGGCTAAATGTATACCTGGTCTATTCATTCACAAGGCCAAATTCCACCTATACTCATTGGTATTGGATTGCGTGGGATCCCCAGACTTCCTAGTACATTTGGGGACAAATGATTTAGAAGGGAATAGCAAGCTAGAAATACAGGCTAGATTCCAGGAGCTGGCAAGGGTTTGTCACTCTATAGGAAGCAATATTTCTTTCTTGGAGATTCTGCCAGTACAAAGGGCAACCGGTGAGACCAAGCTAAAACTTAAAGAGGTGAGCAAGTGGCTCAGGGACTGGTGTAGGACAGAGGGGTATGGGCTGGTAGGAGACTGGGGGGATACTTGGGAGGATAAGGGGTATATGCCAGGGATAGGATACACCTCAACATGGAGGGGAAGGAGATCTTGAAATTAAAACTTGCTGGATTTATAGGTGAGAGGTGGGGTTTAAACTTGTAACGGGGGGGTCAGATAATAAAAAGACCCCGGGGGGGCTGTTTGAGGGTTCAGGTCTAGGGCACATGAGGAGTGGGAGGGACTATGTTGAAAATTCTAGGAAACTGGGCAGAAAAGGGAATGCGCAGGGTTGGGGGGACTGGAGAGAGGGGAGAAGTCAGGGTGGAGGACAGTCCTGATCAATGCCAGGAGTATGAGCAATAAAATGCCTGAACTCCAGGCTACATTGGCTGAGGGAACAGTGGATGCGGCAGCAATTACAGAGACATGGGCCACTCAGAGAAATGATTGGGACCTAAACTTAGAGGGCTACAAGATATTAAGGAAAGATAGGGGAGTGGGAAGGGGAGGGGTTACGCTGATAGTTAAAAATGACATAATGGTTAGTGGAGTGGAGGAGGCTGGGGGGGGCGGAGGTGAGTTGGGTAACCCTGAAAATGAGGGAAGGGAAGAAATTGAAGATAGGGGTGGTATACAGGCCCCCTGCAATAGAGGAGGCTCTGGAGGATAAGTTGGTTGAGAACATCAAGGGTCACTGTGACCTTGGAAAGGGTAGGGTGGTAGTCATGGGTGATCTTAATATGCCGGGGGCGGACTGGGACACCATGACATCCTCTATAACCAGGGAACAGAGACTGATGGATGTCTTTTAGGATGCCTTCCTGGTCCAAGAGGTGGGGGAACCTACTAGAGAGGGGTGGATATTGGACATTGTCCTGGCGGACGGTGAACAAATAAGGGGCCTAGAGGTGTGCAGTCCACTGGCGGGTGGTGACCATGCACTGCAGTTTGGTTCCTGCTGTATCTGGGGGCGGAAAACCGCTCTCACACTGTAGTGGTTGATTTCAGGGGAGCGGATTACGTGGGTATGAGTAGGATTCTAAGGGAGAGGTTGGACATGATTAGGCTGGATATTTATTTATTTAGTTTTTGTTTACCGGGTAGGGTGCACTGGCCATAGCAATGACTATTTTCAGGCATGACCCGGGAGATTACAAAACAGTGAAATCGAATACAGAGCATCAGTAGTAACATAACTATACACCAAGACATTACATTAAATGAACAAAAGTTACAGGGATTGGAATACATTGCAAGCAGAGATGAAGTAACAAGCAAGGTATAAATACAATTTAGAGTAAAGTTCAATTATCTAAGATGGAAACAAATAATACATTTGCAATGTCATATTATCAGGATATAAGTCAAATAAGTTGGGAGAATGCAGAGAGATACTGTGCTGTAACACAAGGGTGAACATATAGGAAAGATAAATAAAGAGTGGAGGTAGTCGTGAGGACTGGAATGAGGGATAAGAGAATAGTAGAGAAAAGAGAGGATGCAGACAGGTGAAGAGGAGAGGACTACGAGTGGATGTGAGTAGGCCAGACAGGTGACTAGCGAAAAGAAGTGCTGAAGTGTTTTGGGATATGACTGGAGAGCAGTGGGTTAAGGGGTCAGGGTAAGGGGGGATGGAAAGGCTAGGGTGGTTGGAAGCAACTGCAGTTACATGAATCAGCTAGGTGATGGCGTAGCAGTCTCTTGAAAGAAGCATGGAAAGGGGCAAGGCGTAAAGGTAGAGGGAGAGAGTTCCAGAATTGGGGGGCATGACACACAAAGGCACTAGCCCCTTTAGAGGAGTGATGCCTAGGGATGAGGACAGGCTCATTGACCACGGAGCTCAGGCCATAACTGGATGTCTGAGCCAAAAATAGTCCTGCTAGGGGCTTAGGTATGTGAGTTCTGATGATGTTATCGATAAACGAACCATATGCAAAGGACCGAGACGCAAAGGGCGAAAGCCATCCGGGTTCGGAGTAAAGGAGGCAGTGGTGTTGGAGCCGGTGCGAAGAGGAGGCATAGCGACAGTTGTTATTGTAGGTAACATCCCACTTCCGAAGACTACATTTACCTGCGGCAGCATAGGTTGTAACTCCATAGGTGAGGGATGGGAGGAGAATACCATGAGCTTTAGCTATCTTAGCAGAAAGGATTAGCATATAGCTGGAACGGTAGGCAATGCCAAGTTTCATGTTTACAGACTTACAGGTCTGCTGGATGTGAAGGTCGAAATTAAGAGCCAGGTCAAGGGTGATGTAATGTGATAGAATATGTCTGAGCTTGGCATTAGTACCAAATAACATGGTTTTGGTCTTTGCTACATTGAGGACAAACTTATGGTGGACCAGCCATTGCTAAATTAGTGCAAAGTCCTGGGACAGACGCTGGTTGATGTCAGAGATGTTTTTAGAACTGCGTAGAGAACAATGTCATCAGCATATAATAGGGAGAAGGTCTGCTGGAGGCTGGAGGTGACATTATTTATAAATATGGAGAAAAGCAGGGGACCAAGGATAGACCCTTGAGGAACACCTATGTTGATAGAGGTTAACTCTGATAGGGTAGAGTTGTATTTGACTACCTGAGTCCTATCGGATAAGTAGCTGTCAAACCACATAACTACATTCAGGGAAAAAAACAAGAGATCTCAGGGTCATTAAGAGTAGGGTGTGGTCAACCAGGTCAAAAGCTTTGGTCAGGTCGATAAAAATAGCACCTCTTAAGAAGCCAGAGTCCTGGGCCACAAGGGTATCTGATGTAAATTTGACTGAAGCAGTGGTTGTACTATAACCGTTGTGGAGGACATGCTGGACAGAGGAGAGTAGGTAATGTTTTTGGAGAAAGTCAGTGGTTTGGGAGGCAACAAGTTTCTAAGGTATTTTGCTGAGAACAGATAGGATGGCAATAGGCCTATAGTTTGATGGATCTTTCTGATCACCTTTTTTGAAAACTGGGGTTACCCTGGCCATCTTCCAGATGTCAGAAAGACGACATTGGCATAGGGAGAGGTTAAAAATCTTGGCTAGATGTGCAGCAATGAAGGGGGCAGAGTGTTTCAGAAGCTTTGAGTCAAGATTGTCAGATCCAGCCGCAGTGAAATCAGATATATTGTTGAACATCTTGAGTACTTCATGATCGGTGACAGGCTTAAAATAGAAGGGAGGTCCGGAGACGTCAGGTTGGGTGGTCAGATTCGGTAGGGCAGGGAAGGAGGGGGTATTTGGAGAGGTCAGGGAAGTGGCTATTAAAAAAGTTAGCAATGGTTCTGGGATTGTTACAGTGGATTCCGTTTAAGGACATGTCAGTAGGAGTAGGGGCCGGGTTTGAACCTAAGAAGTGCTTTATATGGGACCCAAATTTCTTGGAATCACCATAAGAGCTGGTAAGAAGATCCTTACAGCAGGCACTTTTTGCCCTTTTGATTTCCTTCTTACATGAATTGTGCAGGGTTCAATAGGCACTTAGGTCAGTAGGTAGCCCAGTGCTTTTGTACTGGAGCAAACTCTTTTTCCCTTAGACGTAGTTTTGAAAGTGAGTCAGCTTTCACCCAATGGTGGGCTTATTTTTCACCCTCCGTGCTATGAGTGGACAGTGTTTGTTTTGTATTACCAGAAAGTTGTGCAGAAATAGATTAAGAGTGGACTGGGCGTCACTAGATTTAAAGAGGGGGGAATCAGTCGATAGTGGCAATATCCTGTAGGAAGGACTATGAGTCAAGGTGCGCATGGTTCCGGAATTTAATGGAACGTGGTTTAGATGGAGCAGGCCAGGTCTTCC
Source organism: Neoceratodus forsteri (assembly GCA_016271365.2). Taxonomy (NCBI): domain Eukaryota; kingdom Metazoa; phylum Chordata; order Ceratodontiformes; family Ceratodontidae; genus Neoceratodus; species Neoceratodus forsteri. Next base: position 46,465,183 of record CM057455.1, read on the forward strand.
CCCAAATACAAAAGATGGAGGAGTGGTCAGAAATGGAGTCAGCAAGAGTGCCCGAGGCGATTACATTTTCAGGGTGGCTGGTCATTATCCAGTCCAGCAGAATACTGGAGTTAGAGTGCTGTGCAATCCGGGTAGGGTTGTTGATCTTCTGGTGTAGGTTAGCACTTTGTAGCCTAGTTAGTAGTGAGGGTTGGAAGTTTCCGAGTCAATTTAAGTTAGTCGCCGAGTGTAAAAACTTCATTTCTGCCAGAAAGAAGAGAGGTCTGGTTGAGCATCTCATCTTGACCTTTTAAGCCGCTAGAGGGGGGTTGTAGGAACACACTATGTGTAATTTTTTAAAGCCGAGAGAGAGAGAGAGAGAAGAACGTGTGGTTTTGCAGTGTGTTTGGAGAGAAGAGCAGATTTCAGAGAGATACAGGTGATCCTTAAAATAGACTGCTGTACCGCCCCCCTTTTCAGAGCAGGCCGATCATGCCTCAAAAGATTATAGTATGGGAAGGAGCAAAGCGAATCGGGGTGGAGGGTTTGAGCCAGGTTTCTGTGATGCAGATGATGTCGGGTTTATAGAGGTTAGTCCAGGACTCTAGTTCAGTGAAACTGTGCAATAGGCTTCTGATATTATGGTGAACTACAGTGAGCCCTTTAGCATTGGAAAGGGTACTGGGTGAGATGGTATTAGGTCCAGGGTTAGAGTGAACATCACCTGAGAGCAGTATGGCCAGTAGGAGAAAATACCAGAGTTTCCGTTGTAGGAAGGGGCATACAGTGTTAGAGTGCAGGGGATAGATTTTTATGGCATAGGCAACCAAGTGAATCCATGCCCTATTTATTAGTAGTGGAGAGGGGTCTGGTCAGAGAGTGGGTAGCAGGAGAAGGCTGGAGAAAAGGAAGTCATGAGACAAGAAAGTGGGGGTGGCCAAGGAGACACGGGGAGCAGAAGGCAGGGATATAGGTAGGAGAGCAGTGGCAGGTATTAGAACAAGTAATATCATTTGTACATTCACTATTAACGTGGGGACTGGCTGGACAGTAGGAGAGGAGCCAGGAAAGGAGAATACCACTGGAGGCCAGACTAACAGTGAACTGTGGAAATTGGAACAGCCAAGGAGGGATCAGATTGCGTGGCTCAGATATCTGTAGTGCAGGGACGTAGTTAGCCAATGGGGTCAGCAGAGTCACTGAGAGGCGGAGCGTTGGCATATTTAAAGGAGGCCTGGGAGGGGGTGGGATGAAAAACCTGAAGGCTTTGCTTCAGATTTCGTCTCCAAAAAGCAATGTTAAGTCTATCTGGAGAGGCGCACCAGTCAGATTGGGCCTTTGGAGCAAAGCGCCCAGTGGAACTCTGCCTCCAGGAACGGCGCACCAATCAGAGGCTACCGGCTCGAGTTAGCTCCAGGAAAGTTGAAGCGGGAGTACCTGACTTGGTTAGCTGTCAGCCAGGACCAGGAGAGCGGCTGAGGCACGGGTCCCTGGATATGGATGCTGGAAGCTTAGGGGAAACCATTAAAGAAGGGGTGCAGAGGCTACTAGGTCCTGTACTAAGGTAAGGCATAAGCATGGTGGAACCAGCAAGCCATGTTGGTGGACTAGGGAGGTGCAAGAGGCAGTGAGGGATAATAAGGCTGCCTACACACATTTAAATGTTCTAGGGGGGGATAAGGAGTGAGGGGGGTTATGAACTATTGGCAGAATGTCACCAGAGTGGTGAGGGGGTGCCAAGGCAGGAATGGAGAAAAACCTGGCTAAGGATATCCGGGGGGGGGGGGAATTTATAGATACATAAGAGAAAAGAGAGGACACAGATCAATAGGATTAAGATTTTGGGGGATGGGCTCAGGAAGCAGGGGAACAGGCACAGGTGCTAAACAAGTACTTTGCCTCAATCTTTGCAGAGGGTGACAAGGGATTCCTACAGCCTGATGGGAGAGATGAGGAACCAGCAAAAGCGAGAGGTCAGTCTCCGTCTGAGACCAGAGGATGGAAAGAGGCTAGGGTACAGGCTGGGCCAGAACAAGAAGGAGTAGGAAGGTTGCATGAGGGAGTGGATTGGGGGTGGGGGGGGAGAAATCACAGTGGATAGGGTGAGGGAGGCCCTTCGGAAACTAAAAACTGAGAAGGCACCGGGGCCAGATGGATTACATCCGAGGGTTATGAAGGAACTGGCAGAGGTGCTGGCAGCTCCACTGTCTGCACTCTTTAACACCTTTCTGCAGGTGGGATGGGTGCCACAGGATTGGAGGGTGTCTTGCAAGACAGGAGGGTGAGCTGGATGTCATTATCCACCTAGGTACTAATGACTTGGCAAATGGGGAGCCAAAGGAAGTTCAGGAAGAGTTTAGGAAACTGGGGAAGGGTCTCAAGCAAGTAGCTACTTCTGTCACTTTCTCAGAAGTACTACCTGTGAGAGGCAAGGGAGAGCATAGGAGTGCATGCACCAGGAACTTTAATTCATGGTTGAAGAACTGGTGCTGTGAGGAAGGGTTTGGATTCATTGGTGACTGGGACCCATCTGGAGGGATGGAGGTTTGTCAAGCCTGACGGCCTGCATCCATCCTGGAGGAATCCAAGCACTCAATGATAAGTTTAAATGCTACATTGACAAGCATTTAAACTAGCAAAGGGGGTGGCAGGCCAGCAAGGATGATACCCACTTGCTCACCCCCACAGCTAGTGTAATGGAACCAGTGAACCAGAGAGGGCTATCTCTGCAAAAGCAGTGCAAAAAGTTGGAGATTAGTGTCCAAAGGTGGATAAGCAGAAAAGGGCAAAATTCAGCAGAAGGGCAGACAGCAAGGAGAACCAGGGATAAATGACAACCAAGGAAGGGGCTGGAGTAGAACAGTGAAGCAGTCTAGGGAGGTCAAAACATGGAAAGCCATGTGTGCAAATGCCAGGAGCCTTAGCAACAAGATGGAAGATCTGGAGGCTGTCATGGTACAGTCAGACCTGGACATTGTGGCCATCACTGAAACCTGGTGTAAGTTAACCATGACTGGGAGATGGCCATACCTGGCTACAACATATTCAGAAGAGACAGAGCAGGCAGGAAGGGAGGAGGAGTGGCACTGTATGTGAAAAATGACATAAGGGCCACACAGATCCAGGAGGAACAAATGGGGAGAGATACTGTGGGTTAAGCTGGAAAGGAAAATGGGCCAGCCATCCACTTTGGGGTGGTCTATAGACCACCAGCCCAGGAGGAAGAAACAGATAGGGAGCTGATGCTAGCCATCCAAAGGATGTCAGACAAGGGTGAGGTAGTACTGGTTGGAGACTTCAATATACCAGACGTGGACTGGAGCATCCCAGCAGCAGCATCAACTAGGAGCAGATTCATCCTGGACTCCCTTCAGGGTGCCTTCCTCAAGCAACTGGTCATGGAACCAACTCGGCAGAAGGCAATACTGGACCTTGTGCTCACAAACAGGGACAGTGTGATGGGGGTAACAGTGGGGGAGCACCTGGGTAACAGTGACCACCAGTCATTGTGGTTTGAAATCACAGAAAGAGCAGAACCAAACCACACAAAAACACGTATCCTGGATTTTAGGGGGGCAGACTTTGGGAAAATGGGGAGATGCTTGAAAGAGGCATTAAGAGGAATGGGACAGGAATCAGGATTGAGGAACAGTGGGCAGTATTTAAAATGGGGATTATAAGAACAACAGAATTATGCATTAAGCAGGTTAGCAAGAGGAAAAGAAAGAGGAGACCATTATGGTTTTCAAAGAGGTAGCAAAAGAAAGTGAAAGCCAAAAAGATTGCATTCAGGCAATACAAAAAGACACAGGCAGAAGGGGATAGGGAAGTACCAGGAGAAACAAAGGGAGGCAGGGAAGTCAGTAAGGAAGCCAAAGCTCAGACAGAAGAACACATTGCAAAATCAGTGGTTAAGGGGACAAAACCTTTTACAGGTACATAAATGAAAAAAGAAGGACAAAGAGAGGGATAGTGAGACTGAAGGGGGAGGATGGGAGCCGCGTGGAGGATGACAACAGTAAAGCTGACATATTGAACAGGTATTTCTGCTCAGTCTTTACTAAGGAAGAGGGGGTAATGGGTCTGAAGGGAGTACAAGGGGTGAGAATGGTGCAGAAATGGACACAAGTCCCTTTATACGAGAAAGGGTCCTGAAGGAACTGGAAGTAATAAGAGCTGATAAAGCAATGGGGCCAGATGGGGTGCACCCCAGGGTCCTTAAAGAACTAAGAGAGGTGGTGGCTGAACCTCTGGCTATCCTGTTCAGCCAATCACTGGAAACAGGGAGGTACCCAAAGACTGGAGGACAGCAGATGTAGTCCCCTTATACAAAAGTGGGAACAAAGAGGAAGCAGGGAACTACAGACCAGTCAGCCTCACCTCGGTAGTGGGAAAGATCATGGAAGCACTACTGAAGGAGAGATTGGTGGAACATCTGGTTGTCAATGGACTACAGGACCCAAGGCAGCATGGTTTCACCAGGGGAGTCATGTCAGACCAACCTCATTGAATTTTTTGACTGGGTGACTAGGGAGGTGGATCAGGGAGGGCAGTGGACATGGCCTATCTGGACTTCAGCAAGGCCTTTGACACTGTGCCACATAGAAAACTATTACACAAACTGGGGAATATGGGTGTGGGCAGGACAGTAGTGTGGTGGGTAGGTAACTGGCTGGGTGGCAGGACACAGAGGGTGGTGGTAAATGGCTGTCACTCCACAGAGGGAAGAGTGACCAGTGGGGTACCACAGGGATCAGTGCTGGGACCGGTCCTATTCAACATCTTCATCAGTGACATTGCACAGGATCTAGAAGGCAGAATTTCACTGTTCGCTGATGACACAAAGCTCTGTAACAGAGTAGACACACCAGAGGGTGTAGACAGAATGAGAAGGGACCTGCAGAAACTTGAAGAATGGTCAAGGGTTTGGCAGTTGAAATTCAATGCAAAGAAGTGCAAGATAATGCATATGGGGCACAAAACCCTGGCACAATATATCAGTTGGGGGTGAGGATAGCATGCACCAAGCAGGAAAGGGATCTGGGGTTGTCATCTCTGATGACCTCAAGGAGGAAACAGTGTGACAAGGCATCAGGTAAAGCAAATAGGATGCTGGGATGTATGAGCCAGGGGCATCACCAGCAGGAAAAGGGAGGTCTGTAATTCCGCTATACAAGACACTAGTGAGGCCCCACCTGGAGTACAGTGTACAGTTCTGGAGACCATACCCACACGTAAGGACATAGACAGGGTAGAGAAGGTTCAGAGGAGGCAACAAAGATGGTGCATGGGTTGCATCACAAGTCCTGAAGACAGGTTGAAGGAACTGAACATGTACTCCCTGGAGGAGAGGAGGAGAGAGAGGGATATGATAGAGACATACAAGTATCTTACAGGGAGGAACAGGTGCAGGAAACACTATTTTTAAGCGAAAAGATGTTTCAGGACTAGAGGGCATGGGATGAAGTTGGAGGGAGGACGATTCAGAGGAAACATGAGAAAGAATTTCTTCACAGAACGGGTGGTGGACAAGTGGAACACCCTGCCAGAGGAAGTGGTGGGGGCTGAAACAATCACAGGATTTAAGAATGCATGGGATAGACATAAAGGAATTCTAGAGGTCAGGGGTAAGGGGAAATAGACTTCTAGGAAAACAAACTGAACTTACAAGCTCAAATGGGCAGACTAGGTGGGCCATAGGCCCTTATCTGCCGACACTGTCTATGTATCTATGTATCTATGTATCTATGTACAGTCAGACCTCGACATTGTGGCCATCACTGAAACCTGGTGTAATGATAACCATGACTGGGAGATGGCCATACCTGGCTACAACATATTCAGAAGAGACAGATCAGGCAGGAAGGGAGGAGGAGTGGCACTGTATGTAAAAAATGACATAAGGGCCACACAGATCCGGAGGAACAAAATGGGGAGAGATACTGTGGGTAAAGCTGGAAAGGAAAATGGGCCAGCCATCCGCACAGGTGTGGTCTATAGACCACCAGCCCAGGAGGAGAAGAAACAGATAGGGAGCTGATGCTAGCCATCCAAAGGATGGCAAACAAGTGAGGTAGTACTGGTTGGAGACTTCAATATTCCAGGCGTGGACTGGAGCATCCCAGCAGCAGCATCAACTAGAGCAGATTTATCCTAGACTCCCTTCAGGGTGCCTTCCTCAACAACTGGTCATGGAACCAACTCGGCAGAAGGCAATACTGGACCTTCTGCTCACAAACAGGGACAGTGTGATGGGGTAACAGTGGGGAGCACCTGGGTAACAGTGACCACCAGTCATTGTGGTTTGAAATCACAGAAAGAGCAGAACCAAACCACACAAAAACACGATCCTGGATTTTAGGGGCAGACTTTGGGAAAATGGGAGATACTTAAAAGAGGCATTAAGGGAATGGGACAGGAATCAGGGTTGAGGAACAGTGGGCAGTATTTAAAATGGGGATTATAAGAACAACAGAATTATGCATTAAGCAGGTTAGCAAGAGGAAAGGAAGAGGAGACCATTATGGTTTTCAAAGAGGTAGCAAAGAAAGTGAAAGCCAAAAGATTGCATTCAGGCAATACAAAAGACACAGGCAGAAGGGGATAGGGAGAAGTACCAGGAGAAACAAAGGAGTCAGGGAAGTCAGTAAGGGAAGCCAAAGCTCAGACAGAAGAACACATTGCAAAATCAGTGGTTAAAGGGGACAAAACCTTTTACAGGTACATAAGTGAAAAAAAGACAAAGAGAGGATAGTGAGACTGAAGGTGGAGGATGGGAGTCGGCGTGAAGGATGACAACAGTAAAAGCTGACATATTGAACAGGTATTTCTGCTCAGTCTTTACTGAGGAAGAGGGGGGTAATGGGTCTGAAGGGAGTACAAGGGGTGAGAATGGTGCAGAAATGGACTCAAGTCCCTTTACACGAGAAAGGGTCCTGAAGGAACTGGAAGTAATAAGAGTTGACAAAACAATGGGGCCAGATGGAGCACCCCAGGGTCCTTAAAGAACTAAGAGAGGTGGTGGCTGAACCTCTGGCTATCCTGTTTAGCCAATCACTGGAAACAGGGAGGTACCCAAAGACTGGAGGACAGCAGATGTCCCTTATACAAAAGTGGGAACAAAGAGGAAGCAGGGAACTAGAGACCAGTCAGCCTCACCTCGGTAGTGGAAAGATCATGGAAGCACTACTGAAGGAGAGATTGGTGGAACATCTAGGTTGTCAATGGACTACAGGACCCAAGGCAGCATGGTTTCACCAGGGGAGGTCATGTCAGACCAACCTCATTGAATTTTTGACTGGGTGACTAGCGAGGTGGATCAGGGGAGGGCAGTGGACATGGCTTATCTGGACTTCAGAAGGCCTTGACACTGTGCCACATAGAAGACTATTACATAAACTGGGAATATGGGTGTGGGCAGGACAGTAGTGTGGTGGGTGGGTAACTGGCTGGGTGGCAGGACCCAGAGGGTGGTGGTAAATGGCTGTCCTCCACAGAGGGAAGAGTGACCAGTGAGGTACCACAGGGATCAGTGCTGGGACCGGTCCTATTCAACATCTTCATCAGTGACATTGCACAGGATCTAGAAGGCAGAATTTCACTGTTCGCTGATGACACAAAGCTCTGTAACAGAGTAGACACACCAGAGGGTGTAGACAGAATGAGAAGGGACCTGCAGAAACTTGAAGAATGGTCAAGGGTTTGGCAGTTGAAATTCAATGCAAAGAAGTGCAAGATAATGCATATGGGGCACAAAAACCCTGGCACAATATATCAGTTGGGGGGGTGAGGATATAGCATGCACCAAGCAGGAAGAGGATCTTGGGGTTGTCATCTCTGATGACCTCAAGGTAAGGGAAACAGTGTGACAAGGCATCAGGTAAAGCAAATGGGATGCTGGGATGTATAGGCAGGGCATCACCAGCAGGAAAGGGAGGTCATAATTCCGCTATACAAGACACTAGTGAGGCCCCACCTGGAGTACAGTATGCAGTTCTGGAGACCACGTACCTACGTAAGGACATAGACAGGAGTAGAGAAAGGTTCAGAGGAGGGCAACAAAGATGGTGCATGGATTGCATCACAAGTCCTATGAAGAGCGGTTGAAGGAACTGAACATGTACTCCCTGGAGAGAGAGGGAGAGAGGGATATGATAGAGACATAACAAGTATCTTACAGGGAGAAACAGGGTGCAGGAAAACACTATTTTGTAAAGCGAAAAAGGTGTTCCAGGACTAGAGGGCATGGGATGAAGTTGGAGGGAGGACGATTCAGAGGAAACAGAGAAAGAATTTCTTCACAGAGCGGGTGGTGGACAAGTGGAACACCCTGCCAGAGGAAGTGGTGGGGCTGAAAACAATCCACAGGATTTAAGAATGCATGGGATAGACATAAAGGAATTCTAGAGGTCAGGGGTAAGGGGAAATGGACTTCTAGGAAAACAAACTGAACTTACAAGCTCAAATGGGCAGACTGGGTGGGCCATAGGCCCTTATCTGCCGACACTGTCTATGTATCTATGTATCTATGTAAATGCCTTGCTAAAGTCTAGGTAGGCCATGTCCACAGCCCCTCCCATTAGGGTTGTCAGAACCCTCTGAAATTCTGGGTTCTAGTTCTAGTGTAGAACTTTTGAAAAAGTTCTAGGGTTCTAATCTTTTTTAGAACTTTTTAGAACTCGAACCCTATTTTTTAATTGTGCTGCCAGTAATGAAGATAGTAATGAAATACATGTAAAGGAAAAACTGTTTAATATAAGGGGGAGAGAAATTATCATGTGTGACATTGATAGGAATACGACTAGTTTTATCTATGGTTTTTCTGTTTGCTAAAGCCAGCAACAATACACAACAGGCCCTCCCACCCACCCATATGTTAAAAGTTTTCCTGCTGCAGCTGCATCATAGTTCCTTAGTGAAAGAGAGAGCATTAGCCATTTATGTACTCAGTTATATATACTCATCGTCATGAATTATTAGAAAAATAACTGATATTACCTAATCTCCAGCTATTTGCTGCTTTGTGTTTTAAATGAGTAAATCAAAAGTTGCTATGTTTAAAAGAAAGCTTTTATAACAAAGTCAAACCAAGGTACTGCAGCCACAGCACATGGAAATGTTGCAAAACATATTACGTCATAACGTAGTCAGTCAAGACATTTGAATAAAAAAAATATGCCAGTCATCGTTGCTGGCAAAAAATGCATGCAATTTTCTAAGATAATGCATACATATACCAACATTCTTGTTGGCAAACTGAAGTAATACATACAACTTTCTAAGATGATGCATTTTTGCAGCTGATACGTCAATAAAATCTGTATTTCAGTCACAGAAAAAAAAGTGGTTTCCTCACCACATACTAACTCAAGGGACATTTAATGTAGCTGCAGCAGTTGGCATGTGATGTTTAAGGGACAGTGTCTGTCAACCCCATTATGTATCAAATTATCACTACCTGTAAAGCAAAAACACTTTATGATAGGTCACATTCTGTGAAAACAGCTGATGCAGATTTTCTTTTATTTCTGATTCCTTTATTCTTTTTTTAAAGGGGACAGGACAATTGTGCTAGGTGGCAGCAGTTTGCAATGTATTTAATAAGAAAAAAAAAAAATATATATATACATACATACATTATATCTATAGTAGGTTCGGTCTGTCATCTTTTTCCTCACCATCCCCAGCCGATCACGACTCTGTAAACGGAAGGACTAAAACAACACCCACCTTTCACCCCATCACCCATTCCACTTTTCTTCCACCACCCTCATCTGTGCAGTAGCACCCATACCACCCTTACACCTATGTTAAAACCAACACATAACCCACTCCCCCTCAAGCATATTCCACCTCCTCCTCACCCAAATGTAAACTACCCCACACTAGTCATGAACTACCATTCATGTCACCCTTCTCTGTCCCTCACCCATGTTAAAACCCAGTCCCCCAACCATCACCCATGTACTAGCATCCATGCCATCTTTCTCCCTCTTGCATCCATGTTAAACCAACCTCCAGCCCTTTCCCATCCTCCAGCACCCATTCTACCCTCCTCCCCCTCTCAAATGCTAAAACTACCACATGCTTACTCAAGCAAAATGAAACTCTTGCCTCCAAATGAGCCATACTTAACTGTTCCATAACAAACAACACTTATGTGCAAAACTGTCTTTTCAATTGCCTTCCTCTTATGGACAACATTCTGTACAGTCCGCTTCATGGAACCAGTAATTTGAGAGTTGTTGCTATTATGCCATGGTCTGTGTACAACAGAATGTTAAACACGAGCTATTGTGGTATGAGACCTATGCTTACAGAATATGTGCTCAACCATGACAGAGGTAAAACTCCAGATGACTCTGTTTCCCAGAAGAGACTTGTAACAGGATGTTGCCCACAGAAACATAACAATACAAAATACAGTTTTTCCTATCATTTTTTTTATTCAGTTAGATAAGTTACATATGGATCATTTTGGTTTATGGCTAACATTTCTGTAATTGAAAAAATAATAAACAGCTACCAATTGGAACTCATTGTTTTGTCCTCTTTAAAATTGAAAATTAGACCACCCCCTGTCCCAGCCCATACTGATGCACCACAAAGTCACAGAAGGTAAATCCAAAAATATATTTTTGCACTTTAACTATAAATAATATGATACAGAAATGATTGCCATGACAGTGTCCCTTTTATGCCAAATTTGGGCCTGTTCCCACTGATGTTAAAATTGCCCTGTATATAAAACTTGTTGACTTTAGACCTTAGCTACAAAGCAGTTTGCCATGAAATGGTGAAAGTTTTGGGGTATATAGTCCAAGGTAGTAGATCGAGAAAGGAGAGACAACCAAAGTCATCACAGTCTGTAAAGTTTCCTTTTGTGCAGAGAGACTCTGTCCCACACAGTATTTACCAGCCCACCATCTGAGTTGTCATTACCATCAACATCCACAACATCAATCACTTCAGGATCAGTCTGTATACTCTTGTAGGGATACGAAAATCTTGACTTATTAACTTTAATAAAGTTAACGTGTGTACATTTTCTGGCAGCAACCTATTTCTGGTGTCTGTCACAATATTGCCAGCTGTACTAAACATGCATTCTGAAGAGACACTTGTTGCAGGACAACCAAGATATTTACAGGCTTCATCATACAGCTCTGTCCAAATCGACTTTTTTGATCTTCAGTATTCGAAAGGGCATGCATCAATAGGAATAGGCAGTTCTTGCAGGTAACTGTCTACCATGATGGACAGAGACCACTCAGAAGAGGATTTGGCATAAGCTGGTATGGCAGCAATTTGGGAAAGGTTTTGCCACAGATTTAGCTTGCTACTAAGGGTTGAAGAAGTGGCAGTTGTGGAACAACTACTGTTAACTACTGTTAATGTTTGGTGACTTTTCCAGTTCTGTATCCCTTTGTGAAGATGAACCTGCATGTTGTGGTGATGACAACCTGAGGGTACTGTGTGTGTCTGTGTTTGACTCCTGTGAGTGCTGCAGCTCATCTAGCAACAGACATTTGTATTGCTCTATATCATCTGTTTTTGGAAGATGTATATCCTTGAACTTGAGATCTAAGAGAGTTGCAAGGATGTAGAGTTTAGATTTCGTCATTGCAACTAATTTGTCATTGGTTTTGAAGTGCTCGCTCATTCTCTTTACAAGATTCCCATGATACAGGTGACATGTTGTCTGAGCTTCAGATCTGTCTTTTTCTATTTGTAGATTTAGAACACTAAGATGATGTGAAATCAGCATTATGAGTGGGATAACCCGACTCACAGATGCGCCTTCAGAAGACATGTCCCTTGTAGCTGTCTCAAAAGGAGCTAGTATGCCGCACACTGTCTCCATTAATTTTCACTGCAGCACAGACAGCATAATGCCATCTCCAATAATGTAACTGCAGCAATACTCATGCACAGCTTGCTTTTGCTCCAAGAGGTACTGCAGCATATAATGCGTTGAGTTCCAAGAAGTGGAAACATTTTGAATCAGCTTTTGCTGTGGCAGCTTGTGTTTTTTTTTGCAGTTCGGACAATGTCCGTATAGCCTTGGTTGAATGTGAAAAGTGAGTCACAATTTATTTGTAAACAGCAATCATACCATCCACTTGTGTTTCATTGCTGAGAAATCCCATGGCAATTAAATGTAAGCAATGTGCAAAGCAAGAAGCATGCATAAATCCTCCATCCTGTACTGCTTTCAAGATGTTGGCTCCATTGTCACTTACTATGAAGCCACATTTTAGACCGTGAGCATAAACCCATTCATCAAGGAGGTCATTTAGTTCCTGCAAGATGTTTGCAGCTGTATGACTTTGCCCAAATTTCTTTATATGCAACAGCGCCATCTTCTGGGGTGTCTTTGTTTTTGAAGAACCACAAGAAAACGTGACCCAATGAGTGGTAAGGGACATGTAATTTATGTTTTGAGTGCTGGTCCACATATCTGTTGTGACATGAATAGCCCCACCCTCTGCAGTTTTAAGTGCAAGCATCACTGTCGCTTTTAAAGCCTGATAAATGTTTGGTATTTCAACATAAGAAAAGTATCTTCGATGAGGAACTTTGTAACAAGGCTCTGCTAGTTTCAAGAGCTCCCTAAAATCCTCATGATCTACCAAAGAGTATGGGAGAAGGGCTCCAGCTAACAGTTCACCAATTCTGTGATTAAGATGAATGGTCTTTGGACCCCATCTGGAGTACTGTGTGCAATTCTGGAGACCCCATCTCCGCAAAGACATAGACAGAGTGGAGGCTGTTCAGAGGAGGGCAACCAAAATGGTGCAAGGTCTGCACCAGAAGACATATGAGGAGAGACTAAAGCAGCTTAATATGTATACTCTTGAGGAAAGGAGGGAGAGGGGGGACATGATAGAAACTTTCAAGTATCTCAAGGGAATTAACAAGGTACAAGAGGGTAGTATTTTTCAGAAGAAGAGATGTGAAAGAACAAGAGGGCACAATTTGAAGATAGAGGGGGGATGGCTCAGAGGTAATGTTAGAAAGTATTTTTTCACAGAGAGAGTTGTGGATGCATGGAACAGCCTTCCTGAGTCAGGAACAGAGGAAGAATTCAAGAACGCATGGGACAGGCATAAGGAAATTCTAGTGGGGGGCAGGAGGAAGTAAGCTGTTGATTAACTAGAATCTGCAGCTTATCCATCAGGTAGGGAAATGGGCAGACTGGGTGGGCCAAGTGGTCCTTATCTGCTGTCAAATTCTATGTTTCTATGATTTTTAGTAAAGGTATTCTTCCTTTCAAATGCTTGAGACAGTGTTAGCTGTTTACAACATGTCCCTGCTGGTTTATTATACACCGTGCTTCGATGGGCAGATGGACGCTGGGATGGTGGACTAGGACTTATACATTCAGTGCCATCACTGGATGTGCAACTGGTACTAATGGTGCTGGCATTGGTGGTAACAATGATCCTAGGGCTGGCAGTGGTTCTGTCTGCATCAAGTTCAGGCAATTCAGTATCCATTTCAGATTCCTCCTGACCCTTCTCACGTGTGGTCTGGAAGATGGAGGACATGGGTTTTGGATGATCAAGCAAAACTGAATGCTTTTTCAGATGGTGTTTAAGAGCTGTAGTGCCAAGGCATGACACAACTTTACCACGGCTTACACTCTGTTTACACAGGGAACAAATTGCTCTGCATGGATCAGGTTTAGTGACAGAGAAATAATTCCACACCTCAGATATTACAGATTTTGTTCGAGTGCTAGGAAGATAGCTAAAGACTGTTTGTGTCTTTTCACCTGTCCTAACAGAACCCGGGACATGCTCCTTGGTGCTAGAAGAGTGGGCAGAAGACTCCGATGGATTTTCATTGCTGGCCAACACAGAAGTGGTGGATTCAATAGATATGTCCTTTTCATTGCCAACAGTGCTGGATGTATTTGCAAGTGCACTACCTGATTCACTGTCAGCAGACTTGCTCATTTCACTTTGTTGAGGAAGTAATGATGTGTCGTAAGACACAACAGTGTCGGACTGAGACAAAGAGCTACTGTCTGAGTCAGAGAGGGACTCACTGTCACTTGCATTATTGCTGCTAGTCACAGGGATCTTAACAGCATGAATGGCATACCTTATGGTGCCTCTACGTGTGACCCCAGCAGCTGTACAGGTTTTCTTAAAAGGTCCCCCTTTACCACACTTCACTGTTGCTCTTTTGCTGTTTCTTGAATTTTTATCACATGAAACATTTTTGTTATTTCTGCTAGCACCAGGATTACCACTACCACCAACACCTGCTCCAACCCCAGCACCAGATGCTTTATCTATGTTGGTGTCAGCCATAACAGTACCCGTATACTGCAGTGAACACACCCACACCCAAACAGTTCCTGTGTAAGAAAGCAATGTGATCTGTGGTCGCTGGCTACAACTCCAAAATTTTATTTTGGTTGTGTGACACTGTGATGCAGTGGACTGAAAGTAATTAAAGAATATGACGGTTTGCAACTAAAGGATCCCAGGTTCAAGGCTTACAGAATGATTGGGCTGCTGGCCATAGGCATACACATAGCAGTCAAGGGGCGCACATCAGCAGGGTGATGAGCTGACCACAAGAGACGGAGTTACACACACAAACCGAGGAAAGAGATTTTTCTGTCTCTCCTCCCAACAGGGAAATATATTTTTAGGCTTCTGTCGTGTAGTTAAGGTTAATGCCACCACACAACTGGCCACTGGGCTTCACACGGTAACACACATTGGGTAACGTACAGTGCAGTCAAGGGGTGCACAGCAGCAGGGTGATAGGCTTACCACAGGAGACGGAGTGACATACACAACTCAGGGAATGAGAATTATATTTCTATGCTTCTGTCATGTAAGGTTAATGCCACCACACAACTGGCCACTGGGCTTCTCTCTGTAACACACACTGGGTAGGGTACAGTGCAGTCAAGGGGCACACAGCAACAGGGCGATGGGCTTACCACAGGAGACGGAGTCACATACATAAGACACAACTCAGGGAATGAGAATTATATTTCTACACTTCTGTCATGTAAGGGTAATGCCACCACACAACTGGCCACTGGGCTTCTCTCTGTAACACACACTGGGTAGGTCGGTGCAGTCAAGGGGCACACAGCAGCAGGGTGATGGGCTGACCACAGGAGATGGAGTCACATACATAACACACAACTCAGAATGAGAATTATATTTCTACGCTTCTGTCATGCAAGGGTAACACCAACACACAACTGACCACTGGGATTCTCTCTGTAACACACACTGGGTAGGGTACAGTGCAGTCAAGGGGTACACAGCAGCAGGGTGATGGGCTGACCACAGGAGACAGACTCACATACATAGATAACACACAACACAGGGAATGAAAATTATATTTCTAAGCTTCTGTCATGTAAGGGTAATAACAGCACACAACTCGGGAGATGGGAGCAGGGAGTCACATACACAACACAGGGACTCGAGAGTGGAGAAGTAGAAGTCACACACACACACACACACACACACACACACACACACACACACACACACACACAGAGGAGTGGTGTCCAAAAAAATTAACTGCCTGCTTTCAGTCAGTGCCTTACTGCCAGTGCCTTGTGCTGTTGTATAAGGACTAATAAGGACTGGAATTTTTAAGGGTGAAAGTCAAGAGGAGGATCCCCCTTAGCAGCACAGCACAATGAGCTTGGGCACAGTCCTTATATTCTCTGTCCTTCCTGACAAATTTATTTGCCTTTTTTTTTCCCCTTGTTATATGCTTGTTGCTGGCAGCTGCTGAGTGTGCATTGTGCAGTGCTGCAGTTTCACAATCACATTCACAAAGAGTCTTCTTTCTGTATTTGTTTTATTCTCTCTCCTGATATTGATCGATCCCGTCCCAATTCCTGATTAGTCCCACCTGAACCTCCCCTAGTCCCACACCCGACCGTTAATTTATTGAGCCGTTTCAGCCTCTCTCATTCTCGGTCTTTCGGGCCTGGGCCCTGCCGGCCTGTCGGCCTGCCCCCCTTCCCCGAACGTTCAACATTTGCTTAGCCCTTTTTTGCAGAAAATGGATGATGGACTGGGAATTTTTTAAATAATTCAGGTAAGCACTGCAGCAGCTAGCAACTGCAAGTGCTGCATTCTGATTGCGGCCACACCGACCTGGGCCCTGGCCTAAGTATCGAGCAAGAATGCTGGCTGCGGTACGCTACAGTGTTGCTCAGGCTGCTGCTGCCTCCTGAAATCCTCAGGATCCAAATCGCGCTCTCAGGGCTTGCATCCGCCTAAATACCCTCCACAGATCCCGCGGCTTGCGCAGCTTACTCGACACCTGGCCCCATAGTAAATGGTCAGGTGGTGAAGAATGGGATGACTTCACTTGAGTGTAAGTATGCTACGCAAGCGCAAAGTGTGAGAGAACTCACGGTGGATTCTGGCAGCCCCAACAATACTGCTGCTGCTGCACCCCTCCACCACATCAGGGCTGCCTGCTGGAATGTGCCTCCTCCCCACACATACCCCCACACCCCCCCCACATCGGGGCTGCCTGCTGGGACGTGCCTCCTCCCCACACACAAGTCATCAGCTGGGGCCAGGAAAAAGACGTCACGGGAGTTGGGAGGACTCAGATTCAAACCCTTTTGCGAACCTTTTAGTGTTCGAGTTCTAAGTTAGAACTCGAATACCAGGGTTCGAGGAGGGTTCGAATCTTTGACGAACTAGTTCTGACAATACTACCTGCCATGTCTACTACTTTGGTCACCCAGTCAAAAAAATCAATTAGATTCATCTAACATGACCTTCCCGCTGTGAATCCATGCTACCTTGGGTCCTGTGCCCCACTGGCCTCTAGGTACTCAACAGGTCTCAGACAGGGAGTAGAGGCTAGGTCGAATGAACACCTCAGAGATGCTCTGGCCAACTGGAGCAGTAAAATATAGAGTTGAAAAAAATTTTTTCTTCCTTTTACACATTTTTGTAATGTGTTTTCTTACAATATGCCCACTGATTGCTATAAGTTTAGCCTGGATAGGTCACAGAAGAAATATTTTCAGTGGGGCACTACATCTAAACAATATTATGCTGCATTGCGTAAAATCAGAACACACTGAAAACAATACTTTACATCTGGACTAGGCAACCCTGAATAAATACATATAAAAATGGTAAAATCATGACCCTACTGAAAACAAGATATTGCATCTAATCTGGGACATCCTGAATAAATACAGTGCAACAATGTGTAAAATAAAGATCTGGTGAGATGCAGCATCTCCCCTGCGCTATCCAGGATATAAAATATAGGATAAGAAATATTTAAAGGAAATCTACTGTAAACAGAAGTTCACTGTGTTCTCTGACAGAAACAGTTTATTGTTTCATAACATATCAGACTGCAGTACTTATTTCAAATGTTGTGGCCATGAGGATGGTGTGTATAGTTAGTGTGTGTGTGTGTCTGTCTGTCTGTGTTTTCTGTAGCTCAATATATTTTTTCCCATAAAGCATAATAAAAAAATGCCTGCCGATTGCTATATATTTAGCCTGGCTAGTTCACAGAAGACCTAGCATATGTCTGAGACAGTACTTATCAGAGTGTCTTAAGAGGTTAAAAAAAACAGTGTAACTCTTTTTAGATTCTTTGCTTGGAAAGGGTGACTTTTATGAGGTATGAATCTTTCTTTTTTTTATAATTCAAGTTTTATTGTTGAGAGATCAAAAGAACTCAAACATAACAAAAAAGATACAAGACACAGCCAACCAGTGTTACATGAAATTGTGTGACCGATTATACATTTAAATAAAAGAACTATAATAAAGGACCTACAACTTAAATACATGTTAAGACTATAAAGCATTTCCTAATTTTCATAAGGACTACCGTTCTGTAAAACTTTAAACTAATCTATTATGTTTTGCAAAAAACAGACTTTAAAAAGGGTTTCATATGTCTATAAATTTCTCTATATGATCACTACAGATAAACGCCACTCTTTCATAGTTTAATCTAGGGGTGATATCTTCTAACCAGTCAGAGAGTGTGTGTGTGGGGGGGGGGGGGGGGGTTGTTTCCATCTTCTGAGGATTAGATTTTTAGCTGATATCAAGGCGATAACAGCCATAAAATCTTAGTCTGAGGCCATCCTACAAGTTCGGATATGATTCCCAGCATTACTAGTTTTCCAGATGTCGCAATAGTTTTGCCCAGAATTTTTTCCACACGCTCCAAAAATGTCATCCCAAAAGTTTTGCATTAATGGACAAGACCATAGAATGTTTGAGATAGACCCAATATCATTCAAGCATCTCCAGCATTTATTGTTATTAGTTAGGCTCAGCTTAACTAGTTTTCCTGGTATGAAATACCACTGATGTACTATGTTATAATGTGTTAGCCTTTGTTTTGCTTCTTTACATGCCTTAAGGATGTTCCACCAACACTGGTCCCATTCCTCTAATGAGATGCTAATGCACAGTTCCCTTTCCCATTTTTGGATTAAAGTCTGAACTGGGTTATCCTTTGAATCCATAACCAAGTTATATTAGGTTTTGCATCCTCGACTAGTAATGAATAACTTATCCAAGATATGCATGGGGATAGCGTAACTGAGTTATTTAGCTTTTCCTTCAAAATACATCTAAATTGAAGGTAATTATAGAATTCTGTCCTGGGCAAACTATATTTTGTTGCTAGGTCAGCGAACAACATCAAGGTGTCTGTGTTTTGATCCAGTATGTCATTTAAGTATAAAATCCCCCCTAGAATTGCAGTTTTTCCAGTCTAATTTTTTCCCTAATTTTGGAACAGTCTATTATGCCAAATAGGACAGTGTGGAGAAGGAATTGGGTTCCAATCAGGTGCCATGGCTGTTTTGGACCATGTCCTAGCTGTGGCCTTTAAAATGGGGTTGGATTTTACTTCTTTTGGTAATTCTGCAAAAAGAATGATTCTGGGGCTCGCTCCTTTCAGTAATCGTTTTTTCAATCTCTGCCCAACCTGGGGCAACCATGGGACTTCGTAACCATAGAGACTGAATGTTCTGAGATACTAAAAAAATATAATGTCTTGTTCTAAAGTTTGGATAATTGAAACACCTCTCAATCTGGGTTGTTGTAGTTTAAGCTTAGAAATCCTAGCTGGCTTATTATCCCATAAATATTTTAAGAAGACAGTATCTAAAAGTTTATAATATTTCTCAGGCAGTTGTATTGGTACCAAGGTGATGCAGATAATAATATACCTTTGGGGCCAGAATCATGTTTATCACCTGAATTTTTCCCCAAAAAGACAAGAGCATTGGTTGCCATCTCTGTAAGCATAGTTTCAATGATTCCATTAAGTTAGTAAAATTAACTTTACTAATCATATAAAGGTCTCCACATATTTCCAGGCCAAGAAAAGTAATGACTGATGAGGCAACTTTAAAATTATAACCGCTGAAGTCTGTATTATTGATTGTCTTATAAATTGGAAGTATTTCTGATTTTTCTAAGTTTATTTTGAAGCCTGAAAATAATGAAATGGCGTTAGTTATTTCCAGAACAGCTCAGAATGATTTCCCCAATTCAGAGAGAGGTAGGGTCTTAATTATTTTTTGGTAGGATGCTTATGGATGCCTCTTTCATAGACGCGGGTAAAATGCCTTACTTTAAAGAATCTGTGAAACCTCTGTTTAGTAATGGAGCAATATCCTTTATTATTGCCCTGTAGAATCCCCCTGTAAAACCATCTAACCCTGGTGCCTTCCCAGCTGGAGACGCCATAGAAGCTTTGATTATCTCCTCTTTGGTAAATGGTTTGTTCAGAGCTATTTTTTCCTTCTCCGAGATAGAAGGCAACTTAATGTTATTAAGGAAAGAGTGAAGTAGCCCTTCGTCATATGCTATCTCTGACTCATAAAGTCTGGTGTAAAACGTTTCAAAACCTTTGGCAATCAAGGTGGCTGAATGTGCTTTGTGTGTTTGTCAACTCTGAGGCAATTTTTGTGGACTCTGTACTTTTTTCGTAGTCTGTGTGCTAATAGCTTCCCTTGTGCCTCTCCAGACTCCCAATATTTCTGCTTCAACCGAAAGACAGCAAAATCAGCTTTACGCTTATGTATAGTGTTAACCACATATTTAAGGCCTACTAGTACAGCAGAAAGTTCAGAGTCTGAATACCCCGACTGTACACAGAGTTTTGAGCTCCTTCTCCATGTTTGACAGTTCTACATTTTGTAACTTTTTCTTGTGACTAGCATAGGAGATAATACGACCTCTACGGTAAGCTTTCAATGCATCCCACAGGACCCCATCATTAGTTTCCCCATTGTCATTAATCTCCAAAAACTGTTTAATTTCTGTGTTTAACATCTTGACAAAGTCACCATCTTTTAGTAAAGAACTACTGAATCTCCACACATCTTTTGACATTTGCTCTCAGCCTTCAGGAAGATACAGATCCTGACCAAGTTGGATTCATATGACAAAGGCAAGCCCACAACAGTGTCAGATGTAATCTTCTTCTAGTTTATTATGCTGTAAACACAAAGAAGGAGTAGACCACGCAGCAACGTAAGCGGGTGCTCAATATGTGAGTGCTACCCTCAAAATTATACCAAAACCAAAGTAAATGAGCACTCAGGAGCGGGTGAATGTTCTGCTCGTTTATTCAAAAAAGGACAATACCAACAACCCTGCACTTCTGCTCCGCCTTCAAAGCGTGAGCCGAAGATGGAGTTAATGCCTTATATAATGAGCAGAACATTCACCCACCCCGAGTGTTCATTTACTTTAGTTTTTGATTATGCTGTAGCCTGCCAGATTCCCCTCGCACTGCTGGGTCTTGATGCAGAAAAAAACATTTGACTGGGAGGCCTGGCCGTATCTTTGGATCACCCAGTCATGCTTTCAAATAACAGAGAAACACAGAAATGTAGGATTTGATGGCCGATAAGGACCAGGAGGCCCATTTAGTTTGCTCTTCATTCATACAGACACAGAAACGTAGACATAGAAACATAGACTTTGAGGGCAGATAAGGACCTCTTGGCCCACCTAGTCTGCCCATTTCTCTACCTACAGGATAAGCTGCAGATCCTAGTCAACCAACAGCCTATTTCTTCCTACCCCTCAAAAGAATTGCCTTATGTCTGTCCCATGTATTCTTGAATTCTCCCACAGTTTTAGACCCCACAACCTCCTCAGGAAGGCTGTTCCATGCATCCACTACCCTCTCTGTGAAAAAATACTTCCTCACATTGCCCCTGAACAACCCCCCATCTTTAAATTGTGTTCCCTTGTTCTTGCATATCTCTTTCTGAAAGATGCTACCCTCTTGGACCAGACCCTTCATCAAATCTATGTTCCAGCTCATGCATACCTTAAATTGGACAGTTCACTCACACCCCTTTCCTCTCTCTGTGGGAACCCGCCAGGGATGCCCATTGTCTCCACTTGTGTACGCTCTGTACCGAGAGCCTTTGGCAGCAGCAATAAGAAATGACCCGACAGTGGAGGGGATTTGCCTGGGAGGCAGATAATATAAAATGCCCCTATTTGCTAATGACATGTGATTTAACAGCAATCTCCCTAGAGGACTCCATCCTGGCAGTCTGGGAACATCTTAGAGAATTTGGAGAACTGGCAGGTTATAACACAGGTTATTGAACACTCTTAAAACAGAGGTAGTAGTAGTATTATACAACTATTCTCTCTCATTACGGTGGAAAAGGACGTTTCCCCTTCAAATGATATAAACAGGGCATCAAATATCTGGGCATGAAAGCTCCAAAAACTGGGCCACCCTGAACTTCTTAATTATGAATCCCTAACCCAACAGATCACAAGGATGTTTCCCTTTCCCACTGAACATCTCTTACCCTCGGGCTCATGAACTGTATTTAAGTCATAAGGCAAAACACCCTTCTGTGAATTTTATATTTTCTCCAAACTTTACCACTTATGCCAGAAAAATCTTACTTCAGGGCCTGGGATAGAATAATGTTCTGGTTCATCTGGCAGGGTAAACCTCCATGAATCCTATACTCCATTTTGCAACTTCCCAGAGATGGCGGGGTGGATTTAATTACCAAACCTAACATGCTACGCCTTAGCAACACACCTATCAATGCTATTGGAAGGTGATACAACACACATTAAACGATACACAAGAACACTCCCAATACCTTTTTGGCAACCCACCAGCATGTACTCCTCTGAGACAATTTTATAGATATAAAGCAGACACCTACAGACAATAGCTATAGGTATGAAAACACTTTTTTTACCTCTGCCGACCAGCTTTTCCTCCAGTCTATAGCACACGATTTAGCCTTTACTCCTAATATGGTGGACAAAGCATTCCGCATGCTTGTTGTTTGTCTGTTGAATTTTGTTGACCCGGTAAGCCTACTAGGCCTAGAAGTCCCTTTTTCAGGGGTGACCGGAGGGGGGATACAGATGGTAAGCAACTGAAATTGAACCAGATTAAGCTGTTGGTGGTATTTTTAGTGAATGAGGGAAATTTGGCCAGGAAGAACAGGGGGGACCTGGAATGCAGGAGAATGGGGGGAGCAGTGAATCGGAGCAGGAGGGGCAGGGGGAAGAGGGAGGAAAGCGCAGGAGAAGGACCAGTTGGGAGGAAAGGTAAAGAAGGACCAGAAGTACAAGGAGGATTCAGTAAAGAGAGCTGAGGGGTAGGCCAGGGAGCACGACGAGCAAGGAGGAACTAAATGGAGACAGGAAGGAAGGGAGGATGAGCCAGGCTAGTTTAGATGGGGAGAAGGGCCAGTTGTGAGCAGTGAGGGGAGTTAACAAGGTACAGAAGGATACTCAGGGAGGAGGAGGCATAGGATTGGAGGAGGGCGGCCATGGTAAATAAGCGGGTGGCATGTGGCACACAGATAGGGGAGGAACAAGGAGCCAGCTGGGTGGAAGGGCCAGTAGAAAGGATGAGGGACATGGAAGGGGGAATGGAGGAAAGGAGTGGTCAGGTGCTCTTGCTGAGTTCTATGATCAGGGTATCAAATGGGATAGGGAGGGAGAAGCCTGGCCAGTTAGAACAAGATGCTTCCCTGGACTAACGTGCACAGGGCTAAGCAGAGGTATATCAGCTGGCAAAGGACTGTGGGGTCCCCAGACATACTGGTCCACCTGGGCACAAATGACATTGAGGAAATAGCGAGCTAGAGATACAGGCAAGATTGAGGAGCTACGCCAGGGTCTGTCATGACATAGGATGCACAGTTTCCTTCTCAGAAATCCTGCCAGTGCCAAGGGCTGATGGGGAACACAAAGAAAAATTAGGGAGATAAACCAGTGGCTCAGGGAGTGGTGTGAGACCAGAGGGTATGGGTTGATGGGGATTGGGGAGACCTGGGAGGATGAGGCTATGCTAGAGATAGACTACATCTCAATTTGGAGGGAATCCTAAGTTGAAAATAGAGGAGTTCATTGGTGAAAAGTGGGGTTTAAACTTGTGAAGGGGTGGGATGGGAGAAAAGGCAGTCAAGGGATGCCGATAAAGAGGACTCTGTCTCCACCCCTGGGGACCAAGAAGATTGCAGGAAAAGACCAACTGGCAAAGTGCAGACCAGGAGAAAACAAATCCCCAAAGGAACACGAGCAGAAATGGAACTATAGGGAAAGGGTGGAAGAGTAGTCCTGCTAAATGCCAGGAGCTTGGGCAATAAAATGCCTGAGCTCCAGGCGATGTTAACTGAGGGAGCAGTGATGTGGCTGCGGTCACTGAGACTTGGGCCACTGCAAGACATGACTGGGACCTGAACCTGGAGGGTTACACTATGTTCAGGGAAGGACAGGGGGAGGGAAGGGAGGAGGGGTAGCAGATAGTAAAAACTGCTGGCATAGGAGAGTAGAGGAGGCGGAGGGAACCGTGGAGGCGATTTGGGTCACCTTGATAAGGGGGGGCAAGAGTAAAAATAGGAGTGGTGTATAGACCCCCTGCCCTGGCGGAGGAGCTGGAGGACAGTCTGGTGGCAGAGGTTAGGAGACACTGCAGACTGGGCAGAGGAAAGGTGGTGGTGTTAGGGGACTTAAACATGCCAGGAACAGACTGGAGACTATGACATCCTCTGTGACCAGGAACAGAGGTTGTTGGATGTCTTTCAAGGCGCATTCCTAACTCAACAGGTGAGGGAACCAGCCAGGGAGGCACAGGTACTGGATGTGGTCCTGGCAGACAGTGACCAGATTGGGGGCCTGGAGGTAAGGGACCCATTGGCAGGGAGTGACCATGCCACGGTCTGGTTCTGCCTGAACCTAGGAGGGGTAGAAGGCTGCACAAAGACGGAAGTAACCGACTTCAGGGGGGTGGATTTTAAGGAAATGGGAAGGATCCTTAAGGAGCATTTGGATGGGATTGGGTCAGACATGGACGCTGATAGTAGGTGGGAAATCATCAGGAGAGGGGTGCAGGATGCTACAGCACCTGTGCAAGAGTAAGACGAAAATGCGGTGGGGCCCAAAAACCCTGTTGGTGGACCAGGGAGGTCCAGGAGGTGGTGCGGGAAGAAAGCAGCCTATAAGAAATTCAAGTGCTCAAGGAGAGAGGGATCGAGGGAGTATGAGCTGATGGCTAGAAGGGCCACTAGAGTGGTGAGGGTGGCTAAGGCAAGGAAGGGCAGAACCTGGCCAGGAAATTAGGAGAGGAAAAGGGGTTCTTTAGATACATTGGGGAAAGGCGAAGGGTGAAGGGGCAGATTAGCAGGATTAAATCAGGGAAGAGATGGGCACAAGACCCAGAGGAGCAGGCTGAGGTACTAAATGAGTACTTCACCTCAGTTTTCACCAGGGAAAATGGGGATGCTGCATCATACATGGGAGGAGACAGAGATAATGAGGAGGGGCCTTACCAATCAGCAGGTCTGGGGAGGCATCACTGGCAGGTGGGGGAGGCTAAGCAGGAGAAGAGGTACTGGAGTGAAATCACAGCAGAGAGGAGGAGGGAAGCCCTCAGCTCCCTTAAGACGGAGAAAGCACGGGCCGCATAAATTACATCCTAGAGTGCTGAAGGAACTTGCAGATGTCCTGGCGAAACCCTGGCAGAGCTTTTCACCATCTCTCTGAGGACAGGGTGGGTGCCCCAAGACTGGAAGGTGGCACATGTGGTGCCTATCCACAAGGGGGATCAAGGAGGTGGCGGGAACTCGAGGCCTGTCAGCCTGACATCAGTGGTGGGCAAGGTGATGGAGGCATTGTCAAGGAGAGGCTAGGGGGATCTGGATAAGTCAGGTGCCTGGACACAGACAGCATGGATTCATCCCGGGAAATTGTGTCAGACAAACCTGGTGGAGTTCTATGACTGGGTGACAAGTGCCTTGGACCTGGGTAGACCAGTGGATGTCCTCTTTCTAGACTTCAGCAAGGCATTTGACTCTGTTCCTCACATGGGCCTGTTGGATAAACTAGGAGAAATGGGGGTGGGAAACCAGATGATCCGATGGATAGGCAATTGGCTCCAGGACCGGACCCAGAGGGTCGTAGTTGGTGGGATAGTCTCTTCCCAAGGAGGGTCATTAGTGGGGTCCCACAGGATCAGTCCTTGGGCCCTTCTGTTCAACGCCTATGTATCTGACATAAGGACAGGAATCAGGAGTGAGATGAGTCTCTTTGCAGATGACTCGAAACTGGGGGCGGTGGTGGATGGGGAGGAGGGGAGGGTGGCCCTGCAGGGGGACCTGGAGGCTCTGGAAAGATGGTCTAGAAAGTGGAAGCTGAGGTTTAATGCAGGAAATGCAAGGTACTCCACCTGGGGCAGAAACCCAGGCCAAGTGTACACCCTGGGGAAATACAAGTCTCAATGGCTGAGAGGACCTGGGGTGGTGGTGGATGTCAAGATGAACAACTCTGAGACTTGTAGGAGGCAGCAGCCAAGGCCAACAGGATGCTGGGATGCATCGCTAGGGGATCACCTCCAGAAGGAGGAAGTGATACTCCTCTGTATAACTGCTTGGTGAGGCAGCACTTGGAGTACTGCGTGCAGTTTGGAGGCCGCACTTAAAGAGGGACATTAACCTCCTGGAGAGGGTCCAGAGGAGGGCAACCAAAATGATTTGGGGCTTGGGGACAGGACCTATGAGGAGAGGCTCGAAGAGCTAAATATGTACACTTTGGAAGAGAGAGGACCGGGGGACATGATAGAGGTCTTCAGGTACATGAAGAGGTAAATAGGGGAGGAACAGTGAGGGTGCTTCAAAGGAAGGAGGAGGGGCCACTAGAGGCATGGGTGGAAACTGGAGGGAAGATTCAGGAGAGAAAGGAGGTGCTACTTCACTGGGAGAGGGTGGTAGAGCCATGGAATGCACTACCTAGGGGCTGGTGGAGGCAGAGACAGTGGAGGGTTCAAGAGGGGTGGGACAGGTACAGGGGAAGGGTTCAGAAAGCAAAATCCAATGCAGCAAGAATATCCGGAACTGGGAAGGGAGAAGCCAGAGAAGGCGAGGGGGACAGCAAGGTCAGCACCCAGGGTGGGGGCTGACCAAACGAGCAGACACGAAAGACCATTAGGCCTATTCTGCTGGCATTTTAGTATGTTAGTATGTTAGTAAATTCCCCTACTCTGTGGAGGGGGAACCTTTGGTGGACGGACGCAAGATGGCCCCTTCTGCTCTGACTTTGGAGGAGATGGAGGTGACTGGGACAGGGGGGTGGGCCTCCTCCCCTGCTCCCACTGAACATGAGGCTGTGGATTTTCTTGTTGCTGATCAGGATGCTTCTTTGCCTATGGAGTTTTTTGACACGGTTGATGCAGCGCTTGAGGATGCAGTTCAGGTAACTACACAGTGCACTTTATTGAAGGAATCGAGTTCTGCACTTACTGAGAAGGAACGTATGCTGAATGAAGTGCAGGATGCAGCTGAACACTGCTCACGTCATAAGGCTCAGCTTCAGTCTGAAATTACTGCTTGCGTGCTGGCTCGACTGTTTTGGCCGCATCGACCTCTTACCCTTGTCATGCATTGCGATAGTGTACAGCGCAGCAGAGCTGCCCTGCCTCTCAGGTACAGTCTAGCCTGGTTCCTACACCTTGGACCGATCCTGCCTGTTTTCCTGACCAAAACTCAGATTCTGGTAGTTGGGAGGATGACGCGACTACATCACATGGCTTGGTTGTTGCAGCGGTGACATTTTTGACGAAACGGATGGGTATGACTTCCATTATTAAACAGAGCGAGGTTGTGTTGCATGAAACTGGTGTTTCTACCGAGATGGGGAGTACCTTGCTTGTGGGAAAGGGAAGGGTTGGACTTGGCCCTGCTTCACCTTTACCGGTATCTGACTTACATCTTTCTCCTGCTATTCAGTGTCCTCCTGCTTCACAGAGCTTAGATCCCTCTTTGCCTCATACTGACTCTTCTTGTTGGTCTCCTGAAAGAGCGATAGCGGCAGCAGGGTGGTTGCCTAGCCCTAATGGTACCTGGGTGCCGGATCCAGCAGATGCAGCTGTACAATGCTACCACTCCTCTGCTAGTAACTCGGCGGCTACATGTACTTTATCTAGTACTGACTCTGTGCCTGCTACTTCTCAACAGTCTGTTTCTATTCCACCTGTTTCTGTGGTTACTACTCCAGCTGTCTCTTTATCTACTTCTGGTGTTGTTCCTCAAATAGCTGTTTCTGTCCCTGTGCAGAAAACAAAGGTCACCCCATTTAAACTTTCTGATTTGTTTTCTAACAAGGTGAACCTGCATTAATTAGGAATGCTATACGTTTGATTCATAAGGGTGTTTGGAGGATTTACCTGATAGACTCTATAGTGCCAAAGTTTTGCTAAAAGGGTCTATGAAGTTTTTGTCTGCTGATATTTATGCACTGATTCATTTGGGTAATTCTAACTACGATGTTAGTTTCGAAACCCCTTCAGGTTTGGAGCATTTTTGGTCTCTTTTCCAGGTGGTTAAGAATTCTCCACTCTGGATACCTTTTTTTGCTGTGCCCCTTACCAAACCGTCTGTTCAGTTAATTGCAATCATGTTCCGTAATGAAGGAGTACATATTGCGGATATCCTTTTCTGGCTGCGTAGAACATGTGAAGTACTAGATAAACCTGTTCCGATTCTTGATAGTGAACAAATTTGGAATGGGGGGTTGGAAAATTAGGGTAAAGCTTTTTGCTTCAAATAATGGCCTTCAACATTTGCCTAATAGTTTTTTTTGGAAGAAGGATAGAAGGAGTTTATTTTATGTTGGTCAGCCAAAATCCTGTTTTAAATGTGGTTCTAGGACTCATCTCAATATGGCCTGTGACACTCCTCGCTGTTCCCATTGTTTTGAATTTGGACATTTGGCTGCCACATGCCTTAACCTGTTTAAATGCAATTTATGTGAACAGACCGGACATGGCTATGCTAATGTCCTTGGGCATCCCATAATAGGGATGATTGCCTCTTCACATGAAGGCTTGATTGTAGGAGCTCAACATGTTGAATCTGACCCTATCCCTCCCCATTGGTGGAGATTCACTTCGACTTCACCATTACCTAGTGCATCTTCTTTAACAGTTCCAGATATGGGTTGAGTGCTTGGTTCCAGCTGCTTTGCCAGCTGCCGGACCCTACATTCCTCAGTAGTTCCTGGGGTTGTCTCATTCCATGTCACCTCTGTTTATCTCAGTGTGGCAGGTCGGAGGATCCAGAGATGCCTCCTCCTCTGTCACCAGTGTTGCCTTTAAAAGGTCATTGCTAAAAAACGCCAGATCGGAAGCCTATTCCTGCTCGGCCGGTACCTGTGGCCTCTACTAGTGGAGTTGTTTCTGAATCTTGGAAACTAAGTAACAGCTTTGCTGTTTTGGGGTCGAAGGATGAATCTGATGGTGAAGACTCAGATCTTTCTTCCAGAGCTTCTGTGATTACTGACGCTTTTTCGGAAGGTGGTGACGGTGAAGTAACACAGGTGGAGGGTCTACCTAGACGCTCTCAGCGTAGACGTGTTTCTAAAGTCTCATGAGGCTAGTATGATCCTGAAATATTGTTCTCCCTTTCTTTGTTTTCTTATTATGGCTTCTTTGACATTTACTACTATTAATGTTAATAGTATTAAGAGTCACAGGAAGATGGTTACTACTATGTCCTGTTTACATGGCTTACGCAGTGATGTGGTTTGTCTCCAGGATACACGTTTAAAATCTCTTTGTGAAGTGCAACGCGCACGTAACCTATGGTCTTCGGGGGTGTCTTTCTGGTCGAATGGGGAATCCCCTTGTGAAGGGGTTGGGGTAATTTCTGCCAATCCAGAACTGAAGGTATCAAGGATGGTTGACATTTCTCCGGGACGAGCATTGTTGCTTGATCTCAATTTTGGAAGGGAAAGATTTTGATTAATTAATATTTACACTCCACAGACCAAGGCACTCCGTGTTGCACTATTACAAGACATTCAACCTTATTTGTATACCTCTCGCTTACTAGTTTGGGCTGGAGATTTTAATTGTGCTCTTAGTACTAGGGATAGAGGTATGAAGACGTCAAATTGTTTTGTGATTCTCATAAATTAATGCAGATATTAGATACTGCCCAGCTCAAAGATGCATATCGTAGTGTCTATTCTGAGGGTGGTAAGACGTTTTTTAAGAATACATTATCCACCAGGATAGATTTTATTTTTCTTTCTGTTGTTTTACAAGTTAATAAGGTGGATTTACGGGCATGGGAATTTTCTGACCATAAATCTCTTACTGTTTGCTTGACGTGGGAAGGTATTCCAAGATGTAAAAAGAATGTATGGAGGTTGAATTCCTCCTTATTGAGTGAGGAACCTCTTCAACGATCTTGGAAGTTAGAATTACAGGCTAGGCTTTCTGTCTTTGACTTTTATGAAGATGCTGCTTCTTGGTGGGAAGATTCTAAGACGGACTGGAAGACTTTTTTCCAGACTTACTCTCACACCAAAAGCACCGCAACGTATCTGGAATGCTTACGTCATAGAGCACAGTTACAGAAATTGATCTCTTTGACGGAAACTGAGGGGTGTGACTATAGTGCTCAAATTAGAAATGTTAAAAATCGTATGATGGAATATAGGTATGATAGGGCAAAGTCTTTAGACCATGGACATCGATTTGGTCTGAAATTGCACAAAGATGCCTTAGATCCCTTTCAAGATTGCAAAGACAGGGTTGGTAAACGTTTCATTTCAGAATTACAAAATGAATCTGGTGACTTGGTTCAGACTCCTTCAGCTCTACTTGAGATAGTTGGACGTTATTTGGAATCTTTATATCACAAGGATGATGGGGGTTCAGTGCGGATTGATAGATTTTGATGGATTACAAATACCACAAATATCTGCTGCTGACAGCCAGCAGCTGTTGAGAGTTATTTCTGAATCTGAGGTTAAGAATGCTATTTTCTCATTGAATGTAGATTCTTCGCCGGGTATGGATGGGTTTGGGGCGGATTTCTACCGGATCTTTCATGTGGATTTGGTTCCAATATTGACTGTGGTGTTTTCTCAAATGTTGTCTACTTCTCGATTGGCTCCCTCAATGAATCAAGCGTTGGTGGTTTTACTGTAAAAAAAAAAAAGGTCTGAAAGCGGACTCGAGTAATTGGAGAACATTGAGTTTATTGAATACAGATTTAAAAATTTTGAGTAAAATTTTTTTGTGCGTACATTGTCTGTTCTTGAGGATAGCTTGATAAGTCCCTATCAGACGTGTTCCATACCTGGTAGGACCCAAAATGATAATTTATTATTGTTACAAGAACTTTTCTCTGCATCTCAGTTAGGTTCACTGGAAGGGTATTTACTTAGTCTTGACCAAGAAAAAGCTTTTGATAGTGTTTCTCATGAGTTTTTGTTTTCTGTCTTACGTGCGTATGGTTTGCCACAAGGTTTTATTGATTGGATACGGTTATTGTATCATTCCGCTTCCCTTCTGCTGAACGTGAATGGATGGATTGGTACTCCAGTAGCAGTACGGAGAGGGGTTCGACAGGGATGCCCCTGGAGTCCGGTCCTGTATGTGTTTTTTATTGATGTGTTACTTCGTCTGATTAGTGTTCATGATGGTCTGGCGGGAGTCAGTATTGCAGATGGAGTTGTGCCTATCAAGGTCCTTGCATATGCTGATGACTTAGTTATTTGTCTTTCAAAGGTTACGGAAGGTCCTATATTGAGTAATGTGCTGAATCTATTTTCTAGTGTTTCTGGTTCAAAGATTAATTATGAGAAAAGTAGGGGTTTTCCCTTTGGTACCTCTAGTATCCCGGACACCGGTCTCCTTGCTGATGTTTTAATTTCTAAAGCTCCGATACCTATCGTAGGAATATAATTTGGTGATGGTGACATGTTGTATACCAATTGGTCTCATAAATTGTGTATAGCTCAATCAAGGGTAGCAAGTTGGAAGGGTAAACAAATCGCTAAACGGAAACGGGTGTTGCTTATTAAAACCTTGTTGTTAACTATTTTTTTGTATATTAGTTATGTGTTTCCACCTCCGATGTCCCTTTTTACTTCCCTATATAGTGTTTTTTTCCAGGCCTTTTGGGGAAGTAGACTGAATCTCATTAAAAGAGGCTTCACTTATAGGAATATTCGACAAGGTGGGGTTGGTGTGTTCATCCTGTGGCCTTTTTCTTAGTGTTTTTTCTTACAATTTTAGTCCTCTACTTAGACCTGGTATGAAGGTTTGGTTTCCTTTGGTTCGATTATGGTTTTGGTTGGAATGCCTCTGTGGAAGCAGGGCAAGTCGACTTCTTTGCTCGACTTCCCTGTTTCCCAAGTATAACATGGAAGCCTTTAAATCTTTATTGAAATGGAAGATCACTGTTTCTTGTTTGGAAATGAAGACTAGGAAGCAGTTGTATCGATGCCATTGTTTTAACTGATTTCTCTGATATTTTGACCTTTCTGGACTGTCCTCCCCAGACTCAAGATAGAGTTTTATTGTTACTCTCAGTGCAGTTACCTGACTATATATGGGATAGTGTTTGGTTGGGTTCCTATGGCAGATTACCAGTGGGTAACACGCACAAACATAAACAGCTTAGTGAGAGGCGATGTACCCGTGAGTCATGTGGATCACTGTTAGAAACGCAGGAACATCTTTTTTTGGATTGTCCATATATTAAATCCTTTTGGGTTTTGTTAGCTACTCACTGGAAAGAGCCTCTCTTTCAGTCACTTTCTTATAGGACTCTAATGTATGGTACAAATGGGGGTGAATGGTCTGTGTATCCTGCTGACACTTTACTGTTGGTTTTTTTTGTCATTCGTTTTTATATTTGGCAATCCAGGTGTTATTGGTCCACTCAACTACGTGTGGTTTCATTTGAGGAGCTTCTTTTCAATATTAAGTCTACTTTATGGAAGATTTATAAATCTGATATGACTATCTATGGCCATGTTAAATGTTCCTCTTTATGGTTGAATTGTGAAAAATGGCTGACATGAGTTTCCTTTTTTCAGTTTCTTCTGTTTAGTTCAGTTATTTTTTGCTCTGTTTTTGTATGTATTGGTTTATGTATTTTGTATACCTTGCTTATCTGGAGTCCTCTTTTCAATAAAAATTCCCCTACTCTTTTCGATAAGTGCCATGGGATCTTTAACATCCACCTGAACTACCACCAATCCAGACAGATGGGACCTCGGTTTAATGCCTCATCCAAAAGACAGCACCTCAGAAGTATATAGCATGAATATGGCATCAGATAGGTCTTTCAACTCGTTACCCCAATGGGAATAGCACCCTTCTGTGACCCTCCAGACTTTGTTCCATATTCCATCAACCAAATAAAGAAAAAATTCCACAAATATATGACAGTCTGTTCATATCTTTGGATAAGAGAAGGGAACCTCACTTATATAACAGAAAAAATGCCGCTACTTGTCCATGTTATCAAATCTTACTGAACAGGAAATACTGGAGCTCACCATATCAGCCTTTTTTAAGCAAATACTAGAACAATCACATATATTATCATACAGAGATGGAATATGGAACTGAGCACTAAGCTCTTTCACACAAAAAAAAAAAGATACCACCAACAGCTTACTCTGGTTCAAGGTCAGTTGGTATCCATCTGTATCCCCCATCCCCTTGGTTTTGCCTGAAAAAGGAAGAATTTGTCTGGTGCACTTACCCGGTCAACAAAAACTAAATAAATTAATGCGAGAAAACAAATGTGGTATACCTGGTAACAAGCTGTTTAAAATGAGTTAAGTAAGTTTCCAAAATACTAAGTTTTTATCTCTTCTAAAAAGGGTAGATGGGGCATTAGTCTGTAACTGCTAATGTACTGTGATAGATGGCAGGGCAGCTAGAGGAGGGACGTCCAGGTTAAAGAAGGAGGCATTATGCAATGCCTGAGAGATCAAGCTGTGCATTAATTGTTTAAGAATGTGCTCTGCAAGAACAGTTCTGAAATGTGCATCAGACTGGGACTCCTTATCTGCATAACAGAACCCTAACAACACAAAGCCCATCCCCCCTTATAATAAAGATCCCACCACTGACACTGTGCCTATCCTTACCTACTGACACCATGCTTTCATAATTCTGCACCATCACTTCCTTGTGAAGCTCCTTCTCCTGTTTGCTCAGAATCTTCCATTCCTCTTTGGAAAAATCAACAGCAACATCTTCAAAGGTCTCTGGTATCTGCAAGGACATGAGACATGTTTAATTGCTCTTGACTTCATTGCACCCATGGAGAAATCTGCCACTTTTCAACAAGAGGAAGACAGAAAGGTTAAAATGTGCAGCCTAAAAGACAAGGATGAGCTGGCCATCCATTTACCAAGGACAGCTCAATTTTCAATGTTACCCTAATGGATGCTGGGTAGATGACAGCTCAGTGTTCTGAAGGCTGAGCTACCAGGCAAGATCACTGCCGTTCATTTGTTTGTAGTGTTCATGCAAAAAAAAAAGAAGTAGTGATTTTTGCACTACAGGACTTTTTAACTTTTACTTACATACAAATCTATCCTTACAGAAAGGGAGGTGGTTGTTACCACAGGACAGGAGGTCTTCAGGTACAGCAGTAAGCCTACCTAGATGCAAATAAGATATAGGACTGCAGGCCCACAGGTGCAGAAGTAAGCCTACCTAGATACAAATAGGTCACCAGCCAGCAGGCCCACAAGTGCAGCAGTAAGCCAAATTAGATACAAATACAGTACAGCACAGTGAGCCCACAGGTGCAGCAGTAAGCCTACCTAGATGCAAATAGGTTATAGGACAGCAGGACCACAGGTGCAGCAGTAAGCTTACCTAGAAACGAATAGGATACAGGACAGTAGGCTTGCAGGTGCAGCAGTAAACCTACCTAGATGAAACAGGTTACCAGACAGCAGGCCAGCAGATGCAGCATTAAGCCTAGCTAGATACAAACAGGATACAGGACTGCAGGTCCACAGGTGCAGCAGTAAGCCTACCTAGATGCAAATAGTTTATAAGACTGTAGGCCTGCAGGTGCAACAGTAAGCCTACCAGTATACAAACAGCTTACAGCATAGCAGGCCCACAGGTGCAGCTGTAAGCCTACCTAGATGCAAACAGGTTACAGAACTGCAGGCCTACAGGTGCAGCAGTAAGCATACCAACAATCACAGCCAAAGACATGGTCAGATATTTCCAGAAATTCTGTGATATTTCCAGAAAAATCTCCTGCTTTCTGCATTTCGACAGTAGGGAAAGCAGAGAGAAACTCTTAAGAAATTTTCCGAAATATCTGGAAATATTTGATGAAGGATGACTCAGGGAATTACAGACCAGTCAGTCTGATCTCCATTGTGGGCAAGCTCATGGAAACCATACTAAAGGAAAGGTTGATGGAATATCATGAGGAGCATGGTCTCCAGGATGCGAGGTAGCAAGGGTTCATGGGGGAGATTGTGTCAAACGAATCTGATTGACTTCTTTGACTGTGTCACTAAGACAGTGGACAGGGGCCAAAAAGTAGACATCCTCTGTCCTGACTTCATTAAGGCCTTTGACTCTGTGCCCACAAAAGGTTGATCAGGAAGTTGGTGGATCTCGGGATTGGGGAAAAGATGGCCAGATGGATGGAAAACTGTCTGAGGGACAGATCCCAGAGAGCAGTTGTGAGGGAGGAAAACGTTATCTGGCATCAAAGAGATAATCAGTGGGGTCCCACAGGGCTCGGTGCTGGGGCTGGTGTTGTTCAGTGTCTTCATCAGTGACCCTGGGGATGGCATTAAGGGCAAAATGTGCCTATTCACAGATGACACCAAGCTCTGCGGGAGAGTGGACACAGCTAAAGCGATGCAGGACCTACAAGAAGATCTGCAAAAGCTGGGGAGGTGGTCCAGGATCTGGCAACTTGGCTTCAATGCCAAGAAGTGCAAAGTTATGCATATTGGAGCCAAGTATCCCAGGACACATTACTACCCGGATGGAGTCCAAGTATCTACATCAGAGGAGGAGAGAGCCCTAGGAGTGATGATCACTAGTAACCTGAAGCACTCCACATAGTGCAAGAAAGCAGCAACAAAGGCAAACAAGATGTTTCTATGTTAAGGCATATGATGAGAGGTTGAGGGCAGTGAAGATGTACTCCCTGGAAGACAGGAGAGAGAGAGAGAGAGAGAGAGAGAGTGGGGACATGATTGGGTCTTAAAAGGATTTGTAAGGGAGAAATAAGGTTGATAAGGAGAATCTGTTTAAACTGAGTGGTGACCATAACACGAGGGGACACAGTCTTAAGCTGGAGGCTGGGAGGTTTAAGAAGGAGGTCAGGAAGCGCTTCTTCACAGACCGGGTGGAGGACACTTAGAATGCACTGTTTGAAGAAGTCATCTTATCGAAGACAGTGGGAAGCTTTAACAGAGGCTGGAATTGGCATGGGGGAAGGTAAGAATGATGGGCGGGGAGGATGGGAGGAGTGGGGAGGGAGGGCAGGGACATTAGCTGAAGCTGTTGACCCTGCAATAGGAGCAGACTGAACTGGGAACCCCACACTTCCTTCCAGGCTATGGCCCAATGGCCGTGTCTCGCTAGCCACCCACCCGACTGCATTACAAGCAGGTGCTACCCTTGAACCGGGCACCCCATGCTTCCTTCCAGGCTACAGCCCTGCAGCCATGTCTCGCTAGCCAATCACTTGACTGCACCACAAGAAGGTATGCTATCTTACATGCTCACTCCAAGCAGGGGATCCAAAGCCCGGAATGTCATTGGGCATTCCACAAACAGCCTAGCTTCTCATTTTTGCCTCAGAGCTATTGCATTAAGCTACCGGAAAAGACTACACTATATCTCCTTGCAATTTTAAACTGTAAATTTTGCTAGGAAGCTGTAATACTCTGTGAGTACTGCTTTGTAATTTAGACCTTCCTGTTTGCATGGAATTGTATCTGCTGTTTTGTTTAACTTGATTTTCCTGGTTACATTGAAAGTATTGGGACTGTTATTAGGAAATTATGTGCAGCAAATGCTGGTTGCATAATTTTTTTTATTTTCCTTTTTTACGGCAGTATTAATGCTACAACTAGGAAGCTACTATACTCTGTAACTGATCTAGAATTACAGCTAACATTGCAATTAGGTAGTTGTAGTACCCTGAAATTGCCATTTTTGTTAAAATTAAAATCCTGCTGGTTCTTTGCTCTGTCCCCCACCCAATCTGTGAAGAATAAAACCTTATCCTCTGATTCTGAACTTTCCTTTCTTTCCACCAGCCTGTTGAGTAATCAAGCTCCCTTCCTCCGACTCTTTCATTAATCTGTTTTTTTTTCTCTCCATTCTCTGTGGCGCCAAGGCGAGAAACACGCTGCCTGGTTAGTTGCTGGCATCCCCCTCCCCATCAGTCTGTACCTTTCAGCCAGCCCACGAATCCTGTCTCTGTTTCAGCCCTGCATCCACCCTTTGCTCACCTACTTAACTGATAATGTTTTGACAATGATAACGGATTATGTTTCTAACTTGTCAATCAATCAATCAATCAATCAAATCTTTATTTAATCAGGCGATCATCATTGAGCAAGGCTCATTTACAAGATGGACCTGATAAGGTCACGGTTCGAGTTGGTATACAGCAATTACATCACATACTTAGAAGACAGTTATACATACAGAAAAAAGAAAATGTTATTTATAACACAATAATATACAGAGAATTCACATGTTAAAGCTTGGCAAGAAACAGTTAAACTAACATCTATAATATGTACAGTACATATATATCACAATGAGGGCCATGACAGTCACTCACATAATGAGTACAAGGATGGTGAATGGAATATTGGGTGCCATATACTGGCAGTGTCTGGCTGGAAGGAAAATGCCATATGTGATTGGAATATGGTTTTGTGGGATGACTATTCTATCTCTAGCGGTAGCAACTGCATTTCTCTGTGAAGAAGGCTATACAGTGCTGCTTGAAGGATGTAAATGGAATGATAATGGACAGTTTTAGGGATTTTTGTAGGGTGTTCCATGCTACGGCTGGAGAATAGCTGATTGCTGCCCTCCCTTGTTTGGTGTTGACTTTGGGCAATTTGAGCAGGATGATATTGTTGCTTCTTAGGACATAGGAGCTGGGAGTGGTCAGGTTGAAGCAGTCCAGGATATAGCTTGGGAGTTTTTTTGATAAAGCTCTGTAGATCCATAGAGCTGCATTTCTGCTCCTCCTGACATGAAGGGAAACCCATCCAACTGCATCATAGAGAACAATGGTGAGTAGTATATGGCAGGTCTGTAATGAACCTTATTGCTCTATGGTATAAGGTATCCAACTTTTGAAGGTAGGGAGTGGGGCAGTGACTACAGAGGAAGTCTGCGTAGTCAATGACTGATAGAAAGATGGCCTGGACTAATCTCATCTTTGAATCTCTATTAAGGAAGGGTTTTAATCTGTAGAGGAGGCCAAGCCTTAGGCGAAGCTTTTTCAGCAGTTGTTCTAGATGCTGAGTAAAGTCAAGTCTGTTGTCAATCCACACACCTAGGTATTTGAAATTTGTATTTTAATTTGTAACTTGTATTTTGAAACTTGTATTTATTTTTATGTGACTGATAGGTAACTGTATGCTCCCAGTTGTATTCTTTTATATGTACTGTATATGTATGTGTATGATTTTAAAACTATGGTTATTGTACAGCACCCAGCATCTCTGGAGATGGGTGCTTTATTAATAAAATATCTATCTAACTGCTAAACTCTTTCTCCTTCCCTCTGCAGGCGCCACCCTTGAACCAGGTGCCCCACGCTTCCTTTCAGGCTACGGCCCCACAGCTGTGTCTTGCTAGCTACCTGCCCGTTAGCACCACAAGAAGGTAAACTATCTTACAAGCTCACTCCAAGCAGGAGATCTAAAGCTCGCAGTATCACTGGGCATTCCATGAACAGCCTAGCTTCTCATTGGTGCCTCAGCGCTATTGCATTAAGCTACCGGAGAAGACAGCAGTACATCCCCTTGCAATTTTAAAACTATTTTTTTTCCCACCCCAACCCCGGCCGTTATTAGACTTTGGCTCCTCCCATATCCCCAGCACTCACAAATCACTGGCCTCTAGCCTATGACTGCTCACTATCATTTCTATATTCTAAACATTTCTCCCTACTGCTGTTCATGCATTTCATCTGTCTTTGCACAGACTGCAAGTTTCTAGTCTTGCAATACACAGCTGCCCTAGTTCTGCAAGGCTATTTCTGGATCTGTTAGGATTATATATAACCTAGCCCAATAAGCTAGCATAGCTCATTAGGGCTATTTATAATCTATATTAATAAGCTAGCATAGCTCATTAGGGGTATTTATGACCTATATTAATAAGCTGGCATAGCTCATTACTAAATCTAAGCCCTAACTCTGGGTCCTGTAAGGTTTCACAAAAGCAACACTATGATACATCACAAGCTATACCTCACCAGTTCCTCACTTCCCGACTACTTCTCCTATGCTACCTAATATCTCCCACCCACATCCCTCACCATCCTATCCCGTTCCCGAACTCAGAGACCCATACTCACAGCCCCAATGCTGTTATAATAAAGACACAGTTAGGGTCTCACTTTTACCCACTCCCAACTGCAGGCTGCCATACAGCATTTAACCCCCTCTGGGATACTCCCACAATTCTAATGGCAAAGCTGTTAACAGCCTCCTACCACCATCCCCTTCAGGTAGCACTAGTATTCCATGCCCTGTATCCCTACTGTCTCTGCTACTCTGGTTCACAAGTGCCTCATAATTACACACTGCACAGGTGCCCTAATCACACCAAAATGAATTTGTTTTACAGATAGATCGAGTATAGTACTTAACTTTCCTGCTGCTAATCTGCACAGGCAATTTCGAGTTAAACCCTGCCCCACTTCAGGCACTAGCCTCACCTGCTCAATTCGCAGCTACTGAAGAACTGAAATGCCTGCATATTAATGTGTGTAACTTACTGAATAAATTAGACATTGTACATGCCTGAATCTCCCATATAGAGCCTGATATTGTAGTACTAACTGAAATCTGGCTAAAGAAATCCGCCCCTGACTCTGTGTTACCCTTTCCATCTTACAACCTCTTTCATAGTAACAGATCAACTAGGGAAGGAGGAGTAGTGATTCTCATCAAAGACAGATTTACTGTTGCTCCTGTAAGCACAGTGAGAGAATTTGAATCCCTGATGTTAAATCTATCCTTATCCCTAATAGAGACCCTGACAATAATAGGTTGTTATAGGCCGCCATCCGGGGGACTTATGATAATAGACCACCTGAGTGATATAACTGATAATAAGCATTATACTTGGTGACTTAAACCTTGACTGGCAAAAACATGTAGCAAAAGTACATCGCTCAAACAATTCTGCGATGCAGCCAGCTTTACCCAAGTGGTATCAAACATCATTTGTACTAACCCCCAAAACCCTGCAAACGGATCACTGATTGACCTTCTTATTACTAATAGACCATAAAAGATCGCTCACATAGATGTGTTCCACAATGATATCAGCGATCATTGTGCCGTGGCCTGTGTTAGAAGGTAGCCTACATCCAAAACAGCTAATAGGTTTATGTGGAAAAGAAGTTTCCATAAGTTCAATTTCTCCCACTTCCTGTTTGACCTCAGAAACTTCAACTGGAGTGACCTTTACCTGTCTGCTAACATCAATGGTGCGGCCTCCTTTTTCAACTTGACTCTAATGGACATAATCAACAGCCACGGCCCTAGGATAAAATGCAGAGCATGCAAGACTACATGCCCCTGGTTCACAGCTGAATTAAAGGCAGCGTTAAATGCGAGAGACTGTCTATGGGCTATAGCCCCGCAAACAAAACTCACATCTGACTGGGCAACCTTTAGAGTCTGTCATAATGCCTGCACCAAAAAGGTCAGGGACTCAAGGGTAAACTTTTACCTAACCACCTTTGGGTCCGCTATAGGAAATTCCAGTCAATTCTGGAAAATTATCAAATCCGAGGAAGGGTATTACCCAGTATGATCTCCTTCAACCGCAAGACTCCATCCAATAAATCCAATATCCTTATTAGCTTTAATGATCACTTCATGACCGTGGGTCTTGCTTTTTACACCTCCAAGGCTGTCTCCCTCACCTCTAGCCTACCTTAACCCCCCCCAGCACCACCCAGCCCCTGTCTTTCCCTTCACCCCATTCCAACATAAAGAGGTTGAAGATCTTCTACTCCACCTAAATGTCCACAAGGGTGCTGGTGCAGATGGTATAGGTCCTTATTTCCTCAAAGCTGGCTTCCAGTACCTAACTGCCCCCATCCTGCACATCTGTAGCCTTTCCATCACTTCTGCCACCATGCCCATGGTTTGGGAAATAGCTCAGATACTTCCATTATTTAAATCTGGTGATCCTATGTACCTGAACAGCTACTGCCCTATATCATCCTACCATTGCTCTCCAAACCTTGCGAAGTAGGTAAATGCACAAATAAGAGATTATCTTGAAAAAGCCAACCTAATAAACTGAGCCCAATCTGGCTTTCGACTTGCCCATAGCACTACATCAGCTTTAGCTTCAGTTACAAACAACTGGCTACTTGCCATGGACAAGAAGCTTGTAATGGGGGTGGTTTTCCTGGATCTCAGCAATGCATTTGCTACAGCTGACCACACCTTTCTCCTTGAAATGCTAAATTGGCACGCTATCTCTGGCTCCACGCTGACTTGGTTCACCAGTTACCTGTCAGGCAGATTCTAACAGCTCAAGGCAGATGATTCCCTCTCACCGCTCCCCCCCCAGTCAGGAGAGGGGTACCCAAGGATTGATCCTGGGTCCTCTGCCTTTCATGCTGTATATCAACAATATTGGTAACAGCATTAGCAAAGCAAAATTACATCTGTTTGCTGATGACACAGTGATGTACATTTCCAGACCCTCGGTAGCTGAAGCCTGTATGGAACTCCAGGCCGAATATTATCTTCTCCAGCACAGTCTCACACAGTCAAAATTATTACTAAATGCAAAAAGGACAAACGTTATGTTCTTTTACTCCAAACACCTGACCTCCATCCCAAATGCGCTCACATCCCTGCCCTCCATCAAGACACTTCTCAATGAAGCTCTGTTTGCAAGGGATAGGCTTCACCTGAGTGGGAGGGGAAGGAGGTATTAAAGCAAAGACTGGGGAGGTATATTGTGACAAAAATGGATTTAAACTAGATAGGGGTGGTGGCAAGTGGACAGCTGGTAGGCAGGTATCTGATAGAGTGGAGTCACAGCCTATCCCCCACCCCAGACTAGCAGGGAAGGACTCGGGGCAGCCAAAACAGGAG
The DNA here is from genome assembly GCA_016271365.2 of Neoceratodus forsteri. Taxonomy (NCBI): domain Eukaryota; kingdom Metazoa; phylum Chordata; order Ceratodontiformes; family Ceratodontidae; genus Neoceratodus; species Neoceratodus forsteri. The sequence continues at coordinate 46,506,861 of CM057455.1, forward strand.
GGAGCAGAAGGGAGGAGATGGAGGCAAGTGAAGGGAAGGGGCCAGGATGGAGGGTGGTTTCGCTGAATGCAAGCAGCTTAGAAAACAAATCAGTTGAGCTACAGGCACTCTTAGCAGTGTGGAGGGTGGATAGTGCAGCTGTCACAGAAACATGGGCAACTGAGCACTGGGACTGGGTTCTGGCAATCCCAGGATACAAATTATACAGGAAGGACCGTAAGGAGGGGAAGGGGGGTGGGGTGGCAGCCTATGTGAGGAATGGGATCAAATGCACAAGGGACGAGGGGGAAGAAAGGAGAACAGAGGCAATCTGGCTGCAGCTCCTAGACTCAAGGGGTAGGAAACTGAGGTTTGGGGTGGTATACAGGCCTCCGTCCCAGTCCGAGGAGCTTGACAGGGAATTAGCGGGACAAATCAGAAAGGTATGTAGAAAAGGGAAGGTGGTCATCGTGGGGGATTTCAACCTGCCAGGGGTTGACTGGAGCATTCCGGTCACCTCCAGCGCTAGGGAGCAAATGCTCCTGGACGCAATCCAGGAGGGTCTCCTGACACAGTTTGTAAGTGTACGTACTAGGCTAAAGAACACTTTAGATTGGTATTGTTGAATGGGGAGGCAGTAAGGGAAATAAAGGTGGAGGAGCCACTAGCCGACAGTGATCACCAAACGGTGTCGTTTAATATCACGATGTGCGAGGAGCCAGAGAAATCAGTTACTCAGGTGGTAAAACTTCAGGGGGGCAGACTTTGGGAGGATGCAGGAAGTACTGAAAGGGAAACTGGAGGGCATAAGGCAGGAGATAGATGTGGAGCAGAAATGGGATATTATTAAATGGGGGATTACAGAGGCAACAGAAGTCTGCACCAAGACACAGAGTAAGAGAAGCAAAACAAGAAAACCATGCCATGCTGGTTGAACAGTGAGGCTGTGAAGGTGGTGAGGGCAAAATGAGTGGTGCACCAGAAGTATACAAGGATGGGGAAGGAAGTAGACAGGGAGCAATATGCAAGATGGTCCAGGGAGGTGACCAGAAAAGTGAGAGAAGCCAAGGTCCAGAGGGGCGGAGATTAGCACAGAGAATTAACAGGGGGGACTTTTCAGATACATCAGGAAGAAAATGAAGTGCAAGAAGACAATAGTGAGGATAAAAGGGCTGGGGAGTGGGACGGAAAGGGGAAGAGTAGGCAGAAGCACTGAATGAATACTTTTGCTTAGTGTTCATGGAAGAAAAGGGGACCGCTACCACCATGGGTTTGGAGGGTGTGGATGGGGGGAGAAGAGGAGACAGATGGAAGAACTGAGCTAAGTAATGTCCTAGAGGGGCTGAGGGCACTGAAGGTAGACAAAGCACCAGGGCCAGATGGTATCCACCCCAGGGTGCTGAGAGAGATGGCGGAGGTGTTGGCGGAGCCGCTGGAAGATCTGTACAGCACCTCACTGGAGTCAGGATGTGTGCCACTGGACTGGAGGATGGCACATGTAGTACCATTACACAACAGCTGGGCCAAAGGATGAACCGGGTAATTATCATCCGGTAAGTCTCACCTCCATAGTGTGCAAACCCATGGAAATGATACTAAAGGAAAGACTGTTGTCGTACCTGGAGGACAATAGCATCCAGGATGCGATACAGCATGGGTTCGTTTCAGGGAAGTTTTGTCAAATCAGCTTGATACAATATTATGACTGGGTGACAGGTGAGCTAGATAATGGTCATGCGGCACACGTTCTTTACTTGGACTTCAGCAAGGCATTTGATTTGGTGCCTCATGGATGGCTTGGGGGAAGCTAACTGGTGTAGGGGTAAGGGCCAAAATGATGAACTGGATTAGAAGCTGGCTGACTGGGAGGCTGTAATGGGTGGTGCTGAGAGGAGAGCTCTCATACGAACAAGCCAGCAGAAGAAGGCCATTTGGTCTATCAAGTCTGCTCGTACTGCAGGGTCCACAGCTTGAGCCAATGTCCCTGCCCTCCCTCCCCACTCCTCCCATCCTCCCTACCCATGATTCTTATCTTCCCCCATGCCTATCCCAGCCTCTCTTAAAGCTGCTCACTGTCTTTAGAGGGCGACCTCTTCCAGCAGCGCATTTCAAGTGTCCACCACCTTCTCTGTGAAGAAGTACTTCCTGACATCCCTCCTAAACCTCCCACCCTCCAGCTTAAGACTGTGCCCCCTCATGATATGGTTGCCACTCAGCTTAAAGAGACTTTCCTTATCAACATTATTTATTCCTTTCAAGTACTTGAATGTCCCAATCATGTCCCCTCTCTCTCTCTTGTCTTCCAGGGAGTACATGTTCGGTGCCCTCAACCTCTCCTCATATGCCTTGCCCTGCTGACCGGCTATCATCTTTGTAGCCCTCCTCTGTACCTTCTCCAGCAGGTTAATGTCCTTTTTGAGGTGTGGGCACCAGTACTGAACTTAATACTCTAGATGCGACCTTACCAGTGACCTGTACAAGGGCAGTATAACCTCCTCTCTCCTACTACTGATCCTCCTAGCTATGCATCCCAGCATCTTGTTTGCCTTTGCTGCTGCTTTCTTGCACTGCGTGGAGTGCTTCAGGTCACTAGTGATCATCAATCCCAGGTCCTTCTCCTCCTCTAATGCAGCTATTCGGACTCCACCTAGGTAATACTCTGTCCTGGGATTCTTGGCTCCAATATGCATAACTTTGCATTTCTTGGCATTAAAGCCAAGCTGCCAGATCCTGGACCACCTCTCTAGCTTTTCCAGATCTTCCTGTAGGTCCCGTATCCCTTCAGCTGTGTCCACTCTCCCACAGAACTTGGTGTCATCTGCGAATAGGCACATTTTGCCTTTAATGCCATCTCCAATGTCATTGATGAAGACATTGAACAACACTGGCCCCAGTACAGAGCCCTGTGGGACCCCACTGGTTACATCTCTGGTGCCAGATAACTCTCCACCCACCACCACCCTCTGGGTTCTGTCCCTCAGCCAGTTTTCCACCCATCTTGCCATCTTCTCCCCGACTCCAAGATCTACCAACTTCCTGGTCAACCTTTTGTGGGGCACAGAGTCAAAGGCCTTACTGAAATCAAGATAGAGGATGTCTACTGCTTGGTCCCGTCTACTGTCTTAGTGACACAGTCAAAGAAGTCAATCAGATTTGTCTGACACGATCTCCCCCCTCCCCCATGAACCCATGCTGCCTCTCATCCTGGAGACCATGCTCCTCTAGATACGCCACCAACCTTTGTTTTAGTATGGTCTCCATGAGCTTTCCCACAATGGAGGTCAGACTGACTGGTCTGTAATTCCCTGGATCATCCTTGGGACCACTTTTGTGAAGGGGCACTACATATGCTGTTCTCCAGTCCTGTGGTACCACGCCTGACTCTAGTGAACTATTAAATAGGTCTGCTAGTGGCCCTTCCAGCTCCTCAGCCAGTTCCTTTAGTACCCTTGGATGTACTCTGTCCGGGCCTGGTGATTTGTCCACTTTCAATGCCAGCAGACCCTCCCTCACTCTATCCTCCTCTATCACTATGTCTGTGTTTCCCTCCCCCCTCGCTCCTCTTTTCCCTCCTGAAGGCACTGGTCCATCCTTCTCCATGGCCGGTGACGAGTGGGGTGCCACAGGGCTCTGTGCTGGTGACAGTATTATTTGGGCTCTTCATATCAGATATTGCACATGGGGTGATGAGCAAGGTAAGTCTGTTCACTGATGACACCAAAATCGGAGCAGTGGTGGATGGAGGGGAAGGATGGAAGCAGCTGCAGGGGGACCTAGGAAAGATAGAGGAGTGATCAGAGTGGTGGCAGCTGGGGTTCAATGCAAAGAAGTGTAAAGTTATGCACTTTGGGGTGAAGAACGCAAGGAGAGAATACTGGCTGGGGGTGGTTAAGCTGGGGATCACCAAGGAGGAGGAGAAGGACCTAGGGGTAATGATAACAGGGACCATGAACAACACCGCCCAGTGCAGGACAGCAGCTGCAAAAGTGAACAAAATGCTGGGGTGCATAGCGAGGAGAGTTTTGTCCAGGCAAAGAGAGATGATCTTGCCCCTCTACAGGTCACTGGTGAGGCCTCACATACAGTACTGTGTGCAGTTTTGAGGCCATACCTAAAGTGTGATTTCAGGCTACTGGGGGGGGGCAGAGGAGGGCAACAAAGATGATATGTGGAATGGAGGGGACAGCAGACTGGAAGACCTCAATACGTACACTCTGGAGGATAGAAGGGACAGGGGGACATGATAGGGACATTCAAGTATCTGAGGGGAATCATTAAAGATGGGGCAGATGGGGTCTTTAAGCTAAGGAGGGGGAGGGACACCAGGGGGCATGGGCTAAGAATAGAGGGGGAAGATTTAGGAGGGAAATGAGACACTATTTCACAGAGAGGGTGGTAGCAAAATGGAACGTACTACCAGAATGGGTGGTATCATGTAAATCTGTGAACAGCTTCAACAGGGCATGGTACAAGGAGCAGGGAAGAGTGAGGGTGGGGAAGGTGGGGGGGTGGGGCAGCTGCAAACTAGGGGTGCTAGCTGCACACTCGAGCAGACTAAGATAGACCGGATGGTCCGTTTCTGCTGGCACATTCGTATGTTCATATCCCGAGCCAGTCAACACATTTAAATACCTTGACTGTGTTCTAGATCAACACCTAATAGTCCCAGCCCATATCAACTCTCTGGCAAAGAAACTTTTTCAAAGAATTGTTTTTTTCTATAGAAATAAATCTCTTTTTAACACTGAGGCCAGGCTACGTCTGGTCCAAACAACCTTTCTCCCTCTACTTGATTATGCTGATATACTATATGGTAGAACCTCTGACTCTCTGCTTCACCAGCTGGACACACTCTATCACAAGGCTATTCAATTCATCTCTAATTCACACCGAACACAGCACTGTGACTTTTATGCCTACTTGTGGTGGACCTTCCTAGCAACCAGATGTCTCATCCACTCTGTCACCTGGTTCTGCAAAGCCCTTCTGTCACAACACCCCCACTTCTCAGACCCATTTCAGCAGAGCAATAGTGCGTAGTAGCTCATATCATGCTAGACGTCCCAGGCTCTCACTCCCACTTTGAAGCAATGGCCATAAGCCATGCCCTACCGACTGCCTGGAACAAGGCACAATCTAGCCTCAAGCTTCAAAGTTTGATCCCCCTAAATAGCTTCAGAAGATTAGCCAGTGCTAACCTATGCAAACCCTGAGTTTGCCGCTAACTATAGGTCAGGAGTCCGACCCTTTAGGCCTGATCTAATTAGACACCTCTCTTTCCCGTTTCCTCCTTCCACTGGACTTCATTCTACCCCTCCCTTTCTGCCTACCCCTACACCACCCCTTTCCACACCTCTGCCTCCTTAGACACCCCTGACTCACTCTCCTCCCCCCTCTACCCTACCATACTCCCCCTTCTCTTCTCTCGTTGCATCCTATACTGCAACTACAACTCCACTGTATCTCTCAAGTAGCACTGCCACCTGAGTTGATACTGCCTAGTACAAAAGAAAGACACAATTGCACAGTACTGTTGTCAAGTACAATCCCAGAAGAGCAGTTGTGCCTGTGTTCTCATTGTAAGCAGTGTGTAACTTACTTTGCGTACGTGGGTGATTTACTGTATACATTGTGTACATTTTATTGTCCTCCCTTTTGCAGCTGATGCACTCTCTACTGTGTACATTTCCTTGTATATGTTCATGTATTTGACCTCTATTGTCTACCAGGACCTCCTTATAAATGAGCTTGCTCAATGGAGCTTTCCTGCCAATAAACTTAAAAGTGATTTTTCCTGTGGCACAATCTACAAAACTGTCCATATACTGGGCATTTATTTATCTCATGCCCACGACCGCACTTTCCACATTTGACTTTATTTGTTTGAGGAGCGCCCTTGCTCACACTGGCACTTGCTTTGACTCTTTCTTCCTGGACAACTGCTCCTAGCACTGCACCTTCATCCTGAGCATTCCCACTAAAGCGTTTTATCTGCATTTCCCTCAGATCAGCGGCCCTGCACATATCTATGGCATCATCTAATGTTAAGTCCACTTTTCTCAACAGTCTGCTTCTCACATGCTCACTCTGTATGCTGCATACAATTCTGTCTTTGATCAACAAATCCGTTAAATCTCCAAATTCACAAGATTCAGAATTTAGCATCAGTTCTGTTATATATGAATCCACAGACTTGCCCAGATTCTGGTTCCTCATATTGAACAAATGTCTCTCATAAGTCACATTCTTTCTTGGGTTACAATACATCTTAAATTGTCCCATAATTTTATTCAGCAGCCCCTTTTCTCTTCCTCTTTTTCCCAAACCAAAGTACTGAATACCTCTATGCATCAGGACCTGCCATGTGCAAGAAGGTCATAGCCTGGATTTTCTGGGATTTTTCAGTGAGTCCACTGGCAATTGATAACATTTTAAATTGCTGCTTAAAACTTCTCCAGATTTCAGATGCATTTTGTAAATTGAGAGCGGAGGGAGGCTGCAAGCAGTCCACTCTGACACCATGTAATAATCACGCAATCGCCTTACATGGAGTGAGCTGGTAAGGTTACTGTATGAAACACACGCTTGTAACAACTGCAGAAAAATGCGGGCTTCTGCCCACCAAGCAACAGTGTATATATCACGTGCGCTAAATTACCTTCCTTACACTGCTCACGGTGCAAGCAACCCTGGTTCAGGATTGAACAAAGCGCACTGCAGGGTCAGCAAGTATCTGAATTTCTTCTCTTCTACTGCAGAGAGGAGTTCACAGAGTCCTCTGAATGCCTGGCCCATCACAAAAACTATGGGAAATGCAGCTTAGGGCCAGCACAGTGCAAGAGGGGATGGCAGTCGGCATGCATGACATACATTATGAAAACACTGTATGCTGTGTCCTCAGTTGATGAAGAAGAGAACATACCAGCCAGCAGAATGACACTGAATGCCCACAAGCCACCCACTGAACTATCTGCTCAAGCCGGGCAAACCCGATCCTATCTGATGGCAGAGGTTGGGGAACCTCTCAGTCCCCCCCCACAGAGGGAGCCCTGGGGGATGAAAGCTGGCAGGACATCGGGGTGATGGGACTGGTGTGTCATGGGAATAGGAGCCGCCTGGAGGGAGAAAAAGATACCCTAAAGAACAAAATGGGTTACAGGACAACAAGCAGCATGGATTTGTGGTGGGGAGATCATGCCAGACCAGCTCAATAGGTAACTGATAAGAGAGCAGGGAACAGATTTACCCTACTTCACTTTCAGCAGAGCCTTTGTCTCAGTGCCACGCAGGAGGCTGCTGTAAGAAGCTGGCAGATCTAGGAGTGGATGACAAAACGGTCATAGGGAACTGCTAATGCGCAAGCTGAGAGTCACTGCTGAATATTTCAGGCACCGAATTAAGTTCGACAGAGTGCTCATTTTCACACCACACTTACTTTGTTGCACTCAGAGAACTGTCAACTGTTGAAAATTCACTCTGACTCACAAAAATACAAACTCATACATGCTCGAGTTTACACACTTTTGGGCCATGTTACAAGTGTGTGCCTGGGAGGACTGGGCAACCGGGAATTCAGTCAGGTGCAGTAGATATTCCAAATATTGAAAAAAAAAAACACTATAAATGTGCATTTACAGACAGGTAGGCACTGTGTATGTAACATAACAGTAATAAAAGTGCCTGTAGGCATAGTTTTCAAATGGGGCAAACACAATCAGCTAAAATCTGACACTGTCTCTTTGGGTTCCATGTAATAACAGCTTAGTAAAAAATGGCACCGACACAATACAGTGAACAAAAAATAAAGATTACAAAACCAGCAAAGAGCACGATCACTACAGCCGAAAGAAGCTAGAAGGGGATGGAATCAGATTCATTTTAGTGCAGTAGCTGCTCCTTGCTACTTTTCAATTACTTCTTGTTGATTTCACTTGGTAGCAGGTGATTTTTGTCTTACTACTTATGCGGGGCTAGCAGGGAACTGTTTTGGAGCTGCTGAAACTTTGAAATCTATTTTGGTGTGCTTTAAGTGGGGCTGTTTCTTTAACTTGAAAACCTAAATCTTCTAATTTCAAGCCTATTTTGGTGCGTTGTTGGTGAGGCTATCTTCGGGGAAGGGCAGTAACAGCAACACAAAGTGCTTTCATCTTTACCTGCTTGCAATGGTGTTAGCATTGTGAAAAGGAGGGGTAGAAGCTAGGAGGAGGCTGTGCAATAGTTGATTACAGTTTAATTTTGGGTGTGGACAAGAGGGATAAGAACTTAAAAGGCAGCTGCTCAATCTATCTAAAGTGTATGACAAAGGGGGTAAGGAAAATTGAGAAATGGAGAAGAAATGTTTTGCAATGATTGAGGGGGAGAGAGGAGACTTGGGGAGCACTGGGTATCCTTCATTTGAAAGGGTGGGGGTCACTGGTGGGCAACCAAAGCAATGAATAGCATGGTTGGCTGCAACAACTGCGGTGCGCTAATCCTTCAAAAAATTGTGTGGAGGGTGAGGGTTGTTTAATATGCAACCAAACAGGGAAACTTAAAAAGAAGATCAAGGGTCTGCAGGAGGAGCTAAGAAAGGCAAACAAGGCATAAAATAAGTGGGTTTAAATCACATTTTGTGGCCCAAGAATCTGGAAATGACAGTCAATTGCCAACTTGATTAGCAATGGTTGCTAATCATAGCAGCTGATCGTCCCCCATAGAAACACAGACTTTGACGGCAGACAAGGACAAGGACCGCTTGGCCCACCCAGTCTGCCCATCTCCCTACCTTTTGGACAAGCTGCAGATCCTAGTTAACCAACAGCCTACTTCTTCCTAGCCCCCCGCCCCCAAGAATTGCTTTATGTCTGTTCCATGCATTCTTGAATTTCCCCACTGATTTTGACCCCACTACTTCCTCAGGAAGGCTGTTCCATGTGTCCACCACCCTCTCCATGAAAAAATACTTCCTCACGTTGCCCTTGAGCCATCCCCCCTCTATTTTTAAATTGTGCCCCCTTGTTCATGCACATCTCTTTTTCTGAACCATGCTACCCTCCTGGACTTTGTCAATTCCCCTGAGGAACTTGAAAGTTTCTATCATGTCCCCCCATCCCTCGTTTCCTTGAGGGTATACCTATTAAGCTTCTTTAGTCTCTCTTCGTATAGCTTCTAGTGAAGACCCTGAACCATTTTAGTTGCCATCCTCTGGACTGCCTCCATCCTGTCTATGTCCTTGTGGAGATGGGGTCTTCAGAACTGTATGCAGTACTCCAGATAGGGTCTCACCAACTGTCTGTACAGAGGGATAACAACTTCTTGTTTTCTACTGGTGAAGCCTCTTCCTATTAGGGTTGTTATGGTATAATAGTGTGACAGTATACAGTGGTTTGAAACCACATGGTAGTGACAGATTTTCCAAACTGTGGTAACCGTGACTCATGGTAAACCGTGGTACATGCCAACCGACCACATTTCTCATAGTGTGAAGGGGTGCACTACATGGGCAGCATGCCCTCTGAAAGCTTTTTTTTGTTTGTTTTTTCATGATTCAGTTGGTGGAGATGGAAGGAACTCAGCCAGTCCCCTTCCACCATTTTAAAGTGGGCATTCTTTAGTGTGGTCTGCGTGAGGGCTTCACATGCAGAGGGACAGAGGTCCAGAAAGAGCAGTGAGGACAGGAGGAGCAAGTTTATGACCAGGATAGCACTTTTGCAGAGTGAAGCGCAGGTACCATATTTATTTTAGGTCCACCGACAGCACGGAGGCAATTGTTGGAGTCCAACCGACAGACCCCCAAGTTTCCAACTGAGTACTCTATCCCAATCATCTCCCCTGAGTCCTGAGTCCCTCCCAAAGTCCCCCAGTCGCAGCAAAAACTGTGACAGATGGAGAGACAAAGTGAGAGACCTGGGCCAGCCAGTGGTGAGTCAAGATGAGGAGAGGACTGTAGGAGGCTACCTCTGCTCCTACCCAGGCCAGTTCTTGATCGTTTTTGTTTTTAAACAAAAGTGGGATGGTGGGGTGGGTAAAGCAGCCACAGGTGGCACATGGCAGTAGCACTGACTCAGGAGTTGGGGTGGGGAGGGGGATGAAAGTAATTGGGGAATGGAGAGGGAATTATAATTTGCAGTCCCAACCTGTATCCTTCTTGTTAATCCTAAAATCTTACTATCCTTGGTGGGAAGTGAAACCTGGCCTGATGCTGAATTGTGTGCAAAAAAAAAAAAAAAAAAAAAAAGTAGTGTTTTTCACTGATTTGAGTCTTTCTTCGCTCCCTAATGCACCTGCAAAAGGTTTTATCCCCCTTCTTAACCGAGTTGGCTATTTATTTCTCAGTTTGGGCCTTTGCTATTCTGATTGCCTTCTCCACTTCCTGCTGTTTTAACTGATACCGTTCTCTGTCCTGTTCCATCTGTGTTTTCTTATGCTTCCTGAATGCTATCTTTTTCTCCCCAACCTTCCCGCCACCTCTTTTGAGAACTATAGTGCTTTTTTTCTTTTGTTTTGATTTATTTGCTGCACACAAAGGCTTGTTGCCTCTGTGATGGCAGTTTGGATGTTTCCCATTGCTCCTCCACCCCTCGTTCTTGCCCGTTTGCTAGTGTTTTTTTGAGACACTCTCCCATTTTGACAAAGTCAGCCCCCCTCAAGTTCAGTATCCTCATTTTTGTATGGCTTGACTCTATGACTGTGTTTATCATGAACCACACTGTTTGGTGGTCACTTGTTCCCAGATGGCTACCCACTTCTAAATTTGAGATCATCTCGCTGTCCCCCTTTAAGAGTAGCAGGTCTAAGACTGCTTCCTCCCGAGTGGGTTCCAACACTAGCTGTTTGAAGCATGCCCCCTGTAGGGCATAGAGAATGGCCCTGCTTTTGGATGTGGCTGCAGCTAAGGTGCACCAGTTAACATCTGGCATGTTCAGGTCCCCCATCAACAATATCTCCCCTTTTTCTGCCATCCTAAGGATGCCTTCTATCAATTCCTTGTCCATTTCCTCCCCCTGAGATGCGGGTCTGTATACAACACCCGTGTGGACTGTGGTGCCATTTCCGGTGCCTCCTCTCCTCCGTTTACCCATTAGTTCCCTTGCTTTGCTCTTGTCCCTTACATAGAGAGCTACTCCGCCTCCTCTTCTCCCCTCCCTGTTCCTCCTGTAGACTGTGTAACCTGGTATGTTGACATCCCAATCATGGTTCTCTCTGTACCATGTTTCTGTGACTGCCACAACATCAAGGCGTCCCTCTTCTATCAAGGCCACTAGTTCAGGGAACTTGTTACCCAGACTATGGGCATTGCTACTCATTGCCCCCATTTTTTGATAGCCTTAGACCTTTTAGCCCCATCTCTGTCCTTACTGCCTTTGCCTATTTCTCCATTTACCCCTGCCCTTCCACCTATCGACTTCTCTATCTTGGTGTTTACCTCACTTTTTTTTTCGGGCCCTCCCCTTGACTAGTTCAAATGCTTGCCAATGAAGCATTTACACCCATCACACAGGATCCTGGTTCCCATCCTGGATAGATGCAGACCATCATACCAGTATAGGCCTGTCCTGTATCCCTCCAGGTGGACCCCCAGTCCCTAATGAACCAAAACCCTGAGCTCTGCACCAGTCTTTCAACCACTTATTGAATCCAATCGTGTGGAGTGCCCTAGCCACACCTATGTCATAGATAGGCAGCACCTCCGAGGTTACCGTGCGTGATACTTGTCCAAGGCCCCTCCCCAACTCCACAAACTCCTACTGCACTGCTCTAATCCCATTCCCAGTGAGGTCATTTGTCCCTAGGTGGACAATGACATCCAGCTCCCTCCTCTGTGCAGTTGCTCCTGCAATCCTGAGGATTCGCTCCCCATCCCTCCAAGCCATGGCACCGAGCAGGCACCTTACCTCCCTCTCCCCTCCTTCCCCCAGTTCTGCCCCTTAACAACTAAGTCCCCGACCAGGAGTGGTTTCCTTCCCCTGTGGGATCCAGCGCCAGCCTCCTGTGGGTCTCTTTTGTAGAGGTTCCCAGCATCCTCCTATGTCTCCACTGGGGATGCCTCCAGAGAGGGACCCACGCTCTGCCAGAATGGCATACAAATTGTGGAGAGGTACAACTGGAGGGATGCACCTCTGTTCCTCCACTCTTACCCTCCCTGAGCCCACCGTGGTCCAATCACTCCTCTTTCTTGGCAACCTCTGAGGCAACGATGTCAACCCTAGTAGTCCCTGGGTGGGAGAGGAGGTCCCCTAAATCCTGCTCAACTCAGCCTGGAGACAAGCAACCTCCTCCCTCAGCCCAGAGAGGTGCCTGCAGATGGAACAACACCACATCCTCCAGAACGTCTCCCAGAACACTGCTGCTCCACAGCCACTGCACCACTTCCATTATGTTTTATTTGTGGTCCCTCGGCTGTTGTTTTGTATGCTTACTCTTTCCTCTCTCTGTTTACTTTTTTTTGTGTTTTGTTTTTTTCTCTCCCTACTTTCCTACTGCCTCTGTACCTTTACAGCACCTGCTGTTCCTGTTCTGGGACAGGCACTTCCTATATTCCTCAGTAGTCTCCTTCTTACTTGTTGAGAGACAGACCTCCAACAGCTAGGGGGTGTGGGAGAGCTATGCTTTGCCGTCTATGAAGGTGATTCTTTTGTACCTCTGTAATCACTCCCTTCCTTCCTTCAACCAATTAGGAAGTTCCTGTTGTCAGTCAAATTCAGTGCCTATAAAAGTGGAACTGACTGTGGATGGAGGGCTATATAGTCCCAATAGAGAAGTTCTAGCAGCTGACTCCTTCCTCTAGCTGCTGTCAAAAGCGAACTAGGGAAGTTTTAAATACAGAGACCTGGCTTTTTGTTGCCTAATTGCCTAACCCCCACCACCATTTACAGCTCTTCTCTTCACCTGGCTAACAGCATCGATAACAGTTTCCTTCCCCCAACTCAGACAAGCACACCAACTCTTGTTTTTTTTGTTTGTTTTACCTTAATTGAAGGTCCCAGTAATAGAGTTCTAGTTCTTTTAATCCCAGTAAAGTTATAGCACCTGCCTCCTTCCTCTTGCTGCCCCCCCATATTTTTTATTTTTTTTTATTTTCCCTGGTGTCTAGTGCCCCCTCTCTCCACCAATCACCATCGCCGTGATGCTTTTTACCCCTAGTGTCTAGTGGCCCCCCAACCCCATCTGATCAGTGTCCCCATTTTTGTCCCTTGATGTTTGTTTTTTATTAAACCTGGGAAAAAAAAAACCAATGGTCCAGCGCCAATCAGTCCTGTACCCCCACTCAACCACCCACTGTGTGCCCACCTCCCCTCGACACTCCCACAGACCGTCACTTATCTGAACAGGTCTCAGGTTCGAAATCCGCACTCCTGATCGAAGACACGTCTTGCTGCTGGAACCGGCGACTGCAGCATGAGAACTAAGGTAAATGTGATCCTATGTATTTCAATGGGGGTTTCAACTTTGGTACATAACGCGGTCAGTTTTTTGAGATACTGACACCAAATTGTAAACATAGCTTTTTGGGGACCCCACCTCATGAACCATGCAACTGTGATTAAGCAACTCCTGCCCAAAAGGAGATTTTGCGGTCGCTTGCTGAATTCACCTTTTGGCTGGATTTGTGTAATGGCAGTCCTATTGTTCATGAGGTGGGGTCATAAGAAGGTCATAATGCCATGTTGAAAATGTGGGTTCAAAATATGAAAAAATGGCAGAGATATGACCATGTGTTGCAATTTCACTACGCACCCTCGTAACTTTGGAAATTTACCCCAGATTTTCAACATAGCCTTCTTATTACCCCACCTCATGTATATTACAGCTGTCATTTTTCAAATCCTGGCCAAAATGTGCTTTTGAACGTGGGTCGCACAATGGCATTTCTTGTGCAGAATTACACTTTGGCAGGGATGGGAAAATGTTCTGCACTATGTACATGAGGTGGGATAATAGGAATAAGGCTATCCTGACAATTTGGTCAAAATGGCAAATTCAGTCTCAAAACTATGTATATGACAACTATTTTATTAATATATGCAATAATAAGTAATACATGGTTTAAAGTAAAAATACCCATTTTAGAAAACTGCTAATCAAAAACGTCTGATTGCTATTCATTTTGAATAGCACAGGTCACTAATCAATTCTCTGACATTAATTTATGCCTTGGGCAAAGCAGACTGGAGGAAGTTATATCCCAACACTGGAGAGAGGGAGGAGAGAAGATGAGATGGGGAGGGACATCAGTTTGGGCCAACAGGAGGGAGAAGAGGGTCTGAAGAAAGGAAGAAGAGACAGGGGGGCCCAGGCCAAGGGAAATGGTGTCAGGGGAACCCAGGCCACGGGAAAAGACAACAAAGAGGACAAAGGGACTGGTAAGGGGAGAAGGAGATGTGGCAACACTCATGGAGTCAAAAGGAGTGAACGGGCTAGTGTGAGGAGGGAGGAAGCAGGCATAGGAGAAGGGTCTTCAGAAAATCGTTTTGCAGTACTAGAGGGAAAGGAAGAGAAGGGAGGTGATAAGATTGGAGAAGTAACTGATAGAAGTCTGGAAGAAACTGGAGGGGGGGCATTCTACTGAGGGAATTATAACAGGGGTGGAAGGGGGGAACTACTGTGCAACAGGAAGAGAGGAGCTGGGAGCGAGAGGTGGGGAGGAAGGGAAGCAAGCAGTTGGTAAGAGGGGTGGAAACTTAGTGCTGGGGGACTAAACACTAAGAGGACTCGGGTGGGGTAGCAAAGGGAGGAAGGCAGCTACCGATCGCCTGTACGCCATAATGCTGCGTGATCAGCAGGGGCTAGCAGGAGAGCATTCCTAGTCTCTCCGTATTCCTTTGTTCTTTTTTTTTTTTTCCTTGGGCTTTCCGGCTGCTCCTTGTCCTCTAATGTTTTAAGGAGAGGGGGTGGGGTCTTAAGCTCACTCCGACTGACACGCCTACAAGCCCCATCGAACGTGATGATTGATGCTACTCTCAATCAGGTCCTTTTGCAAGAAAGGGGCGGGCGGTGAGCAGGCGGGCTCTTTAAATGCCCTGTAAAAAGCAGCATGGTCTGTTGTGTCGGAGTCGGGACTGGTCACTGGAGAAGACAACAAGAAGAGGAGATCATTAGGAAAGAGTTGGAGCCTGGACTAGGATTTTCCACATTTGGCAAAGAGTTGCGCTGCCTGGAGAGGTCGACCGCTGACTGAGTGAATTTTCGAGCACGAAGTCAACAAGATGAGAGCCGAGTCGCCGCACCTGCGATACACACAAGACAGAGTGGAGGACTAGATTGAGCCGAGGAGGCAGACTGTCCGACGTGACTTGAGTCCTGATACTGAGCTGAGCACTGAGTTGCTGCTGCAGGGGTCGGAGTCCTGTAATCTTCAGACAGCGACAGTGAGGTATGTTGAGTTGAGCCAGGCATAGAGTAGTGTGGTCTATGTGTGGCTGGTTATTCGTCTCCTGCTCCAGTTCTGAGTCTCAGACCCCAGTGTGATTGTGACTGAGCGGGCACTTAATCTTTGACTCAGAGTTTTTTTTTTTACTCTCTGTAGTTTGTCCTGCTTGCTGCTTTTCCATCTTCCCTAGTATGTGAGACAGAGAAAAAGAAAATGAGGTTGTTGGTTATGAAGGGGAGAGGAGGGGAGGTGTGAATGCGAATCAGAGCTGGAGGTTTTTATTTATTCTAATCTGCTGATTGTCCTGACCTGCTTCACTGCACTGTAAGTTCCATTTCATCTGCTCTTCCCTGAGGAGTACTGGAGCTTCAATTTCATTCTTTATTTTGTTGTTTGAATTCCCTTTTCTGACTGAGGGGATGAGTCTGGGGCAGGGGGGGTCAAATGCCTCAGTCAGATTTTGCATAATATAGCCAATGTGTGTACATTAGTATTTAGAAATAGGAAACCATCTTCTTTTATATATTAATAAAAAAAAAACTTAATTAAACAGTAGTAAAATAGCTTATGATACTCATTGTATACTAGGAGCCTCCAGCCTAAAGGTTTCACAGTAAGCATTTGTTTGTCAAACCTATCATTTTAATTTACAGTTCTGAGCTGTGCAGATCCTGAGTGGGCATTCCAAATGGCTTTCAACTAGAGAAGCATTTTTTCCAATAACCATGGAACTTTGTGTAACCCCCCTGCAAATGGGGGTTCCCAAAAGACTTCCAGGAGCTTGCTTGAATGCTCCAAGCCTGAATGGTGTTTGGCATTTAAGCCATTTATCACTGAGTGTTTTTAGAACCTCTGGTACTGTCTCTTTAAGAGCTGTCTGCTTGCAGACATAATTAGTTTGTATGGGGGACTGTGTGTTTCTTTGATTGAGTACCACTCGAGCTGCTGCCAATTCACTTCATTTTTGCAGTCACTAGAGTGCAAAGGAACCTATCTGAAAGATGTAACTGTTTGCCAGAAATTATTTAGAGTAATAATGAAATTACAGTTTGTCTAACCTGCTTTCTTTGCAGTCAGAACTGTGTCTGCTAGTTCCCCATTCTAGTTTTGAACTGCTGAACTGGACCAATCAGTGTGGGTAAGCTAGCTCTAAAATGGTGCCTTGGACGAATCAGAACTTGGACTCATAATCTGAGCCAGCCACAAGAGGATTGCATGGGCAGTGACTCTGGGAGATGTAGTTTAGACTTCAGTGCCTTTTTGGACCAACAGCAGCAGTCTATTGTGAGTGACAGCCAATCCAGTCAAGAACTGGGAGGAACTCAAAGGAAGTGCTCGGTTTTGTCGGTTGGAGTTTCAGTTGAGCTTTGGCAGTGAAGAAGGAAGGAGCCCTGTGCTTTTTCAGTGTGCAGTTTTAGTCAAAAAACGTGTGTAAGGCCCAGAGTTCCGGTCTGCAGCTTGTGTAACAGCTTGTTAGGACTGAATCCGTCCTGTGAAAAGAATCAAAGGATCTCTGAAGAGTAGAAACCAGGCTCACCCTGTAGAAGACTGGAGGAATTGCTGAAAATTACACTCGGTCTGTCAGGAACTGAATCTGCTGTGTGTTCTCGGGTATTGTGCAGTAATTGCGATCGGGATACAGATGCAGCCTGCCTGGTATAGTGCTTTCTTTTATATGGATGTGTGAAGAGGTTTGTGTACCTCAAGTGAGCCCTGCTGACATTGAAGGACCCTATCTTATTTGGAGGTCGTGAGTACTAATTCAGGGTCGCTCCCTGTTGAATTGCCACATTAAATCCAAATGGAATTACTGTACTGCTGACTATTTAATTCTCCTTTTCTCTATGTGTGAAAGGGCCCCTACCAGCTGCCACGGTTTGGACTAGCCACTAGGGCTTGGGTACCCAGGGACAGTAACTGATAGGGATAGGCCTGTGCACAGAGCCATAGGTAGATTATTAGAGTGATAAGCTAATTAACCTGATTTCCCCTGTCCTTGTTATATCCCTAAATAAATCAGAGCTGCTTGTTTCAGCAAAGTTATACTGCCTGAGGTATTTGTCTATGTTAAAATACCGTACTGTGATTGTTGCACTGAATCTCATTTCACAGGAGGTCCCAGTGCGGAACCAGACCTGGGGTAAGTGTATACTGTGAAGGTAATTCTGATATATTGTGTGGGCCACTAGTGGGAAGAAAGGGGTTGCAGTGTCCCAGAGGGCTGTGACCAAGTTAGTTTAACTATTGCAAACCCTGACCTCTGGGTGGAGGCACCCGCCATTGGATCAGGCCCCTCAACCTGTTAGTGGCAAATCAGGCAGGGTAGTAGCCCCGGGATAGCGCCATCTAGGGTTACATCTTGGAGGCTCACCGCTGGGATTGTGTGTCCTCTAGTGGCCATATTCTGAACCACTGTTAAGAAAAAAAGGGTACCCGACAGAAGTGGCTGTGCACCGGCTGGTGGAGTGGTGTACTGGGAGGAGATCAACCCCAAAATGCTATGCTTATCCTGGACATCCCCTGGGTATCAATACGGACACTGTGCAGGGAGTACTTTCCAAGGTGGAAGGTTTACAAAACCCTGTGGTGGTGGGTGGCATGCTAATCTGCTCACCCACACTTTCCTGGCCTAGTAGAGTTTAAGGATCCCATAGATAGCTCCAAAGTGCCACAGACCATTACCCCAGAGGAGCCCTCACTGCTTGAGTGATAACTAAGGACAGTAAGACCGAGGGAATCAGCCCCCACCACTATCTGAAACTTTGAGGAGAAATTTGCTGAATGGTTGCTGGAGAGGGAAAACTGTGGAGGACTTGAAGAAACTATTCTTGCCACCTGGGGGTGTTCCTCCCCCAACACCCTCTGCTGCTCCAGTGCCCGTAATGGTGGCTGAACCAATGCAGACTCCTATTTCTGCACCTGCCATTAGTCACGACTCTTACCGAAGGTTGAGGATCTTCTCTGGCACCCTCCCCACCCCCAAGGAGGATGACTGGGAAGACCTGGATAGACTATGTTGCCCCAAGTGCTAGAATGGCAATGCCGGGCAGCGAAGAGGGTTAGTGAAGCCTCCGAGGTCCTGCCTGGCTACCATCTGTGCCTCAGCAGGCCAGTAACCCTGGAGCGACTGCACAGGCCTATCTTGAGGCCTTGGAGAATGTGTATGGGAGCCCAGATTCTGATGAGGACCTATGGTGGAGAGTAGAAATGCACAACAGTACCAAGGAGTTGTTGTCTGTGTATGTCTCTCGGCTGGAAAAATTGTTGCAGAATGCCTCAGAAAGGGTAGTTTGCCAGCGATTGAACTGGACGAACCAGACTGGACAGAATCCTTAAGTCTGCCCCTTCTCAGAACTGCTGTTGCTTCAGTTCAGCCTGGCAAATGCGACTGGAATCCCACCCTCCTATGATGAGTTAATGAGAGAAATTCGAAGAGTTGAGAAAAGCGACCTCGGGAGGTACCTGCACCAACAGCTGTGGCTACGACCCGAGTGACTGAGGGTGACCCATCAGGTGAGTTCAGGGGCAGAGGTTGACAGTCAATGAGGTGCTCTGACAAGGAAAAGATATGCCACAATGGGCGAACTGTTGAGAGAGATCCGAGAATTCAAAAACAGTCCCTTTATGAAGGCCACGCCTGCAACACGGACCCTGACCTATATCCGACTGCATCTGCTATGGGGGTGGGGTACCCACCCATGTATCTCCTGCTGATAACAGCTCCAAACTCAATTCCTTGACCATGGAAGTGGAGAAACTGACGAGATGTCTCCAAATGCTTATCACTACGCAACAGAGATGGCACCCAGGTTTCCAGTTAGTAATACCCCGCCCTGGCTCCCAGTGTGGCGCCTCGCCAGCTCAAACTCCAGAAAGTATGTTTTGCTATAATTGTGGGAAAGATGGGCACATGAAAGGAATGCCAGTCCCAAAGACACTGACAAAGTTGCATATAGGCTACAAGGAGCTTGGAGAACAAATCAGTGGTTAAGAGGTGCGACGCATGATCCCAGTGAGGGCACCAAAATGCTAATTCACGTCCTTCTGTGGCAAGGTCAGTTGCCCAGGCCCCACTACCGCCTCTCCAGACTGGTCCAGAATAGTGGGTCCTCCATGGAGACCACTGTAAAGGTGAATGGAGTGTCTACAAGAGCTGTATTAGACAGTGGCTCCCAAGTGACAATTATGTTCCAGGATTGGTATCAGAAGCATTTGTCAGGCGTACCCTTACAACCATTAGAAGGACTGCATGTATGGGGTTAAGTGAGAAGGCCTACCCTATTCCGGGTTATCCAATTTGGCTGTCTTTCCCCCTCCGTGGCTGGGTGGCGAACAAGTAGAGACCCTAGCCTTAGTGTGTCCCCCACTGGACTAATGATGGTGTCCTTTGTTGATTGGAACAAATGCTCATATGTTAGGAGGCTGGCACAGTTGTGTTATGAAAAACAGGGGTCAAAGACTAGTAGAGCTTTAAGAGTTCGGCTTTAATTAGAAGGCCTATGAGGCACAGAGATGCTGAAAAAACAGAACCAGAGGAACCGATTCGAATTGTATGGAAGAAGGATGCTGAGTCTCTGATCCTGGCGCAAATGCCCAGTGTACCTTACAGGGAGAGGTCCGTATCAGAAAGGATGTTAAGAATAAAATATTAATGTTGGATGCACCAGGCGATGGAAAATTGCCAGAGGACTGCTGGTCAAGCCTAGTATTTTGCCAGCTAGAGCCCATGCTTATGCCAGAAGGGTAATGGTCCAAGTTCATAATGTGTCTGAAAGAGACATTCGAGTAAACAGAGGTTGCATCCTGGCTAATGTGCATTGTGCAGACACTGCAGTGCTACCCAACAGCAGAGTTCAGGAAGAATGACAGAGTAACAGCCGACTTGTTTGATTTGGCGACTCCCGCTGCCAGCTGAATGGATAGTGAGGATCAGTGAGAAGCTTGCCCAGAGAGACCAGGTGTTTTCTTTAAAGGAATGGGATGTAGGATGCGTGCAAGGCTGAGCACAATATCCGGCTGCATGACGAAGACCATTTCGTGAGAGGTCTCGACGCCTGGCACCTGCTGACATAGATGATGTGAGGGCGCATCTGCAAGAGATGTTAGCTGCTGGTGTAATACAAGAATCCAAAGCCCTTATGCTTCCCCATTGTGGTAGTGAGGAAAAAGAATGGAACAGTAAGGATGTGTGTGGATTATCGCACTTAAACGGCGGACTATCCTGATCAGTACACAATGCCCGCATTCAGGATGCTTTGGACTGCCTAAGCAGGGAGCAAGTGGTTCTCTGTGCTGGATCTCCCAGATGGGTACTACCAGATCCCGATGGCCCCAGAGGACTGTGAGAAGGCGGCCTTTATCTGTCCGCTTGGCTTCTATGAATTCATGAGGATGCCTCAAAGGTTTCAGGTGCCCCAGCCACTTTTCAGCGATTGATGGGCGTGCAGTGGGGACATGAACTTACTAGAGTGCCTGGTATACCTAGATGATGTTATTGTGTTTGGCAGCTCACTGGAGGAACATGAGGCAGATTATTTAAGGTATTGGACCGACTGGAGGACTTTGGCCTTAAACTGTCCATTGATAAGTGTCAATTCTTTCAAACATCGGTAAAGTATGTGGGACACATAGTATCCACCGAGGGAATAGAGACCGACCAAGTAAAGTTGAAGGCCTTGACCACCTGGCCACAGCCAAAAATCTAAAGAACTGCAAAGATTCCTGGGATTCTGTGGTTATTATGAAGCTTCATCAAGGACTATTCAAGAGTGATCCGCCCTTTACTTAACCTTACTCAAGGTATCCCCAACCCACAAAAATACCAAAGTCAGCGTCCTCAAGACTGAAAGAGTGTATTTTCACCAGTGAAGTATTTGGGGCCCGCTGGACTCCTGATTGTGAGACTGCTTTTCATGAGATCATATATCAACTTACCCATGCTCCAGTGCTGGCCTATGCGATCCAAGAAAACCTTCGCTCCTGCACACTGATGCTAGCTTACAAGGGTTGGGGGCTGTGTTGTACCAAGAGCACGAGAATGGCCTGAGACCAGTGGCCTTTGCCAGTAGAAGCCTGACCCCATCCGAAAGAACTATCCTGTACATAAGTTAGAGTTCCTAGCTTTGAAGTGGGCTATTGTTGACCAATTCCATGAGTACTTGTATGGGGCTAAAATACTAGTAAAACTGACAATAATCCTTTGACCTATATGCAGACCTCAGCTAAGTTGGATGCCACTGGCCATAGGTGGCTTTCTGCATTATCTACATATGACTATGCTCTCGAATACCGAGGCAGGTCTGAACCACATAGATGCTGATGCTCTCTCCGGAGGCCTGTTCCCAGAATGATTGGGTCCGATTGGCAGAACCTGACATTCGGGCACTCTGCCGAAGTTTGACAGGAGGAACAAATGTCCCGCAGACGCAGTGGACTGCATGGTGATTGCTTGGGTTTCTGAGAATTGCATACCTGCTGCTTATTGCCACTTTTCTGCAATAGACATTGGTGCACTGCCTCAGCTGGACAATGACAGTATTCAGCGGCTCAATCCCGCGATCCCATGATCAAAGCAGCTTTAGAAGCCCTCATGCAGGAAAAGATGTGTCCAAATTCGCTCCACTGATTTGAGAACTGCCCTGTTATACAAAGAAGGTCCTAAGTTGAAACTGATCAATAAACTGTTATACAGAGAAACAGTAGACAGGGGACAAGTAGACAAACAACAACTAGTGCTGCCCACTGCCTTTCGAGACTCAGTACTGAGGTCCTTGCACAACCACATGGGGCACCTTGGTATAGACAGAACACTTGACTTGGTGAGATCCAGATTCTATTGGCCTAAGATGGGGGCTGATGTGGAGCAACACATTCGAACTTGTAGTCGCTGCTACAGAGGAAAGCTTTGCCCCAGAGGACTGCCCCTTGTTAACATCACCACCAGTGCACCCATGGAGCTGGTCTGTATTGATTTTCTGAGTTTGGAGTCAGATCAAAGAAATATCAGTAATGTGCTGGTGGTCACTGACCATTTCACAAGATATGCCCAAGCTTTCCCCACCAAAGACCAGAAAGCATCCACTGTGGCCAAAGTACTTGTAGAAAACTTTTTGTTCACTATGGGGCTCCACAAAGAATCCATTCTGATCAAGGGAGACTTTGAGAGTCGTCTGATCAAAGAGATGCTTTCTCTGTGGGAGTCACGAAAGTCCAGAACCACTCCTTACCACCCCCAGGGGACCCACAGCCTGAACGTTTCAAACCAAGACTTTGCTAGATATGCTAGGCACCCTGCACCCAAAGGACAAGCCTAGATGGAGCCAACAAATTAGCACCTGGTACATGCTTATAACTGCACCAAAAGTGATGCCACTGGATTCTCCCCTACCGCCTGATGTTTGGAAGAAGCTCAACTACCAGTAGATGTGTGTTTTGGGGTCTCTCCTGATGGGGTTCAAGCTGACAACTATTTACAGTATGTGCAAAAGTTAAAGGCCCAGCTAACTCATGCGTACCAACTGGCTCAAACCATGGCTGCCAAAAGAAATCTGGCCAACAAAGAAAGGTATGATAAAAAGGTGAAAGCACAGGAACTCCAGGAGGGAGATCGGGGTTGCTAAGAAATCTGGGACTGCATGGCAAGCACAAGATTGCTGACAGATGGCACCATCTCCCTCACATTGTAGTGGGCAAACTAGATGATCTGCCAGTGTACAAAGTAAGCACTGAGAATAATTCAAAAGATGTAAAAACAATGCATAGAAATCATTTACTGCCCATTGGACAAATCTTAATTGAGTCTGAGCCCTAGAAGATGCCCCTCTGGACCAGTGACTAGAGCAGCTGCTAAAAAAAGATCAAGAAAGTCTGCACCTACAGAAGCAAAAGTTAAAGTGTTCCCTCCACAAGTCCCAGTTGAGCATGACTGTCAGTCCATATCGGAAGAAAGTGAGAGTGACTTTGAATACTATCCTTCTTACGAACTGAGTCAATTGTTCGGGCAATCCCCTAGTCAATACTGGAGATGAAGCTGGGCCTTCTGGACTGTCTAAGCCCCAACTTCATCCCTGGAAATGCTCCCAGAAAGTGAAGTGCAAAGCATCAGATCAGATGAAATGGAACAATTGTGCATGGTTGAACTGTTTGAGCTTTCAGGGGAGGAAAATGATAGATTGGGGCAGACTGGTGATACACCCAAACAAGAAGAGTATTTTGAGTGCCCTTACAGTCTACTGCCAGTGTCCGAAAGCTCTCCATGCGAGCCAAATGTTGTGGACTCAGAAACTGTAACTCCTGGAGCTGAAAGTGCCCCAAGTTCTAGCCTCTCTACCCCCATGGAGACTCCCCTGACAAGTGAGGACAATGCTGAAAATGAGGCTCAGAGTGCAGAGACTATAACAGTTCCCCTAGAAAGACTGAATCGAGCTGTAAAGCCTGTGGTGCACCTCAGTTATGATTCACTTGGGAGGCCTGTGGACTTGCCTCTCAATGTTGTCCATAAAAGAGTGTATGTCCCCGAGCTCATTGCCCAAACTGAGCATCAGTGCTAACTCAAGTTACTTGTGTTGCCCTCTAAGTATGGTGCCCTGCCTCACCCAGCCCCAAGGTAACTGATAGGGAAGGGCCCCTCTCTTCAGGTTTCATGTACAAGAGGTAATAACTGAGTTATGGTACAATGTGTATGTAATACTGTGTAAAGAGTGACGTACTGCAATGTTTCAGAAATGTGTTCTTGGTAAAATGATATATTGACTGATGATTACATATGCGAGCCTAATGCAAATGTATATGGTTGCAGTTGAAACTTATAGGGTACTTGCTTGACGCGACGTCAAGCTTTCCCAAACCAGGAAGGGTGTAACCCCCTGCAAATGGGGGTTCCCAAAAGACTTCCAGGAGCTTGCTTGAATGCTCCAAGCCTGAATGGTGTTTGGCATTTAAGCCATTTATCACTGAGTGTTTTAGAACCTCTGGTACTGTCTCTTTAAGAGCTGTCTGCTTGCAGACATAATTAGTTGTATGGGGACTGTGTGTTTCTTTGATTGAGTACCACTCGAGCTGCTGCCAATTCACTTCATTTTTGCAGTCACTAGGAGTGCAAAGGGAACCTATCTGAAAGATGTAACTGTTTGCCAGAAATTATTTAGAGTAATAATGAAATTACAGTTTGTCTAACCTGCTTTCTTTGCAGTC
Organism: Neoceratodus forsteri; assembly: GCA_016271365.2. Taxonomy (NCBI): domain Eukaryota; kingdom Metazoa; phylum Chordata; order Ceratodontiformes; family Ceratodontidae; genus Neoceratodus; species Neoceratodus forsteri. The sequence continues at coordinate 46,531,381 of CM057455.1, forward strand.
AGAACTGTGTCTGCTAGTTCCCATTCTAGTTTTTGAACTGCTGAACTGGACCAATCAGTGTGGGGTAAGCTAGCTCTAAAATGGTGCCTTGGACGAATCAGAACTTGACTCATAATCTGAGCCAGCCACAAGAGAGATTGCATGGGCAGTGACTCTGGGAGATGTAGTTTAGACTTCAGTGCCTTTTTGGACCAACAGCAGCAGTCTATTGTGAGTGACAGCCAATCCAGTCAAGAGCTGGGAGGAACTCAAAGGAAGTGCTTTCGGTTTTGTCGGTTGGAGTTTCAGTTGAGCTTTGGTGAAGAAGGAAGGAGCCCTGTGCTTTTCAGTGTGCAGTTTTAGTCAAAAACGTGTATAAGGCCAGAGTTCGGTCTGCAGCTTGTGTAACAACTTGGGACTGATCCGTCCTGTGAAAAGAATCAAAGGATCTCTGAAGAGTAGAAACCAGGCTCACCTGTAGAAGACTGGAGGAATTGCTGAAAATTACACTCGGTCTGTCAGGAACTGAATCTGCTGTGTGTTCTCCGGGTATTGTGCAGTAATTGCGATCGGGATACAGATGCAGCCTGCCTGGTATAGTGCTTTCTTTTATATGGATGTGTGAAGAGGTTTTGTACCTCAAGTGAGCCCTGCTGACATTGAAGGACCCTATCTTATTTGGAAGTCGTTGAGTACTAATTCAGGAGTCAGCTCCCTGTTGAATTGACATTAAATCCAAATGGAATTACTGTACTGCTGACTGTTTAATTCTCCTTTTCTCTGTGAAAGAGCCCTACCAGCTGCCACAGTTTGGACTAGCCACTAGGGCTTGGGTACCCAGGGACAGTAACTGATAGGGATAGGCCTGTGCACAGAGCCATAGATGAATTATTAGAGTGATAAGCTAATTAACCTGATTTCCCCTGTCCTTGTTATATCCCCTAAATAAATCAGAGCTGCTTGTTTCAGCAAAGTTATACTGCCTGAAGGTATTTGTCTATGTTAAAGTACCGTACTGTGATTGTTGCACTGTATCTCATTTCACAGGAGGTCCCAGTGCCGGAACCAGACCTGGGGTAAGTGTATACTGTGAAGGTAATTCTGATATATTGTGTGGGCCACTAGTGGGAAGAAAGGGGGGTTGCAGTGTCCCAGAGGGCTGTGACCAAGTTAGTTTAACTATTGCAAACCCTGACCTCTGGGTGGAGGCACCCGCCATTGGATCCAGGCCCCTCAACCTGTTAGTGGCAAATCAGGCAGGGGTAGTAGCCCCTGGGATAGCGCCATCTAGGGGTTACATTTGTGTTTTCATTCCAACTGAAAAGTGACTTTACTGAGCAGTTGAAGGGAAGGGAATTATAATATCTATATGTTCCCTTGGAAAAGATAAGTCCTTGAACAAGGGATACAAATTTAGAATGAACTGCCCCTAGCTATATACAGTACAGGTTATGTTTAAGTTTAACCCAATAGGATTGGCAGACAGCTGTCCGGTGAAAAAAGAACTTGCACATTTTTTTGTTGAATAAAACCACTGATCACTTACTAAAAAAATTAAAGTGCAAGTGTATTTTTCTAAACCTGTAATACAACTGTTTTCTACTGTTGATGGCTCTCCCTATGCATCCCAGTATCACCCAGCCCTCCTTACTGCCTTTTCACATTGCTGGCCTACCTTTAGGTCATCTGATATGACTATCCCCAGGTCCCTTTCCATTTTTGTTGCTGTCAGTATCTCACCCCCCCATTGTGTACTCTTCCCCTGAGATTTTGTTTCCCAGGTGCATTACCTTGCACTTCTTTGCATTGAATTTAAGCTGCCATACATTTGACCATTCCTCCAGCCTTGCCAAGTCCCTTCTCACCCTTTCTGCCCCACCTTGCGCATCAACCGTGTTGCAGATCTTAGTGTCATCTGCAAAGAGACATACTTTCCATTCTAGTGCTTCTGTAATGTCACTTATAAAGACATTAAAAAGGAACAGCCCCAGTACTGAACACTGCGGTACCCCACTAGTAACCCCCTTTCTTCACTGTGGACTCCATTTACTATTACCCGCTGTGTCCTGTTGTCCAGACAGTTTTTTACCCAGGCTACCACCCTGGAACCCACTCCCAGGCTGGCTAAATTGTTAATCTTTTGTGCGGGACTGTGTCAAATGCCTTGCCAAAGTCTAGGTAGGCCATGTCCACAGCCCCTCCCTGGTCTACTACTTTGGTCACCCAGTCAAAGAAATCAATTAGATTTGTCTGACATAACCTTACTGCTGTGAATCCATACTGTCTTGGGTCCTCTGCCCCACTGGCCTCTAGGTACTCAACAATTCTTTCCTTCAGTAGTGATTCCATCATTTTCCCTACCACTGAGGTCAAACTGACTGGTCTGTAGTTTTCTGCCTCAGTCTTGCTCTCACTTTTGTGAAGGGGAATCACATCCGCCCTCCTCCAGTCCTCAGATACCACCCCATCCTCCCATGATTTATTAAAAAGGGTAGTCAGTGCTCTTCCCTTAGTTCTTTTAGAATTCTGGGGTGAATCCCATCAGGCCCCATTGCTTTATCCACCTTTAGTTTTAAGAGTTCTTTCAGGACCCTTTCTTCTGTGAAAGGACTAATATCAACCCCCCTATCCAGAGTGCTCCTATTGACTGGATTAGGTATCTCCCCCTGCTTTTCTATTATAAATACTGAGCAGAAGTATTTGTTTAGTATCCCTGCTTTTTCACTGTCGCTTTCTGCCCAACCACCTTCCTCTTTATTCAGCCTCCGTATCCCTGCATTAGTCTTTCTTTGCTCCCTAATGTACCTATAAAAGGTTTTATCCTCCTTCTGCTATTTGCTATTCTGACTGCCTTCCCCAATTCCTTACACTTTAACTGATACAGTTCTCTGTCCTGTTCTGTGTTTCTATATACTTCCTGAATACTATTTATTGCTCCCTTACCTTCTCCGCTACTTCTTTTGATAACCATAGAGGTTTTTTCTTTTGTTTTTGATTTGTTTATTTGCTTCACACAAAGGCTTATTGCCTCTGTGATGGTGGTTTTAATGTTTCCCCATTGTTGCTCCACCCCACCTTCTTGCCTGTTTGCTAGTGCTTTTCTGAGACACTCTCCTATTTTGACAAAATTAGCCCTCCTGAAGTCCAGTATCTTCACTTTTGTGTGGCTTGACTCTACAGCTAAGTTTATCGTGAACCACACTGTTTGGTGGTCACTTGTTCCCAGATGGCTACCCACTTCAAGATCAGAGATCCTCTCTCTGTCCCCAGTTGAGTACCAGGTCTACAATTGCTCCCTCCCGAGTGGGTTCTAAAACTAGCTGTCTGAGGCATGCCCCCTGTAGGGCATAAAGAATGGCCCTGCTCTTGGATGTGGCTGCAGCAAAGGGGCTCCAGTTAACATCTGGCATATTCGGGTCCCTCATCAGCAATACCTCCCCTTTCTCTGCCATCCCAAGGATGCCTTCAATTATTTCCTTGTTTATTTCCTCCCCCTGAGACAGGGGGTCTGTATACAACCCCTGTGTGGCTTGTGCAGCCATTTCCAGTCTCCAGGGAGACCCTCAATGCCTCCTCTCCTCCCTGTTTACCCTTTAGTTCTGTTGCTTTGATGTTTTGATCCATTCCCTTACATAGAGAGCTACTTCTCCTCATTTTCTTCCCTCCCTGTCCCTCCTTTAGATTGTGTACCCTGGTATGTTAACACTGAGCCATTTCCAGTCATGGTTCTCTGTGTACCATGTTTCTGTGACTGCCACAATATCCAGGCATCCCTCTTCCATAAAGGCCATATCTGAGATTTTTTTATTTAGTGTTATTGCTAACTACATACCCACTTGCCCAGGTATATCTTATAAATGGGTTCTCCTCAATGATGTTTCAGCTGGTAAAATAAAGATTGAGTCAGAGATTGTTAGGGTTGATGTTTATCGAGACAATGGAGTAACATAGAATTTGATGGCTGATGAGCACTGTGCATGACTGTGTGAATGGACCTCTGTGGGACTGGCTACCTTGATATGGCACAGAGGCTTTTTGCAATGCAACATTGTAACAAAGCCAATTGGGTACAGAGGCTTGTCACAATGCAACATTGTAACTAAAAGCTAGTCTGGTGGCTGGCTAGTGTAAATGGGCCTCTGTGGGACTGGCTACCTTGATATGGTACAGAGGCTTCTCACAATGCAACATTGTTATGAAAAGTTAGTCTGGTGGCTGGCTAGTGTGAATGGACCTCGTTGGGACTGGCTACCTTGATGTGGTACAGAGGCTTGTCACAATGCAGTATTGTAACCATAAGCCAGTCTGTTAGTCTGATACCTGTTGGTGGTGGGATGGTGGTGTGCTGGCATACAACACAGAAAATGACGCTAGCATCTGAGAGGGCATGGATGGTGGGGGAGGGGTAGCTCACCCTAAGGGGGAGGGGTGGGTAGTGGTGAGTCCACTTGGTGTGCAGCTCAGAAATTCCTGGCTACACCCCTGAAAGGGAGAGGCATAGTCGCATTTGGGTGGAGGCCCTGCTGGGGAGGACAGTGAAAAGAGTGGGACAATCTGTTCTAAAATATGCTAGAATAGTTAGGGAGAAGCCACATTTAATTACCGTATTTCTTCAAATTAAAGCCACCCTCGAACATAAGCTGCAGCTTTCTTCCCCAGTTTTGAATTAAAAGCTGCCCACGATTAATAACTGCACAGCAAACAAACCGCACCAAACAAAGTAGTTATAACGCAAGTTCAGTATGGTCAAATATCCAGCCTGCCACATTACACATGCTACCCACATCACTGAATAGCATTTTCTAGTTTATGTTTTTAAGGTATGCTAAGTTTTTAACCTTTGTGGACCTCAAAATGCAAAGTGGCATGCTGGAAAAGGCCAACTGGTTGACTGGGAGATAGGAAGCACCGGAAGTACCTTTAAGTAATGGAGAGACCACATACCAGTACATTTTAAACATTTAGCTTTTAATTTGGCAGTAAATAAATTCAATGCTTAAAAAGAAATAAGTGCAGAATTTGTTTAAATTAAAATGTACTGGCTGACAATCGGTCACTCAATCTTAGACTCGCTTTCGTCAATGGGGAGAGATGCCACTAAAGGATGGCTGCTGTCTTTCTTCGCTCTCTTGGCTGCTGCTAATTTAAACTCTAAATCGAAAGCTTACATTAGGCACGGTAAACGCACTGACCAGGTTCATGAATCAACTAAGTTCTAGGGTCTGTGAGCTTTTATCTTGCCACCACAGTCTGTGCACTTCTATCTTACTGCTATATTTCTGCGTTATGTATTACAAGCCGCCCTCTTTTAATAGCCACCCTCGATCAGTACCCACATGATAACACAGTCACAATGCACTATAAGCTGCAGCTTTAATTTGAAGAAATATGGTATACATTTGGGGACAAAATGACCTGGCTGACAGGACGGTAAATATAGTCCAGAGGAGGTTTGAGGAACTAGGACAATTATGTGAGAGGGCAGGAAGATCAGTAACTTTCTCAGAGATACTTCCAGTGCTCAGAGCATGCACAGCAAGATAGCTGAGAATAGAGGAATTTAATGGATGGTTAAGAACCTGGTGTCATGCTAAAGTGTATGGGCTGGTGGGGGGCGGGGAGGGACCTGGGACGACAGTAGTCTCTATGCGAAGGTTAGACCACACTTGAGTGAGGAGGGAAAGAAAGTGTTGAACCAGAGGATGGAGGAGTACATAGAGGAAGTTGGGAATTTAAACTAGGAGCGGGGGTGGCAAGGGACATGCAGATACCACAGGTTGGGGGCTTATCTCCCATTGCAGTGACAAAGGACAAAGGGCAAGTACTAGTGCTAATGCTAGTAAAGGAGGGCAGAAGGGCTGGGGTGGAAGGTGGTCACCCTGAATGCTAGAAGCCTTAGGAAGAAAACTGCAGAGCTACATACTCCCATGGCAGAGGCGGAGGTGATGGCGGACATCACTGACACAGGCCATCCAATAGACTGGGACCTGTCGATACCAGAGTACAGGATGTTTTGTAGGGATAGAGTGATTAGAAAGGAAAGGGGGGGCACTACATGTGTGGGAAGGACTGAAGTGTGTATGGGAGGAGGAGGATAGCATGGAGACACTATGAATGCAAATCCAAGATTCCAAGAACAGGACTCACAGGATGGGAGTGGTGCACAGGCTGACCTCTCAGACAGATGAGTTAAACAGGGAACTAGAAGGACAGATCAGGAGGACCTGCAAGAAGTGTAGTGTGGTGATCATGGGGGACCTCACCATGCCAGGAGTGGACTGGAGTACCCCAACAACCAGGAATAGAAGGGAGCATGTACTGCTGGATGCCTTCCAGGACAGCTTCCTGATGCAAATGGTCAGTGAGCCAATCAGGTTAGGGAATACCCTTGACCTCGTGCTGGCAAATGGGGAGTCTGTGAGGGAACGTGACGGTGGAAGCACCACTACCGGGGAGTGACCACCACTCAGTATGATTCACATTGGATATGGGTAAGGAAGAAGTGGAATCCAGTACAAGGGTGCTGGACTTCAGGAGGATGGGGAAGTGGTAAAAGGGTACCTGGCCAGAATTCAGCCTAGTATGGGCACTAACCAGAGGAGAGAACTCAAAGCTGGGGATAGTGGAGGCAACCAGAACGTGCAGCAAGGCCCAAACTAAGAAGGCTAGGACAAAGAAATTTAGCTTGGTGAGCAAGGAGGTCATGGAAGAGGTAAGGAGGAAAAGAGCTGCCTTTAGGAGGTACAAAAAACCAAAACAGGGAGGGGGAGGACAGGGAGAAGTACCTAAAGAATCGAAGGAGGTGATAAGGGAAGTAAGGCAGCCAAGGCATCTAAGGAGCTCAGGCTGGTGCAGGGCATTAAGAAGGACTTCTTCGGGTACATCAGGGAGAAAAGGAGCTGTAAGGACCATATAGTAAAGATTAGAAAGGAGGGATGTGGGTGGAAGCAGGGGGTGATAAAGCAGAAGCACTAAACGATTGCATCTGCTCGGTATTTACTACAGAGAAGGGGTGGGTGCAATACCCAAGGGGGGAGGGCAAGAATGGAGAGGGTGACGGACAGGAAAATCACAGAGGGCAGGGTTCTGAAGGGTTTGAGGGCACTGAGGGTGGACAAGGAGCCAGGCCCAGATGGCATCCACCCCAGTGTACTGAAGGAACTGGCAGAGGTTTTGGTGGGACCTTTGGCAGACCTATTCAATGCCTTATTACACTCAGGGTGTGTACCTCAGGATTGGAGGATGGCTCATGTGGTGCCCCTACACAAGAGTAGCCCCAAGGATGAACCGGGGAACTTCAGACCAGTGAGCCTCACAGCCATCATAGGTAAGCTGATGGAGACTATCCTGAAGGAGAGGCTGGTGGCCCTCCTGGAGGCCAAAGGGCTACAGGACAGCAGACAGCATGGTTTCATAAGTGGCAGATCCTGCCAAACCAACTTAATGGAGTTCTGTGACTGGGCAACTAGGCAATTGGACGGGTGCCATGCAGTGGATGTCCTGTACCTGGACTTCTGTAAGGCATTCGACTCTGTGCCACATGGGATGTTGAGACGTAAGTTAGAAGGCACAGGGGCAGGTGCAAAGCTAATGAGATGGGTAGGGAACTGGCAACAGAGGGTGACGGTGGGTGGGAGCTCTCATCCCCAAGGGTAGTGATGAGCGGGATTTCTGCAGGGCTCGATGTTGGGACCAGCGTTGCTTAGGATATTCACTGCAGACAGATCATTGGGCATAAGGAGCAAGATCAGTCTGTTTGCTGATGATACCAAGATGGAAGCAGTGGTGATGACCTAGGGGGATGGCAGGAGTTACAGGATGATCTGGCAAACCTGAAAACCTGGTCGGACACCTGGCAACTGAGTTTCAATGCCAAAAAGTGCAAGGTGCTGCATTTTGGGGCAAAAAAAAAAAGAGGAGAAGTTACCAGCTGGTGGTAGTGCAGCTAGCTGAGAAGTTTGAGACAGAGGAGGAGAAGGATCTGGGGTGCTCATTACGGGGTCAATGACCAATTCGACACAATGTAGGAAGGCAGCTGCAAAGACCAACAAAATGATGGGTTACATTGCAAAGGGTAGATCCTCGGGGGATTCTGCCACTGTAGAGATCATTAGTTAGACACGCACCTGGGTACTGCGTGCAATACTGGCACCCGGAACTGAAGAGGGACATTAAGTTACTGGAGGGGGTGCAGCGCAGGGCAACAAAGATGATCCAGGAGCTGGGGAATTTACCATATGAGAGGAGGCCGAGGGAGCTGAACATGTATTCGCTGGAGGAGAAGAATGACGGGGGATATGACTGAAATCTTCAAGTACATGAAAGGAATAAACAAGACAAGTTCAGAGGGGCTGTTCAAAGTAAGGGAGGGGAGCAACATCCGAGGCCATGATGTGAGACTGGAGGGAGGAAGGTTCAGGAGGGAGATGAGAAGACACTTTTTTATGGAGAGGGTGGTATCTGGGTGGAAGGCATTACCGGCAGAAGTGGTATCCAGTAGAACAGTGGGCTGCTTCAAAAGGGGCTGGGGCAGGGCAAGGAGGAGGGTCAAGGGAAGGGCAGCTGCAGAATAAGAGGTGCAAACTGCAGATCTGAACAGACTTGACAGACCAGGGTTTTAAATAATTGATTAGCAGTTTTTTTCTTGGGACAATACTAACTGTACAGAAAGTATTTATATAGATTTTCTAGAAGAGCTGTGTTTGTTAAACACAGTGAGGCAAGGGCTGTGCATTTTCAAAAAGATTTAGCACTTTTATGAGCAAAACGCTAATCAATTTTTAGAGTTAAATAAATCCCTGCAGACCACTAGGCCTTTATCTGCTGGCAAATTCTGTATGTTCGAAAAATGCTTTACTGTATTTTTTCTGGGGGCTCTGCTCCCCACACCCGTTGCAGGGGGCTCTGCCCCAACAACTCCTATCTAAAATAAATAGCCATATCTGGGTGGGGGAGGGACTTGGGAGAGGAGCTATTCCTTGAGGGAGCAACTCGGGACAAATAAAAAGTTGGGGGCAGAAACCCAGTATTGGTAGTGGGGGAAACAGAAGAGGGAGAGCATGAGTAGAATTGAACCCTGACACAGAGACAAAAAACACAAAACAACAGTAAAATAAAAAATATCAACTAGGAATCGAACCCAGCTCTGCCACACGACCCTACTACTCACAAGTGACAATCCTTATCACCATGATAAGCCAGCAGCATGGTTCGCAGCCCACTGCAGCTGCATTACAGCTCGAAACTCCTTGCTATTTCCTTGTGCCCATATTCCTTGCTGTTTTCCACCCTAGTTCCCTTCACACACGTGACTCGCTAATTTATTTTTATTTATTGAATTGTTTCACCAGGAAGGCACACTGACCAACAAGTCACTCATCTCCTGGTGCAACCTGGGGGTGACAGGTTACAATAGGACTGAGACATTAAACATTAAATTTACAAGAACAACAATAGTGTACAGCTGTAAGGCAGGTGCTACAAAAACTGTTACAGCAGTGTTGAGCATAACATGTAGAAAGAATGGATAATAATAAGTGCCAGATTAATAAGTAAACAAGTGCTTATGTAAAAGAAAAGGGGGGGAGGAGGAGGGAGGAGGGTGAGGTGGGGAGAGCATGAAGAGTCATGTCCCTCAAGAGCCCCTCAGGGTGCGAGGAACCCTGCAATGGGACCGGTGGGACCAGAGAGAAGGGGATAATGCAGTGTACCAGAGAGACCCCTTTAGGATGGTTAGGGAAGGTAGTAGATCAGAGATACAAGCCCCTTAGGGTGGTAGGCGAAGGTGAGGGTAGAGAGGTAGGGTTTGTCCAGGGCTTAGATGAGGGAATTAGATAGGACATGGCAGGAACAGCTTGCTGCTAGGTAATCATTGAGGGCACAGCTGATGGAGTAAGTGGAGGATGAGTGATGGATTTGAGGTGGGAAGGAATTCCACATTTTTGGGAGGCAGTGAAAGAAACTGGATTGGCAGATATGAGTGGATCTGCGGAGGACAACCAGGGTATGGGAATCGGGTGATCTAAGGGAATGGGATGATGGAGGGGGTGTTATAAAGGAGGAGGTGAGGTAGGAAGGGAGCTCACACTACCAGTGCTTGGAGGTGAATTTAGCACAGTGGGAGAGTCACCTGTTTATAAGAGACAGAAAGCATAGGGCATGATAAAGATCACAGTGATGGGTGTGAGGAGGAGCATCCATGGCAAAGCGGCAGAAGGAATTGAAGAGGGTGTCCAATCTGGTCAGGTAGAAATTAGTGGCAGCACCACAGACTACACTGCAGTAGTCGAAAATGGGCAGTATCATCTTCTGAACAAGTTCATGCCTAGCCATAGGAGGGATGCAACTACGGTACCTGAACAGGCATCAAGCTTGGGGTGCCATTTTTTCTGGATGACGTCAACATGTCCAGAGAAGTTTAGGTGTTGATCCAACCAAACTCGCAAGTACCTGACTAAGGATGTGTCCTCAAGTAAAGTCCTATCAACGGTATGGAAAGTCGGTAGGGAAGGAAGCCTAGAGAGTCTCTGCCTTGTGTCAAAGGTCATGGAGACAGTCTCCTTGGCGTTGAGGAAAAACTGATGGTTAGCAAACCAGAGCAGAACTTTGTCAGAGTCTTGCTGTAAGCAGGTTGTAACCTCATCAGGATAGGAGTCAGACGCATACAGGACTGTATCATCGGCATACATATGTACAGCAGAGGATGGGGAGCAAACAAAGGGAAGGTCATTTAAGAAGATGGAGAATAGGAGGGGCCCTAATACCGAGCCCTGGGGTACTCCAGTGCTAATCGGGAGGGGAGGTGAGAGGAAGTCATGTCCTAGATCTTGACTGATTGGGTTCTGCCAATAAGGTAGACCTTGAACCAGTTTGTGGTGAAGGGAGATAGGCCAGCTGCCATGAGTGAGCCGAGGAGAAGGGAGTGAGAAATGGTTCACCAGGTCAACAAAAATGGCAGAGGTAATTTGTCCATTGTCCATCCCAGTTAGGATGGAGTCTATGAGCCGTAGGAGAAAGGTGGTGGCTGAGTGTTTTTTCCTGAAACCAGACTGGAAAGGAGATAGAAAAAGGAGGTGTCAGAGAGAAAAGAGGTGAGTTGGGAGAGAACAATGTGTTCTTGAAGCTTGGTAAGGATAGGGAGGACAGAAATGGGGTGATAGTTGCCAGGGGATGAGGGGTCACCCCCTTTGGGTAGAGGGAGGACCACAGCATGTTCCATGAAGAGGGGACAGGGCAGTAAAGAGTAAGAGATTTAAGATTACTGAGAGGGGGTAGGAAATGGCTGAAGAGGAGAGAGAGAGAGAGAGAGAGAGAGAGAGAGAGAGAGGTGTTTTGGGTCAAGACTGGGGAGGCACCTTTAGAGGGGTTGATAGTGAGAAGGGCACAGAGGGCATCGTTTGGAGTTACAGTAGTGAAACAAAAGGGAAGGCAGGAGGGTGGTGAAGGGGTCACACTGGTAGAGAATGGGAGGGGGAGGGGGAAGGATAGGAGGGAGGGATTTCAGAAGCTCAGTGGCACAGGAGGAATAGTAGGAATTAAATTCCGTAGCTACAGCTGATGGGTCAGACACTAGTGAGCTATTTACTTTAAGCACCAGGGGCGGTGGGCGAGATGAGGGTGTAACTAGGGTGTGGACCACGTTCCAGAATTTTGAAAGGGAATTTATTTTGGTGATGAAGATAGATTTGAAATATTCGGACTTGGCTAACCTTGTAACCCTGGTGCAAGCGTTTCTGAGCATTCGGTAGTTTGTGAGGTCACTAGGATGCTAGGTAGCTTTATGACGCTTCCAGGCATGATATCTAGCCCTGAGGCAGGCCAGAAATTCTGGGGTTATCCAAGGTAAGTGATTATCTCTGATTCTGGTTTGTTTGAGTGGGGCAAAGGCATTCCAGTTTGCAAGAAAGACTTCTCTGAAGTAGGCAAAGGCCTTATCAACTGAGGGGAAGGAGGTTGGAGGAACCAATCAAAAGTGGCAAGGTTACTCAAGAGAAGTTCAAGGTCAAGAGACTTGAAAGAGCACAGCTGTATGGTTTTGCGTGGTGATTTAGTTCTGCTGACTCTTCTTACTATGTATATTGGGCTATGGTCATTGAGAGCATTGGGGAGGATGCCAGAGGTGATGAAATGGTGGGGGTGGGAGGTAAGGGTCTAGTCGAGTAGGAAGTGTTCTGTTTTGTGGTTTGGGTGGGTTCAGAGACCAGTTGGGAGAGGTTTACGGCTCCGATTTTGTTTTTAGTTTTGGTATTTTTAGGTGATAACCAATTTATATTGAAGTTGCCCAGGATGAATAATCCCCCAGAGTGAGCAAGAGAAGTGATGGAGGTTAGGAGGTCTAGTGCTACCAAAGGACGGACATCTGGGTGGCAGTACATGCCGGCTACGAAGATTGGGAGAGTGAAGGGGAGCTTCACATGGATAGCTAGGCCATCATGGGTCTCAGGACAGGAGGATGAGTTGATGGAATATGGGATGCAGGCTACAACATAAATGGCGACACCACCACCTCTGCCAGCACAGTCTTGCCTTAGCAGTGAGTAACCAGGAATGGAGACCAAGTGGTCGGGGATCGTGCTGTTTAGCCAAGTTTCTGAGATGATTAGAATGTCTGGTTTTAGAGTGCACACCATGGTATGAATTTGGTGTATTTTTTGCAACATGCTGCAGGTGTTAAGATGTAGAATTGTTAAGCCCATTGGGAGGGCTGAGAGAAGAGAGTGGGGGAGGTAGTAAAGAAGCACTAGAGGAGCAAGGGGCAATAGGGCTTGAGTTGGGGTGGATATCACTGGCGGAGAGCAAGAGAAGGGCAAGTATGAGAAAGTGTAGCTTAGGGGATTTTGAAGGGTCTGGCAAGGAGTTTGGCAGGTTTGAAGAGAAGGGAGTGGATAACTGAGGGAGAAGAAGGTGGAGAACTGCAGTGAAAGTGGACACCGTTATCAAAGCCGAATGAGGAATAGTAGTAGAGCGAGACCATATTTCAAATGGCTGGGAGGGAGTGATAGCATGGATTTGGGTAGGGGTTTGGAGGTAGTAACTGATGGGGTTGGGAGAGTTATTAGGAACAGATAAGTAGAGAGCAGGTGGAGGTGGCAGACAGGGATTTGAGCAGAACAAGGGGGGAGAGAGGAAAGTAGGGGATACATTGTTGATAAAGGCAGTGACATTAGTGAATAATTGATTTAGGAACAGGAAGAGGAAGAATTTCTAAGCAGAAAGTGTGGAGAAGAGGGATGGTCAGATGTAGGGGGAACTGTAGTTTAGTAAGGTATCTATATGAATAGGCAGGGATCAATTTAGGTAAATATTATGTCCCTCTAGTGGCAGTACAGTATAACTTGCTAATGGGGGGGGGATAAAAACCCTTCTGCCACAATTTCAGTTACACAGGAATGCCTGCCAATGAAGATACAGTAAACAGTGTCAGTAGAAGCGCCAAGCACTAGAAATATAAGGTAGAGCTGAATCCGACAATGAAGCAGAAGGGGCCTGTAGCAGCCAAAGGAGGACTAGAAACAGCCGTAGAAAGAACAGTCAAATCACAAGCTGAGTGGTCCTAGTGCTAGCAAAATGTACCTGAGCAGCAGCTAGGCAGCAGGCAGATTGGTGAGGAGGATGGGGCCAGCCAAGAGCAGTGCCAAAGCCACAATCTCAGCAAAGTAGCTCCCTAGGGCTCAAGCTGAGCAGCAGCTGAGTATAGCACATAGTGGATTTCCTGCAGGGGGAGGGCCTCAAACAACTGAAAGAACAATCCACAAGAGACAGGGCCATCCTAGATCTAGTACTGACTAATGGGGAAAGGATCACAGATCTTCAAGTAGAAGGTCACCTGGGGGACAGCGACTATCACATGGTATTGTTCAATTTGGCCACTAGAACTAAATCATCCTATTCCAAGGCAAAAATATGGGACTTTAGAGGAGCTGACTTTGATAAGATGGCTATCAGAGTTAAGCTAGCCCTGGCAAGAAGAAATATAGGTGAAGCGGTACAGGCAAAGTGGGAAAGCATTAAAAGATGCAATACCTGAAGCAACATCCCATTGTGTCAGAGAGAAAAGCAGGAACGAAAGAAGAAGGAAATCATTCTAGTTCTCAAAAACAGTAGCAGAAAAGGTCAGAGCCAAAAGGCTGACCTTCAAGAAATATAAGGGAACGCAGTGGGACGAAGATAGGGAGGCAGGGAAGGCAGTAAGGCAGGCAAAGGCCCAAACCGAGGAAACGCTAGCACAAACAGTAAAAGAAGGTGACAAGACTTTCTATAGACACATAAGTGAAAGGAGAAAGTCCAGAGGAGGTATTGCTAAGATCAAAGGGGATAAATGGGAGTGTGAGGAGGAAGACCAAGGAAAAGTAAGTATCCTAAATAGATACTTCTGCTCAGTATTTACTGAGGAGAAGGCAGGGCCAAGAGTTCAGCACCATGGAAACAGGGGGAGGGAGGTGTGTACTAGTCCCTTCACAAAAGAAAGGGTCCTATGAGTGCCCACTAAGCTTAGGGTGGACAAGGCAAAAGGACCTGATGGCATACATCCTAGGGTACTAAAGGAGCTAAGGGAGGACCTAGCAGAGCCAGTATCAGAACTGTTCAATGAGTCTCTGAGCACAGGAGAGGTCCCAGAAGACTGGCGAAGGGCTCATGTGATCCCGCTTCACAAGAGTGGTAGCAGAAAAGAGGCAGGGAACTACAGGCCAGTCAGTCTTACCTCAGTAGTGGGCAAGATTATGGAGGCATTCCTTAAGAAAAGGATACTGCAACACCTGGAATCCATAGGAACACAGGATCCAAGACAGCAGGGGTTTACAACCGGAAGATCCTGTCAAACTAATCTCATAGATTTCTTTGGCTGGGTAACCAGAGTGGTGGACCAAGGAGGAGCAGCTGATGTCGCCTACCTTGACTTCAGCAAAGCTTTCGATAATGTTCCACACAGAAGACTGATTAATAAGCTGGATAGGCTCAAGTTGGGTCAGAAGTTGGTCAACTGGGTGGCAAATTGGTTGACGGGCAGAAAACTGGGTGTGGTGGTAAATGGTATACAGTCAGAAGAAATGCAAGTCACAAGAGGGGTACCTCAGGGATCAGTTCTGGGGCCAGTCCTCTTCAATATCTTCATCAGTGACATTGCAGATGGACTGGAGGGTAAGGTTTGTCTGTTTACAGATGACACCAAGATCTGCAACAGAGTAGATGATCCAGATGGGATGGGCAGAATGAGAAGAGATCTGAATAAACTGGCAAAATGGTCAGAAGAGTGGCAAATGGGGTTTAATGCAAAGAACTGCAAGATCATGCACATAGGGAAGAGAAACCCTGAAGCCACCTATAGGTTGGGAGGGGAGTTGCTGGCAATCACAAGGGAAGAAAGAGACTTGGGCATCATCATCACAGATGACCTGAAATCATCCAAGCAGACCCCTAAAGCAGTAGGTAAGGTTAGAGGGATGTTGGGGTGTATTAGTAAGGTATCTCAAGTTGTAAGAGGGAGGTATAATCCCTTCACAAGACACTGGTTAGGCCCCATCTGGAGTACTGTGTGCAGTACTGGAGGTCACACGTGCACAAGGACATTAACAAAATAGAGGCAGTCCAGAGAAGGGCAACCAAAATGGTGCAGGGACTGCATCAGAAAACATATGAGGACAGATTAATGGAACTCAATATGTATACCCTAGAGCAAAGGAATGAGAGAAGTGATATTAATGAAATATTCAAACATCTTAAAGGCATTAACAAGGTGAAGGAGTCTAACATGTTTCAATATAAGAACAAGCATTTGTCAATGCTGAATGTTGTCTTGCTGGAGTTGGCATTGGTAGTGCAAGAGTTAGAGAGACGTATACTAGGAATGGCAGTGAAGTACAGAAGCGACATGAACCCCAGCCCACCCTGCAGAGAGTGGCATGCATTGGAGTGTGCTTTTGGGTCACTGGCCATAGCGCTACTGCCATTTCACTTCATCCTACCCTGCAGACTCTGACAAATGTCGCATTGTGCCTTGGGGTCATCAGGCCTTACGCTCACCCCGGTTCATAAGAAAGTATGTTGAGGTGGGTGCAGCATAGGAGAATGGGGGTGAACTTTGGCGCCGAAGAGTCCAAGGCACACCTGGATGCCTGTCAGTCACTGCAGGGGGGGGGGGTGCAATGGCATGAGCATTACAGATGACAATCCAAAGGCACACCCTGATGCCTGTTAGTCTGTACAGAGTAGGATGTTATGGTTAGAAACCCTAAACGCCCTGGGTGTTTGTTGGGATTCGCACTCCAAATTTTAAACATGTCCTTTTTGTGACCCCACCTCAAGAAAGCATGTGGGACCTC
The DNA here is from genome assembly GCA_016271365.2 of Neoceratodus forsteri. Taxonomy (NCBI): domain Eukaryota; kingdom Metazoa; phylum Chordata; order Ceratodontiformes; family Ceratodontidae; genus Neoceratodus; species Neoceratodus forsteri. Next base: position 46,547,679 of record CM057455.1, read on the forward strand.
TGCTTATGGACAGTGTCCCTGTGATTTTGTTATTGTGTCCCAAACGCTGATTTCCCACAGTGGCTGCACCGTTCTGCACCACAGAAAAATGTCAGCTGCACCACTCATAAGGAGGTGTGAAGAGATGGCAATGTTGACAATCTGGAGTGAAAATATCAAAAATGCTTGACTTTGCAAGTGTGCATGAAAACTAGGCAACACATGCTCGTAACAGTCTGTTTCTTGGAATTCTTTAACCAAATTTTTAACATAGGCATTTTGGGATCTCTGCTCATGAACAGTGGCAGTATGATTTTCTTAATTTGTCTCTAACATTTTCCCACAGTGACCGTGCCGTGTGCAAAACCACATTTATGCAGGATGTGAAAAATGACAGCTATACTGTTTATAAGAAGGTGTGCAAAAATGGTGATGTTGAACATCTGAAATGAAAATAGTAAACATTTTCAAACTTATGACTGTACGGGGACACTGCGCAACGCACAATTGTAACAGTCATTTTGTGGAATTTTTTGACCAGCTATTTAACATAGGCATTTTGGGACCTCTGCTCATGAACAGTGTTACTGTGATTTTCTTACTATGTTCCAAACATTGTTTTCCTTCAGCAACTGCGCCACTGTGCTTTGGATGTGCGAAAACACATTTTGGGCAGGATGTGAAAAATGAAGCTGTACTGTTATAAGGAGGTGTGAAAAAATGGCAATGTTGAAAATCTGGAAAAAAATATTTAAAAAATCTCAAAATTAAAAGCATGCGTGGAAACTTCTCAACACACGCTCGTAACACAGTCATTTTTTTGAATTTTTTCACCAAATTTTCAACATAGGCATTTTGGGACCAATGCTCATGAACAGTATTACTGTGATTTTCTTACTCTGCCCCAAACATTGTTTTCCCACAGCGACAGCGCCACTGTGCGAAAACACATTTCGGGCATGATGTGGGAAATGACAGCTGCACTGTTCATAAGGAGGTGTAAAAAATGGCAATGCTGAAAATCTGGAGCAAAAATATTAAACATTCTCAAAGTTACAAGCGTGCGTGGGAACTAACATACTAAAATGCCAGCAGAATAGGCCTAATGGTCTTTTGAGTCTGCTCGATTGGTCAGCCCCCACCCTGGGTGCTGACCTTGCTGCCCCCCTCGCCTTCTCTGGCTTCTCCCTTCCCAGTTCCGGATATTCTTGCTGCATTGGATTTTGCTTCCAGAACCCTTCCCCTGTACCTGTCCCAGCCCCTCTTGAACCCCCACTGTCTCTGCCTCCACCAGCCCCCTAGGCAGTGCATTCCATGGCTCCACCACCCTCTCAGTGAAGTAGCACCTCCTCCTTTCTCCCCTGAATCTTCCTCCCCTCCAGCTTCCACCCAAGCCCTCTAGTGGACCCCTCCTCCTTCCTTCAAAGCACCCTGACTGTTCCTCCCCTATTTACCCTCTTCATGTACTTGAAGACCTCTATCATGTCCCCCCGGTCCCTTCTCTCTTCCAATGTGTACATATTTAGCTCTTCAAGCCTCTCCTCATAGGTCCTGTCCCACAAGCCCCAAATCATTTTGGTTGTCCTCTGGACCCTCTCCAGGAGTTTAATGTCCCTCTTTAAGTGTGGCCTCCAAAACTGCACGCAGTACTCAAGGTGTGGCCTCAACAAGCAGTTATACAGAGGGAGCATCACTTCCCTCCTTCTGGAAGTGATCCCCCTAGCGATGCATCCCAGCATCCTGTTGGCCTTGGCTGCTGCCCTCCTACAAGTCTCCGAGTTGTTCATTCAACTACGCAATGCACTCTCGTAACATGGTCATTTTTTTGAATTTTTTCACTAAATTTGCAACATAGACTTTTTGGGAGCCCACTTCATGAACAGCGGCACTGTCACTTCGTTAATTGGTCTCGAAAGGTGATTTCATGCACTGACCGCGAAATCACCTTTCGGGACTGAATAACGCCACGACAGTGCCTGAATTCATGAGGAGGGGTCCCAATAACCCCATGTTGAAAATGTGGTGCCAAAATTCCCCAAGATATGCACCAAAATTGAGAAAAACCTATTTATGCCATTGTAACCCCTAGATGGCGCTATCCCAGGGGCTACTACCCCTGCCTGATTTGCCACTAACAGGTTGAGGGGCCTGGATCCAATGGCGGGTGCCTCCACCCAGAGGTCAGGGTTTGCAATAGTTAAACTTACTTGGTCACAGCCCTCTGGGACACTGCAACCCCCCTTTCTTCCCACTAGTGGCCCACACAATATATCAGAATTACCTTCACCATATACACTTACCCCCAGGACTAGTTCCGGCACTGGGACCTCCTGTGAAATAAGATACAGTGCAACAATCACAGTACAGTACTTTAACATAGACAAATACCTCAGGCAGTATAACTTTGCTGAAACAAGCAGCTCTGATTTATTTAGGGGGATATAACAAGGACAGGGGGAAATCAGGTTAATTAGCTTATCACTTTACTATCTACCTTGGCTCTGTGCACAGGCCTATCCCTACCAGTTACTGTCCCTGGTACCCAAGCCCTAGTGGCTAGTCCAAACCGTGGCAGCTGGTAGGGGCCCTTCACACAGTGAAAAGAAAAATTAGTTTAAACAGTCAGCAGTACAGTGATTCCATTTAGATTTAATGTGGCAATTCAACAGGGAGCGACCCTGAATTAGTACTCACGACCTCCAAACAAAATAGGGTCCTTCAGCGTCAGCAGGGCTACTCTTGAGCTCACGAGACTCTTCACACATTTATATGGTAAAAGAGAAGACTATACCAGGCAGGCTGCTTCTCTATCCCGATCGCAATTACTGCACAATACCGGGAGAACACACAGCAGATTCAGTTCCTGACAGACCGAGTGCAATTCTACAATTTCTCCAGTCTTCTACAGGGTGAGCCTGGTTTCTACTCTTCAGAGATCCTTTGATTCTTTTCACAGGACAGATTCAGTCCTAACAAGCAGTTACACAAGCTGCAGACCGTAACTCTGGGCCTTACACACGGTTTTTGACTGAAACTGTGCACTGAAGGAGCACAGGGTTTCTTTCCCCTTCACTGCCAGAACTAAACTGAAACTCCAACAGACAAAACCGGGCACTTCCTTTGAGTTCCTCCCAGTTCTTGACTGGATTGGCTGTCACTCACAATAGACTGCTGCTGTTGGTCCAAAAAGGCGCCGAAGTCTAAACTACATCTCCCAGAGTCACTGCCCATACAATCCTCTTGTGGCTGGCTCAGATTATGAGTCAAGTTCTGATTCGTCAAGGCACCATTTTAGAGCTAGCTTACCCCACACTGATTGGTCCAGTTCAGCAGTTCAAAACCAGAATGGGGAACTAGGCAGACACAGTTCTGACTGCAAAGAAGGAGTTAGACAAACTGTAATTTCATTATTACTGTAAATGATTTCTGGCAAACAGTTACATCTTTCAGATAGGGTTCCTTTGCACTCCTAGTGACTGCAAAATGGAGTGAATTGGCAGCAGCTCAAGTGGTACTCAATCAAAGAAACACACAGTCCCCCATACAAACTAATTATGTCTGCAAGCAGACAGCTCTTAAAGAGACAGTACCAGAGGTTCTAAAACACTCACTGATAAATGGCTTAAATGCCAAACACCATTCAGGCTTGGAGCATTCAAGCAAGCTCCTGGAAGTCTTTGGGAACCCCATTTGCAGGGGGTTACACCTTCTGGCCTGGGAAAGCTTGCGTCCGTGTCAAGCAAGAATTCCATAAGTTTTAACTGCAACCATATACATTTGCATTAGGCTCACACATGTAATCATCAGTCAGTATATCATTTTACCAAGAACACATTTCTGAAACATTGCAGTACGTCCTCTTTACACAGTATTACATACACATTGTACCATAACTCAAGTTATTACCTCTTGTACATGAAACCTGAAGAGAGGGCCCTTCCCTATTAGTTACCTTTGGGGCTGGACGGGCAAGGGCACCATACTTAGAGGGCAACACAAGTAACTTGGAGTTAGCACTGATGCTCAGTTTGGGCAATGAGCTCGGGACACATACACTCCTTTATGGACAACATTGAGAAGCAAGTCCACAGGCCTCCCAAGTGAATCATAACTAGGGTGCACCACAGGCTTTACAGCTCAACCAGTCTTTCTAGGGGAACTGTTACAGTCTCTGCACTCTGAGCCTCATTTTCAGCATTGTCCTCACTTGTCAGGGGAGTCTCCATGGGGGTAGAGAGGCTAGAACTTGGGGCACTTTCAGCTCCAGGAGTTACAGTTTCTGAGTCCACAACATTTGGCTCGCATGGAGAGCTTTCGGACACTGGCAGTGGACTGTCAGGGCACTCAAAATACTCTTCTTGTTGTATCACCAGTGTGCCCCAATCTATCATTTTCCTCCCCTGAAAGCTCAAACAGTTCAACCATGCACAATGATTCCATTTCATCTGATCTGATGCTTTGCACTTCACTTTCTGGGAGCATTGGCTCCAGGGATGAAGCTAGGGGCTTAGACAGTCCAAAAGGCCCAGCTTTGTCTCCAGTATTGACTAGGGGATTGCCCCAAAACAATTGACTCAGTTCGTAAGAAGGATAGTATTCAAAGTCACTCTCACTTTCTTCTGATATGGACTGACAGTCATGCTCTACTGGGACTTGTGCAGGGGAACACTTTAACTCTGCTTCTGTAGGTGCAGACTTCCTTGATCTTTTCTTAGCAGCAGCTCTAGTCACTGGTCCAGAGAGGGCATCTTCTGGGGGCTCAGACTCAATCAGGATTTGTCCAATGGGCAGTAAATGATTTCTATGCATTGTTTTTACATCTTTTGAATTGTTCTCAGGCCTTACTTTGTACACTGGCAGATCATCTAGTTTGCCCACTACAATGTGAGGGAGATGGTGCCATCTGTCAGCAATCTTGTGTTTGCCATGCAGTCCCAGATTTCATAGCAATACCCGATCTCCCTCCTGGAGTTCCTGTGCTTTCACCTTTTTATCATACCTTTCTTTGTTGGCCAGATTTCTTTTGGCAGCCATGGTTTGAGCCAGTTGGTACGCATGAGTTAGCTGGGCCTTTAACTTTTACACATACTGTAAATAGTTGCCAGCTTGAACCCCATCAGGAGAGACCCCAAAACACACATCTACTGGTAGTCGAGCTTCTCTTCCAAACATCAGGGTAGGGGAGAACCCAGTGGCATCACTTTGGTGCAGTTATAAGCATGTACCAGGGTGCTAATTTGTTGGCTCCATCTAGGCTTGTCCTTTGGGTGCAGGGTGCCTAGCATATCTAGCAAAGTGCGGTTGAAACGCTCAGGCTGTGGGTCCCCCTGGGGTGGTAAGGAGTGGTTCTGGACTTTCGCACTTCCCACAGAGAAAGCATCTCTTTGATCAGATGACTCTCAAAGTCTCTCCTTGATCAGAATGGATTCTTTGTGGAGCCCACAGTGAACAAAAGTTTTCTACAAGTACTTTGGCCACAGTGGATGCTTTCTGGTCTTTGGTGGGAAAGCTTGGGCATATCTCGTGAAATGGTCAGTGACCACCAGCACATTACTGATATTTCTTTGATCTGACTCCAAACTCAGAAAATCAATACAGACCAGCTCCATGGGTGCACTGGTGGTGATGTTAACAAGGGGCAGCCCTCTGGAAGCAAAAGCTTTTCCTCTGCTAAGCGACTACAAGTTCGAATGTGTTGCTCCACATCAGCCCCATCTTGGCCAATAGAATCTGGATCTCACAAGTCAAGTGTTCTGTCTATACCAAGGTGCCCCATGTGGTTGTGCAAGGACCTCAGTACTGAGTCTCGAAGGCAGTGGGCAGCACTAGTTGTTGTTTGTCTACTTGTCCCCTCTGTCTACTGTTTCTCTGTATAACAGTTTATTGATCAGTTTCAACTTAGGACCTTCTTTGTATAACAGTGCAGTTCTCAAATCAGTGGGCGTAATTTGGACACATCTTTTCCTGCATAGAGGGCTTCTAAAGCTGCTTTGATCATGGGATCGCGGGATTGAGCCGCCGAATACTGTCATTGTCCAGCTGAGGCAGTGCACCAATGTCTATTGCAGAAAAGTGGCAATAAGCAGCAGGTATGCAATTCTCAGAGGGTCCCAAGCAATCCACCATGCAGTCCACTGCGTCCGTGGACATTTGTTCCTCCCTGTCAAACTTCCGCAGAGTGCCCGAATGTCAGGTTCTGCCAATCGGACCCAATCATTCTGGGGAACAGGCCTCCGGAGAGAGCATCAGCATCTATGTGGTTCAGACCTGCTTGGTATTCAGAGCATAGTCATATGTAGATAATGCAGAAAGCCACCTATGGCCAGTGGTATCCAACTTAGCTGAGGTCTGCACATAGGTCAAAGGATTATTGTCAGTTTTACTAGTATTTTAGCCCCATACAAGTACTCATGGAATTGGTCAACAATAGCCCACTTCAAAGCTAGGAACTCTAACTTATGTACAGGATAGTTCTTTTCGGATGGGGTCAGGCTTCTACTGGCAAAGGCCACTGGTCTCAGGCCATTCTCGTGCTCTTGGTACAACAGCCCCAACCCCTGCAAGCTAGCATCAGGTGTGCAGGACGTAAGGTTTTCTTGGATTAGCATAGGCCAGCACTGGAGCATGGGTAAGTTGATATGATCTCATGAAAGCAGTCTCACAATCAGGAGTCCAGCGGGCCCCAAATACTTCACTCGGATGAAAATACACTCTTTCAGTCTTGAGGGACTGACTTTTGGTATTTTTGTGGGTTGGGGATACCCTTGAGTAAGGTTAAGTAAAGGGCGGATCACTCTTGAATAGTCCTTGATGAAGCGCGATAATAACCACAGAATCCAGGAATCTTTGCAGTTCTTTTAGATTTTGGGCTGTGGCCAGGTAGTCAAGGCCTCAACTTTACTTGGTCAGTCTCTATTCCTCGGTGGATACTATGTGTCCCACATACTTTACTGATGTTTGAAAGAATTGACATTATCAATGGACAGTTTAAGGCCAAAGTCCTCCAGTCGGTCCAATACCTTAAATAATCTGCTCTCATGTTCCTCCAGTGAGCTGCCAAACACAATAACATCATCTAGGTATACCAGGCACTCTAGTAAGTTCATGTCCCCCACTGCACACTCCATCAATCGTTGAAAAGTGGCTGGGGCACCTGAAATCCCTTGAGGCATCCTCACAAAGTCATAGAAAAGCCAGCGACAGATAAAGGCTGTCTTCTCCACGGTCCTCTGGGGCCATGGGATCTGGTAGTACCCACTGCAGAGATCCAACAGAGAACCACTTGCTCCCGTTTAGGCAGTCAAAGCATCCTGAATGCGGGGCATTGTGTACTGATCAGGGATAGTCCGCGGTTTAAGGTGCGATAATCCACACACATCCTTACTGTCCCATTCTTTTTCCTCACTACCACAATGGGGAAGCATAAGGGCTTCTGGATTCTTGTATTACACCAGCAGCTAACATCTCTTGCAGATGCCGTCTCACATCATCTATGTCAGCAGGTGCCAGGCGTCGAGACCTCTCACGAAATGGTCTTTCGTCATGCAGCGGATATTGTGCTCAGCTCCTGCTGCGCATCCTCGTCCCATTCCTTTAAAGAAACACCTGGTCTCTCTGGGCAAGCTTTTCACTGATCCTCACTTTCCATTCAGCTGCAGCAGGGGTCACGAAATCAAACAAGTCAGGCGTTACTCTGTCATTCTTCCTCGAACTCTTGCTGCTGGGTAGCACTGCAGTGTCTGCACAATGCACATTAGCCAGGATGCAACCTCTATTTACTCGAATGTCTCTTTCAGACACATTATGAACTTGGACCATTACCCTTCTGGCATAAGCATGGGCTCTAGCGGCAAAATACTAGGCTTGACCAGCAGTCCCTCTGGCAATTTTCCATCGCCTGGTGCATCCAACATTAATATTTTATTCTTAACATCCTTTCTGATACGGACCTCTCCCTGTAAGGTACACTGGGCATTTGGCGCCAGGATCAGAGACTCAAGTTCTTCTTCCATACAATTCGACCGGTTCCTCTGGTTCTATTTTTTCAGCAGCTCTCTGTGCCTCATAGGCCTTCTTAATTAAAGCTGGAACTCTTAAAGCTCTACTAGTTTTGACCCCTGTTTTCATAACACAACTGTGCCAGCCTTCCGAACATATGAGCATTTGTTCCAATCAACAAAGGGACACCATCATACAGTCCAGTGGGGGACACACTAAGGCTGAAGTCTCTACTTGTTCGGCCACTCCAGCCACGGAGGTGGGGAAAGATAGCCAAATTCGGATATACCGGAATAGGGTAGGCCTTCACTTAACCCCATACATACAGTCCTTCTAATGGTTGTAAGGGTACGTCTGACAAATGCTTCTGATACCAATCCTGGAACATAATTGTCACTTGGGAGCCACTGTCTAATACAGCTCTTGTAGACACTCCATTCACCTTTACAGTGGTCTCCATGGAGGGACCCACTATTCTGGACCAGTCTGGAGAGGCGATAATGGGGGCCTGGGCAACTGACCTTGCCACAAAAGGACGTGAGTTAGCATTTTTGGTGCCCTCACTGGGATCATTTCGTGCACCTCTTAACCACTGATTTGTTCTCCGAAGCTCTCCTTGTAGCCTATATGCAACTTTGTCAGTGTCTTTTGGGGACCGGCATTCCCTTTTCATGTGCCCATCCTTCCCACAATTATAGCAAAACATACTTTCTGGAGTTTGAGCTGGCTGAGGCGCCACACTGGGAGCCAGGGCGGGGGTATTACTAACTGGAAACCTTGGTGCCATCTCTGTCTGCGCGTAATAAGCATTTGGAGACATCTCATCAGTTTCTCCACTTCCATGGTCAAGGAATTGAGTTCGAGCTGTTATCAGCAGGAGATACATGGTGGGTACCCCCACCCCATAGCAGATGCAGTCGGATATAGGTCAGGGCCCATACTTGCAGGCGTGGCCTTCATAAAGGACTGTTTTGAATTCCCGGATCTCTCTCAACAGTTCGCCCCATTGTGGCATATCTTTTCCTTGTCAGAGCACTCATTGACTGCCAACCTCTGCCCTGAACTTCACTTGATGGGCCACCCTCAGTCACTTTCGGGTCGTAGCCGCAGCTATTGGTGCAGGTCCCTCCCGAGGTCGCCTTTTCTCAACTCCTCAAATTTCTCTCATTAACTCATCATAGGAGGGTCGGGATTCCAGTCGATTTGCCAAGCGTAACTGAAGCAACAGCAGTTCTGAGAAGGAGGCAGACTTAAGGATCCTGTCCAGCCTGGTTCGGTCCAGTTCAATCGCTGGCAAACTACCCTTTCTGAGGCATTCTTGCAACAATTTTCCAGCCGAGATACATACATAGACAACAACTCCCTTGGTACTGTTGTGCATTTCTTACTCTCCACCATAGATCCTCATCAGAATCTGGGCTCTCATCACATTCTCAAGGCCTCAAGATAGGCCTGTGCAGTCGCTTCAGGGTTACTGGCCCGTTTAGCATGGATGGTAGCCAGGGCAGGACCTCGGAGGCTCTCACTAACCCTCTTTCACTTTTCGGCTTCCGAGCATTGCCATTCTAGCACTTGGGGGCCAACATAGTCTATCCAGGTCTCCCAGTCATCCTCCCCTTGGGGGGTGGGGAGGGTGCCAGAGAAGATCCTCAACCTTCGGTAAGAGTCGTGACTAATGGCAGGTGCAGAAATAGGAGTCTGCATTGGTTCAGCCACCATTACGGGCACTGGAAGCGGGAGAGGTTGTTGGGGAGAACACTCCCAGGTGGCAAGAATAGTTTCTTCAAGTCCTCCACAGATTTCCGTTCTCCCAGCAACCATTTAGCAAATTTCTCCTCAAAAGTTTCAGACAGTGGTGGGGGCTCATTCCCCACTGGGTCTTTACTGTACTTAGTTATCACTCTCCAGGCAGTGAGGGCTCCCTCTGGGGTAATGGTCTGTGGCACTTTGGAGCTATCTATGGGATCCTTAAACTCTACTAGGGCCAGGAAAGTGTGGGTGAGCAGATTAGCATGCCGACCCACCACCACAGGGTTTGTATACCTTCCACCTTGGAAAGTACTCCCTGTACAGTGTCCGTATTGATACCCAGGGGATGTCCAGGATAAGCATAGCATTTTGGGGTCAATCTCCTCCCAGTACACCACTCCACCAGCCAGTGCACAGCCACTTCTGTCGGGTACCCATTTTCTCAACAGTGGTTCGTAAATATGGCCACTAGGACACACAATCCCAGCGGTGAGCCTCAAGATGTAACCCCTAGATGGCGCTATCCCAGGGCTACTACCCTTGCCTGATTTGCCACTAACAGGTTGAGGGGCCTGGATCCAATGGCGGGTGCCTCCACCCAGAGATCAGGGTTTGCAATAGTTAAACTTACTTGGTCACAGCCCTCTGGGACACTGCAGCCCCCCTTTCTTCCCACTAGTGGCCCACACAATATATCAGAATTACCTTCACCGTATACACTTACCCCCAGGACTAGTTCCGGCACTGGGACCTCCTGTGAAATAAGATGTAGTGCAACAATCACAGTACAGTACTTTAACATAGACAAATACCTCAGGCAGTATAACTTTGCTGAAACAAGCAGCTCTGATTTATTTAGGGGGATATAACAAGGACAGGGGGACATCAGGTTAATTAGCTTATCACTTTACTATCTACCTATGGCTCTGTGCACAGGCCTATCCCTACCAGTTACTGTCCCTGGGTACCCAAGCCCTAGTGGCTAGTCCAAACCGTGGCAGCTGGTAGGGGCCCTTTCACACAGTGAAAGAAAAATTAGTTTAAACAGTCAGCAGTACAGTGATTCCATTTGGATTTAATGTGGCAATTCAACAGGAGCGACCCTGAATTAGTACTCACGACCTCCAAACAAGATAGGGTCCTTCAACGTCAGCAAGGCTACTCTTGAGCTCCACAAGACTCTTCACACATTTATATGGTAAAAAGAAAGTACTATACCAGGCAGGCTGCTTCTCTATCCCAATACGTAATTACTGCACAATACCGGAGAACACACAGCAGATTCAGTTCCTGACAGACCAGTGCAATTCAACAATTTCTCCAGTCTTCTACAGGGTGAGCCTGGTTTCTACTCTTCAGAGATCCTTTGATTCTTTTCACAGGACGCAGTTCAGTCCTAACAAGCAGTTACACAAGCTGCAGACCGTAACTCTGGGCCTTACACCGTTTTTGACTGAAACTGTGCACTGAAGGAGCACAGGGTTTCTTTCCCCTTCACTGCCAGAACTAAACTGAAACTCCAACAGACAAAACCGGGCACTTCCTTTGAGTTCCTCCCAGTTCTTGACTGGATTGGCTGTCACTCACAATAGACTGCTGCTGTTGGTCCAAAAAGGCGCCGAAGTCTAAACTACATCTCCCAGAGTCACTGCCCATACAATCCTCTTGTGGCTGGCTCAGATTATGAGTCCAAGTTCTGATTCGTCAAGGCACCATTTTAGAGCTATTTACCCCACACTGATTGGTCCAGTTCAGCAGTTCAAAACCAGAATGGGGAACTAGGCAGACACAGTTCTGACTGCAAAGAAAGCAGGTTAGACAAACTGTAATTTCATTATTACTGTAAATGATTTCTGGCAAACAGTTACATCTTTCAGATAGGTTCCCTTTGCACTCCTAGTGACTGCAAAATGGAGTGAATTGGTCGAGTGGTACTCAATCAAAGAAACACACAGTCCCCATACAAACTAATTATGTCTGCAAGCAGACAGCTCTTAAAGAGACAGTACCAGAGGTTCTAAAACACTCACTGATAAATGGCTTAAGACGCAAACACCATTCAGGCTTGGAGCATTCAAGCAAGCTCCTGGAAGTCTTTTGGGAACCCCCATTTGCAGGGGGTTACACCATTAAATAGCTTACGGCATTTCTTCAGTTCTCAGTCGGCTTTTGAAGAGTGAAGCGTGTTCCCAGTCCACTGAAGATCGTCACGCCAGGCTCCGAGGTAAGTAGCCATTGAGGGGTGTGGGGAGGTGGGTGCACAGAGGTAGTTGCGGGTTGGGGTGGGGCCAACAGCCAGCGAGGACCGTTCCTTTGTTTCAAGTAAAAAAAAGAAAGAAAAAAAATCACTGCGGACCATTTCTGTTTTTTTTTTGTTTGTTTTTTTTAATAGTGGTTCCACACTGGAGGTGGGCCCCAGTGTGGCACATTGGTTGGGGGTCAGCCACCCACCCCAAAAAGCCTATGTTGTAAATTTGGCCTTATGTTAGGGGGGTAACCATTTGAGACCTTCTGAACAGGTGCAGAATCTGGGCGTAGTGCTTGATAGCGAGCTGACCCTTAAGACACAGGTGCCAGCCGTTGTCAAGTCCTCTTTTTACCACCTGAGGAATATAGCCCAAATAAAATACCTTGTTCTGCATGATAACCTCCTTGTGTTGGTTCACGCCTTTGTATCTTCACGTCTTGAGTACTGTAATGCTCTATAGCTGGAGTTACCAGGGGTGGATCTCCGTCGCCTGCAGCTGGTGCAGAAGGCTGCAGCCAGGTTATTGACTGGGTTACCAAGAACTCGCCATATCACACCTGTGCTGCACAAATTGCACTGGCTGCCGGGGCGATGGAGGATCACCTTCAAGGTCGCGTTGCTGACCCATAAGACCCTACACGGACAGGGACCTGGCTACCTGCAAGATCTCCTTCGGCCCTACCACCCTCTCCGCTCCACCAACGAGGGATTGCTGGAGATTCCCAGGGTTCATCTTCAGTCATCTGGGGCCACAGCTTTTTCTTTTGTGGCCTCAACCCTGTGGAATTCTCTACCTCGTGCCTAGCCACTGAGTCTTTTAAGGCCCCATTGAAAAGTTATTTATTTGAATTAGCTTTTTGAAGATAACACTTGTTTCTTCTGCTGCCTTTTAAATGTTTTATATTTGTATTTATTATTGATGTGTGTTGTTATATTTGTTATGTATTTGCACGTTGGCATTCTGAAAAGAGCATTATAAATAAATATTGATTTGACACTGGGGTGGGCTCCCAGTGTGGGCATGGCACACAATCGGGGCAGTGCCAGAAAAATGGCATCAGGGGATAACATGCCGAGAGGGGGACTGCCGATGGGGATTAGGCGCCCCCCTCGGCACACAGTAGGGAAGGAGGCACATATGCCGACAGGGGGATTGGGCACCCCTGAAGTTGGCTACAGAGGGACTGTGAGTGCAGGCGGCAAGCTGCTGCCCGCCATGTTTACTTGAAATGTCACACCGCACAAGCACACCCTGCAATGAGGTGGAGCTCCCTCACTGCAGTAGCTAAAACGTTTGAAGGTGGTAGCACGCTTTTGCACTGCTGTCATAGACAGCATGCAATCTAATTCATGCCATGGAGCCCAGCCTGAAAAAGCAGTGGCGCCACTGGCCACAGCATGACCACGCCTCCAAAACCTGCTTTTCCAAAGTTACGGCAACATGTTTCTCAAACAGGCGCAAGACAACATAAAAATAGCAGGACAAGAGGACACAACATGAGATTAGAGGGAGGCTGATTAAGGGGGAATGTGAGAAAGTTCACAGGTGGATGTATGGAACAGGCTACCTCAGGAATTGGTAGATATGAATACAGTGCAGGGCTTCAAACAGGCATGGGATAGGCATAAGAGAGCAATACAGATGAGTATAAATAGACAGACCATTGACAGAGTACAGGCCTATTGCACATTCATAAGGTAGAAAAAATGGGCAGAATGGTTGGGCCTGGCGGTCCTTATCTGCCGTCAGCTTCTATGTTTCTATGGTGAGGAGGATGGGGCTGGCAAAGAGCAGTGCCAGAGCCACAATCTCAGTGGAGGAGCCCCCCAGGGCTCGAGCTATTATGTACGCCTCGCTATCCTTTCAGGCTGTCAAACTAAGTCGCTCAACTTGACTTGCCCATATCACAGGATACCCTTAGACACCCTTGCAAATTAGCTCTGCTTAATGTTTCTATCCCTAATACAACAGAAATATGATACTGTCTGACTTTCTGTACACATTTATAGATCTTTCTGATTAGCAAAACAGGTCAAAAAGAGTCCCATTCTGTTTAGCTTCAGGTTGGCATTTGGTTTCTTTAAACAGAAGTTCAGCATTCCTTACTTCCAACTTCATGATCCTCGGTTTCAGTCTCCAACACCACAAACTGCACTGTTCAGAAACGCAAGCTGCTGCTGCTCTTCAGTGTGGGACTAGAAGAACAATAGATATCTACAGAAAACTGGTTGCCACTGCAGCTCCCCATGTGCTCAGCATTCCCTACCTCCAACTTCATAATCCTCTGTTTCAGTCTCCAACACCACAAACACAAACCGCACTGTTCAGAAACACAAGCAGCTGCTGCTCTTTAGAGTTTGGGACAAGAACAAAGATAGCAAACCACAGAAAAATACAATTCACTCTGCACTCTGGTATGCTCAGCTCTGTTGACCCAGCTCTAGCAGCCTTTGAAACCTAAAGTTCACTTCCTGTCCATCTCTGGAATGCATCCCCCCAACACCATTCAAGGCAACTCATCAATATTCACAGTATGCAGCAGCAAGGGTGGAGCAAGGGGGAATACTAAATATTTAAAGTGACAGGCTAGCACATGCAGCTCTGGCTTCTCACTGTACTTTACTTTTATTTTAAATCTGATGGCTGATAAAGGTACACCAAGACAAAGCTCATTTCAGTGAGGGCCCCAGAGAGTGAGTTAGGAGTTACAAGTCAGCAGTTTCCGTTAAATCATTTAAAAAGCAGCTGATGCTGATGCTTATTGGCCCCATTCGCACTACAGCACGGTTGGGCAAAACATTTTTAAAAGTGGATTAACACTTACCGTTCTTTAAAAAGCCGCTGATGCCTAAATAAAAGAGACAGTGGCATATATATTCAGTGCTGGCCATTAGCACTGCACATCCTGTAGCACTGCGCCACAAACAGAGCACAGACAACTCTGAACTTTGTTCAGTCAGTGTGTGCACTAACACAGCATGCCAACTGACTGAATATCGGGCTATGGCAGCAGAGCACTTAGTGGATATAGGCTTTGCCAACACTGGCCAAGGCTGCATATGGCCCACAGGAGATAGCGCACCCAAAATAGGATAGATCAAGGGCTCCCATCTAGAGGGCCATATCTAGTTCAGGCATGCAAATGAGCTCATTGGGCATGCAATGCATTAAGGGATCATCTGTGTGACCATTATGGGCTCATTTCAAAAGTCGCAGCAGACTCTTAATGCCACGCAGAGTAACAGCAGTAGAAATTCTCTAGTAGTCTATTGGTACCCTTCCCGATCCTCCCAGTGTGTGTATATTCCCATTCTCCATGCTGGTCTAGGCTTGCCCTGGATCCCATGTTAAGCTAAGATGCCTGGTGGGCTACCACTTCCTCAAACCAAGTGCCACCAACTCCCCCATGCAACTGACACCCTCCTCCATTGTGGAGCCATGGTCTGCACCCCCACCCCACAATCATCACTCATCCAAAACTCTGTATCAGATTGGTGGCCGGCACAGCCCATCGCTCACATCCTGGGCTGCAAATGTCTGACAGTCACAGAGCGTGATCACGAGTACGGTACATACTCGCGGTCCTGCTCTGTGACTTTCAAATAGGGCTGGCAGTATAGGTTAGAGTAACGAGCTGTGAACGAGCTTGGTACACCCAGAAGACCAGACCTGAGTTTGATTCTCACAACCTCCACTTGCACACTGTATGACTCTGAGCAAGTCACTTAACTGCCCAGTGCTCCCAGATCACCCCTGAAAACAGGCACTTGTGCCTAGTGGGCCTTAACCAGTTACCAAAGACTAAAATAAAATAAAAAAATAAAATAAAAACAAATGGTGGCTAGTCCATTGCTCACACTGTCTGACAGTCACAGGGTGTAACCACAAGTACCTTACATAAAGTCATGCTCCGGTACTGTCAAATGGTGGTTAGCCAATCGCTCATACTCTCTGACACTCACAAAGCATGATCACGGGTACGGTACATACTCACAGTCATGCTCCGGGACTGTCAAATGATTGCTAGCCATAGAGAGGAGATGAGCTGAGGGCTGTGATAGCCACTGACCTGGTACAGAGTTTTGGGAGAGAGATGACCAGGGTGAGGCTGCGTTGCAAGGGTCCTCAACAGTTGGGTGGGTGGGGAGTCACTCACATGGAGGACTGATGGCACTCATTGGGGGGTGCTAGTATACCAGGGATCTTAGCTATAAGGGCTTCCCACCTGGGGAGGGGGTCTACTAGACTACCAGCTAAAATGGAAACCTACATAGACTGAGCTACTGGGTGAGGAGGTTCACTAGACTACCAGGGAGTTATTATATAAACATAGAACGGGTAATCGAGGGAGAGATCAGCTAGACATGGGGGCAGGAGGCTACTGTACAGCTGCCCTTCCTTCGGGAGGCAGGGGGTGTGTCCCTATGCTGCATTAAGACAGGTTTTTCAGTAGTGGTAAACAGTGCTGTTCTGGTGGCTGTTTAGTACCACCAAAACCTTTCGGATATACTGCCAGCCCATTATGCATGCGAGAATCCCTCATTTCCATCGGCGCAACAATATGGTTAGTGGTATTGTGCTGACAGGTTTTGGTTGTGCTTCAGGGGCTTCTAAATATGGCCATGCCCAGAGCGTATGGCACTATTCCAGGTTAGTACTGTGCTGACCTTTTGAATATGGGGCCACTAATCTTCAGACTTGACTTAGTAAATGTACCTGGGTCATCATAAATGTTGCAGTTCCTACCCTGCCTTGTGGGTTCAAACAATGTTGAAGGGCCTGAGTTGTTAGCTTCCTGATGGGGGGGGGGGAGGCATTTCCAGATAACTTTGAATTGAGCAGTGCCTCCACCCAGAGATTAGATTTAAATGGGCCTGGTATCAGAGTGGTACAACCCCCTTAGTTGCGATAACTATCTACCTCCCCACAATGTCAACCCATGCATGCAGATCAGCACTGCAGCAGCAATTTGTGATAAAATGCAACTAGTGACACTTCTAGTAATATGATTATACTACCCCAAAGTTAGGGGATTGTCCATTTTCCTCATTCCCCTCCCTTTCAGACCCTTGCCTTTAGCCCTGCAGCCCCTTCCCAGTCTCTTTGTCCCAGTTCTCGCCATTCAGCACTAAGAAAGGGGGTCATGGGCAGAAGACCCTACCTGCAGGGCTTGTGCTGCCCAATCTCCTGGCTGCATGTCAGGACCTCCCCTGCCCTACAAAAGGGCCGGGAGTGGCTTGAGTGGGGAGTCAATGGCACAGCTTGGAGGGTTGAGGACACAGGGAGCACGGACAAAAAGATTACCTGAAGTGTGTCCGTGGCTCCTCTGGCATTGCTCCCCTTCTTAGTGAGTCTGGGGGTGCATGGTGTTGGCAGTGGCAGGGCCGGTCGGGTGGGAGCATGGCTCCCTGATGCGAACTGTCTTCTTTCCCCAGAGCCCTGAGTGGTGTGGGGAAAGACTGTGCTGAGAGGGCCAAGTGGTGCCACAGCAAGATACAGTAGATCCAGCTGGAAATCGTGCCCCAAATGTGTAAGGTCCACCACCCAGCAGCCGGTAAATAAAAGGGAAAGCAGCCACCTTTCAGACCCTTCCCAGCAGCAAAAATGCACTCTGGACCATGGTGTTGAGTGGACTGAGAGCCCGATTTTAATTGCACTTGGGCCACAGGCGCTATGGGAAGTGGGAAGGGGAGGGGAAGGGCAATTAAAGGGGCAGCGTGCCCAAGAGAAAAATAGTTAAAAGGCCAGTGCCGTAGTAACCAAAGGGCAGGGGTTACAGTGGACTCCTGGGGTGTTGCCAGCCTCCAAGGAGAGGAACTAAGCAACAGGGGGTGGAGGGCCCAGTGAGGCTATGAAAAAAAAAGGTCCCGGGGTGACCAGAGCACCAAAGTTGAATAGCTGAATAGCAGCTTGTCCCAGGTTAAGAATGAAGGCCACCATGACTAAAAGTCCATGTGAGAGCAACTGGGGAACAGAGAAAGACCCCTGAGTGTGGCCAGAGCCATGGGTTTATTCTATTTTATTCAATTTCAGGGAGGGGCTGTGGACATGGCCTACCTAGACTTTAGCAAGGCATTTGACACAGGCCCACACAAAAGATTAATATACAAGTTAGCCAGCCTGGGAGTGGGTCCCAAGATGACAGCCTGGGTAAAGAATTGGCTGGAGAATGGGACAAGAGAGTAATAGTAAATGGAGTCCACAGAAGAAAGGAGGTTACTAGTGGGGTACCCATGAGGTTCAGTATTAGGACCGGTTCTCTTCAATGTCTTTATAAGTGTACATTACGGAAGGACTGGAAGGAGAAGTATGTCTCTTTGCAGATGACACTAAGATCTGCAACAGAGTTGATGCACAGGGTGGGGTGGAAAGGATGAGGAGGACTTGGCAAGGTTAGAGGAATGGTCAAATGTATGGCAGCTTAGATTCAATGCTAAGAAGTGCAAGGTAATGCACCTGGGAAACAAAACCCAGGGAAGAGCACACAGCGGGGGTGAGATACTAACAACAACAAAAATGGAAAGGGACCTGGGAGAAGTCATATCAGATGACCTAAAGGTGGGCAAGCAATGTGAGAGGGCAGCAAGGAGGGTGTGGGGATACTGGGATGCATAGGAGAGGCATCACCAGTAGAAAACAGGAAGTTATTATCCCTCTGTACAGACAGCTGGTGAGACCCCATCTGGAGTACTGTGTGCAGTTCTGGAGACCCAATCTCCACAAAGACATAGACAGGATGGAAGCTTTCTAGAGGAGGGCAACTAAAATGGTGCAGGGTCTGCACAGGAAGACATATGAAGAGAGACTTAAGGAGCTTAATATGTATAGCCTCGAGGAAAGGAGGGAGAGGGGGGACATGATAGAAACTTTCAAGTACCTCAAAGGAATCAACAAAGTCCAAGAGGGTAGCATCTTTCAAAAAAAGAGGTGTGCAAGACAAGAGGGCACAATTTGAAGATAGAGGAGGTGCGGCTCAGAGGTAATTTAAGAAAGTATTTTTTCACAGAGAGGGTTGTGGATGCATGGAACGGCCTTTCGGAGGAGGTTGTGGAGTCAAAATCAGTGGTGGAATTCAAGTATGCATGGGACAGTCATAAGGCAATTCTGGGGGGTTGGGGCAGGAAGAAGTAGGCTGCTGGTTAACTAGGATCTGCAGCTTATCCAGCAGGTAGGGAAATGGGCAGACTGGGTGGGCCAAGCGGTCCTTATCTGCCGTCAAATTCTATGTTTCTATTTTTCTATGTTAATTTTCTGGGAGCAGGGTACTGCGATTTTAAAAGCCCCCGTGAGAAAAGTGAACAAGAGGTAGTCCGCCAGCATTTTGTGCTGACGTGGGAACATCCCCCTCCAGGGGCAGAGCCAGAGACAGAAGGATATAGCCAGCCAGCCCCTGAAAAGAAGGGGCTAGACATAAGGGCCAATCCCTATACAAAGTCAGTAAATTGGTAAGGCTGGTCAAGGTCCTACCCAAGTGCAGTGTCGTGATTGGCAATTATGAGGGAGGCGGGATCTGAACAGGTAGCTCCATAGGCCCGGCCACAGGGGTTGGTTCCACAGGAATAGCCCACAAATAAGACAACCTTAAAGGTGCAGTACCCAGGAGTGAGAAGGGGAAGTAGGCTAGTGGCCCTAGGCTGCCCTGGGTTGCCCACGGTAAATGTTGATTGAGCACCACTCAAATTGAACTGTGCTGTTGCCTGCCTAGCACCCATAGAGACTGTATTCCCTACAAAGACTAAACTGTCTGACAAAAACAAAATTGCTTGTTTTTTACTGAACTGGGTTATTGAATTGCACCTTGATGTATGGGACATCCAGCTTCACCTTGGCTGCCTGGACCAGCTTTTTCAGAGCCTGATATTGAACCAGGGATGTCCCTGGCCCATCCGCCATCTGCAACAGAACAACCTCCAGTGATGTCAGCCTGTTCTGACAGTCCACCACAGGTGTTCCAGCATCAGCCATGTGATGATCAGCGGTGGAGAGCTGCTAGTGACGTATGCAGTAGTGAGTCAGCTTAGGAGCCACCCCAGCTCAAGCTTGAGGGATCACAGTTAACGCAATGCATGCCATTCCCTTTTTATTTTGCTGGCCCTCCGTAAGTGTGTGCATGCCCATGTCACTCCATAGAGGCCGTCTGAAGATCACATTGCCAGCAGTCTTGGTGAAAGTTCACCTGGTGTCAGGGACCTGCCAGTGGTCATTGCTGTGGATCATCCAGAGAACCATCGGCCAACTAGAATTCTTCAACTGCTTGCCCAGAGACACAGAGGATTGCCACCTTCCTCCTTGTCCAGCTAACCATGTTCTTCGTGTGTTGCTCATCCAGGGGATGCCCCATTATGGCCTGTTTGTAGCGACCACTTTGTGGGGTCAATGTCCACCTGCTGATCAGCCGACGCGTAGGAAAGCCCAAGCTTGGTTCATCTGTAGTTGCACCATCTTGGCCAATTGCATGCTGGACTTGAACTAAAAGGGGTTAACCCCCGTTCCTGGTTCGACCCATTGTTGGTCCCAATTGCATTGTATGTTGTTTATTTTTTTTTTTTTCCTGTAACATTGTGGAACAATTATCTTGGTTTTTATTGTCCCTGGTAAATAAACCTTTTTGCTTCTTGGTCACTGAGTAAGCTTCTTGCCTCTCCTTCCAGATTCATCTGGCCTGTCCTAACATGGTTAGGTTACCTTTCAGCCTGCTACATGCTCACAAGTCAAAATTAAAATAAATAAATATTTATGTGGAGATTGTCACAAAGGAATGGGGACATAAATAATACTATTGTAACAATGTAACTCATGACGGCTTTGAACTTGGCCAAAATATTTATTTATTTATTTAAAATTTGATAACTGGGAAAGGCACCACTGAGCCAAAGCTTGTTTCCAGGTGTGACCCGGGACAGGGTAGAGGGATTTACAATGGTCATAAAGTACAAACATAAAGACACTCATGGGTATAGTAGAGCAATATACAGGAGTACATATAACCACCAGTGGGAATAGATATTAATTTATTTTTGATGTTATATAGCGCAAGGGCGCTCCATTTATTACCCACTATCTGGTGCCTGGATTCAGGGACAAAACTGTTGCTCAGTATTTTGGCTAGGTTTGAAACCTCTGAACAGGGGCACCCAAGTAATCCGGACACAAGAAGCAATAACTGTAATGTCCAAACCAGGAGTGGGATTCTAGAGAGTGGCTTTTATTCACAACAAACAGCAGAATAATAAAGCATAGATGGACCTCCATGGAACTACACTCACTGGTACTGCAGACTAATGGAGGCTAGAACATATCTTCTTTAACACTGTAACCCTCAAGTTCTGGACACACTAGGCTCTCAGCCTGAACTCTGTGCTCTTCTCTGGAATCCCTGGCATGGCACTCAGCCAGCACTTGGATATCATTTCCATATATCATGGACATTTAAATGGTGGCTCCCTCTATCACCCATGAGCACTTCCTAGCTCCATAAAGTGAAATATCTTCAAAACAAATCCCACGTCTGAGTACTTTCTGAGTGGCTATGTCCATCCTTGTAGACCCCCACTATGAAGATGCATTGTTAAGTCATCACCAACTTTAGTGCTGTACTTGGCTGTCCTTCCTTGACCCCACAGAAACAGATACTATACACTCGGTACAGTAAAAATGTAGGCCCTCTGTCACAGCAGACTCACCACTGGTTTGCAGGTGTCCCAAAGTCTTTGGCAGAAACAAAACCAACACTTCTGGTGCATCAGCACTTGAACAAAGAGTGTCAGGCAGCTTTTCCAGGGCTAGGGGATTGCCCCTGAAATAGTTGGCATTTACCCCCCATCCCTCCAGGGATGGGGCACTGGAACAGACTAGGGAACGGTCTCTACCACTATACCCAAGTGTCTTCTGTGTTCCACTCTAGGGTGAGAACACACACCCTCTTCATAAGGTAGCTCTATATCAGAGCTTAGCTCTGAGGGGCTGCCACCTGCAGCACACCTCCTGCTCTCACTGAGTCTCTCACTAGACTGACTCAAAAATCACCAACATTCCATCCTACCCCCTAGCTGCAGCATTCCACTGTGGCTTATGCTGCTGTGAGAATTCTATATGATGTCATCCCTCCAGCCCAGTTGAGACTGAGAACAGACTGAGACAGTGTGAAATCCATTTAACTGGTGTCTCACAAGCTGCCTTTCCCTGCCTGCCACTAGCTCTAAGTGGGATTCTAGTAACCCCAGGTGGCAGGGGGGTTACATACAAAATGATGGTCAGAGTTATATAACATTGAGACAACTCCTGGCTACAGTAGAACTATACAAAAGTTGGCAGAATATACAAGTAAGTTGCATTGTCGAGGCAGCATTTTCAGAAGTGCTTATTACATGATGCCATTTATAACAGAGTTAACATTGTGCACTAAAACACTATACAGAATTGACTATGAGAAAGATGTTCAGTGTGTAAGAAGGTGTCAAAAGGAGGGGTTCAAATGGGGGTCAGTTTGGGAATAATTGCAGGGGGCATGGGGGAGGAGCTTAAGTTGCTGCTTTAGAATGAACAGAGTTGGTGCAAGGTGTGTGGAGAGGGGAGACAATTCCAAAGATTAGGGAGTCTAAAGGAGAAGGTGGCCTTGCCTGCTTGCAGGTGAGGAGATGGGAGACTGAAGGTATGTGCGTCACAAGTTCTGAGGGAACAGCCAGACAAAGCTGAAGGGCCAAGGAGAAAGGAAAGATGAGTGGGTAGGCCAAGAACCAGTATTTGCCAACGATGGTGGCACAGTGAGCAAGATGATGGTTTGCTAGGTGGGAACGAGGTTAGGGTATAAGGAGCAGTGATGAGTTCAGTATGGAATGTTTGATGTGAACCAACAGAAAGCATTGAACAGATTTAGCTAGGGATGGCTGGGGAGCTGAGCTATATACAACATCGTCATAGTCAAACATGGGGCAGATTAGTTTGGAGATGAGCTCTTGGCAGATCAGGAGGGAGAGGCAGTCCCTGATGCAGTGCAAGGCTCCCAGTTTGAGCTGAAGTTTAGAGTGGATGTTTGTTTGTTTATTTGTTTGTTTTATTTATACTGATAGGACCGTGAGCCAAAATGACCCGTTTTCATGGGCGATCAGTGTACAAATAACAATTACATACAATATAAAAAAACATGCATCATAATAAAAATACAAATGAAAGAGAATATACAAAGACACTACATATATACAGTATATATATCTCAACATTATCATTCAAGACATTTACACTTGCACTCAGAAAATAAATACTCTTTTAACCTATGCCTAAAAGAGCATAGGGAAAGATTCACACAGTCAAAAACAGTCTGACCTGAGTTAAAAAAGTAGATAACATATAAGATAATGCCTTTTGTCCTAATGAAGTACGCATTCTTGGGATGCAAAGAGAAAAAGTATCTGTTGACCAAGTATTAACACTGGGGTTTTGTTGTTTGAAAATTAAAGAGAAACAGTCTGACACTCTGTTAAGTATCACCTTTTTGCCAATAGACCCAATTGAAGTTTATATCTACCAACCAAAGGAAGCCAACCCACTTGCAGAAGAAGATTACAATGATGAACCCTTTCTGGGGATTTTACTACGAATCTAGCAACTGATTAAAGTAACACTTTCACCTTCAAAACAACCCCTCCCTAGCAGTATAATAAAACAAGCCCCCAAATCAATTTGCTGCAATAAAAAACTTTGAGCCAACAAGAGTCATGTGGAATCAGTGAGTAGTGGAGATAACCTATATAAGGCCCCAAGCCACTGATGGGTCACCTTGACCATATGAAGAATATGAGGTTCATAAGAAAGACCCCCATCAACCAATAGACCCAAATACTTAAATTGTTTAACTTGTTCAATCAAGGTACCATAAACAGTGTATAATGACAATAAAGGATCCAGATTCAATTTCTTTTTAGCATTAGCAAAAACCATAGATTTAATTTTTTTCTTATTTAAAACCAAACCATGAGCTCTAAACCAATTTTGTACTTCCAAAAAATCATCAGCCAGGTCCTTCTGGACTTTTTCAAAAAGAGAACCACTTGTGAGGACCACTGCATCATCACCATATAAGAAAATTTGTGATCTAGAGCATACAGAAGGAAGAGTGTTGAAAAAAAAGGCTAAACAATAAGGGACCCAAAATAAAACCTTGAGGAACACCCCGTGAAACCTTAGCAGAAGAAGAAAATTGACCACTTACCTTCGTAACCTGTGTACAATTGGCCAGGTAATTTTCTAGCCAATCCCTGACATCCATGGACAAACCCAGGTAAACTAAAGAAGCCAACAAAAGGGGATGATCGACCAGATCAAATGCCTTGGTGAGGTCCGCAAACACGGCCCCCTGTATAATGGCCCTTATCAGGAGCCTCGTGCACCATGCTTGTGAACCCCACCAAGACAGCAGTAGGACTGTGTCCTGGCCTAAAGTCATGCTGTGCAGATGTTAAGACATTGTATTTAGACAGGTACTCCATCATCTGATCGAAAACAACCCTCTCCAAAACTTTTGAAAGAGGAGCCAATAGATAAATAGGACGATAATTAGATTTATCAGAGATATCACCAGATTTAGAGATAAGAACAATAGTAGAATCTTTCAAAATCTTAGGAAAGCTAGACCCACACAAAGATAAATTAAAAATAGAAGAAAGGGAAAACAAAGAAGATCAGCAATGGTCCTCACAAGACGGAAGGGCTCATCTCTGTAACTAGAAATGTTTCTATCTTACAGTAACCATAGTAATTATCATAGGTATATAATGTGAGACACTGAGTCTTATACCTCGGAGTCCCCAAGAGACAGGAAGAAACCTCGAGGTATAGGGAATGCTTAGCATTGGCTCCCGGTTCGTATTGGTAAGAACTGCTTAGGGCAACCGTGATTTATCCTTTTGGTAGTAATAAACAAGTTTACTACTCTAATGCAACATGTCTGTGATTCCTTGCATTCCCAATATTGCCAAGAACCTGAAAGTGAGGTTTAGACCTCCTGACAATTGGCGACCATGTGTAGGCAATATTTGGTGTTTGTAAGCTTTCACTTGTTGCTTAAAACTTTTCCCTTCCCAACGAGGACAGTAGGTGTGCATTCCTGCATCATCTCTCCCGTTTCAAGACCATTTTGTAGTCACTTGCAAAGTCTGGATGATTTTCTTGGGTGTGGTCAATGCCGACTCAACCCACTCCATGGCAGCTTTGAATTGCAAGCCTTCAAAGGTACAGTAGCCTGACTGTGTGCAAAGTGTTCCTGCTGTGGATCGATACACAGCACGGCACCCTCTTCACAGTTTTTGTTTTTTGTTCCCTCCCACACAATGGCCAGCGTATAAAATATCTGTGCTGAACTTAGACTCGATGTCTCAAACTTCCTTACCCTCCATGGAGGCTGGACTGACTTTGCGCAGCACGTAAGTCGCTCGGACAACCCTGTACTAGAGATTTCAACCCATTATTGTAAGACGAGACAGACAGCTAATATTAAGCATAATGCTAAAGGGTTGTTGGTCGTGGCTCTCTATGCTGCTCTGGAAGCCTATGAAGTGAGGTTTCAAACCTTTAAACTGCAGATTTCATCTCTTAAGCAAGAGATGGGTTTGCAGGAAACAGAATGTATTAGACTGCAGCAGAATTTGGAATCTGAACTCCAAACCCTGCTAATGAAAAGGATTCACTTTTGCATCATTCAGCCCAGGTTGGAGAGCAAGAAATTTGTATGTTGAAGCAGGAATGTGAAAGTTTGAGACAGGATAAGAGGCAGGCTTTGAATATGAGTGACTTGTTAAGTAGAGTGAATAAACAGTTGAGTGAGGATATGGGAGAGCTGCAGGATAAGATAAACCAGGTACATAATGACTTAGAAGTGGCTAGGGACAATCGCAAATTGAGTGCCGCATACAGAGTGTTGCAGAAACAAATGCAAGATGAGGTTGGTATGGATGTTGCAAATGTGAGACATGCAGAATGTGAATCCAAGATGGTGAAACTGTGCCATCAGTGAGAGGTTCTGGCTGGACATGTGAAGGCGATGAGAGGTGTAGCGAATGCCTAACACATGTCATCCAAAGGGGAGGTATAAGATGATGGCATCTCCCAATACAATGCCCAATCACACCCCTACTATGGCCCAGAGACCCCACCCAGCCATCCACAACATGGTGGGTCCCCACACTGCCCACACAATGTCATATGTCGTCGACATCATGATGCACATCATGGCAGATGCCAACATGGCAGCCCCCATGACGGGGGAAAGTAGGCCCAGGCCTGGTCCTGATGGCACCACCGATAGCCGTAATTAATGTGAAAGACAGGCAGAAGATAGAGAGAATGATTGATAATGCAGTAAACAGTGTGCCCATCCCGGAGAGGAATAAGTGAGTTTTGAAAGGCCAAATTAGGCAGCTTATTCACAAAACTGGTACTCAGGAGGGCATAGTCCACTCGGTAGCAGAGGCAGGAGCTCAGACAGCCCTGGATGGTGCCCAAGGAAATGTATCTCTACTTGATCGTCCTACTAATCCCCTACAGATGACCTACTCTGTACAGCAAATAGCTGACGGTATTGGTCGGATGAGCCCATCCGACAACCTCGGCTGTCACTTAGAAAAGGTGCGATCCAAATGTGAGATGCTTAGCCTCACTGCAGATTATCAGGTCCAAATACTATGCCAAACCATCGAGCCTGGATTGTGGGCCAAACTCCCCGATGCCATCCGCCAGGCCGGCAATGCCACCTTTGACAAGGTTGCAGCTGAACTCATTCTGCACACAGCCCAGGTGTAGTAGGAGTGATGCTTACATACCCTGTAAAACAGAATGCAAAGGAAAGTCCAACGACTTACCACCAAAGACTTTGGATGGCCTACCAAGCAGGAAAACAACTCGCACAAGAAGCTGCGGATGTAGATCTTATTGAATATAAGACCTTGTTCTTTAGGAACATGATTCCTGAAGTGAGAGAGAAGGTAGAGCCAACCTCATATCCCACCATGGAAAGGTTTTCTGACATCCTTTGGAAAACCAAGAGAGTTTATCAACTCTACATTGCAAAATCAGTGGTTAAAGGGGACAAAACCTTTTACAGGTACATAAGTGAAAAAAGAAAGACAAAGGGAGGGATAGTGAGACTGAAGGGGGAGGATGGGAGTTGCATGGAGGATGACAACAGTAAAGCTGACATATTGAACAGGTATTTCTGCTCAGTCTTTACTGAGGAAGAGGGGTAATGGGTCTGAAGGGAGTACAAGGGGTGAGAATGGTGCAGAAATGGACACAAGTCCCTTACACGAGAAAGGTCCCGAAGGAACTGGAAGTATAAAGAGTTGACAAGCAATGGGGCCAGGTGGGTGCCCCAGGGTCCTTAAAGAACTAAGAGAGGTGGTGGCTGAACCTCTGGCTATCCTGTTTAGCCAATCACTGGAAACAGGGAAGGTACCAAAGACTGGAGGACAGCAGATGTCGTCACTTATACAAAGTGGAAACAAAGAGGAAGCAGGGAACTACAGACCAGTCAGCCTCACCTCGGTAGTGGGAAAGATCATGGAAGCACTACTGAAGGAGAGATTGGTGGAACATCTGGTTGTCAATGGACTACAGGACCCAAGGCAGCATGGTTTCACCAGGGGAGGTCATGTCAGACCAACCTCATTGAATTTTGACTGGGTGACTAGGGAGGTGGATCAGGGAGGGCAGTGGACATGGCCTATCTGGACTTCAGCAAGGCCTTTGACACTGTGCCACATAGAAGACTATCACAAACTGGGGAATATGGATGTGGGCAGGACAGTAGTGTGGTGGGTAGGTAACTGGCTGGGTGGCAGGACCCAGAGGGTGGTGGTAAATGGATGTCACTCCACAGAGGAAGAGTGACCAGTGAGTACCACAGGGATCAGTGCTGGGACCGGTCCTATTCAACATCTTCATCAGTGACATTGCACAGGATCTAGAAGGCAGAATTTCACTGTTCTCTGATGACACAAAGCTCTGTAACAGAGTAGACACACCAGAGGGTGTAGACAGAATGAGAAGGACCTGCAGAAACTTGAAGAATGGTCAAGGGTTTGGCAGTTGAAATTCAATGCAAAGAAGTGCAAGATAATGCATATGGGCACAAAACCCTGGCACAATATATCAGTTGGGGGTGAGGATATAGCATGCACCAAGCAGGAAAGGGATCTTGGGGCTGTCATCTCTGATGACCTCAAGGTAGGGAAACAGTGTGACAAGGCATCAGGTAAAGCAAATAGGATGCTGGGATGTATAGGCAGGGCATCACCAGCAGGAAAAGGGAGGTCATAATTCCGCTATACAAGACACTAGTGAGGCCCCACCGGATACAGTGTACAGTTCTGGAGACCTTACCTACGTAAGGACATAGACAGGGTAGAGAAGGTTCAGAGGGCAACAAGATGGTGCATGGATTGCATCACAAGTCCTATGAAGACAGGTTGAAGGAACTGAACATGTACTCCCTGGAGGAGAGGAGGAGAGGGATATGATAGAGACATACAAGTATCTTACAGGGAGAAACAGGTGCAGGAAAACACTATTTTTAAGCGAAAAAGATGTTCCAGGACTAGAGAGCATGGGATGAAGTTGGAGGAGGACAATTCAGAGGAAACATGGAAAGAATTTCTTCACAGAATGGGTGGTGGACAAGTGGAACACCCTGCCAGAGGAAGTGGTGGGAGCTGAAACAATCACGGGATTTAAGAATGCATGGGATAAACATAAAGGAATTCTGGAGGTCAGGGGTGGGGGGAGGCGGACTTCTGGGAGGGCAAGCTGAACTTACAAGCTCAAATGGGCAGACTGGGTGGGCCATAGGCCCTTATCTGCCGACACTGTCTATGTATCTATGTATCTATGTACATCTGTGATCTGGGCTCCGGTTCCAAGAAAGTAGCTGTCGTGGAGCCCATTCAAGAGGCCATGACGCACTACACAGTGGAAGGGCAGGCCCAACACAAACAGCCCCTCCCTGCGAACAACCAACACCCCCCAGCAGGCCCAACAACAGCCACAACAGCAACAATGCGGTGGGGACTAGAACTACCATAAGAATAAGAAGCACAAAAAGAATAAAGGTAAACAACAACAAAGACCAGATCCTTCATATAGGGAGGTAGCCAAAGAGAATCGGAAGTTTAGAGAACTCCTGGAGCAAGTGCGCTCTGTAGCAGATGCTGTTCCTGCTCGGTCCCTTGCAGCCATACAACCGGGAACCCAGACTCCAACGGGGCATGGCAACACCAGAAGTACAGGCCCTCAGGCCCATACAGGCCTGAACCCAGAAGCACTTCCCTATATAGCATCAGTGCAGCATAGTGAAGTGGTTCAAAGGAGCCAGGCCCAACCTCTCCATGCTCCCTCCAACACAGATTGACAATTACAGGCCCCAGTCTGGATTGTAAACAAGCTGGTCTTGGATACAAACGGAAGGCCCTGCACTGAGGCTGAGGTCGGGGGCCACCTACTTACAGTGTTAGTGGATACAGGCATGGCTGTGTCTGTATTACATGATGATCACCCAGACACATGTCTTTGGTCCACCGGACGGAGGACCAACATATCAGGAGTAGATGATACTAGGTTACCTGCATACCGCTCTCTACCTTTACCTGCAGAGTTTGGCCACTTGAAGGCGTCACACGCCTTCCAACTGATGGTATTGCATGATCATCCTAGTATCATTGGAATTGACTTCCTTGCACCACACGGCTGTGTGGTGAACCTAGCTAACATGCTACTGAAACAGATTCAGGGCCAATATCACACCATTTTGATCCCTGATTTGCACATTGTGGCAACAATATCTGCCAACAACAAGGAGTACGACATCATAGATTTGTTCAAGAACCACAAGTTTTCCCAAAGCTCCATCCTATTTTTCAAAGGCATTTGGAAGCATTTGCTATCAATAAG
The DNA here is from genome assembly GCA_016271365.2 of Neoceratodus forsteri. Lineage (NCBI taxonomy): Eukaryota > Metazoa > Chordata > Ceratodontiformes > Ceratodontidae > Neoceratodus > Neoceratodus forsteri. Next base: position 46,577,588 of record CM057455.1, read on the forward strand.
CATGACTGTGGCAGAATGCACACTTTCATTGAAGTGCCAGGCCCAGAACATGAGAGGTAAAGGCAATATCCTTTTCCATCTGAGGCCTTGCCTTCTCTTAGGGAAAGAATAAAATCACTCCTCAACCAAGAGGTGATCAGAACATGTGTTTCTACTGCCAACTCCCCAGTGTGGCCCGTGAAAAAACCTACAGGTGCCTGGAGACTTACTATTGACTACAGGAAACTGAACCAGGTTACCCCCAGTTGTGCTCCAACCGTGGCATCTACACCTGATGTGCTGCGATTCTTTACTCCTGACCTAAAATGGTTCAGTGCCCTGGATATTGCCAATGGTTTTTGGTCACTGCCACTGGCCCCCAAAAGTCAATATAAGTTTGCCTTCACCTTTGAAGGTAGACAGTACATGTGGACCTGCTTACCACAGGGATTCCATAATAGCCCATCCCTATTCCAGCTGCATATGATGGATGCCCTTGAGAGTTTCTCTACTCCCCAGTGTCTCTTGCAGTATGTAGACGACCTGCTGTTGGGGGCAGCCATGCAGGAACAACACTTGGATCTCTTGGATGAACTATTGACTCTCATCCAGAGAGCAGGCCTTAAATGTAATCCAGCAAAAGTACAATTATGTCAGAAAGAAGTACTCTTTCTGGGCCTGAAAATAACTGACCAAGGCCGTAGCCCTACCTGGAAAAAGATACAGGGATTACAAGACTTGCCATTGCCTACCAGCATGGGAACTCTTAGAAGGTTTCTAGGTATGGTAAACTATTCTGGAGATTTCATCTGTGATTTTGCTCAGAAGGCTGCTCCTCTGTATGAGCTACTGAAAAAACGACGTTCCCTGGAGTTGGGGTCCTATACATACCCAGGCTGTGATGTCACTGAAGCAGGCCTTGGCCTCGGCTCCAGTTCTGGTCAACCCCAATCCAGCACTACCATTCCATCTGGAATGAGTCACCTCTGACATTGCCATGTCAGCTGTGTTGGCCCAGAAGGCTCATGGTATTCTGAGACCCACTGCCTATGCATCACAGCTTTTAACCCCAGTAGAACAGAAGTATAGCCTTTGTGAAAAGAACCTTCTGGCCACCTACTGGGCTGTCAAGCACTTCTTGCATATCATTGGGTACTCTCCACTGATTATTAACACCAACCATAGCCCCAACTACCTTTCTGCTATCAGACAGAGTGAAGGATGGTTCAGTCTCTAACACCAGACTGATATACTGGTCACTTCTTCTCCAGGATAGAGACATACAGGTACACCCAACCAAAATTACATCCATGCTGGCACATGGTCTCCTCTTCCAAGGGGAACCCCATGACTGTACACTGCAACTGCCTGACCTCCCAGATCCAGGTCCTTTCCTCCCTGCCACGCCACAAATACTTAAGAGTACCTCTTTGTGTCATGTTTTCACAGATGATTCTGCTTCCTGCTACCAGGGAGAACAAATTGCAGGGGTGGGTGTCTTAGTGATTTACCCCTATGGTAACACTGTTAAAATCTCGAAGCGTTGCAGTGTAGCATCATCACAGTATGTAGAGATGGCAGCGGTGGTCTGTGCCCTTGAGTTCATCCAGCATGGGACTGAGGATACCATCATTTTTACAGACTCTAACTGGGTTTGTTGTTCTCTTATGGAATTCCTTCCTTTCTGGCAGAAGAACTCCTTCCTCTCTTCTGATGGCAATCCAGTGAAATACAAGAACTGGTAATATACATACATTCACTGGTGCAAAGGTTTGCACACAAACTCTATGTACATAAAGTCAAGGCTCATTCCCTACAAGACCCCTACCATGCTTTTAATGACACAGCAGACACCCTTGCCAAGGAAGGGGCCCGAGGGGTGGACACCTGGATGATGAATCATCCAGAGGCCAATGCAGCCCTACACATTGCAGCAGTCTGGAAGAAACCTGAACCTTTTCCCCCTTGGATGTTCTGGCAGCCCAGCATATTGACACTGAACTCAAAGAAGTGTTCAGATTCTTTGACAAAGGTACTGAAGAGAAACTTCCCACACACAACCCCTACCAGAGGCATGAAGGTAAATTACACTTGTCACCGGATGACAAGCTCATCTGGTACCAACCAGATGATTCTACCACCAAGTTGTGGGTAGTCCCTAAACATCTTAGGTCTGAATTATTGCACCAAGTGCATGATACACCTACTGGTGGACACCAGGGAGTGGAAAACACCCTCCAGAGGCTAAAGACCACCGCCTGGTGGCCTGGTGTCGTCAAAGACGTTAAACAGTACACAGATAACTGCCTTGTTTGTGTGTAAAACAACCCCATTCCCACCAAACAAAATGCCAAACTTTTACTGCAAAGACACTCTGGCCCTTGGCATGCCATACAAATTGATTTTATTGGCCCTCTGACCAATACCAGCAGAAACAACAAGTATGCTCTTGTGGTAACCAATCTTTTCTCCAAGTGGGTTGAAACTTTCCCCACTAAGACATGCACTGCTAAAACCACTGCCAAAATCCTGGTGGAGCAAATTTTCTCCAGGTGGGGTCTATCTCTTAAGGCAGACTCTGACAAAGGAACCAGTTTTACAGGTAAGTTGATGAAAGAATCCCTTGAGCTCCTTGGAGTTCAACAAAAGTTCCACATACCTTCCCACCCTCAATCTTCAGGTCAAGTAGGGAGAGCCGACAGACAGATTAAGCAAATACTTTCCAAGTTCATTGAGGACAATCCTAAACTTGGGATTCCCTGTTGCCATTACTCCTTATGTCAATCAGGGGCACACACTCAGCCACCACCCAGTTGACACCCTTTGAGGTAATGACTGGAAGACAAATGAGATTACCTGAACATCTATTGTTTGACCTGCACACCCGCACTGCAGACTGCATTTCTGTAGATCAACATGTGGAAAAACTCAGAAAAGACCTCATACACACACACTTGTATGCTGCCAATTGCATGGGCAAGGCCCAGCAACAGTCCAATATACAGTTCAACAAGCACGCACAAAAAGTGGATTGGCTGGTTGGAGATCAGGTAATGGTCCTCTGATTTACACATCCCACACACTCCTTCTCCAATAAGTGGGAAGGTCCCTACCCCATTGTCAACAAGCTCAGTTTGGCAGTCTATCAAGTTAGACTCCTACACAACAATAAACTGACTGACAAATGGTTATATGCAAACCAACTGAAACTGTATAAAGGCATATAATTACTTTTCCTCACCCCATTGGGCAGAATAGTACTAATCTACTAATGTTTGATTTTGCCTTTCAAATATACTGACAAGATGGCTATCTTGTTCCATTTTCTCCTCATCTCAGGAGTTATCCCCTGCATCCACGGCATGGTACCGAGCCTCCTACCTCACCTTGATCCTCCAGCATCTGCTCTAGAGGGAGTATCCATCAAAATACACGATAGATTGATTACTGTCCAGGAAGGTCCTGATGCTTACCTCACTGCCTCGGTTGTTGCTCCTGATAAATCTACCCTACAAATTGAGTGGCAAACCACATCGCAAGGACAAATTCTCCCTGTGGCCAAACTCTCCAACAGAACATTCCAGGGTTGGCCTAATGCTAAATTATCCCCAAATGGTTCTCTGTCCTTGCTACAAACTGCTGTTAGACATTCTGGTTTATACAATATTACTGCTTTAATTGATCCCTCTTATTGTAATTCTTTGTCTAAGGACTCTGCTCAAAAATTTTGTGCTATACACAACATGGCCTCTGCTGCCATGTTCCTTTCTGTGTTACCACCCACTGACAAACAGCTTTTGAAATGTTCAAAACACACCGCTGGTCTCCGCAGTGGTCTAACAGCTACTGCCCTACTTGGTACACTTATTAACTATTTACAATTTATGCATATAACTGTTTTGTTTAACTTGTCTTACTGGAATATGAAAGAATTTAATATGTGTCATAATACTAATACTTCAGCATTTTATAGTACATTATTAATTGATAGTTTAGCAGCATTTCAGATTCGTACTCAAGACCCTATCACCGCGGTACATACCACCGAGCATACAGGCAATTTCAGGAGACGACCAAATCCTAATGATCAAAGATATAAATGCAATACATGTGAAGTGGACAGTTCTGATGTCACTGGTGCAACAGGCACTGTCACAGGTCTCTTTGGTACAGCAATGTCTATTTGGAATAAAGCAGACATTGCTGCTATCAAATCTCATTCAGCCAAACTTCAAACTGGTTTAGTGAATAATATTCTACCTCCATTACTGCATGGTGTGGATGGCTATAGTCAGGAAGAAAGATACACTGTTTACAATATGCACGATATTGCTAAGGCATTTAAAGATTCTAAAGAAAAGAGTAATGCACTTATTGCACAGGACAACAAAGAAGCAGATAAACAATATATTGCCTGTGAGCTTTTATGCTCCGCCTATGGCTCATACATTATCACTACCATCAGTAACCTCTTCCATGATCTCGAATCTGGAAGAATCCCTGACATCATACACAACAGACGTATTTCAAAATGGTATTGTCCGCGATGCAAAACCCCTGGCTGTATTGCTATGTGTATGCAACAATCTTTAACTATTCCTCTTTCTACAGCTAGGAATTTGGGTTTTGTGACCAGACACCCTAACACTGGTCCGTGTTTTATTTCTAAGAAATGTGCTATCAGAGATACAATGTCTATTTCTTTTACTGTCTCTTTACCATGTTTTGATCCCACTACAGCTTTGTTCAACAAGTTGGCTTCAGTACACTCGATTGGGCACCTTGATGATGACATCTACAGAGAATGCCTGGACTTGCCTCCTCTATTGGTCTTTCATCCTTTCCTGGATGTCTGGGTCACTCTGCACACAGATTATTGTGCGAAGAAACAATATATCTATTTGTGTCGATGTGATTAAACCTGTATGTGGTTATTCTCCCAACAGTAACGACTGGTCCTTTTCCATGGACGATGACATCAGCACTAATGGCATAGACTTTTTGGACTCAACATTGGCTCCAGATAATCTTTACCAGTCTTATCATGAAGAGGTTCATCGCCTGTCAACATGAATTTCCAAAACGACCTACACCTGCCCGGTACAGTTGCAAAAATGGAGACTCCCAACTGTTAAAATGCAGTACAATTCTGATGGGGAGTGCTGCATTGTTACAAATTATAAAAGCTATACAAACAGAACTGCAACATGTGTTATTAATTCTCCCAACTTCTGCTTTGTACCCGACCAAAAAGTGTTATTGGACATACTGTTATTACCCCAGTCCCCCTTATGGCTGTGGACATAATTGATGGTAACCCCGATTATCTGCTCACTCTTTCCCAATATTTTCCATATTTTAATGTACACATAGATCCCCTGTCACTTACATTAAAATCACTTTTAGAGAGAAAAGACACACACCTCATTCACATCAGCAATAATATTACTAAAGCTACTGAAGCTATCCTCTCATTGATTAATGATGGTGATACGAATGATGCATTAACTAACACTTGGTTGGAGATTGCTTTTAAAGGTTTTGTTATTATACAAGCATTTTTGATATTTTTCTTGGTCATTATGCTATGCTGCCTACGGCACACACTGCGATAACACCATCAGCAGTTGGAATTCCTTTAAAACTGCATGCGTCGGGTTTGTAAATGACCCTGCTCCTGACCTTTCCTAGATTTGCCTGTGTTGCCTTGGAGCAACAATGGGGAGAATGTTACATGGGGTCCCTGCACCCTTACTGGTACCCCAGAGGTACACCATAGACAGCTAGTGCTTAGGCATATGTTATATACTAACATATAGGGCTAAGGGTATCTACCGTACAAGAGTAGATGTCAGGATATGTATTATATTATTGTTATACACTTTGCTTTCTAATATATTTATTTATATATATATATATATATATATATATTTTCTATGTATTTTTTACTTGCAAGATGTTAGGACATATGTGTCCTTGTAATGATTATGATATATAAGTCAGCATTGCCACCTTTTGGTGATTTGTACTTCTACACTGATTTGTGTAAGAATTGTAAGAACTGTAGTATTTTGTTTCACAAAGTGATGACTACTACAAAATGGTATAATGTTATCTTGAACCGTGGAGCCACCTCTAATTTAGCCAATAGGGCTCATCTCTGTAACTAGAAATGTTTCTATCAGTTACAGAGTGTGAATACTATAAAGGGAAAGGGAACATTGTTTAACCAGGAGTAGCACACTAAGCTGAAGCTTGTTTCCAGTTGCAGTCTGGGAGCACAAGGAAGTTAAGTGACTTGCTCAGGTTCACACAGTATGCAACGAGGCGGCTGTGGGATTCAAACCCAGGTCTCCAGATCTGCAGCTCAGAGCCTTAACCCACTGCACTATACTGCCTCCAACTATATATATATATATATATATATGTATATGTATATATGTATATACACACACACAAGCCTAGCTCATATCCAGTAGTCAACAATGAAAACCTATATGCCTTCAGCCAACCTCAGCCCTAAGTGACAGATATGCCATGAAGGGAGCCCATACCATCCGAAACTCCTTCATCCCTAACTTTGCCACTGAGGAATGCCTCTCCATTTCATAGATGGAGCTCATGGATGTAAAAATCTAATTCAAGGAGAGAATTTGGACTGTTTGCCAGTGGCTAAGAATAAAAAGGCATCGCCTGCATGGCCGGTAACATGTACCACTTAAGTTATTTTTGAGACAGTTTGGGGGGCAGGGGTTGTATGCCCAAGATCATTAAGGAGGGGAATAGAGGAATATGTTTCTTCAGTGCCCTGTTTTCCAGCTCCCCCACTTTGGACCACAATTCTTGGATTGAAGGACACATCCATATAATATGATACAGATCTCCCCCTGTTTGATGACACCTCCAACACTTACTGTCTTTAAGTAGTTTGATACTTTGTAAAGTGGCCAGTGTCTTATACCACCAATGTAGTAGTTTGTTCTGTATTAACCTGCTGCAGACATCTATGTAATGACCGTGTGCATTCTGCCAACATGCGGCCCACTGCGTATCTGTAAGAGTTGTGCCCATGGCCTTTCCCCAATTCTGCCGAGGTTTATCTGTCTGTGTTGGGGGAGCATCTTGGAGACTGGAGTAGATGATCCCAGCCTGTCCCTTTGCTGCAGATAACCATTTAGCCAGAGGTATGTTCTCCTTTATCCCCTCTTGTTGTTGAACATGAATATGTGCTACTGCATCACGTAGCTGCAGATATCTCTAGAAGACTCCAGGCGGGATGTCCCACCTCTTTTGAAGATTTTGAAATGCATCTATATATGTATCAGAAGGGCCTATAATGTCTGACATGTATTGTATCCCTTGCCGAGCCCATGAATGCCAGTATATGGTGGTATGGCCTATAGTTATCTGGGGGTTATGCCATAATGGAGTATATAAGATGGGTGTGGGGGAAGTTTTGAGTTGGAAGTGGAGTTGTTTCCAATACTTTAGAGTGGGACCAATAGTGGGATGCTGCATGTAAGAAGTGCCCCATAACAGGGATGCCAAATTAAAAGTATCTGTTAAGTCTCTTTCCATGGCAATCCACTGTGGGTTTTCAGAACAATTAACACAGAGCCAATGAAGGGTCTAGGCTGTGTGATAGGCTATTTTATATCCCTCCAGCCAGGGTAATCCCCAACCCCCCCCTTCTTCCACTATGCCCTCAGTTTGCTCCGACTGTACCGTGGTGTGTTTTGTCCCCATAGAAAAGTTCCTACCATCCTATCCCATCTAGCACACCATGAGGGTGGGAGATACATCAGAATGTGGGAGAGAAAATAGGTTATCTTGGGGGCCAGAGTCATCTTAACTGGTGAGATCTTACCAGCCACGGTGAGGTTTAGCCAGGTCCATCTGTTCAACTCCTGCTTGCGTTCTGCCATTAAGGACCCTAAGTTCATTTCCCATACCACATCCAACTGTGGGGAGATTTTAACCCCCAAATATGTCAGGCCTTCCTTTGCCCATTTGAGCTCTGTAACCGGACAATTATGAGGCGTGCATATCTTGTTAATGGGAAGTATTTCTGTCTTGGTGTGGTTCACCTTAAGACCTGAAAACTTTGTAAACATTTGAAGGAGAGCTGTGAGAGGGTGAATCACTGTATGTAGATCTGCCAGGGGAATGAGCAGGTCATCTGCATACATAAGGGTATTGTAGCCATTATCTTTTATGGGAATTCCACAAATATCTTTGAGCTGTCATATAGCTGCTGCCAGTGGCTCTACTGCCAATATGAAGAATGGGGGGGAGGGGTCAGTCTTGCCTGGTGCCCCGCCCTAGAGGGAAAGAGTTAGGCAAAATATTATTAGTAGGAACTTTAGCCATAGGGAGGGTATGTATAGCCTTTATCCAGGAGCAGAAACTAGGCCCAAATCCAAATCTCTTAAGTACTAAAAAAAGGTAGTCTCACTCCAAAGAATCAAACACTTTTTCAGAATCTACAGCTACCTCAGCTGCTGGGGTTGGGAGGGACTTAGCTTTGTTCATTAAACTGATAAGAGATTGGATGTGGTCTGCACTATACCTGCCCCGTGCAAAGCCCACTTGAGAGGGGTGTATTAATTCTGGGAGGAGAGATTTAAGGTGATTGGCTATCACTTTGGCATAAATGTTACTGTCCATCAAGATGAGAGACATAGGTCTGTAATTGCCTGCTCTGGTAGGGTATTTCCCCTTCTTGGTGAGAATAGTGATTACTGCTTCCTGCATGGTCGGTAGGAATTGCCCCACAGTTCTGGCTTCCGGGTATACCTGTGTTAGGATAGGGGTGACCAGTGGAGCCACAGCCTGAAAAAATTCTGCTGGAAAGCCATCCCCACCTGGGGTTTGGTCTTTTTGAAGGGATAACAGAGCCTGCTGAACTTCTGGTTTTGTAAGTGGCATATCCAGATTTTGTTGTTGTATATGGGACAGGTTAGGGAGGTGTAGCTTATCCAGGAATGCCACTGTGTCGCGGATGGGGGAAGGATATGGAGATGTATACAACTGGTGATAAAATTCATCCATGATATTGCTGATTTCAGAGGGGGGAGGTACAGAGCTTTTGTATGGGCGGATCTAATAGGCGTGCTATGTGTCGACTAGCTTGCTGTTTTCTTAGTTGGTATGCCAACACCATCCCATTTTTATCCCCCCCTTCCCAGTATACATGCCTGATATGCAGCATAGCTAGTTCCATTTTCCTGGAAATGAGTTCAATAACTTCCATCCAAAGCCTGAGCACCTCTTTCTTATGTTGAGAAACAGAGTTAGGATCCCTGGACTGTTTTAAGAGGTGTTCAGCAGCAACCAATTGTTGCTCCAGGGTTACCAGTTTACATTCCCTCAACTTCCTCCTATGGGAGGCAAACCCCATCATTTTCCTCCCTATTGTGGCTTTATAGGCCTCCCATGTATTACCAGCTGATGTGTCAGCAATAGGGTTGTCTAGGAAGAATTGCCTTGATTCTTGAGTGATCTATGTGCAACCCTCCCCCCCACTGCCCCCCCCCTTGTTTAACTAGCAGGGCTTCTCCTCTCACCACAAATGTCTTGGGGCAACAGAGAGGGGTGGGGTTACATACTAAGAAAAAGACATAAAGGAAGGGAGAAATGGCCACCATAGACTTGGTGGACCAGACTGTTATACAAAAACAGTCAACCAAGTGAAACATAGAAACATAGACTTTGACGGCAGATAAGGACCACTTGGCCCACCCAGTCTGCCCATTTCCCTACCTACTGGATAAGCTGCAGATTCTAGTTAACCAACAGCCTATTTCCTGCAACCCCCCACTATAATTGCCTTATGTCTGTCCCATGCATGTTTGAATTCCTCCACTGTTTTAGACCCCACAACCTCTCCAGAAAGGCAGTTCCATGCGTCCACCACTCTCTCCGTGAAAAAGAATTTCCTCACATTACCCCTGAGCCATCCCCCCTTTAACTTTAAATTGTGCCCCCTTGTCCTTACACATCTCTTTTTCTGACAGATGTTACGCTCCTGGACTTTGTTGATTCCCTTGAGGTACTTAAAAGTTTCTATCATGTCCCCCCTGTCCCTCCTTTCATCAAGGGTATACATATTAAGCTCTCTTAGTCTCTCTTCATATGGTTTCTGATGTAGACCCTGCACCATTTTAGTTGCCCTCCTCTGGACTGCTTCCATCCTGTCTATGTCCTTGCGTAGATGAGGTCTCCAAAACTGCACGCAGTACTCCAGATGGGGTCTTACCAACTGTCTGTATAGAGGGATAACTACTTCCCTTTTTTTACTTGTGATGCCCCTCCCTATGCATCCCAGTATTTCCCTGGCTTTCCCTACTGACTTCTCACATTGCATACCCATCTTTAGCTCATCTGATATGACTACACCAAGATCCCTTTCCATTATTGTTGTTGTTAGTACCTCCCCTGCTATTGTGTACTCTTCTCCTGGATTTTTATTTCCCAGGTGCATTACTTTGCACTTCTTTGCATTGAATCTAAGTTGCCATATGTCTGACCATTCCTCCAACCTTGACAAGTCCCTTCTCATCCTTTCTACACCCCCCCTTGTATATTAACTCTGTTACGGATCTTTGTGTCATCCGCAAAGAGGCATACCTTTCCTTCCAGACCCTCTGCAATGTCACCTATAAAGATGTTAAAGAGGACTAGACCCAGTACTGAGCCCTGAGGTACTCCACTAGTAACCCCCCTTTCTTCAGAATGTGTTCCATTCACTATTACCTTCTGTGTCCTGTTGTGCAGCCAGTTTTCTACCCAGGCTACCACCCTGGGACCCTCTCCCAGGCTGGATAACTTGATTATTAATCTTTTGTGCGAGACTGTGTCAAATGCCTTGCTAAAGTCTAGGTAGGCCATATCCACAACCCCTCCCTGGTCTATTACTTGGTCACCCAGTCAAATAAATCGATTAGATTTGTCTGACATGACCTTCCTGCTGTGAATCCATGCTGCTTTGGGTCCAGTGCCCTGCTGGCCTCTAGGTACTCAACAATTATTTCTTTCAGAAGTGATTCCATCATTTTCCCAACCACTGAGGTCAAACTAACAGGTCTGTAGTTTCCTGCTTCTGCCTTGCTCCCACTTTTGTGAAGGGGAATCACATCTGCCCTCCTCCGGTCCTCAGGTACCACCCTATCTTCCCATGATTTGTTAAAAAGTGTGGTTAGTGTGGCAACTACCTGGTGTGATGCTTAGCCAGCTGGTTATGACTGCTCATGATATTTGTATGTAGAATGTGGTATGTGAGTGTCTTTCATACAGGATATATTAATCTGAAACCAGGAGGTAATTAAAAGACTAGAGACTTAAGGATCTCTTGTTTTCCTGACTTAATTAGAGCTGACCCAGCTACCAAGATAGGGATCGTTAACTTTTATGATGTTTTAGAGGAAAAAAACATTTTTATGCCATGGTGTGAAAAGTCATAAAAATCCTTTGATGTGCCCTGGGCAGGGGAACTGTTCGAGATCAAAGAGGGGATGTTAATTAAGGAGTCATATTGGGAAATTCATTTTTGCTGAAGTCACAGTATTTAAAATATCTCCTGACTGAAAGATCATTGTTTGTATAATTTTTATATTCTAAAAGGAGGAGCTAGACGGTATCATAGAAGGGGTAGCAATACGGAGTTTTTAAAACTGTATTCTGTGTTTCAACTGGGTGACATTTCTTTTTGGGCCCATAAGAAACAAGATCTAACTTAAGCACGGTAAAGAGGTAATACATTAGATAGAAAAAGTCTAATTGTATTGTGGTAGGAGTTTATGTTTTGTACTTTAATCTTGTTCTTTTAAGTGATTGTATGCTTTTTGATATAGTGTTCTTTGTTTACATTTTTCATGCTTTTATCATCTTTAAGTAAAGTACCCTTTATATTTTAAAAAGACTGCCTGAGTGTGCCTTTGAAGTTCTTTTTGCATGTGATGTATACGTGGTTAAGTTGACAGCTGTTCTGATGGGCTTGATGATGTTACCTAACTAGGAAAAGGTAATAATGTACCTAAGGTCTTTTATAGTTTTAAGGGTTCATTTTGGATACCTGGTTAGGTGCCCTTAGGCAAAAGATATCTGGCATCCCCCCTGAAGAGCAGATTATCTGACCCTGTACATTTGGGTATGCTAGCAAAAGGTTCACAGTTTGAATCCCCCCAGAACCTGAGACTAAAGGTGATTCGGACCCACAAGCAGACAGGAGGGTTACCCTGTCTGTTACCTGTTCACATAACTGCAGTCAGGGGTTGGCACTGTGGGAGCAGAGGGCCTGATCTGCTGAGTGTGTTTGTGACACCTGACACACACCTGGTGGGACCATTTACCATGGCCAGCAACCCAGGTCCCTGGGAGAAAATGTTTGCTCACAATTATGCTAGGTTTGCACTTCTGGACAGGGGCACCCAAGTAAATCCAGACACATAGAAACACTAGCATTACTGTCCAAACCAGGCTGGGATTCTAGAGTGTGGCTCTTATTTATGTAAGAAAGTAGGAATAATCACAAAGCTAAGATGTACCCCATGGGGCTACACATACTGGTATTGCAGATTCTCCAGGGCACAGAAATTCCTGAATTCTCATTTAGTATAGAAACATAGAATTTGATGGCAGATAAGGACCACTTGACCCACGCAGTCTGCCCATTTCCCTACTTAACGGATAAGGTGCAGATCCTAGTTAACCCACAGCCTACTTCCTCCTAACCCCACCCCCTAGAATTGCCTTATGACTGTCCCATGCATTCTTGAATTCCACCACTGTTTTTGACTCCACAACCTCTTCAGAAAGGCTGCTCCGTGCATCTACAACCCTCTCCATGAAAAAAATACTTCCTCACATTACCTCTGAGTTGTCCCCCTTCTAGTTTCAAATTGTGCTCCCTTGTTCTTGCACACATCTTTTTCTGAAAGATGCTACCCTCTTGGACTTTGTTGTTTCCCTTGAGGTACTTGAAAGTTTCTATCATATCCCCCTTTCCCTTCTTTCCTCGAGGCTATACATATTAAGCTACTTTCGTCTCTCTTCATATGTCTTCCGGTGCAGACCCTGCAACATTTTAGTTGCCCTCCTCTGGACAGCTTCCATCCTGTCTATGTCTTTCGGAGACTGGGTCTCCAGAACTGCGCGTAGTACTCAGATGGGTCTCACCAGCTGTCTGTACAGAGGGATAATAATTTCCTGTTTTCCACTGGTGATGCCTCTCCTATGCATCCCAGTATCCCCCCAGCCCTCCTTGCTGCCCTCTCACATTGCTTGCCCACCTTTAGGTCATCTGATATGACTACCCCCAGGTCCCTTTCCATTTTGTTGTTGTTAGTATCTCACCCACCATTGTGTACTCTTCCCCTGGGTTTTTGTTTCCCAGGTGCATTACCTTGCACTTCTTAGCATTGAATCTAAGCTGCCATACATTTGACCATTCCTCTAACCTTGCCAAGTCCCTTCTCATCCTTTCCACCCTACCTTGTGTAATCAACTCTGTTGCAGATCTTTGTGTTGTCTGCAAAGAGACATACTTTTCCTTCTAGTCCCTCTGCAATGTCACTTAAAAAGACACTGAAGAGGACTGGTCCTAGTACAGAACCCTGTGGTACTCCACTAGTAACTCCCCTTTCTTCAGAGTGGACTCCGTTTACTATTACCCTCTGTGTCCTGTTCTCCAGCCATTTCTTTACCCAGGATACCATCTTGGGACCCACTCCCAGGCTGGCTAACTTGTATATTAATTTTTTGCGTAGGACTGTGTCAAATGCCTTGCTAAAGTCTAGGCAGGCCATGTCCAAAGCCCCTCCCTGATCTACTACTTTGGTAACCCAGTCAAAGAAATGTATTAGATTCATATGACATGACCTTCCCACTGTGAATCCATGCTGCATTGGGTTCTGTGCCCCTCTGGCCTTTAGGTACTCAACAATTCTTTCCTTCAGAAGTGATTCCATCATTTTCCCTATCACTGAGGTTAAACTAACAGGTCTGTAGTTTCCTGCCTCTGTCTTGCTCCCACTATTGTGAAAGGGGAATCACATCCGACCTCCTCCAGTACTCAGGTACCACCCCATCCTACCATGATTTGTTAAAAAGAGTAGTCAGTGATGTCACTAGTTCTACCCTTAGTTCTTTTAGAATTCTGGGACGAATCCCATCAGGCCCCATTTCTTTGTCCACCTTCAGTTTTAAGAGTTATTTCAGAACCCTTTCTTCTGTGAAAGGACTAATATCAACTCCCCTATCCAGAGTGCTTCTATTGACTGGATTAGGTATTTCCCCCTGCTTTTCCATTGTGAATACTGAGCAGAAGTATTCACTCAGTATCCCTGCTTTTTCATTGTTGCTCTCTGCCCAACCACCTTCCTCTTTGTTTAGCCTCAGTATCCCTGCTTTAGTCTTTCTTTGCTCCCTAATGTACCTATAAAAGGTTTCATCCCCCTTCTTAACCAAGTTGGCTATCTTTTCCTCAGGTTGGGCCTTTGCTATTCTTACTGCCTTACCCGCTTCCTTCTGCTTTAACTGGTACAGTTCTCTGTCCTGTTCCTTCTGTGTTTCCTTATACATCTTGAATGCTATCTTTTTCTCCCTTACCTTCCCAGCCACTTCTTTTGAGAACCATAGTGTTTTTTTCTTTCATTTTGATTTATTTATTTGCTTCACACAAAGGTTTGTTGCCTCTGTGATGGCGGTTTTGATGTTTCCCCATTGTTGCTCCACCCCACCTTCTTGCCTGTTTGCTAGTGCTTTTCTGAGGCACTCTCCCATTTTGACAAAATCAGCCCTCCTGAAGTCCAGCACCTGTACTTTTGTGTGGCTTGACTCTACAGCTAAGTTCATCATGAACCATACTGTTTGGTGGTCGCTTGTTCCCAAATGGCTACCCACTTTAAGATCAGCGATCCTCTCTCCATCCCCATTTGAGAGTACCAGGTCTAAGATTGCTCTCTCCTGAGTGGGTTCCAAAACTAGCTGTATTTGCTTTGCTAGCCTTGTTTTTACAGGGGGCTTCCAGAGACATTGCTGAAGGCTGGACCCTGGTGGAAAGTTTAATGGGTGTGTGCATATTATTAATGTTACTTTCCGACTTTGTGTTGACTGCTATTAAAGGTACAAGGTCACTAGCTGGGTTTGTGGGTGGTTATAGCTTCCCAGAGGGCTATAACAGGTTAGATAGTTATCTCCATTATTGTTACTCTGGGTGGAGGCACCTTAATATTGAATCCAGGCCCCTCAACCTGTTAGGAGGAATACAGACAGGGGTAGTAACCTTAGGGATAGTGTCATCTAGGGGTTGCATGCAGCAAAAATGCCGGACCAGTTCGATAGATGTAGGTCAGATAGGAGGGCTTCGACATTAAAGACTTGAGTGGGCAATACCATAGATATTTAGGGGGGAGTAAGGGTGAGACTTCCTGCAGCAGAACATTATGCAGTAGTCGCTGAAAGCATCAGGTAAGGTGCCAGCAGATGTATATTTTAGAGGGTGGCATCCTAAACCCAGTCGATTACAGAGTGGTTGGCAGAGTGGTTGTTTAATCTGGGTGGCTCGGAGAGACGGATAAGGTTTTGGGCCTCGATTTCACAGGAGATGGGTTTGGCATGTGTGGAAAGCCAGTTTACATTGAAATCTCCCAGAACTAATAGTTCATCTGGATGGGTGAGGGGCAAGGGATGCTATGGTGGCTATGACAGAAGACAAAACTGGGAGAGAAGCAGCAGATCTCTATGTAAAGAGGGGAGGTAGATGGGAAGGACAACTTAAGGAGCAGCAGCTCATAAGAAGACGGCAAGGCATGCTGTAGTATGGTGGAGAAGGGGAGCGAGTCAAGTACATAGGCAGCAGCACTACTGCCCCTTTCCTCTTTGTCATGTCTGAGCATTGAGTATCCAGGGTGGTCCACAGAGGAGTTGGGAATTTTGGATGATAACTAGTCTCAGTTACACATAAAACGTCTGGGGAGTTTAGGGACAGACAAGCCATTATGTGGTCCATTTTAGGTAACAAGTTCCAGGCATTTAGATGATAAATGCCAAGGCCACTCAATCTGGGGGCAGTGGTAGCAGTTGGGCTGGGGTTGGGTTCAACATCGCCAGCCATTTGGAGGAGAAGGAGACAGGGAAAGAGAAACCTGCGGTAACGACTTTTATTTTGGTGGTTGAAGGAGCATGTTCCCAGTTTGGCAGTGAGGGTGTGACAACCGTTGAGGGGAGAGAGCATTAGAGGGGAAGCAGAGGTGGGGATAAGTGCTAGGGCAGGGTGGGTGTGGAGAGGAGTGGAGGCAAGAGGGGGAGAGCTAACGGCTGACTAAGGGGGGCAGGAAAAGTCAAGGAGGGAGAATGATGTGAGGAGTGTGTGTATGGGAGGGGGGAAGAAATGAGGGGAGAGCAGTACCTAGGAGCATTGGGGAGAGAGAAGGGGAATGGTAGTGACTAGAAAGATAGGGAGGAAAAGATGCCGAGGCAGGGGGAGACATGTTTCTGGAAAACAGTGGGATGGGAAAAAAGGGAGTGTGCTCATGTTATACACTGTGACCAGCTTACAGAACTGGAGGGTTTGGGGCTGGGATGGATTATATCAGTGTAGGTGAATTATAGGGAGCAGTGTGGCACAGCAGAACTGAACAGACTAGGTGGCAGTGTGACAAAAACTAGAGAGGAAGGCTGTAGGGTATATTATTATGGTCTCTGCCTGAGAATTTGATGGCAGTAATAGCTTAGTGGGCACTGGCTGCAGAATGTCTGAAAGCAGAGACCAGGGTTTGAAACCCAAGGCCTCGATGTGGGACACAGAGAAATTGGATCAGGTGGAAAAGATGAAGCTGAAGGACATCATAAACATAAAATGAATCAGCAGTGATCCAACAATGAGGGAAAGGGGAAGGGTCATTTGGAAGAGCTTACTCTGACTTTTGGAAGGGGGTGAAAAGTGGGCTGATGGGTTCTGAGTGAACCTTTAAAGGCAACACCACCCCTCGGTGAGACAGTGGCTGGTGCGGGTTGACTGGGTTAGTGCAACCACGCTGACTGCAGTACAGGGGATCTGAACTCCAAAAGGATTCTGGTGGTAGACTACCGGATGGTTGCAGAGTGCAGTGGGCAGCTCCGGGGCTCTGGTGGGCAGCTCCTGTGTGCAGAGGAGGATGCTGATGCTGGTCCTCACCCTGTGCATATGTAGGGAAAGAGTTGGGCTACATTCAGGGAAACCAGAGAGAGAGGGGCAGTTGTGGGGTTAGAGATCAAGAAAACAATAGCAGCAGGTTTGAGACGGGAAAGGGGAGAGGAATAACACCAACAGACCTGCCTTGTTTCCACAGCTGGGTACCAGCTGAAGCACCGGGAACTCCCGGGAATTATTTTAAGGGTAAACACTGGTACCAGTGGGGTAAGGGTCTTGCCCCCCAGTACATGTGAAAAACAGGAGTAATAACAGGATTACAAATGACTGGGCTGCCACAGTTTGGTGGGGGTTTGCACTGTGTGTTTATTTAGCTGACCAAGCCTGTTCAAGCACCATATTTCTGCCAGGTTCAAAGCATTCATGGGTTGCATTATTACAACAGTTTTATTTACACCCCCATTCATTCATGAATATCCTGAAATAAATCTTTTGTGAATTATTTGAATGTTGACTTGTGAGCATATTACTAGTAGAGTGTCATTAACTGCATTTTATCACAAATTGTCACTGCACTGTTGAATTACCTGCATGGATGACACTGTGGGGAGGTGGATAGGTACTGCATCTCAGGGGGTTGTACCACTCTGATACCAGGCCCATTTAAACCTAATCTCTGGGTGGAGGCACTGCACAATTCAAAGTCATCTGGAAATGAACCCCTCAATCAGGAATTTAACAACCCAGGCCCTTCAATCTTGTTTGAGCCCACAAGGCAGGGTAGGAATGGCAACATCTACAATGACCCAGTTACATTTGCTGAATCAAGTCTAAAGATTAGGGTCCCCATATTGAAAAGGTCAGTATAGAATGGCTCTATGATGCCAGTTTGACAACTATTTCGTTGACCAGCATCAAAGCACCAAGCTCCTTGTCGACTGTGAGTTGCAGTCAGCAGGGCGCCGCACACAGCAAGGCCTATGGTTTTCTTCGGGGGCTTTACCCCCAAACCCCCCACATGGGGGGCTCTGCCCCTGCACCTCCCATCACTAGGGATGCCAACTCCATCAAATTTTATGATGTTCAGCAGCTCTCATAACAAGCATAAACTGCACCCCCTATCCATCAGAAACAGTCATGGAGTCACCCTGAAACAGGTTCAGCCTGTAAGTACCTTGGGATTACTCTTGACCCTCATCTAACTTACTGTGTCCACATTGACTCTGTAGCCAAAGCAGCAAATACTTGTCTTAGCCTTCTCTTCTGGCATAGGCAACGTCTTACCCCAGAAGCCTTGACTGTCGCCGTTCAGAGCTCTGTTGTCTCCATTATTGACTATGGACTTATCATCTATGGCTCTGCCCCCACTACCGCTCTTAGACACATATCCACCTCCCTCAATAAGGCCTGCCAACTTCTTACTGGATCCCACCACCTCACACATATGTGCAACCTCTATGCACAAACTGGATGGCTGCAACTCATCAATCGGTTGATATACCTAACCTGTACCATGGCGAAGAAAATAACTGTGGGCCTTGCGCCCCCTGGAGTGTCTGCACTCCTGCACCCTAGCAATAACCCCAACTCAACCAGGGGGTCTGAATCATAGCTCCTGTAGATTCCACATTGTTGTACCTCACAAGGTCAAACATCTTTTGCCTACAGGGTGCCCAGCTGGCTAGATGGTCTAAACAGTTACATCTCCTCCACGCCTACCCTTGGTGCATTTAAATCAAGCCCTACACCTCTCTCTCACTGCCTCTAGCCTCTGTGACTGCCTCCACTAGCTGACCCCATGAATATTTCCCTAACCTTATCAGTTCTCTCTCCGATTAACACTTGAATACCCCTTAGCACGCACTTCCCCATGTTATGTCTGCGACAATGCCTGTGGCTGCACTCCTCCGCTATAGCTCTCCACCCCCTCTACTCTTCCTCTCTCTTGTCCTCTATCCTCTCTGCACCTCATCCGCTATCTCCTTGTAACCTAACCTCCAAAACTTGTTTTGTTTCTCAGATGCTTTGTAGCTCTGTTTAGCTTACACTTTTGTAACCTTGTCCTATGTATTGAATTTGTAATCTGACTTACATGTCTTATGTTTTGAATTGTAACCTGACATGGAACCTTTGTAAAAGAGCCCTGGCTCAAAGGTATTGTAATCCTAAACCAAATAAATAAATGAAAAAAAACTCTGAGTCGGAGTTGGTTCAGGGAGGGGGTGCAAGATGGGGAAAAGTGTTGCCTGGTCGTGGGTGCAATCCCTACAGCGACATGGTGCTGTAGTTGGCAGCGATGTATGTTGCTGTAGGGGTTTCATGGTGGGAGGTGTATACTGTACAGAACTAACCTAGAATAGTGCCTGCACTCCAGGCTGGGCCATATTTAGAGACCCCTGAAAATACAGCCTACACCTATCAGTATGATGTTGCTAACCATATTGTTTCGCCAATGCAAATGAGGGACTCTCACACTCATAATGGTGCAATAGTATATTCAAATGGTTCTGGTGACACTAAACAGTCCCCAGCACAGCACTGTTTACCACAGCAGAAAAACATGTCAATGCAGCATAAGGGACACACACCCTGCCCCTCCCCCCCAGTCTAGTGGACCCCTCATAAAAACATAGAAATTGTGGGCAAATAAGGACTGCCAGGCTCATCCAATCTGCCTGAAAGCCCTACACTAGTTTGTGGCATCTGACCCTATCTGGTCAATGGCTTTTCACTCCTTCCCACCTCTTATTTATTTATTTGTTTGTTTGTTTGTCTTTGTTTACCAGGTAAGTGCACTGATCCAATGGACCATTTTCAGTCACGACTTGGGCCACATATGTGGCGCACAAACCATGTACAGAAGTAATACATGGTAAAAACATATGATACAGCAGTAATACATGGTAAAAACATATAATACAGGGAAGATACACACCTCTAAAACTTGAGGTCAGTCACAACATAGTGAAGAAAAAAAAAGTCAAGAAAGTCAAAACAATTTAGCATCACTTAATGTTCCATCAATAATAATACAAGCGACAGCAAACATAACATAAGAAATAATATCAGCCGTAGCAGTTTATGCAGGAAGCAATGCCCACATGTATTTCAGACAGACTGGAAAACTAACACTGAGATTCTTGAAAAATCAGTTAGCAGCTGTATAATCTGTGGCAACAGCTGTAAACATTTACCACTGCTACAGAAGGAGAGAAAGTAGGAGGGAGAAGAGACACACAGTCTGGAGCAATAAAACAAGGTAGCATATGAAAAGCATGACAGCAGTCAGACTGGGAAAAATATCTCCCGCGTGACAGTTGTGTGTGAGGTTCATGAGCCTGGGAGGGTTACCTTCCCAAGTGTGGTCCAGTGGAACAGGTGCAAGTTGACTCAATTGCAGCCAGGTATGCAGGTTAGCCTTGAAAGACAAATGGCAGATAGACGAGTGAATGGCCAGAGGCAGCGTGTTCCAGAGGAAAGGGGCAGAGATGGAGAAGGCTCTACTACCCATGACAGCAGAGACATTTGGGACTTCTAAAAGGGAAACAGATGTTGCCCTGATGCTCCTGGGAGCCATTCTGATAGCAAGCAGAGCAGTATAGGGAGATAGCTGCTTGTTTCTGACAGATCTGTCAACTAAATAGCCCGTGGTATAGTTGAAGCGGCCCTGTAAGGGGAGCCATTCCAGGGACCGGTAGAGTACGCAGTGGTGGGTGGAGTATGGGGTTTGGAGCACAAAGTGACATATGGAATTGTATGTGATGTTTAATTTGGAGCATAGTGAAGAGGACATGATGGAGTATACAGGGGAGCAGTAGTCAAGCAGGGGCAGAAGGTTCCCTTGTGCAATGGCTAGTTGTGCTTCTGTGGACAGCATTTGTTTTTGTCGGTACGCAGCTCCCAGTTTTTGGTGGATTTTCTGCACAGTTATTAATGTGTTCCACAAAAGTAATGGAGGGATCAAGAGTAACACCAAGATATTTAAAGGAGGGCACATTTTCAAGGGGTGGGCCAGTTCAGGTGAGAACCAGTAGGCTCGCATTCGTTTTGGCCGTCTTGGCCAGAAAAGGTTTTGAGCTGAACAGCATGGCTTTTCATTAACAAGTAGCTTATTGGTGAGGAACCAGTTATGAGCAGTGCAGTAACTGGTGGATAAATTGGCCGAGACTAGATCTAGAGACTTACCACTATGGATTAGCTCTAAATCATCAGCATGTAAGAGAGGTTTACAAGTGAGGCTGTCTGCTAGAAGTGCATTGATGAACATGGAAAATAGCAAAGGCCCAAGTATGGACCCCTGGGGGACAGCAGTGAGAGTTGGTAGAGGGGAGGAGTGATATTTACCAATTTTAACAGTCTGAGATGTGCCCGATAGGTAACTCTTGAACCAGGATGTAGTGTCA
The DNA here is from genome assembly GCA_016271365.2 of Neoceratodus forsteri. Classification (NCBI taxonomy): domain Eukaryota; kingdom Metazoa; phylum Chordata; order Ceratodontiformes; family Ceratodontidae; genus Neoceratodus; species Neoceratodus forsteri. Next base: position 46,599,101 of record CM057455.1, read on the forward strand.
GCTGAGCAATCAAAACAGGGTAGGACGGAGAGGAAGGAGAGAGTGATGGTCTACAAGGTCAAAGGCCTTAGACAGATTGACAGATACTGCACCTGTGGCCTTGCCCTTGTCCATGTTCCTAAATATGTGGTCAGAGAACAGCATTAGAGCAGAGGAGGTACTATGATGCTTGTGGAAGCCATGCTTGAGGGGAGATAGAAGGTTGTACTTATCGAGATGTTAAGGTGTCTAAGTGCCCTTATGTCTGTCTCATGCATGTTTAAAATCCTCCACTGTGTTCGCCTCCACCACCTCCTGTGGCAGTCTATTACACATGTCTACCACCCTCTCTGTGAAGAAAAACTTCCTCACATTCCCTTTAGCTTGCCACCTTCCAATTTCATATCATCTCCTCTTGTTATTCTATAGAATCATAGACTGTCTACCCAGTACCTCCGTTGCATCTATACCCTCCCTAATTTACATGCACACTACTCCCCCTTTCCCCCTTTTCAATCTCCCATACCTCCTGAACAGAGCATACCCTGGCACATTAACACCCCTCCTGAACAGAGCATACCCTGGTACATTAACACCTCCGTCATGATTTGTGGTGTACCAGGTCTCTGTTAATGCTGCTGTGTCCAGGTTTGCCTCTACTAACAATGCTTCCAGGTCTTGGATTTTATTCCCCAGGCTGCGAGCATTTGTAACCTTGGCCGTCCATGTTTTGCTGCCTATTTGCTCTTTACTCATGCCTTTGCTCCTCTGCTTTCTTCCCTCCCTCATTTTACCTTTTTGTGCTGCCTTCCTACCTCTGCCTTCCCCTCTTAGCCTGATTTAGGTGACGCTGTCTGCATTTTGCCTTCCTGCTCCTCATTTCTGGCTTCTCTTTCTGGAGGGGGTGGGCTCATAGAGTCTCCCCTTTCCTGTTGCCCCCCTTAGCTAGTTTAGTCCTCTATGGCTTCCTTCAGTTGTTGATTTTGCTCTAACGGGGAGTTGCATCAACAACACATCAGAACTAGTCTGCCGTCTACACCACCATGGACATTGATGTAGCACTCAACCACTTTATCCAAATCTTTAATGCTGCCTGTGACATTTTTACTTCCCTGACCAGAAGGAAAAGCAAAGGATCCCATAAATCCTGGATAAGACTCAGGTGTTGGTGGTGGATCCAGGTCACTGGACAGTGGAAATGATGGCAGGGTTTCCACCCAGGGCTCTGGCTTGGGGGTAACCAGCTGCCTTCCTCTGAACACTGCACTGCCTTACACAAGCAAACATCCTGGAGAACAGAGCAGGACCACTGGAGCCGTAAATGTAATCACTGACTGCCTCTTGAAGAGCTCCTTTGTGAGGGGTGTTTACATTAATGTCCTACTACTCTGACTTATTATTTTTTGGGATGCCTGTCAGCCCTCTGTGCATTGAGGATTCAACAGCATTTGGAGCGAGCTTGGAGAGCCTCTATTCTGCTCTCTGGACGCTGATTTCATTGCACTGTGTTAGCAACTGATTTTATTTTGATTCCCGGTACTGTGTAACTCATGCAACTTTTACAATTAGCATTCATTTACTGTTGGGCTGTTTCTAGCGTTCTGCCCTCTTGTCTGTGACCGGACAGTATAATCAGTGTACTGTTTGAACACAGACATTTTTAGCTAGCTTGTTAGTATTGTGCCGCTAGCTCTGTGTATTCTCTCAGGAGGTTATTCACTCTATTTGCAGGCGTCCATACTGCAAGTTGCAATTACTCTTGCAGGGCACAGGCCTCAGTCAGTGCCATTGTTTCTCTCCCACCAGTCAGCTTCTAGCTCACACATGCGCACTGGGATTATTCCTACCCCGAGGACGTGCATGTGCAGTAGTGTCTAACCTATCCTGTTGCTAGCCAGACTCTCACTGCATACTAATACCTTATCCCTTTGTTTGCTGTCCCTATTTAGGCCACGGGACCACACTCCCCAAGTACACTCCACTGCCTTACACAAGCAAACATCCTGGGGAACAGAACAGGACCGCTGGTGCCCTAAAGGTAGTCGATGACTACCTCTTGTGAGGGGTGTTTACATTAATGTCCTCCTACTCTGACTGATTGTTTCTATGTAAGTAGCCGACATTTAGAGACATGTGCAAGACTTTTTTACCAAAATGCTGAGCTGTTCACAGGTCAATGAGTGGGAGTCCATGAGTTCATCAGAGGGTCTAAAGTGGAAACGGGTGTCCTCCTTCTTTCACCTCCCACACCCCTACCACAGCCTGGTAGATACACTATAAATATTTATTTATTTTATTTATTGAAAAGTTTCATCAGGAAAGGCATACTGAACAATATAAACTTGTTCATCTCACAGAGCATCCAGGGGGAAGGGGAACATGGGAGTACAGTAATCAAAAGCACATTTCCATGTGGTGCTATATAAAAGTATATATACAATAGCCAACAACAGATTTCCAAAGGTAATATAAAACAGAGAAGCAACAGAGTGAAAAAACAGTACATTAGTAACATTAGATAAACATTGGGATTTGATGTGAGAGGAGCAAATTAACAGCAGTTCATATTAATACATTCAGTGCAGACAAGGAAGTGCAATAAGGTACATTGGTTACTCCTCACGTTAAGTGCTAGTCTGGGGGGGAGAAGGGAATAAAGGAAAGGAAAAAACAGGACAGGGAAAAGAAAAAAGGAAGAAATGAAAGAGGAGAGAGAAGGAAGGCAGGAGGGGGGAGGGAGAGGGAGGAGGAGGAAGAAGAGAAAAGGGGAAAAAATACATATAAAGGAGGTGATCTGAGAAAAAACATTGCCAATTCATTAATGTTGCTGTTATTGTTAATTAGAGAGATAAATATTTTTTTTTTTTTTTTTATTTATTTCTTCTCCTTCTTTTCTCTTTCTATAGACAACTAGTAGGCACCTGTCGAGGGCTCATCGAACATCCTAGCTCATAGTGTAAAAATGACACACAGTGACATCAAGTTTTAGGGGGGTGGGATCTGGAATCAGTAGGATTCCGGTACACACTTTTTTTTTCAGAGGGTGGGGGGAAGGGAGGTTTTTTACAAAAGAGTCCAGCTTAACATATCAATAATGGATAATCTAATCAGAAAGAAACAAACTAATTGGCATAATGGTTTGGGGGGCCTGGCTTTATATTATATAAAACAGAATATGAGTAATTATTTTCATTTGTTGTCTTGGAATGTTAAAGGCCTAAAGAACAAAACAAGGATGCTGTGTATTATAAAATTCATGCAAAAAAAAAAAGGAAATTGACGTAACAAGGTTGCAGGAACCCCATTTTTTTACTAATGAATCTATATGGTTTAGGAACCATGGGGTGCAGAGATTCTTTCAAATTACATAAATAACTCTAGCAGCATTGCTATTTTATTTAAAAAACAAAACCCTTATCCAAAAATAAAACAGAAACAGACATGCAGGGATGATGGGCAATAACTGACATAAATATACCTAATTTAAGGGCAACATTGGCAACTATTTATGCACCAAATGAAAATAGTCCTAACTTCACCCCAATAGTTCCTAAACCAAATAGATTCATTACTAAAAAATGGAAAACATGGTACACAGAGAACCATGACTGGGATGTTAACATATCAGGGTACACAACCTACAGCAACAGTTCTCAAACTTTGTCATAGTGAGCCTCCCCTAAGCCATGGAAAAGATCTTGAGCCTCCCCCAAAATACTGAAATATTTTTGGGCCTCCCCATAGAAAAAATAGCCTACTTTTCACAGTACATCAGGAATAAATTGAAACCTCTTTGCGTAGCTGGCGCTCATGTTATTAAGCTTTTTGTAACCACCCCCCCAACAGGACAACCTACTTGCTCCAATATTTTGACTCTCGAACCATTGTTACCCCTTACTGCCATACCTTCATGGGTCAGACTGCTTTTTCTGTTTCCCCTCTATCTGGAATAACTTCCTGCCGACCTCTGCCTCTCCCCCTCTCACCTTGCTCTTAAGCAACTTCTCAAGAAACATTTTGCTCCCTCCTGCTTTTATTCCTAGTACCTATATGGTTAACTTTTGTATTTGGACAGTTCTGCTGCCAGTCTAATTGATCAATTGTTCCTCGCATTGTTAGTTCATTGTTCTTAATTTGTTTGCACTTTCATTCGTTTTGTATTGCTTGAATGTTTTGCAGTTACATTTTGAACTGTATTCTCTCACAACCCTTCCCTTGGTACCCCTGAAATAAGCCATGGCTCAGTGTACAGTACCTTTCCTGATCACAGACTTGTGAATAAATACATAAATTCACCTACTATTATCCTCTTTCAGTTTGCCTTATCCCTTCACACAAAATCTATAAAGTTCACAATTGAAATATAATGCTTTTTCAAGACTTGCTTCAGCCTCCCCTGGAACAGGTTGGGGCCTCCCCAGGGAGGCTGGCCTCACCATTTGAGAATCCCTGACCTACAGGAGAGACAGGGAGGGGAGAAGAGGGGGAGGAGTAGCTCTCTATGTAAGGGAAGAGATAAAAGCAACTGAACAAAAGAGTAAACAGGGAGGAGAGGAGGCACTGTAGTTCACCTTAGAGACTGGAAATGGCACCACAATCTTCACAGGGGTTGTATACAGACCCCCATGTTAGGAAGAGGGAATGGACAAGGATATGATAGAAGGCATTCTTAGGATGGCAGAGAAAGGGGAGATACTGTTGATGGGGGACCTGAATATGCCAGATGTTAACTGGAGCATATCTGCTGCAGCCACATTCAAGAGCAGGGCCATTCTTGATGCCCTACAGGTGGCATGCCTCAGACAGCTAGTTTTGGAACCCACTCATGAGGGAACAATCTTAGACCTCGTACTCTCAAATGGGGACAGTGAAAGGATCTCAGATCTAGAAGTGGGTAGCCATCTGGGAACAAGTGACCATCAAACAGTGTGGTTCATGATAAACTCAGCTACAGAGTCAAGCCATACAAAAGTGAGGGTTCTGGACTTCAGGAGGGCTGACTTTTGCAAGATGGGAGAGTGCCTTAGAAAAGCACTAGCAAACAGGCTAGAAGGAGGGGTGGAACAACAATGGGGAAATATCAAATCTGCCATCACAGAGGCAACAAGCCTTTGTGTGAAGCAAATAAACAAACCAAAATGAAAGAAAAAGCCACTGTGGTTCTCAAAAGATGTGGTGGGGAAGGTCAGGGAGAAAAAGATAGCATTCAGAAAGTATAAGGAAACACAGAAGGAGCAGGACAGAGAGCTGTACCAGTTAAGGCAGAAGGAAGCAGGGAGGGAAGTCAAAATAGCAAAGGCCCAAACTGAGGAAAAGATAACCAATTTGGTTAAGAAGTGGGATAAAACCTTTTATAGGTACATCAAGGAGCGTAGAAAGACAAAGGGAGGGATAGTGAGGCTGAATAGAATGGACAGTGGGTGGGCAAAGAGGGACAATGAAAAAGCAGGGATACTGAATAAATATTTCTGCTCAGTATTCACAAAAGAGGGGGGGGAGGTGCCTAATCCAAGTAACAGAAGTACTCTGGATGGGGGTCGATCCCAGTCCTTTCACAGAAGAAAGGGTTCTGAAAGAACTCCTAAAACTGAAGGTGGACAAAGCAATGGGGCTTGACAGAATTCACCCCAGAATTCTAAAAGAATTAAGGGGAGAACTAGTGAAACCACTGACTACCCTTTTTAACAAATCATGGGAGGATGGTGTGGTACCTGAGGACTGGAGGAAGGCGGATGTGATTCCCCTTCACAAAAGTGGGACCAAGACGAGGCAGAAAACTATAGACCTGTCAGTTTGACCTCTGTGGTAGGAAAAGTGATGGAATCACTTCTGAAGGAAAGAATTGTTGAGTACCTAGAGGCCAGTGGGGCACAGGACCTAAGGCAGCATGGGTTCACAGCGGGAAGGTCATGTCAGATGAATCTAATTGATTTCTTTGACTGGTTGACCAAAGTAGTAGATCAGGCAGGGGCTGTGGACATGGCCTACCTAGACTTTAGCAAGGCATTTGACACAGATCCACACAAAAGATTAATAGTCAAATTAACCAGCCTGGGAGTGGGTCCCAGGGTAGTAGCCTGGGTAAAACATTGGCTGGACAACAGGACACAGAAGATAATTGTAAATGGAGTCTACTCTGAAGAAAGAGGGGTTACTAGTGGGGTACCGCAGGGTTCAGTACTGGTCCCAGTCCTTTTTAATGTCTTTATAAGTGACATTGCAGAGGGACTGGAAGAAAAGTATGCCTCTTTGCAGATGACACAAAGATCTGCAAGAGGGTTGATACACAAGGAAGCATGGAAAGGATGGGAAGGGACTTGGCAAGGTTGGAGGAATGGTCAGAAGTATGGCAGCTTGGATTCAATGCAAAGAAGTGCAAAATAATGAACCTGGGAAACAAAAACCCAGGGGAAGATTACACAATGGGGGGGAGGTAGCAGCAACAACAAAAATGGAAAGGAACCTGGGGGTAATCATATCAGATGAACTTAAAGTTAGCAAGCAATGTGAGAAGGCAGTAGGGAGGGCTGGGGGGATACTGGGATATGTAGGGAGAGGCATCAGTAGCAGAAAACAGGAAGTTGTTATCCCTCTGTACAGACAGTTTGTGAAGCCCCATCTGGGGTACTGCATCCAGTTCTGGAGACCCCATCTCCGTAAGAACATAGACAGGATATAGGCAGTCCAGAGGAGGGCAACTAAAATGGTGCAGGGTCTGCAAGAGAAGCCATATGAGGAGAGAATAAAGGAGCTTAATATGTATAATCTTGAGGAAAGGAGGGAGGGGGGACATGATAGAAACTTTTACGTACCTCAGTGGACTCAACAAAGTCCAAGAGGGTAGCATCTTTCAGAAAAAGAGATGTGCCAGAACAAGGGGACACAATTTGAACATAGAGGGGTGGTGGTTCAGGGGCAATGTAAGGAAGTATTTTTTCACAGAGATGGTGGTGGATGCATGGAACAGCCTTCCTGCGGAAGTTGCTGGGTCTAAAACTGTGGGAGAATTCAAAGAATACATGGTACAGACATAAGGCAATTTTTGTGGGGGGTAGGAAGAAATAGGCTGTTGGTTAATTAGGATCTGCAGCTTATCCTGTAGGTAGGGAGATGGGCAGACTAGGTGGGCCAAGCAGTCCTTATCTGCCATCAGAGGGTATGTTTCTATGTTTCTTTGCCCAATTCTTTTTAACCCTTTCAGCATTTCCACCACCATACATAGTTGGAGGGGGGAGGGCTTTAATGTTGCCCTTTTTTGCCCAAGATAAAACCTCTAAACTGGACAATGCATTTCGATCAACACAAATTATAGTAAAACAATATATTCACGAGCTGCAACTCATATACCCATGGCTTATTAAACATCCAAATCAAAAAGCATTTTCATATTACTCTTTATCCCAGTATTCTTATTCTAGAATTGACTATTACTTAATATCAGAGACTTTAAAATACATTTGTAACCCCCTTGTTACCCGGGGTTACTAGAATCCCAGTAAGACCTAGTGGTAGGCAGGGAAGGCAGCTTGTGAAACTCCAGTTAAATGGGTTTCACACTGTCTCACTCTGTTCTCAGTCTCAGCTGAGACTGAGGGATGACATCACCAATAGAACTATCGCAGCTGCATGAGCCACATTGGAATCTGCAGCAAGGGAGTTGGTATAGAATGTTGGGAAGTTTTAAACAGAGTTAGTCAGTTCAGTGTGGGGTTGGTGTTGGGAGCTTGCTGAGAAAGCAGCTCAGCAGCTCATTGAAGGTTCTAGGAGCCTCAGCCCTGACAGAGGGCTACTTTTAGGTTAAAAAGGTGTGTGTCTCCACCAAAAGAGAGACACAGAAGATAATTGAAGTGGTGGAGACCACTGTTTTCGGGTCTCAGTGCCCCCTCCCTTCAGGGATGGGGGGCAGGAAAGGGTTCCCTGCAGATTCCTGGGGCAACCCCCTAGTTCTACTACTAAAGGAGAAGCTGCTTATGTGTTCCAGAGTTTATTTGGGAGAATAAGACTTGTGAGTCACCTGTGGGGCACCTGCAACTGGAGGGTGAGTGTCTGCTCTTCCTGAAAGGGCCTATGTTTTTCACCCTGGGACTTGTGTGACAATGTGGGGATTGAACTACTAAAATAGTGGGAAGCCTAGAGTAATGGGCTAAGCAACAAGTAACAGTAGGTTCAAGTCCAGAGCTCGCTGGGATGAAAATGTTATGTAGAGGAGATGTGACAGACGTCTACCCAAGAATCTACATTTGCAAGTTTTCAGTAAAGGAATTGTTTAGTTTCTGAGAAATGGCCCGGGTATGGACTGTGGGAGCTGGAGATGGGAGGCCCCCCATCTTTAGTGACCAGGTCCACCTCTACGGATTTGCTCTGTGGATTTCTACTTTACCTCAGGCACTTGGCCAGTGATGAGGGAAGTACCCAGACGTGGGATTGTAAGGAAAATTCTCTCTAGGAGTCGAAGGCTCTAGTGTGGTTTGGGGAGCCACAACAGGATAATTGGTTCAGTCCCAAAATGGACCGCGGATCAAGTGGCCGGCGGGGAGCCGGGACAGTGGGGAAAACCCAAGTAGTGTACAAGTCGGGCTGTGTACCCAAAGCTGCATGCAAGTCCGGGGCTGTGTGCCTGGTGGGTTTAGAGCTTGAGGGCTGGAAATAGTGATAAAGTGTTCTGTTGTCTCTAATCTGCATTACCAGGAATGTAGCCCCATGGGGGTCCATCTATGCTTTGTTTGTTCAGCTTGGATGTGAATAAAAGCCACACTGGAGAATCCCATTCCTGGTTCTGGACATTACAGTTATTGCTTCCTGTGTTCGGATTTACTTGGGTGCCCCTGTGCAGAGTAGCCAAACCTAGGCCCCCTGTGCCGAGTAACCTCATCCTCCCTGAACCCAGTCCCCACCAGGTACTGCTGTCAGCTTCAACAGCATGCCACCTGTCGTTTTGCTAAAAGGGCAGGGGTGAGGGGTTATGAAAATGGAGGCACCACTTTGGATTTTGTTCTGGGAGGGAAGGTGCTCAGGCAAGGGGGCAAGCATTTTGGCTATCTGGCAGTGGGTAGCCCAAAAGCTGAAGCTGCTGTTTAAATTGCCAACTGTTTACCAAGGAGCAGTAAAGCCAAAGAGTGTGCCCTTGTCCTGCATCAAATTGTTTACAGCATTTTGTGTGCTTTTAAAATGAACTGTGGTAAAGAAAAGTGTGGAAGACTAGGGGTAGCAACAGGAAAAATGTGTCCTGGACGTTGGAAATGCTTTTTGAATGAATGAGAGACTTGCAGGTGTAATGGCTATGTTAAATGGCTGAAATGGGCTCCCGCTGTGGAGTCAGTTGGTAAAGAAAAAAAGTTGCATTCTGCAGTTTAAATTTGCCTGCTCGACGATCGCCGTGAGGAGAAGAGCCCTCATGAGGAAGAAGAGGCTCATTTGCATGGTGTCGTGTGATTGGTCAGGCTGAGATCAGTCCCGCCCCTCAGCCAGCTCTACAGTGACTGCCCCAGCATTCGAGAGGGAGTGTGAGTGGAGTGCGTGTACTGGCTAATGGAGGAGCATTGTGGAGTGTTAAAATCGCTGTAAACTTTGTAAAAATAGACTATCTTGTTTAAAATTGGGCTCAACCCGCTAATCGATCATCGGAATTGCAAGAGTGGTGGTCGAGAAGACGATTGGCAGGACTGCCCGCCCGTTTCAATTCTGAGGTCTCCAAGAACTGGCTGCAGGCTGTTTTTCCCCATCGCAGCAAACTGCTACTGATAACAGTAAGTAACAATATGGAAACTGCTCAAACAGTGATTTTCTGCCCTATGCCATATAAATGTGTGTGCAGCAGTGTAGTCGCTTTGCAAGTAACAACTGTGTCAAGTCCTGCCAGCAAGTGCAAGTCTGTTAAGCCTTTGACTGTGTGCATAGTAATGAATTCAGCCTCAGTTTAAAGTTTGAAGCCAGAGAGAGACTGTGGGTTGTAGCCAATGTGCAGCACTAGTTATACAGGCAATCCTGTGCTTAAAAACCTGAAGCTTTAAGGGACTGTGAATCAAAGAAATGTTTCCAGCATGTAAAAAGTCCATGGAAAATCCTGTAAATGTGTTTAAAGCAAGAACAGAGCAAGTTGTGCAGTTTGAGCAAAAGTTATCAGTAGTTTGTGTAAATCGGGTGTGCAGTGGCTTGACCCAATTTCTGAATGTTGATGCACAGGAGTGCTGCCGCCACCATTACAGGGTGGGGTAGTAAAGTAAACACAGCAGCAGAGGAGCAATTTTACAACTAAAGAGTGTGTTCAATAAAGTGGGACTTTCAGTTACAGTGAACTTTTGTTTGTTTTTCTGCAGTTATGGCCTCAGGACCAGCTCGTTACCCGGATCATGCCCGGGTTGCAGTAACAGCAGCAGTGAATAGACTGAGGGATATTGAAATGTGGTGCTATGGAGGACAACTGCCTCCTCATGTGGCGGTTCCTGGATATCCAGTGCATGTATGTCAAATATGCTTGAGAGCTGGAAGGGGCGTCTTCATTATTCCTCACTGTACTGGATGCCTAGAAAAATATGGCTTGTATAAAGCGCCTCAAATCCGGTTGGCTCCCACATGGACAAAAGTTCAGGAATCTGCAGTTGGCAGCACACAGCACCAGGCGGAGCCCGTGGAGGAAGGCCCCTCGGGGGAGTGTGGCACAAAGCTAGAGGGTGCAGAGTTAGAGACAGACCAGAAGTTGAAGTTTCGGATGCTGGATCCCAGAAGGAAAGTTCGGATAAAGCAGCAATAGACCCCTGGAGGGGGGGGGCCCAGCCCAAGTCTCTTAGGATAAGATGAGATGCGGGAGGCCTTTGAATGGGAGGTGTCGACCTCTGTGCCTAGTGATGAGTGGATAGTCTCAGGAGTGAGAACAACTGCTCACTCCTGGGCTCAGATCCTCAGTGAAGAGGAAGATGAGGGGGAACCTATGTGGCCATGTGAAAAAGGAACGGGTACACAGCCTCAAGATCTTGCCTCGGAGGAATACATGGAAGAAAGTGGTGATGCCACTGCCCTGGCTTTGCAAGAGGAAGAAGTCAGGGATCCGTTTTTAATTTCATTAAGGATGCGTAGCTGGCAGAACCAGGACTGGCCACCCCCAAGTCAGGCCAGTGGTCTCAGATTGACCAAAGCTAGTAAGGAGGAGAGACTGGTTTGTAGAAAGGCAAATGAGATCTATGGTATAACCTTTCCTACCTTTCCTTGGAAAGTCTGGGAGGAGACTGAGAACAGCAGGAAATCCTGGATCTGGGCCGAAGCAATGAAAGGTGTGCATCCTGGGGCCAACAAGCATGTGAAAAACAGACTGTTTCATGAGAAATATACCCAGTGGAAGAGAGGCAGGACACTGTTTATGGACAGAGTGCGAATAGTGGATGGAGAGGGACATGAAATCTCCCACTGTGTGAATTATGTGCACCCAGACAGGGTAATAATTCAAGCTCCTGACCCCCGGTACTATTGGCCTCAGTGCAAGGACCTTCCAGCAAATGTGCCCGTGCCCACTAAATGGAAAGCCGAGCAGTGGTAGTCAATACTGCCACACCAGACTGTGAAGTGCCTTTATTGATCTGCCAATATGGACATCCAGGACTCAGGTGCCCCACATTCATCAGTTCTACAGTGTACTGGCCTTTCTAGAATCCATCGACTGGCCCACCAGATGACTTCAGATCCAGAGAGAGGACACCAGCCCAGCTGTATCCTGTTCATCGCCTGGTAATCGGATGACGTCGGACCAGCTGTTTTTTTTTGTTTTTGTTCCTGTTCTAAGGTTCCATCTCCAGAGATGACATATTCCCAGCAGTTCCCAGATGTGCCCTCCTGTGGTTCCCGGACGATGTCCGCCCAGCTGTATCAGAAGAAATGCTGCCAGGGAGAGTCTTCATCAGAGGTGCAGGTCGGTTAAGAATTTTTTGTACTACAAGTGGCTGTTAAGTCAGAACTTTTCTATCTTTATGACATTGCAGTACACACCCTACACTAGCAGACTCCAAAATGTGTGAACTGCCCACAAAGACTCTCCTCTTCTGGACTTTGGCCTGTTAGAACTGTGCTTCACCGGGCTCCGGCCCAGGAGAGACTCTTTATTGGACTAGCCTTCGGGCATTATGGTCACTAGTTGGGACTTTTAGGGCACTCCATCCCCCCCCCAAATGTATATTGTAAATAATGTTGTTGTTTTCTAATGTAAATGCTGTTTTCTACCTTTTCTAAATAAATATTTTGGGATTCTTCAGTGTTTTGATGGTAGGGGTCTAGGTAGACTGTAAATGCAGATTAGGAGTGTGAGTTGTCTTTCTTTTTCTTACAGGTGTTCCTGGGAAGACAGAAGAGAAGACAAGAAGAAGAGGAGGGGCTCATCGGAGTTCCTCACTAGTACTTTAGTGTGTAGAAATTTAGAGTACTGTGGTGTTATTGTTGTTGTTACTGTATTAACCCTTTCCTTCCACAAGTGTGCTTGTGGGGGTAGGGAGGAGGCAGTAAAATGGTATAAAATATGGTATTTTAATGGTGTGTGGTTGCAGGTTGCCCAAGGTCAGGGAGGTCCCCTGGGTTGTTTTTGTTTTTGGGGGTATTAGGTTAGAAGCAGATAGGTTTTCCCTAGAGGGTTAGGGGGGATAGACAGGCTGTGGTCTTGAATGGCCATTAGGACCGCAGTGCTGATCTATCAGGGCTATGCTCTGGATAATTCTACCAAAGCCACTGGGTTTCCATAGTAAGTGGATAGTGTAGAAGCTGATATGTCAGCTAAAGGCCTCTAGGCCCTTAGTGTTGCCTGCCTGTGCCTGCACATGGTAGGAGGGGGCCTGATCAACCCCCTCCGCAGGTAGCACATAGGGTGGGATGGCCTAAGGCCAGGTAAATAATGACTGTGGACAGTCATTTTCCTGGTCAAGGGCGAGTGTAACCCCATTGTTACCCGGGGTTACTAGAATCCCAGTAAGACCTAGTGGTAGGCAGGAAGGCAGCTTGAAACTCCAATTAAATGGGTTTCACACTGTCTCACTCTGTTCTCAGTCTCAGCTGAGACTGAGGGATGACATCACCAATAGAACTATCGCAGCTGCATGAGCCACATTGGAATTTGCAGCAAGGGAGTTGGTATAGAACGCTGGGAAGTTTTAAACGGAGTCAGTCAGTTCAGTGTGGGGTTAATGTAGGGAGCATGCTAAGAAAGCAGCTCAGCAGCTCACTGAAGGCTCTAGAAGCCTCAGCCCTGACAGAGGGCTACTTTTAGGTTAAAAGGGTGTGTGTCTCCACCAAAACAGAGACACAGAAGATAATTGAAGTGGTGGAGACCGCTGTTTTCTGGTCTCAGTGCCCTCTCCCTTCAGGGATGGGGGGCAGGAAAGGGTTCCCTGCAGATTTCTGGGGCAAGCCCCTAGTTCTGCTTGTAGAGGAAAAGCTGCCTATGTGTTCCAGAGTTTATTTGGGAGAACAAGACTTGTGAGTCACCTGTGGGGCACCTGCAACTGGAGGGTGAGTGTCTGCTCTTCCTGAAAGGGCCTATGTTTTTCACCCTGGGACTTGTGTGACAATGTGGGGATTGAACTACTAAAATAGTGGGAGCCTAGAGTAATGGGCTAAGCAACAAGTAACAGTAGGTTCAAGTCCAGAGCTTGTTGGGATGAAAATGATATGTAGAGGAGATGTGACAGACGTCTACCCAAGAATCTACATTTGCAAGTTTTCAGTAAAGGAATTGTTTAGTTTCCACAGAAATGGCTGGGTATGGACTGTGGGAGCTGGAGGTAGGAAGCCCCCCATCTTTAGTGACCAGGTCCACCTCTACGGATTTGCTCTGTGGATTTCTGCTTTACCTCAGGCACTTGGCCAGTGATGAGGGAAGTACCCAGACATGGGATTGTAAGGAAAATTCTCTCTAGGAGTTGAAGGCTCTAGTGTGATTTGGGGAGCCACAACAGGATAATTGGTTCATTCCCAAAATGGACCGCGGATCAAGTGGCCGGCGGGGAAGCCGGGCCAGTGGGGAAAACCCAAGTAGTGTACAAGTCGGGCTGTGTACCCAAAGCTGCATGCTAGTCCGGGCTGTGTGCCTGGTGGGTTTAGAGCTTGAGGGCTGGAAATAGTGATAAAAGTGTTCTGTTGTCTCTAATCTGCATTACCAGGAATGTAGCCCCATGGGGGTCCATCTATGCTTTGTTTGTTCAGCTTGGATGTGAATAAAAGCCACACTGGAGAATCCCATTCCTGGTTCTGGACATTACAGTTATTGCTTCCTGTGTTCGGATTTACTTGGGTGCCCCTGTGCAGGGTAGCCAAACCTAGGCCCCCTGTGCCGAGTGACCTCATCCTCCCCGAACCCAGTCCCCACCAGGTACTGCTGTCAGCTTCAACAGCATGCCACCTGTCATTTTGGCAAAAAGACAGGGGTGAGAGGTTACACATTATCATGAATATACAATATACCGGTATTCTAATCTCTGATCATTTTCCATGTGTTTTAAAAATTAAGTGTACAGAAATGCAGTATGTACCCAAATACTGGAAAATGTATTCTCCTCTAATTCAGATACTGCAAATCTCTCAGACTTTAGCTCAGGAAATTCTGGAATTTTTCAATAACAACTCTGAATTAGAAACATCAATGAATAATGTATGGGATGCTTTTAAAGTATGGATAAGGGGATGCATAATTAGTCTGGAACAGTTTAGAAAAAAAACTGTTCTTATAAATCAATTGACAAATGAAATTATCACTCTTCAAACTATACACACGCAGACTCTAGACAAAAAAACGTTTAATAGTTCAAAATAAGACCAGTTAAATATTATACAAATAGATTCAATTAATCAACAAATACTGCAAACTAAATCACATTATTTGTATTTATCTGACAAGCCACATAAATTATTGGAGTGGCAAACTAGAAAGGAGCAACAAAAAAATTATATTTTAGCTATTGAAAATAAACAGGGTGAGGTACTGGAAGACCCAGAAGTTAAGAAGACCTTACTGAAGACCTTTTTGTGGGGTAAAGCTTACCCAAACATATGTGATTTTATTGGTATTTATTGTATTTTTGGATTTTATATGATTGTGCAGTGCCTTGATTTGTGAAAGGCACTATATTAAATCAATTTATTATTTATTATTTTTTTAATAGGTGCTTCTCTAGATACTATCAGGCTCTTTAGGAATCTGAATGTAAGGACATTCATGTAGACAAAATTAAACAATACTTAAAACAAACTCCTCCATCGGTTATACCCACTAAATGGAAAGACAAATTACTAAGGGAAATAGCACATGCCGAAATAGGTTAAGCTATTCTCAACTTGCCAGGAAATAAATCACCTGGTCCTGATGTGACTCTAATTGAATTCTATAAACACTATAAATGTATTCTTATCCCTATATTATTAAACTCTAATTATTTCAATACTAGAAAAATACTCCCTAAAACTTTTTATGAGGCAATTATCCATGTTTTTCTTAAAAAAAACAAAGATTCGCTGAGCTGTTCATCCTACTGTCCTAACTCAATTATAAATGAAGATTACAAAATTTTCACAAAGATAATAACTAAAAAATTAGAAAATATCTTACTACACAGAGGGCCAGATATTCAAAACTTTGCCCCGGGGCTAAATTAGCACTACCTAGTGTGCAAAATTAGCCCGGACCCGATAGCCCCGGTGCTAACCCTGCTGAATATAGCATGCTAAGGAAGATGGGTAATCTGGGCTGCAAGTGCAGTGCAAACATAGCCTGGGAATAAGATAGCTCTGAATATAGCAACCAGGAAGTGCACACCACAACAGCAGCCATGCGCACAGCAACGTGAAGGTAGGTAGAGGTGAACTATGTGGCCAATGTATGTGCCAGCAAATGCGTGGACTCAGTACAGCTGCAGGCAGCAATGCATGTGAAAGTACAGTGTGCAAAACTGTATAATATTCCCTGAACTGTTTGTGCGGCGCTAACACATTTGTGCCGGTTTAGCACAGAGCTAAGCCATTTGACTTGTGCAAACATGTTTGCCCAGGGCTAAACTTTGCCATATTCAAAAGTGACATGCAAATGAGCCTACTTAGGCCATCTCTGGTAGTCCCTGGGCAAACATCCAGATTAGTATCTCATTATGCCCTGATTTGCATGCAGTTTGCCCAGCATTATTACAGGGTCCCACAGCTCCATCTGTAGGTCAGTCTGGAAGAACAGGGTCTGGCCGAGTCTGCTCACAGCTCCACCTGTAGGTCAGTCTGGCAGTGCATGATGGTAGCTGCAGGCTACATGTATACAGTACAGAATAGCATATTGTGCCCCATGGAACAACACAGCATAGGCACAGGTGGTGGTGGTGCTGCATGCAACTGTCGCACTTTAGGTCATGCTACAGTGCACAGCAGACACTACAGAAGCAAGGGAGCCAGTAGTGCGAGGGACACGACCACTGCACTGTACACAGTGACAGGCCCAACTTGCAGGTGTTTACTAACAATGTTACACTGTGTGACCCACAGACACTGCACCTCTGGCATGGGATGCTCACAGTGACATATACATGGCCAGCTGTATGTGCTGTGGTGTTTGTACAGCTGTGTGGTATGTGGCTCAGGGGGCACGTATGATCAGACAGGCACACTGGTGTTGGGGTATTCCCAATACTGGCCCATGTGCACTGCATGTGTCCTAGCCTTGTGGCCACACCCGGTCTGTGGCACAGCCTGGCTACCCGTACACCCTTCTCTCAACACCCACCATGCCCACAGTGCTGCATGTGTTTGCTGGCATCAGTTGGTGTCCACAAAAGGGTGACCTGCATGTGTGTGCTGTATGGCCACACTACCATGGTATCCACTGGGGGCCAGGTCACCACTTATTGCCTGGCTTGGCTTGGACTGGTGGCAGATGATGGCATCATTGTGATGCCATCAGTGAGCAGCGTGTTTCCTCTATGTCTGGCTTTTTCTATGTGTCATACATATTGGTTAGGGTTGCATAAAGCCATGGAAAAGCTGCGAAAACACTGCGTAAAGCCACAATGTCATGCAAAGCTGGATTGCCCAGTGTTATGACTACCTTTTTGTGGGTGGTAATTTGCACCACACAAAGTGTCAATTTAAGTAGCGTAAAACCATTCTGTGTGGCGCTAGCCACTGAATATAGCATTGCGCCTGTATTCATGTACACGCCCCTCAGTTTGCCCCTTGAATACACTATGATTTTGCCCAGCACTAATGCAGTTTGCACATGCTATTTGGCCTTTTGAATATAGCAGACCTGTGCTAAACCTGTGCAAATGGGTTGTGCCCAGTGCAAAGATTTGAATATCTGGCCCTTAATAAATAAAGATTAAAATGGCTTTACAAAAGGAAGAACTTTAAGAGAAAACATAATATATGCTCTGAATATTAAATCTCAATCAAATGATATGATTGATAACAATACATTGAAACCATTACTAAAGCTTCAACAAGACTTTAATCTATCAAAGGTACATGTATTTCAAAATTTCCAGAATCGTACCTTTTTTCAGACCAGCTACAAGAAACAAAATAAAAAATTGGCTTCATCTTTGTTAACAATATTAAATGAAAAGAAAGATAAGGTAAAATTAAATAAATAAATAATAAATAAATAAATAAGATATAAGGCTTTAGCAGACACATCACAGAAAGAAGTACAAAAGTTAATCAAAAAATGGGAGAGAGACCTTGGAATAAATATAACAGATTCTTTATGGCAGAACATAATAAAATCATATACACAATGGGCGGGATATTCAGACTGCGCCAGGCAGGGGCGCAAGCCTAGGCGCAGTGCATCTGGGATGTGCCAGGGCATGGCCAGAGCGATATTCAACGGTGCTGCGCCATGGCTCAGCACTGTTGAATATGGCACGGGGCCACCCTTACTGCGCATAGTGCAGTGGCACTGTGCCAGCGCAAGTGAGGAGCAGGGGGATGCACCAGTAAAAGTGCAGGTGCGCTAGGCACAAATGGGGCCATTTGCGTGTCATTATGGCCCCATTCACATGCAGGTGCGCCGATGCCTGGTGACTTGCGCCTGGCACCCTGCCAGGATGCAGCCATCAGGGACAGACGCCCCCTGCCCCTCGGCAGGCAACGCACCCCAACGCCCGATCACAGGCACAACATAAATAAATCCCTGGTGGTCCAGTGGACCTGCCCCCCCCGCCCGATAACAGGCTGTAGTGGAATTAATATTTCCTGGTGGTCCAGTGGACCTGTTCCCCTGCCTGATCACGGGCAAATGAATACATAAATCTCTCTGGTGGACCTGCCCCCCCTGCCCGATCAAAAGCTGTAGTGGAATTAATATTCCCTAGTGGTCCAGTGGACCTGCTCCCCTGCCCGACTGTGGGCAAATGAATACATTAATCTCCCTGGTGGTCAAGTGGACCTGCCACCCTGCCCGATCCTGGGCTGTAGTGGAATTAATATTCTCTGGTGGTCCAGTGGACCCGATCCCCAGCCTGATCGCGGGCTTCAGTTACAGAGACATGCCCAGGTGGGCCAGCGGTACCTCCCTCCCCACACGCCCACTCAGACCCACCGTCCCAGTCAGCGGCGGGCAGCAGCTCCCCACCCGCAAGCAGCCCAGCCACCTGCCAACTGCCAGCATACAGTATGACTGTGTGCCCATTGGTCCACTGCATGAGCCAATGGGCGTGTAGACCATACTGCACTACACAGTCCCAAAATGTGAATAGTCAAATTTCGGGACTGTGTAGTACAGTGCAGTCTGCACACCCATTGGCTTACGCAGTGGACCATAGAAACATAGAGACATAGACTTTGACGGCAGATAAGGACCGCTTGGCCCACCTAGTCTGCCCATTTCCCTATCTAGAAGATAAGCTTCAGATCCTATTTAACCAACAGCCTATTTCTTCCTACCCCCCCACAAAAATTGCCTTATGTCTGGCCCATGCATTCATGAATTCTCCCACAGTTTTAGACCCCACAACCTTCTCAGGAAGGCTGTTCCATGCGTCTACCACCCTCTCTGTGAAAAAAATACTTCCTTACATTGCCCCTGATCCATCCCCCCTCTATCTTCAGATTGTGTCCCCTTGTTCTTGCACATCTCTTTTTATGAAAGATGCTACCCTCTTGGACTTTGTTGATTCCACTGAAGTGCTTAAACGTTTCTATCATGTCCCCACTCTCCCTCCTTTCCTCAAGGGTATACATATTAAGCTCGTTTAGTCTCTTCTCGTATGGCTTCTCTTGCAGATCCTGCACCATTTTAGTTGCCCTCATCTGAACTGCCTCCATCCTGTCTATGTCCTTGTGGAGATGGGGTCTCCAGAACTGGACGCAGTACTCCAGATGGGGTCTCACCAACTGTCTGTACAGGGGAATAATAACTTCCTGTTTTCTGCTGGTGATACATCTCCCTATAGATCCCAGTATCCCCCCAGCCCTCCCTACCACCTTCTCACATTGCTTGCCAACCTTAAGGTCATCTGATATGATTACCCCCAGGTCCCTTTCCATTTTTGTTGTTATTACTACCTCCCCCCATTGTGTAATCCTGCCCTGGGTTTTTGTTTCCCAGGTGCATTACTTTGCACTTCTTTGCATTGAATCCAAGCTGACATACTTCTGACCATTCCTCCAACCTTGCCATGTCCCTTCTCATCCTTTCCACTCCTCCTTGTGTATCAACAATGTTGCAGATCTTTGTGTCATCTGCAAAGAGGCATACTTTTCCTTCCAATCTCTCTGCAATGTCACTTATAAAGACATTAAAAAGGACAGGACCCAGTACTGAACCCTGCGGTACCCCACTAGTAACTCCCTTTCTTCAGAGTGGACTCCATTTACAATTACCTTCTGTGTCCTGTTGTTCAGCCAGTGTTTTAGCCAGGCTACCACCCCGGGACCCACTCCCAGACTGGTTAATTTGGCTACTAATCTTTTGTGTGGGACTGTGTTAAATACCTTGCTAAAGTCTAAGTAGGCCATGTCCACAGCCCCTCCCTGGTCTACTACTTTATTCACCCAGTCAAAGAAATCAATTAGATTCATCTGACATGACCTTCCCTCTGTGAACCCATGCTGCCTTAGGTCCTGTGCCCCACTGGCCTCTAGGTACTCAACAATTCTTTCCTTCAGAAGTGATTCCATCACTTTCCCTACCACAGAGGTCAAACTGACAGGTCTGTAGTTTTCTGCCTCTGTCTTGGTCCCACTTTTGTGAAGGGGAATCACAGCTGCCTTCTTCCAGTCCTCCGGTACCATACCATCCTCCCATGATTTGTTAAAAAGGGTAGTCAGTGGTGTCACTAGTTCTCTGCTTAATTATTTTACAATTCTGGGGTGAATTCCATCTGGCCCCATTGCTTTGTCCACCTTCAACTTTAGGAGTTCTTTCAGAACCCTTTCTTCTGTGAAAGGACTGGGATTGACCCCCCTCTCCAGAGTGCTTCTGTTAATTGGATTTGGCACCTCCCCCACTTCCTTTTTTGTGAATACTGAACAGAAGTATTCATTCAATATCCCTGCTTTTTCATTGTCACTCTCTGCCCACCCACCATCCATTCTATTCAGCCTCACTATTCTCCCCTTTGTCTTTCTATGCTCCCCAAAATACCTATAAAAGGTTTTATCCCCCTTCTTAACTGAGTTGGCTATCTTTTCCTGAGTTTGTGCCTTTGCTATTCTGACTACCCTCCCTGATTCCTTCTGCCTTAATTGGTAAGTTCTCTGTCCTGCTCCTTCTGTGTTTTCTTATACTTCCTAAATGCTATCTTTTTCTCCCTAACCTTCACCACCATTTTTGTTTTGATTTGTTTATTTGCTTCACACAAAGGCTTGATGCTTCTGTGACGTCAGTTTTGATATTTCCCCAATTTTGCTCCACCCCTCCTTCTAGCCTGTTTGCTAGTGATTTTCTAAGGCACTCTCCCATCTTGCCAAAGTCAGCTCTCCTGAAGTCCAGTACCCTCACTTTTGTATGGCTTGACTCTGTAGCTGAGTTTATCATGAACCACACTGTTTGGTGGTTACCCACTTCTAGATCTGAGATCCTCTCACTGTCCCCATTTGAGAGTATGAGGTCTAAGATTGCTCCCTCACGAGTAAGTTCCAAAACTATCTGTCTGAGGTATGCCACCTGAAGGGCATCAAGAATGGCCCTGCTTTTGGATGTGGCTGCCGCAAAGGTTCTCCAGTTAACATCTGGTATATTCAGGTCTCCCATCAACAGTATCTCCCCTTTCTCTGCCATCCTAAGTATGCCTTCTATCTTATCTTTGTCCATTCCCTCCCCCTGACACGGGGGTCTATATACAACCCCTTAGTGGACTGTGGTGCCATTTCCAGTCTCTAGGGTGACCCACAGTGCCTCTTCTCCTCCCTGTTTACTCTTTTGTTCGGTTGCTTTTATCGCTTCCCTTACATAGAGAGCTACTCCCCCCTTCCACCCTCCCTGTCTCTCCTGTAGGTTGTGAACCCTGGTATGTTAACATCCCAGACATGGTTCTCTATGTACCATGTTTCTGTGACTGCTACGATATCCAGGCATCCCTCTTCCATCAAGGCCACCAGTTCAGGGAGCTTGTTGCCCAGACTATGGGCATTGGTACTCATAACGCTCCATTTCTTGATGGCCTTACCCCTTTTTGCCCCATCCCAGTCCTTATTGCATTTGTCACTTTCTCCATTTACCCCTGTGCTTCTCCCTATCAACATCTCTATGTTAGTGTCTACCTCACTTAGTACCCTGATATTTTGGGGGGGGTTAGGATTTCCCTGCTCCTTTTCAGTGCCTCCCCCCTTGGCTGGTTTAAATGCTTGCCAATGAAGTATTTAAACCTATCACCTAGGATCCTGGTTCCCCTCCTGGACAGATGCAGACCATCATGCCAGTATAGGCCTGCATCCCTCCAGGTGGACCCCCAGTCCCCAGTGAAGCCAAATCCCTGAGTTCTGCACCAGTTTTTCAACCACTGATTGAATCCCATGGTGTGGAGCACCCTAGCCTTACCCATGCCATAGACAGGCAGCACCTTCGAGAAGGTTACCGTGTGTTCTATTTGTCCAAGGCCCCTCCCCATCTCTACAAACACTTCTTGCACTGCTCTGATCCCTTACTTAGTCAGATCATTTGTCCCTAGGTGGACAATGACATCCAGCTCCCTCCCCAGTGCAGCTGTTCCTGCGATCCTGAGGATTCGCTCCCTGTCCCTCAAAGCCATGGCACCAGGCAGGCACCTTACCTCCCTCTCCCCTTCCTACCCCAGTTCTACCTTCCCAACAATGGAGTCCCCCACCGGGAGTTGCTTCCTTCCCCTGTGGAGTCCCACACCACCCTCCTTTGGGTCTCCTTTGTAGAGGTTCCCAGCATCCTCCTTGGTCTCCACTGTGGGTGCCTCCACAGAGGAACCACACTTTTCCAGAATGGCATAGAAATTGTAGAGAGGTAAAACTGGAGGGATGTGCCTCTGTTCCACCACCCTCAGAATCCCTAAGCCCACTATGGTCCAACCACTCCTCTTTCTTGGCAACCTCTGAGGCAATGGCCGTGACCCTGGTGGTCCCTGGGTGGGAGAGGAGGTCCCACAAATCCTGGCCAACTCAGCCTGGAGGTGGGCAACCTCCTCCCTCAGCCCAGAGAGGTGCCTGCAGATGGGAAAACACTGCATCCTCCAGAACATCTCCTGGAAAACTGCTGCTCCACAGCCACTGCACTGCACCACTCCCAACATGTCTTTTTTCTGGCCCCCTGACCGTTATTTGGAATAGTTACTCTTTTCTCTGTTTGTTTAATTCTTTTTGTTTCCCCTCTCTCCCTACTTACTTACTGTCTCTGCACCCTTTTAGCTTCTGATCTTCCTGTTCTGAGACAAGAAGTTCCTATATTTCTCAGTAGTCTCCTTACTTGCTCAGAGTCAGACCTCCAGCAGTTGGGGGGGGGGTGTAGAGCTACTCTTGCCCTTCTGGGATGGTGAGTCTTTTGTGACTTTGTGATCACTCACTTCCTGATCCAAACAGGAAGTTCCTGTTGTCAGTTAAATCCTGTGCCTATAAAAGTAGAACTGGTTTAGGGTGGAGGGGAGGGAAGGAGGGCAATATAGCCCCAGTAGAGAAGTTTTAGTTATACCATAGCTCCTTCCTCCTGGTTTTCTGTCTGCTTTGTGGCAGACGCTATCTAGGGCAGTGTTTATATCAGGTCTTAACCTGGCTCCTTCTAGCTAAGCCACTCCCCATACTTTGCAAATCTTTCTACACTTAGTTAATTTCACAGATAACAATGCCCTTCTGACACCTGTGACAAGCACCTAGATAAGTATACAGATAACACAGATAACAATTTACCTCAACTACATCTTGACAAACACACTAACTCCTTTTTTTTTTACCCTAAATTGACAGTCCCAGTACAAGAAATCTAGTTCTTAGCCCCAGTAGAGAAGTTTTGGTTATACCAGTAGCTCCTTCTTCCTGGTTTTCTGTCTGCTTTGTGACCAATGGGCGTACAGCTGTACTGTACACTGTCAGTTGGCGGGCGGCTAGCGGGTGGGGAGCTGCTGCCCGCTGACCAGTGGGGAGCGGGGTGGGGGTTCTGAGTGGGCGGGTGGGTGGAGGGTACCGCTGGCCCACCTGGGCATGTCTTTACAACTGAAGCCCACGATCGGGCTGGGGATTGGGTCCACTGGACCACCAGGGAGATTAATGTATTCATTTGCCCGTGATCGGGTTGGGGATTGGGTCCACTGGACCACCAGGGAATGAATCATATGCAACAGCCCATGATTGGGTGATGGGGTAGGGTCCACTGGACCACCAGGGTCATTACACACGTTTTATGCCTGCGATCAGGCATGGGGGGTATGGTGCATGGCCTGTGTCTCAGGAGGTTGGGTGGCTAAACACAGAAGGTGGCTACCGTGTTCTGCCTTACAATATGGCAGCTCGCCTGTGGGTGGCCAGGACTTGCTCCTGGTTTCACCGGGCACAACCTTGCGCCCCCTCTGAGTGGCGCAAGGTGGGTATGTGCCAGCAAATGCACTGCACATCCTGGGCTGAATATCGGGATGTGCCACATATGCATAAGCATGCCTTCCACACTTGCGCTGCATACATTACTGGTGCGCCCCGGCACAATGGGATTTGTGAAGAGCTACATCCCCTTTTGAATATCGTGCCCAATATGTAAAAGCAAGCAAGTTATAACAAATCCAAATTAACACAACTTACAGAACATATTACACTCCTTCTCAGCTACATCATATCAACCCTGAAATTTCAGAAAAATGCCCCAGATGTACATTAATACACATTACATGCATGTCCATTCCTGTCTAACTTCTGGTTTAAACTAATACAAATTATACAGAAAACTATTTGAAATAATATCCAAAATACTCCTCAGTTAATTTTATTAATGATACCATATATGCATCTAAATTTGAACACAAATTATAGAACACTCCTTCTCGGCAACATCATATCAACCCTGAAATTCCAGAAAAATGCCCCAGATGTACATTAATACGCATTCCATGCATATCCATACCTATCTAACTTGTGGTTTAAACTAATACAAGTTATACGGAAAACTATTAAAATTAATATCCAAAATACTCCTCAGTTAATTTTATTAATTATACCATATATGCATCTAAATTTGGAACAGATTATTTTTACCACAATTTCAATTATAAGAGAAAAAACATTATTCTATTAAAATGGAAGGATCGCTCACCACCAGTAATTATATGGTTGATATGATGAAGCTAGAACAAATTCACTATATCAAAGAAGGACAGTGAGATAAATTTGAAAAGATTTGGGCCCCCTTCCGAGACATCATTCATGTAGGTCTTATGTAAATTAATATAAGGGTAAAAATACCTTTTTATAAGCCTAGTCCCCCTCCCCCTTGTATGTTTTCTGGTAATGAGGATGTAACAAGCTCACCTTTATGAAGATTAATTTGATCTGAAATGGCTGGCACTTAATCTGAACCAGAAAAAAATAAAATAAAAAAGAGAAAAAGAAAAGTGCTAGTCTGGGAAAGGAGATGAGGAAGCCAGAGGGGAAATCAGTACTGAATCCCGGTACCAGGTGCACAAAATGTTTCTTTTATTCACATTTTGTGCAAATTAAGTGTCCAATTCCCCCTTCCCAGGGGTGATTATTTTAGTTTGGGAGTTCAGGGGTCACAGCCCCCCAAAACAGGGTGTGTGGGGTGGAACTCTCCACAAAACACAGACATATGCCGCTGGTAATATATCACACTGTACTGGCAACATGGTATATTGCTGTGGTATAATGTCTTGTGACATTATGATCCCGTGCCATATGATTTCACTCCCACATAACATTGCTGATGTGTTATGGGGCTTTTCTGTGATTCTGGACTCATCTTACATTCAGGACATTTCTATGACCTCTCCTTCATGTGACAAGGCTGATGTGTTATGAGTTGTTTTTTCTTATTGCCAAAACTCCTGTTACATTGAGCGCATCTATATGGTCCCTCTCTCTCAGATTAGTGTCTCCAAATGTTCAGGAATTTCTAATACCATGATGAGAATGGAGCCCATTCTTAAGCCAGGGCATATTCAAACAAGTTCTGGTCAGAACAGATATGGCTGTGGATAGGTTTTGGGATGCTTTTACCCATTATTGCTAATGAATTTGCACAATGCAAATCTGCTGAGAGGCAGTTTTAATGTTGCTTTCCTTTTACACATTTTTACAATGAATTTTCATAGAATATGCCTGCTGATTGCTATATATTTAGCCTGGATAGTTCACAGAAGAAATGGCATCTTATTTTCGGGTGGCAGCACACCGACAGTAAGACGCTGGAATGTGTCATTCATAAGCATGAGCTCTGTGCGGGTGACAATACCCAGCGGTCATACACCTCAGGTGCTCAGATGTGGATCCATCGTCCCAATGCTGTTGCACTGCTCAGTGCAAATGAAAGCTGATGCTGTACCCACTCACACAGGTCCCAGAACAGGCATGTTACAGCAGACCTCCCATTCATTTGTACAATCAGGGAACCATAGCGTGGAGTGTACACTGCAAATGGCATTACAGGATACTGCACCCCATGGCATTCCCACCGAGTATGCCACAGAGTGGAATATGCATGGGAGCGCACCCTCGACTTGCACAGCATACTATTTGTGTGCACCCTGGCCTGTTTCCTTGCAGCTGGTGCATCCCAAACATCTGAATATCACACTATGGTGCATTGTTGAAGTTGCATGGCACATCTCCCTTTTCTGCCAGGATGTGCTGTGCAGCTCCTTTGAATATGGGGGCCCTGGACTAGGTTACCCAGAATTAACTGATTATCAAAATGGTAAAATCATGACCCCACTGAAAACAAGATGCTGCATCTAATCTGGGCCAGCCTGAGTAAATATAGTGCAAAAATGGGTAAATGAAGATCCCTATGACAGTGAGATGTTGCGTTTCCCCTGCACTATCCAGGATACAAAATATAGGATAAGAAATATTTAAAGGAAATCTGCTTTAAACTGAACTTCACTGTGCTCACCGACATAAACAGTTTCTTTATTGTTTTATAACATATTAGAATGCAATATTTATTCTGAATGTTGTGGCCATGAGGATGGTTGGTGTGTGTGTGTGTGTGTGTGTTTGCTGTAGCTCATTATATATTTTTTCCACAAAGTCATAGTAGAAAATGCCTGCTGATTGCAACATATTTAATCTGGGTAGTTCACTGATGACCTAGCATATGTCTGAGACAGTGCTTATCAGATAGTGTCTCTAGAGGTTAAACAAAACAGTGCAATTATAGAGTTGCCCGGGAAAGAGTGATATTTATGAGGTATGAATCTTTTTTTAAAGACAGTGCATGTCCAAGTGAAACCAGTGGCAAGATGCTGTTTAAATGCTAAGTATTTAAATGTGCAAGTTGTTGCATTCTGAAGGGGGTGAACAAACCTCCTGTTTAACAGGCAACTAACAGTCCTAACACCCCCTTGGGCTAGAACTGCTGACAGTGGTCTGGACTGGAGATACTGCACCTCTGCAGTGCTTGGAGCCTGCTACACCCACCCTTCAAACCTCAGCATCAAGCACCCTACAGCCTCCTTGGGCTAAGACCGCTGACGATGGTCTGGACTAGAGCTACTGTACCTCCACGGTGCTTGAAGCTTGCCATACCTGCCCTTCAAACCTCACAATCAGGTATGGACTTGCATATGGCCCCAGCCTTCCCAGGCTGTATGGATTCCTGCTTCGTTTTTTTGAAAATACCGGCGCTATCTGAGGGTTAAGCTCTCATTGGCTGTTAAACAGCTTGGTGCTCTCTGATTGGTCTTTTCTCTTTTGCCCTATATTTTAAAAGTTTTACAGCATTTGGACATACTGTATAGCAGTTTATATTCATGCCCTTTATATTTAGTGCCCCCAAGCACACACCCACATATTCACTTCCTCTTATTTGCACTGGTGGGACACTAGTACTGATATAGAAGGACTGTTTGCATGAGTGAAATGGGTGGTGAGGAAGACCTCTGTCTAGGTGGGTCCCGCCCTTGCCTCTTCCAAGGACTTGAACATGCAGGGTTGAGGTGCTGGCTCGCTGAGTCAGATGGACCTCCCCGGCAAGCTCCATGGACACTTGAATCTTTTTTCTGTACTAAAATGCTGTAGCCCCTGCCTAGAGCAGGAGACAGCATCTGAAGAAGGGGTCACATATCTCTGCACAGTGAACTGGGGGGATGAATTCTACTATTTTTAGCCCTGAAAAGCCTCCCACTGTGTTCTCCAAAACTGGTGCCTAATTTGAAACTAAGAGTGCCCTATTGGATCCTGACCATTGTGATGCGTAGCTCCGTCTGCTGAAAAGGCCTGAGCAGTGCCCAGTGGCTCCCTGCAAGGACTGTTTGCACACGTGAGGGGGTGAGGGAGACCTCTGCCTAGGTGAGTCCCCCCTTGCCTCTTCCAAGGACTTGACTATGCAGGGTTGAGGTTCCAGGTCGCTAAATTGAGTCGGGTGGACCTCCCTTGCAAGCTCCATGGACACTTAAATCTTTTTCTGTACTGAAGCACAGTAGCCCCTGCCTAGAGCAGGAGACAGCATCTGAAGAAGAAGGGGTTGCAATTCTCCGCACAGTGAACTGGTGGATGAATTTATTTTCTCACCACCCGCCCGTTCCTCCCACCCTTAAATGCCCGTAAGCCACTCTTACTGGTCTTATGGGTTCAATCAGTAGCGTGAATGGTTGGTAATCTTTTTCTCACTGCTGCTAGCTCTTTCTAACATGGATCTCTCACCTGTACATGGACTATTTAATATGGTGCTTATCCACTCTGAATTGTTGTATGGTTGGGATTCATGGGTGGTCAGCTGTGTGCCTATTTAATATGTTGTAAATGCATAGTTAGGAGTCACACCTCTGCCCAGTGAATACTCCCCTGTTAGCTGCTAGGACTGATGAAATATTGACTGCTTCTCTGTCCATGCTCTTAATCTGCTGATACATACAATTGCTATTTGACCATATTCAGTCTGACAGATGAGATGTCTACTGTGGCTAGTATCCTTGTTGGTGGAAATCAGTTACTGTGTAATCTTTACCCTGAGCCAGTTCAGGCTTGACTCTATCTTATTCTACCCTGAGTGTGCCTCCTTGAGTTGATTTTATTGTACAACCCCTGATGACTAGTTAGACTGCAGTTAATCATATTGGGATATGACTGTTAATTTCTGCTAATTCTGTTTGTCTAACTATTGTGTCTCAGCAATTTTAGTCAAGAAATGTCTCTATATGCTTGTCAATGTACTGGACTCATTAGCTAGCTCTACTCGCTTCACCCCCAGTGATGTTATTACCACAGAACTTGGTGATCTTTCCTGTAGCTGATGGTGCACTCCTACATAAGGCAGGGATTGTCTACTGTCCCTTGTTAGGGGGGGTCTGTAGGATAGGACTCTATTTGGGTTCTCCTCTGGGGCCCACTTGGACAGCTTGGGGGTGTGTGGTGGGCAAGCACTGGTTGGTTCTCTCCCCAGGGCCTACTTAGCTGTTGCCAAATTAGCTCCTCTGGCTCCTGGTAAACCTTTACCTGCCTACCTCATATGTCCACAATATATTCTCCATCCAGTGCCTTGGCCAGCCCCAGGGACAGGAACTCTCAACATGTTGGTTCTTAAGCCCTCCAGAGAGGCTGCTCAGCCCTCCCCTTTTATTAGTGCCCTCATCATTGGCCTACTTACTGCCTTATGCTTCCCTCTACTTATTGCTGATTGCTCCCCTCCCTTAGGGGGTCTCTGGGTTACCCTTGAACAGCATGGGAAGCATGACTTCACCGCCTCCAATCTAATAGCCTCTGGCAGACAGCCCCTCCGGCCTATCTGCTGTCTTGACCTCAGGTGCTTTCTATGTCCTGCTACAGTGACCATGAGTCTCACTTGTAAGCCTGCAGCCAGTGGTGGTTGCCCCCCCATAAGGCATCTCATCTGGCTTCTTCTGGTGACACTAGCCCTGGCTGGAGACATTGAGTTTAACCCTGGGCCCTCTTATCAAGCCTCCTCCTTTCCTGTGGGCTGGCTGTCAGGCAAGGGGATAAGAATAGCACATCTCAACATTCACAGCCTCTTGCCCAATCTGGCTGAACTTACTGCTTGGGTTTCTCACTACAAGCCTGACATCCTTGGTATTACTGAGACATGGCTGAAATCTTCCACCCCTGACTCGGCTTGCACGCTCCATGGCTATGATCTCATTAGGCAGGATCGGCCTGGGAAGAATCATGGGGGAGGTATCTTGGTCTACTTTAAGAGTCACCTAAACCTGTCTGTTGTATCCCACCAACAGCCCCTACTGCCTCCTTCTGAGCTGCTTCACACAGTCCTGTTACTTGGGAACACCAAGAAGCTGCATTTCATCTGTACATACAGTCCCCCTCCAAGGGTGGTGTGCCGGGGTTATCCTACCTCCTCTATACTGTAGGTGCTATCACTGATGATAATAAGCTAATGATCTTGGGAGATCTTAATTTAAACTGACTTGGGGGAAACACCAAGCTGCATGAACCTCTGCTTGCTGGCCTCTCCCTGTCCCAACTCATTCAAGAGCCCACCAGGTGGTCCACCTCTGGTGGTATTAGCTCTCTCCTGGACTGAGTCCTGTCCAGTAGATCTGAGAGGACAAGCTCCTCTGGCACCCTTCCTGACTCTATCTCTGATCACACCCTGTGTACTGCATATGGAAGATCTCCTCCCAGAAAATTCTCCACAAAATCATCCAAGTAAGGGATTTTTCAAGGTTTGACCTGAAGCCTTTCCATGAGGACCTAAGGATTGTCGACTGGACTGCGATGCTAAATGCTCTGGACTCTCTCACTGCTGTTAGTTACTTTCTCAGCACCTTCATGGCACTGTAGGACAAGCATGCCTTTCTTATTAGGCAAAGGGTAAGGGGGTCTGTCACTAAATGGCTCCATGGGAGCCTCCTCACTCTCAAGCGGACTCAGGACAAGTGCTGGGCCAACTTCAAGGTTACGATGGGCCACGCTATATTTCAATAGTATAGGAGGCTCAGGAATGAATGCAAGAAAGCAATCAGAGTGGCCAAGAGTGAATACTGCAAAACTGCCCTGCTAAACTCAGCTAAGGACCCTAGCAATTTCTGGAGGAACATTAAAAATATAGTAAGTGGTTTCTCCAATAGTGGGGTCTCTGATATGCTCATTGATGGATCTAATTGTAACAATCCACTAATCACTGCCAATGCATTCATCTCCCACTTTTCTTATCTGTCTGCTTTCACCTCCCTGTTCACCACTGGTGGGAGTGATAGTCGAGTCCCGGCTTCTGCCCCACAACCGGCCCCTAGCTCCCATCCATTATTCTATTTCAGGGCTGTGACAGCACAGGAGATGCAGAGACTTCTCTCTGGTCTCTCCCCTCACTCTAGTGTTGGCCATGATAGCAAGGCATCTCAGCTTCTCCATCTTGGTGCCCCTTATATTGCCTCCCCGGTAGCCCATATTTTCAACATGTCCCTAGCCTCTGGTGTCATCCCCAACCTCTGAAAGGTGGTGAGGATTGTCCCTGTTCTCAAACAGGGCAACCCAAATATCCTTCACAACTACTGACCCATAGCTATCCTGCCGGCTATCAGCAAACTCCTGTAGAAAGTTGTGACTGGGCAACTCACGGAGTATATCCAGGCCCATGAGCTACTATCTCCTGCACAGTATGGCTTTTGCAAAGGGCACAGTACGTCCTCTGCCCTTGTTATTGTCTCCTCTGGGATCAGGGCAGCTATGGACCAGGGTAAGCTCTCAGGTGCTATCTTCCTTGACCTAAGGCCTTCAACCTAGTTGGCCATGCCTTAATTAGCTCTCAAATTCAGTCCCTTGGTCTGTCTCCACCCATCCTGAGTTGGTTCACCAACTACCTACAGGGAAGACAGCAACTTACTAAATTCAGTAAGTTCCTCTCAGATACCACTCCTGTGACCTCTGGTGTCCCCCAAGGATCAGTCCTAGGACCCCTTCTCTTCTCTATCTTTGTTAATAATCTACCCTCCACTTCTTCCCACTGTAGCTCTATCCTGTATGCAGATAACCTGGTTATCATCACCTATTCCTGTTACATAGGGGTCATCAACCACCAATTGAGTGAGGACTTCAGAAATATCTAGTCCTGGATAACAACTAACAAGCTAGTCCTCAATCTTAAAAAAAAAACTCAGGCCATGCCTTGTGGGTCCCTGGCCAAGATAAAGTCTCCTCCCTGTTCCACTGAGTATTACTGGTATTGATGGTACTTCTGTCCTGATTACTGATTCCATTAAATACTTGGGGGTGGCACTTGACCCCCAGCTTCACCTTGGGCATCATATCCAAAATGTATGCAGAGCTGTCAACTGCAAACTGGGTCTGGCCTACAGAGC
Source organism: Neoceratodus forsteri (assembly GCA_016271365.2). Taxonomy (NCBI): domain Eukaryota; kingdom Metazoa; phylum Chordata; order Ceratodontiformes; family Ceratodontidae; genus Neoceratodus; species Neoceratodus forsteri. The sequence goes on from CM057455.1 coordinate 46,630,984, forward strand.
AAGGAACAATCTTACTTCTGCTGCTCACCTTGCACTGGCCAGAGGTGTATTTCTTCCTACTCTCTGCTATGGGCTCATCCTGTTTGCACATATTTCCAAAGTTTAACTCTCTGGGTGGAATGTAGCCCATAATAACATTTGCCGCTTTGCACTTGCTGCCCCTCACCTCATCCATCACTGTGACCTGTATAACAAACTTGACTGGCCCTCCCCACCCAACTATAGGAATTTTGTCCTGGGCAGCTTAACAGGCAAGGTTCTCAGAACTGGCACCCACAAGGACTAGCTGAGCTCCTCAAACCTGCTGCCTCCTCTTCCTACTCCCTTAGGTCGTTAGGCCCTGCCGTTCTCAAAGTTCCCGCCTCTTGAACACAAATGGGGGACAGGGGTTTTGCTGCATATGTTTCAAGAGTATGGAACTCCTTTCCCACCCAGCTCTGCTCCTCCCCCTCCCACTCATGCCTTTGGAGCTCCCTGTGGAATTACTTGAAGCTCTCCTCTGCATGTGGTTGTCCTAAACCACCATAACTAATCTAGGTCCCTTGTACTGGACTTACATGTCCTTGCTTTTCTTGGTGCCCTTGCACAGGCCCTACTGATGTATCTCGTCTGCTAGGGTTCTGCTTTGTATATAATGTATTTACTCTCTGCTACCAGGCAGTGCTTTGTCTGAGGCACTGCTTTTGGGGCACTGAGCTGTATATAATTGTATGATGCACTGTTCATAGCTATTTTGTGAGTTTATGTATAGATTTTGTTCCTATTCAACTGTGTTTACTGACTGCTTGTGTTATGTCATCTGGTCCTACCTGATTCTGTGTAATGCTTAACTTGTATCATGTTGTCCTCTGTATGAACTTGTCTTTCATTGTACTCTCCTGGGTCGTACCTGAAAATAGGCAAATGTTTTGTATAGTGTACTTACTTGGTCAACAAAAGCTAAATAAATAAATATATAGTGATCTACTTAATATTCACTATTGTTTTATTTACACTCTAATATGGAACCAATGACTATATTGAAAATAAAATAACAGAGAATATTTCCTGTTATATAGTAACTTGGAACTTATCCCTTAGCCCTGACCAATACTGAATTTATTTTTGGTCTAATTACTGATCTATATTGACTTTGTTTTTGGTCTAATTACTGTTTCGCTGGTTGGGAGAGGAGGCGAGCAGTCTCCCGCTTGGCGCCAAAACTTAAAACGTTTCTACAGTCTTTGAAACTCAGCTGCAATATTTCTTTCTATATTGTTTAATTATAAAAGGGGGAATTATTGTACATAATTCACTTAGTTTGCTGTGTTAGGCTAACACTGAATTAAGACTGTATATGTGATGGTCGTGGGATGGAAGACACGGACACCAGGTTCAGGATCTGAAATAGGTGCTGACTGCCCAGGTTTATTTATCATAAACAATAAAAAGAAAATAAACTGTGTACGACAAAATAAACTCCAAAGGCATAGCAATCTAATAGAAGATGAACAGAGCTCTCCATGACCAGCTAGAGAGCAATCAGACCTTGTGCTGTCTAACACACACTCCTTTATCCACACAGGGTACCAGCTTGTACAGCAGCTGAGTACCATGTGACACAAAAACTCCACCCACATAATACAATGAAACATTACTTTTACACAAAATTACTTTATTTTTATGTTAAAACACATTCAAATCCCAGTATTTTTATTAATTCCTCAGTACTGTGGGTCACACTGCTGATAAACATCTTTAAATCCATTTTCATTCACCTGTCACTCTCAGGACCCCTCCCACACTGTTCTACTGTATAAATGATGGGAACAAGAGGCTGGCCAGCTCTTAGAGAGAGACGCAGAGACAGTGTGTGTGTGGTAAGCTTCTTGGACATGTGAGAGGGAAACGAGGCAGATGCTGCAGGAGGTTTGCAACGCTTTGCTGCAGCATACATCCCAGCAAACCAATGTTTTCCTGAACATTAAACCTCCTGAAATACTAAGGTCTTAAACAGGTAACATACACTTGACTTTAAACTGTATTTTAAGCATACGATATTTGTTCGTCTCATGTTATAAGCTCATAAAATCATTCTGACAGGAACTGTACCGTACGGTCACCCCAGCTGACATTACTGCTGCTTGTTTCTGCTGTACAACTGTTAAAATTAATGCGACATTGCAAGAGTTCTGTTTTCAAAATTAGTACTGTAATATACCTCATAAACAGCTGACATCTTACTGATACTGTAGTTGAAAAGCCTGGTTTAACTCATGTATGGCAAAGCAGCCTGGTACAGTAAATAAGATAAACTGCCACCGTAACTGCGGTAAGAGTATTCGGGTCACCAGCTATTCAGGCTACAAATACCTGAAGACTGTCCTCTTGTATTAACAAACAGACTATGGCTGAGTCAGCGGTCAAATGTCGATGCCCTTGTTAGTTTTCCGTTCACCACACACTCATGTAGAACAGATCATGGCTTGCCATATTTTGACAGGGATAGAGAATACCTGGGGGGTTGGAATGCTAAGCTCTCATTGGTATCTCTACAGCAGAATTCACAGTGGGCACTGTTCACTTATATTAGACATCCGCAAGTGTGAAAAAATAAAACAGGTGGCCAGCCTGTCATTGGAAAAGTGTAGTTATAGAAGGAAGAAGAAACAAGAGAGAACAGAATAATGAATGCTGTTGTGCAACAGTCTTAACAGAGGTAAAGCAGAGTGAAAAGAACAGATTACTGAAACACCTCACAGAGTCCTGGAGATAGAACAAAACCTCCCTATGACAGTACACATCTATTGCTCTGCAAGATTTTAATTGGCAGTTTTGAGCTTAGGCTGCCTGTGCATGGTCTTAATTGTTGGTTGACCTTAGACTACCTGCTAAATCTAATTTCCCTGTTTTGCCCACCCCCACCTATTGTTCCTTTACCTCTCTGTCTTGCAGATTCAGTCAGCACCTTGCTTGTTGTCAGTGACAGCCCTCTGATTTTAAAAACCATTCAGTGATACAGCTCTTCTTTGCACTTCTGTCTAGCGCAAACCCTTCCACCAGTCCTGAGGTTTATCTTGCTCTGTCTATCCCTTTCTCTTCCAGGCACCCTACAGCCCCCTTGGGCTAAGACCACTGACCACCATCTGGACTGGAGCTATTCTGCCTCCATGGTGCTTGGAGCCTGCTGCACCCGCCCTTCAAACCTCAGCATCAGGTACGGACTTGGATGCGGCCCCAGCCTTCCCAGGCTGTATGGATTCCTGCTTCAATTTTTTTGGCCCATCTCCTCCCCAGGCCACTTTAAATACTCATAAACCCTGCCCTCTCCCCTAAGCTAGCCACCAGAATTTGCCCCGCAGAGTCTGAGGACTTGCTTCTCCAGCTCTTCTCAGCCCAGCCAAGTACAGCTTACCACCGGAATTTGCTCCGCAAGGTCTGAGGGCTTGCTTCTGCAGCCCTCCCCAGCCCAGCCAAGGACAGCTCACCACTGGAATTTGCCCTGCAGGTACAGACATGGAGATGCCCTGAGTACACTGTGTGCACCGAAACTTTTGAACTTGGCATCTTTTGTGGTGCAGTAGCCCAATTCTGTGGAGCTTAAACTTCATTCATAGTCAGAGGGAGCAGCTTGCATTTACCTTGTGTGAGCTGTGCTCCTTCAAGTTGAAATTTTCACCTTCCCCCACCTCCTCTATTAAATACTCATTTACTCCACCCTATGCCCTATCTGACTGACCTCTGGTGATAAAGCGGCGGGGCACATAACTGTGGGCAGTCCTAGAACCTGCAGTCTACTGTGTTTGCTGCCTCGGTCCTGCTTCTGGAAAATATCAGATTCTATTACACGATCACGCAGCCTCCACTCTACCTGCTAGTCCTACTGATTCCTCTCTGTTGCGGCATTGCCTTGGAATACTTCACCCCCCTAACTGCTGCTCTTCCAGACTTTTCTGCAGACATAAAGGACTTTACCTTCTCCAATTTGTTACTGCTTCCCAAGTGACTCAATAGCCATATCGAACACTCTGGTCCAAAACTGGTTCTCCGCCTAAGTCTTATAGCACATCTAAACGCATCTCCAAAGCTAGGACCATCCTTGCCTTTTTGATTGCTGCTACCTGGATTACTGTCCTCTCCTTATCTTTGGCAGGTGATGTGGAAACTAACCCTGGCCCCGTGGCCACAGGGCTCCCTCACTATTTGGTCAGTTCTTCCCCTGGGCCCCGTTCCAGTGTACTAAAAATTGCCCACCTTAATATAAGAAACTTGGTGGCTAATCAAGCAGAACTTGTAGCCTGGACCACCACTCAAGGGCCTGATCTCCTTGCAATTTCTGAATCCTGGCTTAAGCCTTCTCTCCCCGACTCTCTGTGTTCCCTCCCTGGAGACAGCTTGTTCCGGGTTGATTGGCCCGCATCAAAAAGAGGTGACAGTCTGGCACTATTTTACAAGTCTCATCTAAACCTAATCTTACTACCATGCCCCTCACATGTGTCCTGTGAGGTACTTCATCCACTGCTTCTGCTGGGTGACTCAAAAACATTGCATATTGTTTGCAGCTACATGCCTCCAGTTTCCTGCAAACATGGGCTCGAGGAGTTCCTGGCTTTTCTCCCCCAGACCACGAAAAACAATGAAGTAATTTGTCTAGGTGACTTCAATCAGAATTGGCTAAACCCAGACCTCCCTTCCCTTGACTTGGTGGAACATCTGGTTGTCAATGGACTACAGGACCCAAGGCAGCATGGTTTCACCAGGGGGAGGTCATGTCAGACCAACCTCATTGAATTTTTTGACTGGGTGACTAGGGACGTGGATCAGGGGAGGGCAGTGGACATGGCCTATCTGGACTTCAGCAAGGCCTTTGACACTGTGCCACATAGAAGCCTATTACATAAACTGGGGAATATGGGTGTGGGCAGGACAGTAGTGTGGTGGGTAGGTAACTGGCTGGGTGGCAGGGACCTAGAGGGTGGTGGTAAATGGCTGTCACTCCACAGAGGGAAGAGGACCAGTGGGTACCACAGGGATCAGTGCTGGGACCGGTCCTATTCAACATCTTCATCAGTGACATTGCACAGGATCTAGAAGGCAGAATTTCACTGTTCGCTGATGACACAAAGCTCTGTAACAGAGTAGACACACCAGAGGTGTAGATAGAATGAGAAGGGACCTGCAGAAACTTGAAGAATGGTCAAGGGTTTGGCAGTTGAAATTATGCAAAGAAGTGCAAGATAATGCATATGGGGCACAAAACCCTGGCACAATATATCAGTTGGGGGTGAGGATATGCATGCACCAAGCAGGAAAGGGATCTTGGGGTTGTCATCTCTGATGACCTCAAGGTAGGGAAACAGTGTGACAAGGCATCAGGTAAAGCAAATAGGATGCTGGGATGCAGGGCATCACCAGCAGGAAAAGGGAGGTCATAATCACATACAAGACACTAGTGAGGCCCCACCTGGAGTACAGTGTACAGTTCTGGAGACCATACCTACGTAGACATAGACAGGGTAGAGAAGATTCAGAGGAGGGCAACAAAGATGGTGCATGGATTGCATCACAAGTCCTATGAAGACAGGTTGAAGGAACTGAACATTGTACTCCCTGGAGGAGAGGAGGGTGAGAGGGATATGATAGAGACATACAAGTATCTTACAGGGAGAAACAGGTGCAGGAAAACACTATTTTTAAGCGAAAAGGTGTTCCAGGACTAGAGGTCATGGGATGAAGTTGGAGGGAGGACAATTCAGAGGAAACATGAAAAGAATTTCTTCACAGAACGGTGGTGGACAAGTGGAACACCCTGCCAGAGGAAGTGGTGGGGGCTGAAACAATCACGTGATTTAAGAATGCATGGGATAGACATAAAGGAATTCTAGAGGTCAGGGGTAAGGGGAAACGGACTTCTAGGAAAACAAACTGAACTTACAAGCTCAAATGGGCAGACTGGGTGGGCCATAGGCCCTTATCTGCCGACACTGTCTATGTATCTATGTATCTATGTATCTATGACTCTAATATAAGCAAGGCCAACCTAACCCAGCTTGTCTCAGTGCCTACGTGACATTCCAGCAATGGTAATAGTCACACCCTCCTTGACTGGGTACTTACCAACAGACCGGACAGAATCTCTTCCGTGACCATGCTACTGGACTCCATTAGCGACCATTCACATGTCACCTGTATCTGGGATGCCAGCCCCCCATCACCCACTCAAAACCATTTCCATATCTGACTTCTCTGCCCTCAACACCTCAGCTTTTCTAAGGGATCTTCCGCATGTCGACTGGTCCCCCATATTCATGACAAATAACATTGACTTGGCTGTAGAATACTTTACCAGCTCTCTGCGCTCCTTGCAGTCCAAGCACATTCCTTCTATCAGGTGCAGGGTATGGGGTATGCCTACCAAATGGTTAACTAGCCCTCTTCTACATATGCTTAAAGCATGGGACAAACTCTGGACCAGATGGAAAACCTCCCCCCTTCTCTCTGACTTCATCGCATATCATTCCTTTCGTAACTCTTGTAAGAAAGTGCTATGGACTGCCAAAAGCAATTACTATAGAGGCCTTCTTAGTGCCACCTCTAGTAACCCAAAAAAGTACTGGGCACAAATAAACCACATAATGGGACGCTCCACGTCCCAAACCCCTCATGACTTTCTAATAAATAACATTTCCTGTAACAACCCTAATACCATAGCAAATGCTTTCAGCTCACTCTTTGCCGCCCTCCCTAGTTTTGATGCTGACGGTCCCCCCCCACACCTCCCCCTCGACCTCCCCCCCATCCCATCCTTCCTCGATTCTCCACTCGGTCTCCAGGTTGGATGTTCTATGAACTCTTAACATGATGTCTCCCCACGGCAGCGCAAGCCCTGATGGACTGGAACCCAGAATTCTCAAATTAGGTGCGTCTTTTCTTGTCACCCCCATCATGCGATTGTTCAACCTCTCCATTAGCTCGGGTACTGTGCCCCTCTCCTGCAAAAATGCCAGGGTTATCCCAGTCTTCAAAAATGGTGATCCAAAAAACCTAACAAGCTACCATCCTATTGCACTCTGGCCAACCCTCAGTAAACTCCTGGAGAAGCTTATCCATTGCCAGGTGTCTAACTTCATTGCCAACTTTAACCTGCAATCTCCTGCTCAGCACGGCTTTAGGCCAAACCACAGCACCACAACAGCCCTAGTGCAATTCACCAGTGTTGTCAAATTTACTATGGACCAAGGCCAGCTTACTGGGGCTGTTTTTATTAACATGTCAAAGGCGTTTGACTCAGTTAATCACAACCTGCTCCAGCATCAGCTAGGCTCTATTGACGCCTCCCAATCCACACTTGCCTGGTTTGCACGCTATCTGTGGAGCTGCTCCCAGTCTGTCTCCTGTCATAAAGTTCTCTCTGCCCTGCTTTGTTCTGGCATCCTACGAAGTTCCATAATTGGGCTCCTGCTTTTTTCTTTGTTCGTCAATAACCTACCTTTGGTGCCCTCCCAAAGTCTCTCCTTACTCTGTGCCGATGACTTGGTTCTCTATGTCTCCTCTAGCTCTATTCATGAAATTACCTCCCACCTCTCCTCTGATCTTCATCATATCCAAACTTGGCTTATGTCCCACCGCCTGGTGCTAAATACTGCCAAGACCCAGGCTATGCTGTTTGAGTCATGAAGGAAATCTGTCACTTCAACTCCATCTCTCCAGGTTTCATGTCTTGATGGCTCCCTTGTGGAAGTAACTCAGTCCTTCAAATACCTAGGAGTCATGCTGGATCCATCTCTTAACTTCTCTCTGCATGTCAAAGCTGTCTGCAAATCTGTCAATGCTAAAACTGGACTGGCTTACCGAGTCAGTCAGTTTCTGACCCTTGACACCAGGATCTCTGTCACCCAAGACCTTCTCCTTCCTGGACTCTGCTACACTCTGCCTGTCTTCGCTATTGCTCTGGCAAGCATATTGCAAATGTGGGACATTGCCTACAACAATGTCTGTAGATTTGCGCTATCTGCTCCTCGTCTTAAGCACCACTGTACTCTCTATTCTGACCTCCATTGGTTGTCTCCTTCCTCGCGTCGGGCTTATTCATTATTTTGTCTGACTGACATTATTCGTTCTTCTCTCCAGTTCACACTTGCTGCTATGCTCACCCCCATGGACTGCCCTCATTCCCTCCGTTCCATGTCTCTAGCTCTGTTATCTGTCTCAAAATGCTCTACTAGGATGGGTGAACTTGCCTTCTCCTTCTATACCCCCAAATTGTGGAACTCTCTCCCACCTGATCTTAGGCACTCCAAATCCCACCCCACTTTTAAGAAAGGCCTCTCCAGTTACCTTGCCTCCCTTGACATTTGCAAATGTCCCTAGCCTCATGAGTCATGCAAATCTACCATTGTCCTGTACTTAAATTTCCCTGTGGCCTCTTGCTTCCTCCCATCCCCACTCTACCTCAGCTACAGCTACGCACTTTGTTCCCGGTCTCTGCCTGGGAATTGTCTCTTTGCTGACTTACCAACAGCACTGTCATGTTTTGTACATTGTTAACAGTAAAGTGTGCCTTTTTGTCTGTTTTGTTCCTATTATAGTGTGTGATATGTACCTTCTCTATGTACTATGTAACTTGTACCTCTGTATAACTGTTTGGAATCTCCTATTGCACAACACTGTATATCTATTTGTTTTTACCTGGTCCTTGATTTGTACTCTCCTGGGTCGTGCCTGAAAATAGGCAGATCTGTCTAGTGCACTTACCCGGTTACCAAAAGCAAATAAATAACTAAGCCACTTCCTTATTAGCTGTCCTCTGTTAGAGCTCCTCCCTTCTACTTTTTACCTTAAGGAGGCAACACTTTCTTGTCAGGTGTTTATGACTCTTGTTTTCCTTCATGTTGATGTATAGCCTGTGCACTTGGACACTGTCTCGGAACTGGGAATTTTACTCAGGTGCTAGTACTCAGTCCATGCTACTCTGAGGCTGTGATAATATTAGGTACTGTTACTTGTGGCCCTTCTGGTAGATATCCATGTACAGCAGTTACTACAGTGCTTGACGCATCCTACCCCCACAGTGCGGGCATGTTATTGGATTTCTGTCAGTCCCTTCTCTTACTTGGTCCCATAGACTTAAACCTGTTCCTGCAATCATCTCCTAGTGGGGCGTATGATTATAATACCTTGTGGGACTGCCATGTTATCCCTGAATACACCAACTGGTATCTATGCATTCTCAAGATTCCAAATCTACAGCTGACCTTAAAGTTGCCTTGTGTGCTGGAACTCTTAATAAGCTGGCACAACTGGGTACGAGTCCTTCTTCCTATAATAACCAGTTTTCTCTACCTTTCACAGTTAGGGTTTTAATTTACATAGCATTAGGTCAGCTAGGCATTAGCCTTAGGGACCCATCAATCTCCCTCCAATAATCCCCACATACATGAGAGGAAAAGAGTTTACAAATCATTCTTTTGAGCCAGAAGAAAACTTCTGCTCCTCCTACTGTTGTGCTCAGGTAATCTTGCGCTTAACCCTGATACTCCAACAACCATCGCATCCCCAGTTGACTTGCAAAGCCTTAAAGGTGTGAGCTTCATGCATGTCAATGTGCGTAGTTTGTTAAAAGAAGCTGCCTCTATCCAGGCTTGGATTTGTCATACCATACCTGAAATTTTGGTTGTTACTAAGTCATGGCTCAGACCGGGTACTACTGACAGTGAAGTGAACATCCCCAACTATTCTCTTTTTAGAACCAACAGGTAGGCTAGGGGTGGTGGTGTTGCCATCTATATCAATATCAATATGCCATCTATATCAAGGAGATAGGAGGGATAGAAACTTTAAAGTACCTCAAGGGAATCAACAGAGTCCAAGATGGTAGTATCTTTCAGAAAAAGAGATGTGCAAGAACAAGGGGGCACAATTTGAAGATAGAGGGGGGATGTCTCAAAGGTAATGTGAGGAAGTATTTTTTCATGGAGAGGGTTGTGGATACATGGAACAGCCTTCCTGAGGAGGTAGTGGACTCAAAAACAGTGGGGGAATTCAAGAATGCATGGGACAGACATAGGGCAATTCTAGTGGGGGGGTAGGAGGAAGCATGTTGTTGGTTAACTAGGATCTACAGCCTATGTATTAGGTAGGGAAATGGGCAGACTAGGTGGGCCAATTGTTTGTATGTTTCTGTGTTAGGACACATAACCCATCTCAGTCATTGATTTGACCTCGGTCCCTAATGAATTTGAATACCTATCTCTCAAAGTAGAGATTTCTGCTACTGTCTCCTGAAGCATCTAAGCAGCACTCTGGGATCTGGGTCCTCCAAGGTTATTGTACTACGGGACTTCAACCTAGACTGGTTCTCTAGTGCTTCATCACCTCTCAAATCAATCTGTGACTCCCTTGGGTGGTCACTGCCACAAATGCACTCAGCAGGTCAGGTCCTCTGCTCCCACAGTGTCAACCTCTGAGTGCAGTAATGTGAACAGGTAACAGACAGGGTAACCCTCCTGTCTGCTTGTGGGTCCAGATCACCTTTAGTCTCAAGTTTTGGAGGGATTCAAACTGTGAACCTTATGCTAGCGTACCCAAATGTACAGGCTCAGATAATTTTTTCTCTGGGGGATGCAAAATATCTTTCGCCTAAGGGCACCTAACTAGGTATCCAAAATGAACCCTTTAAAACTCTATAAAACACCTTAGGTATATTCTTACCTTTTCCCAGTTTAGTAACACCATCAAGCTTCTGAACAGTTTTTAAACTTAACCATCTATACATCACATCCAAAAAGATCTTGCAGGCACGGGCAGTCTTTCAAATTAAAGGTTTACTAAAATGGATAAAAATATGTAAAATGTAAACACAGAACACTACTTCAAAGAGCATACAATCACATAAAGAAAAACAAGGAAAACTACAGGCAAACTCCTAACAACATACAGTTATACTTTTTCTATCTAATGTAGTACCTCTATAGTGCTTATAGTTAGATCTTGTTTCTTAAGAGCCCAAAAATATATGGCACAAAGATCAGACACAGAATAGTTTAAACTGTGTCTCTCCACACCCTTTCTGCGTCATCGAGGTCATCTAGCTCCTCCTTTTTGAATATTATTATTGAATATTTTTTAATTTTTGGCTGGCAGTATAGCCTAGAGGTTAGAGTAACGAGCTACGAACAAGCTTGGTACATCCAGCAGATAAGACCTGGGTTTGATTCTCACAACCTACATTTGTATGCTGTGTGACTCTGAGCAAGTTACTTAACCACCCAGTACTCCCAGGTCACCCCTGAAAAACAGGTACTTGTGCCTAGTGGGTCTTAACCCGGTTACCAAAGACTAAAAATATATATATATATATATATATATACACAAACAGGATGACCTATCAGGAGGTATTTTAAATCTGTGACTTCAGCAAAATCTAATTTCCAAGATTATGACAGTTTTTAATCAAGCCTTATCTCTTTGATTTTGAGCAGTTCCTGGTTTCCCAAGCATATCAAAGGATTTTATAACTTTTAGCACCATGGTGGTAAAACATGGTTTTCCTCTAAGACATCATAAAACTTTACGAGTCCTATATCCTGGCTGCTGGGTTAGTTCTAATTAAGACAGGAAAACAGGAGACCCTTAATTAAGTCTCTCTGGTCCTTTAATTACCTCCTGGTTTCAGGTTAATATATTACAAATATCATAGAACAATCATAACCAGCTGGCCAAGCATCACAGTCACAACTTATTAATGAAGCTATGTAGCCTAATAAGAAAAACTCAAACAACAGTACCCTGGTGGACATCACTGTGGTTCACAAACCTCACTTGATTTCCCATGCTGGGGTATTTTTCTCTGGTATTAGTGATCATTGTTTTATCGCATGTGTAAGGTCAAATATTAAATCTCCATTTGCTTTCAAATTTACTACTAAGAGGTGCAGACACAACTTTAACCCCTTTGCCTACATCACTAACCTATGAGATTCTTTGCACTGGCAGGATTTTTACTTAGCAAAATCCGTGAACATGGCGTACATTTCCCATGAAATTGTACTTGGAGCTCTACATAGACATGCATCACTGGTAAAAGTCTGTATCAGAAATAAATCTTGCCGGTGGTTTACACTGGTGCTGAAGGCCGCAATGTAGAGTAGGGACATTCTTTGGAAAACTGCTTGCAAAACTAAGCTTGCAGATGACTGAAGTTTGTTTAGGAAGGCAAGGAACCGCTATTCTAGGATGGTTAGAAAGGCACAGGCTACCTTCTAGAGCTCAGATCTCTACTCTTTTATGAAATGTTCCTCCAAATTTTGGAGAACAACAAAGGCTGTAACAGGCCACACTTCGGGAAATTCTTTACCTACAAAAATCATTACCGAAGCACCCACAATCTCAGACAGACTGACAATCCTTGATTCACTCAACAACCATCTCGCCACTGCAGGGTTAGCATTTGATAATTCACCTGCTTGTAATCTGTGCTCACAATTTAGCGCTCAAGACCAGGAAATCACCATCACCAACTCTGCATTCTCCCTTCAGCACACATTTCTTAAAGAAGTTGAAGACCTTCTGTTACAGTTGGATACTAGGAAAAGTGCAGGAGCTGATTTTCTAGACCCTTATTTCCTAAATATTGGTTACTAAGTGCTAGCAGTGCCAATTACATATCTCTTTAACCTATCCCTCTCTTTGGGTGACATCCCACCCTTTTGGAAAACTGCTCATGTGATCCTCCTGTTCAAATCAAGTGATCCCAGCAACCTAAAGAATTACCATCGTATCTCCCACCTCCCTACCTTGTCCAAATTACTGGAGAAAATTGTGAATTCTCAACTTAGGAATTATCTAGAATCTGCAAACCTGCTCAACTCTTTGCAATCAGGCTTTAGAGCATAACATAGCACCATCTCAGCCCTTGCTAAAGTGACAAATGACTGGCTGTGTGACTTGGATAAAAAATATTTGTCTGCACTGTATTTTTGGACCTATGCAAGGCCTTCAATATGGTTTACCACAGCCTACTCTTCTGTGTCCTCTTGAACATTGATCTGAACCATCTATCACTTTGATGGTTCAACAATTACTTTGCTGGTCATCTATAGCAGGTAAAGGCAGAAGGGAAGCTCTGTCCACTAAAATCCCCTTTGAGAGATGTACAGGAGGGTTCCATTCTGGGCCCTTTATTGCTTACAATTATATTAACAATATCGGTGTTAACACAAAAGAGGCTAACATACATCTGTTTGCAGATGACATGGTGATCTACATTAGCAGACTGAACGCGGCTTGTAGTGACCTCCAATCTGAATTCAATTAGTTGCAGCTACAGCTTATAAATCAAATGTTACTCCTAAATGCTATGAAAACCAAAGCTATGCTCTTGTCGTCTTTCAGTCATGCATCTAATCTGGTCACCCCTGGAATAATCCCACCAATTACTACAATCCTAGGTGAACCGTTGGAATATGTTATGAAGTTCAAATACCTGGGCATTTGGATTGACTACAGACTCTCCTTCATTAACCACATAGAAGAACTGATAAAAAAACTTAGAGTTTTGGTCTCTTCTTTAGGATTAACCATCTCCTCTTAAGAGATGCCAAGATGAGACTGGTCCAAACTACCTTCCTGTCTCTATTAGACTATGCAGACTTACTATACAGCCAGGGCCCTGCTGCAGCACTCACAACACTTGACATGCTTTACCATAGAGCCTTATGGTTCCTCTCTGGTCTTCCCTACTCTACGTAAATTTGTTCCTTGTATGCTGCTGTGGGATTGTCATCCCTTAATTATAGATGTCAAAGAAACGCTATATTCTGGACTCTCAGAGCCATTTCTAAGAAACTGCCTCATTATATGTGTGATTGTCTACCTTTAAGTTCGTTAGGCAAGTATGCATTGAGAAGTACCTCCTATATTTCTCTGATAGTTCCTAAGGCCAAATCACGCTTTGGTAGGGCTTCCCTAAGCTACGTGCTGCCTGTGTTGTGGAACAAGTTGCAAAAAACCTTGACACTGACTCACCCTATTAACTTAGCAGCATTCAAATCACTTTATGCCAGTTCTTACAAGGAATCCTGTAACTGCTTCTCTTGATCCTGATATGCCAAGGCTATTTCAGTGACCTTTCTTGGCCCAGTCTGACTTCACTTTATCTTCTCCTGGTTACTCCTTCTCCTGCCTGGTCTCACCTCACCTACACTTGCTTACTGTTACTCTCTTACTCCTCCCCCCGCCACTGCACCTCAGCATCCCTGCATACTTCCTGCCTCTGAACTTTATGATAGCAACTGTATCCTAATCAACTGTGTACCATCTCCCTATGAATACTCACCTCCTCCCTTGAGTTGGATGCTTTCTGAGGTCCGAGCCATATATCCCCTGTATGCGAGTGCCTCTTCTTTCCTTCCTTCCTATACGGTCATCCTCCACCCCTCTCTATGTTCCAGTATGGTCACCTTTCACCCCTCCCTATAATTCCAGTCCTCTCCCTCACCCCCTCCACATTACTGTGCTGACTGGTACTCCTTATCTATACTTGTGATCCTCTCCTCTGGCTGGATGCTGTTCTGGAATGTGTATATAGTGTCCCTGTTTCCCTCTTACACCTTAAATCTGCATGCATATCTGACTATGTCACTGCTGTTGACAAGCACTTTGTTCACTGTATTCGCTTTGGATCCATTATTGTATATGTATTATTTATTGTGTTTGTGTTGTATAGTGACCTTGTATTCTACACAGGTGCATCTCAAAAATGAGCCCTGCTCAACGGTGTCTGCCTGGTTAAATAAAGATTTTGATCGATTGATTTAACACATATTTAACAAGCTGTTTCAGTTTCCTAATGTCATCTAATAAGCAGCCTGGAGTTATGTCTCCAACATTCTTAACAGAAAGAAGGCAGTATTTTATTGCAGTTGCCCATGGTGATTTGTAGATGTGGAAGGATACACTGAAAAGTCCAAAACATGTGTTCCATGATACTCCATTGTCCTGCTACAGATATCAAGTTGCCTGTAGGCTCCACCTACAGCCATAAAAATCAGGAAGTCAGTACCATATTAGTCTTTGATGTTTCCCTCCCTAGAGTGAGTTTGCTTATGTTTTCTGAGGTTATAAAGTTGTATGAAAGTCTTGGCCTATTCAGCACATTTATATGACCTCTCCCCTTTTGAATTCATTGATGTTTTTATCAGACAAGCATTATGGCCAACACACTCGTCACATTCAGCACACTGATATGATCTTTCACCAGACTGAACTGACAGTGTTTTGAGGTTAAACCAACATCCAGAGGGAGCCCCACGCTCTGCCTGATGCCAGTGGTGCTGCTGAAGGTACTGCCAATACCAGAATGATAGCACTAATATGAAACTAGTGCACACTGAAGGAGTATCAAAAGAATAAACTTCCAAGCATTAACTGCAAACATGAAAAAGGTTTATTATGAACACCACACAATCACATGACTGGTTAACACCCCAGTGCTTCAGTCTGAAGACATCCATCAGTGGGCTGGGTTAGACAGTAATTGTGAACGCCACACAGTCACATGAATGTTAACTCACCAGCTCTTTGGTCTGAGGACCTTCGTCAGAGGGGTGAGGTTAGTTGACAAGTTTAAACAGTAAGTTTTCTATGACATCAAATCCAGTATCATTATGAGCAGACATTATACACATCAGTAAACATTGTTTAAATAAATTTATACATAGCATTACTTAATCATTATACCATTCACGCTCCATAGAAAAAGGAAAACAATGCACATGGGTTTAAACATTGTTGTGTGAACCAGACACTATATATTTAAAATAAATCCATTTTTCATTTTAAAGTTGCCAAGTGGTAAGAAACTGCCTAATGTAAATGATCAACCCATAGCAAATGCCATCTAGTGGGGATCTGTCATACCAGTTGCACCTTAATCTGAAAAAAAGAAAAGACATTTAAACAATGATTCAACTACTGCCTATGTGTAGTGAGACATAAATATTTTCAGCAAAGAAAATAAGTAAGATTAAGTCATCACTGGCTCTAAAACTAAGGCCAGGATTCACAAAGGGAGCACAAAGTGAGGGCCAAAGTTAATGCTGTACTTCCTGGCTGTGCCAGTGGGCAACAGAGCAATTCAGTCAGATAGCCTGGTGGGCTTTCCGATTTTGAATAGGACTGGCGGGGGCAGCAGTAACCCAGAAAAAGCAGTGGAGTACTTGGTAGTCTTAACCCCACAACCAGCTAGGAAAATGGCCCTGCAGCCAATAGCACTCTGGCGCTAAAGTGCAATTCATCAAAGAAGGCATGCAAATGAGCCCACTGGGCATGCAAGGTGCTAGAGGCCATTAGCTTGCCCATTATGGGCTCATCTACATGCCATTAGTGTGTGATTGTGCCCCCCCAGAGGTCCCAATCCCCATGTGGTGACACTCCCTGGGAGTCTAGTGGCCCCCCATCACCAATCCCCCAAGTAAACACCCTTTTTCCATAGTGTAGGGTCCCACTCCACTCCCCGATTGCAAGACAACCTTTATGTTGCATTAAATAATTTTCCACAGTGTAGTGGTCCCACCTCACTCCCCCATCCCCGTTCACCCATCCAGTAATAACAGTAAACATTTCCATAGGTAGTGGTTCCACCCCTCTCCCCAATCATCCAGTCATACACCCAGTATTAATGAAATATTTTCTGTAGTATAGTGGTTCCACCCCAGTCCCTGCTCATCCAATCACTCACCCAGTATTAATGTACACTATTTTCTGTAGTATAGTGGTTCCACCCCAGTCCCTGCTCATCCAATCACTCACCCAGTATCAATGAAATATTTTCTGCAGTATAGTGGTTCCACCCCAGTCCCTGCTCATCCAATCACTCACCCAGTATTAATGAAATATTTTCTGTAGTATAGTGGTTCCACCCCAGTCCCTGCTCATCCAATCACTCACCCAGTATTAATGTACACTATTTTCTGTAGTATAGTGGTTCCACCCCAGTCCCTGCTCATCCAATCACTCACCCAGTATCAATGAAATATTTTCTGCAGTATAGTGGTTCCACCCCAGTCCCTGCTCATCCAATCACTCACCCAGTATTAATTAAATATTTTCTGTAGTATAGTGGTTCCACCCCAGTCCCTGCTCATCCAATCACTCACCCAGTATTAATGTACACTATTTTCTGTAGTATAGTGGTTCCATCCCAGTCCCTGCTCATCCAATCACTCACCCAGTATCAATGAAATATTTTCTGCAGTATAGTGGTTCCACCCCAGTCCCTGCTCATCCAATCACTCACCCAGTATTAATGAAATATTTTCTGTAGTATAGTGGTTCCACCCCAGTCCCTGCTCATCCAATCACTCACCCAGTATTAATGTACACTATTTTCTGTAGTATAGTGGTTCCACCCCAGTCCCTGCTCATCCAATCACTCACCCAGTATCAATGAAATATTTTCTGCAGTATAGTGGTTCCACCCCAGTCCCTGCTCATCCAATCACTCACCCAGTATTAATTAAATATTTTCTGTAGTATAGTGGTTCCACCCCAGTCCCTGCTCATCCAATCACTCACCCAGTATTAATGTACACTATTTTCTGTAGTATAGTGGTTCCATCCCAGTCCCTGCTCATCCAATCACTCACCCAGTATTAATGAAATATTTTCTGTAGTATAGTGGGTCCACCCCAGTCCCTGCTCATCCAATCACTCACCCAGTATTAATGTACACTATTTTCAATAGTGTAGGGCCCCATCTCATTGCCCAGTCTCCCACCTGATATGAGCATTACTATATTTCCATAGTGTAGTGGTCCCCGCAGCCCCACCCACTCTGGTAATGGCATACCACCCTGCTCCCCCTGCCCCAGCATGACTGCTGGTTGGCGAGCAGCACAGTTCTCCACACACCTCCACAGCTTCCCACTGATTAAACTGTGAATAACAGGTTACAGTATATACCTCAAACCCACTGGCTGACACTGTCATACCCCCCCTTTTGCCCCTTCTGATAATGTAATTTCTACCTTATCCTGTACTGATGTTGCAGTTTGTGAGTGCCGGGTTACCCCACACTCCTGATGTTGTCTTTATTTCTTGTTTAACAACTGCCATTTATGTTACTGTATATACTGTACATAGCTGTGCATTTTGCTTATCAGATTACTGTGCTTTACTTTATTTATTTTATTTATTGAAACATATCAGAATTAAAACCTTTGAGTCAGAGACTCCTTTACAAAGGCTCCACATCAAGGAGACAATACAGTAGGGTACAGTGTCAGGCAATACAGTTTGAACAGAGATGTGATGAATATCACACCTTACAACTGACATAGAGTATAGGACATACAGGCACTGGATATTTGCAGGATATTTACAGCAGCCAGAGGTAATGCAGCACATTGACAAGGAGTAATTTATAATAGCTAAAGAGTGAAACATACAATACAGCAGTTGTTTCAGATAAGTAATCATGACTAGAAAGTGCAAGCAACACACCCAGTGGGTGACAGCTTGGCTGGGGCCTTGGTCAGACAGGGACCAGGGCTAGGTATTCTAAAGGTAGAACCATGGGGGGGCATCCATTGTCAAGCACAATATTAGTCGAGGAGAGAGTCAGGAGCAGTCACAGATTGAGCCCTGCAAGATGTGGGTTCAGAGATGGGATTTGAACATTCCCAGGGTAGTATTAGTATGGAATGGGTTCAGAAGTGAATTTAGCCAACTTGGAGCATGGTACCTGAAGGTTCTTTGCCCCATGGAGGATTTACAGAGGGGAACCTGGTAAGGCGCTTTCTCTGTGTGGCGTGTACGCCTGGTACTGATAATCAGGGGGAGCAGTGCCAACAGGGCAGTGGGTGTGAGGCCAGCTGTGATTTTATTTGCAAGAAGACAGGTCTGGAACTTTAGGTGATCATCACAATTTAGCCAATATGTGCTGGAATAGAGTGTGCAGGTTTGTGTGAACTGGTCACATCCAGCAGCCAGCCTGCAGGCTTTATACAGGGAGACCCTAATTTTGTTGAAGGAGGTGTTGTCAGCTGCACAATAGATAGTAATCCCATAGTCAGTGAGAGACAAGACAGAGGAGGAAATGGCTAGTCAAAGGGCTTTAGGGGGGAGACAGTGCTTGTAACGGTGGAGCAGACCAATACGCACATTGACAGCTGTACAGAGTCAGCAGATATACTCGTGGTAGGTAACACCTAAGTATTTGAAAGCTGAGACTTATTTCAGGGTTTCATTGTGGGAGTTGTGGATGAGCAGCAAGTGGTTGCTGAACTTATTTTGGGCATGGGCAAACAGCATGGACTTTGTTTTTTTAAAGTTGAGGACAAGCCTATGGTCAGTAAACCAGGACTCAGCCTCACTAAATGACTTTTGGAGGGCAGATTGGAGGATGGCAGGATTTGTGTGGGTGCTGAATAATACCGCATCATCTGCATACAATAGGAGATTCCCTGAACAGGCCTTGGGCAAGGAGTTAAGGAATAGAGTGAATAGTAGAGGGCTAAGGATTGATCCCTGGGGGACCCCAGATGTTACTTGGATGGGGGACAACAGAGTTTGTGCTAGTCTGGCTCTCTGGGTTCTGCCATACAGGTAGTTAGAAAACCAAGCAGTGGCATCCTGTGAGAAACCTATTTGGGTTATTGAGGTTAGGAGAAGTGAGTGGTGGATGGTGTCAAATGCTTTGGAGAGATCTATGTAGACAGCACCAGCAATCTGGCCTGTGTCAAGGGCCATATGAAGACTGCTGGTATATTTCAAGAGCATGGTTATGGTGCTGTGGCTTGCATGGAAACCATGGTGTTCAGGACAGAGGAGATTCTGTTGGGTAAGGTAGTCTGTAATTTGGATTTCATTTCATTCTTTATTTTTAAAAGGCGCTTTTCTCATAACCAAAGCACCTGTACAATACATAAAACAATGAATAGACCAAAATTTAAAACTAACATAGGTCATTAAAAGCTATACTAAAAAGATGTGTCTTCAAAACTTCTTTAAAGCTTTGGATGGAGACTATCTTTTCAAGAACTTTGGATGGGGGTAGAATTGAAATAGGCTGGTAATTGCCGGGTTGGGTCTGGTCACCACTCTTCAGGATAGGAGTGATGAAGGTAGTTTTCCAGATGGATGGGAATCATCCCAGGGCAAGGGAGCGGTTTAGCAGGGTAGTGAGGAGACAGAGTACTTCTGAGATGGTCAGTCTTAATAGTTTAAGATCTAGTGAGTCATTGCTGAACCTAGACTTGCTACATACCCTTTGAAGGAGAGGGCAGCCTCATGCTGGGAGATAACTTTAAAATGGAAAGGGGGCACTGGGGTGGGAGCCGGGGTTGTGGTGAGGTGGACACAAAAAAGTTGATAGGGAGCACGCAGCTGAGGTCAGAGAATGAGGAGTTCAGTATGTTTGCAATTATATCGGGGTCAGTGGAGATACGACCATTGACCAACATCTGGGAGGGGGAGGCAGTGGATGTTTTTCCACAGAGTTCTTTAAGGGAGTCCCAAAATTTTCACCCCATAGTGCTTTTACTACGTATTTAATCCCTTTCCCTAGGACACATCTGAAAACAAGTTTTATGGCTCAGTATGTATTCCTGGTAAATCTCTTTCAATAAATAATAACTAAACTAACCTGATGTACAGTAGAACAAAGATACATATTGTTTCAGTAGTGCTGAAAGCAATGGGGCTAATCAAAGAGAACTTTTAGACACATCTAAATATGCTACCGATATCTGTCACACCCAATGAACTGCAAAAGGAAGCCATTTTGGGGATGTTGAACATACTCAGAAGAGCACTCTCAGCAAATATCAAAGTCTAACACAGCACTGATTTCCCAATTCTTGAACATGCCCTGGCTTAAGAATGGGGTTCATTCTCATCACGGCACTAAAAATCCCTTGAAATTTGGAGACACAAACCCCAGGATAGAGACCATATAAATTCATTTATTTATTGAAATGTTTAACTAGAAAGTACATACTGAGGTGACAGTAGCTTGTTTAGAGATTAGTCCTGGGGGAGGAGATGGCAACAAGGTAACATGTAAAAATATAATAATACAAGCAAACAAATAAACCCTAAAAAGCAAAAATAGTAAAATAAAGGCACCTAGAAAATAAAAACTGTCTAAAAATACATACAGATAGAAAACAATAGCAGAAACAGGATGAGGTGGATAAGACTAGAGCACAGAGAAAATAGGAAGGGTCAAAGACAGTTGTAGGTTGGACAACAAAAGTCAGAAAGAAGAAACTTTAGGGAGGAAGTGGAGAAGGCAGCATGAATAGAAAGAAGGACCAATATTTAGGAAAGCAGTAAGAAAAATCAGATTGGCCAGCAATAGATTTTCTAGGAGGGATATTAAAAGAATGGAAAGTATTGTTACAGACAGGGTAGGAGGAAGAAGGATGAGGAGAAAGGATTTTGAGGTAGGAGGGAAGGGTGCCAAACCAGAATTTGGGGAAAAAAAGGCACACTGGGAAAGGCACCTAGCCTCAAGAGAAGGGAAAGAAAGAGTTGAGTAAAGAAAGCAATTGTGAAAATGAGAGGGGCACTCTAAAGCAAAATGGCAGAAAGAATAGAAAAGAGGGTCCAGTCTAGCAAGGGAGGTTTTAGGGGCACTACAGTAGACTAAGTCATCATAGGCAAAGATAGGAAGTATAATTTTTAGTACAATTTCTCAGGGGGCAGGAAGTAGTATACACGCTCTGTTCCTGTATAAAGCACCAAGATAGGGTGGAAATTTTTGTGAATTGGATCAGTGCATGCAGAGAAATCAAGATGCCACTCAAGGCAGACCCCGAAGTACTTAAAGGAGGAGACATCATCAAATTTAGTACCATCAAGGGTATTAAATTGGGAGGGAAGAAAGTTTGGCAAGCCTCTGATGGGTACCAAAAGTCATAGAGGCCTTTTTTTGCATTAAGAGACATCTGGTTTACCTTGATCAAGTGCTGAATGTTGTCAAAATCCAGC
Organism: Neoceratodus forsteri; assembly: GCA_016271365.2. Taxonomy (NCBI): domain Eukaryota; kingdom Metazoa; phylum Chordata; order Ceratodontiformes; family Ceratodontidae; genus Neoceratodus; species Neoceratodus forsteri. Next base: position 46,652,956 of record CM057455.1, read on the forward strand.
TGTAGCTGGAAGGTAAGGTCATGGGGAGAGAGGCCAGAAGCAAAAAGAACTGAGTTGTCAGCGTACATCTGAATGGATGCAAAGAAACAGAGGGTAGCTTGTTTATGAAAAAAGAAAAGTGAATCAGACCCAGGATAGACCCTTGAGGGATGCCTGAGCTAATGGGAAGAGAAGGTGAAAGGATTTACCTATCAATACAGTTTGAGACCTACCTATAAGGTAAAAACACAACCAACCAACTGAAGAGTCAAAAAGGCCCACAGCTTTAAGTTTGTCCAGTAGGAGAGGATGCGCCACAGTGTCGAAGGCTGTAGCAAGATCAATAAAAATGTCAGACGTCAACAGTCTCTTATCTATACCTCTGAGTATGGAATCAGTGAACTGAAGGAGGGTGGTAGAACTGAGTGGGGATTTTCTGAAACCTGACTGGGGGGAGGAGGAATTGTCAAGAAAGGAAGTAAGCTGAGGAAGAACAAGATGTTCCTGTAACTTAGCCAAGGCAAGAAGAAAATAAATTGGACAGTAGGTACCAGGAGAAGTAGGATCACCAACTTTGTGAATAGGTATGACAGTAGCCTGTCTCCAGACATCAGGAACAGCAGAAGAGAAGGAGAGATTCAGAAGTAAGATAATGGGAAGAGCAACTGCAGGCGGTGAGTTACGAGGCTTGGGATCAAGTCCATCAGGACTGCCTCTCTTTAGAGGATTTAGGGAAAGCAGGGCTTTTAAGGAAACATCAGGAGTAATGTAAGAGAAGGAGAAAATAGGAGGAGAAGAAGTTAGGGAGAGGGAATGAGAGGGGGTAGTGGAGGAAGGGATAAGAGAAAGGTTACAGATAGTAAAGTAAGAATTAAAAGACTTAGCAACAGCAGAGGGGTTAGAGACAAGGGAGTCACCAGTCTTTAGAGTGGTAGAGGGAGACTGGGTCTGATGGGAGAAAAAAGAATGATAATTTCCCCAAAATTGGAGGGTTTATTTATGTTGTCTTGGGGAGCGGAACTAAAATACTCAGACTTTGCAAGTTCTAATGGCTTTGGCACAGGAATCTGAAAGGCATTTCTATTGGGCCAAAGAACCTTGGGAGCCACTGAGCTTTAAAAGAACACCAGTCAATGTCTCTGGAGTGGTGACAAGTAAGTATCTCAACTGTAATCCAGGAAAGGTGTGAATCCTACACTCTGATTCTACACAGAGGTGCATGACTAGTCCAAACAGCCAAGAATTTAGACTGAAAGTAATGCAGGACAGAATTAACATTATGGGCTGTTGAAATTGGGGACCAATCATTTGATCAAAGATCAGCAAGGAGAGAGAGGTAAAATCAAGTGTCTTAAAAGATCTGAGGTAAATAAATTTCGGGGACACTTTAGAGTGATGTAGCTTATGCACACGGTAAACCATGTGATGATCGCTGAGAGCTTCAGGAAATAACCCTGTTTCTACTACTTATAAAAATGTGCTGACAACTTGCTGAAATTTTATCATGTCACCCTTCAGGCCAAAACTCTTGTTGCATTTAGCAAATTTATATTAGGGATGGGAGAACTGGCTTGCATGCAGTTCCAAACACCCATAAGCTCAGCGGACTCAGCTCTGTCTGGAAAAAATAGCCTTTTGAATCTCAATCCGGATTGCTGAGTTGACTCAGTTTGGACATACGGTCTGATACAGAATAACATTCTCAGCACCAGTACTGCATGAAAAAGACAAAGCAGGGCACACAAAAGTGCAGGAAAATGTGTGTCTTTATTCCCCCAATCTCTGCTGGAGTGGACCATCATATGATCAGCAAAGAGAAACCCTCATAATCCTGGGGCACTGAAGGGACCCAACCAGTGAGGGTCTCTGTTCTGTGACTGACACATGTTCTAGCCAATTCTCTGTGTCCATCACCTCTTGACGTCCCTAGGAAACTGAACACTGAGTGCATTTGGGGCTTTGCAGTCAATGGAGACAGCTGTGTGTTTGTGTGTGGAGATTTCCCCCAAAACAATACATGACAATGTTGTTAGAAAAGGAGAGGGACAGGAACAAAGGAAGAGAGGTAGAGAGGGACAGAAAAGACTGAGACACCAGCAAATTCAACAGCAGAAACCAACAGAATGCTGCAGACATTGCAACAGACTAAGTACTCATTAAAAAAAAGGTTTTTTTCATTACAGAGAGCTGAGAGGCCAGCAAATTCAACAGTACAGTAGACAGCAGCAGAGTGCTGCACGCATTGCAGACTCACCAGTAAAATGGTAAACACACAGTTTTGTTCAGTCTTAGAGACAGCGTATATTATATGTATATATACTGTATTTATACAATATGAGTGAGCAGATAACCCATTGGATAAAAACAGTTATTCTCACTGCAGTGACAACTCCAGTTATCACACTCTGATTACATCATCACAGTGTGATAACTTCATGTTATCACACTCTGATTGCATCATCGCAGTGTGATAACTTCATCAGACAAAACAAACCAGCACAAAACACACTCTATTGTATATAACGAGATTGCAGTTGGCAGCTATGATAGTGAAATATCAGCACTCATGGCAACTGAGCTCAGGGTTAAACACTTGTGCCTCCACTACGCTGAGCCACTTGTGATAACCCTGAGCTCACTTGCCACTCATGCTGATATTTTAGCTATCACATAGCTGCCCATCACATATCCCCTTAATATATATATACTGAAAAAAACATTGTTAATGCTCCAGTTAGGATCAAAGCAACAAAAGCTAGGAAATGAGGCATTATGGTTTCCCTAACACTCCACCCTCCCAAACCAGGCAGGAGAGCTGGTGTGGGGTGTGCCTTGGGCTTCTAACACTCACCCCATTCCATCTGTAAATAAGGGCAGATGTGTAGACTTCATGAGAATGGGGTGAACATTAGACTTAAGAAGCCCAAGGCACACACCATACCTGCACTCCTGCCTGGTTTGGGAGGGTAGGGTGTTAGGGAAACCCTAACACCACATTCCCAACTTTGGTCACTTTTACCCTAACTGGAGCATAGCAATGTTCTTTGCAACTTATGCCCTTACTTTTTGAGATAGTATACTAGTATCCTTATTTTACTGTGGGAGGGTAGGATACCTTGGACCCTGCTCTTCATCCCTCCATAGATGCGTATATGTATGTAGCTATGGAAGGACAGGGCCCTCCAAGCCCTACGCTTCCAGTTAAATGGCAACAGTGACCAAATTGTCAGCATAGCCCACTTATTACTCCACCTTATGTACCCAGTGCAGAAAATGTTCAAACCCTGCTAAAATGTAACTCTTTGCAACTACAATGCCATTCTGTACCACAGTTGAGAAAACACATTTTGGCCAGGATTTGAAAAATGACAACTGTGACTTACATAATGTGGGGTAATAAGAAGGCAGTATTTGACCCCAAATTTTCAACGTAGTCTTCTTATGACCCCACCCCATAGGTGAAAATGTCAAAATCTGTGCCAAAATGCCATTCTGTGCCACAAGTACGAAAACATATTTTGGACAGTATGTGAAAAGATACAGCTGTATTGTTCTTGAGGTGGTGTGAAAAAATGACTGTTGAAAATTTGGAGTATAAATATTGAAAATTACAAACGTTATGCATGTGTGTAGAAAAATTTCAATGAACACGTATGTCAGTCATTTTAAGAATTTGTTCACCAAATTTTCAACGTGACCTTTTTGGGACCCCACCCCAGGAACACTGGTGATGACATTGCATTATTCATGCATGAAAGGTGATTTTGCACAGCGACTGTGAAATCACCTTCAGGGCCTGAATAATGAAATGACAGTAGCAACACTCATGATCTGGGATCCCAAAAAGTCCATGTTGAAAATTTGTTGAAAAAGCCAATGAAATGGCAATGTTATGAACATAAGTTCAAAATGGCATTGAAATACATTTACCTTGATTCCTCAATTCGTGGTTCACCTTCAAAGAGTACAGATGTGTCCTAGTCCACAGAAAAGGATAGCCCAGGACCTCCAGTGGTATGTATAGGGTAAGCTCATGGAAGGGTGGGTAAAGGTGGGGACGACGAGGAACTATTTTCTTTTTTTTCAGATCTAAAAAGAGACACTGAGGTGCAGTTTTCTTTTTACAGGGTTTGAGTAAATACATATTTCTGGAGACTATAAAAACCAAGAACAAGGTGGCTACAATGTAGTAGGCTGGTGCCAACAGATGCAGAACAGTACTCACAGTAGGAAGTCAGCAACATGAGCTCCACTCACTTCCAATATGACGGAATCAACATCATGAGATGAACCGGACAAGAACCATAGATTCCATCAGGAAGTTCTTTAATAATCCAAAAAGGTGAAAACATCCATGGTAAAAATGGTTACAGGCCACAGAGTGAACTCCTCCCCACACAGTCTTGCACAGAACCAAACGTTTTCACGCAACAGTGCTTTCTCAAGGTTGGCGAGATTTGGAATGACAAGGTATTTAAAAATCAGATTTAATATTACCAGAATGACTACGTATTCCAGTTCAATACAAGATTTTCACCCGATACCCCCACATACAATTTGGATCTTGTAATGCCTCAACACCCCATAAATCCTTATACTATTTGGACCCTACTTGCTCTATTTTACCTGAACACTCCTCCTACATAAATGCTTCTGTGTCTAAGAATTATGATTTTGTGAGTAAGTACATAGTAGATGGCACAGGTACAGCTGTTCTTATAATTTTAGGACTTAGCCAACCATGATGGCATACTGTTGTATTGCCATAATAGTGTTTCAGCTCAGCTCTTTTTTCCAGTCTAACTTAGGTTCAAGATTATTATGTCTGGGATTGCATATACTTTCTGTAATCCCCTTTTCATATATAGTAAGATGTTCATGATTCCCCCCAGGAATTATTATGTTCACTTTAGATCTAGTCACAGTTATAACTTGATAGAAATAATTGTTTACAGTTTGTATCTTGGGTTTAAGATAATTTTCTCCCAAGATTTACTTACTATTTACATGCTATGTAGTATAGCGAGAGAGTCTTGGTGATTTCACCAACTTATATCTTGCTATATTACCTAAAGACTTCATAGTGTGTTAGTATAACATGCATAGGTTTTGTTTAGTAACTATATATATGTCTTCTGTATTCTCTTTACTACCTCTCTTCCTTGTGAGACCCAATGGAAACATTCACCCTGGATTTAAGTATTTCCACAAACTAAATATCCTGCATGCATTTGACTGTGCTACTCCTCTCCCTTCTGAGTTTGTAACATCCTCTAGGCCATTCAGTATGAGTCTCTTACTTCCTATTTGTGTTTTCATACTCATCTCCCCATTAACATGAGTGATCTAATTCTACATTCATGGAACATTAAGTGACTCAACTCACCTTGTAAACAAAAGCAAATACTTTACCTCAAAAAGCATAAAACTCATATTGTTTTCTTACAAGAAACAACACTTTTAATAGAGGATGTTGACAGACTCAGAAGGGATTGGGTCGGTCAAGTATATGCATCCTCCTCTACTTCTAAATAATGGGAGGTTGCTATTCTATTACATAAATTCCTTAACTGGTCCCTTATCAAATCCATCTCCAATTCAGATGGCATATGGATTATAGCACACTTAAATACCCCTGCAGGCCCCCTTATGTTAGTCTATGTTTATGGCCCTAACTCTGATTCACCTGAATTCTTTCATAATATGACCCAACAAATTATGAACAGTAACTTTAACAATTCTCCTATTCTTGTAGGTGGGGATTTCAATTTAGCTTTGGAAGCACATTTAGACTGAAGTAACTCTTCGTGTGATTCCCACCCCAGAAGTATTTCTGCACTCTCAATGCTAAAGAAAGACTTTGGTCTCACCAACATTTGTAGACTACACCATCCTAGACAGTGCGACTATACTTTTTATTCACCGCTTCATAAATCTTTTAGCAGAATTGACTACTGGTTTTCTTCCCCATTCATCACTGAAAAAATTATCGACACAACTATTCTTCCGATTACTATATCAGACCATTTTCCCATAAAATGACATCTTATTTGGGGCCCGCCCCCATCTAAATCCCCCTCCTGGTGTCTAGACCCACTCTTATTGAAAAACCCTGATTTCTTACCTCGGATTAGATCCCAAATCCAAGAATTTCTTTCCCTTAAAAACACTCCTGATGTATCTCAAGGTACCATCTGGGAAGCACTTAAAGCAACAGTTAGAGGGGAAAATTATAAGCTATGCAGCACACAAGAAAAAACTAAGGGAACGGTAATTGGCTGATTTAGAGAAATCTCTTAAAGAAAAAGAAACCCAATATTATAAAACAAAAAATCCAGGTAATAACTCTCAACTTCACCTTGAAATTCTTCAACTCAGAATTAAAATCAACAAATTTTATCCAGGAAAGTGGAACTTACCCTCCTTAGACTTAAACACTGTTATTGGGAACAAGGGGATAAATGCGGGAAGCTGCTTGCTTATCAACTCAAGAATCACCAGATGGAGAGACATATTGCCAGTTTAAAAGATTCTTCAGACAAACTCCATACAGATAATCCCTCAATTAACCATATTATGCAATCCTTCTACCAAAAATTATACTCTCATCCCACTCCCCCACAACCTAAATATATACAACAATTTCTGAACAATTTACAGTTACCACACCTCTCCCAACAAGATATGGCTTTGCTAGATGAACCCTTTTCCCTAAAAGAGATACAAGCAGCGCTAAATTCCCTTAAATCTGGTAAAGCTCCAGGGAGTGACTTTTTTTGGTAGACTTTTATAAACCACTGGCTGACATCTTATGCCCCTTACTGTTTACGGTCTTCAAAGAGGCCCTTCACATGGTAAACTTCCATATTCTATGACAGAAGCCATTATAACCGTCCTACCAATAAAGATAAAAAGGCTTCTCTCCCATCCAGTTACAGACCAATATCATTACTTAATACAGATGGGAAAATTTTTTTGCCAAAATATTAAATACTCATTTAGAATCAATAATTTTGAAACTTGTCCATACCTCCCAAGCTGGATTTATCAAAAACAGAACTGGTTCTGATCATCTCTGCTCATTATTTAATTTAATCTACAAAGCTAAATCTCTTAAATCACCTGCCACAGCTATAGCCATCGACTTTGAAAAGGCATTCGATTCTCTCAACTGGACTTATTTGTATTGTGTTCTATCCCACTTTGGTGTCACTAATACATTTTCTACATGGATTCAATTACTATACATCCTCCTCTCTGCCTGGATTCTTACTAACTGTACTCTGTCCTCAGCCTTTCATCTGGCAAGAGGTACCAGGCAAGGGTGCCCCTCATCCCCTACTCTTTTTATTCTAGCTATGGAACCTCTATCAGCTGCTCTTCGTCGGTCCTCCATGATCCAAGGTATCCCTATCGGTAATTCCCGCTATACTTCACTATCCTATGCTGATGACCTCCTCATTCTACTTGAAAATCTTGAAATTTCAGGACCACCCTTAACTAAGTTACTTAGCAACTTTACTTCACTTTCTGGGCTAGCTCTGAATCTAAACAAATCAGAAACAATGCCATTGAACAATTTTTGTAACCCTTCCATGAATACAATATTAGGTTTTCGTTGGGCCTCTCAAGGTATCTCTTACCTTGGAATACAGATCACCTCTAAATTAGTCAAGATATGGGACACCAATCTTTCCCTGTTATTATAAAATATTAAAAACACTCTCAACAGATGGAAACTGCTTAACCTCTCTTAAAGAGAAAAGCTCCACTATCAAGATGTCAATAGCTCCCAAAATACTGTATCTATTTTCTAATATCTCTTTAACCCTCCCTACTTTCTTTTTTGTCCGAACTGATGATATAATTGGCAATTTTTATGGGAAGGCAAAATTCCCAGATTTAGTAGTAACAAACTGCTTTCCCACTGGTCCAAAGGGGGGTTTGGGCTCCCCTGGTTCCAAACATATTTTTGGGCTTTCCGTACTGCCCAAACTGTCAAATAGTTTAATAAACCCAGCAATAAATCACCATTGTGGGTCAATATGGAAATATCTCTATGTCCGGGCAATGTCACCATTTCCTTCCTTTATAACCCTCCCCCCAATTTAAAATCTCACCCTACTATAGCATCATCCATATACTACTGGAAAATAATTCATAAACACCTTAAATCCAGCCCAACCCCTGTCATATATACCTCTGTTTGGAGGAACTGCAACATCACTCTTGATAACCACCCAATTTTTAGTTGTAATTGGGAAAACAGGGGCATTTTTTTCTTGGAGGATATACTTATACCTTAGACTCTGAAATTAAAATCATTTTCTGACCTGCACAAACAATGGGATCTTCCTCAGCACGATTTCTGGAAATATTTACAGTTACACACGGCATGGAACCTTTATCTTCCTACTATTCCTCATCAATCTATATATGATACTTTTATTTATAAATGGATCAAAACAAACTCTAAATTAAATAGTATCATTTACAATCACATCAGAAATACAATTCCAGATCAATCTATCATTGCAAAAAATAAATGGAGTACCCTTTTAATTATAACATAACCAATTCACAATGGCATAACTGCTTGTTATCCTCCCATAAATCTTTCAAGGATAATCGCAGTTCACTCTTACAAACCAAAATTCTACATCTATGGTACAGAACTCCTGAGATTTTGCAAACATTGGGCTTAATGAACAACATTAAATGGTGGTTCTGTAACTTCCCCAATGGCAATTTGCTACATATTTTATGGCATTGTCCTCCTATTCACAATCTTTGGCATCCTATTCATTTCTTTGCAATGATAGTGATTGGTCTAGCCTTTGATTAGATCCAAAACATTGCATACTTCTTATTTTCAATGCTCATTCATACAAAATATCCCATTCTCAGAATAGGTAGTTATCCCTACTATTCCTTCAAGTTAAACGCCTTATACTAATGCATTGGAGATCCAACATCATTCCTGCCCTCTCGGATATTCTCAAACAACTATCTCAATACACCATCCTTGATCGTATGTCACACTTAAACTCTGACCGACTTAATTTATATAATAAATGCTGGCAGGACTATTTTAAATATTTAAACACGTCTACACATATTTTCACTTAATCCATGGGTTGTTATATGTTCACATTGGACTCTCGCTTCTAGCTCTTTCGTTCCTTCTTCATCTCCTCTCTTTCTCTCTTTCTATCTCCTTTTCTTCTTCCCTTTCCTTCTTCATTCTTGTTCACTTTCTTAGATATTTTTCTCTTTTTTATGTTCTTCCTTTATGCGGTCTTACACATACTTGTATTAAATTACAGCATAATAGAAGTACAATCACAACTGCTCATATTTCTTGTTTGTATCTACTCATTTTACCCCTTGAACCATAAATTGCCATATCTTCTCTCTATCATACAGATTGTACTGCTACATATTGTTTTCTCAACATTTGTTTTCCTCTTTAATATAATTGTATAATACTTCAGACATCATGTTTTTCCTTCTCCCGTTAAGAATTTATGTAAGTGTGTACTGGAGAATGTAGTGTATTTGTATGTATAATCACAATAACTACAATAAAAAGATTAACTGCAATAAAAATCAGATATAAAAAGACAGTGCAAAAAACACACACAGATAACCCACCTATCTATTCCATAAATATGGACATAATAAATACACTGAATTAATACCTCAGGCTAATATCAATCAATATAATATACATGTGCCACATACATTATAAATCTATATATTCAATACATTCTAATAGCATACCATTATACCAAAAGGTAAATATCTATGAACACAGTACATCCCCCATATATATAAAAAAAAGATGCAAAAGCACTTATATGTAGAAAAAATGAACAATATACTCTATTGCAATATTCCCTCCAGATAAAAATATAGAACAATATGTATTATTGCTTTTCTGTGTGCTATATTTTTAACAAACACAGGATAAAGATTATCAGATGAGGCTTAAAATACATGAAAAAAATATATATATTGTTTAAGGAACAAATTGCACCCAATCTGATGACAACATACCAAAAAGGATATATATAAGACAAAGAACTTCTGTGCACAAACACTGAGGCAAGGGTTACCCCAAAGGGCATTTGGCTGGGAAGCCAAGTTTCAAGAAAATACAAAATCACACATGCCCACACAATGCAAAGCATCATGGACTGCATATGCAAATCACCACAGAATGTTATGCTGGTTCAACTTTAAGCAGAATTGCATGGTGCCGAAAGGCCTCTCACACAGTTTGCAAAGGGTGCTAACAGATGACATAGACACGTGTTTCGTCCTACCAGGACTCATCAGTATGCCTCGTCTGTTTGACACCCCCAGTGGAATGAACCAGCTACCCTAGGATGGTCTGTCTGGGTTATGTTGTGATGAACCCATTAAAATAAAAAACTATTTAAAAGACAAAGAACCTCAGTGTGCAAACACTGAGGCAAGGGTTAACCCAAAGGGCATTTGGCTGGGAAGCCAAGTTTCAAGAAAATACAAAATCACACATGCCCACACAATGCAAAGCATCATGGGCTGCATATGCAAATCACCACAGAATGTTATGCTGGTTCAACTTTAAGCAGAATTGCATGGTGCCGAAAGGCCTCTCACACAGTTTGCAAAAGGTGCTAACAGATGACATAGACATGTGTTTCGTCCTACCAGAACTCATCAGTATGCATCGTCTGTTTGACACCCCAGTGGAATGAACCAGTTACTCTAAGACGGTCTGTCGGGGTTATGTTGTGGTGAGCAGGCCCATCATATGCACTGCTGCTGTCATGCCTACCCTGGCATATGTTGCCACCTGGCCGTACATCGCTGCATGCCAGCACAGGTGGGCTGCACAGGCAGTGCTGCTGGGACATGGGTTCTGCCTGCATGGTGCCTTCACCACCACAAATGATGTTTTTCTGTTTTCCAGCACCATCACGCCTCCGCAGTATAGCATGGGATACCACCACTGACAATGGACCGCAGGAAGTGTTGCCATCAATGTCCATGGGCATCCGGGTCAGAGGCTGTCCACACTGGGACAGGGTGGGCCTGCTGGGCCTTGACACAAATGACATGCTTGCAGAGCTCCTGCTTTGTGAGGGCCTGCTTCTGCTGTGTACGGACATGCAGCTGGGCATTGCATCAGACTTGGATAATACATGATACTGATCCTGGATGGCGCTGCTCAGGCAGTGCCACCCAGGGTACAGGGACAGACTCAGGTACCAGTGGACACCGGTAGCATAATGGTGAATGTGCAGCCACACCCTGACCATGGAAGCTTAGTGGCATGTGGTGCCACCACTGTGCCTGGTGAGCAGGAGTGCACTGCAGTGGATGCCATTGTCATGTGGGATGGCCCAGCAGCCAGCTGGGCAGCAGCAGTGGGATGCAGTGACCACCAGACAACATGTCACAGGGGCTGCCTCCAGTGTGGCCACACCTGCACCACACCCTGTGCAGTCCCCTGTGCAATGTCCACAGAAGCAGGACACTGACCAGCATAATGCGCCACCCCCAGCAAGCCAGCATCCACAGCAGCTGTGCAGGACACTGACCAGCTGGAGGAGCACACCAGGCTGCTGCCGGCATCCATGAACAACCAGGTGATGCTTGGGGCAGAGATCCATGCACTGCAGGTTGAGGTGCATCAGCTGGCCGAGTGGCAGGACAGTGGGCATGCATAGCTCATTGGTGAGCTCCGGCAGCTGTGGGAGGACACGACCTCATTGCTGGGCTGCATAGCCAGTACCATTGCAACATGATTTGCATCACTGACATCCACTGGGTGCAGCCATGTGCATAGGACCCACTGCATGGCTCATCAACACCACAGGCATGGCATCTGGTGACCCCTGTATGGCTGATACAGGGCTCTGACATGCCCATCCCAGACACCCCTGGAGCTTCCCTGTTCACTGGGCTCTACACCCCAGTGAGGACCCAGTTGTGTTCTCAGGCCTTCACCCATGCAAGTGTGCTGGACACTCCCCCAGTGGCTGTTGCACAGCCAGTGGCTGCCACACAGAATGGCCATAGCACTGTGTGGTAGGCCTGATGGGTGTCCTGTTGTTTACTGCTGACTGCTGCTGCTGTCAAGTGCACACATTTGTGGTGATGCCCTGTGCATGTGGCGATATGCATGCATGGTGAGGGGCACATCCTCCGTGTGTGCTTGCCATGCTGCAGGGCCTTGTGGCATGGGTGTGATGAAGGCAGTTCCATGCTGACTTTGCCTGCGTGCCGGTGTCATGTATCTGATTCATGCCACATCCTACTGCTTGTGTGTGTGCATGACCATGCCTGTGCACTGTGCTGTGTGCGTGTGGCTGTACGTTCACTGTGCATGCTGTGTGTGTGTGTGCCTGTGTTGGTGCATGCATCCCTGTGTGCCCATGCACTCCTGTGGGTGGGTAGTTGTCCATGCATGAACAGCAGGTGTGTCATTCCACTTGCCTCCCATCTCAAAAGTGCTCCTGTGTGATGGTGGCCCAGTGCCTCCTGGCCTGTCCCACCAGCCTAGGATCCCTCCTCCCCATGGGTTGCTGCAGACCCCCTTCTGGACCATCCTCACCATCATCTTTCCTGCTGCAGCTCTCATCCACCTGGACAACTATCCCATGGTCAATGGCCATGATGTGCAGCATGCAGTAAGCCAGGAATAGGTCATAAGTTTTCGACGGGCTGTACTGTAGGGCACCACCTGACCTGTCTAGGTAATGGAATTGCATCTTGAGCATACCAAAGACACACTCAACGACAGTGCGTGTGGTGGTGTGTGCCTCATTGTACCTCTCCTCTGCAGCTGTGGATGGGCACCAGGAGGGGTTGAGCAGCCAGAGCCTCAGTGGGCAGGCACTGTCACCTGTGTGGGTAGAGGATACAGTTGCCACTTTGCATTGGTTGCTCACCCCCCTCACCCCTGATGCCTGCTGCCACCCGAAACACTTCCGCCTTCAGTGTCTACAACCTCTACACATAGCATGGTTGCACCCACATCCCTCCCCATGCCTTGCTCACCTAACAGGTGCCCAGTGGGGATCTCCCCATGCTCAAATCTCTGGCACAGGATGGAGCTGTGCCAGATAAATGCACCATGTTCACTCCCGGAGTATGTGATGCAGACATTCGTGATGTGCCCAGTGGCACTGCACACCACCTGCAGTTGACCGAGAGGCACCCCTTCCTATTCATGCAGGCAGCCCCTTCTGGGCTAGGTGGTGTGCATATGGCCATGGGGGTGCAGTCTATGGCCCCATCACACCTGGCATGCGTGACACCCTATGGCAGTCCTGCATGTTTGTTGTACGCTCTGCCTGTGTGCTTGGGAATCATATGAACTCTGAACCATGTGGCAGTAGGAAGCTGAATAACTGTGTGAGGAGGCAGGACATGACTGAGTGGTTGATCCCTGTGGTTGTCCCTGTTGGTGTCTGGAAGGTGCTCATGGTGAGCAGGCACATCGTTGCTGTCACCTTGGTCTCCACTGAAATGGCATCACTCTTTCTGGTGGGTGCCTGCAGCTCACCATGGCACAGCTTACAGAGCCGTCTCAGAACTGCCCTGTTCAGCCAGTACTGGCCCATGATCTCTACATCCCCATAGTCCTCAAAGGTGAGGTAGGCACAGTACTGTTTATGTTAGGCATACCGTCACCGGGCCCTTCCATGGCCACATTGCTGTTCCTCTCTCCTCCTCACAGCCCTCATTACTGTTTACATCAAAACTGGCCCTGCATCCATCATTGTCTATCTCAGTAATGTGCATCTGCTGTGTGTGTGTGTTTTAGCCTCTTTTTATATGTTCAAGTCTGTCCAACACATTCTACAGCTTGCTCCAGACTTGCACCATAGTTTTCAGCAGAAAATGCCATTGCGTTGCTTATTCATGGGTATGCCCCCTTTTACTTGCACTACATACATTACTGTTGCACCTCTGTGCAATGTGATTTGCACTGTGCATTCGCAGTGGCTGAATATGGCTGTGGGGCAGAGTTCTGTGGTTGCACATGGGCATCTCAGTTGTGCATTGTGCAACTGCTCTGAATATATGGGCCTAAGGGTACAGTCAGAAAATACATGGACAATTATAAACAAACCACCTTCTACTGAATAACTAGTCCTACCCTAGTTCCAGTTGGTAAATAAGTGGGATGACATTACCTATTTTGGCAGAAGTGCCCTTTAGAAGTCCAGAACAAAAATGTCTGTCTTGAAAGTCCAAATACTGAATTATATCTGTTCAGCCAAGCTTCACCAATATCAAGGAAGCCAGGATGCCCCTCCCTCCTTGTGATATCACAGCTCTGAGCTGCTAGTGTGAGGTCACATTCAGTCCTGCATACTTAATTTGTAACATGACCAGGTATAACCAAAATGGTTTCATCTTACTGTTTTTCTGAAATCTGCGAAGATAGCAATATCAAATTATAACAGACAGTCCCACTTCATCAAAGCATAAGTGATGACAGCATTCCCCTTTGATCTTTCAGCAGAACATCTTAAAAACACTTCTCTTAGCTGGGTGAATTTTCACAGGTATCTATCAGAACTTGCTTCCCTCCTGATATGTCATAAAATGTAATCTTTTATGGCAGTCTTCTTAAGTTCAAAGAAGTTGTCTTTTTATAACCTGGTTGAATAGCAGCTACACAGACTCTGACAGGTAGGGGTCAAAAAAGGAAGTTCTAACTAGTTTATCCTCTAGGTCAGTGAGAGGGCAGACCATTTTTACTTCTCTTTTAAAATCCACTGTCCCATGAGGCTCTGCTGCTTGGCCTGTTCCTAAGCAGGACTGCCATACAAAACATATATTTATAACAAAATTACAATACAAATAATTAAAAGCTAACAGCTATTGTCACACCCATCTCTGTGCCATAGTGCCATACAGACTGTGAAAGGGAAGGACATCATGTCTTGGACTCTGAGTTACCATCTCTGTGCCTGAACAACAACTAGGTAATACAGTGCCTCATGTTTGTGACTGGGGTGTCACATTCCAGACTCTGTGCTGCCCATTTTGTCCCTTAAGTACTACTGGGTCATACAGCACCGCACTTATTTTCAAAGGGGGGTGTCACCCATGTCTCAGACTCTGTGTTGTCCATCTCTGTACCATAGTTCCATACAGACTGTGAAGGGGTGTCACATCTCAGACTCGGTGTTGCCCATCTCTGTGCAATCCAGAAATATCATACTGCCCTAGACTCTGTGTTGCCCATCTCTGTGCCATACAGACTGTGAGGAGGGCCGTCACATATTAGACTCTGTTTTTCCCATCTCTTTGCCTCAATTACTATTAGGTTATATAGTGCCTCATGTATTTTGTGAGGGGCCTGTCATGTCTTAGACTCTATGATGGCCATTTCTGCATCCCAGCCAATACTGTTGTATAAGTAATTAAGCTGGACCCCCAAAAATGAATTCAGAATCACAGTCTGTTATGTAACTGGAACATGTGGCCAACACCAGCAGTATGGCTGAAATTGGTATATGTAACAATCAAAATATTTCCCGAAAACAAACAGAGAAAAAAAGGAAAATTCTCTGTGGAAGACATCATTAATACAACTGATGAAAATGAAGCAAAACAACCAGAAAAAGAAAAGAATGTTGGTGAATCCCTTGATCACAGTAGTGCAGCACTGTCAGAAAAATCAGTTAAAAATATTTATTTCGTTTTTGTTTACTGGGAAAGTGCACTAAGAAAAAACCTGCCTATTTCTAGGCATGACCTGGAAAAGTACATTACAGGTTTCATACTAGCAGTACAACACAACAGGGGGTGTGAGCCCATCTATGTTGTCTCCATCTTTCAGTGGAGGCCACCAACATAGCTGACCAACATATGTGAGTCCAATTTTGTTTTGAAAGTCCCCATACTAAGGGTATGGACAACATCCTCTGGGCATTTGTTCCACCTTCTAATAGTTCTTGCCTTGAAGCTATGTTTCCATAATTCAGTTCTACATTGCACTTCAACTAATTGTTGAGTATTACTTCTAAGATGACATTCTGGCTCTTTATATCTCAAACCCATCTCACCTTGCAGATGCTCATCAGTAAGAACCCTAAATAACAGCAACAAGTCCCCTCTTGTTCTTTGAAATACCAGAGGCCATAATTCCAAGTTACCTAACCTTTCTTCATATGGCAAATCCCCCCAGGCCACACTGGACAGTAGGAAGGGAACATCCCCCATCCAGGGAGCACTAGCGCCACCACCACTACCTCAGAGATTGCTAAGAAAGCACAGCAGTTGGACCACAGTGGGCTCAGGGAGGGTGAGGATGGTGGAACAGAGGCACACCCAGTCAATTGTTCCACTCCACAATCCATACACCATTCTGGGGGAGCATAGCTCCCCTATGGATGCACCCGCAGAGAAGACTGATGACAACTGTCACAAGGGAAGCCCACAGGAAGGAGGCAGAGGACACCACAGGGAAAGGAAGCAGCTCCTGGTGGGGGACTCAATTATTAGGGTAGAACTGGGGGGAGCTGGGAAAACTGAAGTAAGGTGCCTGCCTGGTGCCATGGCTTGAGGACAGGAAGCGATCCTCAGGATCACGAGAACAGCTGCAAGGGAGTCTGAGCTGGACGACTGTCCACCTAGGGACAAATGACTTGGCCATCATGAGATTAGAGCAGTGCAGGAGGACATTGTAGAGTTGGGGAGGGACCCAAGACAAGTAGCACACAGTATCCTTCTCAGAGGTGCTGCCTGTCAAAGGCATGGGGAGGCGAGGTAATTAGCACCATGCAGTTTAATGAATAGTTGAAAAAATGGTGCGGAGCACAAGGGTTTGGCTTCATAGGGGACTGGGGTTCCACCTGGAGGGACACCAGCCTATACTGGCAGGATGGTCTGCATCTGTCCAGGAAGGGAACAAGTCTTTTGAGCAATCGGTTTAAATGCTTCATTGGCAAGCTTTTAAACTAGTCAAAGGGGGAGGCACTGACAAGCAGCAGGAAAATCCCAGCCTCTCCCTACAAAACAGGGTACTAAATGAGAAAAAGACCGAGGTAGAACGGTCAGTGGGGGATGCTGCAACAGAAGGTAAAGCCATCAAAAAATGGAGAGCAATGAGTACCAATGCCCGTAGTCTAAGTAACAAGCTTCCTGAATTAGTGGCCTTGATGGAGGAGGAACATCTGGATATCGTGGCAGTCACAGAAACATGGTACACACAAAACCATGACTGGGACGTAAACATACCAGGATACACTATCTACAGGAGTGACAGGGAGGGTAAAAGAGGAGGAGGAGTAGCTCTTTACATAAGGGAAGGAATCAAAGCAACAGAACAAAAGGGTAAACAGGGAGAAGAAGAACCACTGTGGGTAAATTTGGAGACAGGCAATGGCACCACAATCTGCACAGGGGTTGTATACAGACCCCCTTCTCAGGGGTAGGAAATGGACAAGGAAATGATAGAAAGTATACTTAGAATGGCAGAAAAAGGGGAGATATTGCTGAACACAGCAATAGAGTCAAGCCATACAAAGACAAAAGTACTGGACTTCAGGAGTGCTGACTTTGCCAAAATGGATGAGTGCCTAAGAAATGCACTAGCAAATGGGCAGGAAGGAGGGGTGGAAGAACAATGGGGAATAATAAAAACTGCCATCACAGAGGTAATGAGCCTTTGTGTGAAGCAAATAAACAAAACAAAACAATGTAAGAAACCACTATGGTTCTCAAAGGAAGTGGCAGTGAAGGTTCAAGAGAAAAAGAAAGCATTCAGGGAGTACAAGGAATCGCAGAAGGAGCAGGACAGAGAACTGTATCAGTTAAAGCAAAAGGAGGCTGGGAAAGCAGTCAGAACAGCAAAGGCCCAAACCGAGGAAAAGATAGCCAACTCAGTTAAGAAGGGAGATAAAACCTTTTATAGGTACATCAGGGAGCGAAGGAAGACCAAGGGAGGGATAGTGAGGCTTAATAAAGGGAGGGTGGGCAGAGGGAGACTGTGAAAAGGCAGAGATACTAAACAAATATTTTGCTCAGTATTTACAAATGAAGAGGGGAGGTACATAAAACAAACAGTAGAAACACTCTGGATACAGAAGTTGATACCAGCCCATTTACAGAAGAAAGGGTTCTGAAAGAACTCTTAAAACTGAAGGTGGACAAAGCAATGGGGCCTGATGGGATTCATCCCAGAATTCTAAAAGAACTAAGGGTAGAACTAGTGACACCACTGACTACCCTTTTTAACAAATCATGGGAGGATGGGGTGGTACCTGAGGACTAGAGGAGGGCAGATGTGATTCCTCTTCACAAAAGTGGGAGCAAGGCAGAAGCAGGAAACTACAGACCTGTTAGTTTAGCCTCAGTGATAGGGAAAATGATGGAATCACTTCTGAAGGAAAGAACTGTCAAATATCTAGAGGCCAGAGGGGCACAGGACCCTAGGCAGCATGGATTCACAGCGGGAAGGTCATGCCAGACAAATCTGATAGATTTCTTTGACTGGGTGACCAAAGTAGTAGATCAGGGAGGAGCTGTGGACATGGCCTACCTAGACGTTAGTAAGGCATTTGACACAGTGCCACACAAAAGATTAATATACAAGTTAACCAGCCTGGGAGTGGGTCCCAAGATGACAGCCTGGGTAAAGAATTGGCTGGAGAATAGGACACAGAGAGTAATAGTAAATGGAGTCCACTCAGAAGAAAGGAGGGTTACTAGTGGGGTACCGTAGGTTCAGTATTAGGACCGGTCCTCTTCAATGTCTTTATAGCGACATTGCAGAAGGACTGAAGGAAAAGTATGTCTCTTGCAGATGACACAAAGATCTGCAACAGAGTTGATGCACAGGGTGGGGTGGAAAGGATGAGAAGGGACTTGGCAAGGTTAGAGGAACGGTCAAATGTATGGCAGCTTAGATTCAATGCTAAGAAGTGCAAGGTAATGCACCTGGGAAACAAAAACCCAGGGCAAGAGTACACAATGGGGGGTGAGATACTAACAACAACAAAAATGGAAAGGGACCTGGGGGTAGTCATATCAGATGACCTAAAGGTGGGCAAGCAATGTGAGAGGGCAGCAAGGAGGGCTGGGGGGATACTGGGATGCATAGGGAGAGGCATCAACAGTAGAAAACAGGAAGTTATTATCCCTCTGTACAGACAGCTGATGAGACCCCATCTGGAGTACTGTGTGCAGTTCTGGAGACCCAATCTCCGCAAAGACATAGACAGGATGGAAGCTGTCCAGAGGAGGGCAACTAAAATGGTGCAGGGTCTGCACCGGAAGACATATGAAGAGAGATGGAAGGAGCTTAATATGTATAGCCTCGAGGAAAGGAGGGAGAGGGGGGACATGATAGAAATGTTCAAGTACCTCAAGGGAATCAACAAAGTCCAAGAGGGTAGCATCTTTCAAAAAAAGAGGTGTGCAAGAACAAGAGGGCACAATTTGAAGATGGGGGTCAGAGGTAATTTAAGGAAGTATTTTTCACAGAGAGGGTTGTGGATGGCTGGAACGGCCTTCCGAGAAGGTTGTGGAGTCAAAATCAGTGGTGGAATTCAAGCATGCATGGGACAGTCATAAGGCAATTCTAGGGGGTTGGGGTAGGAAGAAGTAGGCTGCTGGTTAACTAGGATCTGCAGCTTATCCAGTAGGTAGGGAAATGGGCAGACTGAGTGGGCCAAGCGGTCCTTATCTGTCATTAAATTCTATGTTTCTATGTTTCTAATCCCCCTATTAGTTTAGTAAAGGCTTGCTGTGGCCTCTCAACCCTTTTGATGTCCTTTTTTAAATACGGGTTCCATTCAGTTGAGCAGAAATCAAGAAGTGGTCTTATGTATAATTGATATAGTGGTAATAATATTAACTCATTCCTAGAGAAAAAAGTACTTTGTATACTTTTTACCAGATGCATTGCTCTATTGGATACAGTGCTACTATGTACCCCAGGTTTCAAAGAATTATTGATATTCACCCTCAAATCTTTTTCACAATTTGATTCTCTCAGTCTAACTCCATGTAAATAATACTCCTGTTGTATACTATTCCTTCCCATGTGTAACACTGTACACTTGTCAAAACTGAACTCCATTTTGTTTTACTCTTCCCATTCCCCAATAGTTAAGTCCTATTCCAAAGTTAGTCTTTCCTCAAATGTGTTGACAACACCTCCTATTTTCATGTCATCTGAAACTTGATCAATTTGTTCTCACTCCCTATTACTAGGTCACTGACAAACACATTAAACAGCAGGGGTCCCAACACGGACCCCTGAGGCACCCCACTTGTAACTCCCACCTCGCCGGATACATGTCCCAGAACTCTCACCCTCTTTGTTCTTCCCTCCAACCAGCTCTCAATCCAGTCCACCAGGACATCATTCAATCCCAACTTTATCAGCTTACAAATCAAACTGCCATTTGGCACCCTATCAAAAGCCTTGCTAAAATCGAGCAACACCACATCGACTGAGTCCCCTCTATCCAAAAGTGTTCCTACATAATTGTAGAAACATCAGATTTGTATCACATGACCTATGTTTAGTAAAACCATGTTGCAATTTATCAATTGAGTTGTTATTGCCTAAGAATCTTGTAAATTTCATCAGAAATTACATTTTCTATTAATTTTCCCACAACCGACGTCAAACTAACCAGTCTGTAGTTTGACACCTCCTCTCTCCTACCCTTTTTGAATATGGGAATCATGGTAGCAGTCTTCCAATCCTGTGCCACATATCCCTCTATCAGTGATCTATTAGCTATGTCAGCAACAAGTGGTGCAATTTCCTTACCCAATTCTTTTATAAATTTTGGGTGAAGCCCATCAGGTCCTGCTGATTTAAGTCAAGTCAGTTTTATTCATATAGCACCTTTTAATGTCAAGGAACTGTACACAGCAGAGATTTATCAACTTTAAGTGTTCGAATTTTACTATACACATTGTCTACTGTTACTTACTCCCTATAATTATATATCCTATCCTTTGGTATCCTCCCCGCTTGTACCGGGTGCTCTTTGCTGAAGACCTGGCCGAATAACTTGGTAAATTCCTCAGCTCTCTCCCCAGGCTTGGACACTAAGACCCCATTTCTATTAAGTGGACCAATGTTTCTGTTACTCCCTCTTTTACTATTTATATATGAGAAAAATTCCTTCATACAGTAGTTCAAAGACTGGAATACAGAAAATGAAATAAAGTTAAATTAAAATAATATTTCAGTTAAAACAGAAGATAAACTGAACCCCTTTCCTGAACACCCTCCTTCTTCTGAACCCAGGTGGACAATGAAAGACAAGATGGTTCCTGTAATTACTCTTCCCCCTCACCAGGCAAACATCACATTTAAATTTCACTCTAATTATCACTGCCAAACAAATGTTCCCACAACCAGTACACAAGCCCCAGCAGTTACCATATGACAGCTTAAGTAACAGTTGTAACTCAAAGTATTAAATTTAACACACATCACTAATTTCAAGTACAAACTATTCAAATATTTCAGTTAAAACAGAAAATAAACTGAACCCCTTTCCTGGATACTCTCCTTTTACTGAACCCTCCTTCTTTGGAACCTCTATGCAGCCCCTTAAGTTCCTTGTTCAATACATTTATGATAGGAATAACCTGGATTAGAGTAGCATTTTCTTTGCTAGTCTGTCACGTTGCTTCCTCAAAGGGAGCTCAGAGCAATGTAAGGTGCTCCATGAGTCCCCACTGGAATGAATTCAGCACAATACCATCTGCTGCTGTGTGCTTCATGGTATATTCATGGCCTGCCTTCTTTTGTGTGAGAAATCTCTCACACATGTAAAACGTTGAATTCTATCTTGTTGAAACATCTTGTTTTAGCTGCTGTACTGGCAAGTCTTCTTTTTTTTTGGGGGGGGGGAAGTCAGCTAAGATACAATGTGATTTTATGGTGCAACTAAAATGTGCACATATTTTCTTTGCATCTCCCACTAGCTATACCATAGTTTTGTCACTGGAATGGAAAGCCCATACTAACAGATTTAATGAGCATGCAAAGCATGGAAGAGGAATAAAACATGTTACAACACACTAACAATATTAGCGCTATTGTCTAAAACCACAGATTCAGTATGGAGTCCCAGGGGCTCTAACCACTCAGAAATTATTTCACAAAACTGTTCCAAAATATAGTCAGCAATGTGATGCAATGCCTATCAAACATGTTAATGCAAACAGCTGTCATTCTTTTTCTACCTTGCTGTTCACTGCTGTTTGTGGTGGAGTTTGAAGACAATCGTGACTCCCAATGTAATGTAATGCACATATAATTAGTGGTTTGAGAACTTGTCCACACATCTGAGGTTGGGTGCACAGAACCACATTCACTGTCTTGAATAGCCAGCTTTATTTGACTTTGCATACATTTGTACATTCTGGGAATGGCCACCATTGCAAAATACTTATGGCTTGGTATGTTGTAATGTGGCAAAAATGATTTTAAATGGGATCTAGAACCATCATTCCTCACTACAGAAATGGTTGCAGGTCCATGGCAATAAATTTAGCTATTATCTGATTAATTGTTAACATAACTTGATATGATCTACTGTAAGCAGTTTTCTGTTCAAGCATCACAGTAATGGTCTGCTGTTTAGTTTATGCATGGGGGCCAAAACTACATAGCAGCTGGCCCGGTGTTGCTAAGGGCTGAGGCACTGGATGCCACACCTCGCTCCATGCTAGTTACCCAGGTTCGGGAATGTACTCGGGCTGCCAGGGGTCAGCAGGGGTGGAGAGAAACTGAGCATCAGTTGACTGCTCTCCCTCTCCGGCGAGGGGGGGACATCAGCTGTCAGTACATTAGCGACCTCTGACTGGGGATTGGTGTGTTGGCACTGTACAGTAAAGGGGGTGGGCTTGAGGCACGACGTCAGGAGGGAGCACGTGCGGATGCGTGCTCGTCCCTCCATTGGTGTCATTGCATGTCTCAGGCTCAGAAAAAGTGGAAAAATGGCTCCAGTCATGGCGGCATGATAGCCATCTCAGGGGACCTTTTCAGCTCTGAAGGTGTGTGGCACATACAGGATCCTGGTCTCGGTGGAAGGGCATGGGGGGCTCTCCACCACCCTGCTGCGGGGGGTAGTAGCCATAAGACCTGAATGGTAGCTGGAGGGATCTTCAGAATGGTGGCCTGAGGACTGAAGGGATGCCAGGACGTCAAGGTAGACAGACTGGGCCAGGAGGAAAAATGTACAAACAAAAAAAAAAAACCACATGGCTGCACTGGCAAACCTGAAGCTTGTCTAAATACTTTTGCCAATGAAGTCGAGCATGTGTTTGGTTTTTTTTGTCCTGTCTCTCCGTCTCTTCACCATTATGATTGCCTGTAGGATTATTTTCATCACAGATATTCATCCCTTGCTCTGGATTGCTGCCCAGTCAAATGGTTGGATGTGCTCTTTGCAAACCCCATTTGTGTGATGTTGTCCTGAACTGGCCCCTCACTTTCCTTCTGCTAGCTTCCAGATGACAAAAGGTGCAGACGGTAACACATTCATTTTTGGGATTTGTATAAAAATAGCTCTACACAGCTGAGGTGGAATGTTTTGTTGTCCTGCCAGTAACTACAGCAGTTTTGGTAGCAGTTATTTATTTGCCTGACTCATACAAACTGCGGCAGAAGCAGGACAGCCCAGAAGAGCTAGCTTGATTAGCAATTGTTTTACCACTACTTGTTGTGGCTAGTGGTGGTGCTTGCTGTATGTTTTTTTTTTCTTTGGGAGCGGGAACCCAGGTGGCATCCTGTACTTCATCAGTATCCCATTCTGATTCATCACCTTTGGAAGAGCATAACTGATACACTGTGATTGTGATCTTGTTCTTGTACAGGTACAACCTCTTCTTCATGTGAGACACGGCCTTCTAATGTAGGAGCCCAAAATGCATGAGTGGCATATTGTGGAGTGGCACATCTAGTGGTACTAGCTAGAGCCTTCTCCTTCAACATTGACTTTCTAAAACTAAGTGTTCTTGCTACCTTTTTCTGTTTTACTTTCATTATACCATTATTTGAATAGCTTGTACTTGAAATTAGTG
Source organism: Neoceratodus forsteri (assembly GCA_016271365.2). Lineage (NCBI taxonomy): Eukaryota > Metazoa > Chordata > Ceratodontiformes > Ceratodontidae > Neoceratodus > Neoceratodus forsteri. The sequence goes on from CM057455.1 coordinate 46,677,010, forward strand.
CTATGTGTTAAAATGACTACTTTGAGTTACAACTGTTATTTGAGCTGTGATATTGTAACTGGGGGCATGTGTGCTGGTTGTGGGAGCACTTGTTTGGCAGTGATAATTAGAGTGAAATTTAAATGTGATGTTGCCCTCTCACCCACCCTGCATTGGAAGCTTTCTTAAATCTTGAAAAGCCAGTGGGGGTTGGGCTTGAAGGGCAGTGTGTTTCTGTTTGTGACTGAAACTTTAAGCAACAGGAAGTGGTAGCCTGTGACATCATACGATATCTGATGTCTGCATACACGCACTGTTAGCTGGACTGGACACACACTGAACTGTATGTGTTTGCAAGACTTGGGAACGCTATTTGTGAGGTTGCAATTGGGTCTGTAAACAACTGCAGTCAGTATAGAGAGACTGTATTTCACTGTCCTGTATAGGTAGTGTGACTTATGGGTAGGATTGTGGCACGCAACGGTTGTGGGGCAGCGGTGTGGATGAACATACTGTGGAGGCTGGGAGGGTGCCCAATATGCCACAGGCTAAGGAGTATCAAGGAAGAGGTTCAGTGGCTTAGCAGGGAGTTGGGAAGGTTGAGGGGTGAGGGGAAGGTTGCACTGGTAGAAGAGTGGACATCTAAGAGCATCGGGGGGCACCACAGAGAATGCACAGTGGGTCAAGGGAGGGGGCAAACTAGTCAGAAAGCCAGCTGAGGAAGGGTGGACACTGGTAGCCTGGCAAAAGAGGAGCAGCAGTATGCAGGAGGGAGGAGAAAACACATTGTAAGGCAAAGAGGGTAGGGAACATGTCTGCTGTACTAACGACACAAGAGGAGATTGCACAAGGGATAGTACTCACAAAGAGGAAAGAGTGAGGAGCATTACTAGTAGAGAGATTGAGCATGGCATGGCAGTGGCAGACATAATACTCAGAGAGGTTAGGAGGGATAGGGAGGTTGGCAGTCAAACAGGAAGAGGGGAAGGGGTCTCAATTGAGAGGGGCAGGGAGGAAGACACTGAGGCAAATGGTAAAAGCACCATCTTGAGGGGCGTTGGGAATGAGAACCTGGGTGAGTTGGTGGCTTTGGGCACAAGGAAAGAGGAGGGGGAGGTGTACTGGTGTTGGGGGATTCCATACTCAAGGGGATCAGATGGGGCAGCAAGGGGGAGAGGTATAGTCAGATATGGGTGCAGTCCCTACAGGGATTAAAGGAAAACAAGGCAGGACAAGCAATCCTAAGGAGTGCAAGGAGGGGTAGGAGGAAACTGCACATTGTGGTACATGTGGGGACAAATTACCCAGCATGGGAAATGGTGGAGGTAACTAAGGGATATGGAGTTGTGAGCAGCTGGGGCAGCACTTGGCATAATAACCTGTTTGCAAGGGATAGGCTGCACCTGAGGGGGGAGGGTCAAGATGTATTAAAGCAAAGACTGAGGAGGTATATTGCAACAAAGGTGTATTTAAACTAGCTGGGGGGTGGTAAGTGGACAGCAGGCTGGCAGGAATCTGACAGAGTGGAGTCACAGTCTATCCCCCAGGCTAGCAGGGAAGGACTTGGAGTGCCTGTTAAGGGAAGGAGTAGAAGGGAGGAGATCAAGAGTGAGGAAGGGAAGGGGGCAGGATGGAGGGTGGTCTCACTGAATATGAAAAGTTTAGGCAACAAATCAGCTGAGCTAAAGGTACTCCTGGCAGTACAGATGGTGGATATTGCAGCTGTCATGGAAACGTGGGCAACTGATCACTGGGACTGGGATTTGGCAGTCCCAAGGTACAAATTATACAGGAAGGACCATAAGGAGGGGAAGGGGTGAGGTGACTTTCTATGTGAGAGATGGGATCAAATGCTTAGGGGATGAGGGGGAAGAAAGGAGAACAGAGGCATTCTGGCTGTAGCTTCTAGACTCAAGGGGTAGGAAACTGAGGATTGGGGTGGTATACAGGCCGCCGTCCCAGTCTGAGGAGCTTGACAAGGAATTAGTGGGACAAATCAGAAAGGTATGTGGAAAAGGGAAGGTGGTCATTGTGGGGGAATTTAACTTGCCTGGGGTTGACTGGAGCATTCCAGTCACCTCCAGTGCTAGGGAACAAGTGCTCCTGGGTGCAATCCAGGAGAGTCTCCTGACACAGTTGTTCAGTGTGCCTACTAGGCTAAAGAACACTTTAGATCTGGTATTGTCGAATGGAGAGGCAGTAAGGGAAATAAGGGTGGAGGACCCACTAGCCAACAGTGATCACCAAACACTGTGGTTTAATATCACTCTGTATGGGGAGCCAGAAAAATCATTAACCTGGGTGGTAAACTTCAGGGGGGCAGACTTTCGGAGGCAGCAGGAAGTAGTGAAAGGGAAACTGGAGGGCATAAGGCAGGAGATGGATGTGGAGCAGAAATGGGAAATTATTAGATGTGAGATTACAGAGGCAACAGAAGCCTGCACCAAGATACACAGTAAGAGTGCAGAGCAAGGAAACCATGCTAGTTGAACAGCGAGGTAGTGGAGGTGGTGAGGGCAAAACGAGAGGTGCACCAGAGGTATATGAGAACGGGAAAGGAAGGGGACAGGGAGGAGTATGCAAATGGTCCAGGGAGGTGACCAGAAAAGTGAGAGCAGCCAAGGCTCAGAGGGAGTTGAGATTAGCACAGGGAATTGGCGGGGGAGAAAGACTTTTTCAAATACATCAGGGAGAAAAGGATGTGCAAGGAGACAACAGTGAGGATAAAAAAGGGTTGGGAGTGGACAGAAAAGCATGAGGAAAAGGTGGAAGCACTGAATGAATACTTTTGCTCAGTGTTCATGGAAGAAAAGGAGGGACCACTACTACCATGGGCTGGAGGGTGGGGACGGGGGGAGAGGAGGCGACAGATGGAACAATTGAGGAAGGTAGAGTCCTAGAGGCACTGAGGGTAGACAAGGCACCAAAGCCAGATGGTATCCACTCCAGGGTGCTGAAAGAGAAGGCAGAGGTATTGGTGGAGTCACTGGTAGATGTGTACAGCAACTCACTGGAGATGGGATGTGTGCCACTAGACTGGAGGATGGAACATGTACTGCCATTACACAAGAGTGGACCAAGGGATGAACTGGGTAATTATCACCTGGTAAGTTTCACCTCCATAGTGTGCAAACTCATGGAAATTATACTAAAGAAAAGACTGGTGTCATACCTGGAGGACAATGGCCTCCAGGATGTGATTCAGCATGGGTTCATTTTGAGGAGTTCTTGTCAAACCAATCTGATACAACATTATGACTGGGTGACAGATGAGCTGGATAAGGGTCATGCAGTGGATGTTTTTACTTGGACTTCAGCAAGGCCTTCGATTCAGTACCTCATGAGCGACTTGGGGGGAAGCTAACTGGTGTGGGGGTAGGGGCAAAAATGACGAAATGGATTACAAGCTGGCTGAGTGGGAGGCTACAATGTGTGGTAGTGGGCGGGAAGCTCTCAATTCCAAGGCTAGTGATGAGTGGGTTACCACAGGGCTCTGTGTTAGGACCAATATTATTTGGGCTCTGCATATCAGACATTGCGCACGGGGTGGTGAGCAAGGTAAGTCTGTTCACAGATGACACCAAAATGGGAGTAGTGGTGGATGGAGTTGAGGGATGGAAGCAGCTTCAGGGGGACCTAGACAAGCTGGAGGAGTGGTCAGAGAGGTGGCAGCTGGGGTTCAATGCAAAGAAATGTAATGTATTGCACTTCGGGGCAAAGAACTCAAGAAGAGAATACTGGCTGGGAGGGATTAAGCTGGGGATCATTGAGAAGGAGAAGGACCTAGGGGTAATGGTAACAGGGACCATGAATAACACTGCCCAGTGCAGGAGTGCGGCTGCAAAAGCAAACAAAATGCAGGGGTGCATATCTAGGGGGTTTTCATCCAGGTGAAGAGAGGTAACCTTGCCCCTTTATAGGCCACCAGTAAGGCCACGCTTGGAGTATTGTGTGCAGTTTTGGAGGCCATACCTGAAGCGTGATGTCAAGTTACAGGAGGGGGTAAAGAGGAGGGCAATGAAGATGATTTTTGGAATGGAGGGGAGAGACTATGACAGCAGGCTGGGAAACCTGAATATGTACACCCTGGAAGATAGAAGAGATGGAGGAGGGGGGACATGATAGAGACGTTCAAGTATCTAAGGGGAATCAATAAGGATGAGGCAGATGGGGTCTTTAAGCTAAGCCAGTGGAGGGACACCAGGGGGCATGGGCTAAGAATAGAGGGGGTAAGATTTAGGAGGGAGATGAGGGGTCACTACTTCATGGAGGGGGTGGTGGCAAAATGGAACGCACTGCCAGAATGGGTGGTATCATGTGAATCTGTGAACAGCTTTAAAAGGGCATGGGACAGGGAACAGGGAAGAGTGAGGGTGGGGGAAGTGAAGGGCGAAATTTGGAAGACAAAGGGGAGATGGATGGGGCAGCTGTGAACTAGGGGTGCTAGCTGCACACTCGAGCAAACTTAGATAGACCAGGTGGTCTGTTTCTGCTGGCAAATTCATATGTTAATAAAATGGAGGCAGATCTGGTATCCTTCACGGACCAACTGAGACAGTAATTCTAAAATTGCAGAAGACTTCACAATATTACACAAACAAAGGTGTTCTTCTTTTGACTCTTCTCACCCTCAGTTTAAGTTGCAACAGCTTCTTCCTTCAGACCTCAGTAACTCTTAACTTGAATACAAAAACATGCTGATTTCAGCAATTGCACTGGAAAACAATGAGACTGCATTTGGCAACGCAAGTGAATCAGATGATGTGGATGCTGCATCTGATGATGCCACATCTATTGGTGTGATAGCAATATCCACTCTTTCATCAACACTGACTAGTCTTGCACTAAGTCCTGTTTCCTGGCCCTTGAAAAAGGCATGTCATTCTGTAAAGCACACAGATGACCCAAACAGTTTTTGTTCAAATCTCGTGCAAACTGAGAATTCAGATCTGTCTGTCATGGAGCAGCCTTCTTTGTTTTCGATATTGTGGATGCCTATTTATGAAAACCACTTATTAATATTACTGATGACCCTTTTGAGTACTGGCTGGAAAAGAAAAGCGTCTGACTTGCTCTGTCTGCCCTTGCTGTTAAGCATCATAGTTGCCCTCCCACTACTCTTTACTGCGAGCGTGTATTTAGCACAGCTGGAAATACTGTCTCAGATGGCTGCACAAGGCTTACTGTTGAATATGTACAGTGCCATACATTCCCAAAAGTCAGTTTCAACAAATTCTCATACCAGTTCAGTGAAGAGTGGCAGGAACTTAAAAGCGATGATGATGAAGAGCTAGAACAGGTGTCTCCTAATAAGGGTGCTTCCTTGCTGGTGTCTGAAGATAATGGTGATAATAATATTTAATGTAATCATTTATTTAACTGAATACAGAGGTCAGCAACCATAACTGATCAAGTAAAACACATGTCTTCCTGTGCAGTCATGGTGTATATGCATTGCTGCATGTGTTTTCAATTCGGGGAGAAAAGGTGGAGTATATTGTGTAGATCTATCTGCTTGACAACGGAGGGGGGGGCAGACATGGAGACTGGCATGTTGTCTTCATGGCAGACGAAGGTGGTGGTTGGGGTCAAACAGCTATATAAAAAAAAATAATTTGGGTGGTGGGGTAGGTTAACCAGAAAAAAAAAAGAAAACACAAGTGATAAAAAAATAATTGACCAACCAGACAGGAGTGTGTAGGATGGTTTGGGGCCTATGATGTTTGCTGTAACACCAAGTGCATTGCTCTAAGGTAGCACTCAATCAATTTCCAGGAGCCGCACAACATACTGTAATCCCAGTAGTTCCAAAGTAGCTGAGTTAACTGAAAGAGTTATCATGAACTCCTGCAAAATATGGGAAAGTTAAAAATCTGCATTTTAGTTTAAAACAGTGTAGAACAGCAGTGACACTTCCTGTTGCCATCAATATGTCGTGACAAATCAAGTGCTTGATCAATGCATAATTCATTACAAAAATGTACCAGCATTTAAATCCCTCACTTAAAGAGGTATAACCCCAATCTTGATTGGTGGAGGCATCTCAAAGCAAATAATTTAAACCCCACATTAGTATTTATGAAAGTACATGCAAATATGGGTAAATCAGAAATCACTAAAATCTGTTAAAATACACATTTACATGGTTTAGGGCACAGGGTAAGAAAAGGGGAGGAGGGGGGAAGGAAGGGCAGAAGAGTCTATATACAAAATATGCAATGTATGCAAAATATGTAGATTCACATTTTTCAGTGACGCAAAAAGAATTTCATAAATATGGTCCTAGCTGGAATAGTTCATTAGGTCCAGGTGCCACACTGCTCTCAATTTAATCTGCCAAAAGGTATCCCTTTGTAGAACTTGTGTTCTGTTTGATGGCACTACGTGGATTAAGTCAGTTTCCGCATCTTATTTGCAATTTCCCCCAAATGTTCACCCATCCTCTGTTTAAATTCATAATGTGTCTTTCCAACATAAAGACTGCTGCACTTACATGTAGCAGAATACACCACCCACGTAGTGTTACAGTCAATGTGACCATTAGACTTAAGGGCCCAGATATTCAAAAGGGTTGCGCCATGCACAATAGGGTTGCACCAGCGCAAGTCCGAAAATGCGCCATTCTGCAATATTCAACGGGAGGCAGTTGCGCCCCTCAAATCACGCTGAGCAATAGCGCAATGATAATGAATGTATGCGCAACTGAAGGGGGAGGAACCATGCATAAATCGCGCAGTGTGATATTCAACAACATGCGCCATGCGCAATAGGGGAGCAAGCAGAAGTTGTGCGATAGCGGAAATGAGCCAAAATAAAAAGGAACAAGGGAGAGGCACAAGAACGCTACAGGGAAGGCACATGTTGCTGAACTATAGCCAGCCACACAGGCAACACACACACAGGGCAGGACAGAGAAAGGGCACCTGGAACCCACAGGCTCAGGGAAGGTGTGGGGAGCCCAGCCACAGTGCAGAAGGGGAAGTGCCACACAGCACTGAGGCCAGCACAGTTAGGTGTTCCCGGTGCAGGGGAAGTAGCAGCCAGGACAGTGGGGGGAACACAGAAACAGCTGCCACGGGGATGAACACAAGCCAGGGCGAACACAAGCCAGGGACATGGCCAGTGCCACCATCCAGATGGAGGCAATAATGAGGGGGATGAGAAGGTGGGCAGCAGGGGGGCATGGCCACGGAAGGGCCCATCGGCGGTATGACCCCAACAGGCAGTACCGAGCCCACACCAGCTTCGAGCTGTACAGTGATACTAAGATCGTTGGCTGGTACCACCTGAATCGGGCAATTCGGAGGTGGCTCTGTGAGCTGTGCAGTGATGTGATGCAGGCACCCACACGACAGAGCCATGCTCTGTCAGTGGAGACTAAAGTGACAGCTTGCATGTGCTTGCTTGCCACGGGTACCTTCCAGAGACCAACAGGGGACACCACAGGCATAACCCAGTCAGCCGCATCACGCCACCTCACCACACCCAATTCCTCAGTGCACTGCTGCCACATGCAGCGTAGTACATCCATTTCCCCAGCACACCGGCGGAGTGCACAGCAAACATACAGGAGTTCTACAGGGTAGCACGTATGCCTGGCAAGCTAGGGGCAACAGACTGCACCCATGTGGCCATCCGCACACCACCTGGCCCCGAGGGGGCCGCATACATTAATCGCAAGGGCTATGCAAGCATCAACTGCCAGGTGGTGTGCGATGCCAGGGGGTGCATAATCAATGTCTGTGCCACACATCCTGGGGGAGCACACAATGCCTTCATCTGGCACCAGTCAGCACTGTGCCACAGATTCGAGAGTGGAGACATCCCCACTGGCCACTTAGTGGGTGAGTATGCAAACCACACAGACAAACTTAGGGCTTGGGAGGGGCATGGGTCAGAGGTGACATGGGTAGTGGCCTACATGGCCCGGGGCAGGGCGATGCTGATCACCAAACTAACCTCCACCCTCCACACAGGTGACAGTGGATACCCACTCCATCCCTGGTTGCTCACACCATACCAGCGGCCCGCGACCCTATCGCAGCAAAGCTACAATGAGGCACATGCCACCACACGTAATGTCGTCGAGCGGGTGTTCGGTATACTGAAGGCACGTTTCCATTGCCTGGACACCTCCGGCGGTGCCCTACAGTACAGCCCCTCAAAGGCCTGCAGGCAATTCCTGGCCTGTTGCATCCTGCACAACATGGCCAACGCATGTGGGATAGCCGTACAGGTCGAAGAGGTGGACAGCAATGGGGATGATGAGGACGCCGGTGACAATGGTGATGGGCAGCCCCTGGGCGACGGGACTCCCGACTGCTCCGGCTGGCACAGCTGCACTGGGACACCATCACAGAGGAGCACTTCAGCCAACCCAGGTAAGTCATGGGGCCATGTGCAACCACCAGTGGCAAAGGCACAACCCACAAACACGCATGGACACACACCAGGGGTGCATGCCATCAAGGGAAGTGGCCAGGCATGGAACCACACACACCGCCAGGGATGGGTGAGGTCTAACATGGCACGCGGACACACACACACACACACATACAAACTCACCAGACATGCACAAAGGGTAGGAGGCACACCGACCCAGAACGCCACCCCAGCCACACATGTGTCCACAGACCACCACACCCACTACCTGTCACTGTGCGTGTGTCAGACGCTGGGCACCATTGCACATTGGTGTACAGTGCAATGCAGGCATCATCATGCACATGCAACTGCGGACAGCAGCCGGGAGGGTGTGCAGATGGACTGTGTGTGTGCATGCAGGGCCAGGTACCCACCCATGCACTGCCTGCTGAATGACACAATGCACACTGGGCAGCATCAGACAGTAGCCACGCTGGGAGACAGGTCAGTCATGCGCCACAGTGCCCAGGCCGCCACAGATGCATGAGCGGCCCCACTGAGACCCACCAGCAGTGACAGGCTGACCACTGGCCTCATGGCGTGGCACTGATGGTCCCCCAAGGGTTCCACTGCGTGAACGCGACCATGCTCGCACAGGGGTCTGCAGCATACCGAACATGCCTGCGCCAGGCATGCTCAGGATGCCCACAGTTGAACCTGGTGTCGACAAGGATGGTGTTGCACAACGCCAGGAATGGGGGGTGGACATTGCACTGGGTGGTGTCTGCGATGCATAGGCAAATAACTGTGTGCCCCCTGTGGCCATGTCAGCTGTGATTGTCTGTGTCAGCCTGTCAATGGCAGCAGTCACATCCTCTCACATCTGGTCCATCACTGCCAGGAGCAGAGCGGTTTCTCTGCTGCGACACTCCTCTTCCTGGTGCAGAGCCGCACTCAGTGCATCCACGGCTGTCACAAGCTGCATCTGCTGATTGACTGATGCTTGCAGTATGTGGGTGTGCTCATCTAAGAGGTCATCTGCCTGATCAGCATGCTGTCCCTCAGAGTGTTCATGGCCCTGATGCTCATCACCCCTTGAGGGTGGGTACTGCACACCAGGGCCAGGCCTGGGCATGTCCACAGGCAGTGCGCTGATGCTGCCCCCTGACACAGTACCCCCAAGCCCATTGGCCGACTGCTGATGCTGCCCCTCTGGCTGCCGCTCCCCAGGGCTCAATGGTGCCGCCGCAGTGGCCGCAACAGTCCCACTGTTCTGTACACACACCAGTGCTCCCCCACCGGTGCTGACAGGCACAAGCTGGGACTGTGATGCCACGCAGGCCTCCACGGTGGCTCCAACCACAGCCATGGCCACGATGTTACCTGCTGTGCGGCCATCCTGTGGCACACACGTGTCACTGCCTATGACGTTAGTGACATCATCATCGGTGATGGACCGGCACCAGCCCGAGTCCCAGCATGCTGGCATCCATGGACGCTGGCACACTGGGACACGGGCAGGGCCTCCTCTGCACCTGCTCCAACATCAGTCTGGACATCCAGGTGGGCCCACTGTCACCCTGAGACGTGTATTCCTGTGGAGGTAGATGGGCCCTCCTCCATCTCCATCTGACCAGCCTCAGTGGAGAAGCCCACCACCGCTGACCCATGGAGACGCTCAGGAGCTGTAAGGGAAAACAAAGTCGCGTTACTGCATGTGACCTACCCTGCCCCCCCAATAGACAGACCATGACCTACCATGCAGTGATGGGTTACCACCCGTCTGGAATCCACCACCCGGAACACCCTCAATGGCACAACACTGCATGCTGCCAGCAACCCTCTCCTCCTGTGGGGTCAGGCGTAGCACCTCTGACTGTCCCCCACCTGTTGCAGACCATGCTGCCCTGATGGCAGCCACCTTCTCCTTAATCCTCCACCTGTCTGTGCCCATCTTCTTCTTGCACTCATGCATGGAGTGCTGGTGGCTGCCATGCAGGTTTACAGCATGTGCCACCTCCTCCCATGCAGCAGCACGGGCCTGTGGTGTTCCCTGGCATCCGCTGATAAGCAGCTCCTGGTCTAGGTAGGCCTCAAACAGGGCATCCATCTTGGCCTTCGTGAAATTTGGCCTCCTCCTCCCACGACTCTGTTCCTCTCTTCCTCCACAACTCGCTCAGTCATGATTCAGCCTGTGAGAATGACAGGTGTTACCTGTGACTGTGCAGTTCCATGCATGTCCCAAAATCCACAGTCCACACTCCCAAAATACATGCAACTCACCAATAGACTGCAGTAACTGACTATGGCCAGTGCAGCCCAATGTCGCACTTTTATAGCCCAACCCATGCAAATGAGGCGGAGGCGCGTCTTTAAGTGGATGCAAATGCAGTGACTGCACCACTGAATGGCTGATTAGCTGATTTGCATATGATGGCTGAATATTGCGCTGTTGCGCTTTGCGCAATTGTGTTGAACGTGCTGAGCCAAGGGTGCAGTTCTGTGACATGCACAGTACACACCTAACTGCACATGCCCAGGTTGATGACGCAGATGCCTGCCATGCCGCTGATGTGCTGTGCATGGGAGGCAATGCAGGGCATGGCCACCATTGTGCCAGTGGCACTACAGCACTGTTCACCTATATGGCGTTGTGGCACTGGGGCATCGTAGGTGCACTGGGGCAACAGCGTGGTAGGCCGCTACAGGAGGTGGCACACAGGCACCCTATCGCACTAGATGCATTGGGTTCCAATCGTGCTGTGGCTGTCCATGCACCAGATACCCTTGACCCTGTGCCCGACCTTTGCCCCCTAGGCACCATGCATCAGGCATGGGTGCACCACTATCGCGCTGTTCGGTGACAGTGCGATAGGAAATGGCAGCGCTGTACCACGCAGCATCTGCACGTGGCAGAACTGTGCTGCAGAGCACCATTTTGACTTAACTGAGCAGTAGAGATGGCGCGGAGGAGAGCTGTACAGTAGAGCCAGGTGGAGCTGGCAAACCTGGATGCCATTGTGGAGCTACATGTTGGCCCACTATTTGGTGAGGCACCCTTGGACAGGGCCAGGAGTCAGGTGTGGCAGGAGGTGGCCGACGCCATGGAGGATGGGACAGATGGCAGAGTAGTGCCACCACAGATATGGGGACCTGAGGCGGAGGGACCCTGGACCTGCTTGCCCGCCTGTGGGCACGTGCCAGGAGGGGCATGGTGCCACGGCCAGGTAGGTGCAACATCCATACACTTTTATCTTCCATATGGGTATCGCGGTTGCATGTGTCCGGCACATGGGGGGGCCATCCGGTGTTGGTTGTGGTGGTGTTATCAGGGTGTGGGGTGGGTGGGTCTGGCCGTGTGAGATTGCACACACATGGGAGTGGGGGGACTTTGCTACAGGATTGTACTGATGTTCCTCTCTCCATGTTTGCACCTTAGGCCCAGACAAGCGCAGGCTGGCAAGGGAGAGGAGGTGCCGCCAGGAGGCCCATCAGACCAGGAGCGGCGAAGGTCCACAGAGGTGCAGGAACCAGCCTGATGATGGTGAGTGACTTACATCCATGATTACTATTGCATGCTGTGTAACAGGGTGGGCAGCGGGACATGGCCACCATCCATTAACACCACTGCCATGCACGCAACTTGTTACAGTCAGCACTGTCCAGTGGCACTGCATGTCTGGGAGTGCATCAATGGTGGTCCATGCATGCACCGGGCACATGGCTGTGGCACTGCCTTCACACTGCATGGCCAAGTCACTGTACAGCCACGGTGGTGCTGTGCAGGACATGGGCGGTGGGTGTGTGCAATGGTCCACATGGCTGTGGCTACCTGGGTAGGCAGGTCTTGACACGGTCACTGTGGGTGGTCGCATTCCATCACAGGGGCGTGGCACATGGCTGTATGCCATGCACAATGGCTTTGCTGCAGGGGACTGAGACAGTCATACGTATTGACTCTGCTCCCTTGTCCTAGGTGGACAACGCTGGATGGCCCTGGAATGGGCCATACAAGAAATACTGCAGCTGGCACAGGCGTCTCTGGCAGCACTGGAGAGGTTGGAGTGACACGAGGTCCGGAGGAGGAGAACCCGGAGGCACCACAGGAGTGGAAAGCAGGGCAGGGAATAGGCCCTCCACGACCCCCTGACACCCATACCCCCTGGACCCACCTCACACCCCTCTTCCTCTCACATTTGTACACCCCTGCCCCATGCCCACCCCCACCTGGTTTGTGGACCTTTCCCCCACCCTTGTATATATTTGTAAATATGTTTGATAGTTCTTATATTTTAATACATACATTTTGTTATAACAACTGTGATGGTCTCTGATTTGCAGTGGGCTACAAGTGCTCAGCTGCAGTGGTGTGCATGGCATCAGGGGTGGTGCACACATGAGTGTGTGTGTGTGTGTGTGCGCAGATGTGAACCGCCTATGGTGTGGGCAGGGGGATCAGTCACTGTCTGTGGTTTGTGTGTTGTACTCTGTGCACTGGATGCCTGTGTGCAGTGGTCCATGGGGCCTGCACTGTGTGCATAGCACCCCGTCAGACTGTCCATGGCCTGTGCAGCTGACACCTCTTGCATGTCTGTGATATGCATGGTCTGCTGGCGTGTCAGTGGTGGCTGCTGTGGCCAGTGCTGGGATGGGATGTGTCCTTGGGAGGGTGTGCAGGGGGCTGTACTGCTGGAGGTAGGGTCCAGGGCATGCCCTGTCGCATGTGGGGGTGCCTCGTGTGCTGACACATGGTCAGTCTCTCAGCTGTACCTCGGGTGGGGGGGAACATGCAGGGTGGCACTGCGTATGCATCTGCTGCTGCCCGCTGCAGGGTGTGCATGGTAGGGCTGCCTTGCTTGGCTCCATGGTGCACAGGGTTGCATTGTCACAGTGGGGGTGGTGGCATGCATGGGGTGTCCTGCACTGTTGGGTGCTACTCCTGGGTAGGGTGTATGGGGATCATGGTGCAGGGTGTGCTCTGCATTTTTGGGATAGTGTGGTATGGGGTGGTTGGCCATCCTTGTGTGCCGGTCACAGCTTGCCAGGTGGTGTGATGGGGCACCATGGCCCGGCAGTGGATTGGTTGCTGATCTCCATAGGCCAGTGATTATTCCAGCCCTCCCCCAGTTGTGAAGTGCATGGGGTGTGGGGGGGGGGGACGATGTCTGTTCTGATGTGTGTTCCTCTGCCCATCTGTGGCATGGGTGGTGGGCCCCTGCATCCCTGGTTGTGCTGTTGCATTGCTGCCCTGCTACTGGAGGCCATCTCTGGTTGCGCTATGGCGCATCTGGACTGCTCAGCTGAACATCCCTTGTTGTGCTATGGTGCATCAGATATGCTCAGCTTCACCTCCCTAGTTGCGCTATGGCGCAGGTGGTGCGATATTCAGACCTTGGCCATAGGTGCATCTTGACCTGCGCAGTTTTTGAATATTGCGCTTCTTGTGCATGGGTGCAGTGGACTTGTGCTTGCTCCTGCTGTTGCGTACTTTCTGGGTGGAGTTTGAATATCTGGGCCTAAGTCTTTATTAACATTTGTCACTAAAGTGCATCACTAGTTGTAAAGTGGTCGCAAAATCTGCAATTTCTACATTTATATGTACCATTTGGCAAATTCCTGGCACCACCCACAGTAATACTTTGCTAAAATTATGCATAGCCCTGACATACAGAAATAGATTAGTTGCCATACTGGTCCTTGTAAGAACAGATTTAGAAGCAAATGGTTTGATACCTTTTAGTGGACCGACACTGATGTTACAAAAAGAAAATAACGTCTAAGCTTTTGGACCAACCAAGTCTATTCTCAAAGACTAAATCTCTGAGGAAGGACTTGGTTGGTCTGAAAGCTTAGACATTGTTTTCATTTTGTAACATCCGTGTTGGTTCAATAAAAGCTATCAAACATGAAATACACTAAATGAAACTGTTTACTGTGACAAATTTGTGAGCAATACTGAGTGCAATTTTATGAAACCAAGGCAGATATAGTGAAAATATACGTTTTTATTTACAATTTGTATTACTTTGAGCCCTGGGACCGACCAGAAGCAGGAAGAGAGGTTGTAGTTCATTGGTTAAAGCAACAAACTACAAACTATCCATTTTTAGCTGTTTTTAAACTTTAAAGCACTGAGAGGTACTTCCAGACCTTTGCAAGGTTACTGGTATACTTTTGGTGACAAATATTTTATTTTTGGCAACTAAGTGGTACGAGTGACACACGGGCTACTTCCGGGGTACATGCTTCAAAACTAGCTCGTCCGGCGAGCAGAGCGAGCCGAGTGGAGCGCGTCCTCACGTGCATCGCATGTCTGCTGTGTCCGCTGGGGACACTGGGAATCACTGGGGGACTAGCCACTTCAGTACACAGGCGACATATTAATCAGGTTGGTGAGTAAGTTTAAATGTAGATATGGCTCAAACAAGACAAAGAGTTGAAAGGCAAAAAAACATGTCTGGAATGCCTGATGTACATGGAGGAGGTTACTAATATAGAGTATACATGTGACAAATGCATTAAAAACTCTGCTTTAATCAAGGAGGTACTTGATCTTGAAAACAGATTACAAACATACAAAGATATATCTAAGTTAGAGGAATACATAAATGAAGCAGTGTGCGATGTTAGTAATAGACAATCTATGGTCCTAAATAAAACAGAGCACCAAGAACATTTAATTGGTACAAATGAAAATATTGGTGCATCCATTCATGATATGAATGTAGTAATTCAGTCAAATCCGTCATTGGAATTAATAAACAGATTTGAGTGCCTTACTAGGGTTGCACCTGATACCCTGGATGTATCAAGTAACTGTGAGTTAATCAAAGGCTCCCATACATCACCAAATAAATCTGCAACATATAAAAATAAGGAACACCCACAATACTCCCCCCAAGACATTAGATAATAATGGGGAAGCAAGGAAAAACACCAGCATTTACACAAGAGGATTGGAAGTACAAAAGAAACAAGGGGATTTTAAAACCCTGAAGACACTAATTCATTTAGTACCACTTACCCAGTTAAATTAAAGTCACTTGGTGAAAATAAACCAACGGAAAGGGACATCCTGATAATTGGAGATTCAATTATGAAAGGTATTGATATCCAAGTATGCTTTAATCATAATGAACATACTACAGTTAGCTCCTTACCTGGAGCTAAAATACATGATATAGTGGGATTCTTGGAAGGACTATTTGAAAATATGGTCACCACCTTGGTTCTCCTACACGTGGGGGCTAATGATGTGTGTAAAACTAATTGGAATTATATGCAAAAGGATTTTAAGTACATTGTTGATACAGTCAGAAATCAGGGAGGCAAAATCATTATTTCTGGAATACTTCCTATGCAGGGACATAAAGCGTACAGAAACAAACAGGTAATAATAATTAATGGAAAGCTCAGACAATTCTGTGTAGAAGAAGGGATTGGCTTTATGGACAATGAAAGGACATTCAACAGAATATCCCTATATAGAAATGATGGTATCCATCTAAATTATGCTGAAATATGGATTCTGAGGAAAAAATTTCAGGAAGTTACCAAGTTCCACTTAAACTGGCTCGGGGGGGGGCACAGACAACAATAACTTAAATGGATCCTCATCTTCCCCTCTAAATACCTTGGGATGGAATGCAATTCTTCTTAACGCCCGTAGCTTGCAGAACAAATATGATGAGCTTAACATAATTTTGAATAAGAACAAAATACATATTGTTTTAATTACTGAAATATGGTGGGATGTAAATAATAAATGGGAAAAAGAAATTGAGGGGTATAAATTATTTTCCCACTGTAGAAAATATAGAAAGGGTGGATGATTGGCAATATATATTCATGAGGATATTGTTTCTGAAGAAATTAAATGGGATACAGGTCCACTTGAACTTCTATGGGTCCAATTACTTCCCATTAATAGACCTAAAATTATTCTGGATCTCTTATATAGGCCCCCATCTATGTCATGAGATGATGATAAGGCTTTACTGTGTATTCTAGGAGATCTGGAACCTACTAATAGGCTATTGATAACTGGTGACTTTAACTTACCCAATATTGATTGGGGCAAAGGTACAGGCACATGCCCCCTTGAGAGACAGTATATAGACATCATGGATCATAGGGGACTTGAGCAGTTGGTCTTAGAAAATACAAGGGGTAATAATATTCTTGACTTAATTTTTACTAATATGGGGGATGTAGTTAATTCAGTGGAAATAGGAACTCCCTTGGGAAATAGTGACCATAATACCGTTCTATTTAATATAAGTGAAACTCAATTTTCTAAACCTATTGGAGATACCACCAAGCTAAATTTTGGGAAAGCTGACTTTCATAAAATGAAAATGAAATTAGGAAGCTGGGACTGGAGATCGGAATTTGTTAACAAACCCTTACAAACCATGTGGGATTCCCTTAAAACCAAGATAGAGAACTTAACCACCGAATTTATACCTGTCACCATTAAATATCATAGAGATAGGACTAAAAAACCTGCTTGGCTCTCTGCAACAATTAAAAAATGAATCAATAAAAAAAAAATAGGTTATATAAGACGCTAAAAGTTTCCAAATCAACAAAAACAAATACTGAATACAAGGAATGTCTTAAAAGAGTAAAAGTAAATATTAGAAAAGCCAAAGCCCAATGTGAGATTAATCTTGCCGACAGGGTACAAGATAATAAAAAAGCTTTTTTTTTTCATATATTAATAATTAGAGAAAGACCCCAAGTAGTATAGGTCCTTTTATTACTGAGGCAGGACTTACAGCTACTAACCAACAAATGGCCAATATCCAGAATAAATATTTTTGTTCAGTCTATAATACTAATGATACAGATGCATATAATACTAGTAGACCTTCTGAACCTGGGACTATAATATTGAACTCTGATAATATATATAAACAACAAGTTGGACTTAATGTTAATAAATCCCCTGGTCCAAATGGTATGCATCCTAGGAGTTTGAAGGAATTGGCAGATGGGTTGGCACAACCAACAACATATATTTTCCAAACATCTATAAATATGAGTTTGGTTCCTTACGATTGGAAACTAGCTAACATTGTACCTATTTTAAAGAAAGGACCCAGTACTTTACAAGAAAACTTTCGACCCATTATTTTGGCCTCAACAATAGGAAAACTTATGAAGGGAATAATTAAAGATATACTAATGGAACATCTGAAGGGACAGGATATGTTAGATCCCCTACAACATGGATTTACAAAGAATAGATCATGCCAGACCAATCTACTCTCCTTCTATGAAAAAGTGAATAGGGAAATGGATGCTGGGAACTCTGTGGCATAATTTTTCTTGATTTTGCTAAGGCATTTGACAAACTGCCATATAAGGAATTATTGTCAGTATTGGAAGGCATTAAACTGTCTAGTAATATCTGCAAATGGGTCTCAAACTGGCTACAGGACAGAAGGCAGAGGGTGGTCATCAACGGGGAATATTCTGACTGGGCTCCCATTTCTAGTGGAATCCCTCAGGGTTTGGTGCTGGGACCTAGCTTATTCAATATATACACTGCTTCGTTAAAAACTAGAAATAATAACATATGGATGCATAAATTTGCTGACGATTGGAGGCTGGGGTTAGTTGTCAATAATGATGAACAAAGAACAGCTCTACAGCATACATTAGACTCAATATATGAATGGACCAGCCTTAACAAACTTGTGCTAAATAAAACCAAGTGCAAGGTCATGCACCTAGGTAAGAATAATAAGGAAGAAACCTACCTATTAGACAACACCACCTTGGGGTAGTTACTGAGGAAAGAGATTTGGGGATTACAGTCATGAAAGATTTACAATTTAGAGCACATTGCAGGATCCAACTTAAGAAAGCAATCCAAAATTTAAACTGTATACTCAAGCATATAACGAGTAGAGACAGGAAAGTGTTGATTCCACTTTATGGTGCATTGGTAAGGCCACACTTGGAGTATTGAGTCCAAGTTTGGTCACCCCAAAACAGGGAAGGCATACTTTCTACTGAGGAGGTTCAGAGAAAGTTAACTAAACAAATAAAGGGATTAAAAAATAAAAGTTATCATGACAGATTAGTAAGTTTAAATCTTTATTCCTTGTATTACCACAGATTAAGGGGAGATCTGTGTTTTCTTTACAAGAGCATGAAGGATGAAGTGTTGCTGGAGGAATTGGGCTTTATTCATAATCATGGTAGAACTAGTACAAGAAAACAAATGAAACAACTATGTCAACAAGCTTGGGATCACAATTTTCATAAACACTGGTATAGTTTAAGAGTGGTTGGAGTTTGGAACAACTTACCGACTAAACTTGTGAACAGTACCATGATGAACGAGTTCAAGAATGGGACAGAGTTGCATTTTGGAAATAACATATTTTTTTAATAAAATTGGTTGGCAAGTTTTATAGGGTAGAATTTCTATCTTTCGGCTTGAATATACCTATGATTTGTTGCTGCATGTGTAATCCTGTCACCAATATTATTGCCTCTCTGATTCACAAAGTGCGGTCCATCTGAAGTGATGTACAAGTTTATTTTTAGGATACAAAATGTGCCAATTATTCTAATTTGTGAAAAACTATGTGTACTTTGCTGTTTTAAAATAAACATTTTATCTTTTACAGGCCTTGCAGGAGTATGTGATGTCTGTTCCATATTGACCAGCTACTTTGGAACTACCACAACGCCAAGCAGGCAAGCATAATAATTACAAATATAAAAAAAAAATAACGTCAGATGTGTGGGGGGGATGGCTGGGGGCCCATGACATCCTGCTCATGCTGCCTGTCTTCCACCAAGAAGCATGCCAGACTCAAAGAAGGTTAGCACCCTGCTGTTGCCTTTCTATTGTTTAATTTGCTGGGCTGTCTCCCTCTTTGCAGCATTTGACACACTGTCTTCTTTCACTGCAAAGCCTCAAATGACCTACACAAAGCAGGCTGGATACTTAAATGTTTTGGGGACTAAGTCCCATACCACATTTCCAGCTGCAGACTGCAGAGACTGTTACTCACATCTGCTGTAGTTGCAGAAGATGATACGGCTGGTCTGAGTGGCTGAAATATTTTTCTGAAGCTACAAGGATTTCCTTGCCCACACCACCTGCAAGCTGCCAGAAATTGTGAGGCCAGTCACAAATTGGCTCCAACTGTAAGAATACCATAGCTGCAGGAGACAATTACAGTTATGTAAGAACTTATTTGGTAGATAACAACTGGAGAACTGAAGTGGTTCCTAAGTTCCTGAATAAGAGAAGGTAAGACAGAGAGATGAAGGGAGGGAAAGCAGGACCTGCTGCAAGAGCTCTTCTCGATCTACTGTTACAATAAGTTCTTATGTAACTTCACTATCTTACTTTGAGGTGGAGCTCTTGCAGCAGGCTACACCATAAGAACAGAGTCCAAAGCAGTTAAAGGTAACACAGGCGTACCACAGGGAAGTAGGAGAGAGAGTGAGAGAAACCGGGAATTTTAAGAAAGGAAGCCATCGAGAATTGACAGGCCAAATCACATTTTCCTCCATGAGGCAATGTCCAGGCTGTAGTGCTTCACAAAAGCTATACACTGAGTTCCAAGTAGCTGAAGCACAAATGTCTGCTGCGGAGATGTTACACAGACCTGCAAAAGATGCAGTCACCATTCTTGTGGAATGATCCTTGACTAAGTTCAGCAAGAGTTTATTGTACTTGTGGTAACAGAGTGTAATACAGTCAACCCACCAGCAGAATGTCTGCTTGGTAACTGGGGCCCCAAAAGACTTGGGGGCAATGAAAACAAACAACTGGTCTGCCTTCCAAAATGAATGGGTGCAGTCCGCATACTATCCAAGTATTATAGGAACATCTAAAGAGTCAATCGTAGCTCCCCCCCGATTAGAATACTTGGGGTAATACACAGGTAAGTGGATGCTCTGATTGAGGGTAAATTCAAACACCACTTTAGGAAGAGACTGAGGATTGGTTCCCAGTGACACCATTTCTTTATGGAAAACCAAGTAAGGTTCCCTGCATACGAGGGCCTGAATCGCAGAAATCCTCTGAACCTGAAATTGCAGACAGATGCACTTTAATGAAGGAATAGTAGAGGGAAAGGAGATATACTAGGACAGCATTCACTGGACAGGTAAAGGGATCCTGGGAATGTGCATACACCCAAAGACACAAATGCTTCCACTTCATGGTGCAAGCAGCCCTTGTGGAAGGCTCTCAGCCCACAACCAGGACTTCTGCTACTCACTGGGGAACCACAAAACAGGCAGTGGCTAGGTCTGCAGGAGCCATGCATGAAGGTGCAGCGACCTGAAGTTCGGATGAACCAGAGTGCCCTGTTCCTGGGACAGCAAGCTTGAGGACAGCGGCAGAGAAGTGGCGGTTCCACTACTAATTGCTGGAGCAAGGGGAACCAAATATTGCGGTGCCAAAAATAGTCAATCAGGATCATTTCCACCCCCTCTGCCAGCAACTTGAGGAGGACTCATTGCAGCAGGGGAAAGGGAGGGAAGGCATACAGGAACCTCCCCACCTTGCAAAGAGACAACGCGTCTCACCAGAAAACACTAGGCCTTGGATCTAGCGAGC
The DNA here is from genome assembly GCA_016271365.2 of Neoceratodus forsteri. Lineage (NCBI taxonomy): Eukaryota > Metazoa > Chordata > Ceratodontiformes > Ceratodontidae > Neoceratodus > Neoceratodus forsteri. The sequence goes on from CM057455.1 coordinate 46,697,951, forward strand.
AGAAATTGGGCAGTTTGGCACTGCACAGGTATGCAGAGAGGTACAATTTTGGACGTCCTCACCTTTTAAATAGGTTGTCTGCCACTTCCTGCAGAAGTTCCCATTGGTGAGCGCTGGACTGAGATCTGCTGAAACTGTTGGACAAGGCATTTTGGACTCCTGGAACATAGGCCACAGTAGGGGTGTGGCCATTTTCTATGACCCAATTCCACACCTGCATGGCCTCTCGACAAAGAGGGTACAAGTGATTACCCCCTTTTGTGTTGATGTAAAAGACTACCAACATGCTGTTGGTCTGAATGAGGAGTGGGCCCAGAAGCAGATCCAGTTTGAAGGCCTAGAGAGCATACAGAATGGCTCACATCTCAAGAATGTTGATGTGGAGTGGTTGTCCCACCACAGACCATAAAACCCAAGTCATGTGATCCTGAAAGTGAGCGCCCCAGCCAAAACCCAATGCATCCATCGTTGACGTCTGCTGAGGAGAAGCTGTCTGAAAGGTACTCCCTGCTCTAGACTGGGGGAGGTTAAACACAAAGACAGAGTCTGAGACACTACTCTGGAGATCAGGATGTGCTGACCAAGGTCATCTGACCTCTGATCCCACCGGATGCAAAACCTCCATTGGGGGATCCTCATGTACAGTCAGGCTAAAGGCACAGTCACAATTTTGGCTGCCATGTGGCCAAGTAGTTGGAGCATCGTCCTGGTGAGACAAGGAGAACTTCTGGGCCAAGACCTTGTGACAGAGTAGAATAGAACCCTGTCCCATTTGTTGGGAGAAAGTGTGTAAATGCAAGGATCTGTATTCTTTCCTTTTCTGTCTCTTTTGTCTGGTTGTGCAACCAAATTTTCCTGTGAGACTTCAGACTTGATCAACACGAACAGCCTTGCAATCCTTTGCCTCTCACTGTCTGTTTTCTCTTGCTGTCTGTTTTTCCTCCCTTGCATATCTACATCTGGTAATATAAAAATATATGAGAATCAATGTATGGAGTGAAGCTGATATTGGGATCACTTTAGTTTGAAAGATGTTTGGTGTTGCTGATGAAGTGCATGCATTTGCGATTTGAGATAACTGTAAAAAGCTAGAGGTCTTTTGAGTGCAAATGCCTGAGCCTTTTGCAAATGCTGTGGAGATCTCAGGAAGTTCTCAATGTTCTAAGCAGCTACTGAAATTGACAAAAAAAAAACATTGTTTTGCAAAGACAGAATGTTTGCAAAGGATGGGGGATGGAAAAGACTTATAAAAACAACTAACCTGAGCTGCAAGGGATATTTTTTCCAAGAGAGATCCCCCCAAGAGATTTTGTTTTGCTTCTGTATATAATTATTCTGAACAGCTTTTATTTTATGTTCCTGTAACTATCAATAAACAGTTCTGTGGAATTTTACAACTGCTCTTGGGTTTTCTCTGTACTTCCTGACCCGTGTCTTGCTGGCAGGCCTGAAGACAGAGGATCCTATCCGGGGAAGAAGGGCTCTTCCTTGTTCTATGTCTAAGATGGCCCCTATGAATTGCAGGCACTGGTCAGCCAAAGACATGACTTGGGGATGTTCCATTTGATGCCCAGATTTTGGAACATTGCAAAAGTGTCTGACGGGGGGACCAACAGCTGAACTCTTGACCCTGACATTAGGAGCCAGTTGTCCAGGTAGGGGTAGACAAAGGGGCCCTGGTGATGGAGGGCCACTGCTATGACTGCAAAGCACTTTGTAAACATCTGACATGCAGACAAAAGGCCAAACGGCAAGGCCTAAAACAGGTAGTGTCTGTCTTGAAGGCGAACCTGAGGAAGCACGTTTGCCGGAAGCACTTGGATTTGCAGGTAGGCATCCTGCATGACCAGGGAACAAAGCCAACTTCCTGGATGCAACATAAGGATATGGCCCAGCAGCGACACCATCCAGAAAATCTTGTACTTTATGTAATTATTCAAGAGACTCAGGTCTTTTTGGGGACCAAGAAAAAGTGGGACTAGAATCCTGTCCCCACTTGTGATGGAGGCATGGGTTCGATGGCTCTCTTGGAAAGAAGAGCTTGGCTTTCCTCCGAAATGAGAGTGGCATGGGAGGGGGAGTAATAGGAGGGAACTGGGGGGGTTCTCTGGAGGAATCTGAAGAAATTCCAGAGCACGACCCCTTAAGATAATCTGAAGGACCCAGGCGTCTGAGGTGATTTTGGCCCACCCTTCTAGGTAAAGGGAGAATTGACCCCCTACCACTTCCCCCACAGATTCTGCTGGAGGAGAAGGGTCAAGTAAGGAGTCAGACATAAGTACCTGGAGGGCAAGGAGATCTGGCAGGTCTTGGCACTCCAAGGTCCTGATACTCTGAAGAGCTGAAAGGTGGCCTTTCTCTTAAAGGGGCCTCTAGCATGCTGACTTCTGGTCTTCTGTTTGGCCGGGCAATGAAAAGGCTTTCTCCTGACCAGAGGGGGCTTGGATCTGTACATTTGGTGTACGGCCTGTATAGCCTTACCCTTGTCTTGTAAACCTGTGATAATCTTTTCCGAGTCCTTGCCAAAGAGGATGAATTCATGAAAAATCATGTCCAGGATAGCATACTGGAGGTCCTACCAGAAGCCTGACGCCTGGAGTCAGGAGTACCTTCTGATGCAGACTCTGGTGTCTGCAGCCCAGGTGGCAGTATCTGCTAAGTCATAGGAAGACCTTAGAACATGCTTTCCTATGTCCAAGCCTGATTGCAGAACATCTAGAAGCTCCATTCTTTGAGGGTTGTTTGGTTGTTTCTGGGCTAGCTTGACAGCCTTCTGCCAAAGTGACTTTTAGTATTGCACCATATGTGAAAGAAACTTCAAAGACCAGATGGCGCAAGTGGCATCTGAGTAAACTTTCCTTCGAAAGTGATCCAGCCTTTTGGATTCTTTGCTCAGGGGCAGCAAACTCATGCATCTGAGCCGCTTAGTGCGACCATGTAAGGACCATGAAATATGCCTTTGGGGATTCACCCAAGAAAGGCCCAGTTTTGAGAGTCCAATACAATCTCTCTCTCTGCCTTCTCAGAAATGGCAGAGGCAGAAGAGGGATGTCACCAAGCCAAGTGGGTGACATCTTGGAAAGGTGCGACCAAAGAGGGGCCACCAAAGCCTTCAGTTCCACCATACACAGAAAGGTGGCCAGCCTGTATCTCTCTGGGTCCAGGTCTTCTGTGTCCCACTGATTCTGGTACTGTATATGGTGCATCACATCCATAAAGGTATGGTAATTTGGAGGAGACTGAAGAGGGTCTCTATGGTCATCCAGATGTGAGGGAGGACAGTACTCATCCCTGGAGGAACTGGAGTGACAGGAACACTCCCTGGAACTGGAGGAGTGAGACCTAGTGACTGAGCACTGGTACTGGCGACTGTGAGAAAGGTGATGACATCTTAAAGAAGACCACGAGGAGGACGCCCTCCAACCTCTATGATGCAGAGGAGACTCATCGCTCAACTCCCAGGGAGAGGGTGAGGCTGACCTCAGTGGAGGAGAAGGCTTCACGGAGGCTAAGGAGCTGGAGACTTCTGAGGGCCTGGAGGGGGCAACTGGAGGCTGCCCACTGGGAGAGGGGATTGACTTGTCTTTAGGGAGATCCCCCTTTATGATATTCCACCAAGTGGTGAAAAGGGACCCGATGCCCTCCAAGGAGGCCAGTGTAGTCTGAGGAGGCTCTGGCTCCAGTCAGGGGAAGCTGGCATCAGGTTTGGTTCCTCAGGAGTATCAGGTGACTGGTCTGAAGGGTTGGTAAGCCCTGGCATCAAGTCTAATTCCATAGGATTGTCTGGCATCCAGTTATCTGGCGACCAGTCTGGGGTGAGACGTTTGTTGTCAGGTAAGAAGTCAAAGGAGTACCTGATGGCTGCTGGTCTGAGCCTAAGGAGGAGCAAACAGCATAGCTGGCAGACAGGAGGATCCAGTTTGGCCAACTTGACAGGCAGCGAAGCCTCTGATACTGGGGTCTCCTCTGGTGGGGTTAGGGGTGCATGCAGGAGCCCAAGACCTCATGAAGGTCGCAGTGGAGGACGTCAGAGTCTGTCATCAGGTATTCAACACCTTCTGCTGCTGAGTGTACTCCTGACACTTCTGCCAGTCTTTGGGTGTGAAGGACTTACCGGCAAAGAAGTTGTCCCAGCAGAATAGGTGATGGGCAAACCCCTGTCAGCAGAAGAACTGGCTGTAACCCTGGTCTTCAGCTTGGAGATGTGTCTGAATGGCCTAAAACTCAGGGGAGGGCTCTTAGGCCCTTGCCCCGAAGAACTCCCGCCCAATGTCTGGATAAGGGTGGAAAGCTTCATCAACAGCAGCCCAGAAGAGGAGAGGGTTACTGTGGGGGTAGAGTCCATCCTTTCACGGGAGTGAGGACTCTAAGAATCCCCATTCAGATGTGGGGATCAAGATCGGGACTTAGACCAATGTTTCTCTTTCTCCTTGTGATGTTGTTTCTCGCTAGTCATTTTGTCCTTGTGGGAAGAAGGAGAGCTAGGGTTGAAGGAGGAAGATGAGCCCAAGGGGGTCCTCTGCAAGGTGGTGGTAACTTGTTGCTCCATCAAGACATTTTGTAGGGCCTTCATACATAAGATGTGGGTGCAGCTGAAGCTGTAGCAATGCAGGCAGGACTCAGCGTCACGGTCTGGGCATAGACAGATGAGGCAGGCTGAGTGTCTGTCTTTTGACAAACTTGGTTCCTGCAGGTGCACTTTGATTTCCACTGCTTCGAAGTTGAAGAATGAGACGACATACACTAAAATCGCTAATGGATTTTAGGAAGGAAAATAAAAAGTGGTAAAAATGGTCGAATGGTAGCAGGAGGCGCCCATGGAACCAATGTGCACAGGTCGATGGCGGGAAAGGAACTGGAGGTTTGGCTGAGGACCACCACTGACCGACATTGTAGGTGGCCCAATGTCAAAGGGTGGTCCCCTCTGGGTACTGCTAGTTAGAATGTTTCTGTAGGGTCCCAGTGCCTGGCAGCATAAGCCTGCTGCTCTACCGTGTCAGTTACGGGAGTGTGCGACTGTGGGGGGATATAAACAAGCGCTTAAAACTTTTTAGTGGCATCAGGCCTTCAGTGATGCATAACTGATTGGATGTATTTTATTTATTACTGTAGTTGCTGTTTGTGCTATTGTGGTTTTAATCTTTGTACAGCACCTTGATATCTAGAAAGGTGCTTAAAAATAAAGTTTATTATTATTAATATAGAACACCACCTCAAAGCAAGATCTGCAGTTTAACAAGTGGCAACCCACTTATGCAAAGTCTTTCCCACAGAAGCAGGATTCTTTTTTTTTAATTCAATATACTTTATTAAAAGTATAACAACAAACAAAACATCAGGCAACAGTTGACTCTTTACAAGTATCAGGAGGTCTACTACAAATACAGATGGTGGGATTTTCAAGAATTTTGTGACTTTAGCCCACTGTTCCTATGAATGTCATGTGGTGGCTGACACAATGAATTGGCAAGAACCAGTCAAATTATTTTACTGCTGTTGCTGTTTACCTCAAAAAGCAAAACAAAAATATAGATGTAGGGGTTACAGTTACACATCTAAAAGAATAATGCTGGTGCATTTCTCATACTCAACTAGATTAAAACAGGTCTACAATTCATGAAAGTAAATCAGAACCTTTTTAGAAAAATCAGAGCTGGAATCAGAACCAGGTCACAGCCAACTCACCCATCACTAATTTAGATGGTCTTCCTCTAAAGTTAATTCACTTATATATTCACAGGCCACTCTTCTGGCAATACCTCTGGATGCAGTCATTCATCATATCAATCTTGTTTCTCTGCTGTGGTTAGTGTCTCCATATGTTCAGGGATTTTTAGTGCATGATGAGAATGGACCCACTCATAAGCCAGGTCATATTCTAATCATGAAGACCTTCATGGCGAAATTCCTAAAATACATTTCCCCCCAGGGTTAGTGTCTCTAAACATTCAGGGATTTCTAATACTGTGTCTCTCCAGGTGTGATTCACTTCATGTTGTGTGAGGCTATGCTGTGATGTAAATCTATTGCTATATTCAGCACATTTGTATGGTGTCTTTCCTTGCGAACTTCTATTAATCAGAGAACCCTTCCTGGTAACCCTCTTGTTACATTCAGCACAATTACATAGCTTCCACCTCCATGTGAATCCCCTTTCGTCTTGTGAAGCTATACTGTGCTGTAAAACTCTTGCTATATTCAGCACATTTATAGGTTTTCTCCCTCAGGGTTAGAGTCTTCAAATGTTTGACAAGAATGGACCCCTGTGTGAACCCAATGATATTTAATCGGATCATTCTTCCAGGCAATCCTCTTGTTATATTCAGCACAGCTATATAGTCTCTGCCTTTGTGTGAACTCGCAGACATTTCATGAAGCTATTCTGTGATGTAAAACTAATTGCTATTTTATCATGGTACTTTACTTTTCAGGGCAAAACTCATGTCACAGTCAACACATCTCTTGAGAGAGTGAATCCGTTGATGTCTTTTCAGTGTACTCTTTTGGCTGCAACTCTTATGACATTCAGTACATTTATATGGCTTCTTTCAGTGTTAGTGTATTCAAATGTTCAGGGATTTATAGTACCATGTCGAGAATGGACCCCATTCTTAAAGGGACACTGTCAACCCCCTTAGGTCTCAAAGTGCCACTAGTTTAAAAAACATATTGTATGATTGCCAACATTGTGTGTAGATTGTTGATGTAGCTGGTAGTTTGATTTTAACTCATATTTTCTTTACAAAAGTGAAAAACAGACTGTCCAACATACTGGTGTTATCACACCAAAACAGGTTTGTTTACATTCCTTGATCAGCTCCAAATACTTCTTTCCTGGACTTGGGAACACCTGCAAAACAGTCTAGCCCCTCATGATGCTGTGGGAGTTTGGGAGGCTACTTCCTTATCAGTGACTGAACTTTTTGGGTGTGTTTCTATTGCTCAAGAAGCATGCAGTAAGAATAGAACCAGGGCTGTAAACAAAAACAAGGTTGTTTATAAATATACACTGCCATGCATTTCAGTTCTACTAAACAAGAAAACAGACAAAACAAAGAGCAACATCAATGAATTTTAGAGAGGGTAAGCAATCATAAAATGTCAGGTTTCAACTAGAAATAATATGATGAAAAACAGGTTGACAGTGTCCCTTTAAGACAGTGCATATTAAAAAAAAAAAACAGGATATCAGTACTGTAGGAGTCTGATGTTTGCTGAGATTATTCTTCTCAGCACACACATCGTCCCCAGGATGGCTTCTATTTATAGTTTATCAGGTGTTAAATATACCGGTAGCATATTTACTGTAGATGTACCTGAAAGTTCTTTTTGATTAGCCCAGTTGCCCAATGCAATACTGGAATGATTTCTGTGGCCTTATTCCACATCAGTTTCATTTCTGTTTGCATGTCTTGGTATTTCATGATTTTTTGTCTCTCTGTGCGCAGGACACTGTAGTCACTCAGGGTGGCTATTTCAATCAGTGCTATTACCTTTGTTTTCTGCAGAGTGAATTTGGTGATGTATTTTCAAGTCACCCTTCTGGACTAAACCCTTGTCACAGTCATCATATTTATACGGTCTCTCTCAGGGTTAGTGTCTCCAAATATTTAGGGATTTCTAATACCATGGCAAGAATGGATCCCATTCTTTAGCCAGGGCATATTCAAAACTCAAGAAATTAGTACTGTATTAATCTTTGATGTTTGCAGACAGCGTTCTTCTCAGCACACGTAACGTCCCAAAAATGGCTTCCTTTTGAAGTTCGTAAGGTGTCACTAGTATTGGTAGCATATTTAAATGTGTCTGAAAGTTCTTTTTGATTAGTCCCATTGCTCCAAGCACTACTGGAACAATTTGTGTGTCCTTATTCCACATCAGTTTGGTTTCTGACTGCATATCTTGGTATTTCATGATTTCGTGTCTCTCTGTATGCAGGACACTGTAGTCACTAGGGGTGGCTATTTCAATCAGCAATGTTACTTTTGTTCTCTTTTCTTGTATTACAATATTGGTTTTTCTTGCTTCCACTTTCTTGGCTGTTAGTATTGGGTGATCCCATGTGATCATTACTTCTTCATTCTCTGTGATTCTTTGTGGTTCATGTTTCCAGTGTCTCTCTGCTACCTGTATGTTATAGTGTTTGCACAGTTTCCAGTGGATCAATCTTGCTACATTGTTGTCTTTCAGTATACACGCCTTCTGCCATGAGTACTTCACATCCAGTCACGAGATGCGCAACTGTTTCTAATTCTGTACTACAGAACCTGCACTTGTCCATTTCTCCTGTTTTTTCTATGGATTTTGTAAACCATCTTGTGCGTAGCCCACTATCCTGGGCTGTCATTATCAGTCTCTCATCTTGTGACCTAAATTCACCTCTTTTTAACCACTCATGGGTCAGGACTTGATTGACCTGTGGTTGTTCCAGTAGCTCCCTGTATTTTCCACTATAATTATGGGCTTTCCAATTGTTTTTTTCTTTTCTGTTGGTCTTTGTCCTTATACTCCTTTTTTTGATTCTTTGCACTTTCTGTTGCTGACTGTTCCTTATCTACTTGTGGACTGACATCAATCTCTGTTACCCTTCTAAAGGCTTCTCCTAATTCAATGAGTGAAGTCATCTTAGGCTTATTTTCTTCATGACGCAAGACCCTGACTATATTTGGGTCTAAGGATGTGAGTATGTATGTATGTTGCCCCACTATTGTGGATCTATGTGTGTAATCAATCTTAGTGAGGCCCATGCCTCCCTCCGACCTTGGGATATATAATCTTGGCATGCACTGGCTTTTGCATATTAATTGGTGAGCATGAAACATTTTTCTTGTTTATATATCTAGCTGGTTCAACACTTTCTGTGGCCAGTCTATCACACCAAAACTGTATGATATCACTGGAAGGGCGAGTTGGTTTATAGCTTACACTTTATTTTGAGTTGTCAAAGCAGTTTTTAGAACTAGCTTCAACCTTCTAAAATATTCCTTGCTTACTTTTACTCTCATTTGTTCATGTTGTGCTGTTGCTCCTTCATCTATTCCCAGGTATTTATACACTCTCCCTTGCTCAAATTCTTTTATGCCACAAACCTCCGCCAGATTCATGTTTTCTTTATGCATTAACCTTCCTGCTACAAATGCTACTTTGGCACATTTGCCTAGGCCAAACGTCATCCGTATGTCATCAGAAAAGGTCTTAACAATTTGTAATTGTTCTTTCAAATGTTTGTCAGATGAACCATAAAGTTTTAGTTCACCTACAAGTAGAAGGTGAGATGTTTGCTGTTGACTGTTTTTGTTTCTGGGGTTCAAGCTGTATCCACAGCCCAGGTTGTTGATTATGCTACTTAAGGGACTAGGCTACTCATTCGGGGTTAGTGTCTCCAAATGTTTAGGGATTTCTAATACCGTGGCAAGAATGGAACCCATTCTTTAGCCAGGGCATGTTCAAAACTGAAGAACTTAGTACTGCATCAATCTTTGATGTTTGCTGAGAGCGTTCTTCTCAGTACATGCAACATCCCAAAAATGGCTTCCTTTTGAAGTTCGCAAGGTGTCACAAGTACTGGTAGCATATTTAAATGTGCCTGAAAGTTCTTTTTGATTAGTCCCATTGCTCCAAGCACTACTGGAACAGTCTGTGTGTTCTTATTCCACATCAGTTTGGTTTCTGACTGTATATCTTGGTATTTCATGATTTTGTGTCTCTGTACGCAGGACACTGTAGTCACTAGAGGTGACTATTTCAATCAGCAATGTTACCTTTGTTCTCTTTTCTTGTATTACAATATCGGGTTTTCTCGCTGCCACTTTCTTGGCTGTTGGTATTGGGTGATCCCATGTGATCATTACTTCTTCATTCTCTGTGATTCTTTGTGGTTCATGTTTCCAGTGTCTTTCTGCTACCTGTATATTATAGTGTTTGCACAGTCTCCAATGGATCAATCTTGATATATTGTTGTGTCTTTCAGTATACAGGCTTTCTGCCAGGAGTACTTCACATCCAGCCACGAGATGCACAACTGTTTCTAATTCTGTACTACAGAACCTGCACTTGTCTGTTTCTCCTGTTTTTTTCTATGGATTTTGTGAACCATCTTGTGCGTAGTCCACTATCTTGGGCTACCATTATCAGTCTCTCATCTCATTGCCTAAATTCGCCTCTTTTTAACCACTCATGGGTCAGGGCTTGATTGACCTGTGGTTGTTCCAGTAGCTCCCTGTATTTTCCACTATAATTATTAGCTTTCCAATTGTTTTTTCTTTTCTGTTGGTCTTTGTCCTTATACTTTTTTTGATTCTTTGTACTTTCTGTTGTTGGCTGCTCCTTATCTACTAGTAGATTAAAATCCATCTCTGCTACTCTTCTGAAGGCTTCTCCTAATTTGATGAGTGAAGTCATCTTAGGCTTATTTTCTTCATGACGCAAGACCTTGACTATATTTGGATCCAAGGATGTCAATAAGTATGTATGTAGCCCCACTACTGTGGATCTATATGTGCACTCAATCTCAATGAGGCCCATGCCTTCCTCTGACCTTGGGATGTATAATCTTGGCATGCGCTGGTTTTTGTACATATTAATTGGTGAGCATGAAACATTTTTCTTGTTTACTCTCCAGAGTGAATTCGCTGATGTTTTATTAAGTCACTCTTTTGGATATATCTCTTGTCGCATTCAGCACATTTAAATGGCCTCTGTCTGGAGTGAGTTCGCTGATGTTTTGTCAGGGTACCCTTCTGGCCAAAGCTCTTGCTGCATTCAGCACATTTATATGGTTTATCTCCGGAGTGAATCTGCTGATGTATTATGAGGTCACACTTCTGATAAAAGCACTTGCTGCATTTTTCACATTTAAATGGTCTCTCCCCAGAGTGAATTCGCTGATGCACTATTAAGCCACCCTTCTGGGCAAAACTCTTGCCACAGTCACCACATTTATATGGTCTCTCTCCAGAGTGAATTCGTTGATGTATTGTCAGGCCATTCTTGTAGGCAAAACTCTTGTCGCATTCATCGCATTTATATGGTCTCTCTCCAGAATGAATTTGTTGATGTATTTTCAGGCTACCCTTCTGGACAAAACCCTTGTCACATTTATCGCATTTATATGGTTTCTCTCCAGAGTGAATTCGCTGATGCACTGTCAGGCCACCCTTCTGGGCAAAACTCTTGCCGCATTCATCACATTTATATGGTCTTTCTCCAGAATGCATTTGTTGATGTATTATCAGGCTAGTCTTGTAGCCAAAACTCTTGTCACATTCAGAACATTTATATGGTTTCTCTCCGGAGTGAATTCGCTGATGTGATATCAGGTTATTCTTGTAGCAAAAACTCTTGTCACATTCGGAACATTTATACGGTCTCTCTCCAGAGTGAATTTGCTGATGTTTAATCAGGGTATTCTTCATGACAAAACTCATGTTACATTCAGGACATTTATACAGTCTCTCCCCCATGTGAAATCGTTGATGTATGGTCAGGTGACCCTTGCAGGCAAAACTCTTGTCACATTCGCAACATTTATATGGTCTCTCTCCAGAATGCATTCGTTGATGTAATATCAGGTTAGACTTGTAGCCAAAACTCTTGTTACATTCAATACATTTATATGGTCTCTCTCCAGAGTGAATGCGCTGATGTGCTGTCAGGTAATCCTTCCGGCCAAAATTCTTGCTACACTGACTACAGTTATATGGTCTCTCTCCTGAGTGAGTTTGCTGATGTAATATCAAGCTACACTTGTGGGCAAACCTCTTGTCACATTCAGCACATTTAAATGGTCTCTTTCCAGAGTGAATTCGCTGATGTTTTATCAGGCTACCCTTCAGGCCAAAACTCTTGCTACATTCAGGATATTTATACGGTCTCTTCACCATGTGAATTTGCTGATGCCTCATGAGGATTCTCTGTGCTGTAAAACTCTTGCCACACTGGACACATTTATATGGTTTCTTGTGAATTTGGTGTGTTGCAGTTTTATGCTGCACAGTAAAACTCTTGTCAGTACAGTTAACTGCATTTAGTTTGCTTAAATGCCTTTGATATCTGGTACATTTAAATGGCTCCTCTCCTTCATGAATCTGTGCTTGTGCAGTGATGAGATGTAGATCACAAAATCTCTTCCTGAATTTAGGATACTGATGAGATTTGTCTGTTGTACGACTCATCTGACAATTCTCAAATGCCGTCTGCTGGCTCCAAGTTTCATTGCACTCAAACATCCTGCTGACTAGAAATAGATATTCAATTAGTATTTTCATACACTAAGCAAACATGTCAGTTATTTTGTCTTAACAAGAGTATTAACAAGCATTTGTCAATGCTGAATGTCGCTTACTTATATACACTGTTTAGGTATTTGGAAGTGATAGTACCATGCCTAAGAACTGTCATGTGCCCCCCCGCCCCAAGACATCCACTGTGTCTTTCTGTTCAGTATTCACAGAAGAGGGGGAGAGGCAAGGGCCACAGCAGTACAGCAGTTGCAAAGGTGTTAAGAAGTGGACAATAGTCCATGCACAGGCAGAAGAATCCTGCAGGAGGTGACTAAATTGAAGGTGGACAAAGTGACGGGACCAGATGGCATACACCCAAGGATATTAAGAGAACTGTGAAGGGAGATAGCAGTACCTCTGGAAGTCATGCTCACCGAGTCATTCAACATAGGGATGGTACCAGAGAATTGGAGGAAGGCACATGTGGTCCCTCTATACAAATCCAGCAGTAGGGAGGAGGCAGGGAACTATAGGCCGGTCAGCCTCACTTCAGTAGTGGGGAAGATCATGGAGACACTGCTTAAAGAAAGGATAATGGGGCATCTAGAAGTCATCAAAGTCCAGGACCATAGGCAACATGGATTCACAGTGAGGAGGTCATGTCAGGCAAATCTGGTTGATCTCTTTGGCTGGGCGACAAAGGAAGTAAATCAGGGTGGGGCAGCAGACAATGCTTACCTTGATTTAAGCAAAGCCTTTGACACCATCCCACATAGGAGGCTGATAAACTAGCTGAGTAGGCTTGGCATGGGGGAAAGGGCGGTAAACTGGTTAGAAATTGGCAAATGGACAAGAGGCAGGTAGTGGTGGTAAATGGGGTGTAGTCTGGGGAGAGGGGGTGACCAGTGGGGTACCGCAGGGATTGGTCCTGGGGCCAGTCCTGTTCAGTGTTTTCATTAGTAACATTTTAGAAGGGCTGAAGAGAAAGGTCTGCCTGTTTGCAGATGACACCAAGATCTGTAAGACAGTGGATACCCCAGAGGGGGTGGAGAAAATGAGGAGGGACCTGGGGAAGCTTGAAAAATGGTCTGAGGACTGGCAACTGAAGTTTAATTCAAAAAAGTACAAAATTATGCACCTGGGACACAGAAACCCTGGGAAAGCTACAGGATTGGGGAGGAGTCGCTGACAGTCATAAAGAAGAAGGGACCTGGGGTTCTTATTTCAGATGTCCTGAAAATGTCAAAGTGGTATGCTGGGTATGGCAGGGTATCACCAGCATAGGAGGAGGTAGGGAATGATGCCATTATATAAAACCATGGTCAGGCCTCACATGGAATTCTGTGCACCATTCTGGAGGCTGCACCTTCGTAAGGATATTAACAGGCTGGAGATGGTCCAGAGAAGGGTGAATGAGATGGTACAGAGGTTGCAACACAAGACTTATGAGGAGAAATTAAGGGACCTCAATATGTACTCACTGGAAGAAAGGAGGGAAAGAGGGGATATAATAGAAACATTCAAGTACTTCAAGGGTATAAGTATAACTACTGAGAAGCAGGAGACAGCTGCTATAGACACATGTGCTAGCTTGTGTGTGATATTCTTTTGTTCGTATAAATCCCTAGTCTCCAGTATTTCAGTAATCACATGACCACATTGCCTTCTTTAGGCAATTTTATGTTGGTTGATGCCTGGTGTCAGATGGCAGACAGAGGGCTCACCAGATTGTGTTGCCATTTGAAAAACTGCATAGAGTTTTCTTTTATAGGTAAACATTTTGGAAAGTTGGTGAAGGTCTCTCAATTTTTATTACGATTTTATCTACTTATGTCTGCCCCCTTTGGTCCCCCCATCCCCACACCCCAACAGTCATCAGTGGCCACAGCTGCAGCCTTCTTCTTGCCATGATGGTGGGTGAGCAGCTGCCTTCACAGTCTGTGAAGTCTGACATCTTTCAGTGCCACTTACTGGTCATCTTCCAACACAGGCGAGGCACTGCCAGCCCAAAACTAACTCAGGACAAGCAGCTTTCAAAGTGGGGAAGAAATGGAGTGAGCAAGAATCAAGTACTCATTCAGATGTGGCGTCGATTTTAAGATCAGCATAATGGTATGGACACTGCAAATAGAACCCCTGCTGTTTAAGAAGCCTTATGAAGAGTACAAGCTTCTTGAAGCACTGGGGTTCTGTTTATTGTACTGTAAGTGGGATGCATCTAATTCAGTAATTTACTGTACCTTACACCTGGATGTATGGTAGGCCCAACTTTAAAAAAACACTGCACCTGAATGAACACAAGATGGCATAGAAACATAGAATTTGTCAGCAGAAAGGGACCGCTCAGCCCACCCAGTCTGCTCAAGTGTTCTCAACGTACTTGTAACTCCTGCCTGTATATGTTACTGCATGTCTTATTCTACCTGCATCCATCAGGACCTCGTGAATGAGCTTGCTCAATGGATTTTTCCTGCAATGAACCTGAACCTACTCCACCTCTATAGCCCTACTGATCTTTGTTGACCCCCTCCTTCCCCGTTTTCTAATATAGCCCAATGTTTATCCCATGCATGCTTCATGCCCCCTACCATTTTAGCTTCCATCACTTCTACTGGCAGTCTGTTCAAGGTGTCTACCACCCTTTCAGTAAAGAAATATTTCTATCTTGAACATCTATCTTGAACTCCAGAGAGTACATGTTGAGATTCTTCAGCCTTTCCTTGTAGGGATTCCTGTGAAAATCCTGAACCATTTTAGTTGCCCTCCTCTGGAACACCTCTACCTTATGTCCTTTCTGAAGTGTGGACTCTAAAACTGGACACAGTACTCTAGCTGGGGGTATACCAGGGAGTGAAACAATGGCAGCACAACATCCCTCCTCCTCCTCCTACTGGAGATGCCACTCCTTATGCATCCCAGAATCCAATATGCCCTGCCCATAGCCTTGTCACACTGTACTGCCACCCTGAGGTCCTCCGATATAATAACCTCAAGGCCCCTTTCATGTCTAGTGAGTATCAGACCTCCCCCCATCCTATACCCAGCATTGGTGTTCCTATGCCCTAGGTACATAATTTTACACTTGTTAGTATTGAACCACAACTAAGTAAGAAATGAATTGCAGGCATTTAAGCAGCTTTTTGGGCAGTGTGTATGTGTGTGTGTGTGTGGGGGGGGGTTCTGCTACTATAACTATTTGCTTTTGGCCTCAAATCAGGTGCACTCCTATTAACAGATAAAACATGTTTAAGAAAGACTCTTAAGAAATGTGATAAAGTCTTTGTACATTAGCCTGGGCTGAGCTTGCAGACAGGAGAGAGAGAAACACAGACTTTGATGGCAGACAAGGACCACTTAGCCTACCTAGTCTGCCCATTTCCCTACCTACAGGATAAGTTGCAGATCCTAGTTAACCAACAGCCTATTTCTTCCTACCCCCCCACAAGAAGTGCCTTATGTCTGTCCCATGCATTCTTGAATCCTCCCACAGTTTTAGACCCCACAACCTCCTCAGAAAGGCTGTTCCATGTGCCCACCACCCTCTCTGTGAAAAAAATACTTCATTACATTGCCCCAGAGCTGTCCCCCCCCGCTATCTTCAAGATGTGTCCTCTTGTTCTTGCACATCTCTTTTTCTGAAACATGCTATCCTCTTGGACTTTGTTGATTCCACTGAAGTACTTAAAAGTTTCTATCATGTCCCTCCTCCCTCCTTTCCTTAATGGTATACATATTAAGCTCCTTTAGTCTCTCCTCGTATGGCTTCTATTGCAGACCCTGCACCATTTTAGTTGCCCTCCTCTGGACTGCCTCCATCCTGTCTATGTCCTTGTGAAGGTGGTGTCTCCAGAACTGCACGCAGTACTCCAAATGGGGTCTCACCAACGGTCTGTACAGAGGTATAACAACTTCCTGTTTTCTGCTGGTGATGCCTCTCCCTGTACATCCCAGTATCCCCCAGCCCTCCCTACTCCCCTTTTCACATTGCTTTCTAACCTTAAGGTCATCGGATATGATTACCCACAGGTCACTTTCCATTTTTGTTGTTGTTGCTACTCCTCCCCCCCCACTGTGTAATCTTCCGCTGGGTTTTTGTTTCCTAGGCGCATTATTTTGCACTTCTTTGCACTGAATCCAAGCTGACATACTTCTGACCATTCCTCCAACCTTGCCAAGTCCCTTCTCATCCTTTTCACACCTTCCTTGTGTATCAACCCTGCTGCAGATCCTTATGTCATCTGCAAAGAGGCATACTTTTCCTTCTGGTCCCTTTGGAATGTCACTTATAAAGACATTAAAAGAAGATGCAGTCTGTTCCTAATTAATAAGCTTCCCACTGGTCACCTGTGAGCCTCTTATGCGCCAGAGTGTACCACACAAGCATTTGTCAATGCTAAATGGTTGCTTGCTGGCATTGGCAGTGGAAGTGCAAGAGTTAGACAGATGGGGCCCAATTCTCAAAGCCCTGCGTTGGACGCAAGGTGCCTCGTGGAACAGAATATAGTGCAAGGTGCACTGCATCCATGACTGCCTCCTCCGTATGATTCACATAGGTGGTTTCATGCGTCAACCGCAGTCCACCTGCCCCAAACAGGGCTTGCACCTGCAATGCACTGCAGCACGGTGGTAGGGGGACTGCAGCCGATGCAAGCTGCATCCTGTGATTCACAGACATCACCTGGCAGGGGAAATTCTAAGTGCCCTTAGACCAGCCAGGGCAGGCACAAGGGGACTTAGACATTCTCCCC
Organism: Neoceratodus forsteri; assembly: GCA_016271365.2. Taxonomy (NCBI): domain Eukaryota; kingdom Metazoa; phylum Chordata; order Ceratodontiformes; family Ceratodontidae; genus Neoceratodus; species Neoceratodus forsteri. The sequence continues at coordinate 46,714,920 of CM057455.1, forward strand.
TGGGTGACATGCCTGTGTGTGGCACACCATGGCTGATGGTTCACCCACCATACACCCCAAGTGTGGCCCCGTATGTGTGGCCTCCATCCTAGTGGTCCAATGGCACCCATCACAGCTCCCCGATGCCACCTATGTACCATGTTGGTACCACCAACCTGATGCTGCCCATAGCAGCATCTTCCCCAATGCCTGCCCCATTGGTGCTACTGCAGCACCAACTTATGGTGGTACAATGCCCACCAATGCCCCAGCAGGCGGTACCCAAATCCCCTTGCACACCAGTATCGACTGCTCTCCAGTGCTCGGCACATCCCACCACTCACCTCCATGGCCAGGCACCAACTGCACCAAACATGGTGGGGGGACACCAGTCCACCAGGTTGGGTTCACATGCCCATTACCTAGTGGGACGGGGGTCCTGTGTTAGTCTCTGGTGGCCTGCAGTGGACAAGTGTGGTGCACCAGGGGTCTGCTGCAGGGTTCCGGTCAGCACAAGCATGGGGACTTAGCCACTGGGACCCCTCCTGTACCTGAATCAGGTACACGGTCCCTGGTGCATCAGGCATTGGTACAAGCTGCTGTTTACCACAGCTTGTGTCAGACACAGGCCCCTATGAGAATCAGGCCCATGCAGTATAGGAATGGCAGTGAAGTACTGAACTGACACCAACCCAACCCTCACCCTGCAGAGATGGTTAGGCATTGGGGTGTGCCTTTGAGTCATTGCCCATAATGGTCACGACATTTCCCCTCACCCTACCCTGCAGACACTGACAAGTGTCGAAGTGTGCCTTGGGTGTTCGGGCTTTACTCATCTCATTCCATAAGGAAATATGCTGAAATGGGTGCAGTATAGGAGAATGGGATGAACTCCGGGGCCAAAGAGTCCAAGGCGCACCTCAATGCCTGTCACTTGCTGCAGGGTGTGAGTGGCATGAGCATTACTGTCAACAATCACAAGTCACATCCCTGATGCCTGTCAGTCCCTACAGGGTAGGGTGTTATGGTCGAAAACCCTAACACCCTGGGCGTTTCTTGGTATTTTTACTCCAAGTTTTCAACATGGGCATTTTGTGATCCCACCACAGGAACACAGGCACTATCAGTTCGTTAGCCGAAAGGTGATTTTGCACAGTGACTGTGCCATTTGGTGCCACAGGTATGAAAACACATTTCAAACAGGATGTGAAAATGACAGCTGTACTGTTCATGAGGAGGTGTAAAAAATGGTAATGTTGAAAATCTGGAATGAAAATATTAAAAAACTGGTGAAGTCACAAGTGTGCATAGAAACTGCACAACATACACACATAATGTAATTAGTCTGGGGAATTTTTACAGTAGATTTTCAACACACGCAACAGTGTCACTGTGATTTTCTTACTCTATCCTGAACACTGATTTCCCATAGCGACCGTGCTATTCTGTCCCAGAAGTAAGAAAACACATTTCAGCCATGGCGTGAAAAATGACAGCTGTACTGTTAATGAGGTGTGGAAAAATGCAACATTGAAAATCTGGACTGAAAAGATAACGAATGCACGTAACACAGTCATTTTATGGATTTTTGTCACCAAATTTTCAACATAGCCAGTTTAAGACCTCTGCTCATGAAAAGTGTCACTGTGATTTTCTTACTCGGTCTCTAACATTGATTTTGCACACCGACCATGCCACTGTGTGCTACATGTCTGAAAACACAGTTGTACTGTTCATAAGGAGGTGTGGTAAAATGGCAATGCTGAAAATCTGGAGTGAAAATATTAAAAATGCTCGAAGTTAAGAGCGTGTGTAGGAACTGTGCAATGCACACTCACAAAACAGTCATTTTGGGGAATTTTTTCACCAAATTTTCAACATAGGGTTTTTGGGTGCCTAGCTCATGAACTGTGACACTGTTGTTTAGTTAATCGGTCCCTAAAGGTGGTTCCGCTCAGTGACCACGAAATCACCTTTCGGGACCGAATAACAAAATGACAGTGACTGAGTTCATGAGGAGGGGTCCCAAGAACCCCATGTTGAAAATTTAGTGAACAAATTCCCTAAAATGGTCGAGCTGTGCACCAAAGTTGAAAAAGATAGAAACATAGATTTTGACCGCAGATAAGGACCGCTTGGCTCACCCAGTCTGCCCATTTCCCTACCTAATGGATAAGCTGCAGATCCTAGTTAACCAGCAGCCTACTTCTTCCCACCCCCAACCCCTAGAATTGTCTTATAACTGTCCCATGCATGCTTGAATTCCACCACTGTTTTTGACTCCACAACCTCCGGAAGGCCGCTCCACGCATCCACTACCCTCTCTGTGAAAAAATACTTCCTTAAATTACCTCTGAGCCGCCCCCTCTATCTTCAAATTAGCCCCTTGTTCTTGCACACCTTTTTTGAAAGATGCTACCTCTTGGACTTTGTTGATTCCCTTGAGGTACTTGAAAGTTTCTATCATGTCCCCCTCTCCTCCTTTCCTCGAGGCTATACATATTCAGCTCCATAAGTCTCTCTTCATATGTCTTCGTTGCAGACCCTGCACCATTTAGTTGCCCTCCTCTGGACAGCCTCCATCCTGTCTATGTCTTTGCAGAGTTGGGTCTCAGAACCTGACTAGTGACTGCAGATGGGGTCTCAACAACTGTCTGTACAGAGGGATAATAACTTCCTGTTTTCTACTGGTGATGCCTCTTTCTATGCATCCCAGTATCCCCCCAGCCCTCCTTGTTGCCCTCTCAAATTGCTTGCCCACCTTTAGGTCATCTGATATGACTACCCTCAGGTCCCTTTCCATTTCTGTTGTTGTTAGTATCTCACCCCCCACTGTGTACTCTTTCCCTGGGTTTTTGTTTCCCAGGTGCATTACCTTGCACTTCTTAGCATTGACTCTAAGCTGCCATACATTTGACCATTCCTCTAACCTTGCCAAGTCCCTTCTCATCCTTTCCACCCCACCTTGTGCATCAACTCTGTTGCAGATCTTTGTATCATCTGCAAAGAGACATACTTTTCCTTCCAGTCCCTCTGCAATGTCGCTTATAAAGACATTGAAGAAGACCGGTCCTAATACTGAACCCTGCGGTACCCCACTAGTAACCCCCCTTTCTTCAGAGTGGACTCCATTTACTATTACTCTGTGTCCTATTCTCCAGCCAATTCTTACCCAGGCTGTCATCTTGGGACCCACTCCCAGGCTGGCTAACTTGTATATTAATCTTTGTGTGGGACTGTGCCAAATGCCTTACTAAAAGTCTAGGTAGGCCATGTCCACAGCCCCTTCCTGATCTACTACTTTGGTCACCCAGTCAAAGAAATCTATCAGATTTGTCTGGCATGACCTTCCGCCAGAATCCATGCTGCCTTGGGTCCTGAGCCCCTCTGGCCTCTAGATACTCAACAATTCTTTCCTTCAGAAGTGATTCCATCATTTTCCCTACCACTGAGGTTAAACTAACAGGTCTGTAGTTTTCTGCTTCTGCCTTGCTCCCACTTTTGTGAAAGGGAATCACATCTGCCCTTCTCCAGTCCTCTGGTACCACCCCATCCTCCCATGATTTGTTAAAGAGGGTAGTCAGTGGTGTCACTAGTTCTACCCTTAGTTCTTTTAGAATTCTAGGATGAATCCCATCAGGCCCCATTGCTTTGTCCGCCTCCAGTTTTAAGAGTCCTTTCAGAACCCTTTCTTCTGTAAATGGCCTGGTATCAACTTCTGTATCCAGAGTGTTTCTACTGTTTGTTTTAGGTACCTCCACTCTTTGTAAATACTGAGCAAAAATATTTGTTTAGTATCTCTGCCTTTCACAGTCACCCTCTGCCCACCCTCCTCCTCTTTATTAAGCCTCACTAACCTCCTTGGTCTTCCTTCGCTCCTGATGTACCTATAAAGGTTTTATCCCCTTAACTGAGTTGGCTATCTTTTCTCGGTTTGGGCCTTTGCTGTTCTGACTGCCTTCCCAGCTTCCTTTTGCTTTAACTGATACAGTTCTCTGTCCTGCTCCTTCTGTGATTCCTTGTACTTCCTGAATACTTTCTTTTCTCTTGAACCTTCACTGCCACTTCCTTTGAGAACCATAGTGGTTTCTTACATTGTTTTGTTTTGTTTATTTGCTTCACACAAAGGCTTGTTACCTCTGTGATGGCAGTTTTTATTATTCCCCATTGTTCTTCCACCCTCCTTCCTGCCAATTGCTAGTGCATTCCTTAGGCACTCACTTATTTGGCAAAGTCAGCCTCCTAAAGTCCAGTACTTTTGCCTTTGCATGGCTTGACTCTATTGCTGTGTTTATTGTGAACCATACTGTTCGATGATCGCTAGTTCCCAGATGGCTACCCACTTCTACATCTGTGATCCTCTCTTCATCTCCATTTGAGAGAACCAGGTCTAAGATTGCTCCCACTGAGTGGGCTCCAATACTAGTTGTCTAAGGCATGCTCTCTGTAGGCATCTAGAATAACCCCACTCTTGAAGTGGCTGCTGCAACTGCACTTCAGTTAACATCTGGCATATTCAGATCACCCATCAGCAATATCTCCCCTTTTTCAGCCATTCTAAGTATTCTTTCTATCATTTCCTTGTCCATTTCCTCCCCCGAGAAGGGGGTCTGTATACAACCCCTGTGTGGATTGTGGTGCCATTGCAGGTCTCCAAATTTACCCACAGTGCTTCTTCTCCTCCCTGTTTTCCCTTTTGTTCTGTTGCTTTGATTCCTTCCCTTATGTAAAGAGCTACTCCTCCTCCTCCTCCTCCTCTTTTACCCTCCCTGTCCCTCCTGTAGATAGTGTATCCTGGTATGTTTATGTCCCAGTGATGGTTTTGTGTGTACCATGTTTCTGTGACTGCCACGATATCCAGATGTTCCTCCTCCATCAAGGCCACTAATTCAGGAAGCTTGTTACTCAGACTAAGGGGCTTTTACCTTCTTTTGCAGCATCCCCCACTGACCTGTCTACCTCGGTCTTTTTCTCATTTAGTACCCTGTTTTATTTATTTATTTGTTTTTGTTAACCAGGTAAGCACACTAGACAACGAGTGCCTATTTTCAGGTGCGACCCGGGAGGTTACAGTACAAAGAACAATAGTACATTTACAGGGTGACATACAGGCCCACAACTACACGTGGGCCAGGATGGGGTACAGTAGACAGCACAATGTATAGACAAGGAACAATCTCACCCACACACAGGTGGGAACAGCATAAGGACAATAATACATGTACTGATCAACAAACTAGAGAGCGACTACAGGCTCAAAAGCGAAAGTGCATATTGAAGCAGTAGTGGGAAGGGGTAGGAAGCAAGAATTAGCAGTGGGCAATATAGGGCTAGAACCAGGGGGAACCACTAGGCAGGGGCAAGCACGGCAGCAGGGGAGGGACTGGTCGGTCCAGGGACCGGCCCCAGTTTTGTAGGGAGAGGCTGGGATTTTCCTGCTGCTTATCAGTGCCTCCCCCCTTGACTAGTTTAAAAGCTTGCCAATGAAGCATTTAAAGCAATTGCTTAAAAGACTTGTTCCCTTCCCGGACAGATGCAGACCATCCTGCCAGTATAGGCTGGTGTCCCTCCAGGTGGAACCCAATCCCCAAAGAAGCCAAACCCCTGTGCTCCACACCATTTTTTCAACCATTCATTAAACTGCATGGTGCAAAGTACCTGCCTCACTCATGCCACTGACAGGCAGCACCTCAGAGAAGATACTGTGTAAAAGTATTTGTCTTAGGCCCTCCCCAATTCTACAAAGTCCTTCTGCACTGCTCTAATCTCATGATTAGCCAAGTCATTTGCCCCTAGGTGGACAATGACATCCAGCTCAGACTCCCGTGCAGCTGTTCTCGTGATCCTGAGGATGCGCTTCCTGTCTCTCCAAGCCAGGGCACCAGGCAGGCACCTTACTTCAGTTTTCCCAGCCCCCCCAGTTCTATCCCCCTAATAATTAAGCCCCCCACCAGGAGCTGCTTCCTTTCCTTGTGATGTCCTCTGCCTCATTCCTGTGGGCCTCCCTTGTGACAGTTGTCCTCAGCCTCCTTAGTCTCCCCTGTGGGTGCATCCATAGGGGAGCTATGCTCCCTGAGAATGGTGTATGGATTGTGGTGTGGAACAACTGACTGGGTGTGCCTCTGTTCCACCATCCTCACCCTCCCTAAGCCCACTGTGGTCCAAATGCTGTACTTTCTTCGCAACCTCTGAGGTAGTGGTGGTGGCTCTGGTGCTCCCTGGATGGGGGAGGTTCCCTTCCTACCATCCAGTGTGGCCTGGGGGAAGGTCCCCTTACTACTGTCCAGTGTGGCCTGAAGACGGGCAACTTCCTCCTCAGGGCAGAGAGTTGTTCGCAAATAGGCAGCATCTCAGCCTCCAAAAGACTCCTGGAAGACTGCTGCCCACAGCTATTACATTGCACTACTCTCCACATTTTTTTTTTTGTGTGTGTGTGATTGGTTTGTAATATATATATATATATATATTTATATACACACACACACACATATATATATATATATTATACAATGGGTATGCTTATATTGTCAGTGCAGTGTGCTAGAGAGGATATGACAGTGATGTGCACCTTGCACTCTTCAGGACATGGTGTCAGAACCCCAGGTATAAAGGAACTATTTCCAGGGGTGGTGGGTGAGGGGTGGAAGGGGTTGGGCCTAAACTGTGCCCTCACAAAACAATCAGCTAAAAGCTCTGACCCACCATCATGGATGAGTGCCTTCTTGTCAGCAAGATGCCCTACACAACAATTTGACAGAGAAAATACCCTGCTGATCAAACAGAGAAAAATCCACATATCCAAGTCAGACACAGTAACCTCCCCAGCCCCAAACAGGCCTGTGGTTTGTGCTCTGAAAGCTGTCAGCCCCAAAATAAGTCAGCTGTGCTTAAACTCTTCCTGCACTGAAAATGTTAAGAATTGTAACAAACAAACGTAAACCTAGATCCACCTCCTCTCTGTTGCTTGAAAGACTGTCTTTTCCTGTTTCACACTCAGGTTTTTCTATGACAACTCTTAACCACAGTAACTTATTTAAAATAGTTTAACTATCACAAACTCCTAAGCACCAGTAAATTATTTAAAAATAGTTTCTGTCCCAAAATCCTAGTAGTCAATCCACCTACCCCAAGGGACAACCAAAATGCAGTATTCAAACACTTGTGAAGTTACTTCCAAGATAAGCAGAGTTTGCAAGCTCCTTTTTCAACTCTTCAGCCACCTGTAATTTATTTAAAAATAGTTTAACTGTCAGAAAATCCTAGTAGACAATCTAGCTACCTCCAAGGATCTACCCAAATGCAGTATGTAAATCCTTCTGAAGTTACTAACAAGATAAACAGAGTTTGCAAGCCCTTCTTGGTTAAACACTAAATAAATATGTGAATAAAAGCAATTACCAAGGGTAGTTAGTTTCACCTCCCACAGAATTAAGCAAAAGTGCACGTTTGTTGCAGATATCGAGTGCAATATAGAATTTCTCACACCGCTCACAGCTGAATAAAGAAGTAGTGTCCTTCCAGGTCAAGCAAATGTGCTTTGTTTCACCCATTATACAGCTTACTGGTATTTCTTCATTTTGCAGTCGGCTTTAAAGAGTGCAGATGTGCTCCTGGTCCACCGAAGATCACCGCGCCAAACTTCGGAGGTAAGTATGGGGTGGGGTACACAGAGGGTTGGTGCGGGTTGGGGGAGGGACCACTGGAGTCAAGAGGGCCGCTTACTTTACAGATTTACTTAAAACAAAAAGTGTCAAGGAAGGTTTTCTTTTTACAGGGGTATTTCATTTTGGCATGCTGGGGTGGGCCTCAGCATGCCACCTGAATGTTTGAAGTGCCTGCAGCCAATGGGGGATTGAGTACTCCTCATGGCACATATTGAGTGCTGGGGGCAAGAGCTGAGGGGCACTGGGCACCCCGCACACAAGAAATTGGGGGCATTATGCTGACTGGGAGGGGCTACCCCGTCAGCAAAATGACGAGGAAGGGGGCATGCCAACAGAGGAATTGGGCACCCCTGTCAGCACATATAGGTGTGGGGGTGGCAAGAGCCAAGGGGGACTGGGCACCCCCCTTGACACACAAGAAACTGGGGGGGGGGCATTATGCTGATGGGGAGTGGACTACCCTGACAGCTTTTCTTAACTGAAATGTTTCACCAGGAAGGCACACTGAACAGCGGGCGTCGGCTTTCCGTCGGCTTTGTGAGGACTGTGAGAGGCTGACGGAGAAGCCATCACATGTTGCCACAGAAACAGCACCATGGAGCTGAGTAATTGGCTGCTGCAGTCAGGGAGGCCCCACGTACGAACAGCTGATTGCGTACTGATGGGGCACTCCCTGATTGCAACGGTTCAATTGCTTTGATCTAGTGGCCTGCTTGTTAACTGCGGTGATTGATGGCATGATCCTCTATTGGCCAGGCAGAGACCACCCCTGAATGGGCTTCTGCCATTCTGCACAACACTGCCACGCCTCCACAGCCTGCTTGTGAAAAATGTGATGCAATGTGTTTCTTGCACAAGCGTGCAAGCAACACAACAAGGGGTTCTGAAACTAGAAATCAGTGCATGGTAGGTTACAAGATTACTGTCTTAATGACATGATCCGTTTGCCTCCGAAATGTGTTTTAATCCATTTTGATAATTGTTTTAAAGTTCAATGGAATGTAAACAAATCTCTGCTTCTGTTCAAAGATCACATTTTGGTAGAAGCCGAGAATGGCCACATCTGTAACGTGATGATCTCAGTGGAGCGGCAGCAGTTTGGAGTTGTAGTGCAGTCTTCTTAGGGACCTTATTAATAAACTGTTTAAATTTATTTATTTATTTAAAATTGGTGACCGGGAAAGGCACGCTGAGCCGAGGCTCGTTTCCAGGTGCGGTAGGGTTTAAATTACCCTAACAAAGTGATTGTCCTCCAAATCCCTTACTGTACGCACGAGAAAAGGTTTTCCCATATGTGCATTAAGGGATTTGAAGGAAAAGCACTTTGTTAAGGTTAATTTATCAGTTTAGTAAAAAGATCCCTATGAAAACTATATGACCATCCCAGAGCCATGTCGCTCCACTGATGTCATCATGTTACAGACGTCGCGGCCATGTAGGCTCCATGTTGGGCTCCTACTGAAGCACAATCTTTGAATAGAAATAGGAGTTTGTTCACATTCATCAGAACGTTTGAACAATGCTGACAACAGATTAAAACAACTTTCTGAGGAAAACTGAGCATATCATTATGAAGGTAAGCCTCTAACCAACTGTGCTGTGGTTTTAGTTCTCAGAACCACACCTGTTTCTATTCCTTTACTTTTTTTTAGACCTCCATCAACTTTCCTGAGATTTAACCTCTTACATATCTTTCTCAAACAATCCCATTTTAAAATAATTTGGATTAAATTATTCCTCCTGTCACATTTCAATGTATTTTTTTTACTTATAATATTCAAAGAATAGGTCAGACCAAATCTGGTTTCTCACTGTCTGAACCCTGGTCACAAGACAGGTATGTTAACAGGTAATAAAACATGGCAAGGGGATATGATAACCAAAAACAGAAATGAAACCAGAAAACCAGGAGATGAGTGTGAACTCTGTTTGCTGTAGAAGCTGAGAGATGGAGAGCAGCAACCCTACAGCAAGGAGGTGATTTACTGAGCACACTGAACAGAATTATTTTTTTTTTTTTTACTTTATTACTCCTCAGTTGGGGGATGTACCTATGGTCCTCCCATCTAGCTGTCTCCTCAGCTCCTGCCCCAGGTGCGACCAGAGCTCTCTGACCCCTATGCCCACCCCCCTGGCTGCATCGTGGTGCATACTTACCCGATACACCATGGAAGGCCAGGGAGCAGACACCAGAGTAGCTGACTTGGGTGCATCTGATGAGAGACCACCAGATTGGCCATAACTGTGCGTGCAGAGGATTTTTCTGAACATGGTCCCCCCCCCCAAAGGCACTGGTGTGGAATGATGCCAAGGACACTGCCATGCACAGCACATCTGACATAGGCCAATGCTGACCCCACAGCTAACCTCAGCATGCACTGACCCCAAGCCACCACCTGGAACCAGTATGTTCACGGTAGTCCCTTCCCACCATCCCTGGAGGAGGACAGAAGTCCCCAGGGTGCTCGATCCTTCTCTCCTCCAGGCAACCCTACAGCACTTGAGGTCGCTCCTGACCCCGGGTCGCTGACATGGTACGAGGGGTGGCATCCAAAGCCTCAACCCTCAGCACCACTGGACTGACTCACTGAATTGCATTCTTAATTCAGGAGCCTGTAGTAGTACGTAGAAGTCAGTGTTTTGGTTATCTGTTTTTGGGGTTGTCTTTGCTTAGTGTAACTGCTGACTGCTTTTTTTATTTAGACTACTCCGACGTGCCCGCGCCATTATACCTTAGGCAGCTCAGGTCTCTGTAAATTGAAATACAGTATCTCCAAAAAGGAAAAGTGATAGGGAAAACAGCTTTTTCCTCTAATGCATTTTTTTCCTGGAAATATTTCTTATCAACTTCCAGAAAGTGTGTGTGGGTAGAAGGCAGGGTGTTAAATGCGGTCTGCAGGGCAAGTATACATTAGTGATGTCTGGATCCCTAACCCCGCCATGTTAGTTTATTTTTTGCAATAATGCCAAATAAGTCAACATTTGGAGAGACTGGAGATCACATTCTACACCAACAGATACCCTGCTGAAACTTAATAAATATATTAGACTTTTTTTTTGGGGGGGGGGTTACGTTTGCACCGTGGCACAACATACTGCAATTATTTAGTCGGTCAACAGTATATCACATTAATCAAAGGGGGGCTCTGATAATACGTATGCTCACACACGAAACATTTACATTGTACCATTGCTGCTGTACAGTATGTGTTGTAATTCTGCAAAAATATCAAGGTACAGATTTTTCTTTTAGTTTTCTTTTATTCCTGATCTAAGATAAGTGATTTTGAAGTTTCTGCCAAGTTCCCGCTCCCCTGCAATGCTCACCGTAAAAAAAGGCATATCTTTGTACAGTGATGTGTGATCAGAAAACGTATAACATACAGTAAAACTTACAGTATACTGTACACCCACATTAGGAATCTAGCATGTACAGTCAGCATTTTAACTTTAACTTACAGCACAAATGGTGTATTGATCCTGTCATAATGCACTTGTGCTCTTGACAAAAAAAAAACACACACTTGACATGCTTTACTACCCTATTCCGTGATCCTCAATATTGTAAAATGTTGGGTTTTTTTCTGCTTACTTTTGCATATTGTCCTAGCTCCCGGTCTCAAGTGAACCCCTGGGCAGCTGCCCTAGCCACTCTTGCCCTTGTAACACACTGCGGAGGTGCCAGTAAACTTGAAAATAAAGGAGTTTGAATTTTCTCAAGCACTGCAAGGTACAGTGATTTTCAAACATAAGAAACTCTCCTGAGGGTGGAACAGTGAATGCATTTCTGGAACGCGGGTTCTAACATATTGCAATTCCCATAGGAAATGTAAAGACAGGATATACAGTACTGCAAATGAGGGGACCAGCACGTTACAGCACTCATTTCAGCAAGGCATTCACTTTCTCATGATCAGGAAAGTGTTCTGTATTTGAACATAAGTTTATCTTACAGTTCTTGTGAAAATTCAAACTCCTTTATACACACGTTTACCGGCACTTCCCTGCAATGTCAGACGTACACTTACTGCTATAGCACACTGCCCTGGATTTTACTTGGGATTGGAACATAGGAACATAAGAAAAACTTAGAAACTAAGTAATTAGCAGATTTAGTTGCCAATTCAAACTACTTTTTGCCTGAAGATGTAGGCACTTCCAACCATGCAGGTTAAGGCATCCAATATTTAATTTGAGCTGCACATAATTTAGAAGTAATAGATTTGTACCCTGCTCATCTCTGAGGAACTGGCAAAGGGAGGTCCTGGACAATTTGGATCCCATGATGTTTTGGTTGCAGGGTTTGAACTTCTCTCACATTTGGCAGGATATGAGCTTGATCCAGATAAATGAGCAGTCTAAAAATAATACTGAAGGACTGGGATAGGGTACGGGGGAAGGGGAGAGGGAGGGACAAGTACTGTAGATAGCCAGAGAAATTTTTTTTTTTTCTTAAAGGATGGCAATCGGAAAATGGTGGAGATGGAGGGACAGGGAAGAAGATTCTATAAAGAAACAAGTAAATAAATCCATGGATAAATTAGTACATATAGACATTGTAAATGACAAGCTGATCTCCCTTGTAGGCTATCAAAAAATGAAATGATGATGGATGCATTAGAACAAATACATAAGACAACTGCTTTATTACATCCAAAGCTGAATACGTCTCACAAACCTATTTTAGGTAATCTAAACATTACAATGGGACAAAAAAACATTACTAAATAATACATTAGAAGACTTGGGTTTAACTAGCATTGTGGACTTAACAAAAGAAAAGATTTGGGAAACGTTCTGTTACAAGAAAATTCGAACTGGTGACAAGAGACCTGGAACTGATAAACATTAATGAAGTGATTACAAGCATGTGCAACAGAAGTGATGGCTTTTTCTATACTTGTGATAATACAATTCATTTTTGGATAATCTGTAAAACAAAAGTAATCTATTGGGGTGATTACCTCCCCCTCTATCCCACAAAAACCTGTTCTAATCCCATAAATTTCAGTTCACTCAGGTTACGTCTGTGTTTAGCACAAAAAAAAATGTTCTGCTATGGAATTTTCCTGCTTGCAGTTTCTAATGTCTCGTATGTCTGCCTGTATATGCTCCTTTAGTTTCCTAATAGTTTTGCCTACATATTGTCACAGGAGTGAGATGTGTACCATCACAGTTGGTACTACTGAAGTGTTTAACTTTTTGAGAAAAGGTAATAAAACTGTTTGAATGAAACAACTGTCTAAAGACTTTCTTTCCTAAGGGACATGGCCTCAACATTGGTTCCTGCAGAGTGCAGAATTTTCTTGCCTTACTTTGTTTATATCAAGAGGTAGCAGTACTTGATTTTGCCATGTCTTAAATACTTCTAATACAACATCATTATACAAATCAGCCACACTCAGTGTGGCTCCCATAGTGAATGAAGGATATGTAAACTGTGTTCCCCCTTATTTTCACTACAAGCAATGTGCAAAACATTAACATACTGTGCTGTATGTTACCCTAGCTGCAAACATTTTTAGCCAAGCTTTAAATTTTTTTTTTTTGTACATGGCTAAGGTGTACAGAACAGTGATTTTGAAAGACTGCTGTATTGTACACTATAGAAGGCTCCTTCAACTAACTTATTTAACTTCACTCTCACATACCAGACATTCCTCTCAGAAGACACAGTAGTAGGAACTTCTGCTGTCATGGTGACTGCTGGCTCTGAGTAACACCCAATTAATTAAAGTGAAGCAAATTGAGTGGCGAGGGGGAAGTGTGGAATTCTAGAGTCTGTAATCACCTCAGAGGGAGTCTTGCATAACATTTTAAATGTGAAAAAAAAAACTGTTTCCATACACCTTCTTCAAGATTCAAATGCAATTCTATATTCCATGCTGTCTGTCATTTTGGCTAATAACTGCAGGTACTGTGGAACAATTTTCAGGAGGACAGTCTTACAGGATTTAGGACACTGTCCTACATGCTGGGCCTTTGGAGATCTTAGGGCTCAGCTCCGGGCAGCATGGGCAGAGACTGCACGCCTCAAATTTCATATTGAAGAGGAAATACATTATAAGAACCACCCGCCATTTCCCCAGCATCCAACAGAAAAACCTCGACCGCAGAGGGTAGTTGGTCCAGGAGGTTGGCAGGTGGTTAGGAGGGGCAAATCAGGTGCCCCATCACTCTGCTCTCCAACACATTACCCAAAACCATATAAACACTACAAACAGGTATCTGCCTCTATCTCTGAAATCAAATAAAGAGGCAGAAGACACTGCAGAGCAGGACATCGTGCACAGGAGCTAGTACAACAAAACTCACCCAAATCAGGAACCAAAACAAAACAAGCACAAAGGAAATCCAAAAAACTTCTGATCATAGGAGACTCCATGATTCGGGGAGTTGATACCCATCTCCAGCCAGGGGTGATGGTCATATGTCTCCCAGGTACATCAGCATGGAGAGACACTGACTGCATTGCTAAAACTGTTCACAAAGTAGGAGAAAACATTGATGTCCTAGTACACATAGGGACTAATGATCTCGCCAGCCGGTCAGTTGTGGAGACCAAGGAACACCTGACTAGGCTGGGTGACAAACTATCATCTATTTCGTCCGGCATCTCCTTCTGAGATCCTGCCAGTCTGGGAGAGGGGAGCAGATGGACGGAAGGTCAGAGAAGGGGAGATAGGGAGCTAAACACGTGGCTCAAGGACTGGTGCCAGGAAAAGGACACAGATTTGTAGGAACTGGCAACAGTTCTGGGGAGCGAAAGTTCTTTAAATTTGATGGACTGCATCTGACTAAAGAGGAGTCAGTGCATTAGGGAAGAAGTTTGGACGTCTTTGCAGAATATTTAAACTAGCAAATGGGGAGAGGTGCAGCACCCCATACGTGAATGGGAAGAACACCCCTCCCCTCAGCTAGTGGTCAAACAGAATTCAGCATGTTTGCCGCTCATTTGCATCACCAGGTAAGAAAAAAGGTTTGTCTCCCCATACGATGCACAGGGGTAATGCCAAACTTCACCCAACAACTAACACACCAAAATCTGGCTAATGGAAAATCAATGTACACAAATGCTCACAGCCTGGGAAATAAGATCCCAGACCTGCAGGCAATAATGTCAGAGGCTAAACTAGACATAGTAGCAATTAGTGAGACGTGGTTTACCAGTAACCACACTTGGGAGACTTCAGTACCCGGCTATGTATTGTCTAGAAGAGACCGAAAGTGTGGGGGAGGAGGCTTCTGTATGTTAATGAAAATATCAAAGCTACAGAAATCAGAATACACATAAGGAGCCAGAAGAACTGTGGGTCACCCTGAAACAGGAAATGGGACAGCCATAAGAACTGGGGTTGTCTACAGGCCCCAGACCAGAGGGAGGACATAGACACATTACTGTTAGAAGATATACAAAACATGACAGCTAAAGGGAGGTTCTGATAATGGGAGACTTCAACATGCTGGATACAGATTGGTCAATACCAGCAGGAACATCTGCCAGAACTAGACTCATAGTGGAGTCCCTGCAGGGAGGGCTCAAACAACTGGTACAGCAACCCACAAGAGACAGGGCTATCCTAGATCTAGTACTGACTAACAAAGAAGGGATCACAGATCTCCAGTAGAAGGTCACCTGGGGCCAGTGACCATCACATGGTATGGTTCAATTTGGCTACTACATCTAAATCATCCCATTCCAAGGCAAAAATATGGGACTTCAGAGGAGCTGACTTTGATAAGATGGCCAACAGAGTTAAGCTAGCCCTGGCAAAAAGAAACACAGGTGAGGGGTACAGGCAAAGTGGGCAAGCATTAAGGATGCAATACTTGAAGCAACATCCCATTGTGTTAGACAGAAAGGAAGTGCAAAAGAAGAAGGAAACCACTTTGATTCTCAAAAACAGTAGCGAAAAGGTCAGAGCCAAAAGGCTGGCCTCAGGAAATATGAGGGAACACAGCGGGATGAAAATAGGGAGGCATACCAAACTGCCCTAAGGGAAGCAGGTAAGGCAGTAAGGCAAAGTCCCAAACTGAGGAAACAGTAGCACGAACAGTAAAGAAGGTGACAAGACTTTCTATAGATACATTAGTGAAAGGAGAAAGTCCAGAGGGGGTATTGCTAAGCTTAATGGAGAAAGGGAGCATGTGAGGAGGAGGACCCTGTAAAGGCATCTATCCTAAATAGATACTTTTGCTCAGTATTTACTGAAGAGAAGGTAGGGCAGGGCCCACAGCTCAGCATCATGGACACAGGGGAGGGAGGTGAGCACTACTCCCTTCACAAAAGAAAGGGTCCTACAAGAGCTTGCTAAGCCTCAGGTGGATAAGGCAATGGGACCTGATGGCATACATCCCAGGATACTTAAGGAGCTAAAGGAGGAACTAGCAGAGCCATTAACAGAATTGTTTAGTGAGTCTCTGAGCACAGGAGAGGTCCCAGAAGACTGGAGAAGGGTCATGTGATCCCGCCCACAAGAGTGGTAGCAGGGAGGAGGCGGGGACTACAGACCGGTCAGTCTTACCTCAGTAGTGGGCAAGATTATGGAGGCACTCCTAAGGAAAGGATAGTGCAACACCTGGAATCCATAGGGCACAGGATCCAAGACAGCATGGGTTTACAAAGAAGGTCCTGTCAAACTAATCTCATAGATTTCTTTGACTGGGTAACCAGAGTGGTGGACCAAGGGGAGCAGTTGATGTCGCCTACCTTGACTTCAGCAAAGCTTTGACACTGTTCCACATAGAAGATTGATAAATAAGCTGGGTAGGCTTGGGGTGGTCAGAAGTTGGTCAACTGGGTGGCAAACTGGTTGACGGGCAGAAAACAGAGAGTGGTGGTAAATGGTATACAGTCAGAAGAGATGCAAGTCACAAGTGGGGTACCTCAGGGATCAGTCCTGGGGCCAGTCCTCTTAACATCTTCATTAGTGACTTTGCAGATGGACTAGAGGGTAAGGCTTGTCTGTTTGCAGATGACACCAAGATTTGCAACAGAGTAGATGATCCAGATGGGGTGGGCAGAATGAGAAGAGATCTGATAAACTAGCAGAATGGTCAGAAGAGTGGCAACTGGGATTTAATGCAAAGAAGTGCAAAATCATGCACATAGGGAAGAGAAACCCTGAAGCCACCTATAGGCTGGGAGGAGTTGCTAGCAGTCACAAAGGAAGAAAGAGACTTGGGCATCATCATCACTGATGACCTAAAATCATCCAAGCAGACCTCTAAAGCAGTAGGTAAGGCTAGGGGGTGTTAGGGTGTATTAGTAGAGGTATCATAAGTCGTAGAGGGAGGTAATAATCCCTCTGTACAAGACACTGGTTAGGCCCCATCTGAGGAATGCTGCAGTATTGGAGGCCACACCTTCACAAGGACATTAACCAAATTGAGGCAGTCCAGAGAAGGGCAACAAATGGTGCAGGAACTGCATCAGAAGACATATGAGGACAGATTAACGGAGCTCAATATGTATACCCTTGAGCAAAGGAGGAGAGAGGTGATATGATCAGGCATTCAAACACCTTGAGGGCATAAACAAGGTGAAAGAGTCTAATATGTTTAAATATAAGAAAAATAGCAGGACAAGAGGACACAGCATGAGATTAGAGGGAGGCCGATTAAGGGGAATGTGAGGAAATTTTTCACAGAAAGGGTGGTGGATGCATGGAATGGCTTACCACAAGAAGTGGTGGCTATGAATACAGTGCAGGGCTTCAAACAGGCATGGGATAGGCATAAGGGAGCAATACAAATGACTATGAATAGATAGGCCACTGACAGAGCAAAGGCCGATGGCACATTTATAAGGTAGAAAAAGAAATGGGCAGACTGGATGGGCCTTGCGGTCCTTATCTGCCGTCAACTTCTATGTTTCTATATGTAATAGAAGAGAAATGAACAGTAATTTGGTGCATAATTTGTTCTCACAGCAGTAAACAGAATTACAGGCACTAAAGAAAAGAAGAGGGAACGTTTTGAAATACTGTATAAATAAGGTATGTCAGAGTTTAAGGAGAAATCAACAGAGTTATTTATTGAAATTGATTCACCAGGAAAGGTGCACAGAGCAAAACGATGCTCTTCTCCCAGTGCGACCTGGGGGAAGGGTTACAAGGGGAGGATAACTCACAGGTTATCACAATAGAGATACATTAAACAGGTGTACATAGTAACATGGAAATATGTGGTTACAGCATTGGTTAACAGCAGCTAGAAGTGTGTGCCAGTGTTTACGTACACTCCAGACATACATTCATACCTACATATAGTACAGATTGCTGCTGCAGATAACACTTGGCTAAATCTAGTCAGGACAGAGAGAAGACAAGACAGGGCGAGCAAGTGCCATAAATACATACATATATACATATATGTATGTGTATATATATATATGCCAGCTTCCATGGATAGGGTATACCGATGGGCAGGCAAAGGAAATTTGATATGGGGAGTCTTAATTATGAAGTGCAGGCACAGTTTACCGCGAGGTAGTTAGCCAATGCAGTTGACAGGGAACGGGTAGTAGAAGAGTGATGGATTTGAGGGGGAAGAACATTCCAGAGTTTCGAGAAGCGGTGCGGGAAGGCTGTCCAGCAGAGGATTTACTTCTGGGGATATATAGTAGTTGGGTGTCAGGGGACTGGAGGGAATGGGGTGGGTGGGAGCTGGTGACAGTATGGAGCAGAGATAGGAGGGGATGGCGCCAAGCCAGAATTTAGAGACAAACTTGGAGCAGTGCAGCAGATGGCAGTTTTCGAGGGAAGGGAAGGTGAGGAAGCAGTAGAGGTCACAGTGGTGGGAACAGGGGGAGGCATCGAGAGCGAAGTGGCAGAAGGTGTTGAAGAGGAAGTCTAGTTTAGATAAGGTGGATTTTGGTGCAGCACTGTAAACTATGTCGCAGTAGTCTAAGGAATGGAGGAAGGATCACCTTCTGCACTAGTTCTCGCCTAACCGTAAAAGGGAGACAGGAGTGGTTCCTGTAGAGGGCGCCTAGTTTGGGGCTAAGTTTTTTATAATTGCATCTATGTGATCAGAGAAAGTAAAGTGATGGTCGAGCAATACCCCTAGATATCTGAAGAAAGCAACATCCTCCAGGGTTGTCCCATCCAGGGCGTGAAAGGATGGGAGTGAGGGGCGTCAGAATAGCCCCTGTCTCGTGCCGAAGGACATGGTGACAGTTTTTTTTCAGCATTGAGAGAGAGCTGGTGTGAGATGAACCAAAGTTGAACTTTATTGAAATCGGACTGGAGGTTGGATGCTACTTCATCCGGTGAGGAGCCAGAGGCAAACAGGACAGTGTCGTCGGCATACATGTGAATAGATGTAGCTATGCAGATTTGTGGCAAGTTGTTGAGGAATATGGAGAACAGGACTGGGCCAAGGACTGACCCTTGGGGGATGCCGGTAGTCACAAGGAGGGAGGTGGATGTGGTGTCTGCAATTTTTACTGATTGAGTTCTTCCTATGAGATAGGTGCTGAACCAGTTAGTAGCTTAGTTAGTGAGGCCTGCATCCGAGAGGCTTGTTAACAGCAAGGGGTGGGAGACAGTGCTGAATGCTTTAGCAAGGTCGACTAATATTGCCGAGGAGATCTGTCCCCTATCCATTCCGGAGAGGATGGTGTTTATGAGTCTTAACAAGGAAGAGGCAGTGGAGTGGTCCTGCCTGAACCCAGACTGAAATGGCATGAAGAAGTTAGAGTCAGAAAGGAAGGAGGTAAGTTGGGCAAGTATCAGGAGTTCTTGAAGTTTGGCAAGGGCAGGAAGGAGAGAGGCAGAGCGGTAGTTAGAAGCGGGGGGGGGGACCGTTAGGGAGGGGAATAACAACGGCATGTTGCCATGCCTGGGGGACAGCAGAAGTGGTAAAGGAGAGGTTTAGGAGATTGGCTAGAGGTGGAGCTATGGCTGGTGCAGAGAGAAGTAGTAGTTTGGCGTCCAGCCCATCGGGGGAATAGCCTTTAGCAGGGTTTAGGGCCAGCAGGGCCTGCAGGGCCTCAGTTTGAGTAATAGCTTGGAAGGAGAAGGTGCAAGGCCCAAGCGAGTTTGAGGCTCCAGTGGACGTGTGAGGTGGAGTAGTAGGTGGTATGCAGGAGAGAAGAGTTGAGGCACAAGAGGTAAAGTATGTGTTGAACTCGGCAGGCACCGCCCCTGGGTCTGAGCGGAGTGTGCCATTTACGTTTAGGAGCGGTGTGGGGTTTGCAGCTGGGGGGGGGGAGAAGAGAGAGTAGATGACCTTCCAGAATTTGGATGGGCTATTTAAGTTAGACTGGCGGGAGGAGTTGAAGTAGTCTGCTTTAGCGAGCCGAGTTCTGTGGTGCACTTGTTACGCAGTGCACAGTACATGGTATAGTCTTGTGGGAGGAGCGAGGATTTATGCAGTCACCATGCTTTGCCGCTGGGATTTTGGCAGGCTATAAGTTCTCGGGAGATCCATGGCAGGTGGCTACCACGTACTCTGGAGCGATGCAGTGGGGCATGCTTGTTCCAGACATCGAGGAACGTGTCATGGAAGTGTGTGAAGGCACCATCAATGCAGCAGACTAGAGTGGGTGGGGTCCTGTTAGTGAGGGCTAGGTCTTCAAGCACGGTGGCGAGGTTGAGGGATTTATAGGACCATTGGATTACAAATTTGGGGGCAGATGTGGGGCGGTGAATTTTCCTGATCAGGTAAATAATGTGGTGGTGAGTCAGGGGAGCAGACCAGATTGGATGACTCGGTGGGGGTGGGAGATGACGGCTCAGTCTATTAGAGAGTGGTTCCCAGTTTTGGGGTTTAGGCAGGTGGGCTCAGTGATGGATTGCAACAGGTTTAATGCCGAAATGTCAGTACGGGTTTTGCTGAGAGAATGAGACAGCCAGTTGAGGTTAAAATCCCCCATGATATACAATTCCCCCTTCGAGGATAGGGCGGAAATTTGCGAGAGTAGGTCAGTGACAGCCGATGCTGGAGTTCCCGACTGGCAGTATACGCCCGCTATGTAAAAAGGAAGTGAGAATGGGACATCCACTTGAATCAGTATAAATTCATTGGCTTGTGGTTCAGACTTTGTTAAGACTACAGAGAAGTGTAGCGCAGCAGTTTCATAAATGGCTACACCACCGCCTCTGTTTGTCCTGTCCTGGTGGGTCATAGTGTAACCTGGGATAGAGACAGCGAGCTCAGAGATATTTTTGTTTAGCCATGTCTCAGACAGGATGAGGAGGTCGGGGCATAGTGGGTAGCAAGTACCTGGAGGGAGTCGATTTTGGGGGGTATGCTTCTTATGTTTAGATGCAAGAGGCATAGGTCTCGTGGGAGAGTGGTGCCACTGGGGTTTTCAGAGGTGGATGGGCTTGTAGATGGTCCAGATGAATTCAGCAGGGTAGGGGTATGGTGGGGACCTGGGTTTGGATGCATGTCCCCAGCTGCGAAGAGCAGGAGGGCAATAGTAAGGTAGTTGCCTATGAGTTGTAGCCACCGATAAGTGGATGAGCAGCATCTTATATAAGTACGCGGGCGGCTGTGGGAGGACCGATGGGGGGTAAGTAGATTTAGAACTGTCCATATGTGCGATGGAGGGAAGAGAAAGGGGCAGGGGTGAACATCTGAGTGGATCCACGTATGTTTGGGGGAAGTGTCAGTTGTTAAGTGTGGGGGGTAGTGGGACCTTATAAGATCAGGCAGGACAGGAGGGTGAATTTGAGGGGATGTTTGTGGTGAGTTGGACAGGAGTAGTGGGTGGCAGATGATTAAGATAGGAAGGAGGGACAGGTATCCTGGCAGAAGGGACATTTCTAGTGGCACGTAGCAAGAGAAGTTGAGGAAGGGCTTGTGGGCTGGAGGAAGGTGGTGGAGCGAGGATTGGGGGAAGTGTGGGCTGAGCTCTGAGGTTGAGATAAAGATGATGTTGGATGATTAACAGTGGCCTCTAGTGGCTAATTAATATAAGGAGCATATTGGAAACCAGGCAGTTAGTAAACAAATGAAGCCAAGGTCTCGCGAGAGGGCACGTGAGGAGGCACTATATACTACTACCAACTAAGGGTGGGAGGGTATTGGGGGCGGATGGGAGCAGTCGCCAAGTGACTGTGGGGCTGAGTTGGAATAGTGAGTGAGCTGCCAGAGCCTTTCAGACCTGTGCTGTCTGGGGTGGGGGGTTGGGGAGGGCAGTTCCTTGCGGCCCTCACGACCTGAGACCCTCTGGGATCCTGAAGCTGTGGAGACAGAAGTGGAGGTAAGCGCCTTAAATACATCCCACAGAGCTGATTAGCATACAAGGCAGCAGTTCGCAACTACGTAATCTGGCACAGTTTAAACAATTTAAAACGGAGCAACAACACTGCTGCATTTGAACTTAAACTGTAACAATTTAAAACGGAGCAACGCTGCATTTGAACTTAAACTTTACAGTTTAACCTTGCAGTAAAATGTAAAAAATGTAAAATACATGCAGAACGAAATAGGGCTGCTCAGGAGGAGTTAATTAATTTGATGTCTAGCTCCACTACAAAACGCTGCTGTATATGAACTTAAAGCTTCAGTAAAATGTAAAATATTTCAGGACATTAAAAAAAAAAAAAATAGGGCTGCTCAGGAGGAATTCATAAATTTGATGTCTAGCTCCACTACAGACAGGTATAGAACAGATGTTCTTAATTAGAGTTATTTGGAAAGCACTGAAAATCCTGACAGGAGATGCTGGGTTGTCTTAAGGCACAATTTGGAAAGCACTGAAAATGCTGAGATCTTAAAGAGTCCTAGTACAAAAAAACTATCTCCATTGTTGTGGTGACGCAAATTCAAATTCAAATGTATTTATTTATTTAGCTTTTATTGACTGGGTAAGTACACTAGACAAGTATTATGCCTACTTTCAGGAACGACCCGGGAGAATACAACATAGGGATACAGAAATTGTACAGAAAAAAATGCAAGTACATCATGACAATATAACAAACATATAGGAGTAGTAACATTGTCCAAAGGAGTAGTGAGTCATAACATAACTTTATAGTTAAGACACCACCAGGGTGAGTAGGCTGCAGACAAATTTTAACAAGTCATAAACACATTAGAGACATATGAGTTAAGGCATGACCAGGGTACATAGGTGTAAACAATTATGCACATAGTCGAGTACTCGGGTAAGCGATAGAATCATGGGAGAGCCAGAGTTTTTTGTACCTGTGTTGTTCGGGGGTTGGGGCAGTTCCTTGCAGCCCTCATGACCTGGGACCCTCAGGGATCCTGAAGCTGTGTTGTTTGGGGAGTGGGGGTGGGGAGGGCAGTTCCTTGCGGCCCTCACGACCTGGGATCCTGAATAAATAATTTATAATGCGGAAGCATAGAGAACAACAAGTTACACAATGAGCAGTATGCACCTTAAAGTGCTGCAGGAGTAAGCCGAAGTAAGAATGGAGTAGAAAATTAAATAATTAGAAATATTCTGGTTTAATTTGATAAATAGATATTGTTTTAATTTATAGGAGATAGGTTTATCATCTCATAATGTGGTGTGTACTGAAGGTTTGTTGTTGGGGTATGCAGTAACATACTTTATGTGTGACTGAGGTCATCAGACTGCTCCACCCACCCAACTCCCACCACCATCACCACCACCCACTAACAAGGGAGTAGAATTAGATTACACAGAAACAGAATTTAACAGCAGATAAGGACCACTTGGCCTACCTAGTCTGCCCATTTCCCTACCCAATTGATAAGCTGCAGATCTTAGTTAACCAACAGCCTACTTCCTCCTACCCTCTCCCCACTAAAATTGCCTTATGTCTGTCTTATGCATTTTTGAATTCCCCCACTGTTTTTGACTCCATGACCTCCTCAGGAAGGCTGTTCCATGCATCCACAACCCTCTCCATGAAAAACAATTCCTCACATTACCTCTGAGCCACCCCCCGTCTCTCAGTGACTTCTTCTTCTCATGTTTTCTAGAATTGCTCAGCTCTAATCTCATATGCTGAGCAATCAGAAAGCACAGAGACATCAAGTTTTAGCTGTTTTTTTTGTAAAGCTGCGTACTATTGATAAGCATGAGGAAGTGTACTGCATCTCCTCTGGTATCCTGATTAATGCATAATAAAAAGTATGCCTTCATTTTTCAATAACTGTCCTCGGTGTGGAATTTTCAGATGGATCATTTGCATTGAAACAATTCAGCAGGTGTTGAAAGTTAAAAAAGCAGCCGCAAATTTAACAATGCAGCTGTAGGTCAGCCAAAAAGTTAAAGAAGCATGTACAGTATAGTGGAAAAAATGAAGAGTTCATTTCAACCATGCAGTTTGCTATATTCTTTTGCTGCCCATGTACTGTCTTTCTGCATTTGTACGGGCTTCCTTAGTGGCCGTGATCAGTGTTTTCCATGTCATTCATATCCCACTCCACCAGTTATTTATTTCACTGAATCAGACGAATAAATGAATACATTTGCTGCAATCATTCACTCTGCACTAAAGGCAAGGTAGTTTGTACATTGGTTAGAATAAGAACACTGTTCTGCTCTTATTTTTACATGATGCACGCTTGACCCTCCAACTTCAGAAACAATTAACATACCTGCCAGCATCTAGAGAAGATGTGAGCTACAGAAATTGTTACATTCAGAAAAACAAAAACCAAAAGCAATGCAGTGGACGTAGAATGATCGGAACACAATCCTGCCTTGTTGCACTTGAGACACCTGTGGTTGTTTTACAACCTACAGCAGACAGTCCTTGACAAGGCTCCAGGTACAGGAGGATTTGCCCTCACACTGTATAGCGGGGGGGTGGGCAGGGCATTACAAATCTGTATATTTGTACATTTTTATAAAAGCCAAACACGCAATCAGTTACTGCAGTTCACCTCATTGGGTAGCCTTGTGAGGTTTGACCCTTGCAACCCCTGGAAATCCACTAGAAATCCATTAAACCACCATGACAACATGTCATTCACATTGTCTGCTGAATTTATAGCGTACGTAACTGACCTTGCTTTTTTAAACCATACTGCATGTTTTTGTTGTCTCTCACTTCTGAGATTTAGTCTTGCAATGCTTTCTGCCATGTCTGTCCCCTTGATTGCAGCGATGCACTGCCCTCTCAGATGTCAGGAATTTTGCAGTGCAGTAATTATATGGCACTCGCATTGCCTACTCAATTTATAAAAAAAAAAAATAGTCTTCCTCACCATTTGACGGGTTATTTATTTATGGCTTGTTTAATAACTTCATTTTTTTTTTTTACAGACACTGGAGGGCAGATCCTTGACCATGCAATGCTACAACTATGAACATATTCATGAAATTCACCAGGGCTGAGTACAAACAAATTACTGTTCACAACAGACCACACTGTCAATCATTCTGTGGTGATGGATTTGATTCCCACAAAGTATGACTGCACAGTCTGTCATAATCAGAGCATGATTATATTCTAAAGGAGCAATTGATACTGTAGATTGCTGGTTGGATTGACTGCAATGATCGCTGCATTTAGTAGTTTCATCAGTTGCCCATCTTCTGTTTTCACTAATATGCATCAGGGCACAGCTTGCCCGTGAAATTAAATAGTTTTACAATAAAATAATCCCCAAAGAAAAAAATATATAAAAACTAGCAATCAAATGCCTCACAATCCGCAAATCCCTCGTACCATACCGCTAAACATAGATACCACAAAGCGAACAGGCTAACCCCCTCATGGCACTGATTTGCCAACTGCACTCTTTACTGTTACAAAACTCGGCTCAGCATGCATTGCGTATGAAACTGTTTACAAAAGTAAAACTGACCCGAACATTGCTGTTCTTTTTTTTTTGTATTGTCTATTTTTGCAACGTCCCTCGAGGAACTCTCTCAGGCAGCCGCCGCTACTACCCCAAACTCTACCTCCTTGGACATCTCCGTCTTCCTGACACCAGCCCAGCGGACTCCCGGCTCTGAACCCCCATGAGGTAGTGCCGCTCTATCTGCCCAGGGTGCTCTATCTACAATCTAATGTGCTGGGCTGGGCTCGGCCTAGGAGAGATATCCGGTAGTTGGAGTGTGGCTATAGGGGCAGTGGTGCCATCGCCTATCCCCGAGGACGGGGATTTTAGCATAGTGTTTCCCCTGGGAGTGTGGCATGCAATGACGCCTGTGCATGGCTTTCCTGCTGGCATTTGCCAGACTCCCGCCCCCTTACGTTCTGGCTTGTGTTCCTGCAGTACCCCCGAACTCCATCAGGGGTCGCCAGGACACCGAGCAGCCCCTAGATCCCTCCCAGGGAGAGGACAGCTGTCCTCCGGATGCTCCATCCTCTCCCTCCCCTGCCGACTCCTGGCTCCCTGAGTCCATCCTCGAATCCAGGTCACCAGCGTGGCATGAGTTGTGACGTCCAGCACCTCAACCCTCAGTGCCACTGTGCCGGCTCTCCCGAACATTGTTCTTGAAGTGCAGACAACATCATGGGCATTATAAGTGAAGCCAACGATCACCCTTTTGAGAGCACATCCTCAAACAGATATAAAAGATGGCAGCTGAATGCATCGCTAAAGAGCAACTAAATAGAACACAAAGTGACCACCAGAATCGAAGCAACACAAATCGAACGCTGACAGATGATCTTCAGCGACGCATTCAGGTGCCATCTTTTACATCTGTTTAACGATGTGCACTCAAAAGGGTAATCAGTGGCTTCAGTTCCCATGATGTTTTATTCGCGCAAGAACAATGATCAGGTCAATTTCACTTTTGTAAATACATCAGTAAGCAACGCAATGCTGACCCGAGTTTCGAAGGTACAACGGAAATTCTAAAACATTCGACAGTTATACATCTATTGAACAAACATGTGCACATTCATCCCGTCATTTGTCATGACTAAGAACGGGATAAGGTGAGCTACACAAAGGGATGGAAGTACTTTGTTATGAATGGAATGGATTGGATTAGATGGAAACGGTGCTATATAGTGAACTATCACGATACTCACTTGAATGCACAGAGCAAAGACAAAGCCTGGTCAGTGCAAATATTTGGGCAGAAAATGGCACTGTGAGTGTGTCTCCAGACACTTTTCAGATGGGCACCGTGCATGTCGCTGCTGCCAAAATAGGCTGTTGGCTAAAACATTACCATTGCATTGCAGCTGTCAAAGCTATACGCTGCACAACATATCCGATTTTTAATGAATGTGTTGTACTTAGATCATTCACCAGTAAAACAGGGGTGCAAAACCTAATTTTTGGGAGAACAATAAACAATTGTATGGATAGTGTTGTTGGAGGTAGATTTTGGGAATCTTGCAATCAAACTGTTTTGCCCAACGGTATGGCACTGCAGCTATGCATAGGATATGTATGACAATACAAACACACACAAGTCAGATTTCGTCAGAAGTCAAACTGCAGCAGAACCCATTCACATTGTGTGAACCCTCATCTCGAGGCCCAGGTACATAGCGTGTCAAGCGACGTGTATGCCTAAAGGCAAGCATATATTGTTCTGGAAAATGACGTGCTATGTGCAACCCACAGCTAGATTGTTTGCACAAGCTTCAAGTTGCACCTCTGTAGCAAGTTGTATCTATTTACTTGGAAGAACATCTGCACAGTATCTATGCACTTGGAACAACAGAATGCAGGTATACTGATACCACTGAGCACTGAGAATGCCTGTTTAGGGGCAAAGAAAAAATATCATTGGGGGGGAGAGATGGACGTGCTGCCAGTAAACGGAATACATAAACACAGAGGCAATCAGAAGGTGCAGTACAGTGTGACATTTATCAAAAGACAGCCGGATGAACACCACATCACTCATGGTCCCGACTGATTCTTCATTGCTGGTAGAGAATAAATGCTACTCAGAACTACATATAGGATAGTGCATGGATAACAGTTAACAACAGGGCTATTCTTTCACCGAGCTGGTACTATGATGATAGATTACCTCGAGAGCGCAGGTCGAGAGGTAATCAGTCGTCATAGTACCAACGAGGTGAAAGAACAGCCCTGCCGTTAAATGGTATGCATGCACTGTTCTGTATAGTATATAATGGAACGTCGTTGCCTCCCCCAAAAATTACTCTATCTTTCTTTTTAAAATAAGACTGTCAGATTGTTGCCCGAGGACACCATGTGAGACGTCCGCACTGTCCTGCTGACGTCACTTTTTGATTCTGCTGCACTGCCGACGTCACTAGTGCAGCAGAACAACATTTTGAGAGTGCCAGATTTCAGTGAACAACGACGTTCGACTATACACTATAATTGCATAGTGCCTTGTTGTTTAGTCCAGTAGTGCAGCTCCATACTTGGTGTGTTTTGTCTTTGACGTGCAGAGTAACTCCCCACATTTCCAAGTAAGTGCCCACAATTTTAGTTAAAAAGGCAGCAAAAAACACATGACTCAATCAATGTTTGTCACTAGAAATATACAGACACGGGGAGTCACGTGATGCCAGCTCTGTGAGTGCAGCCTGACCCTTCAGCTCCAGCCTCCTGCCGTCATAAAATCGTTTTTTTTTCTCGATTTTCGTGGAGCTAGCGGGTTTACTCGACTTCGTTTGTTTTCATAAGGCTGTCTGATTATTCGTGGTGGTGATTTGGGTGTACATGGAGGTGGAAATGAGGAGAAGCACACCTCGACACACACCGCCAGTTTCACCAGCGAAGGCCCAGCCGAAAAAAGTGAGAGTGACTGCGGAGGGTGAAGGCCCAGAGATTGAAAGCCCTCTTCAGGAAAACGAGCCCTTGACCCTGGCACAATTTCGGGCTGAATTTAAACCTTTCCATGCGGAGTTGTGCATGGTTACTGCGGAGTTAAAGGCGGTTACCTTGGCATTAGAAGATTTATTTCGGCGCACAGGGGACACCGAAGTGAAAGTCTCCTCACTGGAAAAAAGAATCACCAAACAGGAGCCGGAGATAGTCAATTTGAGGCAGAAACTAGCCAGGATGGAAGCGAAGATCGAAGATTTGGAGGGACGGAGTCGGAGGAACAATTTAGTAATTATAGGCCTCCCGGAGCGTGAAGAGGGAGCCGACCCGATCCTTTTTGCTCAGTGTCTGTTTAAAGAGCTGGTAGGCCCGACGCCTTTCGGCGACAGGTTTATCATCGAGCGGGCTCATCGGGCGTCGCGTGCGGCTCCAGCATCGGGTGCCTCTCACACGCATCTTCATAGTTCGCTTAAATTATCAGGAGCGTCAATTTGTATTGCTGAAGGCTAAAGAGCTCAGAGAGCTGAAGTGGAAGGGGTCCCCATCAGGGTGACTCAGGATTTACCGTGGCAGTGAGGCAGAGGAGGCGGAATACCACCTGATTGTCTCAAGTTGATCCCGCAGGTATACGATTTAAAGTCCTGTACCCAGTAGATTGCAAGTGTTGGTGGCTGGCCAGTGGTCTACCTTTGAGGATGTATCTGCAGCTAAAAGGGTTTGGCCACAGCCCTCCCGGAGCTTTTCAAGTAGCCCTTGTGACTCTAAAGGGGTGAGAATTTGCCTGGAGTTGGTTTCCGTTCTCTGATTAGTGTAAAGGGATCGCGACCTCCTGTTTATTAAGGTTCATCGATCCGGTGTTGGTTTGTGTTTTGCCTTCTATTTCTGCCCTGGGATGTAATGAAGCGGTTGCTGAATATGGGACTCTGTTCAAACAGAAGTACAAGTTCCCCCCTGCGATGTGGAGAGACGGGGTTTGAACCCGGGTAAGGTACTTTGGCTGGGTGTACAGATGGCCCTGGAGGTACACGATGCAGCATCATTTGAGCGAGGCGGGGGGCCTATGTGCAGCAGAATGGAGCGAGTTGGGTCTGGGCTTGGTAGCAATACGGGACACGCCAGACTCTTGCTGCAGTTCGCTTTTGGATATCGGTGGTTCCCTTTCTAAGACGAGAGAGGGCATCGCTTTTTTTTTTTTTTCCTTTGGATGCTGGATTTTCTTGATCTCGCTCTGGATGGTCGCTGCCCAGGGTTGCATTTCGTGGAAGGAGGGCCTGAAGTGTCCATCTGGAACTGGGGGATTTATGCTTTGAGGTGGTCGCCTGAGGGGACTGAACGATTTAAAGTTGGGGCTGTTTCAAGATTGGACTTTGGGACTTGGTGTTACTTGTTTGGATCTCATTGCTGGAACTGGATATCATCATTGTCCTATGTGGAGTCTGCACATGTGATGGAGCCATGGACTATATGGGTTGAAACCCTTGCAGATAAGAATATCTTTTCATTTTCCCTCCCCTTTTTTTTTTCTCTTCTTTCTTGCTTAGATAGATACTGTGAAATTGTTATAAGATTTTTGGAAGTTATTGAATGTATAATTAGTTGGGTTTCTGCTGTGGGGGTATTATTTGTTCGCTCTGGGGGTGGAGGGGTGGGACTTAATCAAGAAATGGGTCTGGTGATATAAGTATTGGGGCTATGCTCTATTTGGGTGGCGGAGGAAAATATAGGCTATATAAGAGGTTTCGTTAGAGGGGTTTGATAGGTAGTGATGGCCGAGGAGGCTGGAGGGAAGGGTTGATTAGCGGAGCTATGGATGTCATGGACCAATGTGCTTTGGGAGGGGGAGGGAGGTGGGGGTGTTGGGAGGGTGGGCGATTGGGTGGGATGTTTTGGAGGTAATAGATACAGAGGTTATAATTGGTATGTTATGGGGTGGATTGGAAGGGTTAGGGGAGGGTGCTAGAAAGGGTTAGAGATGATAGGTTTGGGAGATCTGCTCATCCACAAGTTGGTAGCGTAAAAGTGTTTGATGTAGCCGAGAAGGCAGTTCGATGGAGTTATGAGGAGTATCTGGTGAATGGGTAGTCTGTTCGAGTTTTGTACGTGGAATATTAAGGGAGTCAGGCAAAAAATAAAGAGATATAAAATATTAAAACATTTGCAATTCTTAAAGGGACAGATAATATGTTTACAAGAAATGCATCTGCTTGACAAAGAATTGAACACACTTAGATGTCAGTTTGTCGGTCAGGTATTTGGGGCTGGATTTAGTACAACTGGTAGAGGGGTTGCACTATTATTTCATAGGAGTGTGGCTTTTGTGTGTGAGAAGGAAATAGTAGATCCGGCAGGCCGCTATATAATTGTGGTAGGGCTTTTAAACCAAACTAGACTAGTGTTGGGAAGTATTTATGGGCCCAACGCAGATACTCCTGGGTTTTTTATGGATCTACTAAAAACTTTAAGCCCGTTTCATCATCTTCCGATTCTGTTGGGAGGATTGAACTTGCCATTCTCCAGACCTGGATAAGGATGGTAAGCGGAATAAGGGTTCATCTCCAGCTCAAAGAGCTATTAGGGACTTGGTCGACAATCTGGGATTATGGACCCGTGGAGGGTCTTGAACCCTTCATGCAGAGAATATACATTTTTATCAGAGATCCATAAGTCCAGATCTAGGATAGATTATTTTTTGGTGAGTAGAGGGTTATTGTCAGGGCTGGTGAATTGCAATATCATGCCTGGGATTCTCTCTGATCACTCTATGGTTCGTTGCTCCCTCAATTTGACCCCTAATACTCCCAGACAGACTATTTGGAAGTTGAATAATCAAATACTTCGTTCCACGGAGACAAGGGAGTATGTTGGACGTCGGATTGAAAAGTTTGAAATGGAAAATAGTCATTTAACCATTGGGGTGATTTATGGTGGTGTACTCTAAAATGTGTGTTAAGAGGGGAGTTTATTAAATTGGCGGTTGTAAGAAAGAAAAAGAGGGAGGAAAGGGTTAGATCTTTGTTGGTTCGAATTAGGGATATAGAGAAGGATCTGTCAAAAAATACGCCAGAAGATACCAGGGAGCTGCTGATTAAACTGCGTTATGAATATGAAGGTATTATAGGAGAAAGGGCAGAATATGCGATTCAGAAAACCAAGGCCTTTGTATTTGAACCAGGGTACAAATCAGGTAGGCACTTAGCTATGAGATTAAGGGCTGTGGAGGCATCTAGAGTAGTCCAGAGTATCACGCCTAGTGTAGATGGATGGTTAAAACATTACCTATGGATATTGTTAGGAATTTGAAGAGCACTTTAAGGTTTTATACAGCCCAATGACCCCTAGGCCTAGTAAGAAAGAAGTGGAGGACTTCTTATCTACTTGTAATCTTCCCCAGGTATCAGAGGGTCAGAGGAGAGAGCTTGTATTTCCTATTTCTGAAGAGGAGATTTTGGAGGCAATTCAAACGCTTTCCAATGACAAGACTCCTGGCCCGGATGGGTTCACACCTAATTTTTATAAATGTTTTGCGACCTTGCTATGCCCCGGTTTAAAAAGATTATTTCAGAGTATTTTGACCTTGGATACAGTAGATGGTTATTTGTTTGAGGCCTTGATAGTGCTTATTCCGAAAGAAGGGAAAGAGCTAGATAAAGTTACAAGTTATAGACCTATTTCCCTGATTAACTACGATATTAAGATTTTGGCGAAGGTTCTAGCTTCTAGGTTGTCCAAGGTCATACCCAGCTTAGTGCATCAGGACCAGGTTGGGTTTATGAAGGGCAGATTGGCATCGGACCATCTGTGTAAACTGTCTCATGTCTTCTCCGTCTCCAGGGACTGTAAATCTCCATGTGTTTTGATGTCGGTGGATGCAGAGAAGGCATTTGACAGAGTGGATTGGAAGTTTTTATCTATTACTTTGGAGAAATTTGGTTTTCCGACCCAGTTCATTAAATATGTGTTTGCTTTATATAGGGATCCCAAAGCTAAAGTATATTGTAATGGGGTATCCTCTGCAAGTTTTCTCCTTAAATCTGGCACCAGGCAGGGCTGTCCCCTGTCGCCTCTTCTATTCAATTTATATTTGGAGCCTCTTCTCACCAAAGTGAGATTAGACTCTAGGGTTATGGGTATTAGAGTGGGGTCACAAGAGCTCAAAGTTTCAGCGTATGCAGATGACATCTTGTTGCATGTTGCTCAGCCAAGTGACTCTATCAAAGCAGTGCTGGAAATCATTGGTGAATATAGTAGACTGTCTAATTACAGGATTAATGTGGGGAAAACAAATTTTTCCGTTGAACATGACAGCGCATAGGTCGGAAGTGTTGGAAATGGGCATGCAATTGACTCCGCATACGTTGAAGTACTTGGGTATTTATTTGGCCAGATCTGATCAGAAACTAGTCAATCTTAATCTGAACGCCATTAGGAATATTATAAAGCAGGATTTGCAAAGGTGGAATGGATTACCGATATCTCTCTGGGGTCGGATTAGTATAGTTAAAATGAATATTCTGCCTAGGATTTTTTATCCACTCAATATGTTGAATGTTTTGTTGCCCCTAAAATGGTTTAGAGAGTTGCATCTCTTAATCTCGGACTTTATCTGGAGAGGGAAAGGCCCCTGAGAGTGTATAGTAAGTTACGGCCCTTTAGGAAAAAAGCGTGGTTTGAGACTTCACATTTCGGATTATATTATTGGGCAAGTAATCTGTGCAAATATTTGAAATGGTTGGCTCCCCGCCACCAAGCTAGAATCTTTGTCCTATGTTCCTCGTGGGTTAGATTAGAGATAGAAGCGATTAGGGAGGCAGGTATGGATCCGACCGCATTGCTCTATTCCATTCTCAAGAGACTGCCCCTAGGCTGGTTGTAACCCTATAGTAAAATTTATGCGATTCATCGGCAGATTTGTAGTAAATTGTTACGTACGGACAGAGACAAGTATCAACCGGTATGCCAAAATCGAATTTGAGGATTGGGGGAAATGATTCTGGGCAGGTGGATTCCCCAGTTGGAGGGATTATGTATTGTGGATCTAATGGGGATAGTCGGTATCCCAATTAGGGATATCCGGCAAAGTACAGAATAGATGTCAAGCAGGTTTTAAATTGTACCAAGTTACTCATTTATTAACACAGGTGATGAGTAATCTTCGGACGGGCGCTAGATCGGAGGTGGTTTGAATCAAGATGCAAGTTGTGTGGGAGCCACACGCGGTTTCTAGAGTATATAAGAAGCTTCTTGATCTAATTCTTGGATATTGATTATAAGCCTAGATATTGACCTAACTGTTTGGGAGAGCAAGAGGACTGGGAAGTTGTCTGGAGGCATATGTATAGGTATGTTAGACAGGATAGGTTGAGGGTGATGCAGTTTCATTTTTGAATAATCTGTTCTGGACCCTTCCAAGTTATTTCGATGGGTAGCAGACCGGACCAGAATTGTTTCGTGCCGTCAGGCAGTGGGAGACTTGTATCACATTTTAGGGAGTGCCCACCGATAAAGCAGTTGTGATGCAGATTAAGCAAAGAGTAGACCCATTGTTGGGTATTGATCAGTATTTTACTCGGATATATGTCTGATAGGGATTATTCGGTATTATGATTAGGGAGCGATTTTATATGGCTCTGATTTCTGGCTCGTTTAAAAGGTAGTTTTGCGATATTGGATGACGGACTCCCAATTACGTATGCGAATGGCTGCAGGAAATGTTGTTTAATTTGAACATGGAAAATTAGGGGCGGAAGGGATAACCGGATTCATATATATGAAAAGATTTGGGGTCGCTTTCAGGCGCTATATCTTCCCCAGGTGTAGCCAGTTGGACTATAGTTGATTAGGGAGGTAGGTGGGTGAGCAGATCTTCCTTGTAGGCAGGTGGTAGTGAGGGGGGTGGATTAGGTTAGGGGGAAGAGGGTGGTTTTGGGTTTTGTTGTGGGATGGGGGGAGGAAATTAGTGACTTGATTTAATCTCTGTCAATTGTTTTGATTGAACAAAATGTTTTATTTCTTCTTATGTGCTGTATATTTGACACGAACGTTTGTCACAATAAAAATTTTGAATTTCAAAAAAAAAGAAATATACAGACACAGAGAGGATTACAAGGAATATTAGGTTGCACTCTATCACAGCTACAAGCCCTGCATATATGTATCCCAATCTCCCTGCATCGGATGTCACAACCAGATCGAGTGCAATGCACATGTGCAAAAACACTGTAAATGTCTGACGATCATGGATGGTTAAAGCAGTGAAATAATTAGATTGCGAGTGTGAAATAACAACAGCGGACAAAGTAAGAAAATCACTTTTTAATGTTACAGCATTATTTAAAGCAAGCTGTTGAACAATGCAAGCAGTGAGTGGATGGACGTTTCCTTTTAACTAGAATCTGCAGCTTATCCAACAGGTAGGGAAATGGGCAGACTAGGTGGGCCAAGCGGTCCTTATCCGCCAGCAACATCGATGTTTCTGTTTAACTCCTTCTTGTAGCTGATCAGGCTGCAAACCGCTACTCAGAATGACTGCATCATTTGTCTGTTGTTGTTATTGTTTGTTGTATTTTATAAATTATGGAACTTTAGGTAGAATAGAGGATTGTCTTGTAAACTGGACTGACAAAGTCCAAATGGCATTTTTTTTCCTGTATAAAGTTTTACCATACCATACAAAATGATTTTGCTCTTACAAACCTTGAGTCGGGGGGTCTATTTAAAAACAAACTGAAGAGGAGTGGTCCCAAAATGGATCCCTGAGGGACTCCTAAACCAATTTTCCCTAGTCATGGAATTCACAGTCCCAATTATGACGCACTGTGATCTGAAGGAGAGATAATCCTTAAAACGCAGTACAGCCTCTGTGGAAAGTCCCATGTGCAGCAGCTGTTTTGGTAGTAAGAGATGGCGGACAGTGTCAAACACCTTGGTGAGATCTATAAGTAAACTCCCCCTATAAATGGGGGTTCCCAAAAGTCTTCCTTGGGTGTGCTTAAATACCCAATGACAGGTGGGTGTTCTGTGTCTTTACAGGTGTAAAAGTGCTTGCATTTGCATGCCCTGTTAGCCCCTGTGCATGTCTCATTAAGGGACATTATTTTTGTAGTGTATAATTAATCTGGGTAGGGGCCGAATGTTTCCAGGCTCGAGTGCCGCACAAGTTGCAGTAATATTACTCTGTTCTGTCATCGTTAATGGTGCAGAGGGAGTTCTGTTAGAACTGGTAATTGTTTGCTGATTAGCTGCTCTAATAACAATAGTATTATAGTTCATCTAACCAACCTTTCTTTGCAGGCATGGACATTTCTGTACTGTACCAATTAGTATTGGGGACCTTAAAATGGAGTCTGTCCCCAGGGATCTTGTGGGGGTGAATTTCTGTAGGAATTGTAGTTTTTTTTTTTTTTATTTTGGCACCTAAATGGACCTGGAGGGGGAGCTCCTGCTTTGACAGACAGATGAATCAACCAACCAAACCCTTTTTGGATCAGATGGAAGTCCCGGTGCTGCCTGCAAAAGAGAGTCAGTCTGGAGTTAAGAGTTTGCAGAGTAAACAGCTTGAGTGATTGAAGCAGCAGCTCCTGCGTAGTTCACACAGGAGACTGATGGAAAGGCTGAGTCTGGCCTATCTGCCTGCAGTCCCTCGAGAGTGAATATTTTGAAAGGCTTAATAATCTGGACTGTATCCAAATTGAGTGAGAGAAAAGCCACTGATGTGTGACCAGGCTTAAACTTGAAGAAGATTGAAGATCTGCTGTATGCGATCGGCCTGTCAGGACATCCATTCACCAGAGAACTCATGGTTTTGCTCAGAGACACTGATATCGCTGCCAGACTGCTATCCGCTTTGTGGTATGGTGATTGCTTTACTATAAATGTGCTGTATGCTGTTAGTGGGCAATGATTTGGTTCCCCACTGTTTAATTGTGCTACGCTTGCTGGAAGCTGCATCCAGTCTTCCTGGACTGATTTGCAAACTGTTTTACCCAGCCCTAGCCCTGCCACACTGGCCCAGCCAGCTACTTCAGGTGCAGAGAACACCATCGATGAGATACTCACCCAGGGATCAGCCCTCTGCTCAACATCTCGAACAGAAACGACACTTCGGTGATTCGTGTGGGTCCCGCTTCTCCTGGAATACCAGTTGTCAACCTGCTGTCTCCATCTTGCCCTCCTGTGTCTTGCATTAAGTAGCGTGAGTAACAATCAGGGTAGCTCCCTGCAACAACAGCTAAATCTCAAGTGTTGTCATCTGATTGCATTGTTGCTTTTCCTTTCATGAACTGAGCCTTCATGCTCTGGATTACAAATTGTGTGTGGTTGTGCATGCTTTTTTCTTTTCATAATAGGGCCCCAACTAGTTGCGACACCGGCCTACCCTGGGCAAAGATCCAGGCTAGCCCACCTTACTTCCAAATGGGTACCCTGAGTGTATGACTGTGTAGGGACCAAAAGTGCATGCACAATTGCTTGACTAGATCAGTTTTCGAATCAGTCAACCTGATTACACCCCTCCCTTGTTCAGTTCCTTTGAATAAATCAGATCTAACTCTTTTTGCATTTAATCTGACTGTGGTTCCAGTTTGTACCAAAAGCACTGTACTGTTGTTAATTGCTGTGCCTAATCTTGTTTTACAGGGGGTCTCCAGGGTCGAACTGGTGGTAAGTGCAAACAGTGTGGAGAATTGTATGCTGAATAGGGGCCACTGTGAAAGTGTTTGTTGCATACTGTCTAGGCCACTAGAGGGGAAAGAGGGGGGTTACAGTGTCCCAGAGGGCTGTACCCAGGATAGCCTCGTTACTTACAACCCTGTCCTCTGGGTGGAGGCACCCGTTTCAGTACCCAGGCCCCTTAACATGCAACTAGCCAAGCAGGCAAGGGTTACATACAAATATAGATACCACTAGTTTGCCACCACACAAGGCCTTATTCACCTAGTCAGAGAATTTGCCTAGTGCTGTAGCTCTTAGAAAAGCCGTGCTGCTGCAGGCACTGCAGATCATATTTCTGAAGATACTCAAATCTAATCCGCCGTGATTCTCTCTAGTGCTTTTGAGAGGGGATAGCATTGTAGGTTGCTTCCTATCATCCTTTCCCAAGAGATTCTTGATATTTTGCTAAACTCTTTTTCCACTCCTCCAGCTACTATTAAGCTGTGCTTTATAGTATTTCACTCTGGCAAGCCTGGTGAGGTATGTATACTTATTTCTACAGCCCTGTACTTCTGGTAGTCAGCAGGGTTGCCAGAGTTCCTAGCCA
The DNA here is from genome assembly GCA_016271365.2 of Neoceratodus forsteri. Classification (NCBI taxonomy): domain Eukaryota; kingdom Metazoa; phylum Chordata; order Ceratodontiformes; family Ceratodontidae; genus Neoceratodus; species Neoceratodus forsteri. Next base: position 46,752,498 of record CM057455.1, read on the forward strand.
CACTCCACAGATTATCTTGAGCCATAAACTGGTCCAGGAGGTCCCGAGTGATCCACCCATTAGTGGATCCTCTGATTTTTCTTTTCCACAAGGGAACAAAAATATCACAGATCTCATTGAATTTGTCAGTGAAAAATGTCAGAGCTTGAGCAATATCCTGGAGTCAGTTTAAAGGGGACCAGTCAGCTTCTGCTAGGGCAGATTTGAAGGCATGGGTATAGCCTCTCTTAATAACATGGCTGTGAATAGTGATGGGGAGCTTTTTCCCTCTTTATTCACCCATTTACACATGACTGGTGAGGGGAAGGGGAAATTGTTTAACCAGGAAAGGCACACTAAGCTAAAGCTTGTTACCAGGTGCGACCTGGGAGCACAAGGAAGTTAAGTGACTTGCTCAGGGTCACACAGTATGCAAGTGGGGGCTGTGGGATTCAAACCCCGGTCTGGTCTGCAGGATGTCACCAGATTTGCAGCTCAGAGCCTTAAACCACTGCGCTACACTGCCTCAAGTGAGAGACTGCTTAGGCGGTCTGGAAGCACTGCTACATTTTTGATCCTGGAAGGAGAGTTACAAAGGATCCAGTCAAGTAATGTGCCTTTGCCAAACTTACGGGTCAGTCCAGTATATTCAGATACCATCTGTGACACATACACGCTAGCAACCTGGTCTTTTAACATGGCGGATTCCTTACTGAGCCAATTGCCACTGAAATCACCAGTAATAGGTGGCAGATAGACGGAGGTGACTGTAACTGACTTGTTTTGTCTCCCGATGAGAGAAACTGCTAGCAACTCATAATCAGTGGTGATGCCAGAGATAGACAGCACATTCCCCTGAATAGTTTCCCTTACATAAATTAGGCAGCCACCCCCTCTTTTCCCCGTACGATCAAGCCTATAGGTGCCATAACCCTGCATGGCAATGGAGTTATCACTGGTTTTCGAGGTAAGCCATGTCTCCGTCAGGCACATGATGTCTTGGTGGTGTTGCCTGGTCCACACTTGGAACTGGGCTATTTTAGGAAGAAGGCTGCAGATGTTCATGGCAGCAATTTTTAATCCACAGCCCTTAGTCCGATCCTGGATCCTGGGAGTGAAAGGTCCAGGGTTGGGATGCACATCCCCTGAGAGTAAAAGCAGCAAAAGAAATGAGATGCTTGCAGAAGGGATGAGAACCCATTTGGTCCAAGCCCCTTTTCTGAGGGTATTATGAATTTTAGCGTGCTGACTAGGGCTAACTGTAGCTGCATTTAGCTGGGTCAGCACTAGGATGCTGCTACTGATGGGGAACATTATTAGATGGTCTGGGAGGGGGTGATGGCAGAACATCCAGCAACAAGCAATCCTGGTGCCATTCCAGTCAGCAACTTGCTACAGGCAGTATAGCGCAGTGGCTTAAGGCTCTGAGCTGCAAATCTGGTGACATCCAGCAGACCAGACCTGGTTTTGAATTGCACAGCTTCCACTTGCATACTGTGTGACCCTGAGCAAGTCACTTAACTTCTCTGTGCTCCTAGGTCGCGCCTGTAAAAAAAGCTTTCAGCTTAGTGTGCAAATCCTGGTGAAACAACTAAAAAAAAAAAAAAAAAGAGTGGATGGTTCAGTGAGAGGAGATGTGGTAGGGAGGAAACACTGACCCATTATAGGGGCAAAGGCTAGCAGAAATACCACAGAAATGATGGGAGTGCCATCCACAGTGGCTGCAATGTGCTTAGATGAAGGAAACGCTGCCTGCCCTGAAAGCCAGCCAGAGGGAGTGTCACATTCTTTCAGCAGCCAATCAGTGGCTGAGATAGGAAGAGTGGCCAGAGCTTAACTACATTTAATTGAGGCAGGAGGGCCAACATTTTGCTACAGTCTTAAATTAGGAGGAGCAGCAGAAAGAATGATAGCCAAAAAAAGCACAGTCCATGTGGCTTCCATTGTTAGCCAGTCAACTAGAGGTAATTACTGAGCACAGCCAATCGCCCACAGTGGAGGAGTGTGCCTAAATTTGCAATCTCCCAGAGCTGGTGACTTGTCCGTACCCGAGTTCTTTTCAGCTGCAATGGAGGGAGAGGACAGTAATGGCTGATTGGAAGCTGCACCATAGGAGGAGTCCACCCGGTCATGAGGCTCTGTCTGTGAAATAAAAAAGGTCAAGATTAAAAAACAGAGCGGGGCTTAGAGAAATGGGGGTAAGGTAGACAGAGATAGAGAGACATCAGTGGAGAGATTAAGTTATTAGAGGGGCAGGAGCTTATCACAAAAGCAGAAAATTCAAAAAAATGTGGGCAGGTATGTCAGCACCACACACAAGGGGCAGAAGATTGTAGTCAGATTTAGAGAGACCAGAAATTAAAGCCAAATAAAGCAGGTAGATAGATTTATAGTGTAACCCCAGGTGGTGCTATCCCAAGGGCTACTACCCCTGCCTGCTTGGCTAGTAGCAGGTAAGGGGCCTGGGTAATGAAACAGGTGCCTCCACCCAGAGGTCAGGGTTGTTAGTGGTCAAGCTAACCTGGGCACAGCTTTCCAGGACACTGTAACCCCCCCCTTTCCCTTCTCGTGGCCTGAACAACATACAATAATTACTTTCACAATGTCCGTTATTCACTAGGCAATTACCCACACTGTTTGCACTTACCACCAGGGCTGGTTTCTCTAGCTTGACCCTGGGGACCCCCTGTAAAACAAGGTTAAGCACAGCAAATAGCAACAGTACAATACTACTGGAACAAACTGGAACCACAATCAGGTTAAATACAAACAAAGTTAAATCTGATTTATTCAGGGGACTTGAACAAGAGAGGGGCATAATCAGGTGGATTTGTTTAAAAGCTATATTAATGAAGACAATTATGCATGCAGTTCAGAGTCCCTACACAGTCGCACACTCTGGGTACCCAGGAAGGAAAACGGTGGGCTAGCCAGGAACCTTGCACCTGGTTGGGGCCCTGTGATGGAAGAAAGCAACATGCACAACACACAAGATTTGTAATCCGGAGTTGGCGGGCTCAGTTTGTGAAGGAAAAGGCAACAAGACAATCAGATGACAACACTTTTAGATTTAGCTGTTGTTGCAGGGAGCTACCCTGACGTTTACTCACGATACCAAATTCTGGACACAGGCAGGATGAAATCAAGACTGCAGGCTGTTGACCTGGAGTGCCCAGAGAAACAGGGCCCACACGAATCACCGAGGTGGCATTCCTGTTCAAGGTGTTGAGCAGGGGGCTGATCCCCAGGCCGGTCTCTTGCTGATTACTTTCTCTGCGTAGCAGGTATTCTGGCTAGGCCAGTGTAGGGCCCAGGCAAATGGAAATGGATACGGATTCAGTCCGTGGAGCTGGATACAGCCTCCAGCAAGCAAAACACAGTTCAGACACACAGTGGGGAACCAAATCATGACCCACTGTAAGCACACAGCACATTCACATGTAAGGAAATTCCACTGTACCAGGCAAATGGCTCTCCGGTCGCAATTACAGTCTCTGCACAATCCGGGAGTTCAGAGGTAGCTGGAAGTCCTGATAGGCCGACCACATTCAGCAAATCTTCAGTCTTCTTCAGGTTAAAGCCTGGTCACAATTCAGTGGCTTAATTCACTCTTCAAATTCGAATTCAGTCCGAAAAAAGCACAAGTTCCCTCTCAGGAACAGCAGGCAGGCCAAACTCGGGCCTTTCCACAGTTCTCCCACACGAATCCACTAAGGACTGCTGCTCAAATTATCTTGAGCTGTTACTTCTTCACTTCCCAACTCAGATCTAACTCAAACTGAAAGCAGTGTGGGACTTTCCTCAAGATCCAAAAGGTTCGGTTGGCTGATATGTCTGCCAGTCACAACAAGAGCTCCCCTACCAGGTTATTTTAGGCACCAAAAGCCCAAAACTACAATTCCTACAAGTTTTGGCCCCACCAAGCCCCTGTAGGCAGGCTCCATTTTAGAGTCCCAAATGTACTGATTGGCCCATTCTGTAGCCCAGGACCAAGATTATGGAAACAAACAGAACTGTCCATGCTGCAAAGAAGACATGTTAGAACAAACTGCAATATTATTACTACTCTAAAAAAATGATCAGCAAACAAATACATCTTCTAGCAAAGCTAGATCTCAGATTAATTATGACTGCAATCCAGGCAGCTCTTAAAGAGACAGTACACAGAGGCTATACAAGCACTCTCTGGCAATACATTTAAACTGCTAAAACGCAGAACACCAGCCTTGCAGTGAGCATTTAGGCAAGCTCAAGGAAGACTTTTCAGGAACTCCCATTTGTAGGGGGGTTACAATAGAATCAAGGAATTAAAGCAAATAAAAAAGGTAGTTAGGTTTAAAAAAATCAGGGAATTAAAGCAAATAAAAAAGATAGTTAGATTTAGAGATCCTGGGAATTAAAGCAAATTAAACAGCGCTAAGGGGTAGGAAGAAGTAGGCTGTTGGTTAACTAGGATCTGCAGCTTATCCATTAGGTAGGGAAATGGGCAGAATGGGTGGGCCAAGCGGTCCTTATCTGCCATCAAATTCTATGTTTCTGTGTTTAACTGGAATTAAATATAGTACAAAAGCCAGAAGGGAATTATCACAATGCTAAACGGCAGGCAAGATAGGTAGTAACAGCATATGAGAGAGGAAACATAAGCTTAACAGTACAGCTTTGGTGGAATTATAGTTAAAAGCAAGCACAATAAAAGAAACTCATATTCAGCACAGTAAATTGTGTTATCGTCTGAAATTAGGAGAAGCAGCAGAAGGAGAGAGAGCTAAAAAAAGCACAAATATTGTGGCTTCTAGAGTTGGCCAATCGGGTAGAAGTAATTCCTGAGTATAGCCAATCAAGAACAGTGTAGAAGTGCACCTAAATTTGAAATCTTCTGAGCTGATAAGGTGTCCGTACCCAAGTTCTTCTCAGCTGCAGTGGCAGGAGAGGTGGGCAGTGGATGGCTGGAAGCTGCACCACAGGGAAAGCTCACCCAATCAGGGACCTCTGTCTGAGTTCTCTTCATCTGCAGCAGAGGGAGATGTGAGCAGTGGCTGGTTGGAAGCTGCAACATGTGGGGGGGGGTGCGCGAAGTTCACCAGGTCAGGGGGACTCTGTCCGAGTTCATTTCAGCTGCAGTGGAGGGAGAGGGCAGCAGCAACTGGTTGGAAACTGCACCACGGGGGAAGCTCACCTGATCAGGGGGGCTTTGTCTGATTTCTTTTCATCTGCAGCAGAGGGAGAGGTGGGCAGCAGCTGGTTGGAAGCTGCACCACGGGGGGAGCTCACCCAGTCAGGGGCTCTGTCCAGTTCTTTTTGGCTGCGGTGGGAGGGCTGGCAGCAACTGGTTGGAAGCCACACCACGGGGAGCTCACCTGATCAGGAGCTCTGCCTGATTTCTTTTCAGCTGCAGCAGAGGGAGAGGTGTGCAGCAGCTGGTTGGAAGGCACACCACTGGGGAAGCTCACCCGGACAGGGTAACTAATTATAGTGAGTTAACAACAATGGGGTAAAAAGCAGGACTTTAGTATGGGTATCTATAGGCAGAGGGAAAGCAGGAGACCCCCTATCTAGGGAGAGGTGACACATCCATTTGAAGGAAGATACATAAGAGAAGAAGGTAGCCACGCATAAAAGAGGAGGCAGTAGAGTACTGGAAAGTGCAGCTAACAAGAATACTGGTTGAAGGCAAAACAGGAGACACCCTGTCTAGGGTAAGGTAATAAATCCATTCCGAGTACTCTAAAGGAATGGAAGTAGGTTATTAAGCATAGCTAGAAGAAGGAAGGAGACAAGGTGGCTTCAGTAGCAGAAAGTGTTACACAGGAGACATAGGATTGGTGCAGGGTATCAGATATGGTACCACAATGATTTCAGGATACCTTTCAGAGATTGAGGTGCTGTCTCATTTGCACTCACCTGTCTAAGTATAGGGGGAGAGGTCACTGGATTCCAAGCCAAGCTGGCAAGGATGCACAGGACCATTTATTCCACCCAGGGGCCATCAAGGATTACCTCAGAGGCTGCACAGAGGCGTAATGGCTGGACCTTCATGGGAGGAGTGGAGGTGGTAGTGGTGGGTAGGGTACACAATCTTCAGCTTTTGCCACTACAAAATTCCTTCATCATATTGGCGGGACTATCATATTGGCTGGACTGGGCAGCCTGGAAGAGGCACAAAAGCTAGTAGCTAGGGAGGATGTGAGGGTCCTCAGAAGGAGAGGCTCCAAGGTGGAAGGAAGAGGCCCCCAGACAAGGAGGGAAGTAGCTTCTGGTGGGGGACTCTAGCATTAGGGAGACAGACTTCGGAGAGGGAACTGAAGAGCAGAGGTCAGTAAGGTGCCTGCTGTTACTGTGGCTCAGTGGGGAGGTGAGTAAAATCCAGTGAAATAATAGGCCAGCAGGTCACAAGAGGTAGTTAGATGTTACTGTCCTCCTGGGGACAAAATGACATGGCAAGGGATGGGGCAGGAATAATGAAGGGTAATTTCAGGCATGTCCACCACTCTTCTGTGATCCAACTCCTTGATTGCCTCCTGCCTGTGAATCCATGTTGCCTCATATCCTGTAAAACAATGGATTCAACATATTCCACAATCCATTCCTTTAGCACTGTTTCCATTAGCTTACCCACTGCCGATGTTAGGCTGACAGCCCTGTAATTGACAGTCTCTTCCCTGCTACTACTTTTGGGAAGTGGGACTTCACCTGCCCTTCTCCAGTCCTCTGGTACCACTCTGATCTCCAGTGATCTGTTAAACAGCTCTGCTAGAGGTGCAGCTAGTACCTCCCTGAGCTCACTCAGCAGCCTTGGATGCACCTCATCTGGCTCTATAGCTTTATCCACTTTCAGGTTAGCAACAGCTTTCTGGACTCTCTCCTCAGAAGGACTAGTTTGTACTTCGCTCACACCAAAGCTCCTGATGCTTTTTCATAGTCCCTCCCCCTTCTCCTTCCATTGTGAATACTGAGCAGAAGTATTTGTTTAAGATGTCTGCCTTTTCGTCTCCCTCCATACAGTCTTCCCCTTTAAGCCTACAATCCCTGCCTTTGTCTTCCTTTTTTCACTAACATATCTCAAAAATGTCTTGTCCCCTTTTGTTACTGCCTGAGCTATTATTTTCTTCAGTTTGAGCCTTTGTGCTCCTTACCACTTTCCCTTCCTCCCTTTTCTCTGATACACTTCCCTATACTCGTCTCTGTGTCCCCTTATACCTTCTGAATGCTACTCCATAAGCCTTTACTTTTTCTGTCACCTCTTTGAAGAATCATAGCGGTCTACTTTTCCTTTTGCCTTTGCTTACTTGCTTGACACTGAGGTTTGTTGCCTTCTTTATACCCTTTTAGTTTAGCCCCCAAGTTCTCTCTTCCTGCTAGGTCATTCCTGAAGCATTCATCCATCTTTCCAAACCCTGCTCTTCTGAATACTGTCCATGTTAGTAAGCACCAGGTCAAGTATTGCCTCATCACGAGTGGGTTCGCAGACGAATTGCTTGAGGAACACCTCCTGCAGGGAGCTTCTAACTGAAACCACAGCTAGCAGAATCCAATCTACATCCAACAGACTGAAGTCCCCTTCCAGCAACACCTCATCCATTTCAGCCATTATGCAGGTTGCTCGTAACATTTCTTTATGTAACTCCTCTCCCTGTGCGGGAGGCCTGTAGAGCACACCTGACAAATAGTGCCTCTGTTTCCTGATTCAAGAATGAACCACAGGGCTGCTTGGGACTGTGGGTGGGACTAGAAGCATGCCCCCAATTTTAAACCAAGAGTCGCTTGCTTAATTCTGTGGCTCACACTTCAGTCTTCGACTCAGAATACATGGGGGATGTGAGGGAGGCTTCAGCATCTCTTCACCTGCCCTGTCCTTCTGCACACCATCTATTGTCTCAGTGCCCTCTTACCAGACTGGGAAGCCCAGCTCGAAGCCATCCACCAAAAGTTTGGACTGATGCTCCTCTGCCAGTTGCAGACACTGCTTGAGAACTGTGGGTGGGGTTACTGTATTCCTTACTTACTTTAAAATACCTGCAGACAAGTGGCCTTCCCGGTTGCATCCTTTGTGACAAGAACAAGCGCAAAGGACATTGAGAGTAAAAGACATCGGGAGTCTACTGGAGTATGCCAGAACAGATGAAACAACAGCAGGACTGCCTGTTGTCAGCAAAAGCTTGTTGTGTACACAGATCTACAGCTGCAAATCAAAGCCTAGTTAAGTACTGCCCGCTCCCAACTGGGTCACTTTGCATTTTGGGACTTTTCATCTATTGCCTTTACTAACTGCTGCTAGTTTGCATAGCTCAGGTCACTGTTACCTCGCTAGCTTCTGAATACTTCCTTCTGCACAGACACTGTCCTACTGACAATGCTATGTACTGTTTACTCCCTGTGGCACCTTATATCTGCACATGCACTGTCCTATTGTCAATGCTATGTACTGTTTACTCCCCACTGCACCTTATATCTGCACACACACTGTCCTACTGTCAATGCTATGTACTGTTTACTCCCCACTGCACCTTATATCTGCACACACACTGTCCTACTGTCAATGCTATGTACTGTTTACTCCCTGCTGCACCTTATATCTGCACACACACTGTCCTACTGTCAATGCTATGTACTGTTTACTCCCCGCTGCACCTTATATCTGCACACACACTGTCCTACTGTCAATGCTATGTACTGTTTACTCCCCGCTGCACCTTATATCTGCACACACACTATACTGCTGTCAATGCTATGTACTGTTTACTCCCTGTTGCACCTTATATCTGCACACACACTGTCCTACTGTCAATGCTATGTACTGTTTACTCCCTGTGGCACCTAATATCTGCACACACACTGTCCTACTGTCAATGCTACATACTGTTTACATCCCGCTGCACCTTATATCTGCACACACACTGTCCTACTGTCAATGCTATGTACTGTTTACTCCCCGCTGCACCTTCTATCTGCACACACACTGTCCTACTGTCAATGCTATGTACTGTTTACTCCCCGCTGGACCTTATATCTGCACACACACTGTCCTACTGTCAATGCTATGTACTGTTTACTCCCCGCTGCACCTTATATCTGCACACACACACACACACACACACACACACACACACACACACACACACACACTGTCCTACTGTCAATGCTACGTACTGTTTACTCCCCGCTGCACCTTACATCTGCACACATACTGTCCTACTGTCAATGCTACGTACTGTTTACTCCCCGCTGCACTCTGTATCTGCACACACACTGTCACTGCTATGCTATGTTTACTCCCCACTGCACCTTATATCTGCACGCACACTGTCCTACTGTCAATGCTATGTGCTGTTTACCCCCCGCTGCACCTTATATCTGCACACACACTGTCCTACTGTCAGTGCTATGTGCTGTTTACTCCCCGCTGCACCTTCTATCTGCACATACACTGTCCTACTGTCAATATTATGTACTGTTTACTCCCTGCTGCACCTTATATCTGCACACACACTGTCCTACTGTCAGTGCTATGTACTGTTTACTCCCCGCTGCACCTTATATCTGCACACACACTGTCCTACTGTCAGTGCTATGTGCTGTTTACTCCCCGCTGCACCTTCTATCTGCACACACACTGTCCTACTGTCAATGCTATGTACTGTTTACTCCCCGCTGCACCTTCTATCTGCACACACACACACTGTCCTACTGTCAGTGCTATGTGCTGTTTACTCCCCGCTGCACCTTCTATCTGCGAACACACACACTGTCCTACTGTCAATGATATGTACTGTTTACTCCCCGCTGCACCTTCTACCTGCACACACACTGTCCTACTGTCAATGCTTTGTACTGCTTACTCCCCGCTGCACCTTCTATCTGCACACACACTGTCCTACTGGCAATGCTAGGTACTGTTTACTCCCCGCTGCACCTTATATCTGCACACACACTGTCCTACTGTCAATGCGATGTACTGTTTACTCCCCGCTGCACCTTATATCTGCACACACACTGTCCTACTGTCAATGCGATGTATTTACTCCCCGCTGCACCTTATATCTGCACACACTGTCCTACTGTCAATGCTATGTACTGTTTACTTCCCGCTGCACCTTATATCTGCACACACACTGTCCTACTGTCAATGCTAGGTACTGTTTACTCCCGCTGCACCTTATATCTACACACACACACTGTCCTACTGTCAATGCTATGTACTGTTTACTCCCTGCTGCACCTTATATCTGCACACACACTGTCCTACTGTCAATGCTATGTACTGCCCCGCTGCACCTTACATCTGCACAGACACTGTCCTACTGTTAATGCTATGTACTGTTTACTCCCTGTTTCACCTTATATCTGCACACACACTGTCCTACTGTCAATGCGATGTACTGTTTACTCCCCGCTGCACCTTATATCTGCACACACACTGTCCGACTGTCAATGCTATGTACTGTTTACTCCCTGTTGCACCTTATATCTGTACACACTGTCAATGCTATGTATTGTTTACTCCCCGCTTTCCCTTATCTCTGCACACACACTGTCCTCCTGTCAATACTATGTACGGTTTACTCCCCGCTGCACCTTATATCTGCACACACACTGTCCTACTGTCAATGCTATGTACTGTTTACTCCCCGCTGTACCTTATATCTGCACACACACTGTCCTACTGTCAATGCTATGTACGGTTTACTCCCCGTTGGACCTTATCTCTCCACACACTGTCCTACTGTCAATGCTATGTACTGTTTACTCCCCGCTGCACCTTATATCTGCACACACACTGTCCTACTGTCAATGCTATGTACTGTTTACTCCCCGCTGTACCTTATATCTGCACACACACTGTCCTACTGTCAATGCTATGTACGGTTTACTCCCCGCTGGACCTTATCTCTGCACACACTGTCCTACTGTCAATGCTATGTACTGTTTACTCCCCGCTGCACCTTATATCTGCACACACACTGTCCTACTGTCAATGCTATGTACTGTTTACCCCCCGCTGGACCTTATCTCTGCACACACACTGTCCTACTGTCAATGCTATGTACCCCTCCTTACCTCCAACAACCAGCACACCCATTTATATCTAAACTTGCTCTATAAACCAACAGCATGAGTGCACAACTGGAACAGCGGTGTACCTAACCCATTTCAATCACATAACCTTTCATACATAGAAATGTAGCCCTCCTTCTCTGTGTCTAGGGGTATGAACAGAATATGTCCATGGGAAGGGGACACCCACAGCAGCAGAAACCCTTCCACAGGCCACGTTACCCAGGCTCAGACGTCACACATAGGGTCCCTTTTCTCACTGGTACTGAATGACAACAACAGGTTAATGCATATTAAACAGCTCCTTTCTATAACAGAATGTCCACAAGGAACTTGAAGAAACAACAAGGAACCCAAATTCATTAGCCATATTCCTATATATCATAGCATATTTGACTTGGAACCTTTGTAAACGAGTCCATGGCTCAAAGGTATTTATTCTGAATCTAAATAAATAAATATATAGCTCTGGGGAGCATCAGTTAATTAGTGGGAAACACATTCAGCTTTCACATGGGCAGTACGGCCATAATAGCAGTTTTTAGCTGGACCGAGGAGGTCTTTAGGACAGCATTAACTCAGGACCACCGTGATAGCAAAAACTTTAAGAAAGCACACATCAAAGAACAGTTCAAAGTGCCTAACTGACCATTAATCTTCACAGGCACCCACACTCTTGATGACCCCACATCTCTTGCTCTGTCTCCTGGAGGAGGGTGGATGTGATTCCTCTTCACAAAAGTGGGAGCAATGCAGAGGCAGGAAACTACAGACCTATTAGTTTGATTTCAGCAGTAGGGAAGATGATGGTAACACTTCTAAAAGAAATAATATTTAAGTACCTAGAGGCCAGCAGGGCACCGGACCCAAGGCAGCATGGATTCACAGCGGGAAGGTCATGTCAGATGAATCTAAAATATTTCTTTGACTGGGTGACCAAAGTAGTAGACCAGGCAGGGGCTGTGGATGTGGCCTTCCTAGACTTTAGCAAGGCATTTGACACAGTCCTGTACAAAAGATTAATAAACAAGTTAGACAACCTGGGAGCCATCTCAGCGGCCATGGAGAGTCCTTTAAAGGTAGAATTTACTTAGGTAGTGCAATACAGTCATAACAGCCCACTAATTATTCATATAGCAAAAAGACATAGTTAGGTAAAGTTACCATTTCCAGAGCAAGAACTACGTATAGCAAGAAAATAAGAAGGTACATTCAGAATCATGCACCAGTAACTTATCAGATTCGTTGTAAAACTTGATATTTAAACAGGTAGGCTAGCAGGCATCCCTAATTACATAAACAGCATTACAGTAAAGAATTTGGGGGAGAACTGGCATTTCCAGCTTAAGCAGATTGGAAGGAACACTACACAAAAAAAGTGGGTTAGCCCACCTTATGAACCACACTGACCAGCACCGTGATCCTGTCCCCAACAGTATCCAATAACGTCCCCATCCATCATGACAGCTGCACGTTACTTTAATTGATAATATATATCCAGAGAAAGAAGTAATGCAAAGTCCCCCAAGTCCATTACTTAATCCTATGTGAAAGGATTACCAGAAACACTGCCACCAAGATAAAGGTTTAACTTCCGCAGATTTATCTGTAATCCGATGTCGTCTCCCCTGCTCAGCTTTCTAGGAGCAGAAGCCTACAGCCTACGATATGAGAGACAGACACTCTGCCTGGGTCCTTCAGCGTGAGCGTCCAAACAGCATAACCACGTAGGTCCAGTTAAGGCTGAGGATAAGCTATAGTAAAAACGAGCAAGTGCTGTCTCTCTGCGCCTTCTAGTAAATCCAGGTGCTGCGGGCTTCCGATATGAGTCCCGTTCCTCCAGGCCTCTACGGATCCCCAGTGTTGCTTAATTCCTTGCGTCTTCTCGGCGATCATCTGGGTAGCTGCTGATCGCTTAATGGGATCCTGTATTGCTATAAATGGAGCCATGAGTACTGCATCATGTTTCTCCAGCCTCGCCAAAGATTTCTTTCATTTAGAATCCATTGATTGTATTGCGACGAGTATCAGCTACCATGGTGAACACGTTGTTTCCATGCCAGTAGTGGTTTCAGACCACGATGGATCAGGGGCCTTGTCTGCTTTCTGAGTCTTGAGTTTAACAGCTGCAGGAATGGGGTTTTCTTGTTTCACCATATTACTTAAGGTAGCTACCAGAAGCTGGTAAGTTAAGGAAGCTATTTGCCAAAAAAATTCTGAAGTTGTGACAACAAAAACTAATACTGTAATCAATTTAAGCAAGCTGAAGTGTAGAGCACTCTGGAGATTGGCTCTCTGGCACCCCCCCCCACACCTAGTCACTTCTGATATGTCAATTCCCAAAATAAGCCCTTCACAGCCTGCCCAAACTTCCTGCCCAGTTGGTTTCCCTGTGCTCCACAATGAATAGATTAGTACTCAATGATCTAGCCCTTGAAACACATCCCTGTGACAAGGTTGAATATGGCTCACTGAAGCACTGGTGCTATTGTATTTGGGATGTACTATCTCCATTTGACTCCTGCGTGCCACATTTCATTAGGGGGTCATGTCAGCGCAGTGCATAGTTGCCATGTGCTGTGCTGACACAGCACCATATTCTAACATCCCACTCGAGATGGAGTACGCTATCTGAATATTTCCCCTGAGCAAGCCATGGGCAAACTCACATGCATCACTACTGTGTGCATGACACACTTGGCTGGCTCTGAATGTGGGGCTCTAGAGGACTACTATTATGTTTGAATGAAACTGAATTTTGGCTCGTTGTAAACGTTTTTGCCTAAACATGAACAAAACTGAATGCAAAATATTTTTATCAAAAACTTTGCTGTGCCGGCCCGGTGACGCAGAGGGCTGACTCCTTACTCCTTGCCATGGCCATGGCGGTGACCCATGCACCAGATCAAGCACAGGTTGCTGGAGATCGGCACCGGGGGTGTGTGTGGAGCAGGACTGAGCAGCTGACAGGCAGCTCTCCTCTCCAGGGAGGAAACTGAACATCTCTTGACTTCTGGCTGCCTCGCAGTGGAGGTTTGGGGGCAGTACAGGCCAAGGGAGCCAGGACACCAGGCGACTGGGGCACAGGGAACGGGCCAACACCTGAGAAAGAGAGTGCAAGCGCTCCTCCACATGCATGTGCCTCTCTGCCTGGGGCCCTGGGGTAACGGGGAGAAAACAGGGAAAATGCCAGGGGCCAGAGTAGGATGAAGCCACCACCTGGCTCTGGGGGTCAGATGGGATGCACAAAGTGCAACAAGATATCGTCCGTTGGGCGGGCAGAAAGCAGCTGTGGCCTGCCGAGGAGGGAAAAAGAAATGATGAAAAAAAAAAAAACTTTGTTGCCACAGGTTTCATTCAAATCTTTTGATATTAAAAGTTGGAACTGAGATCTTCCAGTAAAAGCCCAAGTTGGAGCTCTAGGTGCAGTCTAGATTCTATGTTCTCCTTTGAGGCCCATATAAAAGCACATCGGTAGACAACTTATCTTAGAAACATTGCATGAATTCATAAACATCTTACATGCTGACACACTCTCCTTGGTGTTCAGTAGACTACACTGTAGCAATGCCATTTTGTGGTCTTCCTAGCAGCTCCTTTAAAGCAGCTGTGTACAGAAACTGGGCAAAAAATTTGACCATACCTTTTTTTCACTATAAAAAAGATTCCAGGCATCTTACAGTTTTATTTGGTGGTTCAATTTTCTAATTCGAGCAACATTTTCCACAGAAATAGCATTGTAGACCTGGAATGGCTCAGGTGTGAAGAACTAAAAAAAGACTTGTGCCGCAGAGCATAGGAGGTACTGAGACAAGTACATTTTTTATTTATTTAGGGATTTGGATCATACCTTTGAGCTCTGAGCTCTTTTACATAGGTTCCACATCAAACAGTGACAAGGACAACAATAACAAACAGTTTACATACAACACTCAAATAGTAGGTAGCTAGTATACAACAAAACAAAATGGTTATATTAAATGCACGCTGAAAATAGAAAACAGTTCTGTTTTCAGCGTGCATTTAATATAACCATTTTGTTTTGCTTTTAGACCACATGCTGACGCAGCGTCTTGTTTTTGTTTTTTTACAATTAGTATACAACAAGGTTACAATGTCATTCATAGTACCAATGGTGATAGTACATCATCAAGAGCATTCAACTAGGGTTAAGGACAGTGTTTGTATGTAGCGAAGGAGGTAAAGAGGTGTGACACCTAGTGTGAGAGTCCGAGGAAGAGTCAAGGTGAGAGGGAGGGGAGACTTGGGGGGGAGGGGAAGAGTGGGCGGCCAAAAGAAGTGGCTTTGTCTAGGAGGTTGGGAGGTAGTGGAAGTAGGTTGGTTTTAAGGTCACATTAGACATATATGCTAATATTTTACTTATTTATAACTAACACTAGATATTTGAGAGCAACATTTTTTGGCACACTGCTGCTTTAATAGAAACATAGAAGTTGACGGCAGATAAGGACCACAAGACCAATCCAGTCTGCCCATTTCTTTTTCTACCTTATAAATGTGCCATCGGCCTTTGCTCTGTCAGTGGCCTATCTATTCATACTCATCTGTATTGCTCCCTTATGCCTATCCCATGCCTGTTTGAAGCCCTGCACTGTATTCATATCCACCACTTCCAGAGGTAGGCCATTCCATGCATCCACCACCTTTCTGTGAAAAAGAACTTCCTCACATATACCATAATAATTATCAATGTGCGAATTCAGCAGCTCACATTCTAATTGGAACAAAAACATTCAATCACATCAGCCCTGTTTTAGAACAGCTTCATTGGCTTCCTGTAGAAGATTTACATGTAAAATTTATTTTGCTGACATAAATATTTGCAGAACACTAGTCATGATTTTTTCATATAGAGTTTCTCCCCATTCTTTCCCTATATCAAAGATGTACCCTGCTGATCAGGGATAGACCCGTGGCAGGCCAGTTCACTGAAAGATAGCAGATTTTTTTCAACAGTTTTTCTCACTTGATGCCTCCATCCTCTCCCTAGTGTTAGCTGGGCCAATCAGGGTTGTCAAAACCGCATAGCTTTGCAGAAGGAACAAGCTCCCTGGCTTACCTGCAGGGGGCGCCGCATGGCGAAACCCACTGTCAATCCTCCCTGGCCAAGGTATGCTGCCTCCTGAAGCTGTCTGCAGACTGGCCTGCCTCCTGATGTACTGATGGTCCTGGCTATTTCATTTTTATTTTTATTTATTTCAATTTTTGGAGAATAATCTTTGAGCGAAATGCTCTCTTTCAAAGGTTCCACGTCAATTGAAATACATGACAAAAACAAACAGGAAGTAACAATGAAAATTATCACAGTTCACAACCACGAGTTTACACTGGAATGACATCACTGGTTCATTTACATCGGAAGAAAATATTCAGGTATGGGGGGAACCATTTACAATAACAATTTGTAGGGGAATCATTTCAACAGAACCAAAAATATAAAACACTTGCAAAATAAAGTACAACCAGGAGAAAACTCTAAGAGCTGGGAACATCTAGGGCAGTAGAGGAGCAGCCCATATTTAGGCTTTGTCAATGTTTCGAGGGAGGGGGAGGAAAGAGGAGATTAGGGCTACAGAAGTGAGGGGACACTGAAAGAGGGCTTGGCCAAGAAGGCAGAGAGGTTTCAAGTTTGGGACCCTATAGGACCACTATAAAAAATAAGCACTCAGACTGACAGTGGGAGACAGTTAAAGTAAGTACAAAGGCAAGGAGTGTGAGGGGTGGAGAAGGCAAGGGGCCAATCCCACTATCAACCAAACAGGACACCAAAGGAACCAGGGCCGGAGCTACCGTGTTACCTGCATACACAGGTTTCATTTCACATAAAAACGTTTAGGCAGAACCTACTTTCAAATGATTTAGTGTCGGGGTACAACAAAAACAAGAATAACAGGGATTGGTGCAGATCAGCTGTTACAGAAATTAGACAGTACACTCTCAGCAGTCCCACAAGCAATTACAAGTAGGTGCAGCAACAAATAGACATTGGTGTGATACAATTTCCATTTGGGACAGTAGACAGAGCAATCTGAGCACGTTCTCGGTGCAATTATAGGTAGGTGCAGCGTCGTACAAATAGATTCTGAAACTCATTCATTTACAGTGTAAGTGCCATAAGCATGAGAATAAGCTTAGAGTTCAGAGGAATCCTGTCATAGCAAGAGCAGGTCTCAGAAGGGTAGCGTGCAGTAGGGAGGGCAGCTTGGAATTAAAAAAGTTTGGCTGAGTGACAGGTCTTTAGGGTGATGGGTAGGTTATTCCACTGTCTAATGCATCTAAGACAGAAACAGGATTGGCCCAGGGCAGTTTTCCTCCTAAAGGGCAGAAAGGAGCATCGTACAAATCCTCATGTGGAGTCATTGTTATTTACAGGGGTAAAGACAGTCATTATACCAGGGGACAGTAGTCCATGCAGGGCCTTGTGACCTAGGATAAGTGTGTGGTAGCTCTACCAACCGACCGTCTTGAAAGGAAATGTTGTACGTCTATCGCCTCTGTTGTGACCTTCACTCCAAACTCATTTTGTTTGTTCCAAAAGTTAGAATGAAGATAGCAGCAAGTTGTTCCTTTAGTATCAGGACAGCTTTGTTTATGGAACTCCTTCTACGAGAAAATCACATCGGTGACCTCAATGACTGAATTGTATTCACCAAAGAAACCTTTTTTTTTTTTTTATTCCCACTTGCTTAAATGGCTCATAATATGATGTGTTTTATATATGTAGCACCCTTGTTCCCCGGGGTTACTAGAATCCCATTAGAATCCGTAGCAGGCAGGGATAGGCAGCCTGTGAAATGCCAGTTAAATGGGTTTCACACTGTCATACTCTGTGTTCCGTCTCAGCTGAGCTGGAGGATGATGTAATCTTAGAACTCTCGCAGCGGCATGAGCCACACTCTTGTCCAGCTCCTGGAGAGATAGCTTTAGAATATTCAGTTTAGAGTGCAGTGAGTCTGCAGTTGGAGTTCAGTGGAGGAGGCTGCAGGTAGTGCAGCTGCTCTCTTCAGCTCTGTAAAAGAGCTACCCAGTCATTTGTTGTATTTGTTTCTCACCCTAGTTTGGGTCAACATCAGCCAAGTGGTGAAATGGTGGAAACCCAGCCCAAAGGTTTTCACAGTGCCCCATTCCAGAAGGGATGGGGTGAACTCCAGGATTCAGGGGTAATCCCCTGGTCCAGCCTGGACTTTTCTTCTGAAGCTGCCTGTGATTCAACTGCTCCGTGAGTACTGTGGTTTTGCTGGAATAGCCCTGGGGCACCTGCATTCCTTGTGGTGAATTTCTCTCTGACAAAGGGAATTTTTCACCCAGTTCTATCAATCTGCAACTCCCATAAGAAGGCAGAATTCCTGACCAGGGAGATTGCTGCTACTAGGAACTGACCGGCTCAGCTGTTTCGAACTGTGGACAGGCTGTGCAACCCAACCTGTCTACAAGTTAGGAGAGCTTTTTTGCAATTAGAGTGCGAGGAGCTCGCTCGCGTTTTTGCTAATAAGGTGGCTAATATCAGGGCAAATCTGCGTCCTGTGGCTTCTAAGGGGGCTGCGGTTGAACAGCGTGAGTTCACACTGCCTCAGTTTTCATGGTGTTCCTTCAGCAGACCTGATTTTGTGGATGTCATGAGGATTATCCATGGTATGCGCCCTACGAGCTGTAGTTTGGATCCTGGACCAACTTCCCTAATATTGGGTTGTTGTGACATCATCGGTCCAATCCTTGTGCAGATAGTTTGGTGCTCCCTGAAAGAGGCTGTGGTGACACCGCTCCTGAAGAAAGCTACCTTGGACCCAGACTGTTTTGCAAACTACAGACCTATCTCAAACCTACCCTTCATTGGGAAGGTGACTGAGAAAGTAGTGGCGGTCTAATTGGAGAACCATTTAACCATCCATGACATATACGAACCCTTCCAATCCGGTTTTCGTAAAAGACATAGCACCGAGACTGCACTGGTTCAGGTGCTTAACGATCTCCTGAGGGCGAGAGACCAGAAGAGACATTCTATTCTAGTTCTTCTTGATCTCTCTTCAGCTTTTGACACCGTGGATCACGTGGTGTTGTTAGTACGCCTGAGGCAGATCTGTGGAATATCGGGAACCGTCCTCGGATGGTTCACCTCATTCCTCACTGGGAGATCACAAAGAGTTGTGTCGGGGATTTTTTCCTCTGGCCCAATTCCTTTGTTATGTGGGGTGCCTCAGGGTTCTGTGCTATCTCCCATGTTATTTGTGGTGTATATGCTGCCCCTCGGAGACATTATAAGACAGTATAAGCTGAGGTTTCATTGCTATGCAGATGATACCCAGCTCTACCTGTCTTTCGCTCCTGACCAGGATGGAGCTCTCTCGGTGTTTAAAAACTGCCTGAAAGAAATCCAGGATTGGATGGATTCTAGTTGGCTGAAGGTGAACTCAGAAAAGACAGAGGTTTTGGTTGTGGATCCGGGTTGTTGGATAGAGAGGTCAACTGTGGGTGCACCCTCAGGAATTTTTCTTGGGGGCGTATCACTTCCAACCTCTGAACGAGTGCGTAACCTAAGGGTTATCTTGGATGACAGGCTGACACTACAGTCACAAGTGTCAGCAGTCATCAAGACTTCCTTTTATCATCTTAAGAATATCGCTAGAGTGAAACACCTTGTTCCGTCTGACTCGTTACTAACGTTGGTCCACGCCTTTGTGTCCTCACGCTTGGACTACTGCAACACCCTGTATTTTAGGCTTTCTGGGGTTGAAGTCTGCTGCCTCCAGCTAGTGCAGAATGCAGCAGCATGGGTTTTGACTGGGACAAGCAGGTCTTGCCACATCTCCCCCGTGCTGCGTGATCTGCACTGGCTTCCTGTTAGGTGGCAGATCACCTTTAAAGTCCGTTTACTGACTTTTAAAGCCCTACATGATCAGGGTACAGCTTATCTGAAAGATCTCCTTGTTTCTTACTGCCCGGGCCGATTACTCCGCTTGGCCGATGAGGGGTTGCTAGAGATTCCAAGAGTGAGCCTAAATTCATCTGGTTGCAGAGTTTTCTCTTATGTTGTTCCCACTCTTTGGAATTCTCTACCCCGTCGCTTGCGGCAGTGCACATCCATGGAGGAGTTTAAGAGGGATTTAAAAACTTATTTGTATCAGTCTGCCTTTTTAGATTATTGATTGTGATGTATTATTCTGAGATTGAAGTTTTTATCTGTGTTTTATCTGTGTTTTATTATGCTTGTACAGCGCCTTGGAAATTTGAAAGGCGCTTTAGAAATTAAATGTATTATTATTATTATATTCTGAGTTTTTAAAAGTGTCTGCCTATGTTGGAGTCTAGTGAGAGACTGTCCAAGTACAGAACTTTTAACAAAGTAGTATGTTAGATGTGAAATACATTTTGAGATAGCATCTACAGTTTTCCGCAGTTGTGTGATGTTATTAACCAGATGAATGGCTGACTATAAGCTTGGGAGCAAAAGGTGGGAGACCCCCCATCTGGAGTGACCAGTTTGCCACTCTGGGTTCTGATGGGCTTCAGTGTGTAACGTATGTTAAATGTGATGAACATTTCAAGACAGCGTCTACAGAGTTTCTACACTGTGGGGTGTTATTAACCAGGTGAATGGCCGAGTATACTGTAAGCTTGGGAGGGAAAAGGTGGGAGACACCCCTCATCTGCACTGACCAGTTTACCTCTCCAGGTTCTGATGCACACCTTTACTTTCTCTTCAGTGCATCTAGTCAATGCCTAAGAAAAGTGTTATCCCTGTAAGAGGGTTATTTTCTTCCATTTATCCCAGTGCTAGTGGGTTTTTGGAAGTTCTGAGCCTGGATGTGCTCCTTTGTGGTCGTGTGTACCACTGTCACATGCCTCATGATGTATGGGAAAGTGTCCTCGTACTGGCCATGTGTGCCTAGTCAAGGGAAGAGTAACAGTACCTGTGTGTGCCAACCTGCATTTCAGAACTTGAGAGTGCACTGTTTGTGTTCAGTATGCCTATGCTAAATGGGAATTTCAGGAACTTCTGTACCTCAGTAAGAACAGGTTACTCACCTGTAACAGTAGTTCTAGGAGTGGTATATGTTGTTCATCCACACTGTCTGGCATTGTTCCTTTCCCCTTTAAATCTTGCCGGAAGTCTTCAAGCTGGCTCCTCCCACCCACCTGGGTGGTAAATACCTCGGCTCCACCCCATGACGCTAGATCTAGCCCGCTGGAAGCCAGGTTGTGCGCCTAAAGCCGGGGAGGTAGGGTGGGTGCGAGTGGATGAACAACATACACCACTCCTAGAACTACTGTTACAGGTGAGTAACCTGTTCTTCTAGGAGCGTGGATATGTTGTTCATCCACACTGTCTGGCAGACTCCAAGCAGTTCTCTGGGAGGAGGGAGGCAAGGCGCACACCGCCTACTTAGGGAACAGAATTTGGAGAACAGAGGCCCCAAAACCCGCATCCTGGCGTGACTCTAGGTCGATGTGGTAATGGGTAATAAAGGTGTTTGCTGACTTCCAGGTAGCGGCCCGACAGAGTTCCTGGATAGGGATGTCCCGGAAGCAGCCACCAAGCAGCGTGTATGGCGGGTAGAATGAGCCCTTTTCCTTTGGGCTCCTTACCCACCAATTCATAGCACAGACATATGCATGATGTAATCCATCTCGCAATAGTCCGGCAGCTGCAGGTCTGCCAAGCGGCTTCAGCGTAGGTGACAACAGCTGGCAAACCTCTCCCTGAATTTCCGCCGTCCTCTCCTTATAGTAGGAGAGAGCATGCCTGAGGTCCAGAGTATGGAGCCTGTACTCAGCATCCGAGGTGTAGTTAGGGTAGTATACCGACAGAGTCAACACCTGGTTGAGGTGAAACTCTGACATCACCTTGGAGGAATTTTTGGGTGGGCGCGGGACAACTTTGTCCCTGTGAAAGACCAGATAGGGGGAGTCCACTGAAAGCGCCTGGAGCTCCCCCGTCCTTCTGGCTGACGTGATAGCCACCAAGAAGGCCGTCTTCCACGACAAGTGCGAAAGCACAGACTTGTGCATGGGTTCGAATGGCTTGCCCATGAGCTTTGCCAAAACCAGCAAAAGATCCCACGGAGGTGGAGGTTCACGCACTGGAGGGGATATGTGATCCAGGCCTTTGAAAAAGCGCCCGATCACCTTTTCCTGAGCCAACGTCGGCTGACCAACCCGCGCCCAGTAGGCCGATATGGCTTCTAGGTGCACCCTAAGGGTCGATGACCGAAGACCCCCTTTGGAGAGGGACCAAAGGTAGTCTAGAATGTTAGCCACAGAGCAGGATAGGGGGTCCAGGCTTTTGCCCTGACACCAAATGGAAAATCTCTTCCATTTGAAGGCATAACATTTCCTGGTTGATTCTTTTCGAGATGCCTCAACCACGGTGTAGACATCTTCAGAAAGACCCAAAGCCTGGAACTCTAGCCGCTCTGGAACCAGGCTGTGAGGTGCAGGGATTGAAGGTCTGGATGAAAGACCCTCCCCTGGTTCACTGATATCCGGTCTGGGCGTGTACACAGCCGCTCCGGGGCCCTGCAGCCGAGGCTGAGGAGATCTGGATACCGGAACTGGTGTGGCCAATCTGGGGCTACCAGGATCACCCTCGCCTTGTCCCTCCTCACCTTGAGTAACACCTTGTGGATCAAGGGAAATGGAGAAAGGTGTAAAGAGGCCTGGGGTCACGGCCTCGAGAAGGCATCCCCCTGCAGCGAACCCTGCTGAGGGGGGCGGGCATGGTACAGCCTCAGCTTGGTGCTCTCCCTGGAGGCAAACAGGTCCACCAACGGTTTGCCCCAACGAGAGAACAGGTCGTAAGCTACCTCTGGATGGAGAGACCACTCGTGGGATGTCTGGCCTAAGCAGCTGAGAGCATCCGCCAGTTGGTTCGTGACTCCTGCCACATGGATGACTAGGAGATCCGCCTCCAGCCAGCTGACAAAGGTCCAGATCCGGAGCACCTCCTTGCATAGCAGACGGGAGTGCGTGCCGCCCTGTTTGTTGAGGTAGTACACGGTCGTGGTATTGTCCGTCTGGACTTGAACTACTTGACCCCGGAGCTGAGGAGCGAAAGCTGACAGAGCCAATCTGACTGCCCTGAGCTCCAGCAGGTTGATGTGGCATCGGGACTCCTCCAGGGTCCAGAGGCCGTGGGCCCTGTTGTCCCCCATGTGGGCTCCCCAGCCCATGAGAGAGGCATCGGTCATAAGGACGACCGTCGGCTCGGGCAGACAAATGGGATTCCTTCCTGCAGATGACTCGGGACGGTCCACCACCGGAGAGCATCCCACATCCTCTGGGTGACTGTGATCAGCTGGTCGAAAAGACCCTGATGCTGAGACCACTGGGCAGCCAGCTCCCACTGAAGGGGGTGCATGCGCAGTCTGGTCCAGCGGACCACTGAAGTGCACGCCGCCATGTAACCCAGGTGGCACAGAAAGTCCCGGGGAGGCACAGTGCCCAACCAGAAATGATTGGGCAAGGAGGAGAGACCTCTGCCCTGTCCGCTGGGAGCGAGGCTCTGGCCGACGAGAGCAAGCTCTGCCCCGACGAAGCCCATCACCTGAGAAGGTACGAGTTCCGATTTGGCCTCTTTGATCAGAAGGCCCAAGTGTGAGCAGGTTCGGAGGGTCAGGTCCCTGGACCTCTCCACCTCCTGAAGGGAGGAACTCGCCAGGAGCCAGTCATCTAGGTTGGGGTAAATATGAACCCCCTGACGCCATAGATGGGCTGCCACCACTGCGATGCATTTGGTGAAGACCCTTGGGGCCGATGACAGGCCGAACGGCATGGCTCTGAACTCGTACAGGGTCCCTTCGACCCTGAAGCAGAGGAACCGCTGATGGGACGGACGGATAGGGACGTGGAAAAAAGCGTCCTGAAGATCCAGTGTACAGAACCACATGTTTCGTTCCAGAGATGGTATGATCTGGTTCAGAGTTACCATCTGAAAGGTGCGAGACCTGAGATACCGATTCAGGTCGTGCAGATCTAAAATGGGGCGCCAACCCCCCGTCTGTTTGGGCACCAGGAAATACCTGGAGACAAAGCCTGGGTCTGAAGGAGGATCCGGCACTCGGGCCACCGCCTCTTTGAGGAGGAGTAGCGCAATGTCGTCCCGAAGGGCAGACTGGGTGACTGAGATCCTTTCCTCTCGTGGGGCATGGGCTCGGCTGGGAGGGAACTGCTCGAATTCTAGGGGCAGACCCTGCTCGACCACTTCTAGAACCCACCTGTCCGAAGTGATACCGGACCAGGCGGAAAGGAAATGGGGGAGCTGGCCCCCATGGGAGGACCCAGAGCTGGTGTGACAGGTACGGGGGAGGCCACCCCCGGCCCGTCACTGGGCAGGCTTAGAGGAGGAGGAGGAGGAGGCACCTGGACCAGCACCTCTGCCTCCTTTGCGGGGCTGCTGGGGACCTTGCTTGGGCCTAGGGCACCAAGTCTGGGCCTGCTGCTGTTGCTGACCCCCCTGGAAGGGTGGTTGTCTGACCGCAGGGGAAGAATGTCGAAAGAGCTTCTTCCTGTGCTTCTGCTGGTTCTTACTTGAAGAACCTTTAGCAGAGGTGGCATCTAAGGTGGCATTAGACTGTTCGATGCGCTGCAGATGACCTGCCACTCCTGGCCTGAAGAGGGCGGTGCCAAGGAAGGGCACATCAGCTAGCTTGTGCTGAGTATCCATGGGAAAGGAGGATAACCTCAGCCAAGCCCTGCGGCGAGTGGATACCGCTGCAGCTAGTGAACAGGCACAGGAATCACCCATGTCCAGTGCAGTCTGGAGCTGTTGTTTAGCAACAGCTCTGCCCTGGTCCCTGACCTGCTTGACCATGGTCTGCATGTCAGCTGGGAGGTGAGGAAGAACTTCGTCCAGTGACCCCAAAAGGGCGTGAGAGAAGTGTGCCATAATCACTGCTGAGCTTGCCTGATGAAGGCCCAAGGAAGATGCTGCATAGACCTTCTGGGCTGAGTGGTCCATAAGTTTGGACTCCTTGTCCGGAGGGTGGTCAGTATCCGCCGAGCTGCCCGTCCGCCTGAACAATGAGGCAGTCACAAGTCTTTCCGCCGAGGGGTGCTCAGTAAACCCCGCCAAGGACCCTGTGGGTACAGCGTACTTGCGTGCCATGCAGGCAGACGGAGCTGGGCAGGAGGCAGGACGCTGCCAGAGTTCCAGGGCCGGGCCAGCTATGGCTTCGGCGACTGGAAAGGCCTCCGTAGGGGTATCCCCCCTCTTAAAAATATCCATAAGGGGATATTCTGCCTTCTTCTGAATAGGCTGCAGGGGCATCCCCGTGGACTCAGAAATGAGCAGGAGGATGCCCTGGAAGGAGGAAGGCCCTTCTTCCAGGCCTGACACCGATAGCTCATCGTGAGAATGAAGGCCTGTATTATCTGAATCGGAGGAGTCCAGATACAAAGGCTGTCCACCTAAATCTCCCTCGATACGCCAAGGGCGATCAGGGGTGACTGTAATTGACAGTCTGTGAGGGAGACCCGAAGACTGTCGGTCCTCCTTGGAGGGAACCCCTCCAAGGGGCAGCTTTGGTGGAGGTTCCACCAATATTGGTGAGGATGTAACCGGCCACGCCGGAAGGCGCACCGGAGCCCCCGAAGGGACCGGTGCCATAGAAATCGGTGTCGGAGCAGGCCGAAGAGGCTGAGGCCAAGTGATAGCCGGGAGCGATGAGGAAGCCGGCTTCTGGCCTGCTAGCAGCAGTTGCTGCCACATAAGATCCTCACAGCGTCGACGGATCTTCCGTCGAAGCCTCTCCTCATCCGAGGAGGATGAGGAATGGTGGCGGCGCCTCTTCCGGGAGTGTTTGTGTCCTTTCTTGGGTTGACCGACCAAAGAGGACTTACTCCTCGATCGAGACCGACGGTGTCGGCTTTGTCGATCGGGAGAAACCGGACTCAGTGAAAACCGAGGATCCAGTTCTTGTCCCTCGATCGGGAGGTCTGCGGGACGGGTCTCCTCGTCGGGGAAGGAGAGAATAGGCGTTCTCTCCAAAGAATCATCAACAGGTGTCGGTGACAACGGCTCGATGGGGTCAAGAGAAATCTCAGCTGGTTCAGCCGTCTCCTCGACTTCTGTGCCTGGTCCAGACGGAAGGTCTGAAAAACCGGCAGCCGAGGAGGCGATCTCGACCGTAGTCGAGACCTCGGACCGCTCCCGGTCCCAGGAGCGTCTTCTTCGACCCGAAGAAGAAGGTTTAGGATCCTTTTTCCTAGAACGGGAGGAGTGCGAGCCAGAAGGAGCCTCAGCTGGCCAAAGCTTGGGTGGCTTCCTCCTCAAAGGCCGCCATTTGCTCGAGCTGCTCGGCAGATCTCGCAGCCGCGGAAACCACCCACCTGACCTCCTTAGATTTTACTGGTGGATTGCGAAGCTCCGGTCTCCCCAGCTTCAGGCGCGCCTGGCGATCCTCAAAAGCGGTCGGATGGAAGGAAAGCGCCAAATGGTACATTCAGGTATCATGAACAGTACCCGAGGCAGTAAACGATGAGAGGTGGGGTCGGTCGCGACATTTTCTGTCCGCAAGGACAGCGGCGAACCCGGGGACGACTTGTCATCCATGTCCGAATCCAGTCGTAAACTCTTATGAGTTTCAAAGCGAGAAGATGCGTGAAACCCGTCAAATTGAATCCAGGGCCTCAATCGCTGCAGAAAAGCACGAGGGAACCTGTATCTTCCAGCGGAAAGGAAGATCTGGCGTCATGGGGCGGAGCCGAGGTATTTACCACCTGGGTGGGTGGGAGGAGCCAGCTTGAAGACTTCCGGCAAGATTTAAAGGGGAAAGGAACAATGCCAGACAGTGTGGATGAACAACATATCCACGCTCCTAGAATCTGCATTTCCAGTATGAGTAACCCTGTGGGGGTCCATCTTCACTTTGTATTATTCCTACTTTGTTACATGAATACAACCCACACTCTAGAACCCCAACCTGGCTTGGACAGTATTGTTATTGCTTTCATTATGTCTGGATTTACTTGGGTGTCCCTGACCGGAAGTGCAAACCTAGCACCACTGTGAGTAGCTGTTTTCTCCCAAGGTCCTGGGTTGATGGCCATGGTATGGTCCCACCACCAGGTGTGTGCCAGTCAGTAGCCACACTTGGCTGCCTGTCTGTAATAGCAGGCTAGCCACCTTATAAAGATGGGCACATTCTCAGAAATAAAGTGTTGTACTTTATATAAACCCCTCTTTTACCCCTAAATGCTATGTGGTGAGAGGAGCAGCCTGCTAGTGTTAAACAAGGGGCCAGTGGGGGGTACATATTATTAAGAATTGTATTCTGACGATGTTATAATGTGCTACGTGAATATATATGTAATTTTACAAGGTATGGTTGTCAAAGTAGACTTTTATTGAATTTTAATATACCGTACAGTTCCTTGAGCATTTTCATGGAAAGACTTTATAAACTAAATCCTTAACTGATTTACTCCCATCTTTCCAGTACTGCTTGTGTCACCATTTCCTGTACCCCTCTGTTACTGAAACCCTTTTTGTTGCCTATGCCTTCTCTCACCTGTAGTGCAATAATTTACTCCTCTCAGGACTTTCCAGGGCCCTCCGTTTTCAATAATAAATTGTTTATAATGCAGATCCCACCCACCCACTCACCACCCACCCTGGAATGAAGACGCTCTGGCCCAGATGGTATGCATCCCGGGTTTTAAAGGAAATGAGTGATGTTCTTGTTGGGCTTATTACAAAAATCCTTCAGTCCTCTTTGGACAGTGGCGATGTAGTAGAGGGTTGGAGATGAGCAGTGGTGACTCCATTACACAAAAAGGGTAACAGAACTGTATGCAAGAATTATAGGCCGATTTAGCTTGATGTCTGTTATGCAAGATCTTGGAAAAATGATTAAACATTGTTAAAGATGAAATAGACATCCACATTACTATCAACAATCTGTTTAACAGTACACAGCATGGATTTACTAAGGGAAAGTTTTGAGAAACTAATTTACTAGCGTTTTTTGATAGGGTAAGCAGGGTACTCGACCAGGGGAGCCCAGTGGATGTCGTTTTTTTAGACTTTAGCAAAGCATTTGATGAAGTCCCACATAAGGAACTGGTGAAGTGTTTAATACACCTAGGACTAAACCCTAGGTTAACAGCATGGATCAATTCTTGGTTGACACATAGAGTACAGCAAGTGGTATTACGT
Organism: Neoceratodus forsteri; assembly: GCA_016271365.2. NCBI lineage: Eukaryota > Metazoa > Chordata > Ceratodontiformes > Ceratodontidae > Neoceratodus > Neoceratodus forsteri. Next base: position 46,780,702 of record CM057455.1, read on the forward strand.
GTAGTAGCATTCAAGCTGGCAACCATAATTAGTGGTGTTCTGCAGGGCACAGTGCTTCTGGGTCCCTGCCTTTTGAATACTTACATTGCAGCAATGCAAGGTAATGAGAAAGTGCAGCTGTCCAAGTTTGCCGAGGACACCAAACTGGGCTCTGTGATTACTAGCAAGGAAGAGATGGATCATTTTCAGTATGAACTGCTGAAGATCGAGTAGTGGGGACACAACCATAAATTAGAATTTAATATTGAGAAATGTTCAATCATGCATTTTGGTGCTGATAACAGCAGAGCATCGTATGTGTTGGGGGGGACAAATCTTGAGGACCGTTTTGGAGGAGTGCAACCTGGGAATAATATTCACCACGATGATCTCTGTTCTTCTGGTTCATTGGATCAATTTAAGCATAATTTTAAGTTGTACTTACTGTCTTTAGAAGTGTGACGCTGTTTTGTTTATTCATACTACGATCTAGGAGCTTAAGAAAGGCTTTGGCCTATATATGCTCTTTGGTTACACATAATATGTTAGCTCCTTTCCAAAAACAAGTAATGATCTAATTTACCTCTGAACTGATTCTTATCTTTGCACAAGACTACTTCTTCAGGAAAATTACTCCAAGGGTTAACTACTCTTTGGGTGAAAAGGGCTCTCCATTTTTTATTATTACATTTTGTACTGTTTTGTTGTAATTTGTGTCCTCTTGTGGTCATATTGTGATATTTAAAGCTAAGGTTTAGTTCAGAAAAAAATGCAGACTCTTTCACAAGATTGTAGCACAAGAGCATATCTCCCCTAATCCTTCGAGTGTGAAGGGACATGAGATTCAGTTTATGCAGTCTGTCTTCGTAGGATAGAGTTTTGCAGTCACAGAGCATTTTTGTTGTTTGTCTCTGGACTTTTTCCACTTTGTCCCTGTTGTTTCCTTTTACTGGTCCCCACAAACAGCTCCCATACTCTAAAGGTGGTCTTATATAGGCTCCATATAGGGGCATAACTACATCTGCTTCCTTACTTTAAAAATGTCTTTTAATTGTCCATAGAATCAGTTCAGTCTTAACTGCTTGTGTCTGGCAATGCTTTTCATAAGTCAGTTTGTTGGATATAATTATCCCTAGACCTTACTCCTCATTGGTAGTTTTTAGTGGGACAGTACTCATATAGCAGGTAGCTTCCCTGTTCTGTTTTCCCATGTGTGTCACACTGCACTTGTCAAGAGTTAAGACACATACCTGCCTCTTCTGCCCACTGAAACATACTATTTAGTGCCAACTGAAGTTTGCATTAGTCATTATTATCAGAAACTACACATGCAGGTTTTCCATCATCGGCATATTTGCTGACCCAGACTTCGTTATTATGTCCCAGTTTAGGTATGAAAAATTGGAATAGAAATGGGCCCAATACAGACCCTTGTGGTACACCACTAGTTACCTGGGCTGCAGATTACAGATCTCCATTAGTACTGAGCTGTTGTGTTCTATCTTTTAGCCAGCTACATACCTACCCTATTATAAGCTGATCAAAGTTGAATTCAAGCAATGTTTTAATAATTTCCTTACGCAGAACTTTATCAAATGCCTTGGATAAGTCTTACTAGATACAATCAACTGGGTATCCCTAATCCAAAGCATACAAGGTTTTCTCATAAAAGCTTAACTGACTGGTAATGCAAGATCTGCTGGGTCTAAACCCATGTTGGGTTGGATCAAGAAGGCCTCTGTCACTTATGTTGTTATACGTAACATCCTTAATGACAGATTCAAGAGTCTTGCCAATTACCGATGTTAAACTGATTGGTCTGTAATTACTACAATCAGTTTTGGAACCCTTTTTATGAATTAGTATTACTATTGTGGTGAGCCAGTTCAGTGGAACGAATTGCTCATGTAGGGATTTTTTATATAACATGACCAATTTTTGTTTAATGTGTTATTCTTGTTTGTTTTTGTTACTTGTCTTTGGTTATTGACAGGTCGAGCCTGAAAATGGACTACTTCAAGTGTTCTTACCCGATTAACAAAATTTTAAATAAAAAATACGAAAAAAAATCTGAGTCCTACGAGACATTGCGACCAGATCAAAAGAAAAGCTTTCCAGATACTGAGCTATATAAAGAAACGTACTGTATAAACAAAAAAAAAAGAGAGAGAGAGAGATGATTTTGCCACTGTATTGCTCGATGATTAGACCCACTATGAATACTGTGAACAGTTTTTGGCCCCTTCCACTAAAATGGAAATCCATCAAGTAGACCGTATGCAACACAGAACTACTAAAATGAGAAATTTGCAGCACTTTAAGTATGAGGATAGGCTGAGTAGTCTAAACTTGTATACACTGGAATATCATAGGATGGGAGGGGACCTGTGCTTGGTCTTCTGTGCATTTAATAGTTTCAATCTTTCAGACAGTGCAGGCCCCGAACTTAAAGGGACACTGCTAACCCCTTTAGGTTTCAAGGTATTCCTAGTTCAAAAAACACAGTTTATGACTGCCAATATTCTGTAAAGATTGCTGATGTAGCTGGTAGTTTGATTCTGACTAATTTTTTTCTTTAAAAAAGTGAACAAGAGACTGCTCACCATATTGGTGTTACCACACAAACACAGGTTTGTTTACATTCCTTGATCAGCTACAACTGCACCTTTCCTGGACTTGGAAACACCCACAACACAGTCCAACCCCTCATGATGCAGTGAGAGTTTAGGAGGTTACTGCCTCATGGTGACTGCTGTTTGGGTGTTTTTCTAATGCTCAGGAAGTATGCTGTTGGACAGATCCAGGATTGTAAACAGAGCAAGGTTGTTTATAAACTAGAAAATAATGGCTGGGTAGGGGATTATAATGAGAATTTGACCCCCCACCCTGAGGTGTGGATGCCATATAAACCCGAGGCGAAGCTGGGGGTTTTAATAAGGCATCCCACACTGGTAATAAGGTGAGTTTTATACACCTACCCAGCCTTTATTTTATATAATTGCTAGCCAGTGTGTTTTTGCCACAGCAATTATATAAAACAAACAGAGAGCGACGTGGACTGCAATCAGGTTTCAGCGCAGTCCGCAGTCTGAAGCAAGTGCCAGAAAAAAAAAGTCAGCTGTGTTTTCTTTTTCTTTTCCAGCATCAGCTGAGAAACAGATATTTTTTTTACAGAAAAAATTAATTTACCGCCAACTGCGAGGGGCAGTGAAGTCTGCCATGATACAGAACTGCCCTAGGGGAATGTAGAGTAGAGGAAGAACAGTGACACGATGCATGTTCTGAGGGAAACCCGACACTTGTTTGCCGTTTTAACCAGTTGGCTACAATGGCAGATTTTAACTGGGTTTCCCTATGGGAAAAACGGTGGTCAGTAATTATTATACATTAGCATACATTTCAGTCCTACTAAACAAAGAGACAGACATGACATAAGCAGTAACATAAATGAATTTTAGAGAAGGTATGCAAGCATAAAATGCAGGTTTTTAGTTCAAAATAATATGATGAAAAGCAGGTTGCCAGTGGCCCTTTAAAGATGCACACTATAATACGAGGTCTCGTGTGGTCCAGTTTAAAGGTTGTGTAATCTGCACTAAATGAAGAGCGATGTGGTTCTTGGAAAGGGCGGTATCAGTAAGGAACAGTCTACCACTTGACTTAGTGAGTAACAGCACAAGGCAGGAATTTAAAACACAATTTGATAACTACTGTATTGCCAATATAATTACAGGGTAGAGTTCTTAAATTTGTGGAGCGTATAAGGACAAATTGTCCATTTAGCGCATAACATACCTCTGAACCTACAAATTCAATCCTCTATCATCTCCACTTTTAGTTCAACCCCATGTCTGCTATAAAACTGACTAGTTTCTTTTAAAAATTCTTCTTGGCTTCACTGATTCCTATCATTCTGGCAACATCACTCTCTGCTCGTATAATTTATTTATTTTAAAAGATTTACAGGGAATGACAGACTGAGATGGGTATCAGTTTGTTTCCATTTGTGTCCTGGCAGATCCCATGTTCACTGCTTCTCCAGCACTTCACAATCCCTCCTAACCTGCTCTGCACCACAGCTGGAAATATCCCATATAGACCCCATATCTAGCAGTCTACTTACTGCCGGGAATGTCTCCAAAACGATCCTTCTGACGTGCAGTCTCTTTCCCATCCACCTCATCATGTGGGACTTCCTCATTCCTCTCAAACAGCGACAGCAGTTGCTCCTTTGGGATGCTGTATCCTGCACATTAGAAAGAGCAGGAATTGAATAAAATGAAAGATGAATTGTACCTATGTCTGCTCATACTTGTAAATTGACATACCATGGTCCATAACTGCAACAGCATTCCATCACAGATTATGGGCAACGATTGTTCACCTCTGAAACCAAATTATTACTTTGCATACTTACATATTCCTGAATCCTGTGTTCTCTCCTTATGTACATATTTCTAAACACCCTGTTGTCTTCGTATTTACATATTCCTGCAACCTTGTTCTCTAGGTTACATATTCTTGCACACACTGTTCTTTCGATGCTTACCTTATCACACCGCTTGTTGCCCCAGACTTGTGTACCCATAACCCCCCCCCCCACTGGATGTGTATATGTTGCACACAGATTAGGTTCTGTTTAGGCCTGTTATCAAATGGTTAATATACCTATGCCTCACTGGCAGGGACTCCACCAATCAGAGATCAATGTAGGTGCACAGCTGTATAAACCAGGGTTTTTGGCACAGAAGTGGGGGGGGGGCACGCTAAGTTTAGAGGTGGAAGAAGGAGGAGGAGGAGGAGTATAAGACAGCAGGGGCAACAGCCTGCTCTCTGAGAAATCTGTGGATTCCATGAGTGGCAGAAGCAGAAATGTGTAGTGAGTGATGTGGCGGTGGCTGCTAGTTTGGGTCAGGGTCCTACCCCACTAAGATTTGCTCTTTCAGAGTCTCTCCTGGCAGGGCTATTGCCAAACTGCTGGCAGGAGAGAGAAAAGCAGTCAGGGACAGGACATCATAGTGGGAGAGAGAGCCATGGGTGTTACTAAAGGAAGAGAGAGACTGGTGGGAGAGGATGGAGCCCAGGAGACATTGGGACAAGGGCTGGCACCAGAGCGGTAATGCCAAACCAGTAGTGCAGCTTCAGTGGTGCTCGGGGAAGCAAGCAAGAGTAGACAAGAGAGAAGCATGACACCTAGAGAAAAGGAAGGACAACCAAGTTATGCTGTGAGTGTGGGAACATCTCCCCTGTTGCGTGTGAAGGGGGCTGTCACCTGCCTAGGTGCAGTTCTATGTGTTTCAGTGAATGGGGGATAGAAGAGAAGCAGCCACAAGTTGAGATGGATATTTCTGTTGAGCCTGTCTCAAACCTCCGAGGAGAGAGAGAGAGAGAGAGACAGAGGAATGGAACACTGTCTGCCTCAGGGTTATGTTTGGCCCCAATGAAATGCTGCCCATAACTGTTTTAGTGGCCATCTCGGATCAGTGGATCTGTGCCTAGAATAATGGTGGGAGCCATATCGGCCTTGTCTAACCACTACTTTCCTGTAATGTGACCCCTGCAGTCTTGATTGTAAATATGTTTACATGGCACCATGAAGTTCTGGTTAAAAATTAAGCGGGATCTCTGTATTTGAATGCTGTCTTTGTTGAGGACCTCTGTTATTTCATTTAGGAGTGTTGAAAGCTAATTTCAAGATTTACTGCAGCCCATCACCAGAAGATGGCACCCCTTCCCACTAGTGGATCCATTCAATGCAGCCATCCCAGTAAAAGAAAAGAAAAACTTAGATCTATGTTTCTACTGCTGTGAGCACCCCTTCCCTTTAAGTAACATCAGATATTTATTTATTTTAAAGGTTTCACCAGGACAGACATACTGAGCTGAATGCCAGCTCATTCCCAGATGCGTTTTGAGGGTAAACTGAAAAAGGAGACAATAACAGAGCATTTACAGACAGCCAGAAACAATCAAGGCAAAGTTTATTTCTGGGGCACCCAATCCCAGAGGCTCTGGGTGCCTTACATCAAAACAGGCAATGGAAAATAAAACAACAAACATAGAAAAACTACAAGATAAAATACAGCAATAGGATAAAATAGTAATATAGCAGCATATCTCATTAAGACTGGGTTTAAACCAGGTCAGATCTCCTGGTTCTGGAAGGCCAGAGAAAATAAATGGGCCCTAAGACCACACTTGCACATTTCAACTGATGGGGCCTCCCTGACAGATGATGGCAATCCATTCCTCAGGACTGGGCTGGTGACACTGAATGCCCTGCTACCAGCAGTTCTGAGTCTAGTCCTGAGAACTTCAAGGAGGCCCCTGGACAAGGAGCGAAGGAAGCAGACTCAGGTGTCAGAAGAACAGTCAGGTAGCCAGGGCTTAGTCTGTGTAGGGCCTTACAGATGAGTAAACACACAAGATAACCCTCCACCTGACCGTTAGCCAGTGCAGTTCCCTCAGCACTGGGATCACATGACAGGACCTCGAAAGACCCGTCAGTAACATGACAGCTGTATTCTGCACCAGCTGCACTAGGCGGAGGGTACCTCCAGAGACCCTAAATTAAAGAGCATTGCAATAATCAAGCCTAGATGTCACAAAGGCATGAACTAGTGTTAGAAGGTTCTCAGTCAGAACTAGGGGTTTGATCCTGGCAATGTTCCTCAAGTGGTAAAAAAACACTCTGGATGACAGACAACACCTGAGATTCAAATGTCAACCTGTCATCCAGAAGCACAACAAAATCTTGCATCAACAGTGCAGTCTCAAGAAAAAGACCTGAGACCACACTGGAGGCACTCCCATCACAACCTTGGCCTGGTTCAAGCACCAGAACCTCTGTCTTGTCATGGTCCATGGACAACCTGCTGGAGGACATCCAGTCATTAATCTCAGCCAGGCAGATGTTAAGCACTTTCACAGCGTCTGATGTTCCTTGTGCAAAGGACAGAAATAATTAGGTATTATCTGCATAGCAGTGAAAACCCACATTGTATCACCTAATGAACTCTCCCAGGGGCAGCATGTACACTGCAAACAGCACTGGTGACAAGATCGACCCCTGAGGTAAGAAACCTAGAAACACAGAATCTGATGGCAGATAAGGACCGCTTGGCCCACCTAGTCTGCCCATTTCCCTACCTGATGGATAAGCTGCAGACCCTAGTTAACCAACAGCCTACTTCCTCCTAACCCCAACTAGAATTGCCTTACGTCTAGCCGATGCATTCTTGAATTTCCCCACTGTTTTTGACTCTACAACCTCCTCAGGAAGGCTGTTCCACACATCTACAACCCTCTCTGTGAAGAAATACTTCCTCATATTACCTCTGAGCCGTCCCCCCTCTATCTTCAAATTGTGCCCCCTTTATCTTGCACATCTCCTTTTCTGAAAGATGCTACCTTCATGGACTTTCTGATTCCCTTGATGTACTTGAAAGTTTCTATCATATCCCCCCTTCCTCAGGGCTATACATCTTAAACCCCTTTAATCTTTCTTCATATGTCTTCTGCTGCAGACCCTGCACCATTTTGGTTGCCCTCCTCTGGACAGCCTCCACCCTGTCTATGTCTTTGCGGAGATGGTATCTCCAGAACTGTACACAGTACTCCAGATGTGGTCTTACCAACTGTCTGTACAGAGGGACAACAACTTCCTGTTTTCTACTCGTGATGCCTCTCCAATGCAACCCCGTATCCCCCAGCCCTCCTTACTGCCTTCTCACATTGCTTGCCCACATTTACGTAATCTGATATGACTACCCCCAGGTCCCTTTCCATTTTTGTTGTTGTCAGTATCTCACCCCCCACTGTGTACTCTTCCCCTAGGTTTTTGTTTTCCAGGTGCATTACTTTCCACTTCTTTGCATTGAATCTAAGTTGCCATACATTTGACCATTCCTCCAACCTTGCCAAGTCCTTTTTCATCCTTTCCACCCCACCTTGCGTATCAACCCTGTTGCAGATCTTTGCGTCATCTGCAAAGAGACATACTTTCCCTTCCAGTCCCTCTGCAATGTCACTTACATAGACATTAAAAAGGACCAGCCCCAGTACTGAACCCTGCGGTACCCCACTAGTAACCCCTCTTTCTTCACTGTGAACTCCATTTACTATTACCCTCGGTGTCCTGTTGTCCAGCCAGTGTTTTACCCAGGCTAGCTAATTTATTAATCTTTTGTGTGGGACTGTCTCAAATGCCTAGCTAAAGTCTAGGTAGGCCATGTACACAGCCCCTCCCTGGTCTACTACTTTGGTCACTCAGTCAAAGAAATCAATTAGATTTGTCTGACATCATCTTCCTGCTGTGAATCCATGCTGCCTTGTGTGCTGTGCACCACTGGCCTCTATGTACTCAACAATTCTTTCCTTCACAACTGATTCCATCATTTTCCCTACCACTGAGGTCAAACTGACAGGTCTGTAGTTTCCTGCCTCTGTCTTTCTCCCATTTTTGTGAAGGGGAATCATATCTGCCCTCCTCCAGTCCTCAGGTACCACACCATCCTCCCATGATTTATTAAAAAGGGTAGTCAGTGGTGTTACTAGTTCTTTCCTTAGTTCTTTTAGAATTCTGGGGTGAATCCCATCAGGCCCCATTGCTTTATCCACCTTCTGTTTTAGGAGTTCTTTCAGAACCCTTTCTTCTGTGAAAGGACTAATATCAACCCCCCATCCAGAGTACTTTTATTGACTGGATTAGGTATCTCCCCCTGCTCTTCCATTGTGAATACTGAGCAGAAGTATTCATTCAGTATCCCTGCTTTTTCACTGTCGCTTTCTGCCCAATGACCTTCCTCTTTATTCAGCCTCAGTATCCCTGCCTTAGTCTTTCTGTGCTCCCTAATGTACCTATAAAAGGTTTTATCTACCTTCTTAACTGAGTTGGCTATCCTTTCCTCAGCTTGGGCCTTTGCTATTCTGACTGCCTTACCCGCTTCCTTCTGCTCTAACTTGTACAGTTCTCTGTCCTGCTCCTTCTGTGCTTCCACATGGCAGGGGCCTTGGGAAGAAGAAATTCCCCATCACCACCCACTACATTCTGCCAGTGAGGTAGGACTCAAACCAGCTGATGACAGTGCTGGCAAGTCCATAGTACTTTCTGAGATGATCGAGAAGCACAATGTGGTCTATAGTATCAAAGGCTGAAGAGAGATCGAGAACAAGAACTGACTTGTCTCATCTATCTTCCGAGGAGGTCATTATGCACCCTGAATGATGCTGTTTCGGTGCTGTGCCTGGCTCTGAAACCAGATTGGAGTGGCTCGTAGATATCAAAGGTCACAAGGTGCTCCTCAAGCTGTTGCGCCAAAATCTTCTCAACAACTTTTCCTAAAAATGGAGATTGGTCGATGGATCGCAAAGATATCTGGGTCGAGATATGGTTTCTTTAGAAAGGGCCTCACCAGAGTCCCTTTCAAGGAATCCAGGAAGACCCCCTCCGACAATGAGCACCAGACAATCAAGGTGAACACTGGGCCTATGGAACAGACATCTCAATAAGAAACATGTTGGTGCCGGGTTCAGTTCATGGTATGTGCTCTTCACCTATGAGATGACCGCAATGACCTGAGCCTCCTCCACCGGTTTAAATGCCTCCAAGACAGGTGGAGTGCCTCTACCACATCCAAGGAGACCACTGTGAGTTGCAATGAGACTAGCTGATGTGATCCCCTGTCGGATGGAGGACACTCTGTCAGAGAAGAACAGAGGAAACTCATCACACAAGGTTGGTTGAGCAGGCCTTTTTTCCGCTGCAGACTGGCTGGATGAGGAAGCCTGTCGACAGTCTGAAAAAGCAGAGATGGTCAGTTCTTCCCTGCAGCAATCTCCCTGGACAGGAACTCTGCCTTCTTATGGCTAATTGTCCTCTGGTACTCAACACAGTGAGCATGCAGGGCCATATTGTCCGCCTCCGATTGGGTCCTCCACAAGCAATGCGCCAACTTCTGACCCCTAATCTTCATCACTTTGAGATCCCCATCAAACCAAGGGGACTTCAAGGGAGAGGATTTGGATCATACATGAACCAATGCGATGGTATCGAGTGCCATGGATACCACCCTATTATAGGCATCCACCACCTCACTCGTGGCCTCCAAATATGCAACACCTACACTAGATAGTTTGGCAGCTGCCAAGGCTCCCTCCGTTTCAAACCCCTCAAAAGGCAGCAGCTAACCATCCCAATGGAGAAAGGGACATTCCGGGGGGTGGAAGCAAATGAGAACTTCATTGTGTAGTAATAAAAGCATACCTACCTCGAGCCTCAGTGAGAACACCAGGTCCAACAAGTGGCCGTGGTGATTTGTGCAATTATACCGTACAGTAAACAGTTTGTTTAACAGATCAGTATTTACAGTACATATAGATTAGTTACAGTAGGACCAGCCATCTTTGTAACATTTGCAGCAGGAGGCATTCAGCAGTAAGGGAAGTTAAACAGAGATGAGAGTGAGAGCACAGACATAGCATACCACAACCATCAGAAGGTGGAAGGGGCAGAGTGTTGAGAAAGGAAGGAGAAGGAGGCTGAGGAAGAGAAGATGCTGTAGGAGGCGTAGGGGGAGACTCAGGTGCTGTTGCAGGAGGGAGTGGTGAAGTTGTGGAGAAGAGCGGTAAGGGAGTGATGGGAGGTGGGAGAGAGAACTGACAGGGGGAAGGAAATCCAGAGTTCAGGCAATGGAAGGAGAAAATAATCTGGATGAATAAAGATGACCTAGGTAGAAGGAAGCAAGAGGAGGGAGGATGGAGCGATAGTAGAGGAGAGGTAAGAGAGTAGAGAACTCAGACAGTATTTGGCAATAAGGGAGGAGCCATGCCTGGCTTCAAGGGACGGGACAGACAATGAGGTATAGAAGGAGCAGTGTTGAGTTTGGGACGGATAGTCAAGAGCAAACTGGCAGGAGTAAATGTGAGGGTTCAGTCTGGTCAGGTGGAGCACTGCCATAAACAGCGTCTCCACAGTTGAAAATGGGGAGAATCATTCTCTGTAGGATGGCTCTGTGAGTCGGCAGGGGGATGCATCCACAGTTACGGTTCAAAGAACCTAGTTTTGGCTGGAGTTTCTGTGGCCAGCGTCTGCATAAACAGAGATGTCAAGGTGCCGGTCAAGCCACACCCCAAGGTATTTAAAGAAGGGGACACATCTAGAGTGTGAAAAGAAGGGAGGGATGGAAATCTGGAAAATTTTGCCTGGTTCCGAAGGTCATGGCAACTGTTTTCTTTGCATTAAGAGATGCTCATTTGAGCAGAGCTAGAGCAGGATTTCATCAAAATCCAGCTGAAGTCTGGAGATCAGATCAGCGGCAAGGACCCAGAAGCAAATAAGACAGTATCGTCAGCATACATATGGATGGACACAGAGATGCAGATAGAGGGGAGACTATTATGGAAAATCAAAAAGAGAATATGGTCAAGCACGGATCCTTGGAGGACACCTGTGCTTTTAGGAAGAGGGGGAGACAGCCGCCAATTTTAACTGACTGAGTTCTCCCATTAAGGTATGGGCTCTGAAAGCAACATGTAGCTTGGGTGGAAAGTTCTGCAGCAGAGAACTTAGAAAGGAGAAGGAGGTGGGATATGGTGCTGAAGGCTTTGATCAGGTTGATAAAAATGGCACAGATAATCAAGCCATGACCCATACCAGAGAGAATGGATTGAGTCAGCCTGAGAAGGAAGATAGAGGTTTAGTGGAATTTGTGAAAGCCAGACTGGAACAGGGTAAAGAATGAGGATGAGTCAAGAAAAAGTGAAAGCTAAGAATGTACAATGTGCTCTTGGAGTTTAGCAAGGGTAGGAAAAAGGGAGGTAGGATGGTAGTTTCCTGTAGTGGAGGAGTTGCCACCATTAGGGAGGTTGAATGACTGTGGCATGCTTCCAGGAAACAGGGATAGAGATGAGAAAGAAGGAGAGATTAAGAAGGGAGGCAAGAGAAAGACAGATGGCAGGGGCAGATAGATGAATGAGTTTAGAGTCCATTACATCTGGACTCTCGCCCTTTAGGGGATTTAGACCTAGGAGGACCTTGATGGCGACAGCTGGGTGATGGGGAATAGGAGAAAGAATATGAAGGGGAGGGCTTCAGGGGTCAGTGGGGGTGGGGATAAAGAGGAGATAAAGGAAGAAGTGCAAGAGGTGAAGAAATAATTAAATTTAGTGGTGACAAAAGAGGATTCAGAGATGGTGGTGCCCCTCACCTTGAAGACCAGAACAGAAGACTGCGTAAGAATGAGAAAAGGGAGTGGATGAACTTCCAAAATTGAGAAGGCTGGTTAATATTGTTTTGGAAGGTGGTGCAAAAGTACTGTCTTACCATGTTTAGTAGTGTTGGTGCAGACATTTCATAGGGCTCGATATTTGTGACAGCAGGGGAGCCTGCAGATTTGTGAGCCTTCCATGCCAGATCTCTACCATGCAAGAAGGCTAGCAGTTCAGCAGAGACCCATAGGAGGTACACCCCTAGACAATGGGAATGTGGTGGGGGGGGTTACAAATGTGGAGGTTCATCGGGATTGCATTTTGGGGTATCTGGACAGTTCTGGACCCTTTAACTGGATATTCAGCAGGTTCTGAACTGTGTTGGACTTTTGGCCTGAGTTTTTGGGGGAACAAATGGCACAATGTGAGGAATTGCACACCTTCTGGAGGGCTGTGTGGTGCCACTGGATTTAAAGCGGTTGCTCTTTACTAGGCAAGGCATGTGCAATTTGAGAAAATACCTTGTGGTATCTCACCCTGCTTGAACTAGGGGAATCTTCTGAAGGGTGCAGTGAGCCATTTTGCCACATTAGGAACTGTTTGTAAGAGGGATTGTGGCCAGCTCTGGTAGAGGGAACTGCATAAAGACGTGAGAAAGGGACTTTTGTTAAATTTTTAAGATGACTAATGCTCCAGAAGCCTCGGATGTAACCAGTGGCGTCATGCCCACAGGATCCGAGGGGGCATGTGCCCCCCCAATATTGTTGTGAAGGCTATTTAAAAAAAATGTATGTCATTTTTAATTTTTTTAATGGTCCTACATGCCGAAAAAAATGGTGTTTTTCAACGTCTTTTGGTGGGGGGCTGAATTGAAGACTGACTGTCTGAGAACAGTGGTTTAAAAAAATGTATTTGCTCCCACTGGGCTGGTGACTGCATTCAGGGTTGAGCACCTGTAAAGAAAGAGAGAGAGAGAGAGAGGGGTAGTCACAACAGACAGTTGATTGGCTGCTGGCTGGCAGTTATACCAATCAACTGTCTCTACAGCGGAGGCGCGAAAAAATAGCTCGGGACGCATGGCAATTTTTTATTTTTTTTATTTTGTTGTTGTCTGATGTCCGTCTTTCAGATGAGTGACTGCTCAAGTCCAGATGAGTTATCAGACAGCCAGCAGACACTAAGTGAGTGCATTCGGTTGGGTCGGGTTGGGTCACGGGTGTGAGTGTTCCCATCCTCCGAGACCACTAAAACAGCTGCCAGAACCTGCTTCCTAGTTTAAAAAAGGTCAGGACCATGGTGGAATGGAGGCAGTTTGGTCCAGTGGTTAGAGCACTGCTATGAACCTGTGGGAGGGTTAAGCCAGTTGGTTTTTGAAAAGAAAAGCACAGCGTATCTGATCGTTCCAAAATGTTAAGAGCTGCAAGTATATGCTGTTCCCTCAAAAATGCATTTACAGTGGCTAAATCCACAAAGTACTGAATCTGCAAAAATCAGCTGAAGAAACTAATCTACAAGCTTTGCTTGCTTTTTAGCGATTAGCTTAGTTTTTCTTCTTCTATATTTACCATTTTGAATAGCAGGGGTTGAATAAACTTTATTCTGAAACTCAATTCTGGTCAAAATGTTCTCACATTGGCAAAGGAGCCATATAATGTTACTCTGTGTGCTTTTATAACTGAATGGAGATATGCTGCTATTTCATATGAGATCCCCAACTTTTGTTAGGTAAGTTTCATAGCCATTAGCAGAATTGTTTAGTGAGTCTCTGAGCACAGGAGAGGTCCCAGAAGACTGGAGAAGGGCTCATGTGATCCCACTCCACAAGAGTGGTAGCAGGGAGGAGGCGGGGAACTACAGACCAGTCAGTCTTACCTCAGTAGTGGGCAAGATTATGGAGGCACTCCTTAAGGAAAGGATAGTGCAACACCTGGAATCCATAGGGGCACAGGATCCAAGACAGCATGGGTTTACAAAAGGAAGGTCCTGTCAAACTAATCTCATAGATTTCTTTGACTGGGTAACCAGAGTGGTGGACCAAGGGGAGCAGTTGATGTCGCCTACCTTGACTTCAGCAAAGCTTTTGACACTGTTCCACATAGAAGATTGATAAATAAGCTAGGTAGGCTCGGGTGGGTCAAGTTGGTCAACTGGGTGGCAAACTGGTTGACTGGCAGAAAACAGAGAGTGGTAGTAAATGGTATACAGTCAGAAGAGATGCAAGTCACAAGTGGGGTACCTCAGGGATCAGTCCTGGGCAGTCCTATTCAACATCTTCATTAGTGACCTCGCAGATGGACTAGAGGGTAAGCTTGTCTGTTTGCAGATGACACCAAGATCTGCAACAGAGTAGATGATCCAGATGGGGTGGGCAGAATGAGAAGAGATCTGGATAAACTAGCAGAATGGTCAGAAGAGTGGCAACTGGATTTAATGCAAAGAAGTGCAAAATCATGCACATAGGGAAGAGAAACCCGAAGCCACTTATAGGCTGGGAGGGAGTTGCTAGCAGTCACAAAGGAAGAAAGAGACTTGGGCATCATCATCACTGATGACCTAAAATCATCAAGCAGACCTCTAAAGCAGTAGGTAAGGCTAGGGGGTGTTAGGGTGTATTAGTAGGGTATCACAAGTCGTAAGAGGAGGTAATAATCCCTCTGTACAAGACATTGGTTAGGCCCCATCTGAGTACTGCGTGCAGTAGTAGGAGGCCACACCTTCACAAGGACATTAACCAAATTGAGGCAGTCCAGAGAAGGGCAACAAAATGGTGCAGGGACTGCATCAGAAGACATATGAGGACAGATTAACAGACTCAATATGTATACCCTTGAGCAAAGGAGGGAGAGAGGTGATATGATCGAGACATTTAAACACCTTAAGGGCATAAACAAGGTGAAAGAGTCTAACATGTTTAAATATAAGAAAAATAGCAGGACAAGAGGACACAGCATGAAATTAGAGGGAGGCCGATTAAGGGGAATGTGAGGAAATTCTTTTTCACAGAAAGGTGGTAGATGCATGGAATGGCTTACCACAAGAAGTGGTGGCTATGAATACAGTGCAGGGCTTCAAACAGGCATGGGATAGGCATAAGGGAGCAATACAAATGACTATGAATAGATAGGTCACTGACAGAGCAAAGGCCGATGGCACATTTATAAGGTAGAAAAAGAAATGGGCAGACTGGATGGGCCTTGCGGTCCTTATCTGCCGTCAACTTCTATGTTTCTATGTTTCTAACTATAATAATTAATTTGTATTCATGAGAAACAGACCATAACACTAGAAACAGATATACCATCTGAGTCAGGGACTCATTTACAATGAATCTAATAGATCATTTCCAGGCATGTCCTAGGAACACAGGGCAGTTAAATGACTGGCATGAATCAAACCCAGGTCTGCTGGATGCACCAAGCTCATTCATAGCTTGTTACTCTATCCTCTAGGCTGTACTGCCTGCCAGCCCATCCCACCTTCCAGTCATCCCACTGTACCAGTCTTCCACTCAGGAAGCTAAAACTTACATATGCTTTTTGTCTGACTGATGGGCATTCCCTCATCCTTGGACCACACACTGCTTTGTACCCATCAACCTGAGGGCCAAGACCCTGATGCCTTCTGAAACCAATTCCAGCTGGAGCACAGACATGCAATGAGCTGTGTGCAAAACAGTGGTAAAAGGGCCAAGACAGCTGGGGAGGGTGGCATCTGAAATGCGTATATAGTGAATGGTCTCTGATCTCCAGCTGAGAATGATGCACTAGTAATCAAGGTTACCATTCTGGCAGCAAAAATTAGACACTTTTCCTGAATGCTGTTATGAGCTCCCAGCAGACTTGGGCATTCCCATGGTTTTTGTGCATGCTGGGACTAGTTGAGACCAAAAGCCCTCATACCACTGAATCTTTTTTGTACACCTGGCCATCCCAAGTGGCCACTATGATGCGACTACTACTGCCACTGAGGTGATAAATAGCGATGATTGCTCATCCACATTTATTCTATGTATGCACTGTATGAATGTCTATGTCTCATTCTGACATGGAGCCTTTAGAAAGCAGTCTATGACTCAAAAGGTTTTAATTCGATTTCCTAAATAAATACAGTAATAAATAAACAATCATAAGAACCCTGGTGGTATCCTATGCTCACTTGGAAGGTGGGGTAACACTAGAAACCAGATTGCAGGCTTTTGAAGAGAAGAAAGAGTTCTACTCTGTTTCCAGTTGTGCTTCTATGAAGACCTAAACTAGGTCACTCTACATTGGCACCTTTAGAGAAACCCCAGGCTTTCTGTCAATTAGGGTTACATATGAACATACAAACTTAGGAAAGAAAGACCATTGAGTACTCCTCCCAGCAATTCAGAGGAATACCCATCACCCAGATTTTAGGGTCCTTATCTAGTTTAAGCTTTATTTATTTAATTATTTAATGGAATCTTGGATGCGCCTTTGAGCTAAAAGCTTGTTTACAAAGGTTTCACGTCATAAGGCAATAGACAAGGTACGTAGACATTATAAAACAGATAGGGGTATATACAGCAGGCAAGTATATCATGGTACATACAGATACAGATTCAAGCAAGTACAGTTAAAACACATCAGGTAGGAGAGGTCAACTATATTGCAACAGTACTAAGAGCATACCTAAGGTGGACAAGCAATTTATAGTGGTAGCTGAGCTTTAGAGTAGAGTTATGGGGATCAGAAGTGTTGATGACCAAAGGAAGGGGAGGACAGAATAGATGAGAGCAGGGGGAGGGTGGAGGCAGAGACAAAGGGGGTGACAGAATAAGGGGTTGAGTAGTCAGATGGGTGGGATTGGATAGGAATCTACCCAGGGTTACCGTAAAATGGTGATAGGGCAAGGCTGGATGGTGTGGGAGGAGCTTGAAGGTAGAAAAAAGCAGTGTAAATCAATGACCTAGCTGGGAAGGAGGTGGAGGTAGTGCAAAGTAGGTTCAGGTTGTTAGGGAAGATCTGCAGGGAGGAAACAAGTTTGCTGGCCTTCTCAGAAGTGATACCAGCAACAAGGGCCAGCATAGCCAGGAAGAGAAGAATAGAGAGTTTAATTGCTGGCTTAGGAAATGGTGCAGGGAGGAGGGGTTCATCTGTATTGGGAACTGGAGGTAAACCTGGTCAAACAATGCACTCTTTTCACAGGGTAGGCTACATCTCAGTACAGAGGAATCAAGGGTACTCAGGGACAAATTGGGGGGATAGACAACTACTACACTTAAGCAAGCAATAATACCCGATAGGGTGGGCGGTACTGGGCAATATTGGACTGCCCAGGGGTGTAATGGCAGAGGGCCTTATAGCCCCTGGAAGGTCCGGTGTTGCCCATACCGCCCACTCTTGAGGTTATTATTGCGCTTAGAAAATGGGCTATAGGTGACATTTTTGTAAACCATAAAAAAATACATAAAACGTTAATAAAAAAAACACTTAAAATTAACTTTTGTGGTAAAGTAGTCCCTGTATTGGAACAGTCACCATTGAAGGGCACTGCTGTGTTTTTGTGAAGTTTCTTTCAATTTGCATCTTCTCCAGCTGAAGCCTGCTTGCTGCTTTGTCTGTCCCCCACCCCATACACACTTACTTTTATGAGCTGAGTTGGAATGGGAAAGCAGCCTGCTGTGTTTATTCATTCAGGTAATTTTTTCCTCATCATTTTCAGTTGAAGCACAAGTCCGTGGCAAAATTTCAAAGTGCTCTGTGCGTTGAGATTGAGTGGTACTCTGCAACTCAGGACAGTTATATTGGTTAAAAAGTAGTCTCTTGTTTCAGCAGTTTTATTTTGGATTTCTTTATGGACACACGGGCACTGTGGACGAATGGGAGAATAGCATGAGCCATGCTAGCATACCTCTTCGGGGAACCACAGCTTTTATCTTTGCGGTGTTTTTTATGGACTAATGGTTTCAAGAAACGAGGCAGTATTTTGTGGATGGTGCATTATGTTTTAAAGTAAGAGAACTGCAGTGGAGTTGTGGGCTGAGTTTGCGGGCAGTCGGGATGCAAGTACAAGTCCCTCACTAACAGCGCGAGAAATAACAAGTGGCGCCATCGCTCGGACACTGGACATCACTGTGGAGCTGTAAGCCACTGTGTAGGTACAGAGCAGCTGCATTAATTGTGATATTAGTGAAACAAAACAGAACTGTTCTTTATGTGTGTGTTTGCAGTTGTATTGGGCATTGGGCTGCTCGCTGAGTCACAGGGGGGCACAGCTGTTCGTTACTGGAGACCTGGGTTTGAATCCCACAGCCACTTAGGTGCATACTGTGTGATCCTGAGCAAGTCACTTAACTTCCTTGTGCTCCCAGGTTGCATCTAGAGGCAAGCTTTGACTTAGTGTGCTACTCCTGGTTAAACAATGTTCCCTTCCCTACTTGAGGGGAAATAATACTGGTTTTCACTTCAGATTTTTTTTTACTTTTTTTATTCAATTGATCAGTAACATTACAAGTATGTGCGGGGTACAAATATGTAGCATATCTGTTTTGAATTTGTGGTGGTGGTGGTGACCTAGTCACGCGATAAGTGATGTGAAAGAATGGTGGCAGTTTGAAATTATGTGCCCAGTGCTGCAACCAATGAGAAAACAGCTTGGGCACAAGGATACTTGGCTTGGCATAAGGCAGGTTTGGTTTGAGACTTTTTATTTGGTGGGCAACTATTGAAAGTTAATGTTCTCCTGTGGAATGGGTACCAGCCAGTCATATGCCTCCAAATAAAAAGCCCATTTTCTAATTTAAACTACTGGGGTGGGGGGGCAGCGGGTCTCTAATCCCAAAGACTCCAGAAGGACGAGGTCAACAGACCCCCCCACACACACACTGGTAGAATAGGTCTGGAGGAAGGAGATGGAGGGGTGAGAAAAAGTTAACAAAGGGTGGAGGGGTAAGGAACAGTTAGCAAGGAGAGGTGGGGGCACACAGAGGGGAGAAATGTGAAAAAAAGAAGAGAGAAAAGGGAGGTGGGGTCAGATTCTAGATGGGGGGTGGTGTCTCTGAATGCGCAGAGTCTTAGAAACCAGATGGATGACCTGCAGGTGCTATTAGCAGATGGGATGGTAGGAATAGTGACAGTATCCGAGACTTGGGCCACACCACACTATGACTGGGAACTCGTGACCCCTGGATATAAGCTATACAGGAGTAACAGGGCAGGCAGGAAGCTGGGAGGGGTGGCAGTTTACATCAGGGAGGGAATAACTTGCATGAGGGAGGAGTCAGAGGAGGGGAAGGTGGAGGCATTGTGGGTTCAGTTACAGTCCAACAGACAGAGAAAGGTGAGGACAGGGGTGGTTTACAGACCATCCAGCCAGGATTAGGAGGAGAGGGACAGGGAACTCAGCTCGCAAATACTGGAGGCTGCAGGAAAAGGAGAGGTAGTAATAGTGAAGGACTTAAATCTGCCCAAGGTAGACTGGAGCATACCATTCATAACATGTGGCAGGAGTCAGGTGATCCCTGGAAGGGCTGCAGATTAGGTTCCTGACTCAGAGCGTCACAGAACCAACCAGGGAAGAGGAAATCCTTTATCTGATGCTCATGGATGGGGAATATGTACAGGACCTAACAGTCAGAGATTCCCTGGCTGAGAGTGACCATTGCACAGTGGGGTTCCAGGTGGATTTGAGCAGGGAAAGCATCCCAACTAAGACCAAAATCTTGGACTTTAGGAGGGCAGACTCCAGAAAAATGGATGGTGTGCTAAGGAGGCAACTGGTGGGCATCAGAGCAGATATGGGGTGGAGCAAAGGTGGTCCATCATTAAGAAAATAAGTATGGTTGTCACAGAGGGTGTGTTAGGCTCAGTGGAGAAGAACATGAGGGCCATACCACCCTGCTGGTTCAGTTCTAGGGTTGCCCAAGTAGTAAGGGAAAAGAGGTTAGCCTATATGAAATACAGGAGACTGAGGGAGGTGGATTGGGAGAATTACCTAAGGTTGGCTACTGTGACAAGTAAGGAAGTCCAGCAGGCTAAAGCTCAGAAGGAACTATGGAGAGCTGAAGGAATTAAGGAGGAGAATGTCTTTTGCTATATAAGTGAGAAAAGGGACAAGAAGGAGGATTGTTAGTCTTAAGAAAGAGAGAGTGGGTGGAGGAGAATGGGGGAAAAGCAGAGATACTAAATGAATACTTCTGTTCCAGAGAGAAGAGGAGCAGGTGGGAGGAGAGCATGGATGTAGTGATAGAGGAGGATAGATGAGGGAGGGACTGCTGGCATTGCAGGTATTCAAATCACCAGGTCCAGCCAGAGTACATCCAATGGTACTCAGGGAAATGGAGAGGAACTTGCATGGACACTAGCAGGGCTGTTCACTAGTTCAGTGCAGTCAGAAATACTACTGCAGGACTGAAGAATGGCATATGTGGTGTCCCTCCACAAGAGCGGCCTCAAGGATGACCCAAGAAATTATAGACCAGTCAATCTGAGCCCGGTTGTGTGCGTTAGCAATAATACCCAGCAGGGTGGGTGGTATTTTGCTATACCGGACTGCCCAGAGGCATAATGAGGTAACACTGTAAGTAGAATGAACAAAGGACAAAAACAATTGATCATTTTCTAACCTATATCAGTATTATGGCACTTAGCTTGTTGGGAACAGCTTTCTGGACTGCTAAAAGTCACCAAAATCACCATTGACTTCAGTTTTAAGATTTTTCCAGTGGGGCATGCCCATTCCCCGAGAGGTTGAGATTTTGCGCCCCTCCACAATTTCTGACAGCATGACACCCCTGGATGTAACCTTCCCATCTACTATGCTCCACTGGCTTTGCGACAATGTTGATAAAGTTACTGAGTCCAAGTGTGTGCTGTGTCAACTCAAAGGTCTAGGAGTGACTTTGCTGCCGATATATACAGTGTGCCAGAGAAACAGCCCCTCAAATGTGGAGCGACTGTTATTGCCTCGATCCATCACATTGGTGACCTCAACTGAATCAGTCTTTGAGGACTGGGAGGAAATGAGTGGCCAGCTGGGCACGTCAGCAGCACTTATTTATTTATTTGCTTTTGGTGAGTGCGCTATTTTCAGGCACGACCTGGGAGAAGACAGTTGAAACATGCAAAATGAGCATACATGTGACGCAACACATGAGATTGGTGTGCACAGTGAGGATGTAAGCAGCAACATACAAAGAGTAGGTCACATTGGAATATTAGAGGTAATGTTACAGTAGAGGTAAGTGAGACAGGCATTTGCAAATAAAGGTTTATACACAGCAAAGTACAGTAAGTGCCAAAACTGAGGATGAGATGAGAGAGGGAGAGGAAGAGAGAGTGAGGGGTGAGGGGAGAAAAAGGAGGAAATGAGAGAAACAGAACATGACAGAAAGGTAGTTAGGGAGGTGGGGAAAGAGACTTAGAAGAGGAAGGTAGTATAATGAAAGAGAGGGAGGGAAGATGATGTAGTCTAAGGTGGATTAAAGCAGGTACATTGGCTGATTGTTTGCAGATGTTCCCGGTGCTGTGTTTTAAAGCTAGCATGGGTAGGTGCTCAATGAATATTTGTAGGTAACGAGTTCCAGTATTTTGAGGCCATATGTGCAAAAGCGCGTGTACCCATATTAGTTTTACATCTGGGAATGTGGAAGGGGGCCAGGTCCGCAGATCGGAGCCCATAGGAGAGAGGGTGATAGTGGAGCAGACAGGTGAGTGATGATGGGATGCCAGTACGGACAGTGTTATCTATAAGTGACCCAAGGGATTGGAGCCGATGGCCAGAGGGGAAAGGCCAGTTTAGGTCAGAGTAGAGTTGGCAATGGTGTGTGAAACGAGGGGATGCAGAGGCATAACGGCAGATATTGTTATAGGTGATGTCCCACTTGTGGAGGGAGGATTTCAAGGCAGATAGATACGTGACTGATCCATAAGCCAGGGCAGGGAGCAGAAAGCCTTGAGCCACAGCTAGTCTAGCCGAAGGGTAAGGGCATAGCTAGTGCGGTAGGCACCACCCAATCTTGCATTTACAGGTGTTAGTTATGTGTACTTATGTGTACTTAAGTAGGACGAAGCCAGTCGACGGCCTAGCAGCCCACAGAAAACCCTTGTGCCTCGCACAGTGGCTGAGCCAGAAACCACCGATTCACCTGCAGTGCTAGCTTTAATGCCCCAATGACAAGGTCAGGGTTGTGCAGCACACATTAAGCTCATAACCCCATATGATTTTAAACCAAGGGAAGGACCCTCCCAGAGTGTGCTTGCAGAACTATTTGCCCGTCACATGTATGAAAGACTCACCCTTTTTAGGACCTTCCTGTTGGTGCAGGACCTGGGAGGAAAGAGAAGCAAGCATTACATCAGCAGTGTGGATTCCTTTAGACAGGCAACCACCAAGCCCAGCCCAAAGTACTATTTCCCATGGCAGTAAAGGGTCTGCTGGACTTGAGAACAGCTGCTATTTCTGCTGCCCCATAATTAAACAGATGGTCTTCCCCAGGAGGTGATACCCACTGACTTTAGTCTTGTCAAGATGAACTACTTGGACTGTATGGACTGCAAATTAAATGGGTGCGATAAACCCTTTTTCTTTGTTTTGTTAAACCTTAGCTAAAGTAGCCACAGTGACGGGGGGGGGGGGGTATATGGACACTGACTGGACCATATTGTGCATTTTGGGGTTTTACAGAGGGGGGTAATGTTAATGTTACTGTCTGCACAGGTCCTGTAGTGCTGTTTAAACTGTTTTGCATGCATGGTATTTTGCACTGCAGTGTTAAAAAGTGAATTACTGCATTGTGTGGGAATCCTGTTAGTAATCTGGGGGGGGGGGCATATCGGGCAGCTTGTTAGGCAGGTAGAAGGCATTCATAGTGTAAACAGTTTTGGGCTGGTAGGTGGTAAGGCTAGGACACCTCCCTTGTTGCCAGGCAAACCATTCATGTGCATGCAGGTGGTTGGGTCACCAGAAATGCACCACTGGTAGGCTGAGGAAATGGTCGGAATGCCAACGTTTAGGTCCTGTAGTTTAGAGGGTTTGAGCATTTATCAACCCTTATGATGGTGTAATCAGTGGCTGAGACACTGGGAGCAGCAAGTGGGTACGCAAACCTCTCTGTGTACTGTTAGCAAGGTAGCTCGTGTAGGGTGCTCTTAACAGGGACAGTGAGTGTTTAAGGTAGGGGAGAAATGTAACCCACCCTGTGGGGTGTGTTCATGTTGTACACAGCTTAGGTTCTGTTTGGGCATGTAATCAAATGGTTAATATACCTCTGCCCCACCAGCGGGGAGGCAGCGGGAGGAGTGTCATAGCACAGGGCAATTGCCTGCTCTCTCGTAGATCTTTGGGTTCTGCTAGTAGCAAAAGCAGTAAAGTGCAGTGTGATGTGGTGGCGGTCACTAGTTTAGGTTGGGGCCAAGCCCGCTATGGTTTACCCTTTCAAAGTCCCCTCTGGCAGGGCTATTGCCAAACTCCTGACAGGAGAGAGAGAGAGAAGAGCGAGTTGGACCACTGGTGCAGCAGCAAAACATCTGTTTCTGATGCTAATATTCCGTGGCATGGACTTGGGAGTTGGAGGACCGGCCAGGCGGAGAATGACTGAGCGCATGAGTGGTAGCTCTCCTTCTCAGGGGTATGGAGGTAAGTGCCCGGCACACAGCAGCCCCTGGCTGAGGCTGTGGGATCCTTGAGGAGTGGCACTAAACATTGTGGGAGCCGAGACAGACATCACACATGCCCATAAATGTTATTGTACATCCCACCTCCATGGAATAACGTTAAAAATAAAAGCAACCTGGCCCCCATCCAGGATGCCCTGCCTCAGTCACCACTCCCACTCCTGCCTGTGTCTGCCGGAAGGGGGGCCCGCTCCCGTGGCCCTGACCTGTGGGGCAAGCCAGGGCTAAGAGACCATTGTCCTTGGGGGGGTGCCTGCCTAGTGGCCCCTCTCGGGGGGGAAGCCTGGGCATGGGAGGACGGCGTGCAGAGCACGGGCTGAGCCTCAGTCTGGAATGGGGCATTGGGGAGGATCCAGAAGAAAAAAAAAAAAAGGAGAGAAAAAGAGCAGTCACAGACAGGACAATGCAGCAGGAGAGACAGCCACAGATGTCACCACAGGAAGAGAGAGACCGGTGGAAGATGATGAAGTCCAGGAGATATTGGGAAAAGTGTTGGTCCGGGAGTGGTAATGCCAACCTAGCTGTGGCAGCTCCAGTGGTGTGTGGGGAAGCAAGCAAGAGTAAGAGAGAGAGCAGCATGGCACCTAAAAAGAGGAAGGCCAAAGCAGCTTTGTCATGCGTATGTATGGGGACATTCACCCTGGTGTGTGAGGAGGGAGGTTGCCTTCCCAGGTCCAGTTCCATGTTCAAGTGAGGAGGGTTAGAGAGAAATACGCTTGAGATGAGATGGATATTTCTGTTGAGCCTGTCTCAAACCCTGAGAGAGAGAGAGAGAGAGAAGGAGGGAGGAAGGAAGGAAAGAATGGAATATTGGGTTGCTGAACCCTGTTTATTGGTCACATTCAGCACCAAAGAAATTCTGCCCAGAACTGTTTTAGTGGCCATCTCGGCCCAGAGGATCTGTGCCCAGAATATTGGTAGGGGCCATATCGACCATGTCTAACCACTGCTTTCTCGTAATGTGACCCCCACAGTCTGGATTGTAAATAGACTGTTTAAATTGTGCCATGAAGTTCTGGTTAAAAATTAAAAGGGATCTTGAATGTTGCCTTTGTTGTGGACCTCTCATTTCATTTAGGAGTGTTGCAAGCTAAACTTGAATATTTACTGAAGCCTATCACCAGAAAATGGCACCCCTCCAGTGAGTGGATCCATTCAATGGCAACTATCCTGGTAAGAGAAAAAAAAAACATAACTATGTTTCTACTGCCGTGAGCACCCATCCCCCTCTAGTAACATCAGGCATATCTCCATATACTGGGGATGGGGAGCTTACACTTGTATATTCTGGCACTCCGTGTTCTCTCCAAACTTATATAATCCTACACCCCTGTTATAACTGTATTTATATATTCTTGTAACCCCTCTTGTCTCCAACTCACATACTCCTGCACTCTACTTTCCCCATACTCCCGGCTCCCATACCTTCATCTCCGATCCCTCTCTCTATATACTTGGCTATATCTGTACTCTCTATTCTCATCATACTTATATATTCCTACCCCGTTCATTATGAAATGAGAAAAATACAAGCCATCCCAGCAGTGCAGAGGGCCGAGTAAGCCAGGGTTGGAAGCAAGTTCAGGTCACCATGGGTTGGCTGGGGGTGGGGTGGGAGAGAATCTAGTATCAGGGGGATTGTTCTCTCCCGGGGAGGGGGGACGGGTTGTGGTTTCCCCAGTCATCAATGAAACCCAGTGAAGACTGGGTGTGCAACATCTGGGGCCACTTCAGCAAAGGGGAAGACAATGACGGACGTCCATGGATTGGGCGCAGGAGTGTGCCTGTCTCGCGCCCATCTCGCGCTGAACGTCAGTGCATGTCCAAGCGACTGAGGGGGAGGGACACACCCTGAACACATGGACAACCCCTCTGGTGAAGAGGGTGTTAGTAGTTTAACCCCACTAGTGAAGAGGGTGTTAGCAGTTTACCCCCACTGGTGAAGAGGGTGTTAGTAGTTTACCCCATCAAGGGGAAAGTCAAGAGCACGAAAGGGATCGGTAAAAGAATAGGGATAGGCCACAACAAGGAATAGGAGCAATAACCATCTTGGGTAAGCTGTACAGAGGGGTATAACAAACAAAATAAGGGAAGGGATTTTGAAATAACATAGAGAGGGCATGAACAAGGAATGCCAGCATTGGTGAAGTACAGTGGTTGTGGGGCAGCAGTGTTCAGAGATCTTCTGGAGGCTGTGGTGCTATCCCATCTGCACATACATCTCTGGGCTGATGGAGAAGGTTGCTAGACCACAGGCTGGGTTAGCAAGGAATCAAGGGACTTTCTCCCCCACCAAGGGGCTGCCAAGTCTGACACCATTACCTCAGAGGATGCCACGAAGGAGGAGCGGCTGAACTATGGTGGGGTCAAGAAGGGTGGTGGTAGTGGGTTGAAGACACATTCTTCAAACAGTACTGCTACAAAATTTCTGTGCTACTCTGTCAGGGCAAGACTGCAAGGAGGAGGCACCCATGATAGTGACCAGGAAGGATGTGGGGCCCTCCAAAGTGAAGACCTCAAGGAGTGGTGGAGAGAACCCCAAAGAAGGAGGGAGCATGTTCTGGCGAGGGACCCGACTGTGACAGGAACTGATTTGGGAATAGTAAAGGAGTGCACAGGGAGGCCAGGTGCCTACGTGGCACCATGGTTTGGAGGGATGAAAGCATATTCTAGGGATTGCTAGGGAAGCAGGAAGGAAAGGATAGATAGATAGACATCACTGTCCTCCTGGAGACAAATAACCTGGCTAGGGATGGGCTGGGATACTGCAGGGGGAGTTTAGGGAACTTGGAAGTGGTTTTAGGTGGCACATTCAGTAACTTTTGTAGAGGTGCTACTGGTCTATGACAGGGGGAAGGAAAAGCTTAATTGCACTAGGTCCTTCAACTCATCATTGAAGAAATGGTGAGGAGTAAAGGGGTTGGCTACACTGGGGACTGGGGTTCCTCCTCGGAGGATGCGGTTCTAGCCAGGGGTGATGACCTGCATCCATCCTGGAGAAGAACCGCAGTCCTCAGTGGATGGTTTAAATGTTACTTTGATGAATATTTAAACTAGCCGAGGAGGGTGGCGGAAGAAATGGGGGAGGCAGAAACTGCCCTCCCTGAACTTCTGATGCTGGCGCCAACAGAGATGTAATGTGCTAATTTGAGCTCTAGACATGAGCCTCAACTCAAAGTTCCTACAGCGTCAAAATAGACATGCAAACAATACAAGGTACAGACAAGGAGCTTAAAGCAACAGATGGGCAGAAAAAAGAAAGACAACGGCAGTGACAGAGGCACCTGAACCTGAAGAAGTGCTATCATGCCACTAGACCTCTTCAACATCTCCCACGGACATGGCATCAGACTGCATCACAGCCCTCTAACACTGCGAACCTCGCAAAATTAAAATATTTCCACTCAAAAGAGAGAGCAATCAAAATGGAATTAAAAGCAGACCTAACAAAAATCAAAAATAAAGTACAGGCCCTGGAGACACAAGTCAGAGCTGCAAATACACGAATTGAACAAACTGTGGCGCACACTAGTCACGAATGCCAGGCCACTCACAAAAAACTGAATGACCTTGAAAATGGGTTCTTCCGCAGCAATCTAAGAATATATGGTATACCAGAGAGGGCTGCAGGTCCAGACATGGAAACCTTCAAGAAGGGGCTCCTTACAGAATGTTTGCAGTTGAACCCAGAGTACCCCCTGGACAGAGAGAGTGCCCACAGTTTGCTCCAGGCAAAACCCCAAAATCAGACAGACAGAACATGATTAATAGTAATCAAATTCCGGAGCTATTCAACAAAACAAGATTTTTTGATAAGGGCGTGGAGACTGAAGAAAGTACATTATAAGAACACGAGGATATACTTCGACAATGACTGCTCACTAAGTGTTGCATCCTGACGAAGATCCTATTCACCTATCCTTAGAGTACTACGAGCTCAGCAACCTAAATTTCAAACCCTATATTCTGCTCGTTTGGTGATTATGTTTAGTGATCGCCCAAAAGGATTTCGTATACTGGAGGAAGTGGTGAAGTAAGTGGAAGCTAGGGGAATAAAAATCTTCCTCCAGTGACGCCGGCTGGAGTAGCAGACAGATATTGCTTTCAAAAACTCTATTTGGTCTACAGCAGTGACTGGCCCCGACCTGGCAAAAGT
Organism: Neoceratodus forsteri; assembly: GCA_016271365.2. Classification (NCBI taxonomy): domain Eukaryota; kingdom Metazoa; phylum Chordata; order Ceratodontiformes; family Ceratodontidae; genus Neoceratodus; species Neoceratodus forsteri. The sequence continues at coordinate 46,808,680 of CM057455.1, forward strand.
ACATTAGTTTCTTCAAACTTTCAGCAGATCATGCCCTACTTGAACGGAAATACATTGGTTTTGTTTTCTCTTTCTTGTTTGCTGTTGACACTTAACGGAGAGATGGCGGCTTGCTACTAGAGGTAGTTCGAACTCACTACATACAGGAGGTTGTGGGAGTTTATGGTCACACTGTTATTTCCATATTTCTGGAGATTTGCCCTGTTGGCACTGGTTTGGATTCATATGTAATTCATCATCCTGAATCCATATTTTATTATACATTTGTTAATCCTGTTGATTCCTGTGAGAGTGCCATGATGCACCTCCGCACCTGTCCCTTTATGATATTATCCAGCATGTGTATAGTAAATGGTCTGGGCTGGGTTTGAGTGCTTCAAAGCTCACAACTGACCAGACACCACCTTATTTTGCTCTACTCTGCCATTGACAGTAAAGCAGAGGGAGCTCTAACTAGTACTGTGATTATTTACTGCTGGCATGCTGTTATATTTGAAATAGCGTGTTTGTTCTAACCTGCCTTCTTGCAGCTAAACTGAACTGAACAGGAGCCACCATGTTTGGTCCGGGACTTCCAGTAATTGAACCACTAGGACTCAGGGGATCTCCAAAGGGGCCTTCGCTCCAATGTCTCGTGGGAAGCTAAAACTGTTGTTTTTGTAGTTTTTATGTTTGCTTGCGCACATGCACAATAAACATTATGTGACAGCTTAGGAAAGAAGTGCGGTTTTGGAGGTGTGGCACTGTGGCGCCATTGCCCCCACTGCATTCTGAGGCTTGGCCATGTTTGCCCAATGTGGTGGCACATTGCTGCTGACACTAGTTTAGCAAGCGTGCTACCAAGCTGAAACGAACTGGCCGCTGCAATGAGGCAGCGACCTGTCATTGCAGGGCGTGCCTTGCCTAGTGTAACATTTCGATAAACAAGGCGGGCGGCAGCTCGCTGCCTGCCACTCGCTCACAGTCCCTAGGAAGCCAACTTCGGGGGTGCCCAATCCCCCTGTCGGTATATGTGCCCCCTTTATTGCTGTGGTTTGCCAAGGGGGTGCCCAATCCCCCTCAGCATCATGCCCCCAAACACAGACATGCTTGCCAAAGGGGGTGCCCAATGCCCTTGTCGGCATGTTAACCTCCCCCCCATTTTCCTGGTGCTGCCCCACCCGACTGTGTGCCACACTGGGAGCCCACCCCAGTGTGGCCAAAACCTGCAAAAAATGGAAAACGGTCCACGGTGAATTTTTTACATTTTTTTTACCTGAAGCAAAGGAAACGGCCCCTCGCGGTTGTGTCCCCACTCCCAGCCCGCACCCACACCTCTATGTACCCTGCATCACCACACCCCACACTTTCCTTCAGAGCCCGGCGCGATGATCTTCGGTGGACCGGGAACACGTCTTCACTCTTCAAAGCCAACCGCAAACTGAAGAAATGACGGTAAGCTGTACAATGGCATAAATGGTGTTTTTTCAACTTAGGAGGGTATCTCTGCCATTTTTGCGCATTTCTGCTCAAAATGTTCAACATGGGGTTCTTGGGACCCCACCTCGGTAATTCAGTCACTGTTATTTTGTTATCTGCTCCTGAAAGGTGATTTCGCAGTCACTGCGTGGAATCACCTTTTGGGACTGATTAAGGAAACAACAGTGTCAATGTTCATGAGGTGGGCGTCCAAAAAGCCTGTGTTGCAAATTTGGTGGAAAACTTCTAGAATATGACTGTGTTACGAGCCTGCGTTAAATAGTTTCCACGCACGCTCATAACTTCGCGAATCTGTAATATTTTCACTCTAGATTTTCAACATTGGCATTTTCTGACACCTCCTTATGAGCAGTACAGCTGTCATTGTTCACATCCTGGCCGAAATGTGTTTTCGCACTTCCAGCACAGAATAGCTCGGTCATTGTGGAAAATCAGTGTTTGGAACACATTAAGAAAATCACAGTGACACTGTTCATGAGCAGATGTCCTAAAATTCCTATGTTGAAAATTTGGTGACAAAAGTCCATAAAAGGGCTGTGTTATGAGTGTGCATTGTGCAGTTTCCACGTACCCTCGTAATGTCACAAGTTGTAATATTTCCACTCCAAATTTTCAACATTGGAATTTTTTCACACCTCCTTATGAACAGTACAGCTGTCATTTTTCACATCCCGCCCGAAATGTGTGTTTGCACATCTGGCACACAATGGCGCAGTCGCTGTGGGAAATCAATGTTCGAGACAGATTACAACAAGCATCTGTCAATGCCGAATGTTGCTTGCTGTATGTGCTGTTTAGGTATTTGGAAGTGATAGTTCATGCCTTCCTCCCAAGTCATCCACTGTGTCTTTCTGCTCAGTATTCACAGAAAAGTGGGAGGGCAGGGCCACAACAGCAGCAGTTGCCAAAGGGGGTGAAGAATTGACAATAGTCCATTCAAAGGCAAGAGAGTCCTGCAGGAGCTCACTAAATTGAAGGTGGACAAAGCGATGGAACCAGATGGCATATGCCCAAGGATATTAGGAGAACTGCGAAGGGAGATAGCACCTCTGGCAGCCACGTTCACTGAGTCATTCAACATGAGTGAATTGGAGGAGGGCACATGTGGTCCCTCTACACAAATGCAGCAGCAGGGAGGAGGCAGAGAACAATAGGCCGTTCAGCCTCACCTCAGTAGTGAGGAAGATCATGGAGGCATTGCTTAAAGAAAGGATAGTGGGGCATCTAGAAGCCATCACAGCCCAGGACCATAGACAACATGGATTCACAGTGGGGACATCATGTCAGACAAATCTGGTTGATTTCTTTGACTGGGTGACAAAGGAAGTGAATTGGGGTGGGACAGTGGACAACACTTACCTTGATTTCAGCAAAGCCTTTGACACCATCCCACATAGAAGGCTGATAAACTAGCTGGGTAGGCTGGGCATAGGGGAAAGGGTGGTAAACTGGGTTAGAAACTGGCTAACAGACAGGAGGCAGAGAGTGGTGGTAAATGGGGTGCAGTCTAGGGAGAGGGGGTGACCAGTGGGGCTGCAGGGGTCTTCATTAGTAACATTGCAAAATGGCTGAAGAGAATTTTTCACCAAATTTTCAACATAGCCATTTAAGACCTCTGCTCATGAACAGTGTCACTGTGATTTTCTTAATCTGTCCCAAACATTGATTCTTTTATTTCTTTAGCCATTATCGCGCTACATGGGTGCAGAAACGTTTTGGGCAAAGATATATGAAAACTGATGTAGCTGCTGCTCATAAGGAGGTGTGGTAAAATGGCAATGTTGAAAATCTGGAGTGCAAATATTAAAATTTGCCAACTTACGAGCATAGGTAGGAACTGCGTAGCATGGCTCGTAAAGCAGTCATTTTTAAGAATTTTACCACCAAATTTTCAACACAGCCATTTTAAGACCTCTGCTCATGAACAGTGTCACTGTGATTTTCTTAATCTGTCTCAAACATTGATTGCGCACACTGACTGCGCCATTGTGCGCTACATGCACAGAAACACATTTTGGGCGACATGTGATAATGACAGCTGTACTGCTCATAAGGAGGTGTGGTAAAATGGCAATGTTGAAAACTGGAGTGCAAATATTAAAAATTTGCCAACTTACGAGCGTGGTTAGGAACTGCATAGCACACTAAATAAAACAGTCATTTTGGAATTTTTCACCAAATTTTCAACACTTAGCCATTTTAAGACCTCTGCTCATGAACAGTGTACTGTGATTTTCTTAATGTGTCCCATACATTGATTTTGCACACTGACTGCGCCATTGTGCACTACATGGGCGGAAACACGTTTTGGGCGAGATGTGAAAAATGACAGCTGTACTGCTCATAAGGAGGTGTGGTAAAATGGCAATGTTGAAAATCTGGAGTGAAAATATTGAAAATTCGCGAACTTATAAGCGTGCATAGGAACTGCAGCATGCGTAAAAAACAGTCATTTTAGAATTTTTCACCAAATTTTCAACATAGACTTTTGAGAGCCCACCTTATGAACAACTGGCAGTGTCGTTTCGTTAATTGGTTCCAAAGGTGATTTCACACAGTGACCCGTGAAATCACCCTTGAGGGCCCGATTAACGCCATGACAGTCAAGAATTCATGAGAAGGGTCCTAAAACCCCATGTTGAAACTTGGGCCCAAAATTCCCAAAAATACCTGATATATGCAACAAAGTTGAAAAAACCTATTAATTCCATTATACAGCTTACTGGCATTTCACTCAGTTAGCGATGACTTGAAGAGTGCAGATGTGTTCCCGGTCCACGAAGATAAGTAGATGTCCGGACTCCACGAGGTAAGTATGGGGTGAGGGGTGTGGGGAGGCAGGGTGTGCAGTGGGTGGAGTGCGGGTTGTGGGGAGGACAGGGGAGACTACGAGGGACCTTTTTTGTTTACAGGTTTTTGTTTTTAAAGTAAGACAACACAGGACGTTGCCACACTAGGGTGGGCTCCCAGCGTGGCAGCTGGAAGAGCTGTTTGGGGGGCTTGAGCCGACAGAGTTGGGCACCCCATCAGCCATAACAAACTTTGCCATGCTGGGGTGACCCCAAGCGTGGCATCTGGAAGCTTTGGGCGTGCAGCCGGACGGGGACTAGGCACCCATCGGCTACTGAACAAGTTCTGCCAAGCTGGGATGGGCTCCCAGCGTGGCACCTGGAAACTTTGGGGGGCATGCAGCCATGGAGCTGGCAGGGATTGGGCACCCCCATCGGCTATAACAGTTTTTGCCACGCTGGGGTAGGCTCCCAGCGTGGCACCTGGACAGCTTTTGTGGGGTGGAGACGATGGGGGATTGGGCACCCCATCGGCCATACAGTGTGTGCGTTGGGGGGGGGAGCGCATCAGCATGCAGTACGCGTGCTTGCGTGTGTGTGTGGGGAGGGGAGAGCTCTGCTCACTGAAACGGAGCTCTCCCTTTCAACTGTACGACCACTGCATTTTCAACTGCTGTCATAGACAGCTGCAGCAGTGATTAGGGAACTGGGGCCGCACCTGCAAACACTCTGACTGAATTGGAAGATGGGTGCCACATCTCTGAAAACTTGGATGATGGCACTATGTTTCTTGCACATGCGTGCAAGCAACATAAAAATGATAGTGACAGTGTTCATGAGCAGAGGTCACAAAATGCCTATGTTAAAAATATGGTGAGAACTTTTCACAAAATGACTATTACGAGCATGCGTTGTGCAGTTTCCATGCACACTCATAACTCCGATAATTTTTAATATTTTCACTCCAGAGTTCCAGCATTGCCATTTTTTCACACCTCCTTATGAACAGTATAGCTCTCATTTTTCATATCCTGCCTGAAATGTGGTTTTGCACATGTGGCGTACAATGGCACGGTCGCTGTGGGAAATCAGCGTTGGGGCAGATTAACAAAATCACAATGATACTGTTCATGAGTGGAGGTCCCAAAATGCCTATGATAAAAATTTGCTGAGAACATTTCACAAAATGACTATATTACGAGTGTGCGTTGTGCAGTTTCCACGCATGCTCGTAACTTCGAGACTTTTAATATTTTCACTCCAGATTTTCAACATTACCATTTTTTTTCACACCTCCTTATGAACAGGATAGCTGTCATTTTTGACAACCTGCCCAAACTGTGTTTTTGTACATCTGGCACAGAATGGCATGGTCGCTGTAGCAAATCAACATTCGAGACAGATTAACAAAAAATCGCAGTGCCACTGTTCATAAGCAGATGTACCAAATTCTTTCATGAGGTGGGGGTCACAAAAAGGCCATGCTGAAAATGTGTGGTGCAAATACCAACAAACAGCTGGGGCATTACAGTTTCTAACCATAGCATCCCGTCCTGTACAGACTGACAGGCATTAGGGGTGTGCCTTTGGATTGCTGGCTGTAATGCTTATGTCATTCCACCCCCATCCTGCCGCCAGTGACAGGCATCAAGGTGTGCCTTGGACTCTTCAGCCCCAGGGTTCACCCCATTCTCCTATATTGCACCCATTTCAGCATATGTCCTTATGGAATGGGGTGATTGTAAAGTCGAACAGCCCAAGGCACACCTCAACACTTGTCTGTGTCTGCAGAATAGGGTGAGGTGAAATGGCATGATCGTTATGCGGGACGACCCAAAGGCACACCCCAATGCCTGTCCATCTCTGCAGGGTGGAGGTTGGGTTGGCGTGAAGTTCAATACTTCATTGCCACTCCTATTCTGCATCTGTGTAACTCCTGCATTTCCAGTGCTAATACCAGGAAGCAAACATTCGCCATTGACAAATGCTTGTTTCAGATTGGCGCCTAAACTGAACTGAAGGGGGCACTCATACTGTGATTGACAGCTCCCCCTAGCCAGTCAGAACTCAGAAAACCCTGGGAAAGCCCAGAACTGTTAGAGGACAGTGAGCAGCTCAATTTAGAGCTTGAAAAGTAAGCAGCTTGAGCTATTGGGAAGCTGCTCCAGAAACGAGCCTAGGAGAATCAGTGGGGACAGGGAGAGGCTTGACTTGCCTTCCTGCTGTACTTCTAGTTGGGACTGCCTGATTACAGTAATCAAAATAATCCAGAAAGGAACTTGTGACAGAAAACTCCACGATATCTGAAAGCGCAGCTTGAGATTTTGGACTGATGAGAAGCTCCTGTGAAGCGATCGGCACAAGAGCATGTGAGAGACGGCTTTACTGGATTCAGAGGGTTTGGTCAGTGAATCAACTGCAATTGTGAACCAGTCTGAAACTAAACTGAGAGGCAGAGACTTAAATGTTTTGTTCCTTAAAATGTGCTGAATGTTTATTGGGGATCAAAGCCTGCTGCCCAGGGACTCCTGATTGCCAGAAAGAAGCCTACATTTACCAGTGATCGAACCATCTGCCAGCTGGAAAGGTCACCAGCAAATCAACTGAACTTTGCCAAAAGTGTTGATCCAGCTTCGGGCCTTTGCTCAAACTGGCCCATACCACTTGTTCTTGTGCTAGCCTAAGCAGCATCAGCGAGAGACCAGTTTCGGGGATCTAGCCCCTGTGCAGAAAGCTATCGCAGGTTGTGGCCACCTTCAGGGAAAGGTAGTGAAGGAAGGTGAGTCATGTTGGACCAGCTTCCCCATGTGCATCAGCCTCTAGTGCCAGGTCTTCATTTTGTCAGGTCATTGTCCGCAATCGACTGGTACTGTAAGTAAATTCAGGGTAGCTCCCTGCAACTGGCAACTTGTGTTTCCTATGTATCATCTAAATGTCTCCTGCTTAACTTTAAAGACGGGGACAAACCAGTTGTGGATGCAAATAATTTGCTTCATTTTGCTTAAATTTAATAATCATTTTCTTCTAGGGACCCAATGACAGCTGCAACCCTGGACAACGTTTCTGGCCGCCAGCATAAAATCTGGGTACCCAGCAGCTAAGGGACAGTCTGTCAAAGGGACTAAGTTAACTGTATTTATTAATCTGGTATACCAAATAATAAATCACTTGCCTAAATTTGCTGCCCATCCTTGTTCACAACCCCTTAATAAAACAAATTTGTTGTTTCACATTTAGCCTAGCTTATGAGCATATTATTAGTGGGCTTAAAGTGACAGACTTGAAATTGACTGTGTTAAAAAGTGCATGCTGTATTGCTAAACTGTCTTTTCCGGGAGTGACAGGGCACGCACCAGGACCAGAGCCCTTGATGGTAAGTGGCACTATTGTGAGCATATTCTTAATGCCTACTGCAAACTGTTTATTGAGTGCTGTTATGGGCCACTGTCTTTATTCAGGTAATTGGGCATTAGGTGGGTTTGTGGGTGGTTATAGCTTTCCATAGGGCTATAACAAGGTAGGTAGATACCCCCGCTATTGTTACTATGGGAGGAGGCACCTTAATGTCAAATTCAGGCCCCTCAACTTGTTAGGAGGAGTACAAGCAGGGGTAGTAACCTTAGGGATAGTGCCACCTAGGGGTTACACTCCTAACCTGCACTCAGTTGGAAAAATCCCATATAGACTCCATACCTAGTGGTCTACTTACTGCTGGGAATGTCTTCAAAATGATCCTTCTGCTCTGCAATCTCTTTCCCATCAACACCACCATGTGGGACTTCCTCATTCCTCTCAAACAGCAACAGCAGTTGCTCCTTTGGGATGTTGTATCCTGCACATTAGAAAAAGCAAAAAATGAATAATACATATTTTTTATGTAACACTGTTTCTCTGGGTTTCTGCCTTACGGATTAAATTGTATACATATAAATATACATTATAGTGGCAAGGTAGTGCCACTATAGTTAGGGTAGAGTACCCCATTTAAGGTTAAAGTGTGAAATTTTACAGCTTAATAACTTTGCCACCATATGACAGATTTGCCAGACATTTGGCAGGCACGGAGCGGTAATACAAATCTCTGGATCTGCAAAGGTTCGTAATGGTCGGATATATGGTTGCAGAGCTATAAAGCACAATAGAAAGTCGCATTTACACTTTTTTGCACATTCTTTGCTCGCACCTACAGGTTGCACGGTTTGTGCGACTGGTCCAAAGCCTTCAGGGAACATGCAGCTGGGGTCTCCCATGTGCCTTACCAAGATTTCGTGAAAACATATTAAACGGTTCAAAAGTTATTCAAAAAACAAGTTTCCCAATATAGTCAATGGGAAGAGTTAACAAAAAGTTTGACAGTGTCGCAAATGCAGTTTTTAGTGTCGCAAATGACCCCTGTAGTGTCGTGAGTCAGCCATTTTTTTTTCAGTTACTGGTCACAGAAATGCTTGGCATTTAAATTTGGGACCCTTTAGGGACAATTCTTTTTGTGTTCACCTAGTCAAGCCCTGAGGATGCTAGCCATGTCTTTTTTAGAGGGTTAAACACCCCAAAAGTATGTTTTTCACATTTTTGGAAACTGTAGTATCTCAAAGTAGTGTCGCACTTGAGACACCTTTCTGATTTTTTGTGTGAAAGTGTCGTGATTTGTGACACTACTTTGCAACACTATGCCCAAAAGAATAGGACATCTTTGCGACCCTGCTGCAAAAGAACGGTTTGGTCTTTTGGGCTGAAACTTGGGTGGAAGAAAGCCAATATCCCACAGATGTGCCTTTAGGTGGCTTGGTGACAAAATATTAGAGGGGTACTAAGTTACGGTACTCAGAAGTTGACTATTTTTCTCATAGACTAACATTACAGCATCCGCCGCACCTTTCAGGGCCCATATCTCGGAAACACTTTGAGATATGGACTTTGTCAGAAAAATGCTTAGCCCCCCACTAGGGTGTTATGTGCAGCACTAGCCAGGAAAGTCATAAATGATATGAAATTAAAAATTTTTTCTATGTCGTACGGTTCCTGAGATATAAGCAATTTAGTATTCCAAGTGCTCATTTTCTGCTCCGTGGCCCATTATTATGCATACATTCTTTGTATTCACTGTGTTTCTCTATGCAGCTTTTGGGGGGAAAAGGGTGTCCGCTTCTATTACTGTTACAGTTAGCGTTTCCACTTCCAATTCCGAAACCGTTTGCGTTAGCGTTCCTGTCTACGCCACTGTGTGTGTTACCCTTTGCGTTTTCATTTGCGCTTGCATTTGCGTTACTGTTACCATTAACGTTTCCATTACTGTTTCTGTTTATGATTCATTTTGCGTCACCATGTGCATTACCATTTGCGTTTGTGTTTCCTTTGGCGTCATTGTTGCTGTTACCATTAGCATTTGCGTTTCCAATTGCGGTAACATGACTGTGCGCATTACCATTTGTGTTTCTGTACGTGCTTGTGTTTGAGTTTCAGTTTGTGTTACTGTTCACTTTGGGGTCATCGTTGCCGTTACTGTAACTGTTTGCATTTCCAGTTGTGTTACCATTATTGTTTGCATCTTGTCACTGTTTGCGTTTCTGTTGCCCTTAGCGTTTGCATTTTTGGGTGTTTCCGTTGGCGATTGCGTTACCGTTTCCTTCTGCGGAACTGTTGCCTTAACAGTTTGCATTTCTGTTTGTGTTTGTGTTACCGTCTGCATTTTTATTACCGTTTGCATTTCCGCTGGCGTTACCGTTTACGTTGCTGTTTTCGTTAACGTTTGCGTTTCTGTTGCCGTTAGCATTTGCGTTACCATTTCTGTTTTCATTAACTTGTGTGCTTGTGTTTCTGTTACTGTTTGCATTACTATTTACATTTGCATCACCATGTGCGTTACCGTTTGCGCTTGCGTTACCGTTAGTGTTACTATGTGACAAACAAATCACATTCCATTCACTATTTATAGTGCTCATTCTCAAAAAGAAGGGAAATTCATGGCAAAAAAACTCTGTGTAATGCATTAGTTAGGGTTGTTCCACAGCGACAAAAGCGAGGAAATCGGCGTTAGGGTTGCCACCCCCTAGCACCCCAAGCCCACCCTGTCCCCACCAACAGGCATCGGGGTGTGCACTGGGGTCGTTGATCCTAACTCTCACCCCATTCTCCTATACTGCACCATCTCAGCTTATTTACACATGGGATAGGGTGAGAGCTAGGACCGACAACCTCAACGCACACCCCGATGCCTGTTGGTGGGGATGGAGTGGGCTTGGAATGCAAGGGGTGGCAACCCTAACACCCAATTTCCTGACTTCTGTCGCTGTGGAACAACCCTAACTGATGCATTAAACTGAGTTTTTTTGCCATGATTAAATATATATATAGTTGATACTTCCTTTAATTTCCTATTGTATGTATGAATGTCTGTTTCCCCTTTACTGCTGACATGGAGCCTTTGTAAATGAGCAGGTTCCTGCTCAAAGGTAGTAATCCAAGAATGAAATGAATTAAATTAATTTATTTATTGAAATGTTTCACCAGGAAGGCACACTGAGCAACAGGTTGCTCATCAACCGGTGCAACCTGGGGGAGAGGTACAACAAGGGTGAGACATTATACATTCAGGTTAAACAGATCACCATTAACATACAATTAATTAAAGCAGGTGTTACAAACTGTGCCGCGTACATATGTAAATTGTGAGAACAATTAATAAGTGCAATAGTAATAAGTGAAAAAGTGCTAACATTAAAGGAAGGGTGAAGGAGAGAAAGGATGAAACGAGGGAGGGGCAGAGACGTATCCCAGAGAGACCCCTTCAGGATGCGGGGAACCCTGCAAGGGGACAGGGGATTGGAGAGAAGAGGGAAGGCAAAGGGAATAAGCACGGGAAGCAAGAGAGGGAGTGTTAATTACACCTAGGAGGGGGAATAAGGCTAGTCCCAAAAGAAAACCCCTCCAGCATCTGGAGATCAGAAACCCGGGCCATGCATACACCCTAGGGGCAGAGATCACACTGCAAGCCTTGGGTGAAAGGGACCGGGGGGTTGGTGAACGTCAAAATGAATAACACTGAGAACTATCGAAGGGCCACAGCAAAAGCAAACAGGATCCTGGGCTGCATAGCCGGGGGATTACCTCCAGGAAGAGGGAGGTGATCCTCCCTCTGTACAATGTCCTGGTCAGGCTGCATCTCAAGTACTGTGTGCAGTTCTGGAGATCACACCTTAAGAGGGACATAGCAGTGGAGAGGGTCTAGAGGAGGGCGACCAGGATGATCCAAGGCATGGGGGGTTGGCCCTATGAGGAGAGACTGGAGGAGCTCAGACTGTACTCACTGGAGGAGAGGAGAGACAGGGAGATCTGATAGAGGTTTTTTAAATATGTAAGGGGGATCAACAAGGGCAGAGCCGAGAAGGTGTTCAGGCTAATGAAGATAATTGAAAAGGAAGGAATTCCAGGTTGCCATAATATTATGGTTAATTATTGTTGGGTCATCCATTAACACCTGAACAGTCATAAAAATGTATGAAATAATGGATGATGGCCACTTTACAGTATATGTAAAGTGGCTATCATCCATTATTTCATACATTTTTTAGGCTAAAGAAGTAGGGGAACAACCGGGAGCACAAGTGGAAGCTGGAGGGGGGAATTGCAGAGGGGAGTGTAGGAGACACTACTTCACGGAGAGGGTGGTGGAGCCATGGAACACACTGCCCAGGAGTCTGGTGAAAGAGAGCACAGTGGAGGGATTGAAGAGGGGGTGGGACAGGTACGGGGGAAACTGAAGCCGGGGGAAACCCTCTCTGGGGGTGGAGGGTCGGAGAAATGAGTACTCAGTAGGGGTCTGGCTACCGAGCAGACACGATACACCATGAGGCCTACTCTGCTGGCTTTTAGAATGTTAGTATTTTAGAAAGCAATTAACCCTCCCCCAACCCCCACTGGAAGCTCCTCCTCTTCCCACCTTGCCTGCAAGCAACAATTTTGTCTCCTTTCACCCCCCTGTCGCTGTCACAACTGAACCTGCTCAAGCTCCCTTCTTCTCTCCCACTGAAAGATGCCCCCACAAAGTACTTATCTCACAATGTCCTTGATGCTGCAGCCTGCTATCTCTTGTAGTGTACCTTGTATTTTGTATTTTGCTCTTAACGGCTGCTATATAACTGCATTTGTTCAGTCTTAATGCTTACCTGTTGTGTCTTGTAAATGACACTGTAACATGGCAAATCCGTACTTGGAAATGCTGTATTCCTCTATCACCCTGCCCCTGAGTGACACCTGGAAATGAGCCTTGACTCAGTGTGCCTTTCCTGGGTAACAAATGTTTAAATAAATAAATAAATAAAATAAAACCTTGCAAGGGGGCTGGGAAGGCCTGTAGACTGTAATTTATTGAGGGATAGAGAGATGGAGGGAGGAAATCTGAATTAACACCTAGGCAGGGGAGAAGCCTGTTGCAGGAGACCATTTAGGATTCTAGAGACCCTGCAAGGGGACATGGAAGGCCAACGATACATAGATGGGGGAAGGGGAAAAAGGAGGCAAGCCTAGGCACAGTAAGATCCCTTCAGGATGCTAAGAACTCTGCAAAGGGACTGTGAAGGCTAGGGAAAATGGGGAAGAGGGTAGAGGAAGGGAGAAGGAGTGAGCACTGGTAGCTAGTAGGGGCTAGAGTCATAAGAGGCAACAGAGTCAATAGGGGTAATGGGTATAGGGGAAAGAGTCAGTAAACCAGTGTCAGGACTGGGGGAAGCACATGAAACAAGTAAGGGAAAAAGTGGGGAGGAGATAGCAGCAGGAAGGAATGAAGGAAGGTCAGGAGGGGTGACAAGATTAATGAGGAGAGGAGCGGGGATTAGGTACAGGTACACATTACTGAAGGGAAATTAACAAGGGCAGAGGTGATGGAGTTAGAAGAGGAAGAGTGGTGAATCTGGAGAGGGAATGAGTTTCATAATTTAGGGAAACAATATGAGAAGGCCAGTTGACCAACAGCAGCAGTCCGTCAAGGGATTACCAATGGATGCGAGTCATATGATCTGAGCACATGGGCAGGTGAAGGGAGGGTGGTAAGTGAAAAGGCAAGGTGGGGGGGAGCGAATCAAACCAGAATTTAAGAAACAAATTTGGCATAACGGATGTGATGCCGGTTTTTGAGCGAGGAGAAAGCCAGGACATGGAAGAGGCTACAGTGATTAGTAGAGAGAAGAGTCATCTAGGGCAAAGTGACAGAAAGAGTTAAAGAAGGTGCTCAATCTGGTTAGGGAAGACTTGGGAGCAGCACTGTAGACTACATCGCAGTAGTCAAAGATACTGTAGATAGGATCATCTTCTGGACAAGTTTGCGCCTTGCTGGTAGCGGGAGGCTACTGCTGTTCCTATATAAAGCATATTCCTGAATCCTGGGTTCTCTCCTTACATACATACTTCTGGACACCCTGATGTCTTCATACTTACATATTCCTGCAAACTATTTCTCTAGGTTACATTTTCCTGCACACTCTGTTCTCTCCATGCTTACCTTATCACACCACTTGTCCCCAAACTTGTATACCCCCCCCCCGCTAGATGTGTACATGTTGCACATAGTTTAGGTTCTGTTTAGGCCTGTAATCAAATGGTTAATATACCTATGCCTCATTAGCAGAGACTCCACCAGTTGGAGATCAACGTAAATGCACAGTGGTATAAAGCGGGGGGTTTGGCACGAAGGGGGGGCATGCTAAGTTTAGAGGTGGCAGTTGGAAGAGTGCGACAGCAGGGGCGATTGCCTGCTCTCTGGGAAATCCATGGGTTCCACGAGTGGCAGAAGCAGCAAATTGTAGTGAGTGATGTGGTGGCAGCTGCTAGTTTGGGTCGGGGTCCAACCCTACTAAGGTTTTCTCTTTCAGTCTTCTCTGGCAGGACTGTTGCCAAAATCCTGGCAGGCATTTTCCAATTTTTAAAGCTGCTACTGTATTTATTAGTTTTAATTTTATCTGGTTATCTATTACTGTGTTTCGATTTAATTGTACAGGCACCTTGGTTTTAGAAAGGTACCGTTTTACAAATAAAGACTGACTGAGGAGACAGAAGAACAGTCAGGGACAGGACAATGTAGTGGGAGAGAGCCACGGGTGTTACTAGAGGAAGAGAGAGACCAGTGGGAGAGGATGGAGCCCAGGAGACAGTGGACAAGTGCTGGTACCGGAGCAGTAATGCCAAACCATAGTGGCCGCTCTGGTGGTGCTTGGGGAACAAGCAAGAGTAAATGAGAGAGACACGGCACCAAGAGAAGAGGAAAGCCAATCCAGTTATTTATTTCAGTTTAGGATTAATACCCTTGAGTCAAGGACTCGTTTTCAAAGGTTCCAAGTCAGTTAAACAAACAGATACTGACAACATAACACATAGCACAGCAGTGGATTACAAAATAAGGTTACAGAGGGCTGCACATACTTTTAAGTTTAACTAATACATAGGAGTCGAGTTATTTCACTAGTACAGAGGAGTAACAGCACAAAGTGTGGGCATAGTAGTGTTAGAAACAGGAAAGAGGGGGAAGAGGCAAGGGACTGAGTCTCTGCTGGGTGGTACAGGGGGCAAGTGGGGGTGGGGCATGGCTGGTTGCCAGAGTGGTAGGCAGAGATCACCAGTGGTGGCCAGGGGTGAAAATGGGGGGCAGCCCAAGGTAGGCATTGTCAGACATTCATGTATTTAGTTGATGGAGTGGGCAATCTGTGTGTGTGTGGGGGCGTGACAGTTTATTGTATCCTAGACTATGCAACGTAGGTATTTTGTGGGTAGGGGGATTTGTTAAAGAGAGTGGGAAGGGGAAAGAGTGCAAGGGGCAGTGGTTGGGTGGTTAGAGTCAAGGGGTGGGTGGGATAGCCCAAGGGCCCTGAGCATGGTCTAAGTCTTGTCTTTTTGTCTTTGTTTGTTTAACCAGGAGAGACACACTAAGCTAAAGCTTGTTTACAGGTATGACCTGGGAGCACAAGGAAGTTAAGTGACTTACTCAGGGTCACACAGTATGCAAGTGGGGGCTGTGGGATTCAAACCCAGCTCTCCAGGTTTGCAGCTCAGAGCCTTAAACCACTGCGCTATACTGCCTCCTCCTAAGTGTGGCAGACATAGATTTTATTTTAGTTCTAGCTGGAAACGAAGCCCAATTTTGAATTGTCTGAGCTTGGTGCATTCCAAGAGTGCGGTAGACAGCTCAGTGAACCACTCTGGGCCCAGGAAGGCGAGTGATCTCTGTGCCAGTTTAGTACACTTGAATGGCACCTGAAGTCACCCTCTTGCAGTGCTTCTAGTCTGCTTAAGGGGTAACCACTTTACGAAAAGCTTGTTAGTGGACTCAGGCATAAGCCCTAGCAAGGCTTTTTTGATAAGCATGCAAGTTTGGAGTTGAGCTCGACGGTGGAGTGGGAGCCACCTTTTCTCACTGAAGAGGGTGCAAGTGTGGGTAGAGATCAGCACCCAAGTGACAGCCCTTGTTTAGGAGAGTGCTGACTCTGTTGAGGGCAGTGACAGAGCCTGCTCCATAGACTGGGAGCCCATAGTCAATGGTGGCTACTACCGAGATACTTATGGCTAATTTCAGAGCTGCAGGTGGTAGGGAGTGCTTGTGGTGGTACAGAAATACAGGTTACTCACCTCTGAGAGGAGTTCTAGGAATGGTATATGTTGTTCATCCACACTGTCTGGCAGGTTCCTTGCCGCTTTAAATCTTGCCGGAAGGTCTTCAAGCTGGCTCCTCCCACCCACCCAGGCGGCAAAACTCTCAGCTCCGCCCCATGATGCCAGATCTAACCCGCTGGAAGCCAGGTTGTGCGTCAAAGCCTGGGAGGCCAGGTGGGTCGCGTGGATGAACAACATATACTGCATCATTCCTAGAACTCCTGTTACAGGTGAGTAACCTGTATTTCTGGGGACATGGATATGTTGTTCATCCACATTGTCTGGCAGACTCCTAGCAGTTCTCTGGGAGGAGGGAGGCAAGGTGCACACCCCCTACTTAGGGAATAATGACTGGAGAACCAAGGCCCCAAAACCAGAATCCCGGCGTGACTCAAGGTCGATGTGGTAATGGGTAATAAGGTGTGCTGACATCCAGGTAGCAGCCCTGCAGATTTCCTGGATAGGGACGCCCTGGAAGCAGCCACCGATGCAGCAGTATGGCGGGTAGAATGAGCTCTTATCCCTCTGGGAGGCTCCATGCCTGCCAACCTATAGCAGAGATCTATGCAGGAGGTGACCCACCTGCCTATCGTCCACGTGGCTGCAGGTATGCCAGGTGCGGCTTCAGTGTAGGTGACAAACAGCTGGCAAACCTCTCCCTGAACTTCAGCCATCAGCTCCTTATAATAATTGAGCGCTCTTCTAGGGTCCAAGGCATGAAGCCTATATTTTGGCCTCCGAGGTGTGACTGGAGTAGAACACCGGCAGAGTCAACACCTGGTTAAGGTGAAACTCCGACACCATCTTCGGAAGGAATTTCGGGTGGGGGAGCAGGAAAACCTTGTTCCTGTGGAAGACCAGATAAGGAGACTCGATGGAAAGCGCCTGGAACTCTCCCATCCTTCTGGCTGACGTGATAGCCACCAAGAAGGCGGTCTTCCACGACAGGTGAGAGATGTCACACCTGTGCATCAGTTCGAAAGGCTTGCCCATGAGATTAGCCAATACCAGCAGTAATCCCATGGAGGTGGAGGTTCTCGCACCGGAGGGGATATGTGATCAAGGCCTTTGAAAAAGCACCTGACCACCTTCTCCTGCGCCACCGACTGCTTCTCAGTCCGTACCGGTAAGCAGAGATGGCTGCTAGGTGCACCTTAAGGGTCATCGACCGAAGCCCTTGCTGAGAAACGGACCACAGGTAGTCCAGAATGCTTGCCAAGGAACAGGAGGAAGGGTCCAGGCCCTTGCCCTGACACCAAATGGAGAATCTCTTCCATTTAAAGGTGTAGCATTTTCTGGTCAACTCCTTATGGGACGCCTCAACAATGTTGAGGACCTCGTCGGAAAGACCAAGGCCTGGAACTCTAGCTGCTCAGGAACCAGGCCATCAGGTGCAGGGATTGAAGGTCCGGATTGAATACCTTCCCTGATTGACTGAGATCGGGTCCGGGCGGGCTGGAAGCCGCCTCGGGAGCCTGGAGCTGAGACTCAGGAGATCTGGATACCAGAACTGGCGGGGCCAGTCTGGGGCTACCAGAATCACCTGCGCCTTGTCCCTCCTCGCCTTGAGGAGCACCTTGTGGATCAAGGGAAATGGGGGAAAGGCGTAGAAGAGGCCCGGGGTCCACGGCCTCGAGAAGGCATCTCCGTGCAGCGAGCCCTGCTGATGGGGGCGGGCATGAAACAGTCTCAGCTTCGCATTCTCCCTGGAGGCAAACAGGTCCACCTGAGACACGCCCCAGTGGGAGAACAGATCTTGTACTACCTCCGGCAGGAGAGACCACTCGTGGGACGCAGCCCCTATCCGGCTTAGGGCATCGGGCAGAATGTTGGAGGCTCCTGCCACATGGATAGCAAGGAGATCTGCCTCCAGGCTGCGCATTAGGGACCAAATGTGGAGAGCTTCCCTGCACAGAGGCATGGAGCGCATCCCGCCCTGGTGGTTTAGGTAGATACATGGTCGTGGTATTGTCCATCTGGACCTGGACCACCTGACCCCGTACAAAATGGGCGAAGGCATTGAGGGCTAGACGAACCGCTCGAAGCTCCAGGAGGTTGATGTGGCATCGGGACTCCTGAGGGGACCAGAGGATGTGTGCTCTGTGCTCCCCCAGATGGGCACCTCAAACCATCAGAGAGGCATCGGTCAATAGAGAGACCGTCGGCTCAGGGCGGACAAACGGGATGCCCTCCTGCAGATGAGCTGGAACGGTCCACCACTGGAGAGCATTCCACATCTCCTGGGTCACTGTCACTAGCTGATCCAAAGGATCAGAGCGCTTTGACCATTGGCCGTCCAGTCCCCACTGTAGGGGATGCATGTGCCAATGGGCCCAATGAACCACGCTGGTGCCGGTCGCCATGAGGCTCAGAAAGTCCCAGGCAGGGTGCAATTGCCCAACCTGAAATGATTGGGCAAAGGAGGAAAGAACCTCGGCCCAGTCCCCTGGGAGCCGTGCTCTGGCTCGCAGAGAGTCGAGCTCTGCCCTGATGAATTGTATCACCTGCTTTGGCACGAGTTCGACTTGGCCTCGTTGATAATGAGGCCAAATTGAGAGCAAACCTGGAGGGCCAGATCCCTGGAACGCTCCACCTCCATTCTGGAGGAGGCCACAATCAGCCAGTCGTCCAGGTAGGGGTACACCTGGACCCTTCAGCTCCACAGGAATGCTGTCACCACTGCCATGCATTTGGTGAAGACCCTGGGAGCTAGAGAAAGGCCGAAGGGCATGGCCCGGAACTCGTAGGGGGACCCCTCTGCCCTGAAGCGAGGAATCTCTGGTGGGATGGATGGATTGGGACATGAAAGAACGCATCCTGGAGGTCCAGAGAACAGAACCACATGCCTCGTTCCAAGGATGGAATGATCTGAGTGAGTGTGACCATCCTGAAGGTATGAGACATTAGGAACCTGTTCAGGTCGTGCAGGTCTAGAATGGGGTGCCAGCCCCCCCGTCCGTTTTGGGACCAGGAAATACCTGGACACAAACCCCAGGCTCGGTGGAGCATCTGCCACCTTCCTGATCACCTCCTTTTCGAGGAGCAGGGCAGTGTCGGCTCGATGAGCTGACAGGGAGGCTGCAGAACCCATAGCCCCCCCGTGGGGCGACAGCTCGGAAGGGTGAGGCCTGCTTGAACTCCAGAGGCAGGCCCTTTCCTACCACCTCCAACACCCAGTGGTCTGTGGTGATAGTAGACCAGGCGGAAAGGAAGTGGTGGAGCCATCCCCCCACGAGGGGAACCCAGAGGGGAGCGACAAGGCTGGGGGCGACACCCCTCAACCCGTCACTGGGCAAGCTTGGAGGAAGGACCGGCCGAGGGACCTTCTGGGCCTTTTCGTCCCTGCTTCCTGTTAGAGGAAGCTGCAGGCTTGGCTTTGGGGTGCCAAGCACGAGCCTGCTGGCCCTGATGCTGGTGTTGCTGGGCCGGACACTCCGCAGGAGAGGAAGGTCGAAAGGACTTATGTTGCTGACAACGGCCCTTGTCCTTCTGAGCGGAGGTGACCGAGTCCAGGGTAGCGTTGGACTTTTTGATCCTCTGGAGGTGGCCTGCCACTCCAGGGCTGAAGAGGTCAGTCCCCAAGAAGGGGACGTCTGCCAATTTGTGCTGGGTATCTGCCATGAAGGTGGACATCCTCAGCCAGGCTCTGCGACCGCTACTGATCGGGCACAGGAGTCTCCAATGTCTAGAGCCATTTGGAGCTGTTGTTTCGCCACTGCCCTTCCCTGATCCTGCACCTGCTTGACCATAGTCTGCAGGTCAGCCAGGAGATGAGGGATCACCTCCGCCAGGGAGCCCATGAGGGCATGGGAGAAGTGCGCCATCAGCACGGCCGAGCTGGCCTGACGGAGGCCGAAGGAGGACGCAGCATACACCTTGCGCCCGGCATATTCCAGCTTTTTGGACTCCTTGTCGGGGGGGCTTATCTACATCCCTAGCGTTCCCGGAGTGCCAGAAAACGCCATCGGTGACCAACCCCTCCACAGAGGGGTGTTTCGATAAACCAGACAAAAAGCCGGTAGGGACCGCATACTTCCTGGCCATCCTGGCCGAAGGCGCAGGACAGGAAGCCGGCCGCTACCAAAGCTCCAAGACTGGGTCAGCAATGGCTTCAGCCACCGGAAAGGCCTCCGTGGGAGAATCCCCTCGGTCCAGTATCTCCGTGAGGGGATACTTGACCTGCTTGGATATGGGCTCGTGCTGCATCCCGGTGGACTCCGAGATGAGCCGAAGCAGACCCATGAACGATGATGGGCTCTCGTCCATCGACTGCCGCCCGGAGGACTCCAGGTCAAAGGGCCTGGAAAACAGGGAGGAGTTGCCGTCAGACTTCGAGGAGTTTGCGAAGAGCTGCCTGGGGTCTGAGCCACCCTCCACCTGCCGAGGACGGTCGGGAGTGAGGGTGACCGACAACTGGTAGGGCAGACCCTGATCTGACTGAGAGTCCTTGGTCGGCGCCCCCGATTTTGGTTGTGGAGCCGGAGGTTCCACCACAATCAGTGGGGCAGCTGGTTTCGGCCGAACAACCGGCCCAAGCTTGGGCACCTCGACTACCGCGAGGGGTTGTTTCAGCCTTTCAGATGACAACCACTTATTGGCCAGGGAAGGCGCCGGCGTCAGCTTGTTCCCGGACAAAAGGAGCTGCTGCCACATTAAGTCCTTGTAAGCGTTGACGCGGTTCAGCGAAGCCTCTCCTCTTCGAGAAGAAGGCGAGACAGCGGCGCCACCGCTTACTAGTGCCGGATCGAGACTGCCAATGTCGGCGGGATCGGCTGGACCGAGACGAGGTCTGAGGCCGAGATCCTCGGTGTTTCCGAGGGTAGGTCTGGGAGGGAGCGGGGGACACCCGCTCCTCCCTCGGCTTGGGAACCCTGACTGGGGACTCCGGTACAGAAGGTGCAGGCAAGTCCTCGGTTTCCAGCGGGGGAACTGGTGATGAAGGGTTGTCGGCTTCACCAGTCGACAGCCCGTCTGACGGGTCAAGAAAAATCTCGACTGCGTCGACGGGTGTCTCGGACGGCTGACCTGACGGGGACACTGTGAAGCCAGCAGCCTTAGCCGCAACTTCAACTGAAGTCGAGTGTCAACTATCCGGGGAAGGGGACCTCTCCCGCTCCCACGAACGTCGACGGTGGGACTTACCATTCAAGTCCTTCTTTCTTGACTGAGAAGAGTGTCCCGATGGCCCCTCTCCCTTCATGGAAAGGGAATGGCAAAGCTTCTTTAAAGAAACCGTGTAGGAGGATCCCAGAGAGAGCGGGATAAATGCCGCGACCGAGGAAGATGAGGATGCGGCCTGGGCCACCTCCACCTCGAGGGCGATCATCTGCTTGAGTTGCTCAGCTGAGCCAGCTGCCGAGGACACCGCCCAATGGGCCTCCTTGGACTTCACTGGCAGATAACGCTTCTCGGGGCGCCCAAGTTGTAACCAGACAGTGCTGTCTTCAAGGACGTTGGCCGAGAAAGATCTACACAACTCACAGGCCTGCGGGTCATGATCAAGGCCGAGGCAGTAGATGCACATGGAGTATGGATCCGTCCTGGACATCTTCTGCCCGCATGGGTACCACCGAAAACTGGGAGTCGATTTGTCCATCGCAGCTGCGAGGGAAGAATGTGACCGAAGTCTTGAGAATTTTAAAACTAATTTCGGGCGAACCAAAGAGTTAGGATCCAGTCTATATGCAGAGCGTTAAGGAGGGAACCTGAGCTTCCAAGCGGTAAGGGAGATTTGGCGTCATGGGGCGGAGCTGAGAGTTTTACTACCCGGGTGGGTAGGAGGAGGAGCCAGCGTGAAGACCTTCCGGCAAGATTTAAAGCGGCAAGGAACCTGCCAGACAGTGTGGATGAACAACACATCCATGTCCCTAGAACACTCAGTTTCATGTTGCAGGTCTTGATGATGTGGTCAATATGACTGGAGAAACTGAGAGTGTCATCAAGGTAAATTCCTAGGCATTTAAATACAGAGACATGTTCAAGAGAGTCTCCCTTAGGGCTCAGGATTTGCAGTGGGCTGAACTTTTTTATTTTTGGGAACTGTGAACAGCATGCTCTTGTATTTTTGTGGTTGAGCAGGAGCTTGTTCTTGCACAACCAGGATTCGCGCTTACGGTAGCTGTCCTGCAGTTCAGTAGCGACGGTATGCCGGTCTCTGCCTGGGACAGATATGACAGCGTCATCAGCATAGAGTACAATGTGGGCAGGGCAGGCATAGTGTAGGGTATTTATGAACAGACTAAAGAGTAGAGGGCTGAGGATAGATCCCTGGGGGACTCCTAGGCTCACCTCCTTTGGCTCCGAGTATGTGTCTCGTATTCTGACTGGTTGAGTTCTATGGGAGAGATAGCTTCCAAACCAAGGCAATGTGCTTGGAGATAGGCCAGTTGATGACAGGCTGCTGAGGAGAAGGTGATGGTTCACTGAGTCAAAGGCCTTTGTGAAGTCTATGAATATAGACCCCCATTGCCATCCCTTTATCCAAAGCGTCATACAGCTGGGAGGTGTATTCAACTACTGCTGAAAGTGCTGAATGTTTTTTTTAAGAAAACCATGCTGTTGAGGGCCGAGCAGATTATACTTCTCCAAGTACTCAGTGAGCTGGTCTGAGACCATCTTTTCCAAAGCTTTCGGCGGGGGGGGGGTTGGATTGAGATTGGCTTGTAGTTAGATGTGTTAATTCTGTTTCCAGTTTTGAAGACAGGGGTAACTAGTGCCAGACTCCAGGCATCTGGGAACACACTCGACCTAAGGGAGGAGTTAAAAACCTTAGTGAGGAGGTCAGCTATCTCCTCTAGGGTTAGGGAGACCAGCTTCAGGTCGATTAGGTCACTCCCCATCCTGGTCTTGCCTAGGACCTGCTTGACATATCTGATTGTCTCAGTTTTTGAGATCTGCTTGAAATAGAAAGGTGGTAGTCTGTAACCTGTAGGTGTATCCGGGCCAGAGGGCTGCTCTGTTGGTGGCACAAGATATTCACCTGGTAATATGCCAGTCAGATCCGTGGATCCTAAATTGAAGGCGTTAGCAATATCAAGAGGTTCCTGGATTGTCCCAGTATTTGAGATGATCAGGTCTGGTGGTGCTCTCAGGGCACCACCAGTTGGTGATTTCAAGGAGTACCAGAAATTTTTATCCGAACCCCATAATTTGTTTAGTTGGTCCTTATAGTAGGTGGCTTTAGCTTGGTGAACAAGTCTTGTGCAGTTGTTTCCTGGCAGCCCTATAGGCAGACACGTCAGCCTGCTTGCTTGTCACTTTGGCCGTATGCTAGAGATTGTCTCTTTGGCACATGAGTGCAAGTAGTGAGCCTGAGAGCCAGGGGTTTGTAGTACCTTTGACCTTCTTGACTCTGATGGGGGCGAAGATGTCACAGGCCTGGGTGAATGTCCTGAGGAAGTAGTCCAGGGCCTGGTTCCCATCCAAGACTCTGTCAATTAGGGACCAATCAATCAGTTTTAAGTGCAGTTTGAAAGCTTCCAAGAGTCCGACTTTTAGGGTACGGTTACGGGATACTATGGGCAGTTGCTTAGAGAACTTATTTGTCCATATACACAAGACTAGGGAGTGGTCACTGAGGCTGTCTGGTAAGACAGAAACCTCAGAGATGTGTTCTGGGTGGGAGGATAACAGTCAGTCCATCAGTGTGCTGGTTCCAGTTCGGTAGTTGAGGCGGGTGGCTTGTGTTACCATCTGGGAGCGGTAGAGTCCAGAAATCTGGTCTCTTGCCAGAGCTTCTCCCTTGAGAAAGCCAATTAATGTTAAAGTCACCGACTATGATCTGTTCCCATGTTTTGCCCAGCATCTGCTTGTTCCCTGTGAAGTATTTAAGGACGGTGGCTTGCTGACCTGGGGGTATGTACACCATGGTAAACCTAAGGACTTTGGTTTGCTGCCCTATGGAGAGTTTTAAGTTTAAGATCTGAGCCACTTTCGAGTGCGTACTGCTGGGCATGATCTGGGATTTGATATCACATTTGACATAGACTAAGCATCCACCCCCACGTTTAGACAGTCTGTCCTGCCAGTAAGAGGTGTAGCCATTGAGGGAGATAGTGGCGTCGGATATTTTAGGGGACAGCCAGATCTCCATGAGAGCTATGATGTCTGGATTACTCAGCACCACCCATGCCTCGAATTCCATGAGCTTAAGAAGCAATCTGCTGATATTAAGGGAAACAATCCCGAGTATCCCCGCCCGGTTGGTAGTGGTGATGTGGGGTGGGCCAGGGTTAGGGTGCACATTACCAGCTAACAGCACCAGTAGGAGGATCATCTTAAAAAGACAGCAAGACCAAAGGGCCTAGCTGGGTCTGTTTTTTTATCCCCGTTTGCTTAACTTGTAAGCATGGGCTATGAGGGAGGGCTGTGCAGTAGGGCCGCTAGTGTGATGACTGGGGGCTCATGCGATCTGAAGGTTTGTGGGGGACGTGGAAGGTTTGAGGGCATGCTGTGTTGGCATTTGTGCCCCTCAGGCTGTGTACCATCAGCCAGAGTGGAAATAAGGCAGGGGGTGAGTCCAACGTAGTTTCATCCTGTTCATTCTGTGGGACCCCTGTGATGTCAGCCAGTATGACTACACCAAGAGTCGGTAAGAGAAGCTTCTGCAGTAGGAGAGGTTTCATGTTCCTGAGGAGTTCAGCTGCTCCCTCTAGTGGGCAGGCTGTATAACCTGCCAATGGAGAAGTAGTGCAACCTTTTTTGTTTGTTGTTATCAAGGGTTAGAACTGGAATTAGGCAGATCGGAAGACTAGTTATGTTGTAGGTGTGGGGACATCCACCCTGGTGTGTGAAGGGGGGAGTCACCTGCCTAGATTCAGTTCTATATCTTGAATAGAGGGGGGATAGAAGAGAAGTAGCCCCAAGTTGAAATGGATATTTCTGTTCCGCCTGTCTCGAACCCCTGAGTAAAGAAAGAAAGAGAGAGAGAGGGAGAGAGAAATGGAATACTAGGTTTGTGCTGCCTGTTTGAGGATTATGTTCGTCCCGAAGAAATGCTTCCCAGAACTGTTTTAGTGGCCATCTTTCCCCAGTGGATCTGTACCTAGAATAATGGTGGTAGCCATGTCAGCCTTGTCTAACCACTGCTTTCCTGTAATATGACCCCCACAGTCTGGATTGTAAATATGTTTAAATGGCACCATGAAGTTCTGGTTAAACAATAAATGGGATCTCCCTGTTTGAATGCTGTCTTTGTTGTAAACCTCTTATTTCATTCAGGAGAGTTGCAAGCTAACTTCAAGTACTGCAGCCCATCACCGGAAGATGGCACCCCTTTCAGCTAATGGATCCATGCAATGGCAGTCATCCAGGTAAGAGAAAAAAAAACTTCGAACTATGTTTCTACTGCTGTGAGCACCACTTCCCTTCAAGTGTTCAGGTATTTATTTATTTCAAAGGTTTCACCAGGACAGACATAGCAGTTTATGTCCAGATGCGCTCTTGGTGTGGGGGAGGAGACAATAACAGAGCATTTACAGACACCCAGAAACAATAAAGGCAAGGCACAGTTTATTTTTAGAGCACTCAATCCATAGGAAAATACAGTTGCCTTAATGGTAAATTTAGTATAAACAGAAAACCATGTACATTTTGGATCGCACTGCACAGTAAAGCACCAGAATGCACCTTATGGTGGTTAACAGAAATAAAATACAAGGCAGCAGAGTATTCACTAGTTGGCAGCTCTCAGTGATTTGTAAAACTTTGCTGTCCTCGAGGCTGTTGGTGGTACTTACAAAAGAAAAAATGTTATGAACTGAAATGTATAACCCTAGTAATCACAGGTCAGCATGGATGGCCCCTTCTAGCACGATTATTGCCACCTAGACTGAGGTAGATGTGCTTACCCGTATATGATGCATATAGGAATGGTTACACTAACCACAATCTAGCAGTACCGGCTTTCAATATATCTTCTCATGATTTATAGTGACCAATGTAGAGGCACTAAATAACTCTTTGGCTTGAGGGGAGGGTACATTCGGAAATAAAATTATGCTTTCCACATAGAGATGCCTGTAAAGGAGACAGGCAAAGCTGCCCGAGTGCTGCAGAGTCCGCTGAATTTTCTTTCCACAGGTTCTTATAATGGAGCGGTTTGGGTCCATAGCACCTTATCACCCTCATTTTCTATGTGCCCCAGCTGGTCACTTTAAGATCAGGGGAAGTCAAGTCGATCCTGCCTTCCTTCCCTACTTAGTAGCAGCTAGGTGCTATGGGGGCCCACAGCAACCACTGTGACCTACTCCCATGGGATACGCCAACTATCCCACCACAGGAGAATATAATCTCTCCCTGTCTAGGAAGCTGTTACACCAAGGTCATTATCCACCCCTCTGGCATGACTGCCTGGGCCAGTCTCATGTGCAAGGCTTACATCTTGACTGTTGAGAGAGCGGCAATCCTTCCATACCATCCACTAGTCGTGGCAGGGTAGGATACAGTCTGGTCGGAGAAGCTAGACACAGGGCAGGTAAAGGGAGGTCGGTTTCCTGACCTTTAAGTCCTCCTGCCACCACAACATTAACAGTCACCTAACTGATCAATATTATTTGACTCTGATGGATAAACACTGTGTGTTCATTACAGTCTACTGTATGATGGTGACTACGGCTCATAACCATGGGACGATGAACCGGTCCCAGTTCTTCAAATATTCTTACCTGTATTTAGTTTCTCTCTTCTCTCTTGGAGGGTGTGGGAGTTTATGGTTACACTGTTATTTCCATATTTCTGGAGATTTGCCCTCTTGCCACTGGTTTGGATTCATATGTTATTCAACATCCTGAATCCATGTTTTATTATATGTTTACTATCTAGCGATCTATCTCTCCGGCATCCTGAGTTTCATCCTTCATCCTATATTTCACTTTTTCTTTTTCCTTTTTCTTCCATCTTTTTCTGTTCATCTAGCTTTTCTCGTAATGTTCAGATTTCACAGAGGGAGAAAGCAGACGAAGTCCTAAATTAGTATAACCACAATTTCTCAATGGATAAGTCCTCAACAGAAGCTTCCTTCCATATTAATGGGACAGATAGTCCAGTAGAGAAATATTGTGAGTTGCAACAATTCAAGAGTGAGAAACTGGAGGTGGTATTACTTCAAGTGACCCACCTCTCTGCCTCAGAACATGCATAATTCAGTTCCCTCATCCTACACCTCAGGGTGAAGAAGGGACGTAGCAATCCTCATCCCTAGGGAAGTACCTTTTGCCCTGGAGGACCAGATCACTGAGCTGGAGGGGTGTTTAGACATTGCCACAGGCATACTGTACACTTCTCCAGGTACATTAGCTTCCTTATATCTGCCCCTCGGTTCCAAGAAAGCCACCACCCAACATTTCTTTTCAACAAACTATCAGTCTTGGAGTTAGCTGATTATGGGGAGTGACTTAAATGTCACTCTGTCCCCTAATGTTGATAAATCTGGCTTAGTTGCACACCATATTACTCTCCTTCAGTTCTTTATTTAACCAGGTGAGCACCCTTGAGAAAACTCATTTACAAGGTGGGCCTGGATAGGTTCCCAAGGTGTCACACAGCATGTGCACGATACAATACTCGACATACAAGAGTACAAAAGCTGGTGGTATACCAACGTAGGAAAACACAAATCCTTCATTCAAGAGTACAATGCATGGTGAAAGGTAAAATACAGAATGTACATTATAACAAACGAATATAGCAAACCAGATAGCATCAGTACAATTACAATAGTTGCATTACAACTGTATTTAATGCAAACCTTGACCCACTTGGGTTTTGTAGACCAGTGGAGACACTTCTTTCCTTCGACCTAATAATATACACATTATGCCCTGTGTACAGGGACTTTGCCCCTTCTGGATTATATATTTACTAGAGTAGAGCATCTCGATACAGCCAGAGACTTGTGGCATGGCACCTCGCTCCTACCGGATCATTCCCCTGCATACGCAAAACTAGAGCTGGAAAAACTGACAAGGTCCAGTCAAAGGAGGCTAAACTGAATGCATTTTAACCCAGAATTCAAGAAATTGGTTGAGATAGCAATTACACACATCCAGAATGATAAGAATGGTACTACTATGACCCTGGTCATATTTTGGGACACCCTTAAAATGGTCCTTGGAGGGACCTCATTTCTTATTCAGCCTGGAAATAAAAGAAGGAGGAAGAAGCAAGACTCCAAGGGCTTCAAACCAAGTTGCAGACCCTCTAGTGCTTTATGCACCAGGGAGACGACTCTCTAACCTCTCAAATTAAGAAAGTTAAGCAGGACCTACAAGACATCCCAGATCAAATAAACTCTGGTCAGAACAGATATGGCTATGGAGAGCTTTTGGGAAGCTATTACCCATTATTTCTAATGAATTTGCACAATGCAGATCTGCTGAGAGGTAGTTTCAATGTGGCCTTCCTGCACCGGCCTGGTAGTGCTGAGGGTTAAGGCGCTGGACACCACACCTCACACCATGCTGGCGGCCCGGGTTCGGGAACAACTCAGGCCACCTTGGGTCAGCAGGAGAGCGAAGGAGGACTGCTCTCCCTTCCAGAGGAGGGATCCGAGGTTAACGCTGCTCCTAGGCGGCTCCTGGTGGTAGCTATGGGGCAGCGCTGGGACATGTGGTGCCGACATACGTAGGGGTGGGCGTCAGCACGTGAGTGCCATGCACATCATTGCACATCCACCCTCCAAGGGGGCAACCATCAAGGAAAAATCTCTGGTAGACCAGGGAAGTGACAAGTTCTCCAGGGGCTGCACCCACAACCAAAGGCACCAGACCATTTCTCCACTGGGCTCCCCCTAGAGCCAACCAGGACAGATCCTCTAATTACAGAAAAAGGCCACCAGATAAGTGGGTGGGCCCTTCCTGGAGGGTGATCCCAGGGGCTGGAAGGTTCTGGGTGGGGGATGCCCATGGGAAAGAGAGGTCATAAAAACATAGAAACATAGACTTTGACAGCAGATAAGGACCACTTGTCCCACCCAGTCTGCCCATTTCCCTACCTACTGGATAAGCTGCAGATCCTAGTCAACCAACAGCCTACTTCCTACAACCCCCCACAAGAACTGCTTTATGTGTGTCCCATGCATTCTTGAACTCTGCCACTGTTTTTGACCCCACAACCTCCTCAGGGAAGATGTTCCATGCATCCACCACCCTCTATGTGAAAAAAAATACTTCCTTACACTGCCCCTGAGCCATCCTCCCTATATCAATCAATCAAATCTTTATTTTTAAAAGGCGCCTTTCGGCACCTGTACAAAAATACATAAACCATACACACAAATAATATAAAATCATAAAACATCAAACATATAAATAATCAGTAAAAATTATCATAAAAAGCCTGATAGAAAGAAAATATTTCAATTCCTTCTTAAAGCTGTGGACAGTCAGGCATTCTCATATCCAGTGAGGTACAGAATTCCACAGGGTGGGGGCCACAAATGCAAAAGACTGAGCCCCAGATGTTTGCAAAGAGACCCTGGGAATTTCTAGTAATCGCTCGACGGAGGAGCAGAGCGGATGGGTGAGGCAGTAGAGAGAAAGGAGATCTTTCAAGTAGCAGGGTCCCTGATCATGTAGGGCTTTGTAGGTTAGTAAACTGACCTTGAAGGTAATCTGTCACGTACAGGCAGCCAGTGCAGTCCGTGGAGCATAGGCGTAATATGACTGGTACATGAAGCACCAGTCAAAAGAGTGGCGGTCGCATTCTGCACCAGCTAAAGGTGGAGGAGCTCAACCCCCAGTAGCCCTAGGTAAAGGGCATTGCAGTAATCCAGGAGGGTAGTCACAATGGCGTGGACCAGAGTAGGGAGATCCTCGGGGGAAACCAAGTGTTTCACACAGGCAGTATTCCTAAAATAGAAAAAGGATATCTTAACAACAGCTGACATCTTCAAATTGTGCCCCCTTTTCCTTGCACATCTCTTTTTCTGACAGATGCTACCCTCTTGGACTTTGTTGATTCCCTTGAGGTACTTAAATGTTTCTATCACGTCTCCCCTCTCCCTCCTTTTCTTGAGGGTATACATATTAAGCTATTTTAGTCTCTCTTTGCATGACTTCTGGTGCAGACCTTGCACCATTTTAGTTGCCCTCCTCAGGACTGCCTCTATCTTGTCTATGCCCTTGTGGAGATAGGGTCTCCAGAACTGCACAAAGTATTCCAGATGGGGTTTTACTAACTGTATGTACAGAGGGATAACAACTTCCTGTTTTCTACTGGTGATGCCTCTCCCTGTGCATCCCAGTATCCCCCAGCCCTCCATACTGCATTCTCACATTGCTTACTTACCTTTAGGTCATCTGATATGATTACCCAAAGGTCCCTTTCCATTTCTATTGTTGTTAGTACTTACCCCCACATTGTGTACTCTTCCCCATGGTTTTTGTTTCCCAGGTGCATTACTTTGCACTTCTTTGCATTGAATCTAAACTGCCATATTTCTGACCATTCCTGCAACCTTGTCAAGTCCCTTCTAATCCTTTCCACCCCACCTTGTGTATCAACCCTGTTGCAGATCTTTGTGTCATCTGCAAAGAGACATACTTTCCCTTCCAGTTCCTCTGCAATGTTACCTATAAAGACATTAAAGAGGACCAGTCCCAGTACTGAACCCTGTGGTACCCCACTAATAACCCCCATTCTTCGGAGTGGACTCCATTTACTATAACCCTCTGCATGCTGTTGTCCAGGCAATGTTTTCCCCAGGCTACAACCCTGAGACCCACTCTCAGGTTGGCTAACTTGTTGATTATTATGTTGGCGCGTGAGCAGCCAACATCTTGCAGCAGTGGGGATTTGGGGGTGCGGTCGCTGTTGGGCTAATGCAGAGCACGCACCAGTAGGTGCATCCCTCATTCCCCAACCAGCCTGCATGCCAACGCCACACCATGCATACTAAGCTGGTGAGCACATCCAAGGAAAGGTCCACGGCAATCCGAGCAAAGCTCATCACATGTAGCGGACCCTTTCTATGTGCTCGCCAGCTAGTAGCATAGCAGCACAGTGGGGATGGCCGCTACACTGCCAACAGCGCCGACTTTGGGGTGCCCAATCCCCCGGTCGGCTTGCCCTGCCCTGTGAATTATGTGCCGATGGGGGTGCCCAATCCCCATTGGCATCCGCCCCCCCTTCCCACTGTACTGTGCCGACGGAAGCCCATTCTCGTCGGCATCATGTCCCCATTCTTCTGTGCTAACAGGGTGCCCAATCCCCATCAGATACTGTACCCCCAAACAAAAGAAACGACCTGTAAAAAAAAACCTTCCGTGTTTTTTCCCCCTCGGTACCTGTAAACTGAAAATGGTCCTCGTCGTCTCCCTACTCACCACCCGCACCCACCCACTGCGCACCTTGCCTCCCCCCAACCCCATACTTACCTCTGGAGTCTGGCGTGATGATCTTCGCTGGACCGGGAACACGTCTGCACTCTTTAAAGCCGACCGCGAACTGAGGAAATGCCAGTAAGCTGTATAATGGACTAAATAGGGTTTTTTCAACTTTGCTCCATATCTTGAGCATTTTTTGGAATTTCTGCACCAAATTTTCAACATGGGGTTTTTGGGACCCTCCTCATGAATTCTGTCACAGCTTTGACGTTAATCGGTCCCGAAAGGTGATTGCACAGTCACTGCGCAAAATCACCTTTTGGGACAGATTAATGCAAGGACAGTGGCAGTGTTCATGAGGTGGGCTCTCAAAAAGCCTATGCTGCAAATTTGGTGGAAAAAAAATGGCTGTTTTATGAGCGTGCGTTGCGCAGCTGCTACACAAGCTCGTAACTTCGTGAATTTGCAATATTTTCATGCCAGATTTTCAACATTGTCATTTTTCTACACCTCCTTGTGAAGAGTACAGCTGTCATTTTTCACATCCTGGCCGAAATGTGTTTCCGCACTTCCGGCGCACATTACCACGGCCACTGTGGGAAATCAGTGTTTGGGCCAGATTGCAAAAATGACAGTGACACTGTTCATGAGCAGAGGTCCTACAATGCCTATGTTGAAAATATGGTGGTGATACTCCATAAAATGATTGTGTTATGAGCATACGTTGCGCAGTTTGCACGCACGCTCGTAACGTGCATTTGTAATATTTTCACTCTGGATTTTCACCATTGGCATTTTTCCACACCTCTTGATGAACAGTAAAGCTGTCATTTTACATATCCTGCCCAAAATGCATTTTCACACGTCCAGTGAAGAATAGCGCGGTCGCTGTGCGAAATCACATTTTGAGACAGCTTGAGAACAGACAGTGACACTGTACATGAGTAGAGGTGCTAAAATGCCTACCTTGAAAATTTGGTGCCAAAACTCCATAAAATACCTGTGTTACAAGTGTGCGTTGCGCATCTCCCTTCTGCCAGCAACCATATTTGCAATACTTATGTAACCCCTAGATGGCGCTATCCCAGGGGCTACTACCCCTGCCTGATTTGCCACTAACAGGTTGAGGGGCCTGGATCCAATGAGTGGTGCCTCCACCCAGAGGTCAGGGTTTGCAATAGTTAAACTTACTTGGTCACAGCCCTCTGGGACACTGCAACCCCCCTTTCTTCCCACTAGTGGCCCACACAATATATCAGAATTATCTTCACAGTATACACTTACCCCCAGGGCTGGTTCAGGCACTGGGACCTCCTGTAAAATAAGATACAGTGCAACAATCACAGTACAATACTTTAACATAGACAAATACCTCAGGCAGTATAACTTTGCTGAAACAAGCAGCTCTGATTTATTTAGGGGGAATATAACAAGGACAGGGGGAAATCAGGTTAATTAGCTTATCACTTTACTCATCTACCTATGGCTCTGTGCACAGGCCTATCCCTACCAGTTACTGTCCCTGGGTACCCAAGCCCTAGTGGCTAGTAAAAACCGTGGCAGCTGGTAGGGGCCCTTTCCCACAGAGAAAAGAAAAATTAGTTTAAACAGTCAGCAGTACAATGATTCCATTTGGATTCAATGTGGCAATTCAACAGGGAGTGACCCTGAATTAGTACTCACGACCTCCAAACAAGATAGGGTCCTTCAATGTCAGCTGGGCTACTCTTGAGCTCCACAAGACTCCTCACACATTTATATGGCAAACTGCAACAGGCAAAAGTCCTTTAATGGCAGCAGGATTCACTTGAGCTAACCAAGCCTCCTCACACATTTATATGGTGAACAGTAACAGGCAAAAGTCCTTTAATGGCAGCAGGATTCACTTGAGGTACACAAGCCTCTTCACAGGACGGATTCAGTCCTAACAAGCAGTTACACAAGCTGCAGACCGGAACTCTGGGCCTTACACACGTTTCCCGACTAAAACTGCACACTGAAAAAGCACAGGGCTCCTTCCTTCTTCACTGCCAGAGCTCAACTGAAACTCCAACAGACAAAACTGGGCACTTCCTTTGAGTTCCTCCCAGTTCTTGACTGGATTGGCTGTCACTCACAATAGACTGCTCCTGTTGGTCCAAAAGGCCGAAGTCTAAACTACATCTCCCAGAGTCACTGCCCATACAATCCTCTTGTGGCTGGCTCAGATTATGAGTCCAAGTTCTGATTCATCCAAGGCACCATTTTAGAGCTAGCTTACCCCACACTGATTGGTCAGTTCAGCAGTTCAAAACCAGAATGGGGAACTAGGCAGACACAGTTCTGACTGCAAAGAAAGCAGGTTAGACAAACTGTAATTTCATTATTACTCTAAATGGTTTCTGGCAAACAGTTACATCTTTCAGATAGGTTCCCTTTGCACTCCTAGTGACTGCAAAAATGGAGTGAATTGGCAGCAGCTCGAGTGGTACTCAATCAAAGAAACACACAGTCCCCCATACAAACTAATTATGTCTGCAAGCAGACAGCTCTTAAAGAGACAGTACCAGAGGTTCTAAAAACACTCACTGATAAATGGCTTAAACGCCAAACACCATTCAGGCTTGGAGCATTCAAGCAAGCTCCTGGAAGTCTTTTGGGAACCCCCATTTGCAGGGGGGTTACACCCTTCCTGGCCTGGGAAAGCTTGACGTCCGCGTCAAGCAAGTACCCCCATAGGTTTTAACTGCAACCATATACATTTGCATTAGGCTCACACATGTAATCATCAGTCAATATATAATTTTACCAAGAACACATTTCTGAAACATTGCAGTACGTCACTCTTTACACAGTATTACATACACATTGTACCATAACTCAAGTTATACCTCTTATACATGAAACCTGAAGAGGGGCCCTTCCCTATCAGTTACCTTGGGGCTGGATGGGGCAAGGGCACTATACTAGAGGGCAACACAAGTAACTTGGAGTTAGCACTGACGCTTCAGTTTGGGCAATGAGCTCGGGGACACATACACCCTTTATGGACAACACTGAGAGGCAGATCCACTGGCCGGCCCAGGAATCATAACTGAGGTGCACCACAGGCTTTACACTCGACCAGTCTTTCTAGGGGAACTGTTACAGTCTCTGCACTCTGAGCCTCATTTTCAGCATTGTCCTCACTTGTCAGGAGTCTCCATGGGGTAGAGAGGCTAGAACTTGGGGCACTTTCAGCTCCAGGAGTTACAGTTTCTGAGTCCACAACATTTGGCTCGCATGGAGAGCTTTCGGACACTGGCAGTGGACTGTCAGGGCACTCAAAATACTCTTCTTGTTCTGGTGTATCACCAGTCTGACCCAATCCATCATTTTCCTCCCCTGAAAGCTCAAACAGTTCAACCATGCACAATGATTCCATTTCATCTGATCTGATGCTTTGCACTTCACTTTCTGGGAGCATTGGCTCCAGGGACGAAACTGGGGGCTTGGACAGTCCAGAAGGCCCAGCTTCATCTCCAGTATTGACTAGGGATTGCCCGAAACAATTGACTCAGTTATGTAAGAAGGATAGTATTCAAAGTCACTTCACTTTCTTCCGATATGGACTGACAGTCATGCTCAACTGGGACTTGTGGAGGGGAACACTTTAACTTTGCTTCTGTGGTGCAGACTTTCTTGATCTTTCTTAGCTGCAACTCTAGTCACTGGTCCAGAGGGGCATCTTCTAGGGCTCAGACTCAATTAAGATTTGTCCAATGGGCAGTAAATGATTTCTATGCATTGTTTTACATCTTTGAATTATTCTCAGGCCTTACTTTGTACACTGGCAGATCATCTGGTTTGCCCACTACAATGTGAGGGAGATGGTGCCATCTGTCAGCAATCTTGTGCTTGCCATGCAGTCCCAGATTTCTTAGCAATACCCGATCTCCCTCCTGGAGTTCCTGTGCTTTCACCTTTTTATCATACCTTTCTTTGTTGGCCAGATTTCTTTTGGCAGCCATGGTTTGAGCCAGTTGGTATGCATGAGTTAGCTGGGCCTTTAACTTTTGCACATACTGTAAATAGTTGTCAGCTTGAACCCCATCAGGAGAGACCCCAAAACACACATCTACCGGTAGTCGAGCTTCTCTTCCAAACATCAGGCGGTAGGGGGAGAACCCAGTGGCATCACTTTTGGTGCAGTTATAAGCATGTACCAGGGTGCTAATTTGTTGGCTCCATCTAGTCTTGTCCTTTGGGTGCAGGGTGCCTAGCATATCTAGCAAAATGCGGTTGAAACGTTCAGGCTGTGG
Organism: Neoceratodus forsteri; assembly: GCA_016271365.2. Taxonomy (NCBI): domain Eukaryota; kingdom Metazoa; phylum Chordata; order Ceratodontiformes; family Ceratodontidae; genus Neoceratodus; species Neoceratodus forsteri. The sequence continues at coordinate 46,844,185 of CM057455.1, forward strand.
GTCCCCCTTGGGGTGGTAAGGAGTGGTTCTGGACTTTCTCACTCCCCACAGAGAAAGCATCTCTTTTGATCAGGCGACTCTCAAAGTCTCTCCCTTGATCAGAATGGATTCTTTGTGGAGCCCCATAGTGAACAAAAAGTTTTCTACAAGTACTTTGGCTACAGTGGATGCTTTCTGGTTTTGGTGGGAAAGCTTGGGCATATCTCGTGAAATAGTCAGTGACCACCAGCACATTACTGATATTTCTTTGATCTGACTCCAAACTCAGAAAATCAATACAGACCAGCTCCATGGGTGCACTGGTGGTTATGTTAACAAGGGGGCAGCCCTCTGGGGCAAAGCTTTCCTCTGTAAGCAGCGACTACAAGTTCGAATGTGTTGCTCCACATCAGCCCCCATCTTAGGCCAATAGAATCTGGATCTCACCAAGTCACGTGTTCTGTCTATACCAAGGTGCCCCATGTGGTTGTGCAAGGACCTCAATACTGAGTCTCGAAAGGCAGTGGGCAGCACCAGTTGTTTGTCTACTTGTCCCCCTCTGTCTACTGTTTCTCTGTATAACAGTTTATTGATCAGTTTCAACTTAGGACCTTCTTTGTATAACAGTGCAGTTCTCAAATCAGTGGAGCGTAATTTGGACACATCTTTTCCTGCATAGAGGGCTTCTAAAGCTGATTTGATCATAGGATCGCGGGATTGAGCCCGCTGAATACTGCCATTGTCCAGCTGAGGCAGTGCACCAATGTCTATTGCAGAAAGTGGCAATAAGCAGCAGGTATGCAATCCTCAGAGGGTCCCAAGCAATCCACCATGCAGTCCACTCGTCCGACATTTGTTCCTCCTGTCAAACTTCCGCAGAGTGCCCGAATGTCAGGTTCTGCCAATCGGACCCAATCATTCTGGGGAACAGGCCTCCGGGAGAGAGCATCAGCATCTATGTGGTTCAGAATCTGCTCGGTATTCGAGAGCATAGTCATATGTAGATAATGCAGAAAGCCACCTGTGGCCAGTGGCATTCAACTTAGCTGAGGTCTGCACATAGGTCAAAGGATTATTGTCAGTTTTACTAGTATTTTAGCCCCATACAAGTACTCATGGAATTGGTCAACAATAGCCCACTTCAAAGCTAGGAACTCTAACTTATGTACAGGATAGTTCTTTTCGGATGGGGTCAGGCTTCTACTGGCAAAGGCCACTGGTCTCAGGCCATTCTCGTGCTCTTGGTACAACACAGCCTCAACCCTTGCAAGCTAGCATCAGTGTGCAGGACGTAAGGTTTTCTTGGATCGGCATAGGCCAGCATTGGAGCATGGGTAAGTTGATATATGATCTCATGAAAAGCAGTCTCACAATCAGAGTCCAGCGGCCCCAAATACTTCACTGGATGAAAATACACTTTCAGTCTTGAGGGACGCTGACTTTTGGTATTTTTGTGGGTTGGGGATACCCTGAGTAAGGTTAAGTAAAGGGCGGATCACTCTTGAATAGTCCTTGATGAAGCGCGATAATAACCACAGAATCCCAGGAATCTTTGCAGTTCTTTTAGATTTTTGGGCTGTGGCCAGGTAGTCAAGGCCTCAACTTTACTTGGGTCGGTCTCTATTCCTCGGTGGATACTATGTGTCCCACTATACTTTACTGATGTTTGAAAGAATTGACACTTATCAATGGACAGTTTAAGGCCAAAGTCCTCCAGTCGGTCCAATACCTTAAATAATCTGCTCTCATGTTCCTCCAGTGAGCTGCCAAACACAATAACATCATCTAGGTATACCAGGCACTCTAGTAAGTTCATGTCCCCCACTGCACGCTCCATCAATCGTTGAAAAGTGGCTGGGGCACCTGAAATCCTAGGCATCCTCATGAATTCATAGAAGCCAGCGGACAGATAAAGGCTGTCTTCTCATGGTCTCTGGGGCCATCGGGATCTGGTAGTACCCACTCGGAGATCAACACAGAGAACCACTTGCTCCCGTTTAGGCAGTCCAAAGCATCCTGAATGCGGGCATTGTGTACTGATCAGGGATAGTCCGCTGTTTAAGGTGCGATAATCCACACACATCCTTACTGTCCCATTCTTTTCCTCCACTACCACAATGGGGAAGCATAGGGCTTCTGGATTCTTGTATTACACCAGCAGCTAACATCTCTTGCAGATGCCGTCTCACATCATCTATGTCAGCAGGTGCCAGGCGTCGAGACCTCTCACGAAATGGTCTTTCGTCATGCAGCGGATATTGTGCTCAGCTCCTTGCACGCATCGTCCCACTCCTTTAAAAAACACCTGGTCTCTCTGGGCAAGCTTCTCACTGATCCTCACTTTCCATTCAGCTGGCAATGGGAGTCGCCGAAATCAAACAAGTCAGGCGTTACTCTGTCATTCTTCCTCGAACTCTTGCTGCTGGGTAGCACTGCAGTGTCTGCACAATGCACATTAGCCAGGATGCAACCTCTATTTACTCGAATGTCTCTTTCAGACATTATGAACTTGGGCCATTACCCTTCTGGCATAAGCATGGGCTCTAGCGGGCAAAATACTAGGCTTGACCAGCAGTCCCTCTGGCAATTTTCCATCGCCTGTGCATCCAACATTAATATTTTATTCTTAACATCCTTTCTGATATGGACCTCTCCTGTAAGGTACACTGGGCATTGGCGCCAGGATCAGAGACTCAGGATCCTTCTTCCATACAATCCGACCCGGTTCCTCTGGTTCTATTTTTCAGCATCTCTCTGTGCCTCATAGGCCTTCTTAATAAGCCGAACTCTTAAAGCTCTACTAGTCTTTGACCCCTGTTTTCATAACATGACTTGCCAGCCTTCCGAACATATGAGCATTTGTTCCAATCAACAAAGGACACCATCATACAGTCCAGTGGGGGGACACACTAAGGCTAGGGTCTCTACTTGTTCGGCCACTCCAGCCACGGAGGTGGGGAAAGACAGCCAAATTCGGATGTACCCGGAATAGGGGTAGGCCTTCTCACTTAACCCCCATACATGCAGTCCTTCTAATGGTTGTAAGGGTACGTCTGACAAATGCTTCTGATACCAGTCTTGGAACATAATTGTCACTTGGGAGCCACTGTCTAATACAGCTCTTGTAGACACTCCATTCACCTTTACAGTGGTCTCCATGGAGGGACCCACTATTCTGGACCAGTCTGGAGAGGCGGGTAGTGGGGCCTGGGCAACTGACCCTTGCCACAAAAGGCGTGAGTTAGCATTTTTGGTGCCCTCACTGGGATCATTTGTGCACCTCTTAACCACTGATTTGTTCTCCAAGCTCTCCTTGTAGCCTATATGCAACTTTGTCAGTGTCTTTTGGGACCGGCATTCCTCTTCATGTGCCCATCCTTCCCGCAATTATAGCAAACATACTTTCTGGAGTTTGAGCTGGCCGAGGCGCCACACTGGGAGCCAGGGCGGGGTACTACTAACTGGAAACCTTGGTGCCATCTCTGTCTGTGGCGTGATAAGCATTTGGAGACATCTCGTCAGTTTCTCCACTTCCATGGTCAAGGAATTGAGTTTGGAGCTGTTATCAGCAGGAGATACATGGGTGGGTACCCCACCCCCCATAGCAGATGCAGTCGGATATAGGTCAGGGCCCGTGCAGGCATGGCCTTCATAAAGGACTTTTTTTGAATTCCCGGATCTCTCTCAACAGTTAAGCCCATTGTGGCATATCTTTTTCCTTGTCAGAGCACTCACTGACTGTCAACCTCTGCCCCTGAACTTCACTTGAAGGGTCACCCTCAGTCACTCGGGTCGTAGCCGCAGCTATTGGTGCAGGTCCCTCCCGAGGTCGCCTTTTCTCAACTCCTCGAATTTCTCTCATTAACTCATCATAGGAGGGTGGGGCTTCCGTCGATTTGCCAGGCGTAACTGAAGCAACAGCAGTTCTGAGAAGGGGCGAGACTTAGGATCCTGTCCAGCCTGGTTCGGTCCAGTTCAATCGCTGGCAAACTACCCTTTCTGAGGCATTCTTGCAACAAATTTTTCCAGCGAGATACATACACAGACAACAACTCCCCTTGGTACTGTTGTGCATTTCTTACTCTCCACCATAGATCCTCATCAGAATCTGGGCTCCCATACACATTCTCCAAGGCCTCAAGATAGGCCTGTGCAGTCACTTCAGGGTTACTGGCCCGTTTAGCACGGATGGTAGCCAGGGCAGGACCTCGGAGGCTCTCACTAACCCTCTTTCGCTTTTCGGCTTCCGAGTATTGCCATTCTAGCACTTGGGGGGCAACATAGTCTATCCAGGTCCCCCAGTCATCCTCCCCTTGGGGGGTGGGGAAGGTGCCAGAGAAGATCCTCAACCTTTCGTAAGAGTCGTGACTAATGGCAGGTGCAGAAATAGGAGTCTGCATTGGTTCAGCCACCATCACGGGTACTGGAGCGGAAAGGTGTTGGGGAGGACACCCCGGTGGTAAGAATAGTTTCTTCAAGTCCTCCACAGTTTTCCTTCCCCAGCAACCATTTAGCAAATTTCTCCTCAAAAGTTTCAGACAGTGGTGGGGCTCATTCCCCTGGTCTTTACTGTACTTAGTTATCACTCTCCAGGCAGTGAGGGCTCCTCTGGGGTAATGGTCTGTGGCACTTTGAAGCTATCTGGGATCCTTAAACTCTACTAGGGCCAGGAAAGTGTAGGTGAGCAGATTAGCATGCCGACCCACCACCACAGGGTTTTGTAAACCTTCCACCTTAGAAAGTACTCCCTGTACAGTGTCATTATTGATACCCAGGGGATGTCCAGGATAAGCATAGCATTTTGGGGGTCAATCTCACTCCCAGTACACCCACTCCACCAGCGGTGCACAGCCACTTCTGTCGGGGTACCCATTTTTTTCTTAACAGTGGTTCAGAAATATGGCCACTAGAGGACACACAATCCCAGCGGTGAGCCTCCAAGATGTAACCCTAGATGGCGCTTATCCCAGGGCTACCCCTGCCTGATTTGGCTACCAACAGGTTGAGGGGCCTGGATCCAATGGCTGGTGCCTCCACCCAGAGGTCAGGGTTTGCAATGTTAAACTTACTTGGTCACAGCCCTCTGGGACACTGCAACCTTTCTTCCCACTAGTGGCCCACACAATATATCAGAATTATCTTCACAATATACACTTACCCCCAGGGCTGGTTCAGGCACTGGGACCTCCTGTAAAATAAGATACAGTGCAACAATCACAGTACAATACTTTTAACATAGACAAATACCTCAGGCAGTATAACTTTGCTGAAACAAGCAGCTCTGATTTATTTAGGGGGAATATAACAAGGACAGGGGGAAATCAGGTTAATTAGCTTATCACTTTACTCATCTACCTATGGCTCTGTGCACAGGCCTATCCCTACCAGTTACTGTCCCTGGGTACCCAAGCCCTAGTGGCTAGTCCAAACCGTGGCAGCTGGTAGGGGCCCTTTCCCACAGAGAAAAGAAAATTAGTTTAAACAGTCAGCAGTACAGTGATTCCATTTGGATTCAATGTGGCAATTCAACAGGGAGCGACCCTGAATTAGTACTCACGACCTCCAAACAAGATAGGGTCCTTCAATGTCAGCAGGGCTACTCTTGAGCTCCACGAGACTTCTCACACATTTATATGGCAAACTGCAACAGGCAAAAGTCCTTTAATGGCAGCAGGATTCACTTGAGCTAACCAAGCCTCCTCACACATTTATATGGTGAACAGTAACAGGCAAAAGGCCTTTAATGGCAGCAGGATTCACTTGAGGTACACAAGCCTCTTCACAGGACGGATTCAGTCCTAACAAGCAGTTACACAAGCTGCAGACCGAACTCTGGGCCTTATACACGCTTCCCGACTAAAACTGCACACTGAAAAGCACAGGGCTCCTTCCTTCTTCACTGCCAGAGCTCAACTGAAACCCAACAGACAAAACCGGCACCTTTGAGTTCCTCCCAGTTCTTGACTGGATTGGCTGTCACCACAATAGACTGCCCTGTTGGTCCAAAAAAGGCCAAGTCTAAACTACATCTCCCAGAGTCACTGCCCATACAATCCTTTTGTGGCTGGCTCAGATTATGAGTCCAAGTTCTGATTCGTCCAAGGCACCATTTTAGAGCTAGCTTACCCCACACTGATTGGTCCAGTTCAGCAGTTCAAAACCAGAATGGGAACTAGGCAGACACAGTTCTGACTGCAAAGAAAGCAGGTTAGACAAACTGTAATTTCATTATTACTCTAAATGGTTTCTGGCAAACAGTTACATCTTTCAGATAGGTTCCCTTTGCACTCCTAGTGACTGCAAAATGGAGTGAATTGGCAGCAGCTCGAGTGGTACTCAATCAAAACACACAGTCCCCATACAAACTAATTATGTCTGCAAGCAGACAGCTCTTAAGACAGTACCAGAGTTCTAAAAACACTCACTGATAAATAAACTAGGCGCCAAAACACCATTCAGGCTTGGAGCATTCAAAGCAAGCTCCTGAAGTCTTTTAGGAACCCCCATTTGCAGGGGGTTACACTTACATGCCACATTTTACCACTGCCATTTTTACACCTCCTTATGAACAGTACAGCTGTCATTTTTTCACATCCTACCAAACATGTGTTTCCTGATACTACAAAGGCAATGCCAGGCGCGACTCATTCAGCACTGACAAATGCCTTGTTTTTTTGTGTGGGACTGTGTCAAATGCCTTGCTAAAGTCTAGTTAGGCCATGTTCACAGCCTCTCCCTGGTCTACTACTTTGATCACCCAGTCAAAGACTCAATTAGATTCATCTGACATGACCTTCCCACTGTGAATCCATGCTGCCTTGGGTCCTGTGCCTCACTGCCTCTAGGTACTCAACAGGTCTCAGGCAGGGAGTAGAGTCTAGGTGGAGTGAGCACCTCTGAGAGATGCCCTGGCCAACTGGAGCAGTAAAATAGAGTTGAAAAACATGTTTTCTTCTTTTTACACATTTTTGTAATGTGTTTTCCTAGAATATGCCTGCTGATTGCTATATATTTAGTCTGGCTAGTTCACAGAAGACATGGCATCTTATTTTCAGTGGGGCACTATATCTACACAATATTATACTGCATTGTGTAAAACCAGAACACACTGAAAACAATATTCTACATCTGGACTAGGTACCCTGAATAAATACATTATAAAAATGGTAAAATCATGACCCCACTGAAAACAAGATATTGCATCTAATCTGGAACATCCTGAGTAAATAAAGTGCAACAATGTGTGAAACAAAGATCCCTGTGACAATGAGATGTAGCATCTCCTCTGCGCTATCCAGGTTACAAAATATGGGATAAGAAATAGTTAAAGGAAATCTACTGTACACAGAAGTTCACTGTGTTCACTGACAGAAACAGTTTACTGTTTTATAACATATTAGACTGCAGTACTTATTTCAAATGTTGTGGCCATAAGGATGGTGTGTATAGGTTGTGTGTGAGAGAGAGTGAGAGAGAGAGTGTGAGTGTGAGTGTGTGTCTGTGTCTGTGTCTGTGTCTTCTGTAGCTCAATATATTTTTTCCCATAAAGCATAGTAAAAAATGCCTGCCGATTGCTATATATTTAGCCTGGATAGTTCACAGAAGACCTAGCATGTGTCTGAGACCGTGCTTATCAGATAGTGTCTTAAAGGTGAAAGGAAACTTTTTTTTACACCTCTTGATGCCCTCCAGTTATTCTTTTATTGGCTACCCAGTATTCTGATATGTCTGACCTTTTTTTGTTAAACTAGTAATCTAATTTTGTTGCCTTTGTAACTACCCTATATACCTCTCTCTCCTCAGCAGTTGCTGCTCTCTCTTTTCATATTACATCACAAACTCCTATTCCAGGCCATTCAGATGACTAGCATGGAGTGGGAGTTATTGAGGTCATAGAATGTCTCAGAAATGTGAAAATCAAGAGCAGGAGCTGGTGAGGAGAGTGGAACTCTGTGTAGATCTGAGGGCACCCCAAAGCGAAGTTATTTATCTGTCAAAAAACATCAAGGCACATCAGAATACATAAATAACTGGCATGGAAAGGGAGATGAAAGGGCAGTTATCTCTGTAAAAAACGTTTCCTATCTCCTTTAAGAGGTTAAAAAAACAGTGTAAATCTTTTTAGATTCTTTGATGGAAAGGGTGACATTTATGAGGCATGAATCTTTTTTTATAATTCAAAGTTTATTGTTGAGAGATCAAAATAACTCAAACATAACAAAAAAGGTACAAGATACAACCAACCAGTGTTATATGAAATTGTGTGACCGATTATATACATCTAAATAAAAGAACTATAATAAAAGGACCTACAACTTAAATACATGTGAAGACTATAAAGCATTTCCTAATATTCGTAAGGACTACCGTTACATAAAACTTTAAACTAATCTATTATGTTTTGCAAAAAATAGACTTTAGAAAAGGATTTTATACGTCTATAAATTTCTCTATATGATCACTACAGGTACATGCCACTCTTTCATAGTTTTCATAATTTAATCTAGGGGTGATATCTTCTAACCATTCAGAGAGTGTGTGTGTTGGGGGGAGTTTGTTTCCATCTTCTGAAGATTATATTCTTAGCTGATATCAAGGTGACCAACAGCCATAAAACCTTAGTCTGAGGCCATCCTACAAATTCAGATGTGATTTCCAGTATTACTAGGAAGCAAAATGGGGCAGTGGTTTAAGGCTCTGAGCTGCAAATCTGGAGACCTGGGTTTGAATCCCACAGCCCCCACTTGCATACTGTGTGGCCCTGAGCAAGTCACTTAACTTCCCTGTGCTCCCAGGTCGCACCTATAAACAAGCTTTCAGCTTAGTGTGCTACTCCTGGTTAAACAATCGGAAAAAAAAAAAAAAACTAGTTTTCCAGATGTCACAATAGTTTTGCCCAGAATGTTTTCACATGCTCCAAAAATGTCATCCCAAAAGTTTTGTATAAATAGACAAGACCATAGAATGTGTGAGATAGACCCAATATCATTCAAGCATCTCCAGCATTTATTGTTATCAGTTAGGCTCAACTTAACTAGTTTTTCTGGTGTGAGATACCATTGATGTAGTATGTTATGATGTGTTAGCCTTCCCTTTGCTTCTTTACATGCCTTAAGGAAGTTCCACCAACACTGGTCCCATTCCTCTAATCAGATCCTAATGCTCAGTTCCCTTTCCCATTTTTGGATTAAAGTCTGAACTGGGTTATCCTTTGAATCCATAACCAAGTTATATAAGGGTTTGCATCCTTGACTAGTAGTGAATAACTTATCCAAGATATGCATGGGGGTAGCGTAACTGAGTTATTTAGCTTTTCCTTCAAAATACATCTAAATTGAAGGTAATTACAGAATTCTGTCCTGGGCAAACTATATTTTGTTGCTAGGTCAGCGAACAACATCAAGGTGTCTGTGTTTTGATCCATTACGTCATTTAAGTATAAAATCCTCCTAGAATTCCAGTTTTTCCAGTCTAATTTTTCCCCTCATTTTGAAACAGTTTATTATGCCAAATAGGACAGTGTGGAGAAGAAACTGGGTTCCAATCAGGTGCCATGGCTGTTTTGGACCTTGCCCTAGCTGTGGCCTTTAAAATGGGGTGGGATTTTACTTCTTTTGGTAATTCTGCAAAAAGAATGATTCTGTGGCTCGCTCCTTTAAGTAATCGTTTTTCAATCTCTACCCAACCTGGGGCAACCATGAGACCTCGTAACCATAGAGACTGAATGTTCTGAGATACTAAAAAAATATCATGTCTTGCTCTAAAGTTTAGATAATTGAAATCACCTCTCAATCCGGGTTGTTGTAGTTTAAGCTTAGAAATCCTAGCCGGCTTATTATCCCATAAATATTTTAAGAAGACAGTATCTAAAAGTTTATAATATTTCTCAGGCAGTTGTATTGGTAAGTGATGCGGATAACAATATACCTTTGGAGCCAGAATTATATTTATCACCTGAATTTTTCCCCAGAAAGACAACAGCATTGGTTGCCATCTCTGTAAGTGTAGTTTCAATGATTCAATTAAGTTAGTAAAATTAACTTTACTAATCATATTAAGGGTTCCACATATTTCAGGCCAAGAAAAGTAATGACTGATGAGGCAACTTTAAAATTATAACCGCTGAAGTCTGTATTATTGATGGTCTTATAAATTGGAAGTATTTCTGATATTTCTAAGTTTATTTTGAAGCCTGAATATAATGAGAAGGAGTTAGTTATTTCTAGAATAGCTCGCAATGATTTCCCCGGTTCTGAGAGAGTAAGAAGCAAGTCATCCGCATAAGCCAATAGTTTATTGTGCTTGCCTAACTCCATACCTTTAATTTCAGGTGAAGCCCTAATTCTAATCAATAAAGGCTCCAGAGCTAGGATAAACAATAAGGGAGATGGGGGGCATCCTTGCCTAGTTCCTCTATGAATGTCAAAGTTGCCCGAGAACATCCCGTTTACTTTAACTTTTGCTGGTATCTGATCATACAGAATTTTTACCCAAGTGCAGAACTGTTCCCCAAAATTATATTTTCCCAAAATGCCTTGCAAATATCCCCATTCTAAATGAGTACACGCTTTATTAGCATCCAAGGATAACAAAAAAGGTTTGTTGGTAGCGTTCTTAGCATTATAAATGTTGTGAAAGATCTTCTTGATTAAGTCTGCGCTATTCCAGTCTTTCACAAAGCCCACTTGATCAGGTGTATTAACAAGGTAATACCTCTGTTTAGTCTATTAGCTATAATTTTTGCCAGCAACTAACAATCTACATTAATCAAAGAAATAGGTCTGTAAGCATCACACCTGGTAGGGTCTTTATTCTTTTTGGGTAGGATGCTTATGGATGCCTCTTTCATAGACGCGGCGGGTAAAATGCCTGACTTTAAAGAATCTGTGAAAGCTCTGTTTAGTAATGGAGCAATATCCTTTATTGTTGAGCTGTATAATTCCCCAGTAAAACCATTTAACTCTGGTGCCTTCCCAGCTGGAGAAGCCATAGCAGCTTTAATTATCTCCTCTTTGGTAAATGGTTTGTTCAGAGCCATTTTTTCCTTCTCCGAGATAGAAGGCAACTTAATGTTATTAAGGAAAGAGTGAAGTAGCCCTTCGTCATATGCTATCTCTTTCTCATAAAGTCTGGCGTAAAACGTTTCAAAACTTTTGGCAATCAAGGAGGCTGAATGTGCTTTGTGTGTTTGTCAACTCTAATTGAAACAATTTTTGTGGATTCTGTACTTTTTTCGTAGTCTGTGTGCTAATAGCTTCCCTCGTGCCTCACCAGACTCCCAATATTTCTGCTTCAACCAAAAGAGAGCAAATTCAGCTTTACGGTTATATATAATGTTAACCGCATATTTAAGACCTACTATTACAGCAAAAAGTTCAGAGTTTCAACACCCCGACTGTACATAGAGTGATTATTTTGTTTTGAGCTCCTTCTCCATATTTGACAGTTCTACATTTTGTAACTTTTTCTTGTGACTAGCATAGGAGATAGTACGACCTCTACGGTAAGCTTTCAATGCATCCCACAGGACCCCATCATTAGTTTCCCCACTGTCATTAATCTCCAAAAACTGTTTAATTTCTGTGTCTAACATCTTAACAAAGTCACCATGTTTTAGTAAAGAACTACTGAATCTCCACACACCTTTTGAATTTGAAATATTTGTTATTTATAAGCAAACCGACATTGTAGCATGATCTGAAATGACTATGTTTCCTATGTTACAGCTAGCTAGGCCAGCTAATATCTGTTTTGAAATTCATTTGTAATCTAGTCTACTATATGAATTATGTCTACAAGACCTACAAGTGAAATCTTTATCTTTAGGATGTATTACTCTCGCCAGCCCGGTGGCACCAAGGGTTGAGGCGCTGGACGCCACACCTCGTGCAACGCTGGCGACCCGTGTTCAGGAACAAACTCGGGGCACCGGGGGCTGGCAAGGAGAGGAAGGATTGAGCGTCCCACAACTGCTCTCCTTCCTCTGGGTGGAGTGCAGGGTGTGTGGCGCGCTGCAGTGGCGTGCATTCTGAGGGAGGAGCACGGCGGATGTCTGCACATAGGTGCATCAGACGTCATTGCACATCCGGCTCCCTGGGGCAGTAACGGCAGAAAATTGCGGAGCGACCGCGGTGGCTCATGGCCGAGCCCCCGGACACGAGAGGCATGGCTACCTGGTTCCCAGTCATGGACCCCCAGAGGGTGGGGTGTCCCATTAATTTCATCGGGGCCTGTGTTGAGTCTGGCGCATGCAGCGTATGCCAGACCTAGTCCGGGGGCTCGGGTGCCGGTGGTCATTGTGGCCTGCTCTATAACGGAGGAGTAAAAAGTGTTAAATGATGAAAAAAAAAGGATGCATCACTCTCCAGGTATCCACCAGGCCTAGTTCTCCACAGAATTTATTAAAGGCTTAAGAGGAAGATATTTGTTCAGATGTCATTTGTGAACTTCATTCCAAATAGTTGTCCATAGTAGCGTTCATATCCCCAGATAGTATAACAGATTTTGAATCAAATACCACCAATTTGCCTGCTACATTGGTGAAGAACTTACCCTGGTCAGTATTTGGTACATATAAATTCACAAGTGTGACATCTATTCCATCTATTTGAGCACTGATAATAAATCTGCCTTCTGGGTCTTCTATTTGTGACCGGATTATCACATTTAAGTTTTTATTAAATAAAATGCAAACTCCTCTACTTTTTGAATTATATGAACTTCCCACCACTGTACCCACCCATGTCTTTTTCAATTTTAACAGCTCATCTCCCTTGAGGCGAGCCTCCTGTATAAATCCTATGTCTGTACATAAAGACTTGAGAAATGATAGGATCTTAGTTCTTTTAATAGGACTATGGCATCCCTTGATATTCCATGAAACTTTCTTTAAAGTTTTGTTATTATTAAAAGACATGTTCATAGGTAATTAGCTTTTCATACCACACTACAATTAAAAAATATTGTGTAGTTCAACAAGAATGTTGGTTTACACAACAAAAACCTCAAAAAAAAAAAACCTATCGTTTAACAAACAATTAGTTGTATAGAACTAAATAAATAAGTGTAATACAGTGTAAAACTCTTGCCCACTACCTAGCTGAGTGATTAGCTACTTCTCATGTAACAAGTTTGTATTAAATAATGCTCTAGATTACAATAACTGTAACCTTAAGCTAATAGATGTTTGATCTAACAGACAGTGTATAACAAATTTGCACACTTCTAAATGTTTCTGACCCCTTTTTTACCTCTTTTACTAATGGACCCTCAATGAGGTCACCTCACCGTCTGATCTTAGATATTTTCCGCTTCATGACTAAATTATCAAGACAACAGGGCACTTCTATGTTAGAGTTCTACATTTGTTTGGTTCATCTACTGTATTTCACTTGAGTCCAATAGTTATCACAATATAAAAAGAAAGAAAAAAAAGTTTGCTGCACACATTTTCTGCCTTATGTTATCCTTCAGTTATTGAAAGGAGACAGCACTGCAATAAACCACCAAAATTAAACAGTGAACAGCAAAAGTTCACCTGTCTATTACCTTATAACATGTAAGAGCAGTTAGTTCCTTCACAAACCAAGCAACATGCACAGACATTCCTCTAGTATTGCCTATTGCTAGTATCTGGCGCCCCAATTTTAATTTCTTACAAAGATCATTAGTGGACCATACTTTATCACAGCTCCCTGCAATCAATATAGTACCCCCCCCCAAAAAAAAAAGGGCACTCCTCATCATATTTTACAGCTAGATCTCTTTTGTCACTTTTCAGGTCATCTTCTGACCCAGGTGCTGCCATAGTTCCCCATGAGACCCAGCTGGCACAGACAGACCTTAATCTGGATTAGCATCATAATATGCATATCTTGTTCAAGAAGGTCAGATGATCCATAAGATGTCACAGCTCCCTGTCACTTCTTTTTGGTTGCAAACTGACCAGAAATACAAAACAGTAATAATTAATGGGTCTCCCCTTTTGCCATTGACAGACCGTGGCATAATTTGCCGTTATAAAGGAGCATTTATAACGGCAAACACGCGCATGGTTCTCCTCCCTCTGCGCATGCGCCTACAGCAGCGTCTCCCTTCCTGGCTCACGCTTCCTTCTTACTCATAACGGAGCCGCCAAAGAAACACGGCGGTGAATAAATTTAATAAAAAAAATCAAAATGGGAACTAGTGTTACAGATGAGGGACTATGAACATTTTTTTTTTTTAAAAATACGTGAAGCCACCTAAAATGAAAATCCTACTGGACGTAAAATAAAGTGGAGCGAACTCATAGCCACACCGAAACTGCTGATATTTTAAATAATTGCTGTGGCCAAAAAGGGGAGACCCAGCAATGATATACAATAAAATACAGGGTAGTGTGTTTAAACTCGAGGTTTACACACACCCTCGAGGTTAGATGCTTTGCACAAACCCCTCGAGCTTCGCTCTCGGGGTTTATGTAGCATCTAACCCCTCGGGTGTGTGTAAACTCTCGCTAAACACCACCCGTACTTTATTCTATATTTAATTTTCATACTGTAGCTAATGGCACCTTTCAGACACTGCAAAATAAAGGTTACTAGAATAACATGAAATCTCACAACACAATCATATACAGACACTCAGGCCACTTTCTGCAATTGCATGCTATCTATTTAACATGTTTCTGAGGTCATTGTAAAAATAAAAGAAGAGTATTTAATAAAGCTGTGGGTTATTGAGATGTTGCAGCCCTCCAGTAAGCATTATCGGGTTCCATAGTAGCAAAAGAAAAAAAAAAAATCATACAAAAAATTATCAGCAATACATGAACTTCTAACACTGTAAACCCCCACACATTGTTTAGGACGGACCTTGTAAAAGATTGATCTCTTTCTTCATGCAATATATTTTAAACTATACCAGAGGGACCTTTGACTGTTTCATCCCTTGTTTAACACTGAAATATAAAATTGAGTCTCACTTGCTAGGTCTCTGTATTATCTTATGCACACCTAAGAAACTGCATAACCTGATTCAGTCTGTCAAGAAAAGCCCTCTTCTGCTCCTTCATATTCCCAAATGCGCTCCCAATATCATTTAAATGTATAAAACCTGTATTCAGACTACTGAAAATAATGTACCAAACAACATTTAATGCATAAGAGCACGTTCTAGTACGCTAAAAATAGACTGTCATTCTTATCAACAAATTTCCAGTTAGATTAGGGCCCGGAGGAGAAAACATGAAGAGGTTAAAAAGAAAACCACAAGACAAACTGCTTCCTTTAATTTGGACATTTAGGTCAACCCAATGCAGTTCCTAGTTCATGGTCACGACCAAGGGGCTGATCCTCATCATCTACACACGCTTTGTCCAGTTTGGTAGTAACCTTTGTGGAGGTGGAGTGGGAGCTTCCTGCATTGTCATATTGCCTTTTGCTCAAATTCTTTGGGATTAAACCCGGGCTGCAGCTTGCGGTGAGAAAAATATGTATTTGTGGTGGGCTTACTTTTCCGGCTAATGTTAGAAAGCATTGCAGTTTTAGGTGTAATGACAACCTTGGTTCTTCTTACTTTGGCATATGGATAAGGAGTGCAGTTTTTTTCATGAGAAATATCCACTTCCTTAGAAGCATGCGTCTCTGATGGCACAGCACGCGCAGAGGCTTGATCCGCGCGACCTAAAGGCTGACTTCTGGATGTTTTAGCGCGTGCTGTGTCAGAGCGCTGTGAGGGATTTGAAATAGAAGTGACAGTTTGTAAGGTGTTTTTGGTGGTGAATGTTTGAATAATGTCCCATACTTGACCTGGATATTCACAGAACTGGGGGCGGTTCCCTGGGATCAAGACAACTAAAATAGCAGGATACTTAAAATAATAATGTATGTCCAACTTCTGTAGTTGAGTTTTTGGCTTCATAAAATGCCCTTCGTTTTTCAACCACTTCCCTGGAGAAGTTCTGAAAAAAATAAATTCTATTCCATCTCCAATATAATGTCCTGCAATCTCTGGCAACCTTTAAAATCTCATCTTTAACAGAATATTTTAAAAAATAAGCAATGATGGCCCTTGGTTTACCCCCAGCCTATGGTTTTATTGAGAGAACCCGATGTGCTCTTTCTATTTTGAAAGGGTAATCCCAGTGATAGCCAGTACTTCAGGGATTAACTGTTTCAGGAATTCATTCACATCACTGCCTTCTATTTCCTCCGGAACCCCATCAATCCTTATATTATTTCTCTTTCCTCTATTTTCTATGTCATCTACCTTCCTCAATAAATAATGTATTTTCTCGCTCTGATATTCAGTTTTTTCCTCCAAGTACTGAACAGAGTTTCCCAATTGTATGATTTTTTTTGTTCCGAAGCCAGCGACCTTTCAGCAATTTCAACTGTCTCTTTTTGTAAGTTCCCCCATTCCTTCTTTCATATTTATAATGTCCATTTTATCAATTTTAAGACTAGCCACCAACTCTTTTAATTCTTGGATATCTGACCTAGTTGCTACTTCATGGAGCGTTAGACAGGCGCCGTGGAGAATGGACTCTTAGAAGAAGAGCCCTCACCTCACTTTTTAAACTTTAAAAAAAAAACACTTTTTGTTTAAATAGTAGGGTAAAAACAGCATCATTCATTAGAATAATTTACAGTCACACAAATTTACCAAAAAGTCTGCACATATTATTACATTTGACTATTTTTCCCGTCACCTTAAAATTCACTGGTGTCTGAAGGGAGATGGCCCCGCCTGTGACAAAATCAGGTACGGATTCTGCTAAACAAGCCACTACGGCGATGCACACGGGGTATGAATCTTTCTTGAAAGACAATACTTGTCCAACTGAAGCTAGTTGCAAGAAAATGTTTAAATGCTAAGTATTTAAATGTGCAAGCTGTTGCACTTTGAAGGGGGTACACAAATCTCCAGTTTAATACGCAACCAGTATTTAATAAGCTGTTTCAGTTTCCTAATTGACATCTGATAATCAGCTTGGAGTTCTGTCCCCAGCATTTTTAACAGAAAGAAGGGAGTATTTTATTTCAACTAGCATAGTGATTTGTATTTGTGGAAGGATACAGTGAAAACTCCAAAAATGTGTTCCACCGTATTCCATTTTTTTCAGCTACAGGCAGCAAGATGGCTGTGGGCTCTGCCCACAGCCATAACAATTCAACAACAACCCCTGTATTTAAAACACTGCCACTACAAAGGAGGTGGACCCAGAGGTGCACACAGCTTGGCCTGTAGACTCCATAACATTAAACCCCAAACATATCACACCCCGGTCTTGTTAAAGCTTCTGTTGGGGACCCCGAACCGCCACCAGACTTGGAAATTAAATCTGAGCCTAATTAATAGGGAGGAATTCAAAACAATGATAAGAATGGAGATTAAGCAATTTCAAGCATTAAATAGTCAGGTGGACACCCCCCCCCACAATATATTGGGATACCTTGAAAGCATATCTAAGGGGCAAAATCATTGCGTATGCTTCTAAGGTCAACAAAGATAGAAAAGAGGAACACAGAAAGCTGGAAAGGGCAATCTTTGAGTTGGAAATACAACATAAGCAAAACAACTGTGCAGAGACACAGAAGGAATTAGAGGCAGCCAGGGAAAAGCTATCACGATTGGTGAACCATCAAATAGAAACTAGCTGCAGGTTCGCCAGAAAGCTCTATTATGAGAAGGGCAACAGGGCAGGTAAACTGTTAGCAGCTCAACTGCGTAAAGAGGCAGCATCGAGGGCAGTACTAAAACTCAGAAGGGGATCAGATGGGTGTGTGGTCACATCCCAAGCAGACGTAACAAAATGCTTCGCTGACTTCTACCAGAAATTGTATGCCGCAGAAAGATGCCCCGATCATGAGGTCAAAATTGCCCAATATTTTGGGAGGGGATTCGCCTTCTGGTCCTAGATCAGTCTAGAAGGGAAAAGTTGGGGGCCTCTATCACAATGCAGGAACTTAAAAGCCGGATTTCCTCACTTAAGAATATAAAGGCTCCGGGATTAGATGGGTACCCCGCAGAATTTTACAAGACTTTCCGGACAGACCTCCTTCCCCTCCTCTTAGAAACATTTAATGCTATCTTGAGAAAGGACCTACCGATCCCTCTATCATGGAACTATGCTAAGATATCGGTACTGTTGAAACCAGGTAAACCACCAGAGGAATGTGGATCATATAGACCCATTTCCCTATTAAATACGGATCTAAAATTATTTACTGGTATACTAGCTCGGAGACTCCAACTAGTCACTGGGGATCTTGTACACCCGGATCAAACTGGATTTATATCCGGAAGATTCCTGCAGGACAATGTAAGACATCTCTTGAACGTAATTTCCTCCCAAAAAAACAGCCAAGTCCCTCAATTTAGCAGTAAGTATCGACACCGAAAAGGCGTTCGACAGGGTGGACGGGGTTTTCCTTCAATCTGTTCTCAAAAAGTTTAATCTGGGTGACAACTTCATAGGAGCTGTTGCAGCGCTATACTTCCAGCCACTTTTCCCACTGCTGTTTGCTCTTTCCTTAGAGCCCTTGGCTGAGCAGATCAGACAACATCCCCAGGTAGTGGGAATTAAGGTGGGCTCCCAGATTCATAAACTCTCATTGTACGTTGATGATGCACTTATTTACCTTGGAGACCCGGTTAGCTTGCTTCCATTCCTTACACAAATCTTAAATCATTTCCAGCATTTAGCAGGATACAAAATTAACCCTTCAAAATCGGAAG
This sequence comes from Neoceratodus forsteri, assembly GCA_016271365.2. NCBI lineage: Eukaryota > Metazoa > Chordata > Ceratodontiformes > Ceratodontidae > Neoceratodus > Neoceratodus forsteri. Next base: position 46,862,887 of record CM057455.1, read on the forward strand.
CTTTATGGCTAAGTGGGCATCCATCACCTGAAATGCAATCTAATTTTCAGTTCGCATGGACCCCAAACAACACAATTAGATATCTGGGAATAAGGTTTTCGGCAGACACATCCCAGCTCTTCTCTGCCAACTATCCTAGACTCTGGGACTCTATTAGACAGGACCTGGGAAGGTGGAGACTGCTTGCTCTATCTCTTTTGGGAAGGGTACATTCCATCAAAATGAACGTGTTACCACGTCTACTTTTTCTATTTCAGACAATACCGATTGCCCCCCCCCAAATTGTTTTTAAAAGAATTGGAATATCTTATAACAAGTTTTATATGGCTTAGCAAAAAGCCCAGGCTAAGAAGGGCACTTCTTTGTACCAGGCGAGAACACAGTGGACTAGGTTTACCAGATATTAAAGACTATTATCTGGTGGCTCAGGCCCCTTGGCTACATGCAACAGATGGTTCCCTATGGAGTTAGAACAGGCCCAAAGGTTATCACTTTGGACTCTACCTACCGCCTCTGTTTCCCCCAGTATGGTGTGCAAGGTGAAAAACCTGTGGACTAGGTATACCTTACGAGCTTTGCTGGCCCTGTGCAGATGACTGAGGGTTCTGGGTGGATTGGGTCCTTTGTCTCTCATACGCCACCATGAGACTTTCAGTCCCCCCAGCTTAGATGCTGGATACCAGTTTTGGGAGCGCCAAGGCCTCACCAGTTTTACTCACCTGTTGGAAGGGGAAACCTGTACCACATTCCAGAAATTAAGGTTAAAATATGGACTCAGAAAAGAAGACCACTTTAGATTCTTACAAGTAAGACACTTTATACAGCAACCCTCACACCTACAACAGCTGTTAAGGCCCCTAACGAATCTAGAGCAGCTCTTTTATAGCTGGATCACCTTAAGAGCTAAGATGAAACCCATTTCTCAGACCTATAGACTGTTGACAGACCAATACTTTTTGAGACAAATCGAAGCAGTTAAGTACAGATGGGAAAGGGATTCAAACATACAATTGGAAAGCTCTAAATGGCAGAGTGCTCTTTCTCAGGGCTGGCATATTACAGCCTCACCCTCATGGGGTGAATACCACTGGAAAGTTATGATGCGCTTTTTTAGAACTCCCACAGTCACACAGCATTTTAACCCAGACTACTCAAACAGATGTTTGAGAGAGTGTGGAGGGGTGGGTTCACACTTTCTGGGGATGTCCAGGGCTAGAGGGCTTTTGGCGACAGGTACACAAACAGATCCAGAGAGTTTTGGGAGTTCCCCTTCCAAGAACATTTGAAACCCTATGCTTGGGATTTCCGAGTAGTGAGTTTTTGAGACTCCCTCGGCCTCAGAAAAAGCTATACCACACCTTCAGGCTTGCAGCTCTAAAGTGTATTACAATTTGCTGGTGATCCACGAGATTGCCCACTGCCCAAATCTGGAGAGATAAAGTAAATGATCTAGAACAAATGGAGAGAATCACAGCAGCTTTGAGGCTAACTATGGAGAGATTTAATCTAGTATGGAATGACTGGTATGAGAAAGGTTCCCCATCGAACAATTAGATACAGAGGGCCCTTAATATACTTCTCAGGTTTTCAGACCTTTACTAAAGTCCAACATAAAGAGTAGTGAGAAAGCTGTGGGCAGGGGACCCGGTTTTTATCACTGGAGGCAATAGATGGGTTCGCTACGCACACACCACTAACCATTTAATCTTTTAATAAACCAATCGACAAGTTGATTTATCAGTTGAATAGTTAATTACTGTTTTTTCTTTTGTTTTGTAACACTGTTGGATCTGAATTGGTTAAAGGCATCGATTTTGCATAGTCATTTGAAAATTAGGAAATGTTTTATAATAGAAAGGAAGAATCAAAAATTAAAAGGAGGAAAAGGGGGGAAGAAAAAAGGGGGAGCATGAAACAAATAAGTACTATATAACAGAACCAACTATATGAGAACAGAGAAGAATTAACTGTGGAATACCTAGAGATCACTTTGATGTGGACTTTGGAACTTGCCGCCTGTGACTTTACCCATCAAACATAGTATATTTGATGTAACATGGACTCCTCTGGCTGTGAGGGTTTAGTATTATTAACTGTACTCCTTTGATATTGTGACAATGGTTGAACTATGGCTATGCCAATTTGATGTATTGTTACTGTGCATCAATAAAAATTTAAGTAGCAAAAAAAAAAAAACCAAATGTGTAACACAGCCAATTGATCCAAGATCAGGCTCTCTTTTGACTAGACCCAAAGACATTAGGTCAACACTAGCAGAATATTACCAGCACCTATATATTGCAGATACCCAGGTGTCTTCCGCTTGAGAAGACTCCTATCTCAGTCAACTCCTCATTCCACAGCTAAGTAATTCACAGGCTCAGACTCTATTAGCTCCCACAACTTCAACTGAAATAGAAACTGCCCTTCAAGACTCCAAAACTCAAAAAGCCCTGGGCTCAGATGGATACCTCACTGAATTTTATAAAACCTTTAGGGAATTCATCCTCTCACATTTGCTGTCAGGCTTCAGGAAGATGCAGATCCTGACCAAGTCAGATTCATATGACAAAGACAAGCCCACAACAATGTCAGATGTGATCTTCTTCTAGTTGATTATGCTGTAGCCTGACAGATTTCCCTTGCACTGCTGAATCTTGATGCAGAAAAAGCATTTGCCTGAGAGGCTTGGCCATATCTTTGGATCACGCGATCATGCTTTCAAATAATGGAGAAACATAGAATTTGAAGGCAGATAAGGATCGAGAGGCCCATTCAATTTGCCCTTCACTCTTACAGACCCTTCAGCAAATATATGTTCCAGCCCAAGCGTACCTTAAATTGGACAGTTCACTCTCACACCCCTTTCCTCTCTCTCTACAGGAACCCGCCAGGGATGCCCATTGTCTCCGCTCCTGTACGCTCTGTACTGACAGCCTTTGGCAGCAGCAATAAGAAATTACCCGACAGTGGAGGTAATTTCCCTGGGAGGCAGACAATACAAAATACCTCCATTTGCTAATTACGTGTGATTTAACAATAATCTCCCCAGGACTCCATCCCGGCAGTCTGGGAACATCTTAGAGGATTTGGAGAACTGGCGGGTTATAAATTGAACACTCTTGAAACAGAACCAGTATTATACAATTATTCTCCCTCATTAAGGTGGAAAAGCACGTTTCCCCTTCAAATGGTATAAACAGCCCAACAACTATCTGGGCATGAAAGCTCCAAAAGCTGGGCCACCTTAAACTTCTTAATTATGAACCCCTAACCAAACAGATTACAGGGAATTTTCCCTTCCCCACTGAACATCTCTTACTCTCAAGCTCTTGAGCCATATTTAGGTCATAAGGCAAAACGCCCTTCCACAAATTTTATATTTTCTCCAAACTTTACTACTTATGCCAGAAAAATCTTATTTCAGGGCCTGGGATAGAACAATCTCCGTGTTCATCTGGAAGCGAAAACCTCCGTGAATCCTGTACTCCATTTTGCAACTTCTCAGAGATGGGGGGGGAGGTGAGATTTAATTACCAAACCTAACGTGGTACATCTTAGCAACACACCTATCAATGGCTATTGGAAGGTGATACCACACGCACTAAACGATACACAAGGACACTCCCAATACTTTTTTGGCAACCCATTAGCATGTACTTCTCTGCAACAATTTTATAGATATACAGCAGACACCTACAGACAATAGCTATAGGTACAAACACACTTTTTTACCTCTACCGATCACCTTTTTCTCCAGTCTATAGCACCTGATCTAGCGTTTCTTCCTAATATGGTGGACAAAGCATTCTGCGCGTGGCATGAATATGGCATCAGAAATGTCTTTCAACTGGTTACACCAAAAGGAATAGCACCTTCTGTGACCCTCCAGACTTTGTTCCATATTCCATCGACCAAATAAAAAAAAATTCCACAAATATATTACAGTTCGTCCATATCTTTGGATGAGGGAAGAGAACCTCACTCATATAGCGGACAAAACGCCGCTGCTTGTCCACGCTATCAAACCTTACTGAACAGGAAATACTGGAGCTCACCGCAGCAGCCTTTCAAGCAAACACTAGAACAATCGCAGATATTATCATATACAGATGGAATATGGAACTGAGCACGAACCCCATTCACTAAAAAAAAAAAATACCACTAACAGCTTACTCTGGTTCAAAGTCAGTTTGTATCCATCTGGATCCCCCATCCCCTGGGTTGTGCCTGAAAATAGGCAGATTCTATCTAGTGCAGTTACCCGGTCAACAAAAATCTAAATAAATTAATGCAAGAAAACAAATGTGGTATGCCTGGTAACAAGTTGTTTAGAATGAGTTAATAAGTTTAAAAAATACTATGTTTTTATCTCTTCTAAAAAGGGGAGATATTGCATTAGTCTGTAACTGCTAATATACTGTGATAGATGACAGGGTAGATGGAGGAGGGACATCCAGGTTAAAAAAGGGGACATTATGGAATGCTTGAGAGGTCAAGCTGTGCGTTAACTGTTTAAGACTGCGCTGCAAGAACAGTTCAGAAGTTTGCATCAGACTGGGACTTCTCGTCTGCATAACAGAACCCTAACAACGCAAAGCCCATCCCCTTTATAATAAAGATCCTACTGCTGACACTGTGCCAATCCTTACCTACTGACACCATGTTTTCATAATTCTGCACCATCACTTCCCTGTGAAGCTCCTTCTCCTGCCTGCTCAGCATCTTCCATTCCTCTTCGGAAAAATCAACAGCAACATCTTCAAAGGTCTCTGGTATCTGCAAGGACATGAAATGGGTTTAATTGCTCTTGATTTCATTGCACCCATGGAGAAATCTGCCACTTTTCAACAAGAGGAAGACATAAAGGTTAAAATGTGTAACCTAAAAGACAAGGATGAACTGGTCATCCATTTACCAAGGACAACTCAATTTTCCATGTTACCCTAATGGATGCTGGGTAGACGACAGCTTAGTGTTCTGAAGGCTGAGCTACCAAGCAAGATCACTGCCGTTCATTTGTTTTGTAGTGTTAATAAAAAAAAAAAGTAGTGATTTTCACACTACAGGACTTTTTAACTTTTACTTATGTACAAAGCTATCCTTACAGAGAGGGAGGTGGTTGTTACCACAGGACAGGAGGTCCGCAGGTACAGCAGTAAACCTACCAAGATGCAAATAAGATACAGGACTACAGGCCCACAGGTGCAGTAGTAAGCCTACCAAGATACAAATAGGTTACCGGTCAACAGGCCCACAAGTGCAGCAGTAAGCATGCCTAGATGCAAACAGGTTACAGGACTGGAGGCCTGCAAGTGCACCAGTAAGCCAAATTAGATGCAAATACAATACAGCACAGTGAGCCCACAGGTGCAGCAGTAAGCCTACCTAGATGCAAATAGGTTACAGGACAGCAGTACCACAGGCGCAGCAGTAAGCCAACCTAGATGCCAGTAGGTTACCAGACAGCAGTAGGCCTAGCTAGATGCAAACAGGATACAAGACTGCAGGTCCACAGGTGCAGCAGTAAACCTACCTAGATGCAAATAGTTTATAGGACTGTAGGCCTGCAGGTGCAGTATTAAGCCTACCAGTATACAAATAGCTTACAGCACAGCAGGCCCACAGGTGCAGCTGTAAGCCTACCTAGATGCAAACAGGTTACAGAACTGCAGGCCCGCAGGTGCAGCTGTAAGCATACCAACAGTCACAGCCAAAGACATGGCCAGATAGTTCCTGAAAATTCTGTGATATTTCTAGAGAAATCTCCTGCTGTCTGCATTTCCACAGTAGGGGAAGCAGAGAGAAACTCTTTAGAAATGTTCTGAAATATCTGGAAATATTTGATCAAGAATGACTCAGGGAATTACAGACCAGTCAGTCTGATCTCCATTGTGGGCAAGTTCATGGAAACCATACTAAAGGAAAGGTTGATGGAATATCATGAGGAGCATGGTCTCCAGGACGCGAGGCAGCATGGGTTCATGGGGGGGGGGCAGACTGTGACAAACGTATCTGACTGACTTCTTTGACTGCGTCACTAAGACAGTAGACAGGGGTCAAACAGTAGACATCCTCTGTCTTGACTTCATTAAGGCCTATTACTCTGTGCCCACAAAAGACTGATCAGGAAGTTGGTGGATCTCGGGGTTGGGAAAAAGATGGCCAGATGGGAGGAAAACTGTCCGAGGGATAGATCCCAGAGGGCAGTTGCGAGGGAAGAAAAAGTTATCTGGCACCAAAGAGGTAATCAGTGGGGTCCCGCAGGGCTCGGTGCTGGTGCCGGTGTTGTTAAATGTCTTTATCAGTGACATTGGGGATGGCAATAAAGGCAAAATGTGCCTATTTGCGGAGGACACCAAGCTCTGCGGGAGACTGGACACAACTAAAGGGATACAGGACATACAAGAAGATCTGGAAAAGCTGGGAAGGTGGTCCAGGATCCGGTAACTTAGCTTCAATGTCAAGAAATGCAAAGTTATGCATATTGGAGCCAAGTATCCCAGGACACATTACTACCTGGGTGGAATCCAAGTATCTGCATCAGAGGAGGAGGAGAGGGACCTAGGAGTGATGATCACTAGTGACCTGAAGCACTCCACATTGTGCAAGGAAAGCAGCAGCAAAGGCAAACAAGATGTTTCTATGTTAAAGCATATGATGAGAGGTTGAGGGCACTGAACATGTACTTCCTGGAAGACAGGAGAGAGAGTGAGGACATGATTGGGTCTTTCAAGTATTTGTAAGGGATAAATAAGGTTGATAAGGAGAATCTCTTGAAACTAAGTGGCAACCATAACACGAAGGGGCACAATCTTAAGCTGGAGGGTGGGAAGTTTAGGAAAGAGGTCAGGAAGCACTTCTTCACAGATCGGGTGGGGGACACTTGGAATGCGCTGCTGGAAGAGGTCATCTCATTGAAGACAGTGGGCAATTTTAAGAGGCTGGGATAGGCATAGGGAGAAGGTAAGGATCATGGGCAGGGAAGAGTGGGAGGAGGGGTAGGGACAATAGCTGAAGCTGGTGACCCTGCAATACGAGCAGACTGAACTGGGCGCCCCACACTTCCTTCCAGGCTATGGCCCCATGGCTGTGTCTCGCTAGCCACCCACCCGACTGCATTACAAGCAGGTGCTGCCCTTGAACTGGGCGCCCCATGCTTCCTTCCAGGCTATGGCCCCATGGCTGTGTCTTGCTAACCACTCACCCAGCTACACCACAAGAAGGTGCCACCCTTGAACCGGGCACCCCACGCTTCCTTCCAAGCTACAGCCCCACAGCCATGTCTCGCTAGCCACCCGCTTGACTGCACCACAAAAAGGTATGCTATCTCACAAGCTCACTCCAAGCAGGGGGTCGATAGTACAGAATGTCACTGGGCATGCCACGAACAGCCTAGCTTCTCATTGGTGCCTCAGTGCTACTGCATTAAGCTACCGGAAAAGATTGCACTATATCTCATTGCAATTTTAAACTGTAAAGTTTGCTAGGAAGCTGTAATACTCTGTAACTACTGCTTTATAATTTAGACCTTCCTGTTTGCATGGAATTGTAACTGCCATTTTGTTTAGCTTGATTTTCCGGTTACACTGAAAGTATTGGGACCACTATTAGGAAATTATGTGCAGCAAATACTGGTTGCATAATTTTTTTTTATTTTCCTTTTTTTACTGCAGTATTAATGCCACACCTAGGAAGTTACTATACCCTGTAACTGATCTAGAATTACAGCTAGCATTGCAATTAGGTAGTTGTAGTACCCTGAAATTGCCATTTTTGTTAAAATAAAAATCCTGCTGGTTCTTTGCTCTGTTAGTCTGTCTGTCTCTCTCTCCCCCTGTCCCTCTTCCCCCCCCACCATAGCTTACTCTACCCCACCATCAGTTTGATGTGAAAAAAATAATAAATAAAACCTTATCCTCTAATTCTGAACTTTCCCTCCTTTCCACCAGCCTGCTGAGTAATCAAGCTCCCCTCCTCCGACTCTTTCATTCATCTGTTTTTTTTTCTCTCCATTCTTTGTCGTGCCAAGGTGAGACATCCCCTACCAGGTTAGTACCGTCATCCCCCTCCCCATCAATCTGTGCCTTTCAGCCAGCCCACTAATCCTGTCTCTGTTTCAGAGTTGGGGTCAATTCCACTAATGTAACTCCAATTCAATTCCCTCTCCCACATCAATTCCTTCAATTCAAGTCCCTATCCAGATTAATTACTTCAATTCAGATTCAATTCCAATTCCATCCAATTCCTTTAGTTCCAATTCCAATGTCAATTCCAAATCAATCTAGTCAATTCCAGTTCCAGCCATGTATATATTCAGTTCCCTTTCAATTCTGTCATTCCAAATCCAATTCTACCTCTAGTCCATGAAATTGTATAATTCTGTATTAAAACATAAGGGACACTCACACAACATATACTTTTTTTTCATTTTTATTGCCACTTCTAACAGCAATAATGATAATTTACATTTATTACTGTACAATGTGCATGTGCAAATCCAAGAAATACAAACAAAAATAGACCATAGACAAGCAATGCTGCACTGTAGTATGTAATGCCTCAAAAAGAAAGTATCAAGTTATGCATACAGCCATAAAGATTATCATCACTTATCAATTCTATTACACCTGATCATCATAATCTCTTCAAATTTTGCATCACCTAGGTTGCACCTCTCAGGCCTGAAAACTTTGCCAGCCACAACAAAGGGTCTTTCTACAGGTGCAGATGAAGCACGTATGACTAGATGCTTGCAAGCTAGTTGGGCTAAATGGGGTAACTCCATCTGTTTTTCTTTCCAATAAGCCAAAGGATCAGAATCTTCTGGCAGACAGGGTTAGCTCAGGTAGTTCGATATTTCAGAAGAGGCGTCCGAGGTGGCGATACTGCTGCAGATTTCAGTGGCGCGGTTGGTCATATATGAAAAGAGTTTGATGCTTGTCTTTGGTGGAGGGGATGTAGCATGTCAGCAACTCTTGGTCGCAAGGAGGTAACCTTGATAGTCAGCAGTTCCCTCATGCTGTGCATTTCTTCAACCTTGCACGAGTCCAATTTGAAACGAGGATCCAGACATGCAGGCATCTTGAAACACTCCATCTCCTCAAACTTTGTAAGGCGTGTCTCCAAGGATGACTGCATAGTTACCACCATCTTGTTGTTATAGGTTTTACTGACGTGTGCTATCGCATGACGTAAACCTCGGACACATGCGATGATATAGCTAGCAGTGATTATCTGGTCTGCCTGGACCTTCTCAGTGACCACTTCAGAGGGCTCCAGTATTTCACAGAGTTCCCCAATGATTTTCAATTTGTATGGTGTGAGCTTGCATGGGGCATGCAGCTTGGATAGGACCTTTGGAGGAACTTTCAAAATTGACCTCAGCATCTTCAGCTGGCTATTCCACCTTGTGGCATTTGAAATTTGCAGTTTGTAGTGTCCCTCCAGTAACTCTGTTGCTATGGTGGATTTATGGCAATTAGATACTATTCTGGACACCTTTGCCATCACCTGTCTTAAAGGGCCAGCCTGCTCCAGGGCATCATGAACAACTAGCTGTAGAGTGTGAGAGAAACAGGGGCTACGATCGGGTGGAAAATAATCCAGTTTGTCGCTCACACTCACCACTTTAATATCAACGGACTCATCTTGGTCTTCGTCACCACCTTGGACATCCAATGGTGGGAATATGGTGAATGCCTTCACCATGTTGGCAGCATTGCCAGTCACTATGCCTGAAACTTTGTCAGCCATGTTGTAGACTTCAATAGTCTCTTCATACATTCTGCAGATGTTCTCTGCAGTATGCATGCCCCTAAAATGCCGACACGCCAACATGACACTTTCTAGTGTGTAGTCCACGATGAAGTGGTCCATGATGCCAATAAAGGACCTCATATCTCTACTTGACCACAGATCTATGGTGAGGCACATGTCCCGGGCTTGTTGCATTTGACTCCTCAGTTGATCTTGGACACTGGAAGTGCATTCCGGAGTAGCTTCTGACCGAGGTGTTTCCTGCTGGGCATGGTGAAGCACGGTTCAGCTGTGCTGTCTACAACAGATAGGGGCATGAGATCATTAGCACTGAAGCTAACAATGTTGCTAGTAAGCTTCACTTGGCGAGGATCTGTGGCCGTCCACTTCTTAGGGTCTGAGGTCTCGCCAGATTAATCAGCAAACTCCCCAAGGATGTCAGGGTGCTTTTTCTGAAAATGCACAGAGCAAAAAATATCACATTTTATGTACGTAACACATTGAACAACAAATCTAGCAAAATAACCGGTATTCAATTACCAGGTGAAGCTTAGCATTTAATCATCTCCTTACAATAATGAACCCTAGATTCAAGATGGAATATCCAATTCTCTGTATTTAATCTGGCAAGATAGGGTAGGATACAAGTGATAATACTAAATCATTCAGCGAGACCTGCTTAGTACACAGGCACCATATGGTATGATGCTTGCAACCAATGCAAAAAATGTAATCGGGCAAGAGCAACCCATTGAAATACAGCTTTCCCTTGAGGAGAAGATACAGTTAACCCATTTATTACAAAAACTATTAATGTATTATGGAGATTGAGTAGTTTTAGTGAACCTCTATTAGTTCAATTATATAACCACAAATCTTTTACACAAATGTGCACTATTTTCTAACTGCATCATACAATTCATAGTTGAGCATAAACACACCAAATATTAAAATGATAAATTTATCTAAGGAACTTAGACATGCAAGATATGGACTGTCACATGATATACTTACTTTGAGGTGCCTTATGAAGTCAGAAGTAGCCTTTGTCGAACCATAGACAGATGTTCCGCAATGTTTACATATAGCACAATGGTTTCCCACTTTGCAACCTTCACTTGGCTCATCAAATTGATCAAAGACCTCCTTGACACTGTGGCACTTAAAGTAAAGACAACAATGTTTAAATTGTCAGGCAAAGTTCGTGACCAAAAAGCAAGCAAAACGGTCTTTATTCCGTTCCTCAGTTCCTCATCCTGTCCAGGGTCAATCACATGATCAGGGTTCTCCATTCCAGACCAGGTCCAAAATCCAAGCAATCCTTCAAAAACTCTCCAACACAGCCAACTACTCTCCAGATCCTAACAGGCCCAGTCACCTCATTCAAATTAATTGAGAACAGGAGTTAACATTCACATCACAATTGTCATCCTAATAGACTCGCTTGTAAAAATGACAACAATCAATTTATCAACAGAAGTGGTTGTGACATAGACAGCCCGTTCAGAGTGCTGTATAATATTTTTTTTACATAAAATGTATCAATGACTGTCTCTTCTGAAAAACCAAATGCTCTAGGAATGACCTCAGCCCCCCAAGATTTCAGCTGACAGATGCAGGCAAAGAGAACTGCTGACAGCATATGTCACTCACACTCAGTTTTTAGAGACAATGTGTTACCTGGAAGACTTTAATCAAGGATCATGTTTCTGAGTTAATTACAGAGTTGTTTTGACTTAACTTTGTTAAGAAGGATAATCATAAAAAAGGTTTATGATATTGAAGAGAAAATACAGGTTATTACACCAAGGTGAGAGGTCATAAATGCTCACGTGAAGCCTGTGTGAGGAGGGTACAGCATGAAATCAAAGAAAGTGTCATTTGAAACTTGAGTTATGCTAAGGCTACAGAATTAATAATTGAAATTACATCCTGTTGTCGTATAGAAATATATATATATTTTTTTAGATAGTTTGACAGAGGAGGAGCTGGATGACCTCATCCAAAAGGGGTTGGCAAATACAGCTTATAAAGATTATTCTTTTTTTTCAACAGAGGACATTTTTGTCTGACTCTGACCAAGAAAACATCTGAGCACTGAAAACAGGCATTTAAAAAGCTAGACAAAATCTAGATATAGTTGTAGGAATTGCACTGTTTTAAACCTTGTCTTGTTTAAAGATATGTATGTTTTGTGATATAAGAGTTCTGTATTGTACGTTTTACGTATTATTATATATTTTAGTAAAATCTCTAATTTTAGAGCAAACCTGGTCTGTCTTTGAATTGTTTTCTTTTGCTAAGAAATATTTATGGTTATAGCAGACAGCAGACATAAGCTTGTATGGTGGTACCAAACTGGAAAGAGAAGCGTTTTAAATCTGAGGTCTTTATAAAAGTTTTAAAGGGTTCATTTGTGAATACCTGGTTAGGTGCCCATAGGCAAAGATATCTGGCCCCTTGAAGACAGATATACCTGAGCCTGTGCATTGGGTATGCTAGCAAGAGGTTAACAGTTTGAATCCCTCCAGAACTGAGACCAAAGGTTGATCCGAACTTACAAAAACAGACAAGAGGGTTACCTTGTCTGTTACACTGTTCACAAGACTGCGCTCAGAGGTTGGCACTTTGGGAGTAGAAGGCCTGACCTACTGAGTGGGTCTGTGACAGATCTGGTTGGCAGCGGTGGCATTAGTTTTGGTATCACAAGCTTTATTGTTCTGTGTTAGCTGAGACCATAGGCTCTCTTACAAAGAAAGAAAAAGGCAGAGTTTTATTTTAAAAAGGAAACAGAACTATATATCACTTGGCTTACAGTCGAGTTCCTACCCATTTTATTTTTTTTCTAAAGTGCAAAGTCAGAGTAGTAGTAGTTAGGAAAGATGGCGTCCTACTATAGCAGGCACAATGTAGAACAGTTAAAACAGTCGTGCGAGGACAGAAGAGTCCTGTTTGATGTGAAAGCCAGTATGCAGAACCTCATAGAGGCCCTGACAGTAGCAGATACCCAGAGCAGGGAATCATAGACCGTGACTGAAGGGGACCAGACCTCGAGGGTGGCAGAACTAGTGGCCAGTGAGGGGTCCCAAGCAGATGAGGTGGACAGCAGGGCCACTGTCAGTGAAGGGCCACAGCAGCAGGGAAAGGTCACCAGTATCCTGAATCCAGAGGTACTCAAGCTGCAAATTGAGTTGCAGAGGATAGAACTGGAGGCAGAGCGACAACAGAGGGAAGCGGACCGTGAGGCAGGGTGACAACAGAGGGAGGCAGACCATAAGGAACGTGAGTAACGTGAGTGCCAGCGAGAGGCAGAGGAGAAGAGAGAGCGAGAACGCAGAGAGGCAGAGGAGAGGAGAGGAGAGAGCAGCACCAGTGGCAACATGAACTTGAGAAGCTACAGCTCCAACCAGCGGCACCAGAGCAGGTAAGTGGCTTGGGTTTAACTGAGACTGCAGGACTGTGTTACAAACTGAACTCTAAATTAACAGCTGAGTTTAAGGACGGGGAGGACATGGACGCCTTTTTAAATTCTTTTGAAAAAGTTCGTATTCAGGCTAAAATTCCTAGAGAGTCCTGGAGCTTCCAGCTATCCCTGCTACTTACCAGAAAAGCTCGGATGTACTGGGTCAAATGAACAATGAAGACAGTAATGATCACAGCAAGTTAAAAGCTACACTACTAAAAAGTTTGAATTAACTGCCGAATCATACAGAGCTAAATTCCGTAAGGTCAGGAGAAGCCCTGATATGAGCTATGAAGAGCTAGCCACAAAACAACATCAGTTTTTAAAACATTGGTGGGAAGCAATTGAGGCAAACACTGTTGATAAAATTGAAAATGTGATTTCATTAGAACAGTTTTATTGGGCATGCCCAGCAGAGTTAAAAACCTGGCTAGAGGACCGAGATCCAAAAACAGTGCAAGAGGCTGCTGAATTCTCGGACCAATATGCAAAGAGCAGACCTGCTCTGAGAATGAATGGGGCGGGTGTGGCAGCGCAGAAAGGGAAAAGCGCACCTTCAGGGCAGCTAAAACCCTTACTGCCTCCACCGAAATCAGTTAGCCCCAGGTTTCAAAGAAAAGATTTATCTGAAGTAAGAAATATTTGTTGGTTATGTAAAGAAACTGAGCACATTGCCAGACAGTGTCCAAGAAGGGCAAGCAATAATACTCAAAGTAGCACCAGAAAAGAAGTGGGTTGTTTGTGTGTCCCTGAGAGCATGCCAGTGAATATGAGGGAACACATGCACCCAGTCATGGTGAATGGGGTACAGATGCAGGGGTTAAGGAACACAGGGGTATCCCTGACATTGGTAATAGGGGATCTGGTACAGCCTGGTCAGTTTATACCCAATAAATACGTGACTGTACAGGACTTTCCGGGTGAAGAGAAAACATTGCCACTGGCCAGTGTTCTCCTGGACTGGGGTGAAACAGGGGGAACTGTGAAACAGGTGGCTGTAGCTAACACATTAGCAGTGGATGTGATTCTGGGTAACAATCTCCAGCAGGGGTGGTATGTGCAGTTACCCGTAGCAAAGTGGCCAGGGAAAACTCTAGTTCCCCAAGCCCCCCAGAAGCCATTGGAAGATACTGAGAGGCTGGTTCCCCAGCCTGTGTCTCCAGAGGGGGAGACAGATAAAAAGGGGATAGAAATTTCCCCAGTAGCAAGTAACCACCCAGCTACAGAGGGTTACTCCAAAGAGGGATGGGTGACCCCTTGTCAGAGAGTAGAGACTGACAGTGATCCTGACGGCCCTGAAGCTAGTGCTAGAGACCCTAGTTCAGCAACTGAAGGGGATTTGTCCCATGCCTTGGGAAGATGTGAGGGGTTTGCAGCTGCTCAGAGAAGAGACCCTAGTTTAGAGAAGCTGAGGGCTTGGGCAGACTCGGACGGTGCACAGGGAGGTGACGGCAGACATAGGGTTTATTGGGAAAATGGACTTATGTATACACAGGCAGTACAGACAGAGGGAGGGATGCTAGGCAGGCAGCTTGTCATTTCCCAGGGATATCGTTAGTAGTTGCTCAAGGTTGCCCATGATATTCCCTTGTTTGATCATCTGGGAATCGCATGCAAAACATAGCGGTTGGCCCAGAATTTCTACTGGCCTACTTCACCCAGCAGGTGAAGAAGTATTACAGGTCTTGTCACTGGTGCCAAGAAATAGGGAAGGCGGGCAAGAGAACCCAAGCCGCCCTGACCCCCTTGCCCATAGTGGAGGAGCCATTCCAGAGGGTGGGAATGGATATTGTGGGGCCTTTAAATACCCCCAGCTCCTCAAGGAAGAGATTCATCCTGACTGTGGTGGATTATGCCACCCGATACCCAGAGGCAGTCACCCTATCCTCACTGAGGACGGACAAAGTGGTAGATGCCTTGCTTGGGTTTTTTTCCCATATTGGGTTTCCGCAGGAGGTAATCACTGATTGAGGGGGTTCCTTCATGTCGGACCTGATGAGGTATTTATGGAAGAAGTGTGGGGTGGTGCAGAGATGCACAACACCGTATCACCCACAAGCCAATGGGCTTGTGGAATGCTTCAATGCTACCCTAAAGTCAATGCTCCGGGCATTTGTTGAACAGCATGGGAGGGACTGGGAGAAATACCTTCTCCACCTGTTTGCATACAGGGAGGTGCCTCAAGAGTCGACAAGATTTTCCACCTTCAAACTCTTATATGGACGCCGGGTACATGGGCCCCTAGACTTGATCTGGGAGGACTGGGAAGGCAAGCATGCCACCCAGGGAACTCCCATTGTGGATTACGTCCTAAGGTTTAGGGAAAGGCTCAAGGAGCTTATGGGGATAGCCCAGAGCAACCTGGTAGCTGCCCAACAAAAACAAAAGGTATGGTACGACCACAGAGCCAGAGCTCATTTGTACTTGGTGGGTCAGGAAGTCATGGTCCTTATTCCGGTCCAGAAAGACAAGCTGCAAGCTGAGTGGGCAGGACCGTACAAAGTGGTTAGGAAGGTAAATGACGTAAACTACATTGTGGAGTTACCTGACAGAAGACAGACTGAAAGGATGTACCATGTCAACATGAAGAAGCCATATGCAAATAGGGCTAACATGGTGTTTGCAGTGTGTAGTCATGGGGAGGGGACGGACAAAGGAGACCCCCTTCTGGACTTGTTGGAAGAGAGTAAGCAGGAGTCCTCTGTGGAGGCAGTAAAATTGTCTCCCCAGCTGACCCCGGACCAGATCCAGAAAATGAGGGAGGTTTTAGCAGACTTTGCCCCCTTGTTTAGCACCAAGTCTGGACTAACCCCCTTAGCAACACATGATGTGGAGACAGGAACATAAATGCCCATACGGCGGACAGCACATCGAGTGTCAGAGGCTGTCCAAAAGGACATTAGGAGGGAAGTGGAGGAGATGCTGGATTTAGGGGTAATCCAGAGATCCCACAGCCCCTGGGTCTCACCTGTAGTCCTTGTGCCCAAGCCAGATGGCTCAACTCATTTCTGTGTGGATTATCGTGGACTGAATGCAGTCACAAAGTCCGATGCCCACCCGATACCCCAGACGGACGAACTCCTGGACAAGTTGGGAGGGGCGACCTACCTTATGACTACTGACCTGACCAAGGGGTATTTACAGGTAGGCTTGACAGACAGAGCAAGGGAGAGGTCAGCCTTCATCACTCCGATAGGCTCGAGTTTAAAGTAATGCCTTTCAGAATGAAGAACGACCCGGCCACTTTCCAAAGGTTGGTGAACCAGATGTTGAATGGTGTTGAGGAGTACGCCGTACCGTACCTGGATGACACTGCCATCTTCAGTACCAACTGGGAGGAACACCTTTCCCACCTTAGGGAATTGCTGGGCAGGATACAGAGGGCCGGGCTCACTGTCAAAGCTGAGAAGTGCCAGGTGGCCATGGGGGAAATGGCATACCTCGGGCATGTGGTTGGCCGGGGACAGCTCTGTCCTAACCAAATAAAGACAGAGATAATTCAGGCATGGCCCAGACCAGAATCCCAGAAGCAGGTCAGGAGCTTTCTAGGGACAGCAGGGTACTACAGGAAATTTGTACACAATTACAGTGCCCTGGCTGCTCCCCTATCTGACCTGAGAAAGAAAAAGATGCCAAAGAAAATGACCTGGAGTCCAGCCTGTGAGGAAGCCTTTACCAGACTGAAGGAGGCACTGTGCAGTGCTCCTGTTTTGACAAGTCCAGACTGTAGCAAAACCTTTACAGTTCAGACGGACGCCTCAGACGTGGGTATTGGGGCAGTACTTAGCCAGATATCTAGCCAAGGGACAGACCACCTGGTAGCATTCCTGAGTCAGAAGCTGCTCCCCAGGAAGCAAGCGTACCCCACGGTGGAAAAGGAGTGTCTTGCATAGTGTGGGCCCTGAAGAAATTAGAGCCATACTTGTATGGGCAGCATTTTGTGGTGCAGACTGACCACAACCCCCTGGTTTGGCTGACGCAGATGGGAAAGAGCAATGGCAGACTACTAAGATGGAGTCTTGCTTTACAAGGGTATGATCTAAAAATCGTACATAGGGCTGGAGGGAAGAACAAGAACTCCGATGGGTTGTCTAGGGTCTATGAGGAGTGAACTGATTTGGGAAGCTCATCCCATGTAGGGGGTAGATCCCCCTAATTCAGTCTAGGTGGGGAGGATTGTGACATAGACAGCCCGTTCTGAGTGCTGTAAAAAATGTTTTTATATAAAATGTATTAATGACTGTCTCTGCTGAAAAATCAAATGCTCTAGGAATGACCTCACCCATCCCCCCCAAGATTTCAGCTGACAGATGCAGGCTAACAGAACTGCGAACAGCATATGTCACTCACACTCAGTTTTTAGAGACAATGTGTTACCTGGAAGACTTTAATCAAGGATCATGTTTCTCTGAGTTAATTACAGAGTTGTTTTGACTTAACTTTGTTAAGAGGGAAAATCATAAAAAAGGTTTATGACATTGAAGAGAAAACACAGGTTATTACACCGAGGTGAGAGGTCATAAATGCTCACATGAAGCCTGTGTGAGGAGGGTACAGCACGAGATCAAAGAAAGTGTCACTTGAAACTTGAGTTATGCTAAGGTTGCAGAATTAATACCTGAAATTACACCCTGTGGTTGTATAGAAATATATATTTTTTAGATATTTTGACAGAGGAGGAGCTGGATGACCTCACCCAAAAGGGGTTGGCAAATACAGCTTGTAAAGATTATTCTTTTTCACTACAGAGGACATTTTTATCTGACTCTTACCAAGAAAACATCTGAGCACTGAAAACAGGTATGTAGAAAGCTAGACAAAATCTAAATATAGTTGTAGGAATTGCTCTGTTTTAAACCTTGTTTTGTTTAAAGATATGTATGTTTTGTGATAAGAGTTATGTATTGTATGTTTGACGTATTATTATATATTTTAGTAAAATCTCTAATTTTAGAGCAAACCTGGTCTGTCTTTGAATTGTTTTCTTTTGCTAAGAAATATTTATGGTTATAGCAGACATAAGCTTGTATGGTGGTACCAAACTGGAAAGAGAAGCGTTTTAAATCTGCGGTCTTTATTAAAGCTTTAAAGGGTTCATTTCTGAATACCTGGTTAGGTGCCCATAGGCAAATATATCTGGCCCCTCGAAGACAGATATATCTGAGCCTGTGCATAGGGTATGCTAGCAAGAGGTTAACAGTTTGAATCCCTCCAGAACTGAAACCAAAGGTTGATCCGAACTCACAAAAACAGACAAGAGGGTTACCTTGTCTGTTACACTGTTCACAAGACTGCGCTCAGAGGTTGGCACTTTGGGAGTAGAGGGCCTGACCTGCTGAGTGGGTCTGTGACAGTGGCTACTAGTGATCTGCCTATCTCAGGCTCCTTTTCCTTGTGGAAACTTAAGCTGTAATCAGCTCATCAGTCATGACACCTGTTGTTTGTGATTGTGTAAATTATATACAGGTGTGTTGACTATTGAGCCAGGCTACACTGAGAATACTACTCCTCAGGTTTTTGAAAGCAATGCAGTGCAATAGTTTTGTGCAAAAATGGGTGTTCAGTGGAACTGAAATGGAATTGACAATTGCATTCACTAAAAAAATGCCAATTCCAATTCAATTCCAAAGCTTTGAGATTTTTCTCAATTCCAATTCATTACCAATTCCACACTTGAATTGGAACTGACCTCTGAATTTCAATTCAATTCGGAACTGACCCCAACTCTGCTCTGTTTCAGCCCTGCATCCACCCTCCACTCACCTACTTAAATGATAATGTTTTGATAATGATAAAGGATTATGTTTTTAATATTGTATTTAACTTGTATTTAATTTTATGTGACTAATACGTAACTGTATGCTCCCAGTTGTATTCTTTTATATGTAAATATGTGTATGATTTTAAATGTATGTTTATTGTACAGCACCCAGAGTCTCTGGAGCCGGGTGCTTTATAAATAAAATATCTATCTAATTGCTAAACTCTCTTTCTCCTTCCTTCTGCAGGTGCCGCCCTTGAACCAGGTGCCCCACAGCTGTGTCTTGCTAGCCACCTGCCTGATAGCACCACAAGAAGCTAAGCTATCTTAAAAGCTCACTCCAAGCAGGAGCTCTGAAGCCCGGAATGTCATTGGGCATTCCATGAATAGCCTAGCTTCTCATTGGTGCCTCAGCACTACTGCATTAAGCTACCGGAGAAGGCTGCAGTACATCCCCTTGCAATTTTAAAACCATTTTTTTCCCCACCCCAATCCCGGCCATTAATAAATAGACTTTGGTTCCTCCCATATCCCCAGCACTCACAACTCATTGGCCTCTAGCCTAGGATTACTCACTATTGTTTCTACATTCTACCCATTTCTCCCGACTGCTGTTCGTACATTTTATCTGTCTTTGCACAGACTGCAAGTTTCTAGTCTTGCAATACACAGCTGCCCTAGTTCTGTAAGGCTATTTCTGGATATGTTAGGACTATACATAACCTAGCCTAATAAGCTAGCATAGCTCATTAGGGCTATTTATAACCTATAATAAGCTAGCATAGCTCATTAGGGCTATTTATAACCTATATTAATAAGCTAGCAGAGCTCGTTAGGGCTATTTATAACCTATATTAATAAGCTAGCATAGCTCATTATGGCTATTTATAACCTATATTAATAAGCTAGCATAGCTCATTAGGGCTATTTATAACCTATATTAATAAGCTAACACAGCTCATTACTAAATCTAAGCCCTAACTCTGGGTCCTGTAAGGTTTCACAAAAGCAGCACCGTGATACATCACAAGCTATACCTCACCAGTTCCTCACTTCCCGGCTACTTTTCCTATGCTACCTAGTATCTCCCACCCACATCCCTCACCATCCTATCCCGCCCCTGAACTCAGAAACCCATCCTCAGAGCCCCAATGCTGTTATAATAAAGACACCATTAGGGTCTCACTTTTGCCAACGCCCAACTGCAGGCTGCCATACAGCATTTAACCCCCTCTGGGATACTCCCACAATTCTAATGGCAAAGCTCTTAACAGCCTCCTACCACCATTCCTTTCAAGTGGCGCTAATATTCCATGCCCTGTATCCCTCCTATCTCTGCTACTCTGGTTCACACGTACCTCATAATTACTCACTGCACAGGTGCCCTAATAATACCAAAATTAATTTGCTTTACAGATGGATCGAGTACAGTACTTAACTTTCCTGCTGCTAATCTGCGCAGGCAATTTCGAGTTAAACCCTGGCCCACCTCAGGCACTAGCCTCACCTGCTGCATTCGCAGCTATTAAAGGACTGAAATGCCTGCATATTAATGTGTGTAGCTTACTGAATAAATCAAACATTGTACATGACTGGAACTCCCATATTGAGCCTGATATTGTAGTGCTAACTGAAACCTGCCTAAAGAAATCCACCCGACTTGGTGTTATCTTTCCCATCCTACAACCTCTGTCGTAGTAACAGATTAACCAGGGGAGGAAGAGTAGTGATTCTCATCAAAGACAGATTTACTGTTTCTGATATTGCTTCTGTAAGCATGCCAACAGAATTTGAATCCCTGATGTTAAATCTACCCTTTTCCCCAATAGAGACCCTGACAATAATAGGTTGTTATAGGCCACCATCCAGGGGACTCATGATAATAGACTACCTGAGTGATATAACGGACAATAAGCATTATACTTGGTGACTTAAACCTCGACTGGCAAAAAACATGTAGCAAAAGTGCACAGCTCAAACAATTCTGCGATGCAGCCAGCTTTACCCAAGTGGTATCAAGCTTCATACGTACTAACCCCCAAAACCCTGCAAACAGATCACTGATTGACCTTATTATTACTAACAGACCATAAAAGATCACTCATATAGAGGTGTTCCACAATATCAGTGACCATTGTGTAAGACGACAGCCTCCATCCAAAACAGCAAATAGGTTTATGTGGAAAAGAAGTTTCCATAAGTTCAATCTCTCCCACTTCCTGTTTGACCTCAGAAACATTAACTGGAGTGACCTTTATCTGTCCGCTAACATCAATGGTGTGGCCTCCTTTTTCAACTTGACCCTACTGGACATAATCAATAGCCACACCCCTATGATAAAACGCAGAGCATGCAAGACTACATGCCCCTGGTTCACAGCTGAACTAAAGGCTGCGCTAAATGCGAGAGACTGTCTATGGGCTATAGCCAGGTGAACAAAACTGACATCTGACTGGGCAGCCTTTAGAGCCTGTCATAATGCCTGCACGAAAAAGGTCAGGGACTCAAAGGCAAACTTTTACCTGACCGCCTTTGGGTCCGCTAAAGGAAATTCCAGCCAATTCTGGAAAATTGTCAAATCCGCGGAAGGGTATAAACAGACATCTCTGCTACCTAGTATGATCTCCTCCAAGGACAAGACTCCATCCGATAAATCCAATATCCTTATTAGCTTTAATGATCACTTCATGACTGTGGGTCTTGCTTTTGACACCTCCAAGGCTGCCTCCCTCACCTCTAGCCTACCTTAACCCCCCAGCACCACCCAGCCTGTCTTCCCCTTCACCCCATTCCAACATAAAGAGGTTGAAGATCTTCTGCTCCACCTAAATAACAAGGGTGCTAGTGCAGATGGTATAGGTCCACATTTCCTCAAAGCTGGCTTCCACTACCTAACTGCCCCCATCCTGCACATCTGTAGCCTTTCCATCACTTCTGGCACCATGCCCGGGGTTTGGAAAATAGCTCAGATACTTCCATTATTTAAATCTGGTGTTCCTATGTACCTGAACAGCTACCGCCCTATATCATCCTACCATTGCTCTCCAAACCTCGAGAAGTTGGTAAATGCACAAATAAGAGATTATCTCGAAAAAGCGGACCTAATAAACCCAGCCCAATCTGGCTTTCGACCTGCCCATAGCACTACATCATCATTAGCTTCAGTTACAAATGATTGGCTACTTGCCATGGACAAGAAGCTTGTAACAGGGACGGTTTTCCTGGATCTCAGCAACACATTTAATACAGGTGACCACATCTTGCTCCTTAAAATGCTAAACTGGCATGGTATCTCTGGCTCTGCGCTGACTTGGCTCACCAGTCACCTGTCAGACAAGTTCCAAAAGCTCAAGGCAGATGGTTCCTTCTCACCGCTCCTCCCAGTCGGGAGAGGGGTACCCCAAGGATCGATTCTGGGTCCTCTGCCTTTCTTGCTGTATATCAACAATATTGGTAATAGCATTAGGAAAGCAAAATTACATCTGTTTGCTGATGACATAGCGATATACATTTCTAGACCCTGAGTAGCAGAAGCCCGTATGGAACTCCAGGCTGAATATTATATTCTCCAGCACAGTCTCACACAATCAAAATTATTACTAAATGCAAAAAAGACAAAAGTTACGTTCTTCTACTCCAAACACCTGACCTCGGTGCCAAACGTGCTCACATCCCTGCCCCCCATTAAGACTCTTCTCGATGAAGATTGTTTGCAAGGGATAGGTTGCACCTGAGTGGGGAGGGGAAGGAGGTATTATAGCAAAGACTGGGGAGGTATATTGCGACAAAGGTGGATTTAAACTAGATGGGGTGATGGCATGTGGACAGCTGGTAGGCAGATATCTGATAAGAATGGAGGCACAGCCTACCCCCAACCCCAGGCTAGCAGGGAAGGACTCAAGGTGGCCAAAAAAGGAGGGAGTAGAAGGGAGGAGATAGAGGCCAGGGAAGGTACCAGGATGGAGGGTGGTCTCGCTGAATGTAAGAAGCTTAGAAAACAAATCCACTGAGCTACAGGCACTCTTAGCAGTGTGGAGGATGGATATTGCAGCTGTCACAGAAACGTGGGCAACTGAGCACCAGGACTGGGATCTGGCAATCCCAGGATACAAATTATACAGGAAGGACCATAAGGGGGGGTGGCAGTGTATGTGAGGGATGGGATCAAATGCACAAGGGACGAGGGGGAAGAAAGGAGAAGAGAGGCAATCTGGCTTCAGCTCCTAGACTCAAGGGGTAGGAAACTGAGGTTTGGATGGTATACAGGCTGCCATCCCAGTCTGAGGAGTTTGACAGGGAATTAGCGGGACAAATCAGAAAGGTATGTAGAAAAGGGAAGGTGGTCATCGGGGGGGTTTCAACTTGCCGGGGGTTGACTGCAGCATTCCGGCCACCTCCAGAGCTAGGGAGCAAATGCTCCAGGACGCGATCCAGGAGGTTCTCCTGACGCAGTTGGTTAGTGTACCAACTAGGCTAAAGAACACTTTAGATCTGATGTTGTCAAATGGGGAGCCAGTAAGGGAAATAAAGGTAGAGGATCCACTAGCTGACAGCGATCACCAAATGGTGTGGTTTAATATCACGATCTGCGGGGAGCCAGAGAAATCAGTTACTCAGGTAGTAAACTTCAGGGGGGCGGACTCTGGGAGGCTGCAGGAAGTACTGAAAGGGAAACTGGAAGGCATAAGGCAGGAGATGGATGTAGAGAAGACATGGGATATTATTAAAGGGGGGATTACAGAGGCAGCATAAGCCTGCACCATGACACAGAGTAAGAGGAGCAGAGCAAGAAAACCATGCTGGTTGAACAACAAGGTTGTGGAATTGGTGAGGGCAAAATGAGTGGTGCACCAGAGGTATAGGAGGATGGGGAAGGAAGTGGACAGGGAGAAATATGCAAGATGGTCCAGGAAGGTGACTAGAAAAGTGAGAGAAGCCAAGGCCCAAAAGGAGCTGAGATTAGTACAGGGAATTAATGGGAGAGGGGGGAGACTTTTTCAGATATATCAGGGAAAAAAAGGGAAGTACAAGGAGACAATAGTGAGGATAAAAAGGGTGGGGAGCGGACGGAAAAGGGGAAGGAGCAGGCAGAAGCACTGAATGAATACTTCTGCTCAGTGTTCACGAAGTAAAAGGGGGACCGTTACCACCTTGGGTTGGGAGGGTGGAGATGGTGGAAGAAGAGGAGCCAGATGGAAGAATTGAGATAAGTAGAGTCCTACAGGGACTGAGGGCACTGAAGGTAGACAAAGCACCAGGGCCAGATGGTATCCACCCCAGAGTGCTGAGGGAGATGGCAGAGGTGTTGGCGGAGCCGCTGGCAGATCTGTTCAGCACATCACTGGAGTTGGGATGTATGCCACTGGACTGGAGGATGACACATGTAGGACCATTACACAAGAGCGGGCCAAGAGATGAACTGGGTAACTATCATCTGGTAAGTCTCACCTCCATAGTGTGCAAACTCATGGAAATGATACTAAAGGAAAGACTGGTGTCGTACCTGGAGGACAATGGCATCCAGGATGTGAGGAAGCATGGGTTCAGTTCAAGGAAGTTTTGTCAAACCAGCTTGATACAATATTATGACTGAGTGACATGTGAACTAGATAAGGGTCAT
This sequence comes from Neoceratodus forsteri, assembly GCA_016271365.2. NCBI lineage: Eukaryota > Metazoa > Chordata > Ceratodontiformes > Ceratodontidae > Neoceratodus > Neoceratodus forsteri. The sequence continues at coordinate 46,887,490 of CM057455.1, forward strand.
GTGGTGGATGTTCTTTACTTGGACTTCAGCAAGGAATTCAATTTGGTGCCTCATGGGTGTCTTGTGGGGAAGCTAACTGGTGTAGGGGCAAAAATGATGAACTGGATTAAAAGCTGGCTGAGTGGGAGGCTGTAATGGGTGGTGGTGAGAGGGGAACTCTCAATTCCAAGGCCGGTGACGAGTGGGGTGCCACAGGGCTCTGTGCTGGGGAAAGTATTATTTGGGCTTTTCATAGCAGACATTGCACATGGGGAGGTGAGCAAGGTAAGTCTGTTCACTGATGACACCAATAATCGGAGCAGTGGTGGATGGGGGGGAAGGGTAGAAGCAGCTGCAGGGGGACCTAAGCAAGCTAGAGGAGTGGTCAGAGAGGTGGCAGCTGGGGTTCAATGCAAAGGAATGTACGGTTATGCACTTTCGGGTGAAGAACCCAAGAAGAGAATACTGGCTGGGGGGGTGTTTAAGCTGGGGATCACTGAGGAGGAGAAGGACCTAGGGGTAATGATAATGAACCATGAACAACACTGTCCAGTGGAGGAGAGCAGCTGCAAAAGGGAACAAAATGCTAGGGTGCATAGCGAGGAGGGTTTTGTCCAGGCGAAGAGAGGTGATCTTGCCCCTCTACAGGTCGCTGGTAAGGCCTCACTTAGAGTATTGTGTGCAGTTTTGGAGGCCATACCTAACGCAAGATATCAGGCTACTAGAGGGGGTGCAGAGGAAGGCAACAAAGATGATATGTGGAATGGAGGGGCGAGACTATGAGAGCAGACTGGGAGACCGGAATATGAACACTCTGGTGGATAGAAGGGACGGGGGGACATGATAGAGACATTCAAGTATCTGAGGGGAATCATTAAGGATGGGGCAGATGGGGTCTTCAAGCTAAGGAGGGGGAGGAACACCAGGGGCATGGGCTAAGAATAGAGGGGGAAGATTTAGGAGGGAAATGAGGAGACACTATTTCACAGAGAGGGTGGTAGCAAAACAGAATGCACTATCAGAATGGGTGGTATCACGTAAATCTGTGAACGGCTTCAAAAGGGCATGGTACAGGAAGCAGGGGAGAGTGAGTGTGGAGAAGGTGGGGGGTGGGGCAGGCTGCAAAACTAGGGTGCTAGCTGCACACTCAAGCAGACTTAGATAGACCGGATGGTTGGTTTCTGCAGGCACTGTAGGTTCTGTAGGTTCATATCCCAAGCCAGTCAACAAATTTAAATACCTTGGCTGTGTTCTAAATCAGCACCTAATAGTCCCAGCCTACATCAACTCTCTAGCAAAGAAACTTCAAATAATTGGTTTTCTCTATAGAAATAAATCTCTTTTTAACACTGAGGCCAGGCTACGTCTGGTCCAAACAACCTTTCTCCCTCTACTTGATTATGATGATATGCTATATGGTAGACCCTCTGACTCTCTGCTTCACCAGCTGGACTCTATCACAGGGCTATTTGATTCATCTCTAATTCACCCGAACACATCACTGCAACCTTTATGCCTACTTGTGGTTGATCTTCCTAGTAACCAGATGTCTCATCCACTCTGTCACCTGGCTATACAAAGCCCTTCTGTCACAACTCCACCCCCCCCCACACTTTTCAGACCTATTTCAGCAGACCAACAGTGCTTACCCCCTTCGCATTAGCTCTTATATCATCCTAGATGTCCCAGGCTCTCACTCCTACTTTGGAACTATGGCCATAAGCCGTGCCCTACTGACTGCCTCAAGCTTCAAAGTTTGATCCCCCTAAATAGCTTCAGAAGATTAGCCAGTGCTAATTTATGCAAACCATGCGTTTGCTGCTAACTATAGGTCAGGTGTCAGACTCTTGAGGCCTGATCTAATTAGCCACCTCTCTTCCCAGTTTCCTCCTTCCACCTCCACTGACTTCAATCTACCCCTCCATTTCTGCTTACCCCTACACCACCCCCTATCCATACCTCTGCCTCCTTAGACACCCCTGACTCACTCTCCTCCCCCTCTTCCCCCACCATACTCCTCCTCCTTCTCTCGCTGCATCCTACACTGTGACTACAATTCCACTGTATCGCTCCAGTAGCACTGCCACCTGAGTTGATACTGCCCATTACAAAAGAAAGGCACAATTGCACAGTACTGTTATCGGGTACAATCCCAAAGGAGCAGTTGTGCTCGTGTTCTCATTGTAAGCAGTGTGTAACTTACCTTGCGTACGTGGGTGATTTATTGTATACATTGTGTACATTTTATTGTTCTCCCTTTTGCAGCTGATGCACTCTCTACTGTGTACATTTCCTTGTATATGTTCATGTATTTGACCTCAATTTTCTACCAGGACCTCCTTGTAAATGAGCTTGCTCAGTGGAGCTTTCCTGCCAATAAACTTGGAAGTGATTTTTCCTGTGGCACAATCTACAAAACTGTCCATATACTGGGCATTTATCTCATGCTCACAACCGCACTTTCCACATCTGACTTTATCCGCTCGAGGTGCATAACTCCCCTTGCTCACACTGGCACTTGTTTTGATTCTTTCTTCCTGGACAACTGCTCCTTGCACTACACTTTCATCCCAAGTATTCCCACTAAAGCGTTTTATCTGCATTTCACTCAGTTCAGCGGCACTGCACGTATCTATGGCATCATCTAATGTTAAGTCCGCTTTTCTCAACAGTCTGCGTCTCACATGCTCGCTCTGTATGCTGCATAAAATTCTATCTTTGATCAACGATTCAGTTAAATCTCCAAATTCACAAGATTTAGAATTTAGTGTCAGTTCTGTTACATATGAATCCATGGACTTGCCCAGATTCTGGTTCCTCATATTGAGCAAATGTCTCTCATAAGTCACATTCTTTCTTGGGTTACAATACATCTTAAATTGTCCCATAATCTTATTCATCTGCCCCTTTTCTCTTCCTCATTTCCCAAACCAAAGAACTGAATACCTCTACTGCATCAGGGCCTGCCACGTGCAAGACGGTCACAGCCTGGATTTTCTGGGATATTTCAGCGAGTCCACTGGCAACTGAGAACATTTTAATTTGCATCTTAAATCTTCTCCAGTTTTCAGATGCATTCCCATGTAAATTGAGAGCAGTGGAAGGCTGCAGGCGGTCCACTCTGACACCATGTAATAATCACGCAATCGCCTTACATGGAGTGAGTCAGTAAGGCTACTGTATGAAACACACACTTGTAACAACTGCAGAAAAATGCAGGCTTCTGCCCACTGAGCAAGGAGATATATATATATATATATATATATATATATAAAAAAACTATGTTTAATGCATCAGTTAGGATTGTTCTACAGCAACAAAAGTGAGGAAATTCGATGTTAGGGTTGACACCCCTTGCCCCACCCCCACCAACAGGCATCAGGGTGTGCGTTGGGGTCATCGGTCCTAACTCTCACCCCATCCCTTGTGTAAACAAGCTAAGGTGGTGCAGTATAGGAGAATGGGGTGAGAGTTAGAACAGACGACCCCAACGCACACCCCAATGCCTGGTGGTGGTGGCAGGGTGGAGCTGGGGTGCATGGGGTGGCAACCCTAACATTGAATGTCCTCGCTTTTGTCGCTGTGGAACTACCCTAACTGATGCATTAAACTGATTTTTTTGCCAATGAATTTCCCTTCTTTCTGAGAATGTGTACTATAAATAGTGAAGTAACGGTAGCGCAGCTGCAAATGGTAATGCACATTGTGACGCAAATGTAAACGATAATGCAAACAGCAACAGAAGCAGCAAATGCAAGTGGGTACATAAAAGCAAACCGTAATGTGCACAGTCATGGTAACAGCAACAATGAAGCCAAAGGAAAGAAAAAGCATGAAGCAGGCCCAGCGTGCATAAGCGCAAATGGTAATGCACATGGTGACGCAAAATGAAATGCAAAACAAAAACAGTAGTGAAAAGCGCGAAATGGCAACAGTGCTGCAAATGCGGCACAAACGAAACGCCGTAAGCACACGGTAACGCCACCACGTAAGCTTAACGCCAAATGGGTATGGAAATGCAAGTGGAATGCTAACTGTAACAGTAATGGAAGCGTACACCCTGTTTTTGCCCAACAGCTGCATAGAGGAACACAGTGAGTACAAAGAATGTATACATAATAAACTAGGGCCTCGGAGCAGAAAATAAGCACTTGGGATACTAAATTGTTTATATCTCAGGAACTGTACGACGTAGGAAAAAAAATTAAAATTTCATATGATTTATGACTTTCCTGGCTAGTTCTGCACTTAGCCCCCTAGCAGTGGGGCTAAGCATTTTTCCCACGAAAAGTCTGTATCTCGAAGCTTTGTAACTTTGCATCCCTGCAATATTTTGTCACCAAACCACCAAAAGGCACATCTGTGGGATGTTGGCTTTCTTACCTCCAAATTTCAGCCCAAAAGAACAAACCATTTGTTTGCAGCAAGGTGGCAAAGAATTCCTGTTATTTTGGCCATAGTGTCGCAAAGTAGTGTCGAAAATCATGACACTTTTGCAAGTGTGGCACTACTTTGTGACAGTACAGATTACAAAAATTTGAAAAACATATTTCTGGGGTGTTTAACACCCCAAAAAAGACATAGCTAGCATACCCAGGGTTCGACTAGGTGAACACAAAAAGAACTGAGTCCCTAGAGGGTCCCAAATTTGAATGCCAAGCTTTTCTGTGATCACTAATTGAAAAAAAAAAAACTGGCTGACTCACGACACTACAGGGGTAATTTGCGACACTAAAGGCTGCATTTGTGACACTGTCAAACTTTTTGTTAACTTTTCCCATTGACTATCATGGGAAACTTGTTTTTTGAATAACATTTGAACAACAGGGACCCCAGCTGCATGTTCCCTGTTAAGTTTTGGACCAGTCGTGCAAACCGTGCGACCTGTAGGCGTGAGCAAAGAATGTGCAATAAAGCAAAAATGCGCTATGGAATGTCGCTTTATAATTCTGCAATCATATATCTTACCGGTACGAAACTCGGCAGATCCACAGATCTATGGTACCGCTCCGTTCCTCCCAAATTTCAGGCAAATCTGTCTTATGGTGGCAAAGTTATTAAGCTGCAAAACTTCACACTTTAACCTTAAATGGGGTACTCTTTCTGAGCGCCTCTTTGCAGTAGCGCTGCTACTGCATACAGTCAGCAGCTGTCCGTGGAGGTGAGAGGTGGGCTGTGCCAGTTGCCGACGGGTGGGGGGTGCTGGGTGAACTGGCACAGCTGGGTGAGGGGCCACTAGACTACCAGGAATTGGTGATCATTATTTATTTTATGATGATTGGGGGGGGGCCGCTAGACTACCAGGGATATGGAGAACAGTATAAATTTTATACAGATTGGGAGGACTGCTAGACTACCACGGATATGAAGAACATTATTTATTTAATGTACATTGGGAGGGGTGCTAGACTACCAGGGATACACAGAACAGTATATATTTTATACAGAATGGGGGGGGGCGCTAGACTACCAGGGATAAGCAGAACATTATTTATTTTACACAGATTGGGGGGGGGGCACTAGACTACCAGGGATTTGTAGAATATTATTTATTTAATACAGATCGGGCAGAATGAAGCCCCCTGAGCAAAACCCACCCCGATCGGGGGGGTCCGCTAGACTAGCAAGGATATGGAGCACATTAACCTGTAGGCTTTAATTTTTTTGTTCTTTGTTCGCGAGCATGTAATTTTTTTTGATTGCGAGATTCTTTAATCGTGATCCTGCATCGCGAGGGAGGGACGAGATGGCCAGATTAAAAGAATCAATGTTCTCATCCCGGGGTGCCCTAGTATGTCAAATGAGGGTGGGTTTTGCTCAGGGGGCTTCATTCTGTCGAACCATGGCAGTGGTTTACCGAATTACATCAGTTTTTTGATTTATAGCAATTTTTATTCTTTGTTCGTGAGCCTGCAAATTCTTTGATCACGAGCCAACAGATTCTTTGATCGCCATCTGTGATCGCAAGGGAGGGACAAGATGGCCAGATTTTTTATAATAAAATAGATAGGGGAAATTGTATCAATCTTTAACACTGAATATCTCAGAAACGGTTTGGTCTTTCCACTTGAAATTTAAAGGATGTTTACGGCATGTCCTGTAGATATGAATTATGGTATTTACGTGTCGGAGAATTTTTATTTTGCGGTGATATTGCGTGACACACTTTACGTGTTGCGGACAGTGTTTTGCATTGTGCTGGTGGCTTGAAATTGATAGGGTGCCTAGCCTTAGTGTCATGGGTGTAGTTTTCAGTCGTTGTGTGTGTTCAATGTCAACAGGTGCAGAACTGTGCCACTCTGACGAATGAAAATTTCAAACTCTGACATGTTATATCTCAGACATGGTTTGGTCTTTTTACTTGAAATTTGGAGAGTGTTGCTATCATGTCCTGTAGATATTAACAGCGGTGTTTATGTATCGGACAATATATCTTTTGTGGAGATATTGTGTGGTGCAGTTTACGTTTTGTGGACAGCATTTTCTATTGTTCTACTAGATTAGGGCCCCGCGCCGCCACCAACTTGCGCAACTTTCTACTTTTCTATTCTTTCTTAAAAAGTAAGGAAATTCGATGCAAAAAACTTAATTAATGCACCAGTTAGGGTTCTTCTACAGTGACAAAAGTGAGGAAATTCGATTTTAGGGTTCCCACCCCTTGCACCCACCCCAACCCCACCAACAGGCATCGGGGTGTGCACTGGGTCGTCGCCCTAACTCTCACCTCATTCTCCTACACTGCACCACCTCAGCTTGTTTACTCTTGGGATGGATGAGGAGTTAGGGGCGCGACAACTGCGCACACCCCGATGCCTGTTGGTGGGGTGGGAACCCTAAAATCGAATTTCCTCACTTTTGTCGCTGTAGAAGAACCCCAACTGATGCATTAATGAAGTTTTTTGCACAGAATATATATATCTATACAGAGTTAGCACATGTGCATTAGTAAAGCATACGCAAATTGCGTGCGCTAATTACCTTCCTTACACTGCTCACGGTGCCAGCAACCCTGGTTCAGGATTGAACAAAGCGCACTGCAGGATCAGCAAGTATCCGAAGGACTTCTCTCCTCCTACAGATGGGAGTTCACAGAGTCCTTTGAATGCCTGGCCCATCACAAAAACTATGGGAAACGCAGCTCAGGACTGGCACAGTACTAGGGGGGGATGGCAGTCGGCGTGCATGACATACATTATGAAAACACTGTATGCTGTACCCACAGTTGATGAAGAAGAGAAAATACCAGCCAGCAGAATGACTCTGGAAGCCCACAAGCCACCCACTGAACTATCTGGTCCAGCCACGCAAACCCGATCCTCGTTGATGGCAGAGGTTGGGGAACCTCTCCGTCCCCCCTACAGAGGGAGCCCTGGGGGATGAAAGCTGGCAGGACATCGGGGTGATGGGACTGGTGTGTCATGGGAATAGGAGCTGCATGGAGGGAGAAAAAGATACCCTAAAGAACAAAATGGGTTACATGACAACAGGCAGCGTGGACTTGTGGTGGGGAGATCATGCCAGACCAGCTCAATCAGTAGCTGATAGAGGGCAGGAAACAGATTTACCCTACTTCAATTTCAGCAGAGCCTTTGTCTCAGTGCCACACAGGAGGCTGCTGTAAGAAGCTGGCAGACCTAGGAGTGGGTAACGAAATGGTCATAGGGAACTGCTAAGGCACACACTGAGAATCACTGCTGAATATTTCAGACACTGAATTAAGCATGATAGAGTGCTCGTTTTCACACCACACTCACTTTGGGGCACTCAGGGAACTGTGCACTGTTGAAAATTCACTCTGACTCACAAAAATACGAACTCGTACATGCTTGAGTTTACAAGCACTTCGAGGTCTTGTTACAAGTGTGTGCCTGGGAGGAGTGGGCCACCGGGAATTCAGTCAGGTGCAGTAAATGTTCCAAATATTGAAAAAAAGGCAACACTACAAATGTGCACTTACTGCCAGGCAGGCACTGTGTATGTAACTAAACAGTAACAAAAGTGCCTGCAGGTATAGTTTTTAAATGGGGTGAACACAGTTAGCTAAAAGCGGACACTGTCTCTTTGGGTTCCATGTAATAACAGCTTAGTAAAAATGGCACCAACACAATACAGTGAACAAAAAATAAAATATTACAAAATCAGCAAACAGTATGATAACTACAGCTGAAAGAAGCTAGAAGGGGAAAGAATCAGATTAATTTCAGTGCAGTAGCTGCTTCTTGCCACTTTTAAATTGCTTTGTGTTGATTTCAGTTGGTAGCAGGTGATTTTTTTTTTTCTTACTATTTATACGGGGCTAGCAGGGAATTGTTTTGGGGCTGCTGAAATTCTGACACCTATTTTGGTGTGCTTTAAGTGGGGCTACATGATTGGAGGCCTGTTTATTCCAATTTTAAACTCGTGTGCTTTTGGTGGGGCTGTTTCTTTGAATTGGAAACCTAAATCTGATTTCAAGCCTATTTTAGTTCATTGTTGGTGAGACTATCTTCGGGGAAGGGCAGTAACTGCAACACAAAGTGCTTTCATCTTTACCTGTTTGCATTGGTGTTAGCACTGTGAAAAGGAGGAGTAGAAGTTAGAAGGAGGCTGTGCAATAATTGATTACAGTTTAATTTGGGGTATGTACAGGAGGGATAGGAACTTAAAAGGCAGCTGCTCAGTCTGTCTAAAGTGTATGACAAAGGGGGTAAAGGAAATTGAGAAACAGAGAAGAATGTTTTGCAATGATCGAGGGGGAGAGAGGAGACTTGGGGGAGCACTGGGTATCCTTCATTTGAAAGCATGGGGTCACTGGTGGGCAATGAGAGCAATGGGTAGAGTGGTTGGCTGCAGCAACTGCAGTGCGCCAATCCTTCTAAAAATTGAGTGGAGGGTAGGGGGTGTTTAGTGTGCAACCAAATAGGAAAACTTAAAAAGGAGATCAAAGGTCTGCAGGAGGAGCTAAGAAAGGCAAGCAAGGCATAAAATAAGTGGGCTCGAATCACATTTTGTGACCCAAGAATCTGAAAATAAGAGTCAGTTGCCAGTTTGATTAGCAATGGTTGCTAATCATAGAAGCTGGTTGTCCCCCACAGAAACACAGACTTTGATGGCAGATAAGGACCGCTTGGTCCACCCAGTCTGCCCATCTCCCTACCTATTGGATAAGCTGCAGATCCTAGTTAACCAACAGTCTACTTCTTCCTACACCCCCAGAATTGCTTTGTGTCTGTCCCATGCATTCTTGAGTTCCCCCACTGATTCTGACCCCACTATTTAAACATAGAAACATAGACTTTGACGGCAGATAAGGACCGCTTGGCCCATCTAGTCTGCCCATTTCCCTACCTACAGGATAGGCCGCAGATCCTAGTCAACAAGCAGCCTATTTCTTCCTACCCCCCCCCAAGAATTGCCTTATGTCTGTCCCATGCATTCTTGAATTCTCCCACAGTTTTAGACCCCACAACCTCCTCAGGAAGGCTGTTCCATGCATCCTCTACCTCCTTGTGAAATAATACTTCCTCACATTGCCCCTGAACCGCACCCCTTCTATCTTTAAATTGTGCAAGACCGAGGTAGAAAGGTCTGTGGGGGATGCTGCAAAAGAAGGTAAAGCCATAAAAAAATGGAGAGCAATAAGTACCAATGCCCGTTGTCTGAGTAACAAACTTCCTGAATTAGTGGCCTTGATGGAAGAGGAACATCTGGATATCGTGGCAGTCACAGAAACATGGTACACGCAAAACCATGACTGGGACATAAACATACCAGAATACACTATCTACAGGAGGGACAGGGAGGGTAAAAGAGGAGGAGGAGGAGGAGGAGTAGCTCTTTACATAAGGGAAAGAATCAAAGCAACAGAACAAAAGGGAAAACAGGGAGGAGAAGAAGCACTGTGGGTAAATTTGGAGACCGCAATGGCACAACAATCCGCAGCAGGGTTGTAGATACACCTTCTCAGGGGAGGAAATGGACAAGGAAATGATAGAAAGTATACTTAGAATGGCAGAAAAAGGGAGATATTGCTGATGGGTGATCTGAATATGCCAGATGTTAATTGAGTGCAGTTGCAGCAGCTCTCAAGAGTGGGGTTATTCTAGATGTCCTACATGGGGCATGCCTTAGACAACTAGTATTGAGCCCACCTTAGAGGGAACAATCTTAGACCTGGTTCTCTCAAATGGAGATGAAGAGAGGATCACAGATGTAGAAGTGGGTAGACATCTGGGAACTAGCAACCATCGAACAGTATGGTTCACAATAAACACAGCAATAGAGTCAAGCCATACAAAGGCAAAAGTACTGGACTTTAGTAGGGCTGACTTTGCCAAAATGGGTGAGTGCCTAAGGAATGCACTAGCAAATGGACAGGAAGGAGGGGTGGAAGAACAATGGGGAATAATAAAAACTGCCATCACAGTGGTAACAAGCCTTTGTGTGAAGCAAATAATCAAAATGAAACGATGTAAGAAACCACTATGGTTCTCAAAGAAAGTGGCAGTGAAGGTTCAAGAGAAAAAGAAAGCATTCAGGAAGTACAAGGAATCACAGAAGGAGCAGGACAGAGAACTGTATCAGTTAAAGCAAAAGGAAGCTGGAAGGCAGTCAGAACAGAAAAGGCCCAAACCGAGGAAAGATAGCCAACTCAGTTAAGAAGGGGATAAAACCTTTATAGCTACATCAGGAGGCGAAGGAAGACCAAGGGAGGGATAGTGAGACTTAATAAAGGGAGAGGGTGGAAGAGGGTGACTGTGAAAGGCAGAGATACTAAACAATATTTTTGCTCAGTATTTACAAAGGAAGAGGAGGTACCTAAGACAAACAGTAGAAACACTCTGGATACAGAAGTTGATACCAGCCCATTTACAGAAGAAAGGGTTCTGAAAGAACTCTTAAAATTGAAGGTGGACAAAGCAATGGGGCCTGATGGGATTCATCCTAGAATTCTAAAGAACTAAGGGTGGAACTAGTGACTACCCTCTTTAACAAATCATGGGAGGATGGGGTGATACCCGAAGGCTGGAGGAGGGCAGATGTGATTCTCCTTCACAAAAGTGGGAGCAAGACAGAAGCAGAAAAATACAGACCTGTTAGTTTAACCTCAGTGGTAGGGAAAATGATGGAATCACTTCTGAAGGAAAGAACTGTCGAGTATCTAGAGGCCAGAGGGGCACATGACCCAAGGCAGCATGGATTCACAGCGGGAAGGTCATGCCAGACAAATCTGATAGATTTCTTTGACTGGGTGACCAAAGTAGTAGATCAGGGAGGGGCTGTGGACATGGCCTACCTACACTTTAGCAAGGCATTTGACACAGTCCCACATAAAAGATTAATATACAAGTTAGCCAGCCTGGGAGTGGGTCCCAATATGACAGCCTTGGTAAAGAATTGGCTGGAGAATAGGAGACAGAGAGTAATGGTAAATGGAGTTCACTCTGAAGAAAGGGGGTTACTAGTAGGGTACCGCAGCGTTCAGTATTGGGACCGGTCCTCTTCAATGTCTTTATAAGCGACACTGCAGAGGGGACTGGAAGGAAAAGTATGTCTCTTTGCATATGACACAAAGATCTGCAACAGAGTTGATGCACAAGGCGGGTGGAAAGGATGAGAAGGGACTTGCAAGGTTAGAGGAATGGTCAAATGTATGGCTGCTTAGAGTCAATGCTAAGACGGCAGGTAATGCACCTGGGAAACAAAACCCAGGGAAGAGTACACAATGGGGGGGGGGGTGAGATACTAACAACAACAAAAATGGAAAGGGACCTGGGGTATCATATCAGATGACCTAAGGGTGGACAAGCAATGTGAGAGGGCAGCAAGGAGGGCTGGGGGGATACTGGGATGCATAGGAAGAGGCATCACCAGTAGAAAACAGGAAGTTATTATCCCTCTGTACAGAGAGCTGGTGAGACCCCATCTGGAGTACTTCGTGCAGTTCTGGAGACCTAATCTCCGCAAAGACACAGACAGTATGGAAGCTGTCCAGAGGAGGGAAACTAAAATGGTGCCATGTCTGCTCCAGAAGACATATGAAGAAAGACTAAAGGAGCTTAAGATGTATAGCCTGGGACATGATAGAAACTTTCAAATACCTCAAGAGAATCAACAAAGTCCAAGAGGTAGCATCTTTCAAAAAAAGAGGTGTGCAAGAACAAGGGGGAACAATTTGAAGATGGGGGGGTGGCTCAGAGGTAATTTAAGGAAGTATTTTTTCACAGAGAGGGTTGTGGATGCATGAAACGGCCTTTCAGAGGAGGTTGTGGAGTCAAAAACAGTGATAGAATTCAAGCATGCATGCAACAGTCATAAGGCAATTCTAGGGGGTGGGGGTAGGAAGAAGTAGGCTGCTGGTTAACTAGGATCTGCAGCTTATCCACTAGGTAAGGAAATGGGCAGACTGGGCAGGCCAAGTCGTCCTTATCTGCCGTCAAATTCTATGTTTCAATGTTTCTATGTGTTACCAGTTCTTTCCTTAGTTCTTTTAGAATTCTGTGGGTGAATCCCATCAGGCCCCATTGCTTTATCCACCTTCAGTTTTAAGAGTTCTTTCAGAACCCTTTCTTCAGTGAAAGGACTAATATCAACCCCTCTATCCAGAGTGCTTCTAGTGACTGGATTTGGTATCTCCTCCTACTTTTCCACTGTGAATACTGAGCAGAAGCAATTGTTCAGTATCCCTGCTTTTTCACTGTCACCCTCTGCCCAACCACCTTCCTCTATATTCAGCCTCAGTATCCCTGCCTTAGTCTTTCTTTGCTTCCTAATGTACCTATAAAAGATTTTATCCCCCTTCTTAACTGAGTTGGCTACCTTTTCCTCGGTAATTATTGTATTTCTGCAAATTAAAGCCACCCTCGAACATAAGCTGTGGCTTTTTTCCCAGTTTTGAATTAAAAGTCACCCATGAATAATAACCGCACATGAAACAAACCGCACCAAACAAAGTAAACATAACACAACTTTAATACGGTCAGATATCCAGCCTGCCACATGACACACGCTACCAACATCACTGAATAGCATTTTCTGTTTATGTTTTTAAGGTATGCTGTGTTTTCACCTTTGTACCTTAAAATGCAGAGTAGCGTACTGGAAAGGCCAACGGGTTGACTGGGAGATAGGAAGCACCGGAAGTACTTTTAAGTAATGGAGAGACCACATACCAGTACATTTTAAACATTTAGCTTTTAATTTGGCAGTAAATAAATTCAATGCTTAAAAAGAAATAAGTGCAGAATTTGTTTAAATTATTTTTATTTATTTTATTTATTTATTTCAATCTAGGATTACAATACCTTTGAGCCGAGGCTCTTTTACAAAGGTTCCACGTCAGCGTGTGCAACAGTCATCATTTTTAGTTACAAACATATAATCACTGACTTACAGACATGTAATAACAGTACAAAGACTAGAGCTATGAGCAAGACAAGAGAAGGGGGTGGGTGGGAAGAGAGGTAGGAGATTGAGGGGGAAAGGAGGTGCAGGGATAAGGGAGTGAGGAGGGTGGTTGGGGGCAGGGCAGGAGTTGAGATCACGGGGGAGGGAAGGTGGGCGAGGGCGGGAGACAGTGCAGCCAGGGGGCCTTGTCAAGGGAATATGACAGGTAAGGTGCTAGGGGTACAAAGACTGATTGTAAGAGCTGGGTGCTGGGGCATGTGCAGCTGGAACAGTGGAAATGTTAAAATGTACTGGCTGACAATCGGTCACTCAATCTTAGACTCGCTTTCCTCAATGGGGAGAGATGCCACTACAGGACGGTTGCCGTCTTTATCTGCTCTCTTGGCTTCTGCTAATTTAAACTCCCAAATCGAAAGCTTACATTAGAGGCTCATGAACCAAGCAAGTTCTGGGGTCTCTGTGCTCTTATCTTGCCACCACAGTCTGTGCACTTCTATCTTACCGCCATATTTCTGCGATATGTATTACAAGCCGCCCTCTTTTAATAGCCACCCTTGATCAGTAGCCACATGATAACACAGTCACAATGCAATATAAGCCGCAGCTTTAATTCAAAGAAATACAGTATACATTTGGGGACAAAACAACCTGGCTGACAGGATGGTAGATATAGTCCAGAGAAGGTCTGAGGAACTAGGGCAATTATGTGAGAGAGCAGGAAGATCAGTAACTTTTCTCAGAGATACTTCCAGTGCCCAGGGCAAGCACAGCAAGAAAGCTGAGAATAGAAGAATTTAACAGATGGCTAAGAACCTGGTATCATGCTAAAGGGTATGGGCTGGTGGGGGTGGGGAGGGAATTGGGACGACAGTAGTCTGTATGCCAAGGACAGACTACACTTGAGTGAGGAGGGAAAGAAAGTGTTGAAACAGAGGATGAAGGAGTACATAGAGGAAGTTGGGAATTTAAACTAGGTGCAGGGGGTGGCAAGTGGGCAAGGGACATGCAGAGAATACAATCTGGGAAGCCATATGAGCTTACCCCCCATAACAGTGACAAAGAACAAAGGGCAGGTACTATTGGCAATGCTAGTAAAGGACGGCAGAACAGCTGGGGGGGTGGTCACCCTGGATGCTAGGAGCCTTGGGAAGAAAACTTCAACGCTGCATACTCTCATGGATGACGGGGAGGTGGACATGGCGGACATCACTGAATCATGGGCCACCCAAAACAATGACTGGAACCTGTCAATACCAGGGTACAGGATATTTTATAGGGATAGCGTGAACGGAAAAGAAAAGGGGGTGGGACTATATGTGAGGGAAGGACTGAAGTGTATATGGGAGGAAGGGGAGGGGGTAGCACGGAGTAGCTATGAATACAAATCCAGGATTCCAAGAATAAGACTCACGGGATGGAAGTGATGTACAGGCTGACCTCTCAGACAGAGGAGTTAGACAGGGAACTATCAGGACAGATCAGGAGGACCTGCAAGAAGGGTAGTGTGGTGATCATGGGGGACCTCACCATGCCAGGCGTGGACTGGGGTACCCAAATAACCAGGAATAGAAGGGAGGATGTACTGCTGGATGCCTTCCAGGACAGCTTCCTGATGCAAATGGTCAGCAAGCCAACCAGGTTACGGAATACCCTTGACCTTGTGCTGGCAGATGGAGAGTTTGTGAGGGAACTTGAGGGAGGAAGAACCACTGCCGGGGAGTGACCACCACTCAGTATGATTCACGTTGGATTAGGGTAAGGAAGGAATGAAATCCAGTACAAGGGTGCTGGACTTTGGGGGCACCAATTTCAGGAGGATGGGGGAAGTGGTAAAAAGGTACCTGGCCAGAATTCAACCTAGTATGGGCACTAACCAGAGGTAAGAACTCATAAAGCTGGGGATAGTGGCGGCACCCAGAACCTGCAGCAAGGCCCAGACTAAGAAGGCTAGGGCAAAGAAACCTAGCCGGGTGAACAAGGAGGTCATGGAAAAGGTAAAGAGGAAAAGAGCTGCCTTTAGGAGGTACAAAAAAAAAAAAAAAAAAAAACATAGATGGGGAGGACAGGGAGGAGTACCTAAAGAACTGTAGCAGGTGATAAGGGAAGTAAGGGCAGCCAAGGCATCTAGAGAGCTCAGGCAGGTGCAGGGCATTAAAGGGGAAGAAGGATTTCTTCAGGTACATCATGGAGAAAAGGAGCTGTAAGGATCATATAGTAAGGACTAGGATGGAGGGGGTGGGTGGAAGTAGGGGGTGATAAGACAGAGGCACTAAATGATTACTTCTGCTCGGTATTTACTAAGGAAATTGGGCAGGTGCAATACCCAAGGGGGGAGGGCAGGAAAGGAGGGGGTGACGGATGGGAAAATCACAGAGGGCAGGGTTCTGAAGGGTTTGAGTGCACTGAGGGTGGACAAAGTGGCAGGCCCAGATGGCATCCACCCCAGGGTATTGAAGGAGCTTGCAGAGGTCTTGTTGGGACCTTTGGCAGACCTAGTCAATGCTTCTCTACACTCAGGTTGTGTACCTCAGTATTGGAAGGTGGCTCATGTGGTGCCCCTCCACAAGAGCAGCACCAAGGATGAACTGGGGAACTTCAGACTAGTGAACCTCACATCCATCATAGGTAAGCTGATGGATACTATCCTGAAGGAGAGGCTGGTGGCCCTCCTTGAGGTCAAAGGGCTACAGGACAGCAGACAGCATGGCTTCATAAGTGGCAGATCCTGCCAAAAAAACCTGGTGAGGTTCTATGACTCGGTAACTAGGCAACTGGACGGGGGCTATGCAGTGGATGTCCTGTACCTGTACTTCAGTAAGGCATTCAATTCTGTGCTACATGGGAGGTCGAGAAGTAAGTTAGAAGACACAGGGGTGGGTGCAAAGCTAATGAGAGATGGGTAGGAAACTGGCTTCAGGGAAGGCAACAGAGGGTGATGGTGGGTAGGGAGCTGTCATCCACAAGGGTAGTAATGAGCGGGGTTTCTGCAGGGATTTGTGTTGGGACCAGTGTTGTTAAGGACATATCATTGGGCATCAAGAGCGAGATCAGTCTGTTTGCTGATGAAACCAAGATGAAAGTGGTGGTAGATGACCTACAGGGTTGGCAAGAGTTGCAGGATGATCTGGCAAAGCTGTAAACCTGGTCGGACAAATGGCAACTGAGTTTCAATGCCAAAAATGCAAGGTACTGCATTTGGGGACAAAAAAACAAGGAGGAGTTACTAGCTAGGGGGAGCGCAGCTAGCTGAGAAGTTAGAGAGAGAGAGAGAGGAGAAGAAGGATCTGGGGTGGCCAATACAGGTCAATGAACAACTCAACACAATGTAGGAAGGCAGTTGCAAAGGCCAACAAAATGCTGGGTTGTATTGCAAAGGGTATATCCTCGAGGGAGGGGGGGTGATTCTGCCACTGTATAGAACATTAATCAGTCCGTACCTGGAGTACTGCCTGCAGTACTGGCACCCTTATCTGAAGAGGGACATTAAGTTACTGAAGGGGGTGCAGTGCAAGGTGACAAAGATGATCCAGGGGCTGGGGAATTTACCATATGAAAGAAGGTCGAGGCAACTGAACATGTATTCGATGGAGGACAGGAGGGCCGGGGGATATGATTGAAATCTTCAAATACATGGTACAGGTGAGGTAGGAAGGGCGCTCAGACAACCAGTGCTTTGCCGTGAATTTAGCACAGTGGGAGAGTCGTCTGTTCGTAAGAGACGGGAAGGACTGGGCACAATAAAGTTTGCAGTGATGAGTGCAAGAGGGGTTCATCCATGGCAAAGCAGCAGAAGGAATTGAACAGGGTGTCCAGTCTGGCCAGGCAGGTATTAGCGGTAGCACGACAGACTACATCACAGTAGTCAAAAATGGGCAGTATCATCTTCTGAACAAGCTCACGCCTAGCCATAGGAGGGATGCAACTACAGTTCATGAACAGGGCACCAAGCTTGGGGTGCAGTTTTTTTCTGGATGGCATCAATATGTCCAGAGAAGTTTAGGTGTTGGTCCAACCAAACACCTAAGTACCTGAATGAGGATGTGTCCTCAAGTGAAGTCCCATCAACAGTGTGGAAAGTGGGTAGGGAGGGAAGCCTAAAAAGTCTCTGCCTTGTGCCACAGGTCTTGCAGACAGTCTTCTTGGCATTGAGGAAAAGTTGATGGTTAGCAAGTCAGAGCTGAACCTCATCAAAGTCTTGCTGTAAGCTGGTTGTAACCTCATTAGGACAGGAGCCAGATGCATACAGGACTGTAAGATCGGCATACACATGTGTAGAACAGGATGGAGAGTAAACAGAGGGAAGGTAATTTAAGAAGATGTAGAATAGGAGGGGCCCTAATACCGAGCCCTGCGGGACTCCAGTGCTAATCGGGAAGGGAGGGAAAGTGGTGTCCTAGATCTTAACTGATTGGGTTCTGACAATAAGGTAGGCCTTGAACCAGTTTGTGGTGAAGGGAGATAGGCCAGCTGCCATGAGTGAGTCGAGGAAAAGGGAGTGAGAGACGGTGTTGAAGGCCTTGGCCAGGTCAACAAAAATGGCAGAGGTAATTTGTCCATTATCCATCCCAGTTAGGATGGAGTCTGTGAGCCGTAGGAGAGAGGTGGTGGTTGAGTGTTTTTTCCTGAAACCAGGCTGGAAAGTAGTGAAAAAGGAGGTGTCAGAGAAAAGAGGTGAGTTGGAGAAGACATATAGGATAGTGTATGGTTACCCATACACTACAAGGCTATTCTTCCACCTAGTGGATACAATGCCGACTGATGAGCTCAAGAGCGAAGCTCGAGAGGGCTCCAAGTCGGCACTGTATCTATGAGGTGAAAGAATAGCCTTGTAGTGTTTGGGTAACCACACACTGTTCTTTACGGTGTACAGTGCCCGAAAAATAGACAAAAGGAGACTCACTTTTCCACATTTTCACTCGGTTCTGCCAAGGCCATCGATTCACAACTGCCGCTGCCCAGCACACTCGCGCATCCCTCTCACACAGCAAGGGACGAATCAGGGCGTTTGCTGTAGCCCCTTTTATTATGACATCCTCACTACTGCAGCAGAGCAACTTTTTGCGGTGTATGGATTTCCATACACAGCCGCATTCCACCATTCACTATAATGTGTTCTTGAAGCTTGGCAAGGATAGGAAGGACAGAAATGGGGCGATAGTTGCCAGGGGATGAGGGGTCACCCCCTTTGGGTAGAGGGAGGGCCACAGCATGTTTCCATGACGAGGGAACCAAGGCGGTAAAGAATAAGAGATTCAAGATTACTGAGAGGGGTAGGCAATGGCTGAAGTGGACAGGGAAAGGTGTTTTGGGTCAAGGCCATCAGGGGAGGCACCTTTAGAGGGGTTGATGGTGAGGAGGGCACTTAAGGCATTGTTTGGAGTTACAGTAGAGAAAGCAAAGGGAAGACAGGAGGGTGACGGAGGGGGCACACTTGTAGAGGGTGGGAAGAGGGAAGGATTTCAGAAGCTCAGTGGCACAGGAGGAATAGTAGTAATTAAATTCTGCGGCTACAGCTGATGGGTCAAACATTAGTGAGCTATTTACTTTAAGCACCGGGGCAGTGGGCGAGATGAGGCTGTAAATAGGGTGTGGACCACCTTCCAGAACTTTGAAGGGGAATTTATGTTGGTGATGAAGACATATTTGAAATATTCGGACTTGGCTAACCTTGTAACCCTGATGCAAGCATTTCTGAGCATTCGGTAGTTTGTGAGGTCACTAGGATGCTGGGTAGCTTTATGATTCTTTCAGGCTCGATCTCTAGCCCTGTGACAGGCCAGAAGTTCAGGGGTTATCCAAGGTAAATGGATATCCCTGGCGGAGAGCAAGAGAAGGGCGAGTATGAGAAAGTGCAGCTTAGGGGATTTTGAAGGGGCTTGCACAGAGGTTGGCAGGTTTGAGGAGAAGGGAGTGGATGATTGAGGAAGAAGAAGGTGGAGAACTGCAGTGAAAATGGACGCCGCTATCAAAGCCGAATGAAGAATAGTGGCAGAGTGAGACCATATTTCAAATGGCGGGGAGGGAGTGATAGCATGGATGTGGTAGAGGATTGGAAATAGTAACTGATAGGGTCGGGATAGTTATTAGGTATAGGTGGATAGAGAGCAAGTGGAGGTGGCAGAGAGGGATATGAGCAAAACAAGGGGGAGAGACGAAAGTAGGGGATGCACTGTTGATAAAGGCAGCGAAATTGGTGAATATTTGATTTAGAAACAGGAAGAGGAAGAATTTCTAAGCAAGGAGTGTGGAGGGAAGGGCTGGTCAGATATAAGGGGAGTTGTAGTTTAGTAAGGTATCCTTATGAACAACAGGCAGGGATCGCTTTAGATAAAGATTATGTCTCTCAAGTGGCAGTACAGTATTACTTGCTAATGGGGACAAAAAAATAGAGGGTGCCTTGTGCTGCAATTTCAGTTACACAGGAGTGCCCAGCACTGAAGATACAGTAAACAGTGTCAGTAGGGGTACCAAGCACTAGCAATACAGGGTAGAGCTGAATCCAACAGTGAAGCAGAAGGGGCCTGTACCAGCCAAAGGAGGACTAGAAACAGCCATAGAAGGACCAGTCAAATTACAATCCGAGTGGTCCTAGTTCTAGCAAAGCGTACCTGAGCGGCAGCTGGCAGATTGGGGAGGAGGATGAGGCGAGCCAGGAACAGTGCCACAGCCACAATCTCAGCGGAGGAGCTCCCGCTCGAGCTGAGCAGCAGGGGAGGGGAGATTGGTGAGGAGGATGGGGCCAGCCAAGAGCAGTGCCAGAGCCACAGTCTCAGCAGAGGAGCCCCCCTCCCCGGGCACGAGTAATTATATATTCCTCGCTAGTCTTTCAGGCTCTCAAACTGAGTCACTAAATTTGACTTGCCCATACCACAGGATACCCTTAATTAGACACCACTGCAATTTTGCAAATTAGCTCTGCTTAATGTTTCTATCCGTAATACAACAGAAATATGATACTGTCTGACTTTCTGCACACATTTATAGATCCTTCTGATTAGCAAAGCAGGTCAAAGAGAGTCCCGTTCTGTTTAGCTTCAGATTGGCATTTGGTTTCTTTAAACAGCAGCTCAGCATTCCTTACCTCCAACTTCATGATCCTCTGTTTCAGTCTCCAACACCATAAACTGCACTATTCAGAAACACAAGCAGATGCTGCTCGTCAGTGTGGGACTAGAAGAATAATGGATATCTACAGAAAACTGGTTTGTACTGTAGCTTCCTGTGTGCTCAACATTCCTGATCCTCGGTTTCAGTCTCCAACACCACAAACTGCACCGTTCAGAAACACAAGCAGCTGCTGCTCTTTAGAGTTTGGGACTAGAACAAAAAAGATATTAAACCACGGAAAAATAAAATCCCCTCTGAATTCCTGGTGTGCTCAGCTCTGTTGACCCAACTCTAGCAGTCTTCGAAACCTAAAGTTCACTTCCTCTTCCATCTCTGGAATGTGTCCCCCACACCATTCAAGGCAACTCATCAATATTCATAGCATGCAGCAGCAAGGGTGGAACAAGCAGGAATACTAAATATTTAAAGTGACAGGATAGCACATGCAGCTTTGGCTTCTCACTGTAGTTTACTTTTATTTTAAATCTGATGGCTGATAAAGGTACACTGAGACAAAGGTGATTTCAGTGTGAGCCCCAGAGACTGAGTTAGGAGTTACAAGTCAGCAGCTTCCATTAAGTCCTTTAAAAAGCAGCTAATGCTTTAATAAAATTTATATATATATATTCATATATATATATATATATATATATATATATATATATATATATATATATATATATATTCAGTGCTGGCCGCTAGCACTGTGTGCATCCTGTAGTGCCACAAACAGGGCACAGACAAATTTGAGCTTTGTTTAGTCAAATATGCACTAACACAGCGTGCTAAATGACTGAATACCGGGCCATGGTGGCAGAGCATTTAGTGGATATAGGCTTTACCAATGCTAGCCATGGCTGCATGTGGCCCACAGGAGATAGTGTACCCAAAATAGGATAGCTCAAGGATTCCTGCAGGCCATATTTAGCCCAGATATGCAAATGAGCTCATTGGACGTGCAATGCATTAAGGGATCGTCCGCATGATCATTATGGGCTCATTTCAAAAGGTGCAGCAGACACCTAGTGCCAAAGCAGAGTGACAGCAGTAGAAATTCCCTGGTAGTCAGTTGGACACCCTCCCCAATCCTCCCAGTGTGTGTATATTCCCCACATATAGCTAAGATGCCTAATGGGCTACCACTTCCCCAACACCAAGTTCCACCAACTCCCTCATGCAACTGACACCCCATCCATTATGGAACCATGCCATGAACCCCCCTCGCAGCAGTCATCACTCATCCAAAACTCTGTATCAGACTGGTGGCCGGCACAGCCCATCGCTCACCCCCTGGGCTGGCCACTGTGACAGTTATAGAGCGTGATCACGAATATGATGCATACTCGTGGTCATGCTCCATGACTGTCAAATGATGGCTAGCCCATCGCTCACACTGACAGTCACAGATCATGATCACAAGTATTGCACATGCTCAGTCATGCTCCGGGACTGTCAAATGGTGGCTAGCCTATCATTTACACTGTCCGACAGTCACAGAGCGTGATTACGAGTACTGTGAATACAGTCATGCTCCATGACTGTTAAATGATGGCTAGCCAATCGCTCACACCATCTGACAGTCACAGAGCATGATCACGAGTACTGCACATACTCACAGTCATGCTCCAGGACTGTCAAATGGTGACTAGCCCATCACTAACACTGTCTGACAGTCACAGAGCGTGATCACGAGTACTATACATACAGTCATGCTCTGGGACCGTCAAATGGTGGCTAGCCTATCACTTACACTGTGTGATAGTCACAGAGTGCGATCACGAGTACGCTGCACACTCACAGTCATGCTCCGGGACAGTCAAATGATGGCTAACCCTCGCTATTCTTTCAGGCTCTCAAACTGAGTCGCTCAATTTGTATGCCCATATCACAGGATATGTAAAAATTAAGCCATGAGAAAAATGGGTCTACCGTGGAATTAATCCATGGTTTGGTGAGGGAAGGGGTTGGGGCATGAGGCCGAAGGCAGAGTGCCTCCAACCATCCAGCCGTGGATTAATTCCACAGTAGACCCATCCTTTCGAGTGACTTAATCCGCTTATAACATAGCACACTAATAGGAGTTATGGTATGTGCAAGTTTGTTAAGAAATAATGAGACTGGCATTGTTTACACTGAAAATTCTTTCTGTTTTGAAGCATAACACGATGCTCGTTTTATTCAAAAAAAATTAGACCACCTCGATCATACATATCATGGGTCCCAAACATCTTCCAATTAGATATTTCTGTTTTCTACAGGAATCCTTCCTGTAATTTCTACAGTTCTTTTGTTACTGTTATTGGAGTTGCCGAATTGTAGATAAATTACTCGTTCTGTTATGATTTTAAGTTCTGGAATGCTGCATTGTGGGATAATGTATATCACACTGGGAAGGACGCTGTACTCCTATTTGTTACTGTTTATCTTGCAAACTGGTGCTGTACTTGGCGATTCCCACATTTAAGACAGATCTCCAATGTTACACGGTATTGCCAACATTAGACCTTTGGTTCAACAGGCACGTCGGATCTACAGTACTAGAGTTTGAGTCGGACTGGGAAACTTCAGGTACGCATCATGTTGTTGCACTATCTGCTTTTCAAATCAAACCAAACTTTATTTTTATAGTGCCTTTCAAAATCAAGGTGCTGTACATAAAACCAAATGCAAATATAACTTTAAAACAGAAGGATAAAACACATTAGTCATTATGGAAGGCCAAGTTAAATAAATGTGTTTTTAACTCAATCTTAAATCTGTCGACAGTCAGGCATTCTCTTAACCGACGAGGTAGAGAATTCCACAGGGTTGGAGCCGAAAAAGAAAAAGCACGGGCACCTGATGTTTTTAGCCATACCCTTGGAATCTCTAGCAATCCCTCATTGGCAGACCAGAGAGGACGGGGGTAGGGGGGCAGTAGGGTATCAAGAGGACTTGCAGTTAACTGGGTCCCTGATCATGCAGGGCTTTAAAGGTTAGCAAACCAACCTTAAAGATGATTCGCCACTGAACAGGCAGCTAGTGCAGTTTGCGGAGCACAGGAGTAATATGACTGGACCTAGAAGTCCCTGTCAAAAGTCTGGCTGCCGTGTTCTGCACCAGCTGCAAGCGGCAGATATCAACCCCTGGAAGCCCTAGGTAGAGAGAATTGCAGTAATCAAGGCGGGTAGTGACGAAGGCATGGACCAATGTTGGAAGATCATCTGGAGGAACCAAGTGTTTCACCTGGGGTTGATAGTCCTCAGATGGTAAAAAGAGGATTTGACGACAGCCAACACCTGAGATTTTATTGTCAGGCCGTCATCAAAAATAACGCCAAGGTTACGCACTCGGTCTGAGGTAGTGAGCTGTATGCCATCAATCAAAATACCCGATGCCTGTCCAGCTCCCATACCCGCCCCCGGACGACCAGGGTCCACTACCAACACTTCAGTCTTGTCCAGATTCAGTCTCAGCCAGCTAGTACTCATCCAGGTTCTGATCTCGGTAAGGAATTTGTTTAGCACGGAGAGTGCAACATTTTGTCTAGGCAGAAAGGACATATACCGTTGAGTGTCATCTGCATAGCAGTGAAAACCCAAACTGTATTGCCTGAAGATACCTCCTAATGGCAGCATATACACTGCAAGCACATGGGGGCCAAAATGGAGCCCTGTGGCACCCCGCAGGGCAGGGAGTGAGTGCCAGAGGAATAAATGTGGTGGCAACTCTCTGAGACCTGTCTGCGAGGAAAGAATGGAACCATCTGAGGACTGTACCAGACAGACCACAAAGAAGCCGCAGGCGCTCCAACAGCACACCATGGTCTACAATATCAAATACCGCAAAGAGATCAAGAAGGACCAGAATGGTACACATTTCACAACTTCAGCTTTACCAGAGGTCATTCAATACCTGACAAGTGCAGTCTCTGTGCTATGTTTCTTCCTAAATCCAGACTGGAGAGTATCATAGACCCTGTTAGTTGTAAGGTGATCATCCAGTTGCAGCACAACCACCTTTTCAATAACATTACCTATGAATGGCAGGTTAGAGATAGGTCGGTAGTTAGTTTGACAGTCCGAGTCCAAGGAGGATTTCTTAAGGAGTGGTCGAACAGCCGCCTCCTTTAGGGGTTCTTCTGGAAAGACCCCTGTCTCCAAGGACCTCCAGACAATTTCAGCAAGGATCGGGCAGGTAACATCAACACATCCCAATAAAAGGGGCGTCCTGCCCAGATCCAAACTACAACTGGTTGGGCACAGTGTCTGGATGATCTTCACAATGTCCATGAATTCTAGCTGGCAGAAATCTGACCAGAGAAACAGAGTGCACACCACATCCCGCCGATCACCACAACTCCTCGTAACTTCTGGATTTTCAGTTCAATTAGCCGTTCCGCTCAACAGGAACCTCCGCTCACAGAGATGGGTCACAGTGTTCACGTTTCATTCGTTCTTGTGCCACTGTACTATTTTGAAATACTTAGCATATGCATAAATTCTACATTATGCTTAAATTAAGATATTGCTTTCACTTGCTGTGGCTTGTTTTAGTACTGCATGAGCAACCATGATCTACTATGGTATCAGACCATGGTTGCTACTGTACCACATGGTGTCTTTCTACCTATCTCTATTCTTTATTTTGCTTCACTTTTTTATGCAAAGTTACAACCTTAATTAGACAACAATGCAATTTTGCAAATTAGCTCTGCTCAATGTTTCTATCCCTAATACAACCTAGATACTTTTGATTAGCAAAGCAGGTCAAAAAGAGTCCCATTCTGTTTAGCTTCAGCTTGGCATTTGGTTTCTTTAAACAGCAGCTCAGCATTCCTCACCTCCAACTTCATGATCCTCTGTTTCAGTCTCCAACACCACAAACTGCACTGTTCAGAAACACAAGCAGCTGCTGCTCTTTAGAGTTTGGGACTAGAAGAACAATGATATCAAACTACAGAAAAAATATAATTCCCTCTGAACTTCTGGTGTGCTCAGCTCTGTTGACCCAACTCTAGCAGTCTTCGAAACCTAAAGTTCACTTCCTGTCCATCTCTGGAATGTGTCCCCCACACCATTCAAGACAACTCATCAATATTCATAGCATGCAGCAGCAAGGGTGGAACAAGCAGGAATACTAAATATTTAAAGTGACAGGAGAGCACATGCAGCTTTCACTTCTCACTGTAGTTTACTTTTATTTTCAATCTGGTGGCTGATAAAGGTACACTGAGACAAAGCTCACTTTAATGTGAGCCCCAGAGAGTGAGTTAGGAGTTACAAGTCAGCAGCTTCCATTAAGTCCTTTAAAAAGCTGCTGATGCTTTAATAAAAGAGACAGAGGCACCCATATTCAGTGCTGGCTGTTAGCACTGTACAACCTGTAGTGCTGCACCACAAACAGAGCAGAGACAACTCTAAACTTTGTTCAGTCAGTGTGCATTAACACGGCATGCTAACTGACTGAATATCAAGGTGGCAGAGCGCTTAGTGGACATAGGCATTACCAACACTGGCCATGGCTGCATATGGCCCACGGGAGATAGCATACCCAAAATAGGATAGCTTGAGGGCTCATGTGGGCCATATCAAGTCCAGGCATGCAAATGAGCTCATTGGGCGTGCAATGCATTAAGGGATCATCTGCGTGACCATTATGGGCTCATTTCAAAAGGCACAGCAGACCCCCTAGTGCCAACGCAGAGTGACAGCAGTAGAAGTTCCCTGGTAGTCTTTTGAACACCCTCCCTGATCCTCCCGGTGTGTGTATATTCCCATTCTCCATGCTGGTCTAGGCTTGCCCTGGATCCCATGTATAGCTAAGATGCCTGGTGGGCTACCACTTCCTCAACACCAAGTGCCACCAACTCCCCCATGCAACTGACACCCACCTCTACTGGGAAACCATGGCCTGCACCCCCTTGCTGCAATCATCACTCATCCAAAACTCCGTATCAGATTGGTGGCCGGCACAGCCCATCGCTCACCTCCAGGGCTAGCCAATGTCTGACAGTCACAGAGTGATCACGAGTATGGTGCATACTCACGGTCATGCTCCGTGATTGTCAAATGGGGCTGACAGTATAGCCTAGAGGTTAGAGTAACAAGCTGTGAACGAGCTTGGTACATCTGGAAGACCAGACCTGGGTTTGATTCTCACAACCTCCACTTGCATACTGTGGGACTGAGCAAGTCACTTAACTGCCCAGTGCTCCCAGATCACCCCTGAAAACAGGCACTTGTGCCTAGTGGGCCTTAACCGGTTACCAAAGACTAAATTAAAATAAAAACAAATGGTGGCTAGCCCATCGCTCACACTGTCCAACAGTCATGCTCCGGGACTGTCAAATGGTGGCTAGCCATGGAGATGAGCAGAGGGCTGTGACAGCCACTGATTTGGTACAGGGTTTTGTCTCCTCAACAGTTGGATGGATGGGGAAGTCATTCACATACAGGATTGATGGCACTCATTGGGGGTGCTAGTACACCAGGGATCTTAGCTATATGTGCTGCCCACCTGGGATGGGGATCCACTAGACCACAGCTAAAATGGAAACCTACATAGACTGAGCTACTGGGTGAGGTTCACTAGACTACCAGGGAGCTATTATATAAACATAGAGCAGGTAATCGGGGGAGAGATCAGCTAGACACAGGGGCTGGAGGCTACTGTACAGCTGCCCTTCCTTCGGGGGGGCGGGGGGTGTGTCCCTATGCTACATTAAGACAGGTTTTTCGGTGGTGGTAAACAGTGCTGTTCTAGTGGCTGTTTAGCACCACCAAAACCTTTTGGATATACTGCCGGCCCATTATGCATGCGAGAATCCCTCATTTTCATTGCCACAACAATATGGTTAGTGGTATTGTGCTGACAGGTTTTGGTTGTGCTTCAGAGGCTTCTAAATATGCCCAAGCCCAGAGTGTATAGCACTATTCCAGGTTAGTACTGTACTGACCTTTTGAATATGGGGCCCCTAATCTTTAGACTTGATTTAGTAATTGTAACTAGGTCATCATAGATGTTGGAGTGCCTA
Organism: Neoceratodus forsteri; assembly: GCA_016271365.2. Taxonomy (NCBI): domain Eukaryota; kingdom Metazoa; phylum Chordata; order Ceratodontiformes; family Ceratodontidae; genus Neoceratodus; species Neoceratodus forsteri. Next base: position 46,914,977 of record CM057455.1, read on the forward strand.
CCCAGCCTTGTGGGCTCAAACAATGTTGAAGGGCCTCAGTTGTTAGCTTCCTGATGGTGGGGGGGGGGGCATTTCCAGATAACTTTTGTGACCCCTAGGTGGCACTGTCGCAAGGGCTACTACCCCTGCCTGCTTGGCTAGTAGCAGGTTAAGGGGCTTGAGTTCTGAAACGGATGCCTCCACCGGGAGGTCAGGGTTGGTAGTGGTAAAGCTAACCTGGGCACAGCCCTCCGGGACACTGCAGCCCCCCTTTTTCCTTACTAGTGGCCAGAAAAATACTCAATAATCACTTTCACAATACCCCTGATACAACACACAAGTACCCACACCGTTTGCACTTACCACCAGAGCTTTCCTCTGGCTTGGCCCTAGGGACCCCCCTGTAAAACAAGGTTATACACTGCTAATAACAGTAGTACAGTACTCTTGCACAAACTGGAACCAGTCAGGGTATGTGCAGAAAAGAGTTAGATCTGATTTATTTAAGGGACTTGAAGAAGGGGTGGGCGTAATTAGGTTAATTTGTTTAAAGACATTATCATTCAAACAGTTATGCATAAACTTCAGGGTCTATAAACAGTCACACACCCTGGGTATCCAGATGGAGAACAGTGGGCTAGCCAGGAACATTGCAGCTGGTTGGGGACCTGTCAGGGAAGAAAACAACATGCACCACACACGCTAATTATACTCCAGAGCCAGAGGGCTCAGTTCGTGAAAAGAAAACAACAAGACAATCAGATGACACACTTTAAGATTAGGCTGTTGTTGCAGGGAGCTACCCTGATGATTACTCACGATACCCAAGACTGGACACAGGCTGGATGAAAGCTGAGACTGCAGATGGTTCATCTGGAGTGCCAGGAGAAGCAGGGCCCACACGATTTGCCAAGGCGTTGTTCCTGTTCAAGCTTGGAGCAGGGGACTGATCCCTAGGCAGGTCTCTCGTCGATGGCTTTCTCTGTACAGCGGATAGTCTGGCTGGGTCAGTGTGGCAAGGCCTCAGCCAAATGGAGACAGATTCGGATACAGTGAGTTTTGGGCTGGATGTAGCTTCCAGCAAGCAGAACACAGTTCACACAGTGGGGAACCGAATCATGACCCACTAACAACTCACAGCACATTTACATGTAAGGAAATTCTACTGTACCAGGCAAACCGCTCTCCGGTCACGATCGCAGAGTCTCTGCACAAACCAGGGATTCAAAAGCAGCTGGAAATCCTGACAGGCCGATCACATTCAGCAAAATCTTTGGTCTTCTTCAGGTTAAAGCCTGGTCACAGTCCAGTGACTTAAAGAGTCCTCACAACTCAGATTCAGTCTGGATAAACTCTAGTTTCCCTCTCAGGGACACTGGGCAGACAGGCAGGCCAAAACTCAGCCCTTTCACAGTTCTCCCATGCAAAACTACATAGAACTCTTGCCCAAATCACTTGAGCTGATCCTTCTTCACTACTCAACCCAGAACTCACTGAAAATTGCAAGAAGTCTGGGAAATTCCCCAAGATCCAAAAGGTTTGGTTGGATGATCTGTCTGTCAGTCACAACAAAGGCTCCCCCTTCAGGTACAAAAAGGTGCCAAAAGCCCAAAACTACAATTCCTACAGATTTTGATTCCAGACAGCTCCTGTAGTCCGGCTCCATTTTAGGTCCCACCAGAACTGATTGGTCCAATTCGGCAGTTACAGCCAAAATGGTGGGGATGAACAAAATAATCCTTGCTGCAAAGAAGGCAGGTTAGACAAACTATATTATTATTACTACTCTAATCAATGATCAGCAAACAGTTACATCTTTCAACAGAGCTCCCACTTAGATTACTTATGATCGCAATCCAGGCAGCTCTTAAAGAGACAGTACACAAAGGCTATACAGGCACTCTCTGGCAATCACATTTAAACTGCTAAAACGCAGGACACCAGCCTGGCAGTGAGCATTTAGGCAAGCTTGAGGAAGACTTTTCGGGAACCCCCATTTGTAAGGGGGTTACACTTGATTTGAGCAGTGCCTTCACCCAGAGATTAGATTTAAATGGGCCTCGTATCAGAGTGGCACAACCCCCTTAGATATGATACCTATCCACCTCCCCACAATGTCAGCCCATGCAAGCAGATCAACAATGCAGCAACAATTTGTGATAAAATGCAACTAATGACACTTCTAGTAATATGATTGTAGTACCTCAAAGTTAGGGGATTGTCTATTTTCCTCCTCCCCCTCCCTTTAAGACCCTTGCCTTCAGCCCTGCAGACCCCTCCCAGTCTCTTTGCCCCGGTTCATGCTGTTCAGCACTAAGAAGGGTGCTCATGAGCAGGAGACCCTGCCTGCAGGGCTTGTGCTGCCCAGTCTCCTGGCTGCATGCCAGGACCTTCCCTGCCCTACAAAAGGGCCAGGGAGTGGTTTGAGTGGGGAGTCAGTGGCATAGCGCAGAGGGTGGAGGATGCAGAGAGCACGGACAAAAAGATTACCAAGTGTGTCCATGGCTCTTCCGGCATTGCTCCCTCCTTTTTAAGTCTGGGGGTGTGTGGTGGGGGCAGTGGCAGGGTTGGTCGGGTAGGAGTGTGGCTCACTGATGTGAACTGTCCTCTTTCCCCAGAGCCCTGAGTGGTGTGTGGGGGGGGGAGACTCTGCCAGCCAGACCAAGTGGTGCCACAGCAAGATAGGTTTGGCTGGAAATTGCACCCTAGATGTGTAAGGTCTGCTATTCTGCAGCCGGTAAATAAAAGGGAAAGCCGGGTGAGAACGTGGCTCCCCAGCCACCTTTCAGACCCTCCGCTGCAGCAAAAATGGACTCTGGACCATGGTGGTGAGTGGGCTGAGGGCCCAATTTTAATTACACTTGGGCCACGGGCGCTAGGGGAAGCAGAGAGGGGAAGGGAAGGGGAATTAAAGGGGCAGAGTACCCAGGAGAAAAATACTTAAAGGGCCAGTGCCCTAGTAACCAAAAGGCAGGGTTACAGTGGTCTCCTCGGGTGAGTCACCAGCCTCCAAGGAGGGCAACTAAGCAGCAGGGGGTAGAGGGCCCAGTGAGGCCAAGAAAAAAAAGGCCCCAGGGGTGACCAGAGCCCCAAAGTTTTTATTATTTATTAATTTGGTTAGAGCTGTCCAGGAGACGGCCAGTCTTAAGCTGAATAGCAGCTTGTCCTAGGCCAAGAATGAAGGCTGCTACTACTAAAAGGCCCAGAGGGGAGTGTGAGAGTGACTGGGGAACAGAGAAGGCCCCCCCAAGTGTGGCCAGAGCCATGGGTTTATTCTATGTTATTCAATTTGCTGGGAGAGGGGTGCTGTGATTTTGAAAGCCCCAGTAAGAAAAGTGAACAGAGAGGTAATCTGCCAGCATTTTGTGGTGACATGGGCCCATCCCACTCCAGGGGCAGGGCCAGAGTTAGAGACCCATAGCCAGCCATCCCCTGAAAAGGAGGGTCTAGACACAAGGGCCCAGGCCTATCCAAAGTCAGTAAGTGGGCAAGGCTGGTCAAGGACCTACCTAAGTGCAGTGGCATGATTGGCAGTTATAAGGGAGACGGGATCTGAACAGGTAGCCCCATAGGCCTGGCCACAGGGGTTGGTTCCACAGAGATAGTCCACAAATAAAACAACCTTAGAGGTGTAGTACCCAGGAGTGAGATGGGGAAGTAGGCTAGGGGCCCTAGGTTGCCCACGGTAAAGGTTGTTCGAGCACCACTCAAACCAAACTGTGCTGTTGCCTGCCTAGCATCCCTAGAGATTGTATTCCCTACAAAGTCTGAACTGTCTGACAAAAACTAAATTGCTTGCTTGTTACTGAACTGTGTTATCGAGTTGTGCCTTGGTGTATTGGACATCCAGCTTCACCTTGGCTGCCCGGACCAGCTTTTTCAGAGCCTGATGCTGACCCAGGGAGATCCCCAGCCCATCTGCCATCTGTAGCAGAACCACCTCCAGTGATACCAGCCTGTTCTGAAGTTCCACCACAAGGGTTCCAGCATCAGCCAGGTGACAGTAAGTGGTAGAGAGCTGCTAGTGAGGTATCCAGTAGTGAGTCAGCTTAGGAGCCACCCCAGCTCAAGCTTGAGGCGCCGCAGTTACCATCGTGCATCGCATGCCCTTCCCTTTTTATATTGCCAGCCCTCTGTAAGTGTGCACATGCCCATGTCACCCCGTAGAGGCCGTCTGAAGATCACATCATCAGCAGTCTTGGTGAAAGGTCACCTGGGTGCCAGGGACCTGCCAGTGGTCATTACTGTGGATCGTCTAGTGAACCATCAGACAACTAGACATTTTCAGCTGCTTGCCCAGAGACACAGAGGATTGCCACCTTTCTCCTTGTCCAGCTAACCATGTTCTTTGTGTTTTGCTCATCCAGGGGATGCCCCGTTATGGCCCGTTTGTAACGAGCACTTTGTGGGGTCAATGCCCACCTGCTGATCAGCCGATGAGTAGGAAAGTCCAAGCTTGGTTCATCTGTAGTTGCACCATCTCAGCCAATTGCATGCTGGACTTGGACTAAAAGGGGTTAACTCCTTGTTCCTGGTTCGACTCATTGTTGGTCCCAATGGCAATGTTTGTTGTTTTGTTTTCTCCCTGTAACATTGTGGAACAGTTATCTTGGTTTCTATTGTCCCTGTTAAATAACTTTTTGTATCTTGGTCACTGAATAAGCTTCCTGCATCTCCTTCCAGATTCATCTGGCTTGTCCTAACTTGGTTAGGGAACCTTTCAGCCTGCTACATGCTCACAAGTAAAAATTCAAATAAAGAACAATATTTATGTGGAGATTGTGAACATGGGTACAAATGGAGTTCAGGCAACGTTCAGGATGCAAAAACTTCAACTTCAATGTATTATTCAGCAGACAAAAATAAGCGGACTGAGTACTGAAAATAATAAAACAAAAAGAGGCCTGATATTATGAGCTTCTCAAACAGCTACTGGCATTCACCTAGTAGCAAACTGGGAAACAGGTAGGGTAGAGCTCCTACTAATAACTAACTTTGCTACACTAGTACAAGCACATTTATACTAGTTACAGTTCTCATGACCCACTAAACACCTCCCACTTTATACATTGAATGAAAAAGAGAACTTTAAAGGCTACAACGTTAAATCTCAGTACACAAACATAGCTTATAACACTGTTTCACAAAGATAAGAACACATTAGCACAAATAAAAAGGCTTCTTAAATGAAAACAAAGAATAAGCCAGGGTCTCAGGCTCCTCCCAGCAGTGACTGTATAAATAAGCAGTAAACATGGCCGGCCTGCCCCAAGTAACACAGCGATTCTGCAGGGAGTTCCTGAGGTTCAACAAACAACAGTTTGCTACCTAGATCACAGGTACATATGCAATTGCTTCTTCTTTTTAACCTGAAGTTTCTAAACAGTAGAGTACAATGATAGGAACCCTTCTGTACTCTGTATTCCTGAAGAGAAGTTTTATTTCAGCTATTTATCTATATTTATCTGTCTTTATAAAGGCAGGTCTCGTACACAATGCTGTACAGCCTAATTAGTAAGGTGAGTCTCTGCACAAGCTCTGCTGCACTATTAACTCCTTTATCACCAAAGAAGGGATACTTGCAATCCAGAAAAGGGAGTCTCCTGTGCTTCTTTAGGCACTGCTTTTGCCTCTTGCAAGGGTTCTCCAGTTTGCACAGATATTTTAAAGAAAATGAGTCGCTATGCTCGTTTTGCACAGAGTGTTTCCACGATCGCAAGGCTCTGTGTGCACATTCGTGCAGTGCGCATTGCACATGGTTGTGCAGATCCGTCTGAAGCGTAACCTCAAACAACCACTCACACTAGTCCCGGGGCTCATTTACAGTTCTTTAACTTTATCAGGCAGTTTTTTTCTAGGCTTCAGGAGTGATGCTGAAACGAAAAGGAGAGGGATAGGAGGAATACCCACAATTAAAAGACCCGTTAGGGCAAAAAAAAAAAAAGGCCTATAATAAATACAGAAAACATAGCACTAAGTTTAACTGGAATAGATTTAAACAAAAAGCCAATAAAACTAAATCCACAATCAGGAAAGCTAAGAAAAATCTGGAATATAAATTGGCAACTGTTCAAAAAGATAATAAAAATTTGTTTCTAACTATATCGGATCATTAAAAAACACTGCCTGTAAGGTTGGACCTTTACAAATAAATGATAATCTGGTATCTGATGAACAGTTGATGGCCCATGAATTTAATCAATACTTTTCCAGTATCTTTAAAAATAAAGAACCAGTAGGTAACAGTTTGTGGCTCTCAGGATCCAATTGTTGAGTTTACTGTTGCAGAAACTTACTTTGCCATTAATTCTTTAAATCCTCACCCGCAGCTGGACCAGACAACATCCCTTTTACCTTTCTGAAAGAAATCTCATATGAGTTAGTTGGTGCTCTCATCTTATTGTTTAATTAATCTATTACTGAAGGAGTGGTTTTAAAGGAATGGAAAGAAGCTTTGGTAATCCCTATTCATGGGGGGGGGGTGCAAGCAGAATGTGAAGCACTACAGACCAATTAGTTTGACATCCTGTATAGGTAAAGTTATGGAGAAACTTCTCACAAAAATAAGCATGCATATAATAAAGCATGGACAGTCAGATATAACTCACTACGGATTTATACCGGGTAGATCTTGCCACAACGATATAATTAATTTTTTTTAACCTATTAGTGAAGCACTGGATTCAGGCCTTCCAGTACATGTCATTTTTCTGGACTATGAAAAGGCTTTCGACTCGGTGTCTTACAAAATCCTGATTGAATGTCTAGTTAATATGAAGCTTCAAAAAATATTATAATGTGGATTTCATTATGGTTAACAGATAGACAGCAGCAGGTCAGCATATGGGGATACAAGTCCTCCTGGAGTGAGATCACTAGCAGGGTGCCTCAGGGCTCAGTGTTGGGCCCAACTCTGTTTAATGTTCTTATTTCTAGTATGACTACCACAGAGGGAGTGTGGCTAAATAAATATGTGGATTATGCCAAATTAGGAGGCATTGTTAATGACATTACTTCAGCACATATATTCAGGCTAATCTGAATAATATATCCATCTGGGCTAATATAAATAAATTAACCTTTGATCTTTCTAAATGCAAAGTGATGCATTTTGGAAAAAAATAACAGATTGGTTGATTACTTTAAGTAAGGTTAGCTCTGAGAAGGATTTGGGAGTCTATATTACAAATAATCTGAAATTTTCTGAACATACAAAAAAACCCAGTAAAAAATGCCATTGATTAATAAACTGTATTTTAAAAAATGTTAAGAGTCGGGAGCCGGAAGTATTAATACCTATATATAGCAGTATAGTAAGATCAAATTTTGATTATTTCTCATCCTTTTGTGCTCCAACACTGGTGCAGGATAAGCGGTCCGTAGAAAAAGTTCAGCAGAGATTTACAAAACACATCACAAATTTAAATACGCTTTCATATGAAAATGGATTAAAAAAAGGGAACCTTTTCTCTCTTGAATATCACTCATTAAGAGGTGATTTATGTCTAATTTATAAAGCTACAAGAGATGTGGCCTTATTTGAGACTATATGTATGGACTGGCACCCCTCTGCAAGTAATACTCGGTCTCACAAAATGAAGTTAAGAGTAAATATAAACAAGACTGTTAAAAGAAATCACTTTTTTACACAGAGAATAGTTTCTATTTGGAATTCCTTACCACTGGAGGTGGTGCAAAGTGCTAACTTGCAGCAATTTAAACAGAATTTAGACCTATATATGGGAGAATCCAAATACAATTTCCACCCAAATTTAAGGTGGCGAGTTCATAATGGGCCAGTCCCTCGAACTCGTATTCACCTATGAACCTATGGCCACAATGTGGGTGGAGAGAGCAAAAAGAGCAGGGACAGGCTAAATTAAAGAAAACTGCACTGTTACAACAGATTTTAGAAGAAGAAACAGCACTCCAAAAGCACAGATACTGCTAAAGCTGCCTCTTGAATAAACATAAATGAACCAGACACCACTGGTTTAAGGGCTGGACTGCCACAACAGAGTCCTCCCTGCATTCAGGAAACACAACAAGATGGGGTGGGGGGGTTACACTACACCTAAGCCCCTTTTACACTTCTCTCCACCTAAGAGAAAACCACAGTTTTCTCATATTCAGAAGTGCTTAACTCATAAAGTGTGAGTAGCTCTCTCCCAAGGGGAGATGGAGCTTTAGCCCACCCTCTCCCGAAGCTCCACCCTGGGATCCCTAATCAACATACGTCCTAATGAATGCATGAATGCACATTCACACACTACAAGGAACACATTCATACAATACCCCGAGGTCTACTCTTATTTATTTAGATATTTCCGCACCAAAGCGGGACAGAAAGTTAGTGTTACAGTGTGCCTTCCCTGCTCTGTGTTGGACTGTAAACTTATACAGCTGCAGCGCCAGGTACCACCTTATGATTCTGGGGCTTTTTTCCTTCATTTTTTGTATCTAACAGAGGGGATTATGGTCTGTCCACATTTCAAATTTTGTTCCCCACAAGTAGTATCTTAAGGTTTCTATAACCCATTTTAGAGCCAGACATTCCTTTTCCTCTGTGGAATATTTGGTCTCTCTCATATGCAATTTTCTGCTAATGCACAGAATGTGATGTTCCTCTCCATCCTGTACTGGGGATAAAAGAGCTCCAATGCCTACGCTGGATGCATCTGTCTGTACTATGAATGGTTTTGAAAACTCAGGACTCTTCAAAACTGGAGCGGAACAAAGGAGGGCTTTTATCATACAGAATGCTTCTTTGCATTTATGGGGTCCATTGGACAGCTGTGGGTTTACTCTTTTTAGTAAGTTCAATCCAGGGGCTAGCAAGGGTTGCAAACTGTGGCACAAATCACCTGTAATAGCCTGCTAGGCCTAAAAAGGAATGGACATGTGCTTTAGTTAAAGGCCTAGCACTCTGCTACAGTATCCACCTTATTTATTTCAGGCTTCACCTGTCTGCCACCAATTAAACCCCCCAAATATCTAGTTTCCCTCATAGCACGGGAGCATTTCTATGGATTTACAGAGAGGCCTGCATTTGTTATAGAGTCTAAGACATTAGTAAGATGTAAAAAATGTTCTTCCCAAGTGGGACTAAAAATGATGACATCATCAAGATAGGTAGCACTGTAGTCAAGATGAGGATGCAGGAGCTGATCCATCAGCCTTTGAAATGTGGCTGGGGCTGCACGCAAACCAAAGGGCAACATAGCAAATTGGAACAATCCCAAGGGGGTACTGAAAGCGGTCTTTTCTTTTGCATCAGGGTCTAATGGTATTTGCCAGTACCCCTTGGTAAGATTCAATGTGCTGATGTACTTGGCATGGCCTAATCGATAGATGAAGTCTTCGATGCGGGGCATAGGATACCCATTAAATTTGGACATATGTTCAATTTGTGAAAATCGAGGCATATCTTAAACCCGCCCTCCTTTTTAGGAACTATCACCATGGGAAAGCTCCAATTACTGTTGGATTCTTCTATCACACCCATGTCCTTCATTTTCTGTATCTCTTTTACCACTCCCCCTTTACCCTTTCAGGTATTCTATAGGGCTTTACCCGAATAGGTGTCTCTTGTGTCACATGGATGTGATGAGTGATGTCATGTGTCTTGCCAGGGGTGTTCACAAAGGTACACTGAAAGTGTTGCAGCACCTGTTCTATTTCTGCCCTTTGTGTATTGCTTAATGTTTCATTTACCATGGGGATGGTAGGGTCTTCCCGTTCTAGTCTCTGATAGGCCAGGTCCATCTCATTTTCAGATGAACTAGGACACACATACATGGCAGGGGCAGTAGCTGATCGGTCATACCATTTTTTTAACAAATTTGCATGATAGACTTTTATCTTTTGTCTCCTATCTGGCATGTCCCCTGCATAATTCACTGGCCCAGTTTGTCACTGTATTACATATGGGCCCTGCCACTTCATGGTTAGCTTATTGTCGGTGGAGGGAAGTAACAGAACATGTTCCCCTGGCTGAAACTGTTTGTTACCTACTCCCACATCATACTTTTCTTTCTGATATATTTGTTTACCTTGGTTCTGGGAATGGGCTAATTGTACAGATTTTGCCACCCTTTGGCACATTTGGGCCACATACTCAGGAGGTGCTGTGGGTGAAATGCTTTTGTCCCCTTCCCACTGTTCTTTGACCACATCCAGGAGTCCTCTTGGATTTTTGCCATAAAGAAGTTCAAAAGGCGAAAAGGCGAAAAGCCGGTAGACGCCTGAGGCACCTCCCTGTACATGAACAAAAAAGTGGTTAATATAGATCCCAGTGTTGTCCCTCATTTTCCGCATATTTCTGTATTGTCTTTTTAATTGTTTTGTTGAAATGCTCTACTAAGTCATCAGTCTGCAGATGGTATGGAGAAACGTATACAGCTTCTACTCCTAAAGCCAGATACAGACATTTCAACAAAGTTGAACAGAAATGTGTTCTCCTGTCAGTAAGTATAACCTTTGGTATCCCTACCTTGCTGAAAAACTTCAAGAGCTCATCAGCTATTTTGTCAACAGTGATTGTACATAAGGGAATCGCCTCAGGATAGTTTGTTGCTTAATCGCAGATGACCAGGGTAAAACGATTTCCCTTTGAGCTCTTGGGCAGGGGTCCTACCACATCCATTGCTACTCTCTCAAAGGGGTTGGTCACTAGTGGCAGGGGTTGCAGGGGGACCTTATCTGATTTCTGAATAGGGGCCACTTTTTGACAGGCACTACTGCTCCTACAGTAGCCTGCTACTTGTTCGAGAATCCCAGGCCAATAAAAGTGACATAGCAGTCTACTGAGGGTTCTGTCTCTCCCTGCATGCCCTGCACAAGGGATATCATGTGCCAGCTATAGTAAATGGGCCCGGTGCTGTTGAGGGGCCACTAGTTAGTCCACACTTTCTCTTGTTTTAGGGTTTGTACACTGTATATACAGTAGCCCCTTTAGAACTCTAAAAACAGGAGTGGGTGCATCAACCCCTTCCGGAACAACTTGTGAAAATAATGGTTTAAGTGACTGATTCTGTTTTTGACTTCCTGCAAAAGAATCAAGCATTTGTTTATTAACCACTATATCATCACAGTTTAAGTTCTGTTTTAGAGTCCAATTTCTTTTTTCCAGCTTCTTTTCTCTTCTTGGTTTCTTGCTTTTTCCTGGGGGCTCAAACAGTGTGTCATCAAAAGGAAAAGTATCCAACACAGTCTGCTCCTTTTTAGTCTGGGCTCGAGTCAGTACAGCACACACAGCTGATGTAGATGACAGCAAGTGTTCAAATAAGGAGTAATCATGACCCACAACAGGTACAGGCAATTTAGGCACCAGTCCCACCTTCATGGACTGTGACTGGGAATTGAGATGTAGGCTTATGTCCTTCAAAGGGTAATAATGGACGTCGCCATGAATACAGGTAACTGCAGTTTGCTCTATCCCTGATTCCCCTTGCACAAGGTCAGCACATATTAAGGTTTGATGTTTCCCAGAATCTAGTAATGCTGTTATTTCCTTCCCTTCCACAGCAATAGGAATAATGTAATGTCCCCAGTAAGCTAAGGCCAGGTGGGTAGGGTCACTTTTCTTCTTAGGGCAAAATCTGGCTATGTGTCCTTTATTCTGACACTCATAACACACAATATCAAGGTTGTGAGGTCTTGTGCGTCTGTTCACTTTACCGATATTAACATCACAGAAACATAGAAACATAGAAGTTGACGGCAGATAAGGACCGCAAGGCCCATCCAGTTTGCCCATTTCTTTTTCTACCTTATAAATGTGCCATCGGCCTTTGCTCTGTCAATGGCCTATCTATTCATACTCATCTGTATTGCTCCCTTATGCCTATCCCATGCCTGTTTGAAGCCCTGCACTGTATTCATATCCACCACTTCCTGAGGTAGGCTGTTCTATGCATCCGCCACCCTTTTTTTATCCCTTAATCGGCCTCCCTCTAATCTCATGCTGTGTCCTCTTGTCCTGCTATTTTTCTTATATTGAAACATGTTAGACTTTCACCTTGTTAATGCCCTTAAGGTGTCTGAATGTTTCGATCATATCACCTCTCTTCCTCCTTTGCTCTAGGGTATACATATTGAGCTCTGTTAATCTGTCCTCATATGTTTTCTGATGCAGTTCCTGCACCATTTTGATTGTCCTTATCTGGACTGCCTCTATTTGGTTAATGTCCTTTTGAAGGTGTGGCCTGCAGTACTGCATGCAGTACTCCAGATGGGGCCTAACCAGTGTCTTGTAAAGAGGAATTATTATCTCCCTCTTTCGACTTGTGATACCCCTACTAGTACACCCTAACATTCCCCTAGCCTTACCTGTTGCTTCAGTGGTATGGTTGGATGATTTCAGGTCATCGGTGATGATGATGCCCAAGTCTCTTGCTTCCCTTGTGACTGCCAGCAACTCCCCTCCCAGTCTATAGGAGGCTTCAGGGTTTATCTTCCCTATGTGCATGATCTTGCACTTCTTTGCATTAAACCCCAGTTGCCACTCTTCTGACCATTTTGCTAGTTTATCCAGATCTCTTCTCATTCTGCCCACCCCATCTGGATCATCTACTCTGTTGCAGATCTTGGTGTCATCTGCAAACGGACAGATCTTACCCTCCAGTCCATCAGCAATGTCACTGATGAAGATATTGAAGAGGACTGGCCCCAGAACTGATCCCTGAGGTACCCCACTTGTGACTTACATCTCTTCTGACTGTATACTGTTTACCACCACTCTCTGTTTTCTGCCCATCAACCAGTTTGCCACCCAGTTGACCAACACCTGACCCACCCCGAGCCTACCCAGCTTATTAATCAATCTTCCATGTGGAACGGTATTGAAAGCTTTGCTGAAGTCAAGGTAGGTGACATAAACTGCTCCCCCTTGGTCCACCACTCTGGTTACCCAGTCAAAGAAATCTATGAAATTAGTTTGACAGCATCTTCCTTTTGTAAACCCATGCTGTCTTGGATCCTGTGCTCATATGGATTCCAGGTGTTGCACTATCCTTTCCTTAAGGAGTGCCTCCATAATCTTGCCCCTACTGAGGTAAGACTGACTGGTCTGTAGTTCACTGCCTCTTCCCTGCTGCCACTCTTGTGGAGCAGGATCACATGAGCCCTTCTCCAGTCTTCTTGGACCTCTTCTGTGCTCAGAGACTCACTAAACAGTTCTGATAATGGCTCTGCTAGTTCCACCCTTAGCTCCTTTAGTACCCTGAGATGTATGCCATCAGGTCCCATTGCCTTGTCCACCCCGAGCTTATCGAGCTCTTGTAGGACCCTTTCTTTTGTGAAGGGACTAGTGCTCACCTCCCTCCCCCCTGTGTCCATGGTGCTGAGCTGTGGGCCCTGTACTACCTTATCTTCAGTAAATACTGAGTAGAGCTAGACATTTTACCAGATGTGGAATGCAGAGGTCTTACTGTAGGAGGAGAAGAGATGGTCCAAGTATGTCCCTTCTGATGAGCTGGGTGGGCAGTCACAAAATCCTCAGCCAGCTGGATTGCTTTTTCTGCTGTCTCTGGCCGGTGTTCCCTCATCCAAATTTGCAAATCATGGGAAAGAATTTTTATGAACTGGTCAAGGACTACTGCTTCCACAACCTGGTCCATAGTCTTTACATATAGCTGTAACCACTTTTTACATAGGTCTTGCAGTCTTACATATGCCTTCTGTGAGGAGTCAGCAGTTTGGTACCAGAATGTCTGGAATCACTGACGATAGGTTTCAATACTTATGTCATAGCGTTTCAGTATCGCTTGAAACATGTGGTCATAGTTTGTGGCATGTCTGGTTTCCACATGACTCTAGGCTAGTTGGGCCTTCCCCGTAAGGTAAGGGACTAGCCTAACCATCCATTGGTCCCTAGGCCACCCACAGGCTATAGTTGAAGTTGTTATATAGGCCTCTATGTCATCGTTATCAGCCAGTTTAGGTAGCTTAATGTCTTTTGGACCCTCATTGGTAGGGTTCTGATGGTTAGTGCCTAATGCTTGTATGGCCTTTAAAGTGTCCACCCACTTGGGTTCATTTTGTAGTCTGTCCCATTCTCTTTGCTTCTCTAAATCCAATTGTTTAACACAAAGCCATCTTAATAGGTCTTGTACCTTGGGGGGAGGCGTACATCTTCTTCCTCCTCCAGGGAATCAGAATCCACTCCTTCTGCGCCTTCTTCCTTTAATTCCCTCTTGGAATCAGTCCTGACCTCCTTCCACCTCACATCACCTAGTCCACTGGATAAGGGTAGTTGAAACTTCTCCACCATGGTTCTTGTGGAAACTCTCCCTTGAACTGGCACCTCCACCTTGGCCTGCTGCTTCTGGTCTTTCATGGTTTTTAGCACCAAAAACCGCTAAGAGCTGCACTTGCTTTTCAAATCCCACTTCTAACACCAAGTGTGAACGTGGGTACAAATGGAGTCCAGGCAATGTTCAGGATGCAAAAACTTCAACTTCAATTGATTATTCAGCAGACAAAAATAAGCGGATTGAGTATGGAAAATAATAACAAAACCAAAAGATGTCTAATATTATTAGCTTTTCAAACAGCTTCTGACATTCACCTAGTAGCAAGCTAGGGAACAGGTAGGGTAGAGCTCCTACCAACAACTAACTTTGTTCTTCTAACAAAAGCACATTTATACTAGTTACAGGTCTCATGAATCAATCAATCAATCAATCAAAATCTTTATTTCTCCAAGCGGGCACCATTGAGCAGAGCTCATTTTGCAAGATGGACCTGGTCATACAAAAATCATAGTTTAGAAACATGGTAAAACATAATGCAATATTATACAAAGAAAAAAAATATACATATGTACATCAACATTTGAGTGAGAGGGTCTTTACAACAGATAGACTCATAACTGGGTACAGCCAGAATGTTCACTTAAAAGGAGAGAGAAAGGCAAGAAGAGGGATACCAGCTTAGGCAGAAATGATGGGGTTGGAATAGTTAACTGGCATACTTCAGGGAAGGGGAGAAACTTGGCCATGGCTAAAGAGAGGCAGAGAGGCCGGTATTTTGGTAGGGAGAGAGAGGCAGGGGCAGAGGCAGGGCAGGAGGCAGGATGGGCAGGAGGAAAACTGGAAAATAGGTCAGCTAGCGATGTGGGAAACATTTGTAGGATTCCTTCATGGAGCGGTCATCGAGCGACTTGAAAATATTCAGGCTAACAGGACAGCTCAGCTTCAAGTTTTTTTGCATATTGTTCCACAAGGAAGGCAACGAGAAACTTATGGCAGCTCTGCCGAAATGAGATTTGACCTTAGGTAATTGCTAGGCAATTAGGGAATAACTTCTTAGAGCATAGGTACCTATCACACTCAGGGGAATACAATCAGAGAAATATAGGGGAAGCTTGTTGGTAACCGCTCTGAAAGCCCATAGAACGGCATTTCTATTTCTCCTATAATGAAGGGAAGTCCAGTCCACCACAGTGTACAAGGAGCAATGGTGTGTGGAAAGTGGAAGGCCAATTATGAACCTGATTGCTCTGTGGTATAGGGTGTCCAACTTAGCCAGGGCAGAGGCAGTACAGTGGCTATAGAGAAGGTCCGAGTAATCTATTAATGAAAAGAATGTGGCTTGAACCAACCACTGCTTGGCATCCCTAGTAAGGAAGTGGTTAATTCAGTAGAATAGTCCTAGTCTTTGTCTTAGTTTCTTCTGTAGTTCTTCGAGATGTTCAGAGAAGGAGAGTTTGTGATCGAGCCATACACCCAAATATTTGAATTTTGGCACATACTCTAGATTTTCTCCAAGTACTGTGGTAATCTGAGGGATAGCCCCAACACAAGTGGGGCTCACTGCATAGGTGGAAGGGGAAAAGAGCATCACTTTTGTTTTTTTCATATTAAGCAGAAGCTTTTTGCTTATAAGCTGGCATTGCAATAGATTAAATTCAGCTTAGAGGTCTTCACAAGCTGCTTCCAGCGTAGGACGACTCAAATAAAGTGCTGTGTCGTCAGTGAACAAGTGGATATTGGCCTTATTGATGTTGTCATCGATGTTGTTCATGTAAATCACAAACAGGGGCCAAGGATAGACCCCTGAGGCACATATTTCTGTAGGGGTTTAAGTGGCGAAAGATCACCTTCAGCCTTAACCTGCTGTTTCCATTCTGCAAGGTAGTCGGCAAGCCAGCACATAGAGTTAGGGTCCAGACTAAGGTTACATAGGGAGGAAAGAAAGAAAAAATTACTCACCTTAGTAATGTTGTTTCTTCTAATGGAGTCTTGCTATATTATGACAGTAGCAGTTTGATCCAGCTCTAGAACTGCCCTGGAGGTGAAATGGTTAATACTATTCCAAAATAGAACTTTGAGCACGAGCTCTAAGAAGCATCTCTATCTGTGTAATTTCAAACCTGAACTGTCAGATCTTTACGAGCCAAAACTCACTAAGGTCTGTGTGGAAGCTGTAACCTACACTAGCCAAATGGCTACCTAAATATTAACAACCACTGCTGGTCCCAACACCCAAGACTCAAGTTAGGGGACCAGAACTACTAACACAATTCTAACAATATGAGAATAAAATAACAGTATAATAAAACACACACACACACACCCCAAAACCCCCAAAAGGGGAGAAACGCTAAAAGGGCATAAAATAGTGCCCACACCAAGTTGCCCACACCCCACCCAAGTAGAAGTTCTGAGAGGGGCAGGCTGGGGGGGGTCATAATATAGCAAGACTCCATTAGAAGAAACAACATTACTAAGGTGAGTAATTTTTTTCTTCAAACAACATGAAGTCTTGCTATATTATGACAGTAGCAGACTACACAGCAGTACCTCCATGGAGGAGGGGCAGAACCTACTTAGGAATAGGCTCTGAAGAACAGCTTGTGCCAAACCGAGCATCTTCCTGGCCTGGACATCCAGGGAGTAATGCTTGGTAAGTGTGTACTGCTTCAAGTAGCAGCCTGGCATATCTCTAATATAGGGATGTCTCTGGCAGCAGTTAGAGATGCAGCGGTACCCCGGTAGAATGAGCCTCAAGCCAGAGGGGGAACGCTGCCTAGTTTCTGATAACAAAATTGGATACAAGAGACAATCCACCTGGCAATTGATCTCTTAGTGGCAGGTTTGCCTTCCCAACTTCACCATAGGTAAGGAAAAGTTGGAGGGATTCGAACCTGTGACCTTTGGTATGCTCTATATAGTAACTAAGAGCTCTCTTAACATCCAGGTTGTACAACTCCTCTCACCAGAAGAGGAGTGATCAGTGAAAATACTGGAAGGGAGATAGATTGATTAAGATGGAAATCTGAAACCACCTTAGGTAAAAACTTCCTATTAGTCCTAGGACTACCTTATCCCTGTGGAAAGAAATAAAGTCAGTTTCCACTGACAAGGCTTGCAACTCACTTATGCATCTGGCAGAAGTGATAGCCACTAGAAAAACAGTTTTCCAGGTTAGGTACTTAAGCTCTGCAGAAAACAGAGGTTCAAAAGGGGGTTGCATTAACTAAGCAATGCAAACATTAAGGTCCCAGGCAGGGGCCGGTTCCCGAAAGGGTGGATTAGTATGGAGTAATCCCTTAAAAAACTTGGAAACACAGGGTGAGAGGAAAGAGGGGATGACTTTCCTGCTGACACAAAAGCAGATACAGCTGCCAAATGGACTCTCAGGGTAGCTGGTCTGAGACCCAAGGAATTAAGATGTACCATGTAATCTAATAAAATGGGCAAATCAGCAGATTCTGGGGAAACATTTTTTCCAGCACACCAAATGGAAAACCTGTTCCATTTAGAACTATAAGTAGCCCTAGTGGAAGGCTTTCTGGAAGCCTTTAGGATTTCAAGAACACCCTGAGAGAGGTGTAAATCATAATTCTAACTCCTCAAGAGCCAGGCCTTGAGGTTGAGGGACTTATGGTCCGGATACCAAACCCTTCCTGGGCACAAGTTAACAGGTTGTGATTTCCTGGGGAGGCAAAGGGAAGATGGATTGTCAGTGACAGAAGGAGTGGGTACCAGGGCTGCCTGGCCCAATCCGGGGCAATCAGAATCACCCTGCAAGGCTGAGATCTGATTTTGACTAATACTTTGAATAGGAGAGGGAAGGGAGGGAAAGCATAAAGAAACTTCCTCCCAATCCAGAAGAAGGGCATCCAGGGAACTGAGCCCAGCACTGGAGGCCTGCAACAGAACAGAGGAAGTTTGTGATTGTCTGGGGCTGCAAAAGATCTATCTGAGGGTGCCCCATCTGGCAAAAGACTATCCCCAGCACTTGAGGATCCAGGGACCATTCGTGATGGCCCTGGGAAATTCTGCTGAGAGCATCCGCTAGGACATTGTCCTTCCCTGGAAGATGAACTGCTATGAGGGAAGTGTTCAGGGAATAGGCCAGAGACCACAACTTCATTGCCTCAGTGCACAAGGCCGAAGACCGAGTGCCCCCCCTGTTTGTTGATGTACCACATTGTTGTGGTGTTGTCTGTTCTGACTTGTATCACCTTGTTGTGGACAGATGCAGAAAATGCTTAAAGAGCTAAAAAGACAGCTCTGAGTTCCAGCAAATTGATGTGGAGCAGAGATTCCCAGGGGACCACACTCCCTGAGTGGAAAGGTCGCCCATGTGGGCCCCCAACCCAGAAGGGAAGCATCTGTAGTGAGAGTCAAATTGTGAGCAGGGGGAATGAAGGGACCTCAATCTTAAATTGCTCTGATCCTGCCACCACTGGAGGGCCTGGATCAAGGTTCGAGTCACTGGGACCAACTTGGAAAGGGGTCTCTTCTCGAGACCAATAGGTTCTCAAGTGAAACTGAATGTCTCTCATCTGAAATCTTGCTCCCTGCACAACAGCTGTGGATGCAGCCATGTGCCTCAGGAGCTGCAGAAAGTGTCTTGCTGGTCGAGAGACCTGCAGAGTGAAGGAGGAGGCCAGAGCCACTAAATTCTTACCCTTTCTAAGGGAAGAAAAGCTCTGGCTAGCTTTGTGTCCAATTCTGCCCCTATAAAGGTGAGTACCTGGACTGGTTCCAGAACCGACTTTGGTAGATTTAGCAGAAAGCCCAGGTGAGAGAAGCTGCTGGGTGACTTGCAGGTGAGATTTTACCTGTTCTGGGACTGGCCTACAATGAGCCAATCATCTAGATAGGGAAAACAGCAATCCTTTGCCTCCTTAAGTGAGCCACTGCCACTGCTAGACACTTTGTGAATACCCTTGGGGCAGAGGTAAGGTCCAGGGCATTGCTCTGAACTGGTAATGACCTGAGGGCAGTTCGAATCTGAGGTACTTTCGATGGGAGCTTCTGATTAGGACGTGAAAATAGGCATCCTTGAGGTCCAGGGAGGCTAACCAGTCCCCTGGCCTTAGGGAGGGTAAAATAATTGCCAGAGTTACCATTTTGAACTTTGGTTTCAAAAGATGCTTGTTCAGATATCTGAGGTCTAATATGGGCCACCATTCTCCTGTCTTTTCTGGGGTAAGGAAGTATCTGGAATACAGACCCCTGCCCTGGTGCAGGGGAGGAACCCTTTCCACTGCTCTGAGAGCTAACAGGGTTGAGACCTCTGCTTCTAGAGCAAGGGTCTCTGAAGCACTTGCAGGTAGAAAAAGCCTGGTTCTCAACTTGGGAAACTTTTTGAAGCTGAGAACCAGACCCTGGCTTACTACTTCCAGGACCCACTTGTCTGAGGTTAAAGAAGCCCAGTTCTGACTGAAGTATGCCAGCCTGCCCCCTACCGGTACAGGAGAATCGGCCCTGGGCACCCCATCAGGGTGCCTGCTTAGCAGGAGCTTTAGGCTGAGGGGTGGGAGCAGGCCTACCCACCCCTCGTCTGCCTCTGCCTCTGAAGAAGCCCCTCTGAGCATAGGCAGAGGAGGCCTGAGTCTGGTAAAAAGGTCTGTGAAAAGGCCTACCCCTACCCCTGGGGGTATGCCTCTGAGGAGTGGCTTGCCGCTCCTTAGCTTGGGCACTTTTGTAAGTAGTCCTATATTCATCCATCTTTTTCATGTAGTTCTCTGTCTGCTCCCCAAACAGAGAATTTCCCACCACAGGAAAATCCATAGCCTTAGTCTGGGTATCCCTGACAGACTAGTACACACCTGAGCCAGGCCATCCTATGAAAAGCTAAAGATGTGGCCATGACCCTAGAGGAAACATCATTAACATCCACAGCAGCATGAAACTGAACCTTAGAAGCCTCAATGCCATCAGCAGCCACCTGTTCTAGTTCGCTGGCCAGCTGGCCATGGGCTTGCTTGGCTAATTCCATAACAGTATCCCATCTAGATTTCTGATACCTAGCTACATAAGCCATATAATTTGCTTGCCTGAGTCCCAGAGAGGCTGCCATATACTGTTGGCATCAATCTTCCTGGAATCCTTGTCAGGAGGATGTGAAGCCAGGGGGATATTAGCTTTATCACAGGCTGCAGCCTCAACTACCCCAACATGACTGCATTGCTGAGAAAGGAATTCTGTATCAGGACCTGACAACGTGTACCTTCTGTCCATCTTTTTATCTACAGGAGGCACAGAATTAGGAGCTTTTAAAATTTTTATTGTTTGCTTCCTAAAAGACTTATGCAAAGGAAGAGACAATCTCCTAGACTCTGGAATATCCATCATTTCTACAAAATCAGGCTCCTCTTGCTCATCCACAGCTTCTTCCAAGGGAAGCTGGAGGATTTCAGCAACTTTTAAATTTAATGAGTTTTAAACCCAGCTGATCGGTTCAAAACCGAACCGATAAACTTACAAGTTCCACACAGACAAAACCTTTAATTTACTTACGGTTACCACAGATAGAGCTTGAACCAAACAGTTTTGCGGTTAAAATAAAATTATTCTAGATTGAATTGAACTGAGAAAACACTGTTTAAACCGAGAAATGAACCGAGCAGTAGGAGAAATCTCCGGAGCAACTGTTCACTGAGGCGGAGTAAAGAATCTGACAGTTCAGGTTTGAAATTACACAGATAGAGCTGCTTCTTAGAGCTCGTGCTCAAAGTTCTATTTTGGAATGGTATTAACCATTTCACCTCTGGAGCAGTTCTAGAGCTGGATCAAACTGCTACTGTCATAATATAACAAGACTTCATGTTGTTTGAACAGGCTATGATTGACTGTGTCAAAGGCCTTACTTAGATCCAAAAAAATGGCACAGACAAAATTCCTATTGCCAAGGTCAAGGAGCCAATCATTAGTCGCTTTTGCTAGGGCAGTTATGGTGCTGTGCTTTGCTCTGAATCCAGACTGCACTGGGTTTAACAGACTCCTGGATTCAAGGTATATAGCTGACCACTCACTATCTTTTCCAATAATTTAGAAAGAATGGGGAGGAGGGAGATGGGTCTATAATTATTAAGGTCACAAGGGTTACCTGACTTGAGCAGAGGGATGACATGGGCTACTTTCCATTGTGAGGGGAGGCTCCCCTGGTATAGTGACAAGTTGAAGAGGTGCGTGATTGGCACTGCCAACACATGGTTTGCACATTTCTGAAAGAAAGGCTCTATAGAGTCCGAACCTGCACCCTTCTTGATATCCAACTGCAGCAATAGATCTTCAACCTCTTTTAGAGAGGCAGGCAGGAAGGAGAAGGCCTCTTTGGTAGCAGGAGACTTGTAAAACAATAATCCCTCCTGAGTGTGGATGGCATTAGCAGGAGATGTGTCACATGCTAGCCCAGCGGTTGGGAAATGATTATTGAGGGCTTCCAGTATCTCCGATCAGTCTAAAATGGTGTTACTACCAGATATAATTTTTGATGGGAGGGAATTTCCAGGTGAATGACCAGACATGTCCTTCATTATTTTCCAAAATTTTGAAGGATTCCTTGAGGCAGAGTCTAGCTCAGTATGATAGAAAGCAGCCTTGGCCTGTTTGACCCATTAAACACCTCCCACTTTATACATTGAATCAAAAAGAGACCTTTAAAGGCTGCAACATTAAATCTCAGTACACAAACATATCTTATAATACCGTTTCACAAAGATAAGAACACATTAGCACACATAAAAAGGCTTATTAAATAAAAACAAAGAATATGTCAGGAAGTCAGGCTCCTCCCAGCAGTGACTGTATAAATAGGCAGTAAACATGGCTGGTCGGCCTCAAGTAACACAGCCATTCTGCAGGGAGTTCCTGAGGTTCTACAAACAGTTTTCTAACTAGAACACAGGTACATATGCAATTGCTTCTTCTTTTTCATCTGAAGTTTCTAAACAGTAGAGTACAATGATAGGAACCCTTCTGTACTCTGTATTCCTGAAAATAAGTTTTATTGCAGCTATTTATCTACATTTATCTGTCTTTTATCTGGCTTTATAGAGGCAGGTCTCATACACAATGCTGTACAGCCTAATTAGTAAGGTGTGTCCCTGCACAAGCTGTGCTGCACTATTAACTCCTTTATCACCAAAAAAGGGATACCTGCAATCCAGAAAAGGAGTCTCCTGTGCTTCTTTAGGCACTGCTTTTGCCTCTCGCAAGGGTTCTCCAGTTTGCACAGATATTTCAAAGAAAATGAGTCGCTATGCTCCTTTTGCATGGAGCATTCGTATGATCATGAGGCTCCGTGCGAACGTTCGTGCAGTGCACATGTGTGCACAGTTGTGCATTTCCATCTGAAGCATAACCACAAATGCCCACTCACACTAATCCTGGGGTTTATTTACAGTTCTTTAACTTTTTCAGGCAGTTTTATTCTTGGCTTCAGGAGTGATGCTGAAATGAAAAGGAGAGGGATAGAAAGAATACTCACAAGTGGCCACAATGTGGGTAAGGAGACAACAGAGAGAGCAAAAAGAACAGGGGCAGGCTAAAGTAAAGAAAATGGCACTGTTGCAACAGATTTTAGAAAAAGAAACAGCATTCCAAAAGCACAGATACTGTTAAAGCTGCCTCTTGAATAACATAAATGATCCAGACACCACTGGTTTAAGGGCTGAACTGCCAAAACAGAGTCCTCCCTGCATTTAGGAAACACAAGATTGGGGGTGGGGGGTTACACTACACCTAAACCCCTTTTACAGAGATATTCACAAAGGAATGGGGACATAGAACAATTGTATCAATGTAACTCATGACGGCCTTGAACTTGGACAAAATATTTATTTATTTAAAATTTGGTAACCTGGAAAGACACACTGAGCCGAGGCTCGTTTCCAGGTGTGACCCATGGGACAGGGTAGAGGGATTTACAATGGTCATAAAAGTACAAACATAAAGACATTCTCGGGTACAGTAGAGCAATGTACAGGAGTTGGCAAAAAACACATATGATTTACAAAACGATGGTCAGAGTTGTATAACATTGAGACAACTCTTGGCTACAGTAGAACTATACAAAAGTTGGCAAAATATACAAGAAAGTTACATTGTCGAGGCAGCATTTTCAGAAGTGCTTATTACATGATGCCATTTATAACAGAGTTAACATTGTGCATAGAAACATATTACAGAACTGACTACAAGAAAGATGTTCAGTGGGTAAGAAGGAGTCAAGAGGAAGGGTTCAAATGGGGGTCAGTTTGGGAATAGTTGCAGGGGGCATGGGGAGGAGCTTATGTTGTTGCTTTAGAATGGACAGAGTGGGTGCAAGGTGGGTAGAGAGGGGGAGACAATTCCGGAGATGAGGGAATCTAAAGGAGAAGGTGGCCTTTCCTGTTTGCAGGTGAGGAGATGGGAGATTGAAGGAATGGGTATCACGAGTTCTGAGGAAACAACCAGACAAAGCTGAAGGGCCAAGGAGAGAGGAGAGATGTTGGGGTAGACAAAGAACCAGTATTTGCCAAGGATGGTGGCATAGAGACTGAAGTGATGGTTTGCTAGGGAGGGGTGGGCAAGGTCAGAGTATAAGGAGCAGTGATAAGTACAGTATGGGAGGTTTGACGTGAACCAACAGAAAGCACTTAACAGGGGAACTAATTTAGCTAGGGATGATTGGGGAACAGAGCTATATACAACATCAGAGTAGTAAAACATGGGGAAGATTAGTTTTGAGATGAACTCTTTATAGATCAGGAGGGAGAGGCAGTCCCCGATGCAATGCAAGACTCCCAGTTTGGGCTGATATTTAGAGTGGATGTAGTCAAAATATAGAGAGAGGTCCAGCCTCAGGTCAAACCCCCAGGCATTGGGTAAATTGTCTGGATAACGACATCCTGACAGCAAAAACCACCCAGCAACAAATCTCACCAGGTCGATATCAGTCGCTGTGGTGGTCTGCTACGTGCTGACACTGTGCCTCCCGGGGTTTCACCCCCACCCCGAACTAACTCCAGACCTGGAGTTCGATATCTAGAAGGAGGGCATAGCCCCTCCATGGGGATGAACAGAAAAACACTTTGTTCTGACAGGAACACTGCCAGCTGTTCGCATTGTTCCCATTGTGCAGGAAATTGACAATGTTGTTATCGATATCCTGCCATGTAACCCAGGTATTTAAAGGACTGCACAGTTTAAATATTTGAGCCTGCCAGAGAAAAGAAGGACTGAGACAAAGGAAACTTGGCCAAACTGTCTTTTTAGTATTACATTTTAGGTGATTTGCTTCGAATCAGTCAAAGGCACTTGTGAAAACAGCTTGCAGGGATGACTGGACAGTGGAGAAAGAAGGGCCTGAAGCACAAATGATGGTCTTGTCTGCGTACATATACACATGCATTGGCAAGCTTATGGTTTGAAGGTTGTTTATTAATATGGAGAAGAGAGTGAAGCCCAGAATAGGACCCTGGGGCATGCTTGAAAGGATGGGGGGGAGGGTGTGGAGGGTTATGATTGACCCAACCGAATGTATTGGATCCTGTCACAGAGATAAGATCTAATTCAGTTCATGGGGGAAGGGGAGAGACCTATAGAAACATAGAAACATAGAAGTTGATGGCAGATAAGGACCGCAAGGCCCATCCAGTCTGCCCATTTCTTTTTTACCTTATAAATGTGCCATTGGCCTTTGCTCTGTCAGTGGCCTATCTATTCATACTCATTTGTATTGCTCCCTTATGCCTATCCCATGCCTGTGTGAAGCCCTGCACTGTATTCATAGCCACCACTTCTTGAGGTAGGCCATTCCATGCATCCACCACCCTTTCTGTGAAAAAGAATTTCCTTACATTCCCCCTTAATTGGCCCCCCTCTAATCTCATGCTGTGTCCTCTTGTCCTGCTATTTTTCTTATATTTAAACAAGTTAGACTCTTTCACCTTGATAATGCCCTTAAAGTCTGAATGCCTCGATCATATCACCTCTCCTCCTTTGCTCAAGAGTATACATATTGAGCTCTGTTAATCTGTCCTCATATGTCTTCTGATGCAGTGCCTGCACCATTTTGGTTGCCTTCTCTGGACTGCCTCAATTTGGTTAATGTCCTTGTGAAGGTGTGGTCTCCAATACTACATGCAGTACTCCAGATGGGGCCTAACCAGTGTCTTGTAAAGAGGGATTATTACCTCCCTCTTACGACTTCTGATACCCCTACTAATACACCCTAACACCCCCCTAGCCTTACCTACTGCTTTAGAGGTCTGCTTGGATGATTTCAGGTCATCAGTGATGATGATGCCCAAGTCTCTTTCTTCCTTTGTGACTGCTAGCAACTCCTCTCCTAGCCTATAGGTGGCTTCAGGGTTTCTCTTCCCTATGTGCATGATCTTGCACTTCTTTGCATTAAATCCCAGTTGCTACTCTTCTGACCATGTTGCTAGTTTATCCAGATCTCTTCTCATTCTGCCCACCCCATCTGGATCATCTACTCTGTTGCAGATCTTGGTGTCATCTGCAAACAGACAAGCCTTACCCTCTAGCCCATCTGCAAGGTCACTAATGAAGATGTTGAAGAGAACTGGCCCCAGGACTGATCCCTGAGGTACCCCACTTGCGACTTGCTTCTCTTCTAACTGTATACCATTTACCACCACTCTGTTTTCTGCCTGTCAACCAGTTTGCCACCCAGTTGACCAACTTCAGCCCACCCGAGCCTACCCAGCTTATTTATCAATCTTCTATGTGGAACAGTGTCAAAGCTTTGCTGAAGTCAAGTTGCGACATCAACTGCTCCCCTCGGTCCACCACTCTGGTTTCCCAGTCAAAGAAATCTATGAGATTAGTTTGACAGTACCTTCTTTTTGTAAACCCATGCTGTCTTGGATCCTGTGCCCCTATGGATTCCAGGTGTTGCACTATCCTTTCCTTAAGGAGTGCCTCCATAATCTTGCCCACTACTGAGGTAAGACTGACTGGTCTGTAGTTCCCTGCCTCCTCCCTGCTACCACTCTTGGGGAGCGGGATCACATGAGCCCTTCTCCAGTGTTCTGGGACCTCTCCTGTGCTCAGAGACTCACTAAACAGTTCTGCTAATGACTGTGCTAGTTCCACCCTTAGCTCCTTAAGTATCCTGGGATGTATGCCATCAGGTCCCATTGCCTTATCCACCCTGAACTTAGCAAGCTCTTGTAGGATCCTTTCTTTTGTGAAGGGAGTAGTGCTAACCTCCCTCCCCCCCCCTGTGTCCATGGTGCTCAGCTGTGGGCCCTGCGCTGCCTTCTCTTCAGTAAATACTAAGCAAAAGTATCTATTTAGGATAGATGCTTTTACATGGTCCTCCTCCTCACATGCTCCCTTTTCTCCATTAAGCTTGGCAATACCCCCTCTGGACTTTCTCCTTTCACTAATGTATCTATAGAAAGTCTTGTCACCTTCTTTTACTGTTCGTACTAGTTTTTCCTCAGTATGGGACTTTGCCTGCCTTACTGCCTTCCCTGCTTCCCTTAGGGCAGTTTGGTATGCCTCCCTATCTTCATCCCGCTGTGTTCTCTTATATTTCCAGAAGGCCAGCCTTTTGGCTCTGACCTTTTATGCTACTGTATTTGAGAACCAAAGTGGTTTCCTTCTTCTTTTGTACTTCATTTTCTGTCTAACACAATGGGATGTTGCTTCAAGTATTGCATCCTTAATGCTTGCCCACTTTGCCTGTACCCCCTCACATGTGTTTCTTTTTACCAGGGCTAGATTAACTCTGTTGGCCATCTTATCAAAGTCAGCTCCTCTGAAGTCCCATATTTTTGCCTTGGAATGGGATGATTTGGATGTAGTAGCCAAATTAAACAATACCATGTGATGGTCACTGGCCACCAGGTGACCTTCTACCTGGAGATCTGTGATCCCTCCCCTGTTAGTCAGTACTAGATCTAGGATAGCCCTGTCTCTTGTGGGTTGTTGTACCAGTTGTTTGAGGCCCTCCCCTGCAGAGAATCCACTATGTGTCTAGTTCTGGCAGATGTTCCTGCTGGTATTGACCAATCTGTATCTGGCATGTTGAAGTCTCCCATTATCAGAACCTCCCCTTTAGCTGTCATGTTTTATACATCTTCAAACAGTAATGTGTCTATGTCCTCCCCCTGGTCTGGGGGCCTGTAGACAACTCCGGTTCTTATGGCTGTCCCATTTCCTGTTTCCAGGGTGACCCACAATTTCTTCCGGCTCCTTATGTGTATTCTGAATTTCTGTAGCTTTGATATTTTCATTGACATACAGGGCCACTCCTCCCCACCCCCTTTTTGCACCTTGGTCTCTTCTGAACAATACATAGCCAGGTACTGAAGTCTCCCAAGTGTGGTTACTGGTAAACCACGTCTCACTAATTGCTACTATGTCCAGTTTAGCCTCTGACATTATTGCCTGCAGGTCTGGGATCTCATTTCCCAGGCTGTGAGCATTTGTGTACATGATTTTCCATTGGCCAGATTTCGGTGTGTTAGTTGTTGGGTGAGATTTGGCATTACCCCTGTATAATAGCAGTATTATAGCAGTAAGTTTCTTCAGAAGGAGACTGTGGGAGACAGTACAAAGAAATAGACTTTGACAGTAGATAAGGACCGTTTGGCCTACCCAGTCTGCCCATTTCCCAACCTATTGGATAAGATGCATATTCTAGTTTATCAACATCCTACTTCCTCCTAACCCCCCTTCCCATAACTGCCTTATGTCTGTCCCACACATCCTTGAATTCCCCCACTGTTTTTGACCCCACAACCTCCTCAGGAAGGCAGTTCCATGTGTCAACCACTCTCTCTATGAAAAATATTTCATCACATTGCCCCTGAGCTGTCCCCCATCTTTCTTTAAATTGTACCCCCTTGTTCTTACACATCTCTTTTTCTGGAAGATGCTACTATCTTGGACTTTGTTGATTCTCTTGAGGTACTTAAAAGTTTATATCATATCTCCCCTCTCCCTCCTTTCCTCAAAGATATACATATTAAGCTCGCTTAGGCTGTCTTCATATGACTTCTGATGCAGAGCCTGTACCATTTTAGTTGCCCTCATCTGGGCCATCTCCATCCTGTCTATGTCCTTGTGGAGATGGGGTCTCCAAAACTGCATGGAGTACTCCAGATGGGGTCTCACCAACTGTCTGTACAGAGGGATAATAACTTTCCTATTTTGTACTGGTAATGCCTCTCCCTATGCATCCCAGTATCCCCTCAGTTCTCCTTACTGCCTTCTCACATTGTGTGCCTACATTAAGATCATCTGATATGACTACCCTCAGGTCCCATTTTTTTGTTGTTAGTACCTTCCCCGCTCATTGTGTACTCTTCCCCTGGGTTTTTGTTTCCCAGGGGCATTGCTTTGCACTTATTTGCACTGACTCTAAGCTGCCATACTTTTGACCATTCCTCCAACCTTGCCAAGTCCCTTTTTATCCTTTCCATCCCCACGCCCCCTTTATCAACTCTGCTGCAGATCTTTGTGTCATCTGCAAAGAGGCATACTTTTTCTTCCACCCCTTCTGCAATGTCTCCTATAAAGACATTCATAGGATCATAGGATCAAATCAGGAACTTTAGCTGTTAGGCCATTATTGTCCTGTACAACAAATTTACAAAATTTTTTATAGAGACAATTTAGCTTATGCTTATCTAAGGTTAACTTAAACTGACAAATATTTTCACATGAAACCACAGAAGCAGGTAAAGCATTCCATTGGGTAACTGTTCACTGGGAAAACCATGCCCCTCTTTTATTAGTTTTACAATTCACCTCAGGCACCCTGTACTCTGCCTGGTGAAAAAGCTACTTAGCCCCATGCCTCCCCCGAGTCTCGGTGGACTCCTAACAGTAAAAAGAAACCTGCGCAACCTTAGGTCCTCGGGCCTAACGTTACTAGAGGTCCCTAAGGTCAGGACTAATGCAGGCTACAAATCCTTCTCACATGCTGCCCCTTCCTTGTGGAACAACCTCCCTTTGGCGGTACGAAAAACCCCATCGGTACTGTGCGTCTGCACAAGACTCAAGACCCTTCTGCTGTCAACAAGCAAATGCCAATGCCACCATACCTGACAATACAACAATGACCCTGTTAGCTCACTTATCAAACAAAAACCTCCAACCCCTGAACTGGTAGCACTAACTCCTTCTCCTCCTCACAGAACCTATCCTATGGCTCTTAGAACTATGTTACCTAAAGAATCTACAGTACTGTTTCTCTCCTGTGTAAGACTGATGTAGGATTAAATGAACAACAACTTGCTAATTAGATATATGAAACTCATAGAAAATACTGCTATGTATAAACTGCTGAATACTGTGTACCCAAGACCTGTATATGTATCACTGTCTATAATTTCATGTACTGTTATTCCCAGGTCGCCCCTGAAAAAGGGACCTCCGGGGCCCAGTGGGCCTACCTGGTCATCAAAATTCAATAGATAAATAAATAACTATCTCCTGTTAGTTGATATAGATGACCCCGATTTGTAACCTTACTTTGCCGTCCTTGTAAGCCTAAAGATTCCCATATAACAGGTTCCCTACTTACTTTGTAAATCAAACACATATCCCCACGGTATCACCTATAATGCAGTGAATATAATCCAAGTTCTTTCAACCTATCCCCATAGGGAAGAGTCTTCATGCCTTTAATCCTTCTAGTAGCCCATCACTGAACATCCTCCAAATGCATCATATCCTGTTTGAGACGAGGTTGCCATACAGAGCCAGTGTACTCCAAGTGGGGTTTTACAAGAGAGCAATACAGGGGCACAATTACATCTCTTTCTCTACTTTTAATGTTCCTCATGATTGATGCCAAAATCCCATAGGCTTTTTTAACAGTTATTGCACAATGATAGGAAAATTATAATTCTTTGTTGATCCATATTCCCAGATCCTTTCCAACATTTACAGTCATTAAACTAATCCCATCTAGTAAATACTCAAATTCATGACTGTTTCTGCCCAAGTGCATGATCTTACATTTTGATAAATAAAATTTTAATTCAATCCCCATGGCTGATTCATATAAATGATTGATATTAAAGAGGACTGGTCCCAGTACTGATCCCTGCAGTATCCTGCTAGTAACCCCCCTTTCTTTGGAGTGAGTTCCATTTACTGTTACCCTCTGCGTCCTGTTGTGCAGCAATTTGTTAGCCAGGTTTTCCACTCCCAGGCAAGCTAACTTGTTAATTAATCTTTTGTGTGGGACTATGTCAAATACCTTGCTAAAATCTAGGTAGGCCATATCCACAGCCCCTCCTTGGTCTACTACTTTGGTCACTCAGTCAAAGAAATCAATTAGATTTGTGTAACGTGACTTTCATGCTGTGAATCCATGCTGCCTTGGGTCCTGGGTCCCGCTGGCCTCTAGGTACTCAACAATTCTTTCTTTCAGAAGTGATTCCATAATTTTCCCTACCACTGAAGTCAAACTAACAGGACTGTAGTTTCCTGCCTCTGCCTTGCTCCCACTTTTGTGAAAAAGAATCACATCCGCCTTCCTCCAGTCCTCAGGCACCATTCCATCCTACCATGATTTTGTTAAAAAGGGTAGTCAGTGATGTCACTAGGTATCTCCTTAGTTCTTTTAGAATTCTGGAGTGAATTCCATCAGGCCCCATTGCTTTGTTCACTTTGAGTTTTAGGAGTTCTTTTAGGACCCTCTCTTCTGTGAATGGACTAGTGTCAACCCCCCCGATCAGAGTGCTTCTATTGTTTGGTTTAAGTAACACCGCTTCTTCTTCTTGATGGAGTCAGAAGAGTGGCAACTGGGGTTTATTGCAAAGAAGTGCAAGATCATGTACATAGGGAAGAGAAACCCTGAAGCCACCTATAGGCTGGGAGGAGAGTTGCTGGAGATCACAAGAGAAGAAAGAGACTTGGGAATCATCATCACAGATGACCTGAAATCATCCTAGCAGACCACTAAAGAAATAGGTAAGGCTAGGTGGATGTTGGTGTGTATTAGTAAGGGTATCACAAGTCATAAGAGGGAGGTAATAATCTCTCTTTACAAGACACTGGTTAGGCCCCATCTGGAGTACTGCATGCAGTACTGGAGGCCACACCTGCATGAGAACATTAACAAAATGGTGGCAGTCCAGGGAAGGGCAACCAAAATGGTGCAGGGACTGCATCAGAAAACATATGAGGACAGATTAACAGTGCT
This sequence comes from Neoceratodus forsteri, assembly GCA_016271365.2. Taxonomy (NCBI): domain Eukaryota; kingdom Metazoa; phylum Chordata; order Ceratodontiformes; family Ceratodontidae; genus Neoceratodus; species Neoceratodus forsteri. Next base: position 46,946,375 of record CM057455.1, read on the forward strand.
CAATATGTATATCCTAGAGCAAAGAAGGGAGAGAGGTGATATGATCGAAACATTCAAACATCTTAAAGGCATTGACAAGGTGAAAGAGTCTGACATATTTCAATATAAGAAAAATAGCAGGACAAGAGGACACAGAATGAGGTTAGAGGGAGGCCAATTAAGGGGTAATGTGAAACATAGAAACATAGACTTTGACGGCAGATAAGGACCGCTAGGCCCATCTAGTCTGCCCATTTCCCTACCTACAGGATAGGCCGCAGATCCTAGTTAATCAACAGCCTATTTCTTCCTACCCCCCACAAGAATTGCCTTATGTCTGTCCCATGCATTCTTGAATTCTTCCACAGTTTTAGACTCCACAACTTCCTCAGGAAGGCTGTTCCATGCATCTACTACCCTCTCTGTGAAATAATACTTCCTCCACATTGCCCCTGAACCTTCTCCTTCTATCTTTAAATTGTGTCCCTTGTTCTTGCAAGTCTCTTTTCTGAAAAATGCTACCCTCTTGGACTTTGTTGATTCCACTGAGGTACTTAAAAGTTTCTATCATGCCCCTCCTTCTTTCCTCAAGAGTATACATATTAAGCTCCTTTAGTCTCTCCTCAAACGGCTTCTCTTGCAGACCCTGCATCATTTTGTTGCCCTCCTCTGGACTGCCTCTATCCTGTCTATGTCCTTGCAGAGATGGGGTCTCCAGAACTGGACACAGTACTCCAGATGGGGTCTCACCAACTGTCTGTACAGAGGGATAACAACTTCCTGTTTTCTGCTGCTGATGCCTCTCCCTATACATCCCAGTATACCCCGCCCTCCCTACTGCCTTCTCACATTGCTTGCTAACCTTAAGGTCATCTGATATGATTACCCAGGTCCCTTTCCTTTTTGTTGTTGTTACTACCTCCCACCCATTGTGTATTCTTCCCGGGTTCTTGTTTCCCAGGTGCATTATTCTGCACTTCTTTGCATTGAATCCTAGCTGCCATACTTCTGACCATTCCTCCAACCTTGCCAAGTCCATTTTCATCCTTTCCATGCCTCCTTGTGTATCAATCCTGTTGCAGATTTTTGTGTCATCTGCAAAAAGGCATACTTTTCCTTCCAGTCCCTCTGCAATGTTACTGATGAAGACATTAAAAAGGACTGAACTCAATACTGAACCCTGCGGTAGCCCACTAGTAACCCCCCTTTCTTCAGAATGGACTCCATTTACAATTACCTTCTGTGTCCTGTTGTCCAGCCAATGTTTTACCAGACTACCACCCTAGGTCCCACTCCCAGGCTGGTTAATTTGACTATAATCTTTGTGTGGAACTGTGTCAAATGCCGTCTAAATTCTAGGTAGGCCATGTCCACAGCCCTCCCTGGTCTACTACTTTGGTCACCCAGTCAAAGAAATCTATTAGATTCATCTGACATGACCTTCCCACTGTGAACCCATGCTGCCTTGGGTCCTGTGCTCCACTGGCCTCTAGGTACTCGACTATTCTTTCCTTCAGAAGTGACTCCATCACTTTCCCTACCACAGAGGTCAGCCTGACAGGTCTGTAGTTTCCTGCCTCTGTCTTGGACCCACTTTTGTGAAGGGGAATCACATCCGCCTTCCTCCAGTCCTCGGGTACCACAACATCCTCCCATGATTTATTAAAAAGAGCAACCAGTGGTTTCACTAGTTCCTCCCTTAATTCTTTTAGAATTCTGGGGTGAATTCCATCAGGACCCATTGCTTTGTCCAACTTCAGTTTTAGGAGTTCTTGCAGAACCCTTTCTTCTGTGAAAGGACTGGGATCGACCCCCCCTATCTAGAGTGCTTCTGTTAATTGGATTAGGCACTTCCCCCTCCTCTTCAGTGAATACTGAGCAGAAATATTCGTTCAGTATTCCTGCTTTTTCACTGTCCCCCTCTGCCCACCCACTGTTCATTCTATTCAGCCTCACTATCCCTCCCTTTGTCTTTCTATGCTCGCTGATGTACCTATAAAAGGTTTTATCCCCTTCTTAACTGAGTTGGCTATCTTTTCCTCAGTTTGGGCCTTTGCTATTCTGACTTCCTCCTGCTTCCTTCTGCCTTAACTGGTACAGCTCTCTGTCCTGCTCCTTCTGTGTTCCTTATACTTCTGAGATGCTATCTTTTTTCTTCCTGACTTTCACAGCCACCTCTTTTGAGAACCATAGTGGCTTTTTCTTTCATTTTGATTTGTTCATTTGCTTACACAAAGGCTTGTTGCCTCTGTGATGGCAGTTTGATAATTCCCCATTGTTGCTCTACACCTCCTTCTAGCCTGTTTGCTAGTGCTTTTCTGAGGCACTCTCCCATCTTGCCAAAGTCAGCCCTCCTAAAGTCCAATACCCTCACTTTTGTATGGCTTGACTCTGTAGCTGAGTTTGATGTGAACCACACTGTTTGATGGTCACTTGTCCCCAGATGGCAACCCACTTCTAGATCTGCGATCCTCTCACTGCCCCCGTTTGAGAGTATGAGGTCTAAGATTGCTCCCTCATGAGTGGGTTCTGAAACTAGCTGTCTAATGCCTGCCACCTGTAGGGCATCAAGAATGGCCCCCGCTCTTGGATGTGGCTGCAGCAAATGTGCTCCAGTTAACATCTGGCATATTCAGGTCTCCCATCAACAGTATCTCCCCTTTCTCTTCCATTCTAAGAATGCCTTCTATCATATCCTTGTCCACTCCTTCCCCCTGACATAGGGGTCTGCACACAACCCCTGTGCGGATTGTGGTGCCCTTACCAGTCTCCAAGGTGACCCACAGTGCCTCCTCTCCTCCCTGTTTACTCTTTTGTTCAGTTGCTTTTATTCCTTCCTTTACATAGAGAGCTACTCCTCCCCCCTTCTCCCCTGCCTGTCTCTCCTGTAGGTTATGTACCCTGGTTATGTTAACATCCCAGTCATGGTTCTCTGTGTACCATGTTTCTGTGACTGCTATGATATCCAGGCATCCCTCTTCCATTAAGGCCATCAGCTCAGGGAGCTTGTTACCAAGACTACAGGCATTGGTACTCATTACCCTCCATTTCCTGATGGCCTTACTCCCTTTGCTCCCATCCCTGTCCTTCTTGCATTTGTCACTTTCTCCATTTACCCTGCCCTTCTCCTATCAACACCTCTATGTTGGTGTTGCCACACTTACCCTGATTATTTGGGGCTAGGATTTTCCTGCTCCTTCCAGTGCCTCCCCTTGGCTAGTTTAAAAGCTTGCCAATGAAGCATTAAACCTGTCACCTAGGATCCTGGTTCCCCTCCCGGACAGATGCAGCCCATCATGCCAGTATGAGCTTGCATCACTCCAGGTGGATCCCCAGTCCCCAATGAAGCCAAATTCCTGAGCTCACACCAGTTTTTCAACCACTGATTGAATCCCATGGTGCAGAACACCCTAGCCTCTCCTATGCCATAGATGGGTAGCACCTCCGAGAGGTTACCGTCGTGCTACTTGACTAAGCCCCTCCCAATTCCACAACTCTTCCTGCACTTCTCTAATCCCTTTCTTAGCCAGGTCATTTGTCCCTAGGTGGATGATGACATCCAGCTCCCTCCCCTGTGCAGCTGCTCCGCAATCCTGAGGATTCGTTCCTGTCCCTGCAAGCCATGGCGCCAGACAGGCACCTTACCTCCCTCCCTTCCTCCCCAGTTCTACCTTTCCTAACAATGGAGTCCCCACCAGAGTTGTTTCCTTCCCTGCAGGGTCCCCTGCCACCCTCCTGTGGGTCTCCTTTGTGGAGGTTCCCAGCATCCTCCTTGGTCTCCACTGTGGGTGCCTCCATAGAGGAACCACACTTTGCCAGAATGGCATAGGAATGCGAGAGGTACAATGGGAGGATGCACCTCTGTTCCACCACCCTCACCCTCCTGGAGCCCACTGTGGTCCAACCGCTCCTCTTTCTTGGCAACCTCTGAGGCAAGCGGCAGTGGCACTGGTGGTCCCTGGATGGAAGGGAGGTCCCACAAATCCTGGCCAACTCAGCCTGGAGATGAGCAACCTCCTCCCTCAGCCCAGAGAGGTGCCTGCAGATGGGACAACACCGCATCCTCCAGAACATCTCCCGGAAGACTGCTGCTCCACAGCTACTGCACCACCCCAATCATGTCTTATTTCTGGCCCCTTAACTGTTTGCAATCCTTACTCTTTCTTCTTTTTTTTTCTCTCTCTCCTTACTTTCTGCCTGTGTGCTCTTTAAGCTCCTGATTGTCCTGTTCTGAGACAAGAATATCCTATATTTTCATGATAGACCACTTACTTGCTCAGAGGCAGACCTCAAGTAGCTAGTGGGGGCGGAGGCTACTCTTGCCCTTCTAGGATGGTGGGTCCTTGGTGGTTCTGTGATCACTCACTTCCTGCCCCTAAACAGGAAGTTCTTGTTGTCAGTCAAGTTCTGTGCCTATAAAAATAGAACTAGCTTTCGGTGGGGGGGTGGAGGGGAGGGAAGGAGGGCAATATAGTCCCAGAAAAGAAGTTCAGTCACCCAGCAGTCCTTTCTCTTGGTGTCTTCTACCAAGCTATTAGCAGGAACTTTCTAAGGCAGTCTTTAAATTTAGCTTCCTTCTAGCTAAGCCACTCCCCCTACTTACCAGATCTTTCTACAAGTAATTTAAACCTTACAGCAGTTAAGTCCTTTCAGTCACCTGAGATTTACACCTAGATAACTCTTCAGACACCCATTCAGTTCAGTTAACCCAAACACACACTTTTATTTTGTATGTTAGTTTTTTTAACCTAAATTAAAGGTCAAATACAAAAGTTCTTCTACTTTAGTCCCAGCAGAGAAGTTCAGTCACCCAGCAGTCCTTTCTCTTGGTGTCTTCTGCCAAGCTATTAGCAGAAACTTTCTAAGGCAGTCTTTAAATTTAGCTTCCTTCTAGCTAAGCCACTCCCCCTACTTACCAGATCTTTCTACAAGTAATTTAAACCTCACAGCAGTTAAGTCCTTTCAATCATCTGAGATTTACACCTCGATAACCCTTCAGACACCCATTCAGTTCAGTTAACCCAAACACACACTGTTTTTTTTGTATGTTAGTTTTTTTAACCTAAATTAAAGGTTAATACAAAAGTTCTTCTACTTTAGTCCCAGCAGAGATGTTCAGTCACACAGCAGCCCTTTCTCCTGGTGTCTTCTGCCAAGCTATGTGAGGAAGACCTTTTTCACAGAAAGGGTGGTGGATGCATGGAACAGCCTACCTCTTGAAGTGATGGATATGAATACAGTGCAGGGCTTCAAACAGGCATGGGATAGGCATAAGGGAGCAATACAGATGAGTATGAATAGATAGGCCATTGACAGAATAAAGGCCTATGGCACATTCACAAGATAGAAAAAAATGGGCAGACTAGATGGGCCTTGCGGTCCTTATCTGCTGTCAACTCTATAGGCTGAATTTTCAGTCCCCTATGACCGACGCAAGCCCCCGGTGCACCAAACATATGTTGCACGGGGCTTGCATCAGTCTCCATTCTTGGCACCTGATTTTACATCGCTTGCACCAGACACAGGATCTTGGATCACATTATTGAGGTGTAACCTGCTCCACTCCCTGGCACCAAAGTCATGGTGCTTGTGCCTGAGTATTGGTGCAAGCTGCCATAAATCATGCAATCCATCACAACTGCACCCAATATTTGAAATTTTGGTGCAGCTGTGGCAAAGGCGGTTAGCGCACCACAGACTTTAAAGTCCTGTGGCGCAGGGTGGGACACAGGCCCTGCACTAAAGTTTGAAAATCCGGCCCTATGTTTCTATGTTTCTTTGAGTCTAGGAAGTGGTTTAGTCTACTGGAGATGAGTGTCTCCTGATTTTTTGAGAGAGCGGGCGTAATGAAATGGGTCTGTAGTTACCTGGTATATCAGGGTTGCCTCCTTGTGAAGAAAAGAATGCCTTGGCAAAGTCAACAAAAATCACCAACGTGAGGTGACCCTTGTACATGGCAATATGGATGTGGTTAGTGAGACTGAGGTGAGAGGAAGAGGTGGCGTGGGTGCACCTGAAGGCAGATTGAAAAGGGCTGAGAGTATTGATGGAGTCTTGGAAGTAGTTTAGTCTACTGGAGATGACTGACTCCTGAATATTTGAGAGAGTGGAAGGAATGAAATGGGTCTGTAGTTACCTGGTGTATTAGGGTTGCCTCCTAGTGAAGAGGAATGACCTTGGCCAGGTTTCAGACCTTTGAGACTGCACATTGAGCAATAGATGGGCTGAGAAGATTGACAATGGAGAGAGAGATGGCTGGGGGCAGAGATCTTAAGTAATTTAGGGTGTAGGCCATCTGGGCTCTGTTTAGTTGGGTTTCATGAGTTCAGGGCCCAGTATACTTTAGTTGTTGTGATGGGGAGGAAGGAAAAACCATTTGAGGAGTTGGAAGATGATGAGTGGATGGTTGGAGAAGGAGGCAGAGGGGAGAGGGTTGCCTGGGGGGAAGAGCATGGGTGGTGAAGAAGGGGATGATAGAGGAAGGCGTGGAGGATGGATCTGAGCCATCTGCACTTGTGAAAGAAGGGACAGGAGGGGAAGATGAACCGAGGAGGGAGCAAAGAGTTTTCCAGAATTCCACAGGGATGGTTTTGGAATCATTTAGCTTATTTCTAAAGAATAAGGCTTTTGATGAGTGCACTGCCTTCATGCAGACCTTACTCAGAGTCCTGTATTTATGCAGGCCAGCATATCAAGAGGTAAGTTTGCCAAGCCTGATCTCTGGCTTTGAAAAGGGAAATTAGCTTTTGAGTAACCCAAGGGCGATGCTTCCAACGTAAATTAAGTCTCTTAAGAGGGACATGAAGATCCCAGATTCTGAGAAATGTGGTGGTGAAAGATGTAAGAGAAGAGTCCACATCAGGAGCACGAATCCCCCCAATATGGGGGCTTACCTCAGGTGTCTCCCAGGGCCCCATCAATGCCCGCTGCCAGGCAAATATCCTACAGAGGTAGTAAATATGGTTGTTTGATCCTGTTGCATTACATGAGAGTGTCAAGCTGTGCCTCTGCACCTGTCCCTTTGAGACATTATTCAGTGTGTGTATGGTGAATGGTCTTGGCTGGGAGTGAGTGCTTCAAAGCTCACAACTGGCCTGATACTGCTTTAATTTGCTCCGCTCTGCTGTTGATAGTAGAGCAGAGGGAGCTCTGACTAGTACTGTGATTATTTGCTGCTGACTTGCTGTTATATCTGAAATAGAGTGTTTGTTTTAACCTGCCTTCTTGCAGCTTTGTTTATCTAAATGAGAATCACCATGTTTGTTCTAGGACTTCCAGAATTTGGACCAATAGGACACAGGGGGTCTCAAAGGGTCCTTAGCTTATGTGCCTCATGGGAAGGAAAAAACTATAGTTCCTGTAGTTTTTTGAGGTTGTCGCCTAAATTGAATTAAAGGGGGCATCCAAACTGTAACTGACAGCTTCCCCCAGCCAACTAGAACTCAGGAATCCCTGGAAAAGACCACAACTGTTGGAGGACAGTGTTCAGTTGGAGTTAGAGCTTGAAGAGTGAGCAGCTCAAGCTATCAAGGAGCTGCTCCAGAGAGGAGGCTAGAAGAATCAGTGGCGAGAGGCCTGACTTGTCTCCCTGCTACTGTTCTCCTACTTAGGACTGCCTGATTGCAGTAAGTGGAATAATCAGAAAAGGACTTGTGGCAGAAGGCTACAAGGTATTTGAAGGTACAGTCTAAGTTTAGACCAAGAAGAAGCTCCTGTAAAGTGATTGTCCCAAAGGTTGTGAGTGACTGATGTGTTCAAGAGGTTTGCTCAGTGAATCAACTGCAATCGAAACCAGTTTTAAACTGAACTGTCTGAAGAAATGTTAATCCACTTCTTGCTAAATGTGCTTAATGGTTATCATGGGTCAAGGCCTGTTTTGCCAACAGCCAGATAGTTGTGCCAGCTGGAGGCTTTACCAGCAAAACAAACTGAACTTTACCAAAGTGTTCATCAGCCTGGGCCTTTGCTAACCAGCCCAGACTGACTGTGTTGCACCAAAGACTGTCTTCAGCAAGTAACCAGCTTCAGGGAATCAGCCCCTGTACAGAGACAATTTGCAGGTTGTAGCTACCTGGAAGGAAAGATCATGAAATGGAAGTGTGTCATATCGGCCCTGCTTCTCCATGCTCATCTGTGATCTACATGAGGTCTCCATATTGCCAGTAGTATCATAGTCAACTGGTAGCGTGAGTAAACCCAGGGTGGCTTCCTGCAACAAGTCACATAATTATCTGTGGTACCACCTGATTGCCTTAGTAATTATTATTATTATTTTTTTTTTTTAGTCTTTGTTAACCAGGTAAGGCCCACTAGGCACAAGTGCCTGTTTTCACGGGTGACCTGGGAGCATTGGGCAGTTAAGTGACTTGCTCAGAGTCACACAGTATGCAAGTGGAGGTTGTGAGAATCAAACTCAGGTCTGGTCTGCTGGATGCAGCAAGTTCGTTCACACCTCATTTCTCTAACCTCTAGGCTATACTGCCAGCCACAGTTTCAAGAGACTGGGCCACCCGGCCAGGATTACAAATAATCAAAGCTCTGTTGTGCTAACTGCCTTCCCTTTCCATCAAGGGCCCCAACAACACCTACAATTTCGGTCACCCCCGGGCAATGCATCTGGCTAGCCAATATTCCATCTTGGGTACCTATAGTGTTGTAGAACTAATTATTTGGGACTTAAAGTGCATGCAAGAACTTGAATTCAATCAGTATAGTAATCATTTAGCTAAATTTACACCCCTTCTTTGTTCATGACCTCTGAATAAATCTGATTGTTATTTCACCTTTAACCTTGCTTATATACATATTAGTTGGATCACAGAACTGAAAGCGTGTATATGTTTTGCTAACCTTGTCTTTACAGGGGGCTTCCAATGACATTGCTGAAGGCTGGACCCTGGTGGTAAGTGTAAAGGGTGTGTGCATATTATTAATGTTATTTGCTGACCGTGTGTTAACTGCTGTTAAAGGTACATGGTCACTAGGGGGGTTTGTGGGTGGTTATAGTTTCCCAGAGGGCTATAACAGGTTAGACAGATATCTCCACTATTGTTACTATGGGTGGAGGCACCTTAATATCGAATCCAGGCCCCTCAACCTGTTAGGAGGAATACAGGCAGGGGTAGTAACCTTAAGGATAGTGTCACCTAGGGGTTACATGCAGCAAAAATGCCAGGCCAGTTCGATAGATACAGGTTGGATAGGAGGGCTTCAACATCAAAGACTTGAGTGGGAAGTACCATAGATACTTGGGGGGAGTAAGGGAGTGAGACTTCCTACAGCAAAACATTATGCAGTAGTCACTGAAAGCATCAGGTAGGGTGCCAGCAGATGTATATTTTAGAAGGTGGGATGCTAAAACCCAATCGATTAGGGAGTGGTTGGCAGAGTGGTGGTTTAATCTGGTTGGCTCGGATAGACGTTGGGTAAGGTTTTGGGCCTCAGTTTCATGGCAGATGGGTTTGGCATGTGCGGAGAGCCAATTTACATTGAAATCGGCAAGAAGTAACAGTTCACCAGCATGAGTGAGGGCAGTACCGTAGGATGGGTGGGGCGGGTGGTGCACTGGCACTGGGCGCAACCTTCAGGGGGGGTGCAATTTTCAACAGAAGCTCATTTGTTTATTAACTTGTGCTACTGCTTTTTTAAATTTATTTTGGCTTGGTAAAATGTAATTATGTCTGGCTGTCAGTAGGGGCGCATCTGCGGACCAAGGACCAGCAGGTTGGGTTGGAGGGGTCACATGAGCAGCAGACAAATAATCACGTGGTGTGGTGTTGCTGCGATGAGAAAGAAAGAGAAACTGTGGGTGGGCCAGTGCCGCCCACTAGTATAAAAGATACGGGCGGTGAACTTAGCACGGAGAGGCAGTTAAACTTGGAGTCGGACACAATGTTATTGTTCAGAGTACAACCTAGAAATAGTGACCAGCAGGCAGCAAAAAAAAGTGATAGAGTGTATGTAGGGAGAAAAGATTGGGAGAGATGATAGACAGAGAAGACAAGAGAAATCTAACATACTAACATACTATTTGCCAGCAGATTAGGCCTTATGGTCTATCGAGTCTGCTCAAACCTAGATCCTTAGTTGGGTGCCGAGACCCTTCCATCCCTTGTGCTCCAGAAACCCCTATCATCCATCCCCACCCCCCCCCGGGACAGGCCATCATCCGATACATCCACTTTCTGTGTCTGTCCCACCCTCTCTTAAAGCCCTCCACTGTGGATCTCTGAACCAGCTCACCAGGCAGAGCATTCCAAGGGTCCACCACCCTGTCAGTGAAAACCTCCTCCTCTTTTCCCCTCACCCTTCCACCTTCCAACTTCAAACCATGCCCTCTGGTGATGCCTCCCTGCTTTAGTCTAAAGATCCCTCCATGTTTACCTTATTTATTCCCTTGAGGGTACTTGAAGACCTCAATCATGTCCCCCTGTCTCTCCCTCTCCTCCAATGAAAACAGGCAGAGCTCCTCAAGTCTGTCCTCGTAAGTCAAATCCCTAGCCCTCGTGATCATCTTTGTTGCCCTCCTCTGTACCCTCTCCAGGAGCTGTATGTCCCTCTTCAAGTGTGGTCTCCAGTACTGTACACAGTACTCAAGGTGTGATCTAACCAGTCCATTGTACAGCGGCAGAATCACTTCCTTGCTCCTAGAGGTGATCCCCTTGCGATGCATCCCAACATCCTGTTTGCCTTGCTAGCTGCTCTCCTGCACTGCTCAGAGTTATTCATACATGTATCCACCATGACCCCTAGGTCTTTTTCCCTATTGAGGCTTCTAGCACCTCTCTCCCAGGGTGTACCTGTGTTTAGGGTTCCCGACCAAGATGCAACACCTTGCACTTGGTGATATTGAAATTAATTTCCATGTGTGAGCCCAGCTTTCCAGGGTGTCCAGGTCCCTTGCAGGGCCAACCTCCCCTCTTCTCCCTCAACTACTGCTCCCATCTTGGAGTCATCCACGAAGAGACTCATTTCACACCCTATACCATCCCTGATGTCCGATATGTATGCATTAAACAGGATTGGACCCAGGACCGAGCCCTGTGGTACCCACTACCAACCTCTGTAGGGTTCGAGAGCTCCCCACAGACCACTACTCTCTGAGAGGCGTCCAGCTATCCAGTTTTCAATCCATCTGACCATCAAAGGCCTACTCCCTAACCCCATCAGTTTCTCCACCAGACCATTGTGGGGGACAGAGTCAACATGCACAGTCCAAGAATAATAAATCCACAGGCTTACCCTGTCCAGTTCTGATGTTACCCATTCATAGAACTCCACAAGGTTGGTTTGACATGATCTACCTGGCACAAACCCATGCTGCCGACTATCCAGACCTCCCACCTCCCCCAAGTAAACCCCCAATCATTCCTTTAGTATACTCTCCATTAATTTTCCCACCACCGAGGTTAAACTGATGGGTCTATAGTTTCCTGGTACTTCCTTCGACCCCCCTTTATGGATTGGTACCACATGTGCCTCTCGCCAATCCCTAGGTACCCTCCCTGTCTCAAGTGACCTGTTGAAAATCTATCTTGAAGATTTTTAAGCAAAGCAATGTAGCACGTCACTGCAGTAGTCAGTCCGTCTACATTATGTACAAGTCCATCCCAGCCATCTCCCATGTTTCTGTGTGATTCTGTATTCCATATTGTTTTAAAATGAAAATTAATTCTTCAAATTTGCTTGCTGTTTAGTTTATTGTGTCTGTGTGACAGTGTCAATGAATGAAGTGTGAGTGTGTTGTAAGCGGCGCGTGGCAGTGGCGGTGCCGCAAGGGGGGATTCTTGATTGAAATTTGAAAAATGTACTGCACTTCAGTGATCAGGAGGAAGGATTGTATCTGATTTTTAATTTGATTGTGGTACTGGCTGAGGGACCCACGGCCCAGACCTAACTCAGGTGTGACAAGACAACTTAGTAGTTCGTGGGACTGGGATGGGAGTGAAGACGTTCGTGCCCTCCAGTCTGCTGCTTGTGTGCTGACTGATTGCCATGGTGTGGGCAGGCCACAGGCACCCTCACTCCAGCCCACCACATTGTCTTCTCTCATCTTGACCCGTGTTCCTCCTGCACTCCAATTCCACACCAGGGAGTCTCCCCCAGTCCCACCCCGCACTGTTTCCTTCTACTCCATGTAGGCGGGTGGTGGAGGGATGACACAGACAGTCCCAGTCAGAGCAGAGCCTGCAGTCAGACCAAAGTCATACTGTGACTCCATTGCACTGTATTGACTAGTCTCCCTCAAGTTGGTTGGTACATGCTTTTTTTCTTTATTGTACATCCGGTGGGACTGGGTGCCAGGTTACAGACACTGTGCAGACTGTGGTGTCTGAATGGCTGGTCGCATGACCCCTGAGATGGAGATGGGTCAGAAATCATCTCTAGCAACAGTCACATACAGAAGTAGCGGTGTTGTAATATTCAGTTTCCAGAGGATTCCTCAGTAAGTGCATGTGTATTTCCTTATGTCTTATGTGTACTGTGTTTTCCTAAGCCCAATTATCCCATTCAAATGTTTAGTATGCAGAAAAATAGTTTGTCACTCATACCCATGAATGCTACAAGAATCATGCATCGGCAGTGCATTGCTTTTAATAAAGAATCAGACTACCCTCCCCAATAGATTGACACATTTCCAGGGACCACACCCCTACCTAGACCCCAAAAACATAGCTGCAATGCCCCCTACTTAAAGTAAACTGTAAAGAAAATAAAAAAATACCGCCCGTCTAAATGTGCTTCTAGCCAGCCAGAGTCTCCTGACTCAGTTGGTAGCACATCCACCTATGGACCAGAAGGTTGTGTATTCTCTGCCCACACCGGGATTGGACTTGCACCTAAAATACTGGCATCAGAGTGCAGTAGTAGGGCGGGCTGAACTGCTGGGGTGTGCCGTCCTTCGGATAAGACGTTAAACCGAGGTCCTTTCTATCCATCCTGGTGTTGTCCTGGTGGGTGTCCAGGTGGAAGTAAAAGAATCGAGGAGCACTCTTTGCAAAGAGTAGGGGACATTCCCGGTGTCCTGGCCAACAGTCCCCTTCTCATAAACCGGTTCATGCAATTGTCCAGGCTGTGTGTGGGTGTTGATGTGCAATATGGCCGCCACCACACATTTAGTCACTTCACTACCAGTCTAGCATTGCATGTAAAGTGCTTTGGGATACACTGTATATGAAAAGTGCTATATAAATGCTGATTCTTTTTCCCACGCCTCAGATTCATGGCAGTATAGTTTTCCTTAAATAAGGGGCAGGGACCAACCATGTAGCAAAAGTGTTTTGTTTTTTTCTTCAAGAAAAGCCCCAAACCTCACCGCAGAGCTGGAACACGTAAACCCTCCAGAGCTTCTGGCTCTTTTCGGGGGCAAAATTTGTCTCTTGCCCAGGGCACCCAAATGCCTTCCTACGGCTCTGAGTGAGGGGGCCAGGGATGTTATGGTGGCTATGACAGAGGACACAACTGGGAGAGAAGTAGCAGATCTCTATGTAAAGGGGGGAGGTGGATGGAAAGGATAGCTTAAGGAGCAGCAGCTTATGAGAAGACGGTGCTGTAGTATGGTGGAGGAGGGGAGTGAGTTGAGTACATAGGCAGCAGCACTACCACCCTTTCCCCTTTGTCATGTCTGAGTAATGAGTAGCCTGGGAGGTCCAAGGAGGAGTTGAGAATTTTGGATGATAATCAGTCTCAGTTACTCATAGAACATCTAGGGAGTTAAGGGACAGCCAAGCCCTTATGTGGTCCATTTTAGGAAACAAGCTCCAGGCGTTTAGATGATAAATGTCAAGGCCACTCGATCTGTGGGCAGTGGTAGCAGTTGTACTGGGGTTGAGTTCAACATCACCAGCCATTTGGAGGAAAAGGAAACAGGAAAAGTGAAACCTGCAATAACGCCTTTTATTTAGGCAGTTGAAGGATCGTGTTCCCAGTTTGGCAGTGAGGGCATGACATCCATCGAGGGGCGAGAACTTTAGAGGGGAAGCAGAGGTGGGGGGAAGTGACAGGGCAGTGTGTGTGTGGAGAGGGTGGAGGCAAGGGGGGAGAGCTAAAGGCTGACTGGGGGGCAGGAAAAAGCAAGGAGGGAGAATGATGTGAGGAGTGTGTGTGTGTATGGGAGAGGGAAGAGATGAGGGGAAGGCTGTACCTAGGAGCACTGGGGAGAGAGAAGGGGGAAGGTAGGTGACTAGAAAGATAGGGAGAAAAAGATGCCGGTGGGGAGACATGCTTCTGGGGAAGAGTGCACTGGGAAAAAGGGAGTGCGCTCTTGTTATACACTGTGATCAGCTTACAGACTTGGAGAGTTTGGGGCTGGGTTGGATTATATCAGTGTAAGTGAATTATAGGGAGCAGTGTGGCAGAGAAGAACTTAATAGACTAGGTGGCAGTGCAACAGAAACTAGAGAGGAAGGCTGTAGGGTATATTAGTATGGTCTCTGCCTGAGAATTTGTTGGCATTAATAGCCTAGTGGACAGAGCACTACTGGCTACAGAAGGTTTGAGAACCAGAGACCACGGTTTGAAACCCAGGGCTTCTATGTGGGACACAGAGAAATTGGATCAGGTGGAAGGGATCAAGCTGAGGACATCATAAGCACAAAATTAATCAACAGTGATCCAACAATGAGGGAACGGGGGAGGGGTCATTTGGAAGAGCTTACTCTAACTTTTGGAAGGGGATAAAAAGTGGGCTGATGGGTTCTGACTGAACCTTTAAATGCAACTCCACCCCTGGGTGAGAGGGTGGCAGGTGCAGGTTGGTTGGGTTAGTGCAGCCACGCTGACTGCAGTACAGGGGAGCTGAACTCCCAAAGGATTCTGGTGGTAAACTACCTGATGGCTCTGGAGTGTTGGTGGGTAGGTCCTGTGTGCAGGGGAGGATGCTGATACTGGCCCTCACCCTGCGCATATGTGGGGAAAGCGTTGGGCTACATTCAGGGAAACCAGAGGGGGGGGGGTTTTGGGGTTAGAGATGAGGAGAACAATATCAGTGGGTCAGAGATGTGAAAAGGGAGAGGAACAACACTAACAGACCTGCCTTGTTTCCTCAGCTGAGTACCCACTGTAGCACCTGGAGCTCCTGAAAATTATTTTAAGGGTAAACACTGGTACCAGTGTGGTGAAGGTAGTGCCCCCCCCCAAGTACAGGTGAACAGGCTTAATAACAGCTTTAGCCTCCTTAGTTTGACTTTGGTGGAGGGCATCTTGCCCTGGAGCTCCCGCGACGATCCTGAGCCACTCCCCCGCCTGAAGTTTGAGGTTGGTGGAGGGCTTCTTGCCCTGGAGCTCCCACGACAATCCTGAGCCACCCCCCCACCTGAAGTTTGAGATTGGTGGAGGGCATCTTGCCCTGGAGCTCCTGTGACGATCCTGAGCCGCCGCCCCGCCTGAAGTTTGAGGTTGGTGGAGGGCATCTTGCCCTGGAGCTCCCGCGACGATCCTGAGCCACTCCCCCGCCTGAAGTTTGAGGTTGGTGGAGGGCTTCTTGCCCTGGAGCTCCCATGACAATCCTGAAGCCACCCCACCTGAAGTTTTAGGGTGGTGGAGGGCACCAGTCTCTGGAGCTCCAAAGGACGATCCTGGGCAGCCCTCCGCTGAAGATAACTGTCGCTGAAACCGAACACCTTGTACAGCATTCTTCTGTCCTTTGTCTGCCTTTTAAATTTGGCCTTCTCAAGCTGCTCTCGAGCGGTAGCACACAAGCTGTAGCTCTAAAATGGCAGCTCCTGTTAGTAAGCTTGCTTTGGATGCAAAGGCTTGCTTCTTGCAAGCGTGGCAAAGCACATTTAATTGGGGTGCAGTTTGCTTTCTTTGGCTGCCTTCTCCTGACTCAATGAGCCGTCCCCCTCGTTCTGCTGAGCCCTGACCTGCAACAGTGCTCGGTACTGGACTGTAGGACCTGTGTGCTCGGTTATGAAGGGCGTTTTGCATGTTACATGTCCCTACTCTGGCTAAAGTGGATTTGAAAGTGCTGATGAAATATAGATACAGTTTTGCATAGTTAAGCTGCTTATTTGTGAAAGGCTGATTCAAACTGCACACTTTTCTTGTGAATAAATTGCATTATAGTGCTTGTGCTGCATACTGTAGAGAACTGTTCTATTAGATGTATTCTCTTAAAAGTTTCAGACTGCCATTGTAAGTACTCCTACCCGTCTTCTTTCTTTGTTCCCTTCCTCCTTGAATTTGTCTCTTTGTCCCCTTCTCCTTCCCCCTCTAAGCTCCTCCAACCCACACTTGCCTATGACTGTAGCCTCCCTATATAGGACCTCACTCACCCTTTTTCTTTCTCCTTAGTTTGAGGTTGGTGGAGGGCATCTTGCCCTGGAGCTCCTGCGACGATCCTGAGCCGCCCCCCTGCCTGAAGGTATCTGTCGCTGAAACCGAACACCTCGTACAGCATTCTTCTCTCCTTTGTCTGCCTTTAAATCTGGCGCCTTCTCAAGCTGCTCTCCAGAACGGTAGCACATCAAGCTGTAGCTTTGAAACGGCAGCTCCTGTTAGTAAGCTTGCTTTGGATGCAAAGGAAATGCTGTTGCAGCGTGGCAAAGCACATTTAATTGGAGTGCAGTTTGCTTTCTTTGGCTGCCTTCCCCTAACTCAACAAGCTGTCCCCCTCGCTCTGCAGAGCCCTGACCTGCAACAGCACTCGATACTGGACTGTAGGACCTGTGTGCTCTCTTCCCTGCAGTCGCTTTGCGACTGCTCCCCGCGCCCCACCACTCCACCCTTGGCTGGCTGTAGCTTTATAGGGCTACGCCACGCCTTTAACACACCCTGTAATGCCCCACCGTAACGTCCCTGGGTGGAAAATTACTATCTCCTCAGTTTTCCATTTGCAGGTTATACTGGTCTACAACTAGAGGGCATTCTGAATTATCCTGCATCCTAACTGTTTTAAAGTAACAAGTAAAATTTTAATTCCTCTAACCCGGTCTCCTTTCAGACCTAGCTCTTCCTCGGACATTAAATATCTTGCTAAACTTATACTCGATATGGACGTTAAATACTTTGTAACCTTTCTATTTATTACAATCCTTTTTAACCCTTTTTTGGTCCAAGTCCCCGCCAGAACTAAAAAAACTTCACTGGGTTGTTTTCTAGCCATTGATCCTAGGCACAGTTCATCTCAAACACCCTTTCTTTATCCCTTTGACACCTTCTCACTTATTATTCCTCACAAACTCGCTTACCACTTAGCCTACTCCCTCCATAAACCTGTAGTTTGCAAATTTCCCCTCCCAACTCTATCCTTTCATCATAAGCTATGGCACTTCCTCCGCCTAGCATTACTTTTATCTGGGGACACTGAACAAAATCCCGGACCTATAACAATGAATCAATCACCAAATAATGTGACATGGACAGATTCAAAGGGACTATGGATTGTGCACATGAATATTAGGAGCCTTCTTCGCAATCTATCGGAACTTGAGGCATGGGTTGCACAGAACCTTCCTGACATACCATGCCTATCATAAACCTGGTTAAAGCCCTCTACTGCTAACCATTTGTGTGCCTTACTCAACTACAATCTTATCAGGCAAGATAGAACCGCCGCTAAGCGTGGAGGTGGGGTTGCTATCTATTACAAACAGCACTTGCTGCTAGGCCAAAATGTTCTTCCTGCCCTATCCCTTTGTGAAGCTATCCATGCTACACTCCTACTAGGTTCAAAGAAATTGCATTTAATCTGTGCCTATAACCCCCCTGCAGGAGGGTTAAAAGGCCTAGAAGAACTTCTCCCACTAATTGATAGTACCACTGATCTTAATGAAGTCCTAGTATTGGGTGACCTAAACCTAAACTGGGCAAGTAAAGCGTCTCAAGCCCTCCATACCTTAGCACAAAGTCACAATTTTCATCAGTTGATCTCTGACCCTACCAGGATTAGGGTCCCCTCGCAGTCTAGCACGCTTATAGACTGGATCCTTACAAACCGCCCTGATAACATTAGCTGTGCAGGTACTTTTCCAGATGTAATCAGTGATCACTCCCCGATCTACTGCACGTGGAGCTCATATAAAAAAACATCTCTGCCCCCAAGACTTGTAACTTTTTGCAATCTTGCCAATTTTAACCCTTTTCACTTTATTAATGACCTTTCCATGATTGACTGGTCCTCCATTCATAATGCATCAGATGTCCAGTCCGCCCTTGACAGCTTCCTCACAATATTCCATTGGCTCCAAGACTTCCATGCTCCATGGATCACCAGTCGCTTTCGAGGCACTCAGACGAAGTGGCTTACTAAAGATCTACTAACCCAAATTAGGGCCAGAGACAAAGCCTGGAGTCTTTTTAAGTCCACAAGGCTGGAATCTGACTACTGCCATTACCGTTCATTGAGGAATGCCTGCAAAAACAACATCCATCTATCCAAAAGTACCTTCTGTAGGAACCTGCTAATAAACGCCTCTGGTGATGCTAAGAAATTCTGGACTACCATAAAAAGTATCATTGGTTCTAATCAAAAGTCCCATACAAATAGTATGTTACTTAACGGTATACACTGCAACAACCCGTTAACCATAGCCAATACCTTTAATAACCATTTCTCAGATTTATCCAGCTACCTGTCCTCCTTCCAAAATGCTAGCACTGCACTGCCCCCTTGTGACACCAAACCACTACCCTCAAACCCCCCTTACAGGTTCCGGATCATTCATAAAAGAGAAGTTGAAAAGCTACTTCTTACCATCAATGACAACAATAGTCCTGGGTCTGATGGTCTTAATCCAAGGCTGTTGAAAGCAGCAGCCCCCTTTATAGCCTCCCCAGTAACCACAATTTTTAATATGTCCTTATGCCGTGGTATAGTCCCAACTATATGGAAAATTGCTAAAATCACTCCTATTCCAAAGAAAGGAGACCAAAAGGAAATAAAGAACTATCGTCCCATCACTATACTGTCTATCTTAAGCAAAATTTTGGAAACACTAGTCACCACACAAACAATTGGATATCTCCAAAAACAACCTCCTTTCCAGTTCCCAACACAGTTTCCATAAAGGCCATAGTACCACCTCTGCCCTGCTAAAGCTGACTAGTGACAGTAACTCAGCCATGGACCTAGGCCTCTTGACTGGAGCAGTTTTTATTGACCTAACTAAAGCTTTTGATCTGGTAAACCACTCACTCCTGTGTAAACTACAGTCCTTTGGTTTCTCCCCAGATACCATAACCTGGTTTGAGAGCTACCTGACCAACAGGCAATAGGCCGTGGTCTTTAACTCTGCAATTTCGGATCCTGCACCTATCCACATTGGAGTGCTACAGGGCTCTATTCTCGGTCCTCTACTCTTCACAATCTTCATCGATGACATCCCTTCAGTCATACCGAATTGTTCATCTCTGCTCTACGCAGATGATCTGGTTATTTATCACAATGCGAAAACTTCAATCTCCCTACACCATCCCCTTGCATTGGATTTCGTGAGCATCAAACCTGGCTTACTCATAATAAACTTGTCCTAAATTCTAGCAAATCTTACTCAATGGTGTTTGGCTCCCAGGCCAGACTCAAAACTAATCCATATCCCCTTATCATCTCCTGTGCGGACAGCTCTCCTCTACCCTCAACCAAATCTTTCAAATATCTTTGTGTCACCCTGGACGAATCACTTGACCTTGACCTTCATATCTCTACTATCTGTAAGTCAGTAAATGCTAAGCTAGGAAGTGCCTATTGTACCAGCTATGCACTTACCCCTCAAGCCAGACTAGCAGTGGTTCAAGGTTTCCTTCTACCAGCTCTAGTATAGCGCGCCGATCTTCCTATCTGCATCTAAATCTGCCCTTCATAAATGGGACATCACCTTACAATAACATCTGTCGCTATGCCTGTGACCTCACCGCTTCAAGCAACATTGCCACCTTTAGAAAATTCAAATGGCTTAGCCCATCCGCCTATCGCCTTCAGACCTTTGGATCATTAATTGACTCTGTCATCACAACAGGTCTCCCCCTATCCCTTTCTTCTGCACTGGAAACTCAACCTCCTATTCATGAATTACGATCTACTGTTAAAGCCCTTCTGCGTGTGCCAAGATGTAGAACAAAAATGGGCACTCGCATGTTTTTCTACACTGCTCTGAAATACTGGAACTCTTTACCCCTCTCCATCCGTCAAACAAACACCCATGCTATCTTCAAGAAACGACATTGTGAACACCTTCACACCCTACATCCCTGCACTTGTTTTAACCCACCTTGAACCCTTACTAATGCTTGCTCTCTCCCTTATCTTCATCCTATCTACCCCCTTTTTTACCCTTTCTCTACTTATGATCTTTATCTGCCACGCTCTTTCATCCCCTCTTTCCTCCTTCTCTCTCCCTCTCTACCTTTTACGGCACTTACTGCACTGTAACTTACTACCTTCCATGTTGTTTTCTTCTTTTTGATACCAATCCTGTTTTCTCCTTCTGTATTCATGGTATCTTATCCTTCACCATTCAGTATGTCAATGTACTTACTACACACTGCTTTTACCCATTTGTATTGTTTTCATGTGCTGCGCCACATGTTTATTGCTTTGTCTGTAAACTGTTTTCTCCTGTGTCATGCCTGAAAATAGGCATTGTTTGCCTCGTGCACTTACCCGTTCACCAAAAGCAAAATAAATAAATAAATAAAAACAGGAGTAATAACAGGATTAACAAGCATTTGTCAATGCCAAATGCTGTCTTGCTGGTGTTTGCATTGGTAGAGCAGGAGTTAGAGAGATGTATAACAAATAGCAGTGAAGTATAAAACCAACATCAACCCCATCCCACCCTGTATAGAGTGACAAGCATTGAGGTGTGCCTTTGGGTTGGCCATAATGCTCATGCCATTTCACCTCACCCTACCCTGCAGACTCTGACAAGTGTTGTGTTGTGCCTTCGATCATTGGGCCTTATGGTCACCCCATTCCATAAGGAAGTATGTGGAGATGGGTGTAGTATAGGAGAATGGGGTGAACTTTGGGTCTGAAGAGCGCAAGGCACACCTTGATGCTTGTCACTGGATGTAGGGTGGAGGTGGGGTGGAGTGGAATGGCATGAGCATTACAGCTGGCAATCTAAAGGCACACCCCTGATATCTGTCAGTCGAAACAGGGTGGTACATTATGGTTAGAAACCCTAACACCTTGGGTGTTTGTTGGCATTTGCACTCCAAATTTTCAACATGACCTCTTTGTGAGCCCACCTCATGAAAGCATTTGGGACCTCTGCTAATGAACAGTGGCACTGTGATTTTGCTAATCTGTCCCAAATGTTGATTAGTAACACAATTATTTTTTGAAATCTTTCACTAAATTTTGAACATATGCATTTTGGGATGTCTGCTCATGAACAGTGCCTTTATGATTTTTCTAATCTGTCCTGAACATTGATTTCCCACAGCAACCGCGCCATTGTGCGCCGAATGTGCGCTGAATGTGCGAAACCACATTTCAGGCAGGATGTGAAGAGCTTGGGTTTGAAGAGCTCAATCCTGGGCTCAGTAAGGAGGTCAGCTGACAGGGAATTTAGCCACAGTGGTGCCCTATAACCACGGGATCTCTAGCCATGCTTGGTGTGCTGGAAAGGGACTTTGAATGGGTTGGTGTTAGTGTCTCTAGTTGGCCTCATGGATTCTAATGGGCTGAGCAAAGCACACACTCCTAGTGGCAGCAGGCCAAGGGCAGCTTTTTAGGCCAAGAGACAACCTGGTATTGAATTTGATTTTCCAGGTCTAACCAGTCAGATAAAGAATAGAGCTGACAGGTATGGGTCAAACAAGGTGTGCCTAGTGACAGTCTGTATGCCTTATTCAGGGTGGTAGCTATGCATTTCAAGGTAATGTCAGAAACCGCACTATAGATAGCAAGGCCGTAGTCTATACAAGAAAAGACTGAGCTAGTTATAGTGAGTTGGAGGGCATCATCTGTGAGACAGGGCCGGTGCTGGTGTAACTGCCCAAGTCTGAGATAGGCAGACTTGGCAACAAGGTTGACATGGATGGAGTAGGAGAGGGAACTGTCTAGGGTGATGCCAAAATATTTAAAGATATAGACCATCTCAAGAGGTTCATTGTGTTTGTTCCTAATGTTTAATTTAGATGACGTGTGCCGGTTATGAGTTGAGGCAAAGAGCATCATCTTCATTTTTTTATTATTTAAGGGTAACTTGGTGTCACAGAACCAGTCTTCAATGTTTGTGAAGACATTCTGCAATCGTTGTTCGAGGGTTATGGAATCGGGGTGGCTGGTGTAGATGATGGCATTGTCTGCGTAAAGAAGGAATTGGTATTGACATACTTAGGGGAGTTGATTTATGAAGAGGCTGAACAACAGTGGACCCTAGATAGATCCCTGGGGAACTCCTGTACACACACATAGGGTATCTGTGAGAGTATCTGCAATTTTTACTTGCTGCACCTGACCAGAGATGTAGCTCCTGAACCAGAGGAGTGAGTCTGATGATATACCTAAGGCACCAAATTGGAAAGGAAGGGGTACATGGTTAACTTATCAAAGGCCTTGGTGAGGTCTATAAAGGTAGCATCCACTAAGTACTTTCAACTGAAGGCATCATGTATGTATCCCATGAATTCCATCAGTGTGGTTGTATTACTATGAAGCTTTCTAAAGCCACATTGTTGTTGGCATTGCAGCTGATATTTATTGAAAAGTTCAACGAGTTGATTGTAGACGATTTTCTCGAGTGCTTCTGAGATGAGAGGAAGAATAGCTATAGGACAATAGTTTGTGTGGATTGACCTGTCACCACTTTTGAGAACAGGGACAACTACTGCTGCCTTCCATAGCTTAGGGAATTTAGTGGATATGAGAGACAAACTGAGTATTTTAGTGAGTGGTGCCAGTAGCACATCCAGGGTGAGGGAAATAAGTTTAAGGTCAAGCCCATCACCACTAAACCTAGTCTTACTGATTGCTTTTGAGAGGAATTACTTTGCCTCAGTTTTTGTGATTATTCTAAGGTAGAATGCCTATCCACAAGGGCAGCTCGCGCGAGGAGCCAGGAAATTATAGACCAGTATACTTGACATCAGTGGTGGGCAAAGTGATGGAGATCATCTTAAAAGAGAGGCTGGAAGTGTTTCTGGAGGCATGGGGCCACCTGAGGGCCACCTAGATGATCACCAGCATGGCTTTGTTCAGGGTAAATCATGTCAGACCAACCTGGTGGAGTTCTACGATTGGGTGACGAGAGTGCTGGATCAGGGCAGACCAGTGGATGTCCTCTTTTTTTATTTGAAAATTTTGTTAACCAGGTGAGAACACTGGAACCAGTCCATTTTCAGGTTCAACCCAACAGTCTTAATAGACTTCAACAAGGCTCAGTGCCACATCCCAGGCTGCTGGAGAAGCTGAGGGAGAAAGGGGTGGGGTAGGGATGGTCAGGTGAATAGGGAACTGGATAACAAGGCATTTTCAGAAGGTTATGTTTGGGGGGAGGTTTCATCTCCTAGGAGGGTCATTAGCAGGGTCCCACAGGAATTGATGCTGGGTCTACTGTTTAACACTTATATCCCAGATATCAGAAGCAGTATGAGGAGTGAGATGAGCCTCTTTGCCAATGACTCAAAGCTGGAGGGCAGTGTTTGATGGGGCGAAGGGTAGATTAGCCCTTCAGGGGGACCTGGAGACTCTGGAGGGGTGGTCACACACCTGCAAACTGAGGTTTAACACTGAGAAATGCAGGGTTTTCCACCTGGGGGCCAGGAACCCAACTCATGTGTACACCTTGGGAGGGGAGACATTGCAGGCTTTGAGAGGGGGAAGGCCTTGGGGTGGTTGTGGATGCCAAAATGGACAACTCAGAGCAGTGTAGAAGGATTGTGGCCCAAGCAAATAAAATGTAGGGGTGCATAAAAGGGAGATAACCTCGAGAAGCTGGGTGGTGCTCCTTCCATTGTATAATTGCCTAGTTAGACCACAACTTGAATACTGTATACAGTTTTGGCATCCATACATAAAAAGGGATATTGCTCTTCTGGAGTGGGCTCACAGGAGGGTGACCAGGATGATACAGGATCCTGGGAGAAATCCTATGGAGAGAGATTTGAGGAGTCCAACCTATACTCCTTGGAGGAGAGGAGAGACAGAGGGGATATGATCGAGGTCTTCAAATATCTTAAGGGAGTAAATAGGGTAAGCCAGGATAAGGTGTTCCAGCTTAGAGAGGTGGGGGTCACCAGGGACCTCCCAATGAGGCTGGTTTTTGGGAGACTAAGGGGGGAGACAAGGAGATGCTACTTCACTGAGAAGATGGTGGAACCCTGGAATGCTCTGCCCATGGCACTGGTGGCTGTAACAACTGTGGAGGGGTTCAAAAGAGGCTGGGATAGGTATGGGGAGGGTGCATCTGAGAACCCAATCAAGGGATGGGGTGGGGGATTTCATGGGGAGGGTGGGGGAAGCCGCAACAGTACCCTGACTAGGTGCTGATCACCAAGTAGACTTGATAGACCACAGGGCCTTCTCTGCTGTCTTCTTAGTATGTTAGAATGATGGTATTTGGTTAGTGGATGTTGTAGCCAGCATAGTCCTGGTCTTGACATCATCTAGGTTAAGCTATTCGGGGAGGAGTACCTCACTAAGGTCTGTGAATGAATTGTTAAGTGCATTACCTATGGTCATTGGGTTCTGAGTGATGGTCCCACCTAGTTTCAACATGGCTGAACTGATTTACCTGGCATTCTGGTGAGTATTATTATGTTTTCCAGGACTTACAACTGTCCCCCCAAGAGGAGTAAAGCTCAGATCTAAAGTGGTTGGCCTTTACCTGATGGATGGCTTGGGTACATTGTTTCTGGGCCATCTTGTAGTTCTGGAGGTCAGAAGGTGTTCCTGTGCTTTTTAACTTGAGCCTGAGATTGTCCCGGGCACATAACTGACTGTGGAGGTGCGGGGTTATAATAATAATAATCATCTTTATTTCTATAGTGCATTTAAAAAATCAAAGCACTGTACAATTTTTTCAATAAAAAACATTAAAACAGATAAAATAATAAAAACAATCCAATTTTAGACTACATACCAATATACTTAAAACAGATTATGAGGTAAATGCCCCAAAAGAAAGATGGTACAGATGGGTCTTTAAGGTCATCTTAAAGCTCTCTACGGTCTGGCACTCTCATATCTGATGGGGTAGAGTTCCACAGCATTGGGGCTGTGTACATAACAGAAACACAGAAGCCTAGAAGTTGACGGCAGATAAGGACCACAAGGCCTATCCAGTCTGCCCATTTCTTTTTCTATCTCATAAATGTGCCATCGGCCTTTGCTCTGTCAATGGCCTATCTATTCATACTCATCTGTATTGCTCCCTTATGCCTATCCCATGCCTGTTTGAAGCCCTGCACTGTATTCATATCCACCACTTCCTGAGGTAGGCCGTTCCATGCATCCACCACCCTTTCTGAGAAAAATAACTTCCCCACATTACCCCTTAATCGGCCTCCCTCTAATCTCAAGCTCTGTCCTCTTGTCCTGCTTCATTTCTTATACTGAAACATGTTAGACTTTCACCTTGTTAATGCCCTTAAAGTGTTTAAATGTTTCAATTATATCACCTCACTCCCTCCTTTGCTCTAGGATATACATATTGAGTTCAGTTAATCTGTCCTCATATGTTTTCTGATGCATTCCCTGCCCCATTTTGGTTGCCCTTCTCTGGACTGCCTCAATTTGGTTAATGTCCTTGTGAAGGTGTGGCCTCCAGTACTGCATGCAGTGCTCCAGATGGGGCCTAACCAATGTCTTGTAGAGAGGGATTATTACCTCCCTCTTACGACTTGTGATACCCCTACTAATACACCCTGACATCCCTCTAGCCTTACCTACTGCTTTAGAGGTCTGCTTGGATGATTTCAGGTCATTGGTGATGATTACGCCCAAGTCTCTTTCTTCCCTTTTGACTGCCAGCATCTCCCCTCCCAGCCTATAGGTGGATTCAGGGTTTCTCTTCCCTATGTGCATGATCTTGTACTTCTTTGCATTAAACCCCAGTTGCCACTCTTCTGACCATTTTGCCAGCTTATCCAGCTCTCTTCTCATTCCGCCCACCCCATCTGGATCATTTACTCTGTTGCACACCTTGGCGTCATCTGCAAACAGACAAACCTCACACTCCAGTCCATCTGCAATGTCACTGATGAAGATACTGAAAAGGACTGGCCTCAGGACTGATCCCTGAGGTACCCCACTTGTGACTTGCATCTCTTCTGACTGTATAGCATTTACCACCACTCTCTGTTTTCTGCCCGTCAACCAGTTTGCCACCCAGTTGACCAACATCTGACCCACCCCAAGCCTACCCAGCTTATTAATCAATGTTATACGTGGAACAGTATCGAAAGCTTTGCTGAAGTAAAGGTAGGCAACATCAACTGATCCCCCTTGGTCCACCACTCTGGTTACCCAGTCAAAGAAATCTATGAGATTGGTTTGACAGAACCTTCCTTCTGAAAACCCATGCTGTCTTGGATCCTGTGCTCCTATGGATTCCAGGTGTTGCACTATCCTTTCCTTAGGGAGTGTTTCCATAATCTTGCCCACTACTAAGGTAAGACTGATTGGTCTGTAGTTCCCTGCCTCCTCCCTGCTACCACTCTTGTAAAGCAGGATCACAGGAGCCCTTTTCCCGTCTTCTTGGACCTCTTCTGTGCTCAGAGATTCACTAAACAGTTCTGATCATGGCTCTGCAAGTTCCACCCTCAGCTCCTTTAGTACCCTGGGATGTATGCCATCAGGTCCCATTACCTTGTCCACCCTGAGCTTATTGATCTCTTGTAGGACCCTTTCTTTTGTGAAGGGACTCATGCACACCTCCCTCCCCACTGTGTTCATGGTGCTGAGCTGTAGGCCCTGCCTTAACCTCTCCTCAGTAAATACTGAGCAGAAGTATCTATTTAGGTTAGATGCTTTTACATGGTCCTCCTCCTCACATGCTCTCTTATACCTTTTGATCTTAGCAATACCCCATCTGGACTTTCTCCTTTCACTAATGTATCTATAGAATGTCTTGTCACCTACGTTTACTGTTCATGCTAGTGTTTCCTCGGTTTGGGCCTTTGCCTGCCTTACTGCCTTCCCTGCTTCCCTTAAGGAAGTTTGATATGCCTTCCTATCTTCGTTCTGCTGCATTCCCTTATATTTTCTGAATGCCAGCCTTTTGGCTCTGACCTTTTTACTACTGCTTCTGAGAAAAAAAGTGGTTTCTTCTTCTTTTGCACTTCCTTTTCTCTCTAACACAATGGGATATTGCTTTAAGTATTGCATCCTTAATGCTTGCCCGCTTTGCCTGTGCCCACTCACCTGTATTTCTTCTTGCCAGGGCTAGCTTAACTCTGTTGGCCATCTTAATGCCTCTCTTGGTTGATAATAGGCAAACCGGTTTCATTAAAGGTAGGCCGGCAGCTGATAATACCTGAAAAGTTTTCCATATTCAGCAAACGGCTAATGGATCAAGGATTGATTCTGGTTTGTAATCTTTAGAGGTGGAAAAGGCCTTTGATAAAGTCATATGGTCTCACAAATTTAATTCCTTAATTCCACATGGTTTCCCTGACAACTTCATTCAATGGGTTAGAGTGTTATATGTCAACTTATCAGCTTCTGTAATAACAAATGGAATGACCTGAATTCATTTTTTACTCCTTAGAGGTACTAGACAAGGTTGCCCTTTATCTCCACTACTCTTTGATCTTACTATTGACCCCTTGGTAAGGAGACTAGCACAAGAGGAGTTCATAAAGGGTATCTTGCTACAAAATAAAAAAAAATTGATCTCCTTATATGGAAGCACCAAGTTTTCTCATCATTGACAATGCTGACCTCCCCCACAGCGATGGCACAATACCAACATAAGTATTGTGGCACCTGTTCTACAGGTGTTTTCTGTAGGGTTCTGCACCCCCCACACCCCACATGTGGGGGGTTCTTCCCCCACCCCTCTGGACTTTAGGATTCCAACTTCAGGTAGGAGTTGGTCCGAGGAGGGGACGGAACACTGAGGGAAGGTGAAACAAGGAAAAAGGACCATTACTGCGAATACCACTGTAATGGTCTTTTGTCCTGTTTCGCCATCTGGGTGCCAACAAAAAGGGGTGCACCATCTTATATGCAGATGATATTCTTCTCTCAGTGCAAGACCATAAAAATTCCTTACCCAGGATCTTAGATATTCTAAGTGAGTTTGGGAAAATATCAGGTTACACACTTAATAGAGAAAATTCACTTTTTTCACCATTAAACTGTGCTGTACTAAAACTGTTATAACTCGTAAGGGTATAATATGAGAATGAGAAGGTATAAAGTATCTTGGCATTAAGCTCTGTAGAATGCCAGAGAAAACTCTTGCAACCAATCTTAAGTCGCTTAAACTTAGTATTTGCAGCTCTCTGGCTAAATGGAATTATTTACCACTAGGATTTTGGAGTAGGATGGAAGCAGTCAAAATTAATATTCTATGAAAGACCCTCTTCATATTTCAAATGCTTCCTTTTTTATACCTAAGAAGTGGTTTTCTGACTTACAAAGTAACATAAATAGATTTATATGGAGTTATGAAAGAAACAGAATGTCTCATATTAAATGATCTTTCAAGCAGAGCATCTCAGCTGGTTAAATGGTTTACCATGTCAAATAGTTTAGGTGAAACACCTGAGTGATTAAGTATGGAAAAAAGTACTGCTGAAGTACGGGGAATAAATGTTGCTGTTTTAATCTTTGCCAAACCCACCCAGATTATTCGGAACAGATTATAATGGATAACATTAGATTATTTAAAATTAGTCAGAGGCTCTTGAAAACTGATATAAAATTCTCTACTGTTCAACTTTTATGGAAAAATCCTAACTTTATGTGTAATGGCAAGATATTACGGTTTCACCATTAGCAGTCAAACAGAATTAACATGGTTAGTGACATTTTAAAAAATGGAAATCATAGATTATATTTGGAACTTTCTCAGACTTGTAGTCTAAATCTTCAAGAGCAGTCCACATACACTTCATTATCGGGAGCAATATTACTTTTTTATGATAACTGTCTACAGAGGTCCAACACGAATGAGAACACCAATGCCTTTCTAGACCACTCTAGGCTGTGCCCATCTATTTCTACTTTTTATAATTTTTTTATAGAAGTAGTTAGGAGAGTGGATAATGAGAATGTTAGATAGTGGTCTCTGGACTTAGGTAGAGAAGTAGATCAATGGAACTGGGCAAAAGCCAGGAATGGCTCCCTCAAGACCTTTAAAACAGTCAACATGAAGTTAGTCCAGTTCAGATCTTTACATGATGTATATTATTCACCCATGCATACATTTAAAATGGGTTTAAGGGCTAACTCCACATGTAGCAATTGTGGTGAAGAAAATGCTAACTCAATACACACATTCTGAGAGTGCAAACGTATACATGTAGTTTAGAAAGAGGTGACTTTTTTTAAAAGACATAACGTGGCTTGAAACCAAACTTTAACATTGAAACTTTCCTCATAGGGCACTTTGGTGAGCATTTTAATTGGTCTAAAGAACAAATATCCACCATACTGCTTATTTCTGCTTCTGTTAAAAATACCATACTTTCTAAATGGACAGAAGAAAAAACACCTTCCTTCATTGAGTGGAAGAATGAATGTCTAGAAATTCTCCGTCTAGAGAGATTTGCTCATTGGATGTTAGGACATGATCTAAGCTTTATCGCCAAATGGAATACAATATATAACATTTTCTCTGATAAAATAATCCATTAGAAAAATAAACATCACAAATGCATTACATTCAGAATTGTGCACCATCTCTTTATGGAAAGCTGGTTTCTTATACTTCCTATTAATCTTCCTCTTCATTTCTTATATTTCCCTTCATTACTTCACTCTTGTCTTTCCTTTTCTGTTAATAATACTTGGTACTAGGTACTAGGTACTAGGAAGCAGGGGAACTATTGTTGATAGTCATGCTAGAAAGAGAGTGGTCACAGAAACAATCTATAAGATGTCTATGGAACCTTTATGTAAAGTAAGATACTTATGTTCTTCACATTGTTCTCTCCTATTACACTAGGTTGAATTTAAATTTATGTACTATTTACATTCTTTTTATATTTACTGTAACAAGTTTATTTTAAAGTCAACATTTAGATATTAGTTTATATTTAAAGTGTTTTTTTTTCATGATATGTTAAAAAGACTTTAGGATTGTTCTTGATAAGGTAGAGCATTATTGTTATATAATGACTGGTCAGCAAATTTTTACATTGCCTGACCAAGTTATAATTCCGTATTATAACTCTTGAGATATAACGGGGAACATGCGCTGAGTCAGTCACGAAAACGGGCTCCCTGATTGGCTCTGCGTGTGGTCTGGGGTGGGCTTTCAGTTAAAAAAACATGGCGGCTCCTTACTTGCTTAGCGAGGAGCTGCCAGAGCAAGCATTCCCATCGCTTTTTAAAAAAATAATAGAATATGTCTTATTGATAATGCCATTTAGAAATGGCAGCATGTCTCTCACTCACTATCTGGATGATCCTGCCATTCGGTGGCCACAAACAACAGGCAGTAGCAATGGGAAGACACATGCGGTAAGATCACAACCACAAAATAAATGCTAAGATATAAAACAAAAAATTGCTGACCAGCAATTATATTTAATAAAGGATGGGGAAGTGTTTTCAATTCGAAATTAATAGTTGCCCTCAGTGTGGGATGCCTTAATAAACCCATCGAGCTTTGCCTTCGGGGTTTATGTGGCATCCCACACCTCGTGCAACCATTAATTTCTCATTAAGCACACTTCCCCATCCATTATTGTATATGTTATAACTTACAGCAATATATATGATATGTTATGTATATTAATATTGCTTTTAAATTAATAAAAAATGTCATTGAGAAAAAAGACTACCAGGGCATTTCTGCTGCTGTCACTCTGTGTTGGCACTAGGGGTCTGCTGCGCCTTTTGAAATGAGCCCATAATGGTTATGCAGATAGTCCCTTAATGCATTGCATGCCCAATGACCTATGTTGCATGCCTGGACTAGCTATGACTCACAGGCACCCTAGTGTAAGCCCCTTCCCTCTAAGCGTAGGGGTACCAGTTGTTATGGGGAGGGAAGGGGCCACAGACCAGAAACACTCCATGACACTTCTCACTGCTGAAGCACATAGAAAAGATGTGGCCTACCTTACAACGTCTTCAAATGGCATACAGCCTGCCTCTTCCCCAGCCAAATCTTTCAGGCCCAGTGGCAGTGGAAACAGAATCAGCACCAGATTCTGGTAGTGACAGCTGCTATGGTCCCTCCAAACTGGGAGGGGGGGGGTCCAGGACTGTTCTTATTTTAAATAAATAAAAAAAGTACTGCCATCATACAGCTGAGCTTGGGTGGTGCTGCATCACATGGAAGCGGCTTACCTGCACATAGCAAAGTCCAAAGCAAGAACATGGTTTGCACACAAAAGGAAACAGAACCACTTGTTAATTTTAAATATTTACTTAGTGCTTCATGGAAATCTCAACAAATGCTTTAGGTAACAGAACTTCCTGGTTGCAGACAATCCCCCATGGTTGTCCAATGAGCTCATAATATGTATGGTAGGAGCTCACGACCCGATCAGTTGGCAGCTGGTTGTGACAGGGTGAGGAGGGCTGTACCAGTCACTAGCATGGGTCAGGTTGTGTGTAGGGGGGGTGCAGTGAGAGGGTCCTGCCTACTAGGGTGGGGGGCCTGCTACACTATGGAAAATTTGTAACAGGGAATTTTGGACAGGGATAGGCATCTTGTTTTTAACAATTGGGGTTCAGGGACTGGAGAAGGGGTTGGGGGTCCTCTACACAATGGAATACATTTTTTTCTGAAGTGGCATCGGGGACCTGGACAGGGTGGGCTCCACTATACATTGGCATAATGGGAGTTTTTCTGAACTGGAATTGGAGAGCTAGATGGGGTAGGGGTCCACTATACATTGGCATAATGGTTTTTTTGCTGAACTAGCACTGGGGAGCTACATGTGGTGGGGGATCCACTATACATTGGCATAATGGGGTTTTTCCTGAACTAGCACTGGGGAGCTACATGTGGTTGGGGATCCACTATACATTGGCATAATGGGGGTTTTCCTGAACTGGCACTGGGGAGCTAGACAGGGTGGAGTCTCCTAAACAATGGTACTATGGGTTCTGTTTTCTTATATTGCATGGGCTACAGTGAATGGGGCTGGGGGGCAGGCCGGCCCGGTGCATCCTGCCAGGCACAGGCATGCAAATGAGCCCATAATGGGCATGCATGGGGGCCATTTGCTCCATGCATGCCCAATGGGCTCATCTGCATTTCCAGGATGAATATCACCTTTGGGGATGCAGCACATCTGGGATGCACTGGCACATACCCCATTGGCAGTATTCAGACCATCCCCAGGATGTGCTGGGTGCCTTGTGAGCTGCCCCCCATTTTGCGCCACCCACCCAAGTTACAATATTCATATAGGATGTGTGATCTATTGGGATTGTGCATCTTGTTTGAGTATATCATTTGGTTGAGCCAGAGCAACTTTCTGGGTGGCTCATCTAGATGCGCCACGTATCCCCCTGTAATCCCCCCCACCAATTTGGGATTTACCTTAAGTGTCTTCCTGAGCTCCATCCATGCCCACTGCCAAGCAGACATCCTTCCTAGATAGTAAATCCAATGATTTTTTTTTTAATCCTGTTGATTAATGTGAGAGTGCCATTCTGTGCCTCCGCAACTGTCCCTTTAAGTTCTTAGCCAGTGTGAGTACAGTAAATGGTCTGGGCTGGGTCCGAGTGCATCAAAGCTTGTGACTGACCAGACACTGCTTTAATTTGCTCCACTCTGCTGTCAATAGTAAAGCAGAGGTAGCTTCAACTAGTACTGTAATTATTTACAGCTAACTTGCTGTTATATTTGCAAGAGTTTTTGTTCTAACCTGCCTTCTTGCAGCTTTGTTTATCTGAATGGAAGCCACCATTTTTAGTTTGGGACTTCCAGAATTTGGACCAATGGGACACGGGGGGGAGCCTTGAAGGGTCCTTAGATCAAGTGGCAGTATAGCACAGTGGTTTAAGGCTCTGAGCTGCAAATCTGGAGACCTGGGTTTGAATCCCACAGCCCCTGCTTGCATACCGTGTGATCCTGAGCAAGTCATTTAACTTCCCCGTGCTCCCAGGTCACACCTGTAAACCAGCTTTCAGCTTCATGTGCCACTCCTGGTTAAACAATTGGAAAAAAGTGCCTCATGGGAAGGAAAACTGTAGTTTTTGTAGATTTAAGGTTAAACTGAACTGAAGGAGGCATCCAAACTGTGACTGACAGCTCCCCCAGACAAGCAGAATTCTAGAAACCAAAGGAAATCCTAGAACTGTTAGAGGACATGGTTCAGTTGGAGTTAGAGCCTGAAGAATGGGCAGCTCAAGGATTCAAAGAGCTGCTTCCAGGAAGGCACCTAGGAGATTTGGCAGGGTAAGGGCCTGACATGCCTCTTTACCACTGTTTTCCTGCTTGGGACAGCCAGACTGCAGTAATTGGAATAATCCAACCTGTGACTTTTACTTGTGGCAGAAAGCTACAAGGTATTTGAAAGTACAGCCTGAGATTTGGACCGAGAAGCAGCTCCTGTGAAGCGATCAGCCCAGAGGTTGTAAGTGACTGAACTGATGTTCGAGAGGTTTGCTCAGTGAATTGACTGCAATAACAACCGACCTGAATACTGAATTGAGAGTTAGAGAAGTTAATGTTGTTCCTGTTAAATGTGCTGAATGTTTAGCATGGATTGTGGCCTGTTTTGCCAGCAACTAGATTATTATGCCAGCTGGAGATGTCACCAGCAAAACAAACTGAACTATGCCAGAGTGTTCATCAGCCTGGGCCTTTGCCAACTCAGCCCAGACTGACTGTGTTGCACCAAAGACTGTTCTTTAGTGAGAGACCAGCTTCAGAGATCCAGCCCATGCACAGAGATCAATTGCAGGTTGTGGCCACCTGGAGGGAAAGGTCGTGAAGTGTAGGTGTGTCGTGTCAGTCCTGCTTCCTCATGCTCTTTGGTGATCAACATGAGGTCTCCATATCGCCAGATCCATCACAGCCAACTGGTAGCATGAGTAAATTCTGGGTAGCTCCCTGCAACTAATCATTTAATTATCTGTGGTACCATCCAATTACTTCAGTGATTTTCTGGGTAACAAGAGACTGGGCCAACTGGACAGGATTACAAATAATCAAAACTCTGTACCTGCCAATTGCCTTTCCTTTCCATCAAGGGCCCCAACCACAGCTGCAACGCCGGTCACCACTGGCATTGCCTTTTTCTAGCTAGTATAACACCCTGGGTATCCAGTGTTGTAAGCCTGATCACTGGGGACTAAAAGTGCGTGCAAAGTTACCTGAACCTAATCAGTATAGTAATCATTTATCTAAATTCATATCCCTCCTTTGTTTTTGACCCCCTTAATAAATCTGATTGTTGTTTCACGTTTAACCTGGCTTATGAGCATATTATTAGTTGGGTTACAGTACTGGAAGTGTATATTTACTTTGCTAAACTTGCTTTTACAGGGGCTTCCAGGGTCATTGCTGAAGGCTGGACCCTGGTAGTAAGTGTAAAGGGTGTGTGCATATTATTAATGTTAATTGCTGACTGTGTGGTAACTGCTGTTAAAGGTACAAGGTCACTAGCTGGGTTTGTGGTTGGTTATAGCTTCCCAGAGGGCTATAAGAGGGTAGATAGATAACCCCACTATTGTTACTCTGGGTGGGGTGTAAAGGTAAGGGAAATGCAGATGGACACAAACACAAGATTTTGGGTGCAACCCACTTTTTCTAAGCAAGATGTTTATTTTGTAATCATAATCAACAACAGCTTTTGCACCATATACAGTAAAACTAAAACAATCAAAACAATTCAAAAGAAAATACTTGTAAATACTTTTCACAATTGTTCTCCTTAGTGCAGCACAGGATTCACCTACACTCAATCAGAAGACACTGACCCTATCTAACATCTGTTTGCTCAGGCAGTACTATTTATACCCACCCACTTGGGTCAGGTGACCAAGCATCATCATGGCCCTTCATTTAGGTAAATAACGGGCTAAAAGTACTTAGTTACCCTTCTGTAATGAGGAGCAGCTTTAGATAATAAAGGGGACTTTCCCTGAAGGATTTTATCCTTTTTTAAGGTGGAAAACATTCCATTGTTAAGTAAAAGGGGGATTGCTGCTTCTTACAGTTAGACTCTGGAACCTAACATGGCATAACTACAAGACAGTTCCTTCTAATTTCTACAGATGCAACTACAGATTAACAGCATTACATTCAATAGATAAACTGCAGCATTCAGTACAGGTTCTAACATTTCCATAGTGGCAACAGGGTTACAGAAAATAAAAAGGGAAAGGGGTTTGTTGCTTTGCAATAAATACTAATGTACAGTCTAATCATGTAGGTCTTTCTCTGCCTACACACTAAATAGCCACTGTATCCCTTTTGATTAGGGTGCTTTACTGTGTACAATACATATCTTTCATTCTAGCTAAAATGGCCAGCCATTCTATAGAACTATAGCTACAAACATTCTTTTTTTCAATATAAAGTTTATTGAAGATTCAACAAAAAGAATAGACAGGATCATGATATCCAGAACACTTAGACTTATAACAAAGCAGGGTACAGGATCCCATCTCCCTCCCCCCCAATACCACCCCAAAAAGCACCCCCCACACATTCCTGAGGCATGACAATCCAGACTACATAGTTACACGAAAAAAAAAAAACTCTAAATGGAGTATAACAAATGTAATGGGGCCCAAATCTTTTTGTATTTAGATATATTATTTAGACTCGAAATGGTCTTCTCCACTCAAAGATTGGATAGTAACTCTTTAAGCCATTCAGAATAAGAGACTGCATCTGTACTCTTCCAATATTTAAGCACCAGCTTTTTAACTGACATAGAGATCAAGGCGATATGATACTTTTGCTTGTTAACTGAAATCTGTAAGTAATCCCCAAAAAGGCAAACCTCTGGGGTAAGTAGTTCCATCAGCCCAAGCAGAGGATCAGCCTTGTCCTTGATAGCCTTCCAAAGGGGAGCTGTCTTGGGACATTCCCAAAAGATATGAAATAAGGAGCCTACCGCTTGAGTGCACCTCATATATTTTATTAGAGGTTATTACTCCCCATTTGGCCAGTATCTGCGGGGAGTAATAAAAGTTGTGCATGATGTTAACTGCATTAACCGTAACCTATCTTGTGTTACAAAGCAATGGCAATTACTCCATATAGCCATCCAGTCTTTATCCCAGTGCGGAAAAGAATCTGACCAGAACTCTGTGGGTCCAAATAGATCCGGGAAATGCCAGTCATATAGAATGTTATAAAGTTTAGAAATTATTTGAGGGGAATTAGCTAGAGGGCCCAAATCTGACTGGAAAGAAAATTTAAAAGATAAAGGGGGACCATCTTCACATTTTTTAATAAGAAGGTGGTGTCTAAGCTGCAGAACCTTAAAATAATCACCACCTTTTTGCAGTCTAAATTTCAATATAATGTCTTCTATACATAGCCATGTGCCATCCTCCTTAAGAAATGAAGACAGTTTCCCCTCTCCCAATCTAGTTAACCACCTGGGGGATAACATTTTATTGTCTATTGTATAAGCTGGGGAATTCCAGATCGATTGTGCCGCATCCGAACAATTTTTATATTTTAAGAATCCACACAGCTGTGAGTGGATTCTCATGGAGGTTGCTATTGTGGTATCTTTTAACTTTTTTTTGGTAGAGAGGAGATATTTAGGAATAATAATGCGGACGGAACTACATTAACAGATCGAATCATTTTGAGTTCTATTTTGAGCCATGAGGGAAAATAAGTGGAGGGATTAGGATCCAGGCAATTGAGGTATTTGGCAGCATTGCTGGTCCAGTAATACATGCTTAGGTATGGAAGCCGTAAACCGCCCTTAAGCTTTGGCGCTACTAGCTTATAGTAGGCTAGTCTTGGTTTCTTTTTAGACCAGATAAATTCAACTAATAAACTCTGGACTTTTTTAAACCAATCACCCTGTAAAAAGATATTGAGCAATTGAAGAGAGTGTAGTGGATGTGGCAAAACATTCATTTTAATCAGATTTATTCTTCCCCACAAAGAAATGGATAGGGCTGACCATAAGACTAAATCTTGGGTCAGCGTTAGACAGTAATGCCTCCACATTGTACTTAATAGTAAGCTGTGTATCTCTAGTTAATACAATGCCCAAATACCGCAAGGAATCTCTGGACCACAGTAGGCCTAAGGCTGTAATGTTATTCTTAAAGACTTTATGGTTTAAGGGAAATACGGTGGACTTTCTGACATTTAGCTTGTAATTCAATAGTTTACTGAATTGCTCTATAATGCCTAGCATGGCAGGGATTGATGCTTCTGGGTAAGAAAGCTGTAAAAGCAAGTCATCTGCATAAGCAGCAACTTTAAGTTCGTTGCCTTGAACTGTAAGCTCCTGAACCCCTGGACATAGGATTAGTTTGTGGATTAGCGGCTCCAAGTAAAGGTTAAAAAGTACGAGGGAGAGAGGGCAGCCCTGTCTTGTGCCAGAATATAAGGTAAAGGCCTGAGAGATTACACCATTCCCAGATATTCTGGCAGTCGTATTCTGATAAAGAGCTTTTACCCACAATTGGAATTGTTGGGGAAAACCAAAAGAATTTAAGGTTTGGAGTAAAAAGTTCCAATTAACTCTGTCAAAGGCCTTCTCGGTGTCCAGCAACACCAACACCACTGGGAAGGGGGCATCCCTAGACACCGAGAAGACATGGGAGAGCGTACGAAAGTGATCTGCTGACAATCTTCCCTTCATGAAACCCACCTGATGTGTACCAGTTAAGTCAGGAAGAACCAAACTAAGCCTATCAGCCAGTATTTTAGTTAAGATTTTTATATCTTGGTTCAGTAATGAGATGGGTCTGTAACTCTCAACATACTCTAAGTTTTTACCCGACTTCGGCAGCAGTACAATAAGGGCCTCAAATAGTGTAGGATCTACTTGTGCACCTGCTAAGATATCGTGAAAGAGGGAGAGGAGATGAGGGGTAATTTGTTCCTTAAAACATTTATAAAAGTCAGATGAAAAACCATCCATTTCAGGTGTTTTATCTGAAGGCAAACCCTGTATCACCGCTATAATTTCCAACATAGAGATAGGGGCTACTAACACCCTATGCTGAGGTTTGGAAAGACGGGGTAACTGGGCCTCTGTTAAATAAGAGGAAAGAGTGGAAACAGAATGTGGATTGGACATGTCTCCGTGTAAGTGTTTGTAATAGCTGACAAACTCTGAGACAGTCTCCTGAGGGGAACATTTCAGAGCTCCATCTATTTTAGAGGGAACAGGAGGGATAAATCAGGCATATTCTGGTTGTTTAATTCTCTGGGCCAGCAATTTTCCTGCTTGATCTATGTAGGAGGCCCTTGTATGTAGGATAGCAAATTCTGCTTTTTCGTTGAGTAAGCTTATATAGGAATCCATCAATTTTGCAAGATTTTGTTTAGTTTCATCAGATGGGTTTAGTTGTAGGTTAATCTGTAATGCTCTGTTCTGGGCTAGTACCACCTTCTGTTTCGCCTCCTACCTTTTTTTCCCTGCAGATGCCATCCCAATTAAAATGCCTCGAAGATATGCTTTAAAGGCACACCATAGTACATCTGGCCTAGTATCATGTGTAGGATTCAGATCAAAAAATTGTTTAATTTGCTCTTTAATATGGTCTCTACTCTTAGAGTCCTTGAGCAGTTGGTCATTCAGTTTCCACCTTGATTGGCGCTTGGGCAAAGGGGTGAGAAACAACTTACAAAGCACCAAGGAGTAATCAGAGGGCAGGCCTGGCTGAATCGCAGAGATTGTTACTCCTGGTAACAACGCCTGAGATAATAGCAGGTAATCAATGCAGGATGAAGACCTATGAATAGGGGATATAAAAGTGTATTCCCTATTCTCAGGATGTAAGACCCTCCATATATCACATAATCCCAGTCTATCCATTAGTTCATATACCGCCCGCTGTGCCGGGGAAAGTAACTCTGAGACTGGACCAGTACGATCTTTGCCTGGATCCATCACTAAATTCCAGTTCCCACCTAAAATTATTGTCAAGGGTAATAAAGAGAGAATGTTGTTGAGGAGTCTGGTAAAGAAGAGAGGGCCGTCCCTATTAGGGCCATAAATACTAGCTAACACAAATTCTATGGAATACATGGTACCCGTAACTAGAATAAATCTACCATATGGGTCTTTAATTTCCTGTATGACCTTGAATGGGATACTCCTATTAATAAGGATTAAGACCCCACAACTATTAGAAGTACCTTGGGCTGAAAAGACCTGTCCTATCTGCAGCCATCTTATCCGAATGGCTTCTGAGTCGAGTAAATGAGATTCTTGGATAAAGGTGATATTAGTGTGTAGAATATCCAAATGCTTCAAGATCTTATACTGCTTTGTTTTTTTACGGACCCCTTTAACGTTCCGTGTTGAAAAACAAAGAGCATTAGCCATTTTCATTTCCAACAAGTGAAAACAGTGTATAATGGCAAGAACTACAATGAAACAATCAGTCAACCTGCCTATTGCGAACTGTGCCTCCCTACCTCCCTGCATTCCCCAAACCTTCGCACTCCCTAAAACACCACTTAGACTACCCAAAAAACAAAAAAACCCAAAGCATAGTACCCTTAAATCCCGCCTGACCCTCCTCCCCTTTTTCTGCGCAGCTATAAACATTCTATTTTATTGTCCCATTCTGAGAGCTCAAGGTCACTGGAAGTTGAGCCCCATACATATGGACCCATGGAAGGAAGAGAACTAATGCTACTCTCAGCACCAGAGTGCATGGCTGGACCAAGGGCCTACTGAGGTATTTACTGCATCCTTGCCTGCTTGTTGGGGGTGTTAGCCTGTCCCACCCAAGGCCGGCCCTCAATTTAAGGACCACGTTGATCACATGACTTCCTGCCTGATATTTCACAAAGTCCCTAGTTTCCCATTTGCAGGTTATACTAACTCCCCACTAGAGGGCTTCCCTCCCTCCCTGCCACTCTAGACCTCCCTCCTATCGCTGCTCTCTGATGACTCTCTAGGCTTGTTCTCCTCTCTGCTTCTCTCCCATTTGCTTTCTACATACACCCTATTCACCACCTTTTCCCCCTCTCCTCAGCCCCACCTCCTTCTCACCCAGCATTCAAACTCACTGTCCCACTCACTGCCCTCCCACCTGCCACCACTAAGAATCACTACCAAACCCCAGGTATCAAACCTTGTATCCTCTGCACCAAAGGTTGTCACCCTACCACTGCACTACAGAGACCAAAATAATGAAAGGTGTCAGTAACCCCCATAAACTTGCACCTGCTTATCTCCCTTTTAAGTCCGATGTCTGCTCATACCTACATATATAAACTAACCATACTTCTGCTGCTGGAACTTGCCATGCACTACCCAGAACCATCTGGCCCTTCCACCATGCACATGCTGCCTATGCCAGAAACACACCCTGCCCCCCACCACCTTACTTCCACCCTAACTACCCCATCCTCCCCCCACCTCCACCTGTAAGCCCACCCACTACTCTACACTCCCACCTGCCACCCTACTCCGTCCTCCACATGGCCATCCCAGCCCTCCTTCACATGTCCATCCCCTGCTTACCATCTGTAAAGCCTTCCGGATGGCCCCACCTGAAAAAAAACGGCAAATGATTGCTCTATTTAGGATAATCTACCTGCTTCTTTTTTTTTTCCAATTGTTTAACCAGGAGTAGCACACTAAGCTGAAAGCTTGTTTACAGGTGCAACCCGGAAGGGCCGGGAAGTTAAGTGACTTGCTCATAGTCACACAGTATGCAAGTTGGGGTTGTGGGATTCAAACCCAGGTCTCCAGATTTGCAGCTCAGAGCCTTAAACCACTGCTCTATACTGCCTCTACTAATGACAGAAAACATTCACCCCAACTCAGGCCCAGTAGCACGCAGCCAGCTACAGTCACCCCAAGGGCTGTGTATAGCCTCGATGAATGCTTGTAGTTTACCTAAAAAAATCGCACCCTAGCAATGCTGGCTAGTGCAGTAAAAACCTGACATCCTGGCTCTAACGGAAACATGACTTTCCAAGAAGACTCCTGACTCCTTCATTCTCTCCCTGGCTTCTCCCCTCCTTAGGGAGGATAGAAAGGGAAATCGAGGTGGTGGGTGTGCCTTTTATGTGCATGACTTACTACTCCATCAAGCTCTACCTGTCCCTATGCTAGACTTGGGGCCCAAGCCCTCTCAATAAAACTCACCCAGGACCCTAACAGAGCCCCACTAATT
The DNA here is from genome assembly GCA_016271365.2 of Neoceratodus forsteri. Lineage (NCBI taxonomy): Eukaryota > Metazoa > Chordata > Ceratodontiformes > Ceratodontidae > Neoceratodus > Neoceratodus forsteri. The sequence continues at coordinate 46,987,728 of CM057455.1, forward strand.
CTCACGGTTGCCTATATCCCTCCTAGAAATCAATCAGCTGCTACTCAATCACTTGCAGACTACCTCACTAGCCTCCCTCATAAGGTTGAACAGATACTAATAGGAGACCAATATAAACTGGCTAGCAAGCGCAGCTTCCTATGCCAAGGATACCTTTGCGGCCCTCGATCTGTCCCAGCTAGTATCCCAACCCACTAGGAAAACCACCCCCCTCTAATGGAACTCATACCCTGTTAGACCTCCTGCTTACTAACCATCTGCACAAAATTATGGATCTAGTGGTCCTCTCTAACTCCCTGAGTGACCACTCCCCAATTGTTTTCTCCTGGCCATGTCAACCGCCCAAACCTCCACTCAATGTCACCTCTCATTGCCGTGTTCAGTTCACCAAGCTCAAACAGCACCTATCAAACTGTGACTGGTCCACTATTAATCAGGCCTTGAACATAGATGACGCCCTGATCTATTTCACCTGCACCTTCAACAGAGCCTCTGACGCTTTTTCCCCTCTTACCAAAACGGCATCCAAGAAGCATAATGCACCTTGGATCACCCCTGCACTGCTGCAACAACTCAAGCTTAGAGACAACCTATGGCACACAGCCAATGCCTCTAACACACAGGTAGACAGACAAGTCTACAGTGCTGCCTGAAACAAGTGCACATGGGCAATTCGTAAGGCCAAGGTGGATCACTATAGAACCACCCTGGCCTCCTCGTGGGGAAGCTCGTGAAAATTCTGGGACAACATAAAGACCTTAATGGGAAATCTCACTCCTCTCCCCCATCCCAGCTTAACATTAATGACTCCATCTCCACTGATCCCATGTGCATCGCCAACTGCCTCGACTCCACCTTTTCCGACCTTAGCTCAGTACTCCCTAGTAACTTCTTTGACCCCATACAGCCCATCCCTATGCCAAATTTACAGAGACCCCCTTCTATCTCACAGTCCTAACCCCATCTGAAGCTAAAGCTTATCTGACCAAAGCCCTCAGTAGCTCAAATACTGTAGGACTCGTTTGACATGCAAATCCTCTACCTGTACTGGACTCTCTCTCTCCCACTTACAGACCTTCTAAACTGCTCCCTTTGCCTGGGTCAGTTTCCAACCACCTGGAAAACAGCTGTAATAACCCCAGTACTAAAAAGTGGTGACTGCTCCTTCCCCAACAACTACTGGTCCATCTCAATTCTTCCTCCACTTTCTAAAGCCCTCAGAAAAATCCTGTCGGACCAGCTCACAGAATATTTCCTGTCTCACAAATTACTCTGCAGGGAGCAACATGGCTTCAGAGCTGGCCACATCACAACTACCTCCCTTACTGAATTTACTAACTCTCTGCACTCTGTGCTGGATAAAGGGCACCTTGCTGGTGCCGTGTTCATTGACCACTCTAAGGCCTTTGACATGTTCTCCCACCTCCTTCTACTGAATGCTCTCTAACAAATTGGGGTTTTACAAGGTCCCCTCTCCTGGTTCTCCAGCTGTCTCATCAACAGATCCCAATGTGTTAAAATTAACAATACCCTGTCAACCACACTACCAGTGTGCTCAGGGGTCCCCCAGGGCTCCATCCAGGACTCCATCCTGGGTCCCTACTGTTTAACATCTATCTAAATGCCCTGCCCAACTCCTGCTCCGGGAACACCTGCCTGTATGCGGATGACACAGTCCTTTACGCCTCCAACCCAGATCCCGCTACCCTCCAGCTCTCCCTACAAGACTCCTTTAAGCAGATTGAAAACTGGTTTGCTGACCACAGACTAGTTGTCAACATTAAAAAAAAAAAACATGCTCTTTGCTCACTGCCAAAATAGGCAAAGGGCTACCATTTGAACATTTATTCCACCTCTCCCACTGGACCAGGTCCAAACCTGTAGATACTTGGGTGTCATCTTTGACACCACCCTCTCATTCCATGAACACATTAAAGTACTCATCTCTGCCACCAATGCAAGAATTGGCCTTCTATACTGGCATAAGGACTGCCTACCACCTGAAGCCCTCCACGTGTCAGTTACATCCTCAGTTCTGTCACTTTCTGGACTACAAGATAATAGTTTATGCTGCCTCCAACTCCACCGTGCTTACCCAAATCCAGATGGCCATCAATGAAGCATGTTGACTCCTCTCTAGTGCAGACAAACAAATGCATATCTGCACCCTCTATGCACTCACCAATGTTCTCATGCTAGAAGAAAGGCTACAATATCAGACCTGTCTCCTTACCAAAAAAATCCGCCTGGGTCTGACCCCCGCAGGGGTCACTGCCTCGCTACAGGCAGCTACACTCTCATAGCCACATGCATGACCACCAAGATTGTTTGGAAGCTACCCAGGGTTAGGACAGCTCTAGTGCAACGATCCTTCCCATTCAGAGCCCCCTCCTGGTATAATGCCTTCACCCCAGCAATCACCTCTCTAGCCAAACTAGGCCCCTCTAAGACTGCCCTGAAAACCCACATCCTATCCTCTCGCAACTGCCAGTGTGACCGATAAGCCTACGCCCAGGCCCAGCTGTCTCAACTGAGGTCGAACCTGGCCCACCAACAATGCCTCCACTGAGGCAGCACTTAAACCTCCACCTCTGAGGACTATGGGCACTAAGTCTAACCTGTTAACCTCATAACATATATCTGTAATAGGAATGCCTGAAAAGGCCTCCCTGGAGACTGCTCACTATAATCTGACTGTAACCTGTGTACCAACTGCTGCTTAACCACCATATGTATAGAGTAAATACCATAACTGTCTGTAACCCTGCGATTCTACCACTGCTTAGCAACCTCATGTATAGAGCAAATACCGTCTCTGACTACAACCCTGTGATTTAACCACTGCTTAGCTACCTCATGTATAGGACAAATGCCATTGTTATATGTATACTACACTCCTATATATCACCTGCCTGTATTCAAATATCATTATCTGTTGTCTTATTGTTGTTCTGATTTTTCTATGCCTTGTATATGATGTGGAACCTTTGGAAACAAGTCTATGACTCAAAGGGTTGAAATTCCTATGATTTCTTAAATAAATAAAGAAAAGAAAGTTAAAGAGAAGCACAGAGGGTTGTCTATAGGTGGCCTGCCTCCAGATGGAAAGAGCAGGATAGCTTTATTAGATAAGAATATATATATATATATATATAGAGAGAGAGAGAGAGAGAGAGAATACGACCTAATATACTCAAGGGGTCCTACTACAGTGGCAGGGATGCACCCTGTCACACTTACCCTTTTTATAAAGGGAACCGTAAACTATGGGTTATCCTTCCAATAAGCCCTGGAAGAGGTGGAACTTTGTCCCTCCCTCTTCATAAAGCTCCACCCAGGGTCCCATTATACAGTACTACTCAGCCTTGTAACTCCTACATTGGCTATAACAAAGTAATACATATGCATTCCCTGGGGTTAACACATTTCAAATTTAGCAATTGTATACAGTCTGGACTGACTAATATATCCCCTCAGTCATAGTTACTGAGGGTACTAATACCCCCAAACCATTTTAAGTACAATATAAGGCACCTATTCCAAAAATGTGCACCTTCTGATATTTCAGTTGGAAGTCATTTCTAATAACCTCCCTCTGCTTGGACCAAAAGAAGAAAAAAGGTAACAGATCAGTAGAAAAAGGCAGCTCAGAAGACAGAAGAGTTTTGTCTGAAGGTAGCTACCCTGTCAGACTAGAAAATATGAAAGAAGAAAAGGAGAGATGAAGAGAGACAAACCTGTTGGTCCAATATTTCACATCAGGTAGTCATCACCTTTCCCTTTCCCTGGAAGGGGATGGAGCTAGGCTCACCCTCACTAAAAGCTCCACCCCAGGGTCCCTTAAGAAGTAATCATCCTAGTGACATACCAGCTACTTAGTGATGCATTACTTTACCCTGGGGCTAAATATAAAAAGAAAATATGGGAGATCAAACCACCTTCCCATTCTACCAGTCTAAATGGTGTCTGTGTGATAACAGTGAACGCCTAAAGGCTATCCCTGTTATTGCACGGTCAGAAGTGCCGAAAAGCGCACCGGCACTCTGACAAGCGCACAGGACAATGGCATCAGGAGATTTTTTATTGCTTTCTGTGGCGGCTTTGCCCCCAATCCTCCTCACAGGGCTTTGCCCCAGCACCCCCCTACAAGGATTCTCAGTTCAGGGGTGCATGTTGAGGGGTGAAAGCATTAAAAAATAACGTTCGGCCGGGCGCAATAAAATCACACCAGCCGCCCGGACCAAACCTGCACCTCACCCACCCCAGTCACTAGCTAACCCCCAACACCACGATGCAGCTCAGCCATCCACCGCAGTGCCACCCCCTACAGTCCCTCTGCCCCCTCCCAGCCCACGCTCGCTGTGTTCATTCACCCACATGCGCGCGCATACACATAGTGACATCCTGTTGCCCAGTTCACTCTACCCCTCATCTGGTTGCCCTACCTTTCTATTGCCATGAGAGATTGTGCCAGTAAGGCATCACCATTATGGACGGCGCCCTTCCTCATGTACCCACCTCATGGTTTACCATCTAAATGTACTTCCATCAGTACACAAGTGGCATTTACTAGAACTTCCTGGGGTTTGTATACTAGAAACAGCTAGTAGTAGGAGGAGGAGTAGAAATAGGAGGAGGAGGAGGAGTAGTAATAGTAGGAAGAGGAGTAGTAGTTGGAGTAGTAGTAGTAGAACACAGTCAAATGCTGGTTAACATCTAGTACCTCTTAACCTATGTGAATGACTCCAACTTTTCCATGGGTGCCATCTCTTTAGGCCCTCCCACCTTTGGGTTCCATGTCCTACCCATCTGTCAGGTACCCCCTGGCATACGGCACTGGTTTCCACATAGGCAGCCACCTGCCTGTACATTCTGGGCCAGTAATATTGTGCTATTATTCTACTCAGGATTTCTCCAAGATTTAAAGGTCTAGAGTACCTGGAACAAACAGTCTCCAGCATCTCCTTCCTATAGGCCATGGGCACCACTACCCTGGCATTTATTAATCAGTACAGGGATTGGACTTCATGTGATGAAGAACACCCTTCTGCAATTCATACCACCACAATTTTGTTCCCACACCCTCATTTAATATTCTACCCTCATGTACAGAGAAATAAGCATGTAAGCTGGGTAACTCAGCATTCCCGGCCTGCAACTTGTCCCAATTAATAGGTAGGGCACTGGCTATTACATTGGCCACACAAGTCCCTTCGAGCACCATGGTCTCTGGCAACTTGCTTGCAGCCTTCACCCCAGCACTATCATGTCCAGACACAGTCTTACCTGGGGACTTCTCATGGTCCTTCCCTTCTCAAATACCATCCTCTACCAGGTAAGAGCCAGGAAAAATTGGCAATTCTGGCAACAAGGCTTCCATCTGTGGACCCTCCTTTTCTAGGTGCCATGGCTCCTGGTCCTCAGCTGCCTTCACCAATTCATCCGTACAGGTTGTTTCCAGTAGCACCTGGTAACAGTGTTCAGCCTCCCTCTGATGCTGGTCCACCTCCATCCATCTTCTGATTAGCCAGTGGACAAGCCGCATCAGTTTGGCCACTCAGTCTCCACATCCCTCTGAATCCTTCCGGGGTACCTCGCTCAGGTCATCATCATCCTCCAAAGGTTGCGTCTTCATCTTAGGTCTGACAGTAAATGGAAGGTTGTCTAGTAGTGGTGCTCCTGTCTCAGCAGCCATCTTCCTGGTAAGGGTGCCAGTCACTTGGACACCATCCACCATGTGTCCACCTGGGATACCGGATGGTATTCGCCACAATGTCTCCCATTCCTGGCAAGACACTAGCAGCTGTACATCCCTCCACTGCCACCACTTGCAAAGACATGGGAAATACAGATGGACACAAACACAAGATTTTGGGTGCAACCCACTTTTTCTAAGCAAGATGTTCATTTTGTAATCATAAACAACAACAGCTTTTGCGCCATATAAAGTAAAACTAAAACAATCAAAACAATTCAAAAGGAAAGACTTATAAATACTATTCACAATTTTTCTCCTTAGTGCAGCACAGGATTTTCTTAGTCCTTCACCTACACTGAGTCAGAAGACACTGATCCTATCTAACATCTGTTTGCTCAGGCAGTACTATTTATACCCGCCCACCTGGGTCTGGTGACCAAGCATCATCATGGTCCCTCATTTAAATAAATAACATCCTAAAAGGACTTAGTTACCCATCAATAATGAGGAGCAGCTTTAGATAATGAAAGTGACTTTCCCCGAAGGATTTTCCCCTTTTTATGTTTGCTTGTGCGCATGCACAAGAAACATTTTGTGACAGCTTAGGAGAGAAGTGGGGTTTTGGAGGTGTGGCACTGTGGTGGCCAATGCCTTCACTGCCTTTTGAGACTTGGCCTGCTTTCCCAAATGTGGTGGCACCCTGCTGCTGGCACTAGTTCAGCCAGCATCGCACCAACTTGAAACGAATACGCTGCTGCAATGAGGGAGCGACCCATCATTGCAGGGCGATGCCTTGCCTGGTGTAACATTTCAAGTAACATGTCGGTGGCTCTCGCTGTCTGCCTCAGAGTCTCCATGTAAACTGACTTGGGGTTTTCCAATTCCCCTGTCAACATGCCCCCCTCCCCAGTTTATTTGCTGACAGGGTAGCCCAATCTCCATCGGCATGATGCACCCCCCCATTTGTTCTGTACCGAGGGGGTGCCCAATCCTCCTCGGCTCATGCACTCCCCTTCCCATCTAACACACTGTATTGCTGACAGAAATGCCCAATTAACGTCGGCTCCAGTCCTCCCCCAACAAACACCCAGGTGGCATGTTGGGAGCCCACCCCAGCATGCCAAAAGTGTCCCGAGTTGTCTTTTTTTTTTTAATCCTGTAAAAAAAGTAAATGGTCCCTCGTTGAGTCCCATGCCCCCTTCCCCAACCCACACTCACCCTCTGTGAACTCCACCTCCCCACATCCCTTTCATCCCATACTTACCTCCAGAGCCCGGAGCGACGATCTTCAGTGGACCGGGAACACGTCTGTACTTTTCAAACTGACTGCAAACTGAAATGCCGGTATGTATATGGCATAAATGTTTTTTTTCCAACTTTGGTGCACATCTCAGCCATTATTTGTCAATTTTGGCATCAAATTTTCAACATGGGATTCTTAGGACCCCACCTCATGAATTCAGTCACTGTCATCTTGTTATTCAGTCCCGAAACGTGATTTCGCAGTCACTGTGCAGAATCACCTTTTGGGACTGATTAATGAAACAACAGTGTCACTGTTCATGAGAAGGGCTCTCAAAAATCCTATGTTGCAAATTTGGTGAAAAATTCAAAAAAATGGCTGCGCGGCGAGTGTGCATTGTGCAGTTTCTACACATGCTCGTAACTTCGCGAATTTGTAATATTTTCACTCCAGATTTTCAACATTGGCATTTTTCCACACCACCTTATGAACAGTACAGGTGTCATTTTTCACATCCTGCCTGAAATGTGCTTTTGCTGTTCTGGCGCAGAATAGTGCAGTCACTGTGAGAAATCAGTGTTCGTGACAGATTAAGAAAATCACAGTGGGGGGCAGGCCTAGTGGCACTGAGGGTTGAGATGCTGGATGCTACACCTCACACCACGCTGGCAACCCAGGGTTGGGAATGGACTCAGGCCACTGGGGGTTGGAGGGAGAGGAGGATTGAGCATCCCAACGAATGTTGTCCTCCTCCTGGGGTGCTTTCAGGCACCCGACGCTCCTGTGCCTGTGGAAGCATGGGCATCGGGGCACCAGGTGGCTCTGTGGGGGTGGGGAGGATGTCATGGGCACTTGACAACAGCATGCATCTGCATGTCATCTGTCTGGACATCAGTCCTGCATGCTGACATCCTTATGGGATGAGGGGTTACTGGAGGGACAGGGAAGAAAAATGGAAAACCACCCCCTCTCAGTCCTAGATGAGGAGCGATCTGCTCCTCCGATCACCCTCCCACAGGCAGACCCCACTGTGTGCAGGCACTCCTAGGAGAGGAGTCAGGAAGGGGAGAACTGAAGACAGCCTGACACTCTAGGGGCAGACTCCATGGGGGGTGCTCTCCGGAGGTTGATCAGAGGTCTGAAGGAGTGGATAGAGAGGGTAGCTAGGCGTAAAAAAAAAAAAGAAAGAAAATCACAATAACACTGTTCATGAGCAGAGATCCTAAAATATCAATGTTGAAAATTTGGTGACAAGCGTCCATAAAATGACTGTGTTACAAGCGTGCATTGCGCAGTTTCCACGCACCCTCGTAACTTCGCAAATTTATATTTTCACTCCAGATTTTCAGCATTGCCATTTTTCTGACACCTCCTTATGAACAGTACAGCTGTCATTTTTCATACCCTGCCTGAAATATGCATTTAGACATCTGGCACACAATGGCACGGTCGCTGTGGGAAATCAATGTTCCGGACAGATTCAGAAAATCATAGTGACAGTGTTGATGAGCAGAGGTCACAAAATGCCTATGTTGAAAATTTGGTAAAATACATATGCTTGGAACTTTGAGCATCTTTAATATTTTCACTACAGATTCTCAACATTTCCATCTCTTTACACCTCCCTATGAATGGTACAGCAGTCATTCTTCACATCCTGCCCGATCTGTGTTTTTGCACTTCTGGCGCAAAATGGCATGGTCGCTGTGGGGACTCAAAGTTCAGGACACATTAACAAAATCACAGTGGCACTGTTCACGAGAAGAGGTCCCAAATGCTTTCATGAGGTGGGGGTCACAAAAAGGCCACACTGAAAATTTGTAGTGCAAATACCAACAAATACCGGGGGTGTGTGTTAGGGTTTCTAACCATAACGTCCCTCCCTGTACAGACTGACAGGCATCGGGGTGTGCCTTTGGATCACCGGCTGTAATGCTCACCCCATTCTATCCCCACCCCCACCCCCACCCTGAAGCCAGTGACAGACATCAAGGTGTGCCTTGGACTCTTCGACCCCAGACTTCACCCCTTTCTCCTGTACCACACCCAATTCAGCATATGTCCTTATGAAATGGGGTGACTGTGAAGCCAGACACCCCAAGGCACACCTCAACACTTGGTGTCTGCAGGATAGGGTGAGGTGAAATGCCATGAGCATTATGGGCAATGACACAGAGACACACCCCAATACCTATCCATCTCTGCAGGGTGGAGGTGGGGCTGGCATGAGTTCAGTACTTCATTGCCACTCCTATTCTGCAAGTGTCTAACTCCTGCACATCCAAAACTAATAGCAGACAAACATCCGGCATTGACAAATGCTTGTTAAAGGTGGAAAACATTCCATTGTAAAGTAAAGGGTGATAGCTGCTTCTTACAATTAGGCTTTGGAACTTAACAAGGCATAACTACAACAGGGTTCCTTCTAATTTCTACCTGTGCAACTACAGTTTAACAGCAGCACAATGCATCCAATAGATAAACTGCAGCATTCAGTACAGGTTCTTAACATTTCCATAGTGGCAACAGGGTTACAGAAAATAAAAGGGAAAGGAGTTTGCCATTTTACAATAAGTACTAATGTACAGGCTAGCCATGTAGGTCTTTCTCTGTCTACACACTAAATTGCCACTGTATCCCTTTTGAGTAGGGTGCTTTACTGTATACAATACATATCTTTCTGAGATTAGAGCAGTGCAGAAGGACTTTGTAGAATTGGGGAGGGGCCTAAGACAAGTAGCACACACAATATCCTTCTCTGAGGTGCTGCCTGTCAATGGCATGAGTGAGGCAAGGGTACTTTGCACCATGCAGTTTAATGAATCGTTGAAAAAATGGTGTGGAGCACTGGGGTTCCACCTGGAGGGACACCAGCCTATACTGGCAGGATGGTCTGCATCTGTCCAGGAAGGGAACAAGTCTTTTGAGCAATCGGTTTAAATGCTTCATTGGCAAGCTTTTAAACTAGTCAAAGGGGGAGGCACTGATAAGCAGCAGGAAAATCCCAGCCTCTCCCTACAAAACAGGGTACTAAACAAGAAAAAGACCAAGATAGAAAGGTCAGTGGGGGATGCTGCAAAAGAAGGTAAAGCCATCAAAAAATGGAGAACAGTAAGTACCAATGCGTCGTAATCTGAGTAACAAGCTTCCTGAATTAGTGGCCTTGATGGAGGAGGAACATCTGGTTATCGTGGCAGTCACAGAAACATGGTACACACAAAACCATGACTGGGACATAAACATACCAGGATACACTATCTACAGGAGGGACAGGGAGGGTAAAGAGGAGGAGGAGTAGCTCTTACATAAGGGAAGAAATCAAAGCAACAGAACAAAAGGGAAACAGGGAGGAGAAGAAGCACTGTGGGTAAATTTGGAGACTGGCAATGGCACCACAATCCACATGGGGTTATACAGACCCCTTCTCAGGGGGAGGAAATGGACAAGGAAATGATAGAAAGTATACTTAGAATGGCAGAAAAAGGGGAGATATTGCTGATGGGTGATCTGAATATGCCAGATGTTAACTGGAGTGCAGTTGCAGCAGCCACTTCGAAAAGTGGGGTTATTCTAGATGCCCTACAGGGGGCATGCCTTAGACAACTAGTATTGGAGCCCACTCGAGAGGGAGCAATCTTAGACCTGGTTCTCTCAAATGGAGATGAAAGAGGATCACAGATGTAGAAGTGGGTAGCCATCTGGGAACTAGCGACCATCGAACAGTATGGTTCACAATAAACACAGCAATAGAGTCAAGCCTTACAAAGGCAAAAGTACTGGAATTTAGGAGGACTGACTTTGACAAAATGGGTGAGTGCCTAAGGAATGCACTAGCAAATGAGTAGGAAGGAGGGGTGGAAAAACAATGGGGAATAATAAAAACTGCCATCACAGAAATAACAAGCCTTTGTGTGAAGCAAATAAACAAAACGAAACGATGTAAGAAACCACTATGGTTCTCAAAGGAAGTGGCAGTGAAGGTTCAAGAGAAAAAGGAAGCATTCAGAAAGTACAAGGAATCACAGAAGGAGCAGGACAGAGAACTCTATCAGTTAAAGCAAAAGGAAGCTGGGAAGGCAGTCAGAAGAGCAAAGGCCCAAACCGAGGAAAAGATAGCCAACTCAGTTAAGAAGGGGGATAAAACCTTTTATAGGTACATCAGGGAGTGAAGGAAGACCAAGGGAAGGTTAGTGAAGCTTAATAAACGGAAGGGAGGGTGGGCAGAGGGTGACTGTGAAAAGGCAGAGATACTAAATAAATATTTTTGCTCAGTATTTACAAAGGAAGTGGGGGAGGTACCTAAAACAAACAGTAGAAACACTGGATACAGAAGTTGATACCAGCCCATTTACAGAAGAAAGGGTTCTGAAAGAACTCTTAAAACTGAAGGTGGACAAAGCAATGGGGCCTGATGGGATTCATCCCAGAATTCTAAAAGAACTAAGGGTAGAACTAGTGACACCACTGACTACCCTCTTTAACAAATCATGGGAGGATGGGGTGGTACCGAGGACTGGAGAAGGGCAGATGTGATTCCCCTTCACAAAAGTGGGAGCAAGGCAGAAGCAGGAAACTACAGACCTGTTAGTTTAACCTCAGTGGTAGGGAAAATGATGGAATCACTTTCTGAAGGAAAGAATTGTTGAGTATCTAAAGGCCAGAGGGGCACAGAACCCAAGGCAACATGGATTCACAGTGGGAAGGTCATGCCAGACAAATCTGATAGATTTCTTTGACTGGGTGACCAAAGTAGTAGATCAGGGAAGGGCTGTGGACATGGCCTACCTAGACTTTAGCAAGGCATTTGACACAGTCCCACACAAAAAGATTAATAAACAAGTTATCCAGCCTGGGAATGGGTCCCAAGATGACAGCCTGGGTAAAGAATTGGCTGGAGAATAGGACACAGAGAGTAATAGTAAATGGAGTACACTCTGAAGAAAGGGGAGTTACTAGTGGGGTACCGCAGGGTTCAGTATTAGGACTGGTCCTCTTCAGTGTCTTTATGAGCAACGTTGCAGAGGGACTGGAAGGAAAAGTATGTCTCTTTGCAGATGACACAAAGATCTGCAACAGAGTTGATGCACAAGGTGGGGTGGAAAGGATGAGAAGGGACTTGGCAAGGTTAGAGGAATGGTCAAATGTATGGCAGCTTAGATTCAATGCTAAGAAGTGCAAGGTAATGCATCTGGGAAACAAAAACCCAGGGAAGGGTACAGTGGGGGGATACTAACAACAACAAAATGGAAAGGGACCTGGGGGTAGTCATATCAGATGACCTAAAGGTGGGCAAGCAATGTGAGAGGGCAGCAAGGAGGGCTGGGGGATACTAGGATGCATAGGGAGAAGCATCACCAGTAGAAAACAGGAAGTTATTATCCTCTGTACAGACAGTTGGTGAGACCCCATCTGGAGTACCGCTGCAGTTCTGGAGACCCAATCTCCACAAAGACATAGACAGGATAGAAGCTGTCCAGAGAGGGCAACTAAAATGGTGCAGGGTTTGCACCGAAGACATATGAAGAGAGACTTAAGGAGCTAAATATGTATAGCCTCGAGAAATGAGGGAGAGGGGGACATGACAGAAACTTTCAAGTACCTCAAGGAATCAACAAAGTCCAAGAGGGTAGCATCTTTCAAAAAAGAGGTGTGCAAGAACAAGGGGCACAATTTGAAGATAGAAGGGGGCGGCTCAGAGGTAATTTAAGAGTATTTTTTTCACATAGAGGGTTGTGGATGCATGGAACGGCCTTCCGGAGGAGGTTGTGGAGTCAAAAACAGTGGTGGAATTCAAGCATGCATGGGACAGTCATAAGGCAATTCTAGGGGGTTGGGGTAGGAAGAAGTAGGCTGCTGGTTAACTAGGATCTGCAGCTTATCCATTAGGTAGGGAAATGGGCAGACTAAGTGGGCCAAGCGGTCCTTATCTGCCGTCAAAATCTTTGTTTCTATGTTTATGTTCTAGCTAAAATAGCCATTCTATAGAGCTATAGCTATAACCATTCTATTTTATTGTCCCATTCTGTCTGGGAGCTCAAGGTCACTGGAAATTGACCTCCATACATACAGACCCATGGAAGGAAGAGAAAGTTAAAGAGAAGCATAGAGGGTTGTCTGGAGGTGTTCTGCTTCCAGATGGAAATAAAGGGATAGCTTTATTAGATTATATATATACACACACACACACACACACACACACACACACATATATATATAGAGAGAGAGAGAGTGAGAGATATTGCAAGCTAATATACTCAAGGGGTCCTACTACAGTGGCAGGGGTGCACCCTTTCACATGGGGGCACCTTACCATCGAATCCAGGCCCCTCAACCTGTTGTTAGAAGTACAGGCAGGGGTAGTAACTCTAGGGATAGTGCAGCCTAGGGGTTACACACCCATTTTGAATATGGGGGACATAATTCTCTTCATAGTCTCAGGAAGACTAGCAAATGATTAAGTAACCACCCCCCATTTGAGGCTTACCTTAATGACTCCCATTTTCTCCCATCTGCCTCTAGTGATTGCCTGTTTCCCCCCATGTGTTCACTGTCACAGCCCGAGTCTATTATTCTGCCCCATGTCCCTCAAGCAGCCCTGTGTTTGATATTAGCCCAATCTGGGCTGAAAAACCGAACTGCAAGCCGCCACTATTTTATTTTGCACTGCTGTGCTAGCAGACAGTTTGTGCATGCGCAACTGATTGCTTTGATCTGCATGACCACCTTTTGCAGTCAAATAAAAGGACATTGTAGTGATCCTAGTGCCCCTGTTGTTCTCATTGGTGACCAGTGACTAGAACAAGGCCAGTGAGAGACCTCTTTGAGGTGTAAATAAAGAGTTTAGATCGGGGCATTTATGAGATTCATGAGTATTAACAAGCCCCCTTATGAATATCAGTGAGGATGCTGCCTGCCACCTAGGGGGACTGCGTTTCAGTGGCAGCAACAGGAAAAGTACTGTAAATAAATGCTAAAGAGTTGGCTTATTTGAAAGGGTACCAAAGGGGTACATGTCTGTGGGGAAGTTGTAAATTAAAAGCATTTCTGCTAGCTGCACCAGAACTTTAATTGTGGGAGATTGTGTTGAACTGCCTAAAAACTTTACCAGCTGCAGCCATCTTTGCATCCTAGCAGCCAATAGGAAAGTCAGATTTACCACAGGGATTCACGGGACTGTGATGAAAACTCTGAGGGGAAAAAAGCAGGGACAATTCTAGGTACACAAATTCTAACCAATAGAAAGATAAGAAATGTGACTAACAGCTTGGGCAGCCAATCGGATTCCTGAAACTCTGTCCTTCAGTTTTGAGAGGGACTGTTTCAACAGTCAGTCTGCATGGAGCTTCCAAAGGGCAAGGAGGTCTTCTACTCTCAGGCCGGAACTCCAGTTTTAACTATTGGGACTTCCAAGTCTGCAGATTGTTCTAAGCCTCCAGAGGGAGATGAGAAGTAATTTCCCCAGAGCTAAAGCTCTAGACTGTAGTGGGGTCAGAGTACCTGAAAAGATTCCCAAATCTGCATCTTGGTGAGAAACTTGTTTTGCCTCAGGTACTGTGCTGAAACCTGAAGCCTGGGGGTCACTGGAATTGCCTCCAACCTGTTTAGAAAAAGAGGGAGATCTGAACTTTTGTTTGTCAGCTTACATACCAAGGACTGCAATCTGCAAACGGGCAAGCTGTGCGGCCTATTCCAAAACTGTACAGAAAGCTGAGCCAGTGATGTCCACAAATTTTCTTGAGAGACCGTTGATACCTGCCTATCCAATGCTGCCAGAAGACCAAAGAAGAGAGTTAGCTCCTGCGGAGAAGATCATTGTGGGTTGCGGCCATGCTTGGGGGTTAAACCTTGAAGTAGGGGTGAGTCATGTCAGGCCTGGCCCCTGTGTCCTGGTCCTTGCTAGAAAGGATGAAGTCCTGCAGCTACATGTCAAGGAGCCAAATCCTTCCTCGAGGGGAGGCTAGTCTGGAAATCATCCCAGATCCGGAGGTTCAAGGTTCAGTGAGTACAACAGATTTTTACCCTGCAATACAAAATAAAAGTATTTGGCTAGGTGATTTGTTTGCTGAGTTTTCATTGTGGTTTAGACTGTTTCTGAAGGCCAGGGGGCCTGAGGCTTATAATTTCTTTGGGTTTAAAGTGTTTGTTTATGTTGCAAAGCTAAAGATACAAAATCAATAATCAGCACTTTATTTAAGGGCCTTAAACAGCAGGAACGCTTGAGGTCTGCACCTAATTAGTCTCTGGGTACCTAGCAGCAGCATTTGGACTGTCCAAGGGGTTAATGCAAACAAGTGAAAGTTTCGGTATTGTTGTTGGTAACCATTTTTTACAGATGTACAGGGTGCGTATAGCATTGATACAACGATTATTTTATAGCGAAGACCATTACAGTGACAATTATGACATTGTCACTGTATTGGTCCACTGTACACCGGCAGCATTTCCTCAGGTGTTTTGCCCCCTCCCATATCAACTCAGACTCAGAATTGATTATTATAGTAATGGGGGTGTGTGGGGGTACAGTCCCTCTAAAAAAAAACTGTTACATTGTGACACCCAAATACAAAACACTGCCTGGCATCCTATAGTACATGCATACCATCCAATTCTAGGCAGCACAATGCATAAAACCTTCCATGGTATCCAGTTGACTGCCCCTTAGCCCTTGATACTGATCCACTCAACACCAAAGGCATTCACTGGCATCTTGTACTACCACACCAAAGGCCTCCCCAGTTTCCATTGGTCACCACCATTTCATCCAATACCAGGCACAACAGATAGATGCCAGGGAATGCCTTACGTGATGTGTTGCTCAGTATTGGAGGGTGTGGTTGGACAACTGGACACCAGGGAAGGTATTATACATTGTGCTGCCTGGACTCGGATAGCATGTATGTACCACCATGGATGGATTTGTATTTAATAGTGCTTGGTATCACAGGGCGGGGGGGATGGAACACCAGGGACTGATTGTTGTATAGTGGTATCTGGTATGCCACCACACAAGAGGCATTCACTGTTGTCTCATTTTCCCTCAAAGCCAAGCACCCAAATACAAATCATTCCCTGGTATCCAGTGGTACATGCATGCAATCCAATTCTAGGCAGCCAAGTGCATAAAACCTTCCATGGCATCCAGTTTACCACTCATAGCCTCCAATACTGACCCACACAATACAAAGTGTTCCCTTGCATCTTATGGTACCCCCCCAAGGCTTTCCATGCCTGGCACAAACAGAAATACATAATTCCCCAGTTTCCATTGGTCACCACTATTTCATTCAATACCAGGCACAACATAATCGGATGGGAAATGGGTACCAGAAGATGCCAGGCAATGCCTTGTGTTGCTCAGTGTTGGAGGTTGTGGTTGGACAAGTGGACACCAGAGAGGGTTTTATGCATTCTGCTGCCTGGAATCGGAAACCATGCCAGTACTACTTGATGCCAGGGAATGATTTGTATTTGGGTGTGCTTGGTATCAGAGGGTGGGTAGGGGAACGGGACACCGAGGATTGCTGTCTAGTGGAATTTGGTATTCCACCACACAAGAAGCATTTCCCAGTGTCCTGTGGTCCCCCACACACTCTCTGATACCAAACACAACCAAATACAAAACATTTCCTGTCATCAAGTGGTAAACCCATGCCATCTGAGTCCAGGCACCAAAACACATAAAACCATCTCTGGTGTCCAGATGTTCATGCATACCCTCCAATATTAAGCAACTGAAGACAAAGTGCTCACTGCTATCTTGTGGTACCCCCCAAAGCCTTCCAATACCCGACACAAAGAGGAATAAGTCATTCCCCAGTTTCCATTGTGATGTCTGGCCAGCTGGTTCTGATTGCTCTATGATTTTTGTAATATAAAAAATGTAGTGTGTGATTGTCTGTCTTGAGGCATCCTGTGCTCCTGGGATGACCCCCCCCCCCAGGTTTTCAGTTCAAATGAAAGGACATGTTAAACAGCAGATCTCTGTAATGTGATTAACTTCCAAAGTTGCATTTTATGGCCATGTTTTTGATCTGTGTTGCTTTGAAGGCAGGAACTAAAATATCCATTTTATGACGTCTTCTCAGGAAGAACAGTTAATTTCAGCTGGTGTTAAAAAGCTATATGGCACCTAAGTGAGATATGGTAGAGTTAGTCATACAAGTCCTGTGATGTCTTTGAAAAGCAGGAAACCACACTAGATCAAAGGAAAGACTTAATTAAGAAGTCATATTGGGAAATGAGTTTTTGTTGATGTCACCTTACTGAATATACCTGCTGATAGGACATCCTGTGTGTATTATGTATTTTTTCATATTTAACAGGGAGGAACTAGGTGACATCATGGAAGAGGTTGGCAAATACAGTTTTAAACTATTCTGTGGCTGATCTGAGATGCACTTTTCTTGTGGGCTCTTAGGAAACAACATCTACTACAAGCACTGTAAGAAGGAGATACATTAGATAGGAAAGTCTAATTGTATTATGGTAGGAGTTTGTACTTTAACCTTGTTCTTTTAAGTGATTGTATGCTTTGTGATGTATTGTTCTGTGTTTACATTTTACCTGTTTTTATCCATTTTCTAAGTAAACTTCTTATTTTAAAGAGACTGCCTGCTGTGCATTTGAAATTCTTTCTTTTGCATGTGAAGTATAGATGGTTAAAGCTGACAACTGTGCTTAAGCTTGATGGTGTTACCAAACTAGAAAAAGGTAAGAAATACCTAAGGTCTTTTTATAGAGTTTTAAGGGTTCATTTTGGATACCTGGTTAGGTGCCCTTGGTGAAAGATATCTGGCATCCCCCAAAGAGCAGATTATCTGAGCCTGTACATTTAAGTATGCTAGCATAAGGTTCACAGTTTGAATCCCTCCAGAACTTAAGACCAGAGGTGATTCATACCCACAAACAGAGAGGAGGGTTACCATGTTCTGTTACCTGTCCACAATACTACGCTCGGAGGTTGGCACTGTGGGAGCAGAAGGCCTGACCTGCTGAGTGGGGTTGTGACATCCATCAGTCACACCCATTTCATGCAATACAAGGCACCACAGTACCAAATAGGATATGGGTATCACTAGATGCCAGGGTGTGCATTATGTGCTGTGATACTAAGTATCGTATGGTATAAGTGGGACAACTGGACACCAGGGAAGGTTTTATACATTGTGCTGCATGGGATCGGATATCATGAGTGTACCACTTGATGCCAGGGAATGGTCTGTATTTGGTTGCATTTGGTATCAGAGGGTGGGGGGTGGGGACACCGTGGATTGCTTCCTGTATGGTGGTATTTAGTACGCCACCACACAAGAAGCATTTCCCGGTGTCCCATGGTCCCCAGCATACCCTCTGAAACCAAACACAATCAAATACAGAACATTTCCTGGTGTCAAGTGTTAACCCATGTCATCAGAGTCCCGGCAACACTATGCATAAAACCATCCCTGGTATCCAAATGTCCACCCATGCCCTCCAATACTGAGCAATGCAACAGGGCATTCCCTGCCGTCTTGTGGTACCCCCTCACAAAGCCCTCCTATGCAATACACAAATATAGCATTCCCCATTTTGCAGTGGTACTCCCCATACCATCCAATACCCCACACCACACCATAGGATGGCATGGGGGTTACCACTGGCCTCAGTATACACCAAGCACTCCCTGGTTGACAATAGTGACCACATGCCCTCAAACATGGCTCCAGCACACCTACATAGCAAAAATATGGTATTTACTAGGGTCACATGGGTAACTTGTCTGAAACCCGCAACCTCACACCCCCAACCACACCCATATACTCCTTTTGGCAAACTCCAATATATGCACCTGTCATATCCAGCAAAAGACATAACACCTCAGGATTCACATGCCTGGGTTGTGCAGAGTTGAGAGGGACCAACTTGCCGGTGTTATGATACCCCTCACGTGATGATTCAATGTGGGTCCTTGGTGTTGTCTAGCACTGGTAGCAGCCACATTACAGCCCATCATCAGCCCTCTAAAATTACAAATATTATTTGGAGTCAGAGGTACAATGGCAGCATGTATATTACACAGCAAATAAAATAAGAAAAATGTGCTGCCAGTGTCTGGAGGATGGGAGATCATTAAAAATACAGAAATCTGTGAAGGGCAACATTGTGGATGGAGTCAGAGGCACATCGGCAGCGTGTATATTACACAGCAAATAAAATAAGAAAAATGTGCTGCCAGTGCCTGGAGGATGGGGAATCACAAAACAAATACCAAAATTTGTCAAGGGCAACACTTTGGATGGAGTCGGAGGCACGCTGGCAGGATGTATATCAGAGGGCAAACAGGATAAAAAACAAATGTGCCACCGGTGCCCTCTCTTAGCAAAACATCCTTGTCAGCAACAAGATAGAAGGATAAAAAAAAAATAAAACCAGATATCCCAGTGCTGTCGGCAGTGCACAGACAGCCATCGGAGGGGAATCATTTCAGTAAATTGAATTGTGCTGCAGGGTCTTGGGGGGAGTGGCTCCCGATCTTACATTAAAAAGGGTAAAGAAAAGGAATTCAAGGTTTGTGACACAAATTAAGGCACAACCAGCACAGCTGAAATGAAGTGCCAAGAGAACGAAGGTTCACATAGTGTAGCAGTAAGGAATACCGCAAACAGGACAAGGAGCAGTAACAGTAGGAGCAGAAACAGGAAATCGAGGGTACTAATTAAATAAAATAAACTAAGAAATGTTACACAAAAAGTAAAACAAGACACAATGGCAGAATTATTACAAAATAAAAGCAAGCAACAGAGTACAAAACGGAGAAGCATGTCGACATTATTTTACTCATCACACTTCAACTCTGACAAGAAACATCAATAAAAACAACTTTTAACACAAATCTACAGTACATGCTGGACACAAAGTACAATGTGCAGGGAAACATAAGCAACTTCACTTTTGGAAATTTGAAGCAGAATACTATAAATCAGCAAATTTAGCAGCAGCAGAAAAAAGAATGTGGGCACCAATTTGAAAGAATCAAAATGGGGACGAAAATGTGGTTTGCACTCATTTTTGTAATGGGACCCAATACCTTTTCAGCCAAACAACACAGGCTTATGATGTATGTCAACATCTTAAATACATAAATAATCTCAGAGTTGATTTGCTGGAAAGTTATATAGCTTCAGAAATGAGACGTCCCCAGACATCCATAGGAGTGAGTGCAAGTATTTACAGGATGCAGGGGCGGACTGGTCCGGGATGCCTGGGATGCTAATTGCATCCTGGCCTGTGTAAGTAATGGCCTGCTGCCTGTGCACTTCTGGCGTTAATTTTTTTTTTTTCTCCACTGCCCTGAGCTCCCGACCGTCAGGTTTGGTCACAATTTTTTTTCCAGGGGGCGGGGGGTCAGGTGACGACATGAAGAGCGGTCTGTGTAGACTAGACAGACTGTAACCCCGCTGGCCGCTGCCCCACAGGTTAACTTAGGAGAGGAGAAGTGCCGTGCACTGCTGCGGCTGTCTTTCATTAAATGAGCCAGGTGATGCGCGTGCCCCCCGCCTGAGAGAGACAGTGTGTGTGTCAGTGTGCCTATTCAGGAGCAGTCGGACGCCGGCGTGATGAAGACAGGCGGGAATGTGGGCGCGCCAGCGCCTGGCATGTTTGATGGCGGCAAACAAGGCTGAGGCTGAGGGACTTGGCGACGCGACATGAGGCGCGGGCGCCATTGCCCAGCCAGGCCACATCGATCTCGTCGGAGTGGGGCGGAGCAGCGGATGCGGTATCCCTATGGTTTTGCATCGCTCGTGAGAGGTAAGGCGTGGAACCGCCGGCGATATTTTCTACAGCTTCGGCTTGTGTTCCCCCTCGGCTCTCCCCAATCCCCATAGTACATCACGTGACGTCCGTCCGGGACTCCGGGTGCAGCAGTAGCAGTCTGCAGGGGCCCTCTCTCCCCAATAGTACATAACATACATCACGTTCGTCCGGGTGCAGCAGTAGCAGTCTGCAGGTGTTACTCTGTAGGCAGAAGGGAGGCCTGAACAGTACACAGTTTCACTTTCAGATAGACGATTTAGTGGAGAGGGGGCTGCTGTCGTAGTACCATAAATAATTTGCATTTAAGGTGTTGCATTATAAGCCCTTTTTCTTTATGTGGGCAGCATTTTATATTGGTATTAGTCAGATTAGATGTATCAAAATGTATGACTTGACCAACCAAAATAATTTGACCCTGAAGTTTCACCCTAGTCCAGCAAAAATTCTGCCATCTGGGACAGCTTCTGGAGGGTCCTGGACTGGTGCTGTGCTGGGTATTATTAGGCAATACTAGATATAATTATAACCATTGAATCCATCATTTATCATGTGGCAAATGGAGCTGGTGTCTGTTGTAGTGCAACTTCTAGCTCCTTGTTTATGTTGGTTATAACTTATAGGATAGAAATGACCAATCTGCAAACCTGGCTGTAGTTCCATACAGCAGTAGCTTAGATTAATCACACATGTAATGTACTGATTATGAATCCCTTTCAGCAGGAGAGGGATCTGAGCAATGGCCAGACTTTCAATGTTTGGTTAGAAGCTAGCAATACAGGACTCAATGCTGTTTTTGACTGGTGGTATTAAAGTAGCAGTGCAAAGCATTTCACTGTATGTAGGAACCGTGGTTCATACAACCTGAACAGCTCATCATATGGGTGTGAGTGGACCTGTATGCAATTGTGACAAAGTCTTGTTTTCCAGGATCAAGTTAATGGCTAGCAGGCAGGTCTGTAGCTTTAGTCTACTGGGTATTGGAAGCAATTAATTAGGGCATAGAGGGCACAAGTACTGTATGGGTGCTGTTATCTGCACCAAGAACAAAGTGATGTGCCTTATTACAGATCAGGTGTACATTGTTTAGCACCATGTCACAGGCAGCATTGTAAACAGGAGGCCATAATCTACAAGTAACAGAATGGAACTGGCCACTATAAGGTATCTAGTTTACACAGTTCAGTTGTTCTGGTTCCAATACAGAGAACCAAGTCCTCTGTCAACTATGGTCACTAGATTATCAACATGGGGGCAGGGGGTACAAAGGGTGTCATCCAAGGTTACTCCAAGGTATTTAAGGGTTTCCACCTATTCAAGATTCTGTCCCAGGCCATTCCAGATGACAAAAGGTGGGGCCTTCCTTTCTGTGTGGGAGACTAGACAATAGCATTGGGCCTGATTTTCAAAGCCCCGAGAGTGATGCAGGGTACCTGCGCCAAACAGACATGGCGCAAGTGGCACCTTGCATCAATAATTGCCTCTGTAACTACTCTCAAAGGCAGCCTGCATCAGCCACAGGCTGTCTGTCCCAAACAAGGCTTGCACCACCTGTGCGCTCACAAATGGGCTGTGACATGGTGGTCATGTGGCAGATGCAAGCTGCCACAGCCCCATAAATTGATTCTCAAAATTTTCCCAGAGGAACAATTCACACCTTTAGACCAGCCAGGCTAGTCGACACTTAGAAATATCTCTGGGAGACCCTGGCACAGTGTGGCACCCTGAACTACCCCTATGGACTGCTTGGGACATGCGTTCCCCCTGCCCCGATATGCCCAATCTGTAACAATTAATTTAATTTATCCTGGTGGTCTAGTGGTCCCTCCCCCTGCCCTGATATGCACATTATTATTTCATTCATCCTGGTGGTCTAGCAGTCCTGCCCCCCTGGCCCTGAGGACCCTGCTGGACTCACAGCTTGTGGCAAGCCCTCCTGCTGCACTGTGTGTTTGGCTCCCAGTCTGACTTGCTGCAAGACTAGGGATTTAGCCACTGGGACCCTGCCAATTAGCAAATCGGGCGCAGGGTCCCTGGTGCACCGGGCTTTGGTGCAAACTGTTGTTTGCCACGGCATGCACCAATCCAAGCTGACTTTGAGAACTGGGCCCATGGTCTTTATTTTTTTTGTAGGTTAGGACCAGTTTGTTATGTAAGGACCAACTTGTCAAGGTTTTGATGTTACTTTGAAGTGTGGTAGTGAGGCAGTCACAGTTAGGTGTTTGTTAAAATGACAGCATCATCAGCATAATGTAGAATATTGGCTGGCTGACAGGCATCTGGCAATTTGTTTATAAAAAGACCAAACAGGAATGAGCTCCAGATGGAGCCCTGGAACACACCGAATGATACTACCCTAACGTCAGACAAGGAGCCTTCGGTCTTCATTTGCTGAGTGTGGTTCGTGAGGCAACTGTTTCAGCAGTTCACTGTGCTGTGTGACAGTCTCAAGTTAGTGCAGTTGTAGAGTAGATGTCCTATTTTTACACATTTTTAGACTGCATTTACCCACGCTAGAGCAGCTGGGAGGCAATATTTAATTTTCAGTGGGTGCCCACATTTTGACCACAAATTTCTAACATAATCTTTTTATGATCTGATGTTATGATCAAGACAGTGGAATTTTTTTTAATCCTATCTAAATAGTGATTTCACAGTGTAACTGTGAAACATGTTTCACAGGGATTTTGAAAATGACACCTGTCAAATCATAAGATGGGCAACACAATGGATATGTTGACTATTAGGGTCCAAAATCTGCTGGATAAAGTTATGAGCAAACATTCGAACACTTACTAACATACTAAAATGCCAGCAGAATAGGCCTAATGGTCTCTTGAGTCTGCTTGATTTTCAGCACCCGCACAGAGGGACAATTTTGGTGTCCCCCACTCCCCCTTGGGTTATACTGTCCCCAGTCTCAGATGTTCCACCTGTATTGTGCCTGGTCAGATTTACCCTCCCCCTGTACCTGTCCCATCGCCTCTTAAACCTGTCCACAGTCTCCATCTCTACCAGCTCCTAGGGCAGTGCATTCCATGGCTCTACCACCCTTTCAGTGAAATAACATCTCCTCCTCTCCCCTCTGAGCCTGCACCCCTTCCAGCTTACACCCATGACGTCTTGTTGCCCCACCCTCCTTCCTTTGGAGCACCCTGACTAGGCCTCCTTTATTGATCCCTTTCATGTACTTAAAGACCTCTATCATGTCCCCCTGTCCCTCCTCTCTTCCAGGGTGTACATGTCATGTCAGGTCCTGAGCCTCCACAGGTCCTCTCCCCAGGCCCCAGCTCATTTTGGTTGCCCTCCTTTGGACCCTCTCTAGAAGTGTAATGTCCCTCTTAAATGTGGTCTCCAAACTGTACACAGTACTCGAGGTGTGGCCTAACCAAGCAGTTGTACAGTGGAAGGATCACTTCCACCTTTCTGGAGGTAATCCCCGGCGATGCATCCCAGCATCCTATTTGCCCTATGCTGCCTCCCACAGGTCTCTGAGTTGTTCACTTTGCCATCTACTGCTACCCCAGGTCCCCTCACCCTCCTTAACTTGAATCATGTCTCCTCCCAGGGTATACCCCAGGCCTGGATTTCTGACTCCCAGGTGCAGAACCTTGCACTTCCCTGCAATGAATTTTAGTTTCCATTTTCCCGACCACCTTTCCAGAGCCTCCAGGTCCTCCTGCAAGGCCACCCTCTCGTTCTCCCCATCCACCACTGCACCTAGCTTAGAGTCATCTGCAAAGTTTGCACTTCAATGTTTCATTGTAATAGATTTTTTTTTCACATTTTGATCATAAATTTCCAACATACAGTAGTCAAGCAACTGAAGCAACACAAGCAGCTCACCTGAGTAGCTGAGGAAGCCAAATCTCCAGCCTGAGAACTTTCGAGGCAGCTCCCCCTCAAGCTAGGCACTCGGGACAATCAAGCAACTGAACTAACACAAGCAGCTCACTTTCAGGAACTTAAAAAGCAGGGAAAACATGTCTCTCACTTGGTCA
Organism: Neoceratodus forsteri; assembly: GCA_016271365.2. Lineage (NCBI taxonomy): Eukaryota > Metazoa > Chordata > Ceratodontiformes > Ceratodontidae > Neoceratodus > Neoceratodus forsteri. Next base: position 47,012,461 of record CM057455.1, read on the forward strand.
GCTGGATAACCAGAGGCAGGCTGTAGCGCTTCAAGGCCAGGACCGGGTGGACAGATGATATTTTATTTTTCTTCTTCTTTGGAGGGAGCAAGCATAGTTAAGCAGCAAAAATAGTCTCCGAGTCAGCACACAGGAGTGAAAATAATAAAACCAAATTTAATTAATTATTAAAATTAATAAAGAGCACAGCTCCATGAAGCAGAGGGTCAGACAGGACAATAGCCGCACAAGCAGAGATTGAATGCAGCCCAAGGTTGTAGATACCAAAAGGCCGAACTGGGCTAGGAACAGGCTCCACTCGGGCTACCTTGAGCCAGAAAAAGCTCAGAGAGATAAATGGTACGGTACTGACTCTTACTCACACTGGAGACATGACTTACTGCTCCCGTAATATCCCAAACAGGAAAACTGCCTATTGAACTGCGGCCAGCCTGACACCTTGCTGAAGTTCAAACATGTCCCAAACCACATTTCTAGGAAAAGGTGCAGCAATAAATAGCAGTAAAAGACACAGTTCCTTCCTTACAGTTCCACCATCCTGCACTTTTGGGCCTAGATCGGAACCTGTCCCAGACACTGGCATGGCAGGTACAATAATACACCACCCATCTCTGCACTAGCAAAAGTCACAAATGACTGGCAGACTGCCCTAGACAAAAAAGAATAATACCTGTGCTGTGTTTCTGGATCTAAGCAAAGCCTTTGACACTGTGGATCATGATCTTCTAATCACCTCACTAAACTCCATAGGCCTTGACTCACTCTCTATTAAATGGTTCAGATGCTATCTCTCTGGAAGGCTACAACTGGTAAAGAATGATGGTGATCTATCTACCCTAAGCCACTCCTAAGAGGTGTACCGAAGGCTCCATCCTGGGTCCCATCCTTTTGCCATTTACATCAACAATATTGACTCCAATCTCTCTCTTCTAATATCCACCTTTTGCAGATGACACTGTACTTTATGTGAGCGATCCCTCACCATCAAAAGCCTGTGAGCTCCTACAGTCTCAATTCTCCCTCCTCCAGCATAACCTATTAAAAAGAAATTATTACTAAATGCTAAGAAAACCAAAGCTATGTTCTTTGCCACAAGAACTGTTCTTCCACTATCCCATCATTCACCCTCCCACAACTCTCTACCATCCTTGGTGAAAATCTGGAATATGTTGACAAATTCAAATACCTAGGAGTATGGATAGACAATAAACTAGACTATACTACCCATGTTGAAGAGCTCCTGAAAAGCTAAGACAAAGACTTGGTCTATTCTATAGAATCAAACACTACCTGACCAAAGATTCCAAACAAAGATTAATCCTTGCATCATTCATGTCCCTCATTGATTATGCTGACTTCCTCTATGGTCATTGCTCCTCTCCCATCTAAACAAACTAGACACCCTGTATCATAGAGCTATTAGATTCATTACTGACCTTCCCTCTAGCACCCATCATTGCTCTCTCTACAATGCAGTCAGCTGGACATCCCTGCAACATAGAAGAAGAAAAATGCTGCTACCTGGATCTACAAAGCTCTGACAAACAAACTCCTTCCTACATCTCAGACTGCTTCAACCAGATCACATCCAGGCCCTACACCTTGAGGATCAACAAACTGATCCTGCTGAAGATTCCTATCACCTGCACCCGGTATGGAAGAGCTGCAATCAGTTATTCCTGGCACTTATCTGGAATTCTATCCAAAGACATTGAAAATGGAAACACTGATCCCCTTACATCCTTCAAAAGCTGTACACCAGCCTAATCCCAGATTCATGCAATTGCTTCCACAAGGCCTAGTCCTCCCACACCCCCACACCCCCACACCCTCTCTCTCCCCCCCCTTCTAAAGCTCCTCCCTATTCTTCTATCATTCCTCTGGTCCTTTCCACATCAAACCTCAAACATATATGCCCACCCATGTACCATTATCCAAGCCTTATCCCTACCAGACTGTTTGTTTCTCACCTTTAATAGGTTTTTGGTTTACTGTCCTTTGCCTTGTATATATGTAAATAATTGTACATCTATCTCACTCATAAATGTTTGTATTTGTGCTATTTCAATATCATGTTTTTGTATACACTCTGTAACCTTTTTGTTATGACCACTCAGGTCCATCTTGTAAATGAGCTTTGCTCAATGATGTTCGCCTGAATAAATAAAGATTTTGATTGATTGATTGATTGATAATATGAGATCCCTGCAGGCCACCAAAACTTACACTGGCAGTGTGCCACACTGGGTAATGGCTTAACTCAGGACTGCCACTACCGTGGAGACCCTGTCACAGCCTTGCCACCACTGTAACAGCCCCACTGCCAACTCTTCCTAAAATGGAGCCAGGACCTCAGTCCCACCCTGGTGCACAAGGTGGTGATTACTCCATTTCTTCAGTACATGACCACCCCTACAAATCTGGGGACCCCACTCCCATGATCATGTTAGATGGGACTCGCACAGTTAAGGGATAATGGGACATAAAAAGGGACGAGGGTTTTTGTGGGTGTGATGGCAGCACTTCAGACTTGGGAGAGGCTGAGGATTTTTTGTATTGACAGTGGAGGAAATCATGGAATTGATCTAGTTAATGTTAATGTATGTTGTTTTCGAGAACAGCAGCGCACTGCAGCCGAGCAAATGGGTAGTTTCATCTATGGAGAAAAACAATAATTGGTCACAGTGCAGGTCACGTAGCATTGAATAACGTGCCATGAGTAGCCCTGTATTTATCCTCCCACCATATATGAACTATTGGGGCTCCTCCAAGATCTACGGGCCCATGGTCCAAGCCCCAGTAATCCCATAACGCCGATATAGAGAATGCTGTTATGTAATTATGCATTTTGTGAGGTATGAAAATTCCATCGGAATACTAGACAATCAGCTGGGTGGCTGGGTGGGAAATGATCTATCCTCCTCCTTCAGTTTTGTTTGTAATTTTATGAACATGTGGTAGAAAATATTACACAACAGGGTATTTCTAGGGAATTAATGCACACTTGCTTTTGGGTCATCTGTGCTCATTTAACCAATGCCTGATTGGGATTTCAAAGAAAATTAATTACCATGTTACAATGCCCTATAAATAACATGTTCAGTTTAACAATTGATAAAAGCATTTACTTGATAGTTTTATTATGACATAGATCTCTAAATGTGTCACCCTCACTGATATGTGTACAAAATGTGCAAACCCACATTTCAAGCTCCTTCTAGGAGCAGGCTGCATTCAGATGTATCAGTCTGTGTGAAATGGCTAGCTACCACCCTGTCTGAGATGTTGTGGCCCCCTCATGTATGTTATACAAGGTGGCACGTTCACCCATTCCCTCAGTTTGGGCTCTGCATTCAAAATGTGCCAATGTTGTGCTAAAATTTTATTCACTTTAAAGCTTTGAGGGGTAAAGGATAGTAACACATTTCTCAGACCCTTTTTATAATATCATATAACAGTACACGACTCATATTCTGATCTGTTGTTACATTTTATTTTGTAGATAAAGTCGGCCACATGACATATAGTTCAACAATTAGACTGGAGTACCAGTGATGGTATTGAGGTTCCTGTACATCTGATAGGTAAGACTTTAGCAGCCAAATGTCAACATATTTTTTGTTGTTGTTGTTGTATTTTTTCTGTTATGCAATGCTAGGCTGAAGTTTTCACATTCAGAGACAACAGGGGGGTTTGAAGCTAGGCCCATAATGATGAACGCTATAATTGGTTAACTGTTATGAATGGAAAGTTTTAAACTGTATGCTACCAGTGATCGTGCTCTGTTTAGAACATTTGAAGGTGGTGGCATTCCTTTCTATACAGCCACTGTCATGACATAGATGAAATAGGTTTATAAGCTTCTGACATGTTCCTTAAGCAATATACAGGAGTGGGTATATTGGTGGATTTACACGCCTGTTGTGGTTGGTCCTAGGTCGGCAGCTGGTGATTAACCACCAGAAGTGGTAAATCCACCCATATACCCACTCCCTGTCATGGTATACTGCTATTATACAATGTTCAACTTGTTTTTTTGTCTTTATAGTGATATAAAACTTTTACAGTGGGTATACTGGAGGATTTATCACTGTCATGTGATGTGCTTCAACCAGTGAGGTTACTGGATTTTCATACCCCATTGTATAATTAAGTATGTGGCACAATGGCATGCCAGTGTCTCAAAGGCCCTGCGGCAACCCCTTTCTGTGCACCATGTGTTTTCCGCAAGGGAGGGGTCACCCCTGGTGTTGGGAGTGTCACTTGGCCACTGGGGCCATCTTGTTCCTGAATCAGGTAAATGGTAAAATGCTGGTTAAGAATGTAAAAATAGTTTCTCCCTCTGGTGTGCAACATAGTCCCTACATGGTTCTCCTCATTGTCCTTCTCCAGAATAATAATACTTAAAATCTGATATACTCCTTGTCTGAAGCAGTGTAGATGGTGTGTGAGATGATGTTAAGAACTTTTAATATATGGATCATGCATTTAATGTGCTTGTAAAGCATAGAAAAATATCACTCACGAAGTGAGGATACCATACTTTGAGAGTGAGTGATACTATCCTTCAGGACATGAATGATAGTATTACCAGAGAAGAGTGGTCAGCAGTGCAAATACAGGAAGGATTGTGTGTGTGTGTGTGTGTGTGTGTGTGTATAGATATAGCTATTGTATGTAGAGGTATGCTGTAAGAACAAGCCAGTGACAGTAAACTTTTATTCTTTAGGACAGATTGTGCTCACGAGCAAGTGAACAGGAAGAACAGAGGTAGACAGTGCTGAAGCCAGGACAGCTAGGTGAGGTCACAGCCAGACAAGTCATCAAAGACAGTAAGATGTTTAAGGACAAGGAAGGCTGCTCACAAAATCTTGGGAAAAAGAGAGCATCAGGATGGGAAAGGCAGAAAGATGCAGAAAGGAAGAAACTATTACAAGCTGGAGAGGACTGTAAACAGTGAAAGCTTTCATTCTCACAGACCAGTGTCTCTCTCAATCTGGATTAACCATATCAGTATGTAGGGATGAGTCTAATGTCGGGAATAGAGAGTCATGTTCTCAGTTTAGTAACGTAGAGCTGTCTGAAGTTGTTAATGAATGTAATGTAATTCCACTTAACGATACAGCTTTTGAAAGCGATTTTGATACTGTTCCATCATACAGTTCTGCTAAGGGTGTAAGTACTCGGCAGAGTCCATTACCAACAAATAGCAGTAGCACTGCTGAACAAGCGTCAGTATTGTTGGCAGCATCTACTTCATCACTTGATAGTATTGTGGTGACAGTGCAAGGTCCAGCAGAAGCGGAACTTCATATTGAACATAGTCAGGTTCAGAGAATCCAAGATGAGGAGTCACAGTTGCATCTGGAAGATGCAACTACTAGTGATAATGGCACTGATAGTGAGGAAGATGGTGATGGAAACATAGACAGTAGTAATCTAGGAAATAGAGGCATACAGTGTTTCATCTCAAATCCATTTCATCCACCTCTATCACAGGCCACAATAATGGAGAAACTGCAGTTTTTAAGTAAACATCCAGTACAGCCCATTGGTCCAGACCTTCCATTTGACCCTGTAAGGACATACCATAGACAAGTTAGTGGTAGTCATCAGAACATTGAGAGAAAGTGGATCTCCTTCTGTAAGGATAGTCGCAAACTGTTTTGCAACATTTGCATGTGTTTCGCTGAGAATCGTGAATTGCCATTTGCAAGCACTGGGGTTTCTGTTTCAATCAAGAGTGTTTATGTAAAGATAGCAAAACATGAAATGTCCTGTAGTCATTCAAGTGTTGTAGCTGGATATCTGGCATCCAGAAATCAGAAAAATATAGAAAGTAAAATTAACTGGGAGCTTGCTGATGCTCGATACCAGCAGGTAAAAGAAAGAAGGTGTTTTTTAAGTCGAATCGTTGAAGCCGCACTTTATGTTGGAAGGTAAGGAATAGGATACCGAGCTCATCGAGGTGAAGAAGCTTACAGCCTTGAAGATCCATTAACAAATCATGGAAATTTTCTGGAATTGCTGCTTTCTTGGGCCAAGTTTGATGCAGTTTTAGACAAGCATTTGAAACTGGCAATTGCTGCCAGTATGAAGTGGAAAAATAAATCTGTGAATAAAGCATGTGGTTCTGGAAGAGGAGCTGGCGTGGTTCACTTGTGACATTTTGTCCAAAACAACATTCAACAAAATTCTTCGAATAGTTTGTCAGATCATTCAAGAAACAATTGCAATAGAATTAAAAGAAGCTGGGTATTACAGCATAATGGTTGATTCCTCTCAAGATGTTGGAGTAACAGACCAGCTCGCAGTGTGCTTTCATTATGTGAAGAACACTGAAGTGAAAGAAAGATTGTTGAAATTCGTACCAATAACCACATCGTCCAAATCTCAGGATCTGTTTGACTTACTGAAAAGAGAGTTGGAGGAAAAACTTGGCCTTTCTATGAAGAAAATAGTAAGTCATGCTTTTGATGGAGCACCAAACATGAGTGGTGTCAAAAATGGCCTTCAGAAACTAATAACCGATGCAGCGCCTAAATCCATTTTCACTCATTGCTACAGTCATGTTCTCAACTTGGCCTTATCTCAAGCCGCAAGTGCATCCACTTCTGCTGCCTCACTTTTTGGTTTGTTAGAAAGACTGGCCACGTTTACTTCAGATTCATATAAACGCACCAATGTCTGGAAGAGAACATTGAAAGAATCTAGGCCTGTGTCGGTAGTGAAATGCTCCCAGCTTCTCAAAAGATTGGCAAAACAAGATGGTGGGCAAGAGAAGTGGCTCTTGTGCACATTTTGATGGTGCAGCCACTCCCACAAGTGAAAGGAAGCGATTCAAGATTCTAATAAGAACATTAATGGTAATCAAGAATGGAACAGAGGAATTTGATACGACAGCTAGATCTGAAGCACAGTGCTTACTTAACAACTTATTGAAATTTGACACCATCCTCACAGGATTTGTATTCTTGAAAATATTCTCCCTTAGCTCAGGTGCAGCTGAATGCCTTCAGTCTTCACGGTTAGACTACTTGCAAGCATGGAACCTACTGTACAACTTAAAATCAAAGCTTGTTGACCTTTTGGATCAGTTTGATGCAATTTATGATCAGGCTAAACAATTTGCAGACATGATCAACCAAGAGATGGAAAATTATTCAAGAAATGAACTACATGGAATCCAGTGGTCGACATCTCTTCCAGAGACCAGAACAAGGACTCGTAAACGCATGCCAGGGGGAGTTTGCATATGATGAAAGGGACCATATTGGAGATGCCAGGAAAATGTATGAGATTGAGAGCTACAAAGTCATTTTAAACCATGCCATTACAACACTGGATGATAAATTTATTACCCATGAAGCCTTGATGAAGGATGCGTCACAGCTGGATCCCAGAAAATATTACATCTTTTTTGAACCTGGATTTACATTTCAAGCCGGAGCGATGCAGGTGATTGCCAGTATGGCCTAGTGTAGATCCTCAAGAACTACAAGATGAACTTGTTTCCTTTGCATCTAGCTACAGTGCATTATCAGCTAGTGCTATACAGCAACCAAGAAGCCATCCTGGTAACAAGTATCATAATGTACATTTAATAGCCGAACCAGAGAATGCTATGTACACTGAACTTGAAGACACGATAGAGGAACCACCTGACACTGATGAGCACCTTGCTGAGAACACTGAAAACTCATTGACCGAAGAGGTATTGCACTGTACATTAAAATCACAAAGGTTATGTAAACAGTGCATCTCTTGTGCGTTTGCTGCTGCATACTCATTTGCAATTCATTCTGCAAAATATGGATCTTTGGTGTGTGCATTGAAAGTACTGTTGACCTTGTCATACACACAGGTTTCATGTGCGCAGCTTCAATTTTGAAGCTAATCAAAACACGACTGAGGTCTATTTTAGAGAGGATCATCTAGAGGCCTTAATGCTGACAAACATTGAAAAGATATTCAGATCACATGATGATGTGATTAATAGATTAGCAGACTCCTCAGAAGAAATGAGACGTTACTGTACTTGGATGACTTTCACCGAGAGACCTAATAAAAAAAAAAAACATGCATAGCACTCTTACAGGGTCAAATGAGAGAGGCTGGACCATACTTCACACATGCATATACAATATAATGTAGTGTTACATAGAGGCACAATATCATTCTATTCCTACTTGATGATTGGTGGGTGGGTCCCTTCCAGCCACCACTAAAAGTTCATGACGTGTCAGATTATTAACATTTCACTATGCCACATAATTAAAAATAAAATGCCATGTTGTTGTTTATAACACAAGTCATGCCAGGTGTAAGGAGGAGGTCATGGTTACTTATCACTTTAGCTATGACCTCTTTCTTATGTGTTACAGGGTAATAGTCATAGGCTGACATTTACATTACATACACAGTGTAATGATGAAGGTTGAATACATTCAGCACTATACACTGTTGACAGTGCCATACCTCTCACACCTGTGATGTTTGTTGGGATCAGCGGAGAACTGCATGTTACTTATGAAGCACCTATGCTATTGGTAATGGGTATCACTTGAGCCACGGCTATTGACAAACACCAAGCTACATCACCTGAATGACTACAGGGCATTTCTCTACTCTGGCTGTACTTGTTGCTCCCTCACAGGGAGAGACAAGTGACGATGCATTACTTCTGAGCTGTGAAGGGAAAACTTCATGCTGCTCTTGGAGGTAATGAGCACTAGGAGGTACCACTGGGTACAAATGGCTATCACTTGGGCCACAGCTACTGCCAAACTCCCAGCTACAGAACTTGAATGACTACAGGGCATTTCTCTACTGGCTGTACTTGTTGCTCCCTCACAGGGAGAGACAAGTGACGATGCATTACTTCTGAGCTATGAAGGGAAAACTTCATGCTGCTCTTGGAGGTGATAAGCTCTAGGAGGTACCATTGGGTACAAACAGGTATCGCTTGGGCATTCTTGCAGTGCTCCACAAGTTCAAGGTTTGAAAAACTGGTAATATTTTCTGGGATCACATCCATGGAGTAGGCCAGTGACAGTTTTTGTTCTGGTGCACGGAAACTTCAAAGTGGCTACTTCCATGGTCAAAACTAAGTAAGTTAAAATGAATACACAGCTTTTCCTCACACCAGTTCCACTAGTATCACCCTACAAAGTCAGCAAGGTCTGCTGCTGACCCTGCAGTGTGATGGAGGCAAAGCTAGTTATTGGAATCACCAGTAGGTACAACACTTTCATGTGGGGATGGGGAATGGAATGCTGACTGATTTACTAATTAAAGCAGTTACTTAACAGTTTCCCATGGTGCAGTTCAGTTTCTATGCCTCACACACACACATGGGAGGGGTTACATCAGCCCTTGAGGCTTAGTAGTGTAGGGCAGGGCAAGCTTCACTGTTGGAAGTACACAGGTTTCATGGTGAATTTGACCACTGCAAAATATTAAAATTTACATCTGAATACCATGTCTCATGTTCCCTTCCTATTGCTTCTTTTATATGCTAGATTTTGTGATGCATAGCAGGTACAAATCTGCTGCAGTTGTATCTGTAATTTAATGTTTTCACCTACCAGCAAAATAAACAGTGTGTGAGAGGTATGGCTGCAAGCAGCAGCATCTAAGAATTCCACTGTCAAATGAACATTTGGACATGTAAAATGTGAACTAATCCATAAGGTCCATGTTATATGTGCAGGCAGTGACTAAGTCTCGAAAGCTACATTCAAACACATGTTCAAATATAGTTATTGCTTCATCTTTCATTTAGTTTTGTCGATGGTGTATCTTTCTGATTTATTTAATATGTTTTCATTGAGTCAAAGAACAAACTTTATAACTGTCATGTAGTTTAAATGTTATATCCTCAGACTGACTCTTTCATGACTGTTTCCAAAAATGGCATCCAGGTGTTACAGTACTGGAAGATACACACCTAATACATCACACACTCTTTTGAAATGATGCGGTCTGGCTTTACATGACATTGTGTGCTAGCGGCGTGACAGTGGGCAACATTTGTCTTCTGTTCTAAGTTTAACAGCATGCAGTGCCTACATGTAAAGGAGAGGTATTGCATATAATATTTCATTTCACAGCACAGAGCTACTGCACTCTCCTTTCCAGGATGTATTTACCTTACCAGACCATTTGACAAGTTCTAGTTGTAGGCAAATGATGCTTGACACAATTAGTTACATCACAATGCATTGCAGCCATATAACCCCTTCTTGCTTGTCCACTTCACATTATCTGAATGTTTTATTATGGGTGTTGGGACTGCAACGGGGGCTCAGTTGCTTCAGTTTGACATGTGGTGGCTCTATTGCTTACTTACTGACATTCACAGAACATAAAATATGTACTATATATTTTGCTTATCTATGGCACAATCGCTACAGGGCTCAAGTTGTCTGCCTTCTCACGCATAATGTGTCAGAAACTTGAGAGTTTTGTGTGAAAGACTATTTTATCACATATGTAACAATACTAGCAAATGAATCCAGTACTTAATATAAAGCTACCAACCTAGGTCCTGACCTAGGACCAAATCACTTGCAGGCAATATTCTTAAATTAATTTCTTTTTGTAAATATCTTTTTATCTGAACACGTCCTTCACATGTGTCTGAACTTTACAAACGTTTTCTTTATGTGCATCACTGTGCAGATTTCAGTAAACTATATTAATCAAGTCATTGTGTGTGTGTTTTCTTTTCCATAGCTGTTAAATTAACTGGTTGTTTAAAATATTGATATGTTAATTGGGCTTAAAAATGTAGTATTAGAAGTTCAATTACTACTACTGTTAAAACAAAAGTCACATTTCATGTAGACATGTTCCGACGACTGGCAGCTCATGCAAATGTGGCCTGTCCTCCTTTTGTAGCATCCTGGCCTGTGACCTGGCCAGTCCGCCCCTGACAGGATGTCTTCAGGCAATATAGGACTGAAGATGAGCTGAGTTTGCTGCAGCATACAGGCACTATTGGAGTCAATGAGTTAAAGAAATCTCTGGGTGGCTGCACCATAACTGTAGCTTTACTGCTGTACAGGAATCCCCAGTAACTGTTAGAACCACACCCAGGCCCCTCAACCTGTATTTAGGGCCACAGGCAGTAGTAGCCCGCTGGGAGGTGGCACCCGGGTTACATCTTTGGAGGCATCACTGGGATTATCGCCCCCTAGTGGCCAAATCACAAAACTCCAGTTGATCCCTGCATGGAGATTGACACTAAAATGGAGAAAGCCACTGACCCTAGTACTGAAATTTCTGCTAATAAGATGGCTGTACATTGCCTCCTTGGTTGGTGTGAGGTAGAGAAGGCTGACCCCCCAAAGTTTTACTGCTCCTGGATATACCCTTGGGTACAAAAGAAGAGGCCGTCTCAAAAGTAAAATGCTTTGGTTGAGCTGTTGTAAGAAGCCAACATACTGATTTGACTGCACAAATGTTTATGGCCCTAGTGGAGTGGAGTGATCCAGTAAACAGTGAGAGCGCCCCCTGCTGTTCACCTTGATGAGTCCCCGTGAAAGTAGTTGCCACAATAGTGTGATGCCCACCACAGAGTGGTCCCCTAAATCTGAAGGACTAAAAGGAAAGGTTTCCAAACTGTTATAGGCTGAGGGTCAAACCTTCGAGGGCGTAAAAAAGTTGTTTGAGACTCCTGGAGATACCCCTTCCTGATCACCTGCACCTGCACCTGCACCAGCATCAGCAGCTGCATCCTCACCCACACCTGCATCTGCACCAGCCCCAGTGCTGGCCCCAGCATCTACATTTGTGCCTGTACCTATGCCTGTACCCTCATATAATCAAGATTCTTACCGCAGATTACAAGTGGTTTTGGGCATCCTTCCCATGCCTAATGGGGAGAATGACCTGGAGGGTATGTGCCATGATTAATGACACCAACACAGTGACCTACATACCTGTTGACAAAACCAATAGTTCACGGACAGGTCACTGTGTTGGTGCACCTGACATGGGGAGCACTGTCTCCCAGTCCTGCACCCCTTCCTGAATCAACTCCAACTTGGAGTTTATAATCTGTAGCATAGGGGTGCAAGGGGTCCGTGGGCAAAGCTCCCCCCCGATGAAGACATGGACAGGGAGACAATCAAGATTTATGTCAACTGCAACTTGCAGTTAGATAAATCCTGTCACTGCAATGCCGGTTGACGAAAGTGTTGTTGAACTGGCATTGTAGAGCTGACCTGGAGACCTGGATGGACTATGCCTCCCTCACTGTGCAAGAATAGCAGTGCAGTGAGACTGAGAAAAAAATACAGAATTATAGAATGCCTCTAAGACCCAGCTTTGGATGCCATTCAAGTTTTCTGAGTCACTGATCCAGATGCACCTGCCCGGGAGTATTTGGCCACTTTGGAAGATGTGTTTAGGAGCACAGAATCTAGTGAGGACCCTTATTTAATTTAAACTGACTCCCCAGTGGCAGGGAGTCTTTATGTGCTTTTCTGGATCAGGTAGAGAAAGTTTTGCAGCAAGTGTTCTGCAGGAGAGGTGTGGCCCTCAAGGATCTGAATCGCATGCGACTAGAGCATATCTTTGAGGCCGCTTGCCACTCTACTATAATGATCTTTAAGCTGCATTTGGAGGAGAAACGGGACAACCCACCTTCCTACCATGAATTATTAAGGGAAGTCCACAACCGTTGCCTACGGCAGTGATGGCACACAAACAATTTATTTATTTGAATTTTGGTAACTGGGTGAGCCCACTGAGACACTGCAGTCCCTTTTTCAGGGCTGACCCAGGAAATACAATACAATACATTGAAAGTACCTATAACGCAGTTTACAGAGGAAGTACCGATAAAAATGATTAGGACTAAAACAATAAGAAATTAAAGGCATCTACGTGCAAGCAGCATGGACAGAACTGCATAATTTAGACAATGACAGATTTACATCAGTTATACAAATACAAACAGGTTGACATTGCACATGTAATGACTTGTTCAAGCTAAGACAGTGGTATCTGGTAGCAATCACCATTATACCAACAGCAGCATGGGCAGACAACTGCAGAACAATAATTGCAGGCATCACATTCAGATTCAATGTTTTCCACCAGAAACAGGATTAACCATAGGCTTGTGAAAGCTGGAGCAAGAATCATCTGAAACAGGAGCAGGGAGCTGAGAGGTGGGATAGCAAAGAGGATTGAAACTTAGGGAGCAAGGAGCAGGATACTATCTGGGGGGCGGCAAGGAGTTCAAGTCAGACACAGCAGCACAGGTGAAAGATCTGCAGGTGACAGCAAGCCACATTTTAGGCATTATCAGCAGGGGTAGGGAGGCAGATCTGAGTGCATGCAGTGGCTGATGGAGTCGAACCAGCTCACCAAGGCTAGGAGGGGTGTATTTTGGACCAGCTTGTGCATTAGGCAGAGAGTGGAATACTGAAGTCTTGCTTCATAGGGTAGTCAACCTAGGGAAGAGAGGACATCACAATGGTGGTGCCGGGCTTTAACGCCTTAAGTAAATCTACTCACCCTATAGTAGACCTGTTCTAAGCGTGAAAGAACTGTTGAGTTGGTTGTGAGCAGAAGTGGAGCACTATAGGTAAGAAGGAGAAGGAGCGAGGCCACTGTGATCTTGTGACAGGAGACTGAAGTGCGGAAGGGACAGATTTGATATAGAAGGCCACGTTTTTGGTGCAGAGATTTGGTAAAAAGGGTGACAGGAGTATCCAGAGAAAACGAGGCATCAAGGATGACTCCCAGGTACTTGAAGGATTGAACTGAATCAAGGTTATCACCATTGTGGGATAGAATCACAAGGGGTATGTGGCATGTGCTGAATAGAGCAGATGGGAGAACAGCATGGTTTTAGGTTTTTTTGTGTTGAAGACAAGTTGGTGTTTTAGGAACCAGTCTTCAACGGCACTGAAAGTTGTGTGCTAAAAGACTGTTAATTATCCCATCGGATGAGGAGCGGTATATAACGCTCAAACCCTCACATATGCTCCACCATTGCTGCATCGACTACAGTGGTGTGATCACCATAAAGAGACACATACCACCACACATGTATTTCAACCAAGGCTCCACTGCTGGATATACAGATCCCCCCTAAGCCTAACCACCAAACTGCTACTTGGTGTCTCGACACAGTCTCTTAAACCCATGGGGAGCACCCCAAAAGAGTGGCAACAGAATAAAAGAAGGAGGACCAAAGACAGCCCCCTCTCCCTATCACTGGCAGCCCTCATGAAACTCCTGCTCTTTCTATTACTCTGTATTGGTAACGTGGAAATCAACCCCTGGACCCCTGAATGTATCACCTCTCCATCAGACCTAACCTCAATTAAAGGCCTCAGTTTCCTGCATATTAATGTATGCAGTCTGCTGAAAAAACTCACACTGATACAAGCCTGGGTTGCCCATACTTTGCCAGACTTTCTTGTGGTATCTGAGACATGGCTCAAACCCACCACAGCAGACAGGGATGTTAACCTACCTAACTACCAGCTATTCAGAGCAGATGCCAAACAAGGGGAGGTGGAGTAGCCATATATGCAAAATCCGGTATAGCTGTATCCTATATTGCTGCAACATCTATGCCCAAGGAGTTTGAATGCCTATCCCTAAAAGTCTCTCTCCCCAATACAGCAGCTTTTCAGCTAGTTGGTTGCTACAGACCCCCCTCTGCTGAACACAAGCTCTTATCCCATCTGGGGAACCTGCTCAAACCCAGCACTGAAGATGTCATTATTCTAGGTGACCTGAATTTCAACTGGCTTACCCAGGAAGCTGCACCTCTGGTATCATTCTGTGATACATATGGGTTCACACAGCTAATTAATGAACCAACAAGAATTAATGCAAGGAATAGTAATAACAGCACACTACTTGATATCATGCTAGTGAATAAACCACATCTATTCACACACGCTGGAGTGCTTCTCTGCGATATAAGTGATCACTGCCCCATCGCAGGGGTAAGATCCACCAGCATAACAACAAGCCCTGTAAAATTCCTCATGAAGAGATCCAAGAAAAACATCAATATTGAAGGATATTTGCATGATCTAGCTTACTCTCCACACTGGCAAGAGTTTTATCTTGCCCATTCTGTTGAAAAAGCTCAGCAGGTGCTAAATAACATTATAATAAATGCCCTTAACACCCATGCCCCAATCTCTAGTATCCGAATAAAACACAAATCCTGTCGTTGGTTTACAGCTGACCTCAAAGCTGCACTGCTGGAGAGAGACAAACTCTGGAAAATGGCAAGAAAAACCAAGAATGCAAATGACTGGATGATCTTTAGGAAAGCCAGGAATAGATGCACCAAGAAAGTTAGGGATGCAAAGGCTGCCTTTTACTTGGCCGAACTTGACTCTTCCTACCATAATCCTGCTAGGTTTTGGGGCACCATCAAGGGTATGGTGGGGTAGGATGCTAACACCCTCCTTCCAACTCAATTACACAACAGTTATGGCCCTATCACTGGCAAAATGGAAATTCTGGATGCCTTCAATAACCACTTCACAACGGCTGGCCTTGCCTTTGACACCTCTCCAGCTAACCTGCTGAGGGAACAATTAAGCTCCCATTACACTGGTGATCAGAGAGTTGACTCTTCCTTCAGCTTCAAATCTATACTGTTGAAACAAGTAGAGGATCTATTATGGCAACTGGATACAAAAAGCTAGGGCAGACTCTCTGGACCCCTACTTAAAGATTGCATGCCATGTACTGCAGTCCCCTAACACACCTCTTTAACCGATCCCTAAACTCTGGCTCTATTCCCACACTGTGGAAGACAGCCCAAGTGGTTCCCCTTCTAAAATCAGGGGATCCTATGGATCTTAATAATTACAGGCCCATTTCCATTCTACCAGTGCTATCCAAGCTGCTGGAGAAATTAGTGAGTAATCAGTTAAGGGAGTATCTTGACAATGCTAACCTCCTAAACCCAGCTCAATCTGGATTCAGGGACAAGCATAGCACTATCACTGCACTAGCCAAGGTCACAAATGACTGGCAATCCGAATTAGATAAAAAGAATAATGTCTGTGCAGTATTCCTGGACCTGAGCAAAGCATTCGATACTGTGGATCATGAGCTACTACTTTCATCCCTGTACTCCATTGGCCTAGATCCATCCTCCCTTAAGTGGCTCAGATGCTATCTCACCGGTAGGTCACAGTAGGTAAAAGCTGAAGGTGACCTGTCCCCATTAAAACCACTGTCAAGAGGAGTCCCCCAAAGTTCTATTCTGGGTCCTATCCTTTTTGCCATTTATATAAATAACATTGATTCAACCCTTATCAATTCCTCTGTACACCTCTTTGCTGATGACACTGTTCTGTATGTCAGCAACCCTTCATCTGCAGCTGCTCGTGAAATCCTGCAAACAGAATTCTCCTTGCTACAATATCAGCTACTCGAGAAAAAGCTTCTGTTAAATGCAAAGAAAACTAAAGCAATGATGTTCACAAATCAAAGCTCCACCAGCACATCCTCTCCAATCATTCTCCCCCAGCTATGCACTATATTTGGAGAAAATCTGGAGTATGTAGAAAACTTCAAATACCTAGGTGTGTGGATTGACAACAGACTTGACTTCACTCATCATTTAGAAGAACTGTTAAAAAAGCTTCGCCAAAGGCTTGGCCTTCTCTATAGATTAAAACCCTTCCTAAACAGAGACTCAAAGATGAGGTTAGTCCAGGCCATTTTCTATCAGTTGTTGACTATGCAGACTTCCTTTATAGTCACTGCCCCATCTCCTACCATCATAAGTTGGATACCTTATCTCATAGAGCAATAAGGTTCATTACAGATCTGCCATCTAATACTCATCATTGCTCTCTTTATGCTGCAGTTGGGTGGGTTTCCCTTCACCTCAGAAGGAACAGAAATGCAGCACTATGGATTTACAGGCGTTGTCAAAAAACTTCCAAACTATATCCTGGACTGCTTCACCCAGACCTCTCCTAGCTCCTATGCCCTAAGAAGCAACAACATCATCCTGCTCAAATTGCCCAAATTCAACACCAGGCTAGGGAGGGCAGCAATCAGCTATTCTCTAGCTATAGCATGGAACACCCTATAAAAATCCCTAAAACTGTCCACTATCATTCCATTTGCATCCTTTAAACAGCATTGTACAGTCTTCTTCAAAGAGAAATGCAATTGCTACCACTAGAGCTAGCATTGTCATCTCACAAATCTCCCTTCCAAACCATATATGGCATATTCCTTCCAGACAGAAACCTCATCTTATGGCACCCGGTAATACCTTCACCATCCTAGTATTACATTATGTTGAGTGTCTGCCATGCCCCCCCCCCACTGGGATATGTATATACTGTATATACTGTAAATATTAGCTTAACTTTCCTATAACCGTTTTTTACCATGTAAATTTACTGTATATCACTGTGTTTATAAACGTTATTTTCCCCTGTATATATAACTGTCTTATACAAGTGTATGATGTATCTGCTGTGTATCAACTATTGAACCTTGACCTTATCAGGTCCATCTTGTAAATGAGCCTTGCTCAATGATGTTCGCCTGAATAAATAAAGATTTGATGATGATGATGATGATAATGGCACCATCACTAAAGAGATGTACCGAGGCTCCCTCAGTTATCCAGTAGCTCATTAATGAAGTGGGAGAATGTAATGGACCCAGGATGGAGCCCTGAGGTACACCATGGGAAACAGATTTGAGACAGATCCAGGCCACCTGACCCTTTGCGTATGGTCAGAAAGATAACTCTGAACCTAAGTTAAGGTACCAGCATCATGTCCAAGGAGATGTAGCTGGCATAGTAGGAGACCATGGCTGACCAAGTCAAAGGTTTGTCAGATCGACAAAGATGGCCCCGGTGACATAGCCTTGGTCCATGGCATGAAACAAGTCAGATGTTACTTTGAGTGGGTCAGTAAGGGTACTATGATTTTAGCTGAACCCATGCTGGAAGGGGCACCTACTGCATCATAATGTTGCACACTTAATAGCGTACGACATTATGGCTAACCCGGGATAGTGCCGTAGGCAAGAGTGAATAGTGCAATACCATGTACACTGCTGTACGTGGTATTGCACCATTCACACTTTCCCAGGCAGAGGATAAGACCTCTGCTGGGACTGGGTTCCACTGAATAGCTGCTGTGGAACCCAGGCTCTGGGACCAAGTTTGATTCTTTATCTCAGAAGCTTTTTTTTTACTTTGTGTGCACCCTGAGTTAACCCCCCCCCGGAGTTGAGAATCTTTATTGGGGTGGTTGTGTGTGTGGGGGGGCAGAACCCCCACAAAAAAAGACTTATGCCTCAGGGCAGAAATCGCACTGTATTGGCAGTGCAATTTTGCCATGCGGCATAAAGTCTTGCAACATTATGATCTAGTGCCGAAGGGGGAGAGTAGTTGGTGGAGCTCAAGGTAGTCCTGAAGGTGGTTATAGAGGATACATTCCTGAATTTTTGCCAGTGGACAGAGAATAGATGAGTCTGTAATTCTGTACTGCAGTGTTCATCCTCACCTATGCACAGGAACAACTATGTTAACCTTCCATTTATCCGGGACAGTACTTGTGAGAATGGACAGATTGAACAAGTCATGAACTGGATGGACAAATGTGTGAAGGGAGGCCTGCAGAACCCATACAGACTGTAAATGACCCGCAGCAGTTGAAAGATTTACTGAAATGTTGGGAAAACTAATAGTAAGTACACAAAGTGCTATAGATATGGTTAAAGGCCAGGATCCCCGTCAGAATGCATCTGTCCTGGGAGTGGGAGTGCGCACCAAGGTCCCAACTGTGCATGGAGGTTTAGCGACCCAAATAAATGAACTGTCTGGTATGGTAAAATAATTGATGGGATATAGTGTGCAGCCTCAGGCTTGGCAAAGAGGGAGGGAAACTGAACAAGCACCCTCTGCTGTCAGTGCCCCTGCCCAAGTTTCAAGTACGTGTTTAGTACCACCTCCTAAGCAGGAATGGAAACCCTCTTTTAATGTAATGTCACAGCCAAAGCAGACCAGAGAAGGTGTGTTTTGTTACAAGTGTGGGAAGGGTGGTCACTAAAAGAGGGGGTGCCAATCCCTAGAGGACCCAGCCAAGTTGAGAGATAGACTGCTTGCAGAGAAGCATCCAGAGCAGGGAAATTCCACTGGGGCCCCAGCCCAGTCCCACTCCAACTTCTTTGCGGAAAAGTCATTTGTTCAAGTTCCAGCAAATACCTCCCTAGACTGGTCAGCTCTGGTAAGCCCTTCCATGGAAACCGCTGTGCATATAAATGGAATCCCTGCTTGAGTTGTCCTAGATGGTGGTTCCCAAGTTACATGGGATATTGCTGAAATGCCTGTGTGTTTTTGTGGACTGGAGAGGGCAGTCCTCAACTGGTTTTGAACTTTCCTCAAGGGCAGATCACAAAGGGTTATATCAGGACTTTATTCCTCATCCTCTCGGAGTCTGCCCTGTGAGGGTACCGTAGGGTTCTGTGCTTTCTCCTACATTGTTCGCAGTGTACATGCTACCACTGGGTAACATTATTAGGCAGTACAAGCTGGGTTTTCACTGTTATGCAGATATTACTCAGCTGTACATGTCCTTTGTACCCGCCCAAGAGTGTGATACTGTCTTGGTGTTCGACAACTGCCTGCAGGAAATACAGAACTGGCTGAGTGCTAGCTGGCTGAGGTTAAACCCTGAGAAAACCAATGGAGGTGATAGTTGTGGACCCAGATCAGAAGATGGTTGGGTCATGGGTGGGAAAACTGTCTGGTCTACAACTTGGTGGGGGTCCGTTGAGGGCCTCAGGCCAGGTGCATAATCTAGGAGTGGTATTTGATGAAGGCCTGACTCTGGAAACTCAGGAGTCGACCATAGTCAAGTCCACCTTCTATCACCTTAGAAGTATTGTAGGGTGAAGCATCTGATTCCATCCGAGGATCTGCAAACATTGATTCATGCCTTTGTCACCACTCAATTGGATTACTGTTATGCCCTTTACCTGGGGCTACCGGGAGCAGGTATTCACGGTTTGCATCTAGTGCAAAATGCGGCGGCCACGTTGTTAACTGGAACCCCTAAATCCAGTCACATAACACCTGTGCTGAGCGAAATGCACTGGCTGCCTATACAATGGTGAATCAATTTCAAGGTCACATTGCTGACATATAAAGCCATACATGAACCAGGACCCCAGTACCTGAAAAACCTCCTACTTCCCTGTTGCCATGCCTGCTCACTCCAATCCTCTGGTGAGGGATTGCTAGAGGTTCCCAGGGTATACCTGAAGACCTTTGGAGGAAGATCCTTTGCCTTTATGGCTCCTACACTGTGGAACTCTCTACCTTGTCAGACACTTGAAAGCCTGACCGTGGAGGGGTTTAAAAAATCCCTTAAAACAAATGTTTTCGGAAATGCTTTTGGGGGGATATAAATGTTTTTATAGTATATGTTTTTTATATTAAGCATTGTTTTAGATTTTATTGTTCTGTATTGTATAGGCACTTTGAACTGGGGAAAAGAGCCTTTTATACATAAAATTTTGCTTGCTTGCTTGCTTACAATAATCTTCAAAGACTGGTGTGATCAGCCTTTATCTGATCATCCACTACAACCTCTTGATGGACTGCATGTATGGGGGTTGAGTGACAAGTTTTTACCCATGTCTTGGTTGTTTGAGAGTGTGGCTTTCTTTTCCATCCTCTCTAGCTGGAGAGGGAAACCCTGTAGAAACACTAGCCCTGATCTGTCCCCTCCCCCGGGGACTGTGCAATGGTATCCCTGTGTTAATCGGTACCAATGCACATACGTTCCACGGCCTTGCTCAGCTATGTCAAGATAGGCAGAAAAAGAAGACTGGAAGAGCCTAGCGTGTTTATGCCATGATCAAAAAGGCCTATGAGATGCAAATGTACCCCAAAGAGAGTGACAAAGACGAGCCTGTTGGTATTATGTGGAAAAAGGATCCCTCTGCTATCATACTCCCTCTCAATGCTGAGTGCAGTATCAATGGAGACGTGGGGTTGCAGAAAGATGTGATCAATAAAATACTGTTGCTGGATGCCCCAGAAGAGGGAAATTTGCCTGAAGAACTGCTTGTTAAACCCAATGAACTCCCTATTCATTCTCAAGCTTATGCCAGAAGAGTGGTGGTCCAGACACAAAATGTTACAGACCGAGATATCATGGTGCACAGCGGTTTCACCCTGGCTAAAGTCTCCTCTGCGGACACTGCTCTACTATCTTCCAAGTGCAAAACTGAAAAAGAATGTGAAATATCGCCTGATATGTTTGACTTTGGGGATTCACTGATAGCCAGAGAACCAAAATCAGTAAGAAGCTGGCCCAGTGAACCAAGGTATTTTCACTCAAGGAAAGGGATGTTGGATGTATTACCGGTGCTGAACACCACATTCAACTGCATAATAAGTGACCCTTCCGTGAAAGATCCAGAAGTCTAGCTCCTGCCGACATAGATGATGTGAGGAGTCACATGCAAGAGACACTAAAAGCTGCTATAATACAAGTTATAGAGTCCATATGCCTCTCTGATTGTTGTAGTACAAAGGAAAAATGGCTCTGTCAAAATGTATGTGAACTACCGAACATCCAGTAAAAGAACAGTACCTGATCAATACACCATGCCATGCATAAAGGATACGTTGGGTTGTTTAAATGGGTATAAGTGGTTTTCCATCCTTTATCTATGCAGCGGATATTATCAAATCCTAATGGCTCAGGAAGATGGGGGAAAGACAGCATTTATTCATCCTCTGGAGTTCTACAAATTCCTCCATATGTCACAAGGAATTTCAGGTGCACCAACAACATTTCAGAGACTTATGGAGTCTGCAGTGGGTGACATGAACCTCCTTGAATGCCTGGTGTACCTCAGTGATGTTATTGTCTTCAGAAAGACCCTTGAAGAACATAAAGCCTGTCTGTTTAAAGTGCTTGATACACTCGAGGAATGTGGCCTAAAGCTATCCATAAACAAATGCCAATTCTTTCAGAGTTTGGTAAAATATGAAGGTCACATTGCATCTTCTGAGGGTATACAAACAGACCCAAGCAAGGTAGAAGCCTTACCCAACTGGCCAAAGCCCAGTAACCTAAGAGCTCCTGAGGTTTCTTGGAATTTGCAACTATTACCATCATTTTGTTAAAGACTACACCAAGGTAATATGACCATTGCTAAACTTGACTCAAGGGTATCTGCATCCTCATAAGAACTTCAAGAAAAAAAACAGCAAAGAGACTGTATAGATATATTTCAGACCTCGTGAGACATTTGGTCCAAGATGGACTCCTGATTGCCACACTGCTTTTGGAAAAATCATTGATAGATTGATGCCTGCTCCTGTACTTGTGTATGCTGATCCTTCAAAATCTTATGTGTTACATACAGATGTCAGTCTAAGTGGCCTAGGGGCCGTACTTTACCCGGAGTACACAGATGGATTACGGCCAGTAGCTTTTTCTAGCAGAACTCTGACACCTTCTGAGAAAAATCATCCTGTCCACAAATTGGAAGTTCTTGCTCTCAAGTGGCGAATAGTGGATCAGTTGCACGAATGTTTGTATGGTGCCAAGATCTTGGTCAAGACCAACAACAACCCATTAATGTGTGTCCAAACCTCTGGCAAACTAGATGCTTCCAGGCAGAAAAGGCTTTCTGCTCTCTCCACTTATGATTATGCAGTGGAGTATCGTCCAGGCTTGAATCACATCAATGCCAATGCCCTTTCTTGTAGACCTGTCTCAAATCAACAGTGGGTGCATATTTCTTTTTTTTTTTTGCATTATCTGTTTTACTCCCACACTGTGACTCAAGTGGCCTGTCCTTCGAGCTGCCAAGGACTGAGCTCACCTTCCTGGGAACCCCATTGCCAACTCCCACTTCGTATCATAGCCAGTCCCCAGGGTAACCCGACATATCCCTTTGTTGGACGGGTTCTCTCCTTTCTGAAGAGAAAGTGCCTTGTGGCTTACCTTCTTGGCCCTGGGTGCTGCTGAGGTCGGTCCAGGCTGTCTGGGGGCTCTGTGGTGGTGAGGGTCCAGGCAGCCATCATCCACTCGCTCAAGACACCATTTTCTCTCTTTTCTTGTCCCAACTGTAGCTGTGCTCAGTAGTGTTCCTGGTCTCCAACAGGGGCTGCTACAGAGTGAGGCAAACTCCCAAACCCACCCCAGGAGAGGACGCTCAATCCTCTCCTTTCCCTGCTGACCACCGGGGTGCATATTTCTTAACAATCAGTAAAAGCTCTGTGCTACAAGTTTGATACAGATGAATCTCCGTCCTCAGAAACTGTTAATTGCCTGGCCAAGTGCTTGGGACCTCCAGATACTTGCCTGCCAGTAGCTTACTGTAATGTTACAACTTTAGATTTAAGCTCACTACCACCAGCTAACCAAGGATGATATCCAAAGAGAACAGAACTGTAACCCAATGATGAGAAAAATCATTAATGCTCTAAAAATGGGAGAAGATATCACTGAAATGTGGTCTAATGACCCCAACACTGCTTTGCTATTGTAAGAATGGCCTACACTCAAGTTGTGTGAGCAGATATTGTATCGAGAACTGACTGACAGGTATCATAGGTATCATATGTATATACAAACTAGATAGACTCATCCCATATGCTTGCCTACTAAGATTAAATTGGTACATTTTTGTTAGTGTAGAACTTAGCAAGCCTCTTTTTAAAAGTATCCATTGACTTACTAGTCACAACCTCTAATGGGAGGCTGTTCCACAAAGGCACCACTCTCTGACTAAACCAGTGTTTCCTTTCCAATAGCTTCCATTTACCCAGCCATAGTTAGTTGTAGAGTGTGCCCTTGTGGCTCATGCTTGAAGTATTTTAGGGACAGCCCAAGTCCATCCCATAATGAATGATCATATATGGCGCTGTACAGCATGCAGATGTTCCTGCTGATTCTTCTATACTGCAGGGTATAAAGATCTTGTCTGTTTAGTCTCTCAGCGTATGTGACTTCTTTAAGCCCATTTATTGATCATGTGGCCCTTCTCTGAATACTTTCCATTTTCTGTATATCCCCTTTTTGTTAGGTGTCCATATCTGCACACAGTACTCTAGCTGTGGTCTCACCAGGGATCCATACAATGGCATTAAAACCTTGCTATCCCTACTCCAGGTATGCCTCAGGATACAACTTAGGGTTTGATGTTCCTATTTTACTACCTTATCACAGTGTGAACTGAATTGCAAATCAGCACTAACCCTGATCCTCAAGTCTCTTTCCTTAGATGTTTCCCATAGACCATGATTTCCCATTTTACAGCTGACTTCCTATCGTCTTTCCCCATATGCATGACTATGCATTTCCCCATGTTAAGTTCTAATTTACTTTTGATTGTCCAACTGTGGATATTTTCCAGGGCCTCTTGTAGTATTGTGCCATCTTTTATATTGTTTATGATGGCGCCTATCCTACAATCATCTGCAAATTGTGTTATCTGTATGTTTGGATGGTCATTTTTAAGTGAGGATATATATATATATATATATTAAAAGACAGGGTCCCAGTAGAGAGCCCTGGGGAACCCCACTAGTCACCTGAGCCCAGTCTGATAGAATGCCATTTACTGTTACCCTCTGCAGTCTCTCTCTCTCTCCCAGCCATGCCTCTATCCAGTTTACTGTATTTGTATCCAGTTATATCTCTCTTAGAGGATTTAGCAGCTCTACGTGTGGCAGTTTATTGAAGGCCTTTGAAAAGTCTAAAAAGACTACATCAACTGAGTTTCCCTTGTCTGGTGCCTTACTTGCATTTTCATAAAAAAACACCATATTGGTTTGACATGACCTAGTCTTTGTGAATTCATGCTTTACTGGGTCTCTTAGGTCATTTGATTTCAGATGTAGTACTATGTGTTCCATTAATATGCCCCCCAGGATTTCACCCATCACTGCTGTTAGACTTACTGGTCTAAAGTTTTCAGGTCTAGTTTTAGGACCTCTTTTCAATAGGGGCACAACTGTGGATTCCCTCCAACCCTGTGCTACCTCCACTCTATCAAGTGAGGTCTAAAAAATATGGGTGTTTGGTGGAGCCAGATAGTCCAAAAGCTCCTGGAGACCCTGGAATGTACTTCATCTGGCCCTGGTAATCTATTTCTGTTGATTTTTTTTTAATTCTATCTAATATGTCTTCTAGGTTTATTTTTATCTGCACAGATTTTGATTTGTTGTCCCCTCTTTTATTATCTGAGGTGTTTTTATTGACTCCTGAACATAAATAATTGTTTTGGATATCTGTCATTTCTTTACTGTTTGCTGTATTTCCCTCCTTGTTAGTAAAAGGACCTCTTGTACTGTGACCTTTTTCTGTTATTTATAAATGTAACCCCCTATAAATGGGGGTTCCCAAAAAGTCTTCCTTGAGCTTGCCTAATTGCTCACTGCCAGGCTGGTGTCCTGCATTTTAGCAGTTTAAATGTGATTACCAGAGCCTGTATAGCTTCTGTATACTGTCTCTTTAAGAGCTGCCTGATTGCAGCTCTCGTAATCTGAGAGGGAGCTCGGTTGAAAGATGCAACTATTAGCTGAAAATCATTTAGAGTGAAAATGATAATGTAGTTTGTCTAGCCTGCTTTCTTTGTAGCAAGGACTGTTTTGTTTGTCTCCACTATCTTGGTCCTGGACTGCAAATTGGACTAAACAGTACTGGTGGGACCTAAAATGTAGCCGGACTACAGGAGCTGTCTGAAGTCAAAATCTGTAGGAATTGTAGTTTTGAACTTATTGTGCCTTTTTTGCAACTGAAGGGGGAGCTCTTACCTTGACTGACAGCCAAATCAGCCAACCAAACCTTTTGGATCTTGGGGAAGTCCCGGGCTGTTTGCAGTTTTCAGTTAGATCTAGCTAGAAACTGAAGAGCAAGGAGCCGAAGTGATTCTGAGCAGCAATCCTGAGTGGATTCGCATGAGAGAACTGTGTAAAGGCTGAGTTTTTGAACTGCATGTCTGTCTGTTGCTCCTGAGAGGGAGAGAAGAGAAATATTTTGGACTAAATCCAAGTTTGTGTGACTAAAGTAAGCTACTGAAGTGGGCCAGGCTCAACCTGAAGAAGATCGAAAATTTTTGCTGAATGTGATCTGCTGTCAGGAGTTCCAGCTACCCCTAAGCTCCCAGTGTGTGCAGAGACTTTGTGATTGTGACTGGGGAGCGCTTTGCCTGGTACAGTAGAATTCCCTTACATGTAAATGTGCTATGAGCTGCTATGGGGTTGTGAATTAGTTACCCACTGTGTGAACTGTGTTCTGCTTGCTGGAAGCTGTATCCAGCCCAAAATGGATTGTATCTGAATTTGTCTCCATGCGGTCTGGGCCTTGCCAGACTGGCCCATCCAGACTACCCACTGCACAGAGAAGCCATCGACGAGAGACCTGCCTGGGGATCAGCCCCTTGCTCCACGCTTGAACAGGAACAATGCCTCTGTGACTCGTGTGGGCCCTGCTTCTCCTGGCATTCCAGATCAACCACCTGCAGTCTCAGTTTTCGTCCAGCTTGTGTCCAGTCTTGGGTATCGTGAGTAAATACCAGGGTAGCTCCCTGCAACAGCTTAATCTGAGTGAGTCATCTGTCTTGTTGTTTTGTGTCCTTTACGAACTGAGCCCTCTGACTCCAGCTTACAAATATTGTGTACTGTGCATGTTGAGTTTTCCATCACAGGGTCCCAATCAGCTGTGACACCGGACAACCCCGGGCATCAGTCCTGGCTAGCCCATCTCTTCTCCTCCTGGGTACTCACAGGTGTGACTGTGTGGGGGACTCAAAGCGCATGCATAACTGCTTGATTGATATAACTTTTAAGCTAATTAACCTGATTTTGCCCCTCCCTTGTTCAAGTCCCCTGAATAAATCAGATCTAACTTTTTCTGCATGTAATCTGACTGTGGTTTCTGTTTGTGCTCAAAGTACTGTACTGTTACTATTTGCTGTGCATAACTTTGTTTTACAGGGGGTCCCCAGGGTCAAGCCAGAAGAACCAGCCCTGGTGGTAAGTGAAAACAGTGTGGGTACTTGTATGGTGTACCAGGGGTATTGTGAAAGTGATTATTGTACAGTGTTCAGGCCACTAAAGGGGAAAGAGGGGGGTTACAGTGACCTGGAGGGCTGTGCCCAGGTTAGCTTGACCACTACCAACCCTGACCTCCGAGTGGAGGCACCTGTTTCAGAACTCAGGCCCCTTAACCTGCTACTAGCCAAGCAGGCAGGGGTAGTAGCCCTTGGGATTGCGCCACCTAGGTCTTACATCTTGGAGGCTCACCACTGGTATTAGTGTCCCCTAGTGGCCAAATTTGCGAATTGCTGTTAAAAATAAATGGCAACCCCAACAAAAGTGGCTGTACACCAGTTGGTGGGGTGGTGTACTGGGCAGGAGATTGACCCCCAAAATGCTATACTTATCCTGGATATTCCCCTTGGTACCAATAAGGACACTGTAGAGGTAGTACTTTCCAAGGTTGAATGTTTACAAAACCCTGTAGTGGGGGGTTGACAGGCTAATCTGCTCGCCTAGAGTTTCATGGCATTAGTAGAGTGTAAGGATCCAGTAGACAGTTCCAAAGTGCCACGGACTATCACCCCTGAAGGAGACCTCACTGCCTGGAGATTGATAACTAAAGACAGTAAAGACCCCGGGGAGAATGAGCCCCCCAACTATCTGAGACTTTTGAGGAAAAATTTGCTAAGTTGTTGCTGGAGGAAGGGAAAACTGTAGAGGACTTAAAGAAACTATTCCTGCCACCTGGGGGTGTTCCTCCCCCAACACCCCTTCCTGCTCTAGCAACCATTATTGCCTCTCCTTCTGTGCCTGTGCCAATGCTGGCTCCCATGTCTGTACCTGCCATTAGTCACGACTCTTACCGAAGGTTGAGAATCTTCTCCAGCACCCTCCCCACCCCCCAAGGGGAGGATGATTGGGAGACCTGGATAGATTGTGTTGCCCCTTCGGTACCTGAATGGCAGTGTGAGGAGTCTGAGAAATAAAAAAGGATCATAGAAAGTCTGAGGGGTCCTGCCCTAGAGGCCATTACATTTCTGAGGCCCACAAACCGTGATGCATCTGCCCAGAAGTACCTATCTGCACTCGAAGGCAATTTTGGGAGCATTGAGTCAGGGGAGAACTTGATGTGGAAATTTCAAGGTACAAAACAATGGCCAGGGGAAAGTTTGTCTGCATATGTTACTCATCTGGAAAGAGCGCTGCAGAAGGCTTACCGAAAACGTGGGGTAGCCGCCAGTGACTTAAACCATGTGCTGTTGGGTCACATACTGCAACATGTGAAGCATTCTAAATTGCAACTCCTTTAATTAAGGCTCCCAGATAGAAGGGGCAACCCACCGGACTATTGTGACTTGATAAAAGAACTCCGGGAGGTTGAAGATGAAGAGGGGGATTGTAATTCTAGGGTGAGCGCAGCCCAAGTGATCACGGCATCGGAAGGCCCTTCCAAAGTGGGGACCAATGAGAGTATGCTGCCCTGGGATGAACTGCTGAGGCAGTTCAGGGAAACAAAAAAAAGTCTCTTTATGAAGGCCGCTTCTGCAAGTGCAGGCACTGACCCTTATCCAACTGCATCTACTATGGGGGTGGGGGTGTCCACCCAGGCATCTCCTGCTGACAGCAGTTTGAAACTAGATGTCTTGACTATGGAAGTAAGAGAATTGATGAGATGTCTCCAAATGCTCACCACACAGCAGACAAAGATGGTACCAAGGTTTTCAGTTGGTAGTACCACTGCCCCAGCTCCCAGTGTGATGCCTCGGCCACCCCACATCCCAGAAAACATATTTTTTTATAATTGTGGGAAGGATGGGCACATGAAGAGAGAATGCCAGTCCATAAAAGACTTAGATAAAGTTATATAGGCTTCAAGGCGAGCTTCGGAGAACGAATCAGTGGCCGAGGAGTGCCAAAAATGACCACAGTGAGGGTTCAAGAAGTAGTAACTCAAATCCCTATGTGGCTAAATCATCTGTCCAGGCCCCTGTTGCTGTCCCTCCTGACTGGTCCAAAATAGTGGGCCCTTCAATGGAGACTACCGCGGCTGTGAATGGTATTCCTACTCGGGCTGTGCTGGATAGTGGGTCGAAAGTGACTATTGTATTTAAGGACTGGTATGACAAACACTTACCTGCTGTGCCGTTATAATCCCTGGAAGGCCTACATGTGTGGGGGCTGAGCGACAAGTCTTATCCCTACCTAGGATATGTCCACCTCTGGTTGTCATTTCCTGCAGCTGTAACTGGTGTGGAGGAGCAAGTCGAGACACTGGCCTTAGTGTGTCCCCCTACTGGACTGTATGATGGGGTTCCCCTGTTAATTGGGACCAATGCCCATATGTTTGGGAGACTGGGACAACTCTGTCGCGAGAAACAAGGGCGACGGACTGGGAGGGCCCTAAGAATTCCTGCTCTGATCAAGAGGGCCTATGATTTGCAACAGAACTACAAGGGCTTTGGACCAGGATGAACCGGTAGGGGTCGTGTGCAAGAAGGATCCCAATTCAATGGTACTAGCCCCTAACACCCAGTGTACCATTCAAGGGGAGGTCTGCCTCCGCAAAGATGTCAAGAACAAAATGCTGATGTTGTATGCACCAGGCGATGGAAAATTACCAGAAGGATTATTGGTTAAGCCCAGCATCTTGCCAGCTTGTGCTCATGCCTATGCATGACGAGTGATGATCCAGATTCATAATGTGTCAGATCGGCAGGTCCGGGTGAACAGAGGATGCACCCTAGCTATGGTACACTGCGCAGACACTGCAGTGTTGCCCAGCAACAGGCACCCTGGCAAGACAGATAGAGTGACTCTCGACTTGTTTGATTTCGGTGACTCCCCATTGCCAGCTGAATGGAAGACAAGAATTTGTCAGAAACTTGCCCAGAGAGATCAAGTGTTTTTGTTGAAGAAATGGGATGTGGGATGTGTCCAGGGTGTGGGGCATCACATATGCCTGCACGATGAACGGCCATTTCCAGAGAGGTCTCGACGCCTAGCCCCTGCAGACAGATGATGTGAGAAGACACTTGCAGGAAATGCTCGCAACTGATGTGATACAAGATTCCAGGAGCCCATATGCTTCTTCCATTGTGGTTGTGCATAAGAAGAATGGATCTGTGAGAATGTGTGTTGATTATCGGACCCTCAACAGGCGGACCATCCCTGATCAATACACCATGCCCCGTATAAAGATGCTCTGGATTGTTTGAATGGGAGCAAATGGTTTTTGGTGTTGGATCTTCGCAGTGGATATTACCAGATTCCGATGGCTCTGGAGGTCCATGAGAAGACAGACTTCATCTGTCCTTTGGGGTTCTACAAATTCTTGAGAATGCCACAGGGGATATTGGTCACCCCAGCCACCTTCCAGCTACTGATGGAACGAGCGGTGGGAGACATGAATCTTTTGGAATGCCTGGTGCACTTGGACAATGTCATTGTGTTTGGGAGCTTCCAAGAGGAACATGAGAGTCGACTGTTCAAAGTACTAGACCGACTGGAAGATTTTGGCCTCAAGCTGTCCATTGACTAGTGCCAGTTTTTCCAAACCTCTGTGAAGTATGTGGGGCACATAGTGTCTACAGAGGGGATAGAGACTGATTCTAGTAAAGTTGAAGTCTTGACTACTTGGCTTCAGCCCCACAATTTGAAAGAACTACAATCTTTCCTGGGATTCTGTGGCTACTACTGCCAGTTCATAAAGGACTATTCCAAAGTGATTTGGCTGCTCTTGAATCTTATCCAGGGTTACCCTCCTACCAATCGAAAACACAAAAAAGGGTCCGTAAAAGAACCAGACAAAGCATATTTCTGCCCAGGTGAACTTTTTTGGTCCTGTTGGATGCCTGACTGTCAAGCGGCTTTCCATGAAATCATATACCAGCTCACCCATGTCCCCATCCTTGCTTATGCTGATCCCACCAAACCCTATGTGTTGCATACTGATGCCAGTCTGCAGGGTCTAGGAGCTGTACTGTGTCAAGACCATGAGGATGGTTTGAGACCAGTGGCATTCGCCAGTAGGAGCTTGACCCCATCAAAGCGAAACTACCCTGTGCACACGTTAGAGTTCCTTGCATTAAAATGGGCCATTGTCGCCCAATTTAATGATTACCTTTATGGGGCGAAAATATTGGTGAGGACTGACAATAACCCATTGACCTATGTACAGACTTCAGCTAAGTTAGACGCCATGGGGCACCGGTGGCTTTCTGCATTGTCAACTTATGATTATGTTGTCAAATACAGACCGGGCCTGAA
Organism: Neoceratodus forsteri; assembly: GCA_016271365.2. NCBI lineage: Eukaryota > Metazoa > Chordata > Ceratodontiformes > Ceratodontidae > Neoceratodus > Neoceratodus forsteri. The sequence continues at coordinate 47,043,773 of CM057455.1, forward strand.
TCATATTGATGCTGATGCCCTATCCCAGAGGCCCATTTCCAAGAGCGACTGGGTCAGGCTGTCTGAACCTGACATCCGAGCATTGTGCCAAAAGTTTGATAGAAATGAACAGATGTCTACGGACACAGCAGACTGCTTAGTAGATTGCTTGGGCCCCTCTGACACCTGCATACCGGCTGCATATTGCCACTTCTCTGCTCTAGATATTAGTGCACTACCTCAGTTTGACAATGACAGCATTCAGTGGGTTCAATCCCGAGATCCTATGATTCAGCCAGCACTTGACGCCATTCATGCAGGAAAAGATGTGTCCAAGTTGCATTCCTCTGATCTGCGAACCACTTTATTGTTTAAAGAAGGCCCCAGGTTGAAGCTGCTTAATCACTTGTTGTATAGAGAGACAGTAGGTTGGGGTGGCCAAATAGACAAGCAACTGGTCCTGCCTACAGCCTTCAAAGATTTGGTACTGAGGTCCCTCCACAATCATATGGGCCACCTCGGTATTGACCGGACCCTTGACCTAGTACGATCTCGATTCTACTGGCCTAAGATGGAGGCCAATGTTGAGTACCATGTAAGGACTTGTAGTCACTGCCTGCAGAGAAAAGCCCTGCCTCAGAGGGTTGCACCCCTTGTTAACATTACTACCAGCACCCCAATGGAACTAGTCTGCATAGACTTCTTGAGTTTAGAGCCTGATCAGCAAAACATTGGTAATGTGTTAGTGGTTATGGACCATTTCACACAGTATGCACAAGTCTTTCCCACCAAAGATCAAAAAGCATCTACCGTGGCCAAGGTGTTAGTGGAAAATTTCTTCATCCACAATGATGCCCCCAGCGAATTCATTCTGATCAGGGCCGGGACTTAGAGTCGGCTTATCAAAGAAATGCTCTCTCTATGGGGAGTGCGAAAGTCAAGAACCACCCCTTATCACCTGCAGGGGGATCCTCAACCAGAATGCTTTGACCGCACCCTGCCAGACCTGCTAGACATGCTAGGCACCCTCCACCCAAAAGATAAGCATAAATGGTGCCAGCAGATTAGCACCTTGGTACACGCATACAATTGCACGAAGAATGATGCTACGGGGTTCTCTCCCTACTGCCTCATGTTCGGGAGAGAGAGAGGCCCGGCTTCCTGTTGATGTCTGTTTTGGGGTTTCTCCCGATGGGGTCCGAGCCGAAGATTACTTGCAATATGTACAAAAACTGAAAGCTCAATTGAACCATGCCTATCAACTGGCCCAGACAATGGCCGCCAAAAGAAATCTAGCCAACAAAGAGAGACATGATAGAAAAGTAAAAGCTCAGGCCTGGAGACCATGTGTTGTTGTGAAATTTAGGATTGCATGGTAAACACAAAATTGCTGATCAATGGCACCATCTTCCCCATGTCATAGTTGGAAAGTTGGATGATTTGCCAGTGTACAAAGTGCACCTAGAGAATAACTCCAAAGCTGTCAAGACCATGCACCATAACCTCTTGCTACCTATTGGTCAAGTTGTAACTGAGGCTGAACCCGACGAGATTGATTCCACTGGACCAGTGACTCATGCTGCTGCAAGAAAGAAACAGAGTCAGCCTGCCACTGTGGTTGCCGATTTAAGACTTCCTCTGCAGCAGGCCCAGAATGAAAGTGACTGCCAGTCTAACTCGGATGACAGTGAGTGTGATAATGCCTATTACCCCTCATATGAACTGAGTCAGTTGTTTCGTGGAAATCCTATGTTGAATTATGGAGATGAAACTGGGCCTTCTGGACTGCCTAATGCCCTGGCGGCATCATCCTTGGAGCCAATGCTCCCTGAAAGTGAAGTGCAAAGTATCACTTCTGAGGATGCTGAGTCTTTGTGCATTGTGAAACTGTGTGATTTGCCTGAAGGAGAGCCTGATGGTATGAGTCTTTCTGGTGACATGCCAGAACTTGAGGAACACTATGAGAGTGCTGACAACCCCCTTCAGTGCCAGAGTGTCTTCAAAATGAGCCAAGTGTTGTAGAAACATAGACTACAGAGCAAGGGGCTGCCAGTGCTCCCAGCTTGGACATTCCCCTTCATGCAGAGGCACCCCTCACAAGTGATGAAAGTTCCAAAACCATTGCTGAAAGTACAGAGACTGTGGTTGTTCACCCCAGAAAGACTGGTTGAGCCATCACGCCAGTGGTGTGCTTCAGTTATGATTTCCCCAGGAGGCCAGTGGATTTGCCTCTTGATGTAGTCTACAAAGGTGTTTATGTCTCTTAGAGCTCACTGCCCAAATTGAGCTTGACGGCCCATTCCAGGTTACTTGTTTTGCCCTCTCACCATGGTGCCCTTGCTCCATCCAGCCCCAAGTTAGCTGACAGGGAAGGGCTCCCTCTTGCATTATCTAGAGTACATGTTATTACATGATTCTGTATAGTAATGTTCAATTTACCCGTGTGAAATGCATAATGTATTGGCAGAATGGAAATGATAGTGGAGTACATTGAAATGTATAGTAAAGTGACAAGTTATGCCAATTGAGGAATCAGATAGTACTTGTATAGCATGCTAATGGTATAAATATCTTGTATATGTAGCATTTTCAATGTTATGATGGTACAGACTTGATGTGGACGCCAAGTTTTCCCAGGCAGGGAAGGGTGTAACCCCCCTTCGAATGGGGGTTCCCAAAAAGTCTTCCTTGAGTTTGCCTAAATGCTCACTGCCAGGCTGGTGTCCTGCATTTTAGCAGTTTAAATGTGATTACCAGAGCCTTTATAGCCTCTGTGTACTGTCTCTTTAAGAGCTGCCTGATTGCAGCTCCTGTAATCTGAGAGGGAGCTCTGTTGAAAGATGTAACTATTTGCTGAAAATCATTTAGCATGATAATGATAATGTAGTTTGTCTAACCTGCTTTCTTTGTAGCAAGGACTGTTTTGTTTATTTCCACTATCTTCGTCCTGGACTGCAAATTGGACTAAACAGTACTGGTGGGACCTAAAATGTAGCCGGACTACAGGAGCTGTCTGAAGTCAAAATCTGTAGGAACTGTAGTTTTGAACTTTTTGCGCCTTTTTTGCAACTGAAGGGGGAGCTTTTGCCTTAACTGACAGCCAAATCAGCCAACCAAACCTTTTGGATCTTAGGGAAGACCCGGTCTGCTTACAGTTTTCAGTTAGATCTAAGCTGGAAACTGAAGAGCAAGGAGCTGAAGTGATTCTGAGCAGCAATCCTGAGTGGATTCGCATGGGAGAACTGTGAAAAGGCTGAGTTTTTGACCCGCATGTCTGTCTGTTGCTCCTGAGAGGGAGAGAAGAGAATTATTTTGGACTAAATCCAAGTTTGTGTGACTAAAGTAAGCTACTGAAGTGGGCCAGGCTCAACCTGAAGAAGACCGAAGATTTTTACTGAATGCAATCGGCCTGTCAGGAGTTCCAGCTATCCCAAACCTCTGTGAAGTATGTGCAGAGACTTTGCGATTATGACTGGGGAACGCTTTGCCTGGTACAGTAGAATTCCCTTACATGTAAATGTGCTATGAGCTGCTAGTGGGTTGCTGAGTTAGTTCCCCACTGTGTGAACCGTGTTCTGCTTGCTGGAAGCTGTATCCAGCACAAAACGGACTGTATCCGAATTTGTCTCCATGGGGCCTTGCCAGACTGGCCCAGCCAGAGACTACCCACTGCACAGAGAAGCCATCAATGAGAGACCTGCCTGGGGATCAGACCCCTGCTCCACGCTTGAACAGGAATGATGCCTCTGTGACTCATGTGGGCCCTGCTTCTCCTGGCATTCCAGATCAACCACCTGCAGTCTCAATTTTCGTCCAGCCTGTGTCCAGTCTTGGGTATCATGAGTAAATACCAGGGTAGCTCCCTGCAACAACAGCTTAATCTGAATGTGTCATCTGTCTTGTTGTTTTGTTTCCTTTACGAACTGAGCCCTCTGGCTCCGGCTTACAAATATTGTGTACTGTGCACGTTGTGTTTTCCATCACAGGGCCCCAACCAGCTGCAATGCCGGCCAACCCGGGCATCTGTCCTGGCTAGCCCATCTCTTCTCCACCTGGGTACCCAGAGGTGTGACTGTGTGGGGGACTCAAAGCGCATGCATAACTGCTTGATTGATATAACCTTTAAGCTAATTAACCTGATTTTGCCCCTTCCTTGTTCAAGTCTCCTGAATAAATCAGATGTAACTTTTTCTGCAAGTTATCTGACTCTGGTTCCTGTTTGTGCTCAAAGTACTGTACTGTTGCTATTTGCTGTACATAACCTTATTTCACAGGGGGTCCCCAGGGTCGAGCCAGAGGAACCAGCCCTGGTGGTAAGTGCAAACAGTGTGGGTACTTGTGGGTGTACCAGGGGTATAGTGAAAGTAATTATTGTACAGTGTTCATGCCACTAGAGGGGGAAAGAGGGGGGTTACAGTGTCCCGGAGGGCTGTGCCCAGGTTAGCTTGACCACTACCAACCCTAACCTCCGAGTGGAGGCACCCGTTTCAGAACTCAGGCCCCTTAACCTGCTACTAGCCAAGGAGGCAGGGGTAGTAGCTCTTGGGATAGCACCACCTAGGGGTTACATATAGGTGTAAAAGGTTTTGTAATTGTCTTAAGTATTGCTCCCTCTATTTTTTTCATGCAGTTTCTGTTCCAGGCCAATCTGGTCAAAAACCTCAAAGAATGATTTTTCCATTCTTGAGTTACCCTTTAATTCCTGCCAGTCTGCTCTGGGCAGATTGAAGTCCTCCATCAGTATTGTTCTTTCCGCTGGGTCTGTATTTGCAATGTGATTTAATAACAATATGTCACTTTCAAGTGGAATTGAGGGGGGTTTGTACAGTAATAATGGCTTTATTTTGGCTGCTGCATGAGGTAATAATTTAACCATAACTCCAAATTGCCATGATCTTCAAGAATTTCTTCACAGTTTAAGGATTCGCCTATGTATACTGCTATACCCCCTCCTCTTCTATGCACTCTAGATTTACAGAATAAGTTATAACCTTTAATGTTCTTATTCCATATGTCGTCCTTTTCCCACCAGGTTTCTGTTATTAATGCAGTCTGTATATCCTGGGGATCTAGTAGCTGTTGAAACTCCTCAAATGGATTTTCCGTACTCCCTGCATTAAGTAGAATGCCTTTCCATCCTTGTTTAGAAGTATTGTCTGTTTCTTTTGATCTTATATCCTCCATTTTACCAGGCCCTCACCCCTTTTGCCAGTTTAAATAAAAAGTAATGACACCATTCATTTTTTTGCCCAGTATTCTGGCTCCTGCTCTATTTCAGTGCAATCGATCTTGCTTGTACACAGCCTTATTTCTAAAGGTGGTAGAATTGTCCATAAAACCTATGTCATTTTGTTTACAAAAAGAGTGTAACCAGACATTTATTTTGCATATGGCCCAATTTTTTACATTTGTATCACCCATACACTGCGAGGATGTTGGAAATTATGACTTCCCCCTCCTTAGATTTAACCTATTTACTATCGTTGTACAATCTCCCTGAATGGCTTCCACTTTATGCCTCCCTACATCGTTTGTTCCCACGTGAAGTATAACCAGTGGTTTTTAGTGTTCTCCATTAACCCATCCAGCAGTTTATCTATATCCGCTAACCGAACCCCTGGGAATGTGCTCACCTTTGTGTGCATTTTTCACCCTTTACATATTAAAGTGTCTAATCCTCTTCTGGTTTTAATCACCAGTTATAAAGATATCTCTCTCCTGTTCTGCCAGGTTTTGGTCTTGACTGTGAACATTGTGTAAGCAATAAGACACAACGGGGTGTGCATTATGGTGTGATAACTGCACTCCTAGGGGCGTAGTTAGGTACGAAACTGAAGGCCAAGTGCCGGTTGTCCCTAGGAGTGCTGTTATCACACCGTAATGCATAACCCTGGAGTGTCTTATTGCACTTATAAAATGTCCCTTTATTTTTAGAAGCAGTTTTCTTATTTTTAAACACATTTTTAAACAAGTAAAAATGTAAGTGAATCTGTGCTTTTAACATAAAACAGTCCTTCCACCTATTGGTGCTAGATTAGTGTTATACAGTGTGTGCCTCCCTGCCCATTTAAGCTTCATATTCCCCTGCCAGCCACAACAATTTACAAGTGCTGTTTTTCTCATTCTAAGTATGACACATAGCCCCCTTGTTTTATTTCATTCTCCTCACTCTTTATACAAATCTAAAAGGAAGCCATAACAGAGGCTTCTCAGTTCCCCAGTGCTGCAAGCATGAGCGTGGTTCAAAACTGCCACACTCACTGACAGCATCATGAACTGCTCACTCTGTCCTAAAAGATAAATAGCAGGGTGAGTCATTTACTACCTTTTCTCTTTGTTTATATAGTGTTATTGCTTAGCAAATGGGCTTTTTATTTCCTGGGCTCTGATTGGCTGGTACCCTTGCCCAGGGGGTACATTAACTTTCAATAGATGCCCAGGAAATAAAAGTACCAGCCCAAGTGCCCCTTAACCCATTGTAGTACAGTATCCTTGTGCCCACCTCGCCTCCTTATTGGGTGAAACACCTCCTTTCCAATTCAAATCGCAGCCATTTTTTTTACCGTCGCTTAGCGAGAGCCCCCCCCATTCATTCCTCAACACAGACAGTCTGACTGACTCTCTACTCAGTACCCAAAAAAAGAAACAGAAATAAAAATGTGTTCTGCTCTTCTACTCGCTGACGGAGTGATAGAGCGAGCATGGCAGTTCCTTAGTACAGTCCTTCCCAACTGAACTATGCTCACGATCTCCCAGCATGTAAAAAAAAAAAAAGAAAGAAAAACCTTCGCAGCAACTGATAATTACACCCTTTCCATAGATATACAGAACAACAGTACCTGTTGTATCTACTAGCAGGGATGTTGTTGTTTGCACATCCGATTTCGGCATAACCGCTCCACCGAACAGCGCTGACAGGGCTGCTGTTGTTTCCTCCTCGGTTACAGCATACTCGCTCCACCGGAAGGGGTCCTCTTCATACTCCCAGACCTCAGGGCAGGCAGCAAGGACTGGGAAGCAGTAGTAAAACAACAAATTAAACATTGAGAACTGACTCCTGGTCCTCAGAGTAGACAGCAAGGACCAGGAAACTGCTCAACAGTAAAAGTCTGTAGGCGATCGAAACACAGTTCCTGCTTTGTTCAGGGTGAAACAAGGTTGCAGGGTCAAACAAGGTCGCGCTCCTAACAGCTTCAAATTTCAAGGCTGAAAAAAGAGAAGTATTTACAAAATGGCTCAAAACGTTTGAATTATTACTTTTATTACTGACACTGTGGGTTGGAAAACTTGTTCAAAAGGAGTTGCTAGGGGGAAGAGCAAAACTACAACAGAATGGCTCTATGAAAGGGCAGAACAGGATATGAAATGCCACAGAAAGGAGGGACTACTTTACAACCAAAAAATGACTTCACTTCATTCTTCTTTTAATTTGTCGTTGTTTTAATTTTTTTAAATCCCCATAAAACTGCCACAGATAGCCCATTTTCTAAGTGCAATAATACCCTTCAAATGGTGGTATTGGGAAATACCCGGACCTTCCAGGGGCTATAAGGCCCTCCTGCGGCCGGGCTCATTACACCCCTGGTCGGTCCGATATTTCCCAATACCGCCCACCCTGTCGAGTATTATTGCTTACTTACTGTCTTCATTCTGTTTTTTCTCTGTGTTTCCTCACAGAAATTCAAGAAATGGAATGTGTATCATGGAATGTTTACCATGGAATACAGGGATTCACAATTCTGCTCACTCCTACTAGCAGAATGTTCCTCTACTAACATACTGTACACACAGACAACAAAGGCCTGTTTTAGAGCCAAATACACAATTATCTCACTTGTCAGGTAAAGCAGAAGAGAATCCCTGATGAGCAGGAAATGATAGAAGGGGGAATTTTCACTGTTAGCAAACAAACAGTTGTAATGAAAACTATAAACAATACTTAATGTTTCTAATTTGCTTATGTGTGCAAGGAGAGTGTGACAGTCTGGTAAACAACATTTAATTAATTTGTTTTATTTTCTATTTAAGATAATTTTAATTTTAGGGCCCAGTTGAAGGTTTCTACAGTGTAAAGGCAGTGGCCATGTTTGTGGTGGCAGATCAGTTCTGGTTGTAGGGAGACTGATGGAAGATAGTTCTGGTTGTAGAAGGACTGATCTGCTCATTGTGTAATGTGGTTCAGGACCAGGATGACTGTGCGTATACAGAGAATTAATGTACGGTCAGCTGATCTGACTTGGCCAATGAGATTTCTAGATTTTTTCTTGCCATTTTATAATTACTAATGTATCTTGATTAGATGTCTGGAGCGCTCCATCTGTCCCTGATTTATAGAGCACTTGCTGCCCTTTGTTTACATTACATTTACACAATTTTCCGATTGCTTGTATGTCATTGCTACTAATACTTTTATTTGCCTCATTTTCCATTGCCATTTTATCAGAAGTAGTGTTTAATATGTCAAATCCATCTTGCATTTCCATAGGTGCAGTTTTATACAACTGCCCCCCCCCCACGTTTTCAGTTTTGAGTTTGAACTAGAGCCCACTCCTCTACCTCTGTATCTTCAGACAAAGGTAATGCTGCAAGCTGCTTTTCAGATGTTATATTAGGTTTAGCTTCCTGCCCTTGCATAGCAATATCTTCGGATATAGTGTCTAGGAATTTTACTAACACCCCTATCTCCTTTTAAGGTTCCAACCTTTTTACCAATTGTTCAATTTCCTCTTGTAAAGTTGTTATTAGCAAGAATTTGTCACATATGACAGGCTCTATATATGTGTCCTGGACAACCAGTAGTGCCCACAAACAGCCCCGGGTACTATGTATCTCAGTCCTATCCCATCTTGACCTCCTAGCTGTTTCTGGTTTTCTTTCCCACTGACTTACAAGGTCTTCTTATGAAGTCTGTCTGTTAGTCTGTCAGCACGTTCAGGAGAAATGGATGTTTTGCTTCTAATTAGAAAAGTTACTGCTTGTTATTTTTGTACCATTTATCCGCTGTAATCTGAATTGTTACCACTGCCTCAGCTCAGTGTACATTGTACCCCTATTGACCTCATATTGAAGTTTTGTACAGACATGTGTCAGTGGCTCAGCAGGAAACACACCTAGCTCTGAGACCGGGAGATCAGAAGGCTGTGGGTTCTATTCCCACACCAGGCGCTTGGGTTAATATCCCAATGCTGACACTGTAGTGCAGCATGAGGGGGGTGCTACACTCCTGAGGTGCCGTCTTTTGGATGAGATGTTAAACCGAGGTCCCATCTGCCTGGACTGGTGGTAGTGCAGGTGGATGTTAAAGATCCCATGGTACTTTTCGCAAAGAGTAGGGGTATTTAGTCTTTATTGACACACACTTGAAAATACAACACAGAAAAAACAAAAGAAAAGCAAGAAAAATGATCTCTGCAATAATGGCATCAGAAAAAAAATTGATATGTTGCACAAAAGAAATACACAGGATACCTCAGTTAATATTCTGTTCATGTGACCGGAACATCTCAGTCTGTAACTCATGGAAGATTTATCCAGGTCTGGAATACTTAGTTTTGAGATCTATTTTTAATCTCTGTCTTGTAAACCAATTTTATGTCCCATACAATTTTTTCGAATAATTCAATAAGTGACATTGTTTTCTGTTGCAAAGTAAACCAGCAACGAGAATTCCATATATACCATTTTATCACAGTTATAATTACTTGTAAAGTAGACTGTTCCCATATTTTCCAGGTTGCGTCAAAATTGCCATAGAGAAAGAGGTCTAATGTACTATGATTAAAGTTAGGTATATTCCAGTTCTGAGCTATAAAGGACCCAAAGGTTGAGATGTAAGGACAAGTAACTGTAGAGAGCATTGAGGAAAAGATAGCCAACGTAGTTAAGAAGGGGATAAAACTTTTTATAGGTACATCAGGGAGCATAGAAAGACAAAGGCAGGGATAGTGAGGCTGAATAGAAAGGACGGTGAGTGGGCAGAGAGGGACAGTGAAAAAGTAGGGATACTGAATGAATACTTCTGCTCAGTATTCACAAAAGAGGAGGAGGGGTGGTGCCTAATCCAATTAACAGAAGCACACTGAATAGGGGGGTGAATCCCAGCCCTTTCACAGAAGAAAGGGCTCTTAAAGAACTCCTAAAACTGAAGGTGGACAAAGCAATGGGGCCTGATGGAATTCACCCCAGAATTCTAAAAGAATTAAGGGGAGAACTAGTGACATCACAGACTACCCTTTTTAACAAATCATGGGAGGATGGTGTGGTACCTGAGAACTGAAGGAAGGTGGATGTGATCGCTGTAGTAGGGAAAATGATGGAATCACTTATGAAGGAAAGAATTGAGTATCTAGAGGCCAGTGGGACACAGGACCAAAGGCAGCATGGGTTCACAGCAGGAAGGTCATGTCAGATGAATCTAATTGATTTCTTTGACTGGGTGACCAAAGTAGTAGACCAGGGAGGGGCTGTGGACATGGCCTGCCTAGACTTTAGCAAGGCATTTGACACAGTCCCACACAAAAGATTAATAATCAAATTAATCAGCCTGGGAGTGGGTCCCAGGGTGGTAGCCTGGGTAAAACATTGGCTGGACAACCGAACACAGAAGATAATTGTAAATGGAGTCCACTCTGAAGAAAGAGGTATTACTAGTGGGGTACTGCAGGGTTCATTACTGGGTCCAGTCCTTTTTAATATCTTTATAAGTGACATTGCAGAGGGACTGGAAGGAAAAGTATGCCTCTTTGCAGGTGACACAAAGATCTGCAACAGGGTTGATAGGCAAGGTGGAATGGAAAGAATGAAAAGGGACTTGGCAAGATTGGAGGAATGGTCAAATGTATGGCAGCTTAGATTTAATGCAAAGAAGTGCAAAGTAATGCACCTGGGAAACAAAACCCAGGGGAAGAGTACACAATAGGGGGGAGAGGGTGAGATACTGATAACAACAGAAATGGAAAGGGACCTGGGGGTAGTCATGTCAGATGACCTAAAGGTGGGCAAGCAATGTGAGAAGGCAGTAAGGAGGTCTGGGAGGATACTGGGATGCATAGGGAGAGGCATCACAAGTAGAAAACAGGAAGTTGTTGGCTCTCTGTACAAACAGTTGGCAAGATCACATCTGGAGTACTGTGTACAGTTCTGGAGACCCCATCTCCGCAAAGACATAGACAAGGTGGAGGCTGTCCAGAGGAGGGCAACCAAGATGGTACAGGGTCCGCACCAGAAGACATATGAAGAATGACTAAAGGAGCTTAAGATGTATAGCCTCAAGGGGGGGAAATGATAGAAACTTTCAAATACCTCAAGAGAATCAACAAAGTGCAAGAGGGTAGCATTTTTCGGAAGAAGAGATGTTCAAGAACAAGGGGGCACAATTTGAAGATAGAGGGGGATGGCTCAGAGGTAATGTGAAGAAGTATTTCTTCACAGAGAGGGTTGTAGATGCATGGAACAGCCTTCCTGAGGAGGTCATACAGTCAAAAACAGGGGGGAATTCAAGAATGCATGGGACAAACATAAGGCAATTCTAGTGGGGGGTAGGAGGAAGTAGGCTGTTGGTTAACTAGGATCTGCAGCTTATCCTTTAGGTAGGGAAATGGGCAGGCTAGGTGGACCAAGTGGTCCTTATCTGCCATCAAATTCTATGTTTTGATGTTCCCCCATCAGGAGGTTTAAGGGAAATGTAAAGGAAAATGTAAACAAGGGATCGTGATTTGAAAAAGGGTTTCTGTGTAAGGGTACCATGTGAAAAGAACACCAGCATATCAGTGCCAAGCACACCAGCTACTGCACATCGCTGAAAACAGATACAGCAATGTGAACAATAGCACCACATAGAAATAGCTACACTAGCTCACGATCGCCCAAATATACCAGGCCTCAGAACTTAGTTCTATTTTTTTCTATTTTATCCCCACACCTGGCCTCCCAATCTTTTAGTAATCAGATCTGGGGGCTTGATAATGGGGAGTGGCAAACTTGGGAAGGGGGGCTACGTCGGGAGGCAAACATGTTAGAGGCAACCTACAGGCATGGGGGACAAAGGACGACGGAGGTACAGTACTCAAAATGAAAAAAAAACATACATTAGCAGTGCAAACAAATGTAAAAGTAATAACTAACACAGAAAGGTTAGCACTCACAGCCACGTGTGACTCCCTGCCACGGCCAAACGAGGGGACTGCCATGGATGGGATTGCCATAGCGCGGTGCTGCCCAGCGGGTGCCAATCTGGTAGAGTGAGCCCCCACGGGGAGGAGCAGCGATGCAGTGCCGCGCCTGCCTCCCGTCTGCGCTGGGGACCCTCAGGGACCGGTCGTCCTCACTCCCAGTCTCGGGTACCTAGCTGGATGCCCCAGGTCCCCGAGGTGTCGGTTTAAGGACTCTGGTGGCCCACGCGGACCCTCCTTGCTGGCCCGTGTGGGTCATCACGGGAACCCTTCCATCCCGTGGCGTGAGGCCAGTAACCCCAGGCTAGGCGCCCGGACATTGCGTGAAACCCTGGTCTTCTTTCTGGGTGGCGACCCAGCCTACTCCGCAGCCCTCCAGGTATGCAAGTTCATGGCAACCTGTGACAAAAAAAGGCACTAAGTTGAAAGTGCACAGTTATAACCTTTAGATACATCAAATCTGCCAATATGGGCGATCGCACTGTTTATTTAATTTTTAAATATAGTACATCACTCCTTCATTCATTTTATTATTAAAAGAGAGTGTAACCAAATGTCACAATATTGCCATGAACCAAGCTGTCCCATTTCCCAGTAAGTAGCTTCTTAAGAAATGAGCTTTGTAATGTTTTTACAATAAAAATGTGCAAAGTGAAACAAAACCATAAAAAAGAAGAAAACATTTTTTTAATTTCTACTATCCAGAAAATCACAGTCTATAAATTTGGGACCAAACGCTTATGTTTTAGGCATCTTGATTTTCATAAGAAGCCAAACTATGTGTTTTTATCATATCTATTGCAAATACTCATTTCTTGATGGATAGAAATAAATTACTATCAAATAGACTGAGTGCAGTTGCCATTATTTAAACCTTAAAGACTTAAAACGGCACATGTCATCACTTTGTTTAAGTTCAGAGACCCCTGCGACCTCACCAATTACAGGCCGATTTCCCTTCTCCCTATCCTGTCTAAGTTGTTGGAAAAGATCGTGAACACCCAGCTTAGGAACCATCTGGAATCGTCAAAGCTTCTCAACCCACTACAATTAGGGTTCACAGCACAACACAGCACAATTTCTGCACTGTCCAAGGTAACTAACGATTGGCAGCATGAACTGGACAATAAGAACTTTGTTTGTGCAGTATTTCTGGACCTAAGTAAGGCCTTTGATACTGTTGATCATAGTCTGCTCCTCTCATCCCTCCAAACTATTGGTTTGGATGCTCTTTCTCTTAGATGGTTTGGTAACTATCTCTCAGGCCGTTCACAGCAAGTAAAAGCGGACGATGAAGTTTCACGCTGAAACCCCTTCAGAGCGGCTCCATCCTGGGTCCCTTGCTTTTTGCAATCTATATTAATAGAATCGATGCCACCACCAAAAAGGCCCAAATACACCTATTTGCAGATGATACAGTGCTTTACGTTAGCGGGCCTTCCCTGAGATGGCATGCACAGAACTCCAGGATGATTTCAACCTGCTGCAGCTCCAGCTCCTAAACCAGAAGTTGCTCCTAAATGCCAAGAAAACAAAAGCTATGTTCTTTCCACCCTTTTCCAACTCAGCAAATCCGGCCATGGCTGGGTTACTCCCCTCGATTGCCACTATCCTGGCTGAACAGCTGGAGTATGTATCAAAAGCTAAATATTTGGGGGTTTGGTTGGATATTAGACTTTCTTTCCTTGATCGTATAGAAGAGCTGATAAAGAAACTTAGAATGAGACTTGGCCTCTTCTTCAGGATAAAAAATCTCCTCCCTAGGGACGCAAAATTGAGGCTAGTCCAAACTACCTTTCTCTCCTTATTAGACTATGCCAGCTTCCTCTACAGCCAGGGTCCTGAATGTGTTCTCTCTAAACTTGATACTCCCTACCATAGAGCTCTAAGATTTATAACGGAACTTCCCTACTTCACTCACCATTGCTCCTTGTACACTATGGTAGGCTGGTCATCCCTTAGCTTTAGATGCCAGAGAAATGCTGCTATCTGGACCTACAAAGTCATCTTAAACAAACTGCTCAACTATATCTTGGACTGTTTACCATTCTGCCCAACAAGTAAGCATGCCCTGAGAAGTGCCTCTTATATTTCGCTGAAGGTTTCCAAGGCCAGATCTCACTTTGGCTGGGCATCTATTAGTCATGTGCTGCCCCTTTTGTGGAATAAGATACAAAAAAAACTAAGAATTAATCACCCCATTAGCCTAGCAGCCTTCAAATCATTATATATACCTATCCTTTGATCCTGGAACATCCAACCCGGTGGATGTGCTAAACAGCTGCCTTGCCGAAGTTAATGACTGGATAGCACCTAGCTGGTTGTGACTGAACCCCGATAAGTTGGAGGTATTGGTAGTGGAGTCGAACAGGGTGCATGATAGGTTGGCCTCTGATTCAGAGACTGGACTAGTTCTGGGTTCTGTCTTGTTGAAGGCCTCCTCAAGGGGTGCAAAATCTTGGTGTTATTTTTGATAGGAGTTTGACTATGGAGGCGCAGATTTCCTCCGTTCTCCGCTCCTGTTTTTCCCATCTTAGAAATCTCGTCAGGATAAAGCCCCTTGTTCTGCCTCTGGACCTCCCTACTTTGATGCATGCCTTGGTTACACCGAGGCATGACTACTGTAATGCAATCTATCTCGGGGTCACGGGAGGATCTCTCCGCAGACTGCAGCTAGTGCAGAATGCAGCTGCCCGGTTACTTACTGGGCAGCCTAAATCTTGCCATATTACACCGGTGTTGCGTGAGCTGCATTGGCTGCCAGTCAAGTGGAGGATCCTCTTTAAGGTGGGGCTTCTCACCTATAAGGCCCTACATGGTCAGAGCCCTGGTTACTTGTTAGAACTTCTGGTTCCTGCTGTCTTGGCTCTCCCCCTCCGTTCCTTCTATGGGGGCCTCCTAGCAGTTCCCAGGTCGAGGCTGAAATCAGCTGGCAACAGGGCATTCAGTGTAGCCACCCTGGTCCTGTGGAACTCACTCCCTTTTGGGGTTAAGGGAGCCCCGACTTTGGAGATATTCAAGGCCTGCCTCAAGGCCCTCCTATTCACCCAGGCATTTTTAGACTAAATTAACGATTGAATGAACTTTGGCTTTAATTAGAGTAAAGTGTAGCTGATTACTTGCTGCAATTTAATATTTTATAAAATTATATGTATAACTGTATTATGTTATTTTTGTTGATGTTTTTTGAATATATACTAATTTATTGTATGGTGCCCAGAGCCTCTGGGAATGGGCGTCTTTAAATAAAATTTTACTTACTTATATTCGCCCCATAACAAAGAATCTTATGTTTGCTCCTCCTGACTCTAGGGACACCTATCCCTTACAGAGTTCCCTGCCTAGCTGTCTGACTCTGCCTCCTCATGAGCTTAGGTCACTCTCTGGTCTTAGTTTCCATTTATTACCATCCCCATGCCTACCATTGCCACTCCTTTCCCTTACCGTATCGCTCCCCCTAATAGTTTACACCTCGCATCCTCTTACCTGTGACACCTCAGCCTTTTTTTCTATTTTTCTGTCCTACCTCCTACCTCTCTCCCCTCCCCTGCAATGAACTCATCTCACTACTATGTTCCTCAGGGTGAGCCAAATGGATCATCCTTTGCTTGTGCCTACTCTGCAATCACTGTCTGCCTGTATGTATCTGCAATTCTGCCTGTGCTGTACACAGTTTGTTTGTAAAATAATGTTGTACATTACCTGCACATTTCATTTGCATCTGTATTGCCTTTGCCCAATTGCTGTACATGAAACTGGATTTGTATTGTTGTTCTTTACCAAAATTGTATCCACCTATTTGTCTGTCCCAGGTCCACCTCGAAAATTAGCTTTGCTCAATGGTGTCCGCCTAGTTAAATAAAGATTTTGATTGATTGATTTATTAAAACTGCCTATTAAGTGGGGAAAAAGAAGTCTAATAAACAATCTAAAGATTGACTTATCAGTAATCATAAGGCCATTCAGAGGAACACGCTGAGGTCAGTTTCCTTGTTCAGTCCCCTTGGTAACATAACATTGTGTCAAGTGTGTAAATCCATTTTGATTCTTTCTGAAGCAGGACCTGCATTCTATAACCATTTCTTAATAAAGGCTTCACATGCTCTATTATTGTGAATCTTAAAGATTGTAGATTATTATTATATGATGCATGGATGAAAGCAGTTGTGTTTGGAAATCCATACATTCAAAAAAGTCATTCTGCTGCTCTAGTGATGTGCGTACTACCGCAAAATGACTTCTTTCTGCATTAGTAGACACATTACAATGCAGCCACCCCTGAACAGCACTGCTCATTGGACAGGGGATGGTTGACAAGCTGCATGCATGTGTTGACTGGGCGGGTGGCAAGAAGAAAAGGCAGGGTCTCCAGCAGCAGGGACCGACATCGGGAGCCACGGGAGTGAGGTGGCTTTTTTGGGGGGTTTACATACACTATATAGAAAAGTGTATGGGAGCCCCAAATACACAACCTGCTATTCAAATACCTCATGGTTTCTGTGACAACAGGGACCTCTCGAGCTTTGCTCTCGAGGTCCTTGTCATCATGGAAACCTCCAAGTATTAGAATAGCGTGGCTGTGTATGGGCTCCCATATACTATCCTATATGTACAATGTAATAATAGCTGGAAAGAAATGTTTTCAATGGTGAGACCAGGTTGATATTCACCATAACAACGGGCTGGTTGTTACGGTGACCATGCTCTCAGCAAAACAGAGCGCAGCGAAAGCCCACGGCTACTCTCCTGTCACCCGCTCGAACAAACTGTCACTGCCGACAAGTTAACACTTTCTCTGTGACCTCCTGCCACACTTTTCTTACCTCTACCAGAGTCTTAAGCACAAATGTTATACTGAAAGTAAATAAAACTTTAAAAAATACACACAAAAGCCTAATACAGTAAATGAAAAAATGGGCACTTTTACCACGCTCCCTTCTCCCCGCAGGCAAGACCAGCATGAACAGCAACTCTCCATCACAACCAACCCCTCACCCAGAGCCACAGGGAAAAAACAGAAATGGATCTGAAAAAGAAAACTGCAAGCAGCAAGTAATTCCCAGTTGTTTAACATTCAAAAAAGACTTTCCGAAATATAGATCTTAGCAAAAGACTCTTCACTTTAAAAGTTATAGCAGTTTTACCAGAGTGCCTACATAGTCTCTTCATAAAACAAAAAAAGTTAGTAAATGTTACAAATGTCTTGTTCTGTGCTGCTAGGTTTTTTTTTTTTTTGCACATCAATGTTCCTGCTGTTGTAAGGTTGTACTTATTGGTCATAATTCACAAAAGACTGATATTTTCTAAAACATTTATGTACAAAAGACACCTGTACTCTGGTGGGAAAAATACAAAATAAAAGATGGGGAACTGTGTGAAATGAGAATTTACTGCACACCCTCGGGATGAGATACTTTCATAAACTCCTTGGGCTTCGCCCTCGGGGTTTATGTAGCATCCCACCCCTTGGGTGTGCATTAAATTCTCATATCACACACTTCCCCATCCATTATTCTCTATATAATGATCTGCTATGGAAGATTCTAAGAATTGTTCCTGATGTTTCTTGGATGTTCTAAAAACCTGTCTTTTGCATGTCTAATAGTGCGACCTACATACAGTAGTTGCAGGAACATTGTGCAACACAAACCTTATAATCTGTGGTGCAGTTCACAGAATCAAAAAATTCTACATTTCTGTCCTTTTTGGGATGGACATAGAGAATACTGGATGGGCAACCATGCAGAACCAGTGTGTTCTGCCACAGAGGCGTATGATTCCCTGTGACCTCGAGAGCGAAGCTCGACAGGTCCTTGGGAATCATACCCCGAGGTGGAAGAACACACTGGTTCTGCATTAGGTTGCTCATCCTGCATTTTATATAGTGTATGGTGCCCCTCTAATCAATTTAATAATATTTAATGCTATCCAAAACTCTGTTTTTCGTGTTAAAATACATTGCTGCCTCCCATTTCGTACTTCGGGAGCTACAGCTTGTTCCTATGGTGAGTTGTGTGATTGCTAGGGGCTGAGTGTCCCTACGTTAGCAGCTCACATTCCCATTGGTTTTTGCCGTTGTGTGGGAGGGATTAAATAAAAAGACATGGTGACTGGACGCCTCGCTTAGCGACTTAACTAACAAACTGGAGGGATAAACCTTTTTGTAAGTACTCAGATTAAATCTGGCTGATCCTGAATAAAGAATTGCAATCTTGTTAAAATAAAATAATGCTGCAGCCATCCTCCCCGGGGTTTTCAATAATAGTACCACACCACGGTTTGATTTTGAAGACACTGCTCGTGCTTTTCATTCTAAATGAATGGAATGTTGTTCTGCACATACGGTCAGTACAGCATTCCATTCATTGTTTTCTCTGTAGCTGACCAGCATTTCAGTTAGGTGGAATTTCTAGCGAGAACAGTGTTCCACCATACACCATAAAAGTTTTCTTTCTTGAGTCTCATGTTTGCAAGCAGCACAATGGCCACGTGTAAAGCAACTAACTGGTCACTCCAGAAGCCATGTCGTGTTTTTTCCTGGACATAATGACTGCTGGAAATAATGTCACTGATGTTTTTAGCTTTACTGAAGGTGATCCTAGGTGTTTATGGAAAAAGATTTGGGATGTCACAATGTTCTAACTGATACTAATGTTTTAATAATTGTTTTTTCTTTTGCAGACACATTATTGTATTCCAAAACAAAGTTTAGTTTGTTCTTTGGTTCCTTCTTTTTCACTTTAGGTGTCAAAAAATACTCTGTTCTGGGATCTAGCATTGTCTAATGCATGTGTAATTTATTTATTTATTGAAATGTTTCACCAGGAAGGCACACTGTGTGACAAGCCGCTCATCTTCCAGTGCAACCTGGGGGTGAAGGGGTTAGATTTTCAAATGAGTACCCCTTTTCCTTAAATATTTTAAACATCTCCTCTGCCTGCTTTTTAAAGGTCATTTCTGTGGAACAGTTCCTTTTAAGCCTAAGGAACTGTCCATAGCGAACTGAATTGATTAGAGATGGGGGTGAGCACTCTGCATGTACCAGGGAATTTCCTGCAGTTTTGTTTTCTTAAAACATGTCTCAAAGTCTCTATTCTCAGATACAGACAGAGTTATATCCAAGGAATCGATCTTGGTTCTCTCTGTTACGTGTGTCAATGTTAAATTCATGTCATCATGTTCTAGTGACTCCACAAAAAAAAAAACATGCTTCATCTACTGTCGCCCTCCAAATGATAAGCAAATCATCTATGTAACAATTCCATGACACTATGTTATGCAAAAATCCATTTCCTTAGTGAATATATCCCTGCTGTCCCACCACCCAAGGTAAAGGTTTGCATAAGTGGGTGCCACTGTAGCACCCATTGACGTTACTTTTTTCTGCAAATAATGCTTCCCATTAAACAAAAAATAATTGTGATTCAAAATAAACTCTATAGCTCCCATAAAAAACTTTGGTGGTAGTATATCTTCAAAAAGAAATGTTTGTAAAAAAAAGTTTAATGCTTCCACACCTTGGTGGTGGCGGATGCAGGTATACAGTGAAATCACGTCTGCTGAGATCCAAATATAATCGTTCTGCTATTTTATGCTATTTAGTTTATTGAGAATGTGCATTGAGGCTCTGATGTAGGATAATAGTTGCTGAACAACAGGCTGCAAGAAACAAATCACAGAATTTTGAAAGAAAGATTGAAAGATTTCTGTTGTAATAAAGCCTATTCCAAGAATGATAGAGTGTCTGAGGGGGAGGGGGTCGTGAACTCTTTATTAACTTCTGGTAAATAATAAAAAAGTGGGGATTACTGGATTTTCAGTTTTACAGTATTGCCCCTCTTTGTCTGCTATACTATAAATCCTCTCTTTGTGGACTCACCCATCATCTCGAACAATTGATTTTGGAAATGCAAGGTTGGATCTCCTTTTAAAATGGTATATGTTTCTGTGTCTAAAAGGAGACTAAGTGCTTTGGTTTCACAATCTGTTCTATTCAATACACCCGTATTGCCAACTTTCTCAGCCTCTTTAAAGGCCACATTTGTCAAGCTCTAACTTTTCTGAGGCTACACTTTCAGTCACAGAGAGTACCGTAATTATAATACAATTTCACTGAAAATAACAGATCAGTTTCCTTCAAAACAACATTTTGATATGTTTTAACAGTATCATCATCAGTTCATGGACAAAAAAAAGTGGATTTTGGCCTAAACTGGCCTGCAGCAAGAGGCGTCATGGAGTGTTTCTAGTCTGTGTCCCCTTTCCCTCCCCATAACATCTGGTATCCCAAGACTTAGGGGGAAGGGGGGTTGCAGGTGTTGGGACTCATCCAGGATTTATTTCTTTGCACCCCAGCACCTGGTGGCACTTCTTCTGGCGAGGAGACATTGTGGGGGCCGGGCTGGCCAGGGCCTGTCTCCATGTAGTGCAGTTATGGCACGCTGCAGGCTTGTCTGGAAGTTCCTCTTAGGCCTGTCTCTCTCACTGGTGCCTCCATGGCTGGGGCTGGTCATGTGATGAGAAAAGGCAACTGTGATTGGCCAGCTTGGAAATGGTGTTGAAGTAGAGCTGTGCCTGAGGAACCATTTTCTGTCTGGATACTGAGAGACTATGATAGATAGAGACTGAAGTGTCAGCAGCAGTGCAGAAGTCTTTTGAGGATTGTTTGAAGCAATATATCTGCAAAAGGCCACGGTGGAATGTTATATTCCTAAGTAGGAGCCCCACACTACCATTCCTACCTCCCTGCTCTCATGGCTCTAAGACTTAGCAGAGAGGGGACAGGCCAAGGAAATGTGTGTCTGATGTGGCTACAGAGGTGAGGGGGTAATCAAGTTGTCCATTTGTGCACTCTGCTCCATTGCTGCACCAGTAGGAATTTTTTAAGGGATTTCCATTGGGTATCCCTGGGATTTATCAAGCTAGTATTTTGGTGGGCATGGCTTCCTTGCTGTCATGTGGAAGCCTGGATCTCGGACCTGAAGCCAAGCTGGAAGTTCAAGAGAGTGGCAACTTGGTGATCAGGGTGAAAGTAGGGTCTCCATGAATAAATAATTTTTTGAATTGGAAAGTGGGGTCTGCCCAGCTCCATCCTACTGGCTGTCAACTATCCTTATGGCAGAGGGAGAGGCACAGGCCTGCAGTTGGCATTGGGGAGCCCCCAATGCCCAGGGGGTGTCCAGTAGGATCACTGCCCAGTGACAGTGGTCCCTGTACTTTGGCAATGAGTGAAGCCCCTCCTCCTTAAAGAGTTCAGCCTGTTATAAAAGTGGAGCTCACCAAGATAGACTCAGAAGGAATATTGAGAGGAGTCTAGCCTGGTAAATGCCGGAGGACCCATGAAGTATTATCAGTTTTCTGACTACGAGATACAGTGAGTGATCCCTAAGCCTTTCCATAGACTGCCATTACCTTACCAGATACTACTTCATGCCTGACAATGCAGAGCAAAGCACTTAGAGCTTGAATGGATGGCCTACTGAAGAGCAGCACAGCTAATATTGTGTATAGGAATAGTGTGTGGTTGGAGCTGGGGGCTGCTAAATGAACCAGTATCAGGGAGTTGCCTGAGTGGTCCCAAGCTGAGCAATGGATCAGAAGAAGAATCCTTCTTGAGTACCCACCACTGAGTATCCATATATTTCCAAATGCCTCTGGGATGTGATAGGGGAGAAGAAGTCAGAATGGGTTTTTCGAGAATGTCTCACCAAGTTTCAGCTGAGGCCTGGAAGGACTGCTCATCATTCAGGAGGCTTATTCTATGTGTTTTCCTGGCCCCTGAGCTGGCCGTATGCCATTTAAACACTGGTGCAAGACTTGGCAGGGTGCAGGGTCAAGAACTACATTATTTCTAAGGATTCCTTTGCAAAGACAAAACAACCAAGCCAGGGCGGTGGGTCCTCTATTTAAGGTGAAGTGGATGAATGGAGCTGAGATCAAGCCAGGACTGTCTTATTGATTGACTAGGGAAAAATGAAAAATGGCAATTTCCACCCAAGCTGTATGCCTGGGTTTTGTTGGCACTGATATGAGAAGAGACAAAATGTGCTCATGGAGAACTTCTGTTTCCACCTAGAAGACTGGCACTTAATTGTAACCCAGGTGTCACCTCCCAGAGGACTATTACCCCTACCTGTGATCCAAAATGCAGATTGAGGGGCCTGGGTTCAGTTCTAACAGTTACTGGGGATTTTTGCCTAACAGTAAAACTACAGTTATGGTGCTTCCACCCAGACAATTCTTTAACTGGGTTACATGTTAAGCTAGTAAAACCCTCTGGGAAGTTGTACCTACCCACAGCCCCATCTAGTGACCCCACACTTACAATTTCCCCACTTTACTTTGCATTCAATTTACAATTAATGATGGGTTCTAATAATAAGCTCACAATGGCCACACTTACCAACAGGGTTTGCAAAAACTCTGGCATACACACCGTACACCTGTAAAGAAATGGTTACCAATAACAATATTGAACCTTTCAGTTGCTTGCATTTAACAAGCACTCAGTAATAATTTGCTGATGGACTCAGTTAACATTCAAACAACAAGCTGATTTATTTGGGGACTTGTACAGGGGAAGGGGACGTTAACGAAACTCTACTTTAAAGCACTGTTTTAGATTTAGGTAAGCATGCAAATACATTTCACCCCTTGGCCAGTCCAAATGCAGCTGCTGGGTACCCAGAGTCTAATTAGGTGCAGGCCTCAAACGTAGCCGCAGTTCGGCGAGCGTTGCAGTTGGTTAAGGCCCTTAAATAAAGTGTTGATTACTGATTTTTGTATATTTAGCTTTGCAATATTCACAAACACTTTAAACCCAAAGAAACTGTAATCCCAGGTCTGTTGGCCTGCAGAAACAGTCTAAATCGCAACAAAAACTTAGCAAACTAATCAGCTGGCCAAACACTTTTATTTTGTGTTGCAGGGTAAAACCCTGTTGTACTCACTGAACCTTGAACCTCAGGATTTGGGATGATTTCTAGGCTGGTCTCCCCTCGAGGCAGGATCTGGCTCTCTGGCATGTAGCTGCAGGCTGCAGGACTCCATCCTTTCTGGCAAGGACCAGAACACAGGGGCTAGGCATGACACGACTCACCTGCACTTCAAGGCTTAGCCCCCAAGTATGGACGTAATTTCTGATAATCTTCTCTGCAAAAGCCGACTCCCTGCTTTTATCTTTTGGCAACATTGGCTAGACAGTCTCACAAGCAAATTTGTGGGCATCACAGGCTCAGCTTTCGGTATAGTTTTGGCATAGGCCGCACAGCTTATCTGCTTGCAGGTTGTAGCCCTTGGAAAGCAAGCTGGCAAACACAAGTTCAGATCTCCCTCTTTTTGTAAACAAGTTGGAGACACTTCCAGTGACCTCAGGCTTTTTGTCCCTGAGACAAAACAAGTTTCTCACCAAGATGCAGATTTTGGGATTTTTTCAGGCACTCTGACACCTCTACAGTCTGGAGTTTTAGCTCTGGAGGAATTGCTTCTCATCTTCCTCTGGAGGCTTAGAACAATCTGCAGACTTGGAAGTCCCAATGGAATTCCTGCCTGGGAGAAGTTTAGACAGCCTCTCCCAAATTTCCTGAGCTGAGCAAAGGGTCTCCTTGCCCGTTGGAAGCTCTCTGCAGACTGATTGTTCAAACAGTCCCTCTCAAAACTGAAGGACAGAGTTTAAGGAATCTGATTGGTTGCCCAAGCTGTTAGTCACAGTTCTAATCTTTCTATTGGTTAGAATTTGGGCACCTAGAATTGTCCCTGCTTTTTTCCCCTCAAAGTCTTTGGCACAGTCCCATGAATCCTTGTAGTAAATCTGACTTTCCTATTTGCTACTAGGATGCAAAGATGGCTGCAGCAGGTAACATTTTTAGGCAATTCAACACACTGTCCCACAACTGAAATTCTGGTGCAGCCAGCAGAAATGCTTTAAATTTACCACTTCCCCATAGACGTGTAGCCCTTTTAGTACCTTTTCAAACGAGCCCCCTCTTTAGCATTTATTTACAGTACTTTTCCTATTACTGCTGCCTAAACACATTCCACCTAGGCAGCTGGCTGCATCCTTATTAATATTCATAAGGGGCTCATTAATACTCATGAATCTCATAAATGCATCCATCTATACTCTTTATTTCCACTTTGAAGAGGCTTTTCACTAGCCTAGTTCTGGTCAGCATTCCCCATTTTGGACTATAGGGGCACCGGGATCACCAGAATATTCTCCAATTTGACCACAAAAGGCAGTCAGCAAATCAAAGCATTTCCTTTCACATGCACAAACTGTCCACTAGTACAGAGCGATAACTAAACGAGCAGTGGCTCACGGTTCAGTTTTTAAGCCCTAAATGGGCTAAAATCAAACAAAGGCTGCTTGAGGGACCTGGGCCAGAATAATAGACTTAGATTGTTGTGGTGAACACATGGAGGAACAGGCGGTCAGCAGAAGCAAACAGGAGAAAATGGAGGTCATTAAGGTAAACTCCAAATTGGGGGGTGTTACACTCTCCCCTGCCTAGAGAAACATGTCATCCACACCAAGCCTATAATAAACAAGGAGAACAAACTGTGCACTGCAAGAATGGGTTGGCACATTCTCAGCCTGTTTTTGACAATGCAAAAGAAACAGCACAAGACATACTCACAGAAGATTTAAAGTAAAGGTTCACCAATAAGTTCCAGCTCCAAAGAGATTTGTCCCTGCTTGGGAGGCAGTATAGCGCACTGGTTTAAGGCTCTAAGCTGCAAATTTGAAGACCTGTGTTTGAATCCCACAGCCCCCACTTGCATACTGTGTGACCCTGAGCAAGTCACTTAACTTCCCTGTGCTCCCAGGTTGCACCTGTAAACAAGCTTTCAGCTTAATGTGCCACTCCTGGTTAAACAATTGAAGAGAAAAAAAAAGATTTATCTGGCAACTTAAACAGGTAATCATGGCAGTGTTATAACAGTTTCTGTGTAAAACAACTTGGCCACAGCACTTTGAGACCTAGTCTCTTCATCAGGGGATGTGGTTTAATCAAGACAGTGACATGCTTAAATACTCGAAACTCATTAACAGTGATGAGCTCTAGTGACATCATATCTACTCAATAAAAATAAAGTTAATAAAACTTAAGTACAAAACAAACTTAAATTAAAACATTATCTAATAATGATATAAATAGGACCACATGTACATTATACCTAATCCATTCACATATCCTAATATATGTCATAAATAAAACACCTGACTGCTGAAAAGCTATGCTAGTATATATACATTTAATATGGCATATTTGGAAAATATATAGAAGTTTATTTATTTCATAATTCGTATTTACAACCTTTGAGTCAAAGACTCATTTACAAAGACACCTCGTCGCAGGGAGGGTAGATGACAATTGGTGATGGAGTACAACAATGGAGAATATTACAGGTGAGATACAATAAAAGAACACACAAAGCAATTCCAGTGATACAAAGGTGTACAAATGCTTCAATTAGTTACAATTAGTGTAGTATATAAATAATAAGGTACTGCTAGGGGTTCTAGGGAGCGATACCTGGGAGGGGGGAAGGGGCGGATGCTGGGGGAGAAGGCAGTCCGGTAGGACATTGTCTGTAAATTGGGCCAGGAGGAGCTCTAGGTATGGGCCAGTCAGGGGCATTTACAGCTCCAAGTGTCAGTGAGGTGGTTTCGGAGGGCGATTTTGAAGAGGCTGATTTGAGGGAATGTTTGTGATATGAGTGGGGAAGGAGTCATACCAAGAGTGGGCTCTGTGGTGAAATGATCTTTGGGTGAGAGAGGACCTGGAAGGTGGCTTTGGTTGCACTTTGGGTGGCGACTGAGTGGGATGCCAATTTTAGGGATGCAGCAACCCCTGTGGGGGGGAGGAGAGCCCAAGTAGTGATTTTTTTTTATCAGTATACAGGTGTGGTAGCGCAGGCGCTCATCAAAGGTGAGTAAGCTTGAGGAGGAGGAGAGCTGGCATGTGTGCATTCTGCTGGGGGCACCGGTCAGGAGCCTGCAAGCCTTGTTGATCGAGGTCTGGACTTTGGTGAGGGTGTTGGGGTCAGCAGCCGCATAGATAGGGAGCCCATAGTTGACCATTGACAGGATGGAGGAGGTAATAGCCAGCCAGAGGGCATTCTGAGGGAGTCAGTCTTTGTGGCAGTAGAGGAGTCCAATCTGGGTGTTTATGGCAGTGGACAGGGAATTAAGATGAGAGTGGAAAAAGAGCCGAGTCACAGGTGATGCCTAGATATTTGTATGCAAACACCTGTTCAAGGGGGTGTAGGGTGCTGGGAAGGACGAGAAAGGGGCATTTCTGGAGTTATTCTGGCAGTGGGCAAAAAACATAGATTTTGTCTTCTTGAGATTCAGAACTAGACGATGGTCGAGAAATCATTTTCAGTTTGGCTGAAGGTGAGTTATAGAGAGCTCTGGAGGGTGATAGATGATGAGAACCACATTGTTGGCATACTGCCTGAGCAGAATCTAGGAAGGGTGTTTAGAAAGAGACTGAACAGTGTGGGGCCCAGGATGGAACCCTGGGGGACACCTGAGTGAACAGGTAGGGCAGCTGATAGGGTACCATTTATCTTGACCCGTTGGGATCTGGCATGGAGGTAACTGGAGAACCAGGCAAGGGGGACAGATAAGAAGCATAGCTGATGGAGGGAGTCAAGCAATAGGGGGTGACAGACAGTGTCAAATGCCTTAGATAGGTCAATGAACACTGCCCCAGCAACATCCCCAGAGTCAAGTGCAGAGTGTACTTGCTGTGAGAACTCTAGGAGGGCTGTTCTAGGAGGGCTGTGGTGGTGCTGTATCCAGGGCAGAAGCCATGCCGTTCTCGGCATAGTATGATGTATTTGGTTAGATTCTTATGAACTGGGGTAAGTTCAGTTGATTTCCAGGTGCTTGGGAATTGACTGAGGCACAGAGACTGGTTTAACAGGTCAGTGAGAGGGACTAGCATGACATCTAGAGTTAGACAGAGAATCCTGGAGTCAATGGGGTCACAGCTGAGGTTGTGGCTGGAGAGGGCTTTTAGTAGGAGTGGTTTGGCTTCATGGGGAGATATGGTGCGGAGGAGAAATGGGGGGCGATTCAGGGTGGGGTAGTTGAGGTAGGGATAGGGTCAAAAAAGTGGACAGGAAGGACTGCGCTTAGGTCAGAGAAAGCTGTGTTGAGGCAGTTAGCAATATGTGGGGGATCAATGGTAATAGCGCTGTTGATAGATGTCTGAGATGGAGGGGGGAGAGTTTTTCCATTGAGCTCCTTAATATTATTCCAGAACGCATGCGAAGAGCCCCAGGAGGTGGCCAGGGTGGTTTGGTAGTATTTGGACTTGGCTTGCCTGATGGCCCAGGTGCACTGGTTATGAGCAGCATTATAGGCCTGTCTGTCCACTGTCCTGCCTGACTCGACCGCAACATGCCATAGGTTGTCTCGCTGCCTCAGTTGTTGAATAAGGGAAGGGGAAATCCAGGCAGCATTATGTCTTCTGGAGCAGGTACTGGTAAAGGGGGCAAAGAGGTCACAGGCCTTGCAGAAGGCTCTGGTGAGGTAGGCTAGCGCAGTGTCTACATCAGTCGCGAGTGAGACCAGGGACCAGTCAAGTTTAGTAAAGTACAGCAAAAGTGCATTACAGCCCTCTGGAAAGTAGATCAAAAGCTCCAATTCTCTAATAATAATCAGTATCATTATACTAAATTTGTCTATAAGAAGCCTAACATGTAAGAGAAAAAATATAATAGACTGGAAACCATAGTAATAACACTTTACTATGTACACTAGCAAATATATACAATATCAGGCCTGACCTATAAAGCCTATATACAGTATAGCACGCTATCACATTACATTTTACACATGGGGTGGGATATTCAAAAGGGTTGCGCCATGCGCAATAGGGTTGCACCAGCGCAAGTCAGAAATTTCACCATTCTGCGATATTGAGCAGGAGGCAGTTGCACCACTGAAAACATGTTGAGCAACAGCGCAATGCTAATTAAGGCTTGTGCAGCCGAAGGGGGTGGAACCATACGTAAAGTGTGCAATGCGATATTCAAAGGCTTGCGCAATGCGCAACAGTGGATCAGGCGGAAGTTGCGCCATAGCGGAAATGAGGCAAAATAAAAAGGCTCAAGGAAGAGGCGCAAGAACGCTACAGGGAAGCCACATGAGGCAGGGAGACAGACAAGGCCAGAGGGAGAAAGAGTGCAGGCCAGGGAGAGCACAGGACAGAATAGGGGCAAGGGAAGGTGTGTGGGGCCACAGAGTGCAGAGGCCAGTAGGTGTACCCAGTGCAGTGAAGGTAGTAGTCAGGACAGCGGAGGGAATACAGCAACAACAGCTGGGGGGGGGAGCACAAGCCAGGGACATGGACAGTGCCAGCTTCCACATGGAAGCTGTAATGAGGGGGGTGAGAAGGCATGCTGCAGGGGGACATGGCCGTGGAAGGCCCCGTCGGCGGTATGTCCCAACAGGCAGTACCGAGCCTGCATCAGCTTTGAGCTCTACTCAGATGTCAAGATTGTGGGCCGGTACCACCTGAACAGGGCAATACTGAGGCGGCTCTGTGAGCTGTGCAGTGATGTGATGCAGGCACCCTCACGACGGAGTAGCGCTCTGTCAGTGGAGACAAAGGTAACAGCCTGCATGTGATTGCTCACCACGGGTACATACCAGAGACCAACAGGGGACACCACAGGCATAACACAGTCGGCCACATCACATATCCTCACCCAATTCCTCAGTGCACTGCTGCCACATGCTGTGGAATACATCCATTTCCCCAGCACCGCGGCGGAGCGCACAGCAAACATACAGGAGTTCCACAGGATAGCACATATGCCTGGTGTGCTAGGGGTGATAGACTGCACCCATGTGGCTATTGGCATGCCACCTGGCCCCAATGGGGCTGCCTATAGGAATCAGAAGGGATATGACAGTGTCAACTGTCAGGTGGTGTGTGATGCCAGTGGGCGCATCATCAATGTCTGTGCCACGCACCCTGGTGGAGCACACGATTCATTCATATGGTACCAGTCATCACTGTGCCATCGATTCAAGAGTTGGGACATCGTCACAGGACATCTAGTGGGTGAGTATGCAAGTAGGACTGGCAAATCGGGGGCAGGGGTGGGTAAGCCACAGGTGCCATGGGTGTGGCACACAGGGTTAGGGGCAATATGAGCCTGAACAAGACACTAACCTCCATGATCTCCACACAGGTGACAGTGGATACCCACTCTGTCCCTGGCTGCTCACACCCTACCGGCGGCCCATAACCCCATCGCAGCAATGCTTCAATGAGGCATACGCCGCCACATGCAACATCATTGAGTGGATGTTTGGGATGCTGAAGGCACACTTCCGATGCCTAAACACCTCCGGCGGTGCCCTACAGTATAGCCCCTCAAAGGCCTGTGGGATATTCCTGGCCTGTTGTATCCTGCACAACATGACCAAGGACTGTGGGATAGCCGTACAGGTTGAAGAGGGGGATAGCGATGGGGATGACGGTGACGCCGGTGATGATGGGGATGAGCAGCCCCTCCTTGGACGACGTGATCCCCGACTGATCTGGCTGGCCCAGATGCACCGGGACACCATCACAGAGGAGCACTTCACCCAACACAGGTAAGCCATGGGGCCATGTGCAACCAACAGTGGCTAGGGCACAACCCACATACACACAGGGAAACACACCAGGGGTGCATGATGGCAAGGAAAGTGGCAGGGCACAGAAGCACACACATACAACCAGGGAAGGGTGAACAGTAACACGCCACATGAACAGACACACACACACACACACACACACACACACACATATAATACACACAAAGTGCACAGGGGTCAGGTGCACAACAGAGCAGGAACACAGACACTAAAAACACACACGTCCACAGGCCACCACCTCCTCCATTTACTGCCCATATACATGTGTCAGATGCTGGGCACCTCCGCACTTTGGTGTACAGCACAATGCAGGCATCATCATGCACCCGCACCTGTGGACAGCAGTCGGGAGGGTGTGCAGGTGGTCCGTGTGTCTGTGTGTAGGGCAGGGCACCCACTAGTGCACTGCCCACGAAACACACATTGCACACAGGGCAGCACCAGACAGGGCCCGCACTGGGAGACAGCTCAGTCATGTGGCACAGTGCCACGGCCACCTTGGATGCGTGGGCGGCCCCGCTGAGACCCAGCAGCACTGGCAGGCTGAGCACGGGCCTCATGGGGTGGCACCAATGGACCACCAGGGGTTCCACTGCATGAACGCAACCTTTCCTGCACAGGGGACTGCAGCATACCAAACATACCTGCACCGGGGTGCTCGGGATGCCCACAGCTGAACCCGGCATTGACAGGGTGGGTGTCGCACGACGCCGAGAACGGGGAGTGGATAGCATACTGCGCAGTGTGAGCGGCACAGGGGCACCTGACTGTGTGCCCAATGTGGCCATGACAACGACCAATGCCTGTGTCTGCCTGTCGATGGCAGCAGTCACATCCACCTGCAAATGGCCAATCTGGGACAGGATCCTCTCGTTGTCCCTGCTGTGCTGCTGCAGAGCCACACACAGTGCCTCCACTGACGTTTCAAACAGCGTCTGCTGCTGTACTGATGCCTGCAGCAGACAGGTGTGCTCATCAAAGAGGTCGTCTGCCACATCGGCAACCTGTCCCTCAGGGTATGGAAGGGCCTGATGTACAGCACCCCTTGAGGATGGGCACTGCTCACCAGGACCAGGTATGGGCATGTTCACAGGTGGTGCACATACATCACTGCTGAGCCCTGTACCCCCAGTCCTGGTAGGTGACTGCTGCTGCCCCTCCGCCTGCTGTGCCCAAGGGATCATTTGTTCTGCTGCTGTGGCCGCAACAGTGCTAATGACCTGCACAACCACTGGTGCTGCCCCACCTGTGCTGACAGGCACAGCCTGGGACAGTGCTGACATGCTGGCACACATGTCAGAACCAGCTAGGTCTCTGGGCGTGAGCTGTCCTGCTGTGTGTCCATTCTGTGACACACACATGTCAATGCCCATAGTGGTCGGTACATCATCAATGGTGCAGGTCTGTGCCACAGCCACAGCCACGGTGTGCTGGCATACTTGCATGCCAGACCACTGAGACACAGGAAGGGCACCCCCCCACACCTGTCTCAATGACATCAGTGATGGTAGCCAGGCGTGCACACTCGTGCAGTGCACGCCGGCAACCTGCAGAGGTGGATGGTCCCTCCTCCAACTCCGGATGGCTGTCCGCAGTGGACAGGCCCTCCACTGCTGACCCCTGCAGACGCACAGGATCTGTAACAGAAAGGAAGGACACGTTAGTGCATGTGATCTACCTTCCCTCCTGACCATGACATACCATGCAGTGATGGGCTACCACCTGTCTGGAAGCCACCTCCAGGAATGCCCTCAATGGCACTGCGCTGCATGCTTGCAGCGAGCATGTCCTCTGCCGGAGTCAGCTGCACCACCTCTGACTGGCCCCTGCCTGTTGCAGCACGTGCCGCCCTGATGGCTGCAACCTTCTTCTTCACCCTCCTCCTGTCGGTTCCCATCTTCTTTTTTACACTCCTGCACAGAGCACTGGTGGCTGCCATGCAGGTTGATGGCATGTGCCACCCCTTCCCATGCAGCAGCACAGGCCTGAGGGGTGCCCCACTGTCCACTGAGAAGTGGCTCCTCATCCAGGTAGGCCTCAAACAGTGCCTCCGTCTCAGCCTTCATAAAGTTAGGCCTCCTCTTCCGCCCACCATCGTCCTCCTCACCCAGTCCTTGCTCGGTCATTTCACAGCCTGTATGGGTGGAAGTGGTCACCTGTAACTGTGCAGTACACAGCAATTCTCTGAGGCCATAGTCTAGAACATCACAATGCATGCAACTTACCTATCAACTGCAGTGACCGAATATGGCCACTGTAGAACAGTGTCGCATATTTATAGTGCAATCCATGCAAATTAGGTCTGGAGCAAGTTTAATGAGATGCAAATCATGCTGCTGTGCCATTGAATGGCTGATCGGATGATTTGCATATGACAGCTGAATATCGCTCTGTTGCGCTTTGCGCAATACAGTTGAATGGGCTGAGCCAATGGTGCAGTTCTGTGACTGTGTAGTACACCACACTGTGCATGCCCAGGTAGCTTACACAGGCATCTGCCGCGCTGATGATGTGCTGTGCACGGCAGGCAATTCAGGGCATGGCCACCATTGTGCCAGTGGCACTACAGCGGCGGTCATTACATGGCGCTGTGTCACAACTGCGCAATAGTCTGCTGTGGCAATGACATACAGGTAACCAATTGCACTGGACGCATAGGCGTCCAATGGCGCTGTGCGTGGCCATGTGCCAGAGACCCATGACTCTGTGCCGACCGTTGCCCCTTGGCGCTGTACGTATGGCATGTCTGCAGCTTTATCGCACTGTTCGGTAACAGCGCGATAGGGACTGGTGGCGCTGTACCAACAGCGTGATAGAGAATAGCAGTGTTGTATTGCACAACAATTCCATGTGGGGTTGCCACGCTGCAGAGCACCATATTGCCTACTATACATCCAGGGATGGCAGGCAGATGAGCCCCCCAGTGGAGTTCCCCCAATCTCGTAAACT
Source organism: Neoceratodus forsteri (assembly GCA_016271365.2). Lineage (NCBI taxonomy): Eukaryota > Metazoa > Chordata > Ceratodontiformes > Ceratodontidae > Neoceratodus > Neoceratodus forsteri. Next base: position 47,076,539 of record CM057455.1, read on the forward strand.
TGGTGGCCATAGTGGAGCCTCACTATGGCCCACTATTTGGGGATGATCCCCTTAACAGGGCCAGGACACATATGTGGCAGCAGGTGGCCACTGAGCTAGAGGAGGCCACTGGCCGGCAGAGGTCCGTGAAGCAGTGCAGACAGCAGTACGGGGACCTGCGGAGGAGAGAGCCGGCACTACTGGCACGTCTGCGGTCATGTGCCAGGAGGGGCGTGGTGCCTCGGCCAGGTGGGTGATCCGTCTATGCACCTGTATGGTCCATATGGGTAAAACTGTCTATTGTGTCCAGCACATGGGGAAGGGTTGGTCTAGGGTTGGCTGTGGTGGTGTTAACAGGATATGTGATGTATGGGTCTGGCTGGATGGGTGGGCACACTCATTGGGGCAGGGGGAATCTGCTTTGGGATTGCACTGATGTGTTTCTCACCTTTTGTTTCCCACAGGCATGGCGGAGCGGAGGAGGGCCAGGGCTGAGGTGCAGGGAGTGGTGCCAGTGGTGGCTGAGTGTGGTGGTGGTGGTGAACCATGACAGCAGCAGCAGCAGCAGCAGCCCCATGAGGGTGAGTGCCGTGACATCATGAATGCTATAGCATGCTGTGTGACAGGGTGGGGCAGGGCATGGCCACCATCCATGGACACCACTGCCATGCATGCGACATGTGACAGTCAGCACTGTCCAGTGGCACTGCATGTCTGGGAGTGCATCAATGGTGGTCCATGCATGCACTGGGCACATGGCTGTGGCACTGCCTGCCCACCACGTAGCCATGTTACTGTACAGCCTTGGTTGTGCTGTGCTGGACATGGGCGGTGTGTGTGTGCAGTGGTACACATGGCTGTTGCTGCCTGGTTGGGCATGTCTTGTGCACGGTCACTGTGGGTGGGTGCAGTCCATCACAGGAGTGGGGCACTTGGCTGTATGCCATGCATGATGGGTGGGCTTCAGGGATATGGACAGTCACACCCATTGACTCTGATCCCTTGTCCTAGGTGTCCAGATCCTGCACCAGATTGAAAGGTCAATACAGCAGCTTCTACAGGTGGTGATGGACTCGCTCGCCATCCTGCAGAACCTACACCAGCATGGTCTGAGACGCAGAAGAAGGCCCCGGGACCAGCACCAGGCAGCAGGAGAGCAGGCTGGCAGGCAGTAGCTGCCCATCACCTCCTCCCTTTACCTATCCCTCACACCCTGCCTTCCCTCTCCCAGTTGTTCACCCCTGCCCCTTACCCACCCCTACCTTGTACCCGTACCCCCACCCCTGTTTTGTAAATTTGTAAATAGTTATTGTTGTTCTTCTTCTTATTATTCTTGTTATGTTTGAAATACATATATTTTGATATGAATACTGTGGTGGTCTCTCATTCGCAGCTGGCTATAGGTGCTCAGTTGCAGTGGTGTGCATGGCATCTGGGGTGGTATAGTCATGGGTATGTGTGTGTGTGCGTGGGGAGGTGTCTCTGGTATGGGAGTGGCTTTCAGTCGGTATTGCCGTGTGCTGCCACCCACTGCTGGGTGCTCATGGTGGGTCTGGCTTGTATGGTTCTGTGGTACATGAGGTTGCAGTGTGACAGGGGGATGCATGGGGATTCCTGCAGTGATGGTCACTGCTCATGGGGAGGTGTCTTGGGGTCACAGTGCAGGGTGTGCTGTGCACAAGGGGGCTGCTGTACACTGGGGTGGTCCACCCTTTGTGTGGCAGTCTCAGCTCGTCAGTGGGTGTGCTGGGGCAACATGGCCTGGCTGTGCTTTGTTTGCTTGTCCCCATGGGCCAGTGGATATTCCATCCCTCCCCCAGTTATGCTGTGCTTGGGAAGTGGGGGTGCATTGTCAGTTCTGCAGTGTGTTCCTGTGCCCATCTGTGGCATGGGTGGTGGGCCCCTGCCTACCTCCCTGGTTGTGCAGTTCCATTGCTCTGCTGCTGGGGGCCCCCTGCTTGCACTATGGCGCCTCTGGACTGCTCAGCTGGGCTGCCCTTGTTGCGCTATAGCGCAATGTGTCTGCTCAGCTTCCCCTTCCTGGTTGCGCTATGGCGAAAGTTGTGCGATATTCAGACATTGGCTGGTTGCGCAATTTGGCTAGCTCCATGTTTGAATATCGCGTCTATTGCGCATGTGCACAATGGACTTGTGCTTGCTCCTGCTATTGCACACATTTTGGGTGCAGTTTGAATATCTGGGCCTTTATCTACATTGTTATGACAATTTTTGAACTCGGCAGTTTAGGATCCCATTGCAGTTAACTCATTTGCCAGATTTTATCAGTGCATTTCACCTTATTCCCCTTTTTCTAAATACAGACCCCTTCTTGTATTGAGAAAAAGTTTTAGTTTTGGTGGAGGCAGTGCTTTTGGTGAAGGCAGTGTACACAATTCTAGGCAAGGCGTTGGCTGTAACTTATACTCCACTGTCTACAACATTCATGGGCAGATTAACAGGTTTTCCTTGAGTATCATACCTGAGCCTTAAGACACGTTTTGCAGGTCTTGTGGAGCGACATGGTAAGATTGGCACTGGCACGTGCACATCTGCTTCAGCATTCAAAGTAGCGACCCCCGGTTTATTGTCCAGCAACAAAACAGCTTCAGAAGTAATGGTTACCACTGCACTTTCTAGATTGTCACTATTAGATTAGGGCCCTTTGTCTTGAACATCACTATCACTCTGTAGCTTTATAAGCTCTTCCTCATCTGCAAGAGGTATCTACAAAGTTTGAGTCATCCAGGACATGGCTTGCAGTTTGTGGAACAACAATACTGTGTTTGGAACATAGCAGAGCACTTGGCCCACTTAGTTCAGCACCACTTTCAGGTTCACTTGCAGGCTCACTGCTTGTTTCCTTGGGTTCTGGTACACCAAGTTCAGTTAACTCCACTATACAAAGGGAATCAGCATTTTCAGAGTTCACACTGTGGGCATCCCTTCCTGAAGGTTCCGGTGCAACTGACAGAATGGAAACAGTTGAAACTATTGGATTTTCAGAGGTATTGCTTTGATCAGCAGAGGTAAATTTGTGGAATAATCTTGCAAGTTGAGGGGGTGGGTAATAGGCAGTGCAAAGCTCCTCATCATCACTTTCAGAATCAGTATTTTCAGTGTTGGCAGTGTTGGGGACATCACTGACAGGAGCAGGGGGCTGAGAAGCAAGTGCTGACTTTGTTGCTTAGCTTTGGAAGCAGATCTGGTTACAGGGCATGTAGGAGCCTTAGACTCTTGAACCACATGGAGTACTATCTGACCATTAGGCAAAATGTGATTTCTGTGAATGGTTTTGATGGCACAAGGGGCCCTTTCTGGATGCACTTTATGCACAGGCAAATAATTTAGTCTCCTGATTACAATATAGGGAATATGGCTCCAGCGGTCAGCTATTTTGTGCTTCCCTTGAACTCCTAAGTTGCACATCAGTACACATAGAAACATAGACTTTGACAGCAGATAAGAACCGCTTGGGCCACCTAGTCTGCCCATTTCCCTACCTACAGGATAAGCTGCAGATCCTAGTTAACCAACAGCCTATTTCTTCCTACCCCCCCACAAGAATTGCCTCATGTCTGTCCCAAGCTTTCTTGAATTCTCCCACAGTTTTAGACCCCACAACCTCCTCAGGAAGGCTGTTCCACGTATCCACCATCCTCTCAGTGAAAAAATACTTCCTCACATTGCCCCTGAGCCGTCCCTCCCCCGCTATCTTCAAATTGTGTCCTTTTGTTCTTGCACATCTCTTTTTCTGAAAGATGCTACCCTCTTGGACTTTGTTGATTCCACTGAGGTTCTTAAAAGTTTCTATCATGTCCCTCCTCTCCCTCCTTTTCTCAAGTGTATACATATTAAGCTCCTTTAGTCTCTCCTCGTATGGCTTCTCTTGCAGACCCTGAACCATTTTAGTTGCCCTCCTCTGGACTGCCTCCATTCTGTCACTGTCCTTGTGGAGATGGGGTCTCCAGAACTGGACACAGTACTCCAGATGGGGTCTCACCAACTGTCTTTACAGAGGGATAACAACTTCCTGTTTTCTGCTGGTGATGCCTCTCCCTATACATCCCAGTATCCTCCCAGCCCTCCTTACTGCCTTCTCACATGCTTGCTAATCTTAAGGTCATCTGATATGATTACCCCCAGGTCCCTTTCCATTTTTGTTGTCACTACCCCCCCCCCCCATTGTGTAATCTTCCCCTGGGTTTTCATTTCCCAGGTGCATTACTTTGCACTTATTTGCATTGAATCTAAGCTGCCATGTATTTGACCATTCTTCCAACTTTGCCAAGTCCCTTTTCATCCTTTCCACGCCACCTTGTGTATCAACCCTGTTGCAGATCTTTGTGTCATCTGCAAAGAGACATACTTTTCCTTCCAGTCCCTCTACAATGTCATGTATAAAGACATTAAAAAGGACCGGCCCCAGTACTGAACCCTGCGGTACCCCACTAGTAACCCCCCTTTTTCACTGTGGACACCATTTACTATTACTCTCTGTGTCCTGTTGTCCAGTCAGTGTTTTAACCAGGCTACCACCCTGGGACCCACTCCCAGGTTGGCTAATTTGTTTATTAATCTTGTGTGCGGGACTGTGTCAGATGCTTTGCTAAGTCTAGGTAGGCCATGTCTATAGCCCCTCCGTGGTCTACTACTTTAGGCACCCAGTCAAAGAAATCAATTAGATTTGTCTGACATGACCTTCCTGCTGTGAATCCATGCTGCCTTGGGTCCTGTGCCCCACTGGCCTCTAGGTACTCAACAATCCTTTCCTTCAGAAGTGATTCCATCATTTTCTCTACCACTGAGGTCAAACTGACAGGTCTGTAGTTTTCTGCCTCTGTCTTGCTCCCACTTTTGTGAAGGGGGGGAATAACATCCACTCTCCTCCAGTCCTCAGGTACCACACCATCCTCCCATGATTTATTAAAAAGGGTAATCAGAGGTGTTACTAGTTCTTCCCTTAGTTCTTTTAGAATTCTGGGGTGAATCCTGTCAGGCCCCATTGCTTTATCCACCTTCAGTTTTTAAGAGTTCTTTCAGAACCCTTTCTTCTGTGAATGGACTAATATCAACCCCCCAATCCAGAGTGCTTCTATTGACTGGATTAGGCATCTCCCTCTGCTCTTCCATTGTGAATACTGAGCATAAGTATTGGTTCAGTATCCCTGCTTTTTCACTGTCGCTCTCTGACCAACCACCTTCCTCTTTATTCAGCCTCAGTATCCCTGCCTTAGTCTTTCTTTGCTCCTAATGTATCTATAACAGGTTTTATCCCCCTTCTTAACCAAATTGGCTATCTTTTCGTCAGTTTGGGCCTTTACTAATCTGACTGCCTTCCCCGCTTGTTTCTGCTTTAACTGGCACAGTTCTCTGTCCTGCTCCTTTTGTGTTTGCTTATACTTCCTGAATGCTATCTTTATTCTCCCTAACCTTCCCCGTCACTTCTTTTCAGAACCATAGTGTTTTTTTCTTTCATTTTGATTTATTTGCTTCACACAAAGGCTTGTTGCCTCTGTGATGGTGGTTTTGATGTGTCAACAATTTCATAACATAGGATAAACTCCACTCATACAAAGTATTCTTATTTGGCTTAAAAGCAGCTCTTTATTTTTCAAAATTCACACCAAAAATTCTGGGCAACAGTTTCATAGCCTAAACACCACTCCTTCAGGCTTCGTATACAGTGTTGTTTTTCTAGATAAAACATACAAATACATAAATGTAAGTGAACGACAAACATTAAAAACTTCATTATTTCAAACACTCCAACTAATATACCACCACCTAATTATAACAATATTGTATACATTATTCAAAATATCCACAATTATAATCAATGGGTGGGATATTCAAACGGGTTGCGCATGGTGCAACAGAGATGCGCCATGCTGAACCCACTGATGTGCCCTGGTGCGATATTCAATGGGGGAATATGCGCAGCACAAATCCCGATGTGCCAGAGTACATCGGTAATATATGCGGCGCAGGTAAGGGGGGGGCGTGCCCATGCATAATCTGCACATCCCGATATTCAGCCCAAGATGTGCTGAGAATATGCAGGTGCAACCCCTACATGCACTGCACACAGTTAAGCCACAAAATAAAGGAGCAACAGCTCGCCACCCACAGGTGAGCTGCCATAATGCAGGGTGCAGCATGGCAGCTGCCAGCTGTGGGTGGCCACCAGAGCTCTGGTGGCACTGTCCGGTGGTGTAGCACCCCCCATGCCTGATCGCAGGCTGTAATACCTAATAAACCCCCTGGTGGTCCAGTGGACCTATCTCCCTGCCCGATTGCAGGCATGCAGTACATTAACTATCCCTGGTGGTCCAGTGGTACCGTACCCCCCCTCCCAACACTGCCCTCATTCCGCCACCCCACTCCCCCAGCAGTGGATGGCAGCACCACCACAAGCCACCGCCAACTGACAGCATACAGTACGCCTGTACACCCATTGATCCACAGCATGGGCCAATGGGCATGCAGACTGTACCATATTACACAGTCTCGATATGTGAATCCATTCGGTCATACAGTCAGCGGCAGGCGGCAGCTCCCCACCCGCTTGCCACCCCACGGCCCACCGACTGACACCGTACAGTAGGGCTGTACGTCCATTGTGTAGTACGGTACGGGTACACACCCATTGGCTCACGCTGTAGACCAATGGACGTACAGCCCTACCATATGGTGTCAGTTGGCAGGTGGTGGGGTGACAAGCGGGTGGGGAGCTGCCGCCCGCCACTGACCAGGGGGAGTGGGGCGGTGGGGCTCAGTGGGCAGGTGGGGAGGAAGGTACTGCTAGACCACCAGGGTTGGATTGGTGTGGCATTATTTTCTACTGATGCCTGCGATCGGGCTGCAAGCGGTCCACTGGACCACCAGGGATATAGGACTGTTCTTTAATACAAATGCCTGTGATCAGGCTGTGAGCGGTCCACTGGACCACCAGGGATATAGGACTGTTCTTTAATACAAATGCCCTTGATTGGGCTGCAAGCAGTCCACTGGACCACCAAGGATAGTGTTAACAGTTTTAAACAGATGCATGCCTGCAATCGGGCTGTAAGCGGTCCACTGGACTGCCAGAGATATAGGACGATTACAATATTTTACATATGCCCACGATTGGGCTGCGAGCGGTCCACTGGACCACCAGGGATATAGGACTATCCTTTTTCTACGTATGCCTGCGATCGGGCATGGGGGGGTGCTGCCACGAGGGTGCAGCTGGAGCTCGGGTGGCCACCCACAGGTGGCAGCTGCCATGTTGTGCCCTGCAATACGGCAGCTCACCTGTGGGTGGCCAGCTTTTGCTCCTTTTTTGGGGGGCTCACCTGTGCGCAGCGAAGGTAGGGTTTGCGCATGCATGGGCTCAGCACATCCTGGGATGAATATCAGGATGTGCGACGTATGCATGGGCATGCCCCCCCCACCTGCATCGCATACATTACTGATGCGCTCCGATGCATTGGGATCTGTACCAGGCTCAATTCCCATTTGAATATCGCACCGGGGCATATCAGTGCATTGCACATGGCGCAACTGTGTTGCGCCATGCACAACCCTTCTGAATATCCTGCCCAATATGTATACAATGAGACATGCACTTTATTTAAACTATTACCTAATGGATTACTTTTTTATAGAAAAAATCTATGAATCGCTAACATACCTGATTCTCCTCTTAATTTACTTGATGTTTCAATACAATACTCCATATGAATCCATTTAAATGCAAACCTAAAAGCAACATCATATGAATTTCCAATCAGTTTCCTTTCCACTACATAGGCAATTCCCCCTTTCTTTTACATTTCTAATACTTACGTTTTAAATTTATCCAATTACCTTACTTTAAAAACTCCTTGCTTCAGATAAAAGCATTTCCTTTATTTACTTCAACCATCAAATATTGTTAAAATATCCCTACCTTCATATAATATATATTAGTTTCACCACAGGAAGATCTTTATGTCTCCACTAGCACTTTATGCTTCACATTTCATTGTGTTCTTTTAAATATATAAAATTAAGCACATTTTAGCCCATCTAGTAAACAAGTTTTTTTATTTGTTAAACTCCGTCTTTCAGATGAGACGTTAAACCAAGGTCCCATCTGCCTGGATTGATAGTAGTTCAGGTGGATGTTAAAGATCCCATGGCACTTATTGAAAAGAGTAGGAGAATTTCCCTGGTGTCCGGGCCAAATTTCCCTCATTCACTAAAAATACCACCAACAGCTTAATATGGTTCAAGGTAAGTTAGCATTCATCTGTATCCCCCTCCCCCGGGTCGTGCCTGAAAATAGGCAGGATTTGTCTAGTGCACTTACCTGGTCAACAAAAACTAAATAAATAACAAATCTACTATTTACCCATCATTTCCTTTCTGTAAGTCACCTTGCTACTCTTTAGTCCTTGACTCATGCCATTCTATTTTCTTTAGGAGAGTGAAACAGATGCTCTACGTTTACACTGTTTTATACTAGTCCAGTCTGCAATAATGATTCACATCATAAGGGCTTCTGAATTATCTCTACCTTAATCATCTATCACATGATGTTCCAAATTTACACATTTTTATTATAGTCCAATTAAGAAGCAGTGCTTTTAACAATGGAACTAATTAAAAATCAAGACTTATGCCATAGAAGATCCTAAATGAGCTTTCCTTAAAGCACCTGCCACATTTACACATTTTCATAATAGCCCAATTAAAACTCAGGGCTTTTACAGTGGGGCTAATTAAGAGTCAAGGCTTACCTCATAGCAGCTCCTAAATGAGCTTTCCTTTAGACATCTACCAGTACTATTAAATGACTTCATACTAATAGTTATTATTTCATTGGCTAGTGGAACTCTACATCACTCAGCACATATTTCTCTACTCTCATAATTCTGGTATTCAATTCCTATCACCAACTCCATGTTACACTTTCTCCTTAATTTTAACTAGTGTATATCTTATTTACCTAACTTAAAATTCTACTTAGTAAATTTGTAAAGCAAAACAGAAGCTGTCATATATATGTTTTTCATTAGGACTTTTACAGTCCAAACTATATAAATCTAAATTTACATCACAAATGGAACTGCCTATGGAAAGAAGAAATCTATCTTTTATAATGTTGTCTTTACAATTAATTCTTTATAACATTTACAAAATCCCACAAGTATTTTATAATAGTCCAATAAAATTCAAGGCTTTTGTAATAGGACTAATTAAAAGTCAAGACTTATATCACAGGGGATCCTAAAAAAGCTTTCTTATAGGCATCTACTAATACTATTGAATTGCTTCATATTAATGACTATTGTTTCATAGGTTAGTAGAACTATACACCGCCCCACACATCTGTCTCTATACTTAAGGCTCTGGGTTCAATTCCCCCCACCAACTCCAAATCTCACTTTCTCCTCAGTTTTAACTAATATATATCTTATTTACCTTTCTCACAATTTGACTTATATTTCATCTGTAAAATGAAGCAGGAGCTCTCATATTCTTATTTTTATTTTTTTATATAGAAAAGTTTTACAGTTCAAATAATGTAAATCCCAATTTTGCATCACAAATGGACATGCCCAAGGAAAGGAAACATTTACCTCCTATAATATTGCCTTTATATTTAATTCTGTTTCACATGTATAAAATCCAACAGGTACTCACATGTTCAATCTGTACATATTTAATTCTATTTTATACTATTCTAGACATTACACTTTCTTACTACTTCTATAATATTCACATAAAGCTTCATAATGGATCCCTCTACAACTAGAATACTTTTTTTCAGAGTAAAAAACATTCATTTCCAATATAATTTCCAATCACAAGATACATTCAGTCCTATTCTTGGATTCAATGAACTCATGGTATAGATCCAAAACACCTCTTTTTTAAGTAATAAGTCCTCCCATGTTCTACTGCCCCCCATAGGTTCCTTTACTAATTCCAGTCCCCAAAATCTTAATGATGCTGCTGTATGGCCCATTTGATTATAATGTCTTGCCACTGATGAATCTTGATTTTTTAGTCTTATGTCACTTTTATGTTCGCTAACACATATTGGTAATTCTCTCTTTGTTTTATCCACATGAAGTTTATCACATGGGCATCTAAGAATGTAGACAACATGATTGATTTGCATGTTATGTGTTGTTTAATAGCAAACTTTGTATTTGTATAGGGATGTTCAAACTCCTGTTTTCTTGAAGTATTACTACATTGGAAACACTGCCCACAGGGAAAGTTCCCTTCCTTGAGTTGTCCCAATAGAAGTTGCTTATTTTGCGGTTCAGATACCTGGTGTATTGTATGTACCAATTTATCCCTTATAGTCTTATTTCTCTTTGATGTAATCAATGGCCTTTCAACAAACCTTTTATTTTGCATTTTTCCTGCCTGTAAAATATACCAATTTTCTTGTATAATTTTTTCTATCTGTTTCCCCAAATGCCTATAAGCTGTTGAGAATACTATTCTATTTTTCATTTCTATTCCCTCTCTCATTTGGAGTGCTTCCCCTTGTGTTATTTCTACCACTTCACTTCTAGTTTTCACTATGTTGTCTATCCTGTATCCTCTCCTTTGAAATCTCCCTGACATTCTCTCAACTTCTTGTTCATATTCATCATCTCGACTATTATTCCTCCTTGCGTTTAAAAACTGTGATTTTTGGTATACTTTCTTTTAATTTAGGATTATGATAGCTCTGAAAATGTAGAATTGTATTTCTATCTGTCTCCTTATGATAAAGTTTAGTCTCCAATCTATTTTATCTCTTAAATATAATTAAATCCAAAATCGAAACTTGATTTAGACTGGCTTCCATAGAGAATGCTATATTGTGATTTCTACTATTTAAATAGTCTTGAAATCTATCAAGATCCTCTCTAGTTCCTTCCCATAATAGTAACACATCATCTATAGCATGTTTCCACACCCTAATGTTTTGTTGGAATGGGTTCTTTACATCATCCAACACATGTATCCTTTCATAATGCCACATAAACAAATTGGCTTAAGATGGTGCCATCATACTTCCAACAGCTGTACCATGGATTTGTAATAAAAATCCTCCTCAAAAGGAAAATAATTCTTACTCAGAACTAAATCTGCTAGCCCTAATATAAACCCTATCTCTGAGAATTGTTCCTCTCTGTTTCTTAATGCCATTTCAAGGGAGACTAAGCCCTCTTCATGGGGTATACTCGTATATAAATCTTTCCCATCTAAAGACACAGGCCATAAATCCTGTATATTCACTGAGTTATCATTGAATCCATGTATAAATTCTAAAATATGGCCTGTATCTTTTATGTATACCTCCATTTTCTTTACTTCTTCCTGTATGTGAAAATCTACATATTTGGACAATGGTTCCAAAATTGAATCTACTCTAGATACTATCGGTCTCCCTGGTGGTTGTACAGGATTCTTTTGTACCTTTGGTAACATATAAAAATAGGGAGTCCTAGGCTTTTTATGAATCAACATTTCCTCTTCCATTGTTGCACACCATCCCTGATCTACTGCATGATTTAGAAATTCTTTAATATCATTCTCTATTTCAACCAAGGGGTCTAAATCCAATTTGGTCTATTATGAAAATGCGTAAATGTGGCAGGTGCTTTAAGGAAAGCTCATTTAGGATCTTCTATGACGTAAGTCTTGATTTTTAATTAATTCCATTATTAAAAGCACTGCGTCTTAACTGGGCCATTATAAAAATGTGCAAATTTGGAACATCATGTGATAGATGATTAAGGGAGAAATAATTCAGAAGCCCATATGATGTAAATCATTATTGCAGACTGGACTAGTATAGAAGAGTTTAAACGCAGAGCATCTGTTTCACTCTCTGAAAGAAAATTGAATGGCATGAGTCAAGCACTAAAGAGAGCAAGGTGACTTATAGAAAGGAAATGATGGCTAAATCGTAGATTTGTTAGTAATAACAAATAAAAAACTTGTTTAAGAGATCGGCCAAAATGTGCTTCATTTTATATATTTAGAAGAACACAATGAAATGTGAAGCACAAAGTGCTAGTGGAGACATAAAGATCTTCTCGTGGTGAAACTAATATATATTATATGAAGGTAGGGATATTTTAAAAATATTTAATGGTTGAAGTAAATAAAGGAAATGATTTTGTTATCTGAAACAAGGAGTTTTTAAAGTAAGTTAATGGGATACCTTTTAAAAGTAATTATTAGAAATGTAAAAAAAAAATGGAATTGCCTACGTAGTGGAAAGGAAACTGATTGGAAATTCATATGATGTTGCTTTTTGGTTTGCATTTAAATGGATTCATATGGAGTATTGTATTGAAACATCAAGTAAATTAACAGGAGAATCAGGTATGTTAGCGATTCATGTTTTTTTTTTTGTTATAAAAAAGTAATCCATTAGGGATTAGTTTAAATAAAGTGCATGTCTCATTGTATACATACCTGTATTGATTATAATTGTGAATATTTGGAATAATGTATACAATATTGTTATAATTAGGCGGTGGTATATTTGTTGGAGTGTTTGAAATAATGATGTTTTTAATGTTTGTTGTTCACTTACATTTATGTATTTGTATGTTTTATCTAGAAAAACAAAACTGTATATGAGGGCCTGAAGGAGTGGAGTTTTGGCTACGAAACTGTTACCCAGAATTTTTGGTGTGAATTTTGAAAAATAAAGAAGAGTTGCTTTTAAGCTAAATAAGAATACTTTGTATGAGTGGCGTTTATCCTATGTTATGAAATTGTTGTTTCACTGAATGTTGCTATGTAGGATGACCCAATTATATAAGTTTTAAGATATAAGAAGGGCAATCTAAACCAATATTCAGTGAGTTTTGATGTGTCCCCATTGTTGCTCCACCCCACCTTCTTGCCTCTTTGCTAGTGCTTTTCTTAGGCACTCACCCATTTTGACAAAATCAGCCCTCCTGAAGTCCAGTACCTTCAATTTTGCATGGCTTGATTCTACAGCTAAGGTTATTGTGAACCACACTGTTTGGTGGTTGCTTGTTCACAGATGGCCACCCACTTCAAGATCGAAGATCCTTTCTCCGTCCCCATTTGAGAGTATGAGGTCTAAGATCGCTCCCTCCCGAGTGGGTTCCAAAACTAGCTGTCTGAGGCATGACTCCTGTAGGGCATTGAGAATGGCCCTGCTCTTGGATGTTCCTGCAGCAAAGGTGCTCCAGTTAACATCTGGCATATTCAGGTCCCCCATCAGCAATATCTCCCCTTTCTCTGCCATCCCAAGGATGCCTTCTGTCATTTTCTTGTCCATTTGTTCCCCCGAGATGGGGGTCTGTATACAACCCCTATGCAGATTGTGGTGCCATTTTCAGTCTCCAGGGTGACTCACAGTACCTCCTCTCCTCCCTGTTTACCCTTTAGTTCTGTTGCTTTGATCCCTTCCCTTCCCTTACATAGAGTGCTCCTCCTCCTCCTCTTCTTCCCTCCCTGTCCCTCCTGTAGATTGTGTACCCTGGTATGTTGACATCCCAGTCATAGTTCTCTGTGTACCATGTTTCTGTGACTGCCACGATATCCAGGCATCCCTCTTTAAATCAAGGCCACCATTCTGAGGAGCTTTTTACCTTGACTACGGCATTGGTACTCATAACTCTCCATTTCTTTATGGCTTTATTGCTTTTTGCCCCATCCCTGTCCTTACTACCGTTGTCTTTTTCTCCATTTACCTCTGCCCTTCTCTCTATCGACTGCTCTATCTTGGTGTTTACCTCACTAACTACCCAGATTTTTTGAGGGGTGGGCTAGGATTTCCCTTCTCCTTTTCAGTGCCTCCCGCCTTGGCTAGTTTAAATGCTTGCCAATAAAGCATTTAAACCTATCACCTAGGTTCCTGGTTCCCCTCCTGAATAGTTGCAGATCATCGCACCAGTATAGGCCTGCATCCCTTCAGGTGGATTCCCAGTCCTCAATGAAGCCAGATCCCTGAGCTCTGCACCAGTTTTTCAACCAGTCATTGAATCCCATGGTGCGGAGTACCCTAGCTTCATTCATGCCATAGACAGATAGCACTTCTGAGAAAGTTACTGTATGTGCTACTTGTCGAAGGCCCCTCCCCAACTCCACAAACTCCTGTTGCACTGCTCTGATCCCATTCTCAGCTAGGTAATTTGTTCCTAGGTGGATAATGACATCCAGCTCACTCCCCCTTGCACCTACTCCCACAATCCTGAGGATTCGTTTCCTGTCCCTCCAAGCCATGGCACCAGGCAGGCACCATACGTCCCTTTCCCCTCCCTCCCCCAGTTCTACTCCCCTAACAACTGAGTCCCCCACCAGGATTTGTTTCCTTCCCCTATGGGGTCCTGTGCCACCCTCCTGTGGGTCTCCATTGTGGAGGTTTCCAGCATCCTCCTTGGTCTCCACTGTGGGTGCCATCATAAAGGAACCATGCTCTGCCAGAGTGGTGAATGAATTGTGGACAGGCACAACTGGAGGGACATGCCTCTGTTCCACCACCCTCACCATCTGTGAGCCCACCTTGGTCCAACCACTCCTCTTTCTTGGCAACCTCTGAAGTAGTGGCGGTGGCCTGGATGGTCCCTGGGTGGGGGAGCAGGTTTCCTGAATCCTTGACAGGTCAGCATGGAGGCAAACAACCTCCTCCCTCAGACCAGAGAGGTGCATGCAAATGCGCAACAACGCAGTCTCCAGAATGTCTCCTGGAAGACTGCTGCTCCATAACCAGTGCATTGTACCACCCCCACATGGTGGGGAGTGCCTTACTCCTCCTGTGCCAGCCAAGCCATAAAGATCTTGGGGCAATTAGTGGCCTATGCCTATGCAGTTGCTCCCCAATGGACTTCCCAAAGAAAACAACTCTCTCAGCCAAAATGGTGCGCTTTGAATGGGGCCCACTCCACACCAGCACTGGGCTGAAAAAAATAGCAAACGGTGACTCCTTTTCATCCCCAAATTCCTCTGTCCCCACAGGAGACCCTTGGCCCTTACTGAGTCTCATGGACCTACCCCAGACACAGGCACAATATGTCCCAGGGCCTGCCCCAGACATGGGCAAGGCGGGCCCTATGGTGAATCCTAGGCCAAATGCTCCCAGCCATCTATACTTTTCACTCCAGGCAGCCTGTCACACGCTTCTGCACCCTACAGCTGCCACCTCCAGGATGGCCTGCTACAGAATTGCTACCACTGCAGCAGCCCCATTGCCGGGGCACCCCTTACTTTAAAATGGGACACTGGGATTTGGGATCCTCTGTGGGGTTAGTGCTTGCCTCCTAAAATTTTGCTTCTACTGCCTCCTGCAACTTTCTTCCACCACAGCATGATGTCCAAACCAAACCCAGAGGGGGATTCCTCCTGGACCCACATGACCGCTGCTACCCTTACACACCATCCCTACCACCATACTCCCCCATCACATGGATGCTGCAGCACTGCCGTCCTGCTAGGCCGAATGGGGCCCCTATGGGCAACTGCCCCTACACCCACTGCTGACTCCTACTCTCTCCTGCGGAAAAAACAGTGCCTTATATACCTTCCTTGCTGCTGCCCCCTGGTGGCAGCATGGATCACAAGGCCAGGGGGCTCTCCCAGACTAAACAGCACCTGGGGGGAAGGGAAAACAAGCATAAGCTAGTAAGTCCACCTGATGGGGTGGGGGCTTACAGAAGTGCTGTCCCATTTTGGGTGAACTATCTCCTGTGGGCCATGTGCAGCCTTGTGGCAGTGTTTGTGCAGCATATATCCACTATGCGCTGTGGCAATGGGGCCTGATATTCAGTCAGTTAGCACGCCGTGTTAGTGCATATTGACGGAACATAGCTCAGAATCGTCTGTGCTCTGTTTGTGGCACAGTACTACAGGTTTCACAGTGCTAGCGGCCAGTACTGAATATGGTGCCTCTGTCTCTTTTATCAAGGCATCAGCTGCTTTTTATAGAAACATAGAAACATAGAATTTGATGGCAGATAAGGACCGCTTGGCCCACCCAATCTGTCCATTTCCATACCTACTGGATAAGCTGCAGATCCTAGTTAACCAGCAGCCTACTTCTTCCTACCCCCAACCCCTAGAATGGCCTTATGACTGTCCCATGCATGCTTGAATTCCACCACTGTTTTTGACTCCACAACCTCCTCCGGAAGGCCATTCCATGCATCCACAACCCTCTTTGTGAAAAAATACTTCCTTAAATTACCTCTGAGCCGCCCCCTCTATCTTCAAATTGTGCCCCCTTGTTCTTGCACACCTCTTTTTTTGAAAGATGCTATCCTCTTGGACTTTGTTGATTCCCTTGAGGTACTTGAAAGTTTCTATCATGTACCCCCTCTCCCTCCTTTCCTCGAGGCTATACATATTAAGCTCCTTTAGTCTCTCTTCATATGCCTTCGGTGCAGACCCTGCACCATTTTAGTTGCCCTCCTCTGGACAGTTTCCATCCTGTCTATGTCTTTTGGAGATTGGGTCTCCAGAAATGCACGATACTCCAGATGGGGTCTGACCAGCTGTCTGTACAGAGGATAATAACTTCCTGTTTTCTGCTGGTGATGCCTCTCCTATGCATCCCAGTATCCCCCAGCCCTCCTTGCTGCCCTCTCACATTGCTTGCCCACCTTTAGGTCATCTGATATGACTACCCCCAGGTCCCTTTCCATTTTTGTTGTTGTTAGTATCTCACCCCCCATTGTGTACTCTTCCCCTGGGTTTTTGTTAGCCAGGTGCATTACCTTACACTTCTTACCATTGAATCTAAGCTGCCATACATTTGACCATTCCTCTAACCTTGCCAAGTCTCTTCTCACCCTTTCCACCCCACCTTGTGCATCAACTCTGTTGCAGATCTTTGTGTCATCTGCAAAGAGACATACTTTGTTAAAGGACTTAACAGAAACTGCTGACTTGTGACTCCTAACTCAGTCTCGGGCCCTCACTGAAATGAGCTTTGTCTCAGTGTACCTTTATCAGACATCAGATTTAAAATTAAAGTAAACTATAAGTACTACTAACAGTGAGAAGTCAAAGCTGGATGTGCTAGCCTGTCACTTTAAATGCTTAATATTTCCCTTCCTCTTCCTCCACCCATGCTGTTGCATGTCATGAATATTAATGAGTTGCTTTGAATTGTGTGGGGGGACACATTTCATAGGTGGACAGGAAATTAATTTTAAGTTCTGAAGGCTGCTAGAGCTGGGTGAACAGAGCTGATCACAGGGCTGGTCAGAGGGAATTGTTTTTTTCTCTGGTTTGATATCTTTGTTCTTCTAGTCCCAAACTCTGAAGAGCAGCAGCTGTTTGTGTTTCTGAACAGTGCAGTTTGTGGTGTTGGAGACTGCAAGCGAGGATCATGAAGTTGGAGGTAAGGAATGCTGAGCACATGGGGAGCTGCAGTGGGAACCAGTTTTCTGTAGATAGCCATTGTTCTTCTAGTCCCACATTGATGAGCAGCAGCAGCTTGTGTTTCTGAATAGTGCAGTTTGTGGTGTTGGAGACTGAAACTGCAGATCATAAAGTTGGAAGAAAGGCATGCTGAGCTGCTGTTTAAACCAACCAAATGCTAAGCTGAAGCCAAATAAAATGGGTTTCTTTCTGACACACTTTCCTAATCAGAAGTATTTTATAAATGTTTGCAGAAAGTCAGATAATATCATATTTCTGTTTTTTTAGGGATATAAGCACTGAGCTGAGCTAATTTGCAAAATTGAAGTGGTGGCCCATTAAGCATACTTAAAGGCACAGTGTCCGCATTTAGCCGAGTGTGATTGCCCCATTTGAAAACTATAGTTGCAGACATCTTTGTTACTGTCAATTATATACATAGTGCCTGCTTGGCAGTAAATGAGCATTTAAAGAGTGCTTTTTTTTTCATTATTTGGAATATTTACCGCATCTGACTGAATTCCCGGTGGCTTACTCACCCCAGGCATGCACTTGTAATGTGGCCCCGACATGCCTGTAAACTGGAGTATAACCCACCTGTGGGGACTTATCAGTCTGCCCCTTTGGGCTGCTCCTCCTTCCATTTCCCTATGTAGTGTCCCTGCTTCTGGCCCCAAGTTCCATTTGTCTCTGGATCCTCCCTCTGGCCCCTGTGGTAAATTGAGCCCCGTTTAGGGCTGGAGGAGTGAAGCGTGGAGCCACATTTGGTTTTGCACTGTGGTGAAATTGGGCGTTTTGCACATGTGCTGTGATGCATTATCATTTTCTGCCCGTTCCTCCAGCCAAACGGCAACTATTTTGAAGCGTCTGGTCCCCTTGTTTAGCTAATCGAGGACTGGCGACTTGAAGAAAGTGAAAGAGAAGCCACAGTTGTCTTTATTTAAGAAGAGCTAACGAGCCAGCCTCATCCATATTAATGATGCTTATGAATATTAATGAGCTGAGCCTGTCTAGCACCTGAGGGCAATGTGTATTGGCGCTAGCGACAGGTTTGGGGGGTTAACTAAAAATACTGCACTCCTTGGGGACTTGAAAGGGAAAAGGAGCTGCTACAATATGGTGGAGAAAGTGTTAAATAAATGTGTTTATTCTGGCTGCACCGAGACAGTGAATTTGAGGCTGTTGTTGGACTGCAAATAGATTGTTTACATGGCAGCCATGATTGCAACCTTGTGACCACAGCACAGCCAACTGGACTGCCAGGATTTGCCAGGGACTTATCGGGGAAAAAGCTGGTGAAATTCTTGGTGCCCTTTTGAAGGACCAATGATTTGTTTGGGGGAGGAGAAACTAATGCACATTAGTTTTTGGAAAGGAAAGTTGTTTAGGTCATTGGGGAGCTGCCAGAGAGCTCCTAGAATTCAAGGGACTTTGGTTCTGGACTCAGTTCGACGGAAGCCCCTCCAGAGGGTGGGATCCATCCCCTTGGACAAAATAGGTCTGCAGCGCTTGGGAAAGCCCTGCATGGGGGTTGCCAGCCACTTGTCCCCCAGGGCCTGCGAGCTGCCTTTCCCCATTCAGGAGGAATGTTGGTCAAGGAATCTGGTTTGCAGCTTCGGCAGTGGGAGTGTTCCTGACAAGTGGAGGCTCGCCAGTGTGGCTCAGTTTGGTCTTCAAAGAAGAAGTGTATCAATTAGCTGTGAGGGGAAGCTACAGCACAGCGACGAAAGGTTTTGCCTAAAGGTTCGGAAGAAAAAGTTTGTCTGAGTTTGAAAGGGCAGTGAGAAACTACACCTGAACAGTGAGAAGCAAGGATAAAATGTTCAAGGAAGGAAAAAGGTTCTGTCTGTACCTTGGTTAGACATAACATCACAAGAAAAAGTGAATGGACATGTTGCCAAAGGTATGAAAAGAAATGGTTCTGGTTTTTGAAGAAAAGGTTTATGAAAAAGGTTTAAGGAAACTTGGTAGGGGAGTTTCCCTGACACATGGAGGCTTGGCCAGTAAAACCAGGTAGTCTTCAGAAGGGGAAGAGAGAGCCTCTTTTGTGGGTCATAATCAGCACCTGCATGGTGAGGAAAAGCGATTTCTTTTCTTTTTTTTTTTTTTTTTTTTATTTATTAATGGCATCGGAATTACAAACCTTTGAGTCATAGATTCATTTACAAAGGCCCAACGTCAGAGTAGATTACTGGTTAATAAGATACCGACATACAGCATGTATTGAAATTTCATACAAAGGCAAGTAGCTTTGGAAAGCAGAAAACAGTAATCAACATAGTTATAAATAGCGAATCTAGACATAAATAACCAACAGCTTAACAGAGGGATTAGGATGCAGTATAGCACAGTGGTCTAAGGCTCTGAGCTGCAAACATCGACCAGACCTGGGTTTGAATCCCACAGCTTCCACTTGCATTCAGTGTGACCCTGAGCAAGTCACTTAACTTCCTTGTGCTCCCAGGTTGCACCTGGAAACAAGCTCCAACTTAGTGTGCCTTTCCTGGTTAAACAATTTCCCCTTTCCCTTATATACAGCTCGATGGACAGAGTAGGCAGGAAAAATGTCTCTATAGGCCACTGTCAGTAACAAGCTAGTGACCTAACAATGAGAGAGCTGGACAGCAGCTAGGGGCACTTACAGCTGCAGGAGATGAGATGATGGTGCCGGAGAGTAGTCTTGAATCTGAGCTCAGTGGTCAGGACCAGAGGGAGTTAAACCAGGATGGGGCTTGGTAGAGAAAGGATCTATGGGCCAGGGCAGTTCTGGGTATGTGGAGAGGGGATTTGGAGAAGCTGCGGGTGGAGAGAGTAGTGGGCAAAGGTTGGATAAGCCTGGGGGGTGCAGACCTGCTATAATTTTCTTACTGTAACCCCCACTACAAATGGGGGTTCCTAAAATGTCTTCCTGGGCTTGCCTAATGTCCACTACCAGGCTGGTGTTCTGTGTCTAACTGTTTAAAAGTGCTGCTTGGAGTGCCCTGATAGCCTCCGTGCCTGTGTCCTTAAGAGGTGTCATTTTCATGGTTTATAATTAATCTGGGTGGGGGCCAAGTGGTTTCGGCCTCGAGTCCTGCCTGGGCTGCCATACAGCCGCTTCCTTCTGCCATCGCTAATTGCACAGAGGGAGCTCTAATATGAACTGTGATTGTTTGCTGGTTATCTGCTGTAGCAATAATAATATTATAGTTGTCTAACCTGCTCTCTTTTGCAGCATGGATGTTTCTGCTAAGCACCACCATTTTGGTTCTGGACTGCCAGTGTGGGCCAGTCGGCACCTTTGGGGACCCTAAAATGGAGACTGTCCCCAGGGGTCTTGTGGGAGTGAATTTCTGTACGAATTGTAGTTCTGACTGTTTGGTGCCTAAATGGACCTGGAGGGGGAGCCCTTGCTGTGACAGACAGATGTATCAACCAACCAAACCTTTTAGATCACTGGGAAAGCCCAGAGCTGCCTGTAACAGTGAGTCAGTGTGCAGTTGGAGTTGAAAGAGTGAACAGCTCAAAACATTCGAGCAGCTGCTCCTGCGTGGTAGCGCGGGGGAATCGGCGGGAAGGGTGTGTCTGGCCTGCTTGTTACCATCTTCTCGAGTGAAGAAGCCTGCTTAATATCTTGGATTTGATCCAAAATTGTTGTGATTGTGACCGGAATCCCGAATGGTGACAAAGTGAAGTTCACCTGGTGTGGACTGAAGATTTGCCTTGGTGTGATCGTACTGTCAGGTCTTGAGACAACCACAGAGTGTACGGTTTGCACAGAGACACTGTTTATTGCAACCGGACTGTCATCCAAACTGTGGTATTTACCTATTGTGAGATGGTGTGGGAAGTGATGGACCAACTGAGACAAACTTAGCAGCAAATAAAAGGTATATTTATTATATACAACTAGTAAGTGGACTTTGAGGTGGCAAAATAAAAGAGAAACAAAATTATACAAATTAGTACAGCTAGAAATAGCTAGCTTACTTCAGGATGTTGTCAGTTTCACATCCTCTTACTCACTGAGTAACATCTCTAAGAAGCAGGTTATACACAGATTAGGGACATGTGACACAGTAACTCCGCCCCTAGATTTCTCTTTTACAGGTTATGTCTTTAAACAAAGCATTAATAATTTCTATTTACAAAGGAAATACAGTTTTAAAGCAAAGAAACAACATAAATACTGTTTTAAACAATAATTACACTCTTTTAAGGATTTTTACAATCCCAACTGGTACCTAGAAGCACCGCCCCTCCTGACTGCAGGATAAAATTAGATTGATTTCGGCTGGCCGGCTCTTAGGAAAACTGCTGCAGCTGGAGGAGGAGCTTTAAGGTTGCTTGGCTCCATCTTGAACAACTGGAGAAATACCTTCACTTCAAAAAGTCTGAAAAACAGCAAACAACCCGATGGTTCTACCTTTGGAGGGTATGTGAAACATATCCTGACGGGTTTTACAACTCTCCCATTTATTTCAGAGGCTTTATTGAATGAAACTCCTTTGCGATAGTGCGAGCGTTCCTACGGTATCGTACTGCATTTAACTAATTCTTCTTGTGTAGCCCTTCATTACAGCTCCTGAATTGGGAATTTGAGCAGGGGCAGCATACAAAAAGGGCTGAAAATTACTTTTATAGACTGCAGGATACGAGTATGTCCTAAAAGAATAATAAAGCACAATGGGCGTTTTCAGGGTATCTTTACTGTAGCGCTCTGAAAACATTAATTACCGAGGGGTGAGAATGGTGCAGAAATGGACACAAGTCCCTTTACACAAGAAAGGGTCCTGAAGGAACTGGAAGTAATAAGAGTTGATAAAGCAATGGGGCCAGATGGGGTGCACCCCAGGGTCCTTAAAGAACTAAGAGAGGTGGTGGCTGAACCTCTGGCTATCCTGTTTAGCCGATCACTGGAAACTGGGGAGGTACCCAAAGACTGGAGGACAGCAGATGTAGTCCCCTTATACAAAAGTGGGAACAAAGAGGAAGCTGGGAACTACAGACCAGTCAGCCTCACCTCGGTAGTGGGGAAGATCATGGAAGCACTACTGAAGGAGAGATTGGTGGAACATCTGGTTGTCAATGGACTACAGGACCCAAGGCAGCATGGTTTCACCAGGGGGAGGTCATGTCAGACTAACCTCATTGAATTTTTTGACTGGGTGACTAGGGAGGTGGATCAGGGAGGGCAGTGGACATGGCCTATCTGGACTTCAGCAAGGCCTTTGACACTGTGCCACATAGAAGACTATTACACAAACTGGGGAATATGGGTGTGGGCAGGACAGTAGTGTGGTGGGTAGGTAACTGGCTGGGTGGCAGGACACAGAGGGTGGTGGTAAATGGCTGTCACTCCACAGAGGGAAGAGTGACCAGTGGGGTACCACAGGGATCAGTGCTGGGACCGGTCCTATTCAACATCTTCATCAGTGACATTGCACAGGACCTAGAAGGCAGAATTTCACTGTTCGCTGATGACACAAAGCTCTGTAACAGAGTAGACACACCAGAGGGTGTAGACAGAATGAGAAGGGACCTGCAGAAACTTGAAGAGTGGTCAGGGGTTTGGCAGTTGAAATTCAATGCAAAGAAGTACAAGATAATGCATATGGGGCACAAAAACCCTGGCACACTATATCAGTTGGGGTGAGGATATAGCATGCACCAAGCAGGAAAGGGATCTTGGGGTTATCATCTCTGATGACCTCAAGGTAGGGAAGCAGTGTGACAAGGCAGCAGGTAAAGCAAATAGGATGCTGGGATGTATAGGCAGGGGCATTACCAGCAGGAAAAGGGAGGTCATAATTCCGCTATACATGACACTAGTGAGGCCCCACCTGGAGTACAGTGTACAGTTCTGGAGACCATACCTACGTAAGGACATAGACAGGGTAGAGAAGGTTCAGAGGAGGGCAACAAAGATGGTGCATGCATTGCTTCACAAGTCCTATGAAGACAGGTTGAAGGAACTGAACATGTACTCCCTGGAGGAGAGGAGAGAGAGAGGGGATATGATAGAGACATACAAGTATCTTACAGGGAGGAACAGGGTGCAGGAAAACACTATTTTTAAGCGAAAAAGATGTTCCAGGACTAGAGGCCATGGGATGAAGTTGGAGGGAGGACGATTTAGAGGAAACATGAGAAAGAATTTCTTCACAGAACGGGTGGTGGACAAGTGGAACACCCTGCCAGAGGAAGTGGTGGGGGCTGAAACAATCACGGGATTTAAGAATGCATGGGATAGACATAAAGGAATTCTGGAGGTCAGGGGTAAGGTGCAACAGACTTCTAGGAAAACAAACTGAACTTACAAGCTCAAATGGGCAGACTGGGTGGGCCATAGGCCCTTATCTGCCGACACTGTCTATGTATCTATGTAAATCCTTTTTACTGGATAAGCACAAAGCATGTATAGAAATACAAGGGGAGCCTGCGAGCCTGTTGTGTTTTTAAGTTAACTTTTAACCAGACTTGGATTGAATTGAAACATAGAATTTGACGGCAGATAAGGACCGCTTGACCCACCCAGTCTGCCCATTTCCCTACCTCATGGATAAGCTGCAGATCCTAGTCAACCAGCAGCCTACTTCTTCCTACCCCCACCCCCTAGAATTGCCTTATGACTGTCCCATGCATGCTTGAATTCCACCACTGTTTTTGACTCCACAACCTCCTCCGGAAGGCCATTCCATGCATCCACAACCCTCTTGTGAAAAATACCTCCTAAATTACCTTTGAGCCGCCTCCCCTCTATCTTCAAATTGTGCCCCCTTGTTCTTGCACACCTCTTTTTTTGAAAGATGCTACCCTCTTGGACTTTGTTGATTCCCTTGAGGTACTTGAAAGTTTCTATCATGTCCCCCCTCTCCCTCCTTTCCTCTAGGCTATACATATTAAGCTCCTTAAGTCTCTCTTCATATGTCTTCGGTGCAGACCCTGCACCATTTTAGTTGCCCTCCTCTGGACAGCTTCCATCCTGTCTATGTCTTTGCAGGAGACTGGGTCTCCAGAACTGCGCAGTACTCCAGATGGGGTCTGACCAGCTGTCTGTACAGCGGGATAATAACTTCCTGTTTTCTGCTGGTGATGCCTCTCCCTATGCATCCCAGTATCCCCAACCCTCCTTGCTGCCCTCTCACATTGCTTGCCCACCTTTAGGTCATCTGATATGACTACCCCAGGTCCCTTTCCATTTTTGTTGTTGTTAGTATCTCACCCCCCATTGTGTACGCTTCCCCTTGGTTTTTGTTTCCCAGGTGCATTACCTTGCACTTCTTAGCATTGAATCTAAGCTGCCATACATTTGACCATTACTCTAACCTTGCCAAGTCCCTTCTCATTCTTTCCACCCCACCTTGTGCATCAACTCTGTTGCAGATCTTTGTGTCATCTGCAAAGAGACATGCCTTTCCTTCCAGTCCCTCTGCAATGTACTATAAAGACATTGAAGAGGACCGGTCTAATACTGAACCTCCGATGACCCACTAGTAACCCCTTTCTTCAGAGTGGATTCCATTTACTATTACTCTCTGTGTCCTATTCTCCAGCCAATTCTTTACCTAGGCTGTCATCTTGGGACCCACTCCCAGGCTGGCTAACTTGTATATTAATCTTGTGTGTGACTGTGTCAAATGCCTTGCTAAAGTCTAGGTAGGCCATGTCCACAGCCCCTCCCTGATCTACTACTTTGGTCACCCAGTCAAAGAAATCTATCAGATTTGTCTGGCATGACCTTTTCCACTGTGAATCCATGCTGCCTTGGGTCCTGTGCCCCTCTGGCCTCTAGATACTCGACAATTCTTTCCTTCAGAAGTGATTCCATCATTTTCCCTACCACTGAGGTTAAACTAACAGGTCTGTAGTTTCCTGCTTCTGCCTTTCTCCCACTTTTGTGAAGGGGAATCACATCTGCCCTCCTCCAGTCCTCGGGTACCACCCCATCCTCCCATGATTTGTTAAAGAGGGTAGTCAGTGGTGTCACTAGTTCTACCCTTAGTTCTTTTAGAATTCTGGGATAAATCCCATCAGGCCCCATTGCTTTGTCCACCTTCAGTTTTAAGAGTTCTTTCAGAACCCTTTCTTCTGTAAATGGGCTGGTATCAAATTCTGTATCCAGAGTGTTTCTACTGTTTGTTTTAGGTACCTCCTCTTCCTTTGTAAATACAGAGCAAAAATATTTGTTTAGTATCTCTGCCTTTTCACAATCATTCTCTGCCCACCCTCCCTCCCTTTTATTAAGCCTCACTATCCTTCCCTTGGTCTTCCTTCGCTCCCTGATGTACCTATAAAAGGTTTTATCCCCTTCTTAACTGAGCTGGCTATCTTTCCTTGGTTTGGGCCTTTGCTGTTCTGACTCCTTCCCAGCTTCCTTTGCTTTAACTGATATAGTTCTCTGTCCTGCTCCTTCTGTGATTCCTTGTACTTCCTGAATGCTTTCTTTTCTCTTGAACCTTCACTGCCACTTCCTTTGAGAACCATAGTGGTTTCTTACATCGTTTTGTTTTGTTTATTTGCTTCACACAAAGGCTTGTTACCTCTGTGATGGCAGTTTTTATTATTCCCCATTGTTCTTCTGCCCCTCTTTCCTGCCCATTTGCTAGTGCGTTCCTTAGACACTCATCCATTTTGGCAAAGTCAGCCCTCCTAAAGTCCAGCACTTTTGCCTTTGTATGGCTTGACTCTATTGTTGTGTTTATTGTGAACCATACTGTTCGATGGTCGCTAGTTCCCAGATGGCTACCCACTTCTACATCTGTGATCCTCTCTTCATCTCCATTTGAGAGAACCAGGCCTAAGATTGCTCCCTCTCGAGTGGGCTCCAATACTAGTTGTCTATGGCATGCCCCCTGTAGGACATCTAGAATAACCCCACTCTTCGAAGTGGCTGCTGCAACTACACTCCAGTTAACATCTGGCATATTCAGATCACCCATCATCAGTATCTCCCCTTTTTCTGCCATTCTAAGTATACTTTCTATCATTTCCTTGTCCATTTCCTCCCCCTGAGAAGGGGGTCTGTATACAACCCCTATGCGGATTGTGGTGCCATTGCTGGTGTCCAAATTTACCCACAGTGCTTCTTCTCCTCCCTGTTTTCCCTTTTGTTCTGTTGCTTTGATTCCTTCCCTTATGTAAGAGCTACTCCTCCTCTTTTACCCTCCCTGTCCCTCCTGTAGATAGTGTATCCTGGTATGTTTACGTTCCAGTCATGGTTTTATGTGTACCATGTTTCTGTGACTGCCACGATATCCAGATGTTCCTGCTCCATCAAGGCCACTAATGCAGGAAGCTTGTTACTCAGACTACGGGCATTGGTACTCATTGCTCTCCATTTTTTGATGGCTTTACCTTCTGTTGCAGCATCCCCCACTGACCTTTCTACCTCGGTCTTTTTCTCATTTAGTACCGTGTTTTGTAGGGAGATGCTGGAATTTTCCTGCTGCTTATCAGTGCCTCCCCCTTGACTAGTTTAAAAGCTTGGCAAGGAAGCATTTAAACCGATTGCTCAAAAGACTTTTCCCTTCCTGGACAGATGCAGACCATCCTGCCAGTATAGGCTGGTGTCCCTCCATGTGGAACCCCAGTCCCCAATGAAGCCAAACCCCTGTGCTCCACACCATTTTTTCAACCATTCATTAAACTGCATGGTGCAAAGTACCCTTGCCTCACTCATGCCATTGACAGGCGGCACCTCTGAGAAGGATACTGTGTGTGCTACTTGTCTTAGGTCCCTCCCCCAATTCTACAAAGTCCTTCTGCACCGCTCTAATCTCATGTTGAGCCAAGTCATTTGTCCCTAGGTGGACAATGACATCCAGCTCAGACTCCCGTGCAGCTGTTCTCATGATCCTGAGGATGCGCTTCCTGTCCCTCTAAGCTATGGCACCAGGCAGGCACCTTACTTCAGTTATCCCTGCTCCCCCCAGTTCTATCCCCCTAATAATTGAAGTACCCCACCAGGAGCTGCTTCCTTTCCTTGTGGTGTCCTCTGCCTCCTTTCTGTGGGCCTCTCTTGTGACAGTTGTCCTCAGCCTCCTTAGTCTTCTCTGCGGGTGCATCCATAGGGGAGCTATGCTCCCACAGAATGGTGTATGGATTGTGGAGTGGAACAACTGACTGGGTGTGCCTCTGTTCCACCATCCTCACCCTCCCTGAACCCACTGTGGTCCAACTGGTGTGCTTTCTTCGCAACCTCTGAGGTAGTGGTTGTGGCTGTGGTGCTCCCTGGATGGGGGAGGTTTCCTTCCTACCGTCCAGTGTGGCCTGGGGGAAGGTTCCCTTAGTACTGTCCAGTGTGGCCTGAAGATGGGCAACTTCCTCCCTCAGGGCAGAGAGTTGTCTGCAAATAGGGCAGCATCTCAGCCTCCAGAAAGACTCCCGGAAGACTGCTGCCTCACAGCCATTACATTGCACTACTTCCCACATGTTTATCTACTTTTTTTTTGTGTGTTTGTGTGTGTGATTGGTTTGTTATATAGAAATATGTATATATTATACAATGTGTATGCTTATATTGTCAGTGCGGTGTGCTAGAGAGGATATGACAGTGATATGCACCTTGCACTCTTGAGGAAATGATGTCAGAACCCCAGGTATAAAGGAACTATTTCCAGGGGTGGGTGGGGTGAGGGTGGGAGGGCCTAAACTGTGCCCTCACAAAACAATCAGCTAAGATCTCTGACCCACCGCTGCGATGAGTGCTTTCCTGTCAGCAAGATGCCCTACACAACAATTTGACAGAGAAAATACTCTGCTAATCAAACAGAGAAAAATCCAGACATCCAAGTCAGACACAGGTAAACCTCCCCAGCCCCAAAACAGCCTGGTGGTTTGTGCTCTGAAAGCAGTCGGCCCCAAAATAAGTCAGCTGTGCTTTAAACTCTTCCTGCACTGAAAATCTTAAGAATTGTAACAAACGTAAAGCTAGACCCACCTCCCTCTGTTGCTTGAAAGACTGTCTTTTCCTGATAATTCTAGGTTCCTTATTTCATCTTTCAGTTAGAAGTAGCCTCCACTTGCAGAATATCTGCTACAAACCAAAGACAATTGTAAGGTTCACCTCCCTCTGTTGTGAGCACAACTCGCTTTCTTGCAAATCCTATGTTCAGTATTGCAGCTTCCAGCCAGAGGTCGTTTCAGTTGAAGAATATTAGCTGTTCTAGCAAAGATTTATACTGGCTCCATATACATAGAACTAAGGTGCTAGACTTTATTCTAGGTCTAGCAGCGGTGTTGGCATTTTGTTTAAAGCGTTTCTAGGATGTACTGGAAGAATGGATATGGACACAAGACAAAACAAACAAAATATACAAAGTGGGTGGCCAGCTCAACAAACAAACATTGAACAATACAATAAGACACAGATAAAGGAAAAGTAGTACATCCTAGATCTGCTATTGCACAATACCAAAACAAGGAACCTAAGGGGTTGTGCTGAATGTGCAGTGTGGGTCGCAGTTTGGTTCCCCACATTGCTTGAATGTGTCACACTAGCTGGAAGCTGCATCCAGCACCTTACCGGACTGTATATGAACTGTTCACCTGGTCTGGGCCTCACCATCTCGGCCTAGATTGCCACTCACGCTACAGAGATTCATCCTATGAAAAACCTGCTTGGGGATTCGGCTCCCTACTCAACACCATCAAACAGGATTCGACCACCACGGTGCGTCGTGTGGGCCCTGCTTTCCCTGGCAAACCAGCAAACCATCCCGAGGTCTTCATCTCATCAATCCTGCATCCTGGTCTGGGTAGAGTGAGTAAACATCAGGGTAACTCCCTGCAACAAAGCTCAAATCAAAGTGTGTCACCTGATTGAATTGTTTTGATTGATTATTACGAACTGAGCCCTCCAGCTCCAGAATACAATTGTGGGTTAAAGTGCATGTTGTGCTTTTTCTTCCTAAGGGCCCCAACAACAGCTGCAATGCCAGCATACCACAGGCCATGTTTCAGGCTAGTCTGCAGACCAACTGGGTACCCAGAGTGTGTGTGACTATATTAGAGGGACTCTTAGAGGTATGCATGCTTAACCTGATTAAATCAGATCCAGAATCAGCCATCAGATTATTGCCCCTCCCTGGTTCACGCCCCCCAATAAATTCCATCTAAATCTTTTTTCATTTAAACTGGCTATTGTGTACCTTTGTGGTGGGGCTACTGTGTTGCTATTGCCTTTCTCTATTGCAGGTCTTATTTTACAGGAGGTCTCCAGGACCAGTGCAGCTGCTCCGGCACTGGTGGTAAGTGTGCCAAGATTGGGTATAACATTGCATTCTGGTGTTAATTGCGACTGTCTAATTGCTGACCAGTATAGGCCACTAGAGGAGATAGATGGGTATCAGTGTCCCAGAGGACTGTACCTATGGCAGCTGCGCTACCCTTAAATCAACCCTCTGAGTGAAGGCACCCGTTCACAGAACTCAGGCCCCTCAACCTGTCATGCAGGCAGGGGCAGTATCCAGTGGGGTAGTGACACCTAGGGGGTCAGTGGCATATCAAATGACCTAAAGGTGGGCAAGCAATGTGAGAGGGCAGCAAGGAGGGCTGGGGGGATACTGGGATGCATAGGGAGAGGCATCACCAGTAGAAAACAGGAAGTTGTTATCCCTCTGTACAGACAGCTGGTGCGACCCCATCTGGAATACTGTGTGCAGTTCTGGAGACCCAATCTCCGCAAAGATATAGACAGGATGGAAGCTGTCCAGAGGAGGGCAATTAAAATGGTGCAGGGTCTGCACCAGAAGACATATGAAGAGAGACTTAAGGAGCTGAATATGTATAGCCTTGAGAAAAGGAGGGAGAGGGGGGACATGATAGAAACTTTCAAGTACCTCAAGGGAATCAACAAAGTCCAAGAGGGTAGCATCTTTCAAAAAAAGAGGTGTGCAAGAACAAGGAGGCACAATTTGAAGATAGAAGGTGGGCAGCTCAGAGGTAATTTAAGGAAGTATTTTTTCACAGAGAGGGTTGTGGATGCATGGAATGGCCTTCCGGAGGAGGTTGTGGAGTCAAAAACAGTGGTGGAATTCAAGCATGCATGAGACAGTCATAAGGCAATTCTGGGGTAGGAAGAAGTAGGCTGCTGGTTAACTAGGATCTGCAGCTTATCCATTAGGTAGGGAAATGGGCAGACTGGGTGGGCCAAGCGGTCCTTATCTGCCATCAAATTCTATGTTTCTATGTACATTAGCGAACAGGCTGGTCTGGTACTGTAACCCTACTCAAAACTGAGCATGTTTACCAGTGAATAGAGTGTGCAGGTTTGGGTAAGTCTGTTACTACCTGTGAGCAGGCGGCAGGCTTTAAGGGACATTTTTACTCTGTGGAGGGCAGTGTTGTCAGCAGCCCCATAGACCAGGAGCCCATAGTCAACGAGGGATAGGACAGAGGATGTAATTGCAAGTTGGAGGGCTTTGGTGGGGGAAGCCAAATCCTATGGTGGTAGAGTAGGCCGATGTGAGAGTTGACGGTGTAACACAGGGTCTGGATGTGGCCATGGAAGGAGAGGGCTGGGTCGAAGGTGATGCCAAGGTACTTGAAGGAGTTTACCTGTTTGAGGGGGAGGAGTCTGTCAGTCGGATTAGTAAAGGGGAGTCTTTATATCTGCTTTGGTTGTGGGAGAAGAGCATAATCTTCATCTTTTTGTGATTGAGCAGCAGCTTGTGGTCGATAAACCATCTTTCAACCCAGCTAAAAGAGTTCTGGAGGGTAATTTGAAGGGAGTTAGGGTCAGGGTGGGCGGAGAAGAGGATTGCGTCGTCTGCTTAAAGAAGTACTCTTTCTGAGCAGCTATTGGGGAGAGTGTTAAGGTATAGGCTAAAGAGCAGAGGTCCCAATATAGAGCCCTGGGGAACCCCTGACAGGACCAGGTGGCATCCCGAGAGGGTGCCATTAATTTTAACGCACTGAGTGCAGGATGTGAGGTAGTTGGCAAACCAGGAATGGACACCCTGGGAAAAACTAAGCTGGGCAAGGGTGACTAGAAGGAGGGAGTGGTTGATGGTGTTGAAAGCTTTTGACAGGTCCAGAAAAACTGCCCCAGCTAGGAGCCTATTGTCTAGAGCGGTGTGTAAGAAGCTAAAGAATTAAAGTAGGGCAGTGGAGGTACTGTGGCCTCTGTGGAAAACATGCTGCTCTCCACCGAGGAGGTTGTGAATGGTGAGGTAGTGAGTGAGCTGGCCTGTGACTATTTTTTCTAATGCTTTTGGGGGGGTGGGCGATGGAAATAGGTCTGTAATTCCCGGGAGAGGTGCGGTCACCACCCTTGTGAATGAGGGTCATGGCCGCACTTTTCCAGACAGTGTGGAACTGGCCAAGGCAGAGGGAGCGGTTCAGAAGATTTGTAAGGGGGTAGAGTACTACGTCAAGGACCAGACGAAGAAGTTTGAGGTCCAAGGAGTCATTACTCTGATTGGTGCCAGTTAGGGCTTTGAGGAGGTAGGACTTGGCTTCTAGCACTGAGAGGGTGCGGAAGTAGAAGGGCGGTTAAAGGGTACCTAAACAAGCAGGTTTTTAAAACTGCAAACTCCAAAATCTGGCTTCATAACAAGGTAGAGGCTGCTGTTTACATTTATGCTAAAACTGCATTTATGTAAATAATATAAATGCAGTTTCATAGCTTTTGAAAAATGTAAACATCAGCCTTTCACTTCAAAAAAACAGCCTTGGTTTCTCCCTAAGATGGCTGCTAAGTCTGTTAAGTGATGAGTCATGATGACATCATCTGTGCCAAAGACAGAGAACCACATATATTTCTATACTGCTTACTAGTTCTTCTTTCCTTCTTTGTTTTGAATCGTTGTACCAGAATGATCAACACCATGTATTAACTTGTGGATTATTTTGTTCAGTACACATGTTAAGCTATGATTTTGTTCATTTAGTTTATTTTAACTTGTGGAAAATGTTTTGCAATCCAGCTGACTTTTTCCTTGGCAAACTGCATTACAGTACAACACTTCAATTACCTGATGATCTAGTGGTTATGTGATGCACTGAATTTTGTTTTTTGTTAGCCAGGAGAGACGCACTAAGCTGAAAGCTTGTTTACAGGTGTGGTCTGGGAGCACAAGGAAGTGTAATGGCTTGCTCAGGGTCGCAGAGCAAAGTACTGGTCTAGTTCAATCCCAAAGCCCATGTTCTCTTGTTAATCCACAAATAAGGCTTTCTTTTTCCATGTGAACCTCCTGCATCTAGCCTACCTTCTGTTGAACACCCCACCATCCTTACCCTGTCCTTAGTACTGCCTGATGCCGCATATGTGCTTATGGTCTCATGAAGAGAACTATCATACCTCAGATTGTAATCTTGTACCTTAGAGAGTTGTGCACACCTATACCAATATGCATTATCAGCTGATACTGTTAAAAAATGCCTCCCAAATCACTCTCCAGTCCACATTCTCAGTGTTTGACTTCTGCTCCCACAGGAAACATTGAGTGGATCACCACTCTTCTGCACAGTGACGGTAGTGTGTACAGTTCCCCTGTTGTGTTTTTTTCCCACCTCATTAACCAACAACTAGATCTTCCTGGAGGGCCAAGCAGTAAGCATTATGACCCATCAGAAAACTGCTGTTCATGCCCTCATAAGAGCTGCACTTACAATGGGTAACGATATTATTAGCAAGAGAGGCATACTAATACCTTAAGCAAATCCACCCGACTTCCATTGTCCGTCTACTCCTTTACCTGTGATCTGCAGAACCCTGCAGGACAGTTCCCAGCAATTCTTCTCCAGTACTTTTCTGCGCTGTACTTCACAATTTGAGTTGGCTGGCTACCACCCTTCCAAATCTTGAATGAGCTATACACAACTCCCTCAATCCTGTCCTATCAAACATCAGCAACCCCCCCCCCCACCTGAGGGTAATCTCCCTATACTGAATTGAAGTAACAGTTTAGGTGCAGCCCTGCCACTCTGAGTATTTGTTATCGCTGGCTACTCTCATCCACAGTCAGGTAGTGATCATGATGTTGGCAGCCCCACATTTCAGATCTCACAGTGATCTGCTCAGCGTCCCCCTTCATGTCTTCAGCTAACCTGAATATAGCCATACCATACTGGAATGGCCTCTTCAGTCCCTCTATGGCATTCGTTCTTCTCACCTGCACCCCACACCAAAAACTGGTGAGTTCACTACCCTTCTGCATCATGAATGTGGTTAGTACAGTCTCCCATGTTATTTTTACATATTAATAATAAACATGATCTTCTGGTAAGCCAGACTGATGGCTGCATTGCATAAGTGGAAAAATAGGCTTTCCTACCCATGTAAGATCTAAGCCACCTATGATTAGGCACTGTTAAACGGTGCATAATGATGTGCACACCATCATTTAGCAGTGCCTAATCAAAGGTAGCCTAGATCTTTTAAGGGTAGGAAAGCCCATCATTCCCCTTGTTCCCTGTTGCTATCAGCCTGACTTACTGGAAAGATATGTGTATATTTGATATGTCAAAATAAAACGGGGACTCTACTACTTGCATTCATGATGCAGAAGGGTGATGAGCGCACCAGTTTTCAGTGTGAGGAGGAATAGTGACAAATGAATACCAGAGGGGGACTGAGAAGGCCACTCTTGCAAGGTGAAGCTATATTTAGAGATGGGGGAAGACAGAGGAGAGAAATATGAGCAGATTACTGTGAGAAATAAGATGTGGTCTGCCAGCACCTTGATCACTGCCTGATTCCATTGTCCTGGCTAACATTCCCCTTCCCATAAAACCAGTTCATGCAATTGTCCAAAGCTGTGTGTAGATATTAATGTATGAAATGGCTGCCACTACATGTTCAGTCACTTCACTACCAGTCTAGTACTGCTTATAAAGCACTTTGGGATACAATGTGTATGAAAACTGCTATATAAATGCTGATTCTTCTTCTTATTATTATTATTTCCCATGGAAAAAGAAGACAAACATATATTTGAGTTTTGAGAAAGTATGAACTCTAACATTGGACTGAACAAGAACTTTGCTACAAAAAAGTGGTGGCTCTAGGGGGTGGTGAAGGGTGTAGCTGAACCCCCCCACACACATAGTAATGTACTTGCGTGCTGCTGCTGCATTTCACTTTGTCGAAGAAGTCTGATTTATTGATTGTACACCTGTTTACATTCAAACTGTGGATTACATTTGTAGGTTCTGTCAAAAACGTACTAGAAAAGAATAATAACAGAAAATATAAAGGTTTAATAAAAATGTTAAAAAGTGCATATTAATCATGCACACCACCCCAGCACCCCCACTGTAGCATCTTGGATCCACCATAACCAATAGACCACCAGGTTATTCAAAATTTGTACTGCACTGTGGCTTGCCACAAAGAAAGTCGGTCGGATTAAAACACAATTTCAGTGTGCTAAAATAAACAAAATGAACAGAACCATAGCCTAACATCTGTATTATACAAAATAATGCACATGGTTTTGACCTTTTGGATGAAACAATTCTATACAAAGGGAAAAAATAACTAGTTAGGACTCTAGAGAGTCCTATATCTTTCTGACTTTGGCTCAAATGATGTCATCACATAAAACATTTGGCGGCCATTTTAGAAAGCAGGTAAGACTTTTTTTTAAATTAGAAGGCCGATTTCACAATATTCAAATGCTCTGGAACCACATTTAGATAAATTGTGTGTGTGTGTATGTGTATATATATATATATATGTGTATATATATATATATATGTATGTATTTTTAGCCTTTGTGAATACAGTAGCCTTTCCTTTAGTCACCTACGGAGTCACAGTTTTGAATAGTTTGTTGTCAAAATGTTGTTTAGGTATCCTTTAAGGGAAGGAGGGGGTTGGGGGCAGGGTTGAAAAATTTAGCAGGGAGAACTGAGCTGAGATCCAAGAAGGCAGAGTTGAGGGTATCTGCGATGCTTTGCAGGTCAGTGGAGATGGAGCCATTGATGTTAAGCTGGGAAGGGGGGGATGGATTTTTCGTTGAGTTCCTTGATATTTTCTCAAAACTTGTGGGCAGAGCCCCAGGAGAAGGCAAGGGAGGACTTGTAGTGGTCAGCTTTGGTCTTACGGATGGACCAGGTGCACTTGTTTCGAGCAGTATGATAGGCCTGCCTATCAGATTGTTTGCCCGAGTCAAGGGCTGTATGCCAGAGGTTGTCCCTGTGGAGCATTTGGTTTGTTCCTGGTTCACAGATTGAGGATTCCTGTTTTGTTCCTGGCTCACAGACGTAGGACTCTGGCTTTGTTCCTCGCTCACAGACATAGGACTTCTGCTTTGTTCCTGACTCACAGACTGAGGACTCCTGCGTTGTTCCTGACTCACAGCCTAAGGACTTCTGCTTTCTTCCTGACTCACAGACTGAGGACTCCTGCTTTGTTCTTGGTGCCTAGACTGAGTATTCCTGCTTTGTTGCTGGCTCACAGCCTGATGACTCCTGCTTTGTCCTTGGTGCCTAGACTGAGTATTCCTGCTTTGTTGCTAGCTCACAGCCTGATGACTCCTGCTTTGTCCCTGACTCACAGACCCAGCCTGAACACACTTACTCCCCATCTGTTGTTCTTGTACACCTCTTACCTTCTCTCTACCTCTCCTCCACTCCCATGCACTAACTGCATATACCCTGTGTCCCCGTTCCTAAAGCCCCTCTCTCCTCCACTCTCCAACTTAGCACAGACCCCCCCCACTGGATCCCTCCACCTACCCACCTTCCACATGATTTCCTCCAGTGCCTTACCCCCACAGTTGGAGACTAGTGTTATATTCTTATCGTGCTTCCGTGCCACACCAAAATCTGCCATTTGAACATGGGGGTGCAAACTCCCAGCCACATTCTCCTTGTTCCTGCTCATCTGACTCCTTGCAGGGGATGTTGAACCAAACCCAGGTCCCCCAGCGGGACCCCAAAATATGAACTCCCTCAAAGGTCTAAGCACAGTGCACATGAACATCAGGAGCCCCTTGTATCAGAAATAGACCTCCTTAACTGCTGGCTAAGTCAACATTTACCAGACATTCTATGCCTCACAGAAACCTGGCTCTCTGATAAAACTCCAGACTCCTCCCTGATGATTCCTTACTGCACACTTTATTTGCAGGACTGTAGCAAGAGGGGTGATGGGGTAGCAATTTACACAAGGTAATCACTATCCTGCACTGCGGTTCTTTGTCTTAGCTTTTTTTTTTGCATTTTTGGGCTTACCATGACCTTTACCCTTAAGACCAACTTAGGGCTGTGGTTCATTTCCCCTGGGGTGTGATACAGATGATGCGCACTGACAAGCCCTATGGAGGACGAAACACGTGTCTGTGCCTTCTGTTTGCACCCTTTGCAGATTGTGTGAGAGGCCCTTTGGCACCATGCATTCTTGCTTAAAGCTGAACCAGCCAAAATTGCCATGGTGATTTGCATATACATCCCATGACGCTTTGCATTATCAGTGGCTCATCAGCTTGCAGTCTTGCCTCTGTGGCCAGAAAATCAGAAGGTTGTGGGTTCTGTCCCCATGCCAGGCACTTGGGTTAAATCCTAATACTGACACTGTAGTGCAGCATGGGGGGGGGGTCTGAACTCCTGAGGTGCCATCTTTCGAATGAGATGTGAATCAAGGTCCCATTTGCCTGTTCTGGTGGTTGTTCAGGTGGATGTTAAAGATCCTATGGCACTTCTCGAAAAGAGTAAGGGAATTTTTATTATGACTGCAAAATCAGTTATTTACAGGCAGTGTTGAATGCACACAACAAATGGTATAGAAATCATACATAAAGGAAATCAAAATAAATATTTCCGTTCTACCACTTGTGGTAAAATGTTCCTATTTACCCTGGTTCTATTCATAAATAAAGAAAAACAAAAAACATAAAGTAAGTATTAAGTCATACTTGTCTTAAATAGAAATAGTAAACATAAAAACCTTTAAATTAGAAACCTTTACATGTTAAATCATGCATGTTTATACAGACCCCCAACCCACCCATAAGAGTAGGGGAATTTTCATGACAACTTCCAAGAAAACCATTATTCATAAACTGTTTTAAATCCACATAGAAAGTAGTATAACTCATATAGACTAGGACGAACAAAAACAATATATTTGTCATACCCCTCCTTTTTTAATGATAAAAATTAAAATACATAATGATATATGTTAAAACCACATGGAAAACCATCAAACCTCTATTGTCATTAAACTAAAAGGAAAACATTTTCATCCGTGTCCCTACCCCCTCCTCCCGCCCACCACTGTAAAAGTGGGGGAGTATTCTTAGGAAATTAAATTAATTTCAGTGCAGATGTGCTGTTTAAGCATTTATGAAATGTCAGTCTAAGCTCAGTGTCTGCCAAATGTGTGAAAGTACGTAATTACTTCAGAGCTAGATGTAAATCTTACCCCCTCCAGAGTTTCTCATAGCAGATGTCACGAAACCGCACGTGCAACATAACACTGCTGTAAAAAAAGAAAAGAATACATCTTGGTACCCATGCCAAAATTATCCCTTGTTTTATGATGGATAAAACAATCAAAATGCATATCTAATTTTAGGATAGTCCTCAAAAGGGAGCCACTCAGTATTCCCCCGTCTTATAAGAAACTGTTGCTGAGATAAGGAATGCTTATCTTTTTTATAATGTGTTACCATTGCTCCTTCAGTCAAATTAAAAAAATGCTCCCCAGACAAAACCAGCTGCTGTAGTGACAGCCAACATCTAACCTGTCGGATAAAGTATTTAAAACATATAGACTAAACTAAGGTTCGGGCTGTGTAACAAGAAGTTTACACACACCCGAGGGGTTAGATGCTACATAAACCCTGAGAGCGAAGCTTGTGGGGTTTACGGCTGGCATCCAACCCCTAGGGTGTGTGTAAACTTCGGGTTTACACACCACAAACCATATTTTATTTTATATAATTTCTGGGTTTTCCTTTTTTTTTCCTCAGCAATTGTATAAAATAAAATGTTGCTGTGTAGCTGCAGTCCAGTCAAGTTGCAGTCGCCAGTTTGTTTACTTATTTAAATGGTTTTTTTTTTTTTTATCTTGTGGGCAGCTGAGGATTAATTTAAAAACTTTTGGTGGATTTTTGGTTTTTTATACTACTTACCGCCTAGTTCAGGGGGCGGTTTGCTGTCCCTTAGCGGTTCGGTGAGCAGACAGCGGTGGTGAAGCGAGGAAGTATGGCGAGAGCATATGCACAGTGAGGGAAACTGTGTGCATGTTTGCCGCAATGAACACTCCTTCATTATAACAAATTATGCCACCGTTTCCCTATCGGTAAAAAGGGAAACCAGTTATAAATCAAAAATAACCACATCTTCTGTTTGTCATAACACAGCCACTGTTTAGGAAAAACGCGCCTAAATATAAAATATCTCAAATGCTGAAAAGGAGCCATAGGCCATTTCTGGTGTACTAGAGCCCAGAATTGCACAATGTAAGGACATGAACATTTTAAATGGTCCATTGTTTCCAGTACTCCAAAACAGGTTTCTCTGGGACAATGCTGATCCTCCATACCCATATGTTTTAGATTATTTTTGATATTAAGTTTGTCATGAAGCACTAACCATAAAATGGGAACACGACAACTCGCTCCCGACAATTCGTCCCGCATCAACTCGCTCCCGACAATTCACCCCAGCGCTAATTCACTCCTCCGACATTCACTTGCCTATGACAGTTCGCTCCCAAAATCAATTTAAATTCATACAAGTCTTACAAGGATTGGTATATGGTGACAAATGTCTGCTGAAGATCGCTTTGATTTCCACTCACAAAAAAAGTGCACTTTATGTACAGAAGCTCCTAAAATCAATTTTAAATTCCTACAAGTCCACTGGAAAGGTATTTGAGAATGTAGTAAGCAAAAAACATATCAAACTTGCCATGTGCTGTTACGTTGCAAACTCCGAAGCCTGTGCAGTGAATACAGGTGCAAGGAGTGAGTGGTTTCATGCCTGCACTTGGCGCGTTCTCAAGGGGATATGCCTCCTATCTGAAGGTCTCTCCTTAAATACTATTTCAAGTATCAGCTACCAGTATGATTGGAGTAGGGTAACCAGTGTACTGCAAGCTGTGCATGAACAGAGTGCTCAAAGTGTGTGAGTGCAATACAAGTTAACAAAAACCTTTGGAGTTTGCACATCTCGACATCTCAGCATCTCTGGTGTCAGGCAGATATAGGGGGGCAACTATGTAGTTCCAAGAGCAAGTGTAACAGCAGAGGCAGTGGAGGAGGGCTTTGATGGAGATGGAATCTGCAGCACACAATCCTGTTACGAGAAATGGCGATACATTTTTAAATACATTTAGGAAAACAGCACCCTTTTTCAATTTTTATATAAAACTTCTGGCCAGGAAAGCCGTGCTGAGCCAAGGCTCCTTTCCAGATGTGTCCCAGGAGCATGGAGAGGTATATGACTTGCACAGGATCAGACAGTGTGTAAGTGGAATTTGTGAGAATCAAATCCAGCTCTACTGTGATGTGCCAAGCTCATTCACATTTTAAAAGATAGAGGGAGCGAGCTGGCAAAACAAGAATTGACATAGGAGCGGGAAGACATCGGAGTGTATTGTCGGGAGCGAGTAGTCGCAAAATGAGTTGTTGGGTGCGAATTGTCATGTACCCCCATAAAACAACCCACATATTATCTGGAATTCTACCAGAAAGTAACATTGAACTAACTGTGGCATTTTGGTATTTGGTCTGCCACGGGACCCCTTACCTTCTCCAGTATTCTGCTTTCCCATCTGGTGCTTATGCAATAGTCGACTGTTGGTACCGAATGTACTGAGTTGGACGCATAAAATAATAAACAAAATAAGGTTTATTCAAGAGCATAGGCAAGGACATCTCATCAGCACAAGGTACAGGCTAGACTGACAAGAGGAACAGGAAATTGGGGTTTCCTAGCCCCTGCTGGAAGTAATTAGCATCACATGTCCATAGCGTTAGCTGAAACGTTCTGTTCTTAGTTAAAGGGGTGGCAGCTAATCTTTAGCCCCCTAGCTTAACTCTGTACTCCACATCACTCTGGGTACTGTAAATGTGTGTACCACTTGAACAAGAAAAAGCATTACTATGGCAATGAACACAATAAAAAAAAAGAGAATAACTGTAAGTATTAATTTGACAGTAAGCAAAGATTAACAAAGAACATTTCAGAGATATTGAGCAAACGTTGTAAACATTAATATAACATTTATCAGCATCGTGGAGGAATTTGGTGAGAAGACGTTTTGATTAATTGAAAACCACAATACTTAGCTGCAGGGGAGGACTCTGGACTACAATGGTAGCCAGTCAGCGTAATGCCGGGGAGGGGGGGGACACCATAGCACTTGAGGCTGGCCACGCCACAAGCACTACGGTGCGGGGAAGGGAAAGGAAAGTCAGGGAAGGGGAGCAGCACTTATTGCCAAATGCAATTCAATTTACTGTAAAGCAATTCAATTTTAAGTTATGATTAGAAGAACATTAGCATTTCTAAGCTCTAGGAAAGAAAAAATGTTAGATTAAACAGTAATTCAGAAGCAATATGCAGATGGCTAAACACGGAATATACAGAATCACCACACTGAGTCTTAATAATAAAGTTCACTTGATTCTGCTACTTTTACGGTCAGTTGGGATTGCTGAATGGGAGGCTTGAATGAGTTCTTGACAGGGTGTGGTCAGGTCACAAAAGGGGACCCATGCATTCTGAGCACTGTCAAACCAACACCATTTAACATGGTTATGACCAAGATCTGTTAAAGTACTTTTTGCGCAAAATCTTCTCATTCTGGTACACTGATTGGGGTACATGAGAGTCCTGAGAAGATGCAAGAGGCTGAGAAGTTCCAGAAAGTCCATCGGGTTGAGCAGGAAGAACAGGAACTGGCATATAAAGGTCAGTACCAGTGAGGTTCTGGATAGTCTTTTACTGCAGAGAGCTTATCTGGGTCTGGTGAGATGCCTTGCGAACTGACCACATGTCCCAAGTAATGCATTCGATACTGAGAAACGCAACATTTCTCTGGGCAAAGTTTGAGGTTGGCTTGCCTGAGATGTTCGAAAACCTCTTTGAGATGCTGGAAGTGTTCTTGGAAAGTTCTGCTGAAGACGATAACATCGTTGAGGTAAACTAGGCAAGATTTTCAAGACAGTCCACATAATACAGCTTCCATGATGTATTGAAATGTGGCTGGGCTGTTCCGAAGTCCCATAGACAGGCATTTAAACTGGAAAAGTCCCAAGTGGCAGCGCCAGGCTGTATATGGGTGTGAAGCTGGTTGAGTAGTGACTTGATAAAATCCACTCTGAAGATCTAGAGTGGTGAAGTAAGTTGGGCTGGCCGTACCAAGGCTTTCTTAGGCGTCCTCTGTGGTAGGTAAGGGATAGGCATCCTGTAATGTGTAGGCATTGAGCTTTCTCCAGTCCACCACAAACTGATACCCTTTGTCTTTCTTTACTACCAGCAAGCAAGGTGCACCCCAAGGACTTGTAGATTCCTCAGTAATGTTCTGTTCAAGCATGTCCGTGATTAAGTCCTCCAGGATTTGTTTTTGTTTGTGTCCCTCTTTGTAGGCTCGTTGACAAATTGGCTTTTGATTGGGCTGCACCTCAGTGGTGTGTTGCAGGATATCATAGGATCCGAGTTTATCAGGGCCAACAAAGATGTCTGGGTAGTATTCCAGGAATTCCAGAAGCTGCTGTTTCTCTGTTGGACATGCTGGAAGTTTTGAGGCTGACAGACACTGACTGAAGGGCGTCCCTTGTGAAGCTGGAGTAGTTGTGATGGTACTGACTGGACGAATTTCAGTGGAACCAGGCTGAGGTTCATGCAGAAGCTGAAGCTGGTCCCCTGAAGACAGACAAACAAGCTTTCTGATACTGGCACCCTTTGAGATGACCACTGGCTTGTCCGTGAAGTTGCAGCATTTTTGGAATACTGAGCTGCCATGCATAGCAGACAAGGTGTTCCCTGTAAGGAGACCTGAGGAGTGCAAAGCTGAGGATCCCATGACGATGCCAGCAACACCTTGGGGAAGTGGGTCACCTCGAAACTTGGCAATTAAAACCATCTCTGACTTAGGAAGTACAGTGACTGAGTCTATAGCTGCGAGTTGCCTCTGGGGATCTAGTGACTGTTTGAGGCAAAGTCTAGGATGGCTTTGTGCACTTTGAGAAAGTCCAGGCCAAGAATCATGTCTGGTTGAAGTTCAGGTACTAGGTAGAATTTAACAGTAGCTTTCTGTGAGCCAAAGTGGAGCTTAAGATGGACCACGCCTGAGATAGGTACTGTAGCAGTGCTTGCTGTGATGATGTATTTTGGGTCAGCTGGAGCAACAGTAGGAACATGATGAATAGCTGGATTGTCTAGTATACTGCTGTGGATAACAGATTTTTGCTCTGGAGTCGACCAAGGCATGCGTGGACCAGTTCCCAGTGGTGACAGGGATGTAGTTTGCAAGGAGGGGTGACCTGATGACAGGAACTTTGGCTCCTTTAGACGAGATTGTGCCTGACTTAGTAGCTGGAGGGTACAGTTTGTTTGAGTTATGAGAGTCAGTGGGGTGATTAGTGGCTGTGTTCCCTTGATCCTGGGAGTAGCTGTGGCCACGTTGTTGGCTGTACTGAGGAGGGCACCCATGGCTGTCTTGATTGCTGTGGTAGATTAACAGTTTGCGGCAGACAGCAACAGTGTGTCTCCTGAATCCGCACTACTGACAGGTTACTGGTTCTCCTGGAGAGAGAAGTGGCTCAGGTCTCGGTCAAAGTGGCCGCAGCACATTAACAGAGTTTGCAGGGGAAGCAGTATTAGCATTGTAAGCTTTTGGTGAGTGTCTCTATCATTGATTGCTGCTGCTGGATACAGGTTGCTAGTGTGGCTAACTGTGAGGATGGGGTGCTTGCACAGAGGTGGGCTGAGACATTGCTAGAGATTCGTTTGTGAGTCGTGCTGCTTGAATTGTGTCCAT
Source organism: Neoceratodus forsteri (assembly GCA_016271365.2). Taxonomy (NCBI): domain Eukaryota; kingdom Metazoa; phylum Chordata; order Ceratodontiformes; family Ceratodontidae; genus Neoceratodus; species Neoceratodus forsteri. The sequence continues at coordinate 47,119,824 of CM057455.1, forward strand.
CTGACTTGTTGGTCTCTTTTGGATGACATACAGGCGGAGGTGAGGGAGGAGGCCCCGTACAAAGGTAGTGATTTGTTCCTTTTCTGACTCCTGCAGGCATTTGCACTGTGACTCAATGTTCACTATAAAGGCTTCTAGGGACTCAGAGGGTTGCATGGTGTGTTCCCACAGTTGCTGTTCTAAGAGCCATGACAGATGTGTTTGTAGGTAATGATCCTTGAAGGTGGCATACAGGGTGGTAGTGTCCCTTTCTACTTCCTCTGGAAGTGCGTTGAACCAGGAAACGGCAGTCCCTCTCAGGAACAAGCATAAGGCATTGGAAATGCACAAAGGGTCGGTCCAGCCATGCAAGGCAATCCAGGCCTGAAATTGCTCAAACCAGTCAACAGCAACTTCATGAGGCAGTGCTGAAAAGGGAACTGGCTGTAAGCTGGAGTGGATCATGGATTGTGGGGAAATAGCTTTAGTATAGGCAAGGTCATCCTGAATGGCCTGCATTGTGGATGTGCCTTGGGCTGAGATGGCCAACTGGATGTCGTGAAGGATGGCTTCAATTTTGCCATCCCCATGCCCCTGAGGGAGGAGAAGATAGCACACCGGATGTCCCAGTGCTCGAGGTGGCATCTGCCTCGGACATCATGGGCAGTGAGGAGCTACGCTTCAATGTGCGAAGGTTTTAGGAATGAGAAGGAGTGGTTGCCATGTGGAAAACAAGACATCATTGGAAGAACTGTTGAGCGAAAATATTTTTGTGGGCAAAAGTACAGTTATTTGTAAGCAGTTTTCATCAATGGACGTCTTAATAAACAACTTCCATTCTATTTTGGTGTCATCTGTTAATTATAATTTTATCACAAGATCAAATATTTGGTGTACTGTCTCTTTAAGTGCATAGGCTTGCATTGACTTGTACTGAAAACCATTCATTTGCTTTGAATTGGTGTACTTTTAGTGCTTGACTGTAATGAGGAGACACCACTAGGGGTAGTAAGGTCATTGCTTATGCACTGTTTACTGGCAACAAAATGGAGTCTCCATGCCGTGAGGTTGATGTGCAGGGAGTGTAATGGTAAATTGCCAGGCTGCAGGCCTTCTTCCCCCACTGAATTTTTGGCATGCTTGTGACCTGTCTGGGATGAGTGGCAATTGCTGAGAAAAACCCACACCTATATGCTGCACTGACTAGTTTATTGTGCTTGTAGGTTGTTGTTATCATGCTGCTCATTTCCCAGGCTGTTCTATGTATTTTAGTTACTGTGCAGTTGTCCCCAGGGTGAGAGTCTGTGGGTCCCATTACAGTATATTGTATGTTGCTCCCTGAATGTATACTGTGCCCTGTTTGGAGTGTCTGCTGTACTTTGTTGCCTGTGCCCCAATTTTTGCTCTCTTTCATGGGCTGGCTCCCTGTCTGAAGCAGGGCCGAGCGGAAGAGAGGCAGTACTTTTATGGTGCAGTCTGGTAAATTGGGGAGTGGATCGCTCCGTTGCCGTCTTGATTACTTTTTTTATTTATTGATCTGTTGCTCGTGTGGCTGCCCATCGCATGCTCAAGTATTGCAGTAGGAGTGAGAGGAGTGGTACGGCTTTTCCTGTAGAAGCAGATGGGACAGGAGGTAGCAAATCTCTGTGTGGTTGGAGGTAAGTCCGATGTTACTGGAGCTACAGTGATGTGGGGAGCAGTCTGGTTGCAGCAGCTGGTGGGGAGACACTGCAGTTACGAGGACAGAGCTGAGGAAAGCAGGCTACGCTGAGGAGGAGCTGTTGTCTACTGCAGCAAGAGGTAGGATGCCCAAATGTGGAGCAGTAACTCCGATTCCTGTACTCTGCGCCTAGAGCAGTTGGGGAACAATCTGGGGTGTTTGTGCCAGGCAAGCTGAGGCAGTTTCTTTATTTTAGTAAAGAGGAGCAATCCCATTTTGGAGTGGGTTGGAGCAGGAGGATTTCTGGCACTCAGGTTGTGGATTGTGGAGGGGAGCACATAGCGCTAACTTGCTGGCCCAGAAGTGGACAATTGCATTTCTCCTGTGCTGGAGTTGCAGTCTCTGATGTTGGCAGCAGCAAGACTGTGGCATGAGCTGGCAGAAAATACTGATGGATGTGGAAACAGGGCTGCTGATTGTTGCTGGACTGAGGTACAATTTCAAATTGTGGCGTCCTTTTACTGTTCACGGAGTGTATATAGGCCCTGCCACACTGCATGAGCCTGGGGTTGCAGTCTGGAGCTCCAATGGAAATTCTGGTGCTCTTTCTGGGCATTGAATTTGGACAGAACTGCTGGAGTTTGCAGCATGCAGCTCCGTGGACTTGTGGAGGCTTACAAAAAATGTTACTTTTATATTGCAGCTGATTAACAGTGTCCCACATTCATGCACATTTATATGCCAGCACATTTATATTTTCTGAGGCAGACAGCAAGAGGATTAATGTAGCAGGCTACAGTTCAGTTTTAATTTTTTTCTCTCTGCTGCCATGTTGATTTTCTGTGCATGCAAACAGTTCAGGTATATTTGGATGATGACTCTGGGGTACCCGACGCAGATAAGCGAGATGGGGGTCTGGGCAGAAGAAGGGTCGCATTCTCCACCATGTGTGGTGTTTTGGTATTTGGTCTGCCACAGGACCCCTTCCCTTCTCCAGTATTCTGCTTTCCCATCTGGTGCTTCTGCAGTAGTCAACTGTTGGTACTAAATGAACTGAGTCGGATGCATAAAATAATAAACAAAATAAGGTTTATTCAAGAGTGTAGGCAGGGACATCTCATCAGCACAAGGTACAGACTAGACTGACTAGAGGAACAGGAAATTGGGGTTTCCTAGCCCCTGCTGGAAATAATTAGCATCACATGTCCAAAGCATTAGCTGAAAACATTCTGTTCTTAGTTAAAGGGGCGGCAGCTAATCTTTATCCCCATAGTGTAACTCTGTACTCCACATAACCATTTGTACGTCACTCTCTGGTCTTTGTGTAAAGAATGGTTGATCATAAAAAAATCTTGACACAATTTGATTATAAAATTCTTTGAGGGATAAGGAAAAAATCATGTATTTAGTACATTGCCAAATTTTAATCTTACCAAAACAAGACTGAAAGTAGGACAGCAATTGTAGAAGGGACCTTTGGGAATATGCGTATCCATAGGCCAAAAGGAAAAGATAGAGTCTATGCTATCTAAAACTCATGCTTTCCACAAAGTCTCTTTATGTGTAATCAGGCTTTAAATTTGTAAACGTGAACATTGAGTAAAAGAAAACAATGGAGTTTATCATGTTAAGGCCTCCTTTGGCCTTCCTTAAATATAAAATACCTCTTTTTATGGGATTTAAATGGCTGCCCCAAATGCAGGCAAAGGAACCACTATAAATAGCAGTCTCAAACTGTTTTGGGGGGTAGACTCTACTAAGATGTAAAAATATTGATAGTAAGAAAGTGTTGGCCTTGTAAACCCTGTTCATCTTTGCCATTTTCCATTTATTCCAGCGCTGTACTTTACTTTGCACTTTTTTCCAACAAATTTTCCCAATTCATGTGTGCTAAATCTCCTTTCCCAAAACTTATGCCAAGTATTTTACAAGAGCTATTGGTTATTGAAACTCCCATTACTTGGGAATCTAATATATGTTCATCTCCAAAAACCAAACATGTATTTTTTTTTTTGTAATTAATATTTGAGCCTGTTTGATCTGAGAAGGATTCTAGTATTTTCCCTGCCATTTTATTAGAGGCAACATCAGCTAATAGCAAACAGAGATCATCAGCATAAGTGATGGTTCGTATCTCAGGATCTGTACTAGAAAAGGAAATTCCCATTGTATCGGTAATAAAATTACCTTTCTCAGGTTCTTGTTGGAACCGCACAAAAGTGAAGAAATGGCAGACAAGTGGTGTCCAGCATATAAAGTAATTTGTTTCTGGTATATGAAGCAGGCTTACAACCAAACACAGTGATAAACACAGAGAGAACACCTCCAATCTTTCTTACCTTTAGGCAGCAGTATGTCTCTTTCTCAGAGAGAAAGTGCAGTGCAAAGGGTCTTATACCCCTGATAATTACCGTGGAAACCAACAAACATATATACATATATAAACCTTATTATTGGTCAGTGGCAAATGGCCTGACTTCTCACTAGCCTGGGAAAGCATGCTGAGCTAGCAAAAGTAGTAGATAGCAAAACAATGGGCCTGTATCTCATGAAGGACACTTGAGGTTACTTGTGTAATATTCTTGCTGTTGCAGTGCTGCACTATAACTAAAGATGGCAGTATTGCCTAACTAATCATTATACAGTAGTGTAAATAGAGGTGTCTCCCAAGTGGTACAATCAGAATATTAGCAAATGCATTATGATTCTCAGCAGACATACAGTAGAACTCAGATCCTGACACTTATGCTTGTAGGATAAGTGCCTGTGCCCTGAGTATTACTTTCTGCGAGGTAGGGGGCTAATCAGGGGTGCTGGTCCATGGATAACATTCCCCCCCCTTGTTTCCTCAGAAGGGGCAATAATCCCAAGTTAGCTGGTAGAGATAGAGCTAAAAAGGTTGTTTACAGGCCTGACGCACGAGCCTTGTAAAGGAATTTGAGTTGTTCTTGATGATGTTTTAGGGTACGTTGTAGGCAGGAAAGGGTGAATATAAGAAAGACAATCAAAAATGCTTGAATCACAATAAATACTTTAAAAGTGAGATCTACCCACACATTGCCTACGGCAAGACTTAAGTCACCTTCATGCATAAGATCAGTAAGTTCATTATCAGGTTTTGATATATTATTGCTAATAAAGATCAAATGAGCATCTTTTCTAGCTAAAAGGGACCTTAAGAGAGTGTCAAGGGATCTATGTGCACATTACAGATAGGCAAATATTGAGACCGGGCAAGCAAGTATTGGGGGATTAGTATCAATAACGTCTGGTTCAGGGAGGGGAACAGGCATTATCACAGTGTGACCTATGACAGTTTTCTGCTCTGGAGTAAAACAAAAGTTAGGTTTAGTTACTTGACATGTTCTACTTCCATAAGCAAAGTCTGGGTAATTCGTAACAAGACAGTATTGTCTGTCAGAAGTATAAGTAACCAGCACAGATGGCATCCGCCAACAATGTAGACAAACTGGGCAAGTAAAAGACTGATTAGTGAGCTGTGTAGTGAAGCTGTGTACCTCTTCAGGATAGCTTCAAGATGGTGCTGTTTCGGCATCTTGTGCTGAAGATGCAGCAGGATGGATGTCTTAATCCAGATCAACATCAGTAAGATTGGATGGCACATTTTCATTCAATGTCACTGCCCAGTCAAGGTGTTTTGGAGAATATCCGCACACTGGTTTCACAATGTTGAAAACGTCACATCAGCACAAGAAGTAGTATCCTTTCTTGGCGCAGCAGTTGGTATGCGGGGCTACCCAGGCTTGGAGGACTGGATGATACACCAACATCACAGGTAATTCAGTTCTTTCACAAAAAATTTCATTTTCAAGATGTCCTATGGAATGAATGTTGGCTAATTTGTCAAAGACAGAAGTAGCAGGATCAAAATGTGGCAGAGATACAGTAAAGGTTATAAACATGTCCCTGATTGAACAAGATTTAGTGAAATAGCAAGGAGCTTGGTTAGGAAACCTAGAAACATAAGCAATGTTGCAAAGAGTAGACATAGAGAGTTTAGAGTATTCTTTAAACACATAGGTATACAACCAGTGGTTTTGCAATGTGTGCAATACCATTTACCCAATCTAAGATCGTGTACCAAATTTGGAATTTTGCCTGATTCCAAATCTCTGAAGAGAGCATTAACAGAAGATATAACATAAGAACCATAAGCAGAACATAAAATTTCATGCCCAATATGTTGCTTGTCTGCCTCACGGTTATTCTGAAAAATAAGATCATTAAGTTTATGTCTGGTGTCATTGAACCCTTGAGCAATCTCTTTCATATTGTACACTGTATAACGTTCTTCATCACTAAGAGAATTAACACCTTGTAAAATAGGGGACATCATTACCAATAGTTTGAAACTTAAGGGTTTGGGCCTTAATTGAAGCAATATCTGCTCTATTCCGAATGGACGTACCTGAGCCAAAGAGGCCAGTAATGGTTCCGGCTGCTCCAGGTATGCCAGAGACAGAGCCGGCTGCACCAGTGACATCAGTTGCATTCCACTTGATGCGATAACGTGGTTTTGGTTTAACAGAGTCCTTAGGGGCAGGTGTAAAGACTCCAACTTGGTCGGTGGTATGGAGTCCACCGATAAGATCATTTGTGCGTGTTTGATAAGCAGCAACAATATCAGTAAGCATCATACTGTAAAATTTGGAAGTGTTGGTTGTGTGACAGAAACCAAATTCAGCCATATTCCAATGTGTTAAACTGAAAATAACTGGAACATGCATAAATTGCACATTATTAATTAATGCTCCGGGTAGTGATGTGGTGGTCAAACCACTAGGAGGGCCATCCTCGAGTAGGACAGGCAGTCAGTTCTTCCTGACCTGGTGGGACTACGGAAAAATAAAGAGCTGCAGAAGCTTGATAGTTTTGAAGACAGAAAGGATGTGCTTACTCTGGAGTGAGGTGGTCACAATAGGCAGGATCTATGACAGCAGTAAGGTTATCCTGACCAGTTTGTCGAGGAGTGACCTGTCTGATAGAAGGAGTACCATTTCTGGAAATGTCAATGTTGGGCCAGCCATAGAATGTACCTTTGGACAGGCGAGCTACAGGGACTGTGTAGACCATAGCATCAGTTTGCCATTGAATGGAAAGTGAAGATCTATCAGGGGCAACCACTACAGCATCAAGAAAAGCATCTGAACCTTGTGTAACTTTAATCATTTTGTTGGGAACATGCACTGGGACACCAATAGGGACTGAATGTTCAAGTTTATCAAGGAAGTGGTCTAAACGTTCCTTATGAGTCTTTGGGGCTGTGTGTGGGGGTGGCAGTCATTGTTAAGGTCAGTAATCCCACCAGTAGGAGGAGAGGGTGCAAGATAGCCATCTTGCTGAAATCTGCAAGGGAAGAAAAAAGGGTCAAGTGTAAGTACTTTTCCGCCCAGAGGGGTTAGGAAAACAAATTTAGTCACCTTTATACAGTTTAAGTTGGTTAGCATGGAACCACTTGTCAATGGTCTTTTTCTGCTGTTGTACTCTGACCTGATACACAGCAGGGCTGAGCTTGTTGACAGTGGGATAGGGACCTTCCCATTTACTGGCAAATGAATGTGTGGGTTGTCTGGGTTGGAGAAGCAGTACTTGGTCTCCAACTTGCCAGTTGACTTCTTTGACATGCTTGTCAAAATGAGCTTTAGCTTGCTGTTGAGTTTTGCCCATCTGTTTGGCAGCAAACAGGTGTGTCTTCATAATGTCATCTTGAAGCTTTTCTACATACTTGTCTATAGATACTCTGTCTCCAGTGGGGGTGTGGGGATCAATCAACAGGTGTGCAGGTAGTCTCATAGCTCTACCAGTCATGACTTCATAAGTGGCTAGAAGGAATCCCAATCCTTGGGATTATCATCAATGAATTTGCATAGCATCTGTGTGATGCATCTGTTAGCTCTTTCTACCTGGCCTGAGGCTTGAGGATGGTAGAGGATATGAAACTTTTGATCAATTCCAAGAAGTTGGAGTGTTGTTTGCATCAGTTCAGCTGTAAAGCTGGTTCCCTGGTCTGAGTCTACCTTTAAGGGTAGGCCCCGCCTGGAGAACAATTGATCCACCAGAATTTTTTTTTTTGAAATAACAATTTTATTAGATTTTCTTAAAGTACATTCACACAAAGAAAACAAAGGTAGCATTAGATATACAGGCCAACCAAAGTTGGGTCAATATACTTATGTGTACAAATAATCATAAGCATCCCAGACTTTATTTACAATTGATAAAGCCTTCAATGAAGGTGGAAACTCTTTTATGTTAATTGTAGTTATTCAGTCACCCCTACTCATATTGTGATTCAGGCCACAGAAAGGATATAAGAAGGGAAAAGAAAAGCGTTCCTAAACTAGAAGAAAGGAAGACACACAGGAAGAAGAGAGGGGATAGAAAAAAGGAAAGAGAGGTAAAGGGCAGTAATAACAGATGAAATGCTAAACATAAGCACTACCTAAATTAACAATGTAGGAATTTCCATTTTTTGAATTCTATGACCTATCCTTGCCAGAGATGTACACAAAGGGAGGGATTCATCCTGCCCCACCAGACATTACTCTAGCGGTGAAGAAGGCATGGGCTCTTCCCTCCGTCGTTCATTTCAGGCCACCCTTGCCAAGATCTCCAGAATGTCTCTTTGTTCCCTTTGCGCTTGGAAGTAGAAGAAGGGCAACCACTGAGCTTTAAACTTATCTGTTCGTAGCCTTACTCTGGCAGTGAGTTCCTCCATCTCCAAGATATCTAAACAGTTTTTATACCAGGTGTCTGGAGAAGGCACAACTGGGGACAACCAGTTTTGTGTGATTACTTTAAGTGCTGCCGTAGCCGCGATATTAAATAAATATTTCTGAGATTGGTGTTTAATCATCTGAGGAACCTCCCCCAGCACCCAACAGACAGGGTTTCTGGGAAAGTCCACCCCAAAAATCAAGCCCACTGAGACCAGTATCTGAGACCAGTACGATTGAATCCTGGGACATGTCTGAAAGACATGAGTGTGGGTGCCCTTTTCTCCACATTCTCTCCAGCATAATTCAGAAAAATGGTGACCATAATGTTTTGTCCTTACTGGGGTACAAAAATACCTGGCAGACACTTTCCATTGCAACTCACGCCATTTGTGAGAGGTGGTCATGGAGCTAATATTTGTCCAAATCCTGTTCCAGGCCATGTCCTCTAACTCCTTCCCTATTTCCACACTCCAAGCTCTCTTAACCCTTTCCAGGGGGTTGGGGTTGAGATCCATCAACTGCTTGACCAGTCTGGAAACCTGACCGTGGGATTGCTTGCTCCCTAATTTACAAAGTATCAAGTTCACAAGGGGGTTATTGTGATCCACTATGCTTCCAGCCCCATGGTGATCTTTGACTTGCAAAAAGTGCCTAAATTTTAAGTATCTATACAAGTTCCCATTGGGGAGTTTATATTCTCTCGCTAGTTGTGGGAAGGGTTTAATATTGGAGCCTGCATACATCTGACCTAGTCTAATCAAGCCACCCATTTCCCATTTGATAAATCCCTGGTCCCAACTGAATGGCATGAAGTCTAAACATGTTCTGATAGGTGACTGAAGTCCCAAATTCAGGTTAAGGGAAAACTTCTTATTTATTTCTAACCAGGAGGAAATAATCATCTTTGACCATTGGTTAAATACTAGAAGATTCTGAATTCCCTTTTTATTCATATAGATGAGATCCTGAATGTCTCCCTTAGATGACTCCGGGGTCTCCATCTCTACCCACAACGGAGGTTCTAGGCTACTCATTATGGCAAATAGGGGCAATAACTGTGTTGCCCAGTAATATTTCTTAAGTCTGGTAGGCCTTGTTCTCCCCTTCCCTTTTCCCAGAGTAAAGAACTCCATTGGACTCTGGGTGGTCTCCCTGCCCAGATAAATCTCCTTAAGGCTGTTCTTAAAGAACGCCAAAACCTCAGGGGTGGTTTAAGGGGTATAGACTGAAATACAAATAGGAGGCGTGGTAGTACATTCATCTTAATACAATCTATTCTCTCAAATAAGGAGAGTGGTAACTATCCCCATCTCCTTAAATCCTCCTGTATTGTCTGTAATAGCCTCCCATGATTAAGGTCATATAATTTCGATAAGTCTCCAGGGATCCAAATCCCAAGATACCTAAAGCTCCCTTTAGGCCATTTGTAATTGCCAATCTGTGGTGGGCCTCTCCCCGGGTTCCTCCCAATTACTAACAATTCAGTTTTGAGGTCATAAACCTTAAAGCCGGATGCTTTACCGAATTGATCTAACAAATTATTCATATATTGCAGTTGATTTATTGGATCTGTGATGTATAGAAGAGTGCGTCATCTGCGTACAATGACACTCTGACCTCCACAACTTGCACCTGTATGCCTTTGTATTCCTTGGATTGCCTTATCAGGGCTGCTAATGGCTTCATGCATAAAGCAAAGAGCAGCGGCGATAGGGGACAGCCATGTCTAGTTCGCCTTTCTATCTTTATTTTTGGTGATGTAACCCCATTCACCTTAACAGTTGCTCTGGGATCCCTATATAAATTCAACATCCAATTCCTGAATTTGACTCTGAATCTGAATTTGTCTAGAGTGGAATCCAGAAAAATCCAGTCTAGGTGGTCTGATGCTTTTTCAGCATCTAAGGCCATCACAGCTCTGAGTGCATTAGGTTGGAGTGCCTCTGAGTTAGACAGAACATTCAACAGCAGTCTAATGTTGTCTTGGATATGTCGGCCAGGAATGAAGCCAGTTTGATCCCTGTGGACTAGTTCTGGGATGTACTCTTGGAGTCGCATACTCAGAACTTTAACAAAGATTTTTGCATCCTGGTTGATTAAGAAAATTGGGCGGTAACTTCCACAATCTGTTGGGTCCTTGCCCTCTTTCAGGATGAGAGTAATCACTGCTTCAAAAAGTATAAGGAATCACAGAAGAAGCACGACAGGGAACTGTATCAATTAAAGCAGAAAGAAATGGGGAAGGCAGTCAGAATAGCAAAGGCCCAAACCGAAGAAAACATCGCTAACTCAGTTAAGGGGGATAAAACCTTTTATAGGTACATTACGGAGCATAGAAAAGTTAAGGGAGGAATAGTGAAGATTAATAAAGGAGAGGGGAGGTGGGCAGAGGGAGACAGTGAAAAGGCGGAGATACTGAATGAATACTTTTGCGCAGTATTCACAAAGAAAGATGAGGAGGAGTTACCTGAACCAGACAATAGAAGCACTCTGAGTAGGGGGGTTGACACCAGTCTATTTACAGAAGAAAGAGCCCTGAAAGAACTCCTAAAACTCAAGGTGGACAAAGCAATGGGGCATGACGGGATTCACCCCAGAATCCTAAAAGAACTAAGGGAGGACCTAGTGACACCACTGACCACACTTTTTAACAAATCATGGGAGGATGGGGTGGTACCTGGGGACTGGAAGAGGGCAGATGTGATTCCCCTTCACAAAAGTGGGAGCAAGACAGAAGCAGGAAACTACAGACCTGTAAGTTTGACTTCAGTGGTAGGGAAAATGATGGAATCACTTCTGAAAGAAATAATTGTTGAGTACCTAGAGGGCAGCGGGGCACAGGACCCAAAGCAGCATGGATTTACAGCGGGAAGGTCATGTCAGACAAATCTAATTGATTTCTTTGACTGGGTGACCAAAGTAATAGACCAGGGAGGGGCTGTGTATATGGCCTACCTAGACTTTAGCAAGGCATTTGACACAGTCCCGCACAAAAGACTAATAATCAAGCTAGCCAGCCTGGGAGTGGGTTCCAGGGTGGTAGCCTGGGTAGCAAACTGACTGCACAACAGGACACAGAAGGTAATAGTGAATGGAACACATTCCGAAGAAAGGGAGGTTACTAGTGGAGTACCTCAAGGCTCAGTACTGGGTCCAGTCCTCTTTACCATCTTTATAGGTAACATTGCAGAGGGTCTGGAGGGAAAGGTATGCCTCTTTGCAGATGACACAAAGATCTGTAACAGAGTTGATACACAAGGGGGGGTAGAAAGTGTGAGAAGTGACTTGGCAAGGTTGGAGGAATGGTCAGACATATGGCAACTTAGATTCAATGCAAAGAAGTGCAAAGTAATGCACCTGGGAAACAAAAACGCAGGAGAAGAGTCCACAATAGCAGGGGAGGTACTAGCAACAACAAAAATGGAAAGGGACTTGGGGGTCATTATATCAGATGACCTAAAGGTGGGTAAGCAATGTGAGAAGTCAGTAAGGAGAGCCAGAGGGATACTGGGATGCATAGGACATGGCATCACAAGTAGAAAAAGAGAAGTGGTTATCCCTCTGTACAGACAGTTGGTGAGACCCCATCTGGAATACTGTGTGCAGTTGTGGAGACCCCATCTACGCAAGGACATAGACAGGATGGAAGCAATCCAGAGAAGGGCAACTAAAATGGTGCAGGGTCTGCATCAGAAACCATATGAAGAGAGACTGAGAGAGCTTAATATGTATACCCTTGATGAAAGGAGGGACAGGGAGGACATGATAGAAACTTTTTAAGTACCTCAAGGGAATCAACAAAGTCCAGGATGGTACCATCTTTCAGAAAAAGAGATGTGTAAGAACAAGGGGGCACAATTTAAAGATAGAGGGGGGACGGCTCGGGTAATGTGAGGAAATTTTTTTTTCACGGAGAGAATAGTGGATGCATGGAACCGCCTTTCTGGGGAGGTTGTTGGGTCTAAAACAGAGGGGGAATTCAAACATGCATGGGACAGACATAAGGCAGTTGTAGTCGGGGGTTGCAGGAAGTAGGCAGTTGGTTAACTAGAATCTGCAGCTTATCCAATAGGAAGGGAAATGGGCAGACTGGGTGGGCCAAGTGGTCCTTATCTGTTGTCAAAGTCTATGTTTCACCCCATGAACGCGGGATTCCTCCCTCCTTGTGGGCAGCATTACACACCCTGGTTAGGAGCGGAACTATTACGGATGAAAAATGTGAGTAAAATTCTGCCACAAAACCATCCGGGCCTGGGGTCTTCCCTCTTTTAAGGTTTTTAATTACTCTTGTAACCTCCATTTCTGAGAAGGGAGCCTCAAATATCTAGGACTGTGCTTCTTTTAATTTGGGCAGAGTCATCGTTTGCAAGATGTTCTGTACTTGCCTAGTATGATCTTTCCACCTCTCCTGTGCATATAATTCAGAGTAATATTTGTAAAAACTATCAGCAGTCTGTACAGGGTCAGAGGACACTACCTGAGAGTCTGGCCTTTTAATTGTGGGGATGTATCTATCCGCTCCTTGCTTCCTTAACCTAAGGGCCAATAAGTGACTAGCTCTTCCTCCCCTCTCATAATATCTTTGTTTAGTGAACCTTAAGTCATTTTCTATTTTCTTTGACATCTCTTTGTTATAAGTTTTTCTGGGTTCCTTTAATTTAACTAGGGTGGATGAATCTCTTGTCTGTTTATGTTGAGCCTCCAGCTTAGAGATTTCAGCCAATAGTTTTGCTACCCTCTCTTGTTTACATCTATACTTGTATGAGACATAACTAATTATCTGTCCCCGAAGGACCGCTTTCAGGCCATCCCAAATAAATCTGATATGGGCGTCTTCTTCCCTATTATCTTGTAAATACCTCCGAATTGCCTCTTTAGTCTGATCAGTAAACAACTTATCATCATTGGCAGGTTTGTTATAACATAGCAAAATGGCTGCTGGGCTAAGCATGCTGCTGCTGTGCTACTGCCGTGTTAGAATGTTTTAAGTTAAATTTAAAGTTTATAGGTCATTATCGTTTATTGTTTTACTGTTTTTTTTTTCTTTTTATTTGCTTGTCTTATTCATTTTATCGAATTTTGCATTACGAGTAGCGTTACGAATAACAGTTTGGTGGAGTCGGTGGAGTTGGAGACGTTGGCCAAGTCGGGGAGCATTTATACCTTGAGGAGTCTGGAGGAAGGGAGGCTCTGGTTCACCGTTCGATATTTTGCTCCACTTCATCGTATTTATTATTTGGGTGTGGAGTGAATTCGAGGATTACTGTGACTGAAGTTTGGACCTTATTGGACCTTATTCCTCATCCCCTGTAGGAGTTTGGGGTCAAGGGAAGTGATTGCTCTGGTGACTAAATGCCTGAACCCCGAGTTGAACGGAGAGTAAACCGCGGGATGTTGGGGCCATCACTTATGTAGAGTAGCTGAGGGGTTTCTGGATGTAATTTGGATTTTATCCTCCATCCATTGTGAGACTCTGTGGGTTAATGGAAAGTATTTCCACGTGGCTGATGGGCCGGAGCGTTTTTCTCCTGAATCGATTTGATGAATGCTGAATAGAATGCGAGACTTGTCCTTCCACGGTGGATGTTCTATGGGACATTATTTAATATAGATCTTTATTGGAATCTCGATTTATTCGTAGTTCTCTTGACTTGGCTTTATTTGGGCTGTTTAGGATTTGTACTCTGTCCCTGATTACTGTCCTTGGAGATGTTACCTACGTTGGTCCACGCCTTTGTGTCCTCACATTTGGATTACTGCAACTCCCTGTATTTTGGGCTTTCTGGGGTTGAAATCTGCTGCCTTCAGCTAGTGCAGAACGCGGCAGCCTGGGTTCTGACTAGGACAAGTAGGTCCTGTCATATTACCCTAGTGCTGCGTGATTTGCACTGACTTCCTGTTCGGTGGCGGATTGCCTTTAAAGTCTGTTTACTGACTTTCAAAACCCTACATGATCAGGGTCCAGCCTATCTGAAAGACCTTCTGGCTCTTTACTGCTCTGGCCGATCGCTCCGCTCGGCCGACGAGGGGTTGCTAGAGATTCCAAGAGTGAGTCTAAAATCATCTGGTTGTAGAGCTTTTACCTTTGCTGCTCCCACTCTTTGGAATTCTCTACCCTGCCGGTTACGAGACTGCACCTCCGTGGAGGAATTTAAGAGGGGCCTAAAAACTTATTGTTATCAAATTGCTTTTTAGGAATTTTGACTGTGTTTTAGCGGCTGATTAGACTGTAGTTTTATCTGTGTTTTATATTAAATTATAATGCTTGATTTGTATTACCTGTTTGTATAGCGCCTTGAAAATTGAAAGGCGCTTTAAAAATAAAATTTGTTATTATTATGTAGCCCGGAGTCAGACCTCCAAGTCCCTTTACTACTTGTCCCCTTTCAACTCAGTTTAGCACTAGTCATTGCATGGTCCGAAAAGGTGACTGGGTGTATAGATATATCCGTTAAGAATGATGCATCCACCTGCCTCGTGTAAAATCTATCTAGCTGGAGTAAGATCCATCCGAGTCTGAGAAGAATGTGAAATCTTTTGTGTTTGGGTGTCTTTGCCTCCACGGATCTACCCAACCCCCCTCTGCTATTCGGGTTCTTAAAAGTCTGGAACATGACGCTCCCCCCACCCCGAAGAACTCTTGTCCAAAATTGCATTCTCAACACAATTCCAATCTCCCACCATTACTATCCTACCCGCTGGGAGGGAGTCCATTAGAGAGAAAAAGTGCCTAAAAAAAAAAGAGCCAGAGGGTGGTGTGGGAGCATATAGCGCCGCTAGGTGAATAGTATGACCCAAAAATATCCCTGAGATAATCACAAAGTGACCAGTCCCTGCCTTCTGTACCTTTTGTACTTTAAGCGCTAGGCTCCTACATATTAGAATGGCCACCCCAGCCCTAGATGCCTCTGGGTGTGAATCCGAATAGACTTCTCCTACCCACAATCTCCTCAATTTTAAGTGCTCTGCTGGGGACAACTTTGTCTCTTGAAGACAGGCCACATCACATTTGAGGCAGCCCAGCTCCTGTAGAAACCTAGCTCTTTTGACCACCCCATTAATCCCTTTAACATTACTGGATACTAATTTAAGAGAAGCCATGAAAAAGAACTTGACAGGGAAACCATCCTTCCAAATTCAACATTCACTGACAGTGCATTCCTGAAAATTACTCTTAAGTGTAGCTAAGTATTTGCCTGTAGAGGAAAAGGAAGAAAAGTCAAAGACAATCCGGAGAAGAACATATACCCCCCAGAACAATTAACCTTAGGAACCCCAACATCTTTCTATACGCTAGAACAAAACTTTGCCCGGCTAGACCCAACAGGGGTTTAAATAGTATAATGCCCAAAACTAGGCACAGTAGTTAAAAAAACCAAAATGATTACAGAACCCAGCAATAAAGGGCTAAAAGGAAGTGAGAGAAAAAAAAATTAAGGTACTAGTTAGACTCACTAAGTACCTATAAGCTCAAACAGAGCTTTAGCCCTGAGGGCTAAGTGGAAAACCTCAGACAGCTAGGGAATGTAGCCCTAGTCTATTAGGAGCAAAGCGCTGTTATGCACTAAGGGTTGGTCCCTGTGTTCAAGAGATCTAACCCCCTCCTAGCTCTAGTGCAGAAAGCGGACAGAGTGTAACACCCGAGCAGAAAGTTTATAACCAAAGTAAGATGTTCACCTTAAGCAATGAGCCATTGATACATACTTTATCCCAATCCATTGCCTCCAAATACATAATTCAGGTAATTTTGAATATTCACTTTTGCTTGTTTGACTGTGCTTCCCCCCCCATACACTACCAATGCCACATCTTAATAAGAACTGTGGAGCTCTGGAACATGGGGGGGCCCCTCCCTATCCGGCCGGGAGTCCACCTGAATATTAACTAGCCATGACTGCTCTCCCCATGTAAGGGGACCCTGGGGCAATGTGTATTGAGGAAGAAGAAGGGTATTGTTATTTCCCACTTTTCAAATTATTAAATAGAAATGTCCCTCCCCTGTATTTTGTTTTATCACTCCTATCCCTTTTTTTTGAGAGAAGTAAAGATGACAAGTCTCTCCCCCCCCAACCAGTCTTAGTAGAGGAGGCCTTTTCTTTGCAGTCTAGGGACAGCAAATAATGACAATTCCAGCAGGTAACAGTTTTAAATATATAATATAAAACGGATAGGCAAAACCTGACTTCAACTAAACATGCCATGAAATGAAATGGATGACTTAGCTCGAGTCTCGTTACCATAAGTCGACGTGCTCCTGTTAGAAAGGGGATTATGCCCGATTAGGAGGAAACACAAAGCTGTGCACCACCGGGATGGTGCAGCCTAGAAAAATGTATTGCCAGAAACGGGAGCTTGTATCGAAGAGGGCTGACTCTCCAAACCCATGTTAAATAAAAACAGCCCAATACTTAAAAAGTACAGTCTCCATCAATGGTTCCAAGACAGGAATTCCATTTGTAGTAAATCGGTATTCTCTGTAGAGGAAACTGTCAGTCATCTGCGTTACGATGAGTGTTCAGAAACAAACCAAGTTGGAATAACCTTGTCAGGGCTTTTGCAACCATTTGGTCATGTCAGCATGTAGAGAGAGAATCGCCTCATTCCTCTTGCAACCTGTCTGCTGTCTGGATCCTGGTGCATTCAACCATAACAACTCCTCAGTTTCCCTCTCCGCTTGTTCTTCATTCGTATCGGGGAGGGGGGAATCCCCTGAGCTGCAAGGTATGGGGTGGCTTGGAGAAGGGAGTCAAAAATCTTCGTACCTTCTTTATCCTGGACCCACAATTTAGCAGGATACCTAAGGTAGGCTTTGTGTCCCTTGTCTCGCAATGCTTTTACTACCACCGGAACTTTTTTTTGCGATTGGCTAGCATCTGTGGAGGGAAATCCTGGTCTACATAAACCTTTTGGCCGTCCAGGTTCAAATCTCTCTTTTCCCACGCTAACCTTAGGATTTTCTCTTTAGTGGTATAACAGAGAAATTTCACAATTATGGAACATGGGGGGGGGGCCTTGATTAGGCTTGGGGACTATTGCTCTGTGTGCTCTATCTCTGTATTGAAGGCCTCCCCCAGGTCCAGTTCCACCTTAAGCCAGGTCTCAATGTACTCCTCCATAGAAGGGGGTTCCATGGCCTCCGCGATGCCAAAAATGCAAATATTGTTTTGGCAGGCTCTTGCTTTGGTATCCTCTGCCCGTAAGGTCAGCTCTTTCTCCCTTCTGTGCAAATATGCCAAGGATATCCCAAAAGCCATGTGTTCTTGCTGTAAACCCTCCACATGTTTTTCCATTGATGCAGTACGGGTTTCCAGTCTTTTAAAATCCTTGTGAATGCCTGATATCTGAGCATCGATCCGATGTAGTATTTTGAGCATTCTGTGCCCATCAGCCTTCATAAAGGTGGAAGCATCTTCTGACCCCAAATCCTCCGATTCATCCCCCGATGCTGTGGAAATGGAAGAGCGGGATGGGACCGAGCTTATAGGCCTTGAAATATTACTGTTAGTTGTTAAAACTGTTGTTAACTAGGATCTGCAGCTTATCCATCAGGTAGGGAAATGGGCAGACTGGGTAGGCCAAGCGGTCCTTATCTGCCGTCAAATTCTATGTTTCTATGTTTCGGTGGCAAGTCTTTTCTTTGTACGCCCCATGGTGGCTTAATATCTGCAAGCCTTACCCTTATCCAAATGAGCTTGTGAAATTAAAAGATGGCGAATGATTAATTAATGATGTTGCCCGAGGTGCCAGAGTTCCATTTTAAGCTGCCATCTATCGCGTGACATCCCCACCAGGATTTTGGCGGTTGTCTTTGCCGTGTTGTTCTTAGTGGCAAAAAGCTTCCACCCACTTGGAAAACAAGTCTGTGACAACAAGTGCATACTGGTTCCTGCTGGAGTTGGTAAGAGGGCCAATGAAATCAACCTGTATCGCATTCCATGGTCCAGACTGCCTTTGGGGCAACAACTTAGCATTTTTCTTTACTGAAATTGGGTTGTTCTGAGCACACGCTATGCAGTTGTACACATAGAGTTCCATCTTTGACCATGCCAGGCCACCAGACGACTGTCTTAAGTCTCTGGAGGGTGTTTTCTGTCCCCTGGTGTCCACCAGTGGGAGTGTCACGAACCATATGAATGAATTCGGTTCACAGGAAGTTTGGTGCAACCCACAACTTGTCACCTGTATCCTGTTTTTGATTACAGATGAGCTTCTGATTATTGGACAAGTGTATATTTTCCAAGTGCCTCATGTAGGGACTGCCAACAGGCAATGGCTGTTCAGTTCCTTTGTCTAGGAATTTGAACAGATCTCTGAGTTCTGGATCTGCTTTTTGTGCAGCAGACCAGTCTAGTGGAGGTTCTGGTACTGGTTTCTTGGTGGCAGCAATTATAGATGTCACAATTGCTGCTATGCACTGTGGGTGAGTAATTGTCCATGTCTCCCCCTTCTCGAGCACCTGCTTTTGCAAGCAAGTCTGCTCACTCATTGTACTCATGGTAAGGGTCAGATTTGCAGTGAGCCTTTACCTTGTGAATGTACAACTTATGAGTGAACTTCTGTGTCAATGTGTGTATATACACAAACAACTCCCTGTATGTGACAGGAGTACCATCAGAAGATGTAAAGTTGTTCTTCTGCCAAAAAGGGAAAGAACTCTGTGAGTGAGGAACATACCCAGTTGGAGTCTGCAAATACGATGGCATCCTTGTCACCATGAGGCATGATCTCCAATGCACAGGCCACAGCTGCCAGTTCGGCATACTGTGAGGAGACCACAGTGCACTTCCTGGAAATGCGTCTGAAGTCACCTTCATGGTCCAAAATGAGCACTCCAAGCCCCTGCTACCTGCTCTCCATCCATATAGGATGCAGAGCCATCTGTAAAGATGCAGAACATTGTTTTGTCCTTCAGGACCTCAGGTGTAGTAGGCAGAAATGGTCCTGGGTCAGGTAGGTCAGGTGGTTGGAGAGCACAGTCATGGGGTGTACCTGTGTAGAGTAGGCCATGGGCCATAATTGAAGGCATTTTGGCAGGCAGTACTTTGATGTCTCTGTCTTGTAGGAACAAAGATCAATGTGTCAGTCTGGTGTTGGAGACTGATCCATCTTTTACCTTGTCTGAAAGCAAAAAGTTAGTTGGAGTGTGACAGGTATTCAAGATGATAGGGGCATACCCAATGATGTACAGAAAATGTCTGACAGCCTAGATGGTTGCCAAGAGTGTCCTTTTGCAGAGCCTGTATTTTCTCTCTACTGGGGATAGCATCTGAGATACATAGGCAATGGGTCTGAAATACCCATTGTACTTTTGTGCCAGCACAGCAGACATGGCCACATCAGAGGTGGCAGTTTCCAAATGGAAAGGTAGTCTTGGGTTAGGGTTGATCAGTGCTGGGGCTGAGGCTAAGGCTTGTTTGAGCTGTGCTACAGCGTCAGTGTGTGTGTGGGGCCCCATGTCCATGGACATCCTTTTTCAATAGCTTGTACAGGGGAGCAGCCTTCAAGGTAAAATCAGGGATGAAATCCTTGGAGTAGTTTAACATTCCTAGGAAGCATCTCAATGTTGCCACACTTGTAGGAAGTGGTCAATCTTATAGACCCTGGATCTTCTTGACAACTGGGCTCCTCCCTTGGTCTGTAATGTGTAGGCTAAGGAAAATGACCTCTTTTTTACAGAGTTGTGCTTTAGAGGGGTTACACTTGAGGCCTGCTCTCCTGAGGAGAGTCAGGAGTTCATCTAGAAGGGCCAAATGTTCTTTCTTGGTGGAGGTTGTTAGAAGCAAGTCATCCACGTACTGCAGGTGACACTGGGGTGTGCAAACCCCCTGCAGGGCATCCATCATATGTAGATGGAAGAGGGAAGGGCTATTGTGGAAGCCCTGATGCAGACAGGTCCAGGTGTACTGGCGCCCATCAAATGTGAAAGCAAAAATATTGGCTTTCCTGTGCTAATGGTAGTGACCAAAACCCATTAGGGATGTCCAGAGCTGAGAACCACTTTTTGTCAGGTGTCAACAGCTTGAGCACATCAGGGGCTGATGCCACAGTTGGAGCACAGCTGTGGGTTACTTGATTAAGTTTCCTGTAGTCAGTTGTAAGTCTCCAAGCTCCATTCGACTTTTTCACCGGCCAAATGGGCGAATTGACAGTAGAGACACAAGTCCTAATCACAACTTGTTGTAGTAGTGACTGGATGGTCTCCCTCAATGAGGGCAAGGCTTCAGCAGGAAATGGATACTGCTTTTGCCTCACAGGGTTGGGTCCTGGGATCTCAATGGTGGTGTGCATCATACCACAATCATGCTTGTTGGTAGCAAACACATCAGTGTGTTTCTGTAACAAAGGAGCAAGTTCAGAAAATAAGTTGTGACTTTTAAACAGAGCCATGATGTCATACTCCATGTTGTTATGGGAGATGGCTGCCACTGCATGTGAGTCTGGTATAGTGACAGCATGACATTGTCCTTTGATCTGTAGCAATAACATGTTAGCTAGGTCCATCACACAGCCATGCTATGCAAGGATTTCAATTCCCAGTATACTGAGGCCAAAGACAGAATTAGTTTTGAGATGGCCTACCTGCACAGGCAGAGACACAGATTGATAAGTTTGTAATTGGGTGCCATCTACACCCTGTGCACTGGTCTTCCAGCTGGTGACCAGGCAGACATTGCTGGGATCTCATCATGGAGAACAGACTTGGCTGCTTCTGTATCCAGAAGCATGTCTAGTTGGCGGCCCCCGACCGTGGCCCTTACACAAGGCCATCCGTTTGTGTCAACAAGCAAGTCACTCACAATCCAGACTGGGGCCTGTAATTGTCAATCTGAGCAGTTCACAGATTCCTCTTCATCCTCCTGTCCCTGCACTCTGAGGCCTGCAGGAGCCTGGTGTGCCTCCTCTCGGTGCTTCACAGGACACGAATACTGTACCTGTGACGTCAGGGCCGAAATTTCAAATTGTTCAATTGGCGGTTCCCGAATCACCACATCGGCCTGGCCAGTGCCCGATACAATGAAAGGGTTTTTTCCTCGGCTGCTCGTTTGTTCAGTAGCCAAAGGCCTAAAAGAGTTGGTACTGCTAGCCGGTGCCAGGGCCACCACGGTGTGTGTGGATGCGGCCTCCTTCTCAGCACAGGCCTCCTCCAGCTGTTTCCGAAGGGTTTCATTCTTGTCCTTAAGGGTCTGATAGCTGGGCCCGTTATGGTACTTGCCATCAGAATTTGAGTTTTTCCAGTTCTTGTTATTGTTCTAATTCTGGTTATTCTTATAGTTCCGGTTCCCCTTCCCCCACCCCGTGCGACTGCTTGTCTTCAGAAGGGGCTGCCTGGTTGACATTGTGGCCTTCCACTACATAGTGGGTGGGAGTGGAGCTCACCGCAGTGACTTGGGCCGGGGAGTCCTGGGCCATCAGAGTTTGAATGGCGGAAGCTTTGGTGTTTTTACCGTAAGCAAGGTTACGGAGGTAGACCTGAAAGGCTCGTTCCATCTTTGCGAGGATCTCCTCAAAGGTGTTAGTCTGCGGGTAAACGTTGAGTTCAACTTTTTCCCGGAGAGCCGGAGTCATTTTACGGATGTACAGATCCTTGTACTCAATTTGGCTTTTGTTAGCGACTTCTTCCGTGAGGCCCTTGCCGGCCTTGTAGGCAAGCCACAACCGTTGGTGATAAGCCACTGGGCTTTCCTTCATGTTTTGCTTGACCTTGTAAGCCAAGCGTGCTCCAGCGATACCTGGGGAGTTGGCAGCAAGTAGCGCCTGTGAGATATTATTGAAAGCAAGCGTGTTGCTGTTGCAAACTGCTTCTGGGAGTTTGGCCCAGAGGGTAGGCTCGATGGTTTGTCTAAGAACTTGAACTTGGTACTCGGGTTGGAGAGAGAGCTTCTCACAAAAGGAGTGCACCTTTTCCAAATGGCAACTGAGGTTATCAGTTGGGCCCATCTGTCCAATGCCTTGAGAAATTTGCTGAACCGAATGAGTGATCTGTAGGGGATTAGTAGTGGGTGTGCAGGGAATGGAATCCACACGACCCAACACACTGAGAAGGGCAGCTTCCGCTGCCACATCAGTGACTGCTTTGAACTCATTGGCCTGTGTTACAGTGAGTTCAAACATGTGATTAGTTCGTTGTTGGATAGATGACTGTCCGTCTGTTCCAAGTCTGGTTAGTACATCTTGTACAATGCAGTGCACTTCCATATTATCTTCCCTGGAGAGGGGAGTCAATGGAAGCAGGCTCCTACTCGGAGGTGGTGGGCCTCCCATATCATGGGGGCCACCATGTTTGTTGTGACATGGCAGTGTAGAAGGCATGCCGACGTGACAAGATGGTGGGCTAACGTGGCCAGTAGGCAGGCCAACGTGGCCTCCACCCTGGGAATGGCTACTGGTAAAGGCCACCGCCCTGTAGGGTGGAGCCCTGGACATAATGAGGCAGCCTATGTCCTAGTAATCAGAGTCATCATCACCTGATGATGTGATGTCAGTGGGTGTGTACTGGAAGCCATTCATGGCTTTTTCATGCTCAGCGAGACTATCTCTCTGATGGCACAGTTTTGCCATCTTGTCTTTACATTTCCTGTGACAAACTTTTGCAATGCCCTGCTCAATACCTTTCTCAACCTCACACTGCAATACTCCAGTATGCAGCGCCCAATTTGATGTTTTCCCTAAGCTTTGTCTAGCTCATTCATCAATCTCACATTCTCTTCCTTCAGTTCAACATTATCCTCTCTCAAACTTTCATTCGTATCACTCAAAATGTCATTCAAATAAGATAACTGTTTCTTATCACATTTCATCCTTTCATTGTCGTCTTTTAACATACACAATTCATGCTCAGAGTCTTGAGCAGTACAGTGCAACAGTCTGTTGTTCTGGCCACGGAGTGACTGTGTCTCCTTCGCTAGCTTCTGTTCCTTTTTCAGCAACTCCAATGCCTGCAAGCCCATTTCCTTTTTTAGAGACGTGTTTTGTAGTTCAAGGGAGGCGTGTTGTGCTAGCAAACTTTCTACAGCTGTATGTAAAACTGCAACCAAGAGACCTTTGGTGTGGTACTTCTTGGCTTTTTGCTTGGACTTGAGATATTGTTTGGAGATCGCAAGGAAGGGGTCGTCAGCTGATCTCATGTCCAGCGCAAAATCTGTCCATCCTCCATGGGAGATGAGGTAGTTAGAGACATCGAGTTTCAGTTCTGTGGACACTTCATGCATAACAAACAAGGGGGAAAACAGACAAAGAAAGCAGTCGAAAGACTTGACTTAAATCCTTGGCTCCATCACCCAACGGCTTTCCTGTCCCAAGTGGGAAAACGGTGGAGCCAAGGCGGTACGCTGCTACTCGCAGAGGGAGTATACCAGTGGTTCGGTGTGGGTCTGCCACACCTGATACCAAAATGGAACAAGTCCATAAGGGAACAACCACAGTAAGTTCGAGAAGGACCAAGTGGGCTAAAATGCACCACACTACTCGACATTCAGTTCTAGGAACTCAAATGGAATTCTCATGTTGTACATTCCAACCTGCAAACGGTCACCAAATGTAACTTGGTAATAAAATTACCTTTCTTAGGTTCTTGTTGGAACTGCACAAAAGTGAAGAAACGACAGACAAGTGGTGTCCAGCACATAAAGTGATTTATTTCTGGTATTTAAAGCAGGCTTACAACCAAACACCATGATAAACACTGAGAGAACACCTCCAATCTGTCTTACCTGTATGCAGCAGTATGTCTCTTCTCAGAGAGAAAGTGCAATGCAAAGGGTCTTATATCCCTGATAATTATCATGGAAACTACCAAAAAGATATACATAAACCTCATTATTGGTCAGTGGCAAATGGCCTGACTTCTCACTAGCCTGGAAAGCATGCTGAGCTAGCAAAAGTAGCAGATAGTGAAACAATGGGCCTGTATCTCATGAAGGACACTTGTGGTTACATGTGTAATATTCTTGCTGTTGCAGTTCTGCACTATAACTAAAGATGGCAGCATTGCCTATCTAATCATTATACAATAGTGTTAATAGAGGTGTCTCCCAAGTGGTACAATCAGGATATTAGCAAATGCATTATGATTCTCAGTAGAAATACAGTAGAACTCAGATTCTGACACTTATGCTTATACGATAAGTGCCTGTGCCATAAGTATTACTGTTTGTGAGGTAGGGGGCCAATCAGGGGTGCTGGTCCATAGATAACACCATAATGTGTGTAGACGAGTTCAAAAGATGTAAAGAGGGTCTAGAGACAGAATATAGAGGAGAGGGCTTAAAGGGCACCCTTGCCTTATCCCTCTGCCTATCACACACTTGGTCCCCATCCAGCCATTTATATGTGGAGTAACTCTAGCCTTTGTATAACAAGCCTGTTCTTATGATATGAATTGCTGGGGAATCCCATAGGCAGACATTGTTTCCCATAAGTATTTGTGAGAGACCTGATCAAAGGCCTTCGATTGGTCTAACGTGACTAGTAAACAAACAATTCTCCTGAGTTTCCTTTTTCCATGATTTTCCTGAGCAGGATTAAACTGTCCATTATTCTTCATACAGGGACTGAACAAGTTTGGAATGGATGAATAATGTCGGGAAGCACAAAAGCCAATCTGTTACTTAATAATTTTATAAAAATCTTAAAATCCGAATTTAAGAGTGTAATATGTCTCCATTTCATTAGATCTGTAGGGGTACCTGTTTTTATGCAAAAGAAGAACTAGACCTGTGTACATGCTGTCTGGAAGGTCTTTTGAAAGTAGCATTGCATTAAAAACACCAACCATTTCATCCTGTAGTTTTGAAAAGATGAAAGAATACATTTAATTTGGAAATCCATCCTGACCAGATGCTGATCCTATTTTTAAATTCTGTACTGTGCCCAAAACTTCCTGTTTAGTAATAGGTTGGGTTAGTGGTGTTGTGTGAAATTCGGACATTTGAGGTACTGCACATTCTTTTAACCATTCCAAAAAAATCTGATCTTGGGTATTGCTCCGAAAATATGCTCTTTATGTAGGAATCAATTTCTTTCTGCCTTATCTGTGAGCAAAATCCCCCCGGGCTCTGTAAAGTAGTTATTAGGGTTTTCTCCCTTTGTGATTTAGAAAATTTAAAAGGGTTTACATTATCTTGTTTCCCCTGTGTTCCAAAACGTTGCTCCATCTGTAAAGATTTTAGTCTATCATATTGTAAATCTGTCATTTTTGTTCTAATGTCATGTATTTGTTTTGCCAAATTTTTCCTACTTTCATTTTGTTGTGAAATCAAGAGTCATTTGGTTATGCAAGTTTTTATATGTATCTTTTTTGGTTTACCTATAGCGCTTCGACAGCGCTTGCGCCGACATCCCCTACAGCGACAGCTACAATGCCAACCGTCAGCATTGTAGCTACGGGATGTCAGCACTCACAATCGGGGGTGGAGGAGCAATCGCCCAGCGAGGCAGTCCCGATCGGCACACTGTCCACCACAGTGACGGGCAGATTTTGCCCAATTCCTGCCGCTGTGGTGGTGTTCACCGTCGAGGTTTCGCTGTGGTGACAGTACACCGTCTTTTTTTGGGTGCTATTTAATTACCTATTTTTTTGAAAGTATTCCCTGATGTCTTATTTGCATCATCCCACCAAGCCAAAGGGGAATTGTATAAGAAGACGACTGTCATGAAACTAGAACATTTTCATAACCTTGATGTACAGTATCAATTGATTTTTTTCAGTAGTTCCAAATACATATGCCAATAACCTGGCTGATGGGGCATTTGGGAAAAATGTGCCAGTGTCATGCATAACATGCCATGGTCAGATGATACCACTGGTTGAACTTTAGTCACTTCATCTTCCAGTGCTGGAGGAAAAACAATCAATCTTAGTGCAATAGAGCCCCTAAAATATGTCTTATCTACTGGCTTATATAATAGGGTGAACACATCTACCAATCCAGTGAGTTCTGATAAAGCATTTAAAAAAATAACATCACAAAAGGTTTTGGATGTACTCAAACCCCTATCAGAGAGAAATCTGCTACAATTGAAGTCCCCACCAAACAACACTTATCTAGCTGTAAACAGATATGGCTGAATAATTTGCAATAATTCTATCCGACCTGCCCTTGTCTGGGGAGCGTAGATGTTAATCAGTCTAAAATCCATATTATTCAACTTAACATCTAATAGTAGAGCCCTCCCGGGAAAAATATCTACCATCTGGGTAACCTGAGCCTGTGAGTTATTAATACAAATACCCACCCCGTTACATAACTCCTCTCCGATTGACCAGTATGCTTCCCCCATAACCAGGCTAAACTAGCTTTTTGTATATCTATTTTTAATTTATTTTATTTTATTCTTTTGGTGACCAGGTAAGGCCCACTAGGCACAAGTGCCTGTTTTCTGGGGTGACCTGGGAGCACTGAGTGGTTAAGTGACTTGCTCAGAGTCACACAGTATGCAAGTGGAGGTTGTGGGAATCAAACCCAGGTTTACTGGATGTACCAAGCTCATTCATAGCTCATTACTCTAATCTCTAGGCTATACTGCCAGTCAGCTATTTGTGAATGAAGTCTAGTATCCTAGAAAAAAAACAAAATCATAGGGACGTGCATTAAACTGGGCAAAAGTCGAAAGGTGTTTTCTTTATGATTTTAAGCGTTGGCATTCAGGGAGGCCACAGTTAGGTTATATAAAGGGCTCTTCATCAGAAGTTAAAGGTCACATATTGTATGGGTTTCTTGTTGCTAGCCCTAGTTCCCATTCTTCTTTTTCGAGTTTTATATTGCAGGTAACTTATGTGGATTCCATATCTGAGATCACCTGTCTCCGAGAGAAAGCACGAGAAGCAGTGTCAAAGTCAATGTCAGTGTCTCCCCAGTTTAGAACTTCATATCTGTTCTGAACTGGCATTTTCCCTTGTGGTGGCCCAGATTTGGGCTTCGCCTTCTCTTTTCCTTTACCCTTTACTGTTCGGAAGGTATTTTTTTCTGGGTGGGGTGGGGGAGGCATTGTGTCCACTGAGGGAACTATTTCCTCCATCTGTTGGGGTGGTAATTGATGGGGTGGAAGCTCCTGCTCCCGAGGTGAGGGCACAGAATCCTGTAAAGTACCACCTGTCTGTTGGGGCCTAGTCTGTGTAGGTATTACAGTTTGAGGGGCTGTAATTGGCCTTGAAGGTCGAGTGTGTCCAGCTGAATTTGCTGCTTTATTACTATAATAGTCCTGCACCCCAAAGTTCGCATCAGAGGTATTGTGTGCAGCCAACTGACACTCAAAAAAGGAGTGCTCTTCCTCCTTGCAGATGTTGCATTTCAGTCGCTGTCTGCAATGGAAGCAGGTGAGCCCAATTTCCCCACATTGTATGCATTTCATGACTTCACATGTCCTACTGAGATGCTGTGCTGAGCCACATTTGTAACAGTGATGGGCTGGCTTGGATAAAAAATAAAGCCCTTGTCCCGGCCTAGATAAAAGCACTTTGGTAGGTGTTGTATCTCTGACAAAGTCTGATGAAGTTTTACCTTGATGCTTCATCCCCCCATTCCAGAACCCTTCTGAATCCAAAATGTGTTCTGGGTTGCCCTGAATTGAGCACTTTTTCTCTAACCAATACAAGATATTGGTTATGTTGACTCCCTCATTTCTGAATAGCACTATGATCACTTTGAAAGTTTGTTTAGCTAGAGGAATTGCCTGAAATGGGACCCAAATTGGATTTTTTTTTAATCTAGCATATTTCGCCCAAACTCCATCTAAAATATCTGGTGTCTGAAAACTGATATCAAAGGTTGTTTCCCCTGGGGTATGAATAAAAGCATATACCTCTGCCAGGGAAAACTCTAATGATTGTTTTAGCAGAGTTTTTCCAACATAAAATCTGTCAGGTAGTTCTTGTATATCCCCCAAAAAGCAGAGCAGAACTGCATTCCACCTTTTAGCCAGCTCCACAGGTTTATGGACAAGACTAGTATAAGTAGGTGCCTCCGCTATGTTTGGGTTTTCAGTAGTGGGATTTATTTGGGGTTCAACAGGCAGACCCATGTGCTCTGCCCCATTGTGCGCTACTGGTATAACTTCAGACAAGCTGGAGGGTGCATTACAAAATTCCTCCCGAACAGGAGTTGCCAGAGGTGAAAAACTTAAAGAACTTGCCGGTGTAATTTTTGGTAGTGATGGAGATTCCAACCACAATTCTTCGGGAGGAGCTCGTGCACGTGCACAAAGCTGCCTTACTAGTACCTGCAAGTGGTATCACTGGATCAGGTAAACACAGACCTGGCACTGACTGAATCCAGCCTGCTTCCTATCGGGCTATTTCTGGCAGCCAAGCAGTCTTATTTTATGCTGGAACCATCAGCTCCATTGCTACAGGTACTGCCTCCGGAGTATCTGAGTTCTGTGCAGCCACTTTGAAGAAGAAAAGCTTCTGAGATTTCTCTGGTGTATTACCCGGAAAGATCCTTGCAATCCGCTTATGTTTTTCGCTTCCTCTGTCTGAGAAGTAACCTTTTGCACAGCTTCTTCTGCCACAGCAATCTGCTGCTGTAACAATAATTTTGGTACCTCAAGATCCATTTGTAAGCCATCTGTGTCTTCTGCTGCCTCATCCAATGGGATTTCCATTGGTGCTTGCTCACTTGCATGTGACTGTGATGCTGTCATTTGTTTTATCTGTAATTACCATTTCCTCTGTCTCAAGTATGGGAATGGGTGCAGCTCCTGCAAACCCCTATGGTGCCTCCATCTCCTTCTCCCTCCATCTCAGTACTGACATCCTCCATGCTGCTCACCAGAAGCAGCTCCCCCTGCAGCAAAGAGCAGGAGAATTTTATTGGCAAGAAAATACATTTAGGCAACATAAATCATATGGCTAATACTTTCATCAAAGAAAAACAGAATCAGCTGGTTTCAATTCCAAAAGGTTACAAGCACAAAATGAAAAGCCCTCTTCTGTACATTTCTCTTCATGTCATACCTCCTAAGAATGTTTAGTATTCAGAAACCAAGTGCATTCATTCCAGTATGACTGAAAAGCAGAAATGTGAATCCGATTTTTCTCAGAGTGATAAACCGAGGATAACCCAGATGTTATCTGTATTAAAACCTGTGCATCAGTAAATACTTTTTGTTGCAACAAAAGGGCACACCTAGCTTGCCACACGTAGAATCTACACATCCCAAATGTTAACCTCAAAGTACTGCGGTGGAATTTAGATAACCTAGGGGAAAAAAGACCCGACACCAGCATATTGTATGTGACCGGGGAGATACACTTATCCTCCCATGTACTTGCAAAAAAAGCCCAAAAGGTATGGGCAAAAGGACAAAGCAGGAAAAAGTGTCCCATGGTCTCTACAATTCCCACGCGCGTGGGATGAAGACACATGCTTTCTTTCACCACTTTGTGTTTATGAGAGTTCCCCACCCCCAGGCCTGTGACAGGAAATATCCTAATATTTCAAAGGGATTCTTTTATCTGTTAGTTGTTTGAAAATTTCGTGTGAATGTTCAGCATTGTCTCCCACTATTTGAGGAATTTCAAAAAAATGATCCCACAAGATAGATGAATAATATTTTTTCCTAGTGTTCAGAACTATGAACCGAGTCAATAATTTCCATTGTCTGTTTCTTAAAAATGGGAAAGATATTTAGGTAAATTAAAGGTTTTCAGGTATGTGGTACTCACAAAAGGGTCCATATTCCATTTGAACTGGACCACTGTGATCCATCTAGAAAATAAACCAAACCAAAAGGAAAATTTGCCTTTCAAAATTGGGTATATGTTCCAACAGGCAAAAATACTATGAAAGAACACCACAGGATGGAGCGTTCTAACTCCCTCATAACAATAATCATGATATAAAACATTCCTTTTGATGGGGTTAAGCCTGCTCCTTCCAAATCCTTGGAAAAACACATTCATAACCTTAGCTTCCATAACGAAGGAAGTAGGGAAAATGTGTGCTGGATATAAAAATAGTGGAAGTATTAAGGTTTTCAATAGAAGAACTCGTTTACGTTTGGAGATAGTGTGTTGCTTCCAGGTATTTATTGATCCTGCAGCTTTTGAGAGAGTCAGATCCCAGTTCAAAGCAGCGTCATCTGGACTCTCAAAGGTTAAGCCTAGAATTTTAACAGGGGCAGCAGAGATAGGAATATTCACCACAGACCAGTATTGTCTAGTATTCATTAATGGGTTTAAACAGAGTCCAGCACTCTTATGGTAGTATTTCACTTTTGACCTGGACAGTTGCTCACATTTAGAGAGTAGAGGAGTCAACGCCGTCTTGGAAATTTGAGAAGTGGTACACATACAGATCATCTGCATAAGCACAAACTGATGGGCCTTCTTGGTCATTTGAAAGACGTACTCAAGGTATTGAAGCACTGATCATTATTTTCCTAAGTAGGGGCTCTATTTAAAAGACATCAAAAACTCGTGGCACAGCAAGGACTCTCACAAACCCAAAATGCAGTTACTTCTGGGTGCGCTTACATAGCGACCATGTGAGCGGTCATCATCAGAGCATGAGTATACTTTTGTTTAACTACTTGGCTGACGCTATGCCTACACTGTGGCATTCGAGCATACTAGATATGGACTCGGGAACATTTTTCTGACCTGGTTTCCTTTGTACTTGTACTTTTTCCTACAATGGGTGAGAATATGCTCTTTTTTGCCATGTGTTTTTACTACAATGTTATATTTATTATAATAAAGGAGATTTAGATGTGAACATTTCTTGTTCAGAAATCCCTTTTTTTACACAATTGTGCTGACCTCCAAACAGACTTTGGTCTTTTTCTTTTGCAACTTTGTCTCAGCTCTGAGGTATTAAGTGCACACCCCTGTTATTAGGAGCCCCCTTCAGACATGGTTGGTCTGAAAATATTTTTTTCTTTGTATATGGTATGCTTCTAACACATGGTACAAGTAATTATGGTCTACACGGTCAACGGCTTTCTCCTGGTCCAATGATAACACCAGTCCAGGGGATTGCATACGTGCCCCACCAGTTACCAAGTCTCTTAATAGGATGAGGTTATGAAACATCGATCTTCCTGTTATGGCACAAGTTTGCTCAGGAGAAGTTTCAAGAGGTACTGCTAGAGATAATCGTTTCATTAAGATGGATGCCAGAATTGCATAGCCAACATTTAACAGATTAATAGGCCTCCAGTTTGTCAGATCATGTCTTTCACCTTTCTTGAAGAGTAGTATAAATAAGGAGCGAGCCATTTGGCTTAGTAACGTGTGAATATGTAATATAGAGTTAAACACAACTGTCAAAATGGGGGCCATAAAGTAAGGAAATGTTTTATAGAATTCTGCCGTAAGGCCATCCATCTCAGGCAAAGACTGCAATTTTAGACTTTATAAAGCTTGAAAGGTTTCTTTCACTGTGATGCCCATTGTTCTAAGATCTCGGGTCAGCAAAGGAATTGTAGGAATTCCAAGCTTGGTTAGGTAGTTGGCAGCTGGAACTGCCCAAGATGGAGTACCAAATAAAGTTTCTAAAAACTTTTGAGAGGTCTCCAAAATCTCTCTAGGAGACCTATAAATTACATTCGGCAAGCAAGCAAGCAAGCAAACGTTATTTATAAAAAGCACCTTTCTAAAACTAAGGCACTTGTACACCACAATAAATAAATAAAATACATCAAAAAATAACAGATACAGCAAATTAAAAACCAATAAATACAGCAGTGGCACTGAAAATCAGGATAGGCTAAGCTGAATAAGAAGGTTTTAAGAACAACTTTAAAACTTTGGACGGTCAGGCAATCTCACACTCGACGAGGTAGAGAATTCCACAAGGTTGGGGCATACAGCTAAATGACCTAGCTCCAGATGGCTTTAAAGAGACCCTGGGAATCTCTAGCAATCCCTCGTCAGTGGATCGAAGGGAGTGGGGGGGACAGGAGGGGTGAAGGAGTTCTTGCAGATAACTGGATCCCTGGTTGTGTAGGGCCTTATAGCTCAGCAAACCGACCTTGAAGGTGATCTGCCACTGTACCGGCAACCAGTGCAGTCCACGGAGCACAGGCGTTATATTACTGGTCCTGGAGGTACCAGTCAACAGCCTGGCCTCCACATTTTGCACCAGCTGCAGGCAGCGGATATCAACCCCTGGTAGCCCTAGGTAAAGGGCATTGTAGTAGTCAAGGCTGGAGGTAACAAAGGCATGGACCAAAGTTGGAAGGTCATCGGAAGGAACCAGGTGCTTCACCCAGGCAATATTCCTCAGATGGTAGAAAGAGGTTTTGACAACTGCCGACACCTGAGATTTAAGGGTCAGGCAGTCATGAAAAATAATGCCCAGGTTCTGCATCCAGTGTGAGGTAGTTAGCTGAACACCCCCAAGCCATAGTCCTGAAGGTAATCCTGCCAACAAACCTGCCTCATGACGACCTGGGTCCACAACCAACATCTTAGTTTTTTCTGGGTTTAAGCACAGCCAGCTCACACTCATCCACTCCTGGATCTCGGCGAGACAGTTGTTAAAGACCAAAACAGCATCATCCTGACCAAGCACAAAGGACATGTACAGCCGAGTATCATCTGCATAGCAGTGAAAACTCAAGCCGTACTGCCTAATAATTGCTCCTAACAGCAGCATGAGGAGAAAATCATAGACATTATGGCTGGTCAAGTGATCATGCAGCTGCAACGCAACCACCTTCTTAGTAACCTTACCCACAAAGGGTAGGTTAGAGACAGGCCTGTAGTTTGCCAGACAGTCTAGGTTCAAGGAGGGCTTTTTAAGGAGTGGCTTCAGGGGCTCTGGAAAGATCCCCCTCTCTAAAGACATCCAGACTATCTCAGCAAGGACTGGGCTGATTTTATCCACACAGCATTCTAAGAGTCGTGTAGGACCCGGGTCCAAACTACAGTTGGTCGGTCGCAACAACTGGATGACCATCACAGTGTCATTAATTGTGGGTAGTCAGAAGTCACACCACACAAACTGGGTATCCGACATCTTCTGCTGACCACCACAACTCCCATTAGAGAGGGTCGAGGGGACACCGGACCTGAGTGTGGGAACCTTATCTGCAAAGAACTGAGCAAACTCCTCGCACCGCTCTTGTGAAAAAGCACTTACAGGCTGGAGACAGACTGGATTGCACAATCTGTCCACAGTCCTGAAGAGCTGGGCTGGTTGATTCTGTGCAGCAGCAATTTCCCTGGACAGGAATTCTGCCTTCTTACGGGTAATTGCTGATTGATAGACCCCATAATGGTCCATCAATCTAAGTCTGTCACACTCCAGGCCTGACTTCCGCCAATACCTCTCTAGCCTTCATCCCACTCTCCTCAACTCCCTCAAGGTCTCATCAAACCAGGGAGACCTGGGGTAAAGAGTGAGGGGATGAACATGAACAGGAGCAATGGAATCCAGGGCCCCCACCACCGCCTTATTATAGGCAAGTACCAGGTCCCCGGGATCCATGCATTCACTCGGTAAACCCGATAGGTCCAGCATCGCCATCAGACCATCAGGGGAAACACCTCTCAAAGGGCGGTACTGGACCATCTCTGTAGGGACCAGCCTACCCAGTGGTATGATGGTCAGACCACCCGACTGTTTCCACCACCAAGTCGGATATCTCCATCCCCAGGAGAAACATCGAGTCCAATGAATGACCACCAGTATGGGTCGAGGAGGAAATAACCTGTGTGAAACCCAGCAAAATCATTTGCTAGAGGAAGTCTTGACCAAATTGCGAGAGTTAATCGTCGACCCAGGCATTGAAATCCCCCAGGATCAGCTATCTGGGGGATCTCTATGTCAGGTTGACAGTGAAGTCTGCAACTTCCCACAGGAAAACATTCCCATCTCCTGGTGGACGGTAGATGAGAAGAATCCTGCACCCCACACCCTCACCCATGTTACGCTCAAAGGAGTTGGTGGTCCTCACTGGTACCTCCATCAGGTTCAGTTCCGATCTAAAGCAGAATACAACTCCCCTGCCCCTATGATCCAACCTCTGGCGGTGTATCATTGAGTAACTGGTTGGAATTACTGACGCCAAAACTGGACCAGCATTCCCATCCAGCCAGGTCTTGGTGATGCAAGCCAGGTCTGATGATCTAACAAGATACTCTATTATAGCGGTCTTGTTCTTAATAGACCTGGCATTACATAACACCACCTGAGTAGGATGAGTAATCGAGGAAGACTGTGTTACCTGCCTGCTGCAAGCAGAGCCCTTGGGTATGGGAACCAGACAGGGAGAACCCCTTTCCTGGACCCATTTTGCCTCAGGGCATCTCCTTCTCCCCACTCTCAATCCACCCACTCCTTTCTGTTCCCCCTTCAGGTCCAGCCCCATCTCCGTCCTCCTCCTACTAGTAACAATCCCCAGAGCCCGGCACCATCTATAAACCTCTGGGGATAACGGAGGACAGAAAAAAGGACGGAGGTCCCCAAACCTGGAGGGTGAATAATACCTGACCGTCACTACACCTTCCCAGCGCATCTCAACCACACTCTGTAGACACCCAAGATAAACAATCACAAAAATTACACAAATAATCCACACCACATTCAAACACCCAGCACCCACACACACACAACTACTCAAGCAACCTCTCAGACTCCCACGCCACACACCCACAAACACTCAAACTTAATACATAGTGCAAAAAAAAAATCTAAGATACTGTATATGCAAATTAAATCCAAAACAACTAGTCAAATGAAATTAAGTTACAGACTAAGGAGTAGCCACAACTGTCTCCAAAGGAACCGATTGTCATCTCTGGGAGCTCTCACCTCACCAGAGAAAAAAATACTGACTCTCCAACCTGTCTCACACCTAGGTCGGGGTACAGTAAACAGAATTATCATAAAATGTTCAACTCAAAATAGGGCACTCTCACTGCCCACCAGGTTCAGAGAATAAATAAAAGTCAGAACTGGGTCCAGTACTGCTTCCAATGTAGTATTGTGTACCCTCTCTTTACATCCTTTAAAAATGTCTAAAGCCGGCTTCCGACCTTGGGTGCCATACTGGGCCTCCATTTTCAGGGATTCTGCCCTATCCTATCCTATTGGTAGTCGATCTCTTTTTTTTTATTTTATGTGTTGAATATCTTTTAAGTCTAAAGTTGAAGTATGTGCAGCAGAGATTAGCTTGAGTAACAGTTGTCTTAACTGCAAATACTTGAAATAAGCCATCCAATGTTCGGTTTTGGACAATTTTTGAAAGTATATTTGAAATTCTAGTTTGCACTCTTGCCACCATTCCGTTACTGTGTCGTATGCCTCCATAATAGAGACTCAAGCTCTGATCAAGTTGCTACATTGAGCAGCAATTACAGAGTCCTACAACAAGGTGCTATTTAATTTTCGCCTGGTTTGTGGCCAAATGGACTCAGAGGTTGTATTCATAGAACACTTTAGAGATACTGCCATATGGTCAGAGGATTCACATGGCATAGTTACTGCTTGATAAATAGACAACTGGGGGGATTTGAAAAAAATAGTCGATACACTAGGCCGGAGAACCCCTAAAATAGGTTTTGTCCCCTTCCTGTTTTTTAACCAGATAACCCTCGACCAACCTAGCAGTGCTGATTATAGATTTCAGGCAGTTGGCATCACCCAAAAATTTTCTGAGTTGGCCCCACCCCAATCCTTAGGGGTGCAACTACAATTGAAATCTCCCCCAAAAATGACAGTTCTGGTCGTGTGCATATAAGGTTGTATCTTGCGAAACAAGGCAGAGCATAGGGCAATTCCCTGAGGGCCATAAACATCAATTAACCAAATTTTAAGAGAGTTTATTTCCACATCCAGTAAGAGGGCTTGACTAGGGCAAATATCTACTAATCTATGCACCTAAAAGTCGAATACCCCTAAGCAAAATGCCTACTCCATCACAAAGGTCTAGACCTTGTGACAAAAAGGATGCTCCTCCTTCCCTGGATTTCTGCATCCTGGATATTTCATGGAGTGTTTTTAATTGTGTGTCCTGGAGAAAAAAAATATTGTTTGGAAGATCTTTAAGAAGTTGTAGGGTGGCCAGCCTTTTCTTATAAGATTTGATGCTTATTTTAGCTTTAAACACATTTTGACATTTATTTAGCTTAGCCTACCCAGGTTTTTAAGCCATTATTGAACTGTAATTTATTGCTAGATTTTACTTGTTAATGTTTTAAATTTCTATTATTATTCTCATAGTATGTACAGGTGCCTTGGATTCAGAAAGGCACTTTTAAAAAAAATTAAAATTTTGATTGATTGATACTACAAACATTTAAAGTCAGGGAGTAAGAAGCTGACAACCCAGGAAGATCAAAATGAGAAAGAGAAACATCAGTCGGGGACTTTCCCCTGAGAGGAACTTCTTAAGCCTTGACGTTTCCCCAAACTAGAGCCCTCGTTCTGGGGGTAAGACAAAACCTCCATTTTAGATGATGCCAAGGAAGAGGCATCTGAAACCTCCCCCCTCATCTTCGGTGTCTCCCCAGTTTTTATGCTTAGATAGAGCAACAAATTTATTTCTAATGGCTGTAGGGTTATTAGGTGCATGTTTCTCAGCATTCTGTTTCCCCCCTTCCTCTGTGAGAGGGTTTCACTAACACCAGGGGAGACCTTTGCTCATAATTGGGGGGGGGGTGCATGTTGACTTCCATTGTCATAGGTGCCACCTGGATCTGGTCTACCTCTTGAAGTGGGGGGGAGGACACCCTAAGGGGGCCCAAGGGGGAAGGGGGAGGAGCTAGCACTGTGGGTGATTCTTGAACCTTGCACACCAGAGTAGAAGTGTGCAGGAGGGGTGAGAGGTCCGAAGCTCGGAACTCCTCAGTGGTTTGGTTAGTTTGAGCTAAGGAGGCCTGCACTTGGGATTCAGTGATCAGCTGCTCCTGGTTTTGGGGGGGCACGAGCTAGCTGATTGTGTTTTAGCCCATGGGCACTGTCTATAAGAATGCCCAGTCTCATCACACAGATTGCATCAGAATGGGTTCAGGCAGCCCAAACTAACATGTCCATATTCTAGATACAAATGGCAATGTGGTTTATCGCACACACTGCTCAAGTGCGTTCTAGCTCCACACTTATGACATGTGCGTGGCTGACTAGAATAGAAGCACAAGCCACGATGCCTCCCAATCAAAAAACTTCCCGGCAGATGTAAAATGCCTATATCATTTTGTTTTAACTGAACCTTAACCTTCCACCCTGTCGTCCAGACTAGATAGTCATCCAGAACTGGTTTTAGGTCTCTCAAGGATGTCGCATCTTTGTTTCAGCCAGTATTGCACATCTGCAGTACTCACCCCTTCACTCCGTAACAGCAGAGTCAGTGTTTTCACTGTTGGTTTAGTAAGAGGGATGGGGAAAAAGGGGGCCCAAAGCAGGTTGTCTTTAACCAAGGGATTTTTCTGCCAGAATTTCTTTAATGTGACTACATTTTTAAAGCTAAGATCATAGCTTTTCCCTTTACATGAATGAGAGCAAACAGTTCCTGTAGAAAAATTCCCATCATTTCTTTTAACGTAGTATGCAGTATTGTTCTGCATTCAGGTGCTGCCTGCATATCCTCATTAAATTTTAACCGCACAATATTCCTGTGCTGTGCAGGGTCCCCCACTTGCTGAAACAAATCAGACATTTGAAGAGGCCAGGACGTGGCTTGTGTAGAAAGTGAAGCTCAAGTAACTTCAGGTACTTCCCCAGATTGTCCAGTCTCTCGTTCAGTGGGAGTTTGTAAAGAATCACCTGTGTTTTCCTCTGCCTGTTGTCCATTCTCTGTGATGGTCGTTGGTTGCAACATAACTGTGTTTTCGGCTTTAGCTGTAGGCTGAAGGTCTGGATCATTTTTACACCCCTGAAAGTGTTTCTTTACTTTCTGCAATGGAGCAGACCCTGAGTCTGTCAGGATGCAAGCAGTATGTCCGTGAATTATGTTATCTGCTGAAACCGGGCCTGGTGACTTCCATCCATCCCCTGTATGGGTTTGCACCCAGCCTGCCGCTTCCAGTGCTTTTGCAGGGCTCCAAGTCAGATCCCCAGGCTCTTCCTGTACTTTACGGCCATGTCGCAGATTCAATGACGTGCGTGATTGTGGTTCAGACTCGGTGCATGAGACAGCAGCGGGAGGAAGCACACGGGAGACCTCAGTCTGCAAGGGGATAGTCCAGGTACCTGTTCAACCAGAGTCGGGTATAGTCGTTTCCACAGGTTCCTCTCTGGAGACCTCCTCCTGAATAAGAATAAGAAATATTTATGGGTTTTCATCACTCTACTTAGTACTTCCTCCGATATTCCTTCTTGGGCAAGATCTGCAGATACTGGCAAAGCTGCCACAGTGGTTCCACTTTCAAAGGGGCTCACCGTTTGTTTCTCAGCAACAGTTTGTCCATGTGTAAAGTTGCGACTGCCAATGCCAGCAGTCTTCTCAGCCACAGTACTTGTCATGATATTTTCAGAACTAGTTCTGTTATTAACAGCTGTTGGGGGTATAGCGCTGTCTTCCATTGCTCGTACTCCTCCACCTTCATCCTGTCTCACCTGGTGGTCAGCCATCTTGCAATGACTGACAAGGGGTCCCCCTACTGGCAGCAAAGAGTAGGGGAATTTCACCAATGTCCTGGCCAAATTTCCCCCATTCACTAAAAATACCACCAACAGCTTAATCTGGTTCAGTTTCAGTTGGTTACCATCTGTAGCACTCCCTGGTGACCCCTGAAAAAGAGATTTCTAGTCTCAGTGGGCCTACCTGGTCAACAAAATTCGATAAATAAATAAAATGATGGGGGTGTGTGAGATTTTGTATTCATTTGTTAATGTTTCCTCCTTTGAAATGTTGCCTGTTCCTGCCAAATGTGTATGGCTTCTCTTTACTCATTTGTATATACTGTATGTAATCTAAATGCAAATATATCCAAGTACCTCCTTATGTATTTAAAATCCTGTACCCTGTCCTCGGGTCGCACCTGGAAATGAACCTTGGCTCACTGTGCCTTTTCTGATTATCAAATGTTTAAATAAAAAAAAAAAAAAGTTAAAAAGTCCTGTAGTGCCAAATCGCCACTTATTTTGCATGAAGAGTACAAAAAACTAACAGCAGCAGTCTTGCCTGCTAGCTCAGCCCTCATAACACCGAGTTGTCATCGATTTAACATTCGTTAGGGTAAACTGGTGAATTGATTTATCCTTGGTAAATGGATGGCCAGTTCATCCATGTCTTTTCGACTGCACATTTGAACCTTTCCTGTCCTGTTCTTGTTAAGTGGCAGATTTCTCCACGTTTGCAATGAAATTAAGAGCCATTAACTATGTCTCATGTCCTTGCAGATACCAGAGACCTTTGAAGATGTTGCTGTTGATTTTTCCGAAGAGGAATGGAAGATGCTGAGCAAACAGGAGAAGAAGCTTCACAGGGAAGTGATGGTGCAGAATTATGAAAACATGGTGTCAGTAGGTAAGGACAGACACAGTGTCAGTAGTGGGGTCTTTATTATAAGGGGGATGAGCTTTGTGTTGTTAGGGGTTCTTTTATGTAGATGAGGAGTCCCAGTCCGATGCAAACTTCGAAACTGTTATTGCAGAACACAGTGTTAAACAATTAATGCACAGCTTGACATAAGAACATAAGAAAGGAGACCTCTCGGTCTATCAGGTCTGCTCATAATATTAAGGGATGTTTCCAGCTTCAGTTTACGTCTGTGTCCCCCCCTCCCCAGATTTCTGGTCATTATAAGGCCTCCTGACATTACTTTTTGCCCATCCAAAGCTCTTCTGAAGGCTCCCACTGACATTAAATCCACCACCTCGTGTGGCAGCTCATTCTATGCCATCACCACTCTTTCTATAAAAAAGTACTTCCTTATATCCCTCTTGAATCTGCCCTCTTCAGCTTAAGGCTGTGCCCTCTGGTGATGGTGGTGACCCTGTTATTGAATAGGCTCCCACAGTCCACTCTGTTAATTCCCCTTAAGTATTTGAACGTCTCAATCATATCCCCCCCTTCTGTCTACTCTCCTGTCTTCCAGAGTGTACATCCCTAGGTCCTCCAACCTCTCTGCATATGATCTGTGCTGTTCTTTTATCAATTTAGTCGCTCTCGTCTGTACCATTTCCATCAAGTTTATGTCTTTCTTCAGGTGTGGGTGCCAGTATCTTACTCCGTACTCCAAGTGAGGTTGGACCAATTACCTGTACAGCGGCAGAATAATCTCCCTCCTCCTACTGCTAATTGCCCTAGCAATGCACCCTAACATCCTATTGGCCTTTGCTGTAGCCTTTTTGCATTGAGTCGAGTACTTCAGGTCACTAGAAATTATTACCCCTAGATCCTTTTCCTCCTCCGATGGCGTAACCTGGACTTTTCCAATGTAGTACTCTGTTCTCGGGTTCTTCGCCCCTATGTGCATCACTTTTTACTTTTTGGCATTGAACCCGAACTGCCACATCGCTGCCCATCTCTCCAGTTTGGCTAGGTCTTCCCTTATCTCCCCTATCCCTTCTTGAGTGTCCACCCTCCTACAGAGTTTGGTGTCGTCAGCGAACATGCACAATTTTCCCTGAATGCCTTCCCCTATGTCCTAATAAAGATGTTAAACAACACCGGTCCCAATACCGACCCCTGCAGAACCACACTGTTGACCTCCTTTGTAGCCCCCCACTACCACCCGCTGTGTCCTGCTGCCCAGCCAGTTATCAACCCGTCTAACTAACCTTTCTCCCACCACTAAGTCCTTCAGCTTCGTGATCAGCCTTCTGTGTGGTACAGAGTCAAAGGCCTTGCTAAAGTCCAGATATATAATATCCACTGCCTGGCCTTTATCTGCTGTCCTGGTGACCCAGTCAAAGAACTCGATTAAGCTCATTTGAAACAACCTGCTTGCCACGAACCCATGCTGTTTGCTATCCTGCAGACTATTTTCCTCTAGGAACTTGACCAAGCCCTCCTTCAATATTGTCTCCATTAGTTTGCACTCAATCAAGGTCAGGCTGACCGGCCTGTAGTTACCAGGGTCCTCCTTAGGGCCGCTCTTATGGGTTGGCACTACCTGTGTTATTCTTCATTCCTTTGGCACCACCGCTGTGTCAAGAGATCTATTGAACAGTATTGTCAGTGGGCCAGCTACCTTTTCTGCCATCTCTTTTAGTATCCTGGGGTGTATTCCATCAGGCTCCGGAGATTTATCTACCTTTAGATTCATGAGCCCCTCCCTCACCCTCTCTGTACTTTTGGTCCCTATTTGGTCCTCACCAGCCACCTTCCCACTCCTTGCACTGTGCAGTGCTGGCCTTTTCTTTCTTTGGTAAAGACAGAGCAGAAGTAATTGTTTAATATCTCTGCTTTTGCCCCGTCTTCCACCACTATGCATTCCCCTTTCTTCAGCCTAACTATGCAGTCCTTTTTGTCCCTTTTTTCCCTTGATGTATCAAAAGAAGGCCTTAGCCCCTTCTTTTATCCCTTCCACTATCTGGAGGTCCTTTTTTGCTTTTGCCTGTAATACCTCCCTTTTAGCTAGTTTAGCCAGCCTTTGGTACTCCTCCTCATCCTCTTCCCTCGCTGTTCTTTTACTTTTCTTGTATTGCTGCCCTTTTATCCTTTACAGCCTTAGCCACCTCCCTGCTGAATCAGCTAGGCAATCGAGTTCTGGCCCCTTTTCCCCTCATCTTTGTGCATCTGATTGTGGCCTTCTGTATGGCCCCTCTGATCACGTCCCACATCTCCTCCATGCCCAAGTTTTCCTCTGGGTTCCCAAAGTCCTTTTCGATAATTTCCCTCATTCTCTTAAAATTTACCATTTTGAAGTTTAGTGCTCTTGTCTTGGTGGGGATGTCTTCCTTACCCATGTCCAGGTTGAACCACACTATGTTGTGGTCACTTCCACCCATGGGATCCCCAATGTCTGTGTCCTGTACGTGTTTGCCGTTGGAGAGCACCAGGTCCAGAATTGCTTCCCCCCTGGGTGGGACTGGTCACATACTGCGTCACATACTGATCGCATACTGCTGCCAGGCATTGCATAATGTCTCCTCCTTTAATCTGGAAGTCCCTCCCCAGCTACCCTGCCTTCAGTCACAGTGCATTAGCAGTTACAGACTAATGCCACATCGCCCCTTTTTTGAAGAGATAAAAACATAGTATTTTGTAAACTGACTTATTAACTCATTTTAAACAACTTGTTACCAGGCATACCACATTTGTTTTCTCACATTATAAGTCTGCAGTATTTGTGCGGATTTACTTTATGTCTATAATTATGATTTTAAGTTCAGCTTTACTGGTTGAACAGATAATCTTCCAGATCTTGTTCAGAATGGAATTACTCCTACGATCAGCTGTTTTACTGTATGAGCAAGGGCAGGAATGCACCTTTATCTGAGAGCTGGGATCTCTGGTTTCACTGCTTGCAAAGATCCTAAAGGTTCAGAAGTTGCTTTGGTCATATGAACATATGAAATTGTCAACAGATAAAGGTCTTATGGTCTATCAAGCTTAATCTGGTTCAATTTCAATTGGTTACCATCTGTATCCCCCCTCCCCCCCCGGTCGCCCCTGAAAAAGGGACTTCTAGTCCCAGTGGGCTTACTGGGTCAACAAAATTCAATAAATAAATAAATAAGTCTGTTCGATTGTGCAGCTAGCAGTCCTTATACTGCAGCTGCCTCTCAGATCCATCCTTTTAGGCAGCCCTGTTCTACAGGATACCACTTCAAAGGCAATGTGTTCCACCAGACACCACCCTCTCTGTAAAAAAGTGTCTTCTCATTTCCCTTCTGAACCTCCCCTCCCCTGCCTTTAATCTCAGGTCATATCCTCAAGTGCTTTCCCCCCAAAGAACTTGAAAAGTCTGTCTTGTTTATTCCCTTCATGTACTTGAAGGTTTCAATCATTTCCCCCCCATCTCTCCTCTCCTCCAGGGAGTACATGTTCAACTCCCTCAGCCTGCTTTCGTAGGGTATGTCCCCTAGCCCCTGGATCATCTTTGTTGCCCTGTGCTGCACCCCCTCCAGTAACCTTATGTCCTTCTTCAGGTACGGGTGCCATAACTGCATGCAGTACTCCAGGTGTGACCTAACCAGTGACCTATACAATGGCAGGATCACCTCCCCCCTCCTGGAGATATACCCATGGCAGTACAACCCAACGTCCTGTTGGCCTTTGCAGCAGCCTTCCTACATTGTGCTGAGTTATTCATTGAGCCCGTTGCGATCATCCCTAGATCCTTCTCTTCCTCTGTTGTTGCTAGCTGACCCCTCCCAACTGGTAGCTCCTCCTTGGGTTTTTTTGAGCCGGAGTGTAGCACCTTGCACTTTTTGGTATTGAACCCTAGTTGCCAGTTGTCCAACCAGGTCTCCCATTTTGACAGATCATCTTGCAACCCCTGTCATCCTCCTAAGTCATCCAGTAATGCTCCCATCTTGGTGTCATCGGCAAACAGACTAATCTTGCTCTTGATGCCTATCGAGATGTCTGTTATGAATATCCCAAACAACACCGGCCCCAGCACAGAGCCCTACAGTACCCCGCTTGTCACTGCCTAGGAGATGAGAGCTCCCCTCCCACCACCCTCTGCTGTCTCCCTTGCAGCCAGTTCACTGCCCATCCCACCATCTTCGCTCCTGCCCCTGTGCCTTCCAACTTACTACTTAGTCTCCCATGTGGCACCAAACTGAGTGCCTTACTGAAGTCCAGGCACAAGACATCTATTGCATGGCCCATGTCTAACTGCCTAGTCACCCAGTCGTAGTAATCCACCAGGTTGGTCTAACAGAACCTGCCTGAGACAAACCCATGCCGTCTTCTATCCTGCAAACCCTTAGTCTCCAGAAGGGAAACCAGCCTCTCCTTTAGGATTGTCTCCATCAGTTTTCCCATGATGGATGTGAGGCTTACTGATCTGTAGTTCCTTGGTTCATTCTTCGGGCTGCTATTGTGGAGGGGTACCATGTGAGCCATCCTCCAGTCCTGAGGTACACTCCCTGATTTCAGGGATTCATTAAACAGGTCTGCCAAGGGCTCTGTCAGGACTTCTGGCAGCTCTTTCAGCACCCTGGGGTGTATGCCATCTGGCCATGGAGCCTTATCCACCCTTAGAAAATGGGTACAAGTATTTCAGCCTTCTGATTGGCTGAGAGACTTCTGTAGCTGGGCATCTATCAGACAACAGATGCCTGGCTATTAAAAGTACCAGCCCAGCCAACCCCATCACCACAATCCTGCTGCCCAACCTGATCTGTAATTGGTTAAGGTCCC
The DNA here is from genome assembly GCA_016271365.2 of Neoceratodus forsteri. Classification (NCBI taxonomy): domain Eukaryota; kingdom Metazoa; phylum Chordata; order Ceratodontiformes; family Ceratodontidae; genus Neoceratodus; species Neoceratodus forsteri. Next base: position 47,164,413 of record CM057455.1, read on the forward strand.
CTCATTTCATTTTGAAATATCTGCCATTTTTTCCCTCTCGCTTAGCCAGAGAGTTAGCGACATCCCCCCCACCACCACCATTCATTCACTCCTTAGCGAAACAGTTTTCCCAGCAATGTAAAAAATTCTCCCTGTCTGTTAAATGCAAAAAAAATCCCAACAACAACAAATCGGCCACAAAATCTTTAAATTGCTACGGCTCCTTCCAACATGTGTCCTGTCCATTTGCAGGTCCTCTGGTTCTCGACTTCCATCGACAGCGTACAACAATCGGCACTCTTCACACTCCTGTCTGTCCCTGTACTGAACACCCAGAAAAACAGCAACTCAAACAAACGGCACACATAATTAAAGAAAACCACAGACGTCCAACTCCACCAATCAGCTTCACCAAACCATGCGTCATTACTACTGTACTTTTGAAATACATAGCGAGCGCCTCTTCCTGTAAATGCGATTAAACATTTTATCACGATCGGAGCGCTGACAAGTATAGCTTCATACCTTTCCTTTCTCTGTCCTACATTCCCCTCTCACTTTGACTAACAGGACTTAAAAAATACTAATTTTTCAAATAAAACACTGAGTAATAGTAATGGGGGGGGGCGAGGATAAAACAACACTGTACCACAGGGACTACTTTACCCCCAAACAAACAAAAAAAAATCATCTTTACTCATTATTATAGAATTATTTCACATCTTCTTTGTAATCCAATAAAAATGACACAATGAATCAATTTTCTAAGCGCAATAATACCCTCCAGGGTGGGTGGTATGGGCTATACCTGCCCTTCCAGGGGCTATAAGGCCCTCTGGCTGTGGCGTCAGGCCTCATTACGCCCCTGGGCGGGCGGGTATAGCCCCAAACCACCCACCCTGTCAGAAATTATTGCTTGCTGAATGCCCTCAAGCCCAACAGTGCCCTGCCCACTGTGATTTCCCCATCTGTCACCTCTCCCCCATGGCTGCCCTTCCACCCCTCTTGGGTACAACCACTCCTTTCTCCTTAGTAAATACTGAGCAGAAATATTCATTTAATGCTTCTGCCTTTTCTGTCCCAGTCATATCACATTTTGGTGAACTTCTTGAAGAACTTGTCAAAATGTTTATAGCGCAAGACTGTATTGTAGCAGTAGCAATCCCTGTTGGCTTAAATCATGTATTACTCACTTCTGGAATTGGTGGACTTAACAGCACAAGGTGGCAGTGATTACATCTTAGCATGCCTTGCAGAGTGCATGCAATGTATGATCTTTCAACTCTCTTTCCCTCCTAGTTGCTGCTGTCTGGGGCCCCATCGGTCATCAGGCAGCTCCTGCTGACTCCCATCTGACCTTAAATCATCCCTACCTTTGGTCCTGATCCTCCTCAACCCACCAGCAACTCACCTGTGGGGAACCACCCGGTCATGACCCTTTCGGGGTGGGGCTACCTTCAGCACCACAGCATTCCTTACAGTCCAGTGCTCTTCAGACAGAGGTGAAGAAGGGAGGTAGTCAGGACCCAGGATGGCAAGTTCCAGCGGTGGATTTGGTGGCTGACTGCAGTCTTCCTCCCAGCCAGCAGGGTTTTCTGCATGTTCCGATGCTCCCCCGAGGTGCGAACATGCACTGACAACCAGCATGAGACGAGTGCACTCCCACACCCAAGCCATGAACATCTGCTGTTGCTTCCTCCCCTTTCCTGAAGTGGCCCAGGTTGTTGCACACCCAGCCTATGCTGGGTGTCACTGACAGCCAGAGACCGCCCCCCATGGCCATCCCCAGCGACCCGAGCTCTCTCCTGACTCAGGGTCACTGGCGTGGTAAGAGGTAAGATGCAAGGCACTTTGGCCCTCTGCACCACTGTGCCAGCTTGTGTTTTTCTCATTTTATAATGAACAGGAGTGTGATGGAATATACAAGTATGATGAGAACAGAGGGTGCAGATATAGCTAAGTATGGAGAGATCAGGGATGAAAGTATATGAGTATGGAGAAAGCAGAGTACAAGATTATGTAAGTATGGAGAGAAGAGGGGTTTCAAGAATATGTAGTAATCATTAGAAGAACAGGAACATATAAGTATGGAGAGAACAGGCTGTGCAAGTGTAACCCCCCCCACTACTTTACACAGTTAGCTACCCCTGGCACCCTTAACTGGGTACAGATACTCTAACCACATTTAGAAATGGTACCATTCCTAGCTTTGGGAATGTATACCAGGCTCATTACTCTAGAGGTCAAAGGGTGGGGGTGTACAAAAGCAAATTATGACCTATAAGGTATTTACAACAACCAGGTCCTGGAGACAGAACTTTTTGCTAGGGTTATGCCAGATCTATACTTCTGGAAAGGTACCCAGTAACTCCACACACAGGAAGTAATAACGTAACTGTCCAAATCAAAGTTGGAGTTCTAGAGTGTGAATTTATTCCAAAATATGTTCTCTAAAGCAAGGGTGGACCCCTAAGGTTTAAACATCGTGGCACTAGGAACTTGCAGAACAACAAACAACTGCATCTGACAGAAACTCTTTGTATTCCTATATTTCATAGGACATTGCACATCTTCCAGTGGCACTGGACACAACTGGACATACTGTTACTCACAGAACACTTTCCTCTTGTATTCCCATATTTCATAGGATGTATACATTTCTTCCAGTGACACTGGCCGCAACTGAACATACATTTGGCTAATAACTAGCACAACCCACTTCAGGGGGTAAAATCCTTTTCAGATATTGGCCACATGTCCAAAGTAACCAGGTGCCCTTACTGAGCCTGTAGTCCTGAACTGGTTACTCCAGATGAGGGGGCTACCCACCCTTTGCTCCCTAATCCATACCCAGCCATTCTTCAGAGTTACACCTTAAACATCTCGAACACACTTAGGTAAATGCAAAAATTGAATGAACTTTCACAATCCAGCATTTAAAAACACTACACTGGTATGAATTAGTTATACCTCTGGACCTCACACTTGTCAGCCAACTTTAAACTGAAAACAGTCTCAAACTTCTGAACAGAAAAGTTGTGCATTTCCCTCTTAGTCAGAGAAACACCACAGCACAGGTACTTGCTTTCTGCAGCAAAAAGTCAGATTCTACTCACTGTTAGACATAACAGGCAGCTTTAAAACATCCTGGATCAAAACGGTAATTGCCCCTAGAAGCCATCCACTAGCAATCCTTTTCACCCCTCTGTGAATTAAAATCAGGAGATACTGCAGTAGACAATGATTTCTACCACTTCTCTTGGAAAACTGGAGAATACAAGGACTAGGGTGAGAAAGCAGGCTTTCCACTCAGAGCCCTCAGCTGAGCAACTTTTACTCCTCACACTTCAAGCTGCTGACATACACACTGCTCTCACTTACTGACTACTGTCTTAAGACTCTAAACTCCCTCCTCACAACTGCTGTGGTTTATGCTGCTGCAAGAGTTCCAAATAAATTCATCTCTCTCCTCTCAGCTGAAGCCAAGTAAACAAGAGTGAACAGGTGAAAACCCCATTTAACCAGTTAATCACCAGCTGCCTCCCTGCCTAGCACTGATAGTGAGGGGATTCTAGTAATCCCAGGAGATTGGGTGGTTAAACTCACTGCAACCAGACGAATGACTGTCCACAGTCATATCTCCATCCAGCATGAGGCCAGCCTGCCCTCCTGTGTTACCTATGGGGAGGGGTGATCAGGCCCTCCCCCACCATGTGCCAGGCACAGGCAGGTAACACTACAGGAACAGAGGCCGGCTGATGAAACTTCAACCCTTATCCTATGATCTATCTATAGATTCTTAGTGGCTCCGAGAAAACTGTTTGAAGCATGCACCATTAGAGAGCACTGGTGACCCCTATCCGGCTAAGGACCACCAGCCTGCCTATCCCCCTAGCCCTCTAGGGAAAATTGATCTGACTATGCTACCTACTGGGGAACCTACCCCCCAGCTTCCCAGGGTACCTGTGAACAACAAAGGAAACATACATTACATTGCATTATATTTCCCCACAGTTTCACACCTGTGAAGAAAAACATGTTAACACCCTGTTAACCATGAACTATCCTAAAACACTAAGAAAAGGGGAACTCGGATGAGTTTCAACTTTCTTTTCTTCTTCAGAAACACCTGCAAGAGAAGAAAAACACAAAAACACATTCTGCATTCTACACAGTGCCTAAACCTCCACCTAACATTAAAGAACCCTAAAAATAATTTTCTATAAAAGTGCAAAAGTAAAAAAAAAAAAATAGAAAAATACGTTTATACAACACATTTAGGGATGGGATGCCCAACAGAGTCCCAGCTAATGACAAGATTACTGTTGCCCATAGGGATTGTCCATTAAAGAGTCTCTTCTAGGTTGAAGCCTGCTGAAGGACAGTTCTTGGACAAGGCAGGACCTGTATAGCACTGAAATCCAGGAGGAGAGTCTTTGATGAAAATTAAACTTCCGTGGATAGTCTTCAAATGTAGGATGTGTTGTGTAAAGTCAGTTAATATAAATAAAAAGTTGTCTTACCAGCATCTTGAAGAACGAAAATGAAGGATCACCTTATTTCTATGAGCTGAGTACCTTCTCCCTTTAGACCAGATGGCATCTTCAGATACTGCTGGGTTGACGTCCTCTGAAAAAAACAAACGATGAAACAGGAAAACTGCTGGGATAATTGTCCTCTGAAAAACCAGACAATGGAACAGGAAACATGCTGAGTTGATATTCTCTGGAATGCCAGACAATGGAACAGGAAAACTGCTGGGCTGATGAATCTGGATACACCTGAAGAAATCCTGGAATACCAGAAGAGCTGCATCTTCCTCCATAGATACTGCTGCTTCGCATGACAAACACTGATCTGCCACTGCTCACTTCCTTTAATCATGCTGGGCATATTTACAGGGAGTGGCACCATTAGGGGTAGTACCACTCAGGGTGTGGGGTGAGGACTATGACCCCGTCTGGGTGTTCTAAGTTAATGATGTGAAATGTCTCATTACCAGGCCCATCCACAGTTCACACAGTGTCCATAAACAGAGTCCTGCCCAATCTCCAGAATCTGAGGTGATCGCGTATGACTTTGTCCCTTACACATTTTACTGCACCATGGTGCAGATTCTTACTTGTCTCCTCCATCAACGGGGATTGTCTGTTCTGTTCGATTTCCTCTCAGACTCAGTGAGGAAAGGTAGAAAAGGACTTTCCATATGTGGCGTGAGCCCTCCTATGTATCAATCTCTCCTCCTTACTACTCTTTACAAATCTGCAGTCCACAGCCCGGCTTGGGGGTGGCCAGTCCTGGTTGAGCCAGTGCTTTAGACTTATAACTGTGGACAAGTTGCTAGAGCCTTCTCCTACTGTCTCTGGCTCCTCTGAGGCAAGAGCTTGAGGCGACTCACTGGAGCCCTCAACATGAAAATATTCTTCTTCATTCTCCTTTTCCTCACTCATTATTTGTACCCTAGAGTGAGCAAATATCCTCACTCCTGAGACATTCCATTCTTCACTGGGTGCAAAGGTGGACACCTTCCACCTCCCACTTTGCCAAAATGGGTGAGTGTCTAAGGAATGCACTAGCAAATGGGCAGGAAGGAGGGGTGGAAGAACAATGGGGAATAATAAAAACTGCCATCATAGAGGTAACAAGCCTTTGTGTGAAGCAAATAAACAAAATGAAACGATGTAAGAAACCACTATGGTTCTCAAAGGAAGTGGCAGTGAAGGTTCAAGAGAAAAAGAAAGCATTCAGGAAGTACAAGGAATCACAGAAGGAGCAGGACAGAGAACTGTATCAGTTAAAGCAAAAGGAAGCTGGGAAGGCAGTCAGAACAGCAAAGGCCCAAACCGAGGAAAAGATAGCCAACTCAGTTAAGAAGGGGGATAAAACCTTTTATAGGTACGTCAGGGAGTGAAGGAAGACCAAGGGAGGGTTGGTGAGGCTTAATAAAGAGGAGGGAGGGTGGGCAGAGGGTGACTGTGAAAAGGCAGAGATACTAAACAAATATTTTTGCTCAGTATTTAGAAAGGAAGTGGGGGAGGTACCTAAAACAAACAGTAGAAACACTCTGGATACAGAAGTTGATACCAGCCCATTTACAGAAGAAAGAGGGTTCTGAAAGAGCTCTTAAAACTGAAGGTGGACAAAGCAATGGGGCCTGATGGGATTCATCCCAGAATTCTAAAAGAACTAAGGGTAGAACTAGTGACAACCACTGACTACCCTCTTTAACAAATCATGGGAGGATGGGGTGGTACCGAGGACTGAAGAAGGGCAGATGTGATTCCCCTTCACAAAAGTGGGAGCAAGGCAGAAGCAGGAAACTACAGACCTGTTAGTTTAACCTCAGTGGTAGGGAAAATGATGGAATCACTTCTGAAGGAAAGAGATTGTTGAGTATCTAGAGGCCAGAGGGATCAGGACCCAAGGCAGCATGGATTCACAGCAGGAAGGTCATGCCAGACAAATCTGATAGATTTCTTTGACTGGGTGACCAAAGTAGTAGATCAGGGAGGGCTGTGGACATAGCCTGCCTAGACTTTAGCAAGGCATTTGACACAGTCCACACAAAAAATTAATATACAAGTTAGCCAGCCTGGGAGTGGGTCCCAAGATGACAGCCTAGGTAAAAATTGGCTGGAGAATAGGACACAGAGGTAACAGTAAATGGAGTCCACTCTGAAGAAGGGGGTTACTAGTGAGGTACCGCAGGGTTCAGTATTAGGACGGTCCTCTTCAATGTCTTTATAGCGACATTGCAGAGGGACTGGAAGAAAAATATGTCTCTTTGCAGATGACACAAAGATCTGCAACAGAGTTGATGCACATGGTGGGGTGGAAAGGATGAGAAGGGACTTGGCAAGGTTAGAGGAATGGTCAAATGTATGGCAGCTTAGATTCAATGCTAAGAAGTGCAAGGTAATGCACCTGGGTAACAAAAACCAGGGAAGAGTACCTAGCAGGGTGAGATACTAACAACAACAAAAATGGAAAGGGACCTGGGGGTAGTCATATCAGATGACCTAAAGGTGGGCAAGCAATGTGAGAGGGCAGCAAGGACGGCTGGGGGGATACTGGGATGCATAGAGAGAGACATCACCAGTAGAAAACAGGAAGTTATTATCCCTCTGTACAGACAGTTGGTGAGACCCCATCTGGAGTACTGCGTGCAGTTCTGGAGACCGAATCTCTGCAAAGACATAGACAGGATGGAGGCTGTCCAGAGGAGGGCAACTAAAATGGTGCAGGATCTGCACCGGAAGACATATGAAGAGAGACTTAAGGAGCTGAATATGTATAGCCTCAAGGAAAGGAGGGAGAGGGGGGACATGATAGAAAGTTTCAAGTACCTCAAGGGAATCAACAAAGTCCAAGAGGGTAGCATCTTTCAAAAAAAGAGGTGTGCAAGAACAAGGGGCACAATTTGAAGATAGAAGGGGTGGCTCAGAGGTAATTTAAGTATTTTTTCACAGAGGGTTGTGGATGCATGGAATGGCCTTCGGAGGAAGGTTGTGGAGTCAAAATCAGTAGTGGAATTCAAGCATGCATGGGACAGTCATAAGGCAATTCTAGGGGGTGGGGGTAGGAAGAAGTAGGCTGCTGGTTAACTAGGATCTGCAGCTTATCCATTAGGTAGGGAAATGGGCAGACTGGGTGAGCCAAGCGGTCCTTATCTGCCGTCAAAATCTATGTTTCTATGTCTCTTGCAATGCATCCTCCCCCACTAGGCTGGGACTCAGACCCTGATTCCACAGGTCCGCGGATCCCTCTGTTGCACTGCCCATCTGAGACACAGACATGGAAGCCTCTCTCTGTTCCTGCTCTTGCAGTGGATCAACTTCAAGTTTACTTTCTCTTTCTGTAACACACTCTGTAGAACTTTCCTCAACAGGTTTAACCTGGTGCTGCATGCTGCTGCAGGCAGGGTCCCTTACCAATGTCCACATGGGAGCCAATCAAATTCTTGTCCCCCTCTCTGGTGCTGCACCCCTGCTCATTTCGTACTTCACAAGGCAGCAATGGGGTATCAGAAACACATCCCTTTTAGCCTTAAGACACACAATGCACAGTCTCATTGGATAGTTAGGGATTGCTACATCAGGAGGTAACCTTTCACCATAGAAAGCTCTCTCTATCTCTTTTAATGCTGCTACCCCTTCGGCGATCATAGCTCAAGCATGATCCGGGTAGCAGGGAGCTCCTGAAGCCATTTCTGAAAGCAAACACACAAACGTTTCGTTACTGAATTGCTCACTAGTCACATATTGTCTCACAAAATGGCTCCCTGCTGCTGTGTTTACATTGCTGACCCCACACTGTAATGGCGTTGGTTAATTTTCTCATGCATCAGACTCAGTTCACTTGCTCAAAACTTTTTTTCCAACCTTTCTGTCTACTGAATTTACTTTAAACTGCAATTGATTGCTCTGCTGGTACATGTCAGCACATTCATACGAATTTAATCTGGTATCTTGACTTTGCGATCAGCATCAATTTGGAAAACTCTATTTACACATGCTCAAAGTCACTTGTAAGCCGCTCAGTCTTTCTTTGCACTTGATTGCCTGTTTGCTGCATCCTACCTATGCAATTCAAAGTCCTGCTGCTTAGAAAAATTTACTGTTGCTAAAACTATTATCTTTGTTCACAGTCTATGCTCAGAATTTATGTTTGCTGCACCTGCTTTTACAAATTGCAGTCGTCCTTTGCACAGATATCACATTGCTTGCACACAGGTTCAGCTGGCTTGAAAATCACACAGTTTGTTTGTATAGTTTACTGGTTTACTCACTGAATTCGGTAGCTGGTTCCCTCCGATGGAAAATGTTGGCATGTTGCCGATCTTAGGAAGGTCTCAGAGGTGAAATGGGCTGGCAGTCCTGCTGATCATAGTCATTAACATCTCGATTGTGCTCCAGTTGCTCAGACAATGGGTTAAGTCCAAAATTACACTGTACCATACCTCTCAACCTCTTGCCTTATGAATCAGGGACACGGCTTAAAAAAAATTAGGGACAAAGACCCCAAATCAGGGACACATCTTAAAAACTGGTAATATTCACTCAGAAAGCTAATAGAATAAAAGGATGTGTGTTAAGATGCATTTTCTGAAGAAGAACAAGTCTGTTACTTTAATGTTTGACATTATTTTGTGCTTTTAATCCCCACTGTTCTGTCACAAAAACACAAATATTTTGAGGGACAGAAGAAAATTTTGAGGCACAAGCGGGGACATCCCTGAAAATCAGGGACAGTTGAGAGGTACTAGTCTATTCACTAAAGTTTAGAACGCTCACAAGTCCCTAAATGGTTGATCCTGGTCTAACCAGTTCGCATGGCACTCTCGCTCTCCTCCTTGAACACTCTGCAACACACAGAAGCTGGCCGGGGGTGGGATTGGATGCAGCCGCAGCAATCACTTGATGTCATGCAAATGAGCATCTCCCTCTCTTCGCTTGCTGTTCCTTCATGGCGATCATCAAGCAGGAACAAATTTAAACTGCAGACTGTAACTTTCTTTTTCTCGGCTACAATTTCAGCGGCGGGAGTGCCGTTTTGATCATTTTTACCACAGTTTCTGGACAATTTCTCTAGCGACTCCTGTATCCAGTGAACAAGGCAACCGAAATTGGGTGCCTAAAAAAGATGACTCAGTTACAGTGCCTGTGTTCATGGTTACCAAGCAGAGGGGTGACCGGATACTGGGGTAGGTGAAATACCGTGACAGGAAGTAGCGGGTATACGCACGTGCGCGGGAAGAGGGATGGTATGTGGGAGGGAGGATGGCATGCAGCTGCCGAGCTGGTCCGCTAGTGTGTTGAGGAGGGTAGTTGGCTGGGAGGCGCAGGGTTCGGGTCCGGTGTGGTGTGTGTTTTTTTTTTATGGCAGGCAGCATGTATTTTTTTTAATTTTTCACCCCCAACCATGCACCCACCTGGAGTTGAGAATCCATAAGTAAGGGGTGCGGGGGCCTAAGACCCCTGGATTAAAAATGAGACTGGTAAATCTCGGACACCATTTTTGTCTGTGCTGTCGCTGTGATTGTGTATCCCCAAAATTGATTTTCAGCGATGTACACTCGCTGTAACGGCAATTGCCATTTCGCTGTCGCTGTTATGACATGGAACCAGCGATTCCCCCAATTTGCACACAAAGCACATGAAACTTTTTAGGGCACATTTCTGAGTCTGTTCCTTAAGGTCCACAATACATTTGGCACTTGAACATTGCAATTTAAAAGTTATTTAAGCAGATTCTGATGCAGAGACTAGGACACACACTTCAGTGCTTCACTGTCCATTACAAGTTGAAAACTGGATATGTTAAATGGTAAACTGTATGTCTAATTCTTAATCCAATTGAACCCCCCCAGGTCGCACTGGGAGATAAGCAACTTGTTGTTCAAGTGTGCCTTCCTGGTGAAACATTTCAATAAATAAAAAATCAAAAAAAGACACACAAGCAGCACTCTATTCTTTTACTGTACTGGAAGGCACTCAAGCAACACATTTGGATGGCACTTTTCAGGGCAAAAATCCTCTTGTCCAAAGCTTTCTTTCTGTTTGGGATACACTGCTACCAGACAGAAAGATGCTAGACATACCCTCAGCAAAAAGTTTCTGGTTCTCTTCCCCAAATTAAACATCACCAGACAAGCCCCCATTTTTTGTAACCACACCCTCCCCCGCTACTTTACACAATTAACTACCTCTGGCACCCTTAACTGGGCACAGCTACTCTGAACACATTTAGAAATGGAACCATCCCTAGCTTTCGGATAGGATACCAGGTTCATTACTTCAGAAATCAAAGGGTGGGGGTGTACAAAAGCAAATTATAACCTATAAGGTATTTACAATAACCAGGTCCTAGGGAGAGAACTTTTTGCTAGGGCTGTGCGAGATCTATAATTTATTTTTTCATTTGGTATTTGGAAAATAACATTTGAGCCAAGGCTCTTTTACAAAGGTTCCATGTCATGTGAACAGAGTATAGACATTCAATCAAGGTTATAGAGTTTTAGGACGTTTGAGACACTGAACAGCACAACAATCGGGAAAAGGTTACAGAGTTTCTTAGACATTTAAAACACTATACAGCATATGGACATCAACTTTAGTGATTACAAGTACAGGTAAGGTGCAGAAGCACTAAAGGTTAGGTTATGCTGGGCAGAGGGACAGTAAGGACAAGATTTTGGTAGGGGAGGAGGTGGTGCCTCTAGTAAATGTGGTCAAGGAGGCAGGGACTGAGTCTGGGGAGGCAGAGACCCATTATAGCATGGAGATGGGGGGAGGGGGAGAGGAGGGTGAGGGGTGTACAGGAGGAGCCCCTTAGAGTGATTCAGAGGCATTGTCAAGGAGCGTGTGGGAGGGTGGCATCTGTCTTGTGCTGAGAATAGTTGCTGTTACCAGAGCCAGGCCTTGTCATCCAGAGTCTATCAGCTGTTGGAGAAGCAGGTGCACACAGAGCTGGAGGTCAGGTAGTGCTTAAGGTCTGATTTGAAGCCGCACAGGCTAGTGGAATTTTGAATGGACTCTGGTACCTCGTTAAGCCAAAGAGGGTCTCTGTAGGAGAAGGCGCACTGTCCAAGAGCTGTGCGTTGGAATGGCACCGCGAGGGGCCCCCTGCATTCTGTTTCTGGTTATATATTCTGAGCCTGGGAGGGAGAAGATGCTTGCTATGCATTGGGGGGGGGGCATTCCCCAGTAATGCTTTTTTGCCTAGGAGTTATGTGAGGAATTTAGTTCTGCACCCAGGAGACAGCAGGTGTGTCTGTTCATAGATGGAACAGGTGTAGGTCATTCGATTGCCATTCAGGATGAGCCTGCAGGCCTTGTTGAGAGCTACATGCATCCTCTTGAGCACAAAGTCTGGTGCTGCACTGTAGACAACCAGGCCATAGTCAGTGGTGGGGGGGATGGAACTCATGATTGATAGGCAGTTGGCTGCCGTGGTAAGGTGTTTTCCGTGCCTGTTTAGCATACCAGGCTTGGTTTTGACTGTCTTGACCACCTGGTCGACATGTTGAGCATAGGATAAGGTGTCGTCCAGGATGACTCCAAGGTACTTGAAGGAATGTACCTGCTCCAAGGAGCGAGTACATTGTTGGTGATGTTTATGGTGGTGAACCTTTTCTTGAGCTGGGGGCTGAATAGGAGCATGGTCTTGTTTTTTTTTGTAATTGAGCAGAAGTTTTTGCTCGCAGAACCAGTCTTCTATTTTACTGAAGGAGTGCTGAAGTGCTACTTGGAGTGTCTCATTTTGAGAGTTGCTGTTGAGGATGACAGTGTCGTCTGCATATAGGATTATCTTGGTGTCACAGGCTTGAGGGAGATTATTTAGGAACAGCCTGAAGAGCAGGGGTCCCAAGATGGATCCCTGGGGGAACCCCAGCATGACTTCCCTGGGGTCAGACACTGTTTGTCCTATTTTTACCCGTTGTGACCTGAGGGACAGGTAGTCTTGGAACCAGAGTGTTGCTTTGGCAGCCACCCCCAGGCTTTGTAGCTGGGCCAGTAAGAGCATGTGGTTGACGGTGTCGAAGGCTTTTGTTAAGTCTATGAATACCACCCCTGCTAGTTTGAATTCATCCATAGCTTTGTGAGCATAGTCGGTGAACTCTACAAGGGCAGTAGTGGTACTATGCCCCAGCCTGAACCCGTGCTGGTTGGGGCATTGCAGTTGGTATTTGCTGATGTAGTCTGTTCATTGGTCCACCACAGTCTTCTCAAGGGCCTTGGATGGGGGGGGGAAGAGGATTGAGATCAGCCTGTAATTGGACACATTTGTCCTGTCCCCGCTTTTGTGGAAAGGAGTGACCAGGAGTGAATTCTGGAGGAGTTCCCAGTAAATCCACACTCAGAAAGTAATAACGTAACTATCCAAAGCAAAGTTGGGGTTCTAGAGTGTGACTTTATTCCAAAAGATGTTGTCTAAAGCAAGGGTGGACCCCCAAGGTTTACACATCGTGGCACTAGGAACTTGCAGAACAACAAACAACTGCATCTGACAGAAACTCTTCGTATTCCTATATTTCATAGGACATTGCACATCTTCCAGTGGCACCGGTCAAAACTGAACATACGTTTACTAGCAGAACACTTTCCCCTTGTATTCCCATATTTCATAGGACATTTACATTTCTTCCGGTGGCACTGGCCTCATCTGGAACTGCTTCTAGTGGCACTGGCCACAAGTGAACATACATTTGGCTAATACCTAGCACAACCCAATTCAGAGAGTAAAATCCTCTTCAGACATTGGTTACATTTCCAAAGTAACCAGGTGCCCTTACTGAACCTGTAGTCCTGAACTGGTTACTTCAGATGGGGGGGGGGGAGCTGTCACAAATCCATACCCAGCCATTCTTCACAGTTACACCTTAAACATCTTGAACACACTTGGGTAAATGCATAAACTGAATGAACTTTCATATCCAGCATTTAAAAACACTACACTGGTAGTGTGAGAACTAAAGTTCCGAACAATGGGAATTAGTCATACCTCTGGATCTCATGCTTGTCAGCCAACTTTAAACTGAAAACAGTCTCAAACTTCTGAACAGAAAAGTTGTGCATTTCCCTCTTAGTCAGAAAAACACCACAGCACAGGTACTTGCTTTTTGCAGCAAAAAGTCAGATTCTACTCACTGTTAGACATTACAGGCAGCTTTAAAACATCCTGGATAAAATGGGGATTGCTCCTGGGATTCATCCACTAGCAGTCCTTTTCACCCCTCCGGCGATGAAAATCAGGAGATCCTGCTGTAGACAATGGTTTCCACCACTTCTCTTGGGAAACTGGAGAATACCAGGACTAGAGTGAGAAAGCAGGCTTTCCACTCAGAGCCCTCAGCTGAGCAGTTCTCACTCTTCAAGCTGTTGACACACACACTGCTCTCACTGACTGACTACCATGTCAAGATTCTAAACTCCCTCCTCACAGCTGCTGTGGCTTATGCTGCTGCGAGAGTTCCATATGAGCTCATCTCTCTCCTCTCAGCTGAAGCCAAGTAAATGAGAGTGAGCAGGTGAAAATCCCATTTAACCACTTAATCACCTGCTGCCTCTCCCTGCCTAGCACTGATACTGAGGAGATTCTAGTAACCCCAGAGGACTGGGTGATTACACAAGAATAGGTAACAGAGAGAACAAGGTTGCAGGAATATGTAAATATGATGATGGCAGGGTGTTTAGAAGTATGTATGTAAGGAGAGAACTCAGGATTCTGGAATATACAGGTATGCAAAGTAATAATTTGGCCTCAGAGGTGAATAATCATTATCCATAATCTGTGATGGAATACTGTTATGGTTATGGACCAGGATATGTCAGTTTTCAAGCATGAGCAGCTACAGGTACCATTCATGGATTCCCTGAAGGGCTTTTTTTTTACCTTTTTATAGCTATAAATAACTTTTATATTATTCAGTTTCTACTCTTTCTATTGTGCAGGATACAACATCCCAAAGGAGCAACTGCTGTCACTGTTTGAGAGGAATGAGGAACTGACACATAATGAGGTAGATAGGAAAGAGACTCTACATCTGAAGGATCATTTTGAAGACAATCCCAGCAGTAAGTAGATTGCTAGATACTGAGTCTGTATGGGATTTTTCCAACTGTGGTTGAAGGCAGGTTAGGTGGAATTGTGAAGAAGTCTACCTCATAGCCCCCAAATGACCCGCATTTTGTGGATCTGACCCGAAAATCGTCTGTAAAACCCGCTCACCCGCACAGTCATTGCCAAACCTGCTAAAGCTCCAGCCCAATGTTCCCATTAAGGCTACAGATCTGGGGGTGCACTGCAGCCTTTCCAAAAATTTTCAGGGGTACAAAATAAATTATAAGGGTTCATTCTACCATTTGTACAACATTTTTGTGGGTACATATACTTCAGACAGAATTATGGGGGTACAGTGTACCCCTTCCCACAAAAATGTACTTGAATTTCATAATTCGTACTTGAATCAAGTACAGATGGGGGTAAATGGGAACACTGCTTCAGCCTGCTATCTGCATCTGCACAGAAGCTGTTGTAGTGAGTGCATGCTTGTGGCGCTCGTTCCTTGCCTGGCCCATCTCACTGTGCAGTCACTGAATGTCCTGTGCATGCATGCGTGAACCATTTGAGCAGGCAGAAGGACCTGGAGCAGCTGAGAAAGAGTAAAGAAACTTATTTATTTAGTTTAATAATGCCGTCTGGTACTGGGTAAATTAAAAAAATCGTGGTGATCATATCAGGGCTCAAGGAGTCATCCGTTGGGGGCCCAAAGGAGCAGCCGGTAATTTCCAAGGAGCAGCCAGGGGTGTCTGGCATCATTGCAGCCAAAAGGAGGAAGAAAGGCTGTTTTTCTTGGAGCCAAAAATGCATCTTTCAGATAGAGACCAAGGTATTTGTTTCTCATCTCAGAGCACCAGGGACAGAACATAATACATGTTCAGCGTCAATAGCCAAGGGACAGAACGCCCTCTCATCAGATATTTCTTTTTATTTGCAAAGACTAATGCTGGGAGTCTAGACTGAGAGAGTTTAGCAAAATGTAATCCAAAAGTAACCCATTCTAAAAGTGGCACTTGCCTAAATATCAGTTTTATCTAATTCAAATCTAAGAAGTGCAGCTGGAATTTATAATGGGAAAGCAAACCGTGAACAATATAATTTTGAAAATTAATTTTACAATAATGACAATTCAAATCACAGACTCCTGTTGCTGAGAGTGTGGAACTCACTATCATATCACTATATTTCCTATTAAATTAGAGAATACCAAAAAGTGTAGAAAGCAAATTAGTATTAACATAATTAAGGTGTTTCTTGTATGAAATAGTATTTATTGGCCAGCCTGGTGGCGCTGAAGGTTGAGGCGCTAGATGCCACACCTCGCGCTACGCCGGCGACCCAGGTTCAGGAACAAACTCGGGTGGCCGGGGGTCGGCAGGGGAGACAGAGGATCGAGCGTCCCAACGGATGCTCTCCTCTCTCAGGGGTGGGAACCAAGAACACATCTGCATTCTTCATCCCCCTTCGCAGCCGGTGGGAGCACCGTCAACTGAAGGGGATGGAGGTGGCTCTGTTCGTTGGAGCTGGGGAGGGGGGACGTCGGTGGTGCAGGAGAGATCTGGCGTGCGTCAGCATGCCTCCTCTCAGGACATACGTCCTAGTGCTAGACGTCCCAGAGGGCTGGGACCAGGGAAGAAAATGAGAAAATCCCCCCCCCCCCGGCGGCCCTAGATGATAGCCTCTCAGGTACCATCCGGGCCACCAGAGAGGGACAGACCCCAATGTGCAGGAGGAGGAAGGAGGCACTCTAGGGGCAGATCCCACCGAAGGTGGTACGGGAGGGGGAGAGGAAGGAAGGAGAGGGCCCCGGGGGCAGGAAGGGAAAAAAATAAAGTAGAAGAAATAGTATTTATTTGTATACAAGGCTTGACATATATTCACACCATTAGGGCACTGAATACCATATTTTACAAGGTGTTCCTGTTTGACCTTTCATGAACCTGCAAGTTACACATCAACACAAAATATTTGTGAAAGGCAAAAGACAGACATAAAAAGCAACATGTCTTATTAATTGTAACTGTTTCTTTAAAGGTTTAGGTCACATTATCATTTTCCAACTCCCCCTGCTCGGCAGCAACCCACCCGCCGCTCGACCGCAGTGACCAGCCTTTCACTTGATGAGACTTGGAACTTATGCTACCTAGTACTGGACAAGCATTGAGCATGGGATCTGCCAGGACGCATCTGGAAACAAACTGATAACCAGCTCAGTCTGTCATTCCCAGTAAATCTTTTGAAATAAATAAATTAAACGAGTAGAGAGTGATGTTGCCAGAATAATAGAAATAAGGGCAGCCAAGAAGAGTTTTTTTAAAGGAAATCGGTCAATTTTATAGTCGACAGGGGGTTGAATAAAAGTGGACATGAGAGAGGATTGAATTTGTAGGGTAAGAGGTTTGTTACAAACTAAATGAACAATTTGTCCTGGTAGCACGTCAGTATAGTGAGTCAATAACAGCGAGACAGCATTAGCGACTACAATAACTGCATCCGCAGCAATATAGCGAATGGACATTTCAGCGATCCTCCAAGTCAATGAGTGACTTGGAGGATGTTATATTAGAAATGGGGCGGGTTCAGTTGACCAAGTGCTTATAGGTGTGGCAGGGCTCTTTGGGTGGCTGACTAGGGTGCACAGTCACATCCTGAATGTCTCTGAGGTGGGAGCTCGCCGAGTCGTGAATGAGTTGCAAGAGCATGCACGGCGTACTTCAGACAACACGGCACAGGTTGTTCTAGCTACTACAGGTAATTTTCAATTGCACATCTAAATATGTGTGCCGAATAGTCACTCGCTGACATTACCAATCACTGAAATTAGCTTTGCTATTAAAGATTCACTGAAATTGCACTCGCTATAATTTATTTGCTGTATTGACATGGAACCATTTGTCCTTGTACGCGTGACAAGTTTAAAATCTATACCCCTTGATTTTTTTTTTAATTCTGTTTATTAAAGCAGTTTTCCAATTTACAACAAACACAGCAACAAAAAACAACGTGGAGCTATAGGTAAGTCAATCTTGCTGTCACTATACATAGCAGATATCCAGTGGCAGTGTGACTTCAGATCAACTCTGTGACCAACTTCATTACTTTGCAGTGTCAAAGCAGACATATATACTGTAGAACTGTGATATGCAACTGTAAAAATGTATTCACTAGTCTATGTTCGCAGTACCACCATATGCATGACCATTGTTTTCCGCATTAAAAGTACAACATTTTATAATTGTATTCTTTATTTAGAAAACAGAATATTAAGTGAAAAAAACAAAACAAAAAGGGTATAAAAATGCACTCCTCTCGGCGGTAGCACTCACGTCAGTAAGTCAGCAGATGGCATCTGCAGGACAAGGAGAGGGAAGATCAGCGTGAGATGACTACAGAGAACAGTAATTTATTTAAAAATGCAGTCTACTTACTCAGTCCATGTCACGCCAGATCGCTATCGGTTATCCCATTTCTTTTTTTTTTTTTTGCAGTTAATCTTTTTATTTAGGTCAAAGGTAACCGAAGAACATCCAATACAGTTACTAACTGAAGACACCTAGTCATAACATCTCTAGGTATGTTCAGAGCTTCAGATATTATTATTGCTTACAGACAGCACAGTAAACTTGAGCTATAGTATGTAACATAGATAGGCAGTCCATTCACATTGGGGGGTAAACAATCACAGTACCATTTTCGAGGGTGAACAATGATAGTGTAGCCATCAGGTGAGTGAGAGGTACATTCTAGAAGGCTTTAATAAATCCTTTTTCCAGTTAGTATCCTTGCTCTGGCCCCAGGCATCAAGGAAATCTATGTATGTTCCTCAAAGAAATTCATACCCCTGTTTGTTTTGTTGTGAAAGATACAATATCCTGGAGTTAATTGCAAAAGTATCCCAGTGCTTTACTCCAGTCTTCAATTACGGGGGCAAGGGGGCGCCATTTCATAAGTATTAATCGCTTTGCTTCTATTGAGGCCTGCAAAGCCATAGTGTCTGCCGTTTGGGCAATTTACTCCCAGAAGCTTGGAGGCCCAGTAAAAGCAAGGCTGCACTGGAGGGCGTGGCAGTTCCCAGAATAGCAGTACTCTGCGTGATCACCTTGATCTAGAAACTCTGGCTATGTGGGCAATCCCACAACACATGGAGCAGGTTTACCCCCCTCCTGGCAACATCGCCAGCACTCGTCATTGGACAACTGCCCCACCTTTCTTCGGAGAACTGGGTGCCGGTACCAAAGATGCAATATCTTTTCTGGATAAGGAGACTTTTTTGGTCTTTGCAGGCCCTATGAGCCAGGCACCAGCAGTCAATGCCACCCCTCTTCAGCAATGGGCAGGTTCAGAATCTGCTGCCACTTGGCTCTGGCCTGCAGGGTTGGGTTGACCGAGTTGTGCTTGATCATCCCTTGTATTTTCCCCGCCGGGCCTTTGTGTTTGGAAAGCCAAAGTGCTATTGGTAAGAGGTGTGTGTGTGGGGGGGGGGGTTAATTTTTTGGCAAGAGCTTGGCAACTGCATTTTTGTTTTTGTCTGGTCATGTACGTACTCCGAAGCTGGAGGTACTTCCAAAAGTCAGCTTTGGGAATATCAAAGCAGTCTTGAATTTCCTGAAAACAAAGCAGACTCTGAGAACTCGGGTCCACTATATCCTTTACCTTTGTACCTTTACCTGTGTCTCTCCATCCGTGATTTCCAGCATATGCTCCTATACCCAATTTGTAACAATGGATTCTGCCATACGGGCATATACGTTCTAGGATGTGTACATATGTTGGCTAGTTTCCCTATTTGCTGGACGGCTGTATGAGTGGCTCTTATAGTGAGCCATGCTGAAAATTGTGTGGGGAGAGGTAGGAAGAAGTATGCGGCTTGATGGGTCTCATTTAATGCAGCAGATTCAGTCTGGACCCAGGCTGGGCAGTGGACAGGCCTTTCTTAAAACATACTAATTGTTCCTGCAAGAGAACTTGAGAGTTTAAAATGGCAAAAATTAGGGAGGTTCCAACCCCACCCAGTCCTTTTGTGCCCTCAATTTCTCCCAGCTAAATCAGGGGCGGTGGGGCCTCCAGAGGAAAATCTTAATCATTTTATTAATTTTGTCAAACCAGATCTTTGGAATTTCAGTTGGTAGATGAGTCAGCATGTAGTAGATTTTCGGGGTTGCTGTTATCTTGATGGCCTCGATCTTGCCAATTAGAGACATGTGTAGGTGGGTGCATCTCTCAATGTCTTGCTGCAAGGCTTTAATAAGAGGGTTGAGATTTGCGGGGACTAAAATTTGATGGTTAGTCAGTAGACGGATACCTAGGTATTTAAGGCGAGTGTCAGCCCAAGCAAGGGGGGATGTCCTCACTGTGGGGTGGGGATCTTATTAAGGGGGAGAATTTCAGTCTCGCTGGCATTCATACGTAGGCCTGACAGGGAGACAGACATGGACATAAGCCTGTTATAGCCAGCAGGCTTTCCCCTAAATTTTCAGTCACTATAAGGCAATCATCTGTGTATAGTAAGTCCCCATTCTAATTCACCTGATACGTGGATTGGCCCTCAGAGCTGCCACCAGAGGTTCTATGGCTAGTACGAAGAGGGGGGGAGACGGGGCAACCCTGTCTCATTTCTCTAAAAAGCTGAAAAGACTCAGATAGGACGTTGTTCGCTAATAGCCTAGCCATAGGGGCCTGGTACAGTGTACAGATCCAACTCCTGAAACCCAGCCCAAAGTTGCCCTGTTCCAGGACTGCATGCAGATACTCCCACTCTACCGAACTGAATGCTTTCTCAAAATCCACTGCTACACAGTGGCAGCAGGAGTAGGGAGGATGCTAGCAGCCTGGATCGGAGAGATCAGGGCCCTCATATGGCCTGAGCTCACCCTTCCCTTAATAAACCCGACTTGAGCTGGTTGTATTAACCCTGGTAAAAGATGTTCTGGTCTGTTCACCAGTGCCTTGGCCAGGATTTTTGCATCCGCATTAATCAATGATATTGGACGATAGCTTGCCGGTTTCTCAGGGTCTTTCCCGTCTTTGGGAAGAACTGTCATAATTGCCTTCAGTGTCATAGGAGGGAGAGATTGTCATTCATTGGCATCTGCCAACATGCTCAGTAGGTGAGGGCTACAGTGTCTGAAATTATCTTATAAAAATCAACTGGGAATCCGTCGCTCCCAGGAGATTTGTGGGGTGCCATGGCAGCAATAGCCTCTTTGAGTTCTCTGATGGTAAGAGGGGCATCTAGTGCTTTCCTCTGTTCTGGTGTCAGCTTGGGCAGGGAGATGGTCCTCATGAATTTACCAAACTCTTGTGCATCCCATTTGGTCTGCGAGGAATATAACTCTGTATAAAACTGCATCATGATTTTACTGATTTCCTTGGGGGATGTAGCGAGCTGACCTAATGTTTCCCTGAGTTGGGGAATGTGTTGCTCAGCTTGCTGCTTCTGCAGTCTAAAAGTCAGTAGTTTACTATTTTTTTTCTCTGTCTGCCCAGTATTTAAACTTTGTGCGCTGCAGCTGGAGTTCAGCCCGTCTGGTGGGCAAAGTATTCAGTTTGATTCTTAGGGATGTAAGATCAAATGTAAGGGCCGAATTTCAAAAGTTTTTGGGGTCCTGCTTATATAGTTTCTCTTTCTCTTTCTCTTTCTCAGCCAGAGTAGCCTCCTCTTCCCTCTTTTTTCTCTGATGGGTGGCATAGCTTATTATATTGCCCCTCACAGTGACCTTAAACCCCTCCCATATCCCCTCTGGAATGGTCGAACCTGGTGGATTATCAGCAGAGTATTGGCGTGCATCATCCTAGAGCCACAGCAGAAACTGTTTGTCTTGTAGCAGGGGGTCTAGTCACCACAGGGCTGATTTTGCTTGACTAGGTCCTATCGAGTATTTTAGGATGACAGGGGCATGGTCAGAGATATAATAATAATAATAATAATAATAAGCTTTATTTCTTTGCGCCTTTCTTAAAATCAAGGCGCATTACAATAAAATACAAGATAAAAACATAATAAAACAGATTAAAAACCAAATTAAATACAGAGCATTAGTCGGCATCCAAATCACCTCCAAATGCCTTACTCCATAAAAAAGATTTTAGGCCCTTTTTAAAACCCTCCACCGTCATGCCTCTCTAATCAATGTGGTAGAAATTCCAGAGGTCGGCACCATGAACATAAAGCTACCGAGCTGGAAGATTTCAAAGCTACCTTGGATCTCCTAGCAACCCCTAGATTGGCTGAGCGGAGTGGTCGCATCGGTAGGTAAGGCACCAGAAGATCTTTCAGGTAATCAGGGCCTAAACTGTGTAGGGCTTTATATGTAAGTAATCCAACTTTAAAGGTGATCCGACACTGAATCGGCATCCAGTGCAGATCCCGGAGCACCGGTGTAATATGAGAGGAACGTGAAGTCCCCATTAACAACTGGGCCGCAGAGTTCTGCACTAGCTGCAAGCGGCGGATATCAACCCCAGGAAGCCCAAAGTAGAGGGAGTTGCAGTAGTCCAAACGCAAGGTCACAAAGGCGTGGATCAGCGTGGGTAGGTCGCCGGACGGAACAAGGTGCTTGATCCTGGCGATGTTCCTAAGGTGGTAAAAGGATACCTTAACAACCGCCGATACTTGCGCACGCAATGTCAGCTGATCGTCAAGGATCACCCCCAGGTCTCGCACCCGTTCAGAGGTCGGGAGCTCCACATCCCCCAGGAATAAATCAGAGGTTTGAAGTGCCCCCAACCCCTCAATCTGGCGTCCGGGATCCACAACCATCACCTCCGTCTTCCCAGAATTCAACTTCAACCAGCTGGACCTCATCCAATCCTGGATCTCGCTGAGACAGTTGTTAAACACTGAGAGTGCTCTATTCTGGTCAGGCGCAAAAGACAGATAGAGCTGGGTATCATCGGCATAACAATGAAACTCCAGCCCATATCATCTTACAATGTCTCCGAGGGGATGCATATACACCGCAAACAACATGGGGGACAGCAGAGAGCCCTGAAGCACTCCATAGGTCAGAGCGGTAGGATCGGAGGAAAATATCCCCGATACCACCCTCTGAGTTCTACCTGTGAGGAAGGAGGTAAACCATCTGTGCACCAAACCTGACAACCCACAGATGCATCTCAGGCACTCAAGCAACACCCCGTGGTCTACGGTGTCAAATGCTGCTGACAAATCCAGAAGGACCAAAATGGACCGTTTTTTCTGGTCTCTCGCCATCAGGAGATCATTGAGGACCTGAACCAGCGCAGTCCCAGTGCTGTGCCTCTTTCAAAAACCTGATTGAAGAGGATCGTAGATGTTATGGATGGCTAAATGGTTGTCCAACTGGACTGCCACCACTTTCTCGATTACCTTCCCAACAAAGGGGAGGTTCGAGATGGGTCTGTAGTTAGCTAGGGAGTCGGGGTCCATAGATGCCTTTTTCAACACTGGTGTCACCACCGCTTCCTTCAGGGAGCGGGGATATTCACCAGAGTCTAGGGAGCACCAGACTATCCTAGCTAGAACCGGGAAGATAACCTCCCCACAGCCCATGATCAGGCCGGTGGGACCCGGGTCTAAACTGCAGCTTGTGGTACGCATGCCCTGGACAATCCTCATAACATCCTCAATTTCCGGCCTTTTGAAGGAACTCCAGGCGAACAGTGTGATTGTGACCGTGGCTGGACCGCCACAACTCCCATGCAGGGTGCGGTGCAAATCTCAGTCCTGATGTCGGCCACCTTATCTGCGAAGAATCGAGCAAGCTCCACACACTGCATCTGTGAAAAGGCTCGACGGACCTGCAGACAGGCTGGGTTGCACAGCCTGTCTACGGTTCAAAAGAGCTGGGCTGGTCGATTCTGAGCAGCAGAAATTTCTCCGGACAGGAACACTGTCTTCTAATGAGTGATTGCTGACTGATAGAGTTTATAATGCTCTAAGAGTCTAAGATGGTCGGCATCTAAGCCGGATTTCTGCCAGCATCTCTCCAACCTGAGACCTAATTGCCGCAACTCCCTCAGATCCCGATCAAACCAGGGGGATTGAGGGTGAAGGAAGAGAGAATTATATATATATATATATTTTGGAGCAGTAGTTCTTTTGGGGGACGCTGTTGTGATCCCAGGAGAGGTAAGTCAGAAATCAAGTCTACTGACCATGGCCTTGGCTGCCAAGAAATAGGTGTAGTCCCTGCCTGCTAGTTGTGCAGCTCTCTGCACATCTGTCAGCTGGTGGAAGGACATAAGACTTTGGAAGGCTACCACAGATCGTGTGTGAGGTTTGGGTTTTGAGTTGGACCTGTCCAGTATATAATCTACGGTGAGGTTAAAGTCACCCCCTAAATTAATTTCTCGGTCATCATATGCCATATCCATGAGTGCTTGCGAGACGTTATGAAAGAAATCAGGTGTATCCTCATTAGGGGTATGTATATTTGCCAGGATAAGGGGACCCGTAGGATGTCGCCAGTTTCTCCAGTACCCACCCTCCACCCTTATCTTTCTTTTTTTTTTTTCTCCAGCTTTTCTTAACCCCGGAATGGGCTCCCCAGACTCAAACAGCCGCCCCCCCTAATGCTTGGGCTTGCCTCCCCCTCGAGTGGGGCTGCCAAAGGCGAACTCTGGTGGCCTGGGGGGATGGCAGTGGAGCCAGCTCAGTAGCGGGGGCTGAAATTTTGGCTGCTGTAATCCCTGTGAGGGGCAAGGATGTGCAATGACGACCAGCATCCGCTCCACCCCGCCCCTAGAACATGTAGGCGCCAACCGCCATGGAACTCCCAGCCTCTGCCAGCAGTCCGTCGTGCATTGGACACTCAATCCCCCTCCCCCCGAAGTGGGAGAGCAGTCCACCAGACGCTCAGTCCTACTGTCCCCCGCCGGCCCTCCGACTGCTGGATCCATTCCCGAACTGGGGTCGTCAGCGCCACAGATGGTGACCATGCCTCTGCGCCAGCGGGCTGGCTTCCACCCTTATCTTTCTTAGTGTCCAGCACTGTCCACTTGAGGTTTTTGTGCCCAAATATGGAAATCCCTCTTTTAGAAGACTTCCTCGGCTCTGGGACCTTTTCCTTCCCCAATTTAGAATTTCACCTTGCTCATAATCCACTGCATCCCTCTTCAATTTGTTGATTTTTCTCTGAATTACTTCAGCTTCATGATCCCTTATTTTGTTGTTCAGTTGGGTATTGTAGTCTTGAAATTCTACACTTTTCTTGAAATTTTGAACAATAGATTTTTTTAAATCCAACTCTTTTTGCAACTCTGTATGCTTAAAAAGATCATCTTTTATTAGTAACTCAATGAAAATCTTAGGGCATTCGGCTGCTGCTCTGAGCCATTCTTCCTTGAACTGGAAATTATCAAGTCCACAAGAGGGGGTAATAATTATTCTTAAACCCCTAGGTGCTTGTCCACAGCTAAGATATTCTTCCAAAGTGCTCACATTAAAGGCTATCTCTGTATCTTTAAGCAGTAGTGATTCAGATTTAATGAATGCACTTCTAATATTCTCATTGAGATCAGTATCTGCATTATAATTACCTTTCTCCTCATTCCGTCTCTCTCTCTCTCAGTTTGCTCCTTCTCTCCTCGAACGTTAAATGCTCCGTTTGTTCCCAACCCCGGTTTGTGTCTTCACTCGAACCAGTTGCATCATCTGATGGATTCATTCTTAATGTATCAAGTCTACCAGTTATCTATTATGATATTATCCTAAATTTATATTGTATTATAGGGTTAAAGAGGAATCATTGTGGTAATTCATTGAATGGATTCATACATATTAATAAGGTTAAGCCCTTAAAAGAACCTGATTGATTAAATGCTTTACCCCGTCTGAAGACTCGCGAGAGTCGAGGCGGTAGGGGTGTTTTGTTACTTGCAGAGTTCCTGTAATTCACCTAGTTGGAAAGTTGAAAGTCGCTTATGCGTTGTGGTGTTATGTACTACTTTTGGAAACTAAGAAAACAAGGAATAAATCACAGTCCTGGAACTGATTTGGATATACCTGTGATGGACTGTGTGTGTTTTTGTCCACAATCGTTACTTACTTGTGACTGGTGAGTGGGGCATCGTTGCGCACTTCTGCTTTTGGAATTTGCTCATTTGTAGGCTAGCCACCTTTTTGAAGTGCTGCATGGCTCACTCCATTCCGCTTTTTGTTCGTGGAGCGTTCTTTGGATTTACTAGTCTAGTTAATCCCTTTGCGATAACACATGACCCTGCTAGGATCCTGGGGGTGGATAAGTCTCTGCCTCTGTTCCACTGGCCACCTTTCAGTATTATTCTAGCCTGCTTGATGCTTCAGTGACATAAGGCAGATACACCTTAGGTCTACTAGCCACAGGAGCTCTACTAGATTCCATGCTCCTGCAGGGATCCTTTAACAAGCCTACTATTCAGATGACAACTCAATGCAGTGATGGGAGACCACTTTACCAAATTTCAGTTAATGCAATACCTGCTAGCCCCATTGCCTGATTTGTCATCTGTAAAGCTTGAATTAAACTCCGCCTGGGCTGACTACATGTAAAGAACCATTAATACACAGCACCCATAGGGTATAGCCCTGTTGTGTGTTGGAGGAGTAACCACAGTGCCTGGGAATATTGGGTATGCATAACAGATGGTCCTCCGGAATCAAATATCTCTGTTCCTCACCATGGGTCATAATGAGCAGGTTGACCATTACCCCCTGTTCCCCTAAAACTCCCTTGAGCAGTTGTACGCTATGATGGAAGTGAAGGGGGGATGAGGGGGCAGTTATAACTAGAGAAATAAGAGGGGGGGGTCAAAACAGCAAGGAAAAACATGAGCAACTAAACTCGATAGATAGTGCTGGCAAACCTACAACAGGAATACCAAAATTAAAAGAAAAATATGCAGTAGTAGTTGATGCTCGGTGCCTACCCTATCTCCTAACAACTTACAGGGGTAATTAAGGTCCATTCTCAAAACTTAACAAGTTATAACAGCTGAACTGCAATCAGGTGGTTGCAACCAACCCCAAGGGTCTAAGGGGCCAAGCATTTGCCAGACCAGTGAACTCGATCAGTGCTATCCCTGTTCCCTGCAGTCTTTCCTGACACCAGGGAAGTGACCAGTTTGGGCTCTAGCAGAGAGAGCCATGCATAAGTAAATAAAACATTTCTTACAATCTTCACATAAGGCAGTAGTGTTCACAGGGTCCAGTCTAGGATCCGTTTTGCCAAAGAATCACTACCTGTAGACAAATTCAGCTGCCGAATTATTGGAGAGCTCGGTGTACTCCCATACAACCACACACCAGCAAGATGTTTAATTGAGCTCTATGTCAGTCAGAATGCGAGTGTCGGGGGCACGCACCATGTGGTCAAAACCGTCTGTAAGTTACCCCTCTACCAACTTCAGTGCCCCAAGAAGTTCATACCCCACTAACAAATTACATCCTTTGGCACTCAGACAGTACCTTTGGGGCTATGCAGGTCCATGGCCGTAGTAGTCAAGGAGGGCAGTGGGGACGCTAGTTCCTCAGCATCTGTGGCATCTGCCCAGGCCTAACAAATTGGGGCCAAATCTTCATCCGTCGTAGCTGCCATTGGTTTGGGTTCTGTAACTAGTTTGTCATCTCAGGGGTCGGAATGATCAAGTGCCCCTGGTAGGAGATCTC
Source organism: Neoceratodus forsteri (assembly GCA_016271365.2). Taxonomy (NCBI): domain Eukaryota; kingdom Metazoa; phylum Chordata; order Ceratodontiformes; family Ceratodontidae; genus Neoceratodus; species Neoceratodus forsteri. The sequence continues at coordinate 47,191,579 of CM057455.1, forward strand.
TCAATGGCTCATAGTGGTTTGATTGCTTTATCAAAGAGTCGGCAGGAGAGGAGCTGCTTGCCTCAGAGATCCGCAGTCTGGCCTGTGAGCTCCATGATCTCTGTCTTGACCTCTGGTCCCTAGGAGTAACTGGGCCCTTCAAGCATTTTCTGGCTACCTCTCTGGACTTGTTGCTATGCCTCTGTCGGGGTCAGATCCATAGTTGGAGGCGGGGCTTTGCCAGGCCAGTCTCTTGTGTACTGGAGCTTGGGGATGCATGGATTCATCATCTCAAGTGTTGGACAAGAATTGCTCGACCTGCTGGAGGTTGTCAAATGTCAGAAATTCGCCCCTGTACTGTACCCGGAGCATGGAGGAGTATCAGAGTGAGGCCGCAGTGTCCCTTTTGTACAGTTTTTGCTTCAACCCCCCATAGTCTGTCCGTTTCTTTGAAAGAAGCTGCAAATAATCTTGAAATGTTTGAATTTTGTGCCCGTTCCAGTGCGTGGTACCTCGCTCTCTTGCTGTCCACAAATAGAGTTCCTTAATTTGGTATCTGTTAAAGTGGCACAGTATGGATTGTGGACGCTCCCCTTCCCGAGGTTTCACTGCAAGGGACCTGAGCTCCTCAAGGTCTGGTTGCGGGGCATTGTTCAGCTGGAGGAGTTCAGGAAAGAAGGATGTCAAGAAATGCAGTATATCCACACCTTCAGTTCCTTCAGGGACCCCAACAATTCTCAGGTTGTTCCGTCAGGATCTATTTTCCATGTCATCGACTTTTGCAAGGAGGTATTGTATTTGGTTGTGTTTTTCCTTAAGGTGGCATTGATGGGTGTGGAGTATCTCTTCATTGGCATTTACTGTCTTTACTGTACTAGCCACCCTGTTTGTTAATGTCTGCATTTCCTGGACAGTTTTTGTAGTTGTCTGCTTTAGTTAAGAAGTGTCTGTTAAGATCCTGTTTAGATGGTTGGAGATACTAGCCAGCTCCTGTGCTAACGCTGATTTTTTCTATTGTCCTGGTATTTGGCAGCAGGAAGCTTTGCTTATTAATACCATTTGCTCCCTGTGCTCAGCTGAACTACCCCACTCCCTGGCTCCAGGGCCTGGCTGGAAGTCCAGCCTCAAGGTCAGTGTCTTAAGTTTTTCAGGCTGCCTACTAAATTTGTTATTGGTATTTACCCAGAAAGGATGGTATCAGAAGAAGGGACGTTGCGTTAGCTGTGTAGTAATCCTGTTTTTACTGAAAGGAGCACGAGATGGACTGAGGATGTCTTGGATAGTAGATCTTGAGGTCTCTCCCTAGAAATTAAGCTGCCACCATCTTGCTAGGCATGCTGTGCCCCCGTTATCCCCATTTCTTCCAGCACACAGGACACCTGTGATACCTGAAAACGAATGGGGGAAGTTTAGTACCGGCTGTTCTGGAAAATGTGTTTATATTTTTTCTCCAAATGTTATCTAAACAGTTGTCATGGGCTGCTTGTATGCTAGCCTGCCTGAACCCATGTAGACAATCTTCATGTCTGACACTCAAATCAAGAAATGCTTTCAGAAGCCACTCTATGTGCTGTTCTTTCAGGGTAGTCACATACAGATCCACTTTTATTATGGCATCAGCTGTACCACTGTTACGCTTTTCTGTAATAGGTGCTGCATACCATTGTGTAAAGTAAGATTTAAAGTAGTCCTGAAATATTTTGTTGATGGCAATATCCTGCAGCTGCAGTAGATCTGTACAGGAGGCGGGGATGAAAATAGGAATTATTCCCAAACTGTAAAGCTTATCTAGAACTGGGCGAGTAGAAATGGCTCTGTATATATCAAAAATGAGCAGGGTGCCTTGCTCTTCTGGCAGGTCATGATTTTTGATTATTATATTTTTATATGGCACCAGGATATTGTCTATGTAATCTGTTGTTGTTGCTCCACTGGCCCAGTGGTTCTCAGAATGAGTACTATGGCAGTTATGGTGAAACTCATAGTGAAGGTGGCAGTTTGTTGTTTTACCCTGATATGTGACCGAGGGGAGGGGAGGGAGAAATGTCCAGCAAGCATACATGCCATAACCATGGAGACCTGGCATTTATCTCCAAATCCCATCACCTCGACTTGTTTGGCACCAACCTCCTCCATGGTCCACTTTGAACAGGGAACAAACTGGACACCTGTTTCATCTAGATTAATAACTAGTTTGGCAGGTATGAGTTCCTGCATACAGTCAGTACTGACACACTTCAGGACGTTTAACTTTAGCTCAATAAAGTCAGTTGGGGGTTTTCTTCCTGCTGTTGTCCCTGTGCGTTTACAGAAGCTGAGCTGATTCAAAAATAGCCAGGTTCATTGCCTGGAAAAACTCAAACTACCACCATTTTCTATCAACAATTTTGGATCTTGAGATTTCACTTTGTCAACAGCTACTGCTGCAACAACACAACGCATGCATTGACCACAGTGCCTCTTCTGCATGCAAACATTCTGTTATCTGGTGGAGGTCATCTTCAGCATCCTGCACTTACAAGTTTGGTCACCCTCTGGGCTTAGTGGGCAGAACAGTTACCGTCGCAGGGTCTAGCACTGTTTTTAACTTTGTGAGGTAATCTGTTTTCAATTTTCTTATTGTGCTCTCATCAATTGCTGTACCATGTTTTGCTTCATAATGTCTAATGGCATTCATAATGCTCTTTGTTGCTGCATATTTACCAAACTGGAAACAAACTTCCAGTGAGTATGAGGCATACTCATTTTTCCGGTGTTTGGCTTGTGGGCTGGCATTTTTTAACTCCCTCACAACACTATTAGCCATTTTGATAGAGATGCCAGCACACTCACTAAGGGAGTTGGCAGTCATCTCCTCGAGAACAGAGCAGTCCCTTTTTACAGGTCTCCCACACTGGCGCCATTGAATAAGAGACATTGCAGCAGTACACTGGAGTGTGGAACAGAATGCAGATGTTTACACTGGGAAACTAGGTATTTTATGGATAGAACTATAACCAATTTACTTAATTGGACCTGAGAACTGACAGTTCACTGTCCTGATTGAACACTTGTCAGTCGATGTTGAACTTCAGTAACCTTCTATCAGTTCCCTAGACAACATGTTTGTAGTGCTCCTGTGAAGTTTCAGTTGTGTGTTAAGCTTTAGTCGGGTGAAACCGTGAACTTTTGTTTGCGTATCATTTAACAGTTCTAATATACTGTATATATGAGAGAGAGGGAGAAATAACCATCTGGAACTGTTGATAATCCTTTGCTTTGGGTTCTTAGTTAAAGTATAATATTCTTCTGTCTAGCCATTATATAAATGACCCATCTTCTCCATAGCAACTTATAAGCAGGTAAGGTCTGTGAAACTTTTGCAGAAAATTTCTCTAGTTCATATATTGAATTCACAGTGTTCTGCCTATGTGCTATCTTAGGAACCATCACCATAAGCCAGTTCTTAGTTATGGTTTTACGGGCCGCTAATAAATGTAAAGCAGTTTTTTGGTAGGATGATCCCTAAATCCCTGTGGTAAATCTAAAAATATTAGGGTGGTTGGTTCTAGGGTAAATGATGGCTACAGAAGGGCTCGCAATTCTATTAAAAGTTGATCCCAGTATGGTTTTAGTTTGAGGCTGTGCCAAAAGACATGAACATGTGAAGTTCTGCTATGTCCGCACAATCACCAAATTGAGTTACTTTGCTTGCTGTAGTGATGTACAGACATTTATTTTTATTTATTGTAAAATCGGAATTACAGCCTTTGAGCTAAAAGCTCATTTACAAAGGAACCTCGTCGAACAGAGGGTGGGGGAACATCAAGTACATGGACAGTGGAGAAACACAGAAGCAGCTAGAAGGCATTGTCAGTTACACACCATTAAAAAGGCTAAATAGCAGTACAAATAGAAGGATGAGGAGAGACAGGATACGCTGCAAAAGCACTTAATTACATAATACAGAGGGAAATACTCCCATAACTGATTAGGTGAATAAAGTGCAGAGTCTAACTATGTACAAAGTATGAGAATTCCCAGAATGCAGCTAGAGAGCTTAGATAGGTTCCCGGAGGGAACAAGTACTGTGACCACTGACAAGTACAGCCATTAAGGGAGAGCAGGATACAGGCTAGATGGGTGAGGAGGGAACGCACAATGGTAGGTGATGGCTTAAGGGTTGGGGGGGCTAAGCGGGTCTGGAGGTGGGGGGTATGGAGGGTCAGGGTGAATGGGGGAACCAAGAGATGGGTAGGTGGGGATTAGGGTCTCATCCATATAGTGGGTGAGACCCTCCCAGGAATACTCCTTCCAGGTATATGATGATGTGAGCTTACAGTATGTGTATAAGTAGTAAATCTGTCCCATTGGGAGGGCAAGATTTCAATTTCAAGAACCTGTTCCCACAGTTTTCTAATATAATCTGTTGGTAGTCCTGTGAGGGTCATCAGTGCCATGTAAATTCATGATATGAGGGAGTCCACTGACCCTGTAGTCAGGGCATGTATTATTAAGAGTATTGACTGTTGGCTCAGGAAGTTGTTGGAGGTTGGTTTTTTTGCTGCTGCCTTATACTGTATATGCTTTCAACTGGAGGTATCTGAAAAAATCTGTTTGTCTCAAGTTAGAGAATGGGCTTGGAAAATAAATTAATCGGATTGGCTAAAACGCTGAGTACAGATTCATTTATTTTCCTACAGAGCCCGCTTGAAAAACCAGTCCAAATTGTGGGTGCCCCATTACTCACTATATCCATGGGTACCCCGGATTTTCAATCTCACCAGCTACCATTTTTCTCTCTTGCTTAGGGGGCGAGTTGGCGGCTGGCCAGACACCCCACTCCCTCCTCAGTTTCTCTTATTTTAATTTTCAGTAAATCAATGAGAAGTCACGCACAACAACAAAAATAAAAGGAACGAATGAAAGGAAAAGGAAGTTGTCGGTACGCTCAGCTTCTTGTAAGTGGCACTGGACAGTACGCATGCCTGCCCAGTGAACAGCTTCTCTGGCTGTTCCACTCACCTAACAGGCAAGACAACTATATCTGCCCCCCACAACAACACAGGATGCCCATAAAAAAAAGTAAAAACTGCAGGCGGCAATTTTGTTTTTCCCCCACAAAACTGCTATAACAAACACGGTCCTCCAGTCGTCACAGCGCTAGTCTCACGCTGCTGTCACTTTTCCCATGGTTCACTTAAAAGCAGAATGATAGACAAAGTAGCTACTCTTACCATAGATGAAAAATGAAGAAAATGCTGCTTCTGTCCTGAACAGGACAGAATACTCGAAAAATTATGTAAAGTTCACTTCATGCTGAAGTAAAGATCAGCTGCTGTGTCCACACTGACTCTCCCAAACCACAGCTTTCTTTCCTGATCACAACAGCTCTTGTCCCCAGTATAAAAACAAAAAGAAACAACAAAAGGCAGTCTTACAAATGAAAATGAAGGGGAAAAAAAGCAAAGGTTAAGAAAACTGTTCCATAAGGACGGGGGGGGGCTGACTGAAGAAACATAGGCTTTGCTGTGTGGGCACCGACAGCATTCAACTAGCTTTTTGTTTTCCTTTTCTTAACTAAAGCATCTCCATTAGAACAAAACTTGTCCATTCCAGTACAGGCGGAGGAGCTATTTAATTACAAAACTTAATGTAAATTAATTTTTTTTTTATTAACTATTTTTTTCTCAAACACTTCTCTTTACTGTGCTCATTTTCTAAGCACAATAATACCCTCCCAGCTGGGCTTTATTGGGAAATACCAGACCTTCCAGGGCTGTAAGGCCTTCTGCCTGTGGTGTCGGGCCTCATTACACCACTGGGCAGTCCAGTATTGCATAAGGCCCACCTTACCGGGTATTACTGCTTACTTAATCTTCTCTTATAGGACTACGAAGTCCACTATCTAGTCTAACTAGACCTCCCCGCTGACAATGCATCAGCAGGAATATGCCTCTCCTCTCCCACTGCTGATATGTATGGTCTAGACTAGCAAGTTGAAACCCAATACTGCCCGCAAAATACCCCATGATTTTATTGGCAATATGGTAGTTATCAAATTTTGATTTCAGTTTCTTCATTTTCTGCTACCTACTATGTCAAGTGGTAGCCTGCTCCATACTGATACTACTCTTTCTGAGAACCACACTCCTCTTATGAACATATGAAAAACGCCAGAAGATACAGCCCTAAGATCTATCGAGTCTGCTAGAGTATGCAGCTATCTGAGTTTACGCCATAGTTGCCCCTCCTCCCATTATACCAGTTCCCCTCCCCCTAATCATATCCCACCCCCTCTTAAAACTGTTCATCGATTGCAGTGATACCACCTCTTTGGGAAGTGAGTTCCACCCCTGTCCTGTGGAAAATGAGTTCCAATCTGCCACCACCCTCTCTGTGAAGGTAGTGTCTTCTCAACTCCCTCTTGAACTTGCCCCCCTACAGTCTCAGACTATGTCCCCTAGTGGGGCATAGTCTACATTTAGCACAGATTACACAGCCTATAAACTGGAGCACATGAGACCTTGTATTATTTATTTATTTATTTGTAAAATCAGTTTACAACCTTTGAGCCAGAGGCTCGTTTCCAAAGGTACTTTGTCACGTAAAGACATACATTGTGTTTTTGGTTACATAGCGTAGGTTTGCAAAACAATAGGCGTTCAACAGAGGCCCCACGTCACACTGTGGTCAGACAAATACATTTGGGTTACAGGGTACATGTAATTGAGAACAGGTGTTACACAAGTTGGTATCAATAGTGAGCAATCTAATAGGTAAACACTGAAACAGCTGGCACTGGCCAGGTTAAACATAGGCACGGTGTACAGGGAAGTGGTGGTGGGGATGGCTAGGTGGAGAGCCGCCCGGAGGGCGTTGTCTAGAGAAGTAGAGGTGGAGGCTACTTTCAGAGACAGGAGCAGTTACGAGTGTTGATGATGTGGTTTCGAAGGGTGGTTTTGAACCAGTGCGAGTCTTTAAGTTTGAGGCCTACACTATCCCAAAGACTGAAGCTATTAAATGCATGGAAGACTAAGCACTGGTTCCCTCTCATCTTATTATATTCCAGTGTATTCAAGTTTGGACTTCTCAGTCTGTGTTCATACTTAAAGTGTTGCAAACCTGTTATTATTTTAGTAGTTCTGCATTGCATACATTCTATTTGATGGATATCCATTTTAGTGGAAGGGACCCAGAACTAGGGGGGTGGGCGTGAGTTGCGAATTTTGCTTTCGGGGAACTTCCGCAAAATTTAGAAAATTTTGTGGAAATTTTGGACTTTCACCATTGGTGAAACTGGGATTTTCTGCAGATTTTTGCCGAGTTCCATTGACTTTTTTTTTTTTGGTGAACTGCGGAAAAATGCATATAAACTGCAGAATTTATTCTAGCCACAGTTTAATGAACTGTCAGTGAATGAGCGCATGCTTGTACAATCATGCAGTCATTCACAGACAATCCAGTGGGCCACTGGTAGTGGAAGAGAGAGGAGGGCTGCGCTGGTGGCCCTCTCAGGGGATGTGTGGGGGGGAGTGGGGTGGTGGCGGATGAACTGTCGGGGTGGGTGGACCACTAGACACCATGGAATTGGGATTACTTTTGTTTTATAAAGGATCGGGGATGGGGAGTCCACTAGACACCAGGGAATACTGGAAATAGTGGGAGATGAGCCAGTGGACTGCCGGCTGTTTTGTTGTGGATTAAGGGAATCCAGGATAGGAAGGGGGTCCGCTAGACACCAGGAAAATAAAATGTTTTTGGGGGCCATGATCGGTGGGTGGGTGAAGGGGGCACTAGACACCAGGAAGGGATTAGAGTTTTTGTTTCTTCTTTACTGGGACCAATGGGCCGTTATCCCTGGGCAGGGGGGAAGGGTGGAACCACTAGACACCAGGGATTTTTTGCTTGGGACCCACAATCGGTGGATGGGTGGGGGGGCCACTAGACACCAGGCGGGTCCGAGGGAGGGATGGGAGGTTTCTATTTAGTTATTTATTTACTGGGACCCTTGATTAGTGGGGGGTGGATTAATGACTTAAACTGCAGTTAAAAAAAAAAGCCTCAGAACTGACCACTGGTAATGATCCATTCTGCGGATTTTTTCCCCCACAGTTAAATAAATTAACCCGCAGTCTGTTTATTTATTCCACAGTTTTAAGGTGAAATTTCAGCAAAAGTTGCGAAAATGATTTCCAAACTTTCACAGGAGCAAAATTCATACTTTCGCAGAAATTCTGCAAATGGAATTTTTTTTCACACACACCTACCCTGAACTGAGCACAGTCTTTATAGTGGGGTCTAATTAGTGAACAGTACAGTGGCAAAATCACATCTTTTTCTCTATTGTTTATATGTTCTTTATACAACTCAGTATCCAAAAGGCTTTCTTTTTGGTCTGATTGTAGTGTCTCCTAGGACTCGGATAATCAGAGATCATCATTCCCAGGTTGCACTCCTCAGAAATGTCCTCAAAATTTGTACCCCAGTCAGCCGCTCCTATGGCACTGAGAGTTGAGATGCTGGTTGCCACACCTTACGTCACACCAGCAACTCAGGTTCAGGAACAGACCCGGGTCGTCGAGGTCGGCAGGGGCAGGAAAGGATTGAAACATAGAAACATAGAATTTGATGGCAGATGAGGACTGCTTGGCCCACCCAGTCTGCCCATTTCCCTACCTAATGGATAAGCTGCAGATCCTAGTTAACCAACAGCCTACTTCTTCCTACCCCCACTCCCTAGAATTGCCTTATGACTGTCCTGTGCATTCAGAACATCCAGAGGAGTGCGCTCCTTTCCTGGGGGAAGGTTGGGTAGCTTGCCGCAGTTTGAGCGGATCCTGGCAGTGACTGGGAGTTGCCTCAACTTGTGACTCACAGACTTGGGGTAGAGCAAGGACTGACGCCTTACGCATGGGAGCAGGAACACCTTTCGTTGTGTGCAGGGTGTCATTGCACGTCCATGCTCTGGGGAAAAAACAAGAAAAAACCCTGGCACCCCAGTAGGTGAAGATGGGTCGAGGGACAGACCTTTATACTCAACACCGGATCCTCCATCCTGCCTCCGGATGCTCTCTGCCCGGAGTCTTGCCAACCCACTAGATGTTCAGAAAGGTCACCAGATAGGAGTTGGTGGTCCTGCCCTAGGGGTCTTGGATTCAGGGGATCGATGGACCGGGGTCATGCGGGGAGGCTGCCTGCCATCTGATGGGTATACTGGAGATTTCAGGTGGGTGGGATCAAATCTGTCGGGTGCCCCACTGGAGAGAGTCTGGGGCTTCAGAGAAGGAGTGTAAACAGAGTCAACAAAAAAACAAACAGATTTGTCCCCCAAAAGTGTAAGATGCTCTGCTGTTATTAGCACCAAAATGCATAACTAAACATTTATCAATATTACATTCTAATTTATGGTTGCATCCCCACTGCTTGATCTTCAGCAGTTCACACTGAAAATTATCTCTCTCTTTCTTGCTAGTAACCGCTGAGCCCAGTTTGATATTATCAGCTAACTTGAACTGCCGCACTTTCTCATTACTTTGCATTATTACAGTGTAAATATTAAAAAGGCAAAGACCCAGAACTGAGCCCTGCAGAACTCCACTAGTCATGGTTGCCCTCTTGAATCCTACTCTGCAAAATACCACTTGCTGTACTCTATGTTTCAACCATGAATTGATCCATGCTGTTAACCTAGGGTTTAGTCCTAGGTCTATTAAACACTTCACCAGTTCCTTATGTGGGACTTTATCAAATGCTTTACTAAAGTCTAAAAAGATGACTTCCACTGTGCTCCCCTGGTCCAGAGTTCTGTTTGGCCTGTCAAAAAACACCAGTAAATAGGTTTGGCAAGACCTTCCTAAAGCTGTGCTGAGTTCTGTCAAAAAATTGTTAATAGCAATGTAGCAGTGTGTTTCAACTTTAATGATGTTTAATAATGTTTTCCAAGATCTTGCGTAACACGGACTTCAAGCTAATTTGCATATAATTCTTGCATACTGTTCTGTTACCTTTCTTGTGTAATAGAGTCACCCCTGCTCATCTCCAATCCTCTACTACATCATCACTGTCCAAAGAGGACTGAAAAATGTTTGTAATGGACCCAACAAGAAACATAGAATTTGATGGCAGATAAGGACTGCTTGGCTCACCTAGTCTGCCCATTTTCCTACCTAACAGATAAGCTGCAGATCCTAGTTAACCAACAGTTTACTTCCTCCTACCCCCCCACTAGGACTGCCTTATATCTGTCCCATGCATTCTTGAATTCCCTCACTGTTCTTGACCCTACAACTTCCTCAGGGAGGCTGTTTCATGCATCCACAACCCTCTCCATGAAAAAATACTTCCTCACATTACCTCTGAGCTGTCCCCCCTCTATCTTCAAATTGTGCCCTTGTTCTTGCACATCTCTTTTCTGGAAGATGCTACCCTCTTGGACTTTGTTGATTCCCTTGAGGTACTTGAAAGTTTATATCATGTCCCTCTCTCCTTCTTTCCTCAAGGGTATACATATTAAGCTCCTTTAGTCTTTCTTTGTTATGTCTTCTGGTGCAGACCCTGCACCATTTGATGCCCTTCTCTGGACAGCCTCCACTCTGTCTATGTCTTTGTGGAGATGGGGTCTCAGAACTGCACACAGTACTCAGATGGGGTCTCACCAACTGTCTGTACAGAGGATAGCAACTTCCTGTTTTCTACTATTGATGCCTCTTCCTATGCATTCCAATATCCCCCCAGCCTTCCTTACTGCCTTCTCACATTGCTTGCCCACCTTTAGGTCATCTGATATAATTACCCCCAGGTCCCTTTTCATTTTTACTGTTGTCAGTATCTCACCCCCCATTGTGAACTCTTCCTCTGGGTTTTTGTTTCCCATGTGCATTACCTTGCACTTCTTTGCATTGAATCTGAGCTGCCATACATTTGACCATTCCTCCAACCTTGCCAAGTCCCTTCTTATCCTTTCCACTCCATCTTGTGTATCAACCTTGTTGCAGATCTTTGTATCGTCTGCAAATAGACATACTTTTCCTTCCAGTTCCTCTGCAATGTCACTTATAAAGACATTAAAAAGGACTGGTCCCAGTACTGAATCCTGCGGTACCCCGCTAGTAACCCTCCTTTCTTCACTGTGTACTTCATTTACTACTACCCTTTGTGTCCTGTTGTCTAGCCAATTTTTTATCCAGGCTACCACCTTGGGGCCCACTCCAAGGCTGGCTAACTTGTGTATTAATCTTTTGTGTGGGACTGTATCAAATGCCTTGCTAAAATCTAGGTAGATCATGTCCACAGCCCCTCCCTGGTCTACTACTTTGGTCACCCAGTCAAAGAAATCTATTAGATTCGTCTGACACGACCTTCCCATTGTGAATCCATGCTGCCTTGGGTCCTGTGCCTCACTGGCCTCTAGGTACTCAACAATTCTTTCCTTCAGAAGTGATTCCATCATTTTCCCTACCACTGAGGTCAAACTAACTGGTCTGTAGTTTCCTGCCTCTGTCCTGCTCCCACTTTTGTGAAGAGGAATCACATCTGCCCATCTCCAGTCCTCAAGAACCTCAGACATTTCCTTTGAAACACGGGGATGCATACCATCTGTGCTAGAGAGTCTTCCTTGCAAGAGTAGATGCAGAAGCAAATGATTTGATACCTTTTATTGGACCAACATAGATGTAACAAAACGTGGGTAAGCAGGTGGGTATCTGCATTATAAACACTTTTTAGTATATGGATACACCATTTTAATATGTTTGTAAATTAGATTTCAAATATAAATCACTTTCGGAAATGTGGCAGATTTGAAACACTAAACTTTCTATTGCCACCAAAAAATACATACCCCAAATGGTGAAAACAGAAAACAAAAAAACTAAACTACCCTGGGTGAATGCCATAGTTAAAAAGCAGATAAAAAATAAGAATAAGGCATTTAGGAAGGCTAAATTAAGTGGTTCCCCAAAAATTGGGCTGATTATAAAGACCAATTAAGGTCACCAAAAAACAGTATTAGAAAAGCCAAACATGATTATGAGTACAGGTTAGCTGTAAATGTAAACGATAACTATAAAACATTTTATACATACATAAACAAAGAGAGGGGTGGTACACCTATTACTGGCTCAATAAAGAATCCAAATGGTGATTTATTAACTGATAAGTCCCAAATGGCTACAGCATATAATAACTATTTTTCTTCTGTTTTTAGTAAAAAAAACTAGCCCAAATGAAAGTCATAGTGATCAAATAAACAATATACAGTAGAAAAAACAGAAGTTGAAAAATTGCTTCTGAGACTAGACTCAAACAAATCAGCTGGTTCCGATGGACTCCACCCTCGTATTATGAAAGAATTAGCAATTCCCTTATCAGGTCCTGCTGCTGTACTCTTTACAAAATTTATTACAGAAGGAGTAGTTATAGAAGCATGGAGACAGGCCACAGTCATTCCCATTTTTAAAAAAGGTTCCAAACAGAATGTAGCTAATTACAGACCCAATAGCTTAACATCTGTCCTGGGTAAGATTCTTGAGGGCATAGTTAAAAATCATTTAGGGAATATTATGCAACATGATACTGCTCAACATGGTTTTGTGAAATCAAGATCATGTATGACAAACCTGTTACATTTGTATGGTAATGTCAGTGAGGCACTAGATAAAGGTGAGGCTATAGATGTTATTCTTCTGGATTTCTTCTGGACCCTCCTCTGAAACATCTCTGTTTTGTCAATGTCTTTTCGAAGGTGTGGTTTCCAGAACTATACACTGTATTCAAGTTGAGGTCTCACCAGGGTCTTATACAGTGTAACTGTTACCTCCCTCCTTTGGCTTGTGCTTCCCCTTCCAGTATACCCCAACATCCCATTGATCTTTTCCACCACCTTTGTGTCTGCCTGGTGGCCTTCAAGTCGTCTGTGATTATGACCTCCAAGTCCCTCTCCTCCTTAGTTACTGTCAGCAGCTCCCTCCCAACCTCTAGCTTGCCCCAGGGTTCCTGCTCCCCACAGGCATGATTTTGCACTTCTTTGTGTTAAACCTTAGCTGCCATGCCCCTGACCTTCTCTCCAGTAGCTCCAGGTCTTTTTCTCATCCTTTCCACCACCTCCAAAGTATCCACCCTGTTGCAGATCTTGGTGTCATCCACAAACAGGCAAACATTTCCCTTCAGCTCATCTGCAGTGTCACTGATAAAGACACTGAAGAGGACTGGCCCAGAACTGAACCCTGAGGGGTATACCGCCACTACAGCTACACTGGTACACCAAAACCCCCACAGCGAAACCCCCACTGCGCCTCTATTGGCAGTGACGGGGAGATTGCATCGAGACACTTTAGGGTGACAGGGGGTAAACACCTAACTCCACTGTCTGTGCGATGTGGAGTTAGATATCTATAGTGGGGGAGTGCGCTGTTGCTGGTTAGTTTGGGGTTGAATTGCAGTTGGGGATGTCCACGGGTTCCTGGTGCTGTAACGGACATCGCGGTCGGGGTTGTTGTGCCAGTGTCATGGATCCACTCTGAGGTACTCCTCTGGTCACCTCCCTTTCATCTGTTTGGGTTGGATTCACCATTACCCTCTGTTTTCTGTCCCTTAAGCAGTTTCCAATCTAGTTCACCACCTTGCATCCCAACCCCAGGCTGCCTATCTTGTTGACCAGTCTGCTATGTGGGACTGTATCAAAGGCTTTGCTGAAATCGAGGTAGGCAGTATCTACCTCCTTGGTCTACTGCTTTTGTCTCCCAGTCAAAGAAATCTATCAGATTAGTTTGACAGGGTCATCCTGCAGAGAACCCATGTTGTCCAGGATCCACCAGTCCATTGGCTTTCAGGTATTCCACTATTCTTTCATTAAGGAGTGTCTCCATTATCTTTCCAACTACAGAGGTTAGTATGAATAATGTGTATATTGCCCAGTCGTTAGAAAGAAGTGTCTCCACAGGTTTACAAAACCTAAGTGGGTCAAGGTATGCCTTAAATACTTTTGGACTGGAGTAATATGGTGTGCTATTGAGCCAGATGTATCTAAATCAAGGGACAGAGTGACATTTAAGTCCCCCCTCCCAATCAGCTAACTCCAAAACTGATAGTGGCTTGTTGAAAAAATGTTGGGCAGTTGCTTTCTTGGAACCCAGGGGCAGATATAAGGAAGTTAATGTAACTGGAGAAGTGTGCAGCATGCCTGTAGCAATGGCAAAACGCCTCTCTGGGTCAATGATGTGGTCCTCTAGGGTAAAAGGTACTCCCTTAAGGATGAGGATTGCCACCCTCCATCTTTGCTCCCAGGTGTGGGATGAGGTGACCACCACCTGGTAACCAAGGGAGATGAATTTTGCATATTCTGAGGTAGAGAGGTGGGCCTCTTGAAGTAATACTGCCTCCAGTTTGTCACTCTTGAGTTGATTTAGACTACGATATTTCTTTACTGGAGTATGCATCCCTTTAATATTGAAGGAAGATACTTTTGAAGACTTATCCATTGAGTTATGTACTGTAAGACCTGTGGTTATAGTGATTAGGACTGGCTTTCCCCTCCCTCAATGGGAACTCTGGACATTACAAGAAAAGCTACAGTAGATAAAGAGAAAAAGCAGGAAGAACAAGCTTTTGTCAGTGCCGATTGTTGTCTTGCTGACATTGGCATTGGTAATGCTGGCGTTAGAGAGATGCATAATAGGAACGGCAGTGAAGTATTGCACTACGCAAATCCCCACCCTGCAGAGACTGACAAGCATTGGGGGTGTGCCTTTGGGTCATCAGCCATAATGCTTATACCATTCCACCTTACCTCACCCTGCAGACACTGAAAGGTGTTGTGGTGTGCTGTAGGGTCTTCAGCCCTTACACTCACCCCATTCCATAAGGAAATAAGCTGAGATGGGTGCAGTATAGGAGAGTGGAGTGAACATTAGGGCCGAAGACCCTATGGCACACCTTGATGCTTGTCAGTGGCTGCAGGGTGGGGGTGGAATGTCATGAGCATTACAACCGATCAACCCAAGTCACACCTAGACACCGGTCAGTCTCTATAGAGTGGGCGTTATGATTGGAAACCCTTACACCCCAGGCGTTTGTTGGTATTTTCGCTCCAGATTTTCAACATGAGCTTTTTAGGACCCCACCTCATGAACAACGGCACCATGCAATTCTGCTTAAAGTTGAACCAGCATAACATTCTGTGGTGATTTGCATATGCAGCCCATGATGCTTTGCATTGTGGGGGCATGTGTGATTTTGTATTTTCTTGAAACTTGGCTTCCCAGCCAAATGCCCTTTGGGGTAACCCTTGCCTCAGTGTTTGCGCACAGAGGTTGTCTTTTAAATGGCACTATAATTTTGTTACTCAGTCCTGAAAGGTGATTTCACAAAGCGACTGTGCCATTTGGTGCCACAGGTGCAGAAACACATTTTGGGCAGGATGTGATAAATGACAGCTGTGCTGTTCATGAGGAGGTGTAAAAAATGGCAATGTTAAAAATCTGGAGTAAAAATATGAAAAATTGTTGTGTTAAAAGTGTGCATTGAAACTGCGCAATGCACACCCATAACGCAATCATTTTTTGGAATGTTTCCACAACATTTTCAACATGGGCATTTTGGGACCTCCCCTCATGAACAGTGGCTCTGTGATTTTGATAGTCTGTCCCGAAAATTGATTTCCCACAGCAATCACGCCATTCTGCGCCACAGGTGCAAAAACGTGTTTTGAGCAGGATGTGAAAAATGACAGCTGTACTGTTCATAACAATGTGTGAAAAAACAGCAGTGTTGAAAATCTGGAGTGAAAATATAAAACACTGGCAGAGTTACGAGCATGCGTAGAAACTGCGCAGTGCGTGCTCGTAACGCAGTCATTGTTTGGAATTTTTTCACCAAATTTGCAACATGGGCTTTTTGGGTCCTCCCCTTGTGAACAATGGCACTGTAGTTTCATTATTCAGTCCCTAAAGGTGATTCTGTGCAGCAACCGTGAAATCACCTTTCAGGACTGAGAAACGAAATGGCAGTGCCAGTGTTCATGAGGTGGGGTCCCAAGAACCCCATGTTGAAACTTTGGAGCCAAAATTCCTAAAAATGGCTGAGCTATTAACCTAAGTCGAACCCCCCCGTTGACTCCCATTATACGGCTTACCGTGAAATCTTCAGTTTGCCGGTCGGCTTTGAACAGTGCAGACGCGTCCTGATTCAGAGAAGATCACTGCTTCCGACCTACGGAGGTAAGTATGGGGAGAGGGGGTTTCGGGGAGGTGGGTGCACAGAGGGAAGGTAGGGAAGGGGATGGGGATGGGGAAAAAGATGGATTGTTTTCTTTTTTACAGGAAAAAAAAACAGCAAATGACGGTTTTCTTCATTCACATGGAAAATCAAATTATTACTAATGTGGGCACACTGGTGTGGGCTCCCAGTATGCCACAATAGTGGGGAGGGCATGCCAACATGGGGATTGGGCATCCTGATGTCAGCAAATACTTTAGAGGGGTTTGGGAGGAGGGGATGCATCTGACACCAGGATTGGGCATCCCGGTGTCGGAAATAAAATAAAACACTTGTTTGGCACACTGGGGTGGGCTCCCAGTGTGCCACATTAATGGGGGGTACATGCTGACACGGGGTTTGGGCACACCAATGTCATCTTTGTGGGAGTGTGTGGTGGTGGAAAGCCATGCCGCGGTTACTTTATTTATTGAAATGTTTCACCAGGAAAGGCACACTGAGCAAACATGTTGCCCATAACTTCGGCCACGCGCATTACAGTGTATGGCCTACTGTGCACTGTAATGCGCATGGACAGTGTCGGAAATCAAGTAAAAGGTTTTTCGGCACACTGGGGTGGGCTCCCAGTGTGTCACAATAGTGGGGGTGGGGTATGCAGACACAGTGATTGGGCACCCCGATGTCGATAAATACCTCAGAGGGGTTTGGGGTGCATCCAACACTGGGAGTGGGCATCCCGGTGTCTGAAATAAAACGGTTGTTCTGCACACTTGGGGGGAGGCTCCCAGTGTGCCACATTAATGGGGGGGATACATGTTGACATGGGAATTGGGCACCCCAATGTTGGCTTTATGGGAGTGTGTGGCAGGCGGCAGGAGCCGCCATTCTGGAAAGCCATGCCACGGCTACTTTATTTATTGAAATGTTTCACCAGGAAAGGCATGCTGAGCAAACATGTTGCTCATAACTCGTGCCACATGCATTACAGTGCATGGCCTACTGTGCACTGTAATGCGCGTGGCTGGAGTCTTGTCATCTGCCACTGCAATGATGAAACTGTACCTGATTGCAGTAGCAGATTTCTTTTAACTCCCTGGTGCTCTTTGAAGCTGCTATCATTGGTAGCATGCTCACTGATTGGTGTCTGAGGGACGCACCCAATAAAGCATCCGCTGCATTGGCCACAACACTGACACACCTCTGAAATGTGCTACTGCCACAAGATGTTTCTTGTGCATGTGCTGTGCGCATGCATGCAAGCAAACCTAAAAAGAGAAAAAAGTATAATATAGGATGATGAGAGAAGTTGAAAATCATGATGCCAGAGAGCTTGAGAGTAAACATATCATAAAAAATGTATTCAGGATGATGAATACATATGAATCCAAACCAGTGCCAACAGGGCAAATCTCCAGAAATATGGAAATAACGGTGTGACCATAAACTCCCACACCCTCCAAGGGAAGAGAGGGAAACTAAGGAGTGGTGCTTCCTAGGCAGGGAGAGATTCTGTTCTCCTGTGGTGGGATAGTTGGCGTATTCCTTGGGAGTAGGTCACAGCGGTTGCTCTAGGCCCCTGTGGCAGCTAGCTGCTACTAAATAGGGAAGGAAGGCATGAGCGACCTGACATCCCCTGATCTCCTACTAAAGTGACCAGCCAGGGTGAATAGGAAATGAGGGTGATAGGGCACTATGGACCTAAACCCCTCCATAATAAGAACCCGTGGAAACAATATTCAGTGGACTCAGCACCTTTGCTTGTCTCCTTTACAGGCATCTCCATATGGAGAGAGTAAAATCTGCACCACCCTCTAAAAACCCCTCCCAGTGCTCTCAGGTGTCCCCTAGGGGTCCATACTTGGACCCTTCCTGTTCAGTCTCTCTACCTTAACTCTCTACCCAAGGCTTGCTCTGGAAAGATCCTCCTATATGCAGACGACGCTGTCCTTTATGCATCCCATGCTAACCCTGCCCTCTTAGAGCTCTCCCTCCAGACTGCCTTTTCTGAGGCCGGGTCCTGGTTCAACGAGCACAAACTTGTACTGAACCAGAAAAAGTTCAAGGTCATCCTCTTTGCCCACCATCAAAATAAACTCAGACACTCCCCCCTTTGCATCACTTAGTCTCTCTCACTTCCTCTTGAGCAAGTTCACACCTTCATATACCTAGGCATTACTTTCGACCCTGCCCTCACCTTTCATGACCACATCCACCTCCTCTGTACCTGTCAACACCTGCATTGGCCTTCTATACCATCAGAGAAACTACCTCCCTCCAGAAGCCCTCCAACTCGCCATCACCTCCTCAGTGCCATCGATCTTAGACTATGGGATCCTTGTTAATGGGACTGCTGATGACACTGCCCTCCAGAGAGTAAAAGTATCCATGAAAAAAGCTTGCCGCCTACCCCTGGGATATCCAAACACCACCCACACCTGCTCCCTATACAGCCAAATCAGCTGGCTGGATTTCAGTGGTAGACTTCAATACCAGACATGTCTCCTAGCCAGAAATATATCCTCTGGGCTTGCTGCCTCCAGCCTCCCCCACCCGCAACCTGCCCCCCCCACCAGGACCACCAGGAACTATGTCAAACCTACCCTCCTGGTGTCACGACAAAAAACCTCTCGGCCAACACTCTTTCTCCTACTGAGCCCCTTCTTGGTTAAACTCCATTCCCTCTCACATTACTCAGGAAATGAAGCTTGGCCGGTTTAAATCCCTGCTCCGCTCTCACCTCCTCTCCTCACGCTCCTGCAACTGCCCCTAACACCCACTCAACCTGACAATGGATTCTGTCCTGCCTGTACTGCTTTCTTCTCCCATCTAGTATCCCCCACCCCAACCTTTCACTTCTGTGTGACAATGGACTCCGTCCTGCTTTCTCCCACCTTTCTTCCCCCCCATCACTCTCCACTTAATATCCCCTTCTCATACTCTGGCCACTATATTGATGTCTGGCTAGCCACCTCCCCAGCCACTGTCACTCCTCCCTGCCCTCTTTCTTAATGCATGCTCACTAAGTTGCCAAAGCTTTTGGTATTTTGTGCTTAACTACTTTTTCTCCCATATGTACTGATTGTTTAACTCCTTTATTTAGCCCATATATACTGTATATAATCAACCAAAAATGTATATACTCCTTGTTCCGATTTCACTTTGAATTTCACTGTGTGTTATGTCTATGTGCTATATCATGACGTGGGGCCTTTGAAAAGAGTCTCTGACTCAAAGGATTGTAATTCTGATTTCCTCAAATAAAAAAAAAATAAAAAAATTGTATTTCCAAATGTCCCCTCACCTTGAGTCTGAGAGTATTTTGGTGCTGCTACATTGGCCACTATAAATCACGAGAAGATATATTGAAAGCCAGTACTGCTAGATTGTGGTTAGTGTGACTGTTTGTATATGCATCATATATGGGTAAGCACATCTACCCCAGTTTAGGTGGCAATAACCATACCAGAAAGGGTCATCTAAGCTGAGCTGTGATTACTAGGAGTATACATTTCTGTACATAACTTTTTTCATTTCTAAGTAATACTATCAGTAGCCTCACGAGGGCAACAAAGCTTTACAAATTTCTAAGAGAGCTGCCGACTCATAAATATGCTGCTGCCAAGTATTTTATTTCTGTTAACCACCATATGGTACAATCTGGTGCTTTATTGGGCGATTTGTTCCACAAAGTACGTGGTTTTTTTATTTGTAATAAATTTGACATTAAGGCAGCTTTGTTTTCCTCTGTTACATGTGTTGCAGTAAGCTAATTTTGGCCAAGTGATTCCCTTTGGATCTGGAGGCTAAGGAGGATGAACTACAGCGTTTGTTCCTGTTGTTTAAGGGAAGCTGAACTGAAAGGAAGTATTTGTTCCTGTAGTTTGCTTTTGTTGTTCAAATAGCTTGTCCTGGGAGGGTGATATGTTTTTGGGTGTTTAATCATTGTTATTTTGGATTGGAGCTGTACTGGGAGTGTAGTTCTGTTCTGTGGCAGTTACACAGGAAACTGCAAACAGAATTAGACTAGGGGGAGGTGGAAGTAGCGAAGAGCCATTTTAGCTAAGAGATTCACTTTGGATCTGGGGCTGAAGGAGGAAGGACTACAGGGATGTGTTTGTTCCTGCCTGAGGGAAAGGGGTGAGGTGCACCGTTGTGCATGAGGCTGATTGATTCTCACAGGAGTCAGGGTAGGTCCAACTCACCCTCCCCGTCCCTCCTGCCCTGAGCTTATCCACATTTATTGGGGGTGGTGCTACATTGGAATTGGTGGATAGCACAACCAGGTGCATCCGCTAATGTGTCCTAACAGAGGGGATTGTGCTTTGTCATGTTATAGAGTGATATGTAGCTCTGGAACAGTAGTAGGGATGTATCTTACAGTGTCTTAGGGAGGGACTGTTATTTTTTATGGTGTGTTAGGGAGGGACTGTTATTTTTTCTGTTATACAGTGGTATCTGCTAAGTGGAATCTCAGGAATTAGCCTACAAAATAAAGTGCTGGGTGGAATGGAGTAGGTAAATTGTAGGAAACATACACGCAGGGCCAGGAATTATTGGAGGGCTGCAGAGTGGGGACTGGGGATACAGTAAGTGATAGTGTGTTCGATTTTTTATCACTATTCTAGAATTTAAAATTATGGTAACATTAGGAGGGTACTCTTTTACTATACTTATGTCTAAGAAGATTTAAGGAATTTTAAGGAAAGTTAAGGGGGAACCCTCTTACTATAATTAGTATTAAGGACATTTAGGAACAACAAGGTGGGACCTGAATCTATAAAAATGGGGCATGCTAGTGAAGGTTGCAATGGGAGGGGGGTATTGGCCAACATGGGAGGGTTGGTAGCAGAGGAAGGGAGAATGGTACAGGCGGCAGCGGTACGAGTTGGGGAAAATAGTGGGTTGTAAGGGATGTGAGGCGGCTGTTTGGATGAACATACTATGGAAGCTAGAGAGAAGTCCAGTTTGCCACAGGCTGAGGAGATTGGAGGCAGAAGTGCAGTGACTAGGTAGGGAGTTAGAGAAGGTGGGAGGTTGAAAACAGGAGCAGGATGGCCACCTCCATGAAGTAACAAGAGTTCAAAACCAAGGAGTAACATGAGCTCTGAGCCGGGGGATGGGAAGAGGCTGGGGTACAGGCACAAAGAGTACAGGTGGGCCAGCACCAATGGGAAGTCTCGGGACAGTAGGAAGGAATCAATACACCGAAGTACAACGGTGACAGGAAATGGCTACAATAGTGGATGAGGAGGGAGGGATCTCCGAGAGGAGGCAGGAGGAGGAGGGGAAGTGGTAGTGAATTTCTTTTATTTCCCTTTGTTTACCAGGTAAGCGCAATGAGCCAAAGGCCCATTTTCATGCACGACCTGGGACCATATGAATACAGTCAAGATGTTATATGAATAAATACAGTTAACATAGAACATAAGCACAATCCAAAACAATTAAAGCATAATTGATCCAACAAATGTTTCCTTAATTTAACTTTGAAAGTTTGATGACTTATGTTACCAGAAAATAACCTAGGAAGCCCATTCCAATTTGAGGCAGCACTAAAAGAAAATAATAGATTACCCATTTTAGTTTTGGTTCTTGGCACCATAAATCTAACCATTTCACTAAAACAAACATCTCTAACATTGTTATTAACTTGAAGCAATGAGTACAGTAGGGAATTTTCCCTTTGACGAAGAATATTATCAGTCAATCAACCCAAACTGTACAGGCTGCTCAGCCTCGGTGGAAGCCAACCATAAATATTATACAGAAAACAGTGATGAGTGGAATATGGTAATTTAAATGTAAATCTAAAAATACTGTGAAATATAGATGTAAGAGTGGAAAGATCTTGCTTAGCCAATTTAGAGAAAAGAAAGGAATTATAATTTAAAATTGGGAGAAGTACACCCTTTGCTATGGCTAGCCTTGACTGAGTTGTAACCATGGACTGCAATTTAAATAATGGTCCCAATTTTTGATTTACCCGATGGCTTAAAGATTTTATATTGGAAGAAAAAGTTAAATTAACATCCAAAAGGATACCCAAATATTTGAACTGGGTGACCTGATCCAATTTATTACCACAGGAGTAAATTATTAAAAGATCAAGAGCCTTAACTAATTTCTGTCTTGAACTGAAAAGCATATATTTAGTCTTCTTACTACTCATGGAAATGTGTTTTTTATGAGCCAATTACCCAAAACACAAAAGTCCTCCTTTAATCTTTTATTTATGTCTTCCACTAAATCTGAGCTACAAAACAAAATGATATCGGCATAGATCAAACAATGCATATGTCTCATTAGGGAAGGAATGGTGTCAATGAATAATGTGAACAGGAGAGGCCCAAGAATTGAACCCTGGGGCATGCCCTGTTCCATCATTCTATAGTTGGAGAAACTACCACTTAAACTGACCCTTAATGGCCGATTTCTCAGATAACTTTTTTTGTGTGTGTTTAACCAGGAGAGACACATTAAGCTGAAAGCTTGTTTACAGGTATGACCTAGGAGCACATGGAAGTTAAGTGATTTGCTCAGGGTCACACAGTATGCAAGTGGGGGCTGTGGGATTCAAACCCAGGTCTCCAGGTTTGTAGCTCTGAGCCTTAAACCACTGCACTATACTGCCTCCATTTAAACCAATGAAGAAGAGAATCCACCAGTCTGATGTCCCTAAGTCTCCCGAGCAGCAGGTGGTGATCAACTAATACCCTGGTGACAACATTAGGCCAGAGGAAAGGGGCATGGTTAAGAGAAAGAGGGGTCCAGCTAAAAAGGTAGATGAGGGACACACAGCAGAGGAGGGAGATGAGAGGGGGGGCCCAGTGTGAAGGGGAGTGAAGCTGATGATAGGGGAAGAGCTTTGGGAGGGGGTCACAAGTCAACACAGGGAGCATAAGGGGAGAGGGCAAGATGGGGAGGGGAGGGGGCAACGCAAAGAGGAAGGACTCTCAAAGGAGGTACAAGGGAAAATGGATCCGGGGGGGAAGAGAAATGAAAGGGTGGGTGTACTTGTGCTGGGAGACTCCATACTAAAGGGGGTCAGATGGGGACGTAAAGGGGAAAGACATAGTCGCACATGGGTAGAGTCCGTACCTGGGTTGAGGGCGGGTAGGGCAGAACAGTGTATTCTCAACTACACAAGGAAGGGAAGGCATAACTCACATGTCGTGGTGCACGTGGGTATGAATGACTTGGCGGGTGAAACGGTAGAAGTGGTAAGGGAGAAGTTTGAGGCATAGGGAAGGCTGTCGAAGCTCTCTACTAGATCTCATGTTAGTCAACAAATCCCATAAGTTCTCGCACACTGGTGTCTTCTGTAATCATCTAAGTGATCACTGTGCCACAGCCTGCATCAGACATTTGCCCCAATTGAAGTCTGCCACCAAATTCAATCTAAAAAGATGTCTGAAAAAGTTTTGCCATAATGCCTTCCTGAGAGACCTGGGTAACATCAAATGGCAGGACTTCTACCTAGCCCCCTCATTCACTGAGGCATTTAATATCTTCCACAGCCTTTTAAAGGACCTAATAGATAAACATGCCCCCTAAGGATGGTCAAGACTAAAAAAGTGACCTTCTGGCTGGTTCTCTCCTACCCTGAAGAAAACTCTTTAAGGATAGAGACTATTGGTGGAAAAGGGTGGGGAAATCCTGACTGGAGGCTGACTGGATAGCATTCTGTACCTCTAGGAATGCCTGCACTAAATTAATTACATCTGAAAAATCCAAATACTTCCAAGCTGCACTGGAAGACAACAAAAATAATGCTGCCAAATTTTGGAGCATTCTCAAAGAAGTTGAAGGACATACAGTACTACTGACGCCTCCCTTCCACACAAAATTGTGTCCAATGGGTCTACTATCACAGACAGGTCTGCCATATTAGACTGACTGAACGACCACTTTGCAACAGCTGGGTTGGCCTTTGATGCTTCGCCTATCAACAAAATCAGCCCACCATGGGACCCCTCTGCTGTCTCTAATACTAACTTCAGTCTCAACCAATCTCATCCCCCTCCTTCAGCTTCCATACAGTCACGTTTAAACAAGCAGAAGTCCTTCTATTGTCATTGGATACTAAAAAGAATGCCGGGGCCGACAATATTGAACCCTACTTCCTAAAACTGGGCCATTGCTACCTAATGGCCCCCATCACCCACTTATTCAACTCCTCCCTGAAGCTGGGCGGGCTACCTACGCTTTGGAAAACTGCACATATCAATTCCTTGTTCAAATCTGGGGATCAGAGTGACCTGAACAATTACAGGCCTATTTCCATACTATCTACCCTATCAAAATTACTGGAACAAATCATCAACACCCACATTAGAGAGTACCTGGAGTCACAAAATCTGTCAAATCCTGCACAGTCCGGCTTTAGAGCCAAACATAGCACAGTATCTGCTCTGGCAAAGGTAACTGCTGACTGGCAAATTGCCCTGGATTCCAAAAAATATGTGTGTGCCCTTTTCCTTGACCTTAGTAAGACGTTCGGTACCGTGGACCACAATATTATGCTTAACGCACTGTGTACTATCGGCCTCGATAAGACTGCCATTAAATGGCTCACCTGCTATCTTACCAACAGGTTACAACAAGTTAAAGCTTCAGGTGGTTTATCCCCATTAAAATCACTCCCATGAGGTGTCCCCAAAGGCTCCATCTTGGGTCCTATCTTATTTGTAATTTATATCAACAGCCTTGATGCACAACTGCATACAGCTAATGTGCACCTATTCGCAGATGATACTGTCCTCTACACCTCAAACTCATCCTTGGACTCAGCCCTTGTGGACCTACAACAAGATTTCATCTCCCTCCAACATAACCTTATCAAATATAGGCTCCTACTCAATGCAAAAAAAAAAACAAAGCCATGATCATCTCGCCTAAGGCAGCCCCAGGACCAACACACAAGTGTAACCCCTAGATGGCGCTATCCCAGGGGCTACTACCCCTGCCTGATTTGCCACTAACAGGCCGAGGGGCCCGGATCCAATGGCGGGTGCCTCCACCCAGAGGTCAGGGCTTGCAATAGTCAAACTCACTTGGTCACAGCCCTCTGGGACACTGCAACCCCCCTTTCTTCCCACTAGTGGCCCACACAATATATCAGAATTACCTTCACAGTATACACTTACCCCCAGGACTAGTTCCGGCACTGGGACCTCCTGTGAAATAAGATACAGTGCAACAATCACAGTACAGTACTTTAACATAGACAAATACCTCAGGCAGTATAACTTTGCTGAAACAAGCAGCTCTGATTTATTTAGGGGGATATAACTAGGACAGGGGGAAATCAGGTTAATTAGCTTATCACTTTACTATCTACCTATGGCTCTGTGCACAGGCCTATCCCTACCAGTTACTGTCCCTGGGTACCCAAGCCCTAGTGGCTAGTCCAAACCGTGGCAGCTGGTAGGGGCCCTTTCACACAGTGAAAAGAAGAATTAGTTTAAACAGTCAGCAGTACAGTGATTCCATTTGGATTTAATGTGGCAATTCAACAGGGAGCGACCCTGAATTAGTACTCACGGCCTCCAAACAAGATAGGGTCCTTCAACGTCAGCAGGGCTACCCTTGAGCTCCACGAGATTCTTCACACATTTATATGGTAAAAAAGAAAGTACTATACCAGGCAGGCTGCTTCTCTATCCCGATCGCAATTACTGCACAATACCCGGGAGAACACACAGCAGATTCAGTTCCTGACAGACCGAGTGCAATTCAACAATTTCTCCAGTCTTCTACAGGGTGAGCCTGGTTTCTCTTCAGAGATCCTTTGATTCTTTTCTGGGGCGGATTCAGTCCTAACAAGCAGTTACACAAGCTGCAG
Source organism: Neoceratodus forsteri (assembly GCA_016271365.2). Lineage (NCBI taxonomy): Eukaryota > Metazoa > Chordata > Ceratodontiformes > Ceratodontidae > Neoceratodus > Neoceratodus forsteri. Next base: position 47,217,596 of record CM057455.1, read on the forward strand.
ACCCGGAACTCTGGGCCTTACACGTTTTTGGCTGAAACAGTGCACTGAAGGGCACAGGGTTTCTTTCCCTTCACTGCCAGAGCTAAACTGAACTCCAACAGACAAAACCGGGCACTTCCTTTGAGTTCCTCCCAGTTCTTGACTGGATTGGCTGTCACTCACAATAGACTGCTGCTGTTGGTCCAAAAAGGCGAAGTCTAAACTACATCTCCCAAGTCACTGTCCATACAATCCTCTTGTGGCTGGCTCAGATTATGAGTCCAAGTTCTGATTCGTCCAAGGCACCATTTTAGAGCTAGCTTACTCCACACTGATTGGTCCAGTTCAGCAGTTCAAAACCAGAATGGGGAACTAGGCAGACACAGTTCTGACTGCAAAGAAAGCAGGTTAGACAAACTGTAATTTCATTATTACTGTAAATGATTTCTGGCAAACAGTTACATCTTTCAGATAGGTTCCCTTTGCACTCTAGTGACTGCAAAAATGGAGTGAATTGGCAGCAGCTTGAGTGGTACTCAAACAGAGAAGCACACAGTCCCCCCACAAACTAATTATGTCTGCAAGCAGACAGCTCTTAAAGAGACAGTACCAGAGGCTCTAAAAACACTCACTGACAAATGGCTTAAACGCCAAACACCATTCAGGCTTGGAGCATTCAAGCAAGCTCCTGGAAGTCTTTTGGGAACCCCCATTTGCAGGGGGGTTACATCAGCACATGATGCTAACACTAACGGGTGAACCCCTTGAAATAGTAGATACCTTCAGATATCTAGAGTTCTGGCTGGACAACAAACTCAACTTCCTGTGCCATCAAAATGAGGTCTCGAAAAAACTAAGCCAGCGTTTGGGCGTGTTCTACCGCATTAAGCACCTATTTACCAAAGAAGCTAGAAAGAGACTTGTGCAATCTACCTTCCTACCTTTACTGGACTATGCAGACTTTCTCTATAACCATTGCCCCTCAACTGTGCTCAGCAAACTTGACACGCTCTACCACCGGGCAATAAGGTTCATCCTAAACCTGCTCTCTTGCACCCACCATTGCATACTGTACCAAGAGATGGGATGGTCCTCTCTCTCAACAAGGAGGAAAAGGAATGCTCTTCTTTGGTTCTTCAGAGCCTTGTCTGGTAAACTCCCTGCTTACATCTTAAGCTTCTTTGAACGTGCCAAGGACTTTTATAGGTTGAGACGCTTCTCCCTACTCTGCTGCCAGATACCCAGAGTAAAAACAACCTATGGCGTGGCTGCAATCCACTTCTCCTTCCCGACCTTATGGAACGCTATGCAAAATTCACTTAAACTCGTATCCCTTCCAGGTCCGTTCACTTTCAAAGCACTAATAGCTGAATACCTTAAGGAAACCTCTAGCTGCTTTAAGTGACCTTGTAACCGTAGCCCCTAGTTTCGTCAACATAGCTGAAATTACTGCAACCCATTCAATCTCTCATCCCTGTCAGGGAGCACTAAGCACTTATTAGTCTCCCTCCCCTTCCCCCTTCCCTTCCCTCCACCCCCCCACTTCATATATACCCTTCTCTTTTTCCCTACTTAACCCTTCCTATAAGATAATAATCACCTTATCTTGTTGACCACCTAAGTATTAACTCTCTACCTATCGAGTCTACTAGTTTTGACCTGGTAACTGTCTTACCTATGTTAGCCATGTATACGTAGGCCTACTATGACCCAACAACTGTAATACCTATGTTAACTATGTACTTATAGGTATATGTATAGGCCTGAATATTCCTCCATTTGTACTATGTCTCTCCCTTGTCAGTCTATTGTTTAATTTAATTGTAATTTATTTAATTTATTCAATCTTGGATTACAATACCTTTGAGCGGGAGACCGCTCTTCTTTTACAATGGTTCCATGTCGTAAAGGGTGGGTATACATACATTGTGGGTTTAGGAGTATCTAGCTAGGTGAGTAAACACAGACAAAAATACATTGTAAATAGGAATCAGAGATGGTTTTAACACTAGGATAGTTTACGTAACAGTAGCAGCCTAGGTGGCATTGTCAGGTTGCTTGTGATCTGTATTAATGTCCAGGATCGGCTTGAAAATGAGCTTGCTCAACAGTGCTTATGCCTGGTTAAATAAAGTTTGACTGATTGATTGATTGTGTGAGGAGATAGGGTGATCAATGGCCTTCTCTGAGGTACTACCAGTGCCCAGTGCAAGTACGGTGAGGAAGGGAAAGATAGAGAAGTTCAACACTTGGCTGGGGGAATGGAGTCTGGCGCAGGGTCAGGGACAATAGTGATTGGTTTGCAGGGGACAGATTACACTTGAGCAGGGAAGGATGGGGGGGTGTTAAAACAGAGGATGGAGGAGTACAGCAAAGGTAAATGTAAACTAGATGGGGGTGGGAATCTGGGATGCGGGGTCTCCGAGTGGAATGACAAACGAGCTTACCCCCCATACAAACAGGGACGGAATCAGGGTGGGGTTAAGATGTGTGGGAAATGGGGTGAGGAGGGAAAGAGAACATCTTGGAGGGTTGTCTCCTTGAATGCAAGAAGCCTGGGGAAGAAAACTGCCGAACTACAGGCTCTGTTGGCAGAGGGGAAGGTGGACATAGCAGCCATTACTGAAACATGGGCCAACCAATACCAGGAGCGGGACCTGATGATCCCAGGGTATAGGATTTACAAGAGGGATAGGGGCAAAGGGAAAGGGGGAGGGGGTGGCGATTTACATGAGGGAAGGGAAAAAGTGTGCAAGGAAAGAGGGGGTGGAGGAGGGTAGAACAGAGGCCTTGTGGATGCAATTCCATGATTTGAAAAATAGGACTCTCAGGATGGGGGTGGTATACAGGCCACCGGCTTAAGGGGAGGACCTGGACAAGGAGCTAGCGGAGCAAATTAGGAAGGTGTATGGGAAAGGTAACACTGATCGCGGGGGACTTCAGTCTGCCCAGAGTGGATTGAGGTACCCTAGCCACCTCGAGTGCTATGGAACAGATACTATTGGAAGCCTTCCAGGATGGCTTCCTGGCACAGATGTTTACCGAGCCAACTAGGTTGGGAAATATGCTGGATCTAGTACTGTCCAGTGGGGAAGCTGTAAGGGAGGTGGGGTTGTAGGACCTGTTGGCTGGGAGTGACCACCACTTGGTGTGGATTACGCTCAACTTGAGCAGGGAAGCAGTGTGTACAGGGACCAGGGTAGCTGACCTCAGACAAGCTGATTTTGGAAGGATGGGTGAAATCTTAGGAAGAAACCTGACAGGAGTTCAGTCACACTGGGATGTGAACCAGGAATGGGAAAACATAAAATTGGGCTTTTGGAGGCTACTGAGACCTGTACCAAATTGCAGAGCAAAAAGAGAAGGTCTAAGAAACCAAGCTGGAAGTGTAGAAAAGTCTTAGCAAAGGTGAGGGCAAAAAAGCAGCATTCAAGAGATACAGGAAATCTGGGAAGTAGGAGGATAGGGAGGAGTACATGAAGAAATCCAAAGAAGTTGCCAGGGGAGTCAGGACAGCCATGGCTTCCAGGGAATTGAGGCTTGCAAAGGGCATCAAGGATGGGGAAAAGGACTTCTTCAGATACATATGAGAGAGAAGGGGCTGCAAGGACCAGATAGTGAGGATCAGGAAGGATAGGGGGTGGGCAGACAAAGGGGTGAAACAGGCAGAAGCACTAAATGAGTACTTCTGTATTCACGGGAGGGTGGGGGTAATGGATGGGGTGATCACTGAGGGCAGGGTATTGGTAGGTCTGAGGGTTCTGAGGGTGGATAAGGCACTAGGACTGGATAGCATACATCTCAGGGTGCTGAAGAAAATGGCAGAGGTACTGGCTGGGCCACTGGTGGACCTATTCAGTACCTCCATGGACGCAGAGTGCATACTTCATGATTGGAGGATGGCCCATGTGATGCCCCTCTATAAAAGTGGCCCAAAGAATGAACTGGGCAATTACTGACCAGTAAGCCTAACATCCATTGTGGGGAAGCTGATAGAGACAATCCTGAAGGAGAGGGTGGTGACCTTTGTGGAAGACAGTGGGCTCCAGGACAGTCATCAGAATGGATTTGTCACAGGAAGACCCTGTCAGACTAACCTAGTTGAGTATTATGACTGAGTAACAAGGCAATTGAACAAGGGCCATGGTGTGGATGTCATGTATTTGGACTTTAGCAAAGCCTTTGATTTAGTATCGCATGGGAGGTTTGGGGAGAAAGTTGAGATAGGTAGGGGAGGGAACTAAGATGGTTAAATGGATCGAGAATTGGCTGCAGGTGAGACAGCGAGGGTAGTGGTGATGATGGGGAGCTCTCATCTCCAAAGGCTGTGACGAGTGGGGTACCACAGGGATCAGTACTGAGGCTGGTGCTGTTTGGGATATTTTGATAGCGGACATCTTGCATGGCATCGGTAATAAGATCAGTCTGTTTGCTGATGACACCAGGTTGGGGGGTGGTGATGGACGAAATAGCAGGATGGCAGGGGCTGCAGGATGACCTGACCAAACTGGAGGAGCAGTTGGAAACATGACAGTTGGGGTTTAGTGCTAAAAAATGCAAAGTACTGCACTTCGGAGCAAAGAACAGGGAGCGTTACCAGCTAGGAGGTGTGCAGCTAGGTACCGAGGAGGAAAAGGATCTAGGGGTGGTTGTAATCGTGGGAAAATGAACAATACAGAGCAGTGCAGGAAGGCGGCACAAAGGCTAACAGGATGCTAGCCTGCATTGCGAGAGGAATCTCCTCCAGGAGCAAGGAGGTGATCCTGCCTCTCTACAGGTTACTGGTCAGGCCTCACCTGGAATTCTGCATGCAGTACTTGCACCCATATGTAAAGAAGGATGTAAGATTACTGGAAAGGGTACAATGCAGAGCAACAAAGATGATCCAGGGATCGGAGGACAGGCCATGTGGGGAGAGGCTGAGTGAGTCCCTGGAAGAGAGAAGGGATCGGGGGATATGACTGAGATCTTTAAGTACTTAAAAGTGGGGATGCGCAGATACCATTTTTTTCCGGATACCGGATCTGGATGTATTTTACCTCATACCCGTTCATGTCGGATATCTGCCGGATTACGCAATAAATGCATAAAAGCAAACTTGATCATCTTGATATTATCGCACATATTTATTACATGCCATAGTACAAATTATTATTAAATAAATGTTGATTAGTTTAATAACGTCACCAAGTTTAAAAGTCACTGAATAAAAAGGGGTGCTTTGATCTTCATGCTTGCTTGCTTGCTTCTGGGGAGGGGCAACAAAGTCACTGAATAAAACACAGGCTGCTGTACCGAGTGATAAGCCTACTGTCTAACATTCAATGCTGAATTTGCTGTGATAAATTATATTTAAAAAATAGCAGCATGTTTGCATTATGCGGTGACAATCTGGAGCGCTTGTCAGTTATGATGTCACCAGCCATACTGAATCCTTGCTCGCTTGGAACACTGGTAGGAAGTTCTGACAGGTAACATTGTGCGATATTTGCCAGTGTAGGGAATCTGTGCTCCTGAAACTGCCAGTATTGCAGAAGATCTGGGTGTGCCTTTTTGGCCATGATGTGCTCAGCGAGGTACGTGTCTAATTTGGTATTTCTGGGGCAGTTAGTGTCCAGTTCACCAGCTGGAAAAAAAAAAAAAAAAAACCTATTAGAAATATACAATATACGAACATACAAAATTGCCAGCAGATACTGGCCATTCGGTCTACCTAGTCTGCTCAAGTGTGCAACACTACAGTCCATTAGACTGCTGCTGCCCACCTCCCTCATATGCCCTCCTCCCATCTCCCACCCTCTCCATAGTACTAGAGTACCAGAATGTTATACCTACATGATTGGAGCAGTTGCTTTGTCTGGCTAAACGTCTCCGAGGGGTCGTTGGCATCACTTTCAGCATCTGCTGCCACACTGGGTCGCTGGCTAACAATAGGTGTAATCGGCTGCTCCTCAAGTTCCTCGACCAGCTGCTTCACAACTGATGGAATTTCATAGTGAGGTTCCAGAACTGCTGTCAGTCTCTTAAAACCAGGGTTGCCTACATTACTAAATGGTTGTTCATCCGATGCCAGCACTTCAGCCATGGAATTGGTAATTGATACAGCACGGGGAGTATCACTGGAAAGGGGCTGCAATCTGGGAATACATGCCTCTATGGTTTGATACTGTCTTTTTAATTTTTTAGCAGGGGCTCATATGAATTTTGTTTTAAATGCTCCAATTTCTCTTTCTGATTGTATTTCAATAAATTTCTCTCTGTGCTTGTTTCTAATGTGGTTGATTAGACTGGACGTACCGTATGATTTAACTGTGGAACCTCGGTTAATAAAGATGGGCATCTGGCAAATGCTGCACTTCGCCTTCTAGTCCATCTGACAGGAACCTGAGAAATAATGCCATACCAAGCTTTTCTGTGTCATTATGATGCAGTTTTGGCTAAAATATCCCACAGAACGCAAAATGCAAACCTCCTTTGCACGCACGCTGTGCCACATCACCAGGCTGTAAAAAGCCAACGACCTGCCCCCTTTTATGAGCTGCTATCCAACCAGCCCGGATATCTCCGCAGGGTCCAAAAAATGGTTGGATCAGTAACTCGGGTCAGATACCTGTGCATTCCTACTTAAAAGGGATAAACAGGACAGGTACTAAAGGGATATTTAAGCTGGGGGGGCACGAAAGAGCTTTGTCTTAGATTGGAGGGGAAGATTAAGGAAGGAAATGAGATTACGCTTTTTACGGAGAGGGTTGTGGCAGAATATAACACTCTGTCAGAGGAGGTGGTATCATGTAAGACAAAAGATAGTTTCAGAAAGGGATGGGACAGGCTGAGGGGGAGGAAGGTTGGGCAGCTACAAGGTAAAGGTGCTAGCTGCGCACTTGAGCAGATTTGATAGACCATGTGGCCTATTTCCGCTGGCAAATTCGTATGCTCATATGATGTTCCTCTTCTGTTGGGTCAACATCTGTATCAGTCTGTATCAGTTGGAAGCACCAGGGGAAGTTTACAGTGAAATTGCCGACCTCCCACACAATGTCGGCACAATACTGACGTAGGTATTGTGCTGCCTGATCGACGAGTGTTTTCTGTGGGGGGCTCTGCCCCCCGCACCTCCTGGACTTTAGGATTCTCAGCTCCAGGTTGGAGTTGGTCCGGGGAGGGGGCAAAACACTGGGAAAGTGTAACATGAAAAAGGACCATTATAGCGACTGTCACTGTAATAGTCTTTTTTCATGTTACACTGTTGGAATGTCGAGCTGAAGGGGTGCACCGTATCAGTCTGTCAGGGTGAGTTATCTGAGATGCATTTGACTGGCAACCACAGCAGACATCTGAAACAAACCTTGCAGATGCAGAGGATCCCTCAGAGCATAGTGTGTAGAAGTCTTCTACTGAATGTAGAGAGATCAAGATGGTTCTGCTGAACATCAGCCTGGTTTAAGGTGTTGAAAAATAGTGTTGGGCCTGTAAGTCCCCCATTACAACTTCAGAAATCACCTTGCAGGTTCCACTTCGGGCTGAGGGACATCTCTTTTAGTCAGAGTAGAGTAGCATCTGCTCCTGATCAAATATTACTACGTTGTTCTTATATTCCTAGGGGACAGTATATAGCTTACACACATTTCTGTATGACTTTTAATAGTTGTGCCAGGAGAGGTCCTTTAGGGCATCCAGGGTTTACTTAACTTCGGCCCTGTTTAGAAATGGTGCCATGTGTGACCTAGTGGGCTGTTACCTATGAACCCAGGTGGGCAGCAGAGTCACTCTGACCCTCCGAGGGCTACTAGATCGGAGAGGCCTTTCTGCTATACATTGTCTCACTTCTATTGAGATCAGATGGGTATTATACTGTTCTTCAAGTTATGGATCATGTTTTAGATTATTGGTCTAGTGAACTACACATTCTGCTGACCCACATTTCATCTGTGCAGGGAACTCAAACCCCCCTCAGCTTATGTTAAGTGGATGCCCCATCCTGTATGACCAGCTAAGCCATCCTAACTTTGATACAATATGCACATTGTTCATGTGACCAACTGATTCAGTTTGACAACATGGATGATTGTCGCCACTGAACCCCTATTATAACAGAAGAGTTCTCTTTTCTCGATGTAACCGATTCCCTTTCCACAAGTAGAGAGATTAAGCTGCTTCCCCAAAGATAGGGGGGATCAGTTTATGGGGAGATAATTTACTGGTTGTTTAACGTCTTCAGTGGAGATTAGGTCGTGTTGCTTCCTCAGTTTTAGATCTAGTTAGAAAGAAGGACTAGCATGCAAGTTATCTAGTTATGATCACTGTATGTAGTTTGTCAGACAAGTCAGTCAACCATTTAATTGGAGCTAGACTTAATCGAAATGTGGTCCCTCCGAGTTGCCACCTCATGGATTTTTAATATTTACTTTTATGTTTACAGGGGAAAAGTGGAATATTTTCCTCCTGTAAAGCATCGATTAACTATTTATTAGGAAACAGTATTCTAAAATTTAAAATTATCATTGCATGAACAAGTAATTTTTCTGTAACCAAAAACCGTTAGGTGAAAGTGGGCTTTGCACATATATTGCAGATTTGTCTAGGAGGCATCCCTCTGCAGCTGAGGGCATGATGTCACTCACTGTGGTCCCCTTTCATGTACCTGTGTCTTAGTAGTCATCAGGGGTCTCTGGAGCATATGGGTGGGATAGAAAGAAGACAGTGGCTGATGGGGTATATGTAGCAATTCGGAAATACCCCAAGTAGCAAGCTGCCATATCCCAGTTAAGGGTCAACAGCAAAATGAGAAAGAGAAAACAAAACAGAAATAGTTCCATTCAAGTAGGACTCAATCTGCCGAATGTTTGAAGGAGCTGACATAGTTCTGCCAGCATGGTGAGGCCCTGTCTTCAGCGATCGGGGCCAGTCACTGCTGTAGACCAAATAGAGTTTTTGAAGGCAATGGCTGTCTGCTGCTCTGGCTGGCATTACGGGTGGGAGATTTCTATTCCCCCAGCTTCTATTTCTTTTGCCACTTCCTCCAGTGTAGAGAATCCCTTTGAACCATTAGTAAACATAATCACCAAATAAACAAGATACGGGGTTTGAAATTTAAGTTGCTGAGCTTGTAGTACTCTAAGGATAGGTGAATAGGCTCTTTGTCTGGATGTAGCACTTGGTGAGTAGTCATTGTCGAAGTATATCCTCATATTTTTGTAATGTACTTGCTTCAATCTCCATGCCCTTATCAAAAAATCTTGTTTTGTTGAATAGCTAAGGAATTTGATAACTGTGGATCGTGGTCTGCCTATAATTTTGTGGGGGTTTGGGCTGGAGCCAGACAGTAGGCACTCTCTGGGTCCAACTGTAGAAGTTCTCTGTTGAGCCCCTCCTTGAAGGCTTCCATTTCTCGACCCCTGACCCCCTCTGCTATAGGCTATATTCTTAGATTGTTGTGGTGGAACCTATTTTCAAGATCGGAAGAGTCGCTCCATCTTGCTTCTTCTGGATCTTTCTTCAGCTTTTGACACCATGGATCACATGGTGTTGATAGGACGCCTGAGGCATATCTGTGGAATGTCAGGGACAGTCCTCAAATGGTTTACATTGTTTCTCACTGGGAGAACATTAAGAGTGGTATCTGTTTTTTTTTTCTTCAGATTCAACTGCCTTGTCATGTGGGGTGCCTCAGGGCTCTGTGCTATCACCCATGTTATTTGCGGTGTATATGCTACCCCTCGTAGACATTGTAAGAAGGTATGGGCTGAAGTTTCACTGTTATGCAGATGATACCCAACTCTACCTTTCTTTTGCATCTGACCAGGATGGAGCCCTCTCGGTCTTTAACAGCTGTCTGAAGGAAATCCAGGAGTTGATGGATTCTAGCTGGCTGAAGTTGAACTCGGAAAAGACTGAGGTTCTGGTGGTGGACCCGGGTCATCAGATAGGGGGGTCGAGTGCTGGTGCATCTTCAGGAATTGAACTTGGTGGCGTTTCTCTCCCGACCTCTGAATGGGTGCGTAACCTGGGGGTGACTTTTTGATGACTGACTGACCCTACATTCGCAGGTGTCGGCTATCGTCAAGACTTCCTTTTACCATCTTAGGAATATCGCCAGAGTGAAACATCTGGTACTGTCTGATGACCTTCCGACTTTGGTCAATGCCTCTGTGTCCTCGCACTTGGATTACTGCAACTCCCTTTATCTAGGGCTTTCTGGGGTTGAAATCCGTTGCCTGCAGCTGGTGCAGAATGCAGCAGCCCAGCTTTTGACAGGTTCTAATCGTTCCTGCCGTATTACTCTGGTACTGTGCAAACTGCACTGGCTGCCAATACGATGGCGAATCACCTTTAAAGTTGGTTTACTGACTTTTAAAGCCCTGCATGGACTGGGCCCGGACTATCTGAAAGAGCTCCTGGTTCCTTACTGCCCTGGTTGATCACTCCACTCGGCCGATGAGGAGTTTCTAGAGATTCCAAGGGTGAATCTAAAATCATCTGGCTCAAGAGCTTTTGCTTATGCAGCACCCACCCTTTGGAATTCTCTACGCCGTCGGTTACAGGAGTGCACATCTGTGGAGGTATTTAAGAAGAGCTTAAAAACCTTTCTGTGTCAAAAAGCTTTTCTGGAGAACTGAAGTTTTGTTGAATTGATTTTGATTTTTTACTGCACTGTTTTTATTGGATTTTTAGAAATTGTTTTTAAATTGTTACATGCCTTGGTTTTGGAAAGGCATGCTATAAAAAAAATTAGTATTATTAAATTAGTATTCAAGGTTATTACATTTTTTGTGAGTGGCCTGGTATTCATGACTAGTGTGTGCCACAATTTGTCATCTATCTGTATATCTGTAGCTCTGACATGTGTCTCCAGGTCCTGTACTTTATTTTCAATTTTTGTTAGATCTGCTTTTAATTCCATTTTGACCACTCTCACTTTGGAGTGGAAATCTTTTAAATCTGAGTGGTTCACAGCGCTAGAGGGCTGTGATGCGGTTTGCTGGTCTGAGGCCATGTCCATGGGAGATGTTGAAGAGATCTGGCAGCATGATAGCACTTCTTCAGGTTCAAGTGCCTCTGTCACTACTGTTGTCTGTCTTTTTTCTGACCATCTATTGCTTTAAGTTCCTTGTGTATAGCTTGTGTTGTTTGTATGTCTATGTTGAGGACTGCAGGAGCTTTGGTTTGAGGCATATGTCGAGATCGCAAATTAGCACAGTTCTTGGACAAAGATCCTTCTCCTACCGTGCCTCACTGTGGCGTAATGTGATTCCAGCTAACACTCTAAATGCTGCTAACCCTAGAGCCTTCAAAGCCGAACTTAAGCAGTTTCTACTGCAAAAGAATGTCTGTGAGTGCTAAACTGTTCAGAGCGTGTCTAGTAGTAAAAATTTCATTTATACAGTGTAACACCATTAGGACAATTTACGCCCTATTTGCAAGGTGTACCTGTGCAGTAAACATTTTATACAAGTTTCAAGTTACCACAGATAACAATAGGCTTAAAAACAAACCTTATAAATCATACAGTCAATAGTACAAACACACAATTATGACATATGTAATAAGTTATTACTACAAACAATAAGGACCATACAATATGGTGTCTCCAGAGCCTGCACCAACCCTGCCTACCAGCAACTACTCATGGACTCACTCACACAAGCCACCCCTCTCCACACTCTTCCCCTGCCCCCAGTCTCTGGCACCTCATACTCAATAGCTCTTATTCTGCTAGTGGTTGCACTGTCTTGTTTGTCTCGTGCTTCTTCGCCCCTCTCTCTCTCACTCTTTCCACCCTCCCCTCACCCCTCTGCCACCCCCCCTTTTCTCTATCAGTCTCCACTTTCATGATACCTCCCCTCCCTCACTTGGTCTCTCCCTCCTTCCCTCCCCCCCCCTCCCACCTTCTCCCACCTTACCACTCACTCTCACATGCACCATCCCCAGCTCCTCAGCTCCAAAGCTGTAATGCAGTGCAACAATGCTCCTCCTGGGCTGCTCTATCCCCATGCTCCATTCACTAACCACTCTCCCTAGTCTACATTTTTCTGACTTATATACTTTGTTATGCTATACAGCACTTGGTATTAAACTCTTAATGAAACTCGTAAGAAACTCTTAGCTGTTTTCTCTGTTTTTGCTACTTTCTATATTGATAATTCAACTATGTCTGTATTTGTACTGTGAATTTAATTATGTCTATATTTGTACTGTTTAATAGACGTAGACTCCTTGTAAAAGAGTTCTTACACAGAGGTTGTTTCCGAAATTCTGATAAATAAATAAAATAAATAGTACGTTACATCTCTGTTGGCACCGGACCTGGACATTCGGTGGGGGGGGGGGACAGTTTCTGCCTTCCCGATTTCTTCTGCCATCCTTCTTTGCTAGTTTAAATATTCATCGAAGTAACATTTAAACTGCCCACTGAGGACTTCGGTTCTTCTCCAGGATGGATGCATGACATCACCCCTGTATAGGACCTCATCCTCCCAGGAGGGCCTCCAGTGCCCAGTGTAGCTGAACCCTTCCTTTCTGCACCATTCCTTCAATGATGAGTTGAAGGATCTGGTGCATTGAACCCTCTGTCCTTCCCACTGCCGTAGACCGGCAGCACCTCCACAAAAATGACTGAGTGTACAACCTAAGACCATTTCCCAGTTCCCTAAGCTCCCACTGCACTTTCCCAGCCCCATCTCTAGCCAGATCATTTATCCCTATGTGAGCAATGACATCTAATGCTCCCTTTTTTCCTGCTGCCCTAGCGAATCCCTAGAATATGCTTCCCATCCTTATGGGCAGAGGCGCCCCATAGGCACCTGACCTCCCTCTGTACCGCTTTCCTATTTCCAAATCAGTCTCTGTCATAGTCTAGTCCCCCACCAGAACTTGCTTCCTCCTTCACTAGGGTTCTCTCTCTCCTATTCCTTGGGGTCTCGACTTTGGAGGACCCCCACATCCTCCCTGGCCACTGCCACAGGTGCCTCCTTTTGGCAGTCCGACCCTGCCAGAGTGGCATAGAAAGTTTGTAGCAGTACTAGTTGAGAAATGTGCCTCCAACCCACCACCCCCACCCTTCCTGAGACCACCATCGTCCAGCCACTTTTCCTACCTGGCATCCTGTGAGGTAGTGATGTCAGACTTGGTGGCCCCTGGCTGGAGGAGAATGCTCCTTGAATCCTTGCCAACTCAGCCTGGAGTCTTGCAACCTTCTCCATTAACTCAGAGAGGTGAGTGCAGATGGGGTAGCACCACAACCTCCAGAAGGTCTCTCTGAAAACTGCCTCCCCGCAGCCACTGCACTGCCCCACTCCCAGCATTCCCTACTCATGCCCTCCCTGTGTTATTTCAAAATCCTTTAACTTAATTGTTTGTTATCCCCCTCTGCATACCTTACCCTAGATAGGGTCTTGCTCCTATTTCTCGTTTTGGCCTATCCCTATTCCTTTACTCATCCTCTTTGTGTTCTTTACTTGTGATGGGGGAAACTACTAACACCCTTTTTGTTGTTTGTTATTCTGCTTGTACACCTACCCTAGATATGGTGTTATTCCTATTCCCACTTTAGGCCTACCTTTTACCTTCTACTTTTTCCAACAATGCATGCAACAGGAGTGAGCAGATGCCTTACCTTTGTCGACTGGCAGAGTCCCCCGCATTCTTGCTTTGTCTGCTGATGCCTAAGATGCTAATCTTATATGTGCACCACCCCTTCACTGTTCCACTTACTCACTGTCCACATATGTGTGGGACGCGTTAGGAGTGCTGCCTTTTATCCTCCGTTTGGGACCTCTTGCTTGGTGACTGTGACTCTAATTGGTATTCCCCATGTCATGGCAGCCCTCTTCCAGAGAGAGACAGAAAGAGAGAGAGAGAGAGAGAGGTAGCTGCTGACCTGCAAAGCATGCTGGTCCTTTGAGTTTATGAAGGTCAGTATCTGATTGGCTGCTTCACAGTTTGATATAAGAAAACAAATGGAAACATTGAAAAATCCTCTCTTGCAATCCTTTGTTTCTACTGCAGAGCTCTTCACCGATTTTCAGCTGTAAAGCCCTCTCTCCGTTTCACTAAGTTTGCACAGTGCAAAGGTCAACAAGCAATACCTCTCCTGTGTAGAGCTTGGCTTTTAAACAATTGGTTCTTGTTTACAGTTTTCTTTTCCATTTTGTTTTAAAGCCACACTTCTGTTTCACTGAGTTTCCGGTGTACCCACAGAAAACGCAAATAATTCCTCCTGTTCAGCTCTTACAAGTTGTGAGGCCCTTACGTTGTTTAGCACCTTGCAGAGTCCTCCTGGTTTACCTGACTCCCCACTCCTGCCTGATAGTAGCTAAAATGGCAACTTACCCCAAAGCACACCAGGCAGAAACATTTGTCTGTAAATTCACTCTTCTTGCTTTCTGTTTCTGCGACAAGTTGTTCAGGAGTGCAGTAGTTCAAGACTGCCAGATTGGTGTTGTGGCTCAGGGGATTTAAATCTCTGTCTCCTTCCTGGTTATCAACCATCTGAGGCCTCAGGCCGGATTGACAGTACTCCTCCCCAGACTACAAAGCTAGACACAGTTCTTATAATAAGGCCTCTAAATGTGATTGCTCTGGCTGGTGTCAGATTTACCCATCACTCAATACAGTAGAAGCCACTTAATCGGGACTCAGATAATCTGGATATCTGCTTTATTGGGATGCATCACCAGGAACCAATGAAATGGCCATTCAGTCCTATGGTGTTATCATCTGCTTAATGGGGGCGTGACACCGTATTATCAGGACAATTCTGCCCCTCTGTGACTCCCTAAATTCCTCTATCGTCACACACTAAATGCCCTGACTCTCCTTAACGGGCTGATGAGAATGTGTAAACTACAGTCTGTCTGCAGTCAGCAACTTCCTGCCAGGTCACACACACACACATTTGCCATAACCTGCACTGATATTGTAAAGTTTTTTTTTATTTTTTTTTTTTACACATTCTCTGCAATTTCTGCCATACCAAACATCAATTTGTGCCCACTTTCTGTAGAAAACTCTCCCTTGCTGCAACACTTGCGTTTCCCAATTCTCCCTTGCTGCAGTATTTGCATTTCAAATGTTCAGGGTATGCTCCAATCTAGCATTCATTTCACTTGCCATAACCTGAGCAGAACAGCCTACAACAGAAAAATATATCAAGTAAGAGTTCAGTCAGATGGCAGGACATAACTTAACTTTTAAGTTTTATGACACATTAATTCTAGGGACATGGATATGTTGTTCATCCACACTCATTGGCAGGTATCCTTGCCGCTTTAAATCTTGCCGGAAGGTCTTCAAGCTTGCTCCTCCCACCCACCCGGGTGGTATAACTCTCGGCTCCGCCCCATGACGCCAGATCTTCCTTACCGCTTGGAAGCTCAGGTTCCCTCCTTAACGCTCTGCGTTTGTGACTAGTTCCTATTTCTCCGTTTGCAGGATTTAAAATAAATTTGCAAAAAGACTTCAGTCTTCTATCCCTCGCTGACTGCGATGGACAAATCGACTCCCAGTTTCGGAATGCCCATGCGGACAGAAGATGTCTCGGACGGATCCACACTCCGTGTGTCTACTGCTTAGGCCTTGGAGCACGACCCGCGGGCTTGCGACCTGTGCTCATCTTTCTCAGCCTCAGTCCTCGAAGACCGTGCTGCCCGATTGCAACTGGGCCGTCCGAGCGTTCCCTCGGTGAAGTCCAAGGAGGCCGGTTGGCGGTGTCGGCGGCGCGGCTCGGCGGATCAGCTCGGCGGATGGTCGCCCTCCTCGAAGGGAGGCGGGCGGACGTATCTTCCTCGACGTGACATTTATCCGCTCTCTCTGGGTTCTTCCTACGCGCTTCTTAAGGAGCTTTGTCTGTCCCTCTCCACTAAAGGAGAAGGGCCTGCGTCTGCTGGACCTTATTCTCGGTCCAAAAGAGGGACAGGGTAAGTCCCCTCGTCGACGCTCTTGGGAGGCGAGAAGGTCCCCGAACCGCGTCGACCGTCGACTTGATCCGACCGTGACGCAAGCCACTGGCCTCACGGTGTCCCAGTCAGGTCAGTTGACGAGACTCCCACCGATGAAGTCGAGATTTTTCTCGACCAATTGGAATGGCTGTCGCCTTTAGCAGCGAGATTCCCCTCTCCCGGTTCCCCGGGAGGAGTTGAGGATCCGTGGGCTCGCCTGTGCCTCCGGTTCCGGAGCCCTCGGATGGACCATCCGAGCGAAGGAGTGCGGTTCCGCCGACACCTCCCCGCACCGACCTCGGAAATTCCGGGACTCTCGGTCTCGGTCTCGACCTCTTATGCGGTCCAGCCGATCCCACCGTCATAGGCGGTCTCGGTCTCGGCACCGCGGTAAGCGGCGTCGCCGCTCGTCCTCGTCCTCCTCCTCGGATGAGGGGAAGCTTCGGCGTAAATTACGTCGACGGTACGAGGACCTTATGTTGCAACAGCTCCTCCTGGCCAGGAATAAGCCGACCCCGTCGCCTTCCCCGGCCATTAAGTGGCTGTCACCGGAGCGGCCGACACAACCCCTCGACTTATCCGAGGAGCCTATACCCAGGCCGGTTGTTCGGCCAAAACCAGCTGCTCCACCGATTCCGGTGGAACCTCCGCCTCCACAGCCACCAACTGGGGCTCCGACCAAGGATTCTCGGTCGGCCAAGGGTCTACCCCATCGGCTGTCAGTTACCCTCACTCCGGCCGACCTCGGCAGGTGAAGGGTGGCTCAGGCCAGAGGCAGCTCTTCGAGGACTCTTCCGAGTCGAAGATGATTCCTCCCTTTTCTCAAGCGACTGGACTTGGAGTCTTCAGGAGGTCAGTCAATGGACGATAGCCCGTTGTCCTTCCTAGGACTGCTTCGGCTCATCTCGGAGTCTACCGGGATGGAGCTCGAACCCGTTTCCAAACGGGCCAGGTATCCCCTCACGGAGATTCTGGACCGAGGATTCTCCGGCGGAGGCCTTTCCGGTGGCGAGGCCATAGTGGGTCGGCACTGGAGCTTTGGCAGCGCCCTGCTTCCTGCCTGCGCCTTGGCCAGGATGGCCAGGAGTATCACGGTCCCACGGTTCCTTGTCGGTTTTGAACACCCCTCCGCTGAGGGGTTGGTTACCGACAGCGTTTTCCGGTAGCGCCCGGCTGGCGCCAGGGATGTGGACAAACCTCCTGACAAGGAGTCCAAGAAATGGACTTATCGAGGCGAAAAGTCTCATGCGCATCCTCTCTCGGCCTTCGTCAGGCCAGTTCGGCCGTCCTCATGGCACATTTTTCTCATGCCCTGTTGGGCTCCTGGATGAGGTCATCCCTCATCTTCCGCCGATCTGCAGACTACGGTTAAGCAGGTGCGGGACCAGGCAGGCAGTAGCCGAGATCGGTGGCGGCCGCGGTGGCTATCTGCGTCGGCCAGGCTTGGCTGAGGATATCCACCTTACCCGGATACCCAGCACAAGTTGGCGGATGTTCCTTTTGGGGACTGACCTCTTGACCCTGGGGTGGAAGGTCACCTGCAGAGGATCGAGAAGTCCAATGCCACCTTGGACTCGGTCTCTTCCGCTCAGAAGGACAAGGCGCAAACCACAGCCTAAGCCCTTCGTCCTTCTGTGCCCCGGCCCTGCCCAGCAACGTCAGGGCCAGCAGGCTCGGCCTTGGCATCTCAAACCCAAGCCGCCGGCTTCTCTAACAGGAGGCAGGAGAAAGGGCCCAGGAGGTCCCTCGGCGGTCCCTCCTCCAAGCCTGCCCAGTGACGGGCTGAGGGGTGTCGCCCCATCCCCGTCACCACTCCCCTGGGTCCCCGTGGGGACGGCCCGCACTTCCTGTTCCGCCTGGTCCGCTGTTACCACGGACAGGTGGGTCTTGAGGTGGTGGGAAGAGGCCTGCCTCTGGAATTCGAGCAGGCACCACCCTTCAGAGCCGCCGCCTCGGGGGCTTCGGATCCCCAGCTCACTGGCGGCTCGTCGAGCCGACATCACTCCCTCCTCCAGAAGGAGGTGGTAAGAGAGGTGGTGGACCCTCCTTCAGACCCAGGGTTTGTGTCCAGGTACTTCCTGGTTCCAGCAGACGGGGCTGGCGCCCATTCTCGACCTACGACCTAAACAAGTTCCTAAGGTCTCGAACCTTCAGGATGGTCACTCTGGCTCAGATAATACCATCCTTAGAGCGCGTGTGGTTCTGCTCTCTGGACTTGCAGGGCCAGCGTTTTCACGTCCCTATCCGTCCGTCTCACCAGAGATTCCTTCGCTTCGAGCGGAAGGATCCCTCTTCGAGTTCCAAGCCATGCCCTTCGGCTTGTCTCCAGCTCCCAGGGTCTTCACCAAATGCATGGCAGTGGTGACAGCATTCTGCGGCCGAGGGGTCCGGTGTACCCTTACCTGGACGACTGGCTGATAGCAGCTCCTCCAGGAAGGAGGCGGTGGTCCAGAGATCTGGCCCTCCAGGTCTGCTCTCAACTGGGCCTCCTTATCAGCGAGGCCAGAGTCGGAACTCGAGCGAAGCAGGTGATTCTATTCATCGGGCGCAGCTCGACTCTCTTCGAGCCAGAGCGCGGCTCCCGGGACAGGGCGAGGTTCTTCCTCCTTTGCCCGATCATTTCTGGTTGGGCAATTGCCCTGCCCGGGACTTCCTCGCCTCCTGGGTCTCATGGCGGCCTGCACCAGCGTGGTCCGTTGGGCCTGCTGGAACATCGTCCTCCAGTGGGGACTGGCCAGCCAGTGGTCTGGCGCTGCGATCCCTTGGACCAGCTTGTGTCGGTGACACAGGGGATGTGGGCAGCTCTCCAGTGGTGGACCGTTCCAGATCATTTGCAGGAGGGCATCCCGTTCGTCCGCCCGAGCCGACGGTCTCTCTATCGACCGATGCCTCTCTGATGGGTTGGGGTGCCCATCTGGGGAACACCGGGCTCATGGCCTCTGAGTTCCAGAGGGTCGATGCCACATCAACCTGCTGGAGCTCCAGTGGTCCGCCTAGCTCTCACCGCCTTTGCTCCGTTCCTCCGGGGTCAAGTGGTCCGAGTCAGGCGGACAATACCACGACCATGTACTATCTAAACCGCCAGGGGGCAGCTCCCATGCTTCTATGCAAGGCTCTCCGCATTTGGTCACTCGTGCGCAGCCTGGAGGCGGATCTCCTAGCCATTCACGTGGCAGGAGCCTCCAACACCCTGGCCGATGCCCTGAGCCGGATAGGGGCTGCATCCCACGAGTGGTCTCTCCTGCCGGAGGTAGTACAGCATCTGTTCTCCCTTTGGGGCACACCTCAGGTGGACCTGTTTGCCTCCATGGAGAACGCGAAGCTGAGTCTGTTCCATGCCCGCCCCCCTCAGCAGGGCTCGCTGCAGGGGGATGCCTTCTCGAGGCAATGGACCCCGGGCCTCTTTTACGCCTTTCCCCCATTTCCCTTGATCCACAAGGTGCTTCTCAAGGCGAGGAGGGACAAGGCGCAGGTGATTCTGATAGCCCCAGACTGGCCTCGCCAGTTCTGGTGCCAGATCTCCTCAGTCTCAGCTCCAGGACTCCATGACGGCTTTCCAGCTCGCCCGGACCTGCTCTCAGTCAATCAGGGAAGGTGTTCCATCCGGACCTTCAATCCCCTGCACCTGACGGCCTGGTTCCTGAGGCTAGAGTTCCAGGCCTTGGGTCTTTCCGACGAGGTCCTCAATGTAGTTGAGGCGTCCCGTAAGAGTCGACCAGAAAATGCTATGCCTTCAAATGGAAAAGGTTTTCCATTTGGTGTCAGGAGCAAGGGCTTGGACCCTTCCTCCTGTTCCTTGGCAAGCATCTTGGACTATTTATGGTCCCTTTCTAGTCAAGGGCTTGGAGTCGGCGACCTAGGGTGCACCTGGCAGCCATCTCTGCTTACGGCACGGGCCAAGCAGTCGGTGGCGCAGGAGAAGGTAGGTCTGGCGCCAAAGGCCTTGATCACATTTCCTCCAGTGCGGGAACCCCCACCTCCGGGGATCTACTGCTGGTACTGGCAAAGCTCATGGGCAAGCCATTGAACCTATGCACAGGTGTGCTCTCTCTCACCTGTCGTGGAAGACGCCGCCTTCTTGGTGGCTATCACGTCAGCCAGAAGGATGGGAGGCTCCAGGCGCTCATCAGTCTCCTTACCTGGTCTTCCCACAGGGACAAAGGTTGTCCTGCCTTCCCAATTCCTTCCCGAAGGTGGTGGCGATTTCACACCTTAACCAGGTGTTGACTCTGCCGGTGTTCTACCCCAATCACACCTCGGAGGCCGAATATAGGCTCCATACTCTGGACCCTAGAAGAGGCGCTCGCTTATTATAAGGGCCTTGCGGCTGAAATTCGGGAGAGGTTCGCCAGCTGTTTGTCACCCTACGCTGAAGCCGCATCTGGCAGACCTGCAGCCAAGCGGACGATAAGCAGGTGGGTAACCT
This sequence comes from Neoceratodus forsteri, assembly GCA_016271365.2. Classification (NCBI taxonomy): domain Eukaryota; kingdom Metazoa; phylum Chordata; order Ceratodontiformes; family Ceratodontidae; genus Neoceratodus; species Neoceratodus forsteri. Next base: position 47,237,936 of record CM057455.1, read on the forward strand.
CCTGCATAGATCTCTGCTATAAGTTGGCGGGCACTGGAGCCTCCCAGAGGGATAAGAGCTCATTCTACCCGCCATACTGCTGCAACAGTGGCTGCTTCCAGGGACGTCCCTATCCAGGAAATCTGCAGGGCTGCTACCTGGAAGTCAGCAAACACCTTCATTACCCACTACCACATCGACCTTGAGTCACGCCGGGATGCTGGTTTTGGGGCCTCGGTTCTCCAGTCTCTCTTTCCCAAGTAAGTATTGGGGGTGTGCGTCTTGCCTCCCTCCTCCCGGAGAACTGCTAGGAGTCTGCCAATGAGTGTGGATGAACAACATATCCATGTCCCTAGAAATACAGGTTACTCACCTGTAACAGGAGTTCTAGGAATGGTATATGTTGTTCATCCCTACATTCCTGCTCCTCCCGGCTTCGACGCACAACCTGAGCTTCCAGCGGGCCAGATCTGGCATCATGGGGCGGAGCCGAGAGTTATACCACCAGGGTGGGTGGGAGGAGCAAGCTTGAAGACCTTCCGGCAAGATTTAAAGCGGCAAGGATACCTGCCAATGAGTGTGGATGAACAACATATACCATTCCTAGAACTCCTGTTACAGGTGAGTAACCTGTATTTCTCTGCAATCCCTGTTGCACTGCTGCACTGAACACCAATATTTGACTGCACATCTCCCATTCATCTCTATCCAGCCTACCACAGAAAATCCATTAAAAAAATATTGAAAAAAATTTCTCACCCTGCCGTCAGCAGTATGGTACAGTAGTATGCAGCAGTAGCAATGCTCAGCTGTCCCCCAGCCTTTCAGTTCCCCTGATCCAGCATTTCAACTTGATCCAGATTTCTAATTCAGGGCTTTTTTTCATAAATTCACCCCTCCTTCATGTTTGGGCTTGAACACCACCAAATATAGCTACTAAATCTGCACTTCTGTTAATTGGGACAGCCACTTGATCAGGATAAAAAAACTCCATAGAGTCATCCAAGTTAAGCGGCTACTACTGTACCAATTCAACAAGTTACACCACAACTTACCCACCTATTTTGTCTCTAAAACAAGCCTTTTTGTCTGCTTAAGGCAGGACCTGCAGGAAAATTAGCCTTCTATTGGATGCTAAAACCAACCTGCTATCAGAAATCTGACTCTACCTCCCCTCTAATTATCAGCTAACTGAGGCACCATGACAGACAGTTAGCAACCCTCTCTAAACTACAGGGCTAGACACAGTTTTTATACTATGGCCTTTAAATGTGGACTACTATGACTAGTCTCATATTTAACCTTCTCTCCATGCCAGTTCAACAAGTTACACCACAACTTCATACATGTGATATGTCCAACTTGCTTAAGAGGGAGATTTGGGTCAAATTAGTAGGGAGATTGGCCTACTAGTAGGGAGATACCGTAACGTCATGAGTTTGTCCTTATATGGATTCAAAAAATAAGAATAAAAGCATTTAATATATTTCATTTTGTCAAGAATAAGCACTAAAATGAATCAATAACTAGTTGTACAATGTTATTACTTACACTGTTCATCACTAATTTACTTTTTATGTGTCTTTATCTGCCAAAAACAAACATGAATGGATATTTTGGACATAATTTTACTTAAGCAGGAGATTTTGTTTCTGGGAGGGAGAGAGGGAGTTCAGTCAAAAAAACAGGAGTCTCCTGCGCAAAGAGGGAGATGTCACATGTATGCAACTTACACCACTTAGGTTCTCTAAAACTAGTCTTTTTGAGTCCCTCCTGTGGCAAATGCAGGCAGACTGCGCTACTGACATCTGTAGGTAATCACAGTGCCTCATTTGATTGATCTTCTCATGGGCTAGCAAAATGTTAGAGCCTTGTTCACTATTAATATATAACCCATAGGTGCATTGTAGCTACTCTGTTTACAAACAGCTCAGTTTGGTATCTATATACAGTGAAGATGGATGCCACTGGGACAATGGGGATGCAGTGGTACATGGGAGAGGAGCCAGATGTTATTGTCCACATGGAGACCAATGACCTGGCTAGGCATAAGGTGGAGGTTAGGTTCTAGAGGTCGGGGGGTGCCAAGCTGAGGGCCATAGGGATGTCAGTGGTCCTCTCTGAGGTCCTGCTGCTGTGAGATAAGGGGTATGAGAGGCGTCTGAAGATAGACCAGTTCAACTTATGGCTGAAGGAGTGTTGTAGAGAGGAGGAGTTCAGCTATGCAGGGCACTGGGGATACTTATCGTCTAGGAGGCTGTTTAAAAGGGATGGCCTTTATCCCATTGAAAGGGCAGGGATGCTGTGGGCAAAAACCTGAAGCCTTCATCACTAGACATTTAAAATAGGAGGGAAGGCTGAAGATGCAGGACAGAAGACTGAGGCAGAATGCCGGTGGGGATGGCAAACCAAAGGAGCGGGGCTAAGTGCCTTTATTTCTTTTTATTGTGTAGGCTGATACTGCGGTAGAGAAGGCCATGTTTTAAATGAAAAAAAGTGCTGTGTGGGGACTGTGTGGCTGGGAGATGGGGAGGTGAATACCAGAGGGGTGGCTGAGTGTGGGACTGTACTGGAGCAGAGAGCACTATTGGAAGGGGAGCAGGGCCACATGGCTGAAGAGAGCCAGCTGGGCACCTTCCTCCTCATTAAATCACCCAGGGATCCTAGCAGTGCCTTGTGTGAGTGACCCCAAAGCAAGAGTGCCATGAAGCAGCCTGCCTGCCCCTTAAATCACCTGGGGATCCTAGTGACCCCTCGTATGTGTGACCCTGAGGCACGAGTGCCACAAAGCAGGAGTATTCTGTCAGACTGAGTGACATTTGCAGGGCATGTGCTGGGAGGATTGCAAGCTGTAGGCCATGCTGGGGGACCACCCAACATAGAGACCCACGAGTTGAACTAGAGGGAAGGTAAGAGTATCAAGGAAGGATGTGGGATCCAGTGAGCTCAAGCAGGCATTAACACATTAACACACTGGGGAGACATGGAGACGCGGTGTGAGTGGGGGGTGGCATGGTATAGGGTGGGGCAGGGAGGGTGGTCAGCTGTAATTTGTGTGTGACCACCATATTCCTAAGTATAATGTGGGGAGTAGAAGATTGTCAAATTTGTAGGCAACTTTGGTTACTTAGTGTGGAGATCTGGCTGCTGGGATGGGAGTTGGGAAGGAGGGCATGGAGGAAACACAAGGGTGGGGGGTCAGGGGTTATCACCTCCAGGTAGCTTAGTGCACAGGCTTGGTAAGGAGCCAAGGAGGATGTCACAGGGTTCAGGGTCATCCCTTCAGTGGGGGCCATGGGGGTATGGGGTGGGGAATTGGCAGGTGGTGGGCAGGTCAGAGCAGGTGGGTTAACGATTCAGGGTAGAGGGGTAGAGAAGTAATCAAGGAGGAGAAATTAGTGGGAGGACAGAAAAAAGGGGTGTGAATCCTCAAACAGGTTCATAATATTAGCAGATTTGGAGAAACAGGGGAAGGGAGAAAGGTCATGGATAAAGAAAGTGCAGGGGACAGCAGTGAAACTAAGGGAAAAGGTGCGACAAGGGGGGATGTGAGAGGGAGGAATAGGAGTATTGATAAGGGGAAGGAGGGCACACAGGGGAGGAGGTGAGGCCTAGTCAAGAAAGAGGGACCAAAGAGAAGGGGGCTGGGGGCCACGGGGAGAAGCAAAAAGGTGGGTAAGCAGAGGGAGGGAAGGAGTGTTGTAGGGGAGGGTATGAGCCTCAGGGAGAGAAGCAGTAGATTGGGCAAATTGAGAAGGGGAAAGGAGAAAAGGTAGTTATACTGGGTGGCTCAATACTGAAGGAGATGAGATGGGGTGGCAAGGGAGCAAGAAATAGCTAGAGGCAGGTTGAGTGTATGCTGGCCATGAAGGCAGGGAGAATGAATGGGACCTTTTATAACCAAATGTGTGGAACTCAACAAGGAGAAACCCCACATTGTTGTGCACCTGAGGACCAATGTTTTCACAAGTTGTGAGGTGGAAGTACTGCTGGAGAGCTTCAGGGGAGGTGGGAAAGATGTGCATGGAGGTAGGAAGGTCAGTGACTTTCTTGGAGGTACTTCCAGTCCCTCGGGTAAGTACTGTTAGGAAGCAAAGGAGCGAGGAGTTTAATGCATGGCTGAGAGGGTGGTGTGAAGTAAATGGATATGGGTTGGCGGGGGGATGAGGTAGGATGTGGAATGACAGGATCTACATGCACCCGAATGGCCGCATCTAAATAGACAGAGTACAAGAGTCCTGAAGAATAAAACTGAAGAGTGCCTGGTGGATAAACTCAAACTAAATTAGGGATGGGGGTGGCAATAAGGTATGCTTCACTCATAGGCACTATGAGAGGGGGGCCATTGGGCCTCCCCCAGTAGGAATTCAGGCAGAAGGGAGGGACAACAGGAGTGTGAAGGGGGTAGGCCAGGGGAACAGGGATAGCAGGGAACAAGGAGGCACAGGGATCATGATGGAAGGTGTTGTCCTTGAATGCAAGAAGCCTGGCCAACAAGATGATTGTTCTCCAGGCACTGATAGTAGTGGGAGGTGTGGACATAGTGGCCATCACAGAAACATGGGCAAACCAGTACCACGACTGAGACCTTATGATCCCTGAGTAGACTGTTCTGGAAGGACAGGGAAAAGGGAAGGGGTGGTGGTGTTGCCTTATTCGTGAGGGATGGGATAATATGCAACAGGGAGGATGGGGGGACAGAAGCCTTATGGGTGCTTCTCCAAAACTCCAGTGGGAGAAAGATTAGATTGCATGTGGTGTACAGGCCACCCTCACAGGATGAGGAGATAGATGGGGAACTGGGGAGCCAGAGCATAAAACTGAGGTAGTGGTAACATCACCTTAACAGGTGACTTTAACCTGCCTAGGGTGGACTGGAGCACCCTGGCTACCTACTTGTGCTAGGGAACAGGTCCTTCTGGAAGCTTTCCAGTACTGCTTTCTGGTGCATGAGATCACACAGCCAACTAGAAAGGGTGCCATACTGGACCTGGTGCTGTCAAATGGAAAACAGGTCCAAGAGGTTGCAGTGGAGGACCCCCTCAAGGGCAGCGGCCACCACACAGTGTGATTTTACCTCAGTATGGGTAAAGAGTCAACCAATATGAGGGTGGTGGATTTCAAAAGGATTTACTCTAGAGGAATGGGGACATTCTGGCAGGACACCTGGCAAAAATCAAGTCGGAAATGGATGCAGAGCAGAAGTGGTCCATCATTAAGCTGGGTCTGAATGACGAAGCCACAAACACCTGCATAAAGACCCAGAATAAAAGACCAAGAACCAAGAAACTGAACTGGTTCAACAAGGAAGTGGCAGCAGTAGTGAGGGAGAAGAGGGCAGCCTATCAGAGGTACATGCATGTGAGACGAGAGGAGGACAGAAATGTATTTAGAACAATACAGGGAGGGAGGGTGGTCAGGACAGCTAAAGCTGCAGAGGAACTAAGACTAGCGCAGGGGATCAGGGAAGGCGAAAAGGACTTCTTTAGGTTTATAAAGGCAAGAAGCAGCAATCAGGAAGTGATTGTTAGAATTAAGAAGAGAGATAGGCGAAAAATAGTGTGAAGCCGGCAGAGGCACTAAATGAGTACTTCAGCTGTATCTTCACTAGGGAGAAGGACAGACCAGTGCCAGAGTGAAAGACAGGGGTAAGCATTGCGGGATTGGGGAGATGAGACAGTGTAATTAATGACAGGGTTTTTAAAAGGACTCAGGACCGTTAGGGTAGACAAGGCACCTTACCTAGGTGGTGTACACGTGAGGGTCCTAAGGGAGCTGGTGGATGAACTGGGGACAAGGTTTATGCCTTGGGATTGGAGAATGGCCCATGTGGTGCCACTGCACAAGAGTGGGCCAAGAGATAAGCCTGAGAACTACAGAACTGTCAGCCCAGTCTCCATCGTGGGTAAATTAATGGAGCCCATTCTAAAAGAAAAGCTGGTAAACTTTCTGGAGGTTAATGGTGTCCAAGATACTAGACAACAGGATAGTCTTCTTTTGGGTCAACAAAATGAAATAAATACATTTCAGGAAGACATAAACACCCTTGTCACATGAGCTAAAGCAAAAAATTGGACTTCAGTATTGAAAAGTGTAAAATAATTCACTTTGGAAGAAGAACCAAACAGATTACTACATTAGTGGCCAGTTAGCAGTTAGCTCTGAGATGGAAAAAGACCTTTGGGTATCAGTAAGCAATAAGTTGTCCTTCGATAATCATTGTACTAATAGGGTTGGGAAGGCAAGCAGCATCTTGGTATGTTTCAGGTAGACTATACGAAGTAGAGACAGGGAGGTGCTGCTGCCCTTGTACGTAGCACTGGTGAGCCCACACATGGAATATTGTGTCCCCCTATGGGCCCCCTATAGGAAGGGAATTATACAGAAAGTTGAGGGCATTGAGAGAAGAGCAACCAAATTTATAACAGATGTAAGGGATCTCAGCTATGAGGAAAGACTTAGAATGCTTGGATTTTACTCACTAAGCTGCAGAAGTGAGAGGTGACATATGTATGGTACACAGGGCCTTTCAAAACAGAGATCTATGGGAATGCATAGACCTAGGCACTAAGAAAATCACAGGGACAGCCAGGGAGCACATAAGTGCATTAGAGGGTGAAAACTTCAGAAAACGTCTAGGGGTGGATAGATCAACCAAAGGGTTGTATCACTCTGGAACAACCTACCCACTGCTGTAGTATGTAGTGCACACATTGGTCAGTTTAAAACATATTTGGATAAAGCACTGATACACACTGTATGGCAATGGGGTTAGAAAATATGATGGGTAGGTCTAAATCTAGATCGCATATGGCTAACGCTAACTGACCCAGCTATATCCTATGGATCCTATGAAAGTGGTAGGAAGCACAAAGGTGCAGACAGAGGAAAGAACAGCCCAGAGAGTAAAGAAGGGGGCCAGAACATTTTGTATATGTACAAGTAAAAAGTGGATGACCAGGGTAGTGATTGAATGGTTAAGAAGGGGAGGGAGGGACTACGCTCTGGGGACCAAGAAAGGCAGATATCATGAACAAACACTTTTGCTTGGTGTTCTCACAGAGGAAGGAGAAGGGGAGCGGCCAAATAAAGTAACCGGGAGCACTAGAGTGAGTGAGGCAAACACTAGTTCTTTCTCAGAGGAGAGTCTCCTGAGCGGACTCAAATTTGAAATTGGTCGGGATGATGGGGCTAGATGGAGTACATCCAAGGGTTTTGAGGGCACTCAAAGAGGTACTGGTTGCACCTCTGACAGAACTATTTGACAGGTCATTAGAAACAGGGGTGGTTCCTGAGAAATGGAAGAGAGGAGATGTAGTCCCGCTTCACAAAAGTGGTAGCAGGGAGGAAGCTGGCAACTATAGGCCAGTCAACCTGACATTTATGGCGGGGAAGTTAAAGGAGATGCTGCTGAAACATAGAAACATTAAATCTGACGGTAGATGAGGGTCACTTGGCCCACTCAGTGTGCCCATTTTGTTTCTACCTGCATTTCTTGCTGCAGACCCTATTTGATCTACAGCTCTTTCACATCTCACCCATTCCCAACCTCTATAATTCCTTTGTGCCTATCCCAGGCAGTTTTGAACCCCAGCACAATTTTTGCCCCACAACCTCTGCTGGAAGGCTATTCCAGGAACTTACCACTCTTTCTGGGAAGAAGGAGGATGCAGTTTAGCGTAGTGGTTTAGTGCTCTGAGCTGCAAACCTGGAGACCTGGGTTTGAAACCCACAGCCCTCACTTGCATACTGTGTGACCCTGAGCAAGTCATTTAATTTCCTTGTGCTCCCAGGTTGCACCTGGAAATAGGCTTCAGCTTAGTGTGCCTTTCCTGATTAAATGGTTTTCCCCCTTCCTCTTCCTTACTTCCTCATATCTTTCCGGACAGTGCCTCTTTCCAGCTTCATGTCATGTCCCCTTGTTCTAGAGCACCTTCTCTTCTGAAAAATGTTTATTTATTTAGTTTTTGACAAGGCAGGTACACTAGACAAGAAAATTCCTATTTTCAGGCATGACCAGGGAGGTTACAAAGCCACCTGGGCTACAAAAGAAGTGAAGATGTAGCAATTACAGAACAGCAGGAAACATCTAGGAACATAATGTAAGTTATTTAATTAAGTCACAAGCAGCAGGCACATAAACAATCAACAATGGGAGAGAGAGAGTAAAACAGCCAAAAACAAGGTCACAGTACGTCAAAGGCCATAAGTGCAGATACATTATGTGGTGAGAGGTATACAAAGCATAAGGTAAAGACTCCTCAAAGCAGTGACTCAAACACACACATAGTCAATTACAAGAATATTCATCTGTGGAACATGAAAAGTAAAGAAGTTCCTTCTGAATATGTGGTGCGACTACATAGATGCATAGAATTTAATGGCAGATGAATCCGCCAGGCCAATCTAGTTTGCTCATATTTCCTATTCCCTACCCCCCCCAAAGTGTCCCCTGACTACTCTCTCTGTGCTGTCCCTAGGGTTCCCTTATGCCTCTCCCATGCATTCTTGAATACCGTCACTGTAACCCTACCGCTTCCTTGGGGAGGCTGTTCCAGATATACTCCACCACCACACTAACGGACTCCAACATAGGAGGGAGGGAGTTCAGAACCCTGAGAGCAAAAGGGGTGATTGTCTGCTCAGCTATTTTAGAGGAGCACTTTGGTATGGCCAGAAGAGATGGTCAGTGAAACGTAGGAACTAGGCTGGGTCTGATGTGGTTAACAGTGCAGCAAAAGTGGTAGGTTTGGATGACCTGATAACATTATCAGTATCACTGCACAAGGTATAAAGGCACCAAGGGGGTGGAGAGCCAGTCAAGGCTGGAATATAACATGCAGTGGTGGATCACTGAAGGGGTAGATAAGGCAAACGTAGATATATTATTGTAAGTAAGTTTCCATTTAGATAGGTTGCAGGCACTGGCCTGGTAAAAATGAGGTAAGTTCTTATGAGAGGCTAGGGAGCAGGACTGCCTGGGCAAATATTAACCTGTCTGCAGGAGTCGGGACATAACTGACTCTGTAGTCGAGACCAAGTTTTGAATTTATGGGCAAGCAGGTGTTAAGAGATATGTTTAAAATCCAGGGCGGGATTGAGGGTGAGACCTAAGTATTTGAAAGTGGATATCTAATACAGAGGTGCATACCTGCAATTTATGTGTGGACCCAAAGAGCTTGGTCAGAGTGTTGCAAGAGTTGAGGACAAAGTGAGTTTGGGCAAACCAGGTCTAAGTTCTGCCAAAATCTGCCCTGAGCTTTGCATTGATGTTCAACCAACTCTTGGAAGTAGAGTGAAACACCAAATCATGTGCATATAGTAGGGTGTTACAATATGGAGGGGTGCAAGAGATGCCATTAACATAGAAACTTAGACAATGATGGCAGAAAAAGACCAGAAGTCGATCCAGTCTGAGAATGATCCCTATAATCCCTGGAACCTATTGTTTCTCCAGGGTACTAACACTTTTTTTCTTATCCCCATTCTTCTCCCTGGTTCTGTCGCCCTTGGCAACCCCCATTCTCTTATGGTGTCCCTGGCCTTCTTGAATCACCCAACGGTATTCGCACCCACCACCTCGGCTGATAGATTGTTCCAAGGTTCCACCACCCTTTCTTTAAAGAAATACTTCCTCATGTCCCTTCTAGACCTTCCTCCTGTTAGTTTCCATTCATGACCATGGGACCACAAGTTAATATTCAGGTTAAATAATTCTCTGCAGTTCACTTTTTTAATTCCTTTAAGGAATTTGAAGATCTGTCATATTTTCCCTCTCCCTTCTGGTTCCAGTGAGTATGTTTTTAGTGCCTTGATGCACTTCTCATAGGATCTCCCCTGCTGGCCCTGAATCATTTTTGTTTCATTGTGTTGCACTGCCTCCAACCTGTCCTTGTCCTTTTTAAGGTAAGGACTTCAGAACTGGGTGCAATTCTCCAGGTGAGGCCTCCCCAGGGATCTGTAAAGGGGGAGAGCTACCTAATTTCTTCTGCTGTCATTACTCCCTCTGATACATCCCTGCATCCTGTTAGCCTTGTTATAGGTCCTTTTGCACTGGCTTGTTTGTTTAAGGGAGTTACTGATAATAACCCCTAGATCCCGATCCTCTTCTGTGGTGCTAAATCGCTCCCCACCCCTATTGTATTGCATCTTGGGGTTCTTTTTTCCTAGGTACATTACCTTGTATGCTTTGCCATTGAATTTTAATTGCCAAACCTTTAACTGCCCTACTAGATTTTATAGATCCCTCTGCATATACCTGAGTCTCTCATCACCATCTACCCTCCCACATAGTTTTGTGTCATCCGTGAAGAGACATTCTGCCCCAGATTCCTTCTCCAGTGTCACTGACGAACATGTTGAAGCATTCCAAACCAAGGACAGATCCCTCCAGAACACTGCTCATAACCTCCCTTTCCTTTTGTTTAACCCCATTGACCACTACCCTCTGCTGCTTCCCTCCTAGCCAACTACCCACCTAGTTCACTACTGTTTTAGCTGCACCTGGGTCCTCCATCTTTTGAGCAACCTTTTGTGTGGTATTGACTCAAAAGCCTTGCTGAAGTTAAAGCACAGCAGAGCCACAGTATGGCCCTTGTCTACTTCCTTTGTCACACAGTCAAAGAAAACTGTCAGATTAGTCTGACAAGACCTTCCTGGCACGAAACTGTGCTGTTTACTATCCTGGAATATTTTGCTCTCCAGGTAGTCCTCAAGGTCCTCTTTGATTAGTGATTTCATCAGCTTCCCCACTATGGAGGTGAAAGTGACAAGTCAGTAGTTCCCTGGTTGCTATTTATCCTACCCCCCACTTACAAAATTGTATAACTTCTGCCATTTTCAAATCCCTTGGAACGTCCCCAGACCTAGGTGATCTGGTGAATAGCCCAGCCATCTGCAAATTCCCTCAGTATCCTCGGATGCAGTCCATCTGGTCCTGGGGCCTTATCTGTCATAAGGGTTGCCAGCCCTTTCAGGACCCTATCACTAGTATGCAATGTGTGTCTCATTTCCAGGACTCCCTTGGTGGTCGCTTTGATGCCACACTCTGGCATGGACCTGCAGTCCTCCTCAGTGAATATTGTCAAAAGTAGTCATTCAGGATAGCAGCCTTCCTCCTCTTATCACCCTGCCCCTTCAAGTAGCTGTACGATTCCCTCCTTTTTTCCTTTTTTCACTAATGTATCTGAAAAACTCTTTTTCTCTGCTTTTGACCCGCCTTTGCAGTACACTGCTTCATGTCTGCTTTTGCCTCCCTATTTTTTTGTAGGCAGTCCTCCCATTCCACCTCCCCAGCTTTTCTTTGTATTTATAGAAGGCCTTCTTTCTGGCCCTAACCACTTTCCTAACTCTAGGTGAGAGCCACAGTGGTCATTTGAGCCTTTTTTTCCTTTGTTACTGTTCTTATGCTTGCCATTGCTGCCTTGAGGATGGCATTCTTAACTGACCCGTCTCATCTCCACTCCACCTATGACTACCCCTACAAACTTATTTTGGTTCTTGATTGTTGCTTGCTGGCCCGAGCAACTCCTTGTGGTTTGCATTGGTCTTCGGGGCCAGCAAGCCACAATCAAGAACCAAAATTCTTGACATCAGAAGGACGGTCCTCGATAGGCTGAGACAACTAGTCAGAGATAAGTTTGTAGGGGTGGTCATAGGTGGAATAGCGGTGAGATGGAGGGATTTAAGAGAGCCATCCTCAAGGAAGCAATGGCAAGCATAGGAACCTCCCAGTCAGTGTCAGGCAGGTTCAAGTCAACTGCCACCACTATCTCCCCCTTGCTACCCCTCTTTTAATTTCCTCCCAGAGATCATGGTCTGTTTCCTCCCTTGTCCTGGAGGCCTATAAATCCGACACCTAAGTGCACTTTTCCTGCTTGAGGCTGCCACTGCCTTGAGCTTCACCCATATTGACTCACCTTCCCCAATGCTACCTCTAATTCTTCCATCTTCTGCTGCTTCAATGCCCTCCTTGACAAAAAGGGCAACTCCACTCTCTCAATTAGTTTCTCTCTGCCTCCTGAACAGTGAATATTCAAAGACCGTCATCTCCCAATCATTCTTATCTGTCGCCCACATTTCCATGATGGCCACAAGGTAGAAGGGATATAAAACCAGCACCAGTGACAGGAATATCCATTCAGCACTACATAGGCCTAGGGAAGGTGTAAGCCACAGAGAACATCTGAACACACACCTCTGGTTAGTAACCTACAATCCAGAACTGGAAAAAACTATGTATAATAATTAAAGATCTACAGCCCCTACTGTCTGAAGATGAGACTCTAAAAAATGTATTTCCCACTCCACCAGTGCTTGCCTTCTGCCAACTACCAAACCTTAAGCAGAAGCTGGTGTGAAGCAAACTAACCACAGAGCTCCAGCTAGGTGTCAAAGGTACAAAACCATGCAAAGCATCTCGCTGCAAACTATTTATACATATCTCTCCTGAGACATGTCATTCATAATGGAAAAACATTTAAAATCCAAAACTCATATTCCTATTCTTCTAGCAATGTAGTATATACTGTATATGATACAGTGTAGAAAATGTGAGGATGGCTGCTATATTGGTGAATCACTACAGATTCACAGTCACCCACAAAAATGAAAATGCACCAGTAGGGGAACATTTCTCAAGATCAGACCACTCCATTAGTGATTTTACTGTCAGAGTGTTAAAAGTAACTTCAAAAACAGTCAGGAATGGCAAACATTTGAACTACAAATAATACAATTTTTTGACTCTAAAGAAAAAGGACTTAATAAAGGTGTTGGCTTTTAGCACATTACCAGTGGTTATGCTTAAAACAGTGCTTCAGAGTTCCTCCTTGAAGCATCACATCAGCACCCTCTGACTCTTTTAACGGGTTCCTTCTAAAAACAATGTTATTTTTTTCCTGTCTTGATTTTTTACAAATATGAATTGACAAATCCAGACTAAAATGTACAGTAGCTGCCAGTTGATCTTATAAGTTGAGCTCTTTAACAGACACACTCCAATGATAATTGGAGTCTTCCTGTCTATTTGGAATGTGAATTAACTGTAATGCTTTGATGTGTAAACTGCTAGTGTATGTTTTGAATCCACATCCACCACTGTATGTCATGCTATTCAACTGTTTTCACTTTGACCTAAAGAAAAGGGCTTTATTCTCGAAAGCTAGTCTCAGAAATAATTTTGTTAGTCCAGTAAAAGGTATTACTTGCAGCATATTTGTACATTGTTGACTGGACTAACATGGTTACCATATTTCTTTTTTTCAGACATGGTTAATGCCTGTTTTAATGCATTTTGAACTTTTGCTCATGGCTTTATTTTTTAACATTTTCCCCCAGATTTTAAAAATAACCTTATGTTATCCCACCTCATGAACAAGGGAAGTGTCATTTTTCAAACCTCCTCCAAAACATTTTCACAGCTGCTCTGTGAAATCGCATTTCATACAAGATTTAAACATTTCTACCTGTCTTGATCTTATAGTGGTGTCATAAAAATATTATGCTGACAGTTTGGGGTCTAAATATCAAAACACAACAAAGTTGTGAAGAAACACTGAATTGTTCCGTTTACTTATAACTTTGTTATTTTTGCAGATCATGGCCCTAAATTTTCAACACAGCCCTTACATTTCCCAACCACATGAACAAGATGGGTATCATTTTTGAAATCCCCTCTGGAACATGCTTTCATATTTGCTTCATGAAATCACTATTCAGTGGGATTATAACAGTTCCACCTATCTTGATAATATGGTGGGGCCATGGAAACACTTTGTTAAACATTTATGGTCAAAATGTCAAACAAAACACCGAAGCTATGAAGCAATGTTGATTTTTTTCAACACTTACTCATGATTGTGAGAGTTTTGCACATTTTAGCCTCAAATATGCAACTTCGACCTTTAGTTACCCCATCCAGTGAACATTGCAGGTATAATTTTTCAAATCCCCTTTAAAACACATTTTCACAGTTGCTCTAGGAAATCGCCTTTCGGACAGGATTTAAACAATTCTGCCAATCTTAATCATAAGGTGGGGTCACAAACAGATGATGTTTAAAATGTGTGGCCAAAATGGCAAACTCTGAAGTTATGACTAATTGTTGAACTAATATAGATGTTCTTTATTCTGTTCATCATTTTCTCAGCTTTGGGGGCCCCCATATTCTTAGGCTGCCAACAGAATTATAACATGTAGAAATTCTGGCCTGATATATCAGTCAGTGGCCCTGCAAGGGTTAAAACACTTTGCATGGCACTAACCATGAATAGTGCTAGCTGATGGAGTAGGAGCATAGTTACTGTCACAATTTCAGAATAAGCATGAGACCAGAAAGCGACTGTGCGGCCCTATTAGTAAAGGTTCAAACAGAAAAAGATAAGATCATTAAAGAAATTAAAGTTAACACAATTCCTCTAGCTTACCGTGGAAAACTCAAACTAACACTTAATGCTAGGAATAAAAAAAGAGCTGCTGAGGTAATTTATTCCCCTGAGATGACAACTCTGTTCTTAAAAGCACAAGAGATGAGTGCGCCTTTGTGTATTTATGAATCCTTGGAGAATTGTCTCCAAAAAAACAGTTCAGTAATGTATAACTATAAAGACCAAAAACCCACCCCCTTCCCCTTACTTGGTTTGATTCACAGTGTATTAAAGAAAAAAGGAAATTGGGGAAAATGATTAAGATGGTAATAGGAATCCCTGTAGAGAAAAATGTGATAGTTTAAATATGGCCAGGAGAGCATACAAAAAAATGTCTTAAACTTAAAAAATCTGAATTTACACAGAAACAATGGGTGGTTATGCAGGAAACCATGGAAACTAGAGACTCAAAGGTCTTTTGGCTGATGGTAGCAAATGGGGTTAAAAATATCAGCCAACTTTGGCGGTTCATGTTCCTAAGAAACTTGGGTTACTTATTTCTCTAATTTATTCAACAACAACAACAATAATAATAAAGATAGTGGACAGTGTGACAACCCACCTCTCCCTCTGGGCTGGAATAGCTTTTAGAGAGGTATCTGTCCTCGGGTATTCACTGCCACCAGCTGGAGTTCGCTCCAGCACCCACCTTCAAGTTTACAAACTTGGGTACCAAACGTGCAATTGCACAAATCAGAGTCTGGTAGTGTGTCTCTCGGGTGGCAGATGCTAAACAGAGTTTACCTCAGCCAGTGGAAACCATGTATTACCTTAGAAAAATGACATCACAATCACAACTGTTGAGTAAATAAATAGCTTTTTTACTTAATAGAAAGTGAACAGAGATTACAGGATATCAATTTACAACACAAGAGGATAACACTGATACAGGAAAAGTAAACGCATGTTTTTAAATAATAGATGACAAATGAAAAAGGCTATTGCTGCAATATGCTAGTATTAAACTTACCCTTCCCTGTCCTTTCAAGATAACACTGGACCCTATGCTAACTGCCAGCTCCCACGGACATAGCTAGAAAGGTAGGCTGCAAGCTTATGTTTCTTCCTCCAGCTTCACAAGTAACTAACCACAAAAAAACCCTGTCTCACTGTCTTTCAGCATCTTATGTACTCTCTTGAGAATAGGTGATTTCTATTCCCCCTTCGAATGCACCAACCATCTACCATGTATGTATTTAATTGTCCCAATTGGACTGAACACCTATCAGTGACCAATTATATTTTCATTTAACCTTAAGTTTATATTTGAGTGACCCAATCCCTTTAAACTGTGATTTGTGCGTGGACAGGTCCACTCGAGATTTATGACCCAGCTCTTATCTAGCAGCTAGGGAGGACAGTGAGAATTCCAGCTTGTATGAATTTTTTTTCTTAGACTGTTAAAAAATGTGTTTGGAAAGGAAGGATCGGAAGGAAGGAGTTAATGTTTGGAGTTTCCAAACACATTTTTTTAACAGTCTGAGAAAAAAACATTCACACAAGCTGAAATTCACACCCTTAATTTTTATTGTTACAGAAATAGAGCAAGCCATATCAAAACTGACACATAATAACGCACCAGGACCTGATACAATACCAGGAGAAATCTACAAAGAACAAAAGAATTATTGGGCTCCTTTTTTTGTAAATTTCTTTAACACCTGCCTTAGAGAAACACTTATCCCAAAATCATGGACGTAAAATGTAATTATACCTATTCATAAAAAAATGTCATTATCAAACTCCCTCAAATTATTGCCCTATAAGCCTGTTGGATATTAGTAGTAAAACCTTTACAAGAATTATACTAGAAAAATTACAGTCACGGGTTGATAATGATTGTCCTATTTCACAGTTTCAGGCAGGTTTTAGACAAGGATATTCCACTATATGTAATCTATTTATTTTAGCTCATCTAATAGAAAAATATGGTCTCTGTAGAAAGATGAATCTTTATGCACTGTTTATCGACTGTCCTGTAGTTTTTGATTCGGTGGTAAGGCAGATGCTCTAGGAAATCTTGTGTGCCAGGGGTATTCCATTAAACTTATTAATTCCAATTTTTTTTATTTCATTTCGATACACATATTACAATCAGATATGATGAACTGGGGAAACAAATCTGAATATTTCTAAGCTTATAAGGGGGTTAAACAAGGTTGCCTCCTGGTACCTTTGCTGTTTAATATCTATATAGATTCACTGTTAAGTTTTGCAGATATCTCTTCGCTAGACTCCCACCTAATTAATAACCTGTCTGTACATATATTAACTTATGCAGACACTCTTGTACTGCTAGCTCTCTCCCCTATAGGAATGCAACATAAACTCGATCAGCTTTCAAGTAAATGTGACTAGCTAGGCCTAAAGATTAACCTACCAAAACTAAAATTATGGTGTTTGGGAATCATTCTATAAAACCCAAGCTACTACTACATAGAAAATCTATAGAAGTAGTGACTTCTTACATTTATCTTGGTATCAAGCTATCTACAAAAAGCCTATGGAATTTTGATTTTGGCGACCAAGTGATAAATGCCAAGCATGTTGCTTTAACAACTGATTTGGTGGACTTTCAGTAATACCTGCACTTAAAGCAAGGGAGGCAGTATAGCACAGTGGTTTAAGGCTCTGAGCTGCAAATCTGGTGATATCCAGCAGACCAGACCTGGGTTTGAATCCCACAGCTTCCACTTGCATACTGTGTGATCCTGAGCAAGTCACTTAACTTCCCTGTGCCCCCAGGTCGCACCTGCCAAAAAGCTTTCAGCTTAGTGTGCTACCCCTGGTTAAATAACTAAAAAAAAAAAAAAGAAAGGCAGGAGATGCAAAGATAATTCTCCTTCTACTTTATGGGGCAGAAATTTGGGGAACTAAAGTCTCTCCAAATTTGGAGCTGCCATTATCATATTATTACAAAGCTATCCTACAAGCACCTCTTTCTACTTCAAATGCAATAGTAAGAGCAGAGTTAGATTTAGTACCTGTTGCATCCCTTATTGATTTAAGATTGGCAATATATTGGCTTAGAACTATCAATAACGATAGATGTGTAATCCCATTGGCCTGCTTAGCAGAAAAAAGAAATTGGTGGGTAAAGGACTATTTTCATTCTCCATGGCTAAGGGCCTTATTAAAAACCCTACATAATAATAATCTAATGCACTTATGGAAGGATCATTAACTGGTATAAAGATTGCTGAAACATCTAGATCTATAATAAAAAATAATATGTTTTCACTGGCATACACTATACAGATGAAACAGGTTAGAGATCCAAAACAAGGATCTTGGTATAGTCAAAACAAAATTGATTCAAACATTGAAGAATACTTACCATTACCACTGAATCCAAATATACGGACCATGATAACATGGACGAAGTTGGGACTGATTACTTCCAAATATACTTACTTTAATTTTAGACCCACACAAGATAGCTTGCTAGCGAGGAAATGTATATGTAATAGAGGTCACCTAGAATCACTGGAGCATGTTATAATTCAGTGTCCTTTATACCATTATCAAAGAGCTCATATCCTAAAGGAATTTTTATCAGATATTCAAACACAGTGTATGATCCAGTATTTATTCTGATGCGTCCAAGAGAAGAAGAAGCAAAAATGAAAGCTAAATTTTTAACCTCAGTAGTAAGTTACAAAAGAAAAGGATATTTAAATGGCGTAAGAAAAGGAAACTTTAATAACATGCTCACTGTTTGATACACGTGCAATTTGTAATTTTGAATGGGCTGCATCTTATCTATGAATATTGTTTGGAACTTAATGCTCCTTTTATCTATTTTTTGAATATATTGCAATTCATCTTACTGTCTTATGTTTGTAATGTCCAAAATAATGTGTTTTTGGAAGAACAAATATACTTAAACTTGAAACTTGAGTTGGGGCATATTCAAAGGCCCTTGGTGTGCTGTGCTTATCTGACAGCATGACCATACAAATTGTACTTCTGTACCCATCCATATTGGGGATCCCCCATGGATGCTGGGCACAGCTGTATATACAGTGGTTTTCAAAAACAAGGTGAATCGGTGGGTACTCTTCAAGATTTGTATTGTCAGATTATTGTACGGGGTTGGTATGCAGAGATATCTGCAATCTAGTGTTCATGGAAACCAGTCACTCATAGTTCATGAAAACAATCTTGTTTATTGTAGTTTTCTTATGTACATCAATACCCTGAATCGCCCATTTTCACCCAATAGGGCTTCCTCAGGGGCTAGGATCTGTTTATCATTGCATAAATATTATTTAAAAAAAAAATGATAATATTCATTTTACATTGCTATAATACATTTTCTGTCAAACCAGGCATATATTGATGCTATTGATACAAATAAACTACTAATTATTTGTTATCATTGGTTTTGTTAATTTCTATATGCTTGATAATTTTTAAACATATTGTGTTATTTTAATCTAGCAAATAACAGTCAGCATCAACAGCTTGTTTCTAATTCCAAGATTTTTACTTATTTCATCTAACAGTAGTGCTTTCTACTAAATACCTGGGGATCTATAATGCTGTATTCTTGATTTCTGTAATAAAGTTATTTTGGAGACACTTGTCTTTTAAATGGTTACTTGCCTAAATGAATACATTGTTTATACTTATTCGTAGATTTTTCAGCACTTAACCATTTTCATTCAACTTCTTACTGATTATAAAGGAAACTTAACGTCCTTCATTATTAATGGTTGGTCTTTCTGGCAATTTTGATGCACTTTCCATGTTATCTCCTATTCTGTTATGGCTAGACAGTATAGTTACATGTTGCTCTTAGTCTGATTTTCATCATGACATGGTGCCTATTTCTACAACATTCATTTTATATTCTTATGTGGCACATATTCCTAACTCTGTGTACCAACATTTTCTGAGGCACTTTATGTTTTTTTACGTGACTCGTCATGATCGTTCACTAACAGATTGTGGCTGGCCGATGTGAGTGGAAGGCTATGCTGGTCACCGTTAGTATTGCTGAAGTTCAGCTTAGGTCACTAGGGCAAAGAGGGTATGGGGACAAAGGTTCTTCACAGGGGTCAGATGTCCTTATGGTGAGGATCACTGGACCATTAGGAATATACAAGAAGGCCACACAATTGGCAATTAGGGGTTGGGGGACCACTAGACTGCCAGGAATAGAAACACTGAATCTGTTGGCACATAAGGACCTCTTGGCCCACTCAGTCTGTCCAGAAGGTTTTTGCCAAGTCTGTCTCCACAGACCCCACCTGAGCTACACAAACCCTCCCTCTTCCCTGCCTATTTATTAATACAGTACTCTCCATATCTGTCCCATGCATGCTTCTATCTTGTCACTGTTTTCATCTCCACCACTTCTGCCGGCAGTCTCTTCCAGGTGTATACCATTCTTTCAATGATGAAGTACTTCCTCACATCACTCCTGAGCCCCACCCCCCTCCACCTTCATCACATGCCCTCTGGTCCCCATGTGTACCTCGTTCACCCTATGAGGTACTTGCAGGTCTCTGTCATGTACTCTCTTGCTCTCCTGTCTTTTAGGGTGTACATGTTGAGATTCCTCAGCCTCTACTCATAGGTCTTTGATGCATCCCCCTGCACCATTTTAGTTGCCCTCCTTTGGACTGCAGCCATCCTGTCTATAACCGTCTTGAGGTGCAGCCTCCAGAACTGGACACAGTACTGTAGGTGGGGCCTCATCATTAACTGATACAGTGGTAGCACCACCTTCCTTCTCCTGCCGGTGATGCCTCATCCTATGCATCCCAGCATCCCACTGACCCTACCCACTGCTTTTTTCTGCCTACTACTTTGAAGTCATCAGTTATGATTACCCGCAGATCCCATTCCTGCTTAGTAATCGTCAGTATCTTGCCCCAATCCTATACTCATTTCCTGAGTTTCTGTGCCCTGGGTGCATGATTGTTCACTTCTTACCGCTGAACCCCAGTTGCCATGCCCGTGACCACTCCTTGAGTTACCCAAGGTTCCTATGCATTCTCTCCACCGCCTGCTTGACTATCCATCATATTACAGATTTTGGTGTCATCTGCAAACAGGCATACCTTCCCTTCAGGTCCTTCTACAGTGTCCCTTATAAAGACATTGCAGAGGACTGGACCCCGCACTGAGCCTTGCAGAACCCAGCTGGCCTCTCTCTCCCCTCCTTAGAGTAAATTCCATTAGCCATAGACTTCTGCCACCTATCCATTAACCAGCTGCTTACCCAATTTACCACTTTGTATCCCACCCCTAGACTGTTCAGTTTCTTTATCACTTTCCTGTGTGGCACAGTGTCAGAAGCCTTTCTGAAATTCTAATAGCATCAACTGCCCTCACCTGATCTATTTCCCTGGTCACCAAGTTGAAGAATATCAATCACATTCATCTGATGTGACCTTCCTCACACCCATTATTCCATGCTGCCTTTGGTCCTGTAGCCCATTACCTTCAAGATGCTCTACTAATCTCTCCTTTAACAGGATTTCCATTACTTTCCCACAAACTGATGTGAGACTGACTGACTTGTAGTTGTTTGCCTCCTCCCCTGCTACCACTCTTATGGAACAGGACCACATCTTCTGTTCTCCAGTCCTCTTGAGCCAAGCCTGTTTCCAGTGACTTGTTGGGTAAAGTCATCATTGGTGCAACAAGCACCTCCCTGAGTTCCTTTAGTACTCTTGGGTGTACCCAGCCCTGGCCCATGGCCTTGTTCATGTTCAGATCTGCAAGTCCCTTCAAGAATCTTTCCATTCAAAATGAACTCATATCCACCACCACCACCATTTTTCTTGCTACTTCCTTTGTTACCTGTACACCTCCCCCACTGTGAAGACTGAGCCGAAGTACCTGTTCAGGATGCTTGCTTTTTTATAATCCTTTTCTGTACCATCTCCATCAGTCATCCTCCTTACCCTTATTAGCCCTCTTTTTGTATCCCTCTTCTCTCTTATGTACTTTAAGAAAGTCTTATCCTTTTTAGCTACCCCTTTAGCTAGCCTTTCATGTACCTGAACCTTTGCTCTCCTCACTTCTTTGTCTTCTGCCCCCTGTTTTACTTGGTACATCTCTTTGTCTTCCTCCCTTCCTCTGCATTTCTTTGTACCTCTGGAATGCCCCCTTTTTTCCTTAACCACCATGGCCACTTCTTTAGAGTACCATTACAATCTTTTCTTCCTTTTGCTTTTGATCACATCCTTTATGCAGAGTCTGTTTGCCATAATTATGCCCTCTTTACTTTTTCCCACTGTTCCTCTGCCCCTCCATGGCAGTCCTCCCCTGTTAGGCTGCTTCTGAGGAAGTCCCCCATTTCTCTGTTTTAAAATCTGCTCTTCTAAAGTCCAGGATCCTCATCTTTGTGTGGTTTATCTTGGCATCTAAAAAAAACACTCAACACCACTCCATGATTGGGTGCGCTACTGAGAAAGTATATCAACAGAGTCAGACACTCCAGCACAACCCACCTCTAAATCACAACTGCTGATCACATCATAGTGTCATAAATATTAGATTTATATCAAAGGTGTACCAAAGATAGGATACAAGCAGGACCCCACTAACTCTCACTGGTCTTGCCTATAGCACCATCAGGGAGTATCCATCCAACAAGGATGATATAATTTTATATGTTGCACTTAAAGTGGTATATACATACATACCACATTACATAGATATACGAAACAAAAAATAACCATTGCATGAAAAAATGATCAAAACTATAAACAGCCAAGTGAAACTATGTAAACAAGTGCCCCATTCGTTCGTGATGATAATGACAATAAATACCACTGTCTAGTCACACATTAAAAAATGCATATAGAGTTTTTTCACATATCGATAAATACGTAAAAGTGAATGTGCCGTGTAAAATCCACATATTGTATGAATGTCCATAACCAATACTAATAGAATACAACAGGCATAGAAACATGGAAACATAGAAGTTGACGGCAGATAAGGACCGCAAGGCCCATCCAGTCTGCCCATTTCTTTTTCTACCTTATAAATATGCCATTGGCCTTTGCTCTGTCAGTGGCCTATCTATTCATAGTCATTTGTATTGCTCCCTTATGCCTATCCCATGGCTGTTTGAAGCCCTGCACTGTATTCATAGCCACCACTTCTTGTGGTAAGCCATTCCATGCATCCACCACCCTTTCTGTGAAAAATAATTTCCTCACATTCCCCCTTAATCGGCCTCCCTCTAATCTCATGCTGTGTCCTCTTGTCCTGCTATTTTTCTTATATTTAAACATGTTAGACTCTTTCACCTTGTTTATGCCCTTAAGGTGTTTGAATGCCTCAATCATATCCTCTCTCCCTCCTTTGCTCAAGGGTATACATATTGAGCTTCGTTAATCTGTCCTCATATGTCTTCTGATGCAGTCCCTGCACCATTTTGGTTGCCCTTCTCTGGACTGCCTCAATTTGGTTAATGTCCTTGTGAAGGTGTGGCCTCCAATACTGCACGCAGTACTCCAGATGGGGCCTAACCAGTGTCTTGTACAGAGAGATTATTACCTCCCTCTTACGACTTGTGATACCCCTACTAATACACCCTAACACCCCCCTAGCCTTACCTACTGCTTTAGAGGTCTGCTTGGATGATTTTAGGTCATCAGTGATGATGATGCCCAAGTCTCTTTCTTCCTTTGTGACTGCTAGCAACTCCCCTCCCAGCCTATAGGTGGCTTCAGGGTTTCTCTTCCCTATGTGCATGATTTTGCACTTCTTTGCATTAAATCCC
This sequence comes from Neoceratodus forsteri, assembly GCA_016271365.2. Taxonomy (NCBI): domain Eukaryota; kingdom Metazoa; phylum Chordata; order Ceratodontiformes; family Ceratodontidae; genus Neoceratodus; species Neoceratodus forsteri. Next base: position 47,261,093 of record CM057455.1, read on the forward strand.
AGTTGCCACTCTTCTGACCATTCTGCTAGTTTATCCAGATCTCTTCTCATTCTGCCCACCCCATCTGGATCATCTACTCTGTTGCAGATCTTGGTGTCATCTGCAAACAGACAAGCTTACCCTCTAGTCCATCTGCAAGGTCACTAATGGAGATGTTGAAGAGGACTGGCCCCAGGACTGATCCCTGAGGTACCTCACTTGTGACTTGCATCTCTTTTGACTGTATACCATTTACCACCACTCTCTGTTTTCTGCCCGTCAACCGGTTTGCCACCCAGTTGACCAACTTCTGACCCACCCCGAGCCTACCCAGCTAATTTATCAATCTTCTATGTGGAACAGGGTCAAAAGCTTTGCTGAAGTCAAGGTAGGTGACATCAACTGCTCCCCCTTGGTCCACCACTCTGGTTACCCAGTCAAAGAAATCTATGAGATTAGTTTGACAGGACCTTCCTTTTGTAAACCCATGCTGTCTTGGATCCTGTGCCCCTATGGATTCCAGGTGTTGCAGTATCCTTTCCTTAAGGAGTGCCTCCATAATCTTGCCCACTACTGAGGTAAGACTGACCGGTCTGTAGTTCCCAGCTCCTCCTGCTACCACTCTTGTGGAGCGGGATCACATGAGCCCTTCTCCAGTCTTCTGGGACCTCTCCTGTGCTCAGAGACTCACTAAACAATTCTGCTAATGGCTCTGCTAGTTCCTCCTTTAGCTCCTTAAGTACCCTGGGATGTATGCCATCAGGTCCCATTGCCTTATCCACCCTGAGCTTAGCAAGCTCTTGTAGGACCCTTTCTTTGTGAAGGAGTAGTGCTCACCTCCCTCCCCTGTGTCCATGATGTTGAGCTGTGGGCCCTGCCCTACCTTCTTTCAGTAAATACTGAGCAAAAGTATCTATTTAGGATAGATGCCTTTACAGGGTCCTCCTCCTCACATGTCCTTTTTCTCCATTAAGCTTAGCAATACCCCCTCTGGACTTTCTCCTTTCACTAATGTATCTATAGAAAGTCTTGTCACCTTTACTGTTCGTGCTAGTGTTTCCTCAGTTTGGGACTTTGCCTGCCTTACTGCCTTACCTGCTTCCCTTAGGGCAGTTTGGTATGCCTCCCTATCTTCATCCCGCTGTGTTCCCTTATATTTCCTGAAGGCCAGCCTTTTGGCTCTGACCTTTTCGCTACTGTATTTGAGAACCAAAGTGGTTCCTTCTTCTTTGCACTTCCTTTTCTGTCTAACACAATGGGATGTTGCTTCAAGTATTGCATCCTTAATGCTTGCCCACTTTGCCTGTACCCCTCACCTGTGTTTCTTTTTGCCAGGGCTAGCTTAACTCTGTTGGCCATCTTATTAAAGTCAGCTCCTCTGAAGTCCCATATTTTTGCCTTGGAATGGGATGATTTAGATGTAGTAGCAAATTGAACCATACCATGTGATGGTCACTGGCCCCAGGTGACCTTCTACCTGGAGATCTGTGATTCCTTCTTTGTTAGTCAGTACTAGATCTAGGATAGCCCTGTCTCTTGTGGGTTGCTGTACCAGTTGTTTGAGGCCCTCCCCTGCAGGAATCCACTACGAGTCTAGTTCTGGCAGATGTTCCTGCTGGTATTGACCAATCTGTATCCGGCATGTTGAAGTCTCCCATTATCAGAACCTCCCTTTAGCTGTCATGTTTTGTATATCTTCTAACAGTAATGTGTCTGTGTCCTCCTCTGGTCTGGGGCCTGTAGACAACCCCAGTTCTTATGGCTGTCCCATTTCCTGTTTCCAGGGTGACCCACAGTTCTTCTGGCTCCTTATGTGTATTCTGAATTTCTGTAGCTTTGATATTTTCATTAACATACAGGGCCACTCCTCCCTTCAACCTCTGTCTCTTCTGAACAATACATAGCCAGGTACTGAAGTCTCCCATGGTTACTGGTAAACCCACATCTCACTAATTGCTACTATGTCCAGTTTAGCCTCTGACATTATTGCCTGCAGGTCTGGGATCTTATTTCCCAGGCTGTGAGCATTTGTGTGTACATGATTTTCCATTGGCCAGATTTTGGTGTGTTAGTTGTTGGGTGAAGTTTGGCATTACCCTGTGCATCGTGTGGGGAGACAAACCTTTTTCTTACCTGGTGATGCAAATGAGCGGCAAACATGCTGAATTCCTGTTTGACCACTAGCTGAGGGGAGGGTGTTCTTCCCATTCGACGATAAAAGTGCTGCACCCGGCTCCCCATTTGCTAGTTTAAATATTCTGCAAAGACGCCAAACTTCTGCCCCAATGCACTGACTCCCTCTTTAGTCAGATGCAGTCCATCAAATTTAAAGAACTTTCGCTCCCAGAACTGTTGCCAGTTCCCTACAAATCTGTGTCCTTTTTCCTGACACCAGCCCTTGAGCCACGTGTTTAGTTCCCCTATCTCCCCTACTCTGAACTTCCGTCCATCTGCTCCCCTCTCCCAGACTGGCAGAATCTCAGCGAAGGAGATGCCGGATGAAATAGATGATAGTTTGTCACCCAGCCTAGTCAGGTGTTCCTTGGTCTCCACAACTGACCGGCTGGCGAGATCATTAGTCCCTATGTGTACTAAGACATCAATGTTTTCTCCTGCTTTGTGAACAATTTTAGCAATGCGGTCAGTGTCTCTCCATGCTGATGTACCTGGGAGACATCTGACCATCACCCTGGCTGGAGATGGGTATCAACTCCCGAATCATGGAGTCTCCTATGATCAGAAGTTTTTGGATTTCCTTGTGCTTGTTTAGTTTTGGTTCCTGATTTGGGTGAGTTTTGTTGTGTAGCTCCTGTGCGCAGTGTCCTGTTTCTGCAGTGTCTTCTGCCTCTTTATTTGATTTCAGAGATAGAGGCAGATACCTGTTTTAGTGTTTATATGGTTTTGGAGGTAATGTTGTTGGAGAGCAGAGAGTGATGGGGCACCTGGTTTGCTCCTCCTACACCTGCCAACCTCCTGGACCAACTACCCTCTGCGGTCGAGGTTTTCTGTTGGATGCTGGGGAAATGGCGGGTGGTTCTTATAATGTATTTCCTCTTCAATATGAAATTTGAGGCGTGCAATCTCTGCCCATGCTGCCCGGAGCTGAGCCCTAAGATCTCCAAAGGCCCAGCATGTGGGACAGTGTCCTAAATCCTGTAAGACTGTCCTTCTGAAAATTGTTCCACAGTACCTGCAGTTAATGAAATCCATTCCAAATAAGTTGCTGGGTTTGTAACCTAGTCAGAGTAATTAGAAGGAAAAAAATGAAAAAAAACAAGTAATGGTTTAATTGTGCTTTGTTTAACTTGTTATAACAAGTTAAATTATTAGTGCCCTGTAAATGAGATCACCTTGTGGAGGCCCCACTGATCCGCCCCTTACCTGCTCTGCCACAGGAAATGTCACAACTGTGGTACCCTATAAAAGGAGTGTAGCATGGGGTGGTTGGGGATGGGGTGGGTGGCTGGGCCCTTCCCCTGCCTAAATAGAAGAACCACGGACGAAAGAACAAGGAGGTAAGAGCAGAAACAATCAGTCAACAACAAATGCAGTAACCCTGAAAACTTATCCTAATGTTAGATAAAACTGTAAAACCTGTAAGGCAATCACATAACAGTTTATACATGTATGAAAGCCAATAAATAAATATATGAATATACTTAGTAAGGGATTAAACTTCATCCCTACTTGTGCCATCAGTAAATTCAATCTCTATGTTTACATTAAAAGTTTTATAGGAAGTTGAATCTGAAAGTACTTTTTTCCTGAAAAGAATGCTGAGTTAAGTATGCCCGAGACTTTGGACATGCTGACTTCAAATAATATAGTGGAGCCTGTGGCTTGCCCTGTTAGTTTATTGAAGAGACCATCCACTGTTGTGCCTTCTTATACTTATGCTGTGCTGACCTTTGAGAAAGTCATTTGTTTGGAATTGGAATGAAATGATAGTGGCATTACCAATAATACCACATCAGCAGAAATAGTAGTAATCGAGGAGCTACAGAGCAATCCCCATCTAATTATTAAACCTGCAGATAAGGGGGGACTCTGTGGTTCTAACGGAAACAGAGGCATACAGATAGGACATTTTCAGACAACTTGCTGTCACTGGCTATCATGTTGGACTAAAACAGATTTGACTGCTGTATTCAAAAGTGAGAGTGATACATGTTTATTAAGTGTCTGTGATGCTGGCATTATTACACAAGATGCTTTTTTTTTTTTTGACTGTCACCCTGTGAGACTATTTGCCGAAAGTTCACAACACCTTGGTAGATCCCCCAGGATTCCCAATTGTCTCAGGCATTGGCTTGCTTACTGAGCCATTGTCCAGATTTGTTGATGAATATGTATGCTCTCTTGTCCCCAAATTGCCATCTGATATTAGGGACTCAACTCAGATATTGGGCATTTTGGGGGACTTCTGAATGGAACAACACTGAATGCTGGTTACGTGTAATATAGAGGCATTATACATCAGTGTCCCCCACAATGGTGACCTGGCTTCCTTGCATTTTTTGGCCCAAGACTGCAACTAATTACAAGTCATCTTTTGTGGATCTCGTATGTGCCCTGTCTTTCTTTCAAAGGGCCAACATTTTTTGCAGATCAGAGGTACAGCGATGGGGGCTACCTTGTCCAAATTTATGCTAATTTGTACCTTGGCCTTTGGAAGAGAGAGGTCAAATATGATGTGGACAAAAACCTGTTTCATGACCTGCTTGATATCTGGCACAGATGTTTAGATGATGTGTTGTTGGTATGTTGTGGGGGGAAGTGGAACTACTGACATTTGTACAGTATTTGGAGGCACCCAACACAAACCTAACATTTTTAGTTAGACATTTATACTTGGTACTACACTTGGTAGCTAGACAGAAGAAGGCATAGGCCCGTCAAGTCTCTCCCTTGCCTTAGCTGGTCCACTTTGTTGTATGTTGTTATGACAGTGTTCAGTTTTTGGATTTAAATATATCCAAAACTCTAGATGATACTGTCATTACTTATTTATACAGAAAATTGACCAGTAGGAACAACTTGTTACTTGTCAGCAGTCGTGACCCACACCACACCATCAACAATATTACTGATAGGAACAGCTTATTACTTGCCAGCATTGTCATCCATCTCACATCATCACCAATATTCCTAAGTCACAGTGCGTACATGTAAAAAGAAATTGTTCAGTAGTTGAAACCTTTAAAAAGAGGTGTAAAGAACTAGAGAACAGGTTTTTGGCACATAAGTATAGGCATACATGTATTAACCAGGTACAGGATTCGGCTCAGAATATCCCTAGACAGGACCTGGTAAGATATAGGTAAAAGGACAATAGGCACTCAAGTGATGTGAATTTTATCACACAATACTGTCCCCAGGACTGTGCCAGTAGTACAGCAGTGCCATGATGAGATGCCTTGAAAAGTACTGGCACGTTTTGGCTACAGACCAGCATTGTTAGAAGTGGTCCAGAATCGGCCAAAAATCACTTATAGGGGGGAACGTAACCTTAAGAACATGCTGGTCCATAGATTCCTGCTGATTGGGAAGACACAGACACAGGGGTAGTTACTTATTAAACCAAAAGGCAGTTACTGCTATGGTAGATGTATACATTGCCATATAATTCAGAAGTCAAAAGGTACTTAAAGCTGTCAACAACAGCAAAGAGTGAGTTATTGATCAGTTCATTAACTACAGAACCACACACGTTATATATTTGGCTACCTGTGTCTGCATTGCCTTATAAGTTGGAAAAACAAAAATAAATTTTAAGATTCCGGTGGGTGAACACTTAAGCTCTATCAGAACTCATGAGAGTCACAATGTGCTCTTCTGTCACTTGAGCTTAATTTGAGACACAGAAAGACATTCATTTTCTTTCTGTGGCATTAATAGAACTGGGATTGGACCAGGGGAGGGGAATGTAGGAATCTTATTAAGCAGAAGGGAGGCATTTTGGATTTAATGTTAGGTGCAATGAGAGCACCTGGCCTCAACAAGAGTTTTGAACGTGCTACCTGCCTGAAAAAGTAGATCAATAAGAAAAAAGGGAGAATGGAGAACAATGTAGCTACAAGAATTTTTTCCCAGTTTTGATTAATTTACTAAGTAATATTGCTGGTGCACTCTGATCTGTCTCGTTATGTAAGTTATGAACATACAGGTTGTCATGATTCTTAAAATATGCATATATTTATTTATTGGCTTATCTGCATGTATACACTGTTACGTGATTGCCTGTCATGTTATATCAGTATTGGTTATTGACATCCACATGTGGGTTTTCTGCTGCAAAATAAACATATGTATTTATCTATACATGAAAAAAACTGTCTATGTATGCTTAAATGTATGGATAGAAGTGTTTGATACAGTGGTATTTATAATCGTTATCATCACTAATAAATGGTGCACTTGTCTACATAGTTTCACATAGTTGTTCATATTTTTTATTATTTTTTTGATGCACTGGTTATTTGATTTTTATGCATCTCTTTAATTAGTTATACAGTATGTACTGTAGAATTGAAAAATAGCACGTTCGTTTAATTTAGCAGTCCAAGGCTATGCTACTTGTTAGCTGCAATTAAAGTTCACTGACCTATACTTCTGTATAATAAATCTGACATAGATAACTAACTTAGCTGTTCAATTAATTTAGCGGGTCTCTTTCTATAGTGAACATAGCAAGACTTGTTTTTTACAGTGAAATAAATAAATTCTACAGTATATACCACCTTAAGTGCAACGTATAAAATGATGTAATTCTTGTGGGATGGATACTCCTTGATGGCACTGTAAGTAAAACCTGTCAGAGTCAGTGAGGCCCTACTGGTCACCTACCTTTGTCAAGAGGCCTTTTGAACACTTTTGAAATAAATCGGGTAATTATGACACTATTATGTGGTCAGCAATTATGATTTAGTGATGGGATGCTTGATTCTGTTGTTAACTAGGTGACTGCCCACTGTAATGTCTGCAATGCTGTCCCTGTTAGTAAGCAACAGGTACAGCACTGCCCCATCCCTGCTGGGCTTCACTAACTATCTGCAAGGTAAATGTACCATAATGGGAGTCAAGGAAGGTTCATTCTTTTGCAGAGACTGCAGTTGAAAAGCTCAGTTCCACATCTGGCAGGCTGAAGTCACAAGCTAACAGTACCTCTCCTTTATTTGCCATCCTGATGATGGCTTCCACTAGTGCCTTATCCAACTCCTCTGTATGTTGGAGGTCTGTATTTTACCCCTGCATGGATAGTGGCCCAAGCTCCTTCTCCAGGAAGGCCCACAGTGCCTCCAGAACTTCCTTTTCCTCCTGGTTCCCTTGTATTTCCATAGCCCTGAATCCTTCCCTTACATATAGAACAACCCCTCCTCCCCTTCCAAGTCCTCCCCAATAGAGAGTAGCCTGGTTTGGCCATGTTCCAGTCATGAATGTCAGTGCACCATGACTCGTTTATAGCCATCAAGTCCCAGCCAGCCTCCACCATGATGAACTCCAGCTCCAGAATGTTATTTCCCAGACTCCTTGTGTTGCCCACACATGGCTTTTCCATGCCTTGCTTTCTCCCTGCCTGCAGCTCCTCTTTCACTCCTTCATATTGTAACTCTCCTGTTACCTTCCCTGCTTTTCATCTCTTTTACTTCTCCCATTTTGCATTCTTGGTTTATACCCTCCTTGACCTCTGCCTTTTCTGCACCCTTTTCTTTTTGTGCACCTGCCTTATGGGAACTCCCTTTTACTAAGGCCCTTTCTCCCTGTTTCTTCGTCATGTTGTAGAGGGGCAGTTGTTGAATCTCTTGTTAAAGCGGCCACCCCCCAGCTAGTGTAAATGGTCATCCAAGTAACATTTAAACTTCCCACAAAGGACTGAGCTAGTCTTCTGATGGATGAAGGACCAGCAGCAGCAGCATGGGTTTCACAGGGGGAGGTCATGTCAAACTGTTCTCATAGCCTTATTTGACCCGGTTACTAGGAGGTAGCTTAAGGGAGAGCAGTGGATGTGGTCTGTCTCGATTTCAGTAAAGCTTTCAGCAATTAGCCGCACAGAAGGTATGCTTAGAAACTAAACAGCCTGGGGGTGAGGGAGAAAATGACATACTGGAAAAACCTTTTCCCACATGCACAGTAAGGGATTTGGAGGAGAAGCACTTTGTTAGGGTAATTTTAACAGTTTATTAATAAAATCCCTATGAAGACTGTAATACCGCTCTGCAGCACTGGCGATCCACTGACATCATCACATTATGGATGTTGTGGTCATTTTAAGCTGTTATCAGATTGCAATCTTTGAATAGAAGCAGAGGTTTGTTTACATTCATCAGAGCTTTTAAACAATGATGAAAATGGAATAAAACAATTTTCTGAGGTAAACTGAGCATTTCATTACAACAGTAAGCCTCTAACCTACTGTGCTGTGGTTTTGAGGACCCCTTGTTTATATTCTTGTTGAAGAAAAACAGCTGTAACATTTATTTACTTAAAGTAACAAAATACTAATAGAATATCTATTTTTAGTCAGCAGGAAGTTTGAGTGCAATGAAACTTGGAGCCAGCAATCATCACTTGAGAATTGCCAGCTGAGTCACACAACAGAAATATCTCATCAGTATCCTCCACACAGGAAGAGTTTCCATGATCTGCATCTCATCACTGTACAACAGATTCATGAAGGAGAGAGGCAATTTAAATGTACCAAATATCAGAAGAGTTTAAGCAAGCTAAAGGGAGTGAGGGCATATAAATGTGCTGAATGTGACAAGAGTTTTGTCCAGAAGAGTAACCTGATAGATCATCAGCGAATTCACTCTGGCGATAGACCATATGAATGTGTTGAATGCAATAAGAGTTTTATCCAGAAGAGTCACCTTAGAATGCATCAGCAAATTCACTCTGGAAAGAGACCATATAAATGTGCTGAATGTGACAAGAGTTTTGCCCATAAGTGTAGCATGATAAGGCATAAGCAAATTCACTCTGGAGAGAGGCCATATAAATGTATCGAATGCGACAAGAGTTTTGGCACTAAGTGTAGCATGACAAGACATAAGCAGATTCACTCTGGAGGGAGAACATATAAATGTGCTGAATGCAACATGAGTTTTGGCCTGAAGGGTCACTGGGCAATACATCAACGAATTCACTGTGGAGAGACAGCATATAAATGTGCTGAATGTGAAAAGAGGTTTGTCCAGAAGCGACACCTAATAAAACACCAGAAAATTCACTCTGGAGATAGACTATATAAATGTGATAAATGCAATAAGACTTTTGGCCAGAAGAGTCACATGATAATGCATCAGCAGAGTCACTCTGGTGTGAGACAATATAAATGTGCTAAATGTGACAAGAGTTTTGGTCATACGTGTAGCCTGATAAGACATCAGAAAATTCACTTTGGAGAGAGACCGCATAAATGTGCTGAATGTGACAAGAGCTTTGGCCAGAGGAGTAACCTGATAAGACATCAGCAGATTCACTCAAGAAAAAAGAACAACGGTAGCATTGCTGATCAGAATAGCCACCCCCAGTGATTACAGAATCATGAAACAGCAGGGTATACAAACAGAAACTTAACTGATGTGGAATAAGGACATACAAATCGTATACATGCTATCAATATGCGTGACACCTTATGAACTACAAAAAGGGGCTAATCTGGGGACAATGCACATGCTAAGAAGAACACTCTCAGCAAACATTAAAGACTAATACAGTACTGATTTCCTGATACGATATGATATTTTAAATATGCCCTGGCTCAAGAATGGGTTCCATTCTCATCATGGTACTATCAATCCCTGAATATTTGAAAACCCTAGCCCTGAGAGAGGTTAAACTGAAGTGGAATAAGGACACACAAATCATTTTAGTAGTGCTTGAAGCAATGGGGTTAATCAAAAGAAACTTTTTGGCACATCTGAATATGCTACCAGTATGTGTGACACTTTATGAACTACAAAAGGAAGTGATGCTTGGGACACTGCACATGCTGAGAAAAGCGCACTCAGCAAACATCATTAGACTAATACAGTTCTGATTTCTTCATTTTTTATTATGCCCTGGCTTGTGAATGGGATCCATTTTCGTCATGGCATTATAAAAACCTGAACATTTGGGGATGCTAACCCCAAGGAAGATCAAATAAATGTGTTGAATGCAACAAGAGTTTTGGCCACAAGTATAACCTGATAAGACACCAGGAAATTCTCTTCAGAGAGTCATGCGAAACAAAACAAGACACACGCACAAAAGAAATTCAGCCAAGTGAACATCAAGTGCTATGTTTCAGCAAAACAACTGAAGTCCCAATTCAACCCATACAGAGCGTGGAAGAGCAGGAAATGCCAGCTATAGGAACAACCCTCAGACAAGAGGAAGAAAACACAAGAGAAGACCTGCTGGACTTAATTGAAATGGACACATATATCAAAACATATCAAAGGTAAAAGTTGCAAAAACTGCACACAACACACACACAGGAAACAAAACAGATAAGCAAGGTTATTGGAACCATTCCAAGGGATCCATATGATATCACTAAGATACACAAAATACACTATTGTTCAGCTAAACTAATAACAAATAGAGCAGTGGCATAAAAGCAAGGCATTAAGAACAAAAACAGCTCTGAGCTGCAAATCTGGTGACATCCAGCAGACCAGACCTGGGTTTGAATCCCACGGCTTCCACTGGCATACTGTGTGACCCTGAGCAAGTCACTTAACTTCCCTGTGCTCCCAGGTCGCTCCTGTAAAAAAGCTATTAGCTTAGTGTGCTACTCCTGGTTAAACAACTAATAAAAAAAAGAACAAAAACAAAGGAAATGTAGCACATCACCATAGAAACAGCCATTGGAGAAGACAGTAAAACAGCTAAGATCACAAGTATTACTGTTGGAGGACTTCAGAAGGGAAATAGATCAGTGAAGGTACTCGGGGGGGGGGGCGTAGATGAAATCAAAGACAAATACTGCATTACAACAGACTAGGACCTAGACTTTACTATCTCCAATAACAAGATCAAGATTTCTGCTCAAGCCAAGAAGCTCAGAAGATATGTGGGAAAGAACAAAGAAAAAACACAAAACATGTAGTTCAGAGAAGACCCAAATAAGTTTTATAGGGAACTGGAAAAGAAAACAACCAAAGTAACAATACCACTGGATAAGAAAGAAATTGAGAAATTATGGAGAAACATCTATGAAGACCTAGCTGAACACAAAAGAGCTGCAAAGTGGATACAGGAAGTGAAAGACAGCTTAAGAAATGTTACTACCAAAAAAATGGAATGGCCTGATGTAACAACTAAGGAGATAGAATTGAAGCTCCCAACTGGAAAACTCCAGGTCCAGTTTCTGTGCCCAACTTCTGGCTAAAAGCATTAACATCTCTACACCATGATGTAGCCACTAGTAAAAACTATCTACATGCACATCCCGAATGGACACCCACCAGGCAAACAGGGGATCCCATACTCTTGATTAAATGTGAACCAACCAGTCTCCCAAGAACTATCGCCAAATGATCTCTTTGCCAACAACATATAAACTATACACCGGAATTTATTCAGATCAAGTTTATAACCATTAAGATTGTAACACGCTCATGGCATTGGAACAAAAAGGCAATAAAAGAAAATTATGCAATACATAGGATCACCTTCTGCTGAATAAAGCCATAATAGAGAGCTGCAAAAAATGCTGAAATCTTAGTGTAGCATGGATTGACTACAAAAAAGTGTTTGACAGCATCCCACACTCTTGGATTATTGTTTACAAATTTATAGGATACATCCCATTCCATGAACATATGAAACTGCCAGCAGATGAAAGCCTTACGGTCTGTCAAGTCTGCTTGATTGCACAGTTAGCAGCCCTTTATTCTGCAACTACCCCTCCCTTCCCCACTCCTGTGATGCTCCCCCTTATCCTGTTCCATCTCCTTTTGAAGCAACCTGCTGTTCTTTAAGATACCACTTCCACAGGCAGTGCATTCCACCTAGACACCACCCTCTTTGTAAAACAAAAAAAATTATCTTCTCATTTTCCTCTGGAACCTACCCCCTTCAATCTCTAATCATGGCCCAGAGTGTCCCTCCCCCCCTTTTAACTCAAACAGCCCCTCCATGCCTGTCTTGTTTATTCTTTTCATGTACTTGAAGCTTTCAATCATATCTGTCCTCTCCACCAGGGAGTACATGTTCAGCTCCTTCCACCTGCTCTCATAGGGTATATCCCCCTAGTCCCTGGATCATCTCCATTGCCCTGCGTTGCACCGCCTCCAGTAATGTAATGTCCTTCTTCAAAATTGGGCACCAGTACTGCATGCAGTACTCCAGCTGTTGCGTAAATAGTGACCTATAGAGTGGCAGGATCACCTTCCCTTTTCTGGATGATATACCCCTGGCAGTACAACCCAGCATCCTGTTGGCCTTTGCAGCCACTTTCTTACATTGTGTTGAGTTATTCATTGAGCCTGTTATGATCACCCCCAAATCCTTCTCTTCTTCTGTTGTGGCAAGCTGAACACCCCCCTCCCCCAACTGGCAGCTCCTCCTTGTTTTTGTTTTTTGCGCCAAAATGAAGCACCTTGCATTTTTTAGCATTGAACCCCAACTGCGAAGTGTCTGACCGGGTCTTCAATTTTGCCAGATCATCCTGCAATCCCTGCCATCCTCCCAAATCATCCACTACTGCTCTCATCTTGGTATCATCTGCAAACAGACTGATCTTGCTCTTGATGTCTGTTGAAATATCTTTTATGAATATCCCAAACAGCACTGGCCCCAGCACACACTCCTGCAGTACCCCACTTGTCACCGCCCTTGGAGATGAGAACTCCCATCCCACCACCACCACTCTCTGCTGCCTCCCTTGCAGCCAGTTCACCACCCATCCCGCCATCTTCACCCCCACCCCTGTGCCTTCCAGCTTACTTCCTAGCCTCACATGCTGCACCAAATCGAATGCATTACTGAAATTCAGGTATGGGACATCTATTGCATGGTCCATGTCTAATTGTCTAGCAACCCAGTCATAGTAGGCCAACAGGTTGGTCTGACAGAATCTGCCTGAGACAAACTCATGCTGTCTACCATCCTGCAGTACATTAGCCTCCAGTAGAGAAACCAGCCTCTCCTTCAGGATTGTCTCCATCAGCTTCCCCATGACAGATGTGAGGCTTACTGGCCTGTAGTTTCCTTGTTCATCCTTGGGACCGCTCTTATGGAGGGGTACCATGTGAGCCAACCTCCAATCCTGAGGTACACTCCCTGAGTCTAGTGAGCCATTGAATAGGTCAGCCAAGGGCTCTAACAGGACTTCTGCCAGCTCCCTCAACACCCTGGGGTGTATGCTTTTAGGCCCTGGTGCCTTGTCCACACACAGTGCTCTCAGGCCCTCCAGTACCCTGTCCACTGATATTGTTTCATCTGTCAGCTCCTCCCCCCCTCGGGTATAACCCTTTCTTTCTCCTTAGTAAACACTGAGCAGAAGCATTCATTTAGTGCTTCTGTCTGTTTCTACACCCCCATCCCTCTTAACCCTTGTGGTTTGGTCCTTGCAAATCCCTTTTCTCCTGATGTACAGTACCTGAAGAAGTCCTCCCCCTTCTTAATGCCCTGTGCCAACCTGAGCTCCCTAAATGCCTTGGCTGTCCTGACTGCCCTTGAATCCTTCTTTGACTCCTTCAGGTATACGTTCCTATCCTCTCCTCTCCCTGTGTTTTTGAACCTCCTAAAGGTGGCTTTTTTCTTCCTTACTTAGAAACATAGAAACATAGACTTTGATGGCAGATAAGGACCGCTAGGCCCATCTAGTCTGTCCATTTTCCTACCTACAGGATAGGCCGCAGATCCTAGCTAACCAACAGCCTATATCTTCCTGCCCCCCACAAGAATTGCCTTATGTCTGTCCCATGCATTCTTGAATTCTCCCACAGTTTTAGACCCCACAACTTCCTCAGGAAGGCTGTTCCATGCATCCACTACCCTCTCTGTGAAATAATACTTCCTCACATTGCCCTGAACCACCCTCCTTCTATCTTTAAATTGTGTCCCCTTGTTCTTGCAAGTCTCTTTTCTGAAAGATGCTACCCTCTTGGACTTTGTTGATTCCCTTGAGGTACTTGAAAGTTTCTATCATGTCCCCCTCCCTTCTTTCCTCAAGCGTATACATATTAAGCTCCTTTAGTCTCTCCTCATACGGCTTCTCTTGCAGACCCTGCACCATTTTAGTTGCCATCCTCTGGACTGCCTCTATCCTGTCTATGTCCTTGCGGAGATGGGGTCTCCAGAACTGAACACAGTATTCCAGATGGGGTCTCACCAACTGTCTGTACAGAGGGATAACAACTTCCTGTTTTCTGCTGCTGATGCCTCTCCCTATACATCCCAGTATACCCCCAGCCCTCCCTACTGCCTTCTCACATTGCTTGCTAACCTTAAGGTCATCTGATATGATTACCCCCAGGTCCCTTTCCTGTTTTGTTGTTGTTACTACCTCCCCACCCATTGTGTATTCTTCCCCTGGGTTCTTGTTTCCCAGGTGCATTATTTTGCACTTTTTTGCATTGAATCCTAGCTGCCATACGTCTGACCATTCCTCCAACCTTGCCAAGTCCCTTTTCATCCTTTCCATGCCTCCTTGTGTATCAACCCTGTTGCAGATCTTTGTGTCATCTGCAAAAAGGCATACTTTTCCTTCCAGTCCCTCTGCAATGTCACTGATGAAGACATTAAAAAGGACTGGACCCAATACTGAACCCTGCGGTACCACACTAGTAACTGCTCTTTCTTCAGAGTGGACTCCATTTACAATTACCTTCTGTGTCCTGTTGTCCAGCCAATGTTTTACCCAGGCTACCACCCTGGGACCCACTCCCAGGCTGGTTATTTTGACTAATAATCTTTTGTGTGGGACTGTGTCAAATGCCTTGCTAAAGTCTAGGTAGGCCATGTCCACAGCCCCTCCCTGGGTCTACTACTTTGGTCACCCAGTCAAAGAAATCTATTAGATTCGTCTGACATGACCTTCCCGCTGTGAACCCATGCTGCCTTGGATCCTGTGCTCCACTGACCTCTAGGTACTCAACTATTCTTTCCTTTAGAAGTGACTCCATCACTTTCCCTACCACAGAGGTCAGACTGACAGGTCTGTAGTTTCCTGCCTCTGTCTTGGTCCCA
The DNA here is from genome assembly GCA_016271365.2 of Neoceratodus forsteri. Lineage (NCBI taxonomy): Eukaryota > Metazoa > Chordata > Ceratodontiformes > Ceratodontidae > Neoceratodus > Neoceratodus forsteri. Next base: position 47,276,258 of record CM057455.1, read on the forward strand.
CTTTTGTGAAGGGGAATCACATCCGCTTTCCTCCAGTCCTTGGGTACCACACCATCCTCCCATGATTTATTAAAAAGAATAGCCAGTGGTTTCACTAGTTCCTTCCTTAATTATTTTAGAATTCTGGGGTGAATTCCATCAGGACCCATTGCTTTGTCCACCTTCAGTTTTAGGAGTTCTTGCAGAACCCTTTCTTCTGTGAAAGGACTGGGATCGACCCTCTATCAAGGTGCTTCTGTTAATTGGATTAGGCACTTCCCCTCTTCTTTTGTGAATACTGAGCAGAAATGTTCATTCAGTATTCCTGCTTTTCACTGTCCCCTCTGCCCACCCACCGTTCATTCTATTCAGCCTCACTATCCCTCCCTTTGTCTTTCTCCTTCGCTGATGTACCTATAAAGGTTTTATCCCCTTCTTAACTGAGTTGGCTATCTTTTCCTCAGTTTGGGCCTTTGCTATTCTGACTTCCTCCTGCTTCTTTCTGCCTTAACTGGTACAGCTCTCTGTCCTGCTCCTTCTGTGTTTCCTTATACTTCGGAATGCTATCTTTTCTTCCTGACTTTCACAGCCACCTCTCTTGAGAACCATAGTGGCTTTTTCTTTCATTTTGATTTGTTTATTTGCTTCACACAAAGGCTTGTTGCCTCTGTGATGGCAGTTTTGATAATTCCCCATTGTTGCTCCACACCTTCTTCTAGCCTGTTTGCTAGTGCTTTTCTGAGGCACTCTGCCATCTTACCAAAGTCAGCCCTCCTAAAGTCCAGTACCCTCACTTTTGTATGGCTTGACTCTGTAGCTGAGTTTAACGTGAACCACACTGTTTGATGGTCGCTTGTCCCCAGATGGCAACCCACTTCTAGATCTGAATTTTTCCATGAGCTAGATTTCTTGGCCCTAGCCCTCTTATCCAGAACATGTACCAGGGCCTAGAGTATGTTCTTAGTCCACAGGTTGATGACCGCCCCACACACACATTTCTGGTTAGTGTCCATACTTGGCTGGATTCAAGCCAGATACCCCTTTACTATTTCCCCTGTCCTCTGGAAGTTGGCCATCCTGAAGTCCAACATCGTACTAAGTTGTATGATCTCCTTGCCCTTATTTATCATGAACCACACTGAGTGTTGGTCACTCCCCGCCAGTGGTTCCACCACCACCAGTTCCCTCACAAACTCCCCATTAGTCAGCATGAGGTCTAGGGTGTTTCCTAACATGGTTGGCTCGCTGACCATCTGCAGTAGGAAACTTTCCAGGAATGTGTCCGATAGTACTTGCTCCTTCCTGTTTGTGGTGGCTGGGGTTCTCCAGTCCACCCCCGGCAGGTTAAAGTCACCCACAATCACTGTATTACCCTTCCCGCAGGCTCTTCTGATTTGTCCCACCAGTTCCCTGTCTAACTTCTCTGTCTGAGAGGGTGACCTGCACACCACTCCCATCCTGAGAGTCCTATTTTTGGAATCTTGGAGCTGCATCTATAATGACTCTGTTCTGCCTTCCTCCACCTCCTCTTGGACACACTTCAGTCCTTGTCTCACATACAGCACCACCCCCTTTCATCATTTCCTTATCCCTGTGAAATATCCTTCACCCCGGTACTGCCAGGTCCCAGTCATGGTAATGGGTGGCCCATGTTTCGGTGTTGGCTGCCATGTCAATGTCTCCTTCTGCCATGAGATCCTGCAGGTTCGCTGTTTTGTTTCCCAGGCTTCTTGCATTCAGGGTTACCACATTCCACCGCATTTCCTTGCCCCCTCTCCCTACCTGCTCTCCCTTTCTAGCATCCCCTCTTGAACACTTAATTAGTCCCCTGCTGTTAGTATGGGAAGTAATCTCATTTGGCTTCCTTTCCTGTGGATCCTGCATGATTCTAGTCTACTTACCAGCCCCAGTCTCTATTTCAATACCTTCCTTCTCCTCTCACTTAGGTGTAGCCTGTCTTTAGCATAGAGATCACTGTCCTCCCAGGTCCCCCCCCCCACCAGCCCATACCCTTTGGACTGACACCATCTACTTTGCCACATGTTAAATTCCTCTATCGTCAGATTCCTTACAGAGTTCACCTGATAAACTTCATCACAACTACTATGAGAATGTGGCAAACTACCCTGCAGTTAAACTACGAGAAAGGTCAAATCACCATCCTAAGCATTTCCAGGTGACTCCTTATCACCACTCCTGTTCCGCCTTTCCCTAAACCCATTAAGTAACCTATTCAATAACCTAGAGTATGGATAGAACCTGAATTCCAGAAATCAGAACAATCAGCAACTAACATCTCACCTCCATTTTGTAGATGATCTGAAGCTGTATTCTTATTTATTTATTTATTTATTGATAACCGGGTAGGTGCGCTAGACAAGAAAGTGACTATTTTCAGGCACAACCCGGGAGGTCAACAACATAGGGAGATAACGGTTACATAGAATACAGTGTCAGGAGCCGTGTAATACATAGAATACAGTGTCAGGAGCCGTGCAATACATCGCAAGCATAAGGTGAGACAAAGTTAGGGCAAATAACGATACAAGGCATAAACTGGTGTAAAATTATACAATTGGAGATAAGTGCCCAAGTGTGGATTATCACAATAATAACACAAAAGATGAGGTACAGAGAGAAGAAATATACTGAACGACGGCATTATAACAACTTACTGAGAGTGAGAGGGTGTTGGTTTGGAAGGGGCAGGGAGAGAGGTGAAGTTGGGATGGGTGTAATGGGGGCTGAGGGGGCAAAGTGTAATTTCACACTGTAGAAGGTGTAACCAAGGCGGCCAGGGCAGGGTAAGTCTAGACCTATAGAGGGTTGAAGCAGGTACATTGAGCACAAGTAGTAAGGAGGGAGTGGTGCAATTTCTTAAACATGGCATGGTTAGGTGCAAGGCGGACATCTAAGGGCAGTGAGTTCCAGTAGGAGGGCCCTACATGCGAGAAACCTGATTTCCCTTTGGTAGTTCTACATCTGGGAATGCAAAGCAAGGAAAGGTCAGTAGATCGGAGACCATAAGAGATGGGCTGAGGGATTAGCAGGGAGGCTAGGTAGGTGGGCATAGTAGATCGAAGTACACTGTCCAACAGGTTCCCAAGAGAGGGGAGATGTTGTGCAGTAGGACAAGGCCAATTGAGATCAGAGTACAGCAAGCAGTGATGTTTTAGCCTGGAGGAAGCAGAGGCGTGAGCATATATTGTTGTAAGTAGTGTCCACCTATGAAGATTAGCTTTAGACGTATTTGTATAGATTACGGATCCATAAGAAAGTGATGGAAGAAGGATTGCTCTAGCAATGGCAGTCCTAGCAGTGGGGGTAAGAATATAGCTTGTTTTGTAGGCTAAGCCCAGTTTGGCATTCACAGCCTTATAGGTGGAGGTTATATGGGCATCATAGGTGAGGGATTCATTGAGTAAGACCCCCAGATAATTAAAAGAAGTTACCATCTCCAGAGGGGAGCTGTCAGCCCAGGTGACCTGGAAAGATTTATGGTGCTGTTTTAATTTAATAGAAGAACTGAAGAGCATGGCCTTGGTCTTTGCAACATTTAGGACAAGTTTATTATTGGTGATCCAGGATTGAATATTTTGTAGGTCCAAAGAGAGCTTATGATTAATAGAGTGGACATTATCTGAGTTTGTATAAAGGACAAGGTCATCAGCATAAAGCAGCGATGAACAGGAGGATACCACTTGAGGAATGTTGTTGACAAACATCGAGAAAGGCAGGGGTCCAAGGATAGAACCCTGAGGTACACCAATATTGATTAGCGCCTTTTCTGAGGTGGCTGAATTGAATTTCACGGTTTGATACCTGTTTGATAGGTAGCTATGGAACCAAGTTACAACATTGGACGAGAAACCCAGGGAGTGGAGATTGGTAAGCAAAAGAGGGCGGTTGACTAGATCAAAGGCTTTTGTCAAATCGATAAAACACCAGTTAGGGACCCTGGTCCATAGTTTGAAGAATATCATTTGTCAGCTGCAGAAGAGCAGTTTGAGTACTATGACCTTTTCGGAAACCGTGCTGGTTTGGGTGCAGGAGGTTATGTTTTGTGAGGTGTTCTGATATCTGAGCTGAGATGAGCTTCTCAAGGACTTTATCTAGTGTTGACAATATTGCTATTGGTCTGTAGTTGGCTATGACTTTTTTGTCACCTTTTTTGAATACTGGCATGATTCTAGCAAGTTTCCATACCTCAGGCACCATGCCTTCACTCAGGGACAGGTTGAATATGCAGGCCAGAGGTCCTGAGATGAAAGGTGCCGCTAGTTTGAGGAGTCTAGGCTCAAGGCGGTCCAACCCAACAGCAGTACTGTCTGATATAGAATTTAAATGTTTGAGGACATAATTTTTCGATATAGCTTTAAAGTAAAAGGTGGGCATCTGTGAGGTTACTTTTGGGTGGGGGGCTCCAGGTATTAAGTTAGTGGAGGAGAGAGTAGCTCGAGAGGTCGGAGAAGTAAGAGTTGAAGGCATTGGCAATGGTGCCTGGGTCATTGCAATGGACTCCTTTCAATATCATGTCGTTATTTAGTGGCCTTTTGTTAGAGCCGAGGAAAGTCTTGACATGAGACCAAAATTTCTTGGGGTCCCCTGCAGCATCCAGCAGAAGGCCTTTGCAGTACTGGCTTTTTGCAAGTCTAATTCGTGATTTGCATTTTGACCGCTGTTCTCTATAGTTGTTATAATCAGCTGGGAGACCATATGCTTTAAACTTTCTCCAGCATTTATCCCTGTTTTTGAGGGCAGTGAGGAGGTCTTTGTGCAGCCATCTGGTTCGTTTACTATGAAGGTGCCGAGTGACGACTGGGGTATGCTTATCCTGAAGGAGGATGAACCTGCTCAGGAAGGCATGCAGGGCAGCTTCAGTACTAGTAGAATGGAAGACAGGGGACCAGTCAGTGTGAGACACATCATATAGGAAATTACCTTGATTTTAAGTTAGCATAATTTCTGAAGCATATGTAGTTTTGGTGGGACATGGAGTTTGTGGAGGTGCTCCATAAGCAAAAGATGGGGGAGTGGTCACTGATATTGTCTGGCACGGTACCAGATTTTGCAATTCTATCCACATGATTTGTTAAGACCCAGTCAATAAGGGTGCTGGAGTCTGTGTTAACTGATACCCTTGTTGAACTGTAGATTTAGTAGTTGCCGTATTGGTCCTTGCAAGAATAGATCCAGAAGCAAATGATTTGATACCTTTTAATGGACCAACATAGATGTAACAAGAACAAAGTGCTCTAGCTTTCGGACCAACCAGTCCTTCTTCAGAAGCTCATGGCAGTTGTTTGGAAAATACAATACTTATAACAGCTAGATAATGCAGAGAAAAACAGAAAAAAATCCCCATTGGTTTAAAATACTCATTAAAAACAAAAAAACAGATGATGTCAGACAAGTTTAACAGTACAATGCTGCCCTCAGTCCGAATGAACCTTGGGTTCAGATGTTCCTGGTGCAAGACACATATAGGAATCCTACTGCACATAAATTTAATTGACATAAGATAACACTGCAGAAGCAGATAACTCCCAAATCAAGCCATGAGTGCCACAGTCAGTATAAGGATGTGATTACTGAAAGGCAACCCCACCCAGCTTAAAGACAGACTGAGATAGTTATAGGCTCATGAAATTACAATGTATGCATTAAAGACAAGAATTACCAGTAAAGTTGTCTAAAAACATCAGTGCTCACTGTGTGATGTGTAAAACCTAGCTGGACTTGCCACCCAGCTGTATTCTCCAAGCTAAATAAAGGCCCAAGAGATTACAAAACCTCAGGACTATATACATGATAATTAAAATATAAATAGATAATATTAGTGTTAAGCAAAAACTCTAGTCGAGGAACCTCAAGGAGTTCAGACCATGCAGCCTGATATGTACTGATGTCAATATATACTGAGAATGTAGCAACTTCATGTACCACAAGTGTCTGGGAATCTGAAAAAGAGATAAAAATGTAATTTATCTCCTCCTGTTCATACAAACAATACAACCTAACCCACCCTACATCACAATAATGTGGGTGAGGGAGATACATAGCTTAAACGAGATGTAGTCTCTCTCTCTCTATCCCCACCCTCCTTTTCTCTCTCTCTCTCTCTCTCCCACAGACAGACCCACATACATACACACACACACACACACACACACACACACTCTCAATCCCTCTCCTAGTGAACCTATATTAACTTCAGTCGCTGTAATTGTTCCCCAAAGGAATGCAACTTGTCATGAAATCCTGAGTAAAGTACTATAATATAAGCCTAATGTAAAAGATATGTGCAGTACCCCAAGCAAATGAGATCACACATCCCAATATGTACAGAGTTACAAAAATTATATATAACAGTATAAGATAACACTCCTGTATGTACACTAGCAGGCTGGGTAATCTGAATATGGTGCAATGGAATCAATCCCCACAGGCAAAGATAAAAAGTAAGAAGAAATTCTTTATGTGTGTGAAATAAAAATAGTAACACATTATAACTCCATATAGCTAAATAGAGACTTACCTCAATGTGACAGCAACCCCACATCTGTTATATCACATACTTCACAGCGCATACCCACACATGCATACATACATGCATCCACATCTCACATATGCTGAAGTCCTATAATATGTCAGTTTGAAGAAGAAAAGGTCTGTGAATGTTAGTTTCTGTAGTGTCCCATAAAGCCAATATCCAAGTTCATCCCATCTGCTACCATATTGAGATGTAAGATAAGTTTAATCTCAAAAGCTCGTCTCTGTTGTGTGTTTTTGAGATTTCCTTTAAGACCATTACTGACATATCTGAGACTGAGTGGTCAGGCTGGGAGAAGTGATGCCCACTGGTTTGTCAGTCTTCCTTGCTGTAATAGTATGTCTGTGTGAGTTCATCCTAGTGCGGAGCTGTTGGCGTGTCTCTCCTACATAACCTGTTTGTGGACATCTCTTGCACTGAATGAAATAAACAACATATCGTGACTTGCATGTATAACTCCCATGCACCTGGAATTGTCTGTTTTGTGATGTAACCACACAGTCTGAGGTAGAAATGAGCCTACAGGTCTTGCAGGGCGTTGATTGCAGGGTCGTGTGCCATTGTGTGACATGGTATTCTGTTCGGTGAAAGTTTGCTCCTAATAATTAGGCTGGATAAATTTGGTGGTTGTTTAAAAGATAGTAGTGGGAGTTCCTTAAAAATACAATTAAGGGTGTCATCCTCACTAAATATTGGGTGGAGATCTTTAATAATCTTACGCAGACGCTCAAGGTCTGGATGATATGTGACTACCAAAGGTATTCTGTCTGTAGCTGTCTTTTCTTTATATTGAAGTAGTTGTTGTCTTGGTACTTGCGTTGCCCGTTCTGTTATCCTGTCAATTTCCCTGAAGAGTGTCCCTGCTCCATAAAGGTGTTTTCAACATAGCCAAATGTGTATCTCTGTCATCCCTCATTTGAACAAATACGTTGACAACGAAGGGCTTGACTGTATATGACAGATTTTTGCATGGTTAGGGTGATTACTTTTCCTGTGCAGGTACCTCTGTCTGTCTGTTGGCTTCCTGTAAATACATGTATGTAAGGTTCCATCCTTAATGATGACTGTGGTGTCAGAAAGTTAACCTTGGTGGTAGAGTACTCCAGGTAAGCTTTATAGTAGGGGTGGAGATTATTAAGTTTGTGATGAAAATCTTTGAGTGCATCTGTGCCTTCCGTCCAGATGATAAACAAATCATCAATGTAATGGAAATAAGCCAGTGGTTTGTGGGGATACTGCCTTAAAAATCCTCCAAGTCAGCCATAAAGAGGTTAGCATACTGTGGAGCCATTTGGTGCCCATTGCTGTTCCATAGTTTGAACATAATGTTTACCATTGAAGTTGAAGTTGGTATGTGTCAAAATGAATTCCATAAGTTCCCCCCACTCCAGGTTGATGTTTGGTCAGGTCCTTTCTCGTATGTATTTAAGGCATGCTGCAATGCCATCTGTGTGTGGAATATTAGTGTAGAGGATGTTACATCCATTGTCACTAAAATGGCATCAGGTGGTAAATCCTTATAACCAGAAAGTACACGCAACAAGTGTGTAGTGTCCTGGATATAACTGTCTCTTTCCATAACCAGCGGTTTCAAAATGGTCTCTACAAACCCTGAGATCCCTCAGTCAGGGTACCATTACCAGAGACTATGGTCTCCCTGGATTGCCAGGTTTATGTATTTTAGGCAGCATGTAGAATGTCCCTGGCTTTGGTTCAGCAGGAATGAGGTGAACTAGTTTATTTTGGACATGGTCAGGAAAAGTTTTAATTAAGTCACATAGTTCATCTTTTATATCTTGTAGTGGGTCACTCTCCAGTTCTCTGTAGTATGTAAGATCTGTTAGCTGTCTATTAGCTTCAGTAATATAATCCTCTGTTTAAAATCACCACTGCAGAACCTTTATCAGCTTTTTGATGACAATGTTGTGGTTTGATTTCAGTGTCCCTATAGCTCGCCGTTCCAGTGGAGAGAGGTTATAATGGGTTTGTTTTTGCCTGGTAAGGATCTGACCACTGACTTGTTGGCGGAAACAATTAATATAATTGTCTAGTTTTTTGTTACGCCCACTTGAGGGGGTAAAATCACAAGCTAGGTTTTACACATCACACAGTGAGCACTGATGTTTTTTAGACAACTTTACTGGTAATTCTTGTCTTTAATGCATACATTGTAATTTCATGAGCCCTATAACTATCTCAGTCTGTCTTTAAGCTGGGTGGGGGTTGCCTTTCAGTAATCACATCCTTATACTGACTGTGGCACTCATGGCTTGATTTGGGAGTTATCTGCTTCTGCAGTGTTATCTTATGTCAATTAAATTTATGTGCAGTAGGATTCCTATATGTGTCTTGCACTAGGAACATCTGAACCCAAGGTTCATTCGGACTGAGGGCAGTATTGTACTGTTAAACTTGTCTGACATCATCTGTTTTTGTTTTTTTTAATGAGTATTTTAAACCAATGGGGATTTTTTTCTGTTTTTCTCTGCATTATCTAGCTGTTATAAGTATTGTATTTTCCAAACAACTGCCATGAGCTTCTGAAGAAGGACTGGTTGGTCCGGAAGCTAGAGCACTTTGTTCTTGTTACATCTATGTTGGTCCATTAAAAGGTATCAAATCATTTGCTTCTGGATCTGATACCCTTGTGTAATCAGTAATGATTTGGTGCAGATTGTAGCTCTGTACCAGGGACTGAAGTGTGTCTTGAGATTTGTTAAGCCAGTTTAGATTTATATCACCGAGAATGATGAGTTCATTATTCCCTGCATGCGCAGCTGTTTGAACCAGCATATCAGCTAGGCCTTGTGTTCCACTGGTAGGCGGATTGTAGGCACATACAACATGGAGTTTTTTATCTCCGAGTCTAAGTATAGCATGGATATATTCACATAAGGAGTTTTTATTGTCTGCTAACATAGTCATATTAAGGTTGCTTTTTGTAGATTGCGACACCCCACCGCATTTAGGAGGTGGTCTGTCGCACCTAAGAAGGAGTAGTTTGGAAGCAGGCAAAGGTATCTGGGATTGAGGGTTTTAGCCATGTCTCGGATAGGCAGAGCACATCTGGTTGGTGGTTAGCCACCCAGGCTTCTAGATCTGCTTGATTCGGAGATGACTCTTATATTAAGGTGGACTATGAAGGCCCTTCATATCATATCTAGAGCAGATTAAGGGTGATTTGCCTGTTGCAGGGCCTGGGTTCAATTCTATGTCTCCAAACAGCATAATGGCCAGCAATATGAGATACCTTAAGTTACGCAGTGCAATTTTGGTACAGCTCTGCCAGTAGGTACACCATCATTTGGCGGTGGATGCTGTAGCATGGTAGATGAGTAGTTTAGGGAGGAGGGCAGAGGTTGTGTCTGCATCATATTCGGTTAGGATTAGCATATTGGAGTAGGTAAAGTCATTGTGATGAGCATCCCCATTTTGAATATGATCTTTGGTGTGAGGCACAATAAGGATGCTAAGTAGCATCAGAGACAGGAGTAGAGAGGTCATAGTTAGCGATGACCAAAACATGCTATAGTCTTTAGTGATAGGCATATTTTTAAGTAAGAGCAGGGATTGAGGGAAACATTAAAGAGCCAGAGGTGATTGTTGAGAGAGGAGCAGTACAGCGTGCAGTGGCTTGCCTAGTGTAGGAGTTACATAGGATTTAGAAGAAACTAAGATTTTTCAGAGGGGTAGGAGAGCAATGAAGCTGAGAGAGACAGATTTAAGGCAGTAGGCAGGGGAGCTACAAGATGTGAGGAGAGCTGTATAAATTGAGAGGGATGAGGAGAAAAGATTCAGGCAGTCAGTAATACTGTAAGAGGGAGCAGAGTTATTCTGGCTGAAAGACTATGGAAAAAGATCAGGGCAGACTAGAAGCTTGGAGTGGTGACAGTAAAGAATGTTTGCAAAGACTGCTCAAGAGAAGAGAACATAGGAAAAGATTGTTTGGGTGCCCCCTGTGGCTAGTTAATATAACGAGCCAATGGGAAAGTGGGGAAATAGTAAAAATGACCTGACTGGTTGCCTTGGTCTATAAGAGTGAAAGCCGACCACGGGGCGGTCGGGGAGACGCCGAAGGCATCGGGGCTAGCAGCTCCTGCGAGTGAGAGCAAGGCGAGCGAGCACCAGGGAGCCCAGGTTCAAAGTCAGCCTAAGTCCTGTTTCAGCCCTGATTTTCGGCTGCTGCTTTAACATTAATTTGCCCTGGTTACAAATTGAGCAGGAGCAGTGCGCTGCTAAGATGTAAAAAGCTACTGCTCCACGCTCAGTCCGAAGTCTGGGAGGAAAGAGATGGCGCCAAATTTAAACATTTCAAAGAAAGGTCCACGCTGGGCAAAGGCGCCACGAGTAGACGCCGTATCCATTCTCATACCTTGTTAGGCGATTTCGTATCCGAGGAGCTGCTCCGGTTGGGCGGCAGCCCGGGGCGGCTGTGCCAGCTGAGGATAGAGAGGAGGTAAAATCAGTAAGAGGGAGGGGACACAAGACAAAAGAAAAGACCAAGGACAGACTGGATTTGCTGCAGGGGAAACAATGAAGGTACAAGTGATTTGTTGAGCGCTGAAGTGTATCAAGGTGGGGGTGGGAGAATACAGCAGGGGGGAGAGAGAGGCATGTGCAGGTGAGCAGATAGCTAGGCAGAAGGGGATGAGGTCAAGAAAAAGAGCAAATTCAGAGAAGTACACGCACAGGGTTTTATACTCAGTAAAAGTGCAGACTAACCAACTATACAATCTCTAGATAGCACCACAATCATTTTCAGAGAGCATATAAAAAATAATCAGCAGTTAAAGCATGGCAGCGATTTACTCGAATTGCAGAGGGCAGACTAAAGCCAGATTTATGCAGAGTGGCAATAGATATCATGAGGCTACTGTTCTGGCAGCTCCTGCGAGCGAGAGCAAGGTGAGTGAGCGCCAGGGAGCCCGGGTTCAAAGTCAGCCTAAGCCCTGTTTCAGCCCTGATTTTCGGCTGCTGCTTTAACATTAATTTGCCCTGGTTACAAATTGAGCAGGAGCAGTGCTCTGCTAAGATGTAAAAAGCTACTGCTCCACACTCAGTCCAAAGTCCGGGAAGAAAGAGAAAGCGCCAAATTTAAAAGTTTCAAAGAAAGGTCCACGCTGGACAAAGGCGCCATGAATAGACGCTGTATCCGTTCTCATACCTTGTTAGGCGATTTCGTATCCGAGGAGCTGCTCCGGTCGGGCGGTAGCCCGGGGCGACTGTGCCAGCTTGTTAGGCGATTTCGTATCCGAGGAGCTGCTCCGGTCGGGCGGTATACTGTACAGTTATTTCTAACTCATACAGAGGAACTGTGAGTTTTTATTGAATTGTATTTTTCCCACCTGCCTGTTCCTACCTTGTTGGTAGTGACTACTGTACTACTCAATTTGTTATCCATTGTATAGATGTTTTTCTCTCTGTTAGCCGTGTGTTGCGGCCTGGGTCATGCTTGAAAATTGTCCTCTAGTTCAGTGACTTATCTGGTTATCAAAGGCTTTAAAAAATTTAATAAATACATCCAATAAACAAAACACATTTACAAGTTGTCAAGACCTTCTCTGATGACATACAGATGACATTTTGCCTAGATAAATATGCCTGAGCAACATTTAAAGCAGGAAAGTTCACTTGTAGCGAAAACATCAACCTGACAGAGGGCTGTGACATAAAAGAACTCGAGCAAGAAGGAGTCTACAAATATCTTGGTATAGAAGGAGGAGCAAGAATACAACACGAACAAATGAGAGCAAAAATCAGCAGGGAACATTTCAGAAGACTAAAGGTTATATTGAAACCATCTTTGACATTTGAAACAAAGTGCAAGCTATAAATTAACTTGCCCTTCCTGTGATATCATATAACTTCGGGGTGATAGACTGGCCACAGAAAGTGTTGAACCAGCTACATATAAAAACAAGAAAACTACCCATGTTTACCAGTTAGTATAAAAAAAACAGTGCATGCCATTATTATACATTCCATGGTCTGAGGGAGGCATGGGCCTCAAGATTCATTACATATACAGATCCACAATAGTGATGCTGCATACATATATACATATATCCTTGGACCCAAACATAGTCAGAGTCCTATACCATGAAGAAAATAAGCCTAAAATGACTTCCATCATCAAACTAGGAGAAGCGTTCAGGAGAATAACAGAGATGGATATTAAGTCACCAGTAGATAAGGAACAACCAGCAACAGAAAGTGCAAAGAAGCAGAAAAAGAATATAAAGACAATGATCAGAAGAAAAGAAAGGGCAACTGGAAAATCCATAATTACAGTGGAAAATACAGGGCTCTGCTGGAACAACCATAGGTCAATCAAGAACTGATCCACGGGTCAGTTCAGTCTGAATGCAGGATAGCTGTTGGCTCAAACTTGGTGAGAGTTTCTTCATGGGATTGGGTAGAATGACATGTCAGTCAAGTTGTACTGAACACTGCAGTAGTGAAATTGGGTTCCAATTCAGTGGTTCAGTTTTTTATGGCTTGCTTAATGAGTTGTACTGCATTGATAAGTAAGCTGAAACTGAATATCAGCTAGAAGCAAACCATTAGGAAACTTTTATTAATTTGTTGCACCCATACATACATGCATATATCCTTGGACCCAAACATAGTCAGAGTCCTATATCACGGAGAAAAGAAGTCTAAGGTGACTTCCATCATCAAATTAGAAGAAGCCTTCAGGAGAATAGCAAAGATGGATGTTAAGCCACCAGTAAATAAGGAACAACCAGCAACAGAAAGTGCAAAGAAGCAGAAAAAAGAATACAAAGACAAAGATGAAAAGAGAAGAAAGGGCAACTGGAAAATCCATAATTACAGTGGAAAATACAGGGATCTACTGGAACAATCACAGCTCGATCAAGAATTGACCCACAAGTGGTTAAAAAGAGCTGAATGTAAGCCACAGGATGATAGATTGATAATGGTAGCCCATGACAGTGGACTGCACACAAGATGGTTTGTGAAATCCATAGAAAAAAACAGGAAAAACAGACAGGTGCAGGTTCTGTAGAACAGAATTAGAAACAGCTGCACATCTTGTAGCTGGATGTGAAGTACTCATAGCAGAAAGCATATATACCGAAAGACACAACAATGCAGCAAGACTGATCCACTGGAAGCTATGCAAACATTATAACACACAGGTAGCAGAGAAGCACAGGAAACATGAACCACAAAGAATCACAGAGAATGAAAAAGTAATGATCACATGGGATCACCCAATACCAACTGCCAAGAAAGTGGAGGTAAGAAAAACAGATATTATAATACAAGAAAAAAGAACAAAGGTAGCATTACTGATTGAAATAGCCACCCCTAGTGATTACAGTGTTCTACATACAGAGACACACAAAATCATGAAATACCAAGCTATGCAAACAGAAACAAAACTGATGTGGAATAAGGACACACAAATCATTCCAATAGTGCTCAGGGAAATGGGACTAATCAGAAAGAACTTTCAGGCACATCTAAATATGCTACCAATATGCGTGATACCTCATGGACTACAAAGGGAAGCCTTCCTGGGGACAATGCGTGTGCAGAGAAGAGCGCTCTCAGCAAACATCAAAGACTAATACAGTACTGATTTCCTGATATTTTAAATATGCCCTGGCTTAAGAATGGGGTCTGTTCTCATCATGGTACTATAAATCCCTCAAAATTTGGAGACGCTAACCCCAGGAGAGAGAGACTGTGAATTACCAGGTTATGCAAGCAGAAACCAAACTGATGTGGAATAAGGACTCAGCCACCCCTAGTGATTACAGTGTTCTGTATACAGAGAGATACAAAATCATGAAATCCAAGATATGCAAATAGAAACAAAACTGATGTGGAATAAGGACACACAAATCTTTCCAACAGTGCTCGGGGCAATGGGGCTAATTAAAAGAACTTTTAGGCACATCTAAATATGCTACCAGTATCCACGTTATCTTATGAACTGCTGAAGGAAACCATCCTGGGGATGCTGCGGATGCTGAGAAGAGCAATGTCAGCAGACATCAAAGACTAATACAGTACTGATATTCTGATTTTTGAATATGCCCTCGCTTAACAATGTGGTCCATTCTTGCCATGGCACAAGAAATCCCTAAGCATTTGGAGATGTTAATCAGTAGAGAGACCATATAAATGTAATGAATACAATAAGAGTTTTGTCCAGTAGAGTCTACTGAAAAGTCATTAGTGAATTCACTCTGGAAAGATATAATGATAACATAGGATCACCCAATAACAACAACCAAGAAAGTGGAAGTGAGAAAACCAGATGCTGTAATAAAAGAAAGATAGCATTGCTGTTTGAAATAGCCACCCCCAGTGACTATAGTGCCCTGCATTCAGAGACACAAAATTGTGAAATACCAAGATATGCAACTACAAACTAAACTGATGTGGCATAAGGGCATACAAATAATTCCAATAGTGCTCAGAGCAACATGGCTAATCAAAAATTACTTTCAGACACATCTAAATATGCTACCAACATCTGTGACACCTTATGAACTGCAGAAGGAAGCCATCCTGGGGATACTGCACGTGCCAAGACAAGCGCTGTAAGCAAACATCAAAGACTAATCCAGTACTGATTTTCTGTTCTATGACTACGTCCTAGCTTAATAATGGGGTCTATTCTCATCATGGCACTAGAAGTCCTTTAACATTTGAAGGCATTAACTTCAGGAGAGAGACCATATACAGTACAAGTCACATTAAACTGTTCCTCCAGCTCACTGCTCTGGCATTGTTTTTGTATGCTGACAATGCAGTAGCAACTCTATATCCTTAAAATACAAACTCTGTTTCAACCATCCATTGGCTCAGAAGCAGCTCACATGCAATGCAATGCACTTTCAGCTCTCTTATACAGTCCCCTAGTGCAGCAGTACAGTAAACTACATCTCCCAGCAGCTACAATACAGTGCTTGTCTTTTTTTCATATTGGAATTAATGAATTCCAATACCTTTTTGTACAGTACCTTGTATGTTTTTTCCTTATTTTTATTTTACTTTTTATCCTGAATACAGCAAACAGCAGCAGTTTTCGTCACCTGTTATAGTAAAGTGCTAATTGCACAAAAGTTACCATTTGTGTGATAGCCATTGAATGTAACATGTATTGCACAATTGTAATTGTGCAAACAGCAGCTTTTGCACAGCGTGATCTCAGAGCAGATAAACAACTGCAAATAGTCAGTGAAACCAGAAATAGTAGCATTTTGGAGAATGAAGGAACAAAAAGGGCAGAAATAACATGTAATATGCTAAATTGAATGTAAAAAATAGCAGTGAGTGGAGTCTTCAGAAGTGGGAAAACGACATGATGGCAGGGTGGGGTTTTCAATCTGAATGCAGGACAGCTGTTGGCTCAAACTTGGTGAGAGCTTCTTCATGGGATTAGGTAGAATGACATGTCAATCGAGTTGTATTGAACGCTGCAGTAGTGAAATTGGGTTCCAACTCTGGTTTAGTTTTTTTTATGGGTTGTTTAATGAGTTGTACTGCATTGATAAGTAAGCTAAATCTGAATATCAGCTAGAAGCAAACCATTAGGAAACTTTTATTAATTCATTGCAGTGAAAGTTGCACACGTTAAGCAATTCATTGCAAAATGTGAAACCAGTGAGTTGGAGGAACAGTTTAATGTGACTTGTGCTGTAGATGTGACTGTGACATGTGTTTTCATACTAAGGATAGTTGAGGTGCTATAAGGCAGTTTGCCCATTATTGCTCTTATAGTGTCTACTCAAAGTAATAGGTGAGTTTTCCTTCAGATAAAATATCATTATCTAATCTATATTTAAATTTGCCTTTAGTTTGATGAATTATTATTTCTAGACTAGAATGGAAAGGAAAGTCCACTGTGATGGCACTGTCCAGGTTTGAGGATGCTGGGCTCTGGGCCTGTGAGGAGCTGATGGTCACAGGCTCGGTGTTTGTTGACTTGGCTGGTGCCTTTGATACAGTTTCATAGTATTGTACAGGTTCTTGAGGCCAGAGACCCATTATGAACCCGCCACCACTGGTTTAGTGATGGAAGCTAAATTAATTTTTTCCATATGGTTATCTAAGTTTATTTTAAATTGTTCTAGTGTCTTACTCATTACTACATATCTTGGTAGGGCATTCCATATTGGTGAAGCTCTTTGTGTAAAAAATATTTTCCACCTTATTGTTCTATTTACAATTGTCCTAAGTTGCAAGTTATGTGACCTGGTGTTATTGTATGTTATTTGTTTTTCAAGACAAATAGTAGCAAACAGTGTGTTGTCCTGAAATGCTTTAAATATGAGAATCAGGTCCCCTCTTAGTGATCTGTATTCCAAGGAGTACAAGTTTAGGGTTCTTAATCTATCACTGTAACTTTTGTTTTTAACATTACTGATTTTCTTTGTGACCCTACGTTGTACTCTGTCAACCATTTTTTTTGGTTCCCACTGCTGTTGGGGTACAAAAAGGAGCACAATATTCCAGGTGAGGTCGAATAAGGCTAATATATAGTGGTAATAAGACTTATTTATGTCTGCTTCTAATGTGCAGTTGGATATGTCTGAAAATGCCATAGCAGTTTTTAATCACATTATTTATATGTGTATCAGATTTGAGGTTCTCAGTAATTGTAACTCCCAAGACTTTTTCTTCCATAGTTGTAGTTAGTTGTATTCCATTTATCACAGAGTTTGCATTGATGTTGTTTTTTCCAATGTGCATTACCTTGCATTTCTGTTCATTGAAACTCATTTTAGTGAGGTTGGCCCAATTACATAATTTATTTAAGTTTGTTTGCTTATTTGCTAATCCAGACACCATTACTTGTTTGCATGGTTGATATAAGTATATTAAAGAGTAATGGACCCAATACCGAGCCCTGGGTACTCCGCTGGTAATTTGGGTCCATTCTGATTCATATCTTCTAAGAACCGCTCTTTGCTGTCTACCTCTCAACCATGAGTCAATCCGTTGTATTATTTTACCATCAAGATTTTTTTTAAGTAATTGTTCCATTAGCACTCTATAGGAAACTGTGTTGAATGCTTTGGCATAGTCTAAAAATACCACATCAACAGGCAATCCTTGTTCTAATGCCTCACTTACTGGGTCAAAGAAATGTATTAAATTCATTAAGCATGACCAATCCAGTGTAAATCTGTGTTGTGCTATGTCAAAACTGTAATTGTTTTTAATATGGTCAAGTATTTTGTTTTATATTAGTCACTCCAGTAGTTTACTGATGATTGATGTTAGGCTGATTGGTCTGTAATTGTAGACATTTTGTTTATGTCCCCCTTTGAAAATAGGAGTAATATTTGCTTTTCCCCAGGATTCCTGAGTTTTACCCTCTTGATTGGAAGTATTGAATAAGATGATTAGTGAACCTAGGCATTCCTTGCACACTTTTTTAATAAAAAGTGGACTAATACTATCTGGTCCTGGGGATGATCCAGTTTTTAACTTCCCAGTAGCATTCAGAACCTGCTGTTCAGTGAAGGTAATTGGGGGGTTACTTGTATTCAAAGTATCTAACTCAACTCTACTATCTGTCTTTAAGACACTTGCAAAGTATGTGTTTAATATCCCAGCCATGTCTGCCTCATTACTCCATAGTTCATGTTAGAGGCGAGTAGACCAATTTCATTCTGAGCTGCTTTTATTGTATCTATGTAGTTATAGAATTGTTTTTTATTATCTTTGGTTTTTCTCACCAGATTTAATTCTAATTTTTGTTTTGCCACATGGATTTTTTTTCTTTGCTACTAGTTTGAACTTATATAGGTCATCCTCCCTGTTGGTTCACTTGTATTTACAGTATGCTCTTTTTTTCTCTGTTAATTAGTTTCCTTATCTCTCCATTCCACCATTGAGGAATCCTATGGTTCTTATTATTATATTTGAGCCTTAATGGTACCCATTTTTTAGTGCAGTAATCAATTTGTTTTTGGATGTTTTCCCAGGTTTCTTCCAGACTACATTTGTTTAGGGACTGTTCCCATTTCCAGTTATTCAGGTAGGTTTTAATATTGGCATAGTCAGCTTTTGCAAAATTTCTAAATGTAGATTTACCATTAATTGTTTTAGAGGTTTTGAATAACGTAAGTAACACTATGTTGTGATCACTGTCATGGGGGGGGGGTGATAGTATTTGAGGTAGTGAACAATGATTCTTAATATTGGTTAATATCAGGTCAAAGATATTGTCGTTCCTAGTTCCCGAGTTCAACCAATTGTTCTAAGTCATGTAATAGGGTAATCTCAATAAAACCTTTTTCAAGCTGTCCATTGGTTTTATTGTTTTGCCAGTTTATATGCAGGAAATTAAAATCCCCCATTAATGAGAAGTCACCTTTAACCTCAATATTTTCTATTTCATCTAAGAAAAGCTGATTATCAGCATATTCCAGATTGGGGGAGCGAAAAGCAAGTCCTGTTGTTGTGGTATTACTGTCTAATGATAATTTAACCCATATTATTTCTGTATCAGATTGGTACAGGTAGAACTGCAGGGATTTATTTAACTCTAAAAATTGATTAGCGTTTTGCTCATAAAAGTGCTAAATCTTTGTGAAAATGCATAGTCCTTGCCTCGCTATGTTTAACAAACACAACACTTCTAGAAAATCTATATAAATACTTTCTGTACAGTTAGTATAGTCCCAAGAAAAAAAAACTGTTAATCAATTATTTAAAACCCTGAACTGGTATCCTTTGAGATAGTCCAAGACAAATAATGCAACCCCTCCTCCTTTCTTGTCCTTCATGCTCTTAAAGAATGTATTCTGTGTGGGTATATTGGTATTCCATTCATTTGTAGTAAACCAGGTCTCAGTGACCCCACAGATATCAATTTTCAAAGTATTCAGGGTGTGTTCTAATTCATTCATTTTATTGGGGAGACTTCTTGCATTTAATAATATTACCCTGAGTTCACTATTCTCCTGTACTACATTTGTTAGGGGTGGGTTTTAATAAGTCCTGATCTTTGTTTGGAATTTAATTATTTGTGCAGGTGGGTACTTGGGTGTCCTTGGGCACTTGTTTGGGTTGAGAAAGACTGTTTATTTGTGTAGTTATATTAGTTAATGTGAGGTTTATCTCCACCCCCCCAGTTTAAATATTTAGAGAGACAGAGTGCTATCCTTTCCCCCAAAAGCTGACTTCCTGTCCTCTTAAGATGAAGCCCATCCCTACTAGCGAGATGACTTCTATCAGAAAATTCTTCCCAATGGGTTATACATTCTAACGATTGCCTAAAACACCATTGTCATAGCCAGTTCTTAATATGTTTGATTTTGCATGTTTGCTCATAGGTTGCTCTCAGAATTGGGAGAATTTCAGAGAAAATTAACTTGCCTTCAAGATCTATGATTTTGTTTGTTAAATTAACAAATTCTTGTTTAACTTGTTGAGCACTTTGCTGTACTACATTGTTAGCTCCAGCATGAACTATTGCCAGTTTTTTTTCTTTTTTATTACCCAGAATATCTTTAGCCATTTGGGTAATGTGTGACAGTTTAGCACCTCTGAAACAAGACAGAGTTCTGTTATGTGTATCTGGATCACAAATGACTCTGTCAAGTCCCTTAACAATGGAGTCACCCAGGATGTAGATTTGTTGCATATTACAGTTTGGGGGATTTATTTCCATACTTTCCTGTGTGTTGGAGTGCTCCACTGTAACATCATGGACTATATTATGGAGTGATTCCATTAAAGGCTCAAATGTAATTAACTGTTCAGTTGTTATGCAGGCAAGTGTACTACTTAAAACATTAGATTCGGCTATATCTACTGTTTCTGTGTTAACCTCCATTCCTAAGCTCTGCGAGTCATCATTTGATAAAGGGTCAAATCTATTTTATATTGTCAGATTGAACTGATCAGCTCTCCATCCTCTTTTTTTTTTAAGATATTTTTGCACTCTGAATTTGATACCATCTATCTTCTGGGCTATCAAGTGTATCGTCTTCCCTGCCCCTTTTCCTATTAGTAGGATTTTCTGTTATCTGGGAAAGGAGAGGTACATCAGATGATACAAATATTGGGGTGGGGGGGTGCTCTAACAACCATGTCATGTGTAGTTGTATCTATGGAATTATGCCCATCCATTGCATTCATTCTGACATTATATCTGTCTGCCATTTCTTTTTCACTTTGCTCTAAATCAGTAAGTCTTTCATTAAAGTAGGAAATCTCCATTGCCATGTCTTTATTTTCTTTACATTTGAAGCAGGTATACTCCTGATTCAGTAAAGTATCCAAATTAAGGTTGTACATGCAACATAGTATACACTTAATACCCCTTCATCCGTCAAGGGTTTCTAAAGTGTCCCTCATGTTATTTATTTAATGCAGAGGCACCTATCCAAATAATACTCTGTGGTCTTGACAAAGTAACAAAGCTTAGTAATCTGACAGTGTACAGAGGATCTATCTATCTATGTGTATATATATATATATATATGCCATCAAAGGTTCACAATTACTATGACAATTTTAGGCCTCACCTTTTTGCACTCCCAGTTCTTAGTGTGTCCTTTGGTGTTTGACTTGCTAAACCTTGCTAAAATGCGCAGACATACGTGTCTTTGCATGCATCTTTGCGCACGACAACGCATGCGTGGCCTGCTCGCTGCAGGGCTTCCTTATGTGAGTATCTGTGACCCAGGAAGTAGACCCAGGGGTCACAGAACACTCCATGTGAAAAGATGTTTTTTAACAGGGAGAAAAGTTAAAATAGCCACTGTAGAGTGGCTTAACAATTAAATAAGCATCCAGACAGTGTACACATTTTACAAAGTTCCTTGTTCTAACAAGTTGTAGTCCCTGAGTATCACCCAGGGAACTACAGCTCCTCTGCTCCTCTGCCCAGTTCCTGTTAGAGTCTGGGGCTCCAGAAACTTGTGATAGTGAGCGCAGTCACAATATACAATTAAACATTCAGTTTCATCAAAATAACACACTGTAGTCTGCTGCAAGCACTGTTAAGGTTTGTGCAGTTACACAGCAAATGTATAGACTAAGCTGCTCACCGCAGCTTCCTTATATGAGTGTCTGTGACCCAGGAAGTAGACTCGGGGTCATGGAACACTCCATGTGAAAATATGCTTTTTAACAGGGAGAAAAGTTAAAATAACCATCAGTTGCTGTTAGACAAGCTGGGAAGAATAGGGATATAGGTAGTGAGCCAGATGTGGTTTGATTTTCATTGAAGAAATCTTGCAGCAGGTAATTATTTTACCCCTCTTTCCTCCTGCCTCTTCATCTCTCACCCTTCCACTTCACCCCCCCCCAGGGAGCCCTAACTAATCCTCTGACTTTTCCCTGATTCTTGCATCTGTTCTAATTTCTTCCATGTTTGCACTTACCACCCATTCCTCTCCTGTACCCCATTCTCTTTTTCACTTTGACAAAGAAATAATCATTCTGTTTAAATTTGCTATGTTTACAGTTCTGGTCTTACTTTGTATGAAATATTAAATTCCTTTGTATTGTTAACTGTTTCCTGATATACTGGACTTATATTTTTGTACTACTCCAGTTTTAAAATGTATTTTTCATTTCTGTTTCAAATTTTTAATTGTATGTAATGTATTATTTACTGTTGATATGGAACCTTTGCAAATGAGCTCAAAGGTGTTATTCCTAGATTGCAATAAAATAAATAAATTGCATACTAGAATTCTCATGCCGCAGGCATGGGTCCAACGGGATGATTCATCAGCAGTTGACATGAGACTGCCTCCACTGTACCACATGCTGTGTCCTGACAAATATAAAGGGGGTTGGTGTCAGACGCTCCTCAGTTCTTTTCCTACCCTGCATGTTGCACGTTCTCCCTCCCGGAGTTCAACTTCAGTCTGGAATTGCATGGAAATTGCTGTCAAGGGTTCTAGGAGATATAGTAGTACTCCCTGCTCTTCTTTTTACCTGGTCTATCATGCCACAGCATGGTGTTTCCTGGCAATTGATGATCAGCATCGGGGATGGTGGGTTTGAGTCAAGTCTCAGTGATGCCAAGAATACTAAACTTATAGAGGGACACCCATGCTTCAAGCTCACGGAATTTTGCTGGGAGGCTACATATATTATGATGCACGACTTTGAGTCCCATTTGTCTAGCCCACTTGGTTAGAGTGGGTGGTCCCTTGAGGAAGACTTGCGAGGAGTTGAAGCGCTAGGTGAACAGGAAGGAGCATTGTTTGCTGCAGACCTTCCATTTTTCTACGCAGCAATAAATTCAATAATATTGATTCAAACACTTGGTTTATTGGACTTATTGGTCTTGAGTGATACTACAACTTGTTGACTTTGGTGTGTGTGATTTGAAGGCTGGCGGCCCTTAGCAGTGAGCACCGGCTCGAGTGGTGCTGATCGCAGTTTCCCTGTTTTGAATCTGCCTCACATGGATTACCATATAACAGTTTACCTTAAATTTAATAACGGTTATTGATAATAACTAATGATATGCTCACAGTGACTACAAATATGCTCACAGTGACTGCATTTACCAGAAGAGTTCTGTTTTATACTACACACCCTGTATACCTGTGAGGAACTGTTATTAGCATCAACAGTGCACTTTATAGCTAAACACAGTAAACTGGCATTCAGTAATAATATGTTCATTAACAGTGGTAACATAAACAATAAACCTCATATATCGTGGGGAACAACAATGGGGTAAGGGGATGAAAAGTAAAAGCTGGGTAGTGATGTTTCTGTTGATTTGGCAAACATCTAAACAACAATAAACAGTCCAACTGGACAGTCTCAGTTATCCTCACTAAGTACTCAGACTAGAACTGTTGCAGACTTGACGCTTAAACAATTTGATTTACTTGGGTACCCATGCAGAATGATTTAGTATTTAGAAATCAAAAGCTTGCTTTCTGGCCAAACTGACATTTGAAATCCCAGGCCAAGTGGCCTGCAAAAGCAGTTCAAGCAACACTTGAAACACAAGAATTTTGGTTGCAGGGCAATCACTGAAATTACTCAGCAAGACTCTGCAGCTTTTCAGGCTCTGATTGACAGTCAAGGTGGAAGGCTCCCTTGGTCAGTCTCAAACCTCTGGAGTCCCAGTTTCATGCTGCAGGCTTCCAGTTTCTGGAGCAAAGACCAACAGAGTACCAGGGCTGCCACGACTCACCCCCCATGTAAGGCATAACCCCAGAGGTGTCTACAAACCAATGCTAGCTGTTGCGATGGTAGCTGACGCCCTAATCTGGTCTGAATGCAGATTCTGTCCAGGATACAGTTTTTCAAGCTGTGCTTCAGAAAACAGGAAGCAGCTTATGTATAAAGAGGCTTAGTCAAATTCACACAGCAGTCTCTGCATAAAAAGTACCTTTTTGGCTGAAATGTCTCTGAGCAAACTCCACTCTCTAGCTAAGCAGAAACAGTTCTCTGACTGATGGAACCTCTGATGCAGGCTTGGTTCCCAAATTTCTACTCTGGCAACTGGATGCAGAATTTGCCTTCACTTTTGCTGTGGCAGACAGTCTCTGATGCAGTTCAGATAAAACAGCAGAATTTGGCTTAAAAGTACAGCTTTTCCTCTCTTCACAGTTTCAACAGCTGCTACAGATATTGCACTTCAAATAGACCACTTCTGGGCTATTTGGCTGTGGAAATCCAAATAGGCCACCAGACTTTCTCTCAGAACCCACAGTCTGAACTTCTTCACTCTCTAGAAGCTCTCTCAGAACTGCCCACTTCAGCTGTTCCTCATCAACTGAAGAAAACACAGTACTTTGATCTGATTGGTAGATGAGGTTATACATCATAGTTCTGGCATTCTGACTGGCTAATAATGGCACCAAGCACACAGTTCTCTATTTCTCCCAACAGACATAGCAGAAGGACCCCTTTAGGACCCTTTGAGTTCCGACTGGCTAAAATCAAAGTGCCATCATGACTGCTAGATGACAGACAGATAAACAGTCCAACTTTAAAGTCCATATTTTATAAACAAACAGTTCGGGTTTAAGTTTAAACATTTACTGCATTTGATAGAGCTCTCTTTGCACTACTAAGTAACTGCAGAGTGGAGTCTGAAAGAGTGTTGCCCGGCCGGTCAAGAGCGCTGGATATTTGGACCCAGCACAGGATATGCACGCTGTATACAGGGACAGAGCCTCTTAAAGCTGTAGCATGACAGTACCATCTTGCACATTTGCAGTGGAACTATGGACACAACATTACTACTTCTGGATATTAGCCCAGGCTTAAAGGCATAACTCAGGGCTGGAACGTGGACAGGTTGAGTACAGTGGAGGAGCCCCAGGAAGACAATATAAGGTAAGCCCTACAACTTTGGGAGGGGGGCTACCCTCTCCCCTGCCTAGGAAAACAAGGCTTCTGTGGCAAATCCGTAATAAAACTGACTGTCACAGGCAATAATATTTTACTATGTACAAAGTGTAACTAGACATTAAGTATCTGTCTAATGTATAGCGTGCTATAACACCAAAATGTACTTACATTTTGGACATTCTGCAATAACTTAAATACATTTTCATAACATTTTAAATACAACATGGCATGCATCAGGCATTTCAAGGTCACATTTGGTTAAATCATTTAACACTTTTAACCACTGCTTTTCATATTAACCCCCTTCTTTTACCTATATAGCCCACTTTATACTGGGTGGAGTTTTTTTTTAAATTTGCTTCACTGAAAACAAGCCATGGCAATGAATTGGACGTGATATATTCTCCTTTGTGCACAGCATTCATAGTAAGATCAACTGGATTGCCTGGAGAGTCATACGTGAACTTGAACATGAGTTTTACAGTTCTTTCAAAGCAATGTGGCAAGTCTGGCATTTCTGGCATAGGCACTTGCACTTCTTCAGTTTTCAAAGTGATCAGTCCCAGTTTATTGACCACCAGTGAAACAGATTCTGTAGGTGTAGATACCACTGCATTCTCTTAATTGTCACTATCACTTGCAGGCTGTTCAGGCGCATCCTCCTCATTAAGAGGTGTATTGACAAATTCTGAATCATCCAGTATACATCATCCATCCTCAAGATCAACAAGACTTTCATTTATGAAGAAGCCAGCAGAAGAAGGCCATTTGGTCTGTCTAGTCTGCTCATTTGATTTAAACAGATTACTCAGTCCATCTAGTCCAACTTCATCACTTGGCTCACTCAACATAATACTTTGTTCACTTAGGTCAACATTTGGCTCACTCAGTTCAACATTTAGTTCACTTATTTCAGAGCTTATACTGAACACATCACTATTTGGCAGTTCAGGACTAAGACAGATTGCAATCATTACTAGGCACTTGCTTTCTGAGGATTTTGCAACAAGAAGACTCAGGGAACTCTTGGAACATTCTTGCAAGTTCAGGAGTGGGATAGTAAACAGCACAGATCTCTTCATCATCACTTTCAGAATCCGTATCTTTAGAATTAGCTGTAGTATTCATAGAAATGGTAGGCTGGTAGCAGTAGCTTGTTGATTTGGTTACTTATTTTGTATAACAGACCTGGTCACAGGGCATTGAAGAGTTTCAGCCTCTTAAAATTCATTTAACACTATCTGACCAACTGGTATCAAGTGATTTCTGTGAATATTCTTTACAGTATGAGTGTCTAATTCTTGTCATACTTTATACACTGGTAGTCCATCAAGCTTGGCTATTACAACATAAGGGATATGACCCTATCATTCAGCTATTTTATGCTTGCCTTGAAGTCCAAGGTGATGGAGCAGTGCACAATCTCCTGGTTCTAGCTCTTGGGCTTTCAGTCACTTATCATGACGGGCTTTATTGGCTTGATTTATTTTGGCAACCATAGTTGTAGCTAACTGATAAGCTTAATGTAATTGTTCTTTTAACTTTTGTACATAATGCAGGTAGTTTTCAGGTTTTGTACCATTGGACAAAACACCGAAACATACATCAACAGGCAGGTGGATTTCTCGACTAAATATTAAACTATAGGGGGAAAATCCAGTAGCGTCATTTTTGTGCAAATGTAAGCATGAACCAAGGGGCTGACTGGTTGGCTTCACTTACTCTTGTCTTAAGTGTGCCCAGCATATCTATCAAAATGCGGTTACATTTCTCTGGTTGTGGATCGCCTTACAGATGATACAGGGTAGTTCTGGATTTTCTGATGCCCCAAAGAGTCAACATTTCTTTGATTGGCCTGCTTTCTAAATCATAGCCTTGGTCAGTATGAATTAGTTTTGGTGCACCATAAGGCAAAAAAAAAAAAAAACTTTTCCACCAACACTTTTGCAACAGTGGTCTTCCGGTTCTTTATGGGGTAGGCTTGAGCATATCTGGTAAAGCGATCAGTAACCACTAAGATGTTTGAGATATTCTTAGAATCTGGTTCGAGGCTCAATAAGTCTATGCAAACAAGTTCCATTGGAGCACTTGTGACAATATTAACCAAAGGGGCTGCTCTTTGTGGCGTTGCCTTTCTCTGTATGCACCAACTGCAAGTCTTACAATATTGTTCAATATCTTTTGCCATCCTCAGCCAATAAAAGCATGATTGGACTGAATCTACAGTTCTCCACTCCCCATATGTCCCATATCATTGTGTAGAGCTTGAAGTACAACATTTTAACACTTTGCTGGCAGTGCTAGTTGTCACTTGACTGGCCCTGCCAGGATATCGGTTATTGCTTGGTACAGCAAATGTTTATTCATACAGACATAGAAGGATAGAAATTGTCAGCAGATAAGGACCTCCAGGTCCATCTAGTCTACCTTAACCCTACATTAGTTTGTGGCCTTTAACTCTAACTCTTCAATGGCTACTCTTCTCTTCTTTTCACCTCTAATGTTCCCCATGCCTGTCCCAGGCATGTTTAAAACCCTCTACTGTGCTTGCTCCTGCAAACTTATGTGGCAGTCTGTTCCATGAGTCCACCACCCTCTCTAGGAAGAAACACTTCCTGACAATTCCTCTTAACCTGCTTCCTTTCAGTTCCATGTTATGCTCCCTTGTCCATTTTACAACTCTTATATTGGAAGATGTTTCCCCCTGCTCTTTGTTTATACCCTTAAGGTAACTGAATGTTTCTATCATGTCCCAACAATCCCTCCTCTCCTTCAGCGAGTACATATTGCAGTCTCTGAGTCTCTCTTCATGTGTTTCATGTTGCAATCCCTGCACCATCTTAGTCACTCTTCTCTGGACTGCCTCCTGCCTGCCAATGTCCTTACAAAGGTGTGGCCTCCAGAACTATATACAGTACTCTAGGTGAGGCCTTACCAGCATCCTGTACAAAGGCATCACCACCTCCCACCTTCTTTTACTGATGTATTTGCCTATACACCACAGTATGCCACTTTCCCTCCCTGCGGCCTTTGTACTCTGCTTTGACATCTTTAGCTTGTCAGAAATGATGACTCCTAGGTCCCTCTCCTCTTTGATCATAAGCACCCCCCCATTTTGTAGCTTACCCCAGGGTTTCCTCTTCCCAGATGTATTATATTGCACTTCTTGGAAGTGAACCTCAGTTACCACACCTCAGACCATCTTTCAAGCTTTTCCAGGTCCCTCCTTATCATCTCTATCCCATCTGGAGTATCCACGCTGTTGCAGATCTTGGTGTCATCTGCTAGTAGGCAGAACTTTCCCTCTGTCTCCACTGCAGTGACCCTAATGAAGACATTAAATAGGACTGGTCCCAGGACTGATCCCTAAGGTGCCCCACTGGTCACCCCCCTCTCATCTGACTGGATCCCATTTACCATCACCCTCTGTACCCTGACCATTAGCCAGTTTCTAACGCAGTTTATCACCTTGTTCCACATTCCCAGGCTACCCATCTTGTTAACTAGCCTCTTATGTGGGATGGAGTCAAAGGCTTTGCTAAAATCTAGGTAGGCAACATCTACTATCCCCTTGTTTGATTTCCCTTGTCACCCAGTCAAAGAAATCTATTAGATTTGTCTGACATGACCTACCTGCTGTGAATCCATGTGGTCTCGCATCCTGGGCCCCACAGACTTCCAAGTGTGCTGCTATTCTTTCTTTAAACAGTGCCTCTATGATATTACCCACTACTGAGGTGGGGCTGACTGGCCTATAATTCCCTACCTCCTCTTTACTCTTGTGCAGAGGCACCACATGTGCTGGTTTTCCAGTTCTCCGGAACTACTCCAGTATTGAGTGACTCCGTGAACATGGCTGCCAGAGGTGCTGCAAGCTCCCTTCACAGTTCCTTCAGTATTATTGGGTGTATGCCATCTGGTCCCATTGTTTTGTCCACCTTCAGTTTTGTGAGCTCCTCCAGGATTCTCTCCACTGGGAATGGACTTGTGTCAACTCCCCCTTGTGTTTGCTACCAATATGTGGGCCATGTCTCTCCCTCTCTTTAGTGAATACTGAACAGTAGCATTTGTTCAGTATTTCTGCCTTTGCCTTGTCTGTCTTCACACACTCTCCTGCATCACCTTTTAGCCTCAAAATCCCTCCCCGGCCTTCCTCCTCTCACTGATGTACCTATAGAATGTCTTGTCTCTTTTTTCACTGTCTACACTAACCTTTCTTCAGTCTGTGCCTTTGCTATCCTCACAGCCTTTCCTGCCTGCTTTAGATTCCCTAGGTACACCTCCCTGTCTTCCTCCCATTGAGTTTCCTTATATTTCCTGAACCCCTCCCTTTTGGTCCTGATGTTTTCTGCCTCCTCTCTTGAGACCCAAAGTGGCCTCTTTCTTCTTCTGCCCTTGTTTACCACCCTGATGCATTGGCTTGTCACCGCCCCAATGGCTCTTTTTAGGTGTTCCTACTGCTCCCGCATTCCCCCCCTCCTATTGCTCTCCTTACCAGTGTCTCCTTAATTTATCTCCCCATTTCAGCAAGGTCAGCCCTCGAAAAATCCAGGACCTTTGTCTTAGTGTGACCAGAATGAGTCTCCTGTCTGTATGCTAAACCAAACCATATGATGGTCGCTGGAACTCAGTAGTTGACCTTCCACCCGGACATCTGCGAATTTGTTGCCATTGTTAAATATCAGGTCCAGAATCACCCTGTCAACTAGTTGCCTTAGACCTGCCCCCTGTAGGGCATCTAGGATGTCTCAGCTTCTGGCTGAAGCTGCTGCTGCTTGGATTGTTCAATCCATGTCTTTGATATTGAAATCCCTCAGAAGCGGTACCTCCCCCTTTACTGACATTGTGTGAATTCTATCCTATATGTCCCTGTCCAGTTCTTCCCCCTGTGATGGAGGCCTGTCGATCACCCCTGTACAGATCTGCTATTCTATTGGCTAGCTCAGGTGTGTCCCACAGTGCCTCAGCTTCTCCCGTTTACCTAGTAACTCTTGTCTTAATGTCCTCCCTGACATACATGACTACCTCCCCTTTTGCCTCCCCATCCCTCCTGAACAGAGTATGTCCTGGTGCTCTCACATCCAGTTGTGGTTTGAAGTGTACCAGGTCTCTGCCATACCCTCTGTCATTCTCTCTCTCTCCCACTCTATAACCGACTGTAGCTTCTCCCCTCTTGTGCTTTCTCTGGTCATGCATCTAGAGGTCCTTAAGCTTCTGAAGACCATTCCTGCTCGTGACAGTGCTGGGCGAGATGGTCTTGAACCAAGGATTCTAAGACTGTTCACCTCTATCCATGCTAACACCAGTAACTAGGCTATTTAACGTGTCCATCTGCTCCTCCTCCTCCTCGGTTCCTTTGGCCTGGAAGACAGCCAGAACTATACCATTGTTTAAGAAAGGGGAACCTAAAGTTTAAATGAACTACTGACCCACTGTGCTTCTGTCCATGCTCAGTAAGTTACTGGAAAAACTAATTCATCACAGGTCTCTACACATTTACTTAACTTCAACCTCTAGCCCCAATCTGACATGGTTTCTGTGCTGGGCATAGTACAATTACTGCTCTAACCCAAATTACTAGTGATGTTAAGTGCAACATGGACAAAGGCTTACTTACTGGTGCTGTGTTCATCAACCTCTCTGAAGCATTTGACTTGGTTAATCACCATCTACTTTTGAGTGAACTTCAATCCCTCGGTACCTCTAACTCTACCACATCTTGGATAGGCATCTGCCTTGATAATTGCTCTCAAGCCGTGTCCTTCTGTAAAGTTTTCTCATCCCCTGCCTCTATCTCCTGCAGTGTCCCACAGGGATCTATTCTTGGCCGCCTGCTCTTCTCCCTCTTTGTTAATGAAATTCCTAACCCTTCTGCCACTGCAGAACCATTATGTATGCTGATGACCTGGTACTCTGTGCCCCTTCTAAGTCAGTTAATGACCTCAATCTGCACCTTTCATCCGCATTTCAGAATCTTCAATCCTGGCTCTCCACAAATAATGAAATCCTAAATTTGTTTAAGGCTCAGGCCATACTCTTTGGGTCCTCTAGAAAAGTCCACATTGGGTATTCTAAGCTATGGGTCCTCTGCTTTGATGGGTTGCCTGTCTCAAATATTGTCAGGGAACGCTAAGCCCTCCTCAGATTCTGGATGGTAATAAATCAGCAGAAGAAATGACAAGCAAGTGGCACAGCAGTAATAACTTATTTATTACTTACAAGGATTAGACTTACACCCTAAACAGTATCTTCAGCCAAGCTGATACTGGGAGCTGAAGTATATCAATCCCCCCTGACTGTCTCAGTGAGAATACCTAATAAAACAGTTTTTATAGTAAGATAGTGACTATGGTGACAGCCAGTTCATAGGTATATTATAATTACTGTTAGAGTTACAGGCAGGTCCTACTGGGCAAAAGTGAGATGGCTCCACAGTTATAGATAGCATTATACAGAAAGTGCAATGTCAGCTGAAAATAAAGAGCTGATACATAGTACTAAGAAACATGTGCAATATTACATAATAAGTACAGTATTGCTCCAAATATCCCACCTCGTGTGGCTTTCTATGCCCAGTCATTTTTTCAACATCTCACCACCCCTTCCTCTCCCTCACCCTGGAGTAACCATCCCAAACAGAACCAGCTATTGCTCATTAAAATCTTAATAAATGGTCTCAATAAGCTTTTCTTATTATTGTTACTCTATTCTGGAAAATTAGAATTGAGCTCTGGTACCCCTTCTCCCATTGCAGCTCCTGCTGATTTATCCCAACTAAAAGGCATCAGTTTCTTACATAGCAATGCCTGCAGTATATTGAAAAAGCTGGATATGATTCAGGCCTGGGTCCTCCACACCTTGCCTGACATACTGGTTATTATGGAATCATTGCTTTGCTCATCCACCCCTGACCATGCCGTTAACATCCCTTCCTATAATGTATTCGGGACAGACAGGCATTCTAGGAGAGGGGGTTGCTATTTATGTCTTGGACAAAAACAATGTTTCAGTCTCAGACTCTAAAATGAGTTTGGAAGTCTTACCTTAAAGTTCTCTCTCTTTCTTCAGACAAGACCATTTCCATAACTGGTTGTTATGGACCACCCTCTGGGAGACTTCAGTTACTTCCCCACCTGAGCAGATTGCTGAAAGCCGTTGATTCAGCATCCTTAAATACGGAAGAGCTTAACTTAGATTGGAACTCACAGTGTTCCAAACCCTTAAAAGACCTATGTGACACCTACGGCCTTACCCAACTCATCAGCGAGCTCACCCGACCCAATACCAAAAATCCAGCACACAGCACTCTCCTAGACCTGATCATTGCTAATAAACCCCATAAAATTGCTCATACCAGGGTATTCCATAATGATATCCATGACCATCGGGCCATAGCTTATGTAAGGTTTTTACCTAAACCTATTTCTACTTCCACTTTCAAATTCAAAAGGAGCTACCGCAATTTTAGTGTAACCCCCCCAGATGCTCCCTGCTTATCTGGTGTCCGGCATAAGGCCACTAAATATGGGCATTGTGAGTGCTTTTAAAGCCTCCAGTACTGTCTCTTTAAGAGCTGCCTGCTCACAGAGTTTGGTGTTTGTAAAGGGGGACTGGGGCTTCTATGCTCGACTCCTGCCCTGGGCTACTAGTTAATCACTCCATTTCTGCAGTCGCTAGAAGAGCAGAGGGAGCCTAGTTGAAAGATATAGCTGTTTGCTGGAGAATATGTAGTGTAACTGAAAAATGTAAACTGTATAACCTGCCTTTATTTGCAGCTGGGACTCTGTGTGCTGTGCCTCTCCATCTTGGACCAGGACAGTTCAAGGGGTCCAATAGGAGTGAGGGGGTATCTAATTTGGAGTAAAAGAGCAGCCAACCAGAAACCAGGACTCTCGATGGAGCCAGATGACCAATGGAGGCACCGCTTGTAGTTTTGGAAGTGGCATTATGGGTCATGGTGCCTTTTCACACCACTGAGGGCCAGATTAAGTGACTGGCATGTGTAACCAGCCAATGGAATCGGGTAGTGCCCGAGCTGTAAGGATTGCCCCATGCTGTTAGGGGCATATGCGCTGTGACTGTGGAGGAGAAGTGAGCTCTGAGCTTCTGCGCCATTGAGTGTTCGCGCGGGAAGTGCGTAAAAGGCCTGAGGTGGCGTTTTCATTGCCAGCGCTCCGCAGTTAAATCGCCCGGTGATGCGGTCGGAGGAGGCTGTGTACAAGCACAGCTACCTACCAGGCTCAACCTGTAGAGGACTGGAGAATCTGCTGAATCGTGCTCGGTCTGTCAGGAAAGTTGAAGCTGCAGAGAGACGCCCGCATAGCTGTGAGTTCAGTCGGGTCCTGGAAGCAGCTGCCTGGTATGGTACCCCTCTGTTGTTTTCCATATAAATGTGTGAGGAGGCCTTTGCAGCCCAGCTCAGCCCTGCAAGTGGTGAAAGAGTGGTT
Organism: Neoceratodus forsteri; assembly: GCA_016271365.2. Taxonomy (NCBI): domain Eukaryota; kingdom Metazoa; phylum Chordata; order Ceratodontiformes; family Ceratodontidae; genus Neoceratodus; species Neoceratodus forsteri. Next base: position 47,309,573 of record CM057455.1, read on the forward strand.
CTCTGTTGGAGTTGTGAGTATTGAATCAGGGTAGCTCCGTGTTAAAGGTTACAAACAAAGGCAAAGTCGTTTTGTTGTATTGCAGACTGTACTAATTGAGCTTACTGGCTCCATCTGATCTCTCCGGAATTAAATGCACATTTGTGTCAGGGCCCCAACCAGCTGCATCGAGGAACTAGCCATTAGGGCTTGGCTACCCATAGACAGTAATTAAAAGGTCAGGCCTGTGCACAGAGCCCTGGGTAGTTAAATATATATGTATTAGTGGTAAGCTAATCACCCTGATTTCTCCCGGTCCTTGTTATCTCCCCTTAAATAAATCAGATTGTTTGTTTTGCAAAAGTACCCTGGCTGGTTTGTGTTTTACTGGTGATATACTACACAGTGAATATTTGATAACTGTACCTTACTTTCCAGGGGGTTCCCAGAGTGCGCTGAGTGGTTCGAGCCGGGGGGGTACGTGTTCAGGGTGAGAACATTGTAATTAAACTGTGTGAGCCACTAGTGGGAAGGGGGGGTTGCAGCAACCCAGAGGGCTGTGACCGAGTCAACCATGACTGTTCTAACCCCAACCTCTGGGTGGAGGCACCCATCAATGGATCTGGGCCTCTCACCCTGTCACAGCTGAGGCAGGCAGGGATAGTAACCCTTAGGATAGCACCCCCTGGGGGTTACGTTAGTAACATTGATTTCCTGGCCGATATAGGTAAGATTAGAAGGCAGGACTTCTAGATTGCACACACAGTCTCAGAGGCCTGCCTTCTACAGTGTAGCCCACTTAAGTGAATAGCCTATTTTCCTAGATAAAATATTCACTTAACTGGGCTATTCACTAAAGCAGAGTTGAGGGTTCCATCTTAGAAATGTCTCACCATCATAAAAGCAATGACCGGAAAACACATGTATGTCATTTTCATCAATTTAATAGTTGATACATTGAGTGTAAAGCACTGTAAGGCATTTGAAACAAGCAACATAATAAAAACAGTACTGTGCAGGCAAAACTAAATAAATCTTAAATACAGCACTGCATACCATACTGTACTTCATATTGTACTGCATTTTAAAAATCATTACCTTCTCTATTTGTCTGTGTCTGTCTACCGCCTGGTCCGCTGTTTTTTTTCCACTTGAGGTACACTGACTTAGGGAGTGGGGGCAAAGGGAAATACAGGATGGTGCCTACTTTACGCACTAGACTGCACACCATAACTTCTGCAGATGCAGCATTCTCCGTTTCTCCCGATGCCAAAATGCAACTTCAGTAGGGGACAGCATGCAGCCATCAAAAGCAGTCAAAATCAGTCGCTGCTGTCAATCTCGGTCTCTCTTTGGGGGGGGATCATGGCGGCATCCACCTGGTGAAGCATAGGACACAGCTGACTACAGTGACAAGCTACTTAGGACTGGGTCATACCTGGCTCAGCTAGCATTTTTAGTGCTTTAAACATTTTCTTTCAGTATGATCTCTGTGTTTCATCCTGATGGGCTACTTGGGCTGTCAGGCTTCCCAGGGCTCACCATTGTTCAGGTGTGAGAAGGCACATTAGGTGTGACATCAGGGAATGTGGTTTAAATGCCCTTGTAATGGACTACTAATGGCCCCACTCACACCTGACACCAATGCAATCAGCAGGTGACAAAGCGCAAATTATTTAACCATGGCACTTATAGGCAGCTGCTTGATCACTTACTGAAAACCTGTTTAAGAGACCACAAGAGGTTGAAAAAGTTTTCAATCAAACGGGCTTCTTTATTCGTTTATGCGGGCTTGCTAACACTGGATGTATAGTAAAGGAATCGGGACATTAAATTTGTATTCACTTAAGTGGGTTATTCACTTAAGTGGTATTCACTTAAGTGGGCTTGACTGTGTTTCAGAATTTAATCTTAGATGTGATCAATAAGCATGTAAGACTTGGAACTAGGAAAAGATCTTGTCACTGGTTCAATAATATATTAAAAACATCATTCCACCACAGAGGACACTCTTTTTGGAATAGAGCTTGGAAGACTAAATTAGATTCTGACTGGGTAGTCTTCAGAACAGCAAGGAACCATTGCACTAAGCTTATTAGGGCTGAAAAGTTGAAATATTTCCAAACAGCACTGGACTCAGTTCAAAACAATGCAACCAAATTTTGGAAGATACTTCTGAAAATTGAAGGGCATAGCCCATCGTCTTCCCTCCCATCCAAAATAATTACAGGGGCCGATACTTTCACATGTAAACGTGATATACCAGAGCAACTAAATAACCACTTTGCTACTGCCAGACTAGCTTTCGATACCTCTGCAGCCAGCAAGCTACTCTCCCAGTCCTTTAATAAGAACCCTTCCCTGAATGGTGGTTACTAATATTCAAGATATTGTATAATGCTCTTCTTCAGGGCCTGGACAGACCCCATAGTTGGTTAGGAAGCATAATCTTCCCTATCTTTAAAAAAAGGGGACCCAGCAAGTCCTAAAATGTACAGACCTTTTAGCTTGATAGATGTGTCCCAAAATATATTCTGCAAGGTACTGTTACAATGTAGCCACATTTGGATTAATGAAAATAACATTCTGAGTGAATATTAAAATGGATTCTGATCAGGTAGGTCAACAGTACAACATTGCTTTGTTTTAAAACACTTAATATGGAAATATGTAACTGTCTGGGGCAGCAAATTATACTGTTGTTTCATAGATCTGACTGCTGCCTTTGACAGCATTAGTAGGTCCCTGTTATGGGATAAACTAGAAGACTATGTGATGGATAGCACTCTTTAAGATGTAATTATCAGATTGCATAATGAAACATGGATACAAGTGCAGTATAACCACAAGGGTTCACTAAGTTCTGCTATTAAAATACATTTAGGAGTGCACCATGGGTGCATATTAGCCCCTATGCTATTTAATTTATATGTTCACTTTATACTGAACAGTATTCAGGACTTGGAATTTCACTCACTGAAAATTGGAGATAATAGAGTGCCTTTATTGGCTCATGTGGACGATTTGATCCTAATCTCCACTTCCTTGCTGGGGTTACAATTAAAGTTAAATAAATTTGCACTATTGTGAAAAGAAAATGGGTTGGTTATTAATTTAGAAAAAAAAAACAGACTAGTCATCTTTGAAAATAAATGCAGAACTTTACCAAGGGTTACTATCAACAAAGAAAGAATAATAACAGACAAACATTATCTTGGTATACGCTTTTCTCAAGTTACAAACTGGAAAGATCATTGTATATTGCTAACTTCTAAAATGGAATCAGCATTAAATTCACTGAGAATATTTAATTCAAAATTAGGAAAAGCGTCAGTTCAGGGCATGCTGAAGGTTTTAAATGCAAAATTAAAATCAAGCATTTTATATGCCTCGGAGGTTTGGGGTGATACTAATGTAAAGGACCTGGAATGTATAATTAATAAATTATATCATAGTATACTAATGGTACCTCAGTCAGTCCCCTCAGAAGTTTTCTAAATAGAATTGGGTCAATTTTCCCTTGAAACAATAATAGACGTATACATTTTTTTTATGAGCTTCTTTTTTCTGTCAGAGATCAGATTGCCCAGATGCTAACACTGTCTGTGTTACCGTGTCTGTGTTACCGTGAGTACTAGATAGGTTTTACATTTAGTTTCTGTGTGGAACTTGTAAATGTCGGATCAGTTCGGCTGAACCAATCAGTTTAGCTTAAAAAAGTTTCTGAATTTACTTAAGAGTGTGGTAACCGGTCCGTATCGGTTCTAAAAAAAACGGATTTTATTACGTTTTCTTCCAAAACCCGTAACACAGTCAGGAACCCATAGAGAGTCTTGCCTGTCAGATTGCCAAAAAAGGGTAAGTTTTTGGATAGGATTGGCCATGTCTGAGAAACCCAAGAAAAACCGGGCCACTGGGTTTCAACACTGCAGTGTGTGTGGGAAGCCTTTGCTAGGCTGATCCCCACACCACCTGTGTTTATTGTCTGGGGTTTGATCACCTCGATTCAGACTGCCAAATTTGTAAGAATTTTCCCAAAGCTACCCTGGATAAGAGAGTAGGTAGACTGAGGGAAAGGGAGGCCGAGAAGTCCCTGACCCGGATGGCCAGCCCGGTTCAGTTCCGACCGAACCAGGAGGAGTGCCCTCTGACCAGGGCAATACTTCTTTGGGCAAGAGGAGAGCCGATTCTGAGGAGTCGGTTCCGCTTAAAAGGAAGAGAAAAGATAAATTGTCCGGTTCGGTTCCAGAAATTCATACTGCGACCGCTGATGAGATAGCCAAAGCGATAAGAATAGTGCAGTCGCTAACTTCGGTTCTGGCCGAACCTGCACCATCTGGCAGGGGCTCGGTTCGGTCAGTTCCCCTGGTTCTGGATTACACTTCAGAAGAATTTTATGAACCTGAGGAGGAGGAGGGAGAGTATGAGGATGATGATGGTGATTATGAAAGTCTGGATGTGCCTATTGACCCGGACATCTCCCCAGACAGACCTTCAGGTGTTTCTCCTCCTAGGCTTTCTGAGTCCCCTTCCCACATTATGTTTTACAAAAAAGTGGCTGAAACCCTCCGGCTTCCAATGGAAGAAGCAGTGGAGGATCAGGAGGAGCCTGATTTTGTTGAAATGATGGACAAATGATGCAACACTGGACTTAAGATTTGCAAGAAAGTGAGTAGTGCTCACAACAGAGGGAGGTGAACCTTACAATTTACAATTGTCTTTGGTTTGAAGCAGATTCCTTAGGAAAGATAATATTCTTCAGGTGGAGGATACTTCTAACTGAAGGATGAAATAAGGAACTTAGAATTATCAGAAAAGGCAGTCTTTCAATCAACAGAGGAGGTGGAGTTTGCTTTACTTTTGTTACAAGTGTTAAGGTTTTCAGTGCAGGAAGAGTTTAAACCCACATAGGCTGAATACTGTTTTCTGTGTCTGCCCTTCTGCACAGTTGCGTGTTTTGGGGCTGACTGTTTTCAAGCACAAGTCACCAGGCTCTTTTGGGGCTGGGGAGGTTTACCTGTGTCTGACTTGGATGTTTGGATTTTCTCTGTTTGATTAGCAGGGTATTTTCTCTGTCAAATTGGTTTGAAGCAGTATTACAAATTGTCGTGTATGGCATCTTGCTGACAGGAAGGCACTCATCGCATCAGTAGGTCAGGCGTTTAGCTGATTGTTTCGTGAGGGCATAATTTAGGCCCAACCCCTTCCCACCCCTCGCCCCACCCATCCTGGAAATAGTTCATTTATACCTGGGGTTCTGACATCATTTCCTCAAGAGGGCAAGGTACATATCACTGTCATATCCTATCTAGCACACTGCACTGATAATATAAGCATACACATTATATAAATACATATATTTCTATATAACGCACCAATCACACACACACAAAAAATAAACAAGGTAGACAGTTATGTGGGGAGTAGTACAATGTAATGGCTGTGGGGCAGCAGTCTTCCGGGAGTCTTTCTGGAGGCTGAGATGCTGCCCTGTTTGCAGACAACTATCTGCCCTGAGGGAGGAAGTTGCCCGTCTTTAGGCCGCACTGGACAGTGGCAAGGGAACCTCCCCCATCCAGCGAGCACCAGAGCCACCACCACTACCGCAGAGGTTGCGAAGAAAGCACAGCAGTTGGACCACAGTGGGCTCAGGGAGGGTAAGGGTGGTGGAACAGAGGCACACCCAGTCAGTTGTTCCACTCCACAATCCATACACCATTCTGGGGGAGCATAGTTCCCCTATGGATGCACCTGCAGAGGAGACTAAGGAGGGTGCAGACAACTGTCACAAGGGAGGCCCTCAGGAAGGAGGCAGAGGGCACCACAGGGAAAGAAAGCAGCTCCTGGTGGGGGACTCAATTATTAGGGGATAGAACTGGGGGAGCAGGAAAACTGAAGTAAGGTGCCTGCCTGGTGCCATGGCTTGGAGGGACAGGAAGGCATCCTTGGGATCACGAGAACAGTTGCACAGGAGTCTGAGCTGGACGTCATTGTCCACCTAGGGACAAATGACTTGGCTCATTATGAGATTAGAGCAGTGCAGAAGGACTTTGTAGAGTTGGGGAGGGCTTAAGACAATGCACACAGTATCCTTCTCAGAGGTGCTGTCTGTCAGTGGCATGGGTGAGGCGAGGGTACTTTGCACCATGCAGTTTAACAAATGGTTGAAAAAATGGTGTGGAGCACAGGGTTTGGCTTCATTGGGGACTGGGGTTCCACCTGGAGGGACACCAGCCTATACTGGCAGGATGGTCTGCATCTGTCCAGGAAGGAACAAGTCTTTGGGCAGTCAGTTTAAATGCTTCATTGGCAAGCCTTTAAACTAGTCAAGGGGAGGCACTGATACAGCAGGAAAATCTCAACCTCCCCTACAAAACAGGGTACTAAATGAGAAAAGACCAAGGTAGAAAGGTCAGTGGGGATGCCGCTACAGAAGGTAAAGCCATCAAAAATGGAGAGCAATGAGTACCAATGCCCGTGAGTCTGGGTAACAAGCTTCCTGAATTAGTGGCCTTGATGGAGGAGGAAGATCTGGATATCATGGCAGTCACAGAAACATGGTACACACAGAACCATGACTGCGACGTAAACATACCAGGATACACTATCTACAGGAGGGACAGGGAGGGTAAAAGAGGAGGAGGAGTTGCTCTCTACATAAGAGAAGAAATCAAAGCAACAGAACAAAAGGGTAAACAGGGAGGAGAAGCACTGTGGGTCAATTTGGAGGCAGGCAATGGCACCACAATCCGCACAGGAGTTATATACAGACCCCCTCTCAGGGGGAGGAAATGGACAAGGAAATGATAGAAAGTATACTTAGAATGGCAGACAAAGGGGAGATATTGCTGATGGGTGATCTGAATATGCCAGATGTTAACTGGAGTGCAGTTGCAGCAGCCACTTCTAAGAGTGGGGTTATTCTAGATGCCCTACAGGGGGCATGCCTTGAACAACTAGTATTGGAGCCCACTCGAGGAGGGAGCAATCTTAGACCTTGTTCTCTCAAATGGAGATGAAGAGAGATCACAGATGTAGAAGTGGGTAGCCATCTGGGAACTAGCGACCATCGAACAGTATGGTTCACAATAAACACAGCAATAGAGTCAAGCCATACAAAGACAATGGTACTGGATTTTAGGAGGGCTGACTTTACCAAAATGGGTGAGTGCCTAAGGAATGCACTAGCAAATGGGCAGGAAGGAGGGGTGGAAGAACAATGGGGAATAATAAAAACTGCCATCACAGAGGTAACAAGCCTTTGTGTAAAGCAAATAAAATGAAATGAGGTAAGAAACCACTATGGTTCTCAAAGGAAGTGGCAGTGAAGGTTCAAGAGAAAAAGAAAGCATTCAGGAAGTACAAGGAATCACAGAAGGAACAGGACAGAGAACTGTATCAGTTAAAGCAAAAGGAAGCTGGAAAGGCAGTCAGAACAGCAAAGGCCCAAACCGAGGAAAAGATAGCCAACTCAGTTAAGAAGGGGGATAAAACCTTTTATAGGTACATCAGGGAGCGAAGGAAGACCAAGGGAGGGATAGTGAGGCTTAATAAAGGGGAGGGGGGTGGGCAGAGGGTGACTGTGAAAAAGGCAGAGATACTAAACAAATATTTTTGCTCAGTATTTACAAAGGAAGAGGGGGAGGTACCTAAAACAAACAGTAGAAACACTCTGGATACAGAAGTTGATACCAGCCCATTTACAGAAGAAAGGGTTCTGAAAGAGCTCTTAAAACTGAAGGTAGACAAAGCAATTGGGCTTGATGGGATTCATTCCAGAATTCTAAAAGAACTAAGGGTAGAACTAGTGACACCACTGACTACCCTCTTTAACAAATCATGGGAGGATGGGGTGGTACCTGAGGACTGGAGGAGGGCAGATGTGATTCCCCTTCACAAAAGTGGGAGCAAGGCAGAAGCAGGAAACTACAGACCTGTTAGTTTAACCTCAGTGGTAGGGAAAATGATGGAATCACTTCTGAAGGAAAGAATTGTTGAGTATCTAGAGGCCAGAGGGGCACAGGACCCAAGGCAGCATGGATTCACAGCGGGAAGGTCATGCCAGACAAATCTGATAGATTTCTTTGACTGGGTGACCAAAGTAGTTGATCAGGGAGGGCTGTGGACATGGCCTACCTAGACTTTAGCAAGGCATTTGACACAGTCCCACACAGAAGATTAATTTACAAGTTAGCCAGCCTGGGAGTGGGTCCCAAGATGACAGCCTGGGTAAAGAATTGGCTAGAGAATAGGACACAGAGAGTAATAGTAAATGGAGTCCACTCTGAAAAAAGGGGGGTTAGTAGTGGGGTACCGCAGGGTTCAGTATTAGGACCGGTCCTCTTCAATGTCTTTATAAGCGACTTTGCAGATGGACTGGAAGGAAAAGTATGCCTCTTTGCAGATGACACAAAGATATGCAACAGAGTTGATGCACAATGTGGGGTGGAAAGGCTGAGAAGGGACTTGGCAAGGTTAGAGGAATGGTCAAATGTATGGCAGCTTAGATTCAATGCTAAGAAGTGCAAGGTAATGCACCTGAGAAACAAAAACCCTGGGGAAGAGTACACAATGGGGGTGAGATACTAACAACAACAAAAATGGAAAGGGACCTGGGGGTAGTCATATCAGATGACCTAAAGGTGGGCAAGCAATGTGAGAGGGCAGCAAGGAGGGCTGGGGGATACTGGGATGCATAGGGAGAGGCATCACCAGTAGAAAACAAGAAGTTATTATCCCTCTGTACAGACAGCTGGTGAGACCACATCTGGAGTACTGCGTGCAGTTCTGGAGACCCAATCTCTGCAAGACATAGGATGGAAGCTGTCCAGAGGAGGCAGCTAAAATGGTGCAGGGTCTGCACGGAAGACATCTGAAGAGAGACTTAGGAGCTTAATATGTATAGCCTCGAGGAAAGGAGGGAGAGGGGGACACATAGAAACTTTCAAGTACCTCAAGGGAATCAACAAAGTCCAAGAGGGTAGCATCTTTCAAAAAAAGAGGTGTGCAAGAACAAGGGGGCACAATTTGAAGATAGAAGGGGGGCGGCTCAGAGGTAATTTAAGGAAGTATTTTTTCACAGAGAGGGTTGTGGATGTATGGAACAGCCTTCCAGAGGAGGTTGTGGAGTCAAAAACAGTGGTGGAATTCAAGCATGCATGGGACAGTCATAAGGCAATTCTAGGGGGTGGGAGTAGGAAGAAGTAGGCTGCTGGTTAACTAGGATCTGCAGCTTATCCATCAGGTAGGGAAATGGGCAGACTGGGTGGGCCAAACGGTCCTTATCTGCCATCAAATCTATGTTTCTATGTATGTTTCTATGCTGTTTGGAGGAAAAAATTTTGCATAACAGTCACAGATTTGTCTCCCCAAACATTCATCTTATACAAAGATAACTTTTTCCCTGGGGTCTGGGTTACTTACTATCAGAAATATATTTAAGACCTCTGTCGGATATAATTCTTCACATCAAAACTAGGATAGGGGATGCCACAATAACAAAGAATTTAGTAAGACTATCTGAGCTCAAAAATTATAGGTGGTTTAAGGAATTAAAAATAAAATACATCAGCTAGAGCCTTACTTAATTAAATTAACTAATCTCACTCATAGGAGACTTATCGTGAGATATTGAATGGAACTTTATAAGGCAAATTACATATTATTTAGACAAAAAAGAGAAGGTGTTGCTACCCCTCTTTGTGGATGTGGATTTTCAGCTGAAGATGACCTGAAGCATGTTGTTCTGCTCTGCTCTAGGATGAGACCTATAGAGGCAAATGGTTCTGTAAGATTCTTTCTGACACTGACCTCCCTTCTGTTGTTAATCTTTTTATTTAGATATAAAAAGACACATACAAGCATACACAAAAAGAAATATCCACCATATAGAAACAGAGAATTTGACAGCAGATAATGATGATGAAAACTTTATTTTTATACAGGAAATTCTAATCATTAGGATTATACAATCCTGTTCACAAGATAGTCCTGTTTATATTTCACTCAGTTACATCTAAACATATAATATATAACAATACTCACATAAAGACAAAACATAAACAGTACACAACTTTTCAAATATCCAACAATACATTAAGACTCAAATTCAAATGAAGAAAAAAATACAAAACATAAACATATATCCCATACATATTCATGTGCAACAACATTCTATTTTATAAGATTTCAAATTTCATTTTTAAAAATCGTGTGGTCTTCTAAAGATCTTATTGGAGGGTAAGATATTCCATACTTTAGCTGCCTGACATAAAATGGAACCATTACCGTATTTATTGTAAATTCTAATGGGACAAACTCTATGTCTATGCACAGATCTTAATAACTCATGCCTACCTTTACTAACTTTAGAAAAGAGTGTTTATGTAATATAATGTTCTGGGTAAAGTGTTTTAAATTTATGTATCAGTATTAACCAATTTTTTTGAACAATCGTTTCTAAAGACTGCCAATTCAGTTTTATTTGCATATTGCAATGGTGAGTTCTATATGAACACTGTAAAACATATCTAGCTATTCTATATTGCACCCTGTCCAATCTAATCAACTGATGTTTACTCGCTGTTCTGTAAATTAAATCCCCATATGTCAGGATTGGCATAATTAGCTGTTCAGCCACTTTTTTCCTATCCTTAATTTGTGAACATTTGGTAGTTCGTCTCAAAGCTCCTAATTTCTTGGTCACCTTTTTTATATTATTATTTATATGAATATCAAAAGTTAACATGGAATAGAGGCAAATGGCTCTGTAATAAGGTTCTGGATAAGGACTGCTTGGCCCACCCAGTCTGCCCATTTTGCTACCTAGTGGATAAGCTGCAGATCCTAGTTAACCAGCAGCCTACTTCTTTCAACCCCCCCAAAATTGCCTTATGACTGTCCCATGCGTGCTTGAATTCAACCACTGTTTTTGACTCTACAACCTCCTCCAGAAGGTCATTCCATGCATCCACAGCCCTCTCTGTGAAAAAATACTTCCTTACATTACCTCTGAGCTGCCCCCATCTTCAAATTGTGTCCCCTTGTTCTTGCACACCTCTTTTTTTTTGAAAGATGCTACCCTCTTGGACTTTGTTGATTCCCTTGAGGTACTTGAAAGTTTCTATCATGTCCCCCCTCTCCCTCCTTTCCTCGAGGCTATACATATTAAGCTCCTTTAGTCTCTCTTCATATGTCTTCTGGTGCAGACCCTGCACCATTTTAGTTGCCCTCCTCTGGACAGCTTCCATCTTGTCTATGTCCTTGCGGAGATTGGGTCTCCAGAACTACACACAGTACTCCAGATGGGGTCTCACCAGCTGTCTGTACAGAGTGATAACAACTTCCTGTTTTCTACTGGTGATGCCTCTCCCTATGCATCCCAGTATCCCCCAGCCCTCCTGCTCTCTCTCACATTGCTTGCCCACCTTTAAGTCATCTGATATGACTACCCCAGGTCCCTTTCAATTTTTGTTGTTGTTAGTATCTCACCCCATTGTGTACTCTTCCCTGGGTTTTGTTTCCCATGTGCATTATCTTGCACTTCTTAGCGTTAAATCTAAGCTGCCATATATTTGACCATTCCTCTAACCTTGTCAAGTCCCTTCTCATCCTTTCCACCCCACCTTGTGCATCAACTCTGTTGCAGATCTTTATGTCATCTGCAAAGAGACATACTTTTCCTTCCAGTCCCTCTGCAATGTCACTTATAAAGACATTGAAGAGGACCGGTCCTAATACTGAACCCTCGGCACCCCACTAATAACCCCCTTTTTCAGAGTGGACTCCATTTACTATTGCCCTCTGTGTCCTATTCTCCAGCCAATTCTTTACCCAGGCTATCATCTTGGGACCCTCCCAGGCTGGCTAACTTGTATATTAATCTTTTGTGTGGGATTGAGTCAAATGCCTTGCTAAAGTCTAGGTAGGCCATGTCCACAGCCCTCCTGATCTACTACTTTGGTCACCAGTCAAAGAAATCTATTAGATTCATCTGGCATGACCTTCCTGCTGTGAATCCATGCTGCCTTGGGTCCTGTGCCCCTCTGGCCTCTAGGTACTCGACAGTTATTTCCTTCAGAAGTGATTCCATCATTTTCCCAACCACTGAGGTTAAACTAACAAGTCTGTAGTTTCCTGCTTCTGCCCTGCTCCCACTTTAATGAAGAGGAATCACATCTGCCCTCCTTCAGTCCTTAGGTACCATCCCATCCTCCCATGATTTGTTTAAGAGGGTAGTCACTAGTTCTACCCTTAGTTCTTTTAGAATTCTAGAATTGTCGAAATACAAAGGAAATCATTTATCAAGCATGTGTTTTAGTGTAGACATGATGATGATACAGTTGGCCTTGATTATATCAGGGAAGATAAACAGATGAGCTATAATCATAAGACATAAAGGGTTGTAAAAAATAATGAGGTCAAAAATAGATGCTAATAACAGGCAATGGTTAGATACGTAATAACTTATATAAAGTGATACCTATAAGAATACAAACCTTGAACAGTAGTGGAGGAAGAAAAGAAGAAGAAATACAAAAAAGGTAAGAAAGAGATATAAAGGAAAAAGGGAAGGAACAAGAGTAGAAAGAAGATAAAGAGTGATATCTGTGCGCGATAATATTGAAAGACCCTAATCACAAACAGAAGGAATAAAAGCTGAATAAGTCTAAGGATTAGGGTTTGTAAAACTTAGGAATTAATGTATTTGAAATAATCCTGCCAGCACTGATCATATGTAATGAGTTGGTCATGAATAACATGTGATAAACGATCTAATGAGGCATAATGAGAAAGATTTTGTAAAATATCTGAGAAGGAGGGAACTGAAGTAGATTTACATCTCATCAATATTAAATGTTTAACCAAAAGGAAAAGTATATATAACCATCTAAAATGTACATGTGAGAGGGAGATACTGTTTGGAATAAGGATGCCCAAAAGAAATAATTTAGGATTGAAGGGTAGTTTTTGTCCTATGACTTTAGAAGCAAATGAGCAAACTTTATGCCATAATTTATTAATGGAGGCACATGACCACAAAATATGGAGCAAATCCCCATTGGTCTGATTACATCGCCAACAGTTATTATTGTTTAGTAAACCCATACATTGAAGGATGGAGGGGGTTCTGTACCACAAATGTAGAAACTTAATTTGTATTAAACAGCTATGAGTATTCTTAAATAAATTGTGTGCAAAAAAACAGTGTTTGCTCCATTGTGAATCAGAAATATTGTAGTGAAGAAGGTTGCTCCATTTAATTTTGACTGAAATGGATTGATCATAGAGATTATCAATAATGTCTTTATAAATGGAGCTATTTAGTTTTTCTGTAAGTTTTACCCAGTGTGAGATGTAGTGATCCAGAAATTATGTTTATGAACAAAATTTGTAATAGAGTTATAAGCAGTTTGAATTTGTAAAAACTTCCAAAAGTCCTGGTTAGGGAGTTTCCAGGACTTCCGCAAATCAGAAAATGTTCTGAGGGTAAGTGACTTCTGGTCTAGGATGTCTCCAAGAAAGAAAATGCCTTTATTCTTCCAACTGCGACAGAAAATCGGATAATTTTCCAAGGTGAGTAAAGGGTTGCCCCATAAAGGAGCATATAACCAGGGTTTGGGGTTAGATTTCAAGAATTTGTGGATTCATTTCTAATAAAAAACAGAAGATGATATAGTCAGGTGGGCTTTTAATTTAGAAGTAAGGGGGTTAAAAATAAAGGAAGTAGGAATTCCTCCAGGACACAAAGCAGATTCCATTGCAATCCAAAGAGGAGCATGAGAAGAAGGTTTCTGAAACCATTTAATGGTTTGGGCCATCTGAAAAGCCCAAAGATAGCCTTTGAACCAGGGGAGTCCGAATCCACCTTTCTTCCAGTGTAAGCAGAGTTTATTACGGCTGAACCTCGGTGGTTTCCCATCCTGTATGTAGTTACCTATTAGTCTATCAATTTTGGCAAGAAAAAGGGATGGTAAAATTAAAGGAATATTGGCGAACAGGTAAAGAATCTTGGGAGATATGGACATCTTAATGGATGCAGTTTTCCCCAGAAAGGAAAGGTTAAGAAGTTTCCATCTATCTAGAATTGTTTTTATGTTGTCGAGTAAGGGATTAAGGTTAATGTCCCATATTTTCCCTAAATTGCTGGATATTTTAATACCTAAATATGTTAAACCTTGAGGTGACCAACAAATTCCAAGAGGTAAGTTCATAAAGAGTTTACAATGGTCATTAAGGGGTAGAGTTTCTGATTTGCCATAATTTAAAGCAAGGCCTGAAATATATGTAAATTTAATAAGTAAATCAACAAGCAGAGATCCAGCCTCATTCAAATTTTCAAATAGAATTAAAAGGTCATCAACATAGGAAAGCAAGATATATTGCATGTTTCCCACAGGGATACCCTTGATACCAGCAGATTGGCGTAGGGAAGCAGTCAAGGGCTCCATGGCTAAAATGAACAATGAAAGAGACAGAGGACAGTCTTGCCTAGTTCCCTTCACCAACTGGAAATGGGGAGAGATAGTTGAATTGGTGAGCACTCTAGCTACCGGGGAATTATATAATAGTTTGATCCAAGAGCAGAAGGAATAGGGAAATCCAAAATAAGATAACACTTGATAGAGGTAGTCCCAATTTAAGGAATCAAAGGCTTTCTCAAAATCGATGGCTATAGCCGCCAATAAGTTAAGAGATTTGGCTTTATGAATTAGGTTGAATAGGGAACATAAGTGGTCAGATACGGACCCATGTTTAATAAAACCAGCTTGTGAACAGTGGGTGAGTTTGGAAATCAGAGGCTCAAGTCGAGAGGTAAGTAATTTAGCAAATGACTTCCCGTCCATATTCAACAAAGAAATTGGTCTATGATTAGCTGGATTTAAGGGGTCTTTATCTTTCTTAGGAATTAAGGTTATGATCGCTTCCGTACAAGAGGGGGGAAGTTTGCCAGTGATGGAAGCTTCTTGATAAACATTGAGAAGAAGGGGGCATAAAATATAAGATAACTTTTTATAGAAGTCAACTGAAAGTCCATCATTGCCAGGGGATTTACCAGGTTTCAAGGATGACAGGGCTATGAGAATCTCTTGCAATGAAAAGGGTTTATCTAAAAGATTAATTTCAAGTGAAGAGAGATGGAGAAGATGTAAAGTTTGGAGAAATTGTTGAATTTGTTCAGTAGATGGGGGCTTTGTATTAGAGTATAATTTTTGATAAAAGGTTCTCATAATATGGTTAATAGATGGATTATCATAGTGAGTTGTGCCTTGCTCATCTTTAAGACTTAAAATATATCGTTCCAATTGTTGTGCTTTAAGCTGGTGAGTTAGAAGTTTCCCATTTTTATTGCCATGCTCCCCAAATTTTTTTTTAAGTTTAAAAAGGGCCAGTTCAGTTTTACGGGAGATTAATTCATTAATTTTGATTCTAAGTTGAAGAATTTCAAGGTGAAGGGGTAGTCTGGACGATGTTTGTTGGAGGAGAAGTATAAGTTTTCTTTAATTTTAAGTGATTTTTCCATGTCAGCCAATTGTTGCTCACATAGTTTTTTTCTGTGGGCTGCATAGCTGATAATTTCCCCTCAGATCATAGCTTTAAGGGCTTCCCATCTAGTAGACATGGAAACTTCAGAAGAATTGCTGTGAATAAGGAAATCCTGAATATGCATTTTGATCATAGATAAAAAATCAGGATCTTTAAGAAGGAGAGGATCTAGTCACCAATAAGTAGATTTGGGTGTAGGTGGACCCCATAAGAGATGTAGTTTAACAGGCAAGTGATCCGAAATAATAACGGAAGAAATGGAAGAGTCAATGGTCTTTTCAATTATTGCAGGAGAGGTTAGTCAATAATCAGTTCTACTATATGTCTTGTGAAAGGAGGAATAAAACATATAGTCTCAGTCCCGGGGATATAGTGAACGTCATATGTCAGTTAAACCAATGTCCTGCATAAGTAATGAAAGGGCTTTTATGCTTCTGGGATGAGCTTCTGTAGTAGGATTACCTATACTGGCTTCTAAAGCTAGGTTTAGATCCCCACCAAGGATAATTGGTGTATTATCTGTATTAAGGGTTAAAATTTGTTGAGCTAAATTGTGGAAGAATTCTGGGGAGTCAATATTGGGAGCATAAACGTTAACAAGCAGAAGAGTACCAGAATTAGTATTCAATTTGACTATCGCCCATCTGCCTTCACTATCGGAGAGGGATTTTATAAAGGACCATTTAAGATTTTTATGTACCAGAATGGCAACCCCTCTTTTTTTGAGGTATAAGATGAATCATATATTTGACTGACCCAATATTTTTTAAGCCTGTGAACATCCTCTGTTAATAATTTTGTTTCTTGAAGGAAAGCAATTTGTGTTTTATATTTTTGAAGCTGAGAAAGGATTTGCTTTCACTTACAAGAAGATGTAAGTCCCTTCACATTCCATGTATATAAAAGTAAATCACTCATAGTGTTGGTAATAAAAGAAGGAAAAGAACATGGACAGTGAAGGGACATATAATTTAAACAGAGGATGGTCAGAGTGTAGGCTAATAACAACATATATACAGAAGGTGGCAGGAATAATCAAAGGGAGTTTAATCGGCACAGATATCCTTATATAGATATGATAAGTGAATATTAAAGGAAAAACATTATTTAACAATCACTATTTAACACACTATTACACTAGAAATAATTACTTCTTAGATGAATGATGAGATGTGAGTCAGGTAAACCGCTAGGCAACTCACTCACCGTACTCTTAGGCGTAGGAAATTGGAATAGACCAAAAAGGACCAGTTGAAAGCTTGTCAAAACCTAGGGTCTAAACCTTCTAATACAATATGAACGTTACCATCAATCAAAACTGATCAGAAATCACTATACTATGTTAGGCAGGGAGCCATATTAACCTCAGCATACTATAACAACAACTATATTCGTAAAAGTAAGAGAATAATACCACAGAACAATAATATGAATATTTGGTATCTATAAGAATAGTTGAAAAGCCAACTTCTTATAATTGGAAGCCTAAATTTGCCGTAAAAGAAAACCAGTAAAGCCTTAAATGTATGCAATCAGAGGAAAGGGCACTTATTTAATATAGATGTTAGAAGAAAAAAAGGTAATTACTGCATTGAACATCTTATAAGACTAACATAACGTTAGCACAGGACAGGCATTAATAAGTGAATAAATAAGAAATGGTAAGGAAATAGAAGTCCCTTACCTTAAGCCAATTCAGCACAGGGATAAATATGTGGGTTATCTGGCTCCCGATAAATCTATGTACACAGGTGGATTTATAATAAATGCTGCAACCCTTTACTCGAAAAATTGCCAGTATATGTAATATATGGGTTAGATAGGTCTATGTAATAGGCCCATCTAGCCCCACATAAAAAGGAAAATTTTATTAAGGTGTTGCCTGAAATCCTAATTAGGCTTTGTGTAGAATAGGGCATAGAAAGACAAGCATAGCATAGATATTGCAATTATGGACATCTGAAAATGGCCAGCATCTAAGGTAAATTGTGATTTTTTTTTCAAATAGAAAAATAAAAGGAGTTTGGCAAAAGAGAAGTCGGGTAATCAGATTGTTCTCAATATTATAACACAGGTAAGGGGGAAATAATGCCTTGTCCTTGGATATTTATATAGTAAAAACAATGTTAACTGGATGGGGGGGATGAGTAAGTTTAATTAGGAAATGCACCAGTATTCAAAAGCTGAAGTCATAGTATTGGGCAAAAATAAATATAAAAAGCAACAAGATTGCAAAATGCAGTAATCACCAGAAACCATGTACCAAAATATTATGAAATGGGGAGAAATGAAAAAAAGCACCAAAGTTCCACTGAGAGGATACAATATTAGGAAGAATTAGAGCCAGAGATAACATTTACAACAAACCATGATGTACAGCCTTCCGCCATCGCAACCTGCTGGAAGTGAGATATCACAAAAAGAAGGTTGCACAGGGTGAGTTGATTCAATTGGCAAAAACTGGTTTTACAGCAGACAAATTCCTGATACAACTGATCAGGAAAAAATAGAGACAACCTATAAACAGCATTATCATTACTTTATTTGCTCCAATAATTAAATTTTGGATTTGCTTTTGGATTTGGCGTTACGTCTTTTTTTTGGAGGTTCAAGAGATTTAATGGGAGAGCTAGCGACAGCATCTGCACATGAGGAATTTGCAGCTATGATGACCTGTGTAGCTGTGAGTGAATTAGAGGGAATATCATCTGTATTATGGTCCGTTACGTCCTCTTGCGATGCGTGTGCTAGAAGAGCAAACTTACTATTTAATGGTATGTCAGGATTCACAATCGAGTGAGCAATAGAGGACTGATAGGTGTTAGTAATACTTTCAGTATGGCAACAGGAGAATTTGACTGAACCAGATCCAGAATGTATTTTTTCTTTGATTCTTTCGGATTGTCTGTAAGAGGAAGCAGCTGTGGCAGAGCTGGACTGGGATTCCAGTTGCATAATTTCTCCCTCATCATCCCGTGCAGAACTTCCTTCCAGTCGTGCAGACTCCAGACTGCCTATAGGATTCACCTCAGAAATCGGTACCGTTGAGGTGGATAACGGAAATGAGATATCCAAAAAGCTAGCAAGAGCATTGGGGCATTGAAATCTTTAAACGAGGAACCTTGAAAAATGCGCATTGTGGCCGGATAGCGTAAGGCAAATTTTATGCCTCTTTGGTGCAATATCATTTTCAAAGGATTGAATGCCATTCTTTTAGAAGTTAGCTCCTTTGAGAAGTCTCTATAAATGAGGATTTTCTTATCTCACCACTTAAGTTCTCCTACTTCTCTAGCATGCCTAAGGATCAGTTTGGTATGTGCGTAATTTAGGAAGCGGGCGATGATGGGTCTGGGTCGATGATCTTGGGAAGGCTTGGGACCAAGGGTTTAGTGAGACCGCTCAATAATCAAAGGTAAGTTGGGGGGTAACTTTAACAAGGTTGGCAAAACATGGAGCAGCAAAGCAGATGTATCCCCCAATTCAGCACCTTCGGGGAAACCGAGAAAACGTAAATTGTTTCTTCTGTTTCGATTTTCAATATCATCGAGTTTGGATTGGAGAGATTTAATAGTGCGGTCTTGATCTCGAATCGTGGCCTGTAGATTATGTATGGAAGTTGCGTTTTTGATGATTGTGTTTTCATTATAGCAATTTTTTGGTGTACCGATTCAAGCATGGCAGTATTCTGGTTAGTAGCTGTTTTTAAATCGCTGATGTCAGTTAATATCTTTGAAAACATCTCTTCCACTTTTGCAAGTGTGTTGGATTGCACAAGGAAATCTGCCATAGCATTTGCTGATAAAGCATACCAATCTTAGTACTAAGATGCTCGAGTAGAGATGTAAATGCTCAAAATAACTTACAAGTTGTGTGAGGCAGGTAGTTTACAGGCTGAGATTGAAAGTTGGCATCAAAGGAAGGTCTGGGTATGAATATATGAGGTTAAATTACTGCATTCCCTCCAGAGAAGACTGATTATGCTGCCATCTTCTGTCTGGTCAGGCCACGTCCACTGACCTCCATTCTGACCTGCTAATTGTTTATTTATTCTATAATACAAATCCATTGATTTTGGAAAAATGTGTGAAATTTTTATTACTTTTATGTTTATAACTAAGACACTGTCTAAACTATGGTTCATAATTTAAGATATAGAGATGTTGAGAAGACATATAGATCTCCGTAATTATTTGTATGTAATCCATGTGGACTTGGAAAAGTTAAAATTTTTAAGAATGTAAATGAAAATGTGATATCTATACTGTATACATTTTAAATGGTTGAAATGGATTATGCCGATCAATAAAAATCTTTTGAACTTTAATAACAAGCCTCCTTCCCCTCCATTCAGTGACCTACATCCCTTAGTCATATTTAGCTTTAGCTCGATTACCCTTAAATAGGTGGAAGATTTACAACTGTGTTCTCTCTCAACATAAAAAAAACTGCTGGAGCCGACCATCTTGAACCCTCCTTCCTAAAACTAGGGTACCACTCTCTGGCACCCCCATCACTCACCTCTTCAACTTATCTCTTACTCAAGGGGCCCTTCCTTCTGATTGGAAAATTACACACATCATCCCTCTTTTTAAATCTGGTGACCCAAGTGACCTCAGTAACTACGGACCAATCTCTCTGTTGCCTGTCTTATCTAAATTACTTGAAAAGTTGGTAAATTCCAAACCAAAAGATACCAGGAAACATCAAACTTATTGAATCCCCTGCAGTCTGGCTTCAGTCCTAAACACAGTACAGAACCTGCCTTGGCTAAGGTCACAAATGACTGCAAAACCACCCTTGAAGCCAAAAAACATGTCTGTACACTCTTCCTGAACCTAAGCAAGGCTTTTGATACCATGAACCATACTTTATTACAGTGTATATTAAATAATCTTGGACTAGATAACATCGCCATGTACATGTTTATTTGCTCTCTTACAGGCAGACAACAGCAAGTTCAGGCCTGTGGTGACCTCTCCACTCTCAAAACCTTACAAAGAGGAGTTTCAAAGGGATCTGTTCTCATGCACCTACTATTTGCATTATACATCAATAATATAGATCACAACATCAATACAGCAAGTGTCCATCTTTGCATGGATGACACTGTACTCTATGTTGCTAGGCCATCCTGAGATCTTGCTTGCCTGGAGCTACAGCACAAATTCAGTACTCTACAACAAAACCTGCTTCATCTGAAATTATTGTTCAATGCCAAAAAAACTAAAACCATGATTCTCTTCCACAATCTAAAGCAAAATTTGCCAGCCCCTCTTACACTAATTCCCAAATTATAACCTTACTATGAGAACCTCTTGAAACAGTGTACAAATTTAAGTATCTTGGATTTTGGCTAGACTGTAAACTCTCCTTTGCCTTTCATATCAAGGAACTATTGAAAAAAACTATGCCAAAGACTTGAACTTTTCTTCCAAATTAAACATCTACTTACTTTTGAGGCCAAAAGATATTTGGAGCAGACAACATTCCTCTCCCTGATTGACTATGCTGACTTTATATACAGTCACTGTCCCAAAGCAACCTTATCCAAACTGGACACACTATACTACAGAGCATTACGATTCATCACTAATGCCCCATATACTACTCATCAGTGCTTCCTCTATCCTCAGCTAGGTTGGTCCTTGCTCAGCACCAGGAGGTGGCAAAATGCGTCCCTCTGGACCTACAGAGCTCTAACCAAGAAATTCCCTCCTTAAATCTCTGACATTTTTAAATGTTCTCCATGCTCCTATGCACTTAGAAAATACTCTTACCTCCTGTTCAACATTCCTAGAATAAGTTCCAGCTATGATTCCTCATCCATAAACCATGCCATACCTACCCTATGGAGCATCCTTCAGAAGATACTTAAATTTATGCAAATGGTTGGGTTGTTCACCTTCAAGTCACTGTTAAGGCGTTCACTTAGAGATAACTGCAACTTTTATTCCTAGCTTTGTCCTTATTAGAGGATCCCCATTCTGTTCCGACCTCATAGCAGTAGTTTCCTTGCATAAATGGTAATTTCCCCGGTAGCTGCCTTAGCATGTCCTTCTGCTACGATAAACCTCTTTGGGATACCATCCTAGCACTTCTGCACAGCCTAGCTGACATACCTCCATGCAGCTACTACCTCCCTTATCATATCCACTCTGGCCTCCTCCACCCTAAACACTGTTACTCCTCTTCTGTAATTTGTCTCTTCCTCTTTACTCCCCTGGCATGTCTGCCCCCACATTGCTGATTTCTTGCAGCTGATACCTCTCTCTACCCCTATCCATCTCTACTCTTCCCACCTGCTGTTATTCCCTTCTCCTTTCCTCTCCTAGCTTCTCCTTCGCTATACTTTCTGTGAATGTTTAATGTTAATCTGATTGGCAACCAACACTCCTCTGTATAAAATAGTGTTACCTTCATATAGCCTTATTATTGTCTCATGTGTCTTAGAATCCTTTGTTAGGTTATCCTGTTGTGCCATCTTGTGATTCTTGTGAGCATCATGCCTGTGATTGTGCTTTGTGTTATTGCTGTCATTCTGTAATTTGTTTCCTCCCAGGACCTCCTTGCAAATGAGTTTGCCTCAAAGGTGCTTTCCTGGTTAAATAAAAAAAATGATTGATTGACTGAATGCAACATGGATGAATGAGAGAGCATATCTGCAAGGGATACTTCAGATGACTGCAGACTGCTTTGACACTGTGCAATAATGTGTAAACTATAACTCAGCTTGCCCTTCATGTGGTATTATACATTTTTTTTGTAATTGGCTGGCCAAATAATGAGCTGGACCAGTCAGACAGAAAAACTCAAAACTTTATATTTGTCAGTTAATGTACAAAAAAAGTGTACATCAATATTAATTTCAAAGTCTGAAGGAGGCAAAGACATTCTCGAGATTAATTACACATATAGGCTGATGATTGTGGGGCTGTAGGCATATTTTTTGACATTCCAGAACTCAAGCATAGTCAAAGTCCTGCATCATTAACATAATCAGAAGACTACTTCAGTTATAAAACTAGGGAATGCATTCAGGAGAGAAGAAAGCCTTGAAAGACTAAGACCATCAGCAAAGGAAAGACACCTGGGGCTGGATTCACAAAAGTCAGAAGCAAGTTGTGACAATGGCAGCTTGCACCAGCAACCTCTGTGTCAGGGGGCCCTGTACCTGATTCAGTATTAGTCAGGGTCCCCGAGCCTGCATCCTGTGGCAGCAGTGGTATTGCCACACAGAAATGGTGCAACCACTGGGTATGCTGAAGCTGCAGGGTGGTCGGGAGGCATGCCTGTAGTGGTACCCCCCAACCCCGATCCGCCATAACATGCCATTATGTACTATACTGAATAATTCCCCGGTGATCCAGTGGGCAATCCCCCAACCCAGCCCCCGAGCCCCATACTACACAAATATGTAATATGTCAATCCCACCCATCCCCGAGCCCCAAATTGCTATGCATTAATGTTATTTAAACACCCTCCATATCCCAAGTCATTGTTATATATATTAGCCCTGGTGGTCTATTGGGCTCCTACCCCACCTGGAGGTGCCAGGCCACCTCACCCCTCCACCCATACCCAGCCAATGACTGGCACAGCCCACCTCTCACCACCATGGCCAGTTGCTGACTGAGCTCTGTATGAGCGTGTAGTGTACATAGTATGCACTCAGTGCAATGAGCTGTCATTGCACTGAGCACATACTTTGTATGGTACGCACGCCTACAGAGTTCAGTTGGCAGCTGGCTGTGAAGGTGAGAGGTGGGCTGTGCCATTTGCCGGCTGGGTATGGGTGTGGGGGGGAGTGGGTGGTTTGGCACCTCTGGGTGGGGGCCCACTAGACCACCAGGGCTACTATACATAACAATGACTTGGGATATGGAGAGTGTTTAAATACTATTCATACACGGTAATTTAAGGATTGGGGCTCAGGCTAGGGGGGCTGACATATTACATATTTTTGTAGTTTGCAGATCAGGGCTGGGTGAGCGGGGTTGCCCACTGGATCACCAGGGTCAGTACATAATGGCAGGTACTGGCTGATCGGGGCTGGGGGGGGCATCACAGAGGTGCACGGTTGGCAACCCTCCCAGATGGTGTCTAAGTACCATCATGCCTACTTTTTGATGTTCTAACGGTACTTAAATCAGTGACCTCTGGGAGGGTTCTCTGAATAGGGATTCCATGAATGTGGCAGCCTGCATCTGCCGCACCTCCCCTAGCACCATGCCAAAGCCATTTCAGTGGCGCAAGTCTGGCGCAACCCCCCCCTTCACCGCAGGCAGCATGCCCTTTGCCATGGGCTGCTTTCCTGCATAGCTCCTGGCCGCATCTTTGGATGCAAGGTGTTAGTTGCAGAACAACTGTTTGCTGCAAGCACCTTGCATCCAGAAAAGGGCTTTGTGAATCTGTCCCCTTGAGAGCCAACACCTACAGTGAAACAAATGTGATGTTTTTGACAACAGTTTTATAGTACAGAGTAGCCTCTTACCATGTTAATGGATTCACATGGGATTGAGGCCATCTAAATATGCTGAATATGACAAGAGTTTTAGAGTGCTGGGTAATCTCTGATATATCAATGAACTGACCTAGGACAGAGACTATATAAATGCATTAAATGTGATAAGAGTTTTATAGTCCAGATTAATTTCAACCCATCAGCGAATTCACCTGAGACAGAGAGTATATAAATGTGATAAGAGATTTATAGTGCAGAGAAACCCCTAACACATCAGTGAATACTTGTGAGATAGAGACCATATACATGTGCTGAATGTGACACAAATTTTATAGCGCAGGGTAACCTCTAACACACCAGTGGATCAAATGGGGCAGAGGCCATATAAATGAGCTGAATGTGATGAGTTTTATAATACAGAGTAACCTCAACACATTAGTGAATTCACATGGGGCACATATTATATAACCCACAATTCTTCTCCTCTTGGAGACTAGACCCACTTCCCCTTTAGAGACTAAGAGCAGGATTCACAAAGCCTTTTTTTGAAAGTTTCCCTCCATAACTGCTGCTGTAGACCAGAATTGCCTGCAGCTGCGGTGGTTCCAATTCACAGCCACAGCAGTTGTGGAGGGAGTTATGGCTGCTTTCAGCAGCCGTAGCCCATTCCTACAGCTGCAGCCATCTCCCTGACGACACCACCTGCAGGCAGCCATAGATCATGGAGCCAGTCATAATCTGGCTCCAGCTTTGTGAATACCCACTGCTGTGGGTAACCTGTGGATCCACAAGTCACAAGCGACTTGCGCCGTGGTTTACCTGCAGCTGCGGGTATTCCACGAGCTTCGTGAATCCTGCCCCAAGACTTTATAGCGTGAGCACAAACAACCTCAACTGTCTTTTTGCAAGAAAACCCAGTGAGGGACACCTCAGCCAGAAATACTTGGGAGGCATATATGGCTATGCTTAGGTGAGGGATAATGGGGTTCACTGCAACCAAAAGGCGAGCAAGAGAGAAGCAGTTTTTGAACCTGGAGGGGGACTTGAAAACAGCCGAATGGACATTTAAAAAATCCCCCAGTTCCAGCATGCATTCCCCCCTAGGCTGTAAGATATTGTGGTTAAGAATGGAAATAAATGATATCCTTGCCTGGAAAGCAGAGAGTGCTATTCTGAGACTGAGGGACAAATACTAGGAGGCTGGGGAGAAGGGGTGGAGGGAGTTGTGGCCTATACATTGAGAAAACAGCAGGCTGAGAGATTTATAGCAGGCCTCCAAGATGGCAATGGACATATCCAAACTAGTACTACAGGGATTAATGCTATAATGAAGTCATTTTATGGTGCCCTATACTCCCCATCCTGGCCCTAATCCCCACAGAGGTAGAAAACTTTCTGTCCTGGCTGAATCTTCTCCACCTTACAGCACTGCAGGCTGACTAACTGGGGACTCCCATCACGGAGCAAGAAGTAAGTGCGACTCTGCACACACTGAAGGCAGGTAAAGCCCCTGGGAAGATGGATTCCCAGCTGAGCTGCTGTCACTGTTCCACTGAGTCAGCTGTATACAGAGGCCCAGGACATAGGTCAGTTTCCCTCTACACTTAGGGAAGCAGTGATAGCCATCCTCCCCAAGAAGGGGAAGGATCCCACTCTTCCAGTGAGCTAAAGACTCGTATCTCTGATCAATATGGACAGCAAAGTATTTGCTAAAATATTAGCTGTCAGGCTCGGCTCTCTTTTACCCCAGCTAATCCACCCATCACAGGTGGGTTTCATCCTGAAGTAATATAGTGCAGACCACATTAGGTCTTTGATAAATATAGCTTCAGTAGCCAAACCCTTCCTCACACTGGCAGTAGCACAGGCTATAAATTTTGAAAATGCTTTAGATTCCATAGAATGGGATTATCTACAGTCAGTGCTGGCTCATATGGGGCTTGGAGGGAGATCTTTAGCCTGGACCAAAGACCTTTACATGGATCCCACTGCACAAATCTGGACTAACTCCTTTATGTCAGACCCCTTCCCCTCAGGCAGAGGAACCCGAGAAGGCTGCCTCCTATCCTCACTTCTGTTTTTTCTAGCGATGGAACCCCTGGTGGCTGCCATCAGACTGCATCCACTGATACAAGGGGTGGTGATAGGTGTTAATGCATACTCCACTCTGATGTATGTGGATAATCTTCCGGTCCTCCTAGCGGATATTAGTATGTCCATCACTCCCCTATTAGATCTGCTAGGTGACTTTGCCTATCTCTTGGGGATCAAGGTCAATCAGACCAAGATGGAGGTGATACCCCTTAATGAGATCTGTAGGAAGGGTATGGTGACCCCCTCACAGCCTAAGATGGGCACCAGATGGTATTACCTACCTTGGGATTTACTTTAGTAAAGACATTCCTTGCCTATGGGACTTGAACCTCAAACCTCTCTTAGCTGGGATCAGTACCAAATTTGCGAGATGGAAACAGCTTCAGATCACCATGGCAGGTAAGATTGCAGCAATCAAGATGATCACAGCCCCCAAACTGTTGTATGTTATCATCCACCTGGCAGTATACCTCCCCACAATGGTATATGTGTATTGACAAATGTATTGGTAACTTTATCTGGGAGGAGGAGGAGAAGAAGCCCAGGTATAGTAAGAATAAGTTAAGGGCACATAGGAAGGTTGTGGGGGTGGGGCAGAACTTATTTGGTTTGAGGGGTATACATTGTCTTACTGAACCACACAAACTCTAAAATGGCTCATCCCCCACTCCAATACATCTCTGCAATGGCTTCAGATGGAGGAAGAACAAGCTGGCACCCCCATGCTGTCCTTGATGATATATGAACTCCCTCAGGCCCCCTAAAGGCATAACCAACCATTTGATCCTTCATCAGGTACTTATCAGCAACTCACTGCAAACTAGGAACAAACCCCTGTCCCCTGAAATACACCCCCATGGGGTAACCAGTTCATACAAATAGGAGATGGATCCATCCTCTGCCCACCAATGCTAAAGAAAAGCATATCTCAGATCCAACACAGGTTGGACCCGCTGAATGGGCAAACTACAATTTCACACCCTCAAGACACAGTTTGATATCACCCAGTCTGACTTTTGGAGATACCTACAACTGAGAAGCACAGTCCAAGTGTTTCTCCACAGATATAGCCTGGGCCCTCAGCAGCATACAGGGCTGGATGGTGTTCAAATGAGAGGTAACCAGCAAGACATATTCAGACATTAGGAATCATATCCCCAGTCATTCACAAGAGTCAAAAAGGAAATGGAAGACTAATCTGAGGATGATTATCATTGACCAACAATGGCTAGACTGCTGGAAAGCAGCACATATGTTGTACCCAAACCCCAGGAGCTAGTTGATACAGAATAAAATCTTACATTATTGGTACAGGACCCCCAAGGTGCTGTACAAGGTTAAGCTTCTTCCTAATGACAGCTGTTGGAGATGTATGGCAGGTCTGGAGATCTTCTCCATATTCTATGGACCTGACCTGCTATACAACCCTTCTGGACCCAGGTCTGGACATTGGCAGAGGAAGTCACACACAAGCGCATTCCAAACACTGCAGAATTTCCAGTATCCTATCATCAGCACCCCCATCCCAGCCTCCAAAAGGAGATGTCTGTCTCTGCTGGGAATGCAGGCTGAATGATTAATGTTTAGTAAATGGAAAACCATAGATGTTCCTAACTTTTCCAAACTTTTGAACTTCCTCACAGGGATAGCATCCTTTGACAGATTTTACCAGAGAGTGGGAAACAACATGGTTATTTATTATAAGTGCTGGGCCCCCTATATGGCATACATACAGTAGACTCCAAGAAAGGTGTGGACTGAATACATCCCCTACCCATATTCCTCTTGCTAGACACCCATTAATGAACAAGGTCCTGATAGCAGGGCTCTGATACCTAATGACAGTCCCTAACCAGTAAGCTAAACTGCAGTATAGACATCACAGTGTGTGTGTGTGGTTACAATGATACTTTGTGGTCCCCATGTTCTTTTTCAGAGCAGAGGAATGGTCCATTACTCCAATCCCTCTCTCACAGTCACTTTGTGAGGATAAGTCCGGATAGCCCCTCCCCCTTTACAACCAGTAGGTCTCTGGTCTCTGCCTGGTACCTCCTAATGCATACTGTTTGTAGAAATGATCTGGCAAACATAATTGGAAGTGTTTATAAGTGTTGGTATCTGATGCTGCACAGGGCCTGACTACAGATGTATGCAGAGGTACTGCACATGGCCGATTAATCCTCTGTACAGTTGCTGTTTGTTTCTTAAGTTGGAAAATAATACAAAAATGTTCAAATAAAGTTTGAAAGCAGTGAAAACAGGACTGCAGTGCTCATAGAATCTGTGGATGTGTGTGCCCCCTCCTAAAATTATGTCCAAGTAATGCTTTCTGAATGGAGGAAGGGCTGTTGAAGCACAATTTAGTGTCTCCCTTGACTACATTTTGATTGTGTGAACCACCAAACTTTTCATGGCTTGACATTCAGATCATTGTATCAGAGTTGGGTATCATTGGTAAACATTCAGTTAGCTATAAGGATGTTAAAATACTTCTACAAGAAACAAGAATATAGTTAAAATCAGTAACACAAACTGATGGGTGGTAAACAAAGGGATCCTTAGAAAAATTTAGAAGTTGCAGTCATTGTTCTTCTTCTTGACGATGTACCTAAAAGCATACAAAGTTTTTTTCTGTTTATAGTCTCACTTCATTACTTACAGTAACTCTGTCTGAAGTCCCAAACCAGCATTTCCATAAATGAGCACCAGGTGAAAATGAACTAATACTCTGTAGAAGAACAGCCTTACTGTGCAGCTCTGGAAACACCCCCAGTACATACACAGGCCCACACTGAAGGGGGAAGATTAAACAGTGCTGTGTGGGTCTGGAAAATGCCAGCAGCACTGTACTGAGGATAGGACAGTGAGCAGAGTCCTTTCATTCATTTCTCATTTTGCCTTTTTCTAATGCTAAGGTGGCTGCACCCAGTAACTGTCCTGCACACAGCCATATGTCCTCTCCCAGCCTGATGCCTCTACATGTGGTGATCTGTGATTGCTAAATTTGCCGATCTATAGGTCAGTAGAGGCGGATGGTTGCCATTTAGAGTGGAAGGATGTTGTACTGTAAGTAGAGTACCCCAGGGAGGGTGATAGATTCATTTCTCGTTAACATATTACTGACCTGGATGGGGGCAGCAGAAGGTAGATGAAGTTTACTGGTGACAATGAAGTGGAAAAAAGAATGGACACGGTGGGGTTGGGATGCCCTACAGAAGGATGTGCACACATTAGGGGTGTGGGCCAAGAAATGGAAGATTAAATTCTTCATGGAGAAGTGCAAGGTACTATAAATATGGGGAATTTAAGTTGCACATACACCCTGACTAGCGCAATAGAACAGAGAAGTAGTGTCAGTGCCTCAGCAGGTTGGACACTCACCTTTGAGGCCAGAAAATCAGATGGCTGTGGGTTCTATCCCCACTCCAGACACTAGGGTTAAATCCTAATGCTGACACTGTAGTGCAGAGTGAGGGGGGTGCTGCACTCCTGAGGTACTGTCTTTTGGATGAGAAGTTAAACTGAGGTCCCATCTGCTTGTTCTTATGGTAGCTCTTGTAGGAGGTTAAAGATCCCATGACACTTCTCAAAAAGAGTAGGGGAATTTTATTGAAAATTGTAAATAAACATTACAGCTCTTGTATATAAATGGGCAGAAAAATAAAACACACACAATTAACAGAAATTCATCACAAATATGCATACTACAAAGGCAAAAAACCAAAAAAAGAAAAAAATCATTCTGTCATTCTACATTATTAATCCCCCATATGCTTTCAACATATTCTTCTTTTTCTTTTCCTTCCCCCTTCTTTATTTTTCCTCGTTTGGTTTGTGTATTACACCATCGGAAATCCTTTACCATTACTTCAACAGACATTCCCCATGTTTTTCCAAAGCAAACCAGATTTCTCAGGTGAGACCCTTTTCATGTCATCTGCTTTCACTTGGCCTAGGGCTGTTTCTATCTGGGCAATTATCTCCTTCGGGGTAGTATATCTGTTGCTGTACAGACTGGCATCTACTTTGCCATAAATTAAATCTGAGGATTGAAAAAACTACTCGTAACGTGCTCCTATGGAATCTCCTCCAAATTCATGAGAAATCCCCCAACGCAAGAGTCTAATAACTAATTTGTGTGAGAAATGGCCACTGCCACTTTTGTGCTAATGTTTCCCAAAATACTTTTACTTCCCTACATTCAAAAAAGAAATGATGCATTGTTTCCTCTTATTTATACATGTTTGTTTAGGACAGTACCTTTCTTGTACTGCTTCATGTTTCAAATTCCCTCTTACACATAGCCTGCCATGGCAACACAACCAGTTCATATCCCACATGTTTCTAGGTATTCTGTCCGTAAGTATTGTAAGGGCATAGGTCATTCCTGAAGGAATGCATTCTGGGAATAACAAAGGTTCTTGCTGTGCAAATATTGCTTTTTGATTTAGTTGTCTCCAACCTAATGTAAAGATCATTCTTTTGCCGAATTTCCATTGCCTAATCTTTCGTAGTGGATCACCAGCATATTCAAGAATTTTAAACTGAGACAGCAGTTTGGGGGCCAATGTTTCCCATGTATCCATATAGGGCTGCAAGGCCTTTACTGTCCATTTTTGCCATGGAGCAGTATTTGTATTTGTACAACATTTTAAAAGATTATGTATAAATATGGAATTAAAGAACACCGCTGGATTTATCATGCTTAAACCCCCTTTTACCAATAGAAAATATATTATGTTTCTTTTAACAGGGTTTAATCTGCTTCCCCACAGCATTTGAAAAAGATACTGTAGAGCCTAGTCTTCAGATGTACTTGGGGGAGGCATAAACACAACTCGGACAAAGAAATACTGTATAGGAAGCAAAATTTTGTTATAATCATAACACTTTTTAATTTCCCTAATTTCCATGTCTTCCATACTTTTACTTTAATATCAGCAAGCTCTAACCTTTTCTCCCAGTTATACTGGGCTCCGTTCTGGACATTAAACCAAATCCCCTCAAAGTTTTGGGGGGCCTTTATCAATCTTAAATCCGTCCATTTCCTGTTCTAGTTCTGTCTCTGGTTTAAAAGGAATCACTACACTTTTATTTAGATTTATCTGAGCTCCTGAAATTTCTGAAAAAAACTGAAAGATACGGAGGGTTGTCTTCCCCGCTTCCTTATTTCTGACCAGTAAACATACATCATCTGCATATGCCGTAGGTTTTTCACGTGGTATTCCAAAACCTGGTGCAAGTCTGATAACTTGATTGTCCCATTTAATTTGCTTAATTACTGGATCTAAGCAAAGGTGTAGAGTAAGGAGATTAAGGCGAACTCCTGTCTGACCCTTATTTTTAAAGAAATAATGTCTCCCAAAACACCATTCATTAGTGGCCAAAATCCTGCTCCTCACAGAGAAGGTTAACCCATTTTATCAAATTCTGGGGTATCTCATACCTTTGCAAGACTTGTATTAAATATCGATGCTCCACTTTATCAAAAGCATTAGCCTGCTGGCCTGCTGGTGCTGAGTGTTGAGGCGCTGGATGCCACACCTCGCGCTGTGCTGGTGACCCGTGTTTGGGAATGATCATGGGTCAGCAGAGGTCGGCAGGGATGGGGAAGGATTGAGCATCCAGAGAACTACTCTCCTTCCCCGGGAAGGTGGGATATCAGCTCTCGACATGCAGCTGCCCCCTGGTGGAAGCTGGGGAGCTGCTCTGCCAATGCACACAGGGGCGGGAGGAGACAGATGCCAGGAGGAGCACATACGGGAGTGTGCACACTCCATCCCTTTATGTCATTGCATGCCTCCTCCAGTTGGGGAACCACATCTGAAAAATCCTCACCGGCAGCATGATGGCTTCTCGCTGGCACTGCCATGGTCCCGTGCAAGTAATCTCTCTCCCAGGTGCATACAGGAGGTTAGAGCTCTGTCCAGAACTGGGGTGGCTGCCGGCTCAGCGGGCTAGATGGGGGGGGAGGAACCAAAGGTACAACCTCCTCCAAGCCGTGGAGTCAGAAGGAAATAAAGTTTAAAAAAAAAGCGTTGACCTGATCTACAGATACTATATACCCTTCAATGACTTAAGTCCTTCCTTTTTCAAATATCTCCCTCAGTAGAAATAAATTCTGTTGTATAGTTCTTTTGGGGATAGCACAAGTCTGTGCTATATCTATTAACACTTGAGCTCCCTTTTGCAATCTTTTACACAATTTTGGCCATGATTTTATAATCGCTATTTAAATAGCTGATCGGTCTCCAGTTTCCTAGAGAATATTTATCCCTTTTTATATATGTAACTAATAATAGCTTTTCATAGATCTTCACATCTTCCACCAATATTTAAAATATTATTGTATACTACTCCTAAAATTACATGCAATTCTTGTGCAAATCTTTTATAGATATCATTTGTTAAAGCATCTAGCCCTGGAGCTGTCCCATTTATTAATGTCTTGATAGTGTCCAAAATTTCTTCCCTAGTAATTGGGCCTTCCAGCATGCCCTTTTCCCGTTCTGAAAGCTGCGGAGTAGGTGCTGTTAGATAATCTTGTAGAGTTTTACCTTCCTGCAAGGTATTGTTAAATTCCTTCCACAAATGCTCCTGAATTGAAGATAACATTCCTAAGTCAGACCTTTCAGCCAAACATACCATCAGGTTTCTATAAGCGTAACATAAGTGTGGCTTCTTGTCTCTGTTTATATGCCATAAAGGGATCAGAAGTGGATGATTTTATTGCACTCATCTCAGCTTCCAAAGTTTTTGCTTGATTATACTGATGGGTAAACATTAGCTTCTTTATTTCAGTAATTTGTTTTGTATATTCAGTCCTATCCTTACAAGGGACTGACCTAAGTTTATATAGTTGATTCCTGTAACCCAAATATTTGAGATATTTCTCATTCAACTTTTCCTTGCCATAAGTAGTAAAAAGCAGTTTAAGGTATTTTTTGGTATCCAGACACCATTCCCAGAGAATATCATAAAAACATTGTACAGTAGTTCTAGCCCCAAAAAAGCCTACTAACTTGTATTTTCACTTCCTCATGCTCCAATACTGAATCATTTAATCTCCACCTCGTTACTTGAGAAAAACATCTTGGGGGTGCTGCTGCCATACTAAAAAGTAAAACCCCTAGAATTAAATGATGATCTGAAAATTCTGTTGGCTGTAGCCAGATGTTAAATGGCTTACAATGTTTGGATGAAAAAAGGTAATCTATTCTTGTGACGTAGGTACAGCTATGGTATGTATGTCGCTCCAGTGTCTGCTTTCAAGCTTCTGTAAGCATCTATCAAGGATGCATCCTGAACTATATTTTTCAAAGCATGGGAGTCACAGTATAATTTCTTACCCATCACACCTATAATTTTGGAATCTATACTACAATTAAAATCCCCATCCCATATGAGGTGTTGCTGAGTACACCGAAAAGGTTTTATTAGGTCAAATAGCTCTATTCTGCTCGATTTTGTCTGAGGTGCGTAGGTATTATGGAGTCTAAAGCTCAAATATCTATGTTTACAATCTAGTATTAAAGCCCTTCCAGGCAGGATATCTAATACCCTGGTTACCAAAACATTTTTTTCTAAACAGAATAGCTCTCCTGTCCGTTACATCCTTCCCAAAAGTCCAAAAAGAAGGCTCCCAAACCCAACTCCCCCTGACCTGCTCTACATCAAATAACGACTTCAGTCTGGTTTCTTATAAAAAAGTAATATCAGCTTGTACTATGTTTAAAAAATGTAGAATTGCGGTTTGCCTTTTGTAGTTTTTCATTTTCAGCCAGTGAGTCATGGAACAAATTAAAAACTATAATCCATAAACTAGAAGAAATCCATGTATCCACAAAAAAACAAATATAATAAAAAGGGCAGGTTACCTAAATGGTTAAACAATTCCATTAGAACTCAGATCAAATGGAAGAAAAACATTTTCTTAAAACTTAAATCAAGTCAGACTATGGACACATTTTCATTAAGCACAAAAAATCATTACACATTTTAAAAAACACGATTAAATGAGCCAAAATGAAAATAGAATTTAAATTAGCTCACACCAAGGATGGATATAAATCACTTTTCTCCTATCTAAACAACAAAAAGGGAAACTCTAGGAAAATAGGGCCAATTACTCATAATGATGATATTTTACAGTCAGACACAGTCACAGCAAATCTATTTAATACCTAGTTCTGTTTGTTTTTTTCAAAAAAGACACCTATGCCCCCAAGTCGATTTAAGTACAAATCCCAAATTTTCACATACTCACAATATCACATCTTCTGACATTACTCCACTTTTTAAATCATTAAAAAATCTATCATTTCAGGGCCTGATCAAATTAGTGCTAGATTCCAATTTGAAACAGCAGGAGGAATAAGTACTCCTTTAAAAATAATATTTAATAAATCTCTACAAGAAGTAGACATTTCATTGGACTGGTTAACAGCAGGAGAAAATAATCAAATCTCTACTAGAAAAAGAAATGAGAGAATTAAACATTGCAGACAATACTCAGCATGGGTTCAGATCAGGGAACTTGTACAACCAACTTATTATCTTTCTATAATAACATCAGTCAGGGCCTGGATAATAAAAAAAAACAAATGGATGTCATTTTACTTGACTACAGTTAAGCTTTTGACAAGGTCCCCCATGGGTATCTCATCAAAAAATGTGAATCACTGGGCTTTTCCAGCTGTCTAGTTAACTGGGTAAATGCATGGTTGACAAACAGTACCCAGAGGGTTGCCATAAACATAAATGACAGCTTTTCTGACCTGGGTTCAGTCACAAGTGGTGTTCCACAGGGCTCTCTGCTTGGCCCTATATTATTCAACATTTATGTAAGTGGCATGCAAATAAGTACCCAAAATTGGTTTTCTAAATTTGCTAAAGATTCTAAACTTGGGGGGATGGTGGATAATCACCATAACCTTAATTTACTTATATCAGACTTAAAAAAAACATTGAAAGATGGGTCCAAGAAAATAAAATTGAATTTAATACAGACAAGTGTGTGGTGTTGCACTTTGGGATACATAACCCCAAAAACATCTACTGTATAAATAACATCCATCTTAAAGCCACTAACAAAGAAAGGGATCTGGGCATATTGGTAAATTCCAAACTTATATCTTCTGACCATTGCTCAAAAGTGGCTAATATAGCTAATGGGCTACTTTGACAGATTAAGCGTTCCTTTGTTTCAAGATCTGAACAATGTTTGATCGCACTTTACAGGGTGTGTGTCAGACCGCTCATTGACTATGGGTCACCTTTTTGGAGCCCACATCTCAAAGGAGATATTGATAGACTAGAGAGGATCCAGAGATGGGCAACTAAGATGGTCCCTAGATTATCAGCAAACACATATCAGTCTAGGCTTCAATTAACAGGCTTAAACTCTCTTCAAAATAGAAAAATTAGAGGGGACCTTTTTCTTTATAAATTGTTAAAATCCCCAGACTTTATGAACAAATGCAGACTTACCTTTACCACCAGTCGAATTGTTCCTAGGTGCCATACTAAACAACTTATAGTCCCCAGAGCCAGGACCAGTCTTAGACAACATTTTTTCTCAATAAGGGCACCAAAACTTTGAAATACATTACTACAGGAATTGGTTGACTGTTGTAACTTTGACACATTCAAAAAGGGTCTTAATTATTGGTTAACCCAAAATCAAACAATATAAATTGCCCACACAATTGTGGAGGAAAATCTCAATGGACCTTGGCCTTCTTTTTTTCTTAAAAAACCCCAGTAAACTACAGACATTAAAGGAGGCTATGTTTTAAGTGGCCATTCTAAAAATTATAGTTATCAAAACCTAATCCTTGTCACCATGAGAAGCCATATTTTTCCTTTTCTTTTCCCCTTTTTTCCTTTTTCCCCTCCGTTTCTTTTTTGTTGTGCTTAAAGTTCTGTTGTCTTCCTCATCCATCTCAGAAATAATTTCTGACTGAGCCAAAATATCTGAGTCCAAATCAGAATCTCCCCCTTCTTGCAAAGGGGAAAAATTATTTTCCAGCGGTAAAACAAAGTCTGGTGGTTTTTGTTTTGCTGCTGCCCTGGTGACCCTCCGTGTATATACTTTTGTTTTTTTCTGCCGGGGGGGGGGGGATTATGGGCTGCTGACTATCATTTATTATCGTTTCTGGTAACCCTGTTTGCTGATCTTTTCTTCAAGTAAACTAGGGGGTCTTGAGGTGTTTCATCTGTCCCTGCCTCTGTTGGTCCTTGGGGTTGAGAGTCTTCTTCCTCCTGCTCTCTAGGCCCTTCCCTACCTTCATCATTATGTTGTGGTGTCTGGATCTCTACCTTTTCTCCCCTTTGCTTGTCTTGGGCAGACTGTGCCAGGTCATTCTGGTCCCATCCTTCTGCCTTATTTCTTCTAACCCAAGGGCACTGGTGGTAGGCATGGCCTTTCTCATCACAGAGGTTGCATTGAAGCACATTGTCACAGGTTGTACTTGGATGCCCATAACCCCCGCATAGTGAACATTTTAACATATCACATGTGTTGCTCAGGTGTGTCCTTGCCCCACATTTGTAGCAAGCACGTGGCTGACTCCCATAAAAACACACTCCTCTATCTTTTCCAAGGAAAAAAACGTTTGGCAGATGTATAATCTCCGAATTGACTTGAAATAATATAACTTTAAATTTCCACCCTCCCATCCACAAACTTCTGTATGAATGATTGCTTCTGGTGGACTCAGAATATCACACCTGTTCTGTAACCAATGATAAATATCACTGACACTTATCCCCTCATTTCTAAACATTATCGTGATTATTCTGATAGCTGGTTTTGTCAGAGTGATTGCACAAAAGAGTATCCAAAGAGGGATTTGTTTTAGACTACTATATTTTAGGCAAAATTTTTCCAGGCCACCATTAGTTTTAAAACTAATGTCAAGTGTGTCTTCTCCTGACACATGTATGAGGGCATAAATCTCTGCAGGTCTAAAATGCATAGAACCCTTTAAAAGCTGTCTCGCTACATAATACCTGTCAGGGTGTTCAGCTAGGCCTCCCCTGTATGGGAGCCTTACTGCATTTCATCTTGGGGCCTTTTCCAGTTTATTCATAAATACGTCTGATAAAATAGGGCCTCTAGGAGTTTCTTCTGACCTGTTTTGTTGTCCAGTGGTTCCTTCCCTAGGATCATCCCTACAAGGGCTATTATTTCCTCTCTGTGTACCTGATTCATTGTTTAGGGCCCTCCTAGCTGCACTATTCCTTTCATGCTCCATCCTATTAAAAATTCTTACTTCTTCCCTCCTTCTCTCTACCCCACGATTCATGGTTTTATTCAAAATTTTCTGCATACAATTAGTATCATTACCAGTTTCAATGTCTATATTTTCTCATGAATCAAGTTAAGTACAATATCGTTATTACAGTCATTATTTTCCTGTGGTGCTGCACCCATCGTTCCCTGTACCTTGTCCTTTTCAGAGCTCTGACTTTGTGTTGCAGGCCTGTTTAATTTCATTAGAACGCCTTTTGTCTCTTCGTTCCAATTTTCATCCGGTATCCATTGTCCTGAATTTGTCTGTTTCCATCCTGACTTTTGCAGAGAGTTTTCCACTGACCATCCTGTCTCTACCTCTCTGTGCTGAAGTGTAAGTCCAAACTGCTGTTTTATCATTTGTGATACTGTGTCCAGTGTGGCAGGCTGAAGACGTTGAGATTGCACTCGCTCTTGTATACACACACACAGATGCAGTAGATTCGGTCTCAAGTCCTGGTAAGCCTTTTGATGTAACTATGTCAGCGCTCAGCTGAGTGCAGCCGACAGCTGATTTCCCGCTGTCATTTTGAAACTGACTAAATTGTCTCTGAGGTGTCTTATGTTTACTCACGGTTTTCCCTTCTTCCATAGTCAATGCTTGAGGTATTACTGAACAGTCTTCCACAATCATACCTTTAGTCTCCAGTTTAGAGACTAATAAAAGTACATTCTAGATGTCCTGCTCCATGTTAGTAGTAGTCTCTGGCAGTAATGCAAGTCCATACACATCCTCCGACAGCAGTATAGGATTCTGTGTACCTGGCTGGATCAAACCTTCCTTTTCTCCGACATTCATCATTCTTTCCACTGCGGTCTCTGGTTTACCAGAGGTGGGAGACGAGATCATATTCCCAGCTTCCTTAGCTTCCAGCTGCTCCTCCTCCTCCTCTCCAGCATCCGCCATCTTGGCCAACAGCCAAGATAGCAGAGGGGCCCTCTACAGACAAAGTAGGGGAATTTTTATTGAAAGATGGACATCATTACAAAGCAAAATACAACAAATATATACAAACAAAACATCAGACCAGAACAGTAAAGCAAAATAACACTCTCATAATCATACTAATATTACTTCACTATTATACTCAAAAAGACCCACCCATCACCAAAGAGAACAAACAGTAATAAATACATTAGGTCTCATAACTTACATATTATTATGCAGCCATGTTTCACAATTAACCCATAAATGTTTGACCTTTCCATTTGAATAACTCTCCATGTCTTGTTTTAGAATATGATTTAAAGATTTTTTAATTGTATGCAAAATCTCCATATTAGTCAAAACCCTCTGCTGCAGTAGCCACATAAAACAAGCTTGCCACAGAAAATATATTAAGACAACAAAAATAATGTAAATAGTATATTGATGGTAGTTACCCCAAGAACCTGGTGCAGGCCCATACATCACCTCTGCAGAAGTAAGCTGGGTAAAACAGAGTTCAGCCCATTCTACAGCAAAGTATGCCCGTCAAAGAGCCATATATGGACATTCTATAAAGAGATGTGACTGGATCTCAATGATTTGAGTACAACTGTCCCTGGACAGTATCTTTCTGATATCTGTTTGTGCTTACGATTACCCTTCACACTCAGCCTATCATAATTCCCTAACCATACCATATCCCAAACAAAGGGAGGAGTCTGAGGTTAACTAACTGATGAAGTAATGTAAATTTCTGTGAGGCAGGACATTGTAGGAAATTAACCTCCACCTGACCGCTTATGAAGACTATGTGCTTATATATAGTTATACGATCCGACGTCTGATACTGATGGGGAGTTAATTCCCATTTTATTGAGTTCTTGAGGCAGTCCACTCCATATGCTGTAAGCATGCCACCTACTTTCAATTGTCTGGAGCAGGCATGTCCAAAATTGAAGATGAGGCTGTAGCCATTGCATGACAAGGGGTTTCCAGATCTTATCCTCTGGACGTAGTACATTGTCTAAATTATAACTACCAAATAAACTAAAGAAAAAGGCAATCAGATGGACCATGCCCACTCCCCAGGAATTATTTTATATGTAAGCTCTCTTTTAATAGGATTGAACCTAGAGCCACAGAAGGCCTGAAAAAACACACTGTACAATCTGATAAATAATTTAAAAGGAGGTGGATATACTTGACCTACTGTATATACAGTAGTGTAGGAATCAAAAGAGTCTTAATCATGGCCACCTTCTTCTTGGAAAGTTGCTCACTTCTCCAACCAGCCACTAATCTATCTTCCTGTGCCAATCCAGTGGTCCAGTTCAATACGGCTAGATCCCCAGGTCCAAATTCTAATCCCCAAATATTCATGGGTTCTGTGGTGATGGAAATCCCAGAAAAAAGCCCTGAGTCAGGAATAGGAGTAGTGCCTAAAACCACCTCTCTGTTCTTAGCAATATTAATGATAGCCCCAGAAATATTAGAGACATGTTGAAGCACATCAGTCAGTGAGTCATGACATGCATCTGGTGCTAAGGTCAGCACCAAATCATCAGTATGAGCACAGACCTTAATCTGTGGGTAGTCCAGCACAGGTTTAAGGCCCCGGATAGATGCCATCTGCAACAACTGTCGAATCAAAATGTCAGTGCCAAAGGCACATAGTAAAGGGCTCAGAGGGCAACCCTGCTTGCCCCCCCCCCCACAAACCGATATGGGAGCACCCATCCATCCATTAACACAGGGGAGTATGAGAGCCCATCGGTACTTACCCTGAATCCAAGAGACAAATGTATTTGGTATCCCAAAGGCTCTTAAAACTGAAAAAATATAATCATGTGCCAGCCTATCAGAAGCCTTTTCCTGGTCCAACTCAAGTACATACTCTTGTAAATCCCCTTGTTCCCCCAAATAGAAAAGCTCCCTTAGCACAATGGGATTATCTTGTTGTTTCTTCCCTGCCACCACACAAGCTTGGACAGGGGAAATCAAGTAATCAGCAGTTATGGATAATCTTGCCAACAAAACTTTACATAGAATTTTTAAATCAGTATTCAGGAGACTTAATGCTCTCCAATTTGCAATATTTTCCTTAGGACCTTGTTTTATATAATAACACTAAGATATCATCCTACATGGAGGAAGGATACTGGGAAGTGTCTGATATAAGGAGGGATTAACCCACGACAGGGTATGGGTTTACTGAGCATTAATCCACGCCTAGGGGGGTTGGAATCACGAGACAAAGCTGAGTGATTTCAACCACCCAGGCA
Organism: Neoceratodus forsteri; assembly: GCA_016271365.2. NCBI lineage: Eukaryota > Metazoa > Chordata > Ceratodontiformes > Ceratodontidae > Neoceratodus > Neoceratodus forsteri. The sequence continues at coordinate 47,350,160 of CM057455.1, forward strand.
TGGATTAATGCTCAGTAAACCCATACCCTGGAGTGGGTTAATCCTCTTATAACATGGGCAACATTTGTTAGAGTTTTTCCTAAAGAAATCATGAAATAAAACCATGTGAACATGCAACTGTGGGTATATCAGACATTAATCCACGGTCAGGTGACCTGTTTGGTCGAATCAGAAGACAGTATTTTAGGAACCCATGTTATAGAATTAAATGAAGTTGTCAGTGCTGGGGTCAATTCATCCCGAAAAAATTTTATAAAGCCCTGCTCCAAAACCGTCTGTACCAGGAGCTGTACAGGACTTCAAACCATTAATGGCAACTTTCACCTTAGCTACAGTTATCGGTTGCATAAGGCATTTGGCATCCACTGGAGAAACCTGTGGTAAGGCCCAGTCATCCCGTAAAGTACTGGACTGCTTTATCTCTGGTTCGGTACCAAACTGACAAACCAGATGATGTTCTACCACTTTTACCAAGTGATCTGGGTCATTCACCACACGTCTCGAAGCGTCCCTCAAAGATTCTATGAATCTATGCTGCACCCTAGATTTACACTCTTTGAAGGGATCCAAGGACCCTTTCTTTAGTTGGGTACCAAAATGGAGCTCCTGTGACAGGGACTTTACCCTATCATATTGGAGGGCTGCCATCTGGGATTTAGTGTAGCAATCTGAGCATTATAGTCCAAGCTGCAACCCTCAACCTGTGAGATCAAATGCTGTAACTGTTGCCAGAGAGCAAGGTATTTATGATACTCTTTGTTGGCCACATAGAGTGCCCGATTCTGAAAAAGGGCACACCATGTGTTTTTAATATCTTCCCACCAGTCCAAAATATTATCATAGCATTCTGCCACAGATAGCCTGGTGGACCACTCCCTCCTCCATCTTTGTTGAACCACTGTATCTGTCAATAAGGACTCATTCAGTCTCCAGGAGCCCTTCTTACAATGTGGTGGACCCTCCCAAGTGAATCTTATGCTAATAGAATTGTGATCTGAGAATTCATATCCTCTTGTCTTGATCTCCTGAAGCTGTAATATTGCAGATATAAAAATGAAATCTATTTGTGTTTTAAGTGTGCCCCTAAAATATGCGTAACCACCTGAAGGGTGGTGTTGCCGGTAGGCATCCACCAAACCCGCCGTAGTAATAATCTGTTTTAGTGCAGTAGAGTCACAATATAACTTAGATGTATGAAGTTCCCTGTCAGTCTGATGTAAACCATAGCTAAAGACCCCTATCCAAATAATAAGTCTTGAAGAATGTAAGTATGCCTGAATTTCCCTGAATAAGGCTACCCTGTTTGCTTTGGCTTGTGGTGCAAAGGTGACAATAATATGAAAGTGCTCAAACAGATATGCAATATCTAACAACAGAGCCCTGCCCGGATAGATATTCACTAGCCAGGACACCCTAAAAAGAGGGTTTGCTAGAAGTATGCCTACCCCATAGCAAGTATCCATCCCCACTGACCAGAATGAAGGGCCTAAGGACCGGAACTTTGATGCCTGTTGCAGATCAAAATGAGATTTTCATCTAGTATCTTGGATACCCACTATATCGTGTTTATTTTCTGATAAGGTGAACATAATTGCTGCACGCTTTTGCATGCTCTTAATGCTATTCTCATTAAGTGTTAAAAGGGATAAACCATACATGTAAAGGAGGGATAGGTAAAGAAAACAAAACCCAGAAAAGATCATTATGTACAGTCAGGTAAGGAGACTTTTGACAGTCTTCTGTGGCATGTTCTCTTTGCTGTGGAGTCCTCCCTGCCACCCTCTTCAGTATTAGCTGTGGAAGCATGAGAAGAAGCATCAGTTTCCTCATCCTCTGAATCCCCATCTGTGGGCTCCATAGTGAGGGCAGAACATTTGTTCCCATTCTGCCATGAGGATGCTGAAGGTCTGGAACTCTCCATAGATGACTGTTTGGAAGGTGCCTTCCTTATCCAAGGGCGTATTTTCTGTGTCACAGCTGTAAAGGGAGTATCTGTTGCAGGAGGTGGGGAAGGGGGTGACATATCAGTGCCATTATCTGTAACTGTCAGGGCAGCGTCCCTTTCCTCGGGCCTAATACCTGGGGCTGGGTCAACCCCAGAAGTCCCTTCTGGGGTGGCAACCATGGAAGGCAAAGCCTGGTTTTCTTGTCTGTCTTGTACCTCTGGGGGTGTATGCTGTAACCTAGAGCCCCTAGTGTGTTACTCAGCTACCCTTTTTGCCTGAAGAAGTTGTGCAAAGTTAATAAGGCCTTCATGGGATGGGCAGTCCTTCCTATCATGGGACACCCGGGGGCAGCGACCATAGGTATGCCCTGTTTTCTCACAGAGATTGCACTTAAATAAATTTAAGCATGTGGCAGCTGCATGTCCAAAGTCTAGGCAATGGCTACAACGAATGGAATCACATACAAAACTAATATGCGTACGGGCACCACATTTATAACATGAACGGTGCTGCCCACATAGAATAGGGAACCTCTATCCTTGCCTAAAAAGAAGGAACTGGGGAGATGCACAGGGCCTTTATTGGTAGTGTATAATTTCACCCGTATCCACCAACCCCCATCCCAAATCTGTTCACTGTCCAATGTAGGAATGGGCCTACCTAGGACCCACACCTCTGACAAAACCAAAACAGAATATCCTCCAAATTAACTCCTTCATTCTTAAACATAACCGTGATGTTTTTTACTAAAGATTTAGTCAGAGGTAAAGCAAGAAAAGGTATCCAGATTGGGTTATTTTTTTGCAAAGCATATTGTGCCCAAAACCTATCTAACCCTGAGACATTTTTAAAACTAACATCAAAGTTGAAGTTACCTATGTGAATAAGGGCAAAGATTTCAGATGAAAATAATTTAATCACACCTTTCAAGAGAACTCTGGTGATGTAGCCAATTGGAATTCCAACCCACCTTTGTATAAAAGTCATATGACATTATGTCGGGGAGCAAGTTCCCTTTTGTTGTGAAACAGGTCGGAAAGTTGAAACATAGGGTCTAAATTATTAGGGATAGATGGGTTTTCTAACTCCTCTTCAGAGGGACCTAATCTAAGAGGCTCACCCACCGAGTGTTCGCCTGCAGCCTGTTCTACTTCCTGAGGAACAATATCAAGTAAAATAGTAGCTGTATCTGAAACAGGACAAACAACATTACTGTACACAGTATTAGATAAGTTACCCCGGGGTCTGTTGGAGCTTGAGGAAGCTGGTAATTCCACATTGCTTATAGTAGCACCCTCTTGAAATTCCTCCTGCTATCTTTAAACTGTAGTGTCCCTGGGGTCAGGTATCCATTGTCCGTTCACCTCCTGCACCCAGCCTGTGTCTTCAACAGCATGCACAGGAAACCAATTTCCTGAACCAATGGCCTAGTTCCGGGGAGTCAAAAAAACTTTATTCCAGCCCATGGTGTGTTGATTTGGGGGAAAGGAAAACACCGGCCGCTCAACCATAGAAGGCCCATGCTGCCCCATCATAATAGGGCCTGTGGAAGTAGGTGGATGGCCGGCGCCCAATCTGGACTTGCTCAGTACTGCCAGGCAAGCTGGGTCTTGATTATTAGTGCAACAGGGTTCTAGGCACACTGTTTCTCCACTGTTTGTACTGCCAGCTGCACTTTTCGCCAGATGCTGTGTACCTGGCATGTTGTCTGAGGCGTCTCTGGACTAGCCATCCCACAAAGGATAGCTAAGGGTTCCCCCTACTGGCAGAATTTCCCTGGTGTCCTGGCTAAATTTCCTTCATTCACTAAAAACACCATCAGCAGCTTACAAATCTGGTTCGATTTTAGTTGGCATCCATTTGTATCTACCCCCCCCCCCCGGATGAGGCTAAAAATAGGCAAAAAATTGTCTAGTAGACTCCACGAACGTAGGGTATAGGTCAGCAGCACCCAAAAAACCAAAGGGACTCACAAGTCTCAAAAATATCACAAAGTAAATACGTTCACCCACATCCAAAACGTCAAAGGCAGCAGGATTCAGGAGAGTGCTGCTGGCTGCTTAAGGTTATACACTGCTATATGATAACATTCCAGCTTTACTATAGCTCAATAACTTTAGCTCCATTCAGAGCCAGAATGTAGAACTGAACAAAAGCCAAAGTTAGCATCCTAAAGCATATAGATATGAACTGGTGACCCACACACCCATCGAACATGCGCAGAAACAAATAGAACACATTGCATATTCACTTACACATCAACAGAATAACGTTTGTTGATATGTACAGTACGTGCATATATATGGTATGATAATAAATAAATAAACATCCCTGTGTTTCTCCTAAATATGAGTGTGAATGAGCTTGATACATCAGGCAGACCAGACCTGAGTTTGATTCTCACAACCTCCATTTGCATACTGTGTGACTCTGAGCAAGTCACTTAACTGCCCAGTGCTCCCAGATCACCCCTGAAAACAAGCATTTGTGCCTAGTGGGCCTTACCCGGTTACCAAAGACTAAAATAAAAATAAAGAAAAAAGGAACTGGGTAAGCAATCCGATCCTTCCCTTGTACAAGGTTTTTGATAGACCCCACTTGGAGTACTGCATTCTGCTGTGGCCACCTTTGCAGTATAGAAGGAAGTTTGAAGAGATCAAGAGGGTCCAGCAGAGATCCACCTAACCAGTTAGAGGTGTAGAGGGCACAAACTGGACGTACATCAATTGTTCAGTAGAGAGACAAGAATGCCAGGGAGTCATTCTCCGGTAGTGCTGTGCCATGCGGTGTCCCATTGTTCTGGAGGCTGAATATTCAATAAATGACATACTAGTGATGTTTTTTTTTTCATTAAAAGATTCATTTCAATATAAATAAATAATGGTTATAGTTTAAAAATATTTTTATTATTAGTATTTTATCAATAAAAAGACTTTTTAAAATGGTGTCTTTCCTGTCTGCTGAATTGACATTCAGAGTCGCCCTTGGTGAGTTGTCAATTTCATTGTGAACTGTTCCCCTTTGCAGTTTCCTTCGGACATCAATTGAAAGACATCTCTGAGTATAGATTTCTAATGTTTTCAGATAAATGTATTTCTTATTTACTTTATGTTTCACTTAAAAACTATATCATGCAGGGTACATGCAATGTCCCCTGAGTAAACTGCAATAAAACCTGCATTAATCTGTTTAAAAAGCAGACATCTTTTTTTACTTTTTATGGTTTTTGTTTAAAAGGTTGCCTAACTTTACAGAGCTCATATTTTTTTTTTTTTACATTTTCTTATCAGAAATTTACTTTCTCTGAGTCATGTCATCTGCTCAGTCAAATAGTAACCTGTGGCCCATTTGAACCCTTTCTCATAGCACTACCAAGTCATCATGAAATGCAAATTTAGTGCAGGAGGTGACAAGGGGGCACTATCAATTTCTTAGAAGGTAACATGATCTTGTAGTGTGACAGGAGTATCAGAGAAGATAAGCCCAACACTAACACCTAAACCTGAGCAAAACATGCGGGAAGTTCAGAGCAAAAGCAAATTTAAAATAAAGTTGGTTTGAATGGCAATCACTTTATACATAAATACATAGATGTTATAGGCTGTAACGACACTGTGGCCCATCCAGTCTGCCCTATCCCTTTTTCTAATAACTAAGGTACCCTAGATACTACAACAACAGGATTGCCATTTGCTGCTGCTGAAAGTTTTCTGACGAAACCAACTATTATTCCAATTTAATTTTATTTTTTAGGTTGACAAAAAAAATAACTTTAACAGGACAGTGTTCCAGCCAGAGGAAACCTCAGACATTAGACAGACAGCATCAGTGAGCAATCCAAATGGAACAATTGGTATGTACTCGGCTACAAAAATTCACTGTCTATCCTCTCAAATCCTGATCTGCATACTTCTATGTGCTACTTTTGATTGCATTAATGATCTGACCAAGATATAAAATCAGGTAGTTACATGTTGGATTCTCATAAGGCTCTGGAAGGGGAAAGATTCAGTTTCATTTCAGTGACTGTTGATTTTTGCTGATTTTATTGCTGCTGTTATTGTTTCTTTGCAGCTTAGTATTTTCAGTCGGAACCAGCTTGCTTCATTTGGAAAGGTATCTGTTTGGGGGATTTTGCTGGTGCAGCTGAGTGTTTCCAATTTTTTTTTGCTGGTGTATCTGATTGTCTCTGGTGATCGAGAGTGGCCTTGTGTTCCAAATGCCATCCCTGTCTCTGGTGGTCGAGAGTGGCCTTGTGTTCCAAATGCCATCCCTGCCCTTGAACCTCCACCCACCCCAGGCATTGGCGTGTGCTTCTCAATATCATCATCCACATGTAGCCACTTCTGGTCACATGGTTCAACCCCCTCAGGAGTGAAGCCCTCACCCCCTATGGCAGGGGGTCTCACACTTGAGTTGCCTGTGTCTTTGGTGCCTGGTTGCGCATGTGTCCATGGTGGCTGCCCGCGCACACACTGATGTGTCCAGGGCACTGTTGGCCTGCCCGTGTTGCCTCACAGCCATTGCTGGGTGACCATCTCCCGAGTCCTGCTTAGGTCTGTGTGCTGTACACACCCTGTCCACGCAGTGTCCCACACATTCATCCCTGTGGAATGTTAATGCCATATGTGTGGCATCCAGGACATGGTGTTGTGGGGGTGGCATAGGCATGATGAAAGCACCTGTGGCCTACCAATGTGCGTCCATCTCTGACCCATGCCATTGCTCCACATCCACCTGTCTGCATCTTTGGCATTGTTGCCATCCTGTTGAAATGTGTGCATGTTACCTGGGCACACATGTCTGCAGGTCCCACTGCTGTGCACGGTTCCCTCTGCTTTGCCATAGGGTGCCCTGCGCTCCCACATCACCTGTGGCTGTTATGGCTGCCTACAGTACTCACCTTCAGGGTCCAAAATGCTCCTGCATGGTGGTGTCCCTGTGGTGCCATCCTCTCAAGGCCAGTCTTGAGTCCCTTTGGTGTAGCGATGGGCTGCCTACCCTCATCCTGTGGCTCATTGCCCTCTGCACTGTCAATCTCAGGAACCTGGAGGACTATTCCACGATCAGTACTCATGTTGTGTAGCATGCAGCAGGCCAGAATTATGCTACAGACCTTGTCTGAGCTATACTGTGGGGCACCACCGGACCTCTCCAAGCATCTGAAACTCATCTTTAGCATGTCAAACACACCCTCAGTGGTTTTCCTTGTCACGATGTGTACCTAATTGTACCGCTCCTCAGCATCGAATGTGGGCCGCAGTATTGGGGTGAGCAACTATGGCCAGAGGAGGTAGGCGCTGTCACCTGTATGAAGGAAAGAGATATGTTAGTCTACAGTACAAATCCATGGTGGTCCCTTCTCCCATGCCCTGTGTCTGCTGCTTGTGCCTGGCAGCACAGTACACTGGACAATGGTTCCCAATTGCATACACCCGCACACACCTATGTGGCACTCTCCTAGCTGTTGTGGCCACTGTCACTGCCACCGCAGCCTGCCTGGCATCTACTGTGCATTGCACTGCTACAGTGAGAACTGTTTATACCACTTGCCCCTGTCAATATCCAATGTGACACACTGCCCGAACCCTCGCACAGTGTCTGGGGCAGCCAATGGCTGCCTGCATCCCTGTTGCCTGTGCCAGTTGCAGTTCATCACATGTACGGCCACCCTGTGTGGTACTACCTTCTGTCTACTGTCAATCATTTGGCAGGCCCCTCTCTGGCACCCTCCCGCCATCCCATGTGCCACGTATCTGAGGACCATTGTGGTAGTGCATTCATACTGGCCCACCCCTTGCACTGCATAAGGCAGTGCATTTTGCAGACATTTGGGCACCTGTGTCATTGGGGTGTGTGTCACTCACCCACAAGGTAGCCACTGGGTATCTCCCTAGTCTCAAACCAATGACACAGGGCTGACTGATGCCAGAGCTAGGCATTGTGTGCACTCCCAGGGTAGCATGTACAGAAATTTGGTGATGTGCCCTGTGGCATTGCACATCACTTGGCAATTTACAGTGTAATACCCTTCCTGTTGTTGAACACCTCCTTATCACTACCAGGTGGTGCTCTGATTGCCATGTGGGTTCAGTCAATATCCCCTGGCATGCCTGGCATTTGTGCAACCCTGTGGAAGTGCTGCATTGTTTCTGTATGCTCTGCTGCTGTGCTAGTGAATACTATGAACTCACTAGCATGGGGCAGCAGGGCAATGAGGAACTGAGTGAGGAGAAGGGATATAAAATAGGCAGGATTTGTCTAGTGCACTTACCCAGTCAACAAAAAACTAAAAAAAAAAAAAAAAAATATGACAGACTGGTGATAGTGGTGGTGTCACCCACCAGACTCTGGAAGGTGCCCATGGTGAGCAGGCACAATGCTGCTGTCTTCTTTGTCTCCACTGTCATGGCATGACTTTTGTGTGTGTGGGTGCCTGCAGGTCCTTCTGGAGCAGCTCACAGAGCTGTCTCAGAATTGCCTTATTGAGCCAGTACCAGCCCATGATACCTGTGTCAGTGAGCTGTTCAAATGTAACACAGGGCCAGTGCTGTCTCTGGTGGGCATACTGCCTATGGGCCCTTCATCGGCCAAGCTACTGTTGTGCCCATCTCCTCACATCAGCCACCACAACTGCCATGTGAAATGCTGACCCATCCACTGTCACTACACTCATTCAGGGTGCCAGAGGTAGTGTGCCCATCATTAGGGCACCAACAATGCTAAGAAGTGCAAGGTAATGCACCTGGGAAACAAAAACCCAGGGGAAGAGTACACAATGGGGGGTGAGATACTAACAACAACAAAAATGGAAAGGGACCTGGGGGTAGTCATATCAGATGACCTAAAGGTGGGCAAGCAATGTGAGAAGGCAGCAAGGAGAGCTGGGGGGATACTGGGATGCATAGGGAGAGGCATCACCAGTAGAAAACAGGAAGTTATTATCTCTCTGTACAGACAGCTGGTGAGACCCCATCTGAGTACTGTGTGCAGTTCTGGAGACCCAATCTCCATAAAGACATAGACAGGATGGAAGCTGTCCAGAGGAGGGCAACTAAAATGGTGCAGAGTCTGCACGGAGGACATATGAAGAGAGACTTAAGGAGCTTAATATGTAGCCTCGAGGAAAGGAGGGAGAGGGGGACATGATAGAAACTTTCAAGTACCTCAAGGGAATCAACAAAGTCCAAGAGGGTAGCATCTTTCAAAAAGAGGTGTGCAAGAACAAGAGGCACAATTTGAAGATAGAGAGTGCGGCTCAGAGGTAATTTAAGGAAGTATTTTTCACAGAGGTTGTGGATGCATGGAATGGCCTTCGGAGGAAGGTTGTGGAGTCAAAATCTGTGGTGGAATTCAAGCATGCATGGGATAGTCATAAGGCAATTCTGGGGGTGGGAGTAGGAAGAAGTAGGCTGCTGGTTAACTAGGATCTGCAGCTTATCCAGTAGGTAGGGAAATGGGCAGACTGGGTGGGCCAAGCGGTCCTTATCTGCCGTCAAATTCTATGTTTCTATGTTTCTATGCAACAAAGGAAATTTGCAAACTCCCCTGAGGTCTGCCCCCCACAGTTAGTATATCTAGAAGGGGTGTGTGGGGGAAACCCCCACAAAAAGGGGTGGTGGTAACGCTCCTTTGTTGGTGCCTTAATGATGGGCGCACTGCCACCAGGGCCCTGAATGGGCTGAACCTTCCATTGTTGTTGCACTGCTACAGACAACCTCTGGATGGCTTGGCAGTTTAGGCTATTTACTTTTATACCTTACAAATGGGCCTATGCTCTAATGGGCAGGAACCACACGCCAAAGGTGCAGATCCCACCTGTGGACAGGTGCACACCTGCGGCATTCACAATCGCCAGCCATCTGTCTGCACCCCCTTCCCCAGCAAATGGGTATGTGCAGGTACACATGGGGTGGCCATGGGTGGAGCTGCACACATGGGTGTTTATCCAGTGGGATGCCCATCATGGACCCCTCAGTAGATCCCTTACATGGGGGGGGTGTGTTGGCTGTGTTCCCCCATGGATGTCCACATGGCCAGCAGCCATAAAGGTGAGAGGTGTGTAGTGCTGCCAGCCGTGTCATGCCCCCGATAAGATGAGGAGGTACGGGGATGGAGGGCGGTACCACGTGGGTGTGTGTGTTTTGGGGGCTTGCAGCAGCCCACCACACCATCCAGAGTGCAGGGAGCCACAAAAGTGGGCAGAGGAGGTTCATGAGGTCCTGGGGCCAGTGCCCCATGAGTGTGTGTGTGTGGGAGGGGAGTGGCATACATGGGGACAGTGGGGGCTCATCTGGGTGCTGGGATTGGTGGCCCCAGTTGGCCAGTGGATGTGGAGGCAGTGGTCCTCTTGGTGTGGAATGAATGCATAGTGCGTATAATAATAATAATAATAACTTTATTTTTAAAGCACCTTTGAAAACAATATCAAGGGGACTTATAGGAGGATTTACCCTGGCATACTGACTACCCTGCTACCCACCCCGGTGCACATCCGTACGTAGCTTTGTACATGCCTCATAGTGCTGCTATACTCCTCAGCCCCAGCACATTGTGGCCTGCATGGGTGGTGGATCTGGTGCATGGGGGCTGTGCGTCCCCCTTTAGTGCATTCTGTGCAGGGGGTGTGATGGGTGCGGTGTGTCTTGATGCCTCTCATATGTGGCGCAGAGGTTCTCTGCACCTTCGAGCATAGGCCCATTTGTGCTGCACATATTTGGATGCATGGCAAATGCACCACTCATTTCGGTAGAATATGTGGCTACATGGCACATTCATGAGCCCACCCCCTTTTTCTGCACTGCATACATTATTTCTGCACAATTGCGCATTTGGATTTGTGTGGCGCATCTCTCAAGTTTCAATATCGCACCTCAGCACATTTTCCGGGATGTGATGTACATCTCCACTTTGTGCTAGTCACCTCTATTGAATACAGGGACCTAAGTGTTTGTTGAATGGGGTTAACCGTGTCCTCCAGATCACTTACTCACTGTTTCACTTTAATAGTTTTAATTGATAAGGTTTCTAGTTTATTCCCCCAGTTGTTTATTGATTTCGTTCGTACAGCTAATGAAGATGAAAGAGAATGGAACCCCTTTTGAACAGTAGTTTGATTTTCATCCATCAAATAGGGGAGAACATCGCAAATATATTACCTGAAGCTGAAGCTGAAATTATTTGTCTATTTCTGGTTGTGCTTTCTGATACACTATCTTGCACATTCTCAGTATCAGCAGATGCACACTTCATTTGGGGAGGGGTAGGAGCAGCATTGCTTACTTTATAGTAATACCCGTGTGCTAATGTGAATATTTATACTTTGCACTGAGTTACAAATTGCTCCTGAAATGCTCCCTGATGCAGGAACATGTGCCCATAGGTTTGATTCACCACCGTTGACTACTGGCTCAGTTCCCGGTCTCAGCATAGGTTCAGCAAAGTTAGGAGAAACTGAAGAAATGTACGGTTAGCAGGTGAGTTAAACAGAACTTCAGTGACTCTGTTTTGAAACTACAGAGTGTCTGGAATCTGATAAGAGCAGCACAGGATGGGGAAAGAAAGCTTTTTCTGCTCCCTGCAACTTACTGATTCTCGAAGCCATCATCTCAACAGACACTGTTGCTTGTTTTGACCTTAAACCCTACTGTTTATGTGTCGGTGGTTTCTCATACCTAATTGGTAAATCTGTGAACTTTGAACAATTTTTTCTCAACTGTTTTTCTTGCAAAGAGTTCTAGTTTTTTTATTGATCAAACTGCTTTTTGGAATGCTTTTTTCCTTGGTCAAACTTCAATGTTATCCCAAAAAATTATAATTAAAACATTTATAATTTTCTTTCACCAAACCATCCAAAGGCACACCCATGGCATAACAGGCTTCATAATCCCTGAAAAATGTATGGAAACATTCCATACTATCTAGGCTGTAGGTGAGAGCAAAAAATCCCCATTGTTAAGTACAGGAAAAAAAAATGTTATCTTTTTCACTTTTTTGACCCTCCATACCTTGAAAACTGTACAAAATGCCATCACAAAACTTTCCACATCTTGAGACTCTGACAGCCTGATCATACATGCCAAATTTGGTGCTAATTGGTTAAATTTATTAAGGTGCAAAAAATTGGGCTAACTTTGAACTGCCAACTCAACCCTAACTATAGATGCACTACCGCGCTACTATAATATTATTGGTGCCTATGCACTAATGGACGAAAAGTACGCATTAGAGGCATGTACCCCACCCATGCAGCTCCATGCCCACAGACAGGTATGCACAGGCCAGTATGCACTAATGCTGGCCACCTGTCTGCGGTCCCACTACCCCAGTGTGCAGGACTATGCAGGGTGGCTGGGGGTTGAGTAGAGGACCCAGACAGGCATCCAATTGGATGACCATCCTGAGTCCCAAAGTGGATCACTTATGTGGTAAGGCATGGGTCCGGCTATGTGAATAGCTACGGCATGCACCCAGACCTGTGCAGCCAGACCCTGTTGTCCAGTGGCCCCCCCAAGCTACACCCATGTGGCAAAGCACCAGCACACAAATGGATCCCCAGCAGTAGGACCCCCAACTCATCCCGTATACTGCCCCCTGCCATACATCTGTGCTCCAACTCCATGGAAGCAAGTAGCATCCTCCCAACACACATCTGTGCCCCATCCCAGTGATGACATTGGTGCTCCCCCAACACTAAGGGCTTCCCTGTTCCCTTGCTACATAGAAGTGCCACCCATCTACCCAGATCCACAATCCTTAAACCACTGCCCCTTCAGTGGTGGCCAGTGGCTTCTCAACCCCCTGCGGCACTGACAACACCACCTCCCTCTCCCCATACCTGCCTTCAGGTGCCACAGCTAGTGGCACATCTCTCTAAATACTTACGTGGCCGCTGGCCATCAAACAGATGTTTGGAGCATGCTTCCTATTATAGCAGCTTGCAACCAGCATCAGTTGAATGGCTGGCAGCCGAGGAGGTGTGTGGAGTGATGTGCTGCTGGCTGTCCATGGCCGTGGCATCGACAGACAGGTATGTGAAGAGGGGCATGGTCTTGTCAGTACTGCGTGGGGGGGGGTACACTGACCACCAATGAGGGTCAGGAGTGCTGGGATCAGGGATGGGGCTGGTGGTCTGGATATGATGTACTGGGACAGGTGGCCACAACCAGGCTTTGGTTAGGAAGTGGGAGGGGATTTTACACATATGAGGACAGGGCACAGAGCTGTGTGGGGGGTGTTTCTGCATATATGGGACTGGGGTGGGGGTCTGTTGTGTGGGAGGAGAAGCAGCCTGATGCCAGGTCTGGAGGGAGCTCTGTGTGTTGGGGGTGAGGGAAGTTTACACTGTGTCAGGACCAGCAGGGGGATCTGTGTTTTGGTGCGTAGCCTTCTACATAGGACTGTGGTGGGGTTCCATCTTGGGTGGGTTTACACCCTGCTGCCAAGTCTGGGAGAGGGTCCTGCGAGAGCAGGCCTTAAGACACACTGTGGTTATGGCAGGGTCCTTCCTGCTGTAATCTGTGCTCTCTTACAGCCCCCTGTGTGCTGCATTATGTGCCTTTGTGAATGATGCATAGTGCGGGCATGCCCCGGTCCCTCCCCCTCAGACCTCCCTGGTGTGGAACTGCCCACACAGCGGGGCACGTGGGTGCGCACCTGGCCAGTGCACCTATGGTTTATGCCACCGGGGATCTATGGGACTCTCGCTGTGTGGCATTACAGCTTATCTATGCCTATGTGCCAGGTTTCCACGGTGCATTGGCATAGTGAATAGAGCCCATAGTTAGAGCTGGTACAGCACTTCAATTTTAAATCCTCAGTTTTGCAACTTAATAACGTTGGCATTTTTCAATGAAAATAGCCCAGACTTTGGCATGAGCGGTCATTCTGCCTGTGTCTCAAGATTTTAAAAGTTTTGTGATGGTATTTTGTATGGTTTTTGAAATATAAAATAGTAAAAGACTGAAAAAAACCCCACTTTTTTCCCATAGGTTAACATGTCTTTTTTTTGCTGTCATCTGTATCCCACACAGAATGAAATTTTTGTCTGAAATTATTACAGATGGAGCAACATGCCAAGGGTATACCTTTCAGTGGTTTGGCGACAAAATGTATTACCATTTTTGAATTATAACAATTTTTGTGATAGACACAAGACAGACAGGTAAACGAAAACAGTTTGAACTGTAAATGTTCTGGTCCAGCTTAGAGAAAATACTGTTTCTGCTGTCAGCTATCTTGTTTTTCTAACAGTTTACAAAATAGTGTCGTACACAACTACTACATGGTAAGGACATCACAACACCTATATTTAGGTCTTGATACACTTAGTTCTATGTCTGTCTTAAAGTAAATGTGTAAGATTCCCCAAATGCCTTTTACAGATAGTATGCCATTGCCAGACATGCTTCAGATGGTGAAGCTGCAATTTGTTTTGCAAAAAAAATGTCAAAATCATTTTATATTATGTTTTATCAGTGTTTTGTCCTACAGTTTCCTGTGTGTGGCCACACACCCCGACAATGACAGGGAGCTGTCATTGTTTTACATACAGCAATAAGGCTATCTGGGTAATTTATAATGTTGCCTTATTCAGACGTACAGTCTCTTGAGTTGCTGGTGGTGAGCAGTAAAATGTAAATAACTGCAGCAAGGTGTTGTGGGTAAAATATAAACCTGTTTTACATTTTCCTTACTCTGAGATGCTGTCCCATATTTGTATGGTGGTATCAACAATATAAGCTTTTGTTTATTTTCACAACAATGCATTGTACATACCATATCTAGCTACAAGACATCTATACTGAGAGAAGTTGGCTCCTGTTACTTCAGTGAGCACAGAAATATAATACCCTATATACTAATTTACATAGTGAGGCATTGTGGGTACCATAACTGTGTTTCCCTGGTATGATGTTGCAGTACTGAGAACAAAAGGAGCAAGTTATGTAAATGAAGCAGAACACCAAAATAAAAGGATATTTTTCATGGAAAACAGCACTATTAGGCAGTTTGAATTGTAGGATACTGATTCACAACACCTACAGGTTCCTACTCCCATTTGCTGTGGGAACCTTCAGCATTTACTTTAAAATTAGTATATCACCATGGCAAATATGTGTTTTTTTCACTGAAAATCATGCCCCCCGTCACTCGTTAAGTAATTGCCGTTCAGTTTTTTAACTGTTTGAACTGTAAATAACCAGTTGCACTTATTAACAGATGAAGCTTTTGCTGTTTGAACAGAAAATTTGCTTGTGCAGTCTAGTGATTAGTGATGGCTATAGTCAATTTAATGGTGTTAGCACACTAGATCATGACCCGTTTGGTGATAGGAGAGCTTAGTACCTGTGATACTATAAAAAGGTACATTATTTAAAATATTTGCTGCCAGCCTCTGTGCAAACCTTTGCCCCTAGCATCATAGCTCTGCTGGCTAAATACAAATCGCAAACCTATTACGCTACATTGCCGTTGGCTCCAGTACAGTGTTAAAAGAGTCTTGTAGCATGGGAAAGAGAAAGAATTGCACCTGATTGGTGAAATTGCATCAACTGGCCATGGAATAATTCTCCAGTAATCCATGGCACAGTACCCAGCCTATCTCTCCCTCATAAGACTGCTTAGTAAGTAATGATTCCCTCTGTATAATTGTCCTGTTGTCAATGTGAAAAGATAGCTACTTAGCCAACAAAGTTGCCCCCAAATAATGTTGCACAGACCATGAGCAGCAAGGATACTGGCACCATAATATGCTATCCACATTGACTTTCTTACATGTTCCAAAATGCATATGTAACATATTTTACCCTAACTTAAGTGTAATTGACTCTCCCCTCCATTCTCAAGCAATCCACGGTTGCCTGAAAATTAATCACTGGTAAAGTGCACCCACATTCTGTTCCCCATGTTAGTCTCCTGTCCTAAAACAGTCTTAGCCCTCAATTCATGGTCAACCAATGTCTATCAAACCAGAAAGTTTCAGTTTTCAAAATCTCCTATTTTTTTAGTTATCGGGTGGCAAAAAAGGCTGAGCATTTTCAAAACCTGAGATTTTTGCATTTTTTTACACCCCTGTAACTTTGGCTCCCCTTAACCAATCTACATGGAATTTACAGAATCAACGGTTTCTGACACAGAAGCTGCGCTTTCTAAATTTCATGTAAATCAGCTGAAAGGGGACACAGTTATTAATGTGCAATGCTGGCTGTAAAATTCACAGATAAAAAGATGTAAGCCTCAGTGTACTACCGTCTGTAGGTTGGCAGGGGAACTGCAACAACAACTACCAGATCTCAAATCTCCTCTGCATTTAAATATATGCATTTCCCATAGTGCACAGCAGCCAAATCCCAAACATCAAACAGTAGAAAAATGAAGATGATTCCACAGTTTACAAAATGAAGTCAATCAAAATGAGCACATATTCTGAAATGTTGATCGCTACTGCATGTAATCAGTAAATGTTCACTGTTGCAGTTACAAAGAAAAATTCAGCCTGTTCAGCATGCAGTTCCTCCAAACAGGTGCAACCCTTTTTTCTTCCCCATGTTACAGATAGGAACTTAAATGTCCTCCCGGAACCCTTAAACACTGGAGTTTGCACAATTTTAAATTATGTTTCGACACTTTCACATGGGGAAGAGACACAAACAAAAAGGGAGCTGAACCCTTTCTCTTCCTCATGTCACAAGTGAATTAACCCACTCCAGAGTGTGAGTCTATCTGGAAATTAATCCACGGCTTGCTGGTTGGAACCACTCGCCTCAGCCGTGATTCAACCCCGCCAGTCATGGATTAATTCCCAATAGACCCACGCTCTGTCGTGGGTTCATCCTTAAATAGCTGCAGTTCTGAGACTGAAGGAAGTGCTTGCAGTGATGATCTGCTGGAAGACACAAAACACAGAAACCGCAGGGCTGAATTTCATTAGAAAGGTTTAGCTTCACATCCATAGTTAAGCTTCAGGAGACAAATTCCTGCAGCCATTAAAAAAACAACAACCTAAAGTTCTTTCCATCAGTGCATGTTACAGGACCGTTTGATAATTTAAAAAGTGAAAAAAGAAAAAAAAAAATACAGACCGCCCTCTTCCACTAGAGAAGCTACATCCATCTGCCAACTGAAATACTGTAGCATGAAGAACCATTGAGGCCAAAGTACAGGGAGGTCAAGTTACTTGCTTAAGGTCATACAGAGTAACTGGCTGTGCTGGGATTTGAACCTGGGTTTCCTGCTTTCTAAGTGTGGGCTCAAACCACAAGACTACTCTGCATCCTTATTTCTTTGAAGAATAATTTACAAAAAAAGTTCAACTCAAGCACAGGGACTCTAGAAAGTGAGTCGGGTCAGCACCAACACGTAAATGAAAAATGGATCATAGCCTCCACTTACTTCATTAAAGGAGAAGTCTTGTAAAAATGTTAATTAAGAGGCTATCTGTTCAGTACTTGGATTTTCTGTTACCTTATGTTGTCTTCTCACATATGAGTTTGAGCTCTCCACTTATACTCCGGTACCAAAAACGTACTTTCACTCGTAAAACTAGCATTTTGTGCCTCTCTACATTTGTTGCCCGCACCATCTTTAGACTTGCGCGTGCGCATTTGTGTGCTTTCCATTCTCGTACTACGTCATCACCGCAATAGCGTGTGCCAACTCACGTTCATGCGGCATTGGCTTCAGTGACAGCGCATAGGTAAGCGTGTCACCCTAATAATGAATGCATGCATAATATTTAATAATAAAAAACATCATACACAGTGCTTAATGCTGTTTCAGCTGGAGCTTACACATGAGTTTTCAAATGGTCTATTATTGGATTTCGATCTTTTTTCAGGTGCAGCTGTCAGCACTCCAATTGTTGCTTAGGCTGATGTGTTGCTATAGCACTGCTGCAGGGGCACATCACCGATAAATAAATTGTTTGTAAATCATTGTCATCTGTTTATTTTGTTGTGTGTAATTATGAGGGAGTGTCTATCTGTTATATTTTATTACTGTTGCAGCCTAAACCACATTATTCCCCGACAGCACTCTGTTTACTGACATGCCATTTTCCCCCTTAGCCAGTAAATGTAGTTAGAAAGCATATTTCAATGTTGTAATAGGTCAGTCTACCACCTATATTTACCACTGCCACATCTCCTCTTGCAATCGCATGGTACACTACTGCATACAAAACAAATGATGCATTGAGAACTGTATGTTGTAACATTCTCATCAAAAAAAAACTTATCTGCCTGTCACAGCTGAGTGACAGCTGTATAAAAAAAAGCATTATGCACTGTTACCCCTATCTTATTCAGGCTTCTGTTTTTTCATTTATTCTAAATTCAAAATGGTAAGGTGAGTCAGCTCTGATTACAGTCTGAGCATATCAATGCACCCTTGCTCACCTGCAGGCATCATACCCTAATTTGTGCAACGCTTTATTAATTTTGTATGTTTTGTATGTTTCTGACTCAGTATGGCCCATTTCAATCGTACATCTGATCAACCCCATGCTCCATCACACTACTTGTCCCTCAGGTGAAGTTACAGTCTGCTGTGCTGGTTCAAGTCAGGAACATCGTCAGACAAAACATCGTGCAAAAAACATCGCAGGCATATCATCGCTGACTGCAATGTCGGCTAACCATCACAACACTGGCCAGTACTGCACAGGCAGTTGATATAAAACTCTGGTGACAGGAGGGTCCCCCATCCCACTGGCTGACCATCTGCCTCAGTAACTGTAACAGTAGCCCTCCCTGGTGTGATGTCCGCCCCCCTCGCTATCACCGATTGCTGACAGCAATGTACCACTGTACAATGAAATGCAGACTAACCCTGGTGTCTAGTGGACCCCACCCTCCCACTCCTAGGGGCAGACCCCCCCCCCGAAGAGGCGCGGATGATCAGCACAAGCGTCTACGTGCACATTCATTCTGCTTAGTTGGGTGACCAGCCATGGCAGTGAGCAGAGGGCTGTGCTGGTGGTCTACTCGTCCGTCGGGAGGAAGAGTGGGGTCACATGAACGCCGATATTGCATGTGTCATTGTGCATCCAATACAGTGATGTCAGCGATTAGCGACAGTGGGGAGGAGGAGGAGACTGGACAGCACACCAGGGAGGGCTACCATTATTATTCACATATTGCTTCAAAGCACACTTATTCTTAGCCTCAGGATAGTGCTCTGGTGCATGTGTGTGACAATAAAAACATTCCCCACATGCCTGATGGGAACCAAAGTACAGTGCGTGTATTGTGTGTGGGACAGAATTGACTGCGTCACATAGGCTCGGTTGTTGCGGTGATGATGTCAGAGGAAACACTTTGGGACAGCAAAATGGAGGAGAAACGACCAGCAGACTATTTTTATACAAAAAAAAGCTTTAGAAAGCACGATTTTGACGGGAAACGTGGTCGGGAGACTGGGAGAGGCTAATGAACAGATCACCAGCTGCAAGTGAGTAAACTCACACTGTAAATGGTGCAAGACTTCTCCTTTAATTGATACATTTCCCTGTCGTGCTCCTTCTGTGATGCCTTATACTTTTTGAATGCAGCCTTTTTCTGCTTAACCTTCCCTGCCACCTGTTTTAAGGACCATAATGGTTTTTTACTCTGCTTTGTTTTCTTTATCTGTTTCACACAAAGGGTTGTTGCCTTTATGATGGCAGTTTTGATTTTTCTCCATTGTTCTTCCACCCTTCCTTTTTGGCCATTTGCTAGTGTATTCCTCAGGTACTCACCCATTTTGCCAAAGTCAGCCCTTCTAAAGTCCAGTATGCTTGTTTTTGTATGGCTTGTCTCCATGGTTGTGCTTATTGTGAAGCACACTGTGCAGTGGTCACTTGTTCCCAGATGTCTACTGACTTCTAAATTTGTGATCCTCTTTCCATTTGAGAGTACCAGGTCTAGTATTGCTTCCTCCTGAGTGGGTTCCAACACTAACTGTTAAGGCCTGCCCCCTGCAGGGCATTGAGAATGACCCTGCTCTTGGATGTGGCTGCAGTGCATGTCATCCAGTTAACATCTGGCATATTCAGTCCCCCATCAACAGTATCTTCCCTTTTTCAGCCATTTTGAGAATGTCCTCTATCATTTTCTTGTCCATTTCCTCCCCTTGAGATGGTGGTCTGTATACAACCACTGTGCAAATTGTGATGCCATTCCCTGTCTCCAAGGTGACCCAGAGTGCCTCTTGTCCTCCCCCTTTACTTTTCAGTTCTGTAGCTTTGATCCCTTTCCCTTCTACCAGCTTATAACGGAGAACACTAGAACGGTAACCACTCAGTCTGGTACGCTTATTGACTGGATTCTCACAAATAGACCTGAACATGTGACCAAGGCAGGTGCCTAGCCGATGCAATAACCGATCACTCTCCCATTTTTTGTCAATGGTACATGGGTCCTCCACCTTCTCCTCCACTCCACCTGGTCACCTTTACCAACTTTGCCCATATGGACATAAACGCCTTCCTCCATGACGTATCCAACATTGACTGGTGAAACCCACCATGCAGAAAAAGTCGAAGATGCCCTAAGAGTTTTCCTGACAATGTTCAGTGAAGTACAGAATAGTCATGCACCGAAAGTGAAAAGAAGAGTCAGAGGAAAGCAAACTAGATGGCTCCAAGAAGATTTACTCCTTCAGCTACGGCATAGGGACAAACTCTGGAAGCACTACAAAAGCACTGGCCTATCCAGAGACCTCACAATATACAAACAGCACAGAAATTCCTGCAAAAACAGATAAGGCTTGCAAGAAGTAGGTACTACAGAACCTACTATCTAGCTCAGCCCATGACCCTCAGATTTGGGCCCATATTAAGACCTTCCTTGGTACCCCTCAATCTATTACCCCCTCTGAGATGGTCTCGGCCGGTACCCTGCAATGACTCCTTCACCATAGCAAATGCTTTCAACAAAATGTTCTCGGATCTCTCACCCTACAACTCTACACTGCCACTGGCTCCAATCACATCTCAGCCCTCTGCTGATAGCGAACGAGCTGACCTTTCAGCCTCTCCATCCAGGGCTCAAACAACCCAGTCTTTCTACTTCAAAGCCATAACCAGCTCTCAAGTTTTAAATCTGCTAAGAACTATCTCTGACAACACCAACCCTGGGTCTGACTCTCTTGAACCCCGCCTTTTAAAAACTGCTGCACATCTCATTGCTGAACCACTGGCTAAGATTTTCACACTGTCCCTCTCCAGTGGTACAGTCCCTGATCCTGGAAAACTGCCAGAATTACTCCCATCTTCAAGAAAGGGAACAGAAATGAGATCTCAAACTACAGGCCAATAGCTATTCTCTCAGTCCTAAGTAAAATCTTAGAAAAGCTTGTAGCAACCCAAACCCTCGACTACTTAGAATCTACAAATCTGCTCTGTGATGCTCAACATGGTTTCAGGAAGAACCATAGCACTTCTACAGCCCTAGCCAAACTCACATCAGATACTCTCTCAAACATGGATGATGGTCGGCTAACAGGTGCTGTCTTCATTGACCTTACCAAGGCCTTTGACCTTGTGGATCACTCCTTACTCCTGACCACCCTTCAGTCTATAGGTTTCTCTTCTACCGTTATCAGCTGGTTCAGGAGCTATTTAACCGACAGAACCTATGCTGTAAAATTCAATTCTGCAATTTCTGACAGCACCACAATCAATATTGGAGTACCCCAAGGTTCAATACTTGGCCATCTTCTCTTTTCCCTGTTCATAACCAGCATACCAAGCAATGTCTCATCCTGCTCCTCTCTTCTCTATGCAGATGACCTGGTCATCTATGCCAGCTCGCATAATATTGACTACCTAAACTTGTCTCTGACCACAGCCTACAACAATATACAAAGCTGGCTAAGCTCTCATCGATTTATCCTTAACTCAAGCAAAACAAAAGCTATGCTCCTGGGCACCGCCCCAAAACTTAGATCCTGCACCTCCCCCTTGAAAATACTAGACCAAAATGGGATCTCTCTTGAGGTCGTCACCTCATTTTGCTATCTTGGAATTTTGCTTGACCAATCTGTGGACCTCAACCTTCACATCCAAACAACCTGCAAAACTGTAAATTGTAAGCTGGGGGCAGCCTACAGAACCAGCTATATGTTAACGCCATCAGCCAAGTTAGCCATCACCAGGGGGATCCTTTTACCAACCCTAACCTACTGTGCTCCCATCCTGACTACTGCCCATAAATCAGCTTTGCAAAAATGGGACGTCACCTATAACAACATATGTCGGTATGCTTCCAAGGCCCCTCGACTCAAACATCATTGTCAACTGTATAGTGACCTTGGCTGGCTCTCCCCCACTGCTACCAGACTATACTATCTTGGCTGTCTATGTGACTCCATTATCAGACTGGACACGCCTGCATCACTGGCTGAGCTACTTCATCCCATTACCCCAATCTGTGAATTGAGATAGTCTGACAAATCACTATTGAGAGTTCCCCGTTGTCACACCTCCAAAGGAACTGGGGCTTTCGGGCCTGCTGCCCCCCAGATGTGGAACATGCTGCCACAGGACCGTGAAACACCTCATCGCACTACCTTTTCAAACGAGGGCTACGGCACTACCTAGCTACCTCTGACCAATGTACCTGCTTTGACCCTACCTGACAGTACCTTTGAAAGCCAGCCCTACAATCCACCCATTCCCTACCTTTTCTGCTGTCCCCCCTTCCCTCTTGCTCACCCACTTTCCTTTTGCCTTCTCTCCCCTACCTGTTTGTACACCTTATCTACTTGTAGATCTTGAAATGTCCCTAACTAGAACTGCTCAGCTTGTTACATACTGTACTAAACAATGCCATATTAATGAACTGTTCAGTGCCGTCTTATGCAGAATAAGCCCTCACTGTTATTTGTAACTGCTATTCTATGTGCTGTTTACTGACCGAACTATGCTGTTTTATGTTTTACCCAATCTTGTCTTAACTTGAATATGGCCTCACTGTTTTTCACAGCCAGTCAGATGTGATAGCTGAGTAATGGTACAACTAGGGGCTTCGCCTCTTTTCCTGCCCCCCTCGCGTATTACTCCCCCTGGGATACCCGTGGACTGGGGCTGCCCGCCGCACTCATGCCCGGCAACAGAACCATGAGCCTGGCTGCTTGTCGCTACTTGCAGCTGCTAATGCCGCTAAGGTGCCGAAAATCCCTGAGAGCCCTGTCGGGACGTAGAGCGCTCCTCCCGGCACCCAGCACCGATGTGGACCCACCTAGATAGTCTCAGGGGCCCGCCTCAAGCACCGCTTGCCAAGTAGTAACCAGAGATGACTAGGGCTACCCCTCCTTTGCATCCTAGCTGCAGGGGTCGCCCGCCGTACACACGCCCATAAACAGAACCAGGTGCCTGGTCACTCAAGGGTACCCTGAGCCGCTAAAGCCGTAGTTGCTGTAAAGTCCATCTAAGCCCATTTTTTGGGCTTCAGATCACTCCTCCTTGTACCTCAGTGCTGCTGGGGTACCACCTCAGTAGCCCTGGGACCCGCATTTGAATTGATTGCCTAATGACTAACAGTGTTGGTCTTCACCATGCTCCCCCCGGGAAGTCTGTTATCGGGGGCCGCCCGCCATGATCACGCCCAGGAAGTGGAACCATGAGCCCGGCCGCTTGCTAGTACCCTGAGCCGCTAAAGCCGTAGTCGCAGTGAGGTCCTTACAAGCTCATCGTAACATCAGACCGCCCCTCCTCTCCCTCTACCCTCCCTCTCCCGCTTGTTTGCACTACGTCTGCCTGGGGAACTCCGAATAACTCTGTCTTTGGACCAGTACCCTCTCTGCTTGTTATATTCTATACAGAACAATGTTGTATTTGTTTTACTTAAACTAGTGTCCTCACTGTTATCTTAGCCTCATAGCTTTGGATCCACTGTCTATACATTGTACTACCACAGTAATTGTACTGTATATGTTAAACACCCTCAGTATATATTGTCTTGTACTCTCCCGGGTCGTGCCTGAAAATAGTCACCTGCTGGCTAGTGCACTTACCCGGTTAACAAAAACTAAATAAATAAATATATAGAGCTACTCCACCTCCTCTTTTCCCCTCCCTGTCCCTTCTGTAGACTGTGTACCCTGGTATGTTGACATCCCAGTCATGGTCCCCCATGTACCATGTTTCTGTGACTGCTACAATATCCAAGTGTTTATCTTCCATCAAGGCTACTAGCTCAGGAAGCTTGTTTCCCAGACTATTGGTACTCATTGCCCTCCATTTAATGTTGGTTTTATCCTCCCCCCCATGCCTGCTCTTTTTGGCCTTGTCTATTTTTCAATTTACCCCATCCTGCCCTCTGTTGAGCACTGTACCTCAGTGTTTACCTTACTACCCGTCATGTCTCACCCCACTCCTGTTACCCACACAAATGTCCATCTTTGCCCCCACTCGCGGCGGGGCTCTTCTGTTCCAAGCTACCTCCGTATATTAGCTCAACACCTATCCTTCACCCTCCTCATTCTCACTGTGGGAAACGTTCACCCAAATCTGGGACTCTTGACCACCACATCCTCACCAGCTTCAGCTGGCACCCCCACCCTGCATCTCATCCCCTCCCAACTGCCCGGTTACCCCCTCAACAAAGGCCTCTGCCTCCTTCACCTAAATATTCATAGCCTATCACTTAAAATTGACCAGCTACAAGTTCTCGCTGCCCTACATGCCCCTGATGTCCTCATCCTCTCTAAAACTTGGCTTAACAAAAACATTCCCGACTCCTCAGTTGCAATCCCTGGTTACACGATGGCCCGCCAGGACAGGGCCATGACAGATGGCAGAGTAGCCATCTTCATAAGTTCGGACATACGCTACAAAATAATCTTATCTAAAACTGAACCTAAAGAGTACAAACTCTTACTGCTCCGGCTCACACTGCCTTTCTCGCTGCCCATATTCATTGCCCGAATCTACTGCCGACCAGGCACCCCTGCCACAACTGTTACTGACCTTCTTACACAAATCAGTTCGTGAGCACCCACCGGGGAATTATATGCTTAACCTCAACAAAACTCGGACGGATGTCGCTGCCCTCAGTTTAACCCAACTCGTCACTAAGCCCACCCACCTAAACCTTAAATCAGGTAACCACTCCTTTATTGACTGGGCTCTGACCTCCCATCCTCATAGAGTCATCCAAAAAGGCCTACTTCCTGACTCTATGAGGGATCACCATGTCATCTACCTTGTCCACAAAATCCACCATCTCAAATCCCCCCCTAAGTTCTTAGTCCAACGGTCGCTCAAATCCCTAAACCTTGCTCACGTCCTAAATGACCTTGTCCTAGCTAACTGGCTGCCCCCCCAACCTGATAGATGACACCCTACTTCAATTCAAAAACATGTTCCTTAAGATATGAGATTTCCACGCCCCGCTACGACGTACTAGGGTATGTGGTACCCACCTGTCTTGGATCTCCCAAGAGCTCACAGCTTGTTTGAACATCCGTGACTCAGCATGGCGAGCCTTCAAAGCCTCAGCCCTACTTCAGGACCTCTCCCACTACCGGTATCTGTGCAACATGTGCACTAGAGCACATCTGCTAGCTAAAGCAGAGTACTTTAGATCCTCCCTCCAATCTAACCTTAATAGCCCCTTCAAATTCTGGAAGGTCATACACTCACCCTTCTCACCCCCAGTGGCCAAGCTCTCACCTCTCCTTAGTGTAAACAACTCCACACTCTCGGATCCTATCTCAGTCACTGCTGAGTTTAACTTATATTTCTCCACCTGTGCTTCCTTGCTCCTTTCCTGCTTACCCCCCATGTCACCATCTCCACCACCTACAGGGCAAAAACTCCTCAAAATACAGGTATTTTCTCCTTCAGGGAAATCTCTCCCGATAAAGCTCTAGAAGCCCAACTAACATTAGGCCCCTCAAATGAGAATTCCCTAGATGGACTAGACCCCAAACTTCTGTTCCTCTCAGCCTCTGCATAGCCACCCCTGTTGCCTACCTCCTAAATCTGTCCTTCGCCACTGCATCTGTCCCTCTGTCCTGGAAGCACACCATTGTCATCCCTCTCCATAACGGGGGTGCCTCCTCCTCCTCCACCTCAAACTATCGGCCCATCTCCCTCCTCCCTGCTCTGGCGAAGCTGCAAGAACACTTAGGGATGGATATTCAAACTGTGCCATTCTGTGGCGCAAGCCCTTGCGCTACTCAAAAAAGTTGTGCAGGGGTGTGGCTGGAGCGATATTCAACGGAGTTGCGCTATTGAGCAACTCCTTTGAATATCGCCTCCCCGGCCACAGCCACTGTGCATGGCACAGTGGAACTTGTGCCACCACAAATGGTCAGAATGGAGCATTCAGGATGCGGTGGCGCAAGTTCCATTGCACCATGCGCAAATTTCCGATATTCAAAAGGTGACATGCAAGTGAGGCCATAAGTTATGCAAGGCGCAGGGGGGGCCATTTGCATCTACTTATGGCCCCATTTGCATGTCATTAGCATGCAGGTGCACCGATCCCCAACAACTTGCGCCTGGCGCCCTGCCAGGCAGCAGCCGTTGAGGACCGACGCCCCCTGCAGCCCAATCGCGGGCATGAAGTAAATCCCCCCCACTGGCCCGATTGCGGGCATAACAGTATCCCCCACTGGCCTGATCATGGGTCTAACAGTATTAACCCCCACTGGCCCGATTGTGGGCAAAGCGAACCCCACCCCTAACTGGCGAGTCGTGGGCAAAACAGAACCCACCCTGCCTGACTGGTCCAATCGCGGGCAAAACAGAACCCCACCCCCAGACTAGCCTGATGGCGGGCAAAACAGAACTGAACCCCACCCCCACTAGCCCGATCATGGGCAGAGCGGAGTTCAACCCCAAAGACCAATATCCCTGGTGGTCCAGTGGACGCGAACCCGATCACGGGCATTAGAGTCAAACCCCAAGGTCCAATTTCCCTGGTGATCTGGGCCCCACCCCACCACCCACGGGCCCCACCACCTCCTCCCCATCAGCTGGCGGGCGGCAGCACCCCAATTGCTGGCCGCCCTGCCGCCCGCCGACTGACTGCTCAGTAAGGCTGCATGCCCATTGGTTCAGAGCAAGAGCAGCCCATATTGTACAAGGCAGTCCAGATATGTGCCTTGTACGGTATGGGCTGCATGCCCGTGACTCTTGCTCTGAACCAGTAGGCGTGCAGCCCTACTGAGCAGACAGTCGGCGGCGGTGGAGTGGCAGGTGGGTGGGGTGTGCCGCCCACTGGCTGACGGGGGCGGGTGAGTGGGGCTCCATGGGTGGGTGGGGTGGGGCCACTAGATCACCAGGGAAATTGGACCTGGGGGTTTGACTCTAATGCCCGCGATCGGGCTTTGCGGTCCACTGGACCACCAGTGATATTGGTCTTTGAGGGGTTGAACTCCATTCTGCCCGTGATTGGGCTAGTGGGAGTGGGGTTCAGTTCTGTTTGCCCTTGATCCGGACCAGTCGGGGTGGGGTTCTGTTTGCCGCGATCGGGCCAGTCGGAGGTGGGGTTCTGTTTGCCCCACGATCGGGCCAGTCGGGGTGGGTTCTGTTTTGCCTGCGATCGGGCCAGTGGGGTGGGGTTCTGTTTTGCACGATTGGGCCAGTCGGAGGTGGGGTTCTGTTTTGCCAGCGATCTGGCCAGTCGGGGGTTAATAATGTTATTCCGCAATTGGGCAGGTGGGGGGTTCATTTCTATTTTGCCAGCGATCGGGCGGTGGGGGGTTGTTCAGTTATGTTCTGCCCATGATCGAGCTCGGGGAGTTACTGTTATGCCGTGATCGGGCTGCAGGGGGCACAGGGAAGAAGTGGAGGGTCACCCACAGGTGGCAGCTGCTGTGTTGCGCCCTGCAGTGCGGAAGCTCAGCTGTGGGTGGTCCTTGACTTACTCCTTTTTTTTTCTGCTCAAAGTTATGCAGGCGCAGGTTGGGGGTTGCGCCTGCACAACTCTGCACAGCCCAGCTGAATATCGGGCTGTGCAGTTTATGCATGGTTCCTCCCCCTCCGGTTGAGCATGCCTTCATTAGCATTGCGCTGTTGTTCAGTATGACTTGGGGGGTGCAACTGCCTCCTGCTGAATATCGCAGAATGGTGCAATTTCGGACTTGCACAGGCGCAATCCTATTGCGCATGGCGCAACCCTTTTGAATATCCAGCCCTTAGTGCTTAGCCAGCTAACCTCCTATCTCGCTGACTCAGATTTCTTCACATACACATACTACCAGTCCAGATTCAGGAAAGATCACTCCACTGCCTCCTCTTTACTAAGGCTCACTGACACCATCCAATCTGGAATGGATAGAGGTCTCATAACCTCTGCCATTTTCATCGATCTGGCCAAGGCCTTCAATACAGTCTGCCACACTCTGTTATTATCTAGCCTCTCTGACTCTGGCCTCCCCACATCTGCTACTGCCTGGTACAGTGCCTATCTTTCAGACCGCACTCAATCTGTCAGGATTGCGGTTGCCATATCCCCTCCCCAAGTCCACCAGTGTCCCCCAAGGATCGGTGCTTGGGCCTATCCTATTCTCTATTTTTCTAAACAACCTGCCCCAAACTTGTTCTGCCTCCTCGATCCACATGTATGCTGATGATACTGTCCTATTTTCTTCTGGCTCCTCCCCAGCCTCAGTTGCCTCTACCCTCCAGGCGGATTTTAACAAAGTCCAGCTCTGGTTCAGCTCTCACCAGCTCTCTCTAAATGCTAAAAAACTGTAACTATGACTTTTGGCACATCCCAACGAATAGCCAGGCTCCCCTTCCTCCCACTTTTCCACATCCTTGATGGGTCAGAGCTGGAGGACGTCACCTCCTTCCAGTATCTTGGAGTTTGGCTTGACCGCCACCTCACCTTTGCAGTCCATGCTGACTCTATACTAACAAAACTCCACCCCAAGCTTGGAGCTTTATATCGGAACTGTTCTGGCCTCCCCTATCCAGTCCGTCGTGAGCTTATCCAGAAGATGATACTTCCCTCCTTCGATTATTGTGATATTGTTTACAGTGCTGCCCACAAGTCAGTTTAATACAAACTAGATACCCTTTTTAATGCTTTCTGTCAGTTTGCTCTTGACGCTCCTCCTCACACCCACCGCTGTGAGCTATACTGCTCCCTTGGTCTCCCCTCCCTTGAGAACCACCGCCTAATACACTGTGCCAAGTTTATCTCGAAGAACTGGTTTGGTACTCTTCCAGTGTATCTGACCTCTGTACTATCTCTGCCTCTGGCACCCACCTATGCTCTGAGGTCCCTAGACTTCTGGCTTCTGTTAGTTCCCAGGTGTCAGACCCAAGCTGGCCAAGCTGCCTTCTCTCACCGCTTCCCACAACTCAGAAAATATTTCCCCTCTGAAATTCACCATTCTTCCACTATCCGCTCACTATCCAATGCCCTTGCCAACCACTGCTCAGTAAACTGCTCCTGCAGCTAACTTTCCAATCTATTCTACCTCAGACACTCCTATATTTCTTCTCCCAGTAGGCCCAATGGTGCTACTTCACTAACCACACTCAACTACTGCACTTAATCCCAACTTTTGAGCTAGCTAGCTTGCACTTACCCCTATCTCATTATATACCACAACCCAATACCTTAGCAGGATTTCCTTATTGTAACTGTTACTCTCGACTATTAGGGTATATGTTTTAATCCACACTCGCCTATTCCTGTCAAACATATGCAGCTGTATTATCTAATTATATGTTTTCAAGGTATAAAGCATGACTTCCCCATGTAATTGCTACTGTACTATAAATAAGGGTAAATTGTCATCTACGCCCAACTATTTCTGTCAAATGTTTTCAACTGTTTTGTAATTGTATGTATATATGTCAGGATCTGGACTACCCTTGTCCTCTTCCCCACCGTACCCCTCCCCCCAGGTCGCACCGGGAGACGAGCAGTTCTTGCTCAGTGTGCTTTTCCTGGTGAAACGATTTCAATAAATAAATAAACACAGTCATTTTATGGACTTTTGTCACCAAATGTTCAACATAGCCGGTTTAAGACCTCTGCTCATGAACAGTGACACTGTGATTTTCTTAATCTGTCCCGAACATTGATTTTGCAGACTGACCGTGCCACTGTGCACTACAGGTGCGAAAACATATTTTGGGCAAGATGTGGGGGGACTTAAACATGCCTGGAATGGACTGGGAGACTATGACATCCTCGGTGGCCAGGGAACAGAGGTTGTTGGATGTCTTTCAGGGTGCATTTCTAACTCAGCAGGTAGGGGAACCGACCAGGGAGGCACGGATACTGGATGTGGTCCTGGTAGACAGTGACCAGATGGGGGCCTGGAGGTAAGGGACCCATTGTCAGGGAGCGACCATGCCACAGTCTGGTTCTGCCTGGACCTAGGAGGGGTAGAAGGCTGCACAAAGACAGAGGTAATTGACTTCAGGGGAGCGGATTTCAAGGAAATGGGAAGGATCCTTAAGAAGCATTTGGATGGGACTGGGCCAGACAGGGATGTTGACAGTAGGTGGGAAATCATCTGGGGGGGGGTGCAGGATGCTACCAGCACCTGTGTAAGAGTAAGACAAAAATGTGGTAGGGCCCGTAAACCCTGTTGGTGGACCAGGGAGGTTCAGGAAGTCGTGAGGGGAAAAAAGGCGGCTTATAGGCATTTCAAGTGCTGAAGGAGTGAAAGGGATCGAGGGGAGTATGAGCTGATGGCCAGAAAGGCCACTAGGGTGGTGAGGGTGGCTATGGCAAGGAAGGAGCAGAACCTGGCATG
Source organism: Neoceratodus forsteri (assembly GCA_016271365.2). Taxonomy (NCBI): domain Eukaryota; kingdom Metazoa; phylum Chordata; order Ceratodontiformes; family Ceratodontidae; genus Neoceratodus; species Neoceratodus forsteri. The sequence goes on from CM057455.1 coordinate 47,380,822, forward strand.
GGAAATTAGGAGAGGAAACAAGGGGTTCTTTAGATGCACTGGGGAAAAATGAAGGGTGAGAGTTCTTCGCCTCAGTTTTCACCAAGGAAAATGGGGTGGGCTGTATCATACATGGGTGGAGATGGTGAAACTGAGGAGGCGGGGGGACCCTTACTGATCGGCAGGTCTGGGGAGAGGGAGGGCCATCACTGGCAGGAGGGGGAAGGCAAAGCAGGGGGATGAGGTAGCGGAGGTGGAAATCATGGCAGAGAGAGTGAGGGAAGCCCTCAGGTCCCTTAAGACAGAGAAAGCACCGGGGCCAGATAAATTACATCCTAGAGTGCTGAAGGAATGGGCAGATGTCCTGGCAAAACCCCTGGTGTAGCTTTTCAGCATCTCTCTGAGCACAGAGTAGGTACCCCAGAACTGGAAGGTGGTGCATATAGTGCCTATCCACAAGGGGGGATCAAGCGAGGTTGCAGGGAACTACAGGCCTGTCAGCCTGACATCGGTGGTGGGCAAGGTGATGGAGGGCATTGTCAAGGAGAGGCTGGGGGGGACCTGGAAAAGTTGGGATGCCTGGACGATAGACAACATGGATTCATCCTGTGGAAATTGTGTCAGACAAACCTTGTGGAGTTCTATGACTGGGTGACGAGTGCCTTGGACCTGGGTAGACCGGTGGACATCCTCTTTCTTGATTTCAGCAAGGTGTTTGACTCTGTTCCTCATGGGGACCTGTTGGATAAGCTGGGAGAAATGGGGGTGGGGAACCAGATGATCAGATGGATTGGAAATTGGCTCCAGGACTGGACCCAGAGGGTTGTGGTTGGTGGGATAGTCTCATCCCCTAGGAGGGTTATTAGTGGGGTCCCTCAGGGATTGGTCCTTTGGCCCCTCCTGTTCAACTCCTATGTCTCTGACATAAGGAAGGGTATCAGGAGTGAGATGAGTCTCTTTGTGGATGACTCAAAACTGGGGGCGGTGGTGGATGGTGAGGAGGGGAGGGTGGCCCTTCAGGGGGACCTGGAGGCTCTGGAAAGGTGGTCTAGAAAGTGGAAGCTGAGGTTCAGTGCAGGGAAATGCAAGTTACTGCACCTGGGAGCCAGAAACCTGGGCCAAGTGTACACCCTGGGGGGGGGGAGTGCTGCAAGTCTCAATGACTGAGAGGGACCTGGGGGTGGTGGTGGATGTGAAGATGAACAACTCTGAGACTTGTAGGAAGGCAGCGGCCAAGACCAACAGGATGTTGGGATGCATCGCTAGGGGGATCACCTCTAGAAGGAGGGAAGTGATACTCCCTCTGTATAACTGCTTGGTGAGGCTGCACTTCGAGTACTGCATGCAGTTTTGTAAAGCCACACTTAAAGAGGGGAATTGAGCTCCTGGAGAGGGTACAGAGGAGGGCAAGCAAAATGATCTGGGGCTTGGGAGACAGGACCTATGGGGAGAGGCTCGAAGAGCTAAATATGTACACATTGGAAGAGAGAAGGGACGGGGGGACATGATAGAGGTCTTCAGGTACATGAAGGGGTAAATAGGGAGGAACAGTCAGGGTGCTTCAAAGGAAGGAGGAGGGGGCAACTAGAGGGCATGGGTGGAAGCTGCAGGGGAAGATTCAGGGGAGAAAGGAGGAGGTGCTACTTTACTGAGAGGGTGGTGGACCCATGGAGTGTGCTGCCCAGGGGGCTGGTGGAGGCAGAGATGGTGGAGGGGTTCAAGATGGGGTAGAACAGGTACAGGGGAAGGGTTCTGGAAGCAAAGTACTGTGCAGCGAGAATATCTGGGACTGGGAAGGGAGAAGCCAGAGAGGGCGAGGGGGGGGAGCAGCAAGGTCAACTCCCAGGGTGGGGGCTGACCAAATGAGCAGACACAAAAGACCATTAGGCTTATTCTGCTGGCATTTTAGTATGTTAGTATGTGAAAAATGACAGGTGTACTGTTCATAAGGAGGTGTGGTAAAATGGCAATGTGGAAAATCTGGAGTGAAAGTATTGAAAATGCTCAAAGTTATGAGTATGCATAGGAACCGCGCAACGCACACTCATAAAACTTTCATTTTTGGGAATTTTTTCACCAGATTTTCATCATAGGGTTTTTGGGAGCCTACCTCATGAACAGTGTCACTGTGATTGTCTTAATCTGTCCTGAACATTGATTTCACACACCGACCATGCCATTGTGCGCTACATGAGCGAAAACACATATTGGGCAAGATGTGAAAAATGAAAGCTATACTGTTCATAAGAAGTTGTGGTAAAATGCCAATGTTGAAAATCTGGAGTGAAAATATTAAAAATGCTCGAACTTACGAGAGTGCATAGGCACTGCATAACGCACGCTTGTAAAACAGTCATTTTTGGGAATTTTTTCACCAGATTTTCAACGTAGGGTTTTTGGGGGCCTACCTCATGAACTGTGACATTGTCATTTCGTTAATCAGTCCCAAAAGGTGGTTCCATGCAGTGACCGTGAAATCACCTTTTGGGACCAAATAACAAAATGACGGTGACCAAGTTCATGAGGTGGGGTCCCAAGAACATCCTGTTGAAAATTTGGTGAAAAAATTACCCAAAATGGCCGAGATATGCACCAAAGTTGAAAAAAGAACCTTTTATGCCATTGTACAGCTTACCAGCATTTCTTCAGTTCACGATCGGCTTTGAAGAGTGCAGACATGTTCCCGGTCCACCTAAGATCGTCGCACTGGGCTCCAGAGGTAAGTGTGGAGTGAGGTGGGGGTGTGGGGAGGTGGGGTATGCAGAGGGTGGGCGCGGGTTGGGGAAGAGGGCAAGAGAATCAATGAGGGAATGTTTTTTCTTCTAGGTTTTTTTTTTTTTACACGGACGACGGGGGACTTTTGCCCCAGTGTGGCAGATGGAAGTTTGTTTGGGGGGGCAGTGGAGCCGAAGAGGGATTGGCACCCCCGTCTGTCATACAGTGTGCTGGGGGGAACGCATGAGCCGAGGGGGGATTGGGCACCCCCCTCGGTAAACAACAAATGGGAGGAGGTGCATTATGCTGATGGGGACTGGGCTAACCCGTTGGTAAATAAAAACAGAAACATAGACTTTGATGACAGATAAGAACCACTTGGCTCACCCAGTATGCCCATTTCCTTTCCTATTGGATAAGCTGCAGATTCTAGTTAACTGGGGAGGGAGGGAGTCATGCCAACAGGGGGATTGGGCACCCCATCGGCTTTTTTTTTTTTATTGAAATGTTTCACCAGGAAGGCACACTAAACAGTGGGAGGCAGCTTTCTGTCTGCTTCCTGGGCACTGTGAGAGGCCGACGGAGAAGCCATTGCCATGGGGACACCAGTCAGCTGTTTTGGTAGCTTGTAATGCACCAAAACAGCTGATTGTGTGGTGATGCTGCACGAATTTCCTGACATATTTAGGCATTCTCCCTAACTGCCAAAAGCAATGTGTTTCTTGCACATGCGTGCAAGCAACACAAAAAGTATTTTAGTTTGATTCAGCTCTCTAGTTCACAGCAGTCTTTTTCTACCCCCCCCGTCCCAAATTAATCCTCCTTGCTTTTTCTGATTCTCTCTTTAGGCCTCCTACGTGAGGAGCATTTCTACCTCTCCCACCAGGATTTCCAAGCCTCTTTGCAGCCAGCGCATATGGCCTTTAAAGGACTAGGCCAGGAATCAGCAGGGCTGGGTCTCAATTCTTGCAGGGAGCCGGGGACTACCAGAGAGGTTGTGAGGGCCTCTATGTCTGCCCTTCCCACCCCCCGAAAACGGCACCACATTGATCGCTCAGGGAACCAGGGACTACCAGAGAGGTCGTGAGGGCCTCTATGCCTTCCCTCCCCCGCCCCCCGAAAATGGCACCGCGTTGATCGCTCAGGGAACCAGGGACTACCTGAGAGGTCATGAGGGCCTCTATGCCTGCCCTTCCGCCCCAGCGGCACCGCGTTGATCGCTTAGGGAACGGGACTACCAGAGAGGTCGTGAGGGTTCTATGCCTGCCTCCCACCCCGAAAGCGGCACGCGTTGATCGCTCAGGGAACCGGAGACTACAGAGGGAGAAGTAGAGTGGAGGCCTCTATGCCTGCCCTCCCGCCCCACGAAACTGAACCACATTGATCGCTCAGGTAAATCAACAGGACAGAAAAAGGTACCAATTCCTTCCGACTTGCAAAACAGCCTCAAAATTGGAAGCAAACCTCATACAGGGTCTTACATGTTACATTTAAAGCTGCCCCGAGCTGCTCACAAGAAACGGGCCCTTCTGGCTGCCGCTGGCTGCTCCGTGGCTATTGCTAGCTCTGTAAGGCTAGTAAGGTGCCATTTTGTGTCAACGCAGCTGTACAGACTGTTTTTTGCAAAGTAGGATTTTAGAGTTATTGGGCTGTTACAGTTAAAACAACAGGGTGCCTTAAATGTTTTTGCCTTCATTGCCTCTATTGCGGGAGTGGGCAGCTATTGGGCTAGTATAGTTGAACCGACTTGGTGCCTTAAGTGTTACTGCCTTTACTGCTCATGCCTTAATTCATGACTTGTACCATACAAAACCTAATTCATGACTTGTACCAGTACAAAGCGTTACAGGCTTGATTCTAATATGCTTTGAATTGTTCTTAAAAAGCTGATACTGCAACTGGGATTTTAGCACTGCTCTGAACTGTAAACTTTTACAAACTACATTTGGGTAGCTTGTAAATGCACAGAGTAGGCAGGTTCCCTATAGCAGGATAAAACCCAGGGCGTTTCGAATGCCAAAGGCGATAAGAGCGCGAGGTAGATTGAAGCACCTGGTAACTCAAGCACTCTGAGGCTAAGCAGTGGGCTGCCCTCGCATAGTAATTTTCCCAAACTTTTTCCCTGCACCTCTAAATGACCTTCTACAGTAGGCCCCTTCACCCTCCCCCTCTTTTGACAGTATAAAACCCAAGCTCATTAAATCATTTTATTCTTGCAGGGAACCAGGGACTACCAGAGAGGTTGTGAGGGCCTCTATGCCTGCCCTCCCCGGCCCCTGAAAACGGCACCACATTGATCGCTCAGGTAAATCAACAGGACAGAAAAAGGAACCAATTCCTTCCGACTTGCAAAACAGCCTCAAAATTGGAAGCAAACCTCATACAGGGTCTTACGTGGTATCTTTAAAGCTGCCCACGCTGCTCACAAGAAATGGGCCCTGCTGTCTGCTGCTAGCTCTATAGACTCTGCCCAGGCTTCCCTGGCTGCCCCGCCACCACCACCACCACCCTTGGTCGGCACTGTGGCACTGTAATTTATATTTGCTAGATGGTCACGTGAGCTGCAAAATCAGCTCACTTTACCGTCTGCAAGTTACACAATCTCACCACTAGGGACTTCTGGCTGGTTTTTGAGACAAGTAACCTCTCTCACTGAAGCCTTTATTTCACAGGGTACTCAGACAAACCCCTTATTGTCTCATCTGAAATTTCCCCTATCTACTATTTGGGATACCTTTCTGTCCCTAAAGAAACCCCTTATCACCTTGACCTACGGTCGCTGCCTAATATAGCTAGCATCAATCTTTAGTTTAAACCTAACATAGACAAAATCCTGTCCCAGGATATCTCCTAAATCAGTATACCTGGGCATTGTCTATGAGTAAAACCCCTATCAGTCACTACAGTCAGTATGATGCTACCATATGAGACCCATTTAATACTAAACCTGCCTGGAACCTCACCAGAAGCTAGTGGCTGGACACTACCGTTTTACCCTAGGAGGAGGGATGGGGAGCTGACCATTACCCCTCCTTACTTAGCTCCTGATCACCTGGGCAGGACTATCCTAGCTCGAGAGGGGGATATTGAATCTAATCCTGGCCCTTTTTCTCCAAATCCCTCCCTCAACACCCCTTCTCACTCCTTATGGGCTGACGCCAAATGGCTCAAGCTTGCACATATGAATATTGGCAGTCTAAGGAAAAAAATTCCCGGACCTTGAGGCTTGGGTTACTCTCTATAAGCCTGACGTAGTAGCCCTGACAGAAACCTGGCTAAAGCCCCAGATCCTCCCCCACAAAGTTGATCTAGTGGGCTACCATACCTTCAGGAAAGACAGGGTAGGAAAAAAAGGAGGAGAGGTTATTATTTACGTCAGCACTGTCCTCCAAGCCACGGAGCTGGATGTCCCCTTCCCTAATGGCTCCTTGGCTGAAATGCTGTTTGTAAAAATACTTCTCGGCAATGCCAAACCTCTCTCCATAGGGAGTGTATACCTCCCACCTCAAACTGCTGCCTCCTCCTCCTTAGAATCCCTAACAATGCACCTGGAGGACCTCACCGGGGGGGAGGCCATACTCCTCGGAGACTTCAATCTCCACTGGCCAACATTACTCTTCTCCTCTACTAGAAACCTACTACTTGGCTCCCCACGGATGCAGATTATCGACCTCACCACAAGACTAAACCCAAAGACTGGAAATCACCCTCTAATAGATTGGATCCTAGTCTCTTGCCCGGGACGGATACTGTTGGCAGGGATTATGTCTGATGCCTTGAGTGACCACTCGCCTACCTTTTGCATCTGGTCCAACATGCCTCCAAAAATTCCCGCTAAAGTTATTGAGGAGAGGAATTACGGTAGGTTCTGTCCAGCAGATCTTTGCTCTGACCTGAGGAGAACTGACTGGGCCCCTATCCTCTCCCTGCCATTGCTGGATGTGGCTCTTGGTTATTTCACACAGACCTTCCTTTCTGCATCTAACATGCATGCCCCTGTAAAAAAGGTCAGGGTCCAAGGTAAATACCATGAATGGCTGAGCCCCTGCCTCTAACATAACATGCTCCTCCGGGACAAAGCATGGGGTACTTACAAAGCTACTGGCAACTCTACTGACTGGGAAAAGTACAGAGAGTTGAGAAATCAGTGCAAAAAATCTATGAAGCAGGCTAAATCACAATACTTAAGCAACCTCCAAACTAGACACCTATGTGACCCCAACAAATTGTGGGGCCACATAAATCTACTCATAAAGGGCTCCACAAATAGTCAAATGGACTCCATTCTGGTGGGGGACTCACTGTCCAATTCTCTGACCGTCATTGCTGAAGCCTTTTGTGGCTCTTTCTCTACCCCAAGCGTTTCTCCCCTCCCTGTCCTCCCCAGGCCTACATTGCACTCTGATGTTGCTTGGGTACACCCACGACCTCAATTCCACATAAAGTTGGTCAAACAGTCAGAAGTACTGCCTCTCCTGTGCAAAATTAACCCTTCTTCCACACTGGGACATGACCAACTTGAACCACGCCTGCTGAAGGCTGCTACTTATGCCATTGCCCATCCTGTCACTCTACTAATAAACAGATCATTGCGGGAAGGTAAAGTCTCAAAAATGTGGAAGGTGGCTACCATCGTCCCTGCCCCCAAAAGTGGTCCTCGAGACAAATTGGGAAACTATAGGCCAATCTCCCTTCTCAGTCCCATTGGGAAAATTCAGGAAAGACTGGTCTCTACCCAGCTACAGGTCTACCTTGAACAACACTTACTCATGACTGATGTGCAACATGGCTTTAGAAAGGGACATGGCACTGACACAGCTCTCATATGGCTCATGGCAGACATACTTGCCTCTATGGACCAGAGCTCCCCAACGGGTGCCCTCTTCACTGACCTATCCAAGGCATTTGACTTTCAAGCATGATCTCCTACTCACAAAACTCTGACTCCTAGGACTGGATCACCACCCAATCTCCTGGTTCATGAGCTACCTGAGTGACCATTCCCTAAAAGTCCGCTGGAAGGGCACTCAATCGGGACTTAGACCCATCACTACTGGGCTGCCTCAGGGCTCAATCCTGGGCCCCCTGCTTTTCTCACTCTTCCTCAATGATATTGCAGGAAACTGCTCACTCAGTAAGCTCATTTTGTATGCAGATTACACTGTCTTATATTGCAGTGACCCCCAACCTAGTGTCATCTCCGAAAAGCTGCAGGACAGTCTCTCAAAGCTTGAGGCCTGGTTCTCTGCAAATTCCCTCTTACTCAACGAAGATAAAACCAAAGCTGTGCTGTTTGGGTCTAGACACTTAGGCCTTGACAGAAGTCAGATGCTCCAGATCAGCACCAACCAAGGAAAAAGAGTTGATACTTTGAGCAGCTTTAAATACCTTGGAATACATCTTGACCAGGAGATGACCTACAAGTCCCACACTGACTCTGTAACCTGGGCCATCCACCAAAAACTTGGTCTCTTCTACCAGCTGGGGGACTCCTTATCCCTGGCTGCACGACGGGCAATTGCCAGCTGCAATCTTCTCCCCACCATTCTATATGGTGCTCCACTACTGCAGTTCCTCCGAGAGTCAGAATTTAACAAACTTTCCGTACTTTATAATCGAGTGTCACGGTTCGCCACAAGCTCCTCTCCTAGGAGGCATCACTGCGAGGCGCTTTAGGAACTTAATTGGCCCATTCTGCAACACAAACTCGCATACCCCGTCGCTTGCCTTACTTTCAAATTCTGTACCCTGGGTCCCCCTTCCCATCTTAGAGGACTACTCTCCCCTAAAGAACAAACCAGAACCTTGCGATCATCCACGAAACACCTACTGGACATCCCTCGGATGCGCTTCAACCAAGGCAAGCGCTTTTTCAAATTTGCTGACTCCCACCTATGGAACTCCCTTCCCTCTAGTTTGACTGACTCTCCCACCCTCAACTTGTTCAAGTCTGGACTCAAACTTTATCAACTCAATCCCAGTCTCTGTGACTGCAACCGTTAGCCCCCAAGCCTTGCTCTCATGCCTGCTGAACTGCTCTGAACCTCCCTACATCCTGTCTTTCTACCTAGCCTCATCTGTGCTGACTAGCACACTCTAACTGATGGGTGCCAGGAGTCTGAACATGAAACAGATGTCTGCTACTGTATGCTGTTTACTAATGTTTATCTACGAAATTAATGTTATAGCTGTAATTCATGACTGAAGTCTAATTGGGAGCCTGATTGTCCTATCCCTGTATGCTGTCGTAATGTTTATTTGTATACAATATGTAATTACTGTACATATTGCCTATAAATGTCTCTTTATGTAACTAATTCCGGGTCGCCCCTGAAAAGGGGACGTCTGGTCTCAGTGGACTTACCCAGTTACCAAACTCCAAATAAATAAATAAATAAATTCACCCTGTTCTCCTGCTAGTATCTTAGTGGAGAGGGGGTCCTGAGTGAAGGTTGTATAGGTGCCTTCCCAGAGTTGTACACAATTTGTCTCATTTCTGATGGTCTGAAGGTGGCAACGCAGTGTGACAAGTCAATGGGGAAGGCTGGCAGAATGCTGGGTTGCATAGGAAAGTGAATCACCAGAAGGAAGATGGAGGTAATAAACCCCCTGTACAGATTGCTGGTGACACCACATCTCGAGAACTGTGAACAGTACTGATACCCCACCTCCAAAAGGACATAGAGAGGATGGAGGCAGTAAAAAGGAAGGCAACCAAAATGCACATGGGCTGCATCAAAAGCCCTATGGAGAGAGGCTCAAGGTATTAAATATGTACTCCGTGGAGGAGAGGTGGGAACGGGAGGATATGATAGAAACATTCAAATACCTCACAGGTAAGAATAAGGTACCAGAGGGAAATATATTCCACAGAAAAAGATTATTGAGGACTAGGGGCCACACTATGAAGATAGAAGGGGGAGGCTTAGAGGTAATGTGAGGAAGTACTTCTTCACAGAGAAGGTGGTGAAAATATGAAACAAACTCCCAGCAGAAGTGGTGGGGCAGAAATGGTTACATGATTCATGAAAGCATGGGATAAAAAAGAGGGATATCCGAGATAAGTTGGGGGGAGCCCGAAGACAAAATAGGGTCTCCGGCGTCACCATAGGTAGAGTAAATAGCACAGGCTGGGTGTGCCAGGAGGTCCTTAAATACTGACAGAATCTTTGTTGTCTATGTAAATCTTCTGTTTGGTCATTGGATCAGGATTTACACATACCTTACCTGGAGGTTGTCATTTTAGCAGCTGCATGGCCTATGGGGTTTGGTTTTAAAGTGTTTTAGTTTGTTTAAAGTGCACCACCACCACCAGCTAACCTGTGGCAATACCAACAAGCCTGCCTCATTTCCACAGCTAGGCACCCAGTGAAGCACCCAGAGCTCTGGAGAATTATTTTAAGGGTAAACACCAGTATCAGTGGGGTGAGGCTGGTGCCCCCCAGTACAGGTGAGCAGGAGTAATGACTGCTTTAAAAATGGGAGTAATCACAGGATTGTAAATGACTGTGTGGGCTCAGTTTGGTGGGGTGGGCACTGTCTGCTTGTTTAGTTGGCCGAGCCTATTCAAGCACCTTATTTAAGCCAGGTTCAAAGCATTCATGAGTTACATTGTTACAATATTTTTATTTACATTCCCATTCCTTTGTGAATATCTCCAAATACATTTTATTTATTTGAAAGTTGACTTGTGAGTATATTAATAGCAGAATGTCATTAGTTGCATTTGATCACAAATTGTTGCTGCACTGTTAAATTGCATGTATGGGGTGACACTGTGGGGAGGTGGATAGGTATCGCATCTAAGGAGGCTGTACCACTCTGATACCAGGCCCATTTAAATCTAATCTTTGGGTGGAGGCACTGCACAATTCAAAGTTATCTGGAAATGACCTCCCCCCATCAGGAATTTAAACCCCCCATGCCCTTCAACCTTGCATAAGCCCACAAGGCACGGTAGCAACTGCAACATCTACGATGAACCAGTTACATTTACTGAATCAAATTTAAAGATTAGGGACCCCATATTCAAAAGGTCAGCACAGCACTAACCTGAAATAGTGCCTGTGCTCCAGGCCAGGCCATATTTAGAAGCCCCTGAAGCACAACCAAACCTGTTAGCACAATACCACTAACCATATTATTGTGCCAGTGCAAATGAGGGATTCTCACATGCATAATGGTGCAGCAGTATATTCAAAAGGTTTTGGTTGTGCTAAACAACCCCCAGCACAGCACTGTTTACCACCACTGAAAAACATGTCTTAATGCAGCATATGGCCACACTCTCTGCCCCCGAAGGAGAGGCAGCTGTACAATAGCCTCCTGCCCCTGTGTCTAGTTGACTCCTCCCCTGATTACCCATTCTGTGTTTGCTTAGTAGCTCCCTGGTAGTCTAGCACACCTCCTCACCCAGTAGCCCAGTCTATGTATGTTTCCATTTTAACTGGTAGTCTAGTGGACACACTCTCCGGGTCCCATGTATAGCTAAGATCCCTGGTGGACTAGCACCTTCCCAATGAGTGCCATCGATCCCCCATGTGAGTGACACCCCCACCCACAGAGGCCCCCATGCAAAACACCCCCTCCCCCGGGTCATCTCTCATCTGAAACTCTGTACCAGATTAATGACTGTCACAGCCCTCTGCTCATCTCCATGGCTAGCCACCGTCTGAAAGTCACAGAGCATGACTGCGAGTATGTACAGTACCCGTGATCGCGCTCTGTGACTGTCAGAGAGTTGCCAGCCCAGGATGTGAGCGTTGGGCTGTGCCGGCCACCAATCTGATACAGAGTTTTGGATGAGCGACTGGGGTGAAGGGGTACAGGGCATGGTCACACAATGGGAAGGGTGTCAGTTACATGGGTGAGTTGGTACCACTTGGTGTTGGGGGAGTGGTAGCCCACCAGGCATCTGAGCAATATATGGGATCCAGAGCACTCATAGACTAGCAGGGAGAATGGGAATTTACATACACCAGGAAGATCGATGAGGGTGTCCAATAGATTACTAGGGAATTTCTTCTGCTGTCACCTTATATTGGCACTTGGGATCTGCTGCACCCTTTCAAATGAGTCCATAATGGTCCTGCAGATGATCCCTTAATGCCTTGCATGCCCAATGAGTTTATTTTGCATTCCTGGACTAAATATGGTCCCCAGGATCCCTAGAGCTATCTGTTTTGGGTGCTCTATCTCCTGTGGGTCGTGCAGACTTGGGTGGTGTTGGTGCACCCCTATATCCCATTAGCGCTGTGCCAACATGACCCCATAGTCAGTGGGTCACACGCTGTGTTAATGCACACTGACTGAACGTCGCTCAGAGTTGGCTGTGCTCTGTTTTTGGCTCAGTACTACAGGTATGATCCTTTAATGCCTTGCATGCCCAATGAGTTTATTTTGCATTCCTGGACTAAATATGGTCCCCAGGATCCCTAGCGCTATCCTGTTTTGGGTGCTCTATCTCCTGTGGGTCATGTGCAGACTTGGGTGGTGTTGATGCACCCCTATATCCCATTAGTGCTGTGCCAGCATGACCCCATAGTCAGTGAGTCGCACACTGTGTTAATGCACACTGACTGAACGTCGCTCAGAGTTGGCTGTGCTCTGTTTTTGGCTCAGTACTACAGGTTGCACAGTGCTAACAGCCAGCACTGAATATAGGTGCCTCTGTCTCTTTTATTAAAGCATCAGCTGCTTTTTACAGGACTTAATGGAAGCTGCTGACTTGTAACTCCTAACTTAGTCTCTGGGGCTCACAAGAAGTGAGCTTTGTCTCGGTGTACCTTTATCAGTCATCAGATTTAAATAAAAGTAAACTGCTAACAGTGAAAAGTCAAAGCTGGATGTGCTAGCCTGTCACTTTAAGAGTTTAGTATCCCCTCCCTCTTGCTCTACCCTTACTGCTGTTGCATACTATGAATATTAATGAGTAGCATTTCAGAGGTGGACAGGAAGTTAACTTTATTTTCTGAGGGCTACTACAGCTGGGTGAACACAGCTGAGTACATGGGGAGTTCAGAGGGAACTGTTTTTTCTGTGGTTAGATATTCTTTGTTCTTATAGTCCCTCACTGAAGAGCAGCAGTGCAGTTTGTGGTGTTGGAGACTGTAACTGCAGATCATGAAGCTGGAGGTAAGGAATGCTGAGCTGCTATGTAAACAAACCAAATGCTAAGCTGAAGCTAAACAGAATGGGACTCTTCGACCTGCTTTGCTAATCAGAAGGATTTATAAATGTGTGCAGAAAGTCAAACAGTATCATATTTCTGATGTATGAGGGATACAAACATTGAGCAGAGCTTATTTGCAAAACTGCAGTGATGTCTAACTAAGCATACTTAAAGGGACAGTGTCAGCTTTTAGCTGACTGTGTTTGACCCATTTAAAATCTCTACCTGCAGACACCTTTGTTACTATCAGTTATATACACAGTGCCTACCTAGCAGTAAATGAGAATTTACAGAGTATTTTGTTTTCAATATTTGTAATATGTGCCCAAGGCAGCATGGGTTCACAGCAGGAAGGTCTTGTCAGACGAATCTAATAGATTTCTTTGACTGGGTGACCAAAGTAGTAGACCAGGGAGGGGCTGTGGACATGGCCTACCTAGACTTTAGCAAGACATTTGACACAGTCCCACACAAAAGATTAATAGTCAAACTAACCAGCCTGGGAGTGGGACCCAGGGTGGTAGCCTGGGTAAAACATTGGCTGGACAACAGGACACAAAATGTAATTGTAAATGGAGTCCACTCTGAAGAAAGGGAGGTTACTAGTGGGGTACTGCAGGGTTCAGTCCTTTTTAATGTCTTCATCAGTGACATTGCAGAGGGACTGGAAGGAAAAGTATGCCTTTTTGCAGATGACACAAAGATCTGCAACAGGGTTGATACACAAGGAGGTGTGGAAAGGATGAAAAGGGACTTGGCAAGGTTGGAGGAATGGTCAGAAGTATGGCAGCTAGGATTCAATGCAAAGTAGTGCAAAATAATGCACCTGGGAAACAAGAACCCAGGGCAAGAATACACAATAGGTGGGGAGGTAGTAACAACAACAAAAAGGAAGGGACCTGGGGGTAATCATATCAGATGACCTTAAGGTTAGCAAGCAATGTGAGAAGGCAGTAGGGAGGGCTGGGGGTATACTGGGATGTATAGGGAGAGGCATCATCAGCAGAAAACAGGAAGTTGTTATCCCTCTGTACAGACAGTTGGTGAGACCCCATCTAGAGTACTGTGTCCAGTTCTGGAGACCCCATCTCCACAAGGACATAAACAGGATGGAGGCAGTCCAGAGGAGAACAACTAAAATGGTGCAGGGTCTACAAGAGAAGCCATATGAGGAGAGACTAAAGGAGCTTAATATGTATACCCTTGAGGAAAGAAGGGAGAGGGGGGACATGATAGAAACTTTGAAGTACCTCAGTGGAATCAACAAAGTCCCAGAGGGTAGCATCTTTCAGAAAAAGTGACTTGCAAGAACAAGGGGACACAATTTAAAGATAGAAGGAGGGCGGTTCAGGGGCAATGTGAGGAAGTATTATTTCACAGAGAGGGTAGTGGATGCATGGAACAGCCTTCCTGATGAGGTTGTGGGGTCTAAAACTGTGGGAGAATTCAAGAATGCATGGGACAGACATAAGGCAATTCTTGTGGGGGGTAGGAAGAAATAGGCTGTTGGTTAACTAGGATCTGCGACCTATCCTGTAGGTAGGGAAATGGGCAGACTAGATGGGCCTAGCGACCCTTATCTGCTGTCAAAGTCTATGTTTCTATGTCTATTTACCACTCCTGACTGAATTTCTGGTGGCCCACTCCTCCCAGGCGTGCTTGTAATGTGGCCGCGAAGTACCTGTAAAGTCGAGCATGTACAAGTTTATATTTTTGCAAGTCAGAGTGAATTGCGAACACTGAACAGTTCCCTGAGTGCCACAAAGTGAGTGCAGTCTTAAAATGAGTGCTCTATTGTACTTCATTTAGTGTCTGAAATGTTAAACAGTACCTGATCATGTGCATTAGCAGTTCCTTATAACAAATTGTTTAACTGCTCCTAGGTGTTTCAGCTTCCTCAGCAACCTTCTGTGTGCTACTGAAACAAAGGTTCTGCTGAAACTGAAGTAAAGTAAATCTGTTGCCTGCCCTCTATACGCTGCCAGTTGAGTTGGTCTGGCATGGTCTCCCCACCACAAATCCATGCTGCCTGTTGTCCTGTAACCCATTTTTTTAAGGTAACTTTTTCTCCCTCTGGGCAGCCCCCATTCCCATGAGACACCAGCCCTGTCATCCCAACGTCCTACCAGCTTTCACCCCCCAGGTCTTCCCCTGTGGGGTGGACTAGAGAGGTTCCCCAACCACTGCCATCAAAGAGGATCTGTGTTGGCTGGCAGGCCCAGATAGTTCAGTGAGTGGCCTGCAGGCATCCAGAGGCATTCTGCTGGCATGTATTTTCTCTTAATCCTCCCCTGAGGGTACAGCATTCAGTGTTATCATAACACATGTCGTGTGCGTTGACTGTCATCCCCTCTTGCACTGTGCCAATCCTGAACTGCCTTTCCATAGTCTTTGTTATAGGTCTCTGTACACTCTCTTCAATAGGAGGAGAATGGTCCCTCAGACACTGGCTGACCCTCCAGTATGCTGGGTTCACTCCTGAACCTGGGTCATTGGCGCCATGAGCAGCAAAGCTACTACTGCACATTCGGGCTTGCCATCCTGTAACCTATTTGTATCTAGGTAGGCTTACTGCTGCACCTGCGGGCCCGCTGTCCTGTATCCTATTTGCATCTAGCTTACTGCTGCACCTGCAGGCCTGCTGTCTTGTAACCTGTTTGCATCTAGGCTTACTGCTGCAGCTGTGGGCCTGCTGTCCTATATCCTGTTTGCATCTAGGTAGGCTTACTGCTGCACCTGCGGGCCCGCTGTCCTGTATCCTATTTGCATCTAGGCAGGCTTACTGCTGCACCTGCAGTCCTGCTGTCCTGTAACCTATTTGCATCTAGGTATGCTTACTGCTGCACTTGTGGGCCTGCTGTCCTGTATCCTGTTTGCATCTAGGTAGGCTTACTGCTGCACCTGTGAGCCTGCTGTCCTGTATCCTGTTTGCATCTAGGTAGGCTTACTGCTGCACTTGCCGCCTGCTGTCCTGTAAGGTATTTGTATATAGGTAGGCTTTCTGCTGCACCTGAGGGCCTGCTTTCCTGTAACCTGTTTGCATCTAGGTAGGCTTACTGCTTTACTTGTGGGCCTGCTGTCCTGTAACCTGTTTGCATCAAGGTAGGCTTACTGCTGCACCTGCGGGCCCTCTATTTTGTATCCTATTTGCAACTATTTATTTATTCAATTTTGATAACCGGGTAGGCCCACTGAGCCCTGAAGGGCCCTTTGTCAGGAGCGACCCAGATTTAGTTACAAAGTACAGACATTTCACATACAGTGCAAATGTGCTAACCATTTTTGGTTACAATCTGGTCAGTACTCAGCTGGGTTCAGGTCTTAGTACTCATTAGTATTTAGACATTCATACATTAGGAATCAACAGAACTTGTACAGGGAGTGGAATTAGTGCACAAACAGACAGTACAGTATAGTTGATTCTCCCAGGATGAAGTTTGTTCAGGACTGGACTGGGCCAGAATAGGCTGGGAACTAATTTGTACAGTTCAGAGCTCTAGCACAAGTACATGCACTTTTTTAGGTGATGTGCCAGGAGCCCATATTGGAAAATTCCCAGGGAGATCGCATCTTGAAGCTGTGGTGGTAGCTTATTCCATAGCACTGGAGCTGCATGGGCAAAGGATTTGGTGCCCGCTGTGGTGTGTACCCTAAGTTCTTCCAGGAGATTTCTCCCTATGGTACAGAGCAGCCTGCCTCCTCTCTTTGGGACCAGCAGCCCAGCCAGGTTGTCGGGCGGGCGGCTGATGAGCTTATATGTGTTGCATAGTAATGGATACTGCAGGCAGTTAGTGAGTGATGGCCAGTTAAGGGAGGCCAGTGCTTTGCATCCAAGCCTCCTCTTGGTAGGCTTACTGCTGCACCTGCGGGTCTACTGTCCTGTAACCTATTTGCATCTGGGTAGGCTTACTGCTGCACCTGGAGGCCTGCCGTTGTGTAACTTATTTGCATCTAGGTAGGCTTACTGCTAAACCTGGGGGCCTGCTGTCCTGTAACCTATTTGTATCTAGGTAGGCTTACTGCTTCACGTGCAGGCCTGCTGTCCCATATCCTATATGTATCTAAGTAGGCTTACTACTGCACCTGTAGGGATACTTTCATGTAACCTATTTGTATCTAGGTAGGGTTACTGCTCGCCTACAGTCCTGCAGTTCGGTAACCTAGGTATTTGCATCTGGGTAGGCCTTCTGATGCACCTGCAGGAGTGCAGACCTGTAACCTATTTGCATAAGCATGGGGTCATGAAGTTGCGTGCAAATCAGCGCGGCACATAACCCTGCAGGCAAAATTCTGCCTGCACAAAAAATGTCAGTCAAAACACTGACACAAATGTCATCTCTGCGCCCCCCCCCCCATAATGATTATAGGGGCATGGACAACGGGGATAAGTTACAACTCTGGAGGGGGTAAACTTTGTTTCTCGGCAAAAAAGGAAAAAATAAACTTCAGGAGACAGGGAATCGAACCCTGACCTCCTGGTCTTCTCCACTGCATTGTCTACTGCCTTAGCCACCCCACCATGGGAACGACTTCACCAGTCAACAGACCTGCAGCCTATTGATCCCTTCCTCATTCCTCCATACCGTGACAGGGGTAGCGGTAATTTCCTACTGCTATTATACCCCTGCTGCTATGAATGGATTCGTGCATTACTCAGCATGGTTGTTACTGCACTATTGTGGCAGGGTTATTGTGACAGAAATGGGAAGGAAAGAGTTAATGGTTTGGATTCTGTAGATGCCTTATTTTTTTAGCAGTGTGGAAAAAAGACACTGAGGCTGAAATCCTCCAGCAGCAACCAGCTTGTGGAATTCCTAGCTGCTAGATAAGAGCTGGGTCATAAATCTCGAGTGGACATCTCCAGACACACACAGACCTTGCAGACACGGACACAGGGCAGTTTGAATGGATTGGATCATTCAAATATAAACTTAAGGTGAAAAGGAATATAATTGGTCACCAGATCCACTCTGATTGGGACAATTAAATAGATACATGTTAGCTGGTTGGTGCATTTAAGGGAGAATAGGAATGACCTAGTCTCCATAGACTATATAAGCTTCTGTAAGACAGAGAACTCTCTCTTGCCCTGGAAGCTGTGAGGGAAACATAAGCTTGGAGCCTACCTGGTATGTCCGTAGGAGCTGGCAGTTAGAACAGGGTCCAGTGTCTCTTGTAAGGACAGGGAAGGTAAGTTTAGTGATAGTATATTTCAGTAATAGCCTTCTTCTTTTGCCATCTGTTGTTTAAAAACATTTGTTTACTTTTCCTGTATAAGTGTTATTCTCTTGTGTTGTAAATACATTTCCTGTAAATGCTCATTGCACTTTCTGTTAAGTAAAAGCTATTTATTTGCTCAACAGTTGTGTCTCTGATGTCATTTTCTAAGGTAAGATTTGGTTTCCACTGGCTAGGGTAAACTCTGTGTAGCATCCGCCACCTGAAAGAGACTCACTACCAGACTTTAACTTGTGCAATTGCACGTGTGATTATTCAAGTTTGTACACTTGAAAGAGGTGCCGGAAGGAAAGTCCGGCTGGTGGCAACGAATACCTGAGGACACACACCTCTCTAAAAGCTGTTTCAGCCCAGAGGGAGAGGTGGGTTGTCACAGTTATATTGACCCAGTACCTTTGCATCTAGGTAGGCTTACTGCTGTACTTGCGGTCCTGCTGTCCTGTAACTTATTTGCATCTAGGTAGGCATACTGCTGCACATTTGGGCCTGCTGTCCATTAAGCTATTTGTATCTAGGTAGGCTTACTGCTGCACCTGCTGGCCTGCCATTGTGTTAACTTATTTGTATCTAGATATGCTTACTAGTACACCTGCAGGCCTGCAGTCCTATAATCTGTTTGCATCTAGGTAGGCTTACAGCTGCATCTGCTGGCCTGTAAGGTATTTCCATCTAGATATGATTACTGCTGCACCTGTGGGCCTACTGTCCTGTAAACTATGTGCATCTAGGTAGGCTTAATGCTGCACCTCTGGTCTTGCTGTCCCATAACCTATTTCATCTAGGTAGGTATACTGCTACACCTACAGGCCTGCTGTCCTGTAATGTATTTGCATCTAGGCTGGCTTACTGCTGCACCTGCGGGCCTGCTGTCTTGTAGCCTATTTGCATCTAGGTTGGTATACTGTTGCACATGTGATCCTGCTGTCCTGTAACCTATTTGCATATAGGTATTCTTACTCTTGTACCTACATTCCTGCAGTCCTGTATACTATTTTCATTTCGGTAAGCTTACTACTGCACCTGCGGGCCTGCTGTCATATAACCTATCTGCACCTAGGTAGGCTTAATGCTGCACCTGTGGTCTTGCTGTCCCATAACCTATTCCATCTAGGTAGGCATACTGCTGCACCTGCTGATCTGTAATGTATTTGCATCTAGATAGGCTTACTGCTGCACTTGTGGGCCTACTGTCCTGTAATGTATTTGCATCAAGGTTGGTGTACTGCTTCACCTGTGATCCTGCTATCCTGTTACCTATTTGCATCAAGGTAGGCTTACTGGTGCATCTGCAGGCCTGTAATATACTGCATTAGCATCTAGATAGGCTTACTGTTGCACCTGCTGTCCTGTATACTATTTGTATCTAGGCAGGCTTACTGCTGCACTTGTGGGTCTGCCATTCTGCAACCTATTTGCATAGATAGGCTTACTGATGCACCTACAGGGCTGTCATCCTGTATACTGTTTACATCTAGGTAGACTTACCGCTGCACCTGCAGGCCTGCATTCCTTTAACCTATTTGTATCTAGGTAGGCTTGCTGCTGCACCTGCGGGACTGCTGTCCTGTAACCTGTTTGCATCTAGGTAGGCTTGCTGCTGCACCTGTGGTCCTGCTGTCCTGTAACCTATTTGTATCTAGATAGACTTACTGCTGCACCTGCAGGACCTCTGTCCTATAACCTGTTTGCATCTAGGTAGATTTACTGCTGCACCTGATGGCCTACTGTCCTATAACCTATTTGCATCTAGGTAGGCTTTCTGCTGCACCTGTGATCCTGGTGTCCTGTAACCTGTTTGCATCTAGGTAGGTTTACTGCTGCTCATGTGGGACTGCTGTTCTGCAACCTATTTGCATCTAGGTAGGCTTACTGCTACACCTGTGAGTCTGCTGTTCAGTAACCTATTTCATCTAGGTAGGCTTACTGCTGCATCTGTGGGGCTTCTGTCCAAAAACCTATTTGCATCTAGGTAGGCTTACTGCTGCACCTGTGGGCCTGCTGTCCTGTAACCTATTTCATCTGGGTAGGCCTGCTGCAGCACCTGCGGAGCTTCTGTCCAATAACCTATTTGCATCTGGGTAGGCTTACTACTGCATCTGCTGCCCTGTAACCAGGGACACTGGTTTACCGGGATTGAGAAAGGGCATATTCCATTTTGCACATTCTAAAAAATGGTATTGTCACCAGTGTCTGCTAAGCCAAAATCCAGTTTTACCAGTATTTGGTTCTCTGTACTTTATTTAACAATTTTAAACTCTGCTAACATGCATTTTTCAATTTTGACCTCCATTATTGCACATCCTTCCATCCTTGTACCAATTTAAAGTTATTTTTGGTACAAGATGTGATGGCAGCAGCAGCACTACAGCCCCCATCCCTAAGGTGTGATGTAAGCAGCACTACGGCCCCATCCCTCAGGTGCGATGGCAGCACCAACGGCACTACGGCCCCCATCCCTCTGGTGTGATGGCATCAGCAACAGCACTGCAACCTCCCTCCCTCAGGTGTGACAGAAGCAGCAGCACTGTGGCCCCCATCCCTTAGGTGTGATGGCAGCAGTACTACATTCCCCATCCGCCAGTGGTGATGGCAGAAGCACTATAGCCCCCACCCCTTCGGTGTGATGGCAGTAGCAACAATGCAGTCCACATCCCTCTGGGGTGATGGCAGTAGTGACAGTACTATCATCCCCTTTCTTCAACACCCACACCCCACATGCACAAGTTACAAATGACTTGGTCTCTTTTCTTGTTAGAACTCAGATGTGAATTAATCTGAACCATCACTGCTAAGGTGGACTACCATTGTTTTTTTTCTATCTATAATTTAACTGCCTGAATTGGATTTCTGCCTGTGACACTGCTGACCAAGGTTAGGGAACAGACTTGGGTGTTGGAGGGCCAACTGGTGGGTGAAGGCTTGAGTGTCCAATGACCACTCACCTTCTCCTGGGAGGGAAGGTGGGTTCACAGCTCAGCATTTGCTGGCCCCTGGTGGAGGCCAGAGGCATGACAACATGTCAGCCCTCATTGCAGGAGGGAGCATGACGGACATCGGCTTGTGCCTTGACATCATGTGGCCTGTCAAGAAACTGGGAAAACACCTGCTGGCCAACCGAAGGATGGCTGTTGGTCCCTCCATAAGCTGGAAGCCCTAGACATGTGTCTGTTCTGACCCCTGCCATGCCCAGGATACCCGGGAAGCTTTTTCAGGCAATTCTCCCCTGGTAGCTTCCCACAGGGGTAGGGGCCCACTCAATGAAGGGTTACTTTGGGTTACCTGGTAGTACAGCAGTAAGGGGCAGTGGATGGTAGTGGGGACTCAGCAGCGGTGGTAGGGGGCCTTGGCAAGCTTGAAGGAGTGGATGGCCAGGGGGTATGAGGAGCAAAAAAAAAAACCTGCTTGAATTGGCTTCTTTGAAATAAAGTGTCTTCACCTACAAAATCCACAAGTGATTAGTGCAGGACCTTCAAATGGATTCACACATCTCCCAGACATGTGGATACTTTTTTTTTGACTTGGTATCCATGAAAAGGGTGTCTCCCAGTTTTCATGTCTTTGTTCAGATGTGAATTGCGCACCACTCTGCCCACCAACATCATGTAGCCCCTGGGGTCTTACCTTCTGTATGTCATTGGCTGCGCTTTCAAAATCCACTGGCCAAACCTGTTGAAGCAGTCTATCAGAAAACTTTCTGTTGTCACAGAGACTGAAATAGCAGGTGGGAGAAAAGGTGCAAATGATCCCATTCACCTAAATGGGGTGCTAACTGTGAAGTCTTTTCATAAGCAGGAAGGCAGTTTCTTCCTTGTGAACATACTTTCAGTCAGACTCGTTTTTATTCAAACAACTGAGGATTTTGGATCGCCCTACTGATTGTAAACTTGAATAAGCTAGTTGGTAACAGTGATCCTGCATTTAGCAATCTACAACCTAGATGCTTATATGCAAAGAATACAATAAAAACCTGACTAAAATCTAAAAACAAGCTTATAAAACACATAAAGTGTATCTGAACATTTATCTTTACCTATACAAAATCACTGCAGCCCAAGTAAAACTCAAATAAATTACTTGGTACCCTGACTACTATTCTATGATGTAGTATACTGGTATTTGTTTTATATTCTTTGTAAAGCAGGTAAGGCCCACTAGGCAGAACTGTCTGTTTCAGGAGTGACATAGAAGCACTGGGGAGGTTAAGTGACTTGCTTGGAGTCACACAGTATGCAAGTGGAGGTTGTGGGAATCAAACCCAAGTCTGCTGGATGTACCCAGTTCAGTCACTGTTTGTTACTCTAACCACCAGGCATGGGTGGTTAAACTGAATGGCTGATTACAACAAAGCAGTGCGGATGATTTCCTTACTGACTCTATATACAGCAAAGCAGAAAGAATGCAAAGCACAGCAGCATTAATTTTAAGATGCTGAAATCCGGGTTGGCCCACTGGCGCTGCGGTAGAACTATTGCTTGCAGTGCCAGCAACCCAAGGTCAGAAGTGAATTCAGGTTCCTGGAAGTCAGGCCAGGAGAGTAGGCTCGAGCACCTGGGGGACTGCTCTCCTCCTCTAAGGAGGTTGGGCTGCAGGTCCTGCTGCTTTACCACCACCTGTGTGACCACGGGTGGTGGTGCAATGGTGCTGCAGAGTGATCAGGAGGGGAGGATGCTAGCCAGGATCTGGGTAGTAGCATGTCTCTATGTGACCTACCACCTTGGATCTCCTCTACTGCCGGTGCCTACAGGGACAGAGACCAGAAAAACAGGAACAATCACCCCACATCGGCCACTGGCAGAAGGGACCCAGGTGCCACAGACTTCATAACCAGACTCCATAAGGGACCCACTGAGCTGCCTGACACACACACTAAGGGAGTGTGGAGGGGTGACCTGGGGTCCTCTCCCTTCCCACCTGGGGGGGTACAATCCAGGCAGGATGGGGGCAGGCCCACAGGAGCTCCTGAGCATTACCTGGGGGTGAAGCTAGGGGATACCCAGCCTAGGGATCTCTGAAAAGTGGAGACTGATGCTGTGAGAAGGGGACAGAAAAAGAAAATAAAACAAATTTAAAAAGATGCTGAAATCTTAGAGATTCTGTGCAGTGACATGCAATTTCCATGAGGCACCTGTACCAGAATTCAAAATCCGCAAACCAAGCAGGATTCCATGATTGTTACCGGTTAAAATGGAAAACCAGGGTCCCTGCCTGTAACCTATTTGCATCTAGGTAGTCTTACTGCTGCACCTGCGGGACTGCTGTCCTGTAACCTGTTTGCATCTAGGTAGGCTTACTACTGCTTCTGTGGGCCTGCTGTCCTGTAACCTATTTCCATCTAGCTAGGGTTACTACTGCACCTGCGGGCCTGTAGTCCTGTAACCTATTTGTATCTAGGTAGGCTTACTGCTGCACATGCAGGCCTGCTGTCCTGTAACCTATTTGCATCTAGGTAGTCTTACTGCTGCACCTGCGGGACTGCTGTCCTGTAACCTGTTTGCATCTAGGTAGGCATGCTGCTGCATCTGTGGGCTTGGAGTTCTGCAACCTATTTCTATAGGTATGCTTACTGTGACACCTGCAGGCCACCATCCTGTAACCTATTTGTATCTAGGTAGGGTACTAGTTTTTTTGTTCTTTTTTTGTATAGAGAATGGGCATGAAAAATAATAATAATAATAATAATTTTATTTATAAAGCACTTTTCAAAATGTCAAGGTGCTGAACAATTTCAAACAATCCAAAACTCTAAATAAAAATCATAAAACATCCATAAAAATCAGCATATCATCCAAATATCATATAAATAGTAAAATCCAAAGATTAATACAATAACTTAGTTATCTAAAAAGGCCATATTCCATAGATATGTTTTTAAGTCTTTCTTAAATAACTCCACGGAGGTGCACTGCCATAACCGGCATGGTAGAGAGTTCCAAAGAGTGGGTTTGCAGCATGCGAAGACGCTCTGCTGCCAGAGGATTTTAAACTCACTGTTGGGATCCCTAACAACCCCATGTCGGCCGAGCGGAGTGATCGATCAGGGCAGTAAGGAACCAGGAAGTCTTTCAGATAGGCTGGACCCTGGTCGTGAAGGGCTTTGAAAGTCAATAAAATGACTTTAAAGGTGATCCGCCACCGCATAGGAATCCAGTGCAGTTCGCGCAGCACGGGAGTAATATGACAGGACCTACTTGTCCCAGTCAATACCCAGGCTGCAGCATTCTGCACCAGCTGTAGGCGATGGATTTCAACCCCCGAAAGCCCAAAGTAAAGGACGTTGCAATAGTCCAAACGTGAAGAAACAAAAGCATGGACCAAGGTAGGCAGGGAGTCGGACGGAACAAGGTGCCTAACCCTGGCAATGTTTCTGAGATGATAAAAGGAAGTCTTGACAACGACTGACACCTGAGATTTAAGAGTCAGCCTGTCGTCAAGAATAAACCCAAGGCTACGCACCCATTCAGAGGACGGAAGAGATACACCACTGAGAAAAATTCCAGATGGTGCACCAATACATGGCCTCTCAATCCGACCACCTGAGTCAACTACCAGAACCTCTGTTTTCTCCGAGTTCAACTTTAGCCAACTAGAGTCCATCCAGTTTTGGATCTCCCCCAGACAGTTATTAAACACCGAGAGAGCTCCATCCTGGTCGGGTGCGAAAGACAGATAAAGCTGGGTATCATCTGCATAACAGTGAAACCTCAGCCCATATCGTCTTATGATACCTCCGAGGGGCAGCATATACACTGCAAACAACATGGCAGATAGCACAGATCCCTGAGGCACTCCACACAACAAAGAAATTGGGTCAGAGGAAAAAAATCCCCAACACAACTCTTTGTGATCTCCTGGTGAGGAATGACGTGAACCATTGCAAAACGGTTCCAGATATTCCACAGATTTGCCCCAGGCGAGCTAATAACACCATGTGGTCCACAGTGTCAAAGGCTGCAGAGAGATCAAGAAGAACCAAGATAGAGCATCTCTTCTGATCCCTCGCCATCAGAAGATCATTTAACACCCGAACCAGCGCAGTCTCGGTGCTATGTCTTTTCCAGAAGCCAGACTGGAAGGATTCGTAGACATTATGGATGGTTAAATGATCATCCAATTGAACAGCTACGACCTTCTCAATAACCTTCCCAATAAAGGGGAGGTTAGAGATAGGCCGATAGTTTGAAAAATAGTCTGGGTCCAAGGAAGCTTTCTTCAAAAGAGGAGTCACCACTGCCTCTTTCAGAGAGCAGGGAAACTCACCTAACTCCAAGGAGCACCAGACTATTTGCGCCAGGACTGGACCGATGATATCAAAACAACCTAAAATGAGGGGAGTCGGTCCGGGATCCAAACCACAGCTTGTGGGACGCATAGTATGGACGATCCTCATAATGTCTACGAACTCAGGTCGACAAAAGGAACTCCAGGAGAAATGGGGCACTGTGATCCCACGCTGTCCAAAAGCATCACCTTTAGAGGATGCCGGACCCAGGTTTGCCCTGATGTCGGCCACTTTAGTTGCAAAGTATAGAGCAAGCTCATCGCACTCTACTTGCGAAAAGGCTTTCCGAACTTGCAGGCAGGCTGGGTTGCACAGTCTGTCTACTGTTCGGAACAACTGAGCCGGTCGATTCTGAGCAACTGCAATCTCCCTGGATAAGAATTCTGCCTTCTTATGGGTGATTGCAGATTGATAGCTAACATAATGTTCCATCAATCTAGAGTGGTCGGCATCAAGGGCAGACCTGCGCCAGCGATGCTTTAACCTTCGCCCTTGTCTCCGCATCTCCCTCAAGGTCCCGTCAAACCACGGGATGTGGAGTGAAGGGATGGGGGGTGCTCACGAACAGGAGCAGTAGAATCCAGGACAGTCGTGATGGCCTTATTATAGGCCAACACCAGAGCATCTGGACTATTGCTCACCACTCCGAAGGATGATAGGTCAAGGACCGCCGCTAGACCTTGTAGAGTAACATTCCATAATGGGCGGTACCTGACCATCTCCACAGGGGCTGGTCTTCTCAGGGGGGTGCGAAAATTAAACCTCACGATGTAGTGATCAGACCAGGCGACTGGTTCCACCCCCATGTCGGATGCGTCGATCCCTAGAAGGAAGACTAAGTCTAAAGAGTGTCCAGATTTATGCATAGCAGTGGAAACCACCTGTGTGAGGCCCAAAGAAGACATCAATTAGAGGAAGTGATTCCCAAAATTAGAGAGTTCATCGCCGACCCAGGCGTTGAAATCACCCAGAACCATCAATCTGGGTGACTCAAACGACATTTCGACGAGGAAGTCTGCTACTTCCTGTAAGAAGCATCTCCCATCTCTGGGTGGATGGTAGATGAGCACGATTCGAATGCCTACACCTGCTACGACTGTACACTCAAAAGATCCAGCCTCACCTACTACTACATTTGCGAGACCCAATTCAGTCTTAAAACAGACTGCAACCCCCCCCACCCCTGCGATCCAGTCTCGGACGGTGTATCACCGAGTACCCGGCCGAGATCATGGCCTCCAATATAGGGCCAGAATTTTCATCCAGCCAGGTCTCGGTGATGCAAGCCAGGTCAGCCGAACCAACAAGATCGGCAGTAATGGCAGTCTTATTCCTAACAGACCTGGCATTGCATAACACCGTCCGAGTTGGACAAACTTCGAAGGTTGTCGAGCCTGTCTGCCTACTGAGATCAGTAGTGCCCTTGGGTATGGATACCAGACAAGGCGAACCTCGATCTGGATTCCATTTCGCCCCAGGGCGCCTTCTGGACTCAACAACCCCAATACGATGAACCCGCTCGTTCATCCTCCCCTATTCGCAGACCCTCCTCCCCAGCCTCCCACGAACAATACCCAGCGCTCTGCAGCACTGGTAGATGTCAAAATGCAAAGGAGGAGTAACAAAGGGGTGGAGGGCGCGAAGGGAGGAGGATGAATAGTGCACCACCATGGGGGCTAGAGGCCAGCACATGTTGATATTTGACTAAAATACACCAAAAACCCAAAACAACTAAATTAACAATCAACCAACCCATAAAACATAATAAATATAACCTTAAATAAAAAAAGAAGAGAGAGAAAATAGGTCTTCACCTGCGCTATTTCCTTACTCCCCGGATTGCTCTTACCACCGGGAAAAGAGGGAAAGGCACTCTCACTGCCTCACCATCATAGGAAATAACAGAGGCAAAAAACAAAACTCCTCCCGAGTTCTCTCACAACTGGGGGATGATGTTATTTGATCTTCCCACAGCCAGGAAGGAGACAAAATTTTAAATCAAAAATAAAAATAAACACATAAAACTTAGGGACACAAAGTTCTCTCACCACCTAGTGTCCGAAAGCTGTAATCAACAATCACTCAATACAGAGCTAAAATTAACATAATTAAATAAAAAACAGAAAGTTCAGAGTTCCAGGATAGATCCACTTCAGGCAGGAACAGTTGAATAAAGCACAAGAGGAGGAGAACACCAAAAAGTCATGAAGTTTATTGAGGTAATTCAAGAGACCAGGAAACTGAATCCAGGAAAAAGTCAGCCACTCTCATGCCTCTTAACTCCCAAAAAGAGTGTCCTTTACAATGAGTCTAAGCCACCCTTACCAAAGAACCATGAAACGTACCACACTTGTAGCAATCCTCATGGTTCAAGGGAGTGAGGTACTCCAGCCAGCTCCCCAACTAAGAAAATACCCCAGCCCCCCATAGCGTAGCGAAGCTCCAAACAGACACCTACCGGGGCATTTAGCAACAGAGGCTGACACCAAACAATCCACAAGTATGTTGATAGAAGACAGTTCCTGGTAAAATCACCAAACGTAACGAAAAACCTCGGAACTCCAAGTTTACAAGCTGCCCAGTACTTTAATTCCTTGACCTCCGCAGATCCAAGACACCTCAAAACCAATATTTTGAGGGGAAAGAAAAGGAACAAACCCAGCCAACGACACTCCTGGAGTAAGCCCACTGCAAATCCACCACGGTGTTCTACGTAGCGGGGCTCTTCAAGCCCTATCCAAAGTACAGACTCTTCTCTACCACGAAATTTGGCCAGAGGAGACTCGTGACTTGTGACTGAGGATCCTGATGTCCTCAGGACAGAATCAAACTCCACGTCCCTTTTGTTTTACCAAAGAGAGTCCCAGGGCAGTATATCCTCGCATCCACACAGATAAAAACTCCTCGCCCCCCCCGGGCTCCGCACTGAAGTCTAGAAAAGGAAATAAAAACAAAGAGCCTGACCGGCATCTCTCCACCAAATGAATCTTGCCGTGGCGATGAAAAACCACCGCCGAAACCGTGGAACTCAGAAAATTATAATTTACACAAAAACAACAAATTGAACTAATAACAAACTAAAAAGCTAAAAATAAAACGAATTCAAAACGCCAACGATAGCAACATGCCCAGCCTGGCGGCCATCTTCAGACAATAATGCATCCTGACTGGCTAAAAGTCAGTGTCATGCGTGCATTTAATATTCAACAGTGCCCTGTGAAAAACAAGTGCCAGTACCCCATTGTTTTGGGGGTATCCATGGGCACTCCAACTTTTTAAAACTAACTAACTGCCACTTTTTTCTCTGTTACTGTTGACACCACTGTAAAAACAAACAACAAAATAAACAAATGTCTGATTACATTCCGCTTAATCTTAGCCTTTAACCTGAAAAAAAATCTGAAAAGGCCGGCCCAGTGGTGCAGAGAGCCGAGGCGTTAGACGTCTCACCTCGCGGAATGCCAGCGACCTGGGTTCGGGAGCAAGTCTGGGGCATTGGATGTTGGCACAGGTGGGAAGACTGAGCTGGATGAAGCAGCTGACAGGCAGCTCTCCTCTCCAGGGAGGTGGAGTGGCATCCCTCGCTCAAGGCTGCCCCCCTGGTGGAGGCCAGGGGGCCGCACAAGCAGGGTGCCGGCAATAGGCCAATGGGGTGGGTGGAAGAGGGTCATCACCAGGGCTTTAAGATGCATGCGTGCCTCCACACACATGCAACCTTCTCCTGGGCTCCTCTGGGGAAAAATGGGGAGAAAATGGACGAAACAACTCCAGCGACAGGATGATGACCGACTCTCCGCAGGCACCGCTCCTGGACCGGGTGTAAGGTAAGCCTCTGTAATTCCGGGAGATGGGACTGGGGGAGTTGGTTAGATAGGGGCCGTTCGGGGAGGCACATAAATACATAAAAAAAAAAATCTCAAAAGGCTTCTGCTAGGACGACGAATTTCCATCACAGAAACAGCCTGGAAATTCAACAAAAAAAAACCCCATGAAAAACACCTCCCATTTTGGCTCAGTAGGTACTATGGATCTTAGCCAATTAGAGAGCGAGAGGGAGGAAGTAAAAAAAAAAAAAAAAAAAATACAATATGTGCAGTGTTCCTAGTCACTGATTTGGCAAGTAAAGAGAATGTGACAGGTAACTGACTGACAGTTTTGATACACTAAATTGTAAAAAATCAATCAAAATATTTATATATCCAGGCAAACACCGTTGAGCAATGCTCATTTATGAGGTGGACCTGGGATCTTCATGTACAATCAATATACAACCGTTACAAGGAGCAAAGAAAACAGTAGATAAGGCATAGTTAATACAGATATAAATTTACAATGCAGATCAATAATACAACAATTATATACAGTCATATTATATATACAGGACGTACCGTAATTCAAGGATAAGGTCAGTAGCACAAGAAGGGCCCAAGAAGAGATCATACAATTCACTAAAAATACCACCAGCAGCTTAATCTGGTTCAAGGTCAGTTGGCATTTATCTGTGTCCTCTTCCTCCGGGTCGTGCCTGAAAATAGGCAGGATTTGTCTAGTGCACTTACCCGGTCAACAAAAGCTAAATAAATACAAGGGAAGGGATTCAAGTAAGTTGGAGGTATCAGCCAAAACCAACAAGGTGAGGAGAGGAGGGGGGAGAGAAGGACAGGGCTATGTAAAGAATCAAAGATAATGATCAAAAGGCCACACAGTTCTATGGCTGTGTAGTTCAGTCTATCGAGAGGAAGCAGTGAAAAAAGGAGTGGTAGGAAGGGTGGGCACAATACCAGACCCAAGGTCCAATGGTTGAAGTAAAAAGGGGTTGCAGAGATGTTGTGAGAGAGGGGTGAAGGAGCCAATTAGTAAATAGGGCTACACCTGGAGGAATTAGAGCACGAGAGCTCTCAGGGTACCCTAAGGTATTTGGAGATATGAGAACCAGGGGTGGCAAGTACAAGATTCCTTGTTGTAATACAGGTATAGTGTTTTAAATGCTGGTAAAATAATATGTTGATTTAGCTTGAGTTTTTTTTTTTTTAACTTGTTCCACATCAGAGGCAGCACATAGCTTATGGACACCCTGCCAAAGCGTGATCTTGCCTTGTATATCTTCAAAGAAATATAGGAGTTACTTCTCAGCACATATTTGTCTAGAGTGCATGGTGGTAGACAAGCAGAGATGTTAATATGGTCATTTATTTATGATGGCTTTATAGGTCCAGGATGCTGCATTTCTCCGACATCTGTTGCTAAATGATGACCAACCTACTGGGGCGTACAGGGAGCAGTGGTGGGTAGAGTAGGAAAGGCCAGTGATGAACCATAGGGCTCTATGGCAGAGCGTGTCAAGTTTAGCAAGTGCCCCAGCAGGCCCCTGGCTATAGAGGAAATCTGCATAATCTAATAAGGAAAGAAAGGTGACTAGGACCAGTTTCAGCTCAGCATTTCTAGTGAGGGGGCTGTTTATCCTGACGAAGAGGCCAAGTCTCTTTCTGTTTCTTAGTCAGTTCTTCTAGGTGTCTTGAGAAAGAGAGTTTGTGGTCTAGTCTTTGAATGTTGTCACATATTCCAGCTGTTCTCCAAGGATCGTGGCGATCGGTGGAAGTGTCCCAGCAGTAGCCTGATTTGGTGCATGAGGAAAAGGCAAGAAGAACATTGCTTTGGTTTTTGGGCATTTAGGAGCAACTTCTGGGTTATGAGCTGAAGCTGCAGCAGATTGAATTCATCCTGCAGATCTTTACATGTAGCATCAAGGGCAGGTCTGCTAGCGTAAAGGACAGTGTCATCAGCAAATATATGTGTTTGGGCCTCTTTGATGGAAGCATTGACTCTATTAATATAAACTGCAAAGAGAAAGGGACCTAGAATGGAGCCTTGTGGTGCACCCCTCAAAAGGGGTTTTAGTGGTGAGACTTCCCCTTCAGCCTTTACTTGTTGTAATCGGCCTGTGAGATAGTTATTAAACCATCTCAAAGATAAAGAATCCAAGCCAATTTTCTGGAGTGACGAGAGGAGTGGGCTGTGATCTACAGTATCAAATGCCTTGCTAAGGTCCAAAAATACTGCATAGACAAAGTTATTTTTATCCAGTGCACACCGCCAATCATTCTACACTTTAACTAGTGCTGAGATTGTGCTGTGCTGTGTTCTAAAGCCTGACTGTAGCAGGTTGAGCAACTTCGCTGATTCTAGGTGGTTCCTAAGCTGAGTATTCATAATTTTTTCCAACAGCTTGGACAGGATTGGGAGTAAGGAGATTGGTCTGTAATTATTAAGGTTGCTGAGATCTCCAGACTTAAACAGGGGAATGACATTAGCTGTTTTCCAGATGGGTGGAAGGTCACCTTGAGAAAGGGACAGGTTGAATAGATGCATGATTGGCACTGCTAGTACATGGTAGCCAACCATTAAGAAATATGGGATCAACCCTGGTGCTTTTCCTAATATCCAACTGAAGCAGAAAGTCTTCAACTTCTTTCAGGGATGTAGGCTGAAGTGAGAAAACTGAGGTAGGGACAGGGTGTCCTTGGTAATCAGTTCCAGTTTGAGTGTGAAGATTACTGGCTGGGGAGGAGTGAAAGGTTAACCCTGTGATAGCAAAATGATTATTAAGAGAATCAAGGATTGTCGGTCTATCAGAAATTGTAGTAATACCAATTGAGATTTTAGTGGGCAAGGAGTTTCCAGTGGTGTAACCTCCTATATGCTTGATTATTCTCCAAAATTTGGAGGAGCACTTAGATGAGACATAAAGATGAGAGTGGTAAAAGTTAGCCTTTACCTCTCTCACCATCTTAGTGCAAAGGTTCCTCACCCTCCTGAATGAATTCCAATTGTATGTGAGATTGGCTTTCCATTGCTTTCAATCCTCTCAAAACGTTTTGTGATTCCCTTGGATTGTCTCAGCTTATCAACGAAACTAAAGTTGAACCAGCATAGTATTCTGTGGTGACTTGCATATACAGCCCATGATGCTTTACATTATGGGGTATGTGTGATTTTGTATTTCTTTGAAACTTGGCTTCCCTGCCAATTTCCTTTGGGGTAACCATTGCCTCAGTGCTTGTGTATTGAGGTTCTTTGTTTTTTGTTTTTATTGGGTTCACCACAACATAACCCAGATAGACCATCTTAGGGTAGCTGGTTCATTCCACTGGGGTGTCATACAGATGAAGCACACTGATGAGTCCTGGTAGGACAAAACACGTGTCTGTATCTTTCTGTTGGCATCCTTTTTAGACTGGTGAGAGGCCTTTTTGGCACCATGCATTTCTGCTTAAAGTTGAACCAGCATAATATTCTGTGGTGATTTACTTATACAGTCCATGATGCTTTGCATTATGGGGGTATGTGTGATTTTTGTATGTGAGATTGGTTTTGCAGGAGGTTTTCCAAAGTGTGTCTCTATTCTGCAAAGCATCCTTCAGCTCCGAGGTAAACCACCAAGAAGATTTGTTTCTGACCAGGACTTTCACACGTGGTGCATGCTTGTTAAGAGCATCTAACACAATTTTTTGGAAAATGTCATATGCTGAAGCCACCGACTTTGCTAGGTAAAAGTCCTGCCAGTGGAAGGAGTCTCTTATCTCTGAAATATATATACAGGGATCAAAATTACTTTGGCACCTTTTAATAGTAAATTTGGATGCAGAAAGTGGTTTGTGATTTGACCTTACACAGGCGATAAAACATTGATCACTAATGTTACAGAAAAAGACACCAGCATGAGTAAATAAATGTGGTTTGCTAACTAAAATAATGTCCAGCAGAGTGCTGTTGATAGGGTTCTTCTTGTTTGGGCATATGGTTTAATTGATAAGCTGAGACAATCCAAGGGAATCACAGAACGTTTTGAGACGACTGGAAGCACTGGAAAGCCAATCTAAGCTGAAGTTCCCTAGAATGATGGACTCTGAGGATCTGTGTCCGAGAATATTGCTTAAGTGTTTTATAAGTTGTAGCCCTGCCGATGGGGGTCTGTAACAGCCTATCGCACAAAGTGAAACACTGGTTAAGATCTCGATATTTATAGACAAATGTTATAACTCATTAAGGACAGAGGTTGAGTCGATGATTGAGACAGAGGATTTATCCTTGACGTATATGGATACACCACCACCCCTAGTCTGCCTATCAGCTCTAAATGGAGAGTAAGAGGAGATGTTTACATCGGAATCATTAGTTGCCGGCTGAAGCCAAGACTTCGTGACTACCAAAGCATCAGGAGTAGTGTGACATATTCAAGCCTGGATTGGTGGTGTTATTTTTTTCTAACAAGCTACATGCATTAACATGCATAAAGCTTAACCCTTAAGGCTTGGTAAGTCTGCAGAGGATTCAATGGCTACGGGGGGGGAGGGGGCAGGATTAAGCTCTGTATTACCTGTGCACAGCAGTAGGAGAAGTAAGAGCTTCCTAGTGACACCTAAAAGGGATTTGAGTACTTTGATCCACTCTCATTTGCTGGGAACACAGAATGGAGTTGGGGGAGCCCTAAGACTAATGCCTACTGCAGCTGACCTAATACTAAATATAGTAGTACTTATGCAGAATGCGATCGTGTAGGGTCTCCATTATCTTGCCTACAGTGGAAGTAAGTCTGAGTGGGTCCAGTGGTTCATCGGTAGTACAGAGCCTCCATTAGCTTATCTACAGTGGAGGTAAGACTAAGCTGGCTCAGGGATTCAATTATAGTGCAGGATCCCCATTAGCTTACCTAAGTGGAGGTAAGACTGCACTGGCCCAGGGGTTGAGCGATAGAGCAGGGTCCCCATTAGCTTACCTGCAGTGGAGGTAAGACTGAGCTGACCCAGAGGTTCAGCAATAATGCAGGGTCACCATTATTTATTTATTTATTTCAGTATTTGGAAAAAACCTTTGAGCAAAAGCTATTTTCCAAAGGTACCACATTGGGATGCAAACATACAAAACAACAGAACAGCAGTAGTACAATACAACAATATAGCCTCAGGGCATAAAATTCGAGTTCATGGCTGACAGAGTAGGAACACAGGAGTGCAGTGCGAAGGACCATGCATAGATTGAAACCAGGGATCAACAAGTACTATGAAGCAAACACGTTTAAGCAGGAACTGTAGCAAGGGAGAGACATAATACAGAGTGCTGTGAGTAAGACAGTAAACAAAATGGCACATCAGCAGGCTGTGGCTATGGAGAGCTCTAGTTAGAGAACTGACCAATGGTCCAGAGGCTATAAGTATTTTATACTCACTATATATTCATTAAAAATACCACCAACAGCTTAATCTGGTTCAAGGTCAGTTGGCATTCATCTGTATTTCCCCCTCCCCCGGGTCGTGCCTGAAAATAGGCAGGATTTGTCTAGTGCACTTACCTGGTCAACAAAAGCTAAATAAATAAATACTCAGGAGTAACTGGAACAGCAGGGGGCACACAGATCAGGGGAATGCAGTACTGGGCTTTGTCATAGTTACAGGGGAATAATGCTGCAGGTTACCTGCAACTACAGGTCTTGCCCTTGGCTGGGTGACATTTTAGCTCCATCTTGAAGATGGGGAGGCTGTTGGTGAATAAAAGGTGGGCTGGGATCTCATTTAGCCATGAAGGAGCCCTGTAGGTGAAGGACCTCTGGCTAAGCACTGTTTTTCTGAAGGGGATGGCTAGCGGGCAGGGAGTCTGACCTCTAGTGCGATAACCAGATCTACCTGGACAGAGCAGTTCTTTGAAGGACAACAGAGTTTTACCAAGGAGTGATTTCATGCCTAGCAGGCACATTTGGTATTTGATTCTGTTGGCAAGACTGAGCCAGTTAGTACCGTCATAGAGGGAGCAGGTGTTGGTGAGATTGTCAGGCCCTAGAGCCAGTCTACAGGCATTGTTGGGGGCTGTACTTACTTGGTTGAGTGCAGTGTCAGATGCTGATCAATAAACCATGAGTCTGTAGTTAATAACAGACAGGATGGAAAAGGAGACTGCTGACCTGATGGCCTCTGGAGTTAGGTACTGCGTGTGCCTGTAAAGAACTCCGAGTTTGGTGTTCACTGTTTTTATGACCTGATCAATGTGCTGCTCATAGGAGAGGGTGTCATCAGTGATTACACCCAGGTGTTTAAAGAGTGGACCTGCTCAAGTGGATCAGCCTTGTTATTAGTGATGGTAAGGGCCGGAAGAGATTTCTTGTGCTGGTGACTGATTATCAGCATCGTCTTCATTTTCTTGTAGGTGAGCAATTTCTGTGAACTGAGCCAGTCCTCCAAGCTGCGAAATGAGCACTGCAGATCATCCTGTAGTTGCTGAAGATGGGCCCTACTACTAAGGATGATCGCATCATCCACATAGAGGATAATCTTGCTATTGCATGAATCTGGTAGTCTGTTGATGAAAAGGAAGGGAATCAAGGATGGACCCTTGCAGGACACCCAGTACAATATCCCTAGATGAGGAGATATCTGTCCCGATTTTGTACACTTTGGACACTACAAGATAAGTAATCCAGGAACCAGAGGAGGGCTTCAGAGGTCATTAGCTTACCTACAGTGGAAGTAAGACTGAGCTGGTACTGGCCCAGGGGGTTCAGCAGTAGTGCAGGGTATCCATTAGCTTGCCTATAGTGCAGGAAAGACTGAGCTGGCCCAGGGGTTCAGTGATAGTGCAGGATCTCCATTAGCTTACCTGCAGTGGAGGTAAGACTGAGCTGGCCCAGTGGTTCAGCAGTAGTGCTACCACTAGCAACTCCGGTTTGAGAGTTGACTCGGTTTGCTGCAGTTCTGCTGGAGCGGAGAGGAGAGGATAGAGCATTCAGAGGGCTGCCCTACTATCCCAGGGAGGGAAAATTTGTTGCCCTTCTGTCCACTGCTACCAGGTGGAAGCCTGCTGGTAGTGCAAGCATAGATGGCACTCAGAGCGGGGATGTGATTTGATTCAAGCATGGGTGGTACACAGAGAGGTGCTGTGGTTTGATGCAAGCATGGGCGGCACACAGAGAGGGGCTATGGTTTGGTGCAAGCATGGGTGGCACACAGAGATAGGCTGTGGTTTGATACAAGCATGGGTGGCACACAGAGATGGGCTGTGGTTTGTTAAAAGCATGGGCAGAACACAGAGAAGAGCTGTGGTTTGATGGAAGCATAGGTGGTACACAGAGGGGCTGTGGTTTGCTGCAGGTGTGGGTAGCACGCAGAGAGGAGCTGTGGTTTGTTGCAAGCCATGGCGGTACACAGAGAGGGGCTGTGGTTTGCAAGCATGGGTGGCAGACAGAGGGGCTGTGGTTTTCTGTAAGTATGGGCTGCGCACAGAGAGGGGCTGTGGTTTGTTGCAAGCATGGGCAACACACAGCAAGGAGCTGTGATTTGATGCAAGCATGGGCAGTACACAGAGAGGGGTTATGGTTTGTTGCAAGCATGGGCAACACACAGAGGGGCTGTGGTTTGATGCAAGCATGGGCAGCACACAGACAGGGGCTGTGGTTTGATCCAAGCATGGGCCACAGATAGAGAGGGGCTGTGGTTTGATGCAAACATGGGTGGTACACAGAGAAGGGCTGTGGTTTGATGTGAGCATGAGCAGCACACAGAGAGGGGCTGCGGTTTGATGCAAGCATGGATGACACACAGAGAGAAGTTGTACTCAGGGCCCCATGTTTTCTGCGATTCAGTGGCTGCAGTAGTGGCCACAAAAATTAGGGTTGACCGCAGAAATCAGGAAAAGCAACCACACAGCCGCAGAAATGCTAGCTATGCTATGCATTCACACAAGACAAGGGCATATTGCATACATGCTCATTAGAAGGGGCAGCAAACTGATGCCATCTGCTACAAAGACGAAAAGCTAGTGGCCATATGGTATCTTGACTCATGCTGGTTCTTGTTACATAACTCCATCCAGCTAGTAATTTGGGGGGCGGGTGGACTTATGCAAGAGTAGCACAGCTTGATTAGGTCCATGGCAGTTATGATGTGCTGCTTTGTAGGTGAGGGTAGCTCAGCCATGTTAATTTCTCATTGTGAGGCTGCTCTTGGTGTATGCTGAGTTCCTGGAAGATGAATTTGGAAGGGAGAACTGAAAAGCGAGCTGTAGTTAAGATGTGAGAAGATTCAGTGCTGCCCATTGAGGTGGAATCGATCTCGGTGTGGTGACAGGTATCGGAGGAGGATCTGATTGCAGAAAGATAGGGCTGGCTGAAGACTGAGCAGGGGACTCAGTCCCCACTGGTGGATATCGATCACAGTTTTGATCTGTGGGCTGCAGTTCTGTACCTGCAAGTATGAGAGTAATTTCTTGGCAGATTTGAACCTGCAGCCTGCATCAAGCTCAATTCTTAAGGCAGGCAAGTTGCCCAGCTGCTGCAGTGTTGGAGACCAGGGTATACTAGAACTGAAGCAAGCAGGTATGAAAAAAAAAATCGGAATGGAGAGTTTGATTATTGCTATACATATGTGAAATGAGGGTCACTGCCTGAAGAACACCACCAGGCTATCAGTAGGCATACAACATGGCATCCAAACCAGGTACCTTTAGCTCCAAAGGCAGTAACCCTACCACCGCGCCACTGTGTCTGCCACGATGTTAGGTGTCAACAAGACCCACTCATACCTGCCCATGGTCACATCTACCACCACTGTACTCCCTCACAACACCCT
Organism: Neoceratodus forsteri; assembly: GCA_016271365.2. Classification (NCBI taxonomy): domain Eukaryota; kingdom Metazoa; phylum Chordata; order Ceratodontiformes; family Ceratodontidae; genus Neoceratodus; species Neoceratodus forsteri. The sequence goes on from CM057455.1 coordinate 47,418,818, forward strand.
CCCACACAAACTAACCATACTACTGTTGTTAACCACATTTACCCTGCTCAGCAGCAACCCCCTAGTTGCCTCCAATATGTACACACCTTTGCTGCTGGGGAACACCTCACCCCTCATAGCCTCTCTGTCACCCTGTCTCTCCCCATAGCCCCCTCCCACCCCTCCCCTCTACCCTTCCCCCCACCTCTCTGTGCCTTGAGCCCTCCTTGTCTGTTCCTCCACCTGGCCATCTCAGCCCTCACACAACTAAACATTCCCTGCTCATCACTTTATAAGCTTGCCAGCCGCCACTACCTGGCAAGACACCACCAATTCATGGCCCTTGTCAGGATCTTCTACTTGCTTCTTCTACTACTATCTGGCAATGTTGACTCCAGTCCTGGCCCAGCAGCGTCCTCCCAACTGCGGTCACCCATGGGGCTTCGAATAGCCGCTATGAATATCTGCAGCCTGCCTAAAAAAATGGCACCCCTGCAATGCTGGACAGCACAGCACCAACCAGACATTCTGGCTTTAACAGAAACCTGGCTGTCAGCCAAGACCCCAGACTCATTTGTCTCTATTCCTGGCTACTCTCTCATTAGGCTTGATTGTAACGGCAAGAGAGGTGGTGGCTATGCCTTCTATGTAAATGACTCATTGCATTACCAAGCCCTGCCTGCACCCTCCCTAGACCATGTTGCCCAAGCCCTCTCAATAAAACTCTCCCTGGCCCCTAACGTGCTCCTCTTTCTCTCACCGTCACCTACATCTCATACCACAGCCAATCCCCTGCCTGTAAAGCACTCTCTGATTATGTAGCCAGCCACCCCCACAAAATGGAACAAATCCTGGTTGGGGATCTCGACATAAACTGGCTGGCGAGCTTATCAACACATGCCAAAGATACCTTTGCTACGTTAGATATGACCCAACTGGTATCCCAGCCTACCAGGGCAAATACCACTAATGGAGCCCACACCCTACTAGATATCCTGCTCACTAATCATCCCCATCACATTACCGACCTGGGTGTCCTACCCAGTGCCTTAAGTGACCACTCCCCAGTCATCTTCAGCTGGTCCTGTCAGCTACCTAAACCATTACCAAATATCACCTTTTGTTGTCGACTACGCCCAGGAGGCATAGCCAGACTCAAACAATATCTAATTAACTGGGACTGGTCCCCTATTTCCCAAGCCCAGCACATAGATGATGCATTGCAGTACTTCACCACCACCTTTAATACCACTTTGCTTTTGCACCGACCATCAAAGTGAACACAAAGAAATGTAGTGCCCCCTGGATCACCCCAGATCTCCTACAATAGTTCAAAATGCGTGACAACCTCTGGCATCATGCCACTGCCTCCAGTTTGCTAAGCAATAGACAGGCCTATAATGCTGCTCACAATAAGTGTACCTGGGCAATCCACAAGGCCAAGGTGGAGCACTACATAACAGCCCTAGCCACCTCCTGGGGTAGCACAAGAAAGTTCTGGGATAACATCAAGGAGCTTAATGGTAAATCCCGCTCTCCTCACCTCATAACTTAGTGTTAATGGTACTACCACCACAGACACACTTCACATAGCTAACTGCCTTAACTCCACCTTCTCAGACCTCAGCTCACTCCTCTCTAGCAACTTTTTTGATCCAGTTCAGCCTACCCCACCGCCTGAGCTCCTCCACCCCCCCTTCAAACTCAGGGTCATTACCCCTACAGAAGTGAAAGCCTACCTGTCCAAAGCCCTCCAGAGTTCCAATTACTGCAAAGACGCCTTCGATATGCGTATCCGATACCTCATGCTAGACTCAATTATCTCCCCACTCACGGACCTTCTAAATAAGTCCCTGCACCTGGCCAGTTCCCAACCTCATGGAAAATGGCAGTGATAACACCAATATTGAAATGTGGTGACAGCTCCCTCCCAAACAACTACCATCTCGATTCTCCCCCCACTCTCTGAAGCCCTTGAAAAGAGCATGGCCAGTCGACTCACTGACTACCTCCTCACACACAACCTGTTACGTAGGGAGCAGCATGGTTTCAGAGCTGGTCATAGCACTACGACCGCCCTCACAGAATTCGCTAACTCTGTGCACTGCACGCTTGACAAGGGACACCTCGCAGGGGCAGTGTTTATAAACCCCTCAAAGGCCTTTGACACGGTTTCTCATCCCCTCCTTCTTAACACATTACAACAAATTGGGGTCGCTCATTGTCCACTCTCATGGTTCTCCAGCTATCTTTCATCTAGAACCCAATGTGTTAAAATTAATAATACCATATCTACTATGCTGCCTGTGCGCTCTGGAGTTCCCCAGGGATCTATCCTGGGTCCCCTGCTATTCAGCATTTACCTCAATGCCCTGCCTAAATCCTGCCCTGGCAACCTTCTCCTCTACGCAGATGACGCTGTTCTTTATGCCCCACATCCTGATCCTCTCTCTCTCCAGCGTACCTTACAAAACTCCTTCTCTCAGATTGAACATTGGTTTGCTGAACACAGGTTGGTGGTCAACATTAAAAAAATGAAGACAATGCTTTATGCCCACTGCCAAAACAGATCAAAGGATTTCCCCCTTGAAATACTCTCCACTTCTCTCATCCTACTGGAACAGGTCCAAAAGTATAAGTATCTAGGTATTACATTTGACTCTTCCGTCTCATTCCACGAACATATACAAATCTTCACCTCCACCACCAACTCCCATATTGGTCTCCTTTACAGACATAAAGACTGCCTGCCACCTGAAGCACTTTGCCTAGCCATTACCTCTTCAGTCTTATCGCTAGTGGACTATGGCCTCACAATCTATGCTGCTGCCGACCCTATGGCACTTCATCAAATACAAGTAATCATCAATAAGGCCTGTCGGCTCCTCTCTGGTGCCGACAGAAATACACATACCTACACCCTATACATGCTCACCAATATCCTCTGCCTTGAGGAAAGACTATTATACCAGACCTGTCTCTTCACCCAAAACATCCACCTGGGTTTAACTCCAATAGGTGTCTTGGCTTCTCTTCAGGCAGCCAACATCTCAGCGTCCACACGGGCTGCCCTAAAAACTATCTGAAGGTGCCTAGGGTCAGGACCACCCTGACCCAGCGATCCTTCCCCCTTAGAGCTCCACCCTGGTACAATGCCCTCCCACCAGCTGTCACATCAGTGACCAATCTAGGTCCTTTTAAGGCTGCCTTAAGGGCTCATATCCTCTCCTCACGTCAATGCCAGTGTAACCGGTAACCTGTGGATCCTGCACCATGCCACTAGGCCATGCACTCGCCCTTGGCTAGGCAGTGGAGAGCCCTCACTATTTCTAGCCTACAGGCTCCTCATCTCCCTTGGTTACCATATAGTTAGGACTATGAATGCATTGTATTATGTATAAGACAAGGCCTCCCTGAGGCGGCTTACTACCAACTCATATCATGCATTGCTTTAGCTACCAATTGTATAGGTCTTAACTGCTCATTAGGTGAATATGTTGATAGCTCTGCCCTGTTTTAGCTACCAAATGTATAGACATTACCCCATGCTCATTGAATTTATACTCTGTATGCTTGCTGTCCCACATTTATTTTGTGTATGTACTGTATGAATGTCTATGTTTTATTCTGACATGGAGCCTTTGGAAATGAGTCTATGACTCAAAGGGTTGTAATTCTGAATTCCTAGATAAATAAATAAATAAATAAACTTGGTAACCAAGGTTACTCCAGCTTAATGAGAATGAGATGCTTGCATTTTTAGTGTGTCCCCCAAAGGGAAAATCAGGAGTCAACAAATCCTACAAACACTGCAAGTTACACCCTCCTTCACTGTTATAGGAAGACAGTTTCCATCCCCCAAGACAGAGATTTACACACTGCACTCAACATGTTTGTTACAAGGCAGTTGGGGTATTCCTACTTTAAAAAAAATAATAAAAGAACATTGATCAAAATCAGAAAAAAACGGCTATCAAGTTGGAGTCTCTCTTTATATCTGCTAACTAAACTTAAACCAGAAGAAGTCCAAGCAGGTTTTGCCTTCTGTGTAGTTTTAGCTAACAGTGTGTGTCCTCCTCTGATTATAACCTATTAGAACAGCAAAGGCCACCAATTTCCAGAACAGATGAGCCATAAAATGTGGAGTGGGAGGGAAAATTCATTAAAAGAGAACACTGATGCCCATGGCTGTGCCAGGTTTGGGTTGCTTATGTGATAACATCCATCTTGTAGGAGTATACGATGCAATAACCAGCTTCTGTGGATGATTAAATGCCGAGGTGAAGCCGGGGCGTTTAATCACTACAGAAGCCGGTTATTGCAAGTGTACGCCTACAAGATGGATGTTGTTACTTTTATACCACTAGGAGTTACATAGAATTTATGTAACTCTTAGTAAAAAACGAGCTGTGTTCTGTGTGAAAATTAGGGTTTGAAAAGTAATGCCATGAGTCTGGACATATGTATTGGTGCCAGTGGTAGTACGCATGATCAGAGTCACGGTTTACTTTTCAAAGTACATTTTTACACCATAAGTCTGCTTGAGGAAGAGAGTGTTTAAAATAATGTAGTCATGGAAGGAAACAACAGGCATATGATTTGTTAATGTTTATGACTTCAAAAATGTTGTTTTCTCTCTCTCCCTCTCCCTCTCTCTGCGTCTCCGCCCCTGCTCCCCACTCCCACGTGTCAAGCTCTCTTCAACAAAAAAGGTGTCCGTCGGTCCTCGCTCCAGTTCACTCTGCAGGGTCAGTCTCTTTTGGTGAGTTTGGTATATATTTTAAATACAGTGGGAGAGAAAAATAGAAGTTTTATGTGCAGTGTACAAGGAAGAAAAAAACAGGTATTTGATTCCTTAATGTTTGTGACTTCTCTCTCTCTTGGTGTCTCCGTCCTCTCTCCTGCACCCGCTGTGCCAATGTAACTTCAACAAAAAATGTATCCGTTGGTCTTCGCTCGAGTTCAGTCTCTACAGTCGGTTTCTTTTGGTGAGTTTGCTATATATTTTAAATACAGTGGGAGAGAAAAATTGAATTTTTATGTACAAGGGGTTATGTAAGAAACTCGGAGGAATGCGAGTGTGAGCGGACAGACAGTGTGGATAGTAGAAGAAGGGACTATGAATAACCTACTGTGGGCATGGTTAAGATGAATAAACTACTGTGGAAAGATGATTAAACTACTGTGGGCATGGCTATATGTGAATAAACTACTGTGGGCATGTAGGTGGTAGTTTGTGAGAGAATAACTGTCAGTTTTTCTGTGTTGTGATTGGCTGAGAGTAGATACCTGTGGTATAATGTAGTTTAATATTTGTGATAAGACTACATACTGTTAAATGACTTGCTTTTCCACTTTCAGTGTGTAGCAGAGTGGTTGCACAAAGGCACAAAGGCAGTCAAAGAGTTAACTAAGACTTAATCCCTTTGAAGGTATGCTGTTTGACCCCAATTTATCTGCCACAGAATGGCCGCAGAATCAGCAATTGTTCTGTTACAGAAATTATGAGGTCCTTATGCAGAAGGTAGGTCCAATTTGCCTCAGTAAACACGGGTGGCACACAGAGAGGGGCTGTGGTTTGATGCGAGCATGGGCGGCACACAGAAGGGCTGTGGTTTGATGCAAGCATGAGTGGCACATAGAGCAGAGCTGTGGTTTGATGCAAGCATGGGTGGCGCACAGAGAGGGGCTGTGGTTTTATGCAAGCTTGGGCAGTACATAGAGCAGGGCTGTGATTTGTTGCAAGCATGGGCGGCACACAGAGAGGGGCTGTGGTTCGATGCAAGCATGGGCAGTACACAGAGAGGGGCAGTGGTTTTATGCAAGCATGGGCAGTACACAGAGAGGGGCTGTGGCTTGATGCAAGCATGGGCAGTACACAGAGCAGGGCTGTGATTTGTTGCAAGCATGGGTGGTACACAGAGAGGGGCTATGGTTTGTTGCAAGCATGGGTGGTACACAGAGGGGCTGTGGCTTGATGCAAGCGTGGACGGCACACAGAGGGGATGTGGTTTGATGCAAGCATTGGTGGCACACAGAGAGGGGCTGTGGTTTAATCCAAACATGGGCAGCACACAGACGGGTTGTGTTTTGATGTAAGCATGAGCAGCACACAGAGTGAGACTGTTGTTTGATGCAAGCATGGGCAGTACATAGCTAGGTTCTGTGGTTTGCTGTAAGCATTGATGGCACACAGAGGGGCTGTTGTTTGATGCGAGCATGGGCGTCACAAAGAGAGGGGCTGTGGTTTGATGCGAGAATGGGCAGCACACAGGGGGGCTGTGGTTTGATGCAAGCATGGGCAGTACACAGAGTAGGGTCTGTGGTTTGATGCAAGCATTGGTGACACACAGGGGCTCTGGTTTGATGCAATCATGGGCAGTACATAGAGAGGAGATGTGGTTTACTGCAAGCATGGGTAATACACAGAGAGGAGCTGTAGTTTCATGCACGCACTGGTGGGTCACAGAGCGGGGCTGTGGTTTGATGCGAGCATGGGTGGCACACAGGGGCTGTGGTTTGTTGCAAGCATGAGTGGCACACAGAGAGGGGGCTGTGGTTTGATGCAAGCATGTGCAGTACACAGACAGGGGCAGTGGTTTTATGCAAGCATGGGCAGTACACAGAGCATGGCTGTGATTTGATGCAAACATGGGCAGCACACAGAGAGGGGCTGTGGTTTGATGCAATGCTTGTTGTCCATGCCGCAGCAGTGGGAAACTGGGGAGAAAATGGAAAAAGCAGTGCACGCTTAATATTGCCCTGCATGCCCACCTGTGCCATCTCCTGGACTCCTGCCCAATATCTTGATATAGTCTTTGAGGGGCAGCCATCTCCTATCCACTCGATCACCTGCACTCCTGTCCTGTATCTCAATATAGTTTCAGCAGAGGGGCAGACATCCTCCTTTGTGGCCCCACCACAGGGACAATCTGTGGGGGATTTCGCTGGGCAGGCAAGTGCAGGAGAGATGGTGGCTTGTTGGGGAGGCAGGGACAGGGCTGATAGCTGCTTACACCAGTATAAAAGCTTCTGAGAGAAACTGAGGTAATACTGACCTGTCTGTAATTACCTTGGTCTCCCCTATCAGCACCATATGGAGCTGAACCATATCTTCAGACCTCCCCCCCCCCAGCAACACTTAAGTTTCCCATGAACATGTGAACAGTGCAGCCAGGCTTAGTTGGCTCAGATCCCAACTCTCTAAGCACCCTCGAGTGTAATCTGTCAAGTCCTGGTACTTCACACTGCCTGGAGGGCCTGTCAGCTGTGACCTCAACCCATCCCATTTTCTGCATCCCCCTGTGGAACCCCTAATAGCACTTTCTGGTAGTGGCCCCTCATCCTCCACCTTGAATACTGAGCAGCAGAAATTGTTTGTAACAGCCTTCTGCTCATCATCCTCCACTACCATCACCCGTCAGACAGTCTGAGGAGTCCCCCTTTGTCCATTTTATGTTGTCTTACACATGCAGCGCAGACAGCATATTGTGGCTGCTTCAATGGAGAAGCTGGTTTCAGATGTACGGTCCTGCTGCAGCCAGTGGCGCAACTGCATTTTGAGGCCAGGCTGTGTGGCGCCAAAGGCATAGCATGCTGTCTATGACAGCAGTTGAAAAAATGTGCCACTACCTTGCAAGGAATTAGCCGCTGCAATCAGGGAGCGCCACGGAGCGGTCCCTGATTGCAGCAGCCAATTACTGCTTGCCTTCTCTGGTCAGGCAACATGGCGGCGGCTTCCTCGTCAGCTTCTTACAGACCCTAGAGAAGCTGAGGGACAGTCGCCACCTTTTACAATCCCCATGAAAGCCAACAGGGGTGGCCAGTCCCCCTGTCGGCATGCCCCCCCCAAATTAATTTGCCGATAAGGTTGCCCAATCCCCGTCGGCAAAATTCTTGTGTGCCGAGGGGGTACACAATCCTTCTCGGCTCATGCGACCCCCCCCACCTCTGTGTGGCCGGTGGGGGTGCCCAATCCTCCGTCGGCTACAGCCCCCCAAAAAAAACACTCAGGTGGCATGCTGGGAGCCCACCACAGCATGCCATATGCCCCTGTAGAAAAAAAAAAATTCCACGTTTTTTTTTTGGTTTTTTTTTTACTCTGTAAAACAAAATGGTCCTTTGTCGAATCCGGCGGCCCCTCCCCCAACCCATGCCCACCCTCTGTGCACCTTGCCTCCCCACACCCTCCTCACCCCATACTTGACTCTGGAGCCCAGCGCGACGATCTTCGTTGGACCGGGAACACATCTGCACTCTTCAAAGCCGACCGCGAACTGAAGAAATGCTGGTATGCTGTATAATGGCATAAATTGTGTTTTTTCAACTTATGTGGCTATTTTTTTTTACTTTTGCCTCCAAATTTTCAACTTGGGGTTTTTGGGACCCCTCCTCATGAATTCAGTCACTGTTGTGGCATTATTCAGTCCCGGAAGGTGATTTTGCGGTCACTGCGTGGAATCACCTTTCGGGACTGAGTAACGAAATGACAGTGTTGCTGTTCATGAGGTGGCCTCCCAAAAAGCCTATATTGCAAATTTGGAAAAAAAATTCCAAAAAATAACTGTTACGAGCGTGCGTTGCGCAGTTTTCATGCGCACTCATAATTTTGCCAATTTGTAATATTTTCACCCCAGAGTTTCAACACTGGCATTTTTCCACACCTCCTTATGAACAGTGCAGCTGTCATTTTTCACATCCTGGCTGAATTGTGTTTTCGCACTACCAGCTCAGAATAGCACGGTCGCTGTGGGAAATCAGTGTTTGGAACAGATTATGAAAATCATAGCAACACTGTTCATGAGCAGAGGTCCTAAAATTCCTATGTTGAAAATTTGATGACAAAAGTCCATAAAATGACTATATTACAAGTGTGTGTTGTGCAGTTTCCATGCGCACTGGTAACTTCAACAATTTGTAACATTTTCACTCAACGTTTTCAACTTTGTCAATTTTACACACATCCTTATGAACAGTACAGCTGTCATTGTTCAGATCCTGCCCGAAATGTGTTTTCACACAAGTGGCGCACTATGACGTGGTCACTGTGTGAAATCAATGATCAAGATAGATGCAGAAAATCATAGTGACAGTGTTCATGAGCAGAGGTCCCAAATGCCTGTGTTGAAAATCTGGTGCAATAATTCCACTAAATGACTCTGTTCTGAGTGTGCATTGCGCAGTTTCTATGTATGTTCATAAATTTGCACATTTTTAAGATTTTCACTCAAGATTTTCAACACTGCCATCTCTTCACACCTACCTATGAATGGTACAGCTGTCATTTTTCACATCCTGCCTGAATGGTGTTTTCTCACATCTAGCGCCGAATGGCGCGGTCGCTGTGAGAAATCAACGTCCAGGACACATTAACAAAATCACAGTGCTACTATTCATGAGCAGAGGTCCCAAACACTTCCATGAGGTGGAGTTCACAAAAATGCTGTGTTGCAAATTTGTAGTGCAAATACCAACAAACGGCCAGGGCATTAGGGTTCCTAACCATAACGTCCCACCCTGTACAGACTGACACCTTGTAGAAGGCTCAGCCCTCGAGGTCCAGGGAGCGGAGGGGCTCCGAGCCGCCAGCAGGTTGGCGGCTCCTGTGCAGCCGACCAAGGGTTCCAGGAGGCCGGGAGAAGCAGGCAGAAAGAAGGCGCAGCCCTCGAGGTCCAGGGAGCGGAGGGGCTCCGAGCCGCCAGCGGGTCGGCGGCGCCTGTGCAGCCGACCAAGGGTTCCAGGAGGCCGGGAGAAGCAGGCAGAAAGAAGGCGCAGCCCTCGAGGTCCAGGGAGTGGAGGGGCTCCGAGCCGCCAGCGGGTCGGCGGCGCCTGTGCAGCCGACCAAGGGTTCCAGGAGGCCGGGAGAAGCAGGCAGAAAGAAGGCGCAGCCCTCGAGGTCCAGGGAGCGGAGGGGCTCCGAGCCGCCAGCGGGTCGGCGGTGCCTGTGCAGCCGACCAAGGGTTCCAGGAGGCCGGGAGAAGCAGGCAGAAAGAAGGCGCAGCCCTCGAGGTCCAGGGAGCGGAGGGGCTCCGAGCCGCCAGTGGGTCGGCGGCACCTGTGCAGCCGACCAAGGGTTCCAGGAGGCCGGGAGAAGCAGGCAGAAAGGTACGGGCAAAGCCGCAAACCAATCGGAAAGCGATCGCAGTCTGTGCCTTGCCTCCAATTGGTGCGCCTTCCCCATAGACTTAAACTGGGGTTTGCTGCACTATTCTGGCCGGGATTTCTGCTTTTCTTTAAATTATTTTGAATTCCTCATAAAAAGTGCTGTTTTCTCTTACTTTGTGCCTGATTTATGGGCTGTTTTTCTGTAATTTAAAATAAATGTTACAGTCTTTTGAAATGTTGTGTGGGCTAGACGCTTAGGCGCCTAACCCCCCATACCCTCCCAGTCTATTGTTGTCAAATCTTAAGTTTTAGCACCTTATTGCAGATTACTGCAATAAAGGTACCTTGCTGACTGCCTTCTCCTCTGTTCCCCACCTTGTAGAAGGCGCAGCCCTCGAGGTCCAGGGAGGCGGAGGGCTCCGAGCCGCCTCGGCGGCGCCTGTGCAGCCGACCAAGGGTTCCAGGAGGCCGGGAGAAGCAGGCAGAAAGGTAGGGGCAAAACTCGAAACCAATCGGAAAGCGATCACAGTCTGTGCCTTGCTTCCGATTGGTGCGCCTTCCCCATAGACTTAAACTGGGGTTTGCTGCACTATTCTGGCCGGGATTTCTGCTTTTCTTTAAATTATTTTGAATTCCTCATAAAAAGTGCTGTTTTCTCTTACTTTGTGCCTGATTTATGGGCTGTTTTTCTGTAATTTAAAATAAGTGTTACAGTCTTTTGAAATGCTGTGTGGGCTAGACGCTTAGGCGCCTAACCCCCATACCCTCCCAGTCTATTGTTGTGCAAATCTTAAGTTTTAGCACCTTATTGCAGATTACTGCAATAAAGGTACCTTGCTGACTGCCTTCTCCTCTGTCCCCTACCTTGTAGAAGGCACAGCCCTCGAGGTCCAGGGAGCGGAGGGGCTCCGAGCCGCCTCGGCGGCGCCTGTGCAGCCGACCAAGGGTTCCAGGAGGCCGGGAGAAGCAGGCAGAAAGGTACGGGCAAAGCCGCAAACCAATCGGAAAGCGACCGTAGTCTGTGCCTTGCTTCCGATTGGTGCGCCTTCCCCATAGACTTAAACTGGGGTTTGCTGCACTATTCTGGCCGGGATTTCTGCTTTTCTTTTAATTATTTTGAATTCCTCATAAAAAGTGCTGTTTTCTCTTACTTTGTGCCTGATTTATGGGCTGTTTTTCTGTAATTTAAAATAAGTGTTACAGTCTTTTAAAATGTTGTGTGGGCTAGACGCTTAGGCGCCTAACCCCCATACCCTCCCAGTCTATTGTTGTGCAAATCTTAAGTTTTAGCACCTTATTGCAGATTACTGCAATAAAGGTACCTTGTTGACTGCCTTCTCCTCTGTCCCCCACCTTGTAGAAGGCGCAGCCCTCGAGGTCCAGGGAGCGGAGGGGCTCCAAGCCGCCAGCGGGTCGGCGGCGCCTGTGCAGCCGACCAAGGGTTCCAGGAGGCCGGGAGAAGCAGGCAGAAAGGTACGGGCAAAGCCGCAAACCAATCGGAAAGCGACCGCAGTCTGTGCCTTGCTTCCGATTGGTGCGCCTTCCCCATAGACTTAAACTGGGGTTTGCTGCACTATTCTGGCCGGGATTTCTGCTTTTCTTTAAATTATTTTGAATTCCTCATAAAAAGTGCTGTTTTCTCTTACTTTGTGCCTGATTTATGGGCTGTTTTTCTGTAATTTAAAATAAGTGTTACAGTCTTTTGAAATGTTGTGTGGGCCAGACACTTAGACGCCTAACCCCCCCATACCCTCCCAGTCTATTGTTGTGCAAATCTTAAGTTTTAGCACCTTATTGCAGATTACTGCAATAAAGGTACCTTGCTGACTGCCTTCTCCTCTGTCTCCCACCTTGTAGAAGGCGCAGCCCTCGAGGTCCAGGGAGCGGAGGGGCTCTGAGCCGCCAGCGGGTCGGCGGCGCCTGTGCAGCCGACCAAGGGTTCCAGAAGGCCAGGAGAAGCAGGCAGAAAGGTACGGGCAAAGCCGCAAACCAATCGGAAAGCGACCGCAGTCTGTGCCTTGCTTCCGATTGGTGCGCCTTCCCCATAGACTTAAACTGGGGTTTGCTGCACTATTCTGGCCCGGATTTCTGCTTTTCTTTAAATTATTTTGAATTCCTCATAAAAAGTGCTGTTTTCTCTTACTTTGTGCCTGATTTATGGGCTGTTTTTCTGTAATTTAAAATAAGTGTTACAGTCTTTTGAAATGATGTGTGGGCTAGACGCTTAGGCGCCTAACCCCCCCATACCCTCCCAGTCTATTGTTGTGCAAATCTTAAGTTTTAGCACCTTATTGCAGATTACTGCAATAAAGGTACCTTGCTGACTGCCTTCTCCTCTGTCCCCCACCTTGTAGAAGGCGCAGCCCTCGAGGTCCAGGGAGCGGAGGGGCTCCGAGCCGCCAGCGGGTCGGCGGCGCCTGTGCAGCCGACCAAGGGTTCCAGGAGGCCGGGAGAAGCAGGCAGAAAGGTACGGGCAAAGCCGCAAAATTTTTGCCCGCCCCCCTCCCCCCTCTTGGTTGATTCCTTTTATACACTTTATCCCGCCATTTCTTAATCAATGCCCACATCCCTTTCCCTTCCTCCATTAACCCATACCTAACCTCCACAATGCTACTCTGCTTCCTTTTGCTCCTGAGCCTCGCATCTGACCCAATCCCTTATGATATTAATGTTATGCCCAGTGTCAAGATAAATAACTCAGTTAATACGACCTGCCCACTTCTGCCATCCACAATGGCCAACCACGGATTCCTTATTCACCCCGAACCACGTTTACAATGCAACCTCTGGGATATCCCACATAAGGCCACCCTAACAATTCAGCACAGCCCTGGCACCTTACTTGTATCATGGCTTTTTATTAACCCACTATGCCTGTCCATTAAATTATTATGCTATGATAAAATTCGCACCTATATACCAGGACCATCACTCATCTCACAGCAGGCACCCAGGATTAGGAGGAAATGCTCTGACCATCTCTATCCCTGTCCCTTGGTGCCCTCCTCAAATTAATCTTCACCTTCTGATCTGTTTTGGTACCATTGAAATAAATCCTGGCCCCATTGAAAGTTTATTTTCCCCTGCTGATCTATCCTCTATAAATGGCCTAAGCTTCCCACACTTCAATGCCTGCAGCCTCTTAAAAAAATTCTCCATAATACAGGCCTGGGTGGCACATACCCTGCCTGACTTTCTGGTCATCTCTGAATCTTGGCTCAGACCTTCACCAAAGACAGTGTTGTAACCTTACCAACTATCAGCTCTTCAGAGCAGATCGCCTTCCAGGGGTGGTGGGTTGGCATATATTAAGGACACCATCTCTGCTACCTGCCTCATCAACACATCCGCAACCAAAGGAATTTGAATGTTTGTCAATCAAAATATCCGTTCATAACTTGTCTTCATTTAAATTGATTGGCTGCTATAGGCCCCTCAGCAGGCCTCAAATTACTATCTCACGTGGGGTCAATAACCAATCTAGGCCCTGAAGATACCATCATCCTTGGTGATTTGAATTTAAACTGGCTATCTAATGCATCTGCTCCATTGGTAACCTTTTGTGACACCTATGGCTTTACACAGCTAATTAAAGACCCAACCAGGGTTAACCTAAAAAATTTTAGCAACAGCTCACTCCTGGATATTATGTTGATAAACAAGCCTCACTTATATACGCATGCAGGAGTACTACCGAATGATGTAAGTGACCATTGTCCCATAGCTGGCATAAGATCTTCACTCAAACCACCCAACCCTGCTGAATTTGTCCTCAAAAGGTCAAAAAGAAGTTCAACATACCAGGATACCTCCATGACCTGAGTAACACAATATATTGGCAAGATTTCTACCTATAACCTCAGTGGAAACAGCTCTCCAGATCCTAAAGGACATTATCACTAATGCTCTCAATATTCATGCACCATTCACCAATATCAGAACTAAAGCAAGATCCTGCCCTGGTTCACCACTGATCTTAAAACAGTCTTGCTAGCCAGAGACAAACTGTGGAAAAAGGCAAGAAAACTAAGGATTCCAGAGACTGGCTAAATTTCAGAAAAGCAAGAAACTCATGTACAACACAAATAAGATCTGCCAAAGCTGCCTATTATAGAGCTGAATTGGATGCCTCCTATAATAACCCAACCAGGCTCTGGGGAACTATAAGGGTATCTTGGGCAAAACTCTACTCCTGCCTTAACCTGCAAACTGCTACTAAATAACACAGAAATTACGGACAAACAAGAAATCCTAAATACCTTCAATGACCACTTCACCACAGCTGGACTAGCATTTGACTCTTCACCTGCAAATCTCCTGAGATCTTCCTTGAACCTTCAATCCACCGTGGGTCAAAAGGCTACATCAACCTTCTCCTTCAACCCAATATCCTTGAAAGAAGTGGAAGATTTCCTCCAATTTAGATACTTCAAAAGTGCAGGTACAGACTCCTGGACCCCTACTTCCTCAAGATTGCATCTCAAGTCTTATCTGCCCCTCTCACTCATCTCTTCAATCTTTCCCTCACCACTGGATCCATTCCCTCCACTTGGAAAACAGCTCAAGTAGTTCCTTTACTCAAATCTGGTGATCCTATGGACCTCAATAATTACAGGCCCATTTCCATCCTATCAGTTCTATCCAAGATGCTCGAAAAGTTAGTAAACTTACAATTAAGGGACTACCTGGATAACAATAACCTCCTAAATACAGCACAATCAGGATTTAGATCAAGGCATAGCACCATTTCAGCCCTAGCCAAGGTAACCAATGACTGGCAGATTGCTATGGATAAGAAGAACAGTACCTGTGTTGTGTTCCTGGATTTGAGCAAAGCATTTGACACAGTGGATCATGAATCATTAATCACCTCCCTTGGCTCACTAGGGTTGGATTCCCCTTCACTCAATTGGTTCAAGTGCTATCTATCAGCTAGATCACAACTGGTAAAAAATGGAATCTACCTATCCACCTTAAAACCACTGTTAAGAGGTACCGAAGTCTCTATTCTTGGCCCCATCCTCTTTGCCATCTATATTAATAATATTGATGCTAACCTCACTCAATCCAACATCCATCTGTTTGCTGATGATACTGTATTATATGTTAGCAATCCTTCATTATCTAAAGCCTGTGAACTGCTACAATCTGAATTTTCCATCCTACAACACAACCTACTGGATAAAAAACTACTTCTAAATGCCAAAAAAACAAAAGCTATGTTCTTTACCTCAAAGAGTTGCTCTGCCACTACCCCACCATCCACCACCCTACAACTAACCACCTTACTTGGAGAAGCTGGAATTGTTGATAACTTCAAATACCTTGAGTCTGGATTGATACAAGCTTGACTATTCTGTCCATATTGAGGAGCTACTAAAGAAACTGAGACAAAGGCTTGGTTTATTTTTTAGAATAAAGCACTACCTCAACAGAGACTCCAAAAAAAGATTAATCCAGGCTTCATTCCTATCCCTCATTGACTATGCTGACTTTCTGTATGGACATTGTTCACTCCCCCTCTTAAATAAACTGGACACCCTATACCACAGGTCCATCAGATTCATTACTGACCTTCCCTTCAGCACCCATCATTGCTCCCTTTATAAGGCAGTTAACTGGACATCATTACAACACAGAAGAAATAGGAATGCTGCAATTTGGATATTCAAAGCTTTATCAGGCAAGCTACCTACCTATATCTCAGACTGTTTTACTCAAATTACTTCTAGGCCATACAACCTAAGGATCAGCAAAATTATCATTCTTAAGGTCCCCAATGTCTGCACCAGTTTGGGAGGCTGCTATCAGCTACTCACTAGCAATTGTTTGGAATTCACTCCAAAAACCATGAAGCTAAATAACCTCCTACCCTTAATATCCTTCAAAGATTATTCACCACCCTATTCCCAGAACTCTGCAACTGCTTCCACAAGGCCTAAACCCCGGCCCTACCTACCCCGTGTTCCTATATGCTGATATAACTCCCGTTTCCAGTCCCAAGATTCACCCTCAAAATGCCTGCTAGGTCCTATAATCTACATATTACTCCTGATGTGCCATTACCTTCTGTCTCACAGATTAAAAGTTTTAATGTGCCTTGTACATATGTATATTGTTATATATTAGCACTTATGTCATTGTATTACTGTTTATGTTACCCTTGTCATTGTATTACTGTTTATGCTACCCTTGTCAATGTAATAACACTTGCACTTCTTGACCACTCAGGTCCATCTTGTAAATGAGCTATGCTCAATGATGTTCGCCTGATTAAATAAAGATTTTGATTGATTGATTGATTGATTGATTGACAGGCGTCAGGGGTGTGTCTTAGCATTGCTGGCTGTCATGCTCACACCATGCCATCCCCCCCCCACCCTCAAGCCACTGACAGATATCGAGGTGTATTTTGGACTCTTCGGCCCCACAGTTCACCCCATTCCCCTATGCTGCACCCATTCCAGCATATGTTCCAATGAAATGGGGTGACTGTAAAGCCAAATACCCCAAGGCACACCTCAGCACTTGTCAGTGACTGCAGGATAGGGTGAGGTAAAATGCCATGAGTGTTATGGCTGAATGGGGTGAGCGTAGGCCCGAGGACCCCAAGGCACAATGCGATATTTGTCGCACTGCAGGGTAGGGTGAGCTGAAATGCCATGAACATTATGGCCGATGTCCAAAGGCACACCTCAGTGCCTGTCACTCTCTGTAGGGTGATGTGGAGTTTGACATCACTTTCATACTTCACTGCCATTCCTATTATGCATCTGTTCAACTCCTGTGCTACCAGTGCCAGTGTCAGCAAGACAACATTTGACATTGACAAATGCTTGTCATTTCCCGGAACAAATACTTGAAATCCTTTTCACCCTCTGTAGTACATAGGTACATAGATACATACACAGTGTCGGCAGATAAGGGCCTATGGCCCACCCAGTCTGGCCATTTGAGCTTGTAAGTTCGCTTTGTTTTCCTAGAAGTCTGTTGCCCCTCACCCCTGACCTCCAGAATTCCTTTATGTCTATCCCATGCATTCTTAAATCCTGTGATTGTTTCAGCCTTCAGCACTTCCTCTGGCAGGGTGTTCCACTTGTCCATCACCCGTTCTGTGAAGAAATTCTTCCTCATGTTTCCTCTGAATTGTTCTCCCTCCAACTTCATCCCATGCCCTCTAGTCCTGGAACATCTTTTTCACATAAAAATAGTGTATTCCTGCACCCTGTTCCTCCCTGTCAGATACTTGAATGTCTCTATCATATCCCCTCTCTCTCCCTTCTCTCCTCCAGGGAGTACATATTCAAGTCCTTCAACCTGTCCTCATAGGACTTGTGATGCAATCCATGTACCATCTTTGTTGCCCTCCTCTGAACCTTCTCTACCCTGTCTATGTGCTTACATTGGTAAGGTCTCCAGAACTGTACACTGTACTCCAGGTGGGGTCTCACTAGTGTCTTGTAAAGTAGAATTATGCCCTCCCTTTTCCTGCTGGTGATGCCCCTGCCTATGCAGCCCAGCATCCTATATGCTTTACCTGCTGCCTTGTTACACTGTTTCCCTACCTTGAGGTCATCAGAGACGATAACCTCAAGATCCCTTTCCTGCTTGGTACATGCTATATCCTCACCCCCCCCCAGCTGATATATTGTGCCAGGGTTTTTGTGCCCCATATGCATTATCTTGCACTTCTTTGCATTGAATTCCAAACCCCTGACTATTCTTCAAGTTTCTGCAGGTCCCTTCTCATTCTATCTACACCCTCTGGTGTGTCCACTCTGTTACAGAGCTTTGTGTCATCATCGAACAGGGAAATTCTGCCTTCTAGATCCTGTGCAATGTCACTGATGAAAATGTTGAATAGGACTAGTCCCAGCGCTGATCCCTGTGGTACACCACTTGTCACTCTTCCCTCTGTGGAGTGACAGCCATGTACCACCACCCTCTGTGTCCTGCCACCCAGCCAGTTGCCTACCCACTGCACTATTGTCCTGACCACACCCATATTCCCCAGTTTGTGTAATAGCCTTCTATGTGGCACAGTGTCAAAGGCTTTGCTAAATTCCAGATAGGCCACGTCCACTGCCCTCCCCTGATCCACCTCCCTAGTCACCCAATCGAAAAATTCAACAAGGTTGGTCTGACGTGACCTCCCCCCTGGTGAAACCATGCTGCCTCTGGTTGTGTAGTCTGTTGACAACCAGATGTTCCACCAATCTCTCCTTCAGTAGTGCTTCTACGATCTTCCCCACTACTGAGGTGAAGCTGACTGGTCTGTAGTTCCCTGCTTCCTCTTTGTTCCCACTTTTGTATAAGGGGACTACATCTGCTGTCATCCAGTCTTTTGGTACCTCCCCTGTTTCCAGTGATCGGCTAAACAGGATTGCCAGAGGTTCAGCTACCACCTCTCTTAGTTCTTTAAGGACCCTGGGGTGCACCCCATCTGGCCCCATTGCTTTATCAACTCTTATTCCTTCTAGTTCCTTCAGGACCCTTTCTCATGTAAAGGGACTTGTGTCCATTTCTGCATCATTCCCATCCCTTGTACTCCCTTCAGGCCAATTACCCTCCTCTTCCTCAGTAAAGACTGAGCAGAAATACATGTTCATTTATTCATTACAAATCGGGTTTACAACCTTTGAGTCATAGACTCATTTACAAAGGCACCTCATCGTGGGGGGCAGACACCAAGGCAGTCATTACAGTGCAGTTTAAAACAGAGGATAACATTACAGGTGCAGTAAAATGAACATTTAACATAGATACACTTAGGTTACATAATGTAGTAGTTTGTATGTTACTTAGGTTACATAATGTTACAAAATTGTGAGTTACAATCATGGATATGGTAGGTCCTCTGAGAAGACAGCGGGTTACATCCTTGTTTGGACCTAGTAGGGAAGGAGTGGGTCTGGGGGAGGGAGAGGCTGTCCAGTGGACATTGTCGAGCTAGGGGGCAAGGCGGGCGGGTACCACAGGTTATAACAGGGGGTTAGTTGCACCTACAACAGCGGGTAATAAAGATATGGTTCCGAAGGGCTGTTTTGAAGGAGCCAATTTTTGGCAAGTTGGAGATGTAGCTAGGGAGGCAGTTGAACCAGGTGGGGGCTCAGTAGAGGAAGGATCTCTGGGCAAGAGAGGTCTTGGTTCTGGGCACCTTGAAAGTGGCCTTAACAGAGCTACGGGTGGTGACAGACAATGATGACTGCTGTAGGGAGGTGGAGACCCCCGGGGGGGAGAGAGTCCTAACAGTGATTTCTTAGCGAGAATACAGGTCTGGTAGAGCAGTTGCTCCTCAAAGTTGAGCGGATTGGTGGTAGTATAGAGAAGGCAGGCGTGAGTTCGGCTGGGGGCACCGGTCAGGAGCCTACAGGCCTTATTGATGGAGAGTTGGATTTTGGAGAGGGCAGTGTTGTCAGCTGCGGCGTAGATGGGCCAGCCATAGTCCACGAGGGACAAGACGGAGGAGGTGATGGCCAGCTTGAGGGCAATCTGAAGCAGGCAGTCCCTGTGCCAGTATAGCAGGCCAATCCGAGAGTTAATGGCGGCTGACAGGGCATTAATGTGGGTGTGAAAGGAGAGGGCAGTATTGAATGTGATGCCTAGGTACTTTTATGTGGTCACTTGTTCTAGCGGGTGCAGAGTGCTAGGGATAATCAAGAGGGGGTATTTTTAGCCTTATTTTGGTGGTGGGAAAAGAGCATTGATTTGGTTTTCTTTAGGTTAATGATCAGTCTGCGGTCATCGAACCACCTTTTGGCTTGGTTGTAAGCTTGCTGGAGGGATAATTGGAGGGAGGTGGGATTGGGGTGTGAGGCAATGAGAACTGCATCATCGGTGTAGAGGAGCATTTTACCGGTACATGAGCTGGGGAGAGTGTTGAGGTCGAGACTAAAAAGTATTGGACCCAGGATGGAGCCCTGAGGGACCCCAGAGCGAACGGGAAGAGTGCTGGAGAGGGAGCCGCTGATCTTGACACTCTGGGATCTAGTAGAAAGGTAGCAGAGAATCAGGAAATGGGACCACCAGAGAAGCCAAGTTGGTGGAGAGAGCCGAGTAGAAGGGGATGACAGACAGTGTCAAAGGCCTTGGAGAGGTCAATGAGCACTGCTCCTGCAAGGTTGCCAGAGTTGAGAGCAGCATGCAGGTGTTGGGAAAATTCCAGGAGAGCCATGGTTGTACTGTGTATTGGGCAGAAACTGTGCTGCTCTTGCACATAATGTCGTAATTGGTTAGGTATTCAGAGAGTTGGATCAAAACCACTTTTTCAAGGGCTTTAGAGAGTGGGGGGAGGATGGAGATTGGTCGGTAATTGTTGGGGGTGGACCGGTCCCCACTCTTATGAATGGGTGTGATTTCAGCAATTCTCCAAGCACTTGGGAACTGACTGAGGCATAGATACCAGTTTAGAAGGTCAGTCAGGGGGACTAGGACTTTGTCCATGACCACACGGAAGATTCTGGAGTCGAGGGGGGCACTGCTGGGGTTATTGCTGCCTAAGGCTTTTAGCAGGTGTGGTCAGGCTTCTTGGGGGGGGATAGGATGCGCAGGTAGAATGGTGGGCGATTCAGGATCGGAGGGAGAGAGATGGGGATTGGGTCAAAGAAGCTGCTGGGGAGGACTGAGCCATTTAGCTCTTTTACATTATCCCAGAAGGTCCAGGCTGAACCTCAAGTGGAAGTGAGGGTGGTCTGGTAGTGCTCTGCCTTGGCCCGCCTAATGGCCCAAGTGCACCTATTATGTTCTGCATTGTAGGCCTGTCTATCAGGCGCCTTTCCAGATTCTACATCAGTGTGCTAGAGATTATCTCTGTTTTTGAGTCTCTGGTGGAGGGGTGGGGTGATCCATGGGGCATTGGTGAGTTGGGCAAAAAGGTCACAAGCCTTACAGAAGGCATTTGTGAAGTGGTCAAGAGCTGAGTCAGTGTCAGGGGCATGCTGGATAAGGGACCAGCCTAGCTGGGCTAGGTATTGTTTTAATTTTCTGAGGCTACCGGGGCATAAACAGCAGCATACAGTGGCCTGGGACACTGGCTTCAGAGTGGAGGATGACCAGAGACAGAGGACTGGGGAGTGATCGCTAAGAGAGTCGGGGAGGACAGTGACATCCCAGATTTTGTAGGGGAGGTTAGATATAATAACATCTAGGAGAGTGCTGGTGCCAGTAGAGTGGTTGAATCTGGTGGGCTGGGTGACTAACTGGGACATATCCAGGGCAGCAAAGGAGTCCCTTATATGGGAGGCAGTGGAGGCAAGCCAGTTAACACCGAGATCACCTAGGATGACTTTGCTCCACTTTGTGAGGGAGAGATGTGAGGTAGTCAGTGAGGGACTGGATCACTTGGTTTTGATTCCTCTGGGCTACATAGGAGACCATGAGGAAGAGAGGGCCTCGGGCGGGTCAGGTGTGATTTTTAAGATGAGGGCTTGGGCTCCATAATCAAGTTTAGGAGCTGGGAGTGCCTGACCTATAAGGGAGTCCCGTACGAGTAGTGTGCAGCCACCAATGCGTTTGCCTACTTGGTCTTCCCTGTAGATGGTATATCCAGGGAGGGTGATAAGAGTCAGGGGTGGATTTGGAGAGCCATGTCTCTACCAGTGCAGTTATGTCAGGTTGATGTTGAACGACCTAGCAATGGAGGTCAGCAGATTTCTTTAGGAGCCTGCAAATGTTTAAGGATGCAAAGCGGAGGCCAGTTGCAGTACAGGTTTTAGAAGGGCTGGAAGCCATAGGTCCTGGGTTTGGGCGTACATTACCAGATAATAATAATAGCAGTGTAATTATTCTGGTTAGTGGCCGGTGGCGATTGAGACCCTTGGGTTGACACCCAGCTGAAGACTTTACAATCAGGGTGCATGGGATAGATAAAGTGTGAAGGGTGGGAATGGCAGGGGAGAGTGGGTCCAGGTCAGGCCTTGGAGGGCGGAGGGAGTGGGAGTGTTGGCAGGGCGGGGATGTTGGGGGGTCACGGGTGTGTCAAGGGTGGGAGAAGGCTGAGTCACTGTGGGGTAGTCTGGGGATGAGGTGCCTAGTGTGGAGGAAAGGTGCTTCGGTCGGTGTGAGGTCTGTACCAAGAGGGTGAAGGAGAGCAGACTTAGTAATGGAGTGTAGGTACCCAGAGCAGCTGAGCAGTAAAGGAAGAGTACTCAGGAGTAGTAGAGAGTAAGAAGATGTAGAGCAGCATTGGCAGGATTGGGGGAAAACCCCTCTAGTGGGCGAAGAGTATAAGCTGCAAATGGGAAAAATCAGTATCGATCAGTAGAAGCGGGAAGGGGCAAAGACTGATGAATAGTGATAGACTGACCACACAATAAGTGAGATGAGACAGGAACTGTATTGTGTTGGATTGGATAAGTGTGCTTATAACTGGGCCCTCTAGTGGCTAAAAGATATAATCTGCTAATGGAAAAGTCAGCACTAAAAAAAAAAAGAACAGGCAGGGAGGTTCTGAAGCAAGTTTTTTTGGGGGGAGGGGGCACTGCAGCAGTCTCAATTGGACACAGAGGTCAAGGGTGCAGTCCATAGACTTACAGCTCTAAGAGAAGGTGCACAGGGCTCAGGGCAGATAGCAAAATCACACTACCTTAAAACCTCTCTCAAAACTTAAATCAACTCTTAAGAAATCTCTACATCAGACTAAACATTACTTAAAGTGAGAAATCAAGATCATGTTAAGCAGAGGTCAGTCCTAGCATTAATTTCTTGGCAACAGTTCCTAGAAGACTTCTGGATTGCTGCACATAGTGTGAGAAACATTGGCAAACAGTTCAATATGTCAGCTTTACTGTTGTCATCCTCCACATGGGCCCCATCCCCCCTTCAGTCTCACTACCCCTTCCTTTGCTTTTCTTTTTTCATTTATGTACCTGTAAAAAGTTTTGTTTCCTCTACTCACTGATTTTGTAATGTGCTTTTCTCTCTGAGCTTTGGCTTCCCTTACTGACCTCCCTGCCTCCCTTTGCTTCTCCTGGTACTTCTCCCTATCCCCTTCTGCTTGTGTCTTTTTGTATTGCCTGAATGCAATCTCTTTGGCTTTCACTTTCTCCACTACCTCCTTGGAAAACCATAATGGTCTCCTCTTCCTTTTCCCCTTGCTAACCTGCTTAATGCATAATTATGTTACTCTTGTAATCCCCATTTTAAATACTGCCCACTGTTCCTCAACCCCTGATTCCCACCGCATTTCCTTTAATGCCTCTTTCAAGCATCTCCCCATTTTCCCAAAGTCTGCCCCCCCTAAAATCCAGGATACGTGTTTCTGTGTGGTTTGGTTCTGCTCTTTCTGTGATTTCAAACCACAATGACTGGTGGTCACTGTTCCCCAGGTGCTCCCCCACTGCTACCCCCATCGCACTGTCCCTGTTTGTGAGCACAAGGTCCAGTATTGCCTTCTGCAGAGTTGGTTCCATGACCGGTTGTTTGAGGAAGGCACCTTGAAGTGAATCCAGGATAAATCTGCTCTTGGTTGATGCTGCTGCTGGGATGCTCCAGTCCACGTCTGGAATATTGAGGTCTTCAACCAGCACTACCTCACCCTTGTCTGCCATCCTTTGGATGGCTAGTATCAGCTGCCTATCTGTTTCTTCCTCCTGGCTGGTGGTCTATAATCCACACCTCTGTGGATGGCTGGAACCATAGGCGGATTTAGAGGGGGCTAAGGGTGCTATAGCTCCTCCATCATGGAGCTCCTCTATTAGTAACACACTATGCTGCATTCTTTATCAGTATGCACTAATACCTCCATGAAAGCTGCATGAGTCACACAGGTCTCATCTGTCCTCTAGCAGAGCTGGCCTTAGCTAGGTGCAAACTGTGCTCCTGCACCTTGGGGCCCATGTTTTGTTCTTGAGGGAAAAAAAATAATTTAAAACATTTAAAAATGCCTAAATGATGTTAGAGATGAAAATGTTTACCAGCAAATGATAGTGGAAGACAACTGGCTCTGTTACGGTTGCAAAAGGTGGGGGCAGCTTGGCTGCAGTGGAAAATATTACCTGAGGGACTGTTAATGGGAAGTGGGAATGGGAAGTGTTAATGGTGTTAATGGCCATACTTTACACCTCCCAGGTTGACTACTTTCACAAACAAAGAGCTATATTGACAAGAGAACTTGTTTGTAACCTGGACATGTAGGTGAAACAATGAATGATATGACAAAATCTGTTTCAAAAGTATGTGAGCACTCAAAATGGTTTAAAAACCTGACCAGCACAGAGCAAAACTTGATTCCTGATAGGGACCCTAAAAAACCCGATGGCGAGGTAAAAAAAAAAACTGAACACATTCCGAAGAAAGGGGGGTCACTAGTGGAGTACCTCAGGACTCAGTACTGGGTCCAGTCCTCTTTAACATCTTTATAGGTGACATTGCAGAGGCTCTGGAGGGAAAGGTATGCCTCTTTGCAGATGATACAAAGATCTGTAACAGAGTTGATACACAAGGGGGGTAGAAAGGATGAGAAGGGACTTGGCAAGGTTGGAGGAATGATCAGACATATGGCAACTTAGATTCAATGCAAAGAAGTGCAAAGTAATGCACCTGGGAAACAAAAATCCAGGAGAAAAGTACACAATAGCAGGGGAGGTACTAACAACAACAAAAATGGAACGGGACTTGGAGGTAGTCATATCAGGTGATCTAAAGGTGGGTAAGCAATATGAGAAGTTAGTAAGGAGAGTCAGGAGGATACTGGGATGCATAGGAAGGGGCATCACAAGTAGAAAAAGGGAAGTGGTTATCCCTCTGTACAGACAGTTGGTGTGACCCCATCTGGAGTACTGTGTGCAGTTTTGGAGACCTCATCTATGCAAGGACATAGACAGGATAGAAGCAGTCCAGAAGAGGGCAACTAAAATGGTGCAGGGTCTGCATCAGAAATCATATAAAGAGAGACTGAGAGAGCTTAATGTGTATACCCTTGATGAAAGGAGGGACAAGGGGGACATGATAGAAACATTCAAGTACCTCAAGGGAATCAACAAAGTCCAGGAGGGTAGCATCTTTCAGAAAAAGAGATGTGTAAGAACAAGGGGGCACAATTTAAAGATAGAGGGAGGGACGTCTCAGGGGTAATGTGAGGAAATCCTTTTTCACGGAGAGAGTGGTGGATGCATGGAACTGCCTTCCTGGGAAGGTTGTTGGGGCTAAAACAGTGGGGGAATTCAAACATGCATGGGACAGACCCAAGGCAATTGTAGTGGGGGGTGGCAGGAAGTAGGCTGTTGGTTAACTAGAATGTGCAGCTTATCCAGTAGGTAAGGATATGGGCAGACTGGGTGGGCCAAGTGGTCCCTGTCTGCCATCAAAGTCTATGTTTCTATGTAGGTGGCAACCTTACTGGTGTCCCATGATAATCCTCTCTATTCTCTCTCACTCACATCTCCAGAAAAGTAAAGTTGTTGAAGTTGTTTGCAAATCAGAGTATCCCAGGTGTGAGTGTCCAGTGATGATGTTCCTGTCCTTGCAGAAATGAATACGGTAGTAGGACCGTACTTATTTAATTTCTTGCTCCAGGCTCAGTCAGATTCATTTCCAGTGGTGAAATCAAATAATTCAGTGCAGTCAATGGCACTAATTAAAAGATGCTGGTTAAACTAGCAGGGGGGCAGCTGCTGGGATTGGACAGGACATCAGTGTTCCATCAGACTGGGTGTGTAATAAATGTAGTACTAGTGTTATTAATTTCTAGTATGGGGAGCTTAAATGCATGACATTAAAATAGTTTAAGGTCACTGCTAGTTTTGTCCTATATGGCAAATTGATTTTGGTGTGGATTTGCAGGAGAGGGAGTTGGAGAGTAGTGCCCTCCTGTACCCTGCTAGGAATGATACAAAACTAATGCTAGGGCAGGTCTGGTCTCAGCGACAGCATGAATTGAACCAGGAGAGGCAGAAACTGGTACATGAGACCTCTGAACTGAGGTAAAAACTTCAGCATGTACTGTATGTCTAATCTGTGTTGTCTTTTCAGTCGTGGTTGTACAGTGTGAATGAGTACGAAGGGAATTAATAGACATAGGGACTTTGAAGGTGTTCTGCTGAATATTATGGCATGTGCAGGAGTTTCTGCATGCTTGGAGAACAAAACTGCCAACAGAAGTCATAAGACCTTGATTGGCTCATTTGACACAGGCAGTTACAAAACTGGAAACAAAAAGTGATAGAATCAAATATTTGGTTTATGTAGTTCTATGTGTTGAAGGTGGGGGGGGGGCAAGTTGTGATGTACCCAAGCAAGTGCTGTTGCTAATAAAAAAATGTATTTTTATATTTGTTTAAAACTGTTTTCTGCCTGCTAACTGACTTCTTGGGTCTATCATAAAAATGAGACGCCTCATACCATGGGGTTATCCCAGTAAAGGACATTTTAAAACAATAAAACATTTTTTTATTTATTTAAAATGTATTTTCTTTGGAATAAATTGTTCTATAGAATAAAATATGTTTTACAAAAGTAGCAAGCAGACTTGAAATTATATTTTCAGAAACTAGATAGCAAAGTGACTTTGTTCCCATCTTGCTATAGTTAATGTAATTTTTTTTTTTTTTTTTTTACTGAGATAAGGTTGGGGGATACGTTAATCTGTACTGCAGGACAAACTGGGATGGATTGGCTGTATGTTAATGTCATAATGTGCTTCAGTGAGTGACATTTGTGAAGTTGTTTACTTGGATTGTTATTTAATTTGTCTGCAATTTGTCTTTATCACCAAGTCGCTTTCAACTTTTCTCATCTTTATATGTTTCGGATGTGCTGCTGCCCAGCTGCAGTCTTTTGGAATTTTGGGGGTGGGGGGAGGGTATTTTGGGCAACATACTGTCATGTGGACTGTGGGGACTCTGGGGATGGTGCTAGGGTGCAACTAACAAAGCCTGGGGAGGGAGGAAATGAGTAGAAATTGCATTAGAAATACCCTCCAAAATGCACCAGAATGCACCAAAATGTTAAAAAAATTTCTGGGGGCCTAGGAAGCCCACCAGACCCCCGGACTATTATTTTTTATCTGACTTGAGCTCCCCCATCTATAGGACTCCTGTATCCACCCCTGGCTGGAACCATTTTCCTTTCCAGCTTAACCCACAGTATCTCTCCCCCATTTTGTTCCTCCTGGATCTCTGTGGCCTTTATGTCATCTTTCACATACAGTGCCACTCCTCCTCCGTTCCTACTTGTCCTGTCCCTTCTGAATATGTTGTAGCCAGGTATGGCCATCTCCCAGTCATGGTTGTCATTACACCAGGTTTCTGTGATGGCCACAATGTCCAGGTCTGGCTGCACCATGACAGCCTCCAGATCCTGCATCTTGGTCTTTTGGTTGGTTTGGTAGACAAAAGAAGGCAGTTGCCCGTCGAGATTTTCTTCCACGTGTGTGGACCATTAACCCACATTTTGATTTAATCACCATTTATCAAGTTTATTATGTTGATTGCGCGCATGCGCAAGAAACATATTGTGGCAGCTTTCTCCACAAGCAGGTTGTGGAGGCACGGCACTGCTGTGGCCAATGCCCCCACAGCCTTTAAAGGCTTGTCCAGCGTCCCCCAGTGCCATGGCACACCGCTGTTGACACTAGTTCAGCCAGCGTGCCACCAACTTGTAAAACATCAGCCGCTGCAATCAGGGGTCGCCTTGTCATTGCAGCATAAGCCATTTGCTGCAGTGAGGGAGAGACCCGTCATTGCAGGGTGTGATCTTGACACACTGATATTGTTTGTGAACATGGTGGCGGTTTGCCGCTGTGTTCACAAACAATATTAACCCCCCCACAGTGTATATTTGCTGATTGGGGGCCCCAATCCCCGATGGCTTCAGTGCCCCAGTGTTTCTGTTGCCGACAGGGGAGCCCATTCCCATCGTGGATTATGTAACCTCTCCCCCACTTATACTGTCTGCCGGCCAGGTGCCCAATCCCTATCTGCATAATGTCACCCCTCCCCTTTTGTTGTGTGCCGACTGGGGTGCCCAATCCCCCATCGGCTACAGCTTGCCCCCCCAAAAGAAAGACTCGTGGCATGCTGGGAGCCAACCCCAGTGTGCCACATGCACCAGTAAAATAAAAAATGGTCCCACAATGTCTTTTTTTTTTTTTTTAACCTGTAAAAAGGAAACTGTCCCCTGGTGGTCTCCCTGCCCCTCCCGCAACCTCGCCCACCCACTGTGCACCTTGCCTCCCCACACCCCCCACCACATACTTACCTCTGGAGCTTGGCACAACGATTTTCGGTGGACCGGGAACATGTCTGCACTCTTCAAAGCCGACCGCAAACTGAGGAAATGCTGGTAAGCTGTATAATGGAATAAATGTTTTTTTTCCAACTTTAATGCATATCTCAGTCATTTTTTGGAATTTTGGCACCAAATTTTCAACATGGGTTTTTTGTGACCCCTCCTCATGAATTTTGGAACTGTCATGGTGTTAATGAGCCTCGAATGGTGATTTCGTGGTCACTGCGTGGAATCACCTTTCGGGGCTGATTAACAAAATGACAGTGCCAGTGTTCATGAGGTGGGCTCTCAAAAAGCCTGTGTTGCAAATTTGGTGGAAAAAATCCAAAAAATGACTGTTTTACGAGTGTGTGTTGCGCAGTTGCTACGCATGCTCGTAGCTTCGCGAATTTGCAATATTTTCATGCCAGATTTTCAACACTGGCATTTTTTCACACCTCCTTGTGAACAGTATAGCTGTCATTGTTCACATTCTAGCTGAAATGTGTTTTTGCAGTTCCAGCACAGAACAGCGCAGTCGCTGTGGGAAATTAGTGTTTGTGACAGATTAAGTAAATGACAGTGACACTGTTCATTAGTAGAGGTCCTAAAATGCCTATATTGAAAATTTAGTGACAATACTCCGTACAATGACTGTGTTCCGAGCGTGCGTTGCGCAGTTTGCACGCATGCTCGTAACTTCGCGAATTTGTAATATTTTCACTACAGATTTTCAACATTGCCATTTTCCCACACCTACTTATGAACAGTACAGCTGTCATTTTTCACATCCTGGCTAAAATATGTTTTTGCACTCCTGCCGGAGAATAGCACGGTCGCTGTGGGAAATCAGTGTTTGGGACAGATTAAGATTGAGAGGAGGGAGTGACTGAGCTCAACTGAGCTCTGTCAAAACTGCTGCAGATTTGTTTGTGGGCAGAAAAAGGCCCCAACGCAAGAGGCCAGTACAAAAAACAGCAGCCTGCATTGCTGGGAGAAACAGAACGAGAGAGCGAGTGAGGGAGGGGGAGTGAGCGAACTCACTGGAGCACTGTCAGGACTGCTGCAGATTTCTTTGTGGGCAGAAAAAGGCGTCAATGCAGGCAGAGGCCCAGTACAAAAGGCCAGCCTGCAGTGCTGGGAGAAACAGTATGAGCGAGTGAGACAGGGGGACTGAGTGAGCTCAACGGAGCTCTATCAGGACTGCTATGGATTTCTTTGTGGGCAGAAAAAGGTGCCAATGCAGGCGGGAACCCCGTACAAAAGGGCAGCTTGCAGTGCCAGGACAAACAGAATGAGCACATGAGAGAGAGAGAGAGAGACTGAGCAACTTCAACGGAGATCTGTTGGGACAGCTGCAGATTTCTTTGTGGAAAGACAAAGGTGCCAACGCAGCCAGGAGCCCTGTACAAAAGTGTAGCCTGCAGTGCCAAGAGAAACAGAATGAGTGAGTGACAGAGCGGTAGTGAGTGAGCTCAATGGAGCTCTATTGTGACTGCTGCAGATTTCTTTGTGGGCAGAAAAAGGTGGCAATGCAGGCAGGAGTCCAGTACAAAAGGAAAACTTGCAGCGCTGGCAGAAATGGAATGAGTGAGTGAGAGAGGGGGAGTGAGCAAACTCAATGGAGCTGTGTCAGGACAGCTTTAGATTTCTTTGTGGCCAGAAAAAGCCACCAACACAGGCAGGAGCCCAGTACAAAAGGGCAGCTTGCAGTGGCAGGAGTCACAGAATGAGCGAGTGAGGGAAGGGAAGTGAGTGAGTTGAACGGAGCTCTGTTGGGACTGCTGCAGATTTGTTTGTGGGCAGAAAAGGGCAGCAATGTACGCAGGGCCCCAGTACAAAAGGGCAGCCTGCAGTGGCGGGAAAACCAGAATGAGTGAGTGAGAGAGGGGGAGTGAGCGAGCTCAACGGAGCTCTATTGTAACTGCTGCACATTTCTTTGTGGACAGAAGAAGGTGGTAACGCAGGCAGGAGTCCAGCAGAAAAGGGCAGTCTGCAGCACCGGCAGAAACAGAACGAGTGACTGAGAGAGGGGGAGTGAGCAGGCTCAAGAGACCTGTGTTGGGACTGCTGCAGATTTCTTTGTGGGCAGAAAAAGCCACCAACAGTGGCAGGAGCCCAGTACAAAAGGGCAGCCTACAGCACCAGGAGCAACAGAATGAGTGAGTGCGAGAGGGGGAGTGAGCCACCTCAACGGAGCTCTGTCGGGACAGCTGAGGATTTCTTAGTGGGCAGAAAAAGCTGCCAATGCAGGCAGGAGCCCAGTACAAAACAGCAGCCTGCAGCACTTGGAGAAACAGACTGAGTGACAGAGGAGCAGTGAGCGAGCTCAACAGACCAATGCAATCAACATTCGGCATTGACAAATGCTTGTTTTTAAAGATTGCAACATTTGGTGAAACAACAATTTCTTGAGGCAGTGAATTCCATAACCTAGGTGTTCTGATGGTAAAAAAAGTAACCTTTTATTTGTATTTGCTTTATTTACTTCCAACTGTTTGTTGTGTAACCTAGCCACAATTCTTCTAGTAGAATGTTATACCACATTGATCCATCAATACTGGCAATTGTAAGATTTTGAATAATTGTAAAAGATCATCCCTAGTTCTTCTCTGTTTGAGAGAAAATAAACCAGTTTTCCGGAGTCTAGCAACATAATCAAGATGTGTAAGATGAGGGACAAGTTTAGTTGCCCTGTGCTGAATTTGTTCTATTCTATTTATATCTGATATCGGATATGGACTCCAAAATGGAGAATCATAGTCCGTATATGGCCTGACATGTGACCTGTACAGGGTCATGATGGTTTGTTCTGATTTGGAAATAAATGTGCAGTTAATCCTGTGAAGAAGGGCATCATTCTGATTCGCTGTTTTGTTACAGTGAGATGAGGAAGATGGTTTATTGTTTACTAGTGTCCCTAGATCTTTTTCTGAATTAGATGCCTTGATAATAATATTGTTTAGAACATAGGTTTGTTTAGGGGCTGTTTTTTCCCAAATGTAACACTGCACATTTAGCTACGTTGAAATACATTTTATTAACAAGTGCCCAGTGTTCTATTGATGCAAGGTCAGATAGTAACATTTTTTTGTTAATCTCATTACTAACAATACCCCCTAGTTTTGTATCGTCCGCAAATTTAACTAAGGTATTAGTCGAGGAAATTTTCATATCACTAATGATAATGTTGAAAAGAGTGGGCCCCGGAACCCACGTGATGCAGTCTGCCTAGAAGACACTTTCTCCTGAGCTCCAACCCTCCTAGCGTCAAAATTCATTTAAAATCCCCTTTGCTCAGCATCTGGGTTTGTTTACTGATCCCCAACTGCTTCTTACCTGCAGGGCATCAAGTCAGGAATTTTCCGTGTAGAATGGAGGCAGAAATGAAGAAAGTGGGGCCTCAGCACATGCCGCCAATAACGCCTGAGAAGACCCCAAAAAAGCAGAGGGTTCATGGCACCCCAACTGTAACAGTGCACTCCACTGCCAAAACAGAGCTGGATCCGCTTATGCTCGCAGACTTCCTCAATGAATTTGCTACCGTTTCAGGACGAATTACATGGTATGGCTATGGAAATCAAGTCCTTAACAGCAGCCATGAAGGAAATGGCGAGGAGAGTAACAGACAACGAGGCCAGAGTGGTCTCTCTGGAAAAGCGGGCAGACAAGATGGAGTCGGAGGTCATCGGTCTGCACCAGAAGCTCTCTAAAATGGAGCAGAAGGTCGAAGATTTAGAGGGGCGCACCCAGTGGAATAAAAATATCATCATTGGGCTCCCAGAGCTGGAAGAGGGTCCTGATGCCGTTTTGTTTGTTCAGAAGCTGGTTG
This sequence comes from Neoceratodus forsteri, assembly GCA_016271365.2. Lineage (NCBI taxonomy): Eukaryota > Metazoa > Chordata > Ceratodontiformes > Ceratodontidae > Neoceratodus > Neoceratodus forsteri. The sequence goes on from CM057455.1 coordinate 47,450,937, forward strand.
AAAAGGTGGCTGGCCCTTCCCCATATGGCTCCAATTATATTATCGAAAGGGCGCATAGAGCCCTGCGACCTATGACTAGACCTGGCACACCTCCTAGACCGTTGATTCTCCATTTTCTGAACTACCTGGAAAGACAGCATTTTTAATCTAAAATTTATGATGTTCAGGATCTCCACTGGGAAGGAAAGAAGTTCCGAGTGACCCAGGACCTCCCTCTTATGATTCGGCAGCGCAGGCAAGTCTTTCATCCTCTTGTTTCCAAGAGCATAGCAGCAGGTATCCGGTTCCGAATGATTTATCTAGTTAAGCTGCAAGTTTTGGTTTCTGGGTCCTGGTTTTCCTTTGAGGAGGTGGAAACAGCTAATGTAGGCCTTAAGGTGGCTTTTCCCAATCTGTTTCAGGGCACCTGAAGTGTTTGGAAGTCATAGTAAGCTGCATACGAATCAACGTGTCAAGTAAGTGGCCCAGTTTTGTGAGATTCAGTTTGTCTGTAGTCCTGTTATGCTGCAGATTGCAACGGGCGTTTTGGACTCGGGGACTGTCATGTTTCTCTCAATAGTTCTCTGCAGAATGCCTTTTCTCCTTATTTGATGTTTAAAAAGAAGACGGATTATGGCGTAATCTGAAGATTGGTCTGATAGGGGGTGACCTTCTCTTCCGTTGTCCTGTTCTGTCTGAAATGGACACTGTATCTCGTCTCGTTTTGGACGAGTGGGAAAGTTCTGTATTACAGGGACTTTCAATGCAATTTACTGTTTAGGCAGGCAATTGATTATTTATGTAGTTCCTCCTTTTGACCACATGAGGGGAGTAGTGTATAAAATATGGTTTTTTTTCAACGATTTACTAGCTGTGGGTTTATTTCTAGGGTTTTAAGATGTTTAGAGAGAGAAGGAATCTTTTATACTGTGTTTGTTGGTTTTCTCTCTCTCTCTCTCTCTCACGTATTAATAGTTGGAAACCCAGGTACAATAGGAAATTTGTTACCTAAGGAGGGAGAAGGGGAGAAGAGGAGACGAGGGAAGTTGCAGAACATTTTGTTGGACAGGAAATAGAGGTAAGGGAGGTTGATACTAAGGTCAGTGGGTTGTTAATGGTTAGAAAGGAGGGGGAAGGGGGGTTGTACAACAGTATCTACGGAATTTTGTTTACATGCTAATATCTCACCACCACTCATGCGTTTTATGTCTGTTTCACTTTTTTAAGACAGGATGGCTAAGGATGTTAATTTTGCTATGTGGAATATGAAAGGGATCAGGAGGAAACCCAAACAATATCAAATACTTAAACATTTGAATCTTTTACGATCCCAGATTACTTTTTTACAGGAAACCCACCTATTACAAAACTGAGGCTGTACATCTATGGAGACAACAGATTGGGCAAGTTTTTGCTGCTCAAGGATCAACTGACAGTTGTGGGGTCATGATAATTGTTAAGAATATTCCCTTTACCCCCACGCAGGTTTTTAGGGACCCTGGTGGTAGATATGTTATGGTCCAAGGTACACGCTTTTCTTTGCCACTTTTACTTTGTAATATATATGGCCCCAACGTAGATAACCCCAGCTTCTTTATGAAGCTAATAACTCTTCTCTTACCCTTGCTTCCTATCCTGATGGTAATGGGTGGGGATCTTAATTTGGTGTTGGACCCTTTTTTAGATAGGTCAGGACCCGTATTAAATGGACTCTCCCCTGGGCAGAGAGCAGTTAGGGATTTATTGGATCAGTGCGGTTTATGTGACATTTGGAGAGTTTTACACCCCAAAAGTAGGGAGTATACTTTTGTTTCCCCAGTGGACCGCATTCTCATATAGATTATTTACTAATATCCCAGTTTCTCCTCCCAGGAGTGATATCATCCTCAATCCAACCAGGTCCCTCATCCGACCATTACCTGGTGACGTGTTGTTTGGCCTTTCTCTCTCTCCCTAAAAAAGAGAGTCGTTGGAAATTAAATGATCAGCTTAAAGGCCAGATAGACTTTTTCTTCTCTGTAAACTCCACAGAAGACACTATGCCAGATGTCATATGGGGTGCTTTTAAGGCTTACATGAGGGGGATTTTGATTAGTCTAGCTACCAAGTGGAAAAAAAAAACGTGAAGTAGAGTTTCTTTCCCTACTGTCACAAATTCGAAACCCTGGAGGCTGAGTTGTCCCCTCAAACTCCAGAGGAATACAGGTGGGAACTGCATACTCTTAAGGACTGGTACTTAGACTTGCTGAGGGACAAAACCGAGCTGGCAATCATTCGCACCAAGGCTGTTTATACAGACCAAGGTGAAAAAGCTGGGCGTCTGTTGGCTTTAAGGATTAAGCAGCAGGAATCTGCTAGGTTTATCCCGCCTGTGCTGTCTCATATCGATGGTTCCCTGAGATCGTCCCCCTCGGAGATTGTACAGGAGTTTGCGTATTACTATCAGCAGTTGTATAGTAACATGGACAGTCCCCCTCCTCTGGAGATCCTAGATGCATATCTCCGTGAGTCTCGACTTCCCTCTTTGTTGGAGGCTCACAAGCTGTTTCTTTCTTCTCCTATCTCTATAGTTGAAATCACTGAAGTGATACAGACTCTTCCCTCAGATAAGGTACCAGGACCGGATGGCTTTTCATTACTATTTTATAAAGAAGAAGAAGAAGAAGAATCAGCATTTATATGGAAGCTTTTCATACATCCAAAGCACTTTACAAGCAAAGCTAGACTGGTAGTGAACTGACTGAATGTGTGGTGGCGGCCATATTGCACATCATCACCCCACACACAGCCTGGATAATTGCATGAAACGGTTTATGGGAAGGGGAATGTTGGCCAGGACACCGGGAATGTTCCCTACTCTTTGCGAAGAGTGCCCTGGGTTCTTTTACTTCCAGCTGGACACCCACCAGGACAACACCAGGATGGGCAGAAGGGACCTCAGTTTAATGTCTCATCCGAAGGACGGAACACCCCAGCAGTACAGCACCCCCCCAATACTGCACTCGGATGCCAGCGATGTTAGGTGCAAGTCCAATCCCGGTATGGGACGAGAACCCATGAATTCTGGTCCAGAGGCGGATGTGCTACCAACTGAGCCACGCTGACACCTATAAAAAAAAGTCCAGGACCAGATAGCTTTGGCCCTTCATAGTCTATTCCAACACATCCTATCTGGGGCTGCTTCCGACCTTCACCTGTTTGAAGCTCTAATTACTCTCCTCCCTAAATCTGATATGGACCTAGAGAAGGTACAGAGTTATAGGCCCATATCCCTTTTAAATCAGGATATTAAAATTCTGTTGAAGATCCTGGCTTATAGTCTTACCCTGGTTCATCCTGATTTGATTGGAATGCCACAAGTCGGGCTCATGAAAGGCAGGTCTTCATCAGACCACCTTCAAACTCTTTCCCATGTCTTCTCGGAGTCCAGGGATGCCTCTTATCTGGCTGTTTTGGTGCCCCTGGACGTTGGAAAGGCATTTGACCACATGAACTGGAACTTCCTATTCCATACCCTTTATGCATTTGGTTTTCCTCCTACATTCATACATTGGATCCGAGCTCTATATCAAGCTCCTTCCATCAGGATATCAGTAAATGGTGCATTCTCAGAGCCTTTTCTTTTGTACTCTGGTAGAGAGGCAAGTCCGTCCCCTCTTCCCTTTATTATTTAATGTTTATCTAGAGCCGCTCATTCGTAATCTTTTTTTTTTTATAATTCAATAAGTTTTATTGACTTTTAGAACAGTAAAACATTAACACATTAAAACAAATAAAAGAAAATCATATAAAAACCAGATACACGATATTTTAAGGAATACTGTTACCCTCATTATTATATATTAGACCAGATAGCTTATACATAGGTAGTTTGTAGCACTTCAGCTTACATTCTGGTAACTGTGTTTAGGTTTCAAAAATAGTAATGTGCTATAACCCTAGCAAAGTGTCACTTTAGACCTACGGTTAACAGAAGGGTGGTAATATTAAGAAAAGGGGTAAGAGAGATTAAAAAAAAAAAAAAAAAACAGTCACCCCTTCCCCATTCCTTCCCACCCCCCTAAATCCCCCTCTCTCTGAGCTAATTTATCTCTATCCTTCTTTCTTTTCTTCTCTCTAGTAAAGCACCATTAAGCACTGATCCTGTTCATCTCCTTCAATTCAGAACAGTGTTCCCTCCAGTCCCAGGTCTGCTATTAGGCTGGGAACAATGCTCATTCAGTCAACTGTTCTTTGGGTTCTCTGCAACTAGCAGGTTTATATTAGCAATATGCTTTTCTAGCTGCAGGGCAAGTAGCATTTCTTTATGCCATTCCAGTGTGGTGGGCAAGGTGTCCGAGGCCCAGTGTCTCATAATTATAAGTTTGGCCACTGCAGAAATGAGAGCCATGTAATACTTCCTTTGCTTCAAAGTTCCTACTGGGAAGATGTTAAGTAAACATGTGTCAGGGGAGAACAGCGGACTCAGAGCAAGAATTGGGCTCAGGGAGGTTTGTATATTTCTCCAGAATAACTGAATTCTAGGACATGCCCATAACATATGGTAGAGATCCCAACTCCTGCAGGAACAACGAGGGCAAGAGGGGGTAAGTGTCTTGCCCATTTGGTGGAGTCTTTGAGGGGTATAGTATATGTTCTGCATTACATTGAACTGTACGAGTCTCAGGCGGTCCTGTTTGATAAATCTATACAGGTTGTTCAAGAGCTGTTGCCAAACGTCAGATGTAAGTGGGAGAAACAGTGTTTTTGTCCAGTATTGGCTTATGCCCGATGGCAATCTCGCATCGAGAGACTGCAGTTCTTTATATACTGCAGATATTGAGTGTGGTTGCATAGCAGAGTCTAGCAGGGATGATAAGGCAATCCTAGGGGGCTCAAGGACATTGTGTTTCTTTATAAACAGGGATACTGCATGCATAATTTGCCAGTATTTAAAGGGGTGTCTATTAGCTTCAGGGAGTTTTTGCAAGAACTGATGATATGGTAATAGGTTACTATTGTCCATAACGTCTTTAAGTTTAACATCTCTTAGAGCAGGCCAAAAGCTTAATGTGATAGGTTTCCGCTGGATCATGAAATGAGGGTTATTTAAAAGTGGTTGTTCCCCATCTACATGCCAGTTTATGTTCAGATGATGCTGCAGTTGGTTTAAAGCTCTCAGAGACCACCCTATTGGGGAGTTTTTGACCGTAGAGGGGATATGTTTCGGGGGTAAATACAGTAAAGACTGTAGTGAACATGAGGTGAGGGATATAAGGGTCTCTTCTGTACTTAACCATGCTGGGATGTAGGATTCTGGTTTCCTTTTGTGTAGGTCGTACTGCCAGGTAGCACGTTTTGTGATATGGATTGCTCCATAATAGTGAAAGAAGGACAGGAGGGAGAGACCTCTGTGAGGTTTTGGGGCTGTCAACTTGTGGTACGCTCGCCTCACTGGTTTGCCTTTCCAGAGGAATTTATTAATTATACTCTTTAGTTCAGCAAACCACTTTTTAGGGAGGTAGGGGGCTAACATACTAAGAGAGTAAAGAACTCTAGGAAGGATATTCATTTTAACAATGCTAATTCTTCCCCACAGTGATATCTTCAAAGTGTTCCATTTTTCTAGATCTGTCTGGATTATTTTTATAGATTTGGTAAGATTTTCCTTGACCATAGTGGAGAAGGACTTGAAGATTTTTATACCCAAGTATGTTAAGCTTTTATTTTTCCATTGCAACCCAAATTGCTGTACGTCCTTTGAATAGTTTATGGTTCAAGGGGTAAATGATGGATTTAGTCAGATTTAACTTATAGTAGGATACCTTGGCAAACATTTCTATTTCTTGTAACAGGATAGGAACAGTTACGCTTGGGTTCATTATATGTATTAAAAGGTCATCTGCATAGGCTGATATAAGGTGCTGCCTGTTCCCGACCAGAATGCCCTGCACGCCTTGATTTACAAGCAACTTACGAACAAAGGGGTCTAAATAAAAGTTAAAAAGAAGTGAGGAGAGGGGACATCCCTGCCTGGTGCCCTGACTTAATGGGAAGGGTTCTGAGAGGTAGCCATTGCACCAAATCCGAGCCGTGGGGGTCGAGTAGAGCAGCTTAACCTAATTGATAAATATTTGTGGGATACCATACCGGGAAAGTGCGGTGAATAGAAAAGACCAAGAAACCCAGTCGAAGGCCTTTTCTGCATCCAAAGCTATTAGGGCGGCAGGTGCGGGGAATTCACTAGCTATGGGAATAAGATGCAGTAAGCGCCACATGTGATCACCTGAAGACCTTCCCGACATGAATCCCACTTGCTCACTGTGGATTAGTACATCCATAAAGGGTCCCAGACGATTGGCAAGTATTTTAGCTAGTATCTTAACATCAGTGTTAAGGAGCGAGATATGGCGGTAGTTTTCCACATAATGGGGGTCCCGGCCTGGTTTGGGGATAATAATAATCAAAGCTTCAAGATATGTGCTTTCTGATAGGCCTAATTAAAGACTCTAGCTAGTAAAGGAGCAAGCTCTTCGGTGTATAACTTATATAGGTTGGTAGGAAGGCCATCCGGACCTGGCGACTTGTCTGGTGCTAGCTGTTTAATTGCTAGCATTACCTCCCATTCCATAATGGGGGAATGCAGGGGTTGATGCTTATCTTCTGGTAATGTTGGGAGCGCTTACTGATCAAAATAAGCTTGCACCTGGTCGATTGGGGTCTCCTCACTTTTGCAGTGGTATAGCTCCTTATAATATTTGGCAAAGCTTGACACAATCTCCCTCGGTTCTGTGATAAGAGGGCCCCCTTTGTGTGAATAGAGCACGGGTACAAAGCGGACTGTCTCTATTTGTTTAAGTCTGTATGCTAGCAGTTTACTAGCCCATTCAACCGCTTCTAAGTACTTTATCTGAACCCGTTTTAAAGATAATTCTGCTTTATGATAGACCAAGCCTGAGAATTGAGCATGTAATGTATGGAGTTTAGTCAACTCAGACTCTGGAGATTTTTTGTTAATATTAGATTCTTGTTTTTTTATTTCCTGAAGCAGGGTTTTAGTCTGGCTATCACATTTTTTCTTTTGAGTCGCTGCTATTCGTATGCATTCCTCACGTAGGGCGCATTTCAGGGCTGACCAGATTATGTCAATTTTTGAGACAGATCCCTCATTGGTGCTCAGAAAGGAGGTAATAAAATTTTTAAAGTGGTTCTGCTTATAGGGGGGCTGGAGTAGTTGTGTATTCATTCTCCACAGGAAGTCCCTTTTGACTTCACACCCAAATACTCCAGCTATGGAGACAGGGGAGTGGTCTGATGTTACTCGTGGGTGAATTACGGCTTCTACAATGTCGGGCAGCATATGGAAGCTTACCAGTAAGTAGTCTATACGTGAGCACATGCTATGGGGATGGGAGAAGAAGGTGTATTGTTGTTCTGTGGGATTTAATATCCTCCAGATGTCCAGATGCCCAGTCCATTCATTAGGTCTTGCAAGGCTCTCTGAGCCGGAGAGAGGCCAACTTTCTTAGGATCTGATTTGTCCAGCAATAATCGGGGCGTGATGTTCCAGTCGCCTCCCATAACCATAGTTCGAGGGGGTATGGTGGGCACAATTCCCGCTAATTCAGTGAAAAAAGCTGGGGAATCTCAGTTTGGACCATAAACTGATCCTACTGTTAGATGGTGCACACCCAGGATACTATGCAGTATTATGTATCGCCCCTGACTATCCCATATCTCGTGTTCGAGCTTAAAGGGGACATTCTTATGAAATAGGATGGCAACACCACTTTTGTTTGTAGAATTCCCCGGCCCATAGGATTGCCTTACCCATCCTCTGCACCACAGTGGGGCGTCTTCCCTCCTAAGATGAGTTTCTTGTAAACATATAATATCAGCTCTAAGGGATTTCAAATGCCTAAGTATTACTTGCCGTTTAGTTCTATCTTTGGCGCCCTTGATATTCCAGCTAATAATCTTAATAGGGCCTGCCATTGTTAAGCAGCAAAGTCAGGTTTCCGATTTCCCTGGGGGGCATCAGGTTTTGAGATGAGTGCTTAATGTCTCTATTAGTTCTCCATGGGTATGAAGAGAGAGGATGATTTAGTAATATATTTTCCCACCCCCCCCATTATCCCACACATATCCCAAAACAACTCTCAGTTCCAACGAACTAACTACTATTTGCTATGTCAGGTGATGCTAACCATCAAACAACCCAGAGGCTATTACCCCCCGCCAGCCTCCGTCCCAATTCGCCAAACTGTCTGGCATTCATGTTACAATATCACTCTGGCCATTGCCCATTAAAAATATCTATGAAGGGGAAACATCTGTGGCTTTAATTAACAAGATACTGGGCTAAGTGGCACAAAAAACAACTAAAAGCCTTCAGGATCTCCAGAAAGTCTCCGGGTTTAAATACAAATATACCAGAGTTACGAAACTAGTGCCATATTTGGGCTAATAGTAAACACTAAATGAGGTCCCTGCATGGTGAGCTTATTTTCCCTTTTGATCCAGGCAACATCTCGGTTTGCAGCTCGTGGGAGCTTGATTATATGAGCAGTGTCTTAGCTAACCATGCGTAGCATTCCCTTCATACTGAAGATATTTTATCAGGTTAGGTCTGAGTTTTCTCATTTGCGACTGCAGTAATATGCTGTCCTGCCTTTTAACTCGGAGGTAGGAGTTTCATATGCCCTTCACGGTGGATGCAAAGTGGACATGCATTGCCTGCAAAGGTGAAGAGAACATCTCGCTGTCATAAGACAGCAACAAACTGATCGTGTCGGAGATTATGCCCCAAGTGCTGGTATCTCAACAGAGGCCAGTACGTGGGTAAAACCAGGAATCCTCAAGGATCAGCTGAGTAGATAGGAGATCTGCCAGAAGTTATTCTCAGGTACCATGAGTTGCGATCACAGTAGTTTTGGCACAAAAAAGCTGCCACTACATGTAGAGCTATATTGTTAGTACAAGTGCTGAGTCCATACCCGAGAATCAATATCATGGAAAAGTGATATTATAGATAACATGCAACTTCCCTCTTTATTATCAGGTGTGACATTATGGCTTTGTGTGGGATTAGAGCGCCAAGAATGAAATTAGTGTCATAGGCACATATAGCTGCCGCCACTTGTGAGGGAAGACAATGTATGGCAGATTCATTACTTATTTAAACAAATCTGGAAGTGCAGCTTTAAGCTCGCTCTCGGCCTGCTCGAGGGTTTGAAAAGACTGCCACTGATTGCCAAGCTTTACTTGCAGAGTCGCTGGGTATTTGACTCGGAAAGGCTTACTGGCTGCTATTAACTTTGTGATGAGCGGATGGAGTTCCTGCCGCTTGACACGAACCACGTATGGTAGGTCCTGGGTTATTCTGATTTTTTTCCCCCTCCCAAAATATTTCTTGTAGTGTTTTAATCTTCGCTATGATGTGCTGCTTATCTTGAAAGTTGAGCAGTTTGAAGATGATGGGCCTGGGTACTGAGCCAAGGGGCGGAAGTGGCCGGAGTGCTCGGTGGTCTCTTTCAATAACATAGGTCGAGCCGTTAGGGGAGGGCCCCGCGAGCTTTTCACAGAGTCTCTGGATGAACAGAATGAGGTTTGCACCTTCTTCTTTCTCCGGTATGCCCATGAGTATCAAATTGTTTCTACGAATCCTCTCTTCAAGGTCAGTAAGCTTGTCTTCTAGCTTTTTGATTTTCCGGTTTGCTAGTGTGTGGTCCAGCATGAGTTTGTCTAACTTTTTCTCTACCAATGTGAGACGGGTTTCAGAATCAGTGACCCTGATAATTAGCGAGTCGGTGGCTGCTTTTATTTGCCAAAATTCTTCGACTACATTGTTGAGCGATTCCTGCATCGGCCTCATGATCTCTAAAAACCTGTCCGCTGTTAACGGCGATGCGCCTGCCGGGGTAGTGGAAACTTAAGCCTTAGGCTATTTTGGGGCCTTGTCCTTCTCAGGAGACGGCAGTGGTGAGTGTCGTGGAGGTGCTTTCCACATGAAAGCTTCCATTGCTAATACTTTTGCTGTCTCTCAGAGCTTTTTCCTGATGGTATGAAGCTGAAGTCTGCCTTTTCAGGTTGAGTACGCTGCTGTTTTGTGTATTTTTAACGAGTGAGTTACAGAGCTACCGGGGGGTTGCCACTGCTCTCTTAGGCTGCCATCACGTGATCAATTTGTAATCTTTTAATAAACCCGGATATCCAAGGTATACCGATACGCAATACCATAGTTAAAGTTACTGCATATGCAGATGATATCCTTCTTCATTTGTCTCATCCAGACTCGTCTATCCCCGCTATGCTTGCTACAATCACTAAGTTTAGTAGCCTGTCAAATTATTAATTAAACCCTAATAAGTCTTCTATCTTTCCTCTCAACCATAAGGTGTTTAAACATAACATTATTTCTCTAGGACTATCCTGGTCACCGGACTCCCTTAAATATCTTGGCATAACACTTACACATAACCCCTACTTATGGTTCAAAAAGAACCTGGAAGCCCTGACTCAGGTTCTTACTTAGGATCTTAATAGATGGACAAAACTCCCCATTTCCGAATGGGACCAAATCAGTTTAATTAAAATGAATGTGTTTCCCCCACCTTTTCTACCCCTTATCGCTTCTTAACTCATTCATCCCACTGTCCTAGTTTCAGAAAATGCATAGATTATTTACTAATTTCATTTGGTCTAATAAACATCCCCAGTTAGCGCACCACAAATTAGCAGCTCAGAAACTCAGTGGGGGTCTTCGTATTCCCCACTTAAGTATATACTACTGGGCTAGTCATTTATTGAAGTACCTTAAATGGTTGACTCCAGGTCCCTGTAACCTGAGGCTGACTTGGCTCAAGATTGAATTGGATTTCATTCAGTCCATAGGAATTGACCCCCCCAAATCTGCTTTATACCAAGATCTCTTCCTTGCAAGACATTCGAAATTGTCCAGTGCTAGCAACATCACTAAGAGTACATGCTCAGCTTTGCTCTTTTCTGCAGTATAAACCCCATTTGGACTTAACTCAATCCATATGGAATTCACCCTCTTTTTTAATCAATAAACAGAGAATTCCCACTAAATGGTTGCCTCAATTGGGAGAAGGGATCCTATTTACTCTCTTGGGGGATGATGGGTCATGGCTTTCCTCATCCTAAATTAAATCTAAATTCAATATCCCAGCATCCAGTTACTTCAAGGTTCTCCAACTTAATCACCTTCTTGTTAAAACATTGGGTAATATCCCTCCCTGCCCCCCCGCATTTTCCTTTTTATCGGAGCTTATTCCATTGTTAAGTCCTCCCAAGGTAATTTCGAAGTTATTCCAAGCTCTTTTTCAATGGCGATTTGGAGGTTCCTATGGTGCCACTAAATATTGGTCCTCACTTTTTCCCCAATGTACTTTTGATTGGCCCATATTGTGGTGGAATTGCCACATGTTTGTGTCACAGGATAGACTGCGGCTCATGCAATACCATATTTTACATACTGTAACCTTTACTATACTCCCCCAAAACTTGCTAGATGGGGCCTTTTGGATTCTGATTTATGTTCTAGATGTTCCCAAGACAAAGGGGCACTCCTCCACATTTTTTGGCAATGCCCTAAGGTAATCCCCTTGTGGAATACTATCAAGGCCAAATTGGATCCCCTGTTAGGTCTTCAAGACTGCTTTACCCTGGAAATCTGTCTGTTAGGGGACTTATCCTCTATTGATGTTAACACCCGGAGAGTCCATCTTTCCATGTTAGCCATGTCTGTTAAAAAGTGATCCTCAAGCACTGGAAGGATGATACTTGTCCATCTTATCAGGAATGGCTTCATGAAATTCTAGCTAACCTCAAAACGGAGAAAGCCTTTGTGGGTCTTTACAATAGGCAACAGAAATATAAGCGAATCGGAGATCCCTTGCACATTCTAATCACTATTTCTGGCGATGCTAACAATATGTCTTAGTTATTTGATTGAGATGTTTTTTGCTGATGCTGTTGTACTGGGTAGGAGAGGGGATGGAGGGTGGGGGGAGGCAGATAATACATCCTGCTGTTGTATCACTTTATCATTTTCAATGCTTCTGTCTCCTGTATTATTGCAAAACTGTTAATAAACTTTGAATTGAAAAAAAAAAAAGAGTGGGCACTGATAAGCAGCAGGAAAATCCCAGCCTCTCCCTACAAAACAAGGTACTAAATGAGAAAAAGACTGAGGTAGAAAGGTCAGTGGGGGATGCTGAAACAGAAGGCAAAGCCATCAAAAAATGGAGAGCAATGAGTACCAATGCCCGTAGTCTGAGTAACAAGCTTCCTGAATTAGTGGCCTTGATGGAGGAGGAACATCTGGATATCATGGCAGTCACAGAAACATGGTACACACAAAACCATGGCTGGGATGTAAACATACCAGGATACACTATCTACAGGAGGGACAAGGAGGGTAAAAGAGGAGGAGTAGCTCTTTACATAAGGGAAGGAATCAAAGCAACAGAACAAAAGGGAAAACAGGAACGAGAAGAAGCACTGTGGGTAAATTTGGAGACAGACAGGCAATGGCACCACAATCTGCACAAGGGTTGTATACAGACCCCCTTCTCAGGGGGAGGAAATGGACAAGGAAATGATAGAAAGTATACTTAGAATGGCAGAGAAAGGGGAGATATTGCTGATGGGTGATCTGAATATGCCAGATGTTAACTGGAGTGCAGTTGCAGCAGCCACTTCGAAGAGTGGGGTTATTCTAGATGCCCTACAGGGGGCATGCCTTAGACAACAAGTATTGGAGCCCACTCAAGAGGGAGCAATCTTAGACCTGGTTCTGTCAAATGGAGATGAAGAGAGGATCACAGATGTAGAAGTGGGTAGCCATCTGGGAACTAGCGACCATCGAACAGTATGGTTCACAATAAACACAGCAATAGAGTCAAGCCATACAAAGGCAAAAGTACTGGACTTTAGGAGGGCTGACTTTGCCAAATGGGTGAGTTCCAAGGAATGCACTAGCAAATGGGCAGGAAGGAGGTGGAAGAACAATGGGGAATAATAAAAGCTGCCATCACAGAGGTAACAAGCCTTGTGTGAAGCAAATAAACAAAACGAAACGATGTAAGAAACCACTATGGTTCTCAAAGGAAGTGGCAGTGAAGGTTCAAGAGAAAAGAAAGCATTCAGGAAGTACAAGGAATCACAGAAGGAGCAGGACAGAGAACTGTATCAGTTAAAGCAAAAGGAAGCTGGAAGGCAGTCAGAACAGCAAAGGCCCAAACTGAGGAAAAGATAGCCAACTCAAAGAAGGGGATAAAACCATTTATAGGTACATCAGGGAGCTGAAGGAAGACCAAGGAGGGATAGTGAGGTTTAATAAAGGGAGGGAGGGTGGGCAGAGGGTAACTGTGAAAGGCAGAGATACTAAACAAATATTTTTGCTCAGTATTTACAAAGGAAGAGGGGAGGTACCTAAAACAAACAGTAGAAACACTCTGGATACAGAAGTTGATACCTGCCCATTTACAGAAGAAAGGGTTCTGAAAGAACTCTTAAAACTGAAGGTGGACAAAGCAATGGGGCCTGATGGGATTCATCCCAGAATTCTAAAAGAACTAAGGGTAGAACTAGTGACACCACTGACTACCCTCTTTAACAAATCATGGGAGGATGGGGTGGTACCGAGGACTGGAGGAGAGCAGATGTGATTCCCTTCACAAAAGTGGGAGAAAGGCAGAAGCAGAAAACTACAGACCTGTTAGTTTAACCTCAGTGGTAGGGGAAATGATGGAATCACTTCTAAAGGAAAGAATTGTCGAGTATCTAGAGGCCAGAGGGGCACAGGACCCAAGGCAGCATGGATTCACAGCGGAAGGTCATGCCAGACAAATCTGATATATTTCTTTGACTGGGTGATCAAAGTAGTAGATCAGGAGGGCTGTGGACATGGCCTTCCTAGACTTTAGCAAGGCATTTGACACAGTCCCTCACAAAAGATTAATATACAAGTTAGCCAGCCTGGGAGTGGGTCCCAAGATGACAGCCTGGGTAAAGAATTGGCTGGATAATAGGACACAGAGAGTAATAGTAAATGGAGTCCACTCTGAAGAAAGGGGTTACTAGTGGGGCACCGTGAGGTTCAGTATTAGATCGTCCTCTTCAATGTCTTTATAAGCAACATTGCAGAGGGACTGAAGGAAAAGTATGTCTCTTTGCAGATGACACAAAGATCTGCAACAGAGTTGATGCACAAGGTGGGGTGGAAAGGATGAGAAGGGACTTGGCAAGGTTAGAGGAATGGTCAAATGTATGGCAGCTTAGATTCAAGCTAAGAAGTGCAAGGTAATGCACCTGGGAAACAAAAACCCAGGGGAAGAGTACACAATGGGGGGTGAGATACTAACAACAAAAATGGAAAGGGACCTGGGGGTAGTCATATCAGATGACCTAAAGGTGGGCAAACAATGTGAGAGGACAGCAAGAAGGGCTGGGGGGGATACTGGGATGCATAGGGAGAGGCATCACCAGTAGAAAACAGGAAGTTATTATCTCTCTGAACAGACAGCTGATGAGACCCCATCTGGAGTACTGCATGCAGTTCTGGAGACCCAGTCTCTGCAAAGACATAGACAGGATGGAAGCTGTCCAGAGGAGGGCAACTAAAATGGTGCAGGGTCTGCACCGGAAGACATATGAAGAGAGACGAAAGGAGCTTAATATGTATAGCCTTGAAGAAAGAAGGGAGGGGGGGACATGATAGAAACTTTCAAGTACCTCAAGGAATCAACAAAGTCCAAGAGGGTAGCATCTTTCAAAAAAGAGTGTGCAAGAACAAGGGGCACAATTTGAAGATAGAAGGGGCGGCTCAGAGGTAATTTAAGGAAGTATTTTTCACAGAGAGTGTTGTGGATCGTGGAACAGCCTTCCGGAGGAGGTTGTGGAGTCAAAAACAGTGGTGGAATTCAAGCATGCATGGGACAGTCATAAGGCAATTCTAGGGGGTTGGGGTAGGAAAAAGTAGGCTGCTGGTTAACTAGGATCTGCAGCTTATCCATTAGGTAGGGAAATGGGCAGACTGGGTGGGCCAAGCGGTCCTTATCTGCCGTCAAATTCTATGTTTCTATGTTTCAAAACAGAGCCCTGAGGAACACCACTAGTCACTCTTCCCAGGTCCAACAAAGCACCGTTTACCCTGACCCTCTGTGTTCGATTACTCAACCAACTATTTATCCATGAAACTATAGATGATGAAAAACTTAGATGTTTAAGTTTATTGATCAAAATGACATGTGACACTTTGTCAAAAGCTTTACTATAGTCCAAGAGGATAATGTCAGAGGGTATATTAGAGCCGAGACTTACACTGATATGATTATAAAATGAGAGCAAGTTAGTGGTGCAGGAAAAACCTGGTTTAAATCCATGTTGGGATGTATCTGTCATGTTCAAGGATTTCATTTCTGTTTCTAAACTTGATTTAATTAATTTTTCCATCAATTTGCAGGGGATTGAGGTTAGACTAATTGGACGATAATTTTCCAACTTTTGAATGGGAACCTTGTTTAAAAATGGGAGTAACTGTGGCAGTCAATCAGTCAGATGGAACTTTGGATTCGTGAAAGGATTTATTAAAAATAATTGTTAATAGTAAGATAATGGTTTCTTTTGTTCCTAAAATATATTTGGAACTAATATTGTCAGGGCCAGAACTTACTGATAGTTTTAGAGTTTATAATATTTCCTGAGTTTCACTTAGTAAAACCTTGTTATTTGGACTACTGGGAGAATGTATATCTAGTGAAATTAAAGGCACATCTTTAACAAAGACTGAGGAAAAATACTTGTTCAACTCAGTGGCTGTTTCTATATCTGAAGTAATTATTGTATTATTAATATTTAATGGACCGATTATTTTATTATTACCTTTTTTACTATGTAAGTAAGAGTACAGAGTTTTATGTGAATCTTTGGTATGTGCAGTTTGAAATTCTAAGTTCCACTTTGTGAGTATGATCCGTTTTTTTCAATATTCTGACCGATTCCCTATATTTGGATAGTATTTCATTTTTTTGATAGGACGTTTTTTTAATAGTGAAAACAGTTTCTGTTTACATACAATTTTGTTTTTTAGTAGATCCATTAAACCAAGGGGAAATTTTTCCTTTGTTATTGTATTTATTTTTTTCAGGGACATATTGTTGTTCTAATTCATGAAGTTTTGTTTTTAATACGTCCCATGCTTCTTCGGTTCTGAGTGAAGAAAATATGTATTCCCAATTAAAGGCATCTAGATGTTGGTTTATTTTGTGGATAGCAGCCCTGTCATATTGTTTAAGTTTATTGGTTATGGGATGTTGATGAAGTGTAATAGTGAAAAGTATAGACATGTGATCACTATTACCAAGAGGACTGGATATCTGTAAATTAGTTACAGGGATCTCATGGTTTATTATTACAAAGTCTGGGATGTTGTTTCCTCGGGTAGGTTCCCTGACAAGTTGAATTAAACCTAAATCTATAATAGCTGTAAGAAATTGTTTGTCATGTTGATCCTGTTAGAGTCCCCCAATTTATAGTGGGAAGGTGAAGTCTCCCAGTATTAAGACGGTACCTTCATTTGCTATGTGGGAGATTTCACCAACTAGCTGTTCTGTTTGGTTAATATCTGCAGAGGGTGGACGATTACAGGTCCCAATTATTATTTGGGAGAAGTCCTTACATTTAACATATACCCATTCACTCTCTGATGGAATATTTGCTGGTGATTCAAAAGAAGGGATGTCGTTTCTAACATAGAGGCTAACCCCACCGCCTTTTCTTTTATCCATTCTGTTTTTAAAATAATGTTTATATCCAGGAATTTCAACTATCCATTGTTTATCTAGGTTGCCTCAAGTTTCTGTTATGGCTGTTATACCCAAATTATGGGACTGGGCTTTAAATTCTAATTCTGCTTGTTTAGGAATATTAAGGGAACAAGCATTGAGAGATAGAATGTTCAGGTGATTATGGTAAAAAGAACAAGTACTAGTAGTAAGAGAAATGGGTAATAACCCAGTCTCCTTCTTTTGTATCAGTTTAAATAGTTGTTAATAAATGAGGCAACCTTGCGTCCCAGTAATGTGCTCCCCCATCTACTAAGATGCAGGCCATCCCAGCAAAACAGGGATGGTCTTTTATAGAAATCTTCCTAGTGCGTAAGGCAGGGGGTATTTTATCTGTAGCACCATTTATGAAGCCATTCGTTCAAGGCTTTTATTTTTGCGATAGTATACCCTGAAGCTCTTGGGATTGGCAATATCTCAGATAGGCATATGTTACAGCCACGTTCAATCAATACATTACAGAGGAAAACAAAGTCCTACTTTAGTCGTTGTAAGGGAAGTCTAGTGATATCATTTGTTCCTACATGGATGACCACTAGGGGTTTTTCTCCAGCTGGTGATAAGATTTGTTTGACCCTTGATATAATATCTGCAACCCTTGCCCTTCAATAACTAGAGCAGATTCAATGTTCTTTGTCAGGGTTGCAAACAATACGATCAATGTATTTTATAATGGAGTCACCCAAGACATACATCTGTTTTATTTGTGGGAGATTGTGCTTGAGCTGTTAAGGCGGAATAATGAAGTATGTATGTGTGAAACAGTAGTCGGCTGACTGACTGTAGAGTTATGTTTCAGTGTCTTGTTCGTGCTTATACCAGGTTCTCGACTTGCGGTAATGACTTCATCTTTCAATTGTGAGGGGTGTTCAAATTAATTAAATATAGGGATTTCCTGGGAACTGAAAGGTGGAGAAACATTTTTTCCTTTTAACTTGTTTTGAGGTACTGTAGTCCATGTATCTACCTCATTTGCATTGTGTAGCGAAAAGTTAGAAACAACAGTTGAGGGAGTGGAAGTAATGGCTGGAGGTCTTAGTATGGGAGCAGAAGGTAACTGTAAGTGTGATTCATGAATACTTGCATCGTCCATTATTTTTATGGTGGATAAATTTGGCCCCACAAGGAGAGACATCTGATCTATATAGTCCTCCAGTGCTTTAATATCAGAATTCATCGTCTCTTTTTGGCTGCAGACATGTACTTTCCTCTTTTAAGTTGTTAACCAGTACACACTTGTCGCAAATAAAGTTGGCAATTTGTTTGCTGATGGCATACATCTGACATGAAGTGCAAAGCTTGTTTGCTTTCTTCATTGTTCACAGCTACAAGTAAGCGTGACCTAGGGAAATCTATTTATGTCTAGCTCCTATGTAAATTAAGTCAGTACTCTTTAAGCCTAGTCCCGTTATCCCTGGTGGACACGGTAGACACGTGCTGAGACACGCGTATCTCTGTGTACGGCCCTGCACACATTCGCCCTGCTCGCTAGCACGGTCTTCATTGTGCGCAAGAACTAGAAGCGCTGTCCCGCTCTACTTCTGGTTTCACACTCAAGTTTGTATTTAAAACTACAAAAGCCTTTAAAAAGGTTCACCCTAGTTAACAAATGGTTCATTTAGAGACAAGACAAGTGCTTCTTGATTTGTGCACAACTAGATAACAGCCTATTTAGGTAAAGTACTGTGGCAGTGTACTAAGAACCACCAGTACCCCACAATCCTCTGTCAACTTGCAAACAAGAGCAGGAATAGGGATGACAACCCTTTTTCCAAGACTTGCCCAGTGTACTGCAATAAAGGTTTAAAATCAAGGATATAGTTTACACACAATATGGTATATATCACCTCTCACCAGAGGTGCGCTAGGTTCAGCAGAGCTTTCTATCTAACTGCCCACTCGCTAGCACAGGTCTTAAATGTGCGCGAGAACCGGAAGCGCTGTCTCGCGCTACTTCTGGTTTTGCACTCAAGTTCATATTTAAAAGTACAAAAAAATTTAAAAAGGCTCAACCTAGTTGATAAATGTGTTATTTAGAGACAATGCAAGTGTTCCTTGATTTGTGCACAGCTAGATACTGTAACAGCCTATTTAAGTAAAGTACTGTGGCAGTGTACTAAGAACCACCAGTACCCCACAATCCTCTGTCAACTTGCAAACAAGAGCAGATATAGGGATGACAACCTTCCCTGGTTGTCCTTCATCCCTGGTTCTCCCTGCTGTCTGCCCTTCTGTTGAATCTTGCCCCTTTTCTGCCTATCCACCTCTTGGGTGCTTATCTCCATCTTTTGCACACTGCTTTGTAGACATAGCCACTCCTCCTGTTCACTGGTTCCACTGCTAGCTGTGGGGGGAGGGCAACTAGGTACCCTCCTTGCTGGTCTGCCACCCCCCTTGGCTACTTTAAATGCTTGTTCATATAGCATTTAAACTTATCATTGAGTGCTTGGATTCCCCTCCAGGATAGATGTAGACCGTCAGGCTTGAACAAGCCTCCATCCCTCCAGGTGGGTCACAGTAGGCAGTTCTGTGTTGGGGGAGAGGTAGTGTGGCTGTTGGAGTTCCAGGGGTAAACTTTAAATATTTTTTTACTATAAATTGATGCTACTTTGTTATGGGAAATTCTTCATTTTGCACTTTTTTCTGCCATTTTGTACACAGCCTTAATGTATTGTACCACCTTTTTACCAGTAAACTAAGAAATATTAAATCTGGTAATGTTGCAACTAGGTTTAAGTGCGTCATGGTGTGCTGTTGGTACAAAATGAACTGTTATAAATCGTTCACTTAGCCTTTATTTGTCTTGCAGAACTTAGTGTAGCATCTGATTTGTGAAGGACATCCTACTTCAAATGCTGGCAGTACAAAGTGGGGGGTGGGGGCTGCCACAGCTTCTCCTCACTCAGTACCTTCAAAGTGAAGTGCTGTAGCTCTCACATCACTGCTAATGATTTATAATGGGAATTGGGGCACTTTTAAAGTCATGGACCTGAGGGGCCATCACAGTTTCCAAGGAGGTTAGGGGAACTTGTTAAGGGTTAGAGAGTAAGGGACTCTAGTAGGATGTGAACCAGAATCTCCCAGTTCTTGTGCCTGTGCTTGAACCACTAGATTACCTTCTTCCGTATGCTGCAGATGATGCTTTCCTGGTAACGTATTCCTTGTTATAGCTGAACTCTTTATTGTCTTACAGCAGCCATCCAATCACTGACTGCCTAGTTAAAAAGGGAACGGGGCATATTTGCAAGATTGTTTCTCACTGCTGGTGTCGATCAAAACAGAGAATGCTAACACACACAACATAATACAACAGCTGTATAATACCACTTAAAACTCTTGTTGTACCCAGAGTCATTTATTAGGCAAACTGTTTTTGCTAACAGAAACAGTAACACAACACATTCAGGCACTTCCTTATATGAATACTGTATATACCTCAAATCAGTGCTGCATCACACTCATATGGTCCTAGTCCCTATTAGACCTGCACTTCAGGATGTGCACAACACTTAAAGGGTTTCTCCATTACTCAAGTGGGGAACCAAACATTGTGGATTTGGTTTACTGGTAGAACTACATTTAGTGCAGCACCATTATCTGTTCCTCTGATGACATCATCCCCCAGCAGCATTGATGGTAAAATGGAAGATAAACACATTGATAACTTCTGGGGGCTGCATATTTTTATTTATAATCTGGATTTGGACAGCAATAGAACTGCTGGTAACTGGGGGAGGCATACAACAGTTACACATATGGAGTTGGGAAAATATTGGCGTGAGATTATGGGAGACTTCCTCTTTAACCCATGTTGTAGCATGGATCTCATTCAGGCTGCTGTTAACATGGGTTAAGACAACTATGTTGATCTAAAACCATACTGAAGCCTACCTTTGAACAGAGTTTGAATGTGGTTTTAGAACAGGAATTGTAGCAGGCTTTTTATCATGCAATCTGGACACAATCCTTTTAAATCTTTTTAACTGCGTTAAAGGTTTAAAATTCCTAGCGTGTACAGGGCCTTGTTTACTTCCCACGTTCCCTCCACTGCTTTTACCCCCTCTACACTCTCTAGTGTTTTCTTAACTGTCTCCCTCCTTTTAATGAACTGTCATTTTAGGATCCAGGATTAAAACCTTTGAGGAGGGTCTAAAGTTACCCAGAACCAGTCCTAGACATATAATGTTGGGATCAATGGAGGCCATTGGCTCTTTCACCATCAACCCCTTCAGCACCTATGAAATGAAAAAACTAGATCAAGGATGGCAACCTGTCTTGTGGGTTCCTTGACCTGCTGTGCCAAGAAGTAGTCCTGTATTGTAACTAGCAGTGCCTAACCCACTGTACCAAGAAGCAGCCCTGCATTGTATCTAGCAGGACCTAATCAACTGTACCAAGAAGCAGTCCTGCATTGTATCTTGCAGTACCTGACTCACAGTACTGAGCAGTCCTGCACTGTATCTAGCAGTACCTAACCCACTGTACCAAGAAGCAGTCCTGCACTGTATCTGGTAGTACCTGACCCACTGTACTTAGCAGTCCTGCACTGTATCTAGCAGGACCTAATCAACTGTACCAAGAAGCAGTCCTGCACTGTATCTAGCAGTACCTGACCCACTGTACCAAGAAACAGTCCTGCTCTGTATCTAGCAGTACCTAACCCACTGTACCAAGAAACAGTCCTGCTCTGTATCTAGCAGTACCTGACTCACAGTACTGAGCAGTCCTGCACTGTATCTAGCAGTACCTGACCCACTGTACCAAGAAACAGTCCTGCTCTGTATCTAGCAGTACCTAACCCACTGTACCAAGAAGCAGTCCTGCACTGTATCTTGCAGTACCTGACTCACAGTACTGAGCAGTCCTGCACTGTATCTAGCAGTACCTGACCCACTGTACCAAGAAACAGTCCTGCTCTGTATCTAGCAGTACCTAACCCACTGTACCAAGAAGCAGTCCTGCACTGTATCTAGCAGTACCTAACCCACTGTACCAAGAAACAGTCCTGCTCTGTATCTAGCAGTACCTAACCCACTGTACCAAGAAACAGTCCTGCTCTGTATCTAGCAGTACCTAACCCACTGTACCAAGAAACAGTCCTGCTCTGTATCTAGCAGTACCTGACTCACAGTACTGAGCAGTCCTGCACTGTATCTAGCAGTACCTGACCCACTGTACCAAGAAACAGTCCTGCTCTGTATCTAGCAGTACCTAACCCACTGTACCAAGAAGCAGTCCTGCACTGTATCTTGCAGTACCTGACTCACAGTACTGAGCAGTCCTGCACTGTATCTAGCAGTACCTGACCCACTGTACCAAGAAACAGTCCTGCTCTGTATCTAGCAGTACCTAACCCACTGTACCAAAAAGCAGTCCTGCACTGTATCTGGTAGTACCTGACCCACTGTACTTAGCAGCAGTTCAGGCCTTATTTCTGTACTGACATTTCTCCTTTTGTGTGCAGGTCATTTCTGGTCTTGTGTTCGATTGACTTTAGGGTTGCACACCCTCAGATCCAGCACAATTTCTTAAACATAGGGTGCAGCTTTTTCTGATTAATGTCTACATTGTATCTAGCAGACTAGGTGGGCCAAGCGGTCCTTATCTGCCATCAAAGTCTATGTTTCTATGTAGCAACACCTGAGCCACTGTACCAAGAAGCACTCCTGCATTGTATCTAGCAGTACCTGACCCACTGTAGCAAGAAGCAGTCCTGCATCGTGTCTAGCAGTACATGACTCACTGTACCAAGAAGCAATCCTGCATTGTATCTAGCAGTACCTGACCCACTGTACCAAGAAGCAGTCTTGCATTGTATCTAACAGTACCTGACCCACTGTACCAAGAGGCAGTCTTGCACTGTATCTAGCAGTACCTGACCAGCTGTACCAAGAAGCAGTCCTGCACTGTATCTAGCAGTACCTGACCCACTGTATAAAGAAACAGTCCTGCACTGTATCTAGCAGTGCCTGACCCACTGTACCAAGAAGCAGTCCTTCATTGTATCTAGCAGTACCTGACCCACTGTACTTAGCAGCAGTTCAGGCCTTACTTCTGCACTGCCATTTCTCCTTTTCTGTGTGGGTCATTTCTGGTCTTGTGTTCGATTGACTTTAGGATTGCACACCTTCAGACCCAGCACCATTTCTTAAACATAGGGCGCAGATTTGTCTGATCAGTGTCTGCATTGTATCTAGCAGTATCTGAGCCACTGTACCAGGAAGCAGTCCTGCATTGTATCTAGCAGTATCTGACCCACTATACCAAGCAGCAGTCCTGCATTGTAGCTAGCACTACCTGACATCTGACACTCTTTGCTGCTGGAGTAGCCCAGTCAGTATTCAGTAGTTCAGGTCACCATTAACCTCTTGCTCCCCTTTTTGCTGTCTCTCTCCCTCCAAATTTCTGCCCCACTCCTCCCTCTGCACGGGTAGCCTGTAGATCTCTCTCATCCTTATCTTTTTACGTTCAATTATTCCCAGTTGCATCCAGTTCGACTCTGTTATCTCTATCCACTTTGATAGTGCTATGCTCAATGGTCTTGGTGCCCACCTTAAATTAGAGAGCTACACCTCCCCCCTTACCCTGACTCCTATCCTTCTTATACAGCTTATAACCTATGATAGACAGATTCCAACCAATTTCCTGTCACCCGTGTCTTAGTTATGGTAACCCCCAATATGTCTCATTTGTAATCTGCCACCATCTCCTGGAGCTCACTAGGTGTGTTGCCAGAGCTCCTGGTGTTCAGGCAAACCACATTTCATCCATTCTTCTTTGTCTGCTTTATAGTTCCTGTGCCCTGTACTTTGTACCTCCCTTTTTTTTAACCAGGAGAGACACACTAAGCTGAAGCTTGTTTACAGGTGTGACCTGGGAGCACAAGGAAATTAACTGACTTGCTCAGGGTCACACAGTATGCAAGTGGGGGCCTTTCATCTGCTCCTGTAGCCCCTGTCATGAATCCACTTCTGAGGGTCAGGTCCACTGAGCTCACAGTGCCCACCCGTAAGTGCAGTCTGTGACAGGGAGGTGGAAAAACAGGGTACCCTTCCCATGTCCTTCTAGAATGCTCACCAAGGTCACGACTGAACACATGCCACGAGGCCCCAGGGCTCTCTCTTTACTCTGGATAAGGGTACAATACCAGTCTCAAGTCTTGTAGCCAAATGAGAACCCTTTCTTGGTTGTTACACAAAGGTGAAAGATCCAGGTGTTACAGTCTGTTCAAGGTAGCTTTGTAACCCTAATTTTGTCTTCTCCCATGGGCATGCAATAACCTGGTTCAATTTTTTTAATTTTTTTTTTTATTTTAGTCTTTGGTAAACGGTTATGGCCCACTAGGCACAAGTGCCTGTTTTCAGGGGTGACCTGGGAGCACAGGGTGGTTAAGTGATTTGCTCAGAATCACACAGTATGCAAGTAGAGGTTGTGAGAATCAAACCCAAGTCTGGACTTCTGGATGTACCAAGCTCGTTCACAGCTTGTCACTCTAACCTCTAGGCTATACTGCCAGCCCAAATCCCTACAGACTTTTCCTTCAGATTTTTGTATTCTCCCTATCTTTACCCAGATTTCCCTGTACAGATCCTTGTTCGATTGGTAGCTTATAGTGACACCCCTCAGCAATAACAATTTAGTCACAGATTATTATTAAATGTCCCACAACCACACACAACATGAAAAATCTTAATTGGGCAGGTTTCTTAAAAATGAATGTTTTTACTAAAACAGTAATCATACAGTTACAACTGAAAGTTTTAGAAAATGTGCTCATTGAATAACACAAATAAAAGTGGAAAATATACATAAAACAAACGCGTTATAAACTTTTGTCTGATTTCTACTTGGTGACAAGATCTGCAATATGCCTTCACCTGCTGGGTGAAGTTGGGCCAATAGAATTCTGGAACAATTGCTGCATGGTGCACGCAATCTCCAGTTGTCCTGACATGAGAAAATCATGAGCGATCCTGAGCAACCGCTCACGGTACCCCTTGGGAACGACAAGCTGCCTGCCCATCACCCCTTCCACAGTCCTCACGTCATGTGCATACAACAGTCCAAAGTCCCAAAATACTGTATGTCACCTCCCTGTGTCCCATCAGATTCTGCACAAGCCCTCAGCCTCTCCAAACTAGGATCAGTCCTCTGTGCAATGGCAAATTCCACACATTTTCCCACAGCATGGGACATGTCCCCTTCAATTCCTAAACTGAGGTCCATAGCTCTAGTGTTAAGGCATTCAGGGTCAGTGCTATCCCTAACCTTCAGACCAGTTGTTAACCCTACCTCCTTGGAGTAATTGTCTGTAGCTGTCTGGCGCATGGCTACTTGGGAAAGTCCTACCTCCCTTTCACTACCCTCCATTTTGGGAGACACAGGCTGGGGAACCAACCTCTCATTTTTTTCCACAGGGGTTTCTGTGGGGTTCAGGGAAGTACAAGTGGCCTTTGCCATCTGACTGCAGGTAACTGCACACACACCACCCCCTTCTAGAGATTGTTTCCTATAATCACATCCAGGTCGAGGTTGTCTGCCGCTGCCACCTTTTGCACCATCTCTACTGTCTCACCCCTGTCCAAGAGAACACTAGCAAGTGGCAGAGTTTTCTCCTCCCCAGTGAATCCCCTCACTGTTACAAACTGATTAGGTATAAGCTGTTCAATCCCAACCAAATCCACTTTTACTAAGGTAACAGATGCCCCCTTGTCTCTTAACCCATAAATCTGAACCACATTTACAGTACCCAGATTATGTGCTCCTTTATGTTTACAGGCATGCTTTCAGTGATACACAGTACACCCAGCTCTGTTTGAGCACCATTTTGTCCACTCAATGCCTTTTTAGGACACAGTCTAGCAAGATGCCCTGGCTGTTTACAAAACCAACAGTCATTTCTGTTTTCTGAGAAATCCCTTTTTGGTAACTTGGGAATCCTCCATTTCTGCAGAGGCTGTGAGGGATTTAGCTGCCCTGATGGTGCGCTTTTCCCTTTCAGCCCTGCCACATCTGCCCCATTTCCTTTAAAAGCAGGCTTACTCCTGGCATAGTGGTCTGAGATCTCAGCAGCTTGCTGTGCTGTTTTTGGATCTCAGTTCTCTAGCCAGGTTTTCAACTCTGCTTGGCAAGCCCAAAAGACCTGCTCTAAAAGTACAACCTCCTCAATTTTCCATACAGAGTTTTCTTCCACCCCCTCCCACCATTTTAAAAACTGGTGTTGGTTTGTGGTGAGTTCCTCAATGCTCATGTCAGGGCTTTTTTGGAGTTTACAGAACTTAACCCTGTAGGCCTTAGGAGTCAGTTCATAGTTTTTAAGTAGTGCAGCTTCAAGTTTCTCATAATTGCTATTGTCCTGATTCTCCATTTGGCCTAGCACCTCATGCCCTTTCCCATTAAGTAGTGGGGATAGCTGGAAGCTCCAGGACTCTCTGGGTACCTTGGCCTTGCTACAAACCTTTTCAAACAAATTCAAAACTGCATCCATATCCTCCCCCTCTTTAAATTCAGCTACTAATTTTGAATTTAACTTGTACTTCAGTCAATTCAATTAATTCAAAATGTTATTGTTCGACTTTCAAGTTTCAAGTTTATTGCAGGAAACTCCATTGAGCAAGCTCATTCACAAGGAGGTCCTGAAGGTCATACACATACAATGGCACATTATACAAAAACGTCATATTGATAAGCAGATATACAAAAATGCATACAGTGCACTAATAAGGCAATTTGTGGCAAGATTCAAGGATACAAGGTTACAATTCTGTGTAAAAGTACAGGACAGACAATATCAGGTGCAGTTAAACACTTTGTTGTTGTATAAAGCAATATTTAATCAGAAGGTAAAGAACTGGAAGAGGGAAACAATAAAAAGGATGGGCAGGGTGGGAGGAAGGAGTAGGCTGTCAACGGGTAAAGTAGACTAGAGGTTAAGGGTCTCAGTATGACAAGGAACAACAGAAAAGAACAGACATAGACATAAATGGGGCTTAGTGACAGTTACAACGATCTTTTATTTTAGATGCAATTAGAACTCTGAAGAAGTTGACAGAGACAATGCTAGTTAATTTTAGTATTGATTGGAGCTGATTCCACATGAACGGGAGGGTATAAGAAATGGCTCGTTTGCCAAAGGTGGTACGAGCCCTAGGTATATCGAATAGGACAAAGTCAGCTTTCCTAAGGGAATATGGACTGCTGGAAATGCTGATTAGTGATGTTAGGTAGCATGGTAATGTCTGCAAGAGCAACTTGAGGGTCCAAAGGCCAGCATGGAGCAGACGTCTAGTGGTAAGAGATGTCCAACCAACAGCTGCACACAAGTCACAGTGGTGAGTACGGTAGGGGCAGTTGGTAATGAAGCGTAATGCACGATGATAAAGGACGTCCAGCTTGCTTAGGCTGGAAGCTGAGGTTGTAGTTTATATCGGGTCACCGTAATCAAGTAGAGGAAAGAAAGTGGCCTGAATAAGCCTAGTACGTATCTTAAGGGTGAATAAAGACTTATTTCCAAAACAGAATCCTAATCTTGCTTTAAGCCTCCTGGACAGCTCATCAATGTGGTCATTAAATGAGAGGTTATTATCTAACAAGATACCCAGGTATTTGAATTTAGAAACTACTTCCAACGATTCCCCTAGTGCAGTAATTGTGAAATCATTTGGTTGGTTGGGGGGAGGGACCAGGGGAAGTACAATTGAGAATCATTGCTTTCATTTTCTTAGCATTAAGGAGCAGCTTGGCTTTTACCAGATTATTTTCAAGCTGAGCAAAGTCAGTTAGTAATACATTCATGACCTGCGATACCGTGGATCCAGAAGTATACTAAACAGTATCGTCTGCAAAGAAGTGCAGTTTGGAGCTCGCTATATGGAAGTCAAGGTTGTTTATGAACAAAGAGAACAGGATCGGGCCTAGAATGGAGCTTTGGGAGACTCCTCTGACAACAGGCAGAGGAGCAGAGAATAGGCCATCAGCTTTAACTTTCTGTGTTCTCCCTGATAGGTAGCTAATGAACCACTCGGCAGTGGTCAGAGTAGCTCCTAAGTTGGACAGGCAAGAGAATAGAAGGTTGTGATCAACAGTATCAAATGCTTTGCTAAGGTCCAAGAAAACTGCTCCAGTTACCAGCTTAGCATTGGCAGTGGTGAACCAATCATTTGTTACTTTCGCCAGAGCTGTAATAGTGCTATGATTTGCTTGGAAGCCTGACTAGGCAGGGTTAAGTAGTGAAAAGGTTTCAATATGAAATTTTAATTGGTTATAGACCAATTTTTCGAAGATTTTAGAAAGGATGGGCAAGATGGATATGAGTCTGTAATTGTTAAGGTCGCATGGGTCCCCTGATTTAAAAAGGGGAGGTATGTGGGCAGATTTTCAACAGGTCAGAACTGTAGCAGTAGTGATAGAGAGGTTGAAGATATGGAGAATCGGGGCTGTGAGTTGGGTATAGCCTAGTCTTAGAAAGAAGGGTTCAAGGCTATCATCCCCTGCACTTTTATGGATCTCAAGCTTAACTAGTGCATCTTCAACTTCTTTGTAGTTACATAGATACAATTGGAAGGGACAGGCTGCAGTGCCGTCGGGTGGGGTGGAGCTAGGCTGATTCATAGGATAGCTGGCATAGAGTGAGGAGTCAAATGGCTGTAACAAAATAGGAATTGAGTTCTTCTGGAATTTGAGAATTGCGTTCCACAATCCTGCCATTTGTACATATCTTGGTAGGAGCGGAGGGGGCAGTGGGCCACCCTTCAATGGATTTGAGTGTCCTCCAGATTTTACGGGAATCCCCGTTTGCCCGTTTGAGAGAGGAGATGTAGTAATGGGCTTTGGCAGTGCGAACACTTTTCACACAGGTATTCCTAGCCACTTTAAAGGCCTGCCAGTCTGCAGGGCTCTTGGATTGCCTAGTTTGAGCCCACAGCTTATCTCAGTTAGTAAGAGCTGCCTTAAGTCCTGGGGTGAACCAGGGGTGAGAATTTTTATGCACCCTGACTTTGATTAGGGGGCATGCTTATTAATCAGTGTGGTAAGGTTATCATTAAGGATAGAAACAGCTTCATCAACATTTTTGGCAAGGTACAGATCCTGCCATCTAGTCCCACCTAGATCTGAGAGGAAATTAGCTGAATTGAATTTTCGAAAGGAACGTTTAGTTATGAATGTGGATTGCTGGCGGACCTCAGTTTGAGCTCTTATGCATACTACAATCCCATGGTCACTCATGTCATTATGGAAGACTGCTGTGTGTGAGATTTTATGGGGTTGAGTGGTTAAAATAATGTCTAGAAGGGAGCTTTTATTGGAGTTAATAGTATAAGTCCTTGTAGATTCTCTAACTATTTGCACAAGGCCGAGCTCATCACAGAGAGATTTAAGACAGTGAGATTTTGATGAAAGTCAGTCCATATTGAGATCTCCTAGGAATATTGTTTCTGTATTAGCAGTGGAGAGTAATGATCTGAGTGTATTTAAAATTTCTAAACCACCAGATGGAGGCCTATGGCCCCCAAATAATATGATGCATTCGGAAGAGGGAAGGTGGAGCTTCAAGGAAAGTAACTCAAATTCCTTAGATAACGATTTGCAGCTAACATCTGTGACTATGCACCTGAATTTTGAATAAATTGCTACACCCCCACCCCGGGTTTCTCTGTCAGCTCTGAATAGTTTGTAGCCAGGAAGGGTAATTTGTTGGTCAGAGTTAGCCTTTTTGAGCCATGATTCAGTAATAATGATAAGATCCGGATTATTATGCCCAGCCCAAGCTTGTAATTGGACAAATTTTCCGTTCAAGCTCAGGATCTTGACTAACATTATTTTAAGACCTGGGGCAACTGCAGACTCCTATGAGGAGGATAGTATCGGAGTCAGGCCGGGATTTAATTCAACATTTCCTGAACAGAGCAGGAGCAGCAGTAGCATTTTCTTTAAGGATCTTATTAAAAGACTTACAATAAATCATTACAAACAAACACATACATTAATAAAAAAATATATAAATAAGATTCATTATGATATATTTAAAAGGAAAAATGAATAATCCTATTATAATAACCGTCTCCCCAAAAACCGTGGCATAATTTGCCATTATAAAGGAGTGTTTATAACGGCAAACACACGCACAATTTCCCTTGCAGTGCGCATGCTGATGCAGCAGCGGGACTAGTCAAGACCACTCGCCACTTCCATGTTGCCCGAAACAGAACCGCTAGAAGAAGTCAGCGGTAAGTTCTTTTCTTTTTTCCCCCACAGTGAAAACACACAAAAATCTGCTGAAGGTGAGGAAAAAATGTTTTAAAATATGGCAAATCTTGGCACCGGACTAAAACAAAACCGAACCGAGAATGCACTAGAAACTCTTTATTTTATATAATTGCTGAGGTGAAAAAGGGAAACCCAGCAATTATATAAAATAAAATATGGGGTAGTGTGTTCAAACTCAAAGTTTACACACACCCTTGGGGTTAGATGCTAACATAAACCCTTCGAGCTTCGCTCCTGGGGTTTATGAGCATCTGTCCCCTCTGGTGTGTGGAAACATCTCATTACACACAACACCCCATATATTGTTTTATATATATATATATATATATATATATATCACATTTCCATAAAGTGCAATTATGCTTTTAAGAAAAGCTTCTACCAATGCACTTAACAATCCATAAAAAACAAAGTACAAAGATATTACAACTTAGGCCTGACTATCAAATGTCATTGCATTACTCTCAGTATTCCTTATGTATGTGTAACTTTTTATATTCTATTACTTTCAGTAGGGAGGCCACAGGGATCAATATATCCTCTGTGCTGGCTTTCAGGAGGTATGTGACCAGATGTATTGACTCATATTCTAATTTCCCCAGAATATTCTCTAATAATTTCTCCCTATAATCATTATATAAGGGGCATAATATATCTAAATGCACTAAATTCTCTTGTCCATATCCACATTTACATAATACCTCTGTTCTTGAGTTAGCCTTTTTATATTGGTTCATATTCCACAGACTGCTGAAACATGCAAATCTAAAGTGTGTATAAATCTAAGACTAGGGTTTGTTAATAAATGTAAATATTTCTCCATTCTATGACCTCTCTTATTATTTCTTAACCAGTTGCAGACTTTATGTTGTCTACATTTTTCTAGATCCTGCTGTATACCCCAGTCATGGAGTTTCAGGTTCACCCCTGCTACTTACCTTCTCTGGCACTGGTCGTTGGAGTCTTAGCTTCTCCAGTTCTAACTCCCTCTGTCACTGCCTTTCTTTTTCCTCAGTCTCTCTCTGAAGCTGCTTTTCCTGCAACTCCAGTTCAAACTACTTCAAAAGTAGGAGGCAGTATAGTGCAGTAGTTTAAGGCTCTGAGCTGCAAACCTGGAGACTTGGGTTGGAATCTCACAGCCCCCACTTGCATACTGTGTGACCCTGATCAAGTCACTTAACTTCCTTGTGCTCCCAGGTCACACCTGTAAACAAGTTTTCAGCTTAGTGTGTCTCTCCTGGTTTAAAAAAAAAAAAGAAAATTCTGCTCTCTTTCTTGCTGGGCTTCAAATTTTGCTGCTTCAGCTCCAATTTCCTTAGCTCAAACTGTAGCCTGATCCCTTTGAGCCCCAGCTCTGTGGTGACATTCCCCTGCTGCTGTGTCTCTGGATTCCCTCTGGTCTCATTGCCCTCCTCCCTGGGACTGGGCTCTGCGATAGATCCTGGCACCCCCCATGCCCAGGCTCTGGTCCTTTTCAGTCACTTGCTGAGATTCAAGGTTCGGCACAACCACTTGCTCATTGTTTGCCATGAGAGCCTCCACAAGGTTATTTTTGGTTTGCCCCTCATACTAGATCCCTCTTTCCTGACACAACTGCCTTGGGTAGTCTGCCGTGTATTCGCTGTAGTTAGAAACCATCTTCTTACCTAACTACTACTACATTAGCTTTGACCGAGGAAAAAAAGAGAACAGATGGGGAACTTTATACCGTAATCAAATAATTTTTATTTTTTTTTTAAATCTCTGCCTTGATTGTGTGTGGATTGTTTTCAGTTTATCTGTCTGATACACTGGCCTCGAATCCTACTGTTATGCCTGTGCCACCAATATCTCTTGAATCGCAGCACTATGCTACCTGATCTCTCGAATCCCACCACTGTGCACCAGATGTGTCATGAGCCCACTCCTGAGGGTCAGGTCCACTGAGCTCACAGTGCTCACCCCAAGTGCAATCTGTGACAGGGAGAGGAAAAACAGGGGTACCCTCCCCATGTCCTTCTAGAATGCTCACTGAGTTCACAACTGAACACCCGCCACAAGGCCCCAGGGCTTCCACTTTACTCTGGATAAGGGTAAAATACCAGTCTCGAGTCTTGTAGCCAAATGAGAACCTTTTCTTGGTTGTTACACAAATGGGGAAGATCCAGGTATTACAATCTCTGTGGGGTAGCTTTGTAACCCTGATTTTGTCTTCTCCCATGGGCATGCAATAACCTGGTTCAAATCCCTACAGACTCTTCCTTGAGACTTTCGTATTCTCCCTATCTTTAACCAGATTTCCCTGTACAGACCCTTGTTCAATTGGTAGTGTATGGTGACACCCCCTTTGCAATAACAGTTTAGTCACAGATTATTATTAACGTCCCACAACCACACACAACATGAAAAATCTCTTTCAGGTAGGTTTCTTAAAAACAAATGTTTTTACTAAAATAATTAATAATCATACAGTTACAACTAAAAGTGTTAGAAAATGTGCTCATAGAAGAACACAAATAAAAGTGTAAATATGCATAAAACAAACGCATTATAAACTTTTTTCTAATTTCTACCTTAAGTTTGTAGTGAATTTAAATCCAGAAGAATAAGTGCAGTCTCTGGTTCTTAGTCTGTCTCTGTGTTGTGGCAGTCTTGCTTCTCATGTGTCAGAAGAGTGTCCTTTGAAAAGTGAGCCCACCAATGCTCTGTGGAGAGTCTTAAACAGGGCTGGCTGTCCCAGTCTGTGGATAGTTAGTAGTCTTATTTTTGTTAGGCCAGTAGATTTTACTCTTGTTTTTTTTTCAGATTGTAAGGCATTATTATTTGTTTCCTTATTTGGGTTCTCATATCACCACTTCCTTGCACATTAATAACATTTTCAGAATTAGTGCCTTTGAAGTCCTACTGCCCTACAACATAACACTTGTAAGACAATTCATATCAGTGTGTTCGGAAAGGCTATTTACTAGACCCTGTTCCCCCCAGCATTCTGCCTTTGAAATGGAAGAGATTTATGATCCTAGTGGATGTTTTCTATTTCATGGCATTGTTATGACCCTCTCCCTTTGACTAACTGAGTAAGGAAATCCCATCTGAAAATGTAATTTTCAGCTTCCTGGCTAGAAACTGTTTTCTTGGGTCATGTTGGACTGTCACATGTTTTGCAAGAGCTTTTCTCTCTTCCTGTGACATTTCAGTAACAGAGGGCATTTTCTTGTGGCATTTACTTCATCCAAAATCACATCAAAAAGAATATACGGAAATATATCTGCAAATAATGATGGGCAGTTGGCTAGCTCTCCACTGCCCCTACCACCTATTAGTTTCTTGTGACCTCCACTCATTCCCACTTCTTGACCCAGTACCCTTCCTGATTACTCTGTCCATACCTCCTCAGCTCATATGCGGTAACAACCACCTCCTTTTCTGTAAGGATGGGCTTGTACATGAATACGTTTTCTTTCATGTTTCCCAACTTTACTATCTCCTTGTTTTCTCCTTTGTGTTTTATACAGTCTCACCAACATGTGTAGCCATTATACTCCCAACTCCCTGCATTCAGTCAGCTTTCACCCCCCCCACTGACACTCTCCTACACTTGGTCACCTCATACCTCCCTGCTTCCTCTGCACAATTGGGTCAGCCCATTAGAATTTTTGGTACAGGGCATGCTATGTAAACACACAGCAGCATTTTAATTTAAAGAGTTAGTATACTACCCGGAATTAATAGTAATTTTCAGATGCAGTCAGCTATCAGTTCCAATCTCTGAAATTTTTTTAATTTATTTTCTGTTTCCTAATTAGAAGATTTTCCACCTGGCAGTACTGGGTGATTTGTGGAGGAGCAAAAAGTCAGCTCTGTTCTTCCCACTACATTGTCAGAAATGTAACTAAGACCTTAAGACACCACAATCCTTGCACTCTGAGCAATGAATTTCACAAATTACCAATCAAAATGCAGGAAATTGTGACATCACTGGTAACCAAGAAGTCCCTGCTGCTCCCTGTAAAGAATAAGCTGGCATGAGAATTGGTTCTTCTTGGTTACTAGTGATGCCACAGTCAGTGTGGTCTCAGTGTTGATGTAGTGGGAGGAACAGAATTGACTTTTTAACCTCCAGACAGAGTGCTGCTCCACATAACACCCCAGTACTGCCAGGTGGAAACATCTTCTAATTAGCAAACAGAAAAGAAAAAAAATACTTGAGATATAAGAAGTGATAGCTAACTACATCTGAAAGTTACAATTAATTATAGACAGTTTCCAGGCAGTACACTAGCTCTTTAAAGTGGCAGTACAAGGCTCTCTGGTTTTGCACTGATAAAACGTGACACCGTACTTTCAATTTCTCAGAACCTAGCTACACTCCTCACTGTACTGTATACCTTCCGTAAATCTGTTTCTATACTAACAATTTAACTGGTATGCTGTGGAGCCCTACCACAGGACAGTCCAATCACTCCCAGCCTGAGGACAACTGCTTTGTTCCTGACTCACAGACTGAGAACTCCTGCTTTTTTCCTGGCTCATAGACTGTGGACTCCTACTTTTTCCCTGACTCGCAGTATGATAACTCCTGCTTTTTCCTGACTCACAGCCTAAGGACTCCTGATTTTTTCTTGACTCACAGCCTGAGGACTCCTGCTTTGTTTCTGGCTCACAGACTAAGTACTTTTACTTTGTTCCTGACTCACAGACTGAGGACTCCTGCTTTGTTCCTGGCTTATAGACTGCGGACTCTTGCTTTTTCCCTGACTCGCAGACTGAGGACTCCTGCTTTTTTCCTGGCTCACAGCCTGAGGACTCCTGCTTTGTTCCTGACTGAAAGACTGAGAACTCCTGCTTTGTTCCTGATTCACAAACCCAGCATGAACATGCTTACTCCCCGTCTACTGTTCTTGTACACCTGTTACCTCCTCGCCACCGCTTTTCCACATTCATGCACTAATTGCATATACCCAGTACCCCTTGTTCCTAAAGCCCCTCTCTCCTCCACTCTCCATCTTAGTACAGACCCCCCTCACCTGATCCCACCCCCTACCCACCTTCCACATGATTTCCTCCAGTGCCTTACCCCCACAGTTGGAAACTAGCATTACATTCTTATGGTGCATCTGTGGCACACCCAAATCCACCATTAATGGGGGGGGGCAAACTCCCAGCCACATTCTCATGGTTTCTACTTGTACTACTCCTTGCAGGAGAGGTTGAACCAAACCCAGGTCCCCTAGCAGGACCCCTGCATATAAACTCCCTCAAAGGTCTAAGCGTAGTGCACATGACCATCAGGAGCCTCATACCAAAAATTGACCTCTTTAACTGTTGGCTAACTCAACACTCCCCTGACATTATCTGTCTTACAGAAACCAGGCTATCTGCAAAAACCAGACTCCTCCCTGTTGATTCCCAACTACGCACTCTATCGGCAGGACTGCTGCAAGAGAGTGGAGGGGTAGCAATTTACGCAAGGCAATCACTATCCTGCACTGAGGCTCCTTGTCTTTTAGCTTCTTTTTTTGCAGGGGGGTGCTCACCATGATCCAAACCCTTAAGACCAGCCAAGGACTCTGGTTCATTTCACCTGGGGTATGATACAGATGAGGCACACTAACAAGTTCTATGGAGGATGAAACACGTATCTGTGCCTTCTGTTTGCACCCTTTGCAGATTGTGAGAGAGGCCCTTTGGCACCATGCATTCTTGCTTAAAGCTGAACCAGTGAAAAATGTAATTGTGATTTACATATACATCCCATGATGCTTTACATTATGGGGGTATGTGTGGTTTTGTATTCATTTGTAAATATGTTCTTCTGTGAAATGTTGCCTATTCCTGCCAAACATGTTTGGCTCTTCTGTACTCATATGTATACACCGTTTGTGATCTAAACGTAAATATATCCATGTACCTCCTTATGTATTTAATATCCTGTACCCCTGTCTCCGGGTTGCACCTGGAAATGAGCCTTGGCATACTGTGTCTTTTCCAGTTATCAAATGTTTAAATAAAAATTAAAAGTTACAAAGTCCTGTAGTGCCAAATCGTCACTTATTTTGCATGAACAGTACAAAAAATGAACAGCAGCCATCTTTACTGCTAGCTTGGCCCTCAGAACACTGAGTTGTCATCAGCCTAACATCCATTAGGGTAACTTGGAGAATTGATTTATCCTTGGTAAATGGACGGCCAGTTTATCCTTGTCTTTTAGGCTTCACATTGTAACCTTTCATGTCCTCTTCTTGTTGAAAAGTGGCAGATTTCTCCAGGTGTGCAATGAAGTCAAGAGCAATTAAACCCATCTCATGTCCTTGCAGATACCAGAGACCTTTGAAGATGTTGCTGTTGATTTTTCTGAAGAGGAATGGAAGATGTTAAGCAAACAGGAGAAAGAGCTTCACAGGGAAGTGATGGTGCAGAATTATGAAAACATGGTGTCAGTAGGTAAGGACAGACCCAGTGTTAGCAGTGGGATCTTTTTTATAAGGAGGGATGGGCTTTGTGTTGTTAGGGGTTCTTTTATGCAGATGAAGAGTCCCAGTCTGATGCAAACTTTGAAATTGTTATTGCAGAATACAATCTTAAAGAACTACCGCACAGTGTGATCTCTCAGGCATTGCATAATTTCCTCTTCAGTATCATGAAAGTCCTACCTCCAGCTACCATGTGATCAACCACAGTACATTAGAAGTTACAACTAATGCCACATACCTCCCCTTTTTAGAGGAGATAAAAAACATAGTATTTTGTAAACTAACTAATTAACTAATTTTAAACAACTTGTTACCAGGCATGTCACATTTGTTTTCTCACATTATAAGTTTGCAGTATTTCTGCGGATTTACTTTGTGCCTATAATTATGATTTTTTTTATAAGTTCAGCTTCACTGGTTGAACAGATAATCTTCCAGTTCTCGTTCAGAATGGAATCACTCCTATAATCAGCTGTTTTACTATATGAGCAACTTAGCAAGGGTGGAAATGCACCCTTATCTGAGAGTCGGGATCTATGGTTTCATTGCTTGTAAAGATCCCAAAGGTTCAGAAATGCTTTGGTCATATGAACATATAAAATTGTCAGCAGATAAAGGCCTTATGGTCCATCAAGTCTGCTCGATTGTACAGCTAGCAACCCTTATACTACAACTGCCCCTGTCCCCTCCTGTGACCCTCCCTCTTACCTGTCCCAACCCCTTTGAAGCAACCTACTGTTTTACAGGATACCACTTCCACAGATAATGTGTTCCATCCATACGCCACCCTCTCCATAAAAGGGTCTGTTCACAAGAAAGGGGTACCAAAGTGTGACACACAGGTAATTTTTTCAACCTCACAGTAGAATAATTTTGATAAGCTTTTCTGAACACTCTTACCCAAAGTTGAAAAAGTAACTATGTAGTGAGATAACTGCCTAACAGAAACTTGAGATAAAAGCCACTCATTGTGGTGCGTGCCACAGGGGACACCAAACAGTGTGGCACGTGCAACATTGGACACCAAAACAGTGTTCTTCTCAGCATCTAATCTTTTTAATATTATAACCATTTAACACCAGACATTGCAAAACTAACATATTTACATTTGACCATTTTGAAGTGTTCCAAGGTGCAATTCCGCCTACCCCTAAAATCTTCTATTCAAGTATTGTTATTTTTTGATTGTCTTATGCTGTGTTGCCCTGTTCCCCCGGTTCTGCCCAAACAAACAGAGACACACACACCAAGCACTGCAGAGAAATGGTCGCTGCCATGCATTTATTTGATAAAAAAACAACATTAACAAGTCTGCGTGATGTGGGCAGCCAGGTAGTCGTGATTTGTATTCTACTGCGTAACTCTGTGCTTCCACATGCGTTACGAGTCTTCAGCCATGCTCAGTTGGATTTTTCATTCAGAAATGTTAAGAAAATACTTGCTTCAAATTCTGTGTTAATTCCAACGTTGTTGCAGTTTTTCATGTTTCTTGACAATGGGTTTTAGGTCATCTGGTGATATGTCGAATTTTCCTTGTCCTTGCACTGTTACCAGTCCATAAAAAAGTCATCTTCCCTTTATGACATCAATGTCTAGATGCCGTGGCCAAGAGAATTTGCCATCCCTGCTCCATTGCAAAAATTTACATTCAAATTCTTGTTTCATTTCATCAAATGATATTACTTGTCCAATGTAAAATGTGTTAGAGTAATAGACGGTATAAAACTGACTTGTCTGTATGTGGTCATAATTCTTTTGTTTTCTGGTAGATGCGCTGGCAACAGATGTATTGGCTGTTGTGCTGGCTGTGCTGGAAACAGATTTGGTTGTGCTGGCTGCAGAATCTGTCAACACAGCAGCATGTTCACTAATCTGGTTCACAACAGTAGATGCACTAGTCATCACTGGAGATGTGATATCAGAAGTGGGAGTGGGTGTGCTGGTGATTGCATTGTAGACAGGAAATGGCAGTGTAGTGGGCCCAAGATTCTTAATATCCAAAGGGGGAGAGGGTGTGTGAATGATTGCACTGGAGACCAGAATAGGCAATGTAGGGGGCCCTGAAGTTTCTTTTTCCTTCACTGAAGACACATAGCCAGGTGCAGTCTGAATAATCCTCTTCTTCCATCCGTTGACATATCTTGCATTTTCACATTGACCATCCTCCTTTCTGCATGGCCCACAGAAACAGCTGTAGTCTTGGACTTCAACACCATCCACCGCTGGTCGGACACTCTGAACCTTTCGTGTGCCAGCTATTATTTTTAGTCCTGGTCCTGCATTTCTGCTAATTTTTCCATCACCGACCCAGAAGAATGTTCTGCGATAATGAGTGCAACCTTCGATGGCAGGCTCCTTTGTTAAATTCCTCTTGCAGTACTGAAAGAGGTGTGCAGCATTTGAAATGATAGCCTGCCGGGACTGCACAGCTAGGCTTGCACGTGACTTCACCACCGCACTCTCACCATCTGAGGGTCCTTTTCCATGCCTGGATCCAAAAATGCACGCCTATTGGGAATCCATGTAGTAATGGAGACAATGATATGTTCTGGAAGGTCCATTTTGATTTGTACTGACTCCCACACCCATCAGTAAAGTGTATCTGTCTCTCAATATTGATGCCACAGATGTTTCTGAGGTAGGAATTGGACATGTTCACGAAATGTAGAACTGCGTGGTGGTCATGTTTGAGATCACTAGATATGAAGACAAGTGACTCTGTAACTAAGTCTGTACATCTTTCACACCTGTAATATGTCACTACAGGGTGAACAGTTGCTTGCTCATGGTGCCAATGACATGACTGAATTTCATCCTGGTACTTGCATGTGTAGTTCTCTGCAAAGTCTAGAACCATCAATACCCAGCTGTCGGGAAGGTTATCTTTGAGTAATTTGAATTGGTGTTGTTGCCAGGATGCTACGTGTAGATGTCGACCCAAAAACTGGAGGTCCTCCTTCAAGACTTGAACCAGACATCGAAATGTGGCCACTTTTCTCTTCATGACTTTTCTTGTTTCTTTACTTTCTGATCCATTTATGACCCTGGAAATGGTCACACTCTCCCACTGCTGCCATTTCACCTCCTCAGTTCCATATGTCTGTAAAAGTTCTTCCAATGATTTGTCAATAGCAGAAGTGCTACACATTTTGCAATTTTTTTCAATGCAGGACTTTTTAAAGAATTTCTCACCTTCCTTCTTTGGGCACATTGTCAGTTCTACTGCTTCATAAATATTGGACATTGTGCACTCCATTTTTCTTTCGGCAAATCGCTTTATTGCTAACAGCTTAGTTTTGCCATTGGTAATACTCGCAGAGACACTGGTCCAGTTTTGATCCTAAGGTAGTTAATATTATCAGGACGGAGACTGCTGAATTTAGTTAGTCCAATTTTCTCATCTGGGTTCTGCTCACTGAATTCTTGGTGCAGCCTTTTCAGAGTTTTGTCTAAGAATGATCTTGCTTTTCCGGTTCGCTTAGAAAATGCCTTCTTGTGTGGAAGCGGTGTTGCTGATATATTGAAAAAATCATCTACTTTCTTCTGCAGCTTCTCAGATATTCCCAACTTGTGCCTGGTGCTCCTCTTAGAAACATAGAAACATAGAAGTTGATGGCAGATAAGGACCGCAAGGCCCATCCAGTCTGCCCATTTCTTTTTCTACCTTATAAATGTGCTATCGCCCTTTGCTCTGTCAGTGGCCTATCTATTCATAGTCATTTGTATTGCTCCCTTATGCCTATCCCATGCTTGTTTGAAGCCCTGCACTGTATTCATAGCCACCACTTCTTGTGGTAAGCCATTCCATGCATCCACCACCCTTTCTGTGAAAAAGAATTTCTCACATTCCCCTTAATCGGCCTCCTCTAATCTCATGCTGTGTCCTCTTGTCCTGCTATTTTTCTTATATTTAAACATGTTAGACTCTTTCACCTTGTTTATGCCCTTAAGGTGTTTGAATGCCTCGATCATATCACCTCTCTCCCTCCTTTGCTCAAGGGTATACATATTGAGCTCCGCTAATCTGTCCTCATATGTCTTCTGATGCAGTCCCTGCACCATTTTGGCTGCCCTTCTCTGGACTGCCTCAATTTGGTTAATGTCCTTGTGAAGGTGTGGCTCCAATACTGCACATAGTACTCCAGATGGGGCTAACCAATGTCTTGTACAGAGGATTATTACCTCCCTCTTACGACTTGTGATACCCCTACTAATACACTAACACCCCTAGCCTTACCTTGCTTTAGAGGTCTGCTTGGATGATTTTAGGTCATCAGTGATGATGATGCCCAAGTCTCTTCCTTTGTGACTGCTAGCAACTCCCTCCCAGCCTATAGGTGGCTTTAGGTTTCTCTTCCCTATGTGCATGATTTTGCACTTCTTTGCATTAAATACCAGTTGCCACTCTTCTGACCATTCTGCTAGTTTATCCAGATCTCTTCTCATTCTGCCACCCCATCTGGATCATCTACTCTGTTGCAGATCTTGGTGTCATCTGCAAACAGACAAGCCTTACCCTCTAGTCCATCTGCAAGGTCACTAATGAAGATGTTGAAGAGGACTGGCCCAGGACTGATCCCGAGGTACCCCACTTATGACTTGCATCTCTTCTGACTGTATACCATTTACCACCACTCTCTGTTTTCTGCCCGTCCAACCAGTTTGCCACCCAGTTGACCAACTTCTGACCCACCCCGAGCCTACCCAGCTTATTTATCAATCTTCTATGGAACAGTGTCAAAAGCTTTGCTGAAGTCAAGGTAGGCGACATCAACTGCTCCCCTTGGTCCACCACTTGTTACCCAGTCAAAGAAATCTATGAGATTAGTTTGACAGGACCTTCCTTTTGTAAACCCATGCTGTCTTGGATCCTGTGCCCCTATGGATTCCAGGTGTTGCACTATCCTTTCCTTAAGGAGTGCCTCCATAATCTTGCCCACTACTGAGGTAAGACTGACCGGTCTGTAGTTCCCGCCTCCTCCCTGCTACCACTCTGTGGAGCGGGATCACATGAGCCCTTCTCCAGTCTTCTGGGACTCTCCTGTGCTCAGAGACTCACTAAACAATTCTGCTAATGGCTCTGTAGTTCCTCCTTTAGCTCCTTAAGTACCCTGGGATGGCATGCAGTCAGGTCCCATTGCCTTATCCACCTGAGCTTAGCAAGCTCTTGTAGGACCTTTCTTTTGTGAAGGGAGTAGTGCTCACCTCCCTCCCCCCTGTGTCCATGATGCTGAGCTGTGGGCCCTGCCCTACCTTCTCTTCAGTAAATACTGAGCAAAAGTATCTATTTAGGATAGATGCCTTTACAGGGTCCTCCTTCTCCTCACATGCTCCCTTTTCTCCATTAAGCTTAGCAATACCCCCTCTGGACTTTCTCCTTTCACTAATGTATCTATAGAAAGTCTTGTCACCTTCTTTTACTGTTCGTGCTAGTGTTTCCTCAGTTTGGGACTTTGCCTGCCTTACTGCCTTACCTGCTTCCCTTAGGGCAGTTTGGTATGCCTCCCTATCTTCATCCCGCTGTGTTCCCTTATATTTCCTGAAGGCCAGCCTTTTGGCTCTGACCTTTTCTGCTACTGTATTTGAGAACCAAAGTGGTTTCCTTCTTCTTTTGCACTTCCTTTTCTGTCTAACACAATGGGATGTTGCTTAAGTATTGCATTCTTAATGCATGCCCACTTTGCCTGTACCCCTCTCACCTGTGTTTCTTTTTGCCAGGGCTAGCTTAACTCTGTTGGCCATCTTATCAAAGTCAGCTCCTCTGAAGTCCCATATTTTGCCTTGGAATGGGATGATTTAGATGTAGTAGCCAAATTGAACCATACCATGTGATGGTCACTGGCCCCAGGTGACCTTCTACCTGGAGATCTGTGATCCCTTCTTTGTTAGTCAGTACTAGATCTAGGATAGCCCTGTCTCTTGTGGGTTGCTGTACCAGTTGTTTGAGGCCCTCCCCTGCAGGGAATCCACTATGAGTCTAGTTCTGGCAGATGTTCCTGCTAGTATTGACCAATCTGTATCTGGCATGTTGAAGTCTCCCATTATCAGAACCTCCCTTTAGCTGTCATGTTTTGTATATCTTCTAACAGTAATGTGTCTATGTCCTCCCTCTGGTCTGGGGCCTGTAGACAACCCCAGTTCTTATGGCTGTCCCATTTCCTGTTTCAGGGTGACCCACAGTTCTTCTGGCTCCTTATGTGTATTCTGAATTTCTGTAGCTTTGATATTTTCATTAACGTACAGGGCCACTCCTCCCCCCCTTTTTGCACCTCGGTCTCTTCTGAACAATACATAGCCAGGTACTGAAGTCTCCCAAGTGTGGTTACTGGTAAACCACGTCTCACTAATTGCTACTATGTCCAGTTTAACTTGCACACTCTTCGATACCCTCATCATTCTTCTCCAACTGATCCCTAGGCACGTGCTTGCTCTTCGTAGTAGGCGGTACTTTTTCAGAACAAGAAGCGTGCTGATGAATTCTTTTTTCAGTTCTTTGTCTGCCTTCATGTTGCACTGTTTAAACGAATGTAATTTTTGCTGAAGGACTTCCACTAACTTATTGTCCAGTTTGGTGCGACATCCGAACCTTGAGAGGCAGCCTGTTTTTTTTGGAGTGGCCAAGGAGATAACTTTTGAAATTGTTGCAGCAAACCTGGTTGGGGACCTGGAAGTCCTTCACGCGTTCTCTGCACAGCCTTTCTAATTGCGCTTTCTGACCTTGGTCCATCACTGGTGTGCTGTCCGCTGCAAGTGCTGTCATGGTTGTACTGCTAATGAAGGGTGTTCCCATTTGTGTTTCCATTGTGCTGGACGGTATGCTCACTTGCATTTCCATACAGTTTGTGGTGTTAGTGGCTGTGGTCAAAGAATTGGTGGTCTGCATCTTCTTTAATTCTTGGTATCCTTGTCGTCGATTTTCATTGATTCTTCTGCATTTTTGTGAAGTCATCATCATGCGTTGTTCTCTTTTTCTCTCTCTCCAATATTCTCTTTTCTGTTCTGCTGTTTGTTTAGTTGTTTTAGTTACAGAAGGGTTTACAGTATCTGGTGTCATGTCCCTCTTCCTTTTCCTGGCTTCCTGCATTCGAAACCGACTTTTCTCTCTAGCAAGTGTGCATTGTTCTTCGGTCATTTTCTCTCTGTGCTTCCGTGCACGTCCTTTTGCTTTTTCTTTGTACTCCTGGATGCGTTGTGGATCCTTTCTTA
This sequence comes from Neoceratodus forsteri, assembly GCA_016271365.2. NCBI lineage: Eukaryota > Metazoa > Chordata > Ceratodontiformes > Ceratodontidae > Neoceratodus > Neoceratodus forsteri. The sequence goes on from CM057455.1 coordinate 47,494,690, forward strand.
AGTTATTACGGTACCGCTGACTTCTTTCTTTTACTGTGAGTGGTACAGAACACTTCTTCAAAGCCCCACGAAGCAAGTCAGCAGCAGACACACATGGTGTTTGACGTCTTCTTGTTTCACTTTGATCCATCTTTTTCTTTCCAAAACTATTCAAGATAAAAAAATAAATGATGCCATAATAAAAAACACACAGAATAAAAAATTCACTCACAGAAAACAACGAGGAGGGCACAGGGCAAACAGTAGCGCCGCACGAGATAGAGTAGAGCAGCACACATGGTGACGCAGCGAGGTAGAGTGGAGCAGCACACGGTGACGACTGCAGAGAGGTAGAGAGTAGAGTAGAGAGCAGCACACCGGTGATCGCCAGACAGGTAGAGTAGAGCACACACACGGTGATCACCGCACGAGGTAGAGTAGAGGAGAGCAGCAGCATGGTGACTCACACGAGGTACAGTAGAGCTACACACACGGTGACGCCGTACGAGGTAGAGGAGAGTAGAGCAGCACACATGGTGATGCCGCACGAGGTAGAGTGGAGTAGAGCAGCGCACATGGTGATGCCGCACGAGGTAGAGTAGAGCAGCAAACAAAATGGAGGCCTGCCCGCACTTGCTTGCAAACAAAATGGAGGCCCGCCCGCACATGCCTGCAAACAAAATGGAGGCCCGCCCGCACTTGCTTGCAAACAAAATGGAGGCCCGCCCGCACTTGCAAACAAAATGGAGGCCTGCCCACACTTGCTTGCAAACAAAATGGAGGCCCGCCCACACTTGCTTGCAAACAAAATGGAGGGACGCCCGCACTTGCTTGCAAACAAAATGGAGGCTAGCCCAGACTTGCCTGCAAACAAAATGAAGGCCCGTCAAGACCCCTGCTCTGCAAACAAATGGAGGCCCGCTTTGCTGTGAAAACAAACGGAGAGTCTCAGAGTGTCGGCAGGGTGGGAGATGGCGGAGTGTCTGAAGAATAGATGCGCCGAGTTACTCAGAGGCAGCAATGTGGGTCAGTGGTTAGTGGGGATCTGCCATGGTGCTCTAGGGACAATAATAATCCAGACTCAGCATCTTTCCAGGTGTGCTTATTCACCACTCACTGAGCCAGGAAAGCGCACCCTCAAGATGGCCAAGTGAGCCTCTGTGGACAAGCACATCTGGAAACAAACGCTGCCTACACATGCAACGCCTCAGCGTCTCACTTAAAAAAGCACATGGCACTCAAGCTGGCCGAGCCTTAAGCAGGCCTGGAAAATGCATCAGCAGGACCCCACTCCCAGGTCCCACTTTAAATCAAACAGGCAGCACAAAACAACAGCTGATGCATCTTTCCAGGCATGCTTCTCGGCAAAGCCTTAAGCAGACCTGGTAAAATGCATCTTCTGGGCCCCCCCCCCATACAGGACAAACACATTAGTTTTAAAGCACAGTATTAAGAACCCCCAGCATCTTAAAATACATTGCCAGTAGGCAAAACTCTCAGCACCTTAATTTTATACCAAAAATGTTAACATACCTGGACAATGCGTCAGATAGAGGAATCATGCCACCACAACAAGGCTGGGCAGAGGCAGTACAGCATGTTCAAATTGGAGAAAGCATCCTTCAAATGTGGACTGAAATGCTGAAGTTCCACCCCACCACCACCACCACCACCACCCAAAGCTCAAAGCATGCAAAACTTGGATTTTCAGGGAGCCCCCCCAAAGCTTGTGCACAGCAAACATTTTGGCTCAAAGCATGCCAATGCAGAGTGAAACTCAGAAGTTGCAGACCCTTTGGATTTTCAGGGAGCACAATCAAATAACCTCCCCCCAACACCATGACTACCATCACCCAATGTCCTTCACCACAGCAAACATTTTGGGCACTCAAAAAACATTTATAAACAGGGCAACACAGCACGGAAAACTCACTGAATCTCAGCGTGGTGCAGCAAACAGCGTAGCAAGCAAAACTCATATTAAACCCCCTAAAATGGCACTGTACAGGAAAACAAAATAAATCTGCAAACAATTTGACTTTCGACTGCACATGCATAATTTTCTCTTGGAGAGAAGTGAAACTTACTGTACAAGGAGCTCACTGTGGCGCAGCAAACAAGGAGGCGCAGCAAAATGACTGCTTGCTGTAGACACTGGCGTGGCGCAGGTACACAGCTAGTGAATAGTGACACAGTCGCTTGCCTCACAAAATACGCGGTTCCAAAAGGGAGCAAAAGAAGGGTCTTACTTGGTTTTATAGCACCCGAAAAACACGTAGACTGTGACGTCCTGGCAGAATCTCGCAATGAGACTGGCAGTTCGCGAACAAGCCCTTCTGTGGCGCACACACATCCGGGTCATGGGACGCCAAATTGATCCACAGCACAAGGTCCCAGTTTTTGGAAAAAGAAACTACATGGACCTAGTGCATCATTGCCTGCCACATACCCCTGTGCCTTCCCATAATAGCCGGCGTACTATGTGCAGAATACAGCAGCGATATAACATTTTGGGGGCATACTGATTTGGGTCCTTGCAGTGGACACTGCATGTTGCCTGCACCACGTCAATTTTGGGAGCGAAGTACATTACAGAGGAAGTTTAAAACAAGGTGGAAAGCCGTGGTTTTCTTTAAAAAGACACTGCACACACTCTTAAAATGACTTTCATTACATGGAACAAACAAATATGTGTACTGAAAAGGGGAACAACATGCAGTGATCTGTTTTGTCACAAATTCCAGCTGGCAACATGTGGTTTTTTTAACAGATGGTTCAAAAAAAAAAAGGCTTTATCCAGGACTTTAGCACTATGTATATTATCTGTCTATATGTATGTCTATAAAAAAAAACACTTTATAATAGCTGTAGTTATTTTCATTGTGTTTTAATTTGGTAATAAAATCCCATGACACATTGGTAACCCTTTCTCATGAACAGACCCAAAAAGGTGTCTTCTCATTTCTCTTTTGAATCTTACCCCTCTCCAATCTCGGGTTATATCCTCGAGTGCCCCCAACTTGAAAAGCCCCTCTGTGCCTGTCTTATTTATTTCTTTGACATACTTGAAGGTTTCAATCATATCTCCCCTATCTCTCCTCTCTCCTGGGATTACATGCTCAACTCCCTCAGCCTGCTGTCGAAGGGTATGTCCCCTAGCCTCTTGATCATCTTTGTTGCCCTGCATTGCACCCCCTCCAGTAACCTTATGTCCTTCTTCAGATACGGGTGCTAGAACTGCATGCAGCACTCCAGGTGTGACCTAACCAGTGACCTATACAGCAGCAGGATCACTCCCCCCCCCGGAAGATGTACCCCTGGCAATACAACTCAGCATTTTGTTGGCCTTTGTAGCAGCCTTCCTACATTGTGCTGAGTTATTCATTGAGCCCGTTATGGTCACCCCCAGATCCTTCTCTTCCTCTGTTGTTGCTAGCTGCCGCCCCCGGACTAGTATCTCCTCCTTGGGTTTTCTGAGCTGAAGTGTAGCAACTTGCACTTTTTTTGGCATTGAACCCCAGCTGCCAATTGTCTGACCAGGTCTCCAGTTTTGACAGATCATCTTGCAATGCCTGCCACCCTCCTAAGTCATCCACTACTGCTTCTATCTTGGTGTCATCTGCAAACAGACTGATCTTGCTCTTGATGCCTATAGAGATGTCTACTATGAATATCCTAAACAACACTGTCCCCAGCACAAAGCCCTACAGTACCCCACTTGTCACCATAGAAACATAGAAACATAGAAGTTGACGGCAGATAAGGACCGTAAGGCCCATCCAGTCTGCCCATTTCTTTTTCTACCTTATAAATGTGCCTTCGGCCTTTGCTCTGTCAGTGACCTATCTATTCATAGTCATTTGTATTGCTCCCTTATGCCTATCCCATGCCTGTTTGAAGCCCTACACTGTACTCATAGCCACCACTTCTTGTGGTAAGACATTCCATGCATCCACCACCCTTTCTGTGAAAAGAATTTCCTCACATTTCCCCTTAATCGGCCTCCCTCTAATCTCATGCTGTGTCCTCTTGTCCTGCTATTTTTCTTATATTTAAACATGTTAGACTCTTTCACCTTGTTTATGCCCTTAAGGTGTTTGAATGCCTCGATCATATCACCTCTCTCCCTCCTTTGCTCAAGGGTATATATATTGAGCTCCGTTAATCTGTCCTCATATGTCTTCTGATGCAGTCCCTGCACCATTTTGGTTGCCCTTCTCTGGACTGCCTCAATTTGGTTAATGTCCTTGTGAAGGTGTGGCCTCCAATACTGCACGCAGTACTCCAGATGGGGCCTAACCAGTGTCTTGTACAGAGGGATTATTACCTCCCTCTTACGACTTGTGATACCCCTACTAATACACCCTAACACCCCTAGCCTTACCTACTGCTTTAGAGGTCTGCTTGGATGATTTTAGGTCATCAGTGATGATGATGCCCAAGTCTCTTTCTTCCTTTGTGACTGCTAGCAACTCCCTCCCAGCCTATAGGTGGCTTCAGGTTTCTCTTCCTATGTGCATGATTTTGCACTTCTTTGCATTAAATCCCAGTTGCCACTCTTCTGACCATTCTGCTAGTTTATCCAGATCTCTTCTCATTCTGCCCACCCCATCTGGATCATCTACTCTGTTGCAGATCTTGGTGTCATCTGCAAACAGACAAGCCTTACCCTCTAGTCCATCTGCAAGGTCACTAATGAAGATGTTGAAGAGGACTGGCCCCAGGACTGATCCCTGAGGTACCCCACTTATGACTTGCATCTCTTCTGACTGTATACCATTTACCACTCTCTGTTTTCTGCCCGTCAACCAGTTTGCCACCCAGTTGACCAACTTCTGACCCACCCCGAGCCTACCCAGCTTATTTATCAATCTTCTATGTGGAACAGTGTCAAAAGCTTTGCTGAAGTCAAGGTAGGCGACATCAACTGCTCCCCTTGGTCCACCACTCTGGTTACCCAGTCAAAGAAATCTATGAGATTAGTTTGACAGGACCTTCCTTTTGTAAACCCATGCTGTCTTGGATCCTGTGCCCCTATGGATTCCAGGTGTTGCACTATCCTTCCTTAAGAGTGCCTCCATAATCTTGCCCACTACTGAGGTAAGACTGACTGGTCTGTAGTTCCCCGCCTCCTCCCTGCTACCACTCTTGTGGGCGGGATCCCATGAGCCCTTCTCCAGTCTTCTGGGACCTCTCCTGTGCTCAGAGACTCACTAAACAATTCTGCTAATGGCTCTGCTAGTTCCTCCTTTAGCTCATAGAGTACCCTGGGATGTATGCCATCAGGTCCCATTGCCTTATCCACCCTGAGCTTAGCAAGCTCTTGTAGGACCCTTTCTTTTGTGAAGGAGCAGTGCTCACCTCCCTCCCCTGTGTCCATGATGCTGAGCTGTGGGCCCTGTCCCACCTTCTCTTCAGTAAATACTGAGCAAAGTATCTATTTAGGATAGATGCCTTTACAGGGTCCTCCTCCTCACATGCTCCCTTTTCTCCATTAAGCTTAGCAATACCCCCTCTGGACTTTCTCCTTTCACTAATGTATCTATAGAAAGTCTTGTCGCCTTCTTTTACTGTTCGTGCTAGTGTTTCCTCAGTTTGGGACTTTGCCTGCCTTACTGCCTTACCTGCTTCCCTTAGGGCAGTTTGGTATGCCTTCCTATGTTCATCCCGCTGTGTTCCCTTATATTTCCTGAAGGCCAGCCTTTTGGCTCTGACCTTTCTGCTACTGTATTTGAGAACCAAAGTGGTTCCTTTTTCTTTTGCACTTCCTTTTCTGTCTAACACAATGGGATGTTGCTTCAAGTATTGCATCCTTAATGCTTGCCCACTTTGCCTGTACCCCCTCACCTGTGTTTCTTTTTGCCAGGGCTAGCTTAACTCTGTTGGCCATCTTATCAAAGTCAGCTCCTCTGAAGTCCCATATTTTTGCCTTGGAATGGGATGATTTAGATGTAGTAGCCAAATTGAACCATACCATGTGATGGTCACTGGCCCCCAGGTGACCTTCTACCTGGAGATCTGTGATCCCTTCTTTGTTAGTCAGTACTAGATCTAGGATAGCCCTGTCTCTTGTGGGTTGCTGTACCAGTTGTTTGAGGCCCTCCCCCTGCAGGGAATCCACTATGAGTCTAGTTCTGGCAGATGTTCCTGCTGGTATTGACCAATCTATATCTGGCATGTTGAAGTCTCCCATTATCAGAACCTCCCCTTTAGCTGTCATGTTTTGTATATCTTCTAACAGTAATGTGTCTATGTCCTCCCTCTGGTCTGGGGCCTGTAGACAACCCCAGTTCTTATGGCTGTCCCATTTCCTGTTTCCAGGGTGACCCACAGTTCTTCTGGCTCCTTATGTGTATTCTGAATTTCTGTAGCTTTGATATTTTCATTAAGCGTACAGGCCACTCCTCCCCCTTTTGCACCTCGGTCTCTTCTGAACAATACATAGCCAGGTACTGAAGTCTCCCTAAGTGTGGTTACTGGTAAACCACGCTCACTAATTGCTACTATGTCCAGTTTAGCCTCTGACATTATTGCCTGCAGGTCTGGGATCTTATTTCCCAGGCTGTGAGCATTTGTGTACATGATTTTCCATTGGCCAGATTTTGGTGTGTTAGTTGTTGGGTGAAGTTTGGCATTACCCTGTGCATCGTATGGGAGACAAACCTTTTTCTTACCTGGTGATGCAAATGAATGGCAAACACGCTGAATTCCTGTTTGACCACTAGCTGAGGGGAGGGTGTTCTTCCCATTCCACGATGGGGTGCTGCACCCCTCCCATTTGCTAGTTTAAATATTCTGCAAAGACGCCAAACTTTCTGCCCCAATGCACTGACTCCTCTTTAGTCAGATGCAGTCCATCAAATTTAAAGAACTTTCGCTCCCAGAACTGTTGCCAGTTCTACAAATCTGTCCTTTTTCCTGGCACCAATCCTTGAGCCACGTGTTTAGCTCCCTATCTCCCCTTCTCTGACCTTCCGTCCATCTGCTCCCTCTCCCAGACTGGCAGGATCTCAGAGAAGGAGATGCCAGACGAAATAGATGATAGTTTGTCACCCAGCCTAGTCAGGTGTTCCTTGGTCTCCACAACTGACCGGGCTGGCGTAGATCATTAGTCCCTATGTGTACTAGGACATCAATGTTTTCTCCTGCCTCAGAACAATTTTAGCAATGCGGTCAGTGTCTCTCCATGCTGATGTACCTGGGAGACATCTGACCATCACCCCTAGCTGGAGATGGGTATCAACTCCCGAATCATGGAGTCTCCTATGATCAGTTTTTGGATTTCCTTTGTGCTTGTTTAGTTTTGGTTCCTGATTTGGGTGAGTTTTGTTGTGCTAGCTCCTGCGCAGTGTCCTGCTCTGCAGTGTCTTCTGCCTCTTTATTTGATTTCAGAGATAGAGGCAGATACCTGTTTGTAGTGTTTATATGGTTTTTGGAGGTAATGTGTTGGAGAGCAGAGAGTGATGGGGCACCTGATTTGCTCCTCCTAACCACCTGCCAACCTCCTGGACCAACTACCCTCTGCGGTCGAGGTTTTTCTGTTGGATGCTGGGGAAATGGCGGGTGGTTCTTATAATGTATCCCTAGGAGATGAGAGCTCCCCTCCCACCATCACCCTCTGATGTCTCCCTTGCAGCCATTTCACTACTTAACCCACCATCTACACCCATGTGCCTTTCAGTTTGCTACCAAGTCTCCCATGCAACACCAAATCAAATGTGTTACTGAAGTCTAGGTACAGAACTTCTACTGTATGGCCCATGTCTAATTGCCTAGTTACCCAGTCATAGTATCCACCAGGTTGGTCTGACAGGACCTTCCTGAGACAAACCCATGCTATCTACCATCCTACAGACCCTTAGTCTCCAGAAAGGAAACGAGCCTCTCCTTCAGGATTGTCTCCATCAGCTTTTCCACAATGGATTATTGGTTTGTAGTTCCCTGATTCACCCATGGGGCCGCTGTTATGGAGGGGTACCACATGAGCCATTTTTCATTCCTGAGGTACACTCCCTGATTCTAGTGAGGCATTGAACCAGTCTGCCAAAGGCTCCACCAGGGCTTCTGCCAGGGTGTTTGCCATCTGGCCTTGTCCACCCTAAGTGTCCTCAAGCCCTCCAGTAACCTGCCCACTGTGATTTCCCTATCTGTCACCGCCACCCCATGCCTGCCCTCCCACCCCTTTGGGTACACCTGCTCCTTTCTCCTTAGTAAATACTGAGCAGAAGTATTTATTTAATTCTTCTGCCTGCTCTGCCCCAGTCCTATCACATTTTGGTGAACTTCTTGAAGCAGTAGCGTAGCAAATTCCCAGAGGGCCTCGGTGCAAGGCAATGTTACAGGGCCCCTTCCCAGCTTTAAATAAACATCAAAATTATGATTTGGGCCCATCAGACCTCATGGGCCCGGGTGCCACTGCACCCCCTGCACCCTTGTAGCTACGCCCCTGTCTTGAAAAACTTGGCAAAATGTTTGTAGCTCTAGACTATATTAGAGCTGTAGCAACCCCTGTTGGTTTAAATCATATACTACTCATGTCTGGAATTGCTGGACTTAACGTCACAAGGTGGCAGTGATTACATCTTAGCATGTCTTGCAGAGTGCATACAATGTAAGATCCCAGGAGGGCAATGCTTGCTCAGAGATACATCTCTCTCCTTTTTTTTTTAATTCCAAGTTTATTAAAGTTTTTAGATAATACCTTACAGGATGAAATTAAAACAGTTCAAAACAGATACATGAAAATCACTGGATCATCATGTAAGGCCTCCCCCTTCTCCCACACCCCCTCAGCTTGGCACTACATAACAAAATTGAGCCTCTGAATGTCCACCCAACATAGGTACTATTTTACATAATGGTTTGAATGGTTTACACCCTGGAAAAGCATTGATATGAGAAGACGTTACAGCTAACATGGTGAAAGACCTGTTTGAAGGAGATATAGACAATGAAGGCCCCTCCAGATCTTATTATACTGGGATAAGGATCCCCCAAGACTAGACTTCAGTTGTTCAGCAGTAAGATTGAATAAAAGATCTCTCAACCATTCAGTGTAAGAGAAGTCATGATCATCCAACCAGTGCCATAATATTAGCTTTTTCAGAGTGAGAGATATCATGGCCATATGGTATCTACGGTTTTTAACTACAGTCTGAGAAAGATCCCCTAAGAGACACATCTCCAGCATAAATAGATCGCCCAAACCCAACAAGAGGTCTGCTTTAGCCCTAATCTTCTCCCACAGTGACCTAGTTGAAAGACACTCCCAAAATAAGTGCTTTAGGTCTCCAGTTGTTTGTCTACATCTGGGATCTGGCCCAACCTGTGACGCTTAACTGGGGTCCAGTACATATCATTGAGAAACTGGTATTACGTAAGCTTCAGTCTATCTTGGGAAACATATTTATGAACACATTCCCAGATGGAATCCCATTTCTCAGAATATGCGGAAACTGAGCTGCCCAATATCTCTGAGCTATTGCTTGAACATCTAAGACTCCTTGCCTAAGAGAGTGATCAATTTGGGAAACCACACAGGGTTTGCTACAGAGAGAAATCAGAGTCAATCCAACCCTCCCATCACATTAACCCTTACTCTTGAAAATGTTTTCAACAAAAGGTGACAGAGCTGGAAAACATTAAAGATAGATGTCCTATCCAGCTTATGTAGAGCCAAAATAGCCCCGGAGTCCAGAAGAGTTCCTTCTAAGAAGAAATCCTTTACCTTAAGATCTATAATTTGAGGAAGCCAAGATGAAGAAATAATTTTACCCACATCTTCAAATTGGGGTTACCCACTACTGATTGCCAGGGGTCCTTAGTATTCTGGTATTTTAAAAAGGCACACAACTGTGTATATATTTGAATAGCAGATAAAATGGGAGATTTGCGCAATTCTGAAGGGAGATCATTCAGGGACATATGCAGGAGGGCCCAGTGGGATATGTTTGTGCCAGAGATTAGATCCCTCTCCAGGAGTAACCATTCTGGTACATAAGTACAAGAGGCAATATATTCCCGGGCTAAAAATCACTTCATAAACTTAGCAGCTTGACTGGCCCAAAAATATAAACTGAAATGAGGGAGTGTAAGGCCCCCAGCTGATCTGGATGTGGCTAGTTTCAAATAGGCCCTTCTTGGGCATTTCCCTCACCAGAGGAATGAGGAGACAAGAGCACGCAATTTCTTGAACCATGCTAAAGGTAACCAAATATTTAGCATACTAAGCGGGTACAAAATTCTAGGTAGGATGTTCATTTTGAGAATACTCAGTCGTCCCCAAAGAGAGATGGGGAGAGATTGCCACCTTTTAAAGTCCTGATGTATAGTTTCTAGAAGAGAGTCAGAATTCTGTCTTTTCATCAGACTGTCACTTCTGGAAAGTGTCAGACCTAGATATCCAATAAATTTAGGAGTCCATTGAACCCCAAGTGACAAAATAGCATCTTTATGGAATCTGCTGTTTAGGGGAAATGCAGTGGTCTTTGGCAGATTAATTTTATAGTTGAAGAACTTCCCAAACTCTGTAATAATAGATAGAGCCATCGAGGAAGACTGGGCCAGATGAATCGGGTGAAGAAGCACATCATCTGCGTATGATGAGAGTTTGAACACATGGTTCCAAGAGGGATGCTATGCATGGGCCCATAACTTAAATAATAAAGATTCAAGGTAAATATTAAACAGGAGTGGGGAGAGGGGGCACCCTTGTCTAGTACCGGAATATAGGGGGAATCTCTCTGAAAATGCACTGTTACAGTAAATTCTGGCTTGAGGATTTTGATAGAGAGATGAAACACACTTGATACATTTTGGAGGAAAACCAAATGTATGCATTACCTGAAACAAAAACTGCCAATCCACCCAATTAAACGCCTTCTCCACGTCCAGTGAAAGCAACCCAGATGGCCTGTCGAGTTCACTGGACGCAGAGAAGATATGTGCAAGTTTACGAAAATGAGCCACAGAATGTCTGCCCTCCATGAAACCTACTTGATCTACATGAATAAAGGATGGTAGGACCAACTTGAGTCTAGTAGCTAGAAGTTTAGACAGAATTTTAATGTTACAGTTCAAGAGTGATATAGGTCTGTAACTATCTGTCAACTCAGGGTCCTTAGCTGGTTTATGTAAAACAATAATTATAGCCTCTAACAAGGAAATATCTATTGGGTTTCCCCCTAAAAGCCAGTCAAATAAACGAGAGAGCCAGGGTGTTAGATGTTTACAGAAAACCTTGAAGCAGTTTGGGGAAAATCCATCATGCCCAGGTGCTTTATCAGCAACTAAAGAAGAGATGGCTGTCTTATTTTTTTATTTATTTAGTTAGTTTTTGTTGACCGAGTAAGTGCACTAGACAAATCCTGCCTATTTTCAGGCATGACCTGGGGGAGGAGGACACAGATGAATGCCAACTGACCTTGAATCCAATTAAGCTGTTGGTGGTATTTTTAGTGAATGAGGGAAATTTGGCCAGGACACCGGGGAAATTCCCCTACACTTTTCGAGGGTGGTGCTGTCCATCCGAGGAGATGGAGGAGCCCAGTCAGTCGGAGGAGTTTGAAGAGGAAGGTTGTGAGTACGCGACTCCAACCTGTTCAGAAGATGCATCGATAGTGAATAAAGAGGTTCGAAACCAGGAGACTGCAATAAGCCAGATATGTGAGGAAACGAAAAATTATGAAAGAAATAATATGGATGAAGAAGAAGAGGATGAAATGGTTTTGGCAGAGGAATTAAAAAAGAAAAAACATTATCTTTTGGACTTAATTTCAATTGCTGAGAAAGATTATCAAACTTGCCAACAGAAACTCGAAGTGGAAAGGAATAAGAGGAAACGCTCTCCTGTAAGTCCGAGTCATGAAGGAGGCAAGCGTTTTGAACAACAAACAGAAGACAGAGGGAGTTCGAATCCCGCCACAAGGAAAATTTCGTTTCAAGTACAGAAATTTAAAACTACGAGTCCAGTACAACCCTGGTCCCCTGGAGAAGCTTTAGTAAAAGCGGGCTGGGTATGGGATGGAAATAAGTGGGTCCCGGACCCTTTAATTCCGATTCCTGGAACTTGTAATACATGACCTTTAGAACAAAAAAATAAAGAACAAACGGGGAAAACTCTTCAAAATTCAGAGTCCCAATTAGATAAAAGTGAGGATGCGTGATCCCAAGCTGAGGCTATTGTTTTTTCAGAAACGCCAGGCGCCACAGATGGACAGGAGACATGTTTGATAAACAGCTCTCCACACTCAGAGATAGAGGTTCCTTCTACACTTCAACATGTAACTGAGCCTGTACCTACAGAAGGATCCTTTCAAACAATGAGAGAGAAAGAAAACAACGAGTCAGTAAGTGTTTTAAATAAGGGAGAGGAACCGGTGAAAACCTTTGCTGGCCTTTTTAGAAAACCTGTGGAGTCGGCAAAATGCAGATTCCTAGTAAGACTGAGATACATTGGGCAGTTATCAATAGCCCTGGACCATGTTTGGGTGGGCAAGAATTTACTGATAGATGCTATGTCGCTTTCACCAAGTGAAGTGTATGCATTGATTCATGCGCCAGGAGATCGCAATTATGATGTCAGTTTTTGTACTGAAATGTCCTTAGATAAGTTTTGGAGACTTTATTATAATTTACAGTATAATGAAAAATGGAAAGACTTTCAAGCTATTCCTATAACTAAACCTACAGTTAAAACAGTGACAATTTTATTTCAAAATGAAGGAGTGAACATATCTGACATTATGTTTTGGTTAGGAAAAAAATGCTATGTGCAGGACAAACCTCGCCCAATCCTGGATGTTAATGGTTTCTGGACAGGAGGATGGACTTTCCGTGTTAGACTAATTCATGATGCTGAGGGCATACAACATTTTCCCAGCTCTTTCTATCTGGGAAGGGATAGGGGCATTATATTCTATGCAGGTCAACCTAAAAGTTGTTTTAAATGTGGTTCGTTATCTCATTTAAATACATCTTGTAAACAGGTCCGGTGTTTTCATTGTGGGATGTTGGGGCACCTAATATCAGAATGCACAAGTCCCCCATTATGTAGCTTATGCAATGAAACAGATCATGTATTTGCAGACTGTGCATGGAAACATGCAGAGACAAATGAGACTTCAGACCAAGAACATTTGTTGCTAAGCTCAGAGTTCTCAAACAGAACCTGAGAACACTGAATTAGGAACAAGGGTAGGAGAGAAACGAAGGGGAAGGGGAAGAGGGGGAGGCCCCAGAAATGGAAGAAGACCTAGTTCAAGATCGAGGTCCGAGGGATCAGGAAATCCTATGTCGCAAGATTTTCCACCAACCTCGAGTGTGGGTCTGGGCAGAGAAGATATAGCTACTCCTTTTGTTACCCCACATGGATCCCCCGTTCAGTCTACTAGGCAGTTGAGTAATGATCAGGATGTTTATTCAAGTGTAAAGGAGAAAGAGGGGCATCAAGAAAGAGAAGCATTGGTAGAAAGTGTTTCTATCAGGGATTCCCCGAACTCCCCTTTGCCTATATCTAATAGATATTCCATTTTAGCAAGTTGGGGAGAACAAATGGAAGAAAGTTTTCCAATTTCAAATCAGAACCCTAATGAGTCTAGTGCAGAATCCTTTAAAACCTGCACAGGGCGCCCTGATAAGCAAAAAACTCCAGAGGTGATTAAACGTGTGACCAGGTCTAGTAATAAACCATTTAAACCCCCTTCCTAAATCCTCTTTTCTTCTAACTATAACATCTAAAAATGTAAATAGCATTAGATCTTATGTAAAGCGTTTGACAACATTTGGTATACTTTTGGCACTAAAATACAACGTGTACCTTTTACAAGATACTCGATTGTATACTGTGTCAGAGATAGCTGAAGCTAGAAATCAGTGGAGGTGGGGTGCATTGTTTTGGTCCTTAGGTGAAGATTTGTGCAGCGGTGTGGGGGTATGTTTTAATACTTTTGAAGTAAGTTTACTTCGAACTGTTGAAATTGAGCCTGGTAGAGCTTTAATGATAGACGTGAGGATAAAAGATACCTCCTACCTTATAATTTCTGTATATGAACCATGAGGTGAAGTCTCAAGAATTGATTTGTTATAATAAAATACGACTGTACTTGTACAAAAAGGATGTTAATTTTAGGAGGAGACTTTAATATTAACTGTGATCGGAAAAAGAGAGAGGAAGCAGTATTGTGATAAATCTTGTTTATCCTCTACTGTGGCTCAGGCAGGGCTAAAAGATGCACAAAAGAATGGGAAAAATCTAAGTAAACCTACTTTTTTTAAAGGGAAATTAACATCTCTGATAGATTTTATATTTGTCCCCGAGAGGTTACAGATAGATGGCCTAATTTATATACCAGTGGAAACCTCGGACCATATATTAATTGGAATTAAGGTGAACACTTGTCAGAATAGGGAACAAGGACCAGGAATGTGGAAGTTAAATGTTTCGTGTTTAAAAGAAATTTCTGTTATTTCTGATATAAATATGATAATAAAAGACCAAATTTCCACGATGGGCTTATACGAAGATTTAGGAAGTTGGTGGGGAGCTTTAAAAAGATGCATGATTGGTTATTTTCAATATAAAGGAAGAGCAATGGCGAGTTTGAGAAATAGGAATTATTTGAAGTTACGTTGGTCATTACAATCTTTATTGTCCATTCAATATGAAAGCGGTAAGGATCTATCCAAAAGATTAATTATATAAAGATGCAGATGACGTCTTTCCAGTATGACCATATGAAATCTTTAAATCAAGAACAAAAATTCAGGACCCAAGGGAAAACTGCTCAGGTGAATCCCTTTTTAGCATGCCAAGCTAGATCTAACAAGCGTCTATTTTTGGGGTTGCGGAAAAAAAAGGGGTTGCGGTTTATGACAATAAGGGAATAATAGATTTTTTTAGATGAACATGTGGAAAGTACTTTTGGGACAGCGGGACCTCCTTCTAATTTTATACCCCATTTATTAGAAGCCGCAAATTTGCCAAAAATAGATTTTGATTTTAAATCTAAAATGGTTGCGGCTTTTACTGAGACAGAGATGAGTAATGTGATATCTACATTGAAGAAAATACCTCACCCAGTTCTGATGGGCTACCGGAGAAGTATACAAAATATTGTGGGAGATAATGCCAAAGGAATTAAGCAGTATATAACTCCTTTTGGAAGATATGCTGTTGCCTATTCAAATGTATGAGGATTACTTATTTTCTTTTAAGAAAGGTGATAGAATGGATATTAAAATTGAGACCTTTAACTCTTTTAAACGTAGATTTCAAAATATTTGCTAAACTTTTGGGAAATAGATTATCTTTGATAACGCAGAACTTGATTCATGTACAGCAGTTCTGCGCAGTACCTGTGAGACATTTAACAGATGCCTTAATTCTGATTAAAGAAATTATGTCAGCAGGTAAAAATCCAGTTAATGGATTAGAAGGATATCTGGTCAGTATAGACCAATCAAAAGCCTTTGACGAAGTGTCACATAATTATTTATGGGAATGTTTGAAAGCTTATGGGATACCCATTAAATTTGTGAATTGGGTACAACTATGCTATGCATTGGCTATGGTCATTCCACTAGAAAATGGGTGGAGAGGTAGACCTCATAGTGTGGTGAAAGGAGTTGACAGGGATGCACTTAGCCCAATTCTGTACGTGTTTGCTTTAGACCCAGTGTTGAGAATTATATGTAGGTCGCCTTTAATTAGACCCATTTTTAAGTATAATATTAATTTTCCAAATTAATTGTTTATGCAGATGATATTTGCTTAGTACTGCCCAATAGTGAGGCTATAGAATTAGCATATGAGCTACTTAGGACTGTAGGAAATTATAGGAGCAAAATTAATGAGGAAAAAACTAAATGTGTGGCGATACCAGGATTTCCTGAAAATCCTGCTTGGGTAGGAAGATTTAAAGTAGAGCAAGCACCATGTAAAATTTTGGGAATTTATTTTGGGGGTAAAAATAGTGATTGGGATAATTGGCAAGAGGCATTAAAGGAAGGAAACTTAAAAGTGACTCAATGGAATAAACATAGATTGTCTAAGAAGAAACATATTTATATGGTGAAAACATACCTTATTCCCATTTTTTTGTTCATAAGTAGTATTTTTTATATTCCTAAAATGCTAGAAACGTCCTTGTTAAGATGTTTTTTTAGTGGTATATGGGGCAGTCGCTTAAATCCCATTAAAAGAAATACATTGTTTTTGGAGATAAAAGACGGTGGTTTGGGGATGTCGAATCCAATTGTCTTCTTTTTTACCATTTTTTTACATAATAACTTGATTCCTGTAGTACGAAATAACTCTCAAGCATGGGTTTTCTTAATAAATCTCCATTTAAAGGGTATATTGAGAGAATGGGAAGAAGGATGTTTTGTGCATTTTAACAAAAGGAGGCCTCCATTGCAAGATACTTGGAGGTCAGTATTTGATTATATTAGAAAATGGGATACGAGTTGGACATTAGCTAAGAAGCTTAATAGGAAAGGAATGTATAATTTTATTATGGGCTCCTTTTTTTTAGATTCCCCTTTTAATCACCTCTCAGAGGTTGTAAGTTCTGGTTTAAGTTACTATTTAACAAATGGTCGCATACTGGAACAGATGTGGGATATTTTATGGTTGGGAGTACATGGTAAAATTAATGTACGTAGTAATCAAAAACATAAATCTTTACAAGAGAGATATTGCCCAAGAGACAAGTGTATTGTTCAATTAGAGACAATGGACCATTTATATTACGATTGTGGGTATGTAAAGGAATTTTGGGACATCCTAAAAGAAAGGTGGAAGGATAGCCTAAAATTCCCACCAGTAAAGGAGAGTTTGTATTATGGTTTTTTTGCTAATGAACAACGAAATGACAGATATAGTACTTTACAAGTAATACATGTATTTCTTTTATACTGGCTATGGATTAGCCGCTGTAGATTACTACTACAGCAGCAGTTCTTGCCCCCTTTAACACTGGTTTTGATAATAGAATCTGATATAAAGAAATTAATGTTTATAGAGAGGAATATAATCCCTATAAAGAAATGGAAATCTTATTGGAAGGATTTCGATTTTCTATTGGATTAGATCCGGGGGAAGATATTTACTTGGGGAAAAAAAAAAAAGATGGTAAAGCAGAAGATGGATAAGGAAGGAAGTAAGTGTAACATTAATTTTAGTTTGAAAGGTTGTTAAAAATATGTACATGGATGTTTGAGGATTGTCTTGTACTTTGTAAGAATTGTTTTGAATACAATAAAAAAATTCCCCTACTCTTTTCGAGAAGTGCCATGGGATCTTTAACATCCACCTGAACTACCACCAATCCAGGCAGATGGGACCTTGGTTTAACATCTCATCCGAAAGATGGCACCTCATAAATACAGCACCCCTCTCATGCTGCCCTACAGTGTCAGTACTCAACCTCCGAGATATCAGTGACCAGCTTCTCTTACTGAGCCTAAGAGAGAGTCAGGAGAGTAAGAGGTTGGAGATAGTAGTCCACCATCTGAGAATCTGGTGATCGTGCATGGGGCTATAAAGAGTTTTATAAAATTCTGCGAACTCAGAGGTAATCTCTTGAGGGGTAAGACAAAGTTTTCTGGTCACCTATGTCCTGATCCCTTGGACTACCTGAGAAGATTCCACTTTTTTAAAGCGTAAAGCCAAAAGATGCCCTGACTTCTCTCCCTGGTCTATATATTTGGCACCTGTCTTTAAGAATTCATGTTCTTCTCTCTCTCTTAACAGCAAATTATATTGATCTCATCAGCCTATCAGTAACTCCATGTCTGAATCCACCATGGTGAGAGATAGTGAGGCTTCTAAAGTACGTATTCTAGCTAGAAGGGACAAGGCTTTTTGGTCTCGCTCCTGCTCTCTGCGTGAGGCCACCTTGATACCCCTTAGAACACATTTTAAAGCCCCCCACTCTAAATCAGGCCTCGCCGTGGAATTCAGATTAATCTTCGTGAACTCTTCTATTTCCTGGGATATGAGTTTAACAGTAGTATCCTCTTTAAGGAGTTGATTATGCAACTTCCACAGCGTGTCCTTAGATATGTCTGGTGAAAGAGCTAAAGTACAAAACACCACAGAGTGGTCAGAGGGGCCCTTCTGGTACTATACTCGCTTCTACTAGGCCTCTAAGGAGGGTCTGACTAATAAGAAAATAATCTGTCCTGGACGAAGACCCATGCACTTTGGAACAAAATGTAAATTCTTTTATAGTGGGGAACAGTACCCTCCATGGATGAGAGAGTCCGAGATGATCTACAAAATGTCATATAGATCTTTGAGTCAGGGAGAGGCCTTTTCTTCTGGAATCTGATTTATCTAATTCTGGAGAAAAGGGGAGATTCCAGTCTCCTCCAAATATACATGGAAGATCTGTGTAGAGGGCTAGAGTTTGTAGCAAGTCCATAAAAAACAGGGGGGGGGGGGGGGTCATCATTAGGGCCATAGATACAGCCCCACATTATTGCTGTTCTATCCAGCACCCTCTTGACAAATATAAATGTGCCCTGTGGGTCCCGGATTACTTGTTCAGGAATAAATACAGTGTATCTAGATACCATGATAGCCACTTCTCTGCTCTGGGTGCTGTCACCAGCATCAAACACTTGTCCTATAAATTGCTTACGGAGGAGATTCCCTTCTGAGTCCAAAAGGTGCGTTTCTTGGAGAAAGGAGATTTCCCCTTTAAGAACACTGATGTGCTTCAACACCTAATACTATACCTCTTGACCTTGATCCAGAGCCCATGAACATTCCAGGATATAAATTTGTTAGTGCATGCCATTTGCAATAATCAACTTGGTTAACATGAAATAAGACAGTGTGACATCAACTGTTAAGTCCACAAAGCCAGAGTGCCAAGCTAGGCCCCCCTGCCCTACAACCTGCACAATGACAACCCCCACTGAAAAAAGAACCCATTCACAAAACCCCCTGAGCCTCCCACCCAGCTGGAAACATAGTCCCTCATGCCAGTCAGGTTGTACTGAAGGAAACCCGAGAAAATTACCCCTTCCCCCCTCCCTATAACTTTCCTTTACATAGTGTCCACTACTGTACAGTCTCTTCCCACCCTCCCGGCTTACTCCCTCCCTCTTTCCCATGGCCAAGTAATATTGCCCCATGCTACCTGGAGTGCCTTATATCATTATACTTCCCAAATATAGCTATCCTCCTTGAAAGGGAGGAAGTCAGCTGCCTGGGCTCCAAAGAATTGTAGTGGAGGGAGTGCAGACCCCCCAAAGAATAGCAGCCAATTGGGCAGGTAGGGGGTCCCCGGAGAACCATGAACACATTCCCACTCCTAAATGAAGAGATCATCCTACAGGCGCCACCAAGCAACTGAGTTGCAGTTCAAATGGGAATGATATTAAAGGCCCTCGTGTATATTGTGGCTGACTTTAGCAGCCATCGACCCAAACCAGGAATCTATAACAGCGCTTCTACCCTTAAATCCTGTCCTGCTGTGTCCGTATCTGGAATAGTTCCCAGACTTTCTTGCCCTCTTAAGTAATATCCTAGCCTCCGAGGAGTATGGAGACGCAAAATGAAGTAGGCACCTGGAGTGCTCCACGCTGAGTACAGGCCCCAATACAAACTACTGGGATCCCCAGAACTCCTCACATCTCAGGATACTTCTAAGTATACCTTTGAGAGAAATAATCCACCCCTCCCAGGCACCCAGTTCAGGGAACTCCCATGCCCAATCTATCCTGCCATGTTAACCATTCCCCCAGTGGCTCGAGTGGGAGTAGAAACCAGCACCTTAAGCCCGATGGGTCTCCATAGCTTAGCAAACTAAGATTAACTTTTTATAACACTAAGAAAGCAGACCAAGGACCTGTAAAAAGGAAAAAGAGGTAAGAAATGGGATTTCCATCTCACACAATAACAAAGTGCTAAATGCCCATTTTCAAATGAACTAGTAACGTAAAATCAATTACACCATGCGGTGTTTGTGCTGGGTATAAAGTTTAGTCCAAGTCTCACACATTGTCCTGAAAGTACATACACAAAACCACTGGTAGATGTCCAGCCTCACTTAAGCCGTTCCCCAATATGTAACATGAAAAGGAAATTAGGAACAAACCAGTCTAGAAACAGAAACTCTTCAGTGAGCCATCTTAGACATGCTCATTACCCCTTCTGAGTCCATGCCGATTGAAACCAGGGCCTTGGATTGTAGGCCTCAGCCTACCTGAAAACGATTAGGCAAAACCTTTTGCAGCTCCACATCTGCCGCCTTCGGATCCTCCACCGGCAGCCACTTGCCATTGATCGATACCTGGAGAATGGCAGGGTACAACATGCGGAAACGAATATTTGCAGCCAGCAACTTGGTGTCCACACCATGATATTCAGCTCATTTCTGGTGCACTGTCAGTGGAAGATCTTGGGTCACTCTAATCGGGGAACCTTCCCATAGCACCTCTTTAAGTGCCTTCACTATAGTTAGCAAGTGCTGACATTCCTGATAGTTTAGAAACTGAAATATAAAAGTCCGAGGGTTAGCTTCCTGTGGTGGCCTTGGCCTTAATGCTCAGTGGGCCCTTTCTATAGTATAGTCTGCTCCAAAAGGTGATGGGTCAGCAATTTTGGTTACTAGCTTTTGAGCAAATAAAACCGGATTGGAGCCTTCTTCCCTCTCTGGGAGCCCAATGATGACCACATTATTCCGGTGGCTCCTTCCTTCCAAATCCCTCACCTTAGCCTCTAACTTAGCAATACGTTGTCTTGTGATTGCCATTGCAGGGTCAAACTTCTCCATTTTCTTTTTGAGAGAGATTAGTTGCACCTCGCAATCACCTGTATGTTGCACCAAGTCCTCCAGAGAGATTTCACCTCCTCAGTTAGTGAGCGGATCTCGTCTCTCAAAGGATGAAACTCCTTGAGGAATCTTTCTAAAGTTAGAGTAGTAGTATCCACAGATGACCCGGTTTGCCTAGATGCCACGCTGGAGTGGGCCTTAGCCTTTTTAGCAGCCTTTTCAGGCTTAGTCGGTTGTGTGTGACATGGTGGAGCAGAACGCATTTCTGCTTCCATTTTCGGCAAATCCTCCCATCAAATTCAGACTCTTCAGGTACTTCAGATGAAGCACCAGCAAATCTGAACTCTAGCGACCGCTACTCTGGTACTATTGTAAGTAAACACCTGATTTTAGAGGAGGGAGTAGCAGGAGCGCTTCACGAAGCAGCTATTCAGCTTGAGGCATAATGTGATTTCCCCTCAGAGATCCATCTCTTATCAAGGACCCAAATGGTTTAATGACCTGCCTTTAACATTCTGTGTCTGTAAGAGTCTCAGCCTATTCAAATCTGGGCTCCACTCTCACCTGTAACTCCTGTAAATGCTTGCTCCTGCTAATCCAAGACTTGCAATTTATCTGTGCAAACCACCTCTGGCCAACCCCCTACTTAACCTCCTGCCACCCCTACCCCCACCTTGGCCCTCCCCACTCATCACTCGCCTGCCCTCCCTCCTCTGGCACTAACTTAACAACACCTGTCTGGCTGATCCCCTTCCCCACTGTGTTCAGGAGGACTCCCCCAACCTTTACTTCTTGGCACTTACTCAAGGGCTGTACCACACTGATGAAGTGTAGTTTATTGCTGCTCCTTCAAGTCCTAACTTTGCATTCTTAATTCCATGTTATTTCTAAATTCCAATGACTGCAACTATGTACTTGCAACATATTCACTACTTGCTGATTCCTCAATCAGTGTATTACTTGGTATTGCATTGTACTGTATAGTATTATATTGCTTTATTCTGCATTATATTGTGTGGGCATGTGTGATTTTGTATTTTCTTGAAACTTGGCTTCCCAGCCAAATGCCTTTTGGGGTAACCCTTGCCTCACTGTTTGTGCACAGAGGTTCTTTGTCTTTTAAATAGTTTTTTATTTTAATGGGTTCACCACAACATATCCAAGACACACTGTCTTAAGGGTAGCTGGTCCATTCCACTGGGGTGTCAAACAGATGAGGCATACTGATGAATCCTGGTAGGACGAAACACGTGTCTATGTCTTCTGTTAGCACCCTTTGCAAACTGTGTGAGAGGCCTTTCCGCACTATGCAATTCTGCTTAAAGTTGGACCTGCATAACATTCTGTGGTGATTTGCATATGCAGCCTATGATGCTTTGCATTGTGTGGGCATGTGTGATTTTGTATTTTCTTGAAACTTGGCTTCCCAGCCAAATGCCCTTTGGGGTAACCCTTGCCTCAATGTTTGTGCACAGAGGTTCTTTGTCTATTATATTGTATTGTCTACCTCAACCTGGAACCTTTGTAAATGAGCCTTGGCTCAAAGATATTAATCCGAATCTGAATGAATAAATAAATCTTTCAACTCTCCTTCCCTCATTGTCGCCGATGGTTGGGGCTTCGTCGGTCAGCTCCTGCCAACTCCCATATGGCCTGAAATTATCACCGCCTGTGTTCCCGATCCCCACCCCGATCCACCAGTGACTCACCTGTGGGGAACCATCTGGACATGACCTCTCCAGGGCTGGGCTACCTTCAGCACCACAACATTTCTTCCAGTCCAGTGTTCTTCATGCAGGGTGAAGGAGGGAGGTAGTCAGGACCCAGGAGGGCAGGATCCAGCAGTGGATGTGGTGGCTGATTGTAGTCTTTCTCCCAGCCACTTGGGTTATCCGCATGTTCCGGGTGTCCTCCCAGAGGTGCAAACATGCACTGACATCCAGTATGAGATGGGCGTGCACCCACACCTGACCCATGGACATATGCTGTTGCCTCCTACCCTTTTCTGAAGTGGCTCTGGCTGTTGCACACTCAGCCTATGCTGGGTGTCACTGACAGCTGGGGACCTCGCCCCAGGAGAGAAGAGCAACGCAATCTTCTGGATGCTTGTTCCTCTTCTCCCCCCCTCGGCCAATCCCAGTGACCCAAGCTTGCTCATGACTTGGAGTCACTGGCATGGTAAGAGGTAAGGTGCAAGGTACCTTGGATCTCTGCACTACTGTGCCAGCTTGTATTTGTCTCATTTTATGATGAACAGGGGGGTGTAGCAATATACAAGTATAATGAGAACAGAGGGTGCAGTTATAGCTAAGTATGGAGAGA
This sequence comes from Neoceratodus forsteri, assembly GCA_016271365.2. Taxonomy (NCBI): domain Eukaryota; kingdom Metazoa; phylum Chordata; order Ceratodontiformes; family Ceratodontidae; genus Neoceratodus; species Neoceratodus forsteri. The sequence goes on from CM057455.1 coordinate 47,517,777, forward strand.
TCAGGGATGAAAGTATATGAGTATGGAGAAAGCAGAGTGCAGGAATATGTAAGTATGGAGAGAAGAGGGGTTTCAATGGGATTCAATGACTGGTTGAAAAACTGGTGCAGAGCTCAGGGATTTAGCTTCATTGGGGACTGGGGCTCCATCTGGAGGGATGCAGGCCTATACAAGCGCGATGGTCTGCATCTATCCTGGAGGGGAACCAGGATCCTAGTTGATAGGTTTAAATGCTTCATTGGCAAGCATTTAAACTAGCCAAGGGGGGAGGCACTGGAAAGGAGAAGGGAAATCTTATCACCCCCCCCAAACGTCAGGGTAGTTAGTGAAGCAAACACCAAGATAGAGCAGTCAATTGGGATAAGGGAAGGGGTAAATGGAGAAAAAGACAAAGGCAGTAAGGACAGGGATGGGGCAAAAAGAAATAAAGCCAGAAAAAAATGGAGGGTAATGAGTACCAATGCCCATAGTCTAGGTAAAAAGCTCTCCAAAATGGTGGCCTTAATGGAAGAGGGATGCCTGGATATCATGGCAGTCACAGAAACATGGTACACAGAGAACCATGACTGGGATGTCAACATGCCAGGGTACACAATCTACAGGAGGGACAGGGAGGGAAGAATAAGAGGAGGAGCAGCTCTCTGTGTAAGGGAAAGGATCAAAGCAACAGAACTAAAGGGTAAACAGGGAGGAGAGGAGGCACTGTGGGTCACCCTGGAGACTGGAAATGGCTCCACAATCTGCACAGGGGTTGTATACAGACCTCTGTTTCAGGGGGAGGCAATGGACAAGGAAATGATAGAAGGCATCCTTGGGATGGCAGAGAAAGGTGCAATATTGCTGATGGGGGACCGGAATATGCCAGATGTTAACTGGAGCACTTTTGCTGCAGCCACATCCAAGTGGGTAGCCATCTGGGAACAAGCAACCAGCAAAGAGTGTGGTTCACGATAAACTTAGCTGTAGAGTCAAGCCACACAAAAGTGAAGGTACTGGGCTTCAGGAGGGCTGATTTTGTCAAAATGGAGAGTGCTTCAGAAAAGCACTAGCAAACAGGCAAGAAGGTGGGGTGGAGCAACAATGGGGAAACATCAAAACTGCCATCACGGAGGTAACAAGCCTTTGTGTGAAGCAAATAAACAAATCAAAATGAAAGAAAAAAACACTATGGTTCTCAAAAGAAGTGGCGGGGAAGGTAAGGGAGAAAAAGATAGCATTCAGGAAGTATAAAGAAACACAGAAGGAGCAGGACAGAGAACTGTACCAGTTAAAGCAGAAGGAAGTGGGAAGGCAGTCAGAATAGCAAAGGCCCAAACTGAGGAAAAGATAGCCAACTCAGTTGAGAAGGGGGATAAAACCTTTATAGGTACATTAGAGAGCAAAAAGATGAAGGCAGGGATACTGAGGCTGAATAAAGAGGAAGGTGGTTGGGCAGAGAGCGACAGTGAAAAAGCAGGGATACTGAATGAATATTTCTGCTCAGTATTCACAATGGAAAAGCTGGGGGGGAGAGACCTAATCCAGTCAATAGAAGCACTCTGGATAGGGGGGTTGATATTAGTCCTTTCACAGAAGAAAGGATTCTGAAAGAACTCTTAAAACTGAGGCTGGATAAAGCAATGGGCACTGATGGGATTCACCCCAGAATTCTAAAAGAACTAAGAGAAAAACTAGTAACACCAGTGACTACCATTTTTAATAAATCATGGCAGGATGGTGTGGTACCTGAGGACTGGAGAAGGGCGGATGTGATTCCCCTTCACAAAAGTGGGAGCAAGACAGAGGCAGGAAACTACAGACCTGTCAGTTTGACCTCAGTGGTAGGGAAAATGATGGAATCACTTCTGAAGGAAAGAATTGTTGAGTACCTAGAGGCCAGTTGGGCACAGGACCCAAGGCAGCATGGATTCACAACAGGAAGGTCATGTCAAACAAATCTAATTGATTTCTTTGACTGAGTGACCAAAGTAGTAGACCAGGGAGGGGCTGTGAACATGGCCTACCTAGACTTTAGCAAGGCATTTGATACAGTCCTGCACAAAAGATTAATAAACAAATTAACCAGCCTGGGAGTGGGTCCCAGGGTGGTAGCCTTGGTAAAACACTGTCTGGACAACAGGACATAGCGGGTAATAGTAAATGGAGTCCACAGTGAAGAAAGGAGGGTTACTAGTGGGGTACCGCAGGGTTCAGTACTGGGGCTGGTCCTTTTTAATGTCTTTATAAATGACATTGTGGAGGGACTGGGGGGGAAGGTATGTCTCTTTGCAGATGACACAAAGATCTGCAACAGGGTTGATATGCAAGGTGGGGTGGAAAGGATGAAAAGAGACTTGGCAAAGTTGGAGGAATGGTCAAATGTATGGCAGCTTAGATTCAATGTAAAGAAGTGCATAGTAATGCAACTGGGAAACAAAAGCCCAGGACAAGAGTACACAGTGGGGGATGAGATACTGACAACAACAAAAATGGAAAGGAACCTGGGGGTAGTCATATCAGATGACCTAAAGGTGGGCTAGCAATGTGAGAAGGCAGTAAGGAGGGCTAGGGGGATATTGGGATGCATAGGGAGATGCATCACCAGTAGAAAACAGAAAGTTGTTGGCCCTCTGTACAGACAGTTGGTAACACCACATCTGGAGTACTGTGTACAGTTCTGGAGACCCCATCTCCGCAAAGACATAGACAGGGTGGAGGCTGTCCAGAGGAGGACAGACAAAATGTGCAGGGTTTGCACCAGAAGACATATGAAGAAAGACTAAAGGAGCTTACGATGTATAGCCTTGAGGAAAGGAGGGGGGGGGACATGATAGAAACTTTCAAATACCTCAGGGGAATCAACAAAGTCCAAGAGGGTAGCATATTTCAAAAAAAGAGATGTGCAAGAAGAAGGGGGCACAATTTGAAGATAGAGGGGGGATGGCTCAGAGGTAATGTGAGGAAGTATTTCTTCACAGAGGGGGTTGTAGATGCATGGAACAGCCTTCCTGAGGAGGTCATAGAGTCACAAACAGTGGGGGAATTCAAGAATGCATGGGACAGACATAAGGCAATTCTAGGGGGGGGTAGGAGGAAGTAGGCTGTTGGTTAACTAGATCTGCAGCTTATCCATTAAGTAGGGAAATGGGCTGACTAGGTGGGCCAAGCAGTCCTTATCTGCCATCAAAGTCTGTGTTTCTGTGTTTCAATGTTTCAAGAATATTTAAGTATGGAGATTTAACGTCCCCCCCCAGATATGGGGGCTTACCATATATCCTGTTCTCCTGTGTTGCTCCCATCCTAGGAGTGCCTCCTCTTTTGCCTGCTGTTTTTCCTGTGTGTGTGTCCCTGTGTTTCATCACTATGGTCCCGGTCCTAGGAAGGTGCCTCATTCCCCCAGTTAGCTCCACCTTTGTTTTTGCCCTGCCTGGGCTATTCGGAGCTTCTACAGAGCAGCTCCCTCTTCCCTTCTCCTCTTCATTGCGGGCAGGTGGCTCCTGTTCAAGAAAGCACTCTGGGTGTTTTAATCATGATTGTGGTCCTTTAAGTTGCTGCTCTGGTGGTTCCGGCCCCTGAAAAGGGATGATATAGGGAGCCAGTGACTTCTGGAAACCGGAAGGAGCCACCAAGTCATTAAATGAGAGCACTGCATGTGCTAAAAGGTACTGGGCCCAACTCTGTGAATATTAATGACTGTGGCATTAATATTCATGAGTGGTTCTGATCTGTGTGAGGGCTGTCAGTTTGGGGGGTTGCTGCCTTGAATAAATGTTAATAATAGTGTGTCTTCTGGCAGAACCCCCCAAGGACACTGCAGGGGCTATTGCATAAGGGGGGGGGGGATAATTAAAATAAATATACTGGCTGCACCAGTTTAATGTTGGGATTCAGGGAGAATGCCTGTCTGCTGCCTGGGGGTACTTGATTTCAGTGGCAGCGACCGGCTTAGGATTGAACAGTAATGCTCATTCTGGGCAGCAGTTATGAGGGCACACAAAGAGCTATTAAACAATGGGGCTAGTAAAATAAACTTTCTGGCTGCACCAGGACTGTGTTGAATCTGCCAAGGGACTATGTATTCAGCAGCCATGATAGTGCAGCAACAGCCAATCAAAAAGCAAGAATTTCCAACCAGGATTTGAGGGACTTTTTCTAGAGTTCATGGGACATAGCAAAGTGCTTATGGGGAAACTGCAGGGACTTCATTTCAGGCACCAAAATAGGGAGCCTATAGTCCATCTAGTGGAGTTAATGAATATTCATTTTCTGGACTGACAAGCAGAATCAGCCAATTACAGTGGGAGCAGCAACTAGGTCCAGCCAAGAGGAAGCCCCAGAAAGTCTATATAAAAGACAGTGTTTTGAGCTGTGCGAGCAGTGTGAGTTCCAGCGCAGGCCCCCCATAGGGTTGGTGGCTCAGGCCCTCTGCTGACGAAATGGGTCTAGCAATCCAGTGCAAGCCACTCCACAGAGAAGGAGGCCTTTCTTCTGCCAAGAGAAATAAGTGGCTGCCAGAACTAGAAGTTGCTTGCCTTGGGGTTGTCAGAGAATGTTCTCTAGGGCTAGCCAAAGCATTTCCTCTTTGAGAGAAAAAATGGGCCGGCAACCTGTTGAAAGCCAGTTGTGAGAGAGCTGAACATACCGCAGTGGTCAGAGCACTGATGAAAGTCTTCAGCCTCAGAGAAAAGGATGCCATTTCTTCAGTCTGAGTGAATAAATGCTGTGCTAAACATACATGTTTGAGAAAGTCTGCAAGGAGCAGAGCAGTCCAACAAGTTTAAGATGAGACTGTCTGTCTGCATCCTAAGTTTTAACTAAGTGCAGAAAAGGGTGAACATATGCATAGTGACCAGGAAAAGGTATCTAAATGTGTCTGATGTGGTAAGTGCACATTGGATGAACCTTGGAAGAAGCAAAGCCTAGAATGTACTACACCCTAAGTTTTAAAAAAAGCGCCAAAAGGGTGGACAGTGCCTTGGGACCAGAGCAGGGTCCAGTAAAGCAAATAAATGTGTCTGATTTTTTAAGTGCCTGCAGGACTGGAAGGGGAGTAACCAGAGCCTTTTGAAAGTTAAAGTGTTAATTCCCACCTGCAAAAGCAGAAAGACCTTTGCAGTCAGTATTGGGGGCCGGCTGTCAGCTCTGCACTCTAGCCTTTGGGAACAGAGCCCACCTGCTGAAAGCACTTGATCCTGACTAACCTAAGCCTATGAAGATGTCTAACTGTAAGTAATGCAGGGTAAGCCCTGCACCACCATGGAAAGGGACTTGTAACTAGCTCAAAGTTGGTAAATTCTGCAAGTTGCATTTAATGTGAGTTTAAGGATGCAACCTAATGATAATCTCCTTAATGGCCCCAACTCACCGGCCAACGCACACAGCTGCACTGTCCATCAGGCCTGTCAAGCCTGCACCATTCTAGAACTGTAATTACTGGGTACCCAGGTTGTATCGAATTGTAGAGTCTTATGCTATGAGGGACTGGTACTAGTGTGGGCACTGCTAATAAATGTTAATGCTGAATGAAGCAGCTAGATAGATAGCAGGGCTCTGACTATCTCAGGAGTTGGTGGGGCAAATGTGATGTATGACTGGATCAAAATGAAAAATGTTGATCTAATCTTAACCCAATCTAAATCAACTGTAAATAGTATAACCTCTACTCCAATTCACCCATCCTGGACCCTATGCATGTGAATAGACCTGTTGTTGCTTTTGCCTAATCCTGTTTCATGAGACTATCATTAGCATAGGTCACTTAATGCTAAACTGTTGAATTGTGGGGGTTTGTCTTTTGGGTCTTGCTTGGGTTGGCATAAAGGTAATGTGAGTGGATGTAGCTTCCCAGAGGGCAGCCTTATTTAAAGTCCAAATGCACTTAAAGGTAAACTCTATGTGGAGGTACTGCACAAGATGTTAACTTTGGAAAAAACTAGTTTAAAGTTAGTCTTTTAAGAGCCCAGGCCCCTTAACCTTGTTCAGTCCTGCAAGGGTATTAGCCCTTGGTATAACAGTGCCTGGGATACAGAGATAGCAGGCTGTGCAAGAATATGTAACATAGAAAACAAGGTTGCAGGAATATGTAAGTATGAAGACAGCTGGGTGTTTAGAAATATGAACTTAAGGAGAGAGCACAGGATTCAGGAATATGCAAGTATACAAAGTAATAATTTGACTTCAGAGGTGAATAGTCATTGTATACAATCTGTGATGAAATACTGTGTGGTTATGGACCATGATATGTCACATTTCAAGTGTAGTACAATTCATGGAGTCCCTGAAGGGCTTTTTTTTTTACCTTTATATAGATATAAATATTTTTTGTATTCAGTTTCTGCTCTTTCTAATGTGCAGGATACAACATCCCAAAAGAGAAACTGCTGTCGCTGTTTGAGAGGAATAAGGAAGTCCCACATGAACAGGATGATAGGAAAGAGACTGCAGATCAGAAGGATCATTTTGAAGATATTCCCAGCAGTAAGTAGACTGATAGATATGGACTCTGTATGGGATTTTTTCAGCTGTGGTTCAGAGCAGGTTAGGAGGAATTGTGAAAAGTCTGTCTTGTGCTGGACAAGCAGTGAGCATGGGATCTGCCAGGACACATCTGGAAACTAACTGATAACCAGCTCAGTCTGTCATTTCCTGGTAAATCTTTTGAAATAAATATAAATTATACGAGTACAGAGTGATGTTGCCAGAATGATAGGAATGAGGGAAACCAAGAAGAATTTTTAAAAGAAACTGGTCAATTTTATAGTAGACATGGGATTGAACTAAAAGCGGACATGATAGAGGATTGGGTTCATAGGTTCAGAGGTTTGTTATGTGCTAAATGGACAATTTGTCCTTGTATGCTTGCCAAGTTTAAAAATACACCCCCTGATTTTATTAAAGAACTTTTCCAATTTGCAACAAACATAACAACAAAAAACAACATAGAGCTGTAGGTAAGTCAGTCATGCTGTCACTATACATCCTGTCGCAGCAGATATCCAGTGGCAGTGTGACTTCAGATCAACTCTGCGACCAGCTTCATTACATTACAATGTCAAAGCAGACATGTATATCTTGAACTGTTGATATCCCTTTGGGTTCTTGGTTAAGGTATAAAATCCTTTCATCTAGCCATTATTTAAATGACCCATCTTCTTCATAGCAACTCAAAAGCAGGTAAGGTCTGTGAAACTTTTGCAGTAAGTTTCTTCATTTCACATATTGAATTCACAGTGTTCTGCCACTGTGCTGTTTTAGGAACCATCACCGTAAGCCAGTTCTTAGTTATAATTTTATGGGCCACTAATAAACAAATATAAAGCAGTTTATTTGTAGGAGGATCCCTAAATTCCTGAGGTAAATCTAAAAATATTAGCATGCTTGGTTCTAGAGTAAATTTTGGATACAGAAGGGCTTGCAATTCAATCATAAGTTGATCCCAGTACAGTTTTAGTTTGGGACAGTGTCAAAAGATGTGAACATGTGAAGCCCTAGTATGTCTGCACTGTCTCCAACAACGATCGCCAAATTGAGTTACATACTTTGCCTGATGTAGTGGCGTACAGACATGGTGGATGAGGACCTTCCAAGAATACTCCTTCCAGGTATATGATGACATGAGCTTATAGAAACATAGAAACATAGAATTTGACGGCAGATAAGGACCACTTGGCCCACCCAGTCTGCCCATTTTCCTACCTAACAGATAAGCTTCAGATCCTAGTTAACCAACAGCTTACTTCCTCCTACACCCCACTAGGACTGCCTTATGCCTGTCCCATGCATTCTTGAAGTCCCCCACTGTTCTTGACTCCACAACCTCCTCAGGGAGGCTGTTCCATGCATCCACAACCCTCTCAGTGAAAAAATACTTCCTCACATTACCTCTGAGCCGTCCCCCCTCTATCTTCAAATTGTGCCCCCTTGTTCTTGCATATCTCTTTTTCTGGAAGATGGTACCCTCTTGGACTTTGTTAATTCCCTTGAGGTACTTGAAAGTTTCTATCATGTCCCCTCTCTCCCTTCTTTCCTCAAGGGTATACATATTAAGCTCCTTTAGTCTTTCTTAGGTATGTCTTCTGGTGCAGACACTGCACCATTTGATTGCCCACCTCTGGACAGCCTCCACTCTGTCTATGTCTTTGCGGAGATGGGGTCTCCAGAACTGCACACAGTACTCCAGATGGGGTCTCACCAACTGTCTGTACAGAGGGACAACAACTTCCTGTTTTCTACTACTGATGCCTCTTCCTATGCATCCCAGTATCCCCCAACCTTCCTTACTGCCTTCTCACATTGCTTGCCCACCTTTAGGTCATCTGATACAATTACACCCAGGCCCCTTTCTTTTTTTTTTTTTTATTATCTATTTTTGCCCCTACTACTCCTCCCGTCAGGATTTCTGCTCCGGTCACGGACCCCTGCTGCCCCCACCTCTGGATATGACTGCATCCCCTCGGTCGTCCCTGGCTTACCCCCCAGAGAGCGGGGCTGTGGCTCTGACCCCCTATATCAGTCTGTACTGGATCCATGATACCACAGCGACAACTTTGTTGCGCTGTGACACTACAGTGATGGATTTATGTTGACTGCAAGTCACAGTCATCATAAATCCATCAGGAAGATGTCTGTTTTTTACAAGGGGCTTCCCCCCTGAGCCACCCCATGCGGAGGGAGGGGGCTGTGCTCCCTGCAACCCGTGTAACTGATTCTCAACTCTGAGTTGGAGCTGATTCAGGGGGGGACGAACCCCGTAGAAAGCAGTGTCGGGGTCCCGCAGGTACATTACAGCGGCAACAGTGACTTGCCAATGTGATGTACGTAATTATCGAAATGTCACTGTGGTGTTGGCATGCAGTCTAGACTAGCTGGTTGAAACCCTATACTGCCTGCAAAATGTCCTATCGTTTTATTGGCAATGCATCAGTTATCATGTTTTGCTTTAAAGTCCTTCATTTTGCTGCTTCCTACTATGTCAAATGGTAGCCTGTTCCATATGGATACCACTCTTTCCTAGAACCACATCGCTCTTCTTTTTCTTTAAGCTGGAGCACATGAGACCTCATATTATAGTATGAGTCTTTAAGTTTGAGGCCTTCACTATCCCAGAGATCGAAACTATTACAGTGTGTAACTATTACAGTGTGGAATAGCACAGGAATAAGCAGTGTGACTGGAGTAAGGCTCTACCAGGATGACAGCTATTTCACAAAGATAGAAATTGGTGCAGAGGAAGTGGAATAGCCTTATACATTAAGGATAATATTGAGTGCACATTAGGTATAACACCAGCAGAACTGGACAATTCCATCTAAATGCTTTGGGTAGACATAACTGGTTTGAATGCAAAAAGCTAAAGACTGCTGTGTTTTATAGGTCCCCTGACTGTTCAATGCAGGTTACCTTAGATTTTCTGACCCACATAGGTTAGGTAGTCAACGACAATGAGGTTGTGGTTATGGGGGATCTTAACCTCCCATTAATAGATTGGAATGGGGCAAAGATTAGAGGTACCCTGGAGACCTGATGACATACCTCCCAGGGTACTAAAGGAGCTAAGGGTGGAACTAGCAGAGACATTATCAGATCTGTTTAGTGAGTCTGTGATCACAGGAGAGGTTCCAGAAGACTGTAGAAGGGCTCATGTGATCCCTCTCCACAAGAGTGGTAGCAAGGAGGAGACAGGGAACCACAGACCAGTCAGTCTTACCCCAGTTGTGAACAAGATTATGGAGGCACTCCTTAAGGAAAGGATAGTGCAACACCTGGAATCCATAGGAGCACAGGATCCAAAACAGCATGGGTTTACAACAGGAAGGTCCTGTCAAACTAATCTCATAGATTTCTTTGACTGGGACACCAGAGTGGTGTACCAAGGGGGAGCAGTTGATGTCACCTACCTTGACTTCAGCAAAGCTTTTGATCCTGTCCCACTTATAAGATTGATTAATAAGCTGGGTAGGCTCAGGGTGGGTTAGAAGTTGGTCAACCTGATTGCAAACTGGTTGAGGGGTAGAAAACAGAGAGTGATGGTAAACGGTATACAGTTAGAAGAGATGCGAGTCACAAGAGGGGTACCTCAGGGATCAGTCCTGGGCCCATCCTCTTCAATATCTTCATCAGTGACATTGCATACAGACTGGAGGGTAAGATGTGTCTGTTTGCAGATTACTGCAAGATCTGCAACAGAGTAGATGATCCAGATGGAGTGGACAGAATGAGAAGAGAGCTGCGTAAACTGGCAAAATGGTCGGAAGAGTGGCAACTGGGGTTTAATGCAAAGAAGTGCAAGATCATGCACATAGGGGAGAGAAACCCTGAAGCCACCTATAGGCTGGGTGGGGAGTTGCTGGCAGTCACAAGGGAAGAAAGAGACTTGGGCATCATCATCATCATCACAGATGACCTGAAATCATCCAAGCAGACCATTAAAGCAGTAGGTAAGGCTGGGGGATGTTGGGCTGTATTAGTAGGGGTATCACAAGTTGTAAGAGGGAGGTATAATCCCTCTTTACAAGTCACTGTTAGGCCCCATCTGTAGTACAGCACGCAGTACTGGAGGTCACACCTTCACAAGAACATTAACCAAATTGAGGCAGTCCAGAGAAGGGCAACCACAATGGTGCAGGGACTGCAGCAGAAAACATATGAGGACAGACTAATGGAGCTCAGTATGTATACCCTAGAGCAAAGGGGGGGAGAGAGGTGATATGATTGAAACATTCAAGCACCTTAAGGGCATTAACAAGGTGAAAGAGTCTAGTGTGTTTCAATATTAGAAAAATAGCAGGACAAGAGGACACAGCATGAGGTTAGAGAGAGGCCAATTAAGAGGCAATGTGAGAAAGTTCTTTTTCACAGAAAGGGTAGTGGATGCATGGAATGGCCAACCTCAGGAAGTGGTGGATATGACTACGTGCATGGCTTCAAACAGGCGTGGGATAGGCATAAAGGAACAATACAGATGAGTATGAATAGGTAGGCCATTGACAGAGCAAAGGCCGATGGCACATTCATAAGGTAGAAAAAGAAATGGGCAGACTGGATGGGCCTTGTAGTCCTTATCTGCTGTCAGCTTCTATGTTTCTGTAAAGTTATGGAAATGTTAGCAGCACCTGACATCCACTAACTTATCAACATTCCAACTAGATGTGAGAACATGCTTGATGTGTTGCTTACTAGTGTTGACCATGTTATTACTTCCGTTGATGTAATTGCATCACTTTCCAGTAGAGATCACAATGTTGTTACCTTCCTAATTAAGAAATCTAAATGTATAAACAAGGGTGTTACAACCTAGAAGAAGTACGTTAAAGCTAATTTTAGGGCAGTAAAGGACAGGTTGAATGAAATTAATTGGGACACACTAGCAAGGAACTTAAATGCAGATGATGCATGGGCAGAGTTGACTAATATTATTTCATTATTAGAGAACAACAATATGTACCAACATTTAAAGTGTACAATAATAAAGGGAAGAAGCCCTAATGGTTTAACAACACAATAAGGAGACTGATTATTAAAAAAAGAGCAGCTTTTGTAAGAATGAAAAATAACCCTGCCCCGGTATCATTAGCAAATATAGAAGAGTCCTTAAGCAACTTAAAGATGAAATCAAAAGATCTAGAGCAACAACAGAGTTTAGATTGGTTAATAGTAAGCATAATTATAAAACATTCTATTTGTATATTAATGAAAGGAGAGGAGCTGATAAAACTGCTGGCCCATTAATTATTAATATCACATGCAATATTCCCCAGGATATGGCCACTGAATTGAATCAGTACTTCTGCTCTGTATATGCAGTAATTCACCAGATCAAACCAGCATTTCCCCAGAGCCCTTTAACTTTACTGTTAATATGAGTGATTTAATAACAACGGACAAGGTGTATGGAAAACTCCTAAACCTTAAGGTCAACAGATTAGTGGGTCCTGATGGACTTCACCCAAGACTCCTGAAAAAATTAGCTTTGGAGCTTGTGCCCTGGATAGCAGACATCGGGGAAAAAATGTCTACTAAATGCCTGTGTGCCTGCTGACTGGAGGCGTGCCACTGTAATACCGATTCATAAGGAAGGCACCAAAGATAACCCGTGTAATTATAGGCCCATAAGTCTAACATCCATCGTTGGCAAAATAATTGAAGGCATAATTCAGGATGAATTAATTAAGGACCTTAAGAACAGAGGGCTAGTAGACAAAATGCAGCATGGATTCACTAACAATAAATCATGCACAACTAATGTGACAAGTTTTTGTGGCTTTATCAGCTATAACCTGGACCAGGGAAAAGGGCTTGTTGTCCTGTTCCTGGATTTCAGGAAAGCGTTTAGTACACTTTCTCACAATACCCTGATCAACAAGCTTATTGATTTGAGAATAGACCTCTGCTTAGTAAAATGGATCCAGAGTCGGCTAACTGATAGGAAACCGATTGTAAGAGTCAGTGGTGTACTATTGGGTGAGGGGGAGGTGACTAGTGGGGTACCCAGGGCTCTGTTCTGGGACCCCTACTTTTCAACACATTTATATAAACGATCTTAACATCACTAGTAATAACATACTGATGAAGTCTGTGGATGATACTAAGTTGGGGGGTACTGTAGATACTGATAAGCAAAGGAGGCAGTTGCTTATAGACCTAGCCAATAAAGTCAAGGGTTAAACACAATAAAATGCAGGTCAACTCTGAAAAGTGCAATGTAATACACTTTGTAAGAAATAATGGCAGACAAGTCTATTCTATTAATGGGACTGCAATCACTTCCAAGACCTCCAAAAGAGATCTTGGTGTGATAATTAGCAACAACCTCAAATTAAGAGTTCACTGTAAACATATTGCAACAAAAACTAGATAAGTTGTATATGTAGGTCCTTTGCTTCTAGATCTAGTGCAGTACTATTAACTGTGGAAAACCTTCGTAAGACATCACATGGACTACTGTTTATAAGTTTGGAGTCCATTTTTGAAAGGTGATAAAAGTATGTTGGAAAAGGTCCAGAGAGGGTTACCAAATTTCTGCCAGCTCTCAGAGATTTGCCATATGGGCAACGGCTTGAGAGTTTTCTGGGACCTAGGATTAAGAAGGCTGAGGGATGACATGTTATTTTTATATAGAATCTTGAAGGCTCCGACACAAAGTTCAGAATTAGGATTAATTTATAAGAACTCTAGCTATAATCTTAGAGGGCACAATCAAGAACGTATGGAAATATCCTACTAAACTGAACTCGGGGAAGCATTCGTTCATTCCTAGAGTCATTAGATTGTGGAATCTGCTCCCTTGGGAATTAATCACTGCAACTAGTTTAGAGGCATTCAAGCATAAACTTGGTATATTCATTAATAACAATATGAACATATGAAATTTGCCAGCAGATAAAGGCCTAGAGGTCTATCAAGTCTACTCGAGTGTGCAGCTAGCACCTCTTATTCTGCAGCAGCCCCTTCCTTCCACCCTTCCCCTTCTTTAACCCTCCCCCTTGTCCTGTCCCATCCCCTTTTGAAGCAGTCCACTGTTCTACTGGATACCACTTCTGGAGGTAACGCATTCCACCCAGCCACCACCCTCTCTGTAAAAAAGTGTCTCCTCATCTCCCTCCTGAACCTTCCTCCCTCCAGTCTTATATCATGGTCCCTGGTGTCCCTCACCTCCCTTACTTTGAACAGCCCCTCTGTACCCGTCTTGTTTATTCCTTTCATGTACTTAAAGGTTTCAATCATGTCCCCCCGTACCTCCTCTTGCAAGTACATGTTCAACTCCCTCAGCCTCCTCTCGTATGAGAAGTCCCCCAGCCCCTTGATCATCCTTGTCACCCTGCGCTGCACCCCTTCCAGTAACTTAATGTCCCTCTTCAGATACAGGCACCAGTACTGCACGCAGTACTCCAGGTGCGGTCTAACTAATGACCTATACAGTGGCAGAATCACCTCCTCCCTCCTTGAGGATATACCCCTTGCAATACAACCCAGCATTTTGTTGGCCTTTGCAGCTGCCTTCCTACATTGTGCTGAGTTGTTCGTTGACCCTGTAATGAGCACACCCAGATCCTTCTCCTCCTCTGTCTGGGCTAGCTGCACTCCCCAGCTGGTAACTCCTCCTTGGGTTCTTCATCCCAAAATGCAGCACCTTGCACTTTTTGGCATTAAACCCCAGTTGCCAGGTGTCTGACCAGGTTTCAAGCTTTGCCGGATCATCCTCAAATTAAATCAGATCAGTCTTTATTTATATAAGGCGCCTTTCTTAAACCAAGGCACTTGTACAATATAACATAAAACAATAAATAATTAAAACAACATTAAAATATTCAGAAATCATTATAAGCTTTACTAAAAAGATAGGTTTTCAGAGCTCCTTTAAAACTTTGGACAGTCGGGCAGTTTCGCACCTGACGAGGTAGAGAATTCCACAGGGTTGGGGCCATAAAACTAAAAGATTTGGCCCCTGAAGTTTGTAAGCGAACCCTGGGAATCTCTAGCAATCCCTCGTCAGTGGATCGGAAAGAGTGAGGGAGGGGACAGTAGGAACAAAGGAGGTCTTTCAGGCAAGCGGGTCCCTGATCGTGCAGAATCTTATAGGTCAGCAAACCGACCTTGAAGGTGATTCACCAGCAAACTGGCAGCCAGTGCAGTCTGTGGAGCACAGGCTTTTTATGACTGGATCTAGAAGAACCAGTCAACAGCCTGGCTGCCGCATTCTGCAGTAGCTACAGGCTGCGATTCTCAACCCCCGGTAGCCCAAGGTAAAGACAATTGCAGTAGTCTAGGCGGGAGGTAACGAAAGCGTGGATCAAAGTAGGAAGATCGTCTGGAGGAACCAGGTGCTTCACCCGGGCGATGTTCCTCAGATGGTAAAAAGAGGTTTTGACAACCGCTGACACCTGAGATTTGAATGTCAGACAGTCATCAAACACAACGGCCAGGTTCCACACCTGGTTTGAGATAGTCAGCTGGACACCCCCAAGCCATAAACCCGAGGGTGATCCAGCTAACAAACCAGCCTCCCAGTGACCCTGTTCCACAACCAACACCTCAGTTTTTTCCGGGTTCAACTGCAGCCAACTGACATTCATCCAGTCTTGGATTTCGGCAAGACGGTTATTAGAGACCGAAAAGGCAGCATCTTGGCCGGGCACAAAGGACATGTACAGCTGAGTATCATCTGCATAGCAGTGAAAACCCAGACCATACCACCTAATAATCGCTCCTAACAGCAGCATGTACACTGCAAACAACATGGGTGCCAAAATAGAACCCTGCGGTACCCCACAGGATAGGGAGACTGATGCCCGAGGAGAAAATCCCGTACACCACCTTCTGAGTCCTACCCTTGAGGTAAGATTGAAACCAGCTAAGGACTGTACCAGACAGTCCACAGATAGATCGCAAACATTCCAATAGCACACCATGGTTCACAGTGTCAAATGCTGCAGAGAGACCAAGAAGGACAGATGGAACAGGTCCTTCGATCTCTCGCTATTAGGTGATCATTTAGTACCCGAACCAGAGCTGTCTCGGTACTATGCCTTTTCCTAAATCCAGGCTGGGGAGAATCATAGACATTGTGGCTGGTCAAATGTTCATCCAACTGCAATGCGACCACCTTCTCAATAACTTTACCCACAAAGGGTAACTTAGAGACAGGCCTGTTGTTTGCCAGACAGTCCGGGTCCAAGGAGGACTTCTTAAGAAGGGGCTGAATCACAGCCTCCTTAAGAGGATTTGGAAAAAATTCCCCTTTCTAAGGACCTCCAACCTCCTGCAACCCCTGCCATCCTCCTAGGTCATCCACCACTGCTTCTACCTTGGTATCATCAGCAAACAGACTGATCTTGCTCTTGATGTCCAATGATATGTCTGCAATGAATATCCCAAACAACACTGGTGCCAACACCGAGCCTTGTGGAACACGGCTGATCACTACCCTTGGGTGTGAGAGCTCCCCACCCACCACCACCCCCCTCTGTTGCCTTCCCTAAAGCCAGTTTCCTACCCATTTCACCAGCTTTGCACCTGCCCCTGTGCCTACTAACTTACTTCCCAGCCTTCCATGTGGCACCGAGTCGAATGCCTTACTGAAGTCCAGATACAGGACATCCACTGCATGGCCCTGTCCAGTTGCCTAGTTACTCAGTCATAGAACTCCACCAGGTTGGTTTGGCAGGATCTTCCCCGTATGAAGCCATGCTGTCTGCTGTCCTGTAGTCCTTTGGCCTCTAGGAGGGCCACCAGCCTCTCCTTCAGGATAGTCTCCATTAGCTTACCCATGATGATGTGAGGCTCACTGGTCTGTAGTTTCCTGGTTCATCCTTGGGGCCACTCTTGTGGAGGGGCACCACATGAGCCATCCTCCAGTTCTGAGGTACACACCCTGAATGTAGTGAGGCATTAAGTAGGTCTGCCAAAGGTCCTGCAATGACCTCTGCCAGCTCCTTCAGTACCCTGGGGTGGATGCCATCTGGGCCTGGCGCCTTGTCCACCCTCAGTGCCTTCAAACCCTCCCGAACTATGCCCTCCATGATTTCCCCATCTGTCACCCCTTCCCCCTAATTTCTGCTCCCTTGGGTGTCACCCCCCTCTTCTCTTTAGTAAATACTGAGCAGAAGTACTCATTTAGTGCTTTTGCCTTATCGCACCCTGCTTCCACCCAATGATATATGCACTGTGTAGTGGGGGGCAACCATATGGGCTTAGGCCTTCTGTTACCCTGATCCAAAGTATTATTAGTATTATTAAATGCACAGAAGACCAAGCACAGGTCCCCCTCTCATCCTATGATATTCCAGTGAATACAGGTTTGGACTACTCAGCCTATCCTCATACTTCAAGTACTGCAAACCTGTTATCATTTTAGTAGCTCTGCATTGCATATGTTCTAATTGATGGATATCCATTTTAGGAAGGGGTCCAGAACTTATCACAGTATTCACAGTGGGGTGTAATTAGTTAGCAGTACAGTAGCAAAATCACCTTTTTGTCTCTACTGTTTATACAGTTCAGTATCCAGAAGGCTTTCCTTTAGATCTGGTTACAGTGCCTCCCAGGACTTAAATCTTCCAAGATCATTATTCCAAGGTTGCAGTTCTCAGAAATGGCCCTCTAGATTTGTCCCTCAAATGTATAAGATGCTCTGCTGTTATTAGCACCAAAATGCATAACTGAACATTTCTCGATATTAAGTTCTAATTTATGGTTGCGTCCCCACTGCTCAATCTTCAGCAGTTCATACTGAAAGTTATCTGTCTCTTCCTTGCTAGTAACCACTGAGCTTAGTTTGATGTTGGCAGCAAACTTGGACAGCCACATTTTCTTATTACCTCGCATTGTTGCAAAGTAAATGTTAAAAAGGCAGGGACCCAGAACTGAGCCCTGCAGAACTCCACTAGTTACGGTTGCCCTCTTGGATGCTACTCTGTGTAATACCACTTGCTGTACCCTGTCAACCATGAATTGATCCATGCTGTTAACCTAGTGTTTAGTCCTAGGTCTATAAGGTTTGCAATGTCGATGCAATTAAATAAATATTAAACACTTCATCCATTCCTTATGTGGGACTTTATCAAATGCTTTACTGAAGTCCAAAATGATGACTTCCACTGGGCTCCTCTGGTCCAGATTTTTGCTCACCCTATCAAAAAACACCAGTAAACAGGTTTGGAAAAACCTTCTCCTAGAATGCCGTGCTGTGTACTGTCAAACATATAGCTGATAGCAATGTGGTTGTGTGTTTCGTCGGCTCCATTTGAAAACGGTGACTCAAAAATGGCGACTGCAATAAGGGTGATGGCAATTCAGCAACTGCAAAAATTGTGATGGTAAATGTTGGCACTTGCATTAACAGCAACATGTCACCCCCCACATACCCTCATTGTGTGGGGCTTTGCCCCTTACACACCCCCTTACTAATTTAACCAGCTCCAAGGTCATAGCGCTTCAGGAAGGGGGGAAAGCCATTGTTGTCATCAGTGTGGTTGCTGTTATTTGCCATCAGTGTGGTTGCTGTTATTTGCCATCACTGTTTTTGTAGTCACCAAATTGCCATTGCCCTTATTGCAGTCGCTGTTATCATGTGCTACATTTCATCTTTAATAATGTTTAATAATTTTTCCAAGATCTTACATACTGTAGCACCGACATCAAGCTAATTGGCCTATGATTCTTCCATACAGTTCAGTTACCACTGTTGGTCTCCAATCCTCTGCTTCATCACCATAGTTCAAAGAGGACTGAAAGATTTTTGTTGTGGGCCCAACAAGAGCCTCAGACATTTCCTTTAAAACCTGGGGATGCCATCTCTGCTAGAAGGTCTTCCTTGCAAGAGTGGGTGAGCAGGTTGGTATCTGCATTAAAAACACATTGTAATCTATGGATACATCATTTTAATATGCTTATAAAACATGCAGATTAAAAGCCTATGATACTACTGCTCCAAAACTGATAATATCATCATTTACAACCAATAAAACTATCGCTCAGAGCCTGTAATACTATTGTTCGGTGCTCAGCATAGTCGTATTATCAGAAAAACAGAACATCACAAGCGCAACTCTCGCTGACTCTGCAAGTTTGTTGCTATAGTGTCCAAGTCACGCATCATGATGTTTCTTCAAACTGTGCCTTGTGATTTGCTGCTATTTGTCTGTGGGCAGGCAGAAGAGTTTTAAAAACATGGCAGCCGTCTCTCGCTTAGCGAGAGAAAGTCATACCCATGCACTCTTCTGCCAATCCTTGTCATTTATTTTTTTGAATATTACAGAACTTTCTGGTTGATCCTGTGTTCATGGGCTACAACAACAATGAAAAGGTAGGACTGCCTACGAAACATAGTTATTGGTGGCACTTTGAAATGAGCAGAAATTAGGAGAGACTGTGTCGGGGGAAGGGATGCAGACGGAGTGAACAAGTTTTCATTGTGGCAGCTGTCTGGCCTCAGTGCATGCTAGAAACAAAGTGCCACAGAATTGGAAAACTGGATACATGTATTACAAAAAATACCAAATAGATGAGTGTGTATCACTCGGGAGTAATACCATCTTGAGGTTCTAGGGACTTGGGAATATCTCAATGGTAGTACTCCCTTGTAATACACACTTCCCTATCTATCCAGCACTAATTCATTTTGTCTCTCTCTCTCTCTCTCCCCCATACTACAGGCTCTTGCTGCCCCCCCAAATAGCTTCACATTACTCTATGAGGGAGAGGACAGAAGAGCATCCCTGAAGACAATTTGTGTGCAGAGGTGCTCTTTTACCTATAGCTTCATATTTGTTGAGGGTGTTTGCCCATCGATGCTAAGGGCTCTAAGAGTGGACAAAGCACCAGGACCAGATAGCATTCATCCAAGGGTGCTAAGGGAGCTAGCAGAGGTCCTGGTGAGGCCACTGGCCAACCTGATCAACACCTCTCTGGATACAGGATGTATACTGCAGGACTGGAGGGTGGCATATGTGGCACCCATCCTTAAAAGCATCCCAAAGGATGAACCAGTGAACTATCAGCCAGTAATCCTCCCATTGCTTGAGGGGAAGCTCATGGAGACCATCCTCAAGGAGAGACTGATGAGTTTTACGGAGGACAGTGGTCTCCAGGATCAGAAGCACCATGAGTTTGTAGCAGGAAGATAATGCCAAACCAAGCTCACAGAATACGATTGGGTGACATGGGAACTGGACAAAAGCCATGCAGTTGGTGTCCTGCATATGGACTTCAGCAAGGCCTTTGATTCAGTATCGCATGGACGTTGGGGGAGCTGGAATATGTGGGGGCTGGGCCACAATTAGCGAATTGGATCACAAACTGGCTGCGGGGGAGGCAGCAAAGGGTGGTAGTGGGGGTGGACTCTTGTCACTGAGTGCGGGGATGAGCAGGGTGCCACAGGGATCATCTGTGATGCTGTTTGGGATATATATATATATATATATATATATATATATATATGATATTTTGCATAGGATAAGGAACAAGATTAGCCTGTTCATAGACAATACCAAAATGGGAGCCGTGGTTGATGACAGTGAGGGGTGGAAGGGGCTGCAGGAGGACCTAACTAAACTGCAGGAGTGGGCTGAAACATGGCAGCTGGGTTTCAGTGCAAAGAAGTGCAATATGTTGCACTTTGGAGCAAAGAACCAGGGGAAGGACTATCACTTGAATGGAGTGCAGTTGGGAAGTACCACAGAGGAAAAGGATCTAGGAGTAATCATAACAGGGAGCATGAACAAACTCAACTAAGTGCAGGAAGGTGGCAACACAGGCCAACAAAATTCTGGGGGATCTCTTCCAGAAGGAATGAGGTTATACTGCCCTGGTACAGATCATTGGTCAGGCCCAACCTGGAGTATTGCCTGCAGTTCTGGCACCTGTTCCTGAAAAGGGACATAAGGTTATTGGAGAGGGTGCAACGCATGGCCACAAAGATGATACAGGGTTTGGGGGACAGGCCTTATGAGGACAGATTGAGAGAGTTGAAAATGTACCCATTGGAAGAGAGAAGGGACAGTGGGGGATATGATGGAGACCTTTAAGTATTTGAAAGGGATTAACAAGACTAACACATAAGGGATCTTTTAGCTGAGGAGAGGGAGGAACACAAGAGGGCATGGACTAAGATTAAAGAGGGGAGGGTTTAGGAGGGAGGTAAGGAGACACTTTTTCACAGAAAGGGTAGTGGACAAGTGGAATACCCTACTGGAAGATCTGATGTCCTGTAAGATAGTGGGCAGTTTCAAAAGGAAGTGGAACAGAGTAAGGGGAAGGGATACGGTGATTGGGCGGGAGGGGCAGTTGCAAGATGAAATGCTAGCTGCACACTCGGGCAGACTTCATAGACCTGTTTCTGCTGGCAATTTCATATGTTCATATGGTCATATTATTCTATTTGTTATTGAAAAAGGGAGGGCTTAGAAAGTTCTGAGAGGAGTGAATTATTGTAGCACGGTGATAGAAGACTTATGCAAGATAAGGGGTTTCAATAAAAAGGAGTACAGGAAATGGTGGCACAAAGCAGTATTGGAAAGATGAGAGTAAACCAATCAAGCATTTACTTTATGAAGCCTTTCCATGAAAATGCTCAAGAAACTGGACAGTATATTAAAATACAATAAAAGTCTACTTTGGCAACCATGCCATGTAACATTACATATATATTAATAGAGGCAAAAAACTCCGTTTAATGCATTAGTTAGGGTTGTTCCACAGCGACAAAAGTGAGGAAATCTGTTGGGGTTGAAAACCCTAACTCGGTCACCCAGCACCACACACACACAGCACACACACACACACATTCAAGTATGGGGAGGACCAAGTCAACACAACCAATGACAGACATCCAGCAGCAGGTGACAGAAATAACAAACAATTGTCTAAATGTACTACGAGACATCCCACCCACCTGACCAGGTACTGCATGCTCAGTGGAGATCAACAGCAAAACTGAGGCCATGTACACCAAACGTACACATCCCTGATTGCAGCTGCACACAGCGTACCACACTTAGTAGTTGCATGGCCTTACCTACCGATGCCCCACACCACACCACAACTGGTACTGTGCCGTTATTCAATATAAATGCTGAAGGTGCATGATGACAGTTGTAGAAAGGTTTTAACACTACTGAGTATACATTAATTAAGAGAAGCACATAAATTAGCTACAAGACACTAGCATGCTCAAGATAAAAGTAGTGATACATTTAGTAGGTGATTTACATAGTAGTACATTTTCAGCTCAAAACTCCCAACGGTTCTTTTTCAGCGCAGTGCCAAAGAATTGCTGTCATTTTCCCACAGACTAGAAAACTAGGTGTCGCAATTTTGTAACTTTACTTAAAATTTACGACACTTTCTATGAGCACGAAAGTACTCTTATGTAGTACTTTTCCAGAAATTTGAAAACATATTTGGGGTAAGTATCACAAAATAAAGACATGGCAAACATCCTCAGGGCCCAACTAGGTGAATACAAAAAATTAGGTTGCTACAGGGTCCCAAATTTAAATGCCAACCATTTTTCTGATCATCAACTGAAAACAAAATGGCGTTTGCGAAAGTAGAAGCCCATTTTACGAAGTAAAATGCATTTTGAAGTGTTGAACTTTTGTTAACTTTTCCCATTGACTTATAATGTGAAACTGTTTTTGAATAACTTTTGAACACGTTTAATATTTTTTCACGAAATCTTTGAAGAGCACCATCGAGGGCCCTGGCTGCCACGATCCCTGAAGATTTTGGGCGGAGTCACATAAACCGTATCGACCTGTGGTGGCGCCAATTACACCCAGCGAACGCACACACAGATCACAGCACTTAATAACTCTGCAGCCGTATATCCGACCAGTACGAAACGTGGCAGATCCCAAGGCCTATGGTTCTTGATCATAAATTCCAAATTTCAGGTAAATCCATCAAACAGTTGCAAAGTTATTAAGGTGCAAAGTTTTGGGGTTTAACATAGAAATGGCTCCTCAACCCTAACTATGGTAGCACTACCGTGCTACCATAATGTAGCACAATATAACTTTGTTGATATACAATTCTTGATAATATAGAAATGCATCATATTATGAGCCATTTAAGCAACTGGGAATAAAAAAGATTTCTGCAGTGAATAAAATTCAGTCACTGAGGCCACTGGTGTAATTTTCTCTGGGAAGGAGTTCCATAATAAAACTGCCCTGAAACTAAATGAACAGTGTCTTACTGTTCATTCTAACTTTTGGAACTAACAAAATGATTTTGGAGTGAAGGTCACAACAGAGAAGAAAAAACATACATTTCCTTTAAATACCCAGGACCACTGTTTGATTTAATTTCAGTTCATTTCATTACCATTTTTACGAACATACAAAATTGCCAGCAGATGCAGGCCTTACAGTCTATCGAATCTGCTGGAGTGTACAGCACCCAGTCTTAAACTGCAGCTGCCCCCTTCCCTTGCCTACTCTTCTGATTTGTTGCCCCTACCTCCGTCTCACCCCCTCACCAGTATCCCCACAGTTTTGACCCCACCTGTTAAGCTGCCCACCAACTGCAGTGATATCACCTCCTCAGGCAGTGCATTCCACCCTGCCATCACCCATTCCATAAAATAGTGCCCCCTCATTTCCCTCCTAAAACTTCCTCCCTCCAGTTATAGACTGTGCCCCCTGGACTTCTCCCTGTTAATCTGAATAACCCTCTCAGAATTAATTCTGTTTATGCCCTTCAGGTTCTTGAAGATCTCAGTCATAGCCCCTCTCTCCCTTCTGTAATCTAGGGTATACATGTTGCGCACTCTAATTCTCTTCTCAATATGGTTTGTTCCCCAGTCCCAGGATCATCTTCATTGCCTTACACTGGACTCCCTCCAGTAGCTTGATGCCCCTTTTCAAATAGGGGGCCCAAGAACTGCACAGAGTACTCCAAATGCAGGTCTCACCAGGAACCTGTACGGGGCAGAATGACTTCCTGTCTCCTGCAGGTGATTCCCCTGGCAAGCACACAAGCATTTTATTCACCTTTTCCTCTGCCCTCCTATACTGTACCGAGTAATTCATGTCCCCTGTTACTAGTACCCCAGATCTTTCTCCTCCACTGAAGTGGATAACTGCACTCCCCCCCCCAACCAGTAGCTATTCCCAGGGTTTTTGGCACACGTGCAAAACTTTGTATTTTTTAGCATTGAACCCTAGTTGCCATGTGTCTAACCAGTGCTCACATCTTGCCAAATCCTCTTGGAATACTTGCTCCTTTCCTTCCAATCCAGGTCTGCATAGATCTTTGCATAATCTGCGAAGAGTTTTATCTTGCTCCTTGTACCATCCAATATGTTGGCAGTGAAGATGTTAAACAGCACCAGTCCTAGCACTGAGCCTTGTGGGACCCCACTAGCTACAGCCTTGGGTGCTGAGAGATGTCCCCTAATGACTACCCTCTGCTGCCTGTCTTGTAGCTATCTCTTTACCCACCCAACCAGTTGCTTTCCCAGCTCCTATGCTACTCAACTTACTGGTCAGCCTTCCATGAGGCACTGAGTCAAAGGCCTTGCCAAAGTCCAGGTAAAGGATATACACCACATGGCCCCTATTCAGTGCCTGCCTCACACAATCAAAAAAGACAACTAGATTTGTCTGACAGGATCTTCCAGAGACAAACCCATGTTGCCTGTCATCCTGTAGACCATTCCCCTCCAGAAATCTCACCAGGCTCTCCTTAGGGATAGTCTCCATTAGCTTCCCCACAGTGGCAGTAAGGCTCACTGGTCTGTAGTTCCCTGGTATAACTTTGGTTCCACTCTTATGGAGGGTCGTCACGTGTGCCATCCTCCACTCTTTGGGTATGCACCCAGTACCCAGGTAGGTGTTGAACAAGTCCACCAGTGGTCCCACCAGAACCTCTGCCAACTCCTTCACGACCATTGGATGCACTCCATCTGGCCTTGATGCCTTGTCCACTTGCACGGACCTAAGGCTCTCCAGCACCCTGTCAACTTGGATCTCCCCATCCCTTACTCCCTCTCCCTCTTTTCCCACCCTATCTTTCCCCTGTGTCATAGGCCCATCCCTCTCCCTGGTAAACATCAAACAGAAATGTGCGTTGAATGCTACTGTCTGCTCTGCCCCCTTTTCTGCCCACCCTCCATCTCATCTAATTTTTTGCTAACAGACTGTATGCTCACCTCCCAACCACCCAGAATATCCACTGCTGGTGTAATGGATGTTGCCCTAAGTGATCACTGCATTACCAACTGTACCAGAAAAGTTCAACTCCCAAAATCTGCCTTAAAATATATTAATACCTGCCCACTAAACTCACTGAACACAAGCTCCCTTCTTCATGACCTACAATTTGCAGACTGGGACCCTGTCTACACTGCACCAGATATTGATTCAGCTCTGTCCAGTTTCCTGCTGATGTTTAAACAAGTTTGGGACTCTTATGCCCCCCTAGTTAGCCACAGGGTCAAAAAGCGCCAACACCCATCGATCTCCAGAACTCTAACTGACCTCTGCAAAGTCTGTTATAGGGCCTGGCTCCTCTGTAAATCCACACTGCCCCCCCCCAAGCCAGACAGGCTTAAATGACTGCACCAAAGTGATAAGACAAGCCAAGGCAGATTACTTTAAGTCCCACCTAAATACTGTCTTACTTTCCTTCTTCTGGAAGGTAGTCCACTCCCTTAAAGGCCCCCCTCTCAGACCTCCACCCATATTCTCAAGCTAAATGACCAAAGTATCTCTGACTCCATCAGAGTAGCTGAAACCCTAAATAACTTTTTCACTGCATGTGCCCTTTCTGACAAGTCCTTTCCCCAACCTCCAGGTCACTGCTTGCTCCCCCAACACCCTGACCAAAACACTTTCATCTTACTCCCACATCGCCCGAAGAAGTACTAAATGCACTCTACTCTTTACTCTTTAAACAACACTAAATCCAGCCCAGATGGCATCCTCCCCAAGCACTACACATTTTGGCATCAGCTATAGCAGTTCTTCTCACATACCTACTAAATTTGTCCTTCGAGTCTGGTAAGGTCCCCCTAGCATGGAAATCAGCCTGTGCCATCCCTCTCCACAAGGGTGGTGACCCCTCAGTCCCTGGAAACTACTGTCCCATCTCTGTCCTCCCCTCTCTTGCCAAGTTGCAACAGTCTCTTGTCCAGACCAGACTAACTGACTTTTTAGGGTCCACATATTACCACTCCCCATACCAATCTGGGTTCAGGAAGCACCACTTAACAATATCTTCCCTCCTCCATGTCACGGGGCATATCCAGTCTGCCTCTGACCAAGGTCAACTAACTGCTGCTGTTTTTGTTGATTTGGCTAAGGCCTTCGATTCTGTCTCCCAACCCCTGCTTCTTGACAAACACGTGGGAGCCAAACCCCCCGCAGTACAGTGGTTCAAATCCTACCTGATAAAAGGCAACAGTTAGTCAGGATTGTGAACTCCATGACCCCCATCCTCACTGATGTTCTTCTGGGGTCAATCCTAGGTCCAATTTTATTCTCCTTTTTCATTAACGGATTCCCCGTAGTTTGCACAAGGTCCCATATACATATGTATGCAGATGACACTATACTTTTTGCTTCCGGCCTTGTTCTAAGTGACGTCCACTCTCTACTACAACAACATGCAGTCTTGATTTCATGCAAACAGTCTCAAAACAAATACCTCCAAAACTGTTTCCATGACCTTCGGGTCAGTCCAAACACTGGCAAGAACACCCAGCCCCCCCCCATAATCACCACCCTGGATGGAAACACACTAAACACCATATCTTCCTAGAAATAGGAATAGAAATAGAAATAGGAGGCAGTATAGCGCAGTAGTTTAAAGCTCTGAGCTGCAAATTTGGTGACATCCAGCAGACCAGACCTGGGTTGGAATCCCACAGCTTCTACTTGCATACTGTGTAACCCTGAGCAAGTCACTTAACTTCCCTGTGCTCCCAGGTCGCACCTGTAAATAAGCTTTCAGCTTAGTGTGTTACTCCTGGTTAAAACAACTAAAAAAAAAAATACCTAGGAGTATGGCTAGATCCCCTGCTAAACTACTTAACCTGCATAGATGCCATCACTTTGAAGCTCCTCCTGAAGCTTGGTCTTCTTTACAGAAACCGTGACTCCCTCCCACTATTTGTTAGATGCACACTGCTATCAAAAATTACCACTCCCATTTTTGATTACATGGACATTGTGTACAACACTGCCCTTCCACCTCGCTATCATGGCTGGACTCCATATTCCATGCATTTGGCAGTTTTTCAACAAATGCCCCTTTCAGAACACACACCACTGCATGGTCCTTTCCTCCCTTGGGTTAGCTCTCTCATTGCCATTTTTACCACTCCATTTCTTTTATTTCCAAATTTTGGTTCGATATGCTGCCTCCCTTCCTGGCTGAGAAACTAACCCCTGCAGCCTTTTCTCCTGATTCGGTGTGCTGTAGGGACTCCCACTCCTTCTTCCTCCTTCCCAAACCATCCTCATCAGCTGACAAATGTGCCTTCACCTACTGTCTCCCCTACCTATGAAACCAGCTTCCCCAGCCCCTCAGAAACTCACCCTTGCACAACTCCATTAAATCTCAACTTCATCAACTCCCTTTCCCCAGCTGTAACTGCAGCTAGTCTGCCTTTAGCCAAATGAACACAGTTTAAACTTCAAAACTTTGTGCTGTATATCATTGTATTCATGCAACTAATTGTAAATAACAGTGTATATATGCAACTGAATGTACTGTAAATAACTCCTTTGTACAAAATTGTGATTGTATGAAATATTGTATCTATACTATGTATGTATACTGTTGTAACTCCCTCCCCCTTTCCCCCAGGTCACAACTGAAAATGAGCCTCGACTCTGTGTTCTTTTCCTGGTTATCAAATGTTAAAATAAAATATTTAAAAAATTCTTGATCCTTACAATCTGACCCTTACAGCTTCATTTTTCCCTTTTATACCTGAAAAAATACTTTTCCCCTTCTCCGATTCTCTGTGCCAGTCTTAGTTCTCTTGAAGCCTTGTCTGCCCTTACTACTCTATTCACATCTTTGGATTTCTTCACTCCTCCCTGTCCTCCTCTCAATTGGATCTCTTATAACTTCTAAAGGCAGCTCTCTTTTCTCTCACTCTATCCGCTACCTCCCTGCTCAAACAGCTCTTTTTAGTTTTTATACTTGTTAGCTGATGAGCAAAATTGCCTGTGTTCACAAGCGACAAGTTATAAAATACTGTAATACATCATAAATACAATACAAACAGACTTAATAAACTACAATACAAAGTATTATTAATGCAAAGTAGCACATACATTAAACATTAAATACAGGTTTCATCAGGAGGCTTACTAGTCTCCTATGTGGAACTGTGTTGAACGCCTTACTGAAATCAGGTAGGCCACATCTACCACTCCCCCGATCAAATTCCCTGGTCTCAGAGTCCTAGACATCTATCAGATTTGTTTGGTATGACTCCCAATGAATCTATGCTGACACGGATCCTGTAACCCATTGATTCAAGATTATTCCATAGTCCTTTCCTATAGCGGTGATTTCAATCATTTTCAACTCCTGTGTCAGGCTGAGTGGCCTATAATTGCCAGTCTCTTCCCTGCTGCCACTTTTGTGAAGCGGGAGTACATCTACCATTCTGCAGTCCTCTGAAACCACGCCCGTTTCCTGTTTCTGATGTCCTTTGGTCTAGTCAAAAGAGAGCCTGATCTCGGATCAATTAACTGTGTTACAAATGCTTGGGCTTTAAAGTTACGGAGTCTGCGGGCCAAGTTGCATGCCCCTCAGGGTCCACCTACATAGTAGTGATGTCTTAAATACAGGAGTTGTTCAGTTTTTTGATCTGGGATCTCTTGCATGTCCTGCTTAACCTTCTTAATTTGAGAGGCTAGAGAGTGGTCTTGTTTGTGCATAAAGCACTGAAGGGTATGCAACTTGATTTGAAGCTCCTGGAGTCTTGCCTCTCCTTTATTTTCTGGGCTGAATAAGAAATGATCTCCCCTCCTAAGGACCACCTTAAGGGTATTCCAAAATATGATTGCAATCATAGTTGAATCATTATTATCATTCTTGATGTGCACAATCGCTGTCTCAGCCAGTGCCTTGAATTAGCCTCCTGTCACTAGACCTAGTCAGTTTTCCCAGCTCTAGCTTTGTGTATACAGGAGAATGATCCGAGAGGGGTATTGTGCCATGCCACAAGTCTCTGGCTGTGCTGAGATGCTCTACCATTGTAAATATATAATCTAGATGGGACAAAGTCCCTGTTCACGGGGCATAATATGTATATTCTCTGGTTGTAAGAAAGAAATGTCTCCACAGGTTTACAGAACCTAAGTGGGTCAAGGTATGCCATAAATACCTTTGGAGGGGAGTAATACAGTGCACTACTAAGCCAGATGTATCTAAATCAGGGGACAGAGTAACATTTAAGCTCCCCTAAAACTAGGTGACCCATCAAGGCTAATAGTAGTTTGTTGGAAAAAATGTTGGGTGGTAGCTTTCGTGGAACCCAGGGGCAGATATAAAGAAGTTAATGTAACTGGAGAACTAGGATTACTGGGAGTTTTAGACATAAGAAGGGCTTCAGGCCCTCTGAGTATTGTCCACATTGTTGTGGGAGACATAATCAAGTTTTTCCAGTTAAAGTGCAGATCAAGTCAGTTTTAAAACTTGCAATATTAGGGGTGTCCACAATATTTTGTGGGAACAAATTCCAACATTTTGCAGCTCTGATGGAGAAGAAGTGTTCCCTTTTATGGGTGTTTGCTTGTGGTATTATAATTTGTTTATTGTGGCTCCCTTAAGGGGATATGATGGATGAATATATGGATACCACATTCCTCCATTAAGACTGGATCTTTAAGAATCTTGTATGGAAGTAGAAGGTCACCCCTCTTACGTTTATCTTCTAATGTGCCTAAGCCAGTGGTATGAAATCTATCCTCGTATTCCATATTTTTCAAGCAGGTATAATCTTAGTGGCCCTTTGCTGTACTCTCTCCAATAGTTTGATATATTGTTTTAAATGGGGACTCCAGTAAGGTGAGCAAAAATCTAGGTGGGGTCTGACATATGTCCTATATAATGGAAGGGTTAGTCTAAAACTTTTATCTACAAAGGAATGCTTAACGGAGCTAAGGATCCTATTTGCAGTTTGAGAGACTTTTTTTGCAATGTTCCTTGGATGATAGTGTGATGTTAATTATAACCCCCAAGTCTCATTCCTTATCAACACTTTTGAGTGATGTGTTATTAATAGTGTACTTATTGTGTGGGTTATTGAAGCCTAAACGTAGTACAACGCATTTATCTTGGTTAAGTGTCATTTTGTTTTCTTCCGTCCATTTAACTATACTCTTTAAATCTTGCACTAGTAAGAGCTGTTTTGACACTGTATTAACTTCTCCAATTATTTTTGTGTCACCTGTGAATTTGACTGTATTACAATTTATATTCTTGTTAATGTCTCCAATAAACAAGTTAAAAATGGTTGGCCCCAATACGGAACCCTGTGGGACCCCACCTGTCACCTCCCCTGTTGATGGGAGTTTGCCCTTTATCCTTACTTGTTGCTGTCTGTCTAATGACCAGTTATTAACCCAGTGTATGATTTCGTGTGTGAGCCCAATCTTTTTTAATTTATTGATAAGTTCTAAGTGTGGCACTTTATCAAAAGCCTTGCCGAAGTCTAACAAAATGACGTCTACTGGTATCCTGTTATCTAGGCTTATGCTAATTTGATTATAGAAGGTGACATGATTAAGTGGTACATGATCACCCTGGAGCAAACCCATGCTGAGTGGAATCATTAAAGGAAAAAGTTTTAAATTTTTCATCAATTTTAGTTTTTATGAGTTGCTTCAATGTTTTACAGAGGATTGAAGTCTGGCTAACTGGCCTATAATTATTTACCTGGTGTTTATCTCCTTTTTATGTTTGCTTGCGCAAGAAACATTATGTGGCAGCTTAGGAGAGAAGCGGGTTGTGGAGGCGCGGCACTGTGACAGACAACGGAGGCATTGCGTTTAGGGGCTTGCCACTGGTGGACACATGGAGGCACAGTGTGCTGATGACACTAGCTTCCAAAAGTGCCACCAAGTTGTAACATTTTTGCCGCAGCAATCCAGGGCCGCCTCATCATTGCAACATCAGCCATTCCGCTGCAATGAGGGAGCGACCCATCATTGCAGGGCGGAACGTTACCTAGTGTAATATTGTTTGAGAATGTGGCGGCAAGCTGCCACCAAGTTCACAAACAATATTATACAGCCCCCACTGCTGAGGGGTGCCCAATCCCCCTCGGCAGCATGCGCCCCCCAAAAACAGTGTTTGTTTGCTGACCAGGGGGCCCAATCCCCATCGGATTCAGTCCCCCCATCCCAGTTTAATTTGCCGACGGGGGAAGCCCACTCCCCGTCGGCATAATGTCCCCTGTCAAAAAGAGTTGGTTTATGCTGACTGGGGTGCCTAATACCCCATTGGCTACAGCCACCCCCCAAAATATAAACTCAGGTGGCACGCTGGGAGCCCATCCCATCATGCCAAATGTCCCTGTTTAAAAAAAAAAAAGTCCTATATATTTTTTTGTTTTGTTTTTACCTGTAAATCAGAAACGTCCCTCATTGAGTCCAGTGGCCCCGCCCCAACCCACGCACACCCTCTGCACACCCTGCCTCCCCACACTCCCCTCACTCCATACTTACCTCCGGAGCCCAGTGCGATGATCTTCGGTCGGCCGGGAACACGTCTGCACTCTTCAAAGCTGACCGTGAACTGAAGAAATGCCAGTAAGCTGTATAATGGCATAAATAGGGTTTTTTTTTCAACTTTGGTGCATATCTCAGGCATTTTGGGGAATTTTGGCACCAAATTTTCAACATGGGGTTATTGGGATCCCTCCTCATGAATTCAGCCACTGTCATGGCGTTATTCGGTCCTGAAAGGTGATTTCATGGTTGCTGCATGGAATCACCTTTTGGGACCGATTAATGAAACAACAGTGCCAGTGTTTATGATGTGGCCTCTCAAAAAGTCTATGTTGCAAATTTGGTGGAAAAAATCCAAGAAATGACTGTTTTAAGAACGTGTGTTGCGCAGTTGCTACGCACGCTCGTAACTTCGCGAATTTGCAATATTTTCACTCCAGATTTTCAACATAGCCATTATTCTGCACCTCCTTATGAATAGTACAGCTGTCATCTTTCACATCCTGGCCAACATGTGTTTTCGCACTTCCAGCACAGAAAAGCGCAGTCACTGTGGGAAAACAGTGTTCGAACACATTGAGAAATCACAGTGACACTGTTCATTAGTAGAGGTCCTAAAATGCCTATGTTGAAAATTTTGTGACGAACGTCCATAACATGACTGTGTTACGAGCATGCGTTGCGCAGTTTCCATGCACGCTTGTAACTTCGCACATTTGTAATATTTTCACTCCAGATTTTCAACATTGCCATTTTTCCACACCTCCTTATGAACAGTACAGCTGTCATTTTTCACATCCTGGCCGAAATGTGTTTTTGCCTTACAGCACAGAATAGCATGCGCGCTGTGGGAAATCAGTGTTTGGGACACATTAAGAAAATTACAGTGACACTGTTCATGAGCAGAGGTCCTAAAATGCCTATGTTGAAAATTTAGTGATAAAAGTCCATAAAATTACTGTGTTAAGTGCATGCGTTGCACAGTTTACACATATGTTTGGAAGTGTGAGCATTTTTAATATTCCCACTACAGATTTTCAATCTCTTCACACCTCCCTGTGGATGGTACAGCTGTCATTCTTCACATCCTGCCCGATCTGTGTTTTCCTACATGTGGAGCAGAATGGCACGGTCACTGTTGGAACTCAAATTTCGGGACACATTGACAAAGTCACACTGCCACTCTTCATGAGAAGAGGTCCCAAATGCTTTCATGAGGTGGGGGTCACAAAAAGGCCATGTTGAAAATTTGTAGTGCAAATACCAACAAACGCCCGAGGAGTTAGGGTTTCTAACCATAACATCCCACCCTGTACAGACTGACAGGCATTGGGGTGTGCCTTTGGATTGCTGACTGTACTGCTCATGCCATCCCACCCCCCACCCCACCGGCCACTGACAGGCATCAAGGTCTACCTTGGACTCTTTGGCCCCAGGCTTCACCCCATTCTCCATTCTCCTATGCTGCACCCATTTCAGCATATGTCCCATGGCACACCTTAACACGTGTTGGTGTCTGCAGAATAGAGTGAGGTGACATGGCATGACCGTCATGGGGTGACGACCCAAACACTTACCCCAATGCCTGTCTGTCTCTACAAGATGGAGGTGGGGTTGGCGAGAAGTTCAATACTTCACTGCCATTCCTATTCTGCATCTGTTTAACTCCTGCATTTCCAGTGCTAATACCAGCAAGCAAACATTCAGCATTGACAAATGCTTGTTTTAAAGATAGGAACAACTGTTGATTTGTTCCAGTCTTTTGGTATACATAAGATGAAGCGATTGATTTATTAAAGAGAATTGTAACTGGCACAGCCAATGATGATGCTGTACTAAATAATAATTTGGGGTGAATTCCATCTGGTCCTTGTGAAGTAGTAACTTAAATTTTTTGTAAGGCTATTTTTATTGTGTCAGGAGTAAATAATAAATCCTATGAAGTATGTCCTAGTGTCCCTCCTGTTTAATGCCTATGTCTCTGACATAAGGAAGGGTATCAGGAGTGAAATGAGTCTCTTTGCGGATGACTCAAAGCTTGGAGCAGTGGTGGATGGGGAGGAGGGGAGAGTGGCCCTGCTGGAGAACCTGGAGGCTCTGGAGAGGTGGTAGAGGAAGTGGAAACTGAAGTTCAATGCAGGGTTCTGCACCTGGGGGCCAGAAACCTGGACCAAGTGTATACCCGGGGGGGGGAGGCACACTACAAGTTTTGAAGGGCGAGAGGGACCTGGGGGTGGTGGTGGATGTCAGAATGAACAACTCTGAGACTTGTAGGAGGGCAGTGGCCAAAGAAAATAGGATGCTGGGATGCATTGCTAGGGGGATTACCTCCAGAAGGAGGGAAGTGATCCCCCCTCTGTATAACTGCTTTGTTAGGCCACACCTGGAGTACTGTGTGCAGTTTTGGAGACTGCACTTAAAATGGGACATTTCACTCCTGGAGAGGGTCCAGAGGAGGGCAATCAAAATGATCTGGAGCTTCAGGAAAAGGACCTACAGTATGGAAAGAGGCTCAAGGAGCTCAACATGTATACTCTGGAGGAGAGGAGGGACGGGGGACATAATAGAGGTCTTCAGGTACATAAGGGGATTAATAAGGGAGACTCAGTCGAGGTGTTCCAAAGGAAAGAGTGGGGGGGGGGCAACTAGAGGACAGGGGTGGAAGCTGGGGGGGAGACTCAGAGGGAAGAGGAGGAGGTGTTACTTCACTGAGAGGGTGGTGGAACCATGGAATGCACTGCCCAAGGGACTGGTGGAGGCAGAGACTGTAGAGGGGTTCAGGAGGGGCTGGGACAGGTATAAGGGGAGGGTGAAGCTGAGGAAGTCCAATACAAGGGGAACATCTTGGACTGGGGATAGAGAAACCCAAGGGGGTGAGGGAGACAGCAAAGTCGGTGCCCTGTATGAGTGCTGACTATTGAGCAGACACGAAAGACCATTAGGCCTCCTCTGCTGGCATTTTAGTATGTTAGTAAGTAGTGACTGAAAAATCAGGTGCATAGGATTTAGGATTATATATCAAACAGAAGTCGTTATTAAATGTGTGTGCCTTTTCCTAGTCATTATTAGAAATTCTGTTATTTATTGTTATAGGACCTATACCCTTTGGCATATTTTTTTGGAATTTACATATGCATAAAAAGCTTTGCAGTTATCCTTTGTATGTGCAATTTTGAATTTGCGTTATATTTCTCACATTTTTGTAGTTTCTTCTGTTCTTGTTTATAGATATTGTAATTTATATCTGTTTTTCCCTTTGGAGTTTATAATAGGCCTTCTCTTTGATTTTAATTTGTTTTTTGACAGTACCTTTGAGCCACTGAGAACTGTATAGTATGCCTGTGACAATGGCAAAATGCCCCTCTGGGTCAATAATCTGGTCCTCCAGGGTAAAAGGTACTCCCCTAGGGATGAGGATTACCACCCCCCGTCTTTGCCTCGAGGTGTGGGATGAGGCCATCACCACTTGGTAACCTAGGGAGGTGAATTTTGCATGTTCTGAGGCAGAAAGGTGAGTTTCTTGAGTAATACCACCTCCAGTTTATCACTCTTGAATTGGTGCAGCATATGATGCCACTTTACCGGACTATGTATCCCATTAATACTGAAGGAAGCTACTGTTGAGGACTTATCCATTGAGATATACAAGACTTGTGGTTATACCAGTTAGGACCGGCTTTCCCCTCCCCAGTGGGAAATCTGGACATTACGAGAAAAGCTAGATGGAGAGAAAAAGCAGGAAGAAAAATAATCTAGGATGAAGAGAGAAGTTGAAAATTATGATGCCAGAGAGATAGATAGTAAACATATCATAAAACTTATATTCAGGATGTTGAATAACATATGAATCCAACCAGTGCCAGCAGGGCAAATCTCCAGAAATATGGAAACAGTGTAACCATACCACACCTTCCAAGGGAGGAGAGGGGAAACTAAGGAGTGGTGCTTCCTAGGCAGGGAGAGATTATATTCTCCTGTGGTGGGATAGTTGGTGTATCCCTTGGGAGTAGGTCACAGTGGTTGCTGTGGGCCTCCACAGCAGCTAGCTGCTACTAAGTAGGGATGGAAGGCAAGAGCGACCTGCCTTCCCTTGATCTCCTACTGAAGTAAACAGCTGGGGCGAATAGAAGATGAAGGTGATAGGGTGCTACGGACCCAACTCCCCACCATTATAAGAACCTATAGAAACAAAGTTCAGTGGACCCGGCAGCACTTGGGCACTTTTGCGTGTCTCTTTTACAGGCATCTCTGTATGGAGAGAGAGTAATTCTGTTTCTGACTGTACCCTGCCCTGAAGCCAGAGAGTTGTTTCGTGTCTCTACATTGGTCACTATAAATCATGAGAAGATATACTAAAATCCAGTACTGCTACATTGTGGTTGGTGTGACTGTTTGTATATGCAGCATATATTGGTAAGCACATTTACCCTAGTTTCAGTGGTATTAACCATACCAGAAGGGGTCATCTAAGCTGACCTGTGATTACTAGGGGTATACATTTCAGTTCATAACTTTTTTCTTTTGTAAATACCAGTAACAG
Organism: Neoceratodus forsteri; assembly: GCA_016271365.2. Classification (NCBI taxonomy): domain Eukaryota; kingdom Metazoa; phylum Chordata; order Ceratodontiformes; family Ceratodontidae; genus Neoceratodus; species Neoceratodus forsteri. Next base: position 47,553,492 of record CM057455.1, read on the forward strand.
TCTCAAGAGATCAGCAAAGCCTTACAAATCACTGAGAGCGCTGCCAACTAGTAAATGCTCTGCTGCCTTGTATTTTATTTTTCTTTGTTAACCACCATAAGGTACAGTCTAGTTCTGTACTATGCGATTTAATCCACATAGTACATGGTTTTCTGTTTATACTAAATTTAACATTAAGGCAGCTCTATTTTTCTCACAGTGAGCTAATGGTGTTCCTCTTCTGTTGGGCCAACATCTGTATCATTCTGTCAGGGTGAGCGAAGATGCATTTGACTGGCAACCTGCAGCAGACATCTCAAACAAACCTTGCCGATGCAGAGGCACCCTCAGAGCAAAGTGTATAGAAGTCTCCTACTAAAAGTAGAGGAATCAAGGTGGTTCACAGAACATCAACCTAGTTTAGGTGTTGAAAAAAACAGTGTTGCAGCTGTAAGTCCCGTATAACAGCTTGAAAAATCAACTTGCAGTTTCCAACGCGGACTATGGGATGGCTCTTTTAGTCAGAGTAGAGTAGCATCTGCTCCTGATCAAATATTACTACATTGCCCTTTTATTCCTAGAGGACAGTTTATAGCTTGTATGCATCTCTATATGGCTTTTAATAGTTGTGCCAGGAGAAGTCTTTTAGGGCAGCAAGGATTTACTTAAGTTAGGCCCCATTTAGAAATATGAATGTATGAAGAAGCCAGCAGAAGAAAGTGATTTGGTCTTTCAGGTCTGCTCGTATTGCAGGGTCCATAGCTTGAGCTAATATCCCTGCTGTCCCTCCCAACTCCTCCCATCCTCCCTACCCATGATCCTTACCTTCTCCTTATGCTTGTCCCATCCTCTCTTAAAGCTGCCCACTGTCTTCAACGAGATGACCTCTTCCAGCAGCGCATTCCAAGTGTCCACCACCCTCTCTGCGAAGAAGTGCTTCCTGGCCTCCTTCCTAAACCTCCCACCCTCCAGCTTAAGACTGTGCCCCCTCGTGTTATGGTTGCCACTCAGCTTCAAGAGACTCACCTTATCAACCTTATTTTTTCCCTTTCAAGTACTTGAACATCCCTATCATGTCCCCCTCTCTCTCTCCTGTCTTCCTGGGAGTACATGTTCTCTGCCCTCAACCTCTCCTCATATGCCTTACTCTGCTGACCGGCTGTCATCTTTGTAGCCCTCCTCTGGACCTTCTCCAACAGGTTAATGTCTTTTATGAGGTGTGGGCACCAGTACTGAACTCCATACTCTAAATGCGGCCTTATCAGTGACCTTTACAAAGGCAGTATAACCCCTTCTCTCCTACTACTGATCCCCCTAGAAATGCATCCCAGCATCTTGTTTGCCTTTGCTGTTGCTTTCTTGCACTGTGTGGAATGCTTCAGGTCACTATTGATCATCACTCCCGGGTCCTTCTCCTCCTCTAATGCAGATACTCGGACTCCACCTAGGTAGTACTCTGTCCTGGGATGCTTGGCTCCAATATGGAAAACTTTGCATTTCTTGGCATTGAAGCCAAGCTGCCAGATCCTGGACCACCTTCTTAACTTTTCCAGATCTTCCTGGAAGTCCTGTATCCCTTCAGCTGCCATGCGAGACTTAGTGTAATGTTACCTATGAAACACAGCCTGGACCCCACAGCAACCAATAACATGGCTTCAAAGGAATTTTCAGGGTTTCCTTCACTAGCAACTGTGTACATTGCAACAGTGTCATGAAATAAAAATGTTTAAAGCATGCATGTTCTGATAGAAAAATACAGCATCAGTAACCTAATAGCATGTAATTCGAACTATGTAGTATACTGTATTGTATGCCCGTGTTCCCTTTATTACATTGGAGACACTACAAGACCTCTGAAGCAGAGCCTAACAGAACACAAAAGTAACATTACAAGGCAGGACGGATGCTTGCCACTAGCAAGACATTTTTATGTTTGCTTGCATGCATGCGTAAGAAACATTATGTGGCAGCTTAGGAGAGAAGTGGGTTTTGGAGGTGTGGCACTGTGGTGGCCAGTGCCACCACTGCATTCTTGGGCTTGGCCCTCGCTACTCAAAGCAGTGGCATGCTGCTGCTAACACTATTTCAGCAAGCGTGCCACCAACTTGAAACAAATTAGCCTCTGCAATGAGAGAGCAATCCGTCATTGCAGGGCGGTGCCTTGCCTGGTGTAACATTTAAAAAAACATGCCGACGGCTGTCACCGTCTGCCACTCACAGTCCCTAAGAAAGCCGATGGGGGTGCCCATGTCTACGACTAGTCCCTTTGTCTCTGGGACCATGCTTAGCAAACCTCTTGTATAGGCCACATTCCACTGGGTTGCTAATATATTTGTAAATATGTTTACTATGTTTTTCCCCCACCCCACTTACCTAACATATTGTATAGGCTACATCACCCACTGTTATTCTGTCTATATATCCACTCTGTGACTGCCTTAATGTATCTTGTGTTTGTAACTGACGTGGAGCCTTTGGTAATGAGTCTATGACTCAAAGGTTTGTAATTGCGATATTTCAAAATAAAATAAATAAAAATAAAATAAATCCCCCTGTCAGCATGCCCCCTCCCAAGTTCATTTGCCAACGGGGGAACCCAATCCCTGTTGGCATAACGTCCCCCATATAACAGTTATGTATGCCAAGGGGGTGCCCAATCCCCCTCGGCATTATGCACCCCCCAAACATGTTTTTTTGTGCTGATGGGGGCCCCAGTCCCCGTCGGCATAACGTCCCCCATGTAACAGTTATGTATGCCGAGGGGGTGCCCAATCCCCCTTGGCATTATGTGCCCCCAAACGCATTTTTTGTGCTGACAGGGGCCCCAATCCCCATCGGCTTCAGTCACTCTCCCAAACAACACAGATGGCACACTGGGAGCCTACCCCAGTGTGCCAAAAACCAAACCTGTAAAGCAAAAACCTTTCTGCGATGTTTTTATTTTTTTGTTTTGTTTAACCTGTAAAAGAAAATACGGTCCCTCGTTGTCTCTGGAGCCCTCCCCAAACCGCAGCCACCCTCTGTGCACCCGACATCCCACACCCCCACCCCATACTTACCTCCGGAGCCTGGCATGATGATCTTCGGTGGACTGGGAACACATCTGCACTCTTCAAAGCTGACTGCGAACTGAAGAAATACCGATAAGCTGTATAATGGCATAATTGGGGGGGTTCAACTTAGGTGGATATCTCCACCATTTTTGTGACATTTGGCTCCAAATTTTCAACATGGGGTTCTTGGGACCACACCTCATGAATTCCATCACTGCCATTTCGTTATTCAGTCCCAAAAGGTGATTTCACAGTCACTGCACGGAATCACCTTTTGGGAGTGATTAACGAAATGACAGTGTCACTGTTCATGAGGTGGGCTCCCAAAAAGCCTATGCTGCAAATTTGGTAAAAAAAAAATCCCCCAAATTACTGTGTTATAAGCATGCATTGTGCAGTTTCTATACATGCTTATAACTTCAAGAATTTTTAATATTTTCACTCCAGATTTTCAGCATTGCCATTTTTTCAGACCTCCTTATGAACAGTACAGCGGTCATTGTTTGCTTCCTGCCTGAAATGTGTTTTCGCACATGTGTCGCACAATGGCGCAGTCGCTATGGGAAATCAATGTTCATGACAGATTAAGAACATCACAGTGACACTGTTCATGAGTGGAAGTCTCAAAATGCCTATGTTGATAATTTGGTGAGAAAGTTTCAGAAAATGACTGTGTTATGAGCATGCATTGCGCAGTTTTCAAGCATGCTCGTAACTTCGAGAATTTTTAATATTTCACTCCAGCTTTTCAACATTGGTATTTTTTCACACCCACCTCCTTATGAACAGTACAGCTGTCATTTGTCATATACTGGCCGAAATGTGTTTTCACACATCCAGCGTACGATGGCGCAGTTGCTGTAGGAAATCAATATTTGGGACAAATTAACAAAATCACAGTGACACTGTTCATGAGCAGAGATCCCAAAATGCCTATGTTAAAAATTTGGTGACAAAAGTCCACAAAATGACTGTGTTACGAGAATGCATTGCACAGTTTCCACGCACACCAGTAACTTCAGGAATGTGTAATATTTTCACTCCAGATCTGCAACATTGCTATTTTTGCACACCTCCTAATGAAAAGTACAGCTGCCATTTTTCACATCCTGTCTAAACTGTGTTTTTGCACATCTAGTGCAGAATGGCACGGTCGCTGTGGGAAATCAACGTTCGGGACAGATTAACAAAATCACAGTGCCACTGTTCATGAGCAGAGGTCCTAGATGTTTTCCTGAGGTGGTGGTCTCGAAAAGGGCATATTGAAAATTTGTAGTGCAAATACCAACAAACGCCCAGGGCGTTAGGGGTTTCTAACCATAATGTCCCACCCTGTACAGACTGACAGGTGTCAGGGGTGTGCCTTTGGATTGCTGGCTGTAATGCTCATGTCATTCCACCCCCACCCTTCAGTCAGTGACAGGCATTGAGGTGTGCCTTGGACTGTTCGGCCCCAGAGTTCACCCCATTCTCCTATACTGCACCCATTGCTGCATATGTCCTTATGTAATGGGGTGACTGTAAAGCTGAACACCCCAAGGCACGCTTGTTGGTGTCTGCAGGATAGGGTGAGGTGAAATGGCATGAGCGTTATGGGCGACAACCCAAAGGCACACCCCAATGCCTGTCCATCTCTGCAGGGTGAAGGTGGGATTGGCATGAAGTTCAATACTTCACTGCCATTCCTGTTCTGCATCTGTCTAACTCCTGCACTTCCAATGCTAATACCAGCAAGCAAACATTCACCATTGACAAATGCTTGTTTAGAGTGCCATCATCAGATCTCATCTTTAAAATTATTTGATCTTGAGAGGATTATGTAACCCAAAAGGGGGGGAGATTGAAAATATATGCTACTAAGAAGAGAAGCTTGGTGGATTGTCACCTTAAAGACATATAAAAGAAGATGTGACCTAAATAAAAATCTGATATGGATCACTTTTGACTAACTTTTGTAAGTAAATATAGAATCTTTTTTCTGAGACACATTACTGTATAAAATTCATTGAGGTACCACTAATTTAGGAGAAACAGTTCCCTTGACCTTATGCATTAAGATATGACCTCCCACACTATGTGAAATGGCAGAAACAAGCAGTGGTTAAGGAACAAGTCCATACTACAATATTTAATGGGAATGAATATTTTTAATTTAATACTTATAAACATTATCCTATATTATAGTATAAATGATAAGAAATATGGCACTGATTTGGGAGATGTATTGCTCTATTTAAAATGATGGAGAAGGTCCATATGAGTTTAGGATATTTATTTATTTATCAATTTATTTTAAAGTTGATAACTGGGAAGAGCGCCATGAGCCGAAGCTCGTTTCCAGGCATGACCCGGGGGGAGGAGGTATAGAAGAGTGAGAAATATAACAGCAAGTATAACACAATATCATGCGGAGACAAAAAGAAAGATGGACAAGTTTAAAAGTACAGTAATATGCAACTAGGAGCTATGTACAGTCATGTGTGAACTTGGAAACTATGTACAGAGAGATACAAATTAGAAGCGATGTACATTAAATACAATGAAGAGCACAGCTATTGTACAGCAGTTGGACCTAGAGAGAGATAGGATTGCTGCATGAAGTGGTCACAGGCTAGGAAGGGGAACAGCTGCAGCAGATGACAGATGTTGGTCTGAGTAAGTGCTTGAGATAGTGGAAGGAGAGTGAAAGATGGGTAGGGAGGGGAAGGCTGTTCCAGAGGGAGGGAAACTTGTAGGAGAAAGAGAGTTTACCAGCTGAGGTTCAGATATAAGGGAGAGAAAGGGAGTGGGCACAGCTAGACTGAGAGTTATATGGAGAGGGAGAGGTGGGAGAGAGAAGGGAGGTAAGCTAAGAAGGATGGGACCCAAATCAATACTTGGCTATGAAGGTAGAGCAGTGAGAGGAGCACCTCAGCACAGGTGGCTGGAGAGAGAGAAGGTGGAGTAGAGGTCGCAGTGCTGAGTTAGTGGGGGAGAGTTGGAGGCGAACTGACAAAAAGCGTGGAATAGGACATCCAGTTTAGCAAGGGAGGTGGCTAGGGCAGCACTGAAAACTATGTCATTGTAGTCAAAGGCAGGGAGGATCCATTTGACTAATAGGTCACGTCTTACAGGGAGGGACAGGCTGGCTTTGTGCCAGTGGAGTAACCCAAGTTTAGGGTGCAGCTTGGTGTGGAGTGCACTGAAGTGGGTGGAGAAATCAAGGGAGGGGTCGAGCCAGACCCCCAGGTATTTGTATATGCTGACATTCTCAAGGGGGGTATCTGCTGCTGAAGAAAAAACAGGTAGTGAGGGAAGTTTGGCAAGTTTTTGTTTTGAGCCGAAGGTCATGGCAACAGTTTTCTTGGTGTTCAAGTTTAAGGCAGTTGGCATCAAACCAAGCTGTGACTGCTGAAAGGTCAAGTTCAAGGGGGGATTGGACAGCTTGTATGGATGGACCAGAAAGGAAAAGGACAGTGTCATCCACATACATGTAAATGTTAGAGTGGGTGCATATGGAGGGAATGTCATTGATGAAAAGGGGAAAAAGAACTGGCCCAAGAATAGAGCCATGGGGTACATCAGTGAGGATGGGAAGGGAGGGAGATGTGATGGTGTTTGTAGAAACAGATTGGGAGCGGCCTTTTAAATAGGAACTGAACCAGGACACTGAAGCAGGGGATAGGCCTATGGAATGTAATTTAGAAAGTAGAAGTGGGTAGGAGACAGAGTCAAAGACCTTGGCTAGGTTGATGAATATGGCTGTGGTGAGGTGGCAAAGATCCATAACGGTGTAGATGGTGTTGGTGAAGTGGAGTACAGAATCAGTGGTGGAATGGGACTTTCTGAAGCCAGACTGGTAAAAGGAGAGAGTATTGGAAGTGGAGAGGAAATTATTTAGCTGGTGGAGGATGAGGGATTCTGGGACTTTAGCAAGGGCAGGAAGGAGAGAGTTAGGGTGGTAGTTGCCAGGGATGGTGGGGTCCCCCCCTTTGAAAAGAGGGAGAACTCTGGCAAGCTTCCAAGTGGTCAGAATTGTGGCAGTGGGGAGTGAGAGGTTTAGAATATAGGTTAAAGGAGTAACTATTGAAGGAGCAGAGATTTTGAGGACCCTAGGGTGCAGTCCATCAGGGCTGCACTTAGTAGGGTTTAGGATGGTAAGGGCCCTCAAGACCTCAGATGGTGAAATTGGTGATAGTGTAAATGCCGGGAGCTGCTGGGGAGACAGGGGGGAAGGGGTGGCAGTGACCCTGGTGGAACAGCACTGGAGGTGAAATGTGTATTGAGGGCTGTGGCAACAATGAGAGGATCAGAGATAAGTGAGCCATCATTCTGGATTGGGGGGATGGATTGGGGGTGCAGGAGTGAATGGAGATCCTGCCAGAAGGAGGAGGGAGTGTTGTTAGAGGGGTGTACATGGGATTTAAAAAATTATATTTGGCATGGTGTATGCTTTGGGTATAGCTATTGCAAAGTGTAAAAAAGGTTTGAAGGGAGGCTTGGCTTCCAGAAGATTTGGCGTGGAGCTAAGCACAGTCACAAGCTTTGCACTTTGCCAGGATATCAGGAGTGATCCAGTGGTGATGGGCATGTTTAACTCTGAATGTTTTTAGAGGAGCATGGGCATCCCATATGCTTAGGAAGATTGAGGAGAAGCAAGTGAGGGCAATGTCAAGGGGGGTGTGTGTGTGTGCTGAAGACAGGGTACCAGTCAAGGAGCAGATTGTTTGCATCAAGGGATTTAAGGGGGTGATGCTTGATGTATTTAGGAGGGATAGAAGGGGGACAGCACTTCCTGATGCAGAAGGTGGGACAGTGGTTACTTAATATGTTGGGTAAGGTACCAGCAGAGCAAATACAGTGGGGGTGGGATGAGAGCATCCAGTTAAGAAGGGAGTGTGATTCACTTCTTGGATTGGGGTGCGTTGGTTCTTTAATCAGCTGGGACAGATTTAGCACTTCAACATGCTGGCGTGGGCTTAGAGAGGAGGGGGAGAGTCAATCTAAGTTGAAGTCAAGACCAAGATAGAGCAGTCGATAGGGAGAAGGGTAGGGGTAAATGGAGAAAAAGACAAGGCAGTAGGGACAGGGATGGGGCAAAAAGAAATAAAGCCATAAAAAAATGGAAGGTAATGAGTACCAATGCCTGTAGTCTAGGTAAAAAGCTCCCTGAAATGGTGGCTTTAATGGAAGAGGGATACTTGGATATTGTGGCAGTCACAGAAACATGGTACACAGAGAACCATGACTGGGATGTCAACATACCAGGGTACACAATCTACAGGAGGGACAGGGAGGGAAGAAGAAGAGGAGGAGGAGGAGTAGCTCTCTGTGTAAGGGAAAGGATCAAAGCAACAGAGCTAAAGGGTAACCAGGAAGGAGAGGAGGCACTGTGGGTCACCCTGGAGACTGGAAATGGCTCCACAATCTGCACAGGGGTTGTATACAGACCCCCATCTCAGGGGGAGGAAATAGACAAGGAAATGACAGAAGGCATCCTTGGGATGGCAGAGAAAGTTGGAGATATTGCTGATGGGGGACCTGAATATGCCAGATGTTGACTGAAGAACCTTTGCTGCAGCCACTTCCAAGAGCAGGGCTATTCTCGATATCCTACAGGGGGCATGCCTCAGACAGCTAGTTTTGGAACCCACTCGGGAGAGAGCAATCTTAGACATGGTACTCTCAAATGGGGAAGGAGAGAGGATCTCTGATCTTGAAGTGGGTAGCCATTTGGGAACAAGTGACCACCAAACAGTGTGGTTCACGATAAACTCTGCTACAGAGTCAAGCCTTACACAAAGTGAGGGTTCTGGACTTCAGGAAGGCTGACTTTGGCATGGGAGAGTGCCTTAGAAAAGCACTAGCAAACAGGCTAGAAGGAGGGTGGAGCAACAATGGGCAATATCATAACTGCCATCACAGAGGCAACAAGCCTTTGTGTGAAGTAAATAAACAAACAAAATGAAAGAAAAGCCACTATGGTTCTCAAAAGAGGTGCATGTGAAGGTTAGGGAGAAAAGATAGCATTTAGGAAGTATAAGGAAACACAGAAGGAGCAGGACAGAGAACTGTACCAGTTAAGGCAGAAGGAAGCAGGAGGGTAGTCAGAATAGTAGAGGGGCAAACTGAGGAAAAGATAGCTAACTCAGTTAAGAAGGGGATAAAACCTTTTATAGGTATATCAGGGAGCATAGAAAACAAAGGGAGGGATAGTGAGGCTGAATAGAATGGATGGTGGTGGGCAGAGAGTGACAGTGATAAAGCAGGATACTGAATGAATACTTCTGTTCAGTATTCACAAAAGAGGAAGTCGGGGAGGTGTCTAATCCAATTAACAGAAGCACTCTCGAGAGGGGGGTTGATCCCAGACCTTTCACAGAAGAAAGGGTTCTGAAAGAACTCCTAAAACTGAAGGTGGACAAAGCAATGGGGCCAGATTGAATTCACCCCAGAATTCTAAAAGAATTAAGCAGAGAACTAGTGACACCACTGACTACACTTTTTAACAAATCATGGGAGTACCTGAGGACTGGAAGAAGGCGGATGTGATTCCCCTTCATAAAAGTGGGACCAAGACGGAGGCAGGAAACTACAGACCTGTCAGTTTGACCTCTGTGGTAGGGTAAGTGATGGAATCACTTCTATAGGAAAGAATTGTTAAGTACCTAGAAGCCAGTGGGGCACAGGACCCAAGGCAGCATGGATTCAAAGTGGGAAGGTCATGCCAGATGAATCTAATTGATTTATTTGACTGGGTGACCAAAGTAGTAGACCAGGGAGGGGCTGTGGACATGGCCTACCTAGACTTTAGCAAGGCATTTAACACAGTCCCACACAAAAGATTAGTAGTCAGATTAACCAGCCTGGGAGTGGGTCCCAAGGTGGTAGCCTGGGTAAAACATTGGCTGAACAACGGGACACAGAAGGTAATTGTAAATGGAGTCCACTCTGAAGAAAGAGAGGTTACTAGTGGGGTACCGTAGGGTTCAGTACTGGGTCCAGTCCTTTTTAATGTCTTTATAAGTGACATTGCAGAGGGACTGGAAGGAAAAGTATGCCTCTTTGCAGATGACACAAAGATCTGCAGCAGGGTTGGTACACAAGGAGGCGTGGAAAGGATGAGAAGGGACTTGGCAAGGTTGGAGGAATGGTCAGAAGTATGGCAGCTTGGATTCAATGCAAAGAAGTGCAAAGTAATGCACCTGTGAAACAAAAACCCAGTGGAAGATTACACAATGGGGGGAGGTAGTAACAACAACAAAAATGGAAAGAGACCTGGGGTAATCATATCAGATGACCTTAAGGTTGGCAAACAATGTGAGAAGGCGGTAGGGAGGGCTGGGGGGATACTGGGATGTATAGGGAGAGGTATCACCAACAGAAAACAGGAAGTTGTTATCCACCCTGTACAGACAGTTGGTGAGACCCCATCTGGAGTACTGCATCCAGTTCTGGAGATCCCATCTCCGCAAGGACATAGACAGGATGGAGGCAGTTCAGAGGAGGGCAACTAAAATGGTGCAGGGTCTGCAAGAGAAGCCATATGAGGAGAGACTAAAGGAGCTCAATATGTATACCCTTGAGGAAAGGAGGGAGGGGGGGACATGATAGAAACATTTAAGTACCTCAGTGGAATCAACAAAGTCCAAGAGGGTAGCATCTTTCAGAAAAAGAGATGTGCAAGAACAAGGGGACACAATTTGAAGATAGAGGGGACGGCTCAGGGCAATGTGAGAAGTATTTTTTCACAGAGAGGGTGGTGGACGCATGGAACAGCCTTCCTGAGGAAGTTGTGGGGTCTAAAACTGTGGAGAATTTAAGAATGCATGGGACAGACATAAGGCAATTTTGGGGGGTAGGAAGAAATAGGCTGTTGGTTAAATAGGATCTGCAGCTTATCCTCTGGGTAGGGAAATGAGCAGACTAGGTGGGCCAAGCAGTCCTTATCTGCCATCAAAGTCTATGTTTAAGTGGGAGCAAGACAGAGGCAGGAAACTACAGATCTGTCAGTTTGACCTCAGTGGCAGGGAAAATGATGTAATCTCTTCTGAAGGAAAGAATTGTCGAGTACCTAGAGGCCAGTGGGGCACAGGACCCAAGGCAGCATGGATTCACAGTGGGAAGGTCATGTCAGACAAATCTAGTTGATTTCTTTGACTGGGTAACCAAAGCAGTAGACCAGGGAGGGGTTGTGGACATGGCCTACCTAGACTTTAGCAAGGCATTTGACACAGTCCCGCACAAAAAATTAATAAACAAATTAGCCAGCCTGAGAGTGGGTCCCAGGGTGGTAGCCTGGGTAAAACACTGGTTGGACAACAGGACACAGCGGGTAATAGTAAATTGAGTCCACAGTGAAGAAAGGAGGGTTATTAGTGGGGTACCACAAGGTTCAATACTGGAGCTGGTCCTTTTTAATGTCTTTATAAGTGACATTGCAGAGGGACCGGAAGGGAAAGTATGTCTCTTTGCAGATGACACAAAGATCTGCAACAGGGTTGATACACAAGGTGGGGAGGAAAGGATGAAAAGGGACCTGGCAAGGTTGGAGGAATGGTCAAATGTATGGCAGCTTAGATTCGATGCAAAGAAGTGCAAAGTAAAACACCTGGGAAACAAAAACCCAGGGGAAGAGTACACAATGGAGGGGGGGGGTGAGATAGTACATAATTATCTACAAAATGAGTGGTGTTCCATTTATAGATCCTTTTTAGTCTTTTCAGAATTAGCAAAAAACAGCAGAAAATTCCATTTTTGTGCACTTTTTCATCAAACAAATGCAAATAACTTAAAAACCAAAAATTATAGTATGGTACTTTGAGCACAAAAGTTGTTCAGCATAAAAATATCTACTAAATGAGAGGTGTTTCATTTCTAGATTCCTTTTAGATTTTCTATAATCAGCAAAAAAATGGCGGGAAATTCCATTGTTATTCACTTTTTTGACTAACAAATGCCCCCTACAAAAGTAAAAACAAAAGAATTGCGGAAATGGAATATGCAATGGAAAACTCGTATAATAAATGATTTATCTGCACAAGAGCAGCTTGACCTCGATTAACCTCACGAGTGATATATATAGATATACTGTAAAATAATATCAGACTTGATGATTTGGGGTTTGAGTGTCACATCCTTTGAACTGTATCCGTTACCTATGAACCCAGGCAGGCAGCAGAGTCACTCCGGACTCATCCAAGGACTACCAGATCGGAGAGGCCTCCCTGCTATACATTTTGTCTGTGCCATTCGGAATTGAGATTAGATATGTATTGTATTTCATGTTATGGAGCATGTTTTAGTTTATTGTTCTACACATTCTGCTGACCCACATTTGACCAGCTAAGCCATCCTAATTTTGCTAAAATATGTGCAAGAGAAGATTGTGTTTCCTGTGGGGTCACATTGTTTATGTGACCAACCAATTCAGCTTGACAACACAGTTGCTTGTCTCCGCTGAACCCCTATATCTTAACATAAGAGTTCTGTCTTCTTGATGTACCTAATTCCCTTTCTGCAAGTAGAGAGAGTATGCTGCTTCCCCAAAGATAGGAGGAATTAATTTATGGGGAGTTACTTTTCTGGTTGTTTAAAGTCTCCTGTGAAGATTCCTCCGTCTTAGACCTAATTAGAACAAAGGAACATCACGCAAGTTATCTAGTTCGGATCACTGTATATACAGTAGTTTGTCAGACAAGTCAGTCAGACATTTAATCAAAGCTAGACTTACTCAAAAGGTGGTCTCTCTGAGTTGCCGCCTCATGGATTTTTAACAATTTTATGTTTATGGGGAAAAGCGGAATGTTTTCCGTCCTGAAATGTATTGATAAACTGTTCAGTAGGAAATGGTATTCTAACATATAAATCATCACTGCATGAACAGGTAACTTTTCTGTAACCAAAAACTGTTGGGTGAAAGTGAACTTTACACATATATTGCAAATTTGTCTAGGAGGCAGCCCTCTGCAGCCAAGGGCATGATGTCACTCACTGTGGTCCCCTTTTCCCATACCTGGGTCTTAGTTGTCATCAAGGGTCTCTGGAGCATATGGGTGGGATGGAAAGAAGACAGTTGCTGATAAGGCATATGTAGCGATTCAGAAATATCCCAAGTAACAAGCTGCCATTTCGCAGTTAAGAGTTAATGGCAAATGAGAAAGAGAAAACAAAACAGATGTAGTTCCATTCAAGTAGGGCTCGATCTGCTGAATGTATGAAGGAACTGATGTACAGTGCCTGCTACAGCTAAGTTGATCTGTACCGCGATGTACCGGCCAGTACTGGGCGGTACCTCTTAGCATACCACTCAGTATGGCATCTATCCTAATTCTGCGGTGTGGTATACTAGCCTCTAAGTGTAATTCATTGTAAATCCACAAGGTGGTAACAGCATCTCATCTGAATCCTTGAAGTGGGGGATTTATTCCTTCTCTGTTGTCTGTTCAGGTGCACCAGCAGGTGGTGTGTATTATTTGTTTCTTTGTCGATGTTTTTTTACCCATAAGGAAATGTACCGATTAACTATTAATAAATTATAACATTTTGTTTTAATATTCATTTTTGTATTGTATGTACCAAGATTGCTAACAGCACTGTAATAAGTGCACTGATATGAAATATTGCTTCCCGTTTAACTGTAATAAAAAAAGTCCTCCTGCTGGCTTACTCGAAAGAAAAAAATACTCGTTTTTGTATTGTAACGGTATGCACCAAGATTGCAAGCAGCACTGTAATAAGTACACTGACATGCCATATTGCCTCCCATTTAACTGTAATAAAAAAGAAGCCCACCTGCTGGCTTACTTTAAAAGAAAAATACTCATTTTTGTATTATATGCATTTTAACTGGAAAAAACAAACAAACAAAAGAACCCCACCTACTGGCTTGCTCTGTTTAAAAATTTAAAAAATAAAACACTACAAATACTGTAAGTCTCATTTCATTATACTGTATATGAAACAGAAGCTGTCCGGTTTAATTTCTAATGTTGACTTTCAGTACTCTATTAAACAATTACTGCTTTGCGCTTTCCACCCCCCCCACCCAATGCAGGCACCCGGATGCTGCTCCATGCATCTTCATGCCTGCTATGAAATGTGACACAATTGTGGAGGTGTGCATCAGTGCCATAGTGCACATCTACAGTAAATGGCAAAAAAGGAGTCCAAATGAAGCAGGTTTGATGTGGGGGTGCTCAGATGGTAGCAACTGCCTGAAGCACTGCCTAGTTAATGTCTGCCTCCTACACCAGACTCTTCCTCATTTTGAACACTTTTTTCTTCTTAATAACACTGCAGCTAACTCGATTTCAGAAGGCCCAGAGCCTGCATGCCCAAAGATGCCTCTATGCAGTACTTCTCCTGGACAGCTATTTATTGTTGTGTTTGTACTCCTCCTGTTTGCAGGTATGATGTTAGTTGCAAAAGGAAATAGGGAATGACCAGTTTGTTGGTCAGAGTTCTATGCAATAAATATTAACCCTAACAGGGCTAGCATTGTAATCCATCTTGCTGTTTCATTCAACAATGCTTCAGGGTAAATCCAAGTAGAATTCCTTGAATATCCAGTGAAGAATAGTTGGTAATGCAGATAGAGCAGTGCAGAGAGACTGTCTTACTCTGACAACCTTTTAAAATCACCATATATAAACATAAATCTTGGTGTCCTTGATGTAAAGATAAATTTAAACAAAATCCTATTCCATCAATGTTAATTACTGAAATATCTGTATTTAGACAATTGTGTTCTTCCTCACATTCTGTTTGTCCTGCTACTTGGGCAAGCATGAAAGTCACAACCCTGTTTAGGTATTATAGCCATTTCCTTAGCAGCATATTGTTTTGTCTGAATCAGATGACTGTGATCTCACTGCAGGTCTTTGAAAAAGGCACATGCATACTGCGTGGGAGAACGCTGTTGCTTAAACTAATATTTCAATTATTTATTACAAAACCATACATACAAGTATCAGTTAGGGCTGAAGCATAAAGCTACAAAAATAGGGAAGTGTGACATTATGGTAAAATGTTCCTTGAATCTTCAGAAATATGTGGCTTGGTGTTATTTGACGTCAGATCGATGTTTCTGTTATTTTCTGGAGTGCAAGAAAAGCATCTTAACATTTATAATTTGAAGACTTCCGCTTCCATCATTAAAATTATGGAACAGAAGTTCACCAAATTTGGATGGTTTGGGTGGAGCTTCTGCTACAAAGTATGTGTATGATCATCTTTAGTATCCTTTGTTGAAAGACAGACGAGTCATAAGCAGGCAAGAATGGCAATATAATATTAAAGAGCCTACTCAATGTTAACTGATTAGCAGTAATAAAAATGAACAAGCAGGCAATGAAATGAAACAGCTAGTGCAACATGACTTTGCAAACCAAGTGGAAAAAAGTAAATTTTAAAATTATCCCATTACCACTTATTTTTTAATTACTTTTTCCTGTTTGCATTTTATTCTGCCTAATGGAACAAAGTGCACTGTATAAAATTACACTTTATCTTGAGCCTAACATACCTAGGATCATTAGTTGCCTCATCAGTAGTGGTGCTTACTTTTTGCAAAAGTGTACCAATTTAACATTATTTCACACAATTTTGAAAATTAGAATAGTAATTTTAAAATGTGTTTTTTTTATTGTGCATTATTAAAAACTGGCAAATAAAAAACATAGGACAATTATTGTACATCTGATTTTGATGCAATTTCATGAACATTTAAGGAATGCAAAAATGGCAATTTTAGACTATATCATCCTGTGTAGCAAAGATATCACCCAGTATTACTCATCAGTATTTGTACTTCACTGATGGTGATACTGAAAGTGATCCATCATGCAGAAAGATGAGTGGCCCATCTTTAGTAGTGATGTAGCAGGTGGGAAAGTACAATGCTAATGACATAATGAAGATAACAAACAGCACTAAATGGGGTCAGCTCCTGATAAAATGGCATTCTAAACATCACATCTTGGACTGCACAGCAGAAAATATCAAAGTATCAAAACAAACATGCAGAACTACTTCAGAAACTTCTGGAGAAATCAGTGATAACTGCTTATATTTAAAAATAATCAGAGCTACTATTATATGGTGTTCATCAGAAAACAAAAACAGGAAAATCATGGAATCTGACTGTTTACTCATTGGTAAAAATCAATACTTTTTCATGGAATTTGGCACTGAATCTATACAATGACAGTAGCTGTACATTGCATATATTTTGCAATTAATTATTTCCTGTACTATTTTTGTTTTATGTTATTTAATCTGTTATATTTATACAGTAAGTGCACTGACATGCAATATTGCTTCCTGTTTAACTGTAAAAAAAAAAGAAGTCCGCCTGCTGGCTTACTTTAAAAAAAAATATATACTCTTTTTTTTGTATTGTAGGCACCAAGATTGCAAGCAGCACTGTAACACTGTAAGTGCACTGACATTAAATATTGCCTCCTGTTTTAACTGGGAAAAAAAAAACAAAAGAAGCCCACCTGCTGGCTTACTCTATTTAAAAAGGGGAAAAAAATAAAACTTTACAAATACTGTAGGTCTCATTCCATTACACTGTATATGAAACAAAACCTGTCCAGTTTAATTTCTAATGTTGATTTACAGTACTGTATTAAACAATTACTGCTTTGCACTTTCCATCCCCCTCAAACGCAGGCACCAGCATGCTGCTTCATGCACCTCCATTCCTGCTACGAAATTTGACACAGTTGTGGAGGTGTGCATCAGTGCCACAGTGCACATCTACCTGCATACCTCCTATGTTGACTCGCACTATGCCAACAGCAAATAGAAACATAGACTTTGACAGCAGATAAGGACTGCTTGGCCCACCTAGTCTGCCCATTTCCCTACATAGAGGATAAGCTGCAGATCCTATTTAACCAACAGCCTATTTCTTCCTACCTCCTACAAAAATTGCCTTACGTCTGTCCCATGCATTCTTGAATTCTTCTACAGTTTTAGACCCCACAACCTCCTCAGGAAGGCTGTTCCATGCGTCTGCCATCCTCTCTGTGAAAAAAATACTTCCTCACATTGCCCCTGAGCCATCCCCCCTCTATCTTCAAATTGTGTCCCCTTATTTTTGCACATCTCTTTTTGTGAAAGATGCTACCCTCTTGGACTTTGTTGATTTCACTGAGGTACTTAAACATTTTTATCATGTCCCCCCTCTCCCTCCTTTCCTCAAGGGTATACATATTAAGCTCCTTTAGCCTCTCCTCATATGACTTCTGTTGCAGACCCTGCACCATTTTAGTTGCCCTCATCTGAACTGCCTCCATCCTGTCTATGTCATTGCGGAGATGGGGTCTCCAGAACTGGATGCAGTACTCCAGATGGGGTCTCACCAACTGTCTGTATAGGGGGATAACAACTTCCTGTTCTCTGCTGGTGATGCCTCTCCCTATACATCCCAGTATCCCCCCAGCCCTCCCTACCACCTTCTCACATTGCTTGCCAACTTTGAGGTCATCTGATATGATTACCCCCAGGTCCCTTTCCATTTTTGTTGTTGTTACTACCTCCCCCCATTGTGTAATCTTCCCCTGGGTTTTTGTTTCTCTGGTGCATTACTTTGCACTTCTTTGCATTGACTCCAAGCTGCCATACTTCTGACCATTCCAGAGAAGAGTGCACAGATTGGCTCTGGAGGGATGATTGTGACTTGACCAATTATGGAAAGGCGGCTATTTTCAGCTTCTACTGCAGCAAAGACACAGTCCTTGGCAGTGAACACTACTCCTTCAGTATCTTTGTTTCAGTATTGTCGGTCCCTTGTGGGGGTGGTCAGGTTGGAGTAGAAGATGGGTGATCACACCATGTGTGAGGGAAGAGCAAACATAATGTTTCTCCACTCAGTGGCATCCCTGATGGTGCATCCATGTGCCATGGCATGGTGGTCGGGTGCGATGAGAGTTCACTCCTGCCATGATCTGTGTGTTGCTGTGCCCAGTCTGCATCCCCCACTTAATTTCTCATTTTTCTTGTTGGCCCTCCGGAGCCAATCTGTGCACCCCTCCCTGGCAACTAGCCTCGAGATGCACTTCAAAAGACAAAGTGCACAACCGATGGGTCCGCAGTGTTGTATGATAAGTGCACACATGTTCAGTTATTTGTAGTTATTTGTTAACCAGCAAAAACAGTGCAGGGTGACAGCTCAGTTCCAGATAAATCATTGGGGTGAGTTTCATAATGTAGGCCTGTTACTGTATATTGATAAGTGGGGGGTGGGTGATCCTATCTTCAACGGTGCTCAGTGAGCATCCAGTTTACAGTCAGACAGTGATGAATGTGTGCTATTTCTGTGTCCCCTTACAAGCAAGTTGCCCATGTGTCATACTGTGAAATTGTTATCTTTTTTTGGGGGTCTGTGTGTGTGTCTGTCTGTGTGTGGGGGGCACCATCTACAATAAGAAGTAGTGTGACTTCTATATAATTTAAAGTAAAAAAAAAAAGATGGTGACACCACGTCTTTCAGCAAGTGTCTACATACAGTAGCTGGGACACAAACCAGCAACTATAATACATGAAGAACGCAAATGTCCAGCAGAACATGAGAACTGAAGCTGTTGCACTCTTGATAGCTTTAGTTTTATTTCTGAAATATGCACATAATGTTTTCTATGACAGACTCTGTGACTAGGCAGATAAATTATTAAAGGTAAACTACAAATGGACCTTAAACTGAAATCCGCGTACTACCAAAAGGATAACTCCCAAACAAGGAAGAATATCCTGGTTTTAAATTGCACTTTGTCCCAACACTGTCACTTTATGACACATCTTATTTAATGGATTATGTGTGTGGTAACTGTCATGCCATGATTAAGACCTTGAAAATAGGTCCAGCTGCAGAAAACTAATACTGTATGGTATACCAGAGAGGGTTGAGGGTCGATAACTGGATACCTTCATGGAGGGGCTTCTCAGAGAACTTCTGCAGTTGGACCCAGAGAGGGCCTACCATCTGCTCCAGACCAAACCCCAAATAATGACAGAAAGGCCAAGATTGTTAGTAATCAAATTCCTTAGTTATTCAACAAAACAAGATCTTTTGATAAGGGCGTGGAGACTGAAGTAAGTACATTATAAGCATATGAGGATATGCTTCGACAATGACTACTCACCAGGTGCTGCATCCAGATGAAAAGCTTATTCACCTATCCTTGGAGTACCACGAGCTCAGCAACTTAAATTTCAAACCCCCTATCCTGCTTGTTTGGTAATTTTGTTTACTGGTGGCTCAAAAAGAATTTCCAGATAAGGACCACTTAGCCCATCTAATCTGTCCATTTGCCTACCCTTCGGATAAGCTGAGGATCCCAGTTAATCAACTGCCTACTTCCTCCCACCCCATACTAGAATTGCCTTAGGTCTGTCCCATGCAGTCTTGTTTTTTGACCCCACTACCTCCTCTGAAAGGCTGTTCCATGTGTCCACCACCCTCTCTGGGGAAAACAGTTTTCCTCATGTTGCCCCCAATCCATCCCCCCTGTATCTTCAAATTGTGTGACCTTGTTCTTGTACATCTCTTTTTCTGAAAGATGCTACCCTCTTGGACTTTGCTGATTCCCTTGAGGTACCTGAATGTTTCTTTCATATCTCTCCTTTCCCTCCTTTCCTCTAGGGTATACGTATTAAGCTCCTTTAGTCTCTCTTCATATGGCTACTGGTGAAGAGCCTGCACCATTTTAGTCACCCTCTTCTGGATTGTCTCCATCCTATCTATGTCCTTGCAGAGATTGGGTCTCCAGAACTGCACTCAGTACTCCAGATGGCATCTCACCAACTGTCTATACAGAGGAACAAAAACATTTTCTACTGGTGATGTCTCTCCCCACACATCCCACTATCCCCCCAGCCCTCCTTACTGTCTTTTCACATTGCTCGTCTACCTTTAGGTCATCTGATATGACTACCTCCTGGTCCCATTCCATTTTTGCTGTTGTTAGTACTCTTCCCCCCATTGTGTACTCTTCCCCTGGGTTTTTGTTTCCCAGGTGCTGTACCTTACACTTCTTTGCATTGAATCTAAGCTGCCATTCCTCCAACCTTGCCAAATCCCTTCTCATTCTTTCCACCCCACCTTGTGTATCAGCCTTGTTGCAGACCTTTGTGTCATCTGCAAAGAGGCACACTTTTCCTTCCTGACCCTCTACAGTGTTATCTATAAAGACATTAAAGAGAACTGGTCCTAGTACCGAACTCTGCGGTACCCTGCTAGTAACCTCCTTTCTTCAGAGTGAGCTCCGTTTACTATTACCCTATGCATCCTGTTGTCCAACCAATTTCATGCCCAGCCTACCATCCTGGGACTCACTCTCAGGCTGGCTAACTTGTTTATTAATTAAGGAAAATATATACAAAAAAAAACTCACTAAAACTTGTTAGTGAAGTCTCTGCCTTAGTTATGAAGGTTTCAAAGTCCGGAGAATTGCTGGTTTGCAAAACATTTCAGTCTTTTTGTGGCAGCCTTTGGTTCTTAGGTAGTCTTTGGGCTGGCAGCTGTCCTGTTGAGGTCAGGAAGCGTCCCAGCAAAATGTGTGTGTCTTCATAATGCCCTGAGTTGGACTATTTATACCTGTCTGAAAACTTGCAGTGTTATCACCTTCCAGCTCAGAGCAACTACTTCATTTGGCCAGGAGATGGCACTGTTGTGCTGTTTCCAAAATTTCTGACAATATAAAAAATCAGATTCTCAGACTTATAATTTGCATGAATATATGATATTTCAGAGTTAATCCCTATGAAGTCCCCTGTAGACCATTGGCACCCGTAAGATAAAATTCACACAGTTTCTCAGGGAAGCATGTTTCTGTCCTGTTACTTAATAAAATGTAACAGATTATAACAGCTTCCTTAGAGCAAAGCATTCTGCTCCTGAGTACATGGTTTTATGACATACAAATGGATTTTGTCATTTCTCTGTTAAAAAATAAAAAACTGTGAATGCAGTTTCAGTTCTTGGCAAACAACTGCCTTCAGGTCAAAAGAAGGTCAAGCCTTTTTTTTTAATCTAGTCTTTCCCCCAGGTGCCTTTGTGCTGACACTGGCATGTCTTTTGGCCTGTGCATCTACACAGGATTACATAAAAAAAAAATACACACACAGAATTATTTCTACAAATAAGGACTAGCAGCCAGGCAGCTCATCACACACATATCTAGGCAAGGTGTGGAATGGATCTTTAAATCCATATCACTACCGCAGGTTAGGCACAAACAACACTGTTTTATTAAACATCTTTTTTCATTAACTCTAACAGACAATTCATTTACTTTATCTGAAACTGTTGTAGTGCATGCCACTTACCACTTGGTACCTTGAGTAATAGTTTGTCCAGTCCTCAAGGCCTAGGGTGTCACTTTTATTGTGCAAGGATTTCCAATTATTTGTGACCACAAAATTTTATTGGCTAGGCTTATATACACATCCAGCTGTACAAGTATGTCTAACTCAAGACATGGAAGATTTCAAACTTTGCATTACATACAGGATGGTATGTATATTGTACCCTTTCTGGAGGTTCAAGGCAAGTGCCTATACTTTTCAAGCTTTCTTTGTGGTTTGGAATATTTTGTAGCCATTCCTTGTAACCCTGTATAACACTGTGCACTGCTTGGAAAATGCATAGCCTAGGCACAGCACAGAACTAGTTATTTGCAAGTCCTCTGTTTTGACCGGCACTTTAAATTTACCTTTTGTCTTATTTAGTGGCACCCCTTTTCAGCAGTCCTTGATGACCTGTGCACTTAGTCTGATGCTTTTGTCAGAAACAGGATGTCCCTGAGAAAAAACAGGATTTACTTTCTTTGTGAAGAAAGTTAGGCTTTTGTTTCAATTACAGATTTACCACATCTTGTATTGACAAACAGACCACATAAGCTTTACTTCTCCATTTAGCCAAATTTTAGAATTACCAAAACTAGATGCATCAATACATTAGAACTTACAAAATATGGTTTAATCATTACATCATCTTTCTCTGAAAGTAGCATGAATTTCATTGTTTGGAATTTTACGACTCTTTCTAAATAGAATAGGCCTTTTTACCTGTGACCACAAGGGTTTGTTTGGGGGTGTAGTCTAGGATAGGTTTAAATCTCTCTAGAATGTAATTTCCAATCAAGAAATCATTACTTGCTCTGCATGTAACATGCACCGGATGTTTAACCACCATTTTACCAAATTTCAATTTCAACCAAACTTTAGTTAAGGTCTTCTGAGCTTCCTCTCCATAAACTACAATCTGTAAACTGTCAGAAAGGGGGTTCAGCTTCTTTGAATCACCTAGGGCGTGTGATCGCAAATTCTCTCACTGTAAGTATTACCTGAGCAACCACTCCCGTCGTCACGGGGCAAAAACCACACCACTGGGTTTTGTCTTAACGTCGCTTTATTTGATCAAATATCTCACACATGCATGTGGGACTTCTACAAAGGAGATAGTCATTGATTAAAGTTTACAGCAGCTTTTATAAGCTAGATTTTGCACTTCTTATCTTGAAAAATACCAGCATTTCAGTATGAGCCAATCATAAAACAGCATAACAAGTTTTCAGCAATGTAACAGAAAAAAAGAAAAACATATTAATTTGTATGAGGTACTTTTCCACTGCAATTCATTTCTTTCCATTACTGCTTGATACATATGCCTGGTCAAGCTGACCTGAGAGAGACAATGAGTTTCACTCACACCATAGCATACAGCTTATCTTCAATGCCACTACATGCTGTTATTATTATATTTTGCCCAGGCATGCTCCTATCTCTATATTTTTGTCCAAGCCTGTTAGTCAGGCTTGGTATAACCAGTTCTGCTCAGTTTTATCTATCTTTCTGTTTTTACAAATGTACTTCAAGTAACCTCAGTACAAATTCTATAACCCTTAAAAGAACAAAACATGAACTCAGAAATGTCTACTACATTCATTATTACTTTGTTACAGCATGGCTTTTAACAAGCATAGCTTCAAGGCATTTAATAGCAAATATAGCATTAGGATATATAAAATTCCTCACACTCTCCCCCTTTTGATACTATGTATCAACTAACCGATCCTTTTTACTTTTCTCGCTTTATATTTTGGTCACAATCTGGCTCATTTTGTAATGGAAAACACCCCTCAGTTTAATGGGGTCTTTTGTTCGGAGTTGTAGCAAGGGGCAGGTGGGTGGCATCCCGTATTTCATTATGTTGCACAGGCATTGTAGGGAGAAGTTTGATTAGGACAGTCAGTAGCCAGAGTGCCAATATGACCACTTACAAGTACTGTCACCCAATGGAGAAGAGTAGCACCCCAGTCACCAACTACGCTTGTAAGCCATGACCATGGGTCCATATTTATGTGTAGTAGTTTAGAAAAAATGCAAGGCTGGAATTTGTGCATATCTCAGCCACAGCCTCATTTTATGCTTTTAGCTATTTTTTTTTCTCATTGTATAGAATTTTACAATTAACCCTTTAAAGTCTTACACATACATATTAAGTGACATAGTGGTATTTTCCACTTGCAGCCTTTTGCTACTAGATATACTAATTTACATGTTGGCATCATTTAGTCATTTACTAACCATTTTTACCTTTTACTAGCCCTTTAGCAATTTACACTAGCCATTTTACACCTTTTTATTTCCTCAGTTTTATGGTTAGCCAACTACACATTGTTGATAAAAGTTTGGTCACTGATTACTAAAACCTTGGCCACTGACCACTGTTAATAATTTTCACCCTGAAGATAGGAGGCCCCTGAGGGACTCGAACATTCACAAAAATTGAACATAAATGTAAAGATATTAGTTAATAACTGAAGGTTACAAAAAAAAAACTAAACATTTCTACTTTTAGACTGTTAGACTAGGTGACTAGGTATATGATTTAAAACTGGTTGCCAGCATACAGATAGTCAAGGCATTTATAAAAAGCATCCTGTTTTGAGTTGGCACAGGGGTGGTTACAGACAGAACACAAATCGTGAGTTTGTAAAACATAATACAGAATTGAGGGATGTCAACACCACAATTGAAATATGTGAAAAAGCTAACATGTGACACCACATATAACACAATATAACATAACAATTTTGTTGATGAAAAGAGTTCATGGAATTCACTTTGAGAGTGAATAAGGTAGATGCTACCTTGTGTTGAGGTGTGGCACACCCTGGGAGCTTGATTGAAGAATCTGTTGATAATGTCTCTTGACAGATAAGTCCTTATAAAACATAACAGTCCATGAAATTAACAGTTCATAAGTTCATATAAGTATTCACAGGTTGATGTAGTTACAGTACAGATGAAATGTCATTTGCAGAATGGTGGTAACCCCACAAGGCATATGGGGCAATGCAGACAGTAATTTAAAACAAAACACCAGCATAGTAGAAAAGTCAGTGTTCATTTTGTGGCTAGCTGCTGGATGGCTGAGTAGTAGACACACTGGCCAGGGGTGCATTGAGTCCTTTTAATGGAATAGCCACACACAAACACACTGGCATGGCATTTGTTTTGTCGTAGTTGATTACACCCCGGCATAAAGATTAACAGTCCATAAAAAGGTAACAATTGACAATAAACCATTAAGAACACAGTCCATAACAGAGCAATAGGGTTGTAGAAAGTACCAGCCATGTTTGGAACAAGCAGCAGTGAAGAAAATGGATGTATTGCTTGAAGGTCAATTGAAGCAGAATCTTCTCGTTGGAGTTGGGGAGTGCCCCTTCCCCAGACTTAACTTCATAGTAAGCAGAAACAATAAGCTTGATTGCAGAGTCTGAACTGACTGGACCTTCTTCAGTTGATTTAAAGTTCTACAAATAGGTGTAATTTTGCTGAAAACATTACACTTGCAGAGGTAAATAATAACGGATTCATGCAATAGTCCTTATTAGGAACCAGTCAGGCACAAAGATGGTGATAACATCAAAACTGTGGCAGTTGTTTTTCTATTTTTTAAGGAAAAGATGAAGGTCTTGGCAACTTAGATGAAAAGTATTACTTCTGTTGAACGTGGAGATCTTATGTGTGCCACACCTTGAAACCTGCAAACTTGCAAAGTGTGTTAGACACTGAATTAAAAACACATAAATAACAATCTTTTAAACCATTAACTTCTTGTTTTGTAAAGAGTGGTGTGACAGAGCCTAAATTCTGGCAATTAGAAAGAGAAAAATAAAATTGGACATTAACCGCACACCTGGGGTGCAGGCCAAGTTCAATTATACCATTTGACCATCTGTAAATCATGACAGTGTTATGGTTACCTCCTGCTTTTAAATTACAGAAGCAGTTATGACAGTGATGAACATTATTTCCTGTCTGTTGCAAGCAGGCCTGACTGAGACCTGAGTTATAAAATCTTGTAATGTTACAATACATAGATACATAGATACATAGACAGTGTCAGCAGATAAGGGCCTATGGCCCACCCAGTCTGCCATTTGAGCTTGTAAGTTCAGTTTGTTTTCCTAGAAGTCTGTTTTCCCTTACCCCTGACCTCTAGAATTCCTTTATGTCCATTCCATGCATTCTTAAATCCCGTGATTGTTTCAGCCCCCACCACTTCCTCTGGCAGGGTGTTCCACTTGTCCACCACCTGTTCTGTGAAGAAATTCTTTCTCATGTTTCCTCTGAATCGTCCTCCCTCCAACTTCATCCCATGCCCTCTAGTCCTGGAACATCTTTTTCGCTTAAAAATAGTGTTTTCCTGCACTCTGTTTCTCCCTGTAAGATACTTGTATGTCTCTTATTATATCCTCTCTCTCCCTCCTCTCCTCCAGGGAGTACATGTTCAGTTCCTTCAACTTGTCTTCATAGGACTTGTGATGCAATCCATTTCTGCACCATTCTCACCCCTTGTACTCCCTTTAGACCCATTACCCCTCTTCTTCTCAGTAAAGACTGAGCAAAAATACCTGTTCAATATGTCAGCTTTACTGTTGTCATTCTCCACGCGACTCCCATCCTCCCCCTTTAGTCTCACTATCCCTTCCTTTGTCTTTTTTTTTACTTATGTACCTGTAAAAGGTTTTGTCCCCTTTAACCACTGATTTTGCAATGTTTTCTTCTGTCTGAGCTTTGGCTTCCCTTACTGACTTCCCTGCCTCCCTTTGTTTCTCCTGGTACTTCTCCCTATCCCCTTCTGCCTGTGTCTTTTTGTATTGCCTGAATGCTATCTTTTTGCCTTTCACTTTTTTTTTTTTTTTGTTCTTTGGAAAACCATAATGGTCTCCTCTTCCTTTTCCTCTTGCTAACCTGCTTAATGCAGTTACATCGCTCAAACATATTGTTCATAACAATATGCCTTTTACACAATGCAATTAGTGGACAAATACATATGTTGTTGGCCTATGCCAATTTAATAACAGTGCCTATTGCACCTGTGACAAGTGAAAAGGTCTACCTTTTTACCCTGTATAGTGAAATACTCCAAAGTACTGAGTGGGGTAAGCTTGAAGCATAGGTTTGGAGTACAATCTAAATTTTGCATATTATAATTGTTAAAATTTAAAATGACAAAACCTGCATAGAGTACACTCATTCTTCAGGGTACCTGTGAGCAATAAGACAAACAGAGCATTAATTTTACTTTTGGTTTTGCTTGGAACACATTGTAGGGGTGGGTCAGCAATGCTGGTCCCAGTATTTAGGTTAGGTTATGAGCATTAAAAACGTTATACATGTGGAACACTTTTCTGAATACACACATGATACAGTGTAGCAAGATGTATATCAAAACATTATAACATAAACATGAAACATAAGCATGTTTGTAATAGAACAATTTCAGTATTGAGCATAATGCATAATGCATAAAATACATTTTAAACAACACATATAGACTGTAAACTTAGTTTAGAGTCCAGAAATGTTAGAGTACTGTGAATTTACTGGTTGGAAAAAATGCATTCATTGCTGTAAGGCAATGACAAAAGTTGTTTTGCATTTGTTTTAACAGGATAAGAAAGCTGAAAAGACAATCAAAAGTATGAATATGTGTGGACATACATACACAACTTCACCCTCCAGCGTAACTGATTACTTGCTGAGGGCAGAAACCCTTGTACCAATAATAGGTGTGAGATTTAACTGTTTGCACTAGAAAAAACAGAAGGGCTTGAGCTGGGTTATGCTGTTAAAATACCTTGGGTTTTTTTTAAACCTGTAAATAAGAAACAATTATTGGCAAATATACATTTTCTTTATTTACCCCTTTTGGGGACCAGTGATGTATCTTGCAACCTTTGTGGGTACTACACTGGAAGGGATAGAGGAAAGGTAGCTTACCCCCTTCCCCCAAACTCCTACTGGTGGAAGAGACAACTCGAAGTGAAAGAGACAGCTCGAATACTGTAGCAATAAAAAGGTTAGCTGTGGATGGTGACATGATCCCCACCTACTACACTTTAAATTATAACAAGATAATATTACAATTAGTTTAGTAAGTTTCATACCTTACTATAAAGATGGAGAACTCTTTTTCTCTAGAAGAAGAGAGAAACACAGACAAACAACAAAAACAAACACACACCAGTTTAAAAATAAAACAAGATTATTTCCATAGGATAAAGAAGCCAAGCGTCCCTGGGTTCCCTTATCCTAAGCATGACAAAATGTCAGCTGAGTTTATAAAAATCCATATTGATGGTAATACCGGACGACGTATCTCTTAGATGCATTTCAAAAGACAAAAAATGATTACAATATGGTCACACATAAAAACAAAAGCCATTGTTTTTAACTGTAGATGGTAAACTCTCAAAACAGCTGTAATAGTCCTTTTTTTCAAAATCGTACTATATATATATATATAAAATATGGGAGATGATGAATAATCCTCCCTTCCAGCTGGAGTATTGCCTGTGTTGGCTGCAAAGTCAGAAGCAGTGAGATAAGAAGAAAAGTTTGTTCCTCTTCACTTAGAATACTAGTTTTGCAATAAAAGTCAAATTTCATGGTTCACTCTTGGTGTGCTTTCATGAAAACATACATTTTGTGTGAAAAGTTGTGCTTTAGGTATGGAATACACATCAAGTTTGAACTGGTAGTAACATAAAATGTTGAAACACAAGAAGGTCAAATAACGTGCAAAAGGTCACAGTGTGCATGCAAGGGTCATTCAAACCCAGTTATTTATTTTTTTGTGTCCTTGAACACTACTGATATTAAATATCTTTACAATAAACTGCTGGCCAAGACAGTACACACACACACATACACAAAAGAAATACTTAACACAAAATAAGACATTGTTTCACACCAATTTGCTTGAGGTAATGCCCATAGTTTCATTAGAAAACTGTACGTGTTTTAGATATATGTGCTGCCTCCCCCTGTCTTGTAACACTGACAATTTTTAAATCAACACATTTATACATATCACCATGCCAAATCTTTCCAGAACAAAACACTTTTTAAACACATTCTAACTCCTTTCAACACCTTTAAAACACAACACAACGTACCATCTGTAAGTGAACACATCTTGTATAACATGGTTACACCTTTTGGCGCATAGCCAAAATATGGCACCCTGCCATTTTGCAAAAAGTTTCTGGTTATAACTAGAAGTATGATAAAGCCATTTATAGCTGTTAACACATTACATTTTCACCTAGCAGTGGCTTGGCACGTTGTTTGCAAACTACAAATCTTTCTGCATATTCGATCTATATGCGTCATAACTCTTCACCATCAACACTACCTGCTCCAATCCAGCAACTACAAACAAAGTTCTTCACTGACCCTATCTAGGCAGCACAAATGTTCCATTAAAAATAAAGCCAATTAAAACAGTCAGCTATGAGGCAAGAAAGCTTCTTTTTTTTTTTTACTGCAACATGTTGTGCACTGAAGGCAGTCAATCCTATCTCGCAACCTTGACAACAGAACATAATTACAGAACACAGATATAAGCTAGAAAATATGCACGAGAAAGGCAGACATTACCTTGTTTAGTATATGTATTACAGAAATAAAACAGACAGACATAAAACAACTTTGAATAAAAATTCAGACTTACCCGGTGCCAAGGTATTTTCTTCTTCTTTTCCGATACACAAGTCTGAGTAAGAAAACTGACTGCAGGACCTTCATGATAATTTCAAACACTGCAGCTATTAACCCTTTCAAAGGTTTTCTTTTGGCCATTTTAGTAACCTGCCAAACCAAGTCTTTTTCCAGAGCTCTGGTTTGCAGTTTAAAAACAAAACAAAAAAATCTCTAACAGTACTAGGTTGAGATCCATCTGGTAGAGGTCCCCAGTACTTGGGTTTGGGATCAAATGTTTTAGCCTCTGTAGGAGGCAAGGGAACTTGAAATTGATACAGAAAAACTTGAAACTACACAGATAGGCAACATGGGGGGGGAGGATTTTCAAATCATCCCGTCTGTAGTCACCTACTGTGCGTACATCCAGAGTAGTTTATTTTTCTTTCTCTAGATGTTGCTTATCTAACATTACTTAATCAGCCGCTGCTTTTCTCCTAAAAGCAGCCTGAACTGTAAAAGCCATCATTGGCTCTAACAGTATATACTTGCAGCAAGCACAAATTACAAGTACAAAGGGCAGTGCAGTTGCTCTTGTAATTTGTTTGGTCAAACTTTGTCAAACATACATTTTGCGGTCCAGATAATACTAACTCTGGACCCAGCTATTTTTTTCCTTGTTTCCCATATTATCTAGGCCTGTCCTTTATAGTAGACACTCGCTCCAAGGTATTCTTGTATCTTACAGTGATGATGAGTGTCGCCGCCCCTAGGCGTCACGTCCTGATGGGGTTCCACAAAATGTCCTTCTTTTGTCCAAGGGAAACAACCCAATCATGAGGTGACACGGATCAAGAACTCATCCTGCCGACTACGCCAAACTGTGATCCAAATTCTCTCACCGTAAGTATTACCTGAGCAACCACTCCCGTCGTCACGGGGCCAAAACCACACCACTGGGTTTTGTCTTAACGTCGCTTTATTTGATCAAATATCTCACACATGCATGTGGGACTTCTACAAAGGAGATAGTCATTGATTAAAGTTTACAGCAGCTTTTATAAGCTAGATTTTGCACTTCTTATCTTGAAAAATACCAGCATTTCAGTATGAGCCAATCATAAAACAGCATAACAAGTTTTCAGCAATGTAACAGAAAAAAGAAAAACATATTAATTTGTATGAGGTACTTTTCCACTGCAATTCATTTCTTTCCCATTACTGCTTGATACATATGCCTGGTCAAGCTGACCTGAGAGAGACAATGAGTTTCACTCACACCATAGCACCGTATAGCTTATCTTCAATGCTACTCACGTGCTGTTATTATTATATTTTGCCCAAGCATGCTCCTATCTCTATATTTTGTCCAAGCCTTAGTCAGGCTGGTACAACCAGTTCTGCTCAGTTTTATCTATCTTTCTGTTTTTTACAAATGTACTTCAAGTAACCTCAGTACAAATTCTATAACCCTTAAAAGAACAAAACATGAACTCAGAAATGTCTACTACATTCATTATTACTTTGTTACAGCATGGCTTTTAAAGCAAGCATAGCTTCAAGGCATTTAATAGCAAATATAGCTTTAGGATATATAAAAATTCCCTCACAGGCGTCATTCAGTTTGTCACAGAAGTTTTTGAACATTAAGGTCATGTGTACCTGAGAGTCCACCAAAGCTTCTTGATTTAGATTGTTTTTAATGCTTATGTCAAAATAAAATATTTCTGCTTTTCTCTTAGGGACTAAGTTACCTATGCAGAAGTTGTCTGTCTTTCCTGGCAACATAGCAGTTTTGTTATGACATCTTATACTGTGGTTGGAATGCACTCTGGATACCTTTTAAGAAATGCTAAGCACAGAGATTGCATTTCCAATTTCACTTGGCATTTCATTTTTAAATCTCATTCCAATCTCAGTTTATTTTACAATGTTAGCAATATGGTGGACAGGATCTGCAAGTCTTAGGAGTGCACAGGAGAGAAGCAGAACATGCATTGTTATAATGGAGTGAAAAGTCTAGGAGCCATTTTTTAAAATCTTCCTCTTTAATCTTTTCCTCTCTTTCTGCAACACTATGCCTAATAGTTTCTAGACTTGGAAAACTATGTATAAACCTGTTTTGAAGTACATTATAATGTTGCTGATCACAGTCAGAATAGTGGCACCCCCGTGGTCAGTTTTGTATTTACCATTCTTACCTTCATACCTTCCACCTTTGTTCCTCCCCTTTCAGGAGAAACTCCAATATTGGCCTTGCAGTGAGTTTGAGTAAGGTTGCTGAGCCACAGCTAGGTCTAGCATGGGTTTTGACTGTTTTTCCTATTTAGACATACAGTGCTTGCTGCAGAAAAGTTTAACGGTAATGCAGTGTTTCTCGGCACTGGCGGTACGCCGAGTGGTGTACCGAGAGGTACCGTGGAATACCTCATTACCCGGTATGCGGTAATGCAGTACTGCGGTACTGCCTTAAGTGCTTAATTAATCAAATTCCCTTCATAATCTGCTTTAATGCTAAATAGCGCTCTCTGCGGTCACTTGCTTCTGAGTAGGTTGTAATCAGCCAGCAGGTGTCCCCACACTCCACAGTCCAGCATATGCATGTTAAAGCGGACAGGAATTCGTTGTTGCATTTTTTTGTATAACCTAACCATGTGTACTGTATATTATTAATAAAGTTTAAGAGTAAAAAGATTTAGTTTTGTGTATTTTATTCATGTTTTTGCATATTCTGTCTTACAAGTGCTGTTATGATTGTCCATGTTCTAAAAAGGCATAACAGAGTCTGAATGGAAGTTTTTTTTGCTTGGCGAGCGTGTCCCCCATATGTTCACATGATGCTGTTGCTTGTTTTACTGTAATACTGTTACAGATTTAATCAGCGTAAGACATTAATTTATATTTGATAAAACATCACAGTTTTTGTTACACTACTAAATGATGTGAGTAAACGGATTTAGTAATGACACATAACGAGAAGATCACAAAAACTAAGCTGGATACGAATATCTGCTGGTATTTCGAGTAATCTCCCGATGGCTATATGCTACAAATGGCAATGCAGATTTTAACTGGAATTAATTTAATTGTAATAGGGTTGAATTGCAGATGTTTTCCCACCTCCCACATCCCAACCCTCAATTGGGTTTAGCACCTTCAGTATTTATCTTTCATCATGGTCAGAAATAAACTTTACCTGCCATCATCCTTACTGTCCATTCCTTTTTTTCTAACTTGTTTTACCTTACAGAAAGAAAAAAAAATGAACTGCCTTTCATCTGACTCTCTTATGGCACTCCTGCTCCCATGTAGTGCAAATCAGTAAGCCCGGGTGTATAGCCCCTCCCCCCTTCTGACCTTTGTATACAGTAGGTATATTTTATGTGGTCATTTGGTGATCAGCAGGATTCTCCATCCCCCAACACACAAACACTCTCAGAATTATTCCTGGCTAGTAATTAAGAAAAAAGGCCATCGTCTAAGAAAAATGCCCTCATCTGCAAAGTTTGATATGTCCTGTTTATATTTGTTTGCTTTTTTGCAACTTTTTAAAATGACAACATTCATGCAATAGTTTTTTTTTTTTTACCGTAGAGGAGTGGAGTGCACAATTCTCCCATTGGCCACTGTAACTCGTAAATAATTTAACTGTACTTTTATTGTTTTTGGTTTTTCTGCATTCTAATAAAAAAGTCCATACATCATACATTGCTCAGCACAGCAAACGGTGGTACAACTGACAATTTGCATTACATAACTAGCCTCTGTAATGGTGAGGTTTCTGCATGAGTATTTATTTATTGGAGGAACAGCACTGTGCAGTGGCAAAAAACAACAACAACAACACACTAACGAAAAGAGAGATTAAAAAATGGATTACTCAGGATGGGCATGTCCATTTTGCTGACCAGGACGATACCACAATCAGTGCAATTATGAGTTAAAATGATGGTGCCATCTCCGATTCAAGAACATCTTTTAATCAATGAGCAGCTACTACATGTTTACAGCATATGTACAGCAGAAGCAAAAAAAAACTTAAAAAACACACTAACTCAATCAGCAAATAGTTAAACAGGTCACATCATTGCATCACTGCCATGGCACCACGATGTATCATCATGCAATACAGTAACTCCAGCCGCCAATATGGTTACAAGTGTCTCTTTTTCCAATTAGGCAGTGTTACTGCTGATATTTGAAATTATAGAAGATGTCTAATTGATTTATAAAGTAATATGTCATTTACCTGTAGTGAAATCTAACGAAAATTTTGTACAAACATTTTTTTTGAAGTTGTGTGATCATCACCCCCCCCCCGCCAAAGAGCCAGTAACAAAATGAAATAAGTTTCAGAAATGTTTTGATTTTGATAAAGGTACATAAAGTATTTTGTTAGATTTAGTTGTAGGCAAACACATTCTAACTTTATAAATTAAGTAGACATCTTCTATCATTTTAAATATAAGTAGTAACACTCCCTGACTGGAAAGAGAGAGGCATTTGTAACCACATTGACTCTTCTTTCAGATACAGAAGATGCCCACATTTTCTACCTGTATCTTTGACACTACAAAATGCTGACACTTGTGGTGTAACCCATTGGTATCCCAATCCCAGAGGAAGAGAGACTGTGTTTGCTTCACCCAAACACTATGGGACAAATACACTGTGCAGTGATTATACTGTATGGAAGGGAGAGAGGGTGACAGGCTAAGAGAAAGATGCTGCATGAACCTCCATCCCCTCTTGTACAGTGGCAAAAAAACAAACAACCAACCAACAGCACACTAACGAAAAAAGATAAAAAATGGATTACTCATGATGGACATGTCCGTTTTGCTGACCACCACAGAAAAGCAATACAGGTACTGTCATTATTAGGTTTGCAGGATAATCTGAAATAAGTAAATCAGAAAAAATACAGCATCCGGTATTCTGCAGACATCAAAGCAGCTCACATCTCAGTACTGATTCCACTTCCTGCTTCAAGCCACTATCATGCTTGCCTTTGGAAATTGCACAGTTAATCACACCTGTAAATCACATTTATCATCATTATAAAGAGGTCCCCTCTGAGCATGCTCAGTATTCATTTGTCATGGGATAGTGTTTTCAATACTGCATCCAATCTTTTCAATGTTTACAAACATTATTTGTAATAATGCAAGCTGTTCCTGGCAAGCACTGTCTACTGAATAAAATTTGTCATATTTGCACCTGCACAACAAGTGCACTGTTGTCTATTTTCCAAACCTGTTAAATGTTTGCAGGCTTTGCAGTGTTAACAGTCCTCTCGAGCTTCTTAATTTAGAGTCAAACCAGGGAATTAAGATCACATTTTGATTTGTGATACTAAGCCTGCCCTCTCCCAAAAAAAATGCAGTCATTTGATATGGTTTGAGTCTTCTGCAAACCATGGTACCTCTACATTTCTAATGGGTCTTTCTGTATGATATTCCAATTCAGATTTAGAGTAAATGGTTCCACATTTCTAACATTAACCCTACCTGATGCAAAAACATTTATAAAGCACCTGACCATAGGGAAAACTTTAAATGTTGTAATATTTAGACTCCTTTCAGCTTCTAGTTCATTGATCTTCAGTACTTCCTGCACCCACCTTTTTTTTTTATCAATTTGCACATTTACATAAAAACAGGATCCAAGTCATTTAGATTTTGTCAGTTGCAGGTCATAATTATAAAATTGCGACATCATGGACTGTTACTGTGATGGCCTTGCTGTGTTGCATTATGCCTATTCCTTCCCTGCCCAGTGGTACTGTACGTCATCAAGTCAGACCAGTACTTTAGAAAAAACAGGTATCTCGTACTGTGTACTGCATCAGTGCTACTACCTGCATAACTGATCACAGCTTGTCTGGAGAACCTCTATAGGAACATAGTATATTAAAAAAGGCAGGGAGCAATGGTGTCTTGAGATTTGCTATCATTAATCAAGAAGATACTATTCTTTTCACTGGCCGGCTGTTCTTTGCTATAAGCAAACACCAATGTCATAAGTTTGACATGCAGTCATTAAATGTCATTGTTTTCTGCCCCACTCCTATCTCTGCAGAAAAGGAAGACCATTAGCCTATGAGGGCACTTACTGATCATACCTCCCAGTTAATTGGCCTGTGACCTCTAAAGTGGTTTACCTATTCTCAGATGCTCATCAGAGAGAGAAGGGTGCTGGCTGGAGAAGGAATGGGTTTCATCCTCTGCCTCTAACACCTGTACTAATCATGAAATGAAATCATATCCCCCATTTATTCAATGCCTCCATGCCCATTGCCCTCCTGCTGCTTCTGTCCTATATTAGTTAGAATTTGACCTTGCCTCCTTTCCTCTTCTAGTGCTAGCCATTGCAATATTGTTGTATATATGAGCTATTGTCCCTCCAGTAGCCATTACATTGTAGTCATATTGTGTATATATATGTATGAATTGTTGTCATTACACTGTTGCCATCCAGTAGCTTTCCACCACCACACGGTGTTTGTACATACCATCATTGTTTTCTAGTTTCAACTGTTTGAACCGGTTGCTCCCCTGTTTCACCCTGGCCATGCTTGGAAGTGAGCTTCTGCTCAGCACACCTTTCCCAGTTACTAAATAAATAAATACCCCACACAACAATACAAATCACCCTGAAAAAACAGAATAGGTATTCCTCTTCTACCCCTCAGATATCATCATACCCTCATAGATACTACTGCAAATCACCCTGAAAAATTCAGTATTGGGTCCCATCCCCTTTCCATTCAATATTCATACACCCTGATACCACAAGTAATCACTCTATAAAATGCAATATGGATTTCTAACTCACTTCATCTATTACTTTGGTACACCCAATACTAGTACAATTTACAGTAATCTGATCTGCACTGGTAAGGCTGCAACTGTGTGTGGGTGGGCCTGGAGATATTTCTAACCACTGAGTCATTAATATGAGAAATGCAACCACAAACTGAAAGAGAGTGGATCGATATTAATGTCTGAATCTGCACAAATATGTCTTTATTCTATGTCAAATATAAAAGAAAAAAACATAAAGGAAAACAACATAAGGGTTTAGGATTTCTGAAAACTACATGGACGGAGTATTGAGGACAAAAATAGTTCAATCTGGTCTCATCCACCACCGATTTAGGAGTTTAAGTGCATAGCATGCTTAATAAATAAACTGGTTAACATCACATTAGTTTGATTCACATTAAAACAGAAATATCATGCGGAGGGTGCAAGGTGATGAGTGTGTGTGTGTGTGTGTGTGTATAGGGGTGGGTGTCTGTATGGGGGGGCAGAAAACTACAAGGATGATACCACTATCAATACAGTTATGAATTAAAATGATGGTGCCATCTCCGATTCAAGCACATATTTTAATCAATTAGCAACTAATTGTTTACTGCATATGTCCAGCAGAAGCAAAAAAACCCATAAAAAGCACACTAACTCAATCGGCAAATAGTCAAACAGGTCACATCACTGCTACTCATAGGGAGGTGCTGTTTTAATTGATTTCCTGTCCTTTTTAATTATGTGTTGTCATGGCATCATGATGTATCTTCATGCAATACAATAACTCCAGCCATCAACATGGTTACAAGTGTCTCTTTTTCCAGTCAGGCAGTGTCACTGCTGATATTTAAAATTATAGAACAAGTCTAATTGATTTATAAAGTAACATTTAATTTACCTGTAACAAAATCTAACAAAATATTTTGTACAAGCTTTTTTTGAAGTTGTGTGATCATCATCCCCCCCAAAGAGCCAGTTACAAAATGAAATATATTTCAGAAATGGTTTGATTTTGATAAAGGTACATATAGTATTTTGTTAGATTTAGTTATAGGCAAACACATTATAACTTAATTAAGTAGACATCTTCTATCATTTTAAATATAAGTAGTAACACTCCCTGACTGGAGATTTGTAACCACGTTGACTCATCTTTCAAATACAGAAGATGCCCACATTTTCTACTGTACCTGCATCTTTGATTCTACAAAATGCTGGCACTTGTGGTGTAACCCATTGGTATCCCAGTCCCAGAGGAAGAGCGACCATGTTTGCTTCAGCCAAAACACCATGGGACAAAAACACTGTGCAGTGAACATATGGAAGGGAGAAAGGGTGAGAGGCTAAGAGAAAGATGCTGCATGAACCCCCACCCCCTCTGGAACCCATGCCCTTAGTTTTTAAAATTATTCCCTGGTGGCTAGTGGTCCCTCCCCCCTTCCAAACCCATAGTTTTAAAAATTAATTATTAAAATGAGAAAATTTGCAACATTTCATGATTTTCAATTTCACATTCCATACTGCACTGTGTTCACTGCATGACCAAAGCATCTGATAGCACCAAAATATGCCATGTGAGACCAAATACAGTTTCCCTGATTTTATGATCAGCTCACACTTTGACAAGCTACCGTGCGTCCTGCTGATCGTGACACAGCAGGAGTTGCTAGAAGTAGTCTGCCCTCATAAGAGTGAGCCACCAGACACATTGTGAAAGGTGGACCCAGTTTCATATTGCTCTCCTAAATGCACAAAGTAAGCAAAATAGAATCTAGTCTATCCTGAGTATTGTTTGCTTCTGTGTGGTCTGGAAATCAATCTACAGAGAACCCACAGGCTTTTTCTCCTGCATGTGCCAATATTCAACCCTATAATCAGCAGTTTACTTAAAAACAATAAAGATAGAAACATAAAAAAATATATATATTCAATTGCATTTCCACAAAACCTGGTTTAGTTTTACAAGTTACCAATAATGAGCAGCAGCAGTGAAAGTGAATGGGAGAAATTAGAATTATTTTAAGATTCACTCACGCTCCTCAAGTACTAAGCCATGTTAAGATGTGAAGAAAATTACTAAGTTTAATATTATAATCAGTGAGCAGGGGATGGCTTAAAATGAGTATTGCAGATTGGATCTATTGGTGTCACTGTGATACAAAACAGAACATATAAAGCAGCAAATGGACCTCAGTTAGAAAAAAGATAACAGCTTAATTTGCAGCAGTACACTCCAGTGAGGGAGGAGTTCAAACCAGCTGTTTGGTTTCCACGGAACTGTATTCATCATTGTTAAGTAGATTTGTTTCAGTACTGTATGTGTTGCATACTGTTCATTAGGATCTTGTTCATGAATTGTCATTGGTGTGGAGTAGCCCTGTCCCAGTCCCCAACAATTGTTTTTTAAGTTGTAGGAGACATGGTGCACATGTGCCAAACTAAGACAGAAATCCTACTGCATCATCTCCAGCCATTACTTGATCCTTTACAGGGTGACTATAATTTGTACCACTTTGACCTGAATCTAAAAATTGTTTATATGTGTCAATCACTTGCTTGGTTTGTTCCATGGAGGTTAACACTTACTGTATGTTTACCCCCCTAAGCCAGTTGCTAACAATCTAAATATCAAGATTTGGTTCCAAGCCACCGACACCTAGAGATATATAATTCAATGGTTAGAAAAGTACTGTATGTCTCATCTTATGTTGCCAACAAAATTTGTTGTGCATTCCCTCTGTAGACCACAAGCATTAAAACAACAGTATGAGTGTTACTGGCCCGGTCATTGCAGTCAAGCATTTTAATGAGGTGCTTGCCAGCTGATCTAGCACATTATTCTCTCATGCATTGCTGTTATTAAATTATTACCTACACCGATGAGACTATAGTATGGATGTGGGGCGTGCTTATTACATTATGTGTGGAGATGAATTGATTTCATTGGGGTGGGTGTGGGGATTGATCTCATAATGTTTGCTTGTATTTTACCACATCAAATCCCCACCATCTGAGACTGCTAAAAATGGAACTAACAATGGGTTTCACCTATCTTTGTTGAAAAAGTTTTAACGTTTTTTTTTGGGGGGGAGGGGTAAAGTTAAATGCTAAACTTCTTTTTGGAATAAATTGTGCTGACCTACTCTAGTGAAATTGCTAATACAGTCATTTATGTGGAGCTTTATTCCTGAAGTTTGCTTGTTTTAATAACAAAGGTGTCAGTGTCTCTAGCAATACCAAACATTTATCAGTTGATTAATTGCTAATCAGTTGTCATGTCAACCTGGCTGCAGTTAAAACATTAACACAGTAAGAGCTACACCTCTTGCCAAACTTAGTTTGTCATTTATCTTTGATATAAAATCTTTTTCCCCCTCTCATGTGGCTGTAGTCAGTGAACACACATTGCTGAGGAGCGTAAGTAACTCGGCCCAGCAGCAGAGACTGAAATCGAGGATTGCCAGAGCCTGTAAGAGGTAAAGTGTCCTGCACTACAGCCTGACTGTTGTGAGGCACTTCCCACCCACCCAGGGTCAGCGCTCCATATATTGCTGCTGGCAGGTCACGTGTCACCTCACGTGACCTACCCTCCTTTTTACTAAGTGCCCACTTTCCCATTTGCAGGTTATAGGCACCAACCACTAGGGGTCACTGCACTTTCCACTCTAGCTCCTCTGTCCTCTCCTATCCCCCCCTAGCTACTACCTCACAGCTGTCCCACTAGAGGTCACTGCAGTTCCCTTCTACTACCTATTTTCTGCACTCAGCCTATCTCTAAGCAACTGCTAGTATCAAACCTAGTACCCTTCTCTCTAAATTCTACTGACTATCCTCTAAGCCACTGAACCAGGCCAATAACTTCCTCTATTTTTATGCTCTTAACCATACCTCACTCCCTCCTGCCCAGATTTAAAATATTGGCCCTGTCTACACTCTGTCCCTGAGCTGTGTCCAAACCCAGTACCCTTGCAGTCAAGTCAGCTGCTCTACCTCTGTGCCACAGTGCCTACCTACTTTACTACTACTTTCTAAGCCTCTTAATCACTTCCCTACCCAATCTGCCAAAATATAAGTTTACCTCTTCTTCCTGCTGCCTTGCAGGATTTGAACCAACACCCTTGTTTCCAAAGTCACAGTTCCCTTACTCACCTAGAACACCTGCATATTTTACTGCAGGATTTCAGTAACACTAAGAACGCACTAACCTGTGACAGTCAAACTAAAGTATTCTCAAGTGCTTCTACAAACCTGAACCAAACTCCCTGCTGCTACAGCCACCAGTCTAGCTCTCTCCTATTACCCTGATCAAGACTTGAACCTGGTACTCTATGCACTTCAGGCACATACACTACCACCACACCATAGCAGCAACTAGACTCAGAGGTGATCTCTCACTACTATCTCCCCTCTTTCATCCTAGTCCCCCCATTCTTTCCTCACTTCAGCTCCACCAGCCTTCCCAACTATGCACATGCATCCCCTGCTCGCCAGTCTATCTCTTCTCCTCCTCCTCCTCCCTTTGCCTTCCACATACCCTAGTGTCCCTATTAACCCTCAGCCTCACTACTCCAGTGTTCCTACCTACCCTCCTGTCCTCCCCTCCTCCTTTACCACTGCTCCTACCCCTCCCTCCTCCTCCACATCCCATATGTCCTCTCCCACCTCACCCCCTTCCAGACATCACCTGTCCTCCCCTACAGCCCCTTGCGACTTCTGATCACTCAGGCCTTCTCTGCCTGTGCTACCCCTACCCACCCCTTGTGCAACCAAACCCCATTTCATCATTACTATCGCCCCGCGAACTCTCCATCTGCCTCCCTCTGACCAGAGCACTTCTCCTCCTTCTGCTCCTAACGGGAACATACACCCCAACCCAGGCCCTGCCCTCCCATCCACCACTCAGCCCACTGGTCTTGAGTAGCCTCCATGAACATATGCAGCCTGCTGAAGAAATTTGGCCCTACAAGTGCTGGGCCATGGCTCACCAACCAGACATCATAGCCCTGGATTTGAAACCTGGCTGTCAAAATCAACTCCTGACTCATTTGTCTCCCTCCCAGGCTATACCTTATACCAGGAGGACCCGAGTAGGCAAGCGAGGGGAGGCTGTGCAATCTACACCAGGGACACAATACCTGGACATGCACTCCCCACCCCTACCCTCACTAAATGGGCCCAGCCCTTACCTCAGACTCACAGGCCCCTCTAGGAGCCTCTCTATCTCACCACAGCCTACGTTCCCCAAAGACGCTCAGCCCTAATATCTTTAACGGACTACCTAGCCACCCTCCACCATAAGGCAGAACAAGTCCTAGTGGGGGACCTTAATGTAAATTGGCTCAGCACCTCCTCATCCACCACAGAGACTCATTTGCGCCCAGATCTAACACAACTCATCACCCAGCCCACGAGACTTAACCTAAGAGTGGTACCAGCACCCTGCTGGATCTATAACTAACCCGACCCCATAAAATCCAAAACATCCAGGTCCCCAGACTCCCTGGTGACCACTCCCTATCCTATTCACTGGGTAGCCCCAAATCCCAAGCCCAAAGCCCAGACCACCCCTCCATAGGTGCCTCTGCCCTGGTGGGCTGGAAGAACTAAGGCACTCCTCACCCAGATAGACTGGTCCCCAACTGCAGCAGGCAACCAACGTTGATACTGCCCTCATCTTTTCACCCACACCTTCAACATGGCCTGTGATCTCTTTGCACCCTTAACCAAAACCCGGTCCAAAACAGAAACGCACCTGGGTTAGCCGGCCCTCCTACAATTGCGAAACCGGATAACCTCTGGCACCTGCCACTGAAACAGGTCGTCTGTCTGATAGGCAAGCACACAATGCAGCCCAAAATAAATGCTCATGGGCCATCAGGAAAGCCAAGGCAGACCATTACCAGGCCTCTTACCTCCTCCTGGGGCTCAGCCCGGACCTTCTGGGATAATAAGCAACTCAATGGTAAAGCTTGCTCCCCTGCCCCATCCCAGCTCACTAGAAATGGCACAACCTCCACGAGCCTGCCACCATAGCTAACTGGTTCAACACCACTTTCACTGACCTTAGCTCAGTCCTCCCTAGTAATTTCTTTGACCCTCCCCAGCCAAACTCCCCTGTCCTCCAGCACCCCAGCTTCCTCCTGAGAAAGATTTCACCCGGGAAGCCAGACCCATCCTAATCAAAGCTCTCAATGGCAACAATCCAGCAGTGACTCACTGGACCCCAGCATCCTCAGGCTGGTGCTAGATGAAGTCCTTGCACCTCTCACTAGCCTAATTAACCAGTCACTCTGCCTGGGACAATTCCCCACAGCTTGGAAACAGCCATTATCACCTGGTATTCATAAAGGAGGCGACAGGTCATTGACCCAACAACTACCGGCCAATCTCCATCCTCCCTCCCTCTCTAAAGCCCTGGAGAAAGTGGTGGCCATTCAAATCACTGATTATCTGGCTAAGCATAACATCTTATGCCAAAGAGCAACATAGCTTCCATGCGGGTCATGTTTCCAG
Source organism: Neoceratodus forsteri (assembly GCA_016271365.2). NCBI lineage: Eukaryota > Metazoa > Chordata > Ceratodontiformes > Ceratodontidae > Neoceratodus > Neoceratodus forsteri. Next base: position 47,595,838 of record CM057455.1, read on the forward strand.
CACTGCCCTTGACAGATTCTCAACCTCCCACACTCCTCCTTGGATACCAGCTCCCTAGCTGGTGCAGTGATCATTGACCTCTCAAGGCTTTTGACACTGTCTCCCATCCACTGCTGCTGAATCACTCTGCCTCACTGGTCTCTTGGCTGGCCCCTGGCATGGTGTGCTAGCTATCTTGACTTTCGATCCCAGTGTGTCAAGATTAATAGCACACTCTCCGACACCCGTCCCATTCTCTCTGGGGTCCCCCAAGGCTCCATCCTGGGCCCCCTTCTCTTCTCGCTGTATCTGAACACCCTGCCCAGTGCATGCTCTGGCAAAATACTGCTGTATGCAGACAGCTGTCCTTTTGCCACCACAGTAATCCCATCTCCCTACAGGACTCCCTACAGCAGTCTTTCAACAGTGCCGAGGCTTGGTTTGAGGAGGCGCGAGCTACGTCATCAATCTTAGAAAACCAAAACTATGCTCTTTTCACACCCCAAAACAAAATACTACAACCACCCACTCTATATCCTTCCAAGCACCAACCAACCACTGGAACAAGTCTGCTCCTACAAATACCTTAGGGTTACCTTCGATTCAGCCCTCACATTTCACAACCACAGCCGGCCCTTCATGTAAAACCTGCCTTCCACCAAATGCTCTCCGGCTAGCTGTTACATGATCCGTTCTATCGCCTGCAGACTATGGTCTGCCGTATCAGCTGCCGCAACACCACTGCACTCAACAAAATTCACCTAACCCTGAATAAAGCATGCAGATTAATTACTGGTGCCACAGGCTCACACACCTGTCAGCTATATGTCAATGCTAACCTGCTTACCCTGGATGAGCGGCTCCGATGCCAGACCTGTCTCCTCACAAAAAACCCTACTCGGGCTCTCCCCTGGGAATACTTGACATCCATCCACCAGAGCCCTCCCACCATTACACACGATCTTCCTACAAGACCACTCAAAAGGTCCCAGAATGAGAACCAGCCGTGGCGAGGTCCTTCAGCTATAGAGCCCAACCTGGTTTAACTCTCTCCTGCCACCATCACCAATGCATCACCATCTCCACATTCAAAACCGCTTGGAACCACATCTTCTACTCGTAACTGCTCCTGTCTCTGAACATAGCCTCCAGCTCTTTCTCTTGACAATGCCCCCGGCAGCTCTCACCTACCATCCCTCCACCACTTCCCTGCACACCATGCCTAGGTTTAACCTGGCCAGTGCCAGCTGTTTCAATGTTTATCTCCAGAATGCTCACTTGATACCGACTTGTGTAATACCTGTTATCAATTACATGTACCCTGTACCCAATTGTATTTGTCTGACCACTATGTGACGTGGCACCTCTGGTGAATGCCTATTGATTCTTTGCAAATCTTTGATATGTAACCGAAACGCAATGTATGTCTTTATGTGACGAAGTACCTTTGGAAACGAGCCTCTGGCTCAAAGGTTGTAAACTGATTCTTAAATAAATAAATAAATAAATAAATAAAATTTACAAGTATTCACAATTGCCATTTTCACTCTCGCTCCTCAATAGTTGTAACCATCTGACCTGGGAATAGAGCTTTTTTACTGTATATATTACCACTGAATTTGTTTTCTTAATCAGACTAGATTTTACAGAGTCAGACAATAATCTTGCTCACCCAAAGTTACACAGCTTTACTGTAAACACTCCTCATAGAACAATATCAGTATACCTTTTAAAATGCATAGAGTAGTGAATGAAATATTAGCATCCTTGTAGCGCCTTCACAACAGTAGGCATGAAAATAAATCTTCATCTCAGCAACATATGATTATTAAGATTTTCATATGGAATCACTCTGGGCATAGAAATCTAAACTCCAAAACTGCATACAGTGTCATTAAATCTTAATTGCACTTCATTTCCAAACAAAGAAAAACCTTCAAATTCAACAGCCATACTAGAATTGTCACGTGGTGTGTGTGTTTATGCTTCACCAGAGCAACCTACTAGCAGGTGATACATTTCTTAAAATGTCTAATATTTGAAACAGCTTGAAGAACCTGAAAATGTGCGCATAAAATACAGAGGTGTCATTAAAAAAAATGTCAAAAGGGATGATTTATAGACTCGTAATATCAAAGTAAGGTACAAGGCTGATGTCACGGACTTTGGAATTGTAAAAATGATCTCAGTGCAGTATGTATCTGTAGTTACTTGTTTAACCCAGAGAAACTGCTCCCTTGAGCAATGCTTATTTACAAGTACTGTAGGTTCTGGTTTTAGGACAGGTAAGGAGAACCATACGGTACATGAGAAAGCAATATCATGTTTTGAGAATCTGTCTGGCTTCACAGGTTGCTCCTTGAAAAGGTGCAAGACTAGGGACAGAGGCAGTTTATGTTATCATTTTTTTACACATATTTCTTTACCCATTATAGCCCTCCTGAGATTCAGACATCTACTTTTCTATGAGCCTCCCATCGAACAGCCAAGAAGGGAGTAGGGCACAGAAGAGTTAAAGGCCAACATATATTTGCATTAGTAACTGTAATATAGTGTTCTAAAGAACATCTTTATTAAAATTCATCATGTTTCTCCCACATATTTGTGAATGACAAGTGATGTGAGCTGTGTCATAGCAGAACTAGCCTGTTTTCATTAACAATTTCTTAATGGGGGTGGGGTCTTGCAAATTTCACAAAGTACAGACTATAGTGCCTTCTGAAGCATTGGGTCTCCCAGCCATCCACACTACCTCCATCCCCCACTCACTTTCTTTTCATATTGTAATTGAACAACTACCTGCTTTTCCATGCCTTCAATGGAATTAACTGCTTAGCATATGAATGTACTCCGCAGCTGAAAACTAGCCTTCATGCCTTGCCCAAGAGCAGTCTGTAAGTACAGGAGGAGGGGAGAAAGGCAGGAGAAAGGAAGGCAGTGAGTGAATGAATGCGCAGAACAGCAGCTGGAATCTCATTAACTCTGTTCAATCCAGTGAGACTCAGAGCCATTGTTTGAGAGTTGGAAGGGGGTAGGAGACTTGCTGTATGGCTGACTTATAGTGTCTGGTTTCAGCAATCAAATTAAAATATAGTGGTTGAAAGACAAAGTGCAGTGCAAATATATTTGTTTTGTGTTTTGCATTATACGCAGGAGTTTGCAAGATTGACAGTCAAATACGAGATATGGATTTCTGATAACATTTTAGATTCTCAGTTAGAAATATAAAAAACCTTTACTACCATGCGTAGCGTCTAACAAAATCTAATGTTTGAGGTGTTGCCATTGTCTTTTGGGGCAAAGGGACATGATCCTTCGAAGATTTTTTTTTTCTTTTTTTTTCTTGCAGTATTCCCTTGGCACTGCTCTTTATTGGATTAAATATGGGTCTTAATCCGATGTCCCATCACCTTTTGAAAAGTTGTCATGTTTATTCTGCATTATATTACACACAGAACTTCCAATTTGAATGATCTTTTTAATTTCATGCCTTATGACAATGTTTTCATTTATTCGCTGGTTGTCAGGAACAGCTGTCAGCATTAAAAATCTGTATTATGAAAAAAGACAAGTGCTGCCTCAACCCAGTATGTTTTTTCTCAGATTCTGTAGTAGCATCACAATTATGACTCTGAATATACAGTATATGTGTTTTTTTCATTTGTATTGTAGAATAGCGTATCATTTACAATTGACTGCCTTTCACTGAATAATGTTACACATTTCTTCCATCTGAAATGCTAAGTGTGTTCCATATTGCTAGCATATAATTTCTGCCCTCCCATGTGTGAACTTACTATTCCTTTCACCCTAAAGGAGTTTTCTTTTTGTGATCAATGATTTTCTTTTTTCCCAGTGATTTCTCTATGTTTCATCTCAGCTGTGCAACTGCAATTGATTTATGTAAAGTAATCTGGCTTTGCGACATAATTGCCAATATCTTTTGGGGCTATGGGACATGACCCTTCAAAGATTTTGTTTATTGTTCTTTTTTTTACAGTATTCACTAGGCACTATACTGTGTTAGAATAAATATAGACTATAATCTGATGGCCCATCAACTTTTGTAAAGTAGTTTATGTTTACACTGCATTATAATACACATAGAACTGTCCATTTTAATTATTTTTCATTCCATGTCTTATGAAAATGTTGACATTTCCTTGCTGTGGTCGACTCCATGATGTGTATAAAAATGTCAGGAACTTCAACCATCCTTGAAAATCACCATTATACGAGTTATTGGTGACAGGCAATTCATTTTTTTTGTGTATTTTTCTTACTCAAAGTTGTTTTGATTGATCTTAAATACAGTAGGTATAGCTATATCAAGTACTGAGTTGTTTAACTGGTAACAGCATGAAATAATGGGAAAACACATATTTGAAGGGTCATGACCCATAGCCCCAAAAAGACAAGTAACATACTGGGGATCATGGATAGAGATGGGGGCTCAGTAAAACACCAGGTAAAGTTAATTCTATAACTATGGTGAATGGGACAAAGGATGAGGGGTTAAAGTTGGGCAGGTAGAGTGAGCAATCTGGGGGATTACCTGCTCACAGAAGTGTGCCATGGTGCCCACTTCCTATCCCCCATGTCAGCCTGTGCTTCTAACATATGCATTAGCACACACACACTTCGTATATAGAGACATCCCCGATGCTGCACAGTTTAAAAATATGCATTATTTCTACCTACCCCAATCTCCAGTCTCCATTTGTTGCCAAGTGTAAAAAGGTAATTGCAGCCCGAACATGTTTTAGAACATCACTCACCCCCCCGATCTCGAATGTTGCCCTGTTAAAAAAAAGAAGTAGTATATCCCCATCACATATTCTAGAACCAAACCCAGGTGACTGAGTGGCCCCCACCCTAGCATTTGGGTCCGTAAATGGCCAGCGCAGAATGAACTTCCAGTGACACATTACACATTACAGTGGTCCCTCACAGAAAGGTCTGTCTACACCAGCAGTAGAGCTGAGAGGAGGGCTATGCTGGCTGTTTTGTGATGGGGGTAGAAACCAGGAAGGGGGGAGGAATGACACCACATGAAGGAGAGCAGTGAAAGAAGAAGTGCACTCCATCACCTGGGTCGGGAACTAGAATTGCAATTTTATAACTGGACAACATCGTGATTTTGGGGGGGGGGGTCCTTCAGTAACCTGGAATGGGTGACATACAGTACAGTGCTAATTATTTGTAAAAGGGGCAAAATCAGGGAATGGTGTTGGGAGAAGTTCTGAAACATGTAATGGGCTGAAATAAATTTGTTTACACCGTGCAATATTTGAGAATGAAGTGGTGCTTGATAGCAATCTGTATGCAGTAGAGCAGTTTGTTATGCACCTTGATTATCCATTCACAGAATGGAAGTTCAGCTACAGTATATGGGAATTGATATCTACTGTACATATAAGAATGCATCATGTGCATTTTTCATTAGATTTTGTTTTATTATAATGATGTCCTGCACCAATTTAAATTTGATATTTACATGCCTAATCAGTAGACAGTAAAATAAATAATCAGCAAAAGAAAATGAGGTGTAAATAACAGTTCCAGTACATTTGAAAGAACCTTCAATAATGCATTTCATTTTAGTAAGGTCAGACATTAATCAAGAACAATGATTCTATGTAAAAAAAAAACATTAAATCAATAAAGTTATGCATTTTATATGGGAAACCATAACAGAAAATCTGCAGTGCTGTACAGTCATTCACAGTGCTTTGTGTGGTGCAGGAAAACAGCTGAAGTACTGTAAACTATAAAAAAAATGCTCAGAAGGCATGAATGTGGGTATACAGAGAGAGAAATTCTTTCGGATATTGAACAACAGTACAATGTTGAAATTACTGTGAAAGGGTGATGGAGATGTCCAGTACTTTCGTTTTGGTTTACACTATGCCAACAGTCATTGTCTTTTCAAGGCAAGGTGGTGAATGGGAGCTGTCAATTTAATAACACTCACTAAAAATGTTTTTTTTTTGATAATATGCCAATTTTGTACCCTCTCCTGTGGCCGAAAGAATAAATCAATAAGACAGGTGGGCAGTTCTTTGAAAAAGTGGCTGAAGAGGCGAATGGGTGAATACTGTGTTTGAATTTTTCAGTACTGTACCTTATTTCCTAACATATCGGAACAGGAGCTGCTCAGCTTGCAATTAATAATTATCTAAATGCCATCCTTTCAGAGTCCAGCTATTTTAGGGCACAGACTAAAATGCCTTGATTAGAAGCATGCTGGCCCTTCAGCCCACTGGCACATTTTCTTATTTTGAGTGTTGAACATTTTCCTAATTACCAGACTTACAGTCCACCATCTCGTATTACTGTATTTCAAACACAGTATTGCCTGCTCGCCTTTTCAACTGCTTTTTCAAGGATCTGTCCACCTGCGTTTTACAATATTTTGATTCTTTGGCAGTAAACTAATGGGGACAGGTTTTTTTTAGTTGGGGAAGCATCAGGGATCAGGGGCCACTGACCACTTGACAATTGGGGAAATGTTGTTTTTTTTTTAATTGGGGATGGGGGTTGTGTTTTTCTTTTGCAAGTAATCCGGCTGACGTATCAATGTTGGGAAAGTAGTAGAATTATTGTTCAGTAGTTTCTGAGGGTCTGAACTTCCACTTCTTGCTTTTATGCTTGCTTGCAGCCCATATTGTACACTGGCAAAAATGCAAAGAGATCAGGCTTGCACTCTCAGTCTTGCACTTGCCCTCTCCACTGAAAACTACTGTACAGTATGTCTAGTCTATACACAGACAGAGGGCTCACTTACTCTGGGCACCAACCATAACTGTGATCCCTAGTTCCCACATATTGCACAGTAGGCTCTATGTGGTGGTGCGATTATTTTTTACTTCTGCTGTTATATGCTCCTTAACCAGTTAGCAAAACAGTGTACAAAAAATAAATGCAGCAAAAGCATGACAGTAGCTTTCTCAATGTTTTAATGTGGGAAACTGCAAATGGACTGACAACACAGAGTGAGGGGCTCGGTGTGCTGTCTGTTCCTTTGCCAGTTTGCACATTAAAACATGCTTTTGTTGCATTTATTTTGGTGTACAATACTGTACTTCTTTGATAGCTGGTTATGTCATTGTTTTGGCTGCTTTGACAGAGCGCCTGGCATTTTTTTGCAGTTTATTCTACTCTTTATACAGTACTTGGACTTTTTGCAACTGTGGAAGCCACTGCTATTTGACAAAGCTCCCAAAAAATAATAACAGAAATAATGAAGATGCCAGTAAGGGGGGAGGATAGCATGCAGAGGGAGGGAGAGGGAGAGATTATTTCAATGTGCCGAGATGGGAAAAAAGGGAAGATACAAAAGTAAGATTTGCGATCAACAGTGAACAAAGACTGCTTCTCTTGTTACTGTGTTCCCTGATCTACAGTGCTCTAAATACAAATAAAGAAACAATGAAAATGTTAGTTCTAACCATAATTTTTATTTTCTTTCTAAACAAAAAACAATACAAAAGTAATGCAGCTCTAGATCTGGCCATCTCTATTTCACCATTATGGAAAAACACATTGATTGTTTTCTGAATTGCAAACAGACACTGCTGGTAATTTCTTGGGGATAAAATGCATCTCAGGTTTGGCTCACAGAATTGCAGTGATGGCTCATGTAGCCATCCTGTGGATAATTGAGGAAATGCATTTTAACATCTGTGATAATCAGGCATGCAACACCACGGTACTCCACTGATGGCTCTCTACCGCACAGCACCAAGTGGTAATGACAGTCACAAAGAGGTACCGTTAAACCTTTCTGTAGCAGGCACTGTAGGTAATCTCTCCCCCCCCCTTTGCCAGGGTATTAGAAGTAGTGGCCTCTAACACCTTAACTTGAGGTACAGAGGAACTCCCCTTTTGCCTAATCTTGTGCATGGTCTTGTATTTCTCAAATGTTTCTAGTTCTGAATCAGAATTTGAACTACTGTTTGATCTAGGGGTAATCTTTTTGCTCTGTAATTCATTTTCTGAGTCAGAAGATTCCTTTGATGAAATACCAGAGTCAGACTTACAGTCTAACCTCTTAAAATGTGTTTCACTGTTTCCTTAACTTGACTTTTACTCTGTAAACATTCATATTTTCCCTTAATTCGATCAAATCTTTGTTAACCTGTTAGTTTAACTTTTTCTCTTTCCAAATTGAAACACTGCTCCTGCCTTTATTTAGCTTCGTGGACTCACTTTGCAAAACAGCATTTTCAGTCTTTAGCTCAACTAAGACACAATAGTTATTAAAAAAATATATTTTTAATATTTTCTAATATTTCAGCCTGACCATAAGTCTACCACATTCAAAACATTTATCTTCCCGCATTTTCTCTAGCTGGTTTATCCTTTCATGTTTGCCTTTAATAAAAGTCAGTTGTGCTGTAGTATCAGTTACTGTCTCAGTGGTAAGAACATCTGCACTCATAATCAAGGCTGTCATGATTTTGCAACACTGATTACCAACTTTAACAACAACAATTAGTAGCAGTGTTTTTAAGCAACAATTAACACAGGAACACTTTCAAACCAAAGAACTACATTTTTCTTGTGATGCTTCAGAGTCTTTTTCTTGCAGCTTATACTGTTAATCCGGGATTCTATCTTGCTTACATTCAGGCCTTAGTTCATTTCCATTTGTTTTGTTTTTTCTTCTTTTTTTTAAATTAAGAACACCTTAAAGTGCATTATATAGTAAATCCACATAGTTTGATAATTGCACATTCAATACAAAAATAGACAATAAATTAACATCTATAGGAGTTTTAACCTATGAAAGAGCAACAGGGAGCTTTATACTGTGTTTGTGGTTTCAAGCTTTCTTTTGAGGAGTGCCCATATTGCCTCATACTTCCACATGTGTTCAGCAGAGGTGTAATGCATGTGTTCTAGAACATTATATTAATATTAAAAATACCATTTATCCAGGCTTTAAAGTGCGGTGGGTCAGGATCCTTCCATTTTAGAAGGAGCAGTTTATAAGCCTGTGCCAAGCAGATGTTTATTAAACATTGTTGATTAGGCAGAAGCTTGCAGTATTGTTGATCCCTTGTAAGCAGCATCCATGTTGATTTTTTAATTAAGGGTATTTGAATAGTTTCAGAGATGAAAGTTAGAATTGTGTCCCACAATTGATCCAACCTTAGACAGTGTACAAGCATATTCTCTAAAGTGGCCGGGTCATGTTGACACCTTTGGCAAACTGCAGGAATATCAGGATTTATCGTATGTAGGAAGGCTGGGGAGTGATATACTTGATGCAAAATATTAAAATCTGTTGCATTCATATAGATTTAAGGCCCCAAGATTTAATGGCCCAGATATTCAAAGCTTTGCGCAGTACGCAAACCGTTTGCCCGGGTTTAGCACAGGATTACCGCGGGCCTGCTATATTCAAAAGGCCAACTAGCACACGCAAAGCACATTAGCACTGGGAAAACCATAAGTATATGCAAGGGGCACACTGAACATGAATACAGGCGCTATGGGCTATTCATCGGCTAGTGCAGCGCTAAGGTGTTTAGCGCAACTAAGCGCGACCCTTAGTGTGGTACACATTGTCACCCAGGAAAAGCTGGTCTTAACCCTGGGCAAACAACTTTGCATGACATTGGTGCTTTGCGTGGTGGTAGTGCGGGATTTGCGTGGCTTGCACGACCCTAACATATGAGTATGACACTTAGGAAATGCAAGACATGGAGGACACATGCTGCACACTGATGGCACCACCATGATGACAACAGCTGCCACCAGTCCCAGCCATGCCAAGCAGTAAGGGGTGATCTGGCACACAGGGAACATCATGGTAGTGTGGCCATACAGCACACACCTGCAGACCATACGACTGTGGTGACCAACAGATGCCAGCACAAACATGCAGCACTGAGGACATGATGGCCATTGAGGGGAGGGTGTACGGGTGGCCAGACCTCACCACAGCCCAGGTGTTGCCACAAGGTTGGGACACATCATGCAGTGCACATGGGCCAGTAGTGGGAATACCCCACCACCTGTGTGCCTGTCAGATCTTACGTGCCCCCCAAGCCACATACCGCAGAACTGTACAGATGCCACAGCACACACAGCCAGCCATGTATATGTCACTGTGAGCATCCCATGCCACAGGTGCAGCATCTGTGGCTCACACAACAGCATAACAGTACTGTCCACTGTCAGTAATCGCCTGCAAGCTGGGCCTGTCACTGTGTATAGTGCAGTGGTCATCACTGCCTTACATACCATAGGTATTGCCGTGTCCCTCACACTACCAGCCCACTTGCTACTGTAGTGTCTGCACTGTAGCATGACCTGCAGTGTAACAGCTGCATGCAGCACCACCACCACCTGTGCCTGTGCTGTGTTGTCCCCTGGGGTATGATATGCTATGCTATGCTGTACTGTTTACATGTAGCCTACAACTATCATTATGCACTGCCGGCCTGAGCTACAGGTGGAGCTGCGGTCGGACCTGGCCAGCCCCTGCAGTTCCAGACTGACCTACAGGTGGAGCTGTGGGACCCTGCAGTAATGCTGGGCAAACTGCATGCAAATCAGGGCATAATGAGATGCTAATCTGGCTGTTTGCCCAGAGACTACCTAAGTAGGCTCATTTGCATGTCACTTTTGAATATGGCAAATCTTAGTGCCGGGCAAACATGTTTGCACCGGGCAAACAGCTTAGCTCTGCACTAAAGCCGTGCTAATGGTTCGGGGAATATTATACAGTTTTGAACACTGTTCTTTCATGTCTGCTGCTGCTGCCTGCAGCTGTACTGGGTCCACGCATTTGCTGGCACACACGTTGGCCACATACCTCATCTCTACCTACCCTTATGTCACTGTGCACTGTGTTGTTGTTATTGTGGTTTGCACTTCCTGGTTGCTATATTCAGTGCTGTCCTATTCCAGGGCTATGTTTGCCCTGTACTTCCAGACCAGTTTGCAAGGCCTCATTCCCATGCTATATTCAGAAGCTGTTTGCCCCAGGCTATTCCTTTTGAATATAGCTTGCTTTGTGCCCCAGGCTATGTTTGCCTGCCAGGTAGTGTTAACTTGGCTCAGGGGCAAAGTTTTGAATATCTGGCCCAATATCTATTGACTTTTTCCACACTTGTGTTGTAAATATTACATTAAGTTTGTCTTCTCATTTAGTCTTTAATTGATTAACCAGAGGGGGGATGGGGAGAGACTTTATATATTTGAGAAATAAGTTTTGTTTGTTTAGGTTGTTGGAATATACCTTCCAAATCATTAAGCTTATCAGTGTCCTTAGTATTCAGGTTTTTGTTGATGAAATCCCATAATTGAAATAACAGAAGAATTGATAGCTATATATATATTTTTCTTATTGCTTCAGAACCTCCAGACTTAGTCCTATTTCTCTCAGCCCTTTGTTATACCACATTTTAAGGTATACATTGTGCATTGAAGGTTGGAAAAACATGTGTGTGTGTGTGTATATGTATGTGTATATATATATATGTGTGTGTGTGTATATGTGTATATGTATGTATATATGTATGTAAGCATGTCTGGAGACTAGCCTGTTGTATCGTTCAACATTAAAGATTTTATTCCAAACAAAAAAGTAGTTTTTGAAGTAAATGCTAATTCTAGCTTAGTTGTTTTAGGGGCAACATACAGTGCATGCTTAATATTAGAGAAAGGGGTTCGTGAGGTTTCAATCAGAAATGAAGAGTCTTTCAAATCTTCTTTATACCACATGGAGATAATAGCAAGATTAGCTGCAAAATAGTATAGTTGAGCAATAATGCATGACAAAGTGTGTGTCGTGCTGGGATAATGTCACACCAGAGGCAGTTGGGCATGATGCACACCCTGGAGTGCATTATTGGTATTATACAATGGCTTGTTGTAATACAAAATAAACATTTACAAAATGTTTTTAGTAGATTTTTAGTGTGGCAGTATATCTTTGTTTCTGAAAGGATGATATGACAAATTCAATGACAAATCAATATAATGATATTATACTCAGGTATCATCACTGTCTCAGGCACACACTGACCAATCAGAGTCCAGGATTCTTTCTTGCCATTGTATAATTTAAAATTAGGGAGAGCCAGTCCAGCCTCAGAATTGGGCAGTGTTAATTTTTCCAGTTTGAGTCACGGCCATTTTCCTTTCCATAGGAACTTCTTAACTAGCTTTTTAAGCCCTTTGAAGAAATTTTCAGAAAGAATTATTAATTGGTACAGTTTGAAACCCCCCCCCCCCATAAATTTAGGAAGTAGAACCATTTTTACAACATTTGTGTGACCTGTCAAAGTATAAGGGAGTGTCTCCTGATGTGCTAGGAGTGCTTCAACTTCTTTCATTAAAGGATTGAAGTTAAGTTCCTGATGAGCCTGAAGCTTGTCATCTATTTTCACCTCTAAGTAAGTTATTTGAGATATTATATTGAGGGGATATATAAATGAGTTTGTTTGTGAAGGAGACTCTATAACTTCGGTCTTGGACCAGTTTACCCTATAAACAGAGATTGTTCCAAATTGTGATATTATTTCTAATATATAGGGGGAAGGATTTATTAAGATTCTCTACAAATATCATTGTGTCAATGGCATATAGACTGACACATTGTTCCTTCCCCTCAGTTGTGGTGCCTCATATATTGGGAGAAGATCTGCAGTGATGGCCTTGTCTCTATAGCCAAAGCAAAGATAAATAGTGAGAGCGGGCATCCTTAATGGGTGCCTTGCTGTAAATGGATAACTGGAGCTATGTCACTGTTGGTTTTAACCCTGGCTGCCAGACTCGAGTAAAGTGTATTCACCCATTTGCAGAACAGTGGGCCAAACCTGTGTTTGTTCATAATAACATTTATATAGGGCTGCTTGACTCTGTCAAACACTTTTTCTACATCAGTCAGAACCAGACAGATCAGAGTTATGGCAATAGTCGATGATATTAATTGTGTGGCGAATGTTAGTTCATAATGATCTTCCTGTAATAAAGCCAGTTTGGTCTGGATGGATAAGTATGGGTAGAACTTTCTTGAGTCTGGCAGCCAGGGTTTTGCTAGTATTTTGGCATCTGAGTTAATTAGTGAATTTGGGTGATATGAGGCTGGGTTGTTTGGGTCTTTTTTTTTTTTTTTATATAGGAACAGTGCAATGGTTGCTTCTTGAAAAGATGGAACCAGGAGCTGGGATTTGTAAATATAATCAAACAGTTGCTTAATGTAATGGACAAAAGTCTTATACAGGTAAAAGTCCAAAGGGAGACCATCTGGTCCAGGAGCCTGCTGAGATTATTTCTTCCTCAGAGATGTCAGACTTGAGATTATCCATTTGATCTAAAGGAACTATAGGGAGCATTACTTTTGAAAAGAACTTGGATTATAACTTAAATACCACTGAGTTTTCTGAGGTGTTCACATTTTGATAGAAGTTGAAAAATGCCTTGTTGTTGTCCTTTGGATTTGTGTGAATTTGGCCTTGTGAATCTGTAATTTGTGTTATAATATTTTTCTGTTGGGCTGTTTATAGTTGCCATACCATTCTTTTCTGAATACGCTCCCCACTGGCACAAAAGTTACTGTTTGTGTATAATGTCTGTTTTTCTGCTATTTCCGCAGTAAGATTATTATTCTGTTCCTTAAGAGAGGATAATAGCATAAATGTTTGTTCATCATTAGTGGACATATGCATACAGTCTAAATTAGAGGTTTTACTTTCCAGCTCCTTTAGTTGAGCTTTCCTTTTTTCATTTCTCGTGATTTGAAATGTTGTTATACACCCATGGATGTATGCTTTAAACGAATCCCAGATCATAGAGAAACAAATATTTTGTGATAAATTTACTGAAAAAAATAAATCATTTTTCAAAGATTCAATGAAACTCTGATCTTTTAAAAAAAAAAATAGGGTCCAGCCTAAAATAAAGAATTCTATTATAGTTTGGGACTTGAAGATTAAATAACACCGGAGCATGGTCCAAGATCAGTATATTATGATATTTAATTGACTGAATTTGATATTTTATGGATTGAGAAGTCAGGAAATGATCAATTTGAGAGTAAGTTTGGTGAGGAGCCAAGAAGAGTGAATATTGACGTATTACCTGATTTCTCATCTGCTGTGATCCAGCCAAATTATAGGCACTCATATATTGGATTATTTTCAATGCAGCTGAAGCTGTCTGGTCTCTACAGACCCCAGATTTATTAAGTGCAGGGTTCAGGACCACGTTGAAATCCCCATCTACAATATAAGGAGCTGGAAAGTTAGCTGGTTCCAGAAAAATTGAGGGGAGTTTTCATTAGACCTGTATACATTACATATTGTGCAGGTGTTCCCAGCAAGTGTTATTTGCACTATAATATATCCACTGTTGGGGTCCTTAATGTGTCAGATGATTTTAATATCAATAGTTTTCTTGAAGAATATGGCCACCTCTCATGACGCATTAGTATATGGTGTGTTGATCCCTACACCTCATCTTTTGGAAAGAAACATAAATTCCCTATTGTCCAGATGAGATTCCTGTACAAAAATACAATTGGCCCCTAGTTTATCACAGAAATTAAAACCTTTTCTGGATTTAAGTCTGTTTTGCAAACCACGAACATTCCAGGTTATGATCTTAAGCAATTGAGACATGGCTAATACACACAAAGGCAAAAGAGCAGATGAAGAAACCCTGCATAATAAAACAAGCTCTGGCAGAGCCACTACGACTGTGAATGCATTAACTAGATAAGGGTATTTCATGGGTTTAAACATAAACATGTGTTTATTTATTTAAAAAATATCAGATTTACAAACCTTTGAGTCAGAGACTCATTTACAAAGGCACCTCATCGAAATTAATACAAAGACAGCACAGTTAACAAGTCCAAAAACAATGGCTCAGAGAGCAGACAGTTACAACAGTCATTCACTGGAGATACATGGGCAGCAGTAGATAAACAGATTACATAGTTTAGGCACACAGGCACCACATCAAGAAGACCAAAGCAGTTCAAACAATATACAATCACTAAAGCAAATAGACATCAGGAGTCAAAGAAAAAGCCCAGAGTGTTGACAGGAAGGCTGTTGCATACACTAACTGAATTAAATTATAGTACATTAAGAAAGGGCATATTTCAGCAATAAGGCATGACAGGGTGTGTGTTATGTAATAACGTCACTCCTGGGGTGGGTTGAAGCACGAGGTGAAGCAGAGTATTTATTTATTTATTTGCACATATTTATTTGATCCACTGGATCAGCAATATTTGCACAAGCTGTGTCCAGTGCAGATTTTACAGCACTGGTCTTGGTCTGGTGATCTGGGTTTTACCCATACCACACTGCATATGGCTTAGTGATATACTGTACAGATGGCTGCAGAGTCTAACCCATTGAAGGTTGAAGTTTCAGAAAACCATTATACTACAAATATCAAGACTCACCCCCTCCCTCACCCCCCCAGTCACAATTAATCCTCTATCAAAGTCATGCTTAAATACTGGTGCCTCTACATCCACACCACTAAGCTTTTAATGCCAGCATGCTGCTTCTGCTGCAGTGAGTTAAACTGTTTATTTAAAAACATTTTGTTGAGAAATTTTTGTTTTAGTATATCCATGGTCAGGAAAAATGAATTTGTAAAAGAAACCAATATCCCCATTTACCAGTTCATTGAATCACAATACAGCATGTTATGAATTTTTCAGATTCTATGTGTAACCTACAGTGTCGGGCAGAAATTAGGCACATATGCCTACCTATTTACAAGTGAAGCAAATGTGGTTATTATCATTCAGTTGTAAATACCTATAGTCACAGCCAGGATTCACCTTGCTAAACTCTGGGTAAGTATGGCGAGTTTCCTAAATACTAGTACCTTATCCATCTGTGTTCTGCTTGGGCTGTGCGTGTGTGTGCGTGTGTGTGTGTGTGTGTGTTTAAATATGTAACTTTTTTATAGTATATTGTACAGCACTGTGAATCCTGGCTGCAGTGTTTTTTCTTTGCTGTGGCTAAGCTCTTAGGGCTGTGAGGTGCCATGGGGAACTTGTTATGCAAAAAGTTCCAGGAAGTGTTTAACCCATTCTACTTCTATGGTGTCTGTACTATCCATTTGTGCAGGTCAACTCCACTTCTCAAACTTAAAAAGGAAAATGCACTTCATCACAGACTGTGTTTGCCAAGTACTGTGCCCATGATTAAAATAATTTGAACCCTATCCCCCCCCAAAAAAATGTACCCTCACATGAACATGCATGATTTATCTGTAAAGACAATTAAAATAATGTATTTCTAAATGCATTAGTAAAACCAGTGCTTTCAAGGTTATCGGTAAAGACAATTTAAAAAAAATGTATCGGCCTGTTGGCGCAGCGGTTGGATTTCCGTCTGCGATGCCGGCGACGAGTTCGGAATGGACTCGGGTCACGGGCGACCGAAAGAAGGATGGAGCATCCGGGGACAACTCTTCTTCTCTGGGGGTAGGGTGGGGATGCACACTGGTGCATGCTGACCCCCAGCAGAGGCTGGGAGTACAGCTGTAATGTCCAGGTTCGTTGCTTAGGGGGAGTGACAGATGTCGGCGTATGCCTTGACATCAGGACGTCACTCACCAGGGAAAATACCTCCTGGCTGGCCGGATGACAGTCTCCCTGCCCTCCGCTGCCGCCGATCCCAGGACCGACGCACCTCAGCAGTACCCCATGTCGAATGAAGTAGAGTGCTGGCTGCCCCACCAGTGCCTTCCCCCTCTGAGAAGGGGGACCTGCCCGGTGAAGGGATACACCGGGTTACCCTGGGGGACTGCCATATGAGGTTGGCAGCCAGTGTGGGAATTGGGGCAGGCAGTCGGGAAGGGCAATAGGAGACCCAAAGGAGTGGGCAGCCAGGAGGAAGGGGAGGCGCAAAAAAAAAATGTATTTCTAAATGCATTAGTAACACCAATGCTTTCAAGATTTTGAAACTACTAAAAAGACAAACTATAGATAGAATATGGTAAACAAATATTGTTAATCCCAAAAGCTGAACTTTGGTTTTAGTATAGAAATGTTTAAGAAATACCTGAAAGCTGTCTATTTTCCTTAGTTTTTAGATACTTCTTAGTCTTTCCTTTTGAGACACCAGGTGACTCTGATAATCATTTGTTCCAAGGGTTTTTAAGTCAGTTTGAAGGCATTTTAAGTATCTTCTGTCAGACTTGTTCTGTTCCTTGGTCCACATCCCAAACATGCGAGTCTTCTTTCAGGATGATAGATCCACCTCATGTCCCTCCCACATGAATAAAGAAAAAGGTGGGATGGACTTTTGGAGCTTCTTGGGTGGAGGTGGGGTGGACCTTACTTCCCCCCCAAAAAACAATGCTGCCTTCCACTACTCAGGTTCCAGTTCTTGTACCACTCATTTAAGAAAAAAATAGTACCCTGCAACCATTGACTAACATGAAAGTGTATTTATTTGAGGGCGGAAAATATTTCTTGTAGGAGGGTAAGGCGGAGGAGACTATTTACTCCTTCAGTCAGTTCCACGGACAGAAAACATGACATCACTCCTTTTGTACATGCAATACTCCTGCAGTCTCCGCACACAGTCGTAAAAAGTCTGCTACCCAGTAAACTACTTTCCCTACAGGCATCACATCATGGTTTTGTTTTTCATTTTTATGCCATTTTGCAATACATATATATTTGAGTTCATATAACAAAATTTACCCAGCTCTGTCTTCCCCCTCCCCTAATGAATTTTAGTGCTTTTGTATCTCTTACTTTTGTCCATGAACAAATACTATTTATCCTCATATGAACCATAAGAGATGCACATATTGATTTTTTATACACTTGAGAGATGAAACACATATTTTGTTTTCCGATTGTTTAACCAGGAGTGGCACACTAAGCTGAAAGCTTGTTTACAGTTGTGACCTGGGAACACAGGAAAGTTAAGTAACTTGCTCAGGGTCATACAGTATGCAAGTGGGGGCTGTGGGATTCAAACCCAGGTCTCCAGATTTGCAGCTCAGAGCCTTA
This sequence comes from Neoceratodus forsteri, assembly GCA_016271365.2. Classification (NCBI taxonomy): domain Eukaryota; kingdom Metazoa; phylum Chordata; order Ceratodontiformes; family Ceratodontidae; genus Neoceratodus; species Neoceratodus forsteri. The sequence goes on from CM057455.1 coordinate 47,613,833, forward strand.
AACCACTGTGCTATACTGCCTCCAGTACACTACATCTCCCCAATGGAAGAATATCCAAGATTCCAAAAGCAAACATACACAGCTCTCAGCATTTCCCAGACCAAAAGAATAGATACAATTACCCTAGGTTGCCCCCCTCCTCCCCCATAACCCGTGTGTTCTTTATCCTGTTAATTGTGCCAAGTGCCTGAATGTGGTGGTCCCCTAGCCTAGACCTGGCCAGAGGAAACAATGTAACACACACACTGAAAAAAATGGAGAAAAGAGAAAGATAGTCTGATAATTCCAAGTTAGGGGGATTCCTCTTTACTTATTTAGACCTCGGAGTGAGGGTTCAGAAGAAGAAAAGAAAGAGAAGAAAAAAAAAAACATTATTTGCACTTAGAGAAAGTAGAATGTATTTCCTAAGCCATACCCCCCCAGACACATATTTGCTTGAGTTGTAGGGGGTGATGGTGTTCTTCCTCTCTCTCTCTCTCTCTCTCTCTCTCTCTCTCTCTCCCCAACAGCAATCGAAAGTGCAGCTTTTGAAGAGGATGAAGGTACTGAGATAATTATACAAATCAGATTCACCTCTGATCTTCTAGAGTGCATGCCAATGACTGTGATCCCTCTCCCCCACTCGTGGTAAAGGGAATTATCCATCCCATAGTACACACAAAGAGGAGAAGGAAAAAAAAAGAAAAGAAAATTCTTCCCCTCCTTTCCTTCTTTTTCAACCCCTCTTTGCTCCATAAGTCTGCATCTTGTTCTATATAGTTCTCCATCTATGCTATTTTGGTTTGGTGAACGTGTCCCCATCTGCATATGAAAAGAAGCAGCTGTGCAGCCCTGAAGCTGGGTAATCAGGTATCCCATTTTTGTGATTCCAAAAATTGCTCTGCTTTTCTTGGATCCAAGAATATCCAGGGCTTGCCATGAAGAAAAAAACTTGATTCTAGCAGGGTACAGAAATGAAAATAGAAGTTGACGGCAGATAAGGACCGCAAGGCCCATCCAGTCTGCCCATTTCTTTTTCTACCTTATAAATGTGCCATCGGCCTTTGCTCTGTCAGTGACCTATCTATTCATAGTCATTTGTATTGCTCCCTTATGCCTATCCCATGCCTGTTTGAAGCCCTGCACTGTATTCATAGCCACCACTTCTGTGGTAAGCTATTCCATGCATCCACCACCCTTTCTGTGAAAAGAATTTCCTCACATTCCCCTTAATTGGCCTCCCTCTAACTCATGCTGTGTCCTCTTGTCCTGCTATTTTCTTATATTTAAACATGTTAGACTCTTTCACCTTGTTTATGCCCTTAAGGTGTTTGAATGCCTTGATCATATCACCTCTCTCCCTCCTTTGCTCAGGGGTATACATATTGAGCTCCGTTAATCTGTCCTCATATGTCTTCTGATGCAGTCCCTGCACCATTTTGGTTGCCCTCTCTGGACTGCCTCAATTTTTGGTTAATGTCCTTGTGAAGGTGTGGCCTCCAATACTGCAGCAGTACTCCGGATGGGGCCTAACCAGTGTCTTGTACAGAGGGATTATTACCTCCCTCTGATGACTTGTGATACCCTACTAATACACCCTAACACCCCCTAGCCTTACCTACTGCTTTAGAGGTCTGCTTGGATGATTTTAGGTCATCAGGATGATGCCCAAGTCTCTTTCTTCCTTTGTGACTGCTAGCAACTCCCTCCCAGCCTATAGGTAGCTTCAGGGTTCTCTTCCCTACGTGCATGATTTTGCACTTCATTGCATTAAATCCCAGTTGCCACTCTTCTGACCATTCTGCTAGTTTATCCAGATCTCTTCTCATTCTGCCCACCCCATCTGGATCATCTACTCTGTTGCAGATCTTGGTGTCATCTGCAAACAGACAAGCCTTACCTCTAGTCCATCTGCAAGGTCACTAATGAAGATGTTGAAGAGGACTGGCCCCAGGACTGATCCCTGAGGTACCCCACTTGTGACTTGCATCTCTTCTGACTGTATACCATTTACCACCACGCCTGTTTTCTGCCCGCCAACCAGTTTGCCACCCAGTTGACCAACTTCGACCCACTTCGAGCCTACCCAGCTTATTTATCAATCTTCTATGTGGAACAGTGTCAAAAGCTTTGCTGAAGTCAAGGTAGGCGACATCAACTGCTCCCCTTGGTCCACCACTCTGGTTTCCCAGTCAAAGAAATCTATGAGATTAGTTTGACAGGACCTTCCTTTTGTAAACCCATGCTGTCTTGGATCCTGTGCCTCTATGGATTCCAGGTGTTGCACTATCCTTTCCTTAAGGAGTGCCTCCATAATCTTGCCCACTACTGAGGTAAGACTGACCGGTCTGTAGTTCCCGCCTCCTCCCTGCTACCACTCTTGTGGAGCGGGATCACATGAGCCCTTCTCCAGTCTTCTGGGACCTCTTCTGTGCTCAGAGACTCACTAAACAATTCTGCTAATGGCTCTGCTAGTTCTCCTTTAGCTCCTTAGGTACCCTGGGATGTATGCCATCAGGTCCCATTGCCTTATCCACCCTGAGCTTAGCAAGCTCTTGTAGGACCCTTCTTTTGTGAAGGGAGTAGTGCTCACCTCCTCCCCCGTGTCCATGATGCTGAGCTGTGGGCCCTGCCCTACCTTCTCTTCAGTAAATACTGAGCAAAGTATCTATTTAGGATAGATGCCTTTACAGGGTCCTCCTCCTCACATGCTCCCTTTTCTCCATTAAGCTTAGCAATACCCCTCTGGACTTTCTCCTTTCACTAATGTATCTATAGAGAGTCTTGTCACCTTCTTTTACTGTTTAGTGTTTCCTCAGTTTGGGACTTGCCTGCCTTACTGCCTTACCTGCTTCCCTTAGGGCAGTTTAGTATGCCTCCTATCTTCATCCCGCTGTGTTCCTTTATATTTCCTGAAGGCCAGCCTTTTGGCTCTGACCTTTTCTGCTACTGTATTTGAGAACCAAAGTGGTTTCCTTCTCTTTTGCACTTCCTTTTCTGTCTAACACAATGGGATGTTGCTTCAAGTATTGCATCCTTAATGCTTGCCCACTTTGCCTGTACCCCCTCACCTGTGTTTCTTTTTGCCAGGGCTAGCTTAACTCTTTTGGCCATCTTATCAAAGTCAGCTCCTCTGAAGTCCCATATTTTTGCCTTGGAATGGGATGATTTAGATGTAGTAGCCAAATTGAACCATACCATGTGATGGTCACTGGCCCCCAGGTGACCTTCTACCTGGAGATCTGTGATCCCTTCTTTGTTAGTCAATACTAGATCTAGGATAGCCCTGTCTCTTGTGGGTTGCTGTACCAGTTGTTTGAGGCCCTCCCCCTGCAGGAATCCACTATGAGTCTAGTTCTGGCAGATGTTCCTGCTGGTATTGACCAATCTGTATCCGGCATGTTGAAGTCTCCCATCAGAACCTCCCCTTTAGCTGTCATGTTTTGTATATCTTCTAACAGTAATGTGTCTATGTCCTCCCTCTGATCTGGGGGCCTGTAGACAACCCCAGTTTTTATGGCTGTCCCATTTCCTGTTTCCAGGGTGACCCACAGTTCTTCTGGCTCCTTATGTGTATTCTGAATTTCTGTAGCTTTGATATTTTCATTAACATACAGGGACACTCCTCCCCCCCTTTTTGCACCTCCATCTCTTCTGAACAATACATAGCCAGGTACTGAAGTCTCCCAAGTGTGGTTACTGGTAAACCACGTCTCACTAATTGCTACTATGTCCAGTTTAGCCTCTGACATTATTGCCGCACGCCTGGGATCTTATTTCCAGGCTGTGAGCATTTGGTGTACATGATTTTCCATTGGCCAGATTTGGTGTGTTAGTTGTTGGGTGAAGTTTGGCATTACCCCTGTGCATCGTGTGGGAGACAAACCTTTTTCTTACCTGGTGATGCAAATGAACAGCAAACACGCTGAATTCCTGTTTGACCACTAGCTGAGGGGAGGGGTGTTCTTCCCATTCGACGTATAGGGTGCTGCACCCCTCTCCCCATTTGCTAGTTTAAATATTCTGCAAAGACATCAAACTTCTGCCCCAATGCACTGACTCCCTCTTTAGTCAGATGCAGTCCATCATATTTAAAGAACTTTCGCTCCCAGAACTGTTGCCAGTTCCCTACAAATCTGTGTCCTTTTTCCTGGCATCAGTCCTTGAGCCACATGTTTAGCTCCCCTATCTCCCCTTCTCTGACCTTCTGTCCATCTGCTCCCCTCTCCCAGACTGGCAGGATCTCAGAGAAGGAGATGCCAGACGAAATAGATGATAGTTTGTCACCCAGCCTAGTCAGGTGTTCCTTGGTCTCCACAACTGACCGGCTGGCGAGATCATTAGTCCCTATGTGTACTAGGACATCAATGTTTTCTCCTGCTCTGATATCATGCTGATTTTGAATAGACTTGGTTTTATCAAAAGCCCTACGAGCAAGAAGAGCATTGGCTGAAACATCCGGGTAATCAGAGAACGTATGATGCTCAGTCTGGAGCCTCTTATTAATTCTGGCAAAATGTAGAATTAGTTCTCTGTCCTTATAATTGTGAGGGTTGATTGAACGCCAGACGAGGGTTATTAGAGCTGCTTGAAGTATTGGATTTCGGGCCTTAATGGGCCCTATCAGGATCCTCTGGATACTTCCTGTTGAGAGCCACAGTGACCAATTTTTCAAAAAATGGCAATGGGTCTCCTTGACCTTCCAGACCTTTGGGCACACCAATTAGCTTTAAATTTGAGTGCCTGGACCAATCTTCCAAATCAGCAATTTTTAATTTCAGCTCTCGAAGTTCTTTTTCCAGAGATTTTTGTTTCTCCAAAGCTGGAGAGAGTTTATCTTCTATGGAGTGGATTCTTGATTCTGTCTCTGATATAAATAGTGTGATTACTCCCTTCTGATTTTGTATAGATGTTAATACAGTGGAGAGATCCATAAGTGCAGAGGTAATGATGTCAGATCCTGATTATATTTCCTTTTCAGTCTCTTGCTGAAAATATGTTAGGTCTGCCTTCTTTACCTAGTGAGCTTCCTTAGACCCTCTGATCTTGGGCTCTCTTTCCTCCCTTGCTGTCTGTGCTGAAAGATCACTATTTTGACCATCTTGCACATCAGACAAAGTTGGTTGAAGTTCACCCCTTGTTAAGTTGCTTATGACTTCTGAAGCAAAGGCCATAGACTGGTCACCTCCCAATGAAGATTGTAAACATTTTCCTCACATTTACTGACTTAGGTATACAAATGGTCTCCTGCTTATCAATCAATCAATCAAAATCTTTATTTATCCAGGCGGGCACCATTGAGCAAGGCTCATTTGCAAGGTGGACCTGGTCATGAATACATCAAAGTACAGTACAGAAGCAGGTATACAAAAAGCAATAATATACAAGGAAGAAAAAATATATACAGTGTATACAGTACAGTACAAGGTTGAAATAAAAAAACAGCATTATTTTACAATTGAAGAAGTCAGCAGATGTACAATCAACCATAGCCATACAGGGGTTATAAGCAGAGGACTTTTGAGTGAGGCAGCCGGCAACTACACATATAGGGAAAAGAGGCCGTGTATGGGGTGGCAGGTTAGAGAGGTAAAGAAGAGGAGGGATATATCACTGATGACTGGGGGAAAATTGAGCTAAAACCACAGAAAGTGATGATGGTTGTTGTGCACTTGTTTATTATGATAATGACGGAGGAGGGGTAGATAATTGGGACACTACTATGGATGGGGTGGGACTTTAGCCAGGCAGGAGTGGACAGAGAAGGGTGGGTGCAGCTGGAAGAGTTAATAGGGAAAGAGTGAGAGCCAGGTGTAGAAACATGGCGAGCGTCAGGATGGAAAGGGGGAGTTGTGCAATTAGTAGGCTAGCGGTGAGGAAAACATTTGCAAGGTGCTTTCATGTAGTGATTGTAGAGCGCCTTGAAGATATTCAGGCTAACAGGGCAGCTCAGCTTCAAGTTCCTTTGTAAACCATTTCACAATGTGGATAAAGTGAAGCTTAGAGCAGCTTTGCCGAAATGAGTTTTGACCCTTGGAACTTGGAGGGCAATTAGGGAATAGCTCCTTAGAACATAGGTGCCTAACACATTCCGGGGAATACAATCTGAGACATATGAGGGGAGCTTGTTGGTCACCACTCTGAAGGCCCATAGGGCGGCATTTCTATTCCTTCTATAGTGAAGGGAAGTCCAGCCTAACGATGAGTACAGGGAGCAGTGGTGTGTGGAAAGTGGAAGGCCAGTGATGAACCTGAAAGCTCTGTGGTAGAGGGTGTCCAACTTAGCCAGTGCAGAGGCAGTGCAGTGGCTGTAGAGCAGGTCCGTGTAATCTATTAAAGATAGGAAGGTAGCTTGAACCAGTTGAATCTTGGCCTCCTTTGTGAGCAGGTGGTTAATTATGTAGAATAGTCCTAATCTTTGCCTTAGTTTCTTCTGTAGTTCTTAGAGATGGTCGACGAAGGAAAGTTTATGATCGAGTCAAACTCCTAGATATTTGGATTTAGCTGTGTACTCTAGTGTTTCTCCAAGAACAGTGGTAATTTGTGGGATAGCCCCCCCCCGGCAGGAATTGCCGCATGCGAGAAGAGCATGGCTTTTGTCTTTTTCGCATTGAGCAAAAGCTTTTTGTTTATGAGCTGGTATTGTAGAAGGTTAAATTCAGCTTTGAGGTCTTCACAGGCTGCTTCCGGCATGGGACGACTCAAGTACAGTACAGTGTCATCTGCGAATAAGTGGATGTTGGCTTTTTTGATGAGGTCATTGATGTTGTTAATGTAGACTGCAAAGAGGAGGGGACCAAGGATAGAGCCCTGGGGCACACCCCTCAGCATAGGTTTTAATGGAGAAAGATCACCTTCAGCTTTAACCTGCTGTTTCCATTCTCCGAAGTAGTCTGCAAACCAGCACATAGATTTATGGTCCAGGCCTAAGGTGCTTAGGGAGAAAAGAAGCAGGCTGTGATCGACTGTGTCGAATGCCTTACTAAGATCCCAGAAAATGGCACAGATATGCTTCTTGTTGTCAAGGTCTAGGAGCCAGTCATTGGTCACCTTAGCTAGGGCTGTTATGGTGCTGTGCTTTGCTCTGAATCCAGACTGAACCGGGTTTGCAGATAGACTGTCACCTTGAGCTTGCAATTTGCTTCTGTCTTGAGTATTCACATTAGCTGCACAAGTGATTTTGGAGTATTCTTCATCTGCCGTAGTATATCCAGTATCTTCCTGATCAGGTGCCAAGAACACTGCCAAGGTAGGCAATTGTTAGGGGAATAATGGTGGTTGGGAGGGAAATGAGAAGGGATTAATAACTTTATCAACAGTACTTCTGTTCTCCACGGCTGCCACTGATGTTTGTACTCGCTCAGTTGCTATTTCCAGCATCCCAGGTAGATTTTGAGGTGTTTGGAGTAGAGGGGTTTGCCGAAGAAAATGGATTTAGCCCTGAAGAAAGTATTGAGCTTTTGTTGGTGTAGACAGGTCCAACAGTTTGTGGTAGGAGAAATGGCTGGAGGGTTGCAGTTCGTTATATTGCTTGCCCCCTTATCCTGGCACTTTTTCTTTGTTGCCCGATGCTATGGGGAAATGTCTGGATCTGCATCCTGGTTACTATCTGCTGTTTCAAGGAGCATACTCTAACACTCTACTGGTTCAGTTGAAGATCATGTTCTCCATGTAGCCGGGGTTTAAAGTTTGTTTGAACGTCAGTGCTGAAACAAAAATACCAGGTAACTAAAAGTTTAATGTTTTCAGTTAATCAGCTCCTCCATTGGTCTGGGCCAGAGAACACCACCGCCACTTTGGCTTACTCAGCTGCCATGTTGGGACATGCACACTCCTTTCTCCACCAACATCCTCCTTTCCATTTGTTTAAGGCAACTTCAGGCTTAAAGAAAAGCAAAACAGAAAAATATTATTTCTGCGTTCAATAACCTTGCAAGTAATAACAATAATATGTATCTTCCATATACTCCAGGGTGTGGACTGTTATTCACTAACACTTATCCACATGGACCAGCCCCCAAATTTGTCATAACAATAGATCAGAATACTAAATGTTATCATAGGCACTCAGCTGTGCCTTAGGCCTTACACCACAACATTTTCAAAAATCATATAAATAATTTTAAAATTCAAATCTTGTACTCTGCTCATTGTAAAGGTACCAGATAATGGTAAAACAAATGTTTCTGCCACACCTAGAAGTATGAAAAAATAAACTTTATTAATATCTGTACAATAATTCTTATGATCTCTAATTAGCATAAATATCAAGCATAATAAAAGCAAAGCAAACACAAAATAGTGAAGGTTTCAGGAAATACAACAAAATAAATAAAACAAAAACACATTTCAGTAGATTTTTATTTATTTATTTATTGAATTTTGTTGACCTGGTAGGCCCACTGGGATTAGAAGTCCCTTTTTCAGGGGCGACCGGGGGGAGAGGGGATACAGATGGTAACCAGCTGAAATTAAACCAGATTAAGCTGTTGGTGTTTTTTTTTTTTTTTTAGAGAATGTATAACCAACACAACCAAGGAATGAGCAAGGTTCAACACCATAAATAGTATTGGTTATATACTATGACTTTAAAATACTTTGTATTTTGCATAACCTTCTTGTATAAGAACTTTCAAACTCATTACATTAGTGTCTCGGATTATATTTCTGTATAAAACTTGCTTTAATTCTTTATAGCATGCAAAAGTGTACTTCGTTTGGTTTAAACTCAAGTGTAACTGTATCCCAAGATTTTTGTATTTAAAAGTTAAGTTCCCCTATGCTGGTGACCCATGTTTGGGAATGAGCATGGGCCACCGGGGGTTAGCAGGGGAGGAGAATGCTTGAGCTTATGTTGGGCTGCTTTCCTTTTCCAGGGAGGGGGGTCCTTTGTGGTTGGCACTTGTTCACCACCAGCAGAGGATGGGGGACAGGGCACCACAGTGCAACTCAGGGAGGAGTCGGGCAGATGCCTGGAGGGAGTGCGTGTGGATGCATGTGTGCTCCCCTCCACTGGCATCATTGCACACCCCGGCTTATGGGTGAACACAGGAGGGGAGAAGCATACTGCTGTGGCACAATGGCAGACAGTGCCTCACAGGCTCTGCTGTTGGTCAACCATGGTGCTGGCCCACTGGATCCAGACCTTGGTGGGGGTTGGGAAACCCCACCAACCCCACCATGGGGGGCATGCCCTGGGTGCTTGGGTCAGTGTCAGTTGGTGGACGCCAGGGGATGGGGCTGCGGGCACGCATCTGAAGACAAGCCGGCAGTGTAGGAGAAAAATAATAGCCAAAAAAAAAGTTAAGTTTCCTCATGTTACCTACCCAGATAAGCCTAATTAAAGTATTATAAATTCAGATAATTAAAATAATACTGAAACGTCTGGTTATCTGTAGGCTTGGTATTCTTTCCTTATAACTTTAAAACCTTGGTGAGAAATTTTAATTCTGGATTCCGGGAGTTTTTCTGGAGGCTGAGATGCTACCCTATTTGCAGGCAACTCTCTGCTCAGAGGGAGAAGGTTGCCAGTCTTCAGGCCACACTGGACAGTAGTAGGGGAACTTCCCCCACCCAGGGAGCACCAGGGCTACCACCACTGCCTCAGAGATTGCCAAGAAAGCGCAGCAGTTGGACCACAGTGGACTCGGAGGGTGAGGGTGGTGGAACAGAGGCACGTCCAGTCAGTTGTACCACTCCACAATCCATACACCATTCTGGTGGAGCATAGTTCCCCTATGGATGCACCCGCAGAGGAGACTAAGGAGGTTGCGGATAACTGTCACAAGGGAGGTCCACAGGATGGAGGTAGAAGACACCACAGGGAAAGGAAGCAGCTCCTGATGGACTCAATTATTAGGGGGATAGAATGGGGGGTGCAGGGAGAAGTGAAGTAAGGTGCCTACCTGATGCCATGAGTTGGAGAGACAGGAAGTGCATCCTCAGGATCATGAGAACAGCTGCACGGGGGATGGAGCTGGATGTCATTGTCAATCTAGAGATGAATGACTTGGCTGAACATGAGATTAGAGCGGTGCAGGAGGAGTTTGTGGAGTTGGGGAGGGGTCTAAGACAAATAGCACACACAGTATCCTTCTCAGAGATGCTACCTGTCTATGCTATGGGTGAGGCAAGGGTACTCTGCACCATGCGATTCAATTAATGGTTGACAAAATGGTGCGGAGCACAAGGACTTGGCTTCATTGGGGACTGGGGTTCCACTTGGAGGGATACCTGCCTATACTGGCAGGATGGTCTGCATCTGTCCAGGATGGGAACAAGTCTTCTGGGTGATCAGTTTAAATACTTCATTTGCAAGCTTTTAAACCAGTCAAGGGGGGAGGCACTGATAAGTAGCAGGGAAATCCCAGCCTCTCCCTACAAAACATGGTACTAAATGAGGTAAAGACCAAGGTAGAAAGGTCAGTAGGGAGCAGGACTGGGGTAAATGGAGAAAGTAAAGTCAATGAGGACAGGGATGGTGCTACAAGAGGTAAAGCCATCAATAAATGGAGAGTAATGAGTACCAATACCTGCAGTCTGGGTAACAAGCTTCCTGAACTAGTGGTCTTGATGGAAGAGGAACATCTGGTATCATGGCAGTCACAGAAACATGGTACACACAGAACCATGGCTGGGATGTAAACATACCAGGATACACTATCTACAGGAGGGACAGGGAGGGTAAAAGAGGAGGAGGAGTATCTCTCTACATAAAGGAAGGAATCATAGCAACAGAACAAAAGGGTAAATGGGGAGGAGAGGAAACACTGTGGTCAATTTGGAGACAGGTTATGGCACCACACTCCGCACAGGGGTTGTATACAGACCCCCCCTCTCAGGGGGAGGAAATGGACAAGAAAATAATAGAAAGGTATCCTTAGAATGTCAGAAAATGAGGAGATATTGTTGATGGGGGATCTGAATATGGCAGATGTTAACTGGAGTGCATTTGCAGCAGCCACTTTCTGACATCATTTCCTCAAGAGTGCAAGGTGCCTATCACTGTCATATCCTCTTTAGCACACTGCACTGACAATATAAGCACACACATTGTATAATATATATATTTATGTGTAAGAAATCAATCACACACACACACAAAAAAAAAGTAGATAAACATGTGGGGAGTAGTGCAATGTAATGGCTGTGGGGCAGCAATCTTCTGGGAGTCTTTCTGGAGGCTGAGATGCTGCCCTATTTGCAGACAACTCTCTGCCCTGGGGGAGGAAGTTGCCCGTCTTCAGGCCACACTGGACAGTAGTAAGGGAACCTTCCCCCAGGCCACACTGGATGGTAGGAAGGGCACCTCCCCAATCCAGGAAGCACCAGAGCCACCACCACTACCTCAGAGGTTGCGAAGAAAGCACAGCATTTGGACCACAGTGGGCCCAGGGAGGGTGAGGATGGTGGAACAGAGGCACACCCAGTCAGTTGTTCCACTCCACAATCCATACACCTTTCTGGGGAAGCATAGCTCCCCTATGGATGCACCCGCAGAGGAGGCTAAGGAGGCTGAGGACAGCTATCACAAGGGAGGCCCACAGGAAGGAGGCAGAGGACACCACAAGGAAAGGAAGCAGCTCCTGGTGGGGGACTCAATTATTAGGGGGATAGAACTGGGGGGAGTAGGGAAAACTGAAATAAGGTGCCTGTCTTTTGCCAAGGCTTGGAGGGACAGGAAGCGCTTCCTCAGGATCATGAGAACAGCTGCACGGGAGTCTGAGCTGGACGTCATTGTCCACCTAGGGACAAATGACTTGGCTCAACATGAGATTAGAGCAGTGCAGAAGGACTTTGTAGAATTGGGGAGGGGCCTAAACAAGTAGCACACACAGTATCCTTCTCAGAGGTGCTGCCTGTCAATGGCATGAGTGAGGTGAGGGTACTTTGCACCATGCAGTTTAATGAATGGTTGAAAAATGGTGTGGAGTACAGGGGTTTGGCTTCATTGGGGACTGGGGTTCCACCTGAGAGGACACCAGCCTATACTGGCAGGATGGTCTGCATCTGTCCAGGAAGGAACAAGTCTTTGAGCAATTGGTTTAAATGCTTCATTGGCAAGCTTTTAAACTAGTCAAGGGGGGGGAGGCACTGATAAGCAGCAGGAAAATCCCAGCCTCTCCCTACAAAACAGGGTACTAAATGAGAAAAAGATGGAGGTAGAAAGGTCAGTGGGGGATGCTGCAACAGAAGGTAAAACCATCAAAAAATGGAGAGCAATGAGTACCACTGCCCGTAGTCTGAGTAAAAAGCTTCCTGAATTAGTGGTCTTGATGGAGGAGGAACATCTGGATATCATGGCAGTCACAGAAACATGGTACACACTAAACCTCGTCTGGGATGTAAACATACCAGGATACACTATCTACAGGAGGGACAGGGAGGGTAAAAGAGGAGGAGGAGTAGCTCTTTATATAAGGGAAGGAATCAAAGCAACAGAACAAAAGGGAAAACAGGGAGGAGAAGAAGCACTGTGGGTAAATTTGGAGACTGGCAATGGCACCACAATCTGCACAGGGGTTGTATACAGACACTCTTCTCAAGGGGAGGAAATGGACAAGGAAATTATAGAAAGTATACTTAGAATGACAGAAAAAGGGGAGATATTGCTGATGGGTGATCTGAATATGCCACATGTTAACTGGAATGCAGTTGCAGAAGTCACTTCGAAGAGTGGGGTTATTCTAGATGCCCTATGGGGGCATGCCTTAGACAACAAGTATTGGAGCCCACTCGAGAGGGAGCAATCTTAGACCTGGTTCTCTCAAATGGAGATGAAGAGAGGATCACAGATGTAGAAGTGGGTAGCCATCTGGTAACTAGTGACCATCGAACAGTATGGTTCACAATAAACACAGCAATAGAGTCAAGCCATACAAACGCAAAAGTACTGTACTTTAGGAGGGCTGACTTTGCCAAAATGGGTGAGTGCCTAAGGAATGCTCTAGCAAATGGGCAGGAAGGAGGGGTGGAAGAACAATGGGGAATAATAAAAACTGCCATCACAGAGGTAACAAGCCTTTGTGTGAAGCAAATAAACAAAATGAAATGATGTAAGAAACTGCTGTGGTTCTCAAAGGAAGTGGCAGCGAAGGTTCAAGAGAAAAAGAAAGCATCCAGGAAGTACAAAGAATCACAGAAGGAACAGGACAGAGAACTTTATCAGTTAAAGCAAAAGGAAGCTGGGAAGGCAGTCAGAACAGCAAAGGCCCAAACCGAGGAAAAGATAGCCAATTCAGTTAAGAAGGGGGGATAAAACCTTTTATAGGTACATCAGGGAGTGAAGGAAGACCCAGGGAGGAATAGTGAGGCTTAATAAAGGGGAGGAGGGTGGGCAGAGGGTGACTGTGAAAAGGCAGAGATACTAAACAAATATTTTTGCTCAGTATTTACAAAGGAAGAGGTAGATGTACCTAAAACAAACAGTAGAAACACTCTGGATACAGAAGTTGATACCAGCCCATTTACAGAAGAAAGAGTTCTGAAAGAACTCTTAAAACTGAAGGTGGACAAAGCAATGGGGCCTGATGGGATTCATCCCAGAATTCTAAAAGAACTAAGGGTAGAACTAATGACACCACTGACTACCCTCTTTAACAAATCATGGGAGGATGGGGTGGTACCCGAGGACTGGAGGAGGGCAGATGCGATTCCCCTTCACAAAAGTGGGAGCAAGGCAGAAGCAGGAAACTACAGACCTGTTAGTTTAACCTCAGTGGTAGGAAAAATGATGGAATCACTTCTGAAGGAAAGAATTGTCGAGTATCTAGAGGCCGAAGGGGCACAGGACCCAAGGCACCATGGATTTGAAGCGGGAAGGTCATGCCAGACAAATCTGATATATTTCTTTGACTGGGTGACCAAAGTAGTAGATCAGGGAGGGGCTGTGGACATGGCCTACCTAAACTTTAGCAAGGCATTTGACACAGTCCCACACAAAAGATTATTATACAAGTTAGCCAGCCAGGGAGTGGGGCCCAAGATGACAGCCTGGGTAAAGAATTGGCTGGAGAATAGGACACAGAGGGTAATAGTAAATGGAGTCCACTCTGAAGAAATGGGGGTTACTAGTGGGGCACCGTAGGGTTCAGTATTAGGACTGGTCCTCTTCAATGTCTTTATAGTTTGCATTGCAGAGGGACTGGAAGGAAAAGTATGTCTCTTTTCAGATAACACAAAGATCTGCAACAGAGTTGATGCACAAGGTGGGGTGGAAAGGATGAGAAGGGACTTGGCAAGGTTAGAGGAATGGTCAAATGTATGGCAGCTTAGATTCAATGCTAAGAAGTGCAAGATAGTGCACCTGGGAAACCAAAACCCAGGGGAAGAGTACACAATGGGGGTGAGGTACTAACAAAAACAAAAATGGAAAGGGACCTGGGGGTAGTCATATCAGATGACCTAAAGGTGGGCAAGCAATGTGAGAGGGCAGCAAGGAGGGCTGGGGAATACTGGGATGCATAGAGAGAGGCATCACCAGTAGAAAACAAGAAGTTATTATCCCTCTGTACAGACAGTTGGTGAGACCCCATCTGGAGTACTGTGTGCAGTTCTGGAGACCCAATCTCCGCAAAGACATAAACAGAATCGAAGCTGTCCAGAGGAGGGCAACTAAAATGGTGCAGGGTCTGCACAGGAATACATATGAAGAGAGACTTAAGGAGCTTAATATGTATAGCCTCGAGGAAAGGAGGGAGAGGAGGGACATGATAGAAACTTTCAAGTACCTCAAGGGAATCAACAAAGTCCAAGAGGGTAGCATCTTTCAAAAAAAGAGGTGTGCAAGAACAAGGGGGCACAATTTGAAGATGGGGGGGCGGCTCAGAGGTAATTTAAGGAAGTATTTTTTCACAGAGAGGGTTGTGGATGCATGGAACGGCCTTCCGGAGGAGGTTGTGGAGTCAGAAACAGTGGTGGAATTCAAACATGCATGGGACAGTCATAAGGCAATTCTAGGGGGTGGGAGTAGGAAGAAGTAGGCTGCTGGTTAACTAGGATCTGCAGCTTATCCATTAGGTAGGAAAATGGGCAGACTGGATGGGCCAAGCGGTCCTTATCTGATGTCAAATTATATGTTTCTATAAAAGTTCTGTAGCAGCTGGCTATACTGTAGTTTTTGTATTTTTCCTGTTCACGCTTGAACCTGGGACTTTAGGACCTCTCTGGCATTAATTAAGCAGTGCAGACTGGCTCCTCCTGGCTTAGACATCACAAATCATCGAGTCACTTATTCAGATGTAGTAGTAGTAGTAAACATTTTATTCTTTATAAATAATGAATTGACAACTGTGTCGAAACTCATTTCCAGTGAGATCCATAATATTTCACATATATTAGTTACAGTTTCACATACATTATCAGTGAATACAAAAAAGAATCAACATACTTCAAATGTACTTACGACAGCTTGGCTGCATCTCTCCACTGATGAAAAAAGCAAGTTGCAATCAGGTTATATGCAAAAGTAAAACTTTTATTGCACCAGACACCAGCACACAGCTAAAACAGCGTGCCCCTCCCAAAACAGTCAAATGTTTTTGCGCTAATCTTGCACTTTCTCAAGGCTGAAACACCATGGTAAAAGCATCTCTTTTATACACCTAGATTTAAAATGACACTACAAGTCATCTAAAATACACATCAATTAGTGCACACAAAAATTAGTGGACTTCCATAAATCAAAATATTTGCAACACACTAAATCATCTTAAAAATTTCTCACAAGGAGAACAAATATGAACAAATACAGAATTAATTTCACATATAATATAGATATTCAAAAATATGAATAAAGCTAAAAGAGCCAATAATAATCCAATGTGAGACAAGAAAAAAGAAAGGAAGAAAAGAAGATGGCTTTCATAAATATTGAGACAGTTGAAAAAATTCATTTAACCCTGGTGTAATAGATGATTTAGTTTTCTATTGCCAAAATGATTCCCTCTGTCTCAATTTCTTGTCTGTATCTCCTCCACGAATATGTTCCTTCACAGATTCAAGCATTTGAAAGGTAAATTGATGTTTTACCCCCCTCATTTTAACATGTTGTGCCAAAGCACTATCATCCAGTCATGCAATGCTTCTTGTATGTTGGTCAATTCTCAGTTTGAATTTCTGTAAGGTTTTACCAATATAAAAACTGGTGCAACTATTACAAACAGCAACATAAACTGTATTTTTGGTGTTACAATCACAAAAACCCTCTGTTTGATATACATGGCCAGAAACAGGATGTTTAAAAAAATTCACTTGGCTTAATGTACTTACAGAAGGAACTATTTTTGCATGAATAAGTACCATTTGGCAGGAACAATTCTCTTTCCTTTTTAGAAACCCAATATGTACTATGTACCAAAGAGTCCTTTAGATTTAATGCTCTCCTCTAAATGAATTGTGTAAGAAGAAAAAGCGTTTTCAAGCAAGGGGCTACAATAAAGACGTTTTAGGAACAGCACAGGTAAAAGTAAAAATGAGGAACAGATCAGATTTATTGATACATCAAAAGAAAGTTTCCTGTACTCAAAATTATAATGATAAACTCAAGTTTATTACTACCTGTAGTCCACAGGCATATTTGGTTAGAAAGATTATTACCAGTAATTGGCATATTCTGACCACAGAACATAAATTGGATTATGTTACAAAAACATATCCACAATTCATTTAGAGGAGAGCATTAAATCTAAAGGACTCTTTGGTACATAGTACATATTGGGTTTCTAAAAAAGAAAGAGAATTGATCCTGCCAGATGGCACTTATTCATGCAAAAATAGTTCTTTCTGTAAGTACATTAAGCCAGGTGAATTTTTTTAAACATCCTGTTTCTGGCCATGTATATCAAACAGAGGGTTTTTGTGATTGTAACACCAAAAAGACAGTTTATGTTGCTGTTTGTAATAGTTGCACCAGTTTTTATAATGGTAAAACCTTACAGAAATTTAAACTGAGAATTGGTCAACATACAAGAAGCATTGCACAACATATTAAAGTGAGGGGGGTAAAACATCAATTTACCTTTCAAATGCTTGAATCTGTGAAGGAGCATATTCGTGGAGGAGATTTAGACAAGAAATTGAGACAGAGGGAATCATTTTGGCAATATAAAACTAAATCGTATATTACACCAGGGTTAAATGAATTTTTAAACTGTCTCCATATTTATGAAAGCCATCTTCTTTTCTTCCTTTCTTTTCTTTTTTCTTTTCTCATATTGGACCATTATTGGCCCTTTTAGCTTTATTCATATTTTTGAATATCTACATTATATGTGAAATTAATTCTGTATTTGTTCTCCTTGTGAGAAATTTTTAAGATGATTTAATGTGTTGCAAATATTTTGATTTATGGAAGTCCACTAATATTTGTGTGCACTAATTGGTATGTATTTTAGATGACTTGTACTATCACTTTAAATCTAGGTGTGTAAAAGAGATGCTTTTACCGTGGTGTTTCAGCCTTGAGAAAGCGCGAGATTAGCATGAAAACGTTCAATTGTTTGGGGAGGGGCACGGTATTTTAGCTGTGTGCTGGCGTCTGGTGCAATAAAAGTTTTACTTTTGCATATGACCTGATTGCAACTTGTTTTTTTCATCAGTGGAGAGATGCACCTGAGCTGTCATTGGTTCATGTGAGTAATTGCTTATTTGGCTCCTCTGTTGCTTTTAGCCGCCTGTCTGTTTTTGTAAGTATACTTCAGATGTGCAAAACATACAAACAAACTTTAACTGTAAGTACATGTAATGTACAATATTATATTACACTGTCTCCCTTCCATCAAATCAATAATAATACCATTGTTTATCATTAAGATGCCTGTACCTTCCTTGTCCCAAACCAACTCTTAGTCTGTTATACCCTTCTTTTACCATCTTTAATCCTAATATCTATTGGTAATAAATTCCAAAGGGATGGTCTTCGATGGAAAAAATGATCCCTACCCATATTAGTATTATACTTTGATGGCAAATATTCTATTCCTTTTGCTGACCTAAGGCTTGATTTTATCATTCTTTCCTTCAGACAATAGAAATATAGAAAAATAGAAGTTGACGGCAAATAAGGACCGCAAGGCCCATCCAGTCTGCCCATTTATTTTTCTACCTTATAAATGTGCCATTGACCTTTGCTCTGTCAATACCCTATCTATTCATACTCACCTGTATTGCTCCCTTATGCATATCCCATGCTTGTTTGAAGCCCTGCACTGTATTCATATTCACCACTTCCTGTGATATATCCTGGTACTTTGTCAAAGAAACATTTTTCCATATACAACAGTACATGTAAAGACCTCATATTTCCCAATGTGTACCATCCTAAAGTATGATATAAATCCTCCCTATGCATCATTCTCGGTGCCATTGTAATATAGCATGGCATTTTATTATACACAATTTCTAATTTCTCCAGCAATGTTAAATTGGCCCCCATATATATTAAATCCCCATAATCTAATAAAGGGGTCATTGTAGTATTCATCAAATGATTTCTAATTGCAAATGTTTTAGATTTTGGTGGGAAATTCAGACAACAAGATACCAACAGTTCTGCAGCACAACAGTACATTTTTTCCCCATCTCGGTTAGTTGCAGACAAATATTTCCTTGTGGACAGCAAAGTTCTTGTTTGGTAACTGGATTTTTTTACTGTTTCTGTTTCCCAATTCATTTCCACTTGGAACTGGATGTTGGACACATCTGTTGTCAAACTGCACTGCAGACTTGCTTTGGCTAATGAATTTAACAGTTAGTCTCTCTCCATGCTTGGCTTTAGAAGATGTTTCAAAACATTACTTGTCAGGATGTCCAGTAAATAAGCCACAGGCTTTGCTCCTTCCAATGTTGCAAAAAGTCCTTTTATAACAAGCTAGGTTTCATGTAGCTGGTCTTTGTTGCAATTTTGTGTCAGCTTCCAGGCTTGTCCTCAGCATCTGTGGTGGACACATCAATGGCTTAACCAAATGCTGGTCCCAGACAGGTGAGGCTTCTTGCTTTCTGCCTAGCAGAAATCTTAAAATCAACAAGATTACTCAGTCAGCAAGCATAGATCCTTCCACATCGAAGATTTTAGAAAATCAGGTCTAGAACAGTAGGATTTGTGTGTATCTTTCAGACTCCGTGACATATTGCCAGTTCTGATTGGTCCTTGCAGATGATGTAGGTGTGGTTCTCTACTCCACCCTAAAGCCTGCCTGCTTGTTCAGAGTCCACATTTTAAAACATGAAATTACTTTTTTTCCTTTTTATGCAAAATAATATGTTTTTCAAACATATTTGAACGTCTCTCATTGAAACCAGTATTTTGAAGTATCTGTTGTGTTTCTAGGACTAGTATTTCATGAGATAAGGTAATAAGGGATATAACTTCATTTTCTTAGCAAAGTTTCTGAAAACAAAGTGATACTTTTGTTTTACACACTCTAAGCTTCAGAATAATGTATAATTTGTCAAAACTTTTCAGGAAGGTTCTTAAAAACATTAGATTTCTTTTCAAGCACATGTTTCTTTGTCCTTACAAAAGAGTCCATAAATCAAACTTGTTTACCAAGGATGTTCCAGATGGTGTCTCTCTTTGTGGCAACTAATTGCATATACAGAAATGATATCTTTGGACTTGTCATGAAGTCAGCTTGCATTTAAGTCTAAACTTAAGAAGTTTATTTTGCAGAGTACTTATCTAAAATGTTTTTACATATACATATTCAGATCCCCATTAGATGCATTTACACAATTTAGATAGATAAGCAGTTGCAATTTCCTTTACAGACCAAAAATTTCATCTTGTTAACATGTTGCATTTTCAAGTTACAATCAAAAGTATTTTTATTTCGATCCAATCTTATGAGATTTTAAACAGATTCTAAACTTTTTTCTTGAAGATACCTTTGCTATAATATCACCAAGGCCTCTTATCTCTAGCTGTCAAGGAGATTCTGGCACCTTTGACCTCTATGGAATGCAAGAGGTCTCTTCTGTAGACTAGCAAACTGCAGAGTGTCCTTTAATATCACAGCTTAACATAGCCATGTATGGCGTATCCCCATAAAGCTTCTTTTAAGCAGAATGAAGTGAGAAGAAAGTTTTCTTTTTCTTTTGCAATCTTCCCTCTTGCTTTAGAAAACTTATGTAGATAGCATGATAACCGGAGGTTTATATAATGCCTCCCTTGACCTTAATCTTAATAATTAAGCACTTATAAAGAATATAAAATAGTAATTAACATAGTGCAAAAATGATAATGATAATAAAAATAGAATAATAGATGGGTTCATGTGCATTACAAGTCAATAATTCCATCGAGAGGTTCTGGGGATATAGGGTACCTTGAGCTTGAAGCTCAAGAGGTTCCCTGTCCCCAAAACCTTGAGATGGAATTGTTGACTTGCAATGCACATGGACCCATTTCTTTTTTTTTTAAATATATGGATCCATTTTGTCTTTTTCATTTTGTGATGGGCATTTGGCTGGTGCAGTACAGAACTGTCTTGGTCCTGGTCGAGCAGAGATTGCACTCCTCAAATTGCATATTCAGGAGGAAATGTATTATAAGAACCACCTGCCATTTCCCCAACATCCAACTGAAGCACCTCGACTGCAGAGGGTAGTTGGTCCAGGAGGTTGGCAGGTGGTTAGGAGGGGCAAATCAAATGCCCCATCACTCACTGCTCTCCAATGTATTACCTCCACAAACCATATAAAAACTACAAACAGGTATTTGCCTCTATCTCTGAAATCAAACAAAGGGGCAGAGGACACTACAGAGCAGGACACTGCAGCACAGGAGTGAGCACAACAAAACTCACTCAAAACAGGGATCAAAACAAAAAATCAAAAAGGAAATCCAAAACACTTCTGATCATAGGGGACTCCATGATTCAGAGTTGATACCTACCTCCAGCTGGGGGTAGTGGTCAGATGTCTCCCAGGTACATCAGCATGGAGAGACACTAACTGCATTGCTAAAATTCTGCCAAACAACTTGCCCTGCTCAAGGCTCAGGACCACCTCTGGTCCATAGCCGGGGACACAGGCTACTGCCAAACTACTTGCCCAGCTCAAGGCTTGGGACCACCTCTGGGCCATAGCCTGGGACACAGGCTCACCGCATGATACCCTAAAATACAAACAGGCATGAAACAGATGCACCACACAAATTAGGCAAATGAAGAGCACCTATTTCAAAAATGCCCTTGAATCCACCTGGGGTGATGAGAGAGATTTTTGGGACAACATCCAAAATATAATGGGTAAGCAATCAAAATCTTAACCCACCATTATGAAGGTTGATGGATCCACCATACTTGACCCAAAGACTATTGCAGATGCTCTAAATAAGATGTTCACAGACCTCAGTGGGGTCCTCTCCCCAGATTTCTTCTTGGACTTACCTGTGCCTAACCTAGTATCACAAAACACCGCTCATGACAAACCACAATTTTATTTCAAGAAAATCAAAGTGCACAAAGCCTACAAATGCATAAAAAAGGCCTCCTCCAAATCCAGAACAAGTAGTGACACCCTAGATCTAAAAATCCTGTCTCTCACCCTTGATGAAGTGATCCACCCCCTTGCCAAAATTCTTAATCTGTCCCTATGCCAAAGTCAATTTCCCAACAAATGGAAGTCTGCCATAGTCACGCCAGTGCACAAAGGGGGGAACAAAACCTTAACAGGTAACTATCGACCAATATCCATACTCCCACCCCTCTCCAAAGCACTTGAACGTATAGTGGCAGACCAACTCTCTGACTACCTGGACAAGTACAACCTACTTTATAATCAACAGCACGGCCTTAGGAAAGGACATAGTACTACAACAGCCTTACTTGACTTCTCTGGAGAAGTCCACTCAGCCCTGGACAAAGGGTGCCAAACCAGTGCGGTCTTTATTGACCTCACAAATGCTTTCGACACAGTCCATCATGGCCTACTTACCTCCTTACTGACCAGCCAAGGCCTGGCTGAAGGTCCTAGTGCTTGGGTAAAAATTTACCTGTCAAATCAGTCACAGGCTGTAAAAATCTCTAATGAACTCTCCGACTTCAAACCAGTCCTCTCGGGTGTACCGCAGGGATCAGTTCTTGGCCCACTCCTCTTTAGCCTGTTCCTTAACTCCCTCCCAGATTTCTGCCCGGAAAAAAATAATATTTTACACTGATGATGCTGTAATTCTCTCTTCTCACAATGAACCAAACCCTATGCCAAAGCCTACAAATTGCCTTCTCTGTGTTGAAAGGTGGTTCCTGGATAGTAAACTTGTGCTTAACCACAATAAAACAAAAGCCATGCTTTTACCAATCACCAAAACAAAATAGAAATACTCCACTCACTATACAAACCTCTGCTGAAATACACTGGACCAAGTAAATACTTTCAAATACCTTGGCATCACTTTTGACAAAGGGCTCACCTTTGCAACCCACATTGACAACACTGCGAAAACAGTGAACCAACGTCTTGGAATATTATTTCGAAACCGACAATTCCTAAACCAAGCGGCATTGAGGATAGCTATACAGAGTTCCATAATCTCAATCATTGACTATGGCCTTATTATCTATGGTTCAGCTACCACCACGGCACTAAGGCATATCTCAGTCACTCTAAATAAGGCTTGCTGGCTCCTCATGGGGGCGCAAAGACTGACACACACGTGTGAGCTTTACTATGAAACAGGCTGGTTGCAACTATCAAATCGCCTTATATATCTCTCCTGCATAATGGCAAAAAATCTATCTTGGGACTGACTCCATTATGTATCCAAAACCTACTCCATCTGAATCCTGGCTTATGCACTTCCACCAGATCTGAACACCAACCTTTTCTGGTTCCCAGATGTCGGACCGCACAGGGACAAAGGACGTTCGCATACAGGGCCCCGACCTGGTTCAATGCTCTAAGTCCACCTACTCTATCCTCAACTTCGCTTGGAGCTTTCAAAACCATGCTCTATTCCCACCTCACTACCACTAGCAACTGTGATTGCATTAGATAAAGGCTACTCCTCCTCTTGACCATCCTCACATCCAAGGCCTACTTTCCTTGTCTAATGAGCCCTCACATACTACTACTATTCCTGTCTGCCACCCAACTCACTGTTTTTCTCCCCCTTCTGTCCCCTCTCACTTGCTCTACTGCCCACCACTTTCCCTCCTTTCTTGCCTCCCTTTGGCTCCTTATGATCTACCTCTCCCTGGAAGTTTCTTTATTTCCTAAATTATCTACTCTCTTGAAACTGTTTAAAGCATATTTATTATGTAACTTCTAAACTTTACTGCCTTAAACAGTTAATAGCAATTTTATTATGTAACTTTTCCGTCTGGTATTACTTGTAATGTGTATTGTTTTGTTTGATGTTCTATGTGACGTGGAACCTTTGTAAAAGAGCCCTGGCTCAAAGGTATTAATTCCTAGACCAATAAACTAAACTAAACTAAACTAAAAATTGTGCAGAAAGCAGGAGAAAACATTGATGTCCTGGTACACATATGGAGTAACGATCTTGCCAGCCGGGCAGTTGTGGAGACCAAGGAACACCTGACCAGGCTGGGAGACAAACTGTTATCCATTTCATCTGGCATCTCATTATGTGCGATCCTGCTTGTCTGAGAGAAAGGGGCAGATGAATGGAAGGTCAGAGAAAGGGAGATAGGGGAGCTAGACATGTGGCTCAAGGGCTGGTGCCAGGAAAAAGGACACACATTTGTAGGTAACGGTTTTGAGATCGAAATTCTTTAAATTCGATGGACTGCATCTGTCTAAGGAGGTTGTCAGTGCATTGGGGGAGAAGTTTGATGTCTTTGCAGAGTATTTAAACTAGCAAATGGGAGGGGGTGTAGCACCTGATACATCGAACAGGAAGAACACCCCTCCCCCCCAGCTAGGGATCAAACAGGAGTTCAGCATGTTTATAGTTCATTTGCATCACCAGGTAAGGAAAAAGGTCCTTCTTCCCATATGACATGCAGGGAAAATGTCGGACCTCATCCAACAACTAACACACCAAAATCTGGTCGATGGAAAATTATGTACACAAATGCCTGCAGTCTGGGAAACAAGATCCCAGACTTGCAGGCAACAATGATTCACCAGTTACCACACTTTGGAGACTTCACTACCTGGTTATGTACTATTCAAAAGAGACCGAGGTGCAAAAAGGGGTGGGGTGGGTGGAGTGGCCCTTTATGTCAATGAAACTATCAGAGCTACAGAAATTCAGAATACACATAAGGAGCCAGAAGAACTGTGGGTCACCCTGGACACAGGAAATGGGACAGCCATATGAACTGGGCTTGTCTATAGGCCTCCAGACCAGGGGGAGGACACAGACACATTACTGTTAGAAGATATACAAAATATGACAGCTAAAAGGGAGGTTCTGATAATGGGACACGTCAACATGCCAGATACAGATTAGTCAATACCAGCAGCAACATCCACCAGAACTAGACACATGGTGGGTTCCCTGCAGGGGAGGGCCTCAAACAACTGGTACAACAACACACAAGAGACAGGGCTATCCTAGATCTAGTACTGACTAATATGGAAAGAATCACAGATCTCCAGGTAGACGGTCACCTGGGGGACAGTGACTGTCACATGGTTTGGTTCAGTTTGGCCACTAGAACTAAATCACCCCATTCCAAGGCAAAAATGTGGGACTTCAAATGAGCTGACTTTGGTAAGAAGGCCAACAGAATTAAGATAGCCCTGGCAAAAATAAATACAGGTGAGGGGGCACAAGCAAAGTGGGCAAGCATTAAGGATGTAATACTTGAAGCAACATCCCATTGTGTTAGAGAGAAAAGCAAGAGCAAAAGACAGAGGGTACCACTTTGGTTCTCAAAAACAGTAGCAGAAAAGGTCTGAGACAAAAGGCTAACCCTCAGGAAATATAAGGGAATGCAGCAGGATGAGGCACACCAAACTTCCCTAAGGGAAGCAAGGAAGGCAGTAAGGCAGGCAAAGGCCTAAACTGAAGGGGACAAGACTTTCTATAGATACATTAGTAAAAGAATAAAGTCCAGAGGGGGTATTGCTAAGATCAAAAGGGATAAGGGGGAGTGTGTAGAGGAGGTCTAAGGAAAAGCATCTATCCTAAATAAATACTTCTGCTCAGTATTTACTGAGGAGAAGGCAGGGCAGGGCCCACAGCTCAACACCATGGACCCATGGGGGAAGGAGGCGTGCACTAGTCTCTTCACAACAGAAAGGGTCCTACAAGAGTGTACTAAGCTCAGGATGGACAAGGCAATATGACCTGATGGCATACATCCCAGGGTACTAAAGGAGCTAAGGATGGAACCAGCAGGGCCATTAGCAGAATGGATTAGTGAGTCTCTGAGTACAGGAGAGGTCCCAGAAGACTGGAGAAGGGCTCGTGATCCCACTGTACAAGAGTGGTAGCAGAGAGCAGGCAGAAAACTACAGACCAGTCAGTCTTACCTCAGTAGTGGGCAAGATTATGGAGGCACTCCTTAAGGAAAGGATATTGCAACACCTGGAATCCATAGGAGAACAGGATCCAAGAGAGCATGGGTTTACAACAGGAAGGTCCTGTCAAACTAATCTCAGATTTCTTTGACTGGGTAACCTGAGTGGTGGACCGAGGGGGATGCAGTTGATGTTGCCTACCTTGACCTCAACAAAGCTTTCAATACTGTTCCACATAGAAGATTGATTAATATGTGGGATATGCTTGGGGTGGGTCAGATGTTGGTCAGCCTGGGTGGCAAACTGGTTGGTGACCAGAAAACAGAGAGTGGTGGTAAATAGTATACAGTCAGAAGAGATGCAAGTCACAAGTGGGGTACCTCAGGGATCAGTCCTGGGGCCAGTCCTCTTCAATATCTTCATCAGTGACATTGCAGATGGACTGGAGGGTAAGATTTGTCTGTTTACAGATGACACAGAGATCTGCAACAGAGTAGACGATCCTGATTGGGTGGGCAGAATGGAAAGAGATCTGGATAAACTGGCAAAAAGGTCAAAAGAGTGGCAACTTCGGTTTAATGCAAAGAAGTGCAAGATCATGCACATAGGGAAGAGAAACATAGAATTTGACAGCAGATAAGGATCACTTGGTCTACACAGTTTGCCCATTTCCTACCTAATGGATGAGCCACAGATCCTAGTTAACCAACAGCCTACTTCCTCCTACCCCCAACCCCTAGAATTGCCATATGTCTGTCCCATGCATTCTTGAATTCCACCACTGTTTTTGACTCCATATCCTCTTCATGAAGGCCATTCCATGGATCCATAACCCCTCTCCATGAAAAAATACTTCCTCACATCACCTCTGAGCCATCCCCCCCATCTTCAAATTGTGCCCCCTTGTTCTTGCACAACTCTTTTTCTGAAAGATGCTACCCTCTTGGACTTTGTTGATTCCATTGAGGTACTTGAAAGTTTCTGTCATGTCCCCCTCTCCCTCTTTTCCTCAAGGGTATACATATTAAGCACTTTAAGTCTCTCTTCACATGTCTTTTAGTTGCCCTCCTCTGAACTGCTTCCATTCTGTCTATGTCTTTGCAGAGACTGGGTCTCCAGAACTGCACACAGTACTCCAGATGGGGTCTCACCAACTGTCTGTACAGAGGGATAACAAGTTCCTGTTTTCCTACTGGTGATACCTCACCCTATGCATCCCAGTATCTCCCCAGCCCTCCTCACTGCCCTCTCACATTGCTTGCCCACCTTCAGGTCATCTGATATGACTACCCCCAGGTCCCTTTCCATTTTTGTTGTTGTTAGTATCTCACCCCCATTGTGTACTCTTTCCCTGCATTTTTGTTTCCCAGGTGCATTACTTTGCACTTCTTAGCATTGAATCTAAGCTGCCATACATTTGACCATTCCTCTAACCTTGCCAAGTCCCTTCTCATCCTTTCCACTCCACCTTGTGTATCAACCCTGTTGCAGATCTTTGTGTCATCTGCAAAGAGACATACTTTTCCTTCCAGTCCCTCTGCAATGTCACTTATGAAGACA
The DNA here is from genome assembly GCA_016271365.2 of Neoceratodus forsteri. NCBI lineage: Eukaryota > Metazoa > Chordata > Ceratodontiformes > Ceratodontidae > Neoceratodus > Neoceratodus forsteri. The sequence continues at coordinate 47,640,806 of CM057455.1, forward strand.
TTGAAGAGGACCGGTCCTAGTACTGAACCCCTGCGGTACCCCACTAGTAACCCCCCTTTTTTCAGAGTGGACTCCGTTTACTATTACCCTCTATGTCCTGTTCTCCAGCCAGTTTTTACCTAGGCTGCCATCTTGGGACCTACTCTAAGGCTGGCTGACTTGTATATTAATCTTTTGTTTGGGACTGTGTCAGATGCCTTGCTAAAGTCTAAGTAGGCCATGTCCACAGCCCTTCCCTGATCTACTACTTTGGTCACCCAGTCAAAGAAATATATTAGATTCGGTTGCTAGATTTCTTTGACTGGGTGGCCAAAATACTAGATCAGGGAAGGGCTGTGCACATGGCCTACCTAGACTTTAGCCTGAAGCCACCTATAGGTTGGGAGGGGAGTTGCTGGCAATCACAAGGGAAGAAAGAGAGTTGGGCATCATCATCACAGATGACCTGAAATCATCCAAGCAGACCACTAAAGCAATAGGTAAGGCAAGAGGGATGTTGAGGTGTATTAGTAGGGGTATCGCAAGTCATTAGAGGCAGATAATAATCCTTCTTTACAAGACACTGGTCAGGTCCCATCTGGAGTACTGCATCCAGTACTGGAGGCTGCACCTGCACAAGGACATTAACAAAATGGAGGCAGTTCAATGAAGGGCAACCAAAATTGTGCAGGGACTGCATCAGAAAACATATGAAGAGAGATTAACGGAGCTCAATATGTGTACCCTAGAGCAAAGGAGAGAGAGAGAGGTGATATGATTGAAACATTCAAACACCTTAAGGACATTAACAAGGTGAAAGAGTGTAACATGTTTCAAGCTAAGAAAAATAGCAGGACAAGAGGACACATCATGAGATTAGAGGGAGGCCAATTAAGGGGCAATGTGAGGAAGTTCTTTTTCACAGAAAGGGTGGTGGATGCATGGAATGGCCTACCTCAGGAAGTGGTGGATATGAATACAGTACATGGCTTCAAATAAGCATGGGATAGGCATAAGGGAGCAATACAGATTAGTATGAATAGATAGGCCATTGACAGAGTAAAGGCCTATGGTATATTCATAAAGTAGCAAAAAATGGGCAGACAGGATGGGCATTGCAGTCCTTATCTGCTCTCAATTTCTATGTTTCTATGGCCAACTGCCACAGTGTCTCTCTCTTTCAGCAGTGTCTTGCTACTGTTCGTTCTTCCCCTCACTCTCTGAATAGGCTATGCTGTGAATCAAGTTTTTTTTGTGTGGCAGGTAGTCCTACCTTTTGTTTCCTTAGGGAATGCAGGATCAACCACATAATTCAGATTTTGAGGAAAAAATGGTAAAATGTCAGGGATGACCCAGACATTCTTGCTAAGTAAGGAAGGCCACCATGTTTGTGAAATTGTTTAGCCCATCCAGAGGGGCAAAGTGGCCAATCAGGAGTCATGTAGAGGACAATATGTTTTGACTGACACTGAGATCACTGCATGGTGTAGGAGACTGTTGCACTTGTGCTCTTCTGATTCAGTGATAATATTATTGTTCGGAGCTCAGAACTATAGTGTTATGGGATCTGAACAATACTATTATCATTCATGAACTGTACTGTTATCACTCTGGGAGCTATCTTATTATGGATACTTCTTTGCATGTTTTTCTATAGTATTATTTTTGAAATCCAAATATTAAAATATTTTAACAACTAAGTTTTGTTCCTACAACAATACCAATTTAGATTTCATGAATATCACATCGGTGGAAATGTCAGCTATTGAGGAGCTACAGGGCAATCCCCATCTAATTATTAAATCTGCCAATGTGGGGGGGGTTCTCTGTTCCTAATTGGAGCAGATGTATACAAACAGGAAACTTACAGACAGCTTGTGAATGCAGACTTTGATGTTGGACTAAAAACAGATTTGACTACTGCATTCAGAAGTGAGATTGATACATATTTATAATTAATGGGCTTCCCTTTTTCCTATAGGGAAACCGTGGTGTAATTTTCCATAATTAAGGAGTGTTTATTATGGCAAACACGCACACGGTTTCCCTCATTCTGCGCATGTCCATCCTGCAGTTCCTCGCTCTGTAACCGATCGCCTCGGCTCGCCTTCTCACTCCAAATGAAACCGCCAGACAAGCAGAACTTGGTGGTATGTTTTTTTTTTTTTTATTATTTTAAACTCACTGGGGGAAAAGAAAGCGCTTCTTCAATTGAATTTTTTTTTAAATTCAGATGGGACGGATGTGTACAGTGGTGGAAACAGAACCGGAGCATGAGTGCACCGGAAGGGCTGGTATTTTATATAATTGCTGTGGCAAAAAAGGGAAACCCAGCAATTATATAAAAAATGGGTGGTGGAAACTGAGTTTACACACCCACGAGGTGTTAATGCTGTAATAAACCCCTCGAGCTTCTCTCTCGGGGTTTATATAGCATCTAACACCTTGTGGGTGTGTAAACTTCTCGTTACACACACCACCCCATACTTTATTCTATATATTAAAGATGTATGATGCTGGCAGTATTACACAAGATGCTTTTGTTATTTTGACAGTCACCCTGTGAGACAATTTATATTCTATTGAAAGTTCAACACCTTGGTGTTTCCCCCAGGATGCTCAGTTGTCTCGGGGATTGGCTTGCTTACTGAGACATTGTCCAAATTTGTTGATGAATATGTACTTCTTCTTGCCCTCAAATTGCCATCTTATATTAGGGTCTCAACTTAGATATTGGGTATTGTGGGGGACTTCTAAGAGGGACAATACTGGATGCTGGTTACTCTCGATATAGAAGCATTTTACATCAATGCCCCCTACAAGTGATGCCCTGACTTCCTCTGCATTTATGGCTCAAGACTAAAACTAATTACTAGCCATTCAAGCCATCTTTTGTAGATCTCCTATGTACCCTATCTGAATTTGTTTAAAAGGAACATCTTCCTTTCCCAGTACCAACATTTTTTGCAGATCAAAGGTACAGCAATGGGGGCTTCCTTGCCCCCACTTTGGCTAATTTGTGCCATGGCCTTTGGAAGAGAGAGGTCATATAGGATGATGACCTGCTTGACATGTGGCACAGATATATAGATGATGTGTTGCTGGTGTGCTGTGGGTGGGGAGTTATTGGAACTGCTGAAATTTGTACAATATTTGGAGGCATCCAACCCAAATCTTAAATTATCAGTTAAATATGTTTATATTTGGTACTATACTTGGTAGACAGACAGAAGAAGGCATAGGCCTATTGAGTCTGTCCCCTGCCTTGGCATGTCCGCTTTGCTGTATGTTGTCATGACAGTGCTCAGTTTTTGGAATTTAATGTATCCAAAACTCTAGATGACACTGTCATTACCTATTTGTACAGAAAATTGACAGATAGGAAGAACTCGATACTTGCTAGCAGTTGTCACCCACACTACACCATCAACAATATTACCAATAGGAACAACTTATTACTTGTCAGCAGTTGTCACCCATGCCACACCATTAATATTTTTCCTAAGTCACAATTCATGCTTGAAAAAGGAATTGTTCAGTAGTAGAAACCTATAAAAGATGTGTAAAGAACTAGAGAATAGATTTTTGGCACATAAGTACAGGCATAAATTTATTAACCATGTTCATGTTCATTCAGCTCAGAATATCCCTGGACAGGACCTGGTAAGATATAGGTAAAAGGACAATAGGTACTCAAGTGAATTTTATCCTCCAGTACTGTGCCAGTAGTAGTGCCATGAGGAGATGCCTTCAAAAATATTGGCACATTGTGGCTACAAAACCGGCATTGTTAAGACATGGCCCAGAATCAGCTGAAAATCACTTACAGGTTGGAATCTAACCTTAGGGACATGCTGGTCCACAGTTTCCTGCTGACTGGGAGGACACAGACACAGGGGTAGTTACATGTTAAACCAAAAGGCAGTTACTGTTATGGCAGATGTATACACTGTGACATAATTCAGAAGTCAAAATGTTCTTAAAGCTGTCAACAACAGCAGACAGTATGTTATTGATCAGTTCATTAACTGCAGTACCACACAAGTTATATATTTGGCTACCTGTATCTGCTGTGCCTTATAAGTTGTAAAAACAAAAAGAAAGTTTAAGGTGAACACTTGAGCGCTGTCATAACTCATGACAGTCACAATGTGCTCTTCTGTTGCTTAAACTTGATTAGAGGCACAAAAAGACATTCATTTTCTTTCTGTGGAATTGATAAAGTCAGCATTAAACCCGGGGCAGGGGATGTGGGGACCCTGTTAAGTAGAAGGGAGGCATTTTGGATTTACATGTTAGGTGCAATTAGAGCACCTAGCCTCAACAAGGGGTTTTGAATGTGCTGCCTGCCTGAAAATTTAGACCTATAAGAAAAAAGGGGAAAGGGATAAAAATGTAGATATGAGAATTGTTTGCCATATTAATTATTATTGTTGGTGCACTCTGATCTATCTCATTATGTAAGTTATGAACATACAGGCTGTCATGATTCTTAAAATATGTGTATATCTTTTTATTGGCTTATATGCATGTACAGTACAAACTGTTATGTGATTGCCTGTTATGATCTATCAGTATTGGTTATTGACATCCACATGTGGGTTTTCTGCTGCACATACAGTTCTGTGTATTTATCTATACATAAAATAAAACTCTTTGTAAGCATGTTAAATGTGTGGAAGGAAGTGTTTGATACAGCAATGTTTATTCTCATTATTATCAGTAATGAATGGGGCACTCGTCTACATAGTCTCACTTGATTGCTTATATTTATGATTATTTTTTTTTCATGCACTGGTTATTTTTTTCATGCATCTCTGTAATATGTTACATGTACGGTATGTAACACTTTAAGTGCAACATATAAAATGATGTGATCCTTGTGGGACAAATACTCCTTGACACTGTAGGCAAAACCTGTCAAGAGTTAGTGGGGTCCTGCTGGCATCCTGCCTTTGACAAGAGGCCTTTTGAACACTTTTGAAGTAAACCTCGTATTTATGTTACTATGCAGTGGTCAGCAGTTGTGAGTTAGAGGTGGGTAGTGCTGGAGTGCCTGATTCTGTTGTTATCTTGGCATCTGCCTTAATGTTGACCCACACTGTTCCCTAGAAAGGTGCCCACTATAATGTCTGCAGTGCTGTCCCTGTTAGTAAGCTTGAGGTTCAGCTCTGCCCCATCCCTGCTGGACTCACTGACTGTCTGCATGGCAAATGTCCCCTGATGGGAGACCAGGAAGGTCCAGCTTTTTGCTGAGACTGCAGCTGGAATGATCCATTCCACATGTGGCAGACTGAAGTCACCAACTAGCAGTACCTGTCCTTTATTTGACATCCTAAGCACGGATTCCACTAGTGTCTTATCCAACTCCTCTGTATGTTGGAAGTCTGTATTCTACCCGTGCATGGATAGTAGCCCAAGCTCTTTCTCCAGGAAGACCCACAGTACCTTCAGACCTTCCCTTTCCTCCTGGTTCCCTTGTATTTCTATAATCCTGAGTCCCTCACTCACAAATAGAACAACCTTTCCTCCCCTTCCTTTTCCTCCTGAATAGAGAGTAGCCTGGTTTGTCCATGACCCACCCAGTCTGCCCATTTGAGCTTGTAAGTTTACTTTATGTTTTCCTAGAAATCTGTTGCCCCTTAACCCTGACCTCCAGAATTCCTTTATGTCTATCCCATGCATTGTTAAATCCTGTGATTGTTTCAGCCCCCACCATTTCCTCTGGCAGGGTGTTCAACTTGTCCACCACCCATTCTGTGAAGAAATTCTTCCTCAGGTTTCCTCTGAATCATTCCCCTCCAACTTCATCCCATGCCCTCTAGTCCTGGAACATCTTTTTCACTTAAAAATAGTGTATTCCTGCACCCTGTTCCTCCCTGTAAGATACTTGTATGTCTCTATCATATCCCCACTCTCCCTCCTCTCCTCCAGGGAGTACATATTCAGTTCCTTCAACCTGTCTTCATAGGACTTGTGATGCAATCTATGTACCATCTTTGTTGCCCTCTTCTGTACCTTCTCTACTCTGTCTATGTCCTTACGTGGGTAAGGTCTCCAGAACTGTACACTGTACTCCAGGTGGGGCCTCACTAGTGTCTTGTATAGTGGAATTATGACCTCCTTTTTCCTGCTGATGATGCCCCTGCCTATACATCCCAGCATCATATTTGCTTTACCTGCTGCCTTGTCACACTGTTTCCCTACCTTGAGGTCATCAGAGATGATGACTCCAAGATCCCTTTCCTGCTTGGTGCATACTATATCCTCACCCCCCCAACTGATATATTGTGCCTGGGTGTTTATGCCCCATATGCATTATCTTGCACTTCTTTGCATTGACTTTGAGCTGCCAAACCCCTGACCATTCTTCAGGTTTCTGTCCCAGCCAGCCTCCACTATGATGACCTCCAGCTCCAGAATGTTATTTCCCAGACTCCTTGTGTTGCTCACACGTGGCTTTCCATACCTCGCTTTCTCTCTGCCTGCAGACCCTCTTTCACTCCTTCATACTGCCTATGCTGTTCATTGTCCCTTCCACTGACCCCTCTCTTCTCGTGTTCTTTCCCTGCTTCTTGTCTCTTTTACTTCTCCCTTTTTACATCCTTGTTTTTTTTTCTCTCCTTGATCTCTGCCTTTTGTGCACTCTTTTCTTTTTGCACTCCTGCCATATTGGACCTCCCTTTTCCTAAGCCCCTTCCTCCCTGTTTCTTCATCATGCTGGGGAAGGGCAGTTGTTGCATCTTTTTTTAATACAGCCACCCCCAGCTAGTGCAAATGGTCATCTAAGTAACATTTAAACTTCCCATTAAGGATTGAGGTAGTCTTCTGAGGGATGCAGGACCACTACCAGCATGGGTTTCACAGGGGAAGGTCATGTCAAACTGTTCTCATTGACTTATTTGACCTGTTTACTAGGGAGGTAGCTCAAGGGAGCGCAGTGGATGTGACCTGTCTGGACTTCAGAAAAACTTTCAGCACTAAGCTGCACAGAAGGCATGTTTAAAAACTAAGCAGCCTGGGGGTGAGGGAGAAAATGACAAGCTGGGAAAACCTGTTCCCACATGCACAGTAAGGGATTTGGAGGAGAAGTGCTTTGTTAGGGTTATTTTAATGAAAACCAGAATAAACCAGAATAAACTAATGTACAAATCTATCCCATCCCTCTTCCTCCCCACCAGTGAAAATAACAATAGACCAGTGCATGCAAGGTGTTTATCAATCATCTATACTTACCCCCTACTCATCCTTTCTCAACCCTCCTTGATGCCCTTCTTCCCCCCACCTGCCCAATCCATCCCCCAAAAGCAGTGAGCTTTATACTATCAAATGCATTAAGCAAATTGGATAGGTCTCGGTTATCTAAATGATTACAACTGTTTAATGTTAGGGTTATTTTAACAGTTTATTAATAAGGTCCCTATAAAGACTGTAATACCACTTGGGAGCACTGGTGCTCCATTAATGTCATCACATTATGGACATCATGGCTGTTTTTGGCTCCTATAGAAGTGTGATCTTTGAATAGAAGCAGGGGTTTGTTTTTATTTGTCCAAACCTTTAAACAGTGATGAAAATGATTTGAAAGAAATTTCTGAGGCAAATGGAGCATATAATTATGAGGATAAATCTCTAACCTCCTGTGCTGTGGTTTTGGTTTTCAGAATCCCCTGTTTATATTCCCCTAAAGTAAAAACTGAAACTTTTTTTGCTTATTGTAAGAAAATACTAATTGAATATGTACTTTTAGTCAGCAGAAAGCTTGCATGCAATGAAATTTGGAGCCAGCAATCATCGCTTGAGAATTGCCAGCTGAGTCACACAACAGAAAACTCCCATCGGTATCCTCCATGCAGGAAGAGTTTCCATGATCTGCATCACATCACTATACAACAGATTCATAAAGGAGAGGGGCAATTTAAATGTACCAAATATCATAGGAGTTTAAGCAAGCTAAAGGGAGTGAGGGCATATAAATGTGTTCAATGTGACAAGAGTTTTAGCCATAAGTGTAGCATGATAAGACATAAGCTTATTCACTCTGGATATAGAGCATATAAATGTATTGAATGCAATAAAAGTTTTGGCCAGAAGAGTACCCTTATAATGCATCTGCAAATTCACGCAGGAGAGAAACCATATAAATGTGCTGAATGTGACAAGAGTTTTGCCCAAAAGAGTAACCTAACAACATATCAGAAAATTCACTCTGGAGATGGACCATACAAATGTAATTAATGCAATAAGAGTTTTGGCCAGAAGAATCACCTTATAACGCATCTGCAAATTCACTCTGGAAAGAAACTGTATAAATGTGCTGAATGCAGCAAGAGTTTTGGACACAAGTGTTTGTTGATAATACATCAGCGAGTTCACTCTGGAGAGAGACCATATAAATGTTCTGAATGTGACAAGAGTTCTGCCCAGAAGAATAACCTAATAACACATCAGCAAATTCACTCTGGAGATAGACCATACAAATGTGATGAATGCAATAAAAGTTTTGGCCAGAAGAATCACCTGATAGTACATCAGCAAATTCACTCTGGAGATAGATCATATAAATGTGCTGAATGCAACAAGAGTTTTGGCCGGAAGTGTAGCCTGATAAGACATCAGCAAATTCATTCTGGGGAGAGAGGGGCTCGGATGGAGTGATGAAGTGAGAGTGACGAATCGTTGGTGGAGCAATTTGTGACACTAGTGACAAGCCACAGTTATTTCGTGCTCAAGTCTTGGTGAGTACCTTCACGTGGTGGGCCCTGTTTTAACAGAATCTCACCAAGGCTATACTACTGTATAGACAATATATAGTATGGAAAGAGACAAAAATGAAACTGAAAGCTGGGCGCACAGATCCCAGCATAGAGTGCCCAACCCTAGCCTAGGCACTAGGGCGGTTGGACGATGTGATAGTGCCGATCCTCGAGTAATAGTAACACCATCCTGCCACAGTGTCGATCATGGAATGCATGGTCCCACAGTGGTAGCAGCAGAAGCCAGCAAGCCACAAACAGTAAAAGACTGATAGGCCAGCCCAGAGGACTGCAAACAGTTAAGTGGACTTACGAGGACAAACTAGAAATTATGTATTGTTATTATTATGCGACGCACCCTGAGTTTCCAGTAAGAGGATATACCATCAGACTTGGAACAAATTGCAGCAGAGAGAAATAATTGCCACAGACAAACTGAACAGTGTGACAGATGCAAACTTTAGATCCCTAATAGGACAAATAAAACAAAAAATACATAGATGAGATTAACTTGGGCAGACTACAGAAGGAAGCAAGTGAAGAGGTAGCAAAAGGAAGGAAGAGGTACCAGAGGCTTTCATAGCAGGAAGAGCAGATACATGGGCACAGCAAAGAAAAGGGATCTGATATGGTGTAGCATTTATGCCAAAGAAAGCAGCTCTACCAGCACAGCAACGAAAATTACAGACATATTCGAACAGACATATAGACAGAGACATCCAGATATGGCAAACATCACAAAGAAAAGAATAACCACACAAAAGTGGAATGTAATGAAAAGTGCACAGTTTAGTGATCTAGAAAGGCAACACATCGAAATAGAAGTCCTTGAACAGTTAAAGAAAGGAAGGATTTGAGGTAGAGACTCAGCCTCCACCAATATCATCTGGTAGCCGTTACAGCAGACAACTGCTCAGCCAATATTGGTACATGAAGCGAAACATGACACATCTCCTAAAGACACCAGCAAAAGTGCACATCAAGTGACATATCCGAGTAAAACAGCTGAAGTTCCAGTTCAACCCATACAGAGAGGAAGAGCAGGAAATGCCAACTACAGGAACAACCCTAACCAAGAGGAAGAAAACATGAGAGAAGACTTGCTGGACCTAATTGACATGGACAAATATATTAAAATACATCAAAGGAAAGACTGCAAAATTATGCCTGACATACAGTTAGGGAACACATAAAACAGATAAACAAAGTTATTGGAACCATCCAGAGGATCCATGTGATGTCACTGAAATAAACAGAATACATTATTGTGCAGCGAGACTAATAACAAATAGAGAAGTGCCAAAAAAGCAAGGAATGAGGAACAAAAAGAGAGGGAAATTCAGCATACCACCATGGAAAAGCGGATAGAAGGGACAATTATGGAACTAAGATCAGAAGTATCACTGCTGGAGGAGTTTAGAAAAGGTAATAGATCAATGAAAGTCATCAGGAAAGTGGGTGAAATCAAAGAAAATGCTGTATTAAAACAGATCAAGACCTAAATTTTACCATCTCAAATAACAAGCTTAAGATCTCTGCTCAAGCCGAGAAGCTCAGGAGATACGAGAAAGGAACAATGAAAAATGCAAAATAGATGGTTTAGAGAAGACCCGAAGAAATTCTATAGGGAGCTGGGAAAGAAAACAGCTAACATAAAAACTCCACCAGTAAAGAAAGAAATTGAGGAATTCTGGAGAAGTATTTATGAAGACCCAGTTGAACATAATAGGGATGCAGAGTGGATACAGGAAATAAAAGACAGCATTAAAAATGGTACTACTAGAGATATGGAGTGGCCTGACGTAACTGCTAAGGAGATAGAAATGAAGATAAGGAAGGCCTCCAACTGGAAAACCCCAGGTCCAGATGCAGTACCCAACTTCTGGCTGAAAGTACTAACATCTTTGCACCAAGATTTAGCTACCTCAAAAAACTATTACGCACACCCTGACTTGACACCCATCTGGTTAACAACAGGAATACCACTCCTTATTAAATCTGAACCTGCCAGTCTCCCAAGAACTATCGCCCAATAACCTGTTTACCAACAACATATAAACTATATACTGGAATCGATGCAGATAGAGTCTACAACCATTTAGACTGCAATAAACTCATGGCAATAGAACAAAAGGTAATAAAAGAAAATCATATGGCACAAAGGACCATCTCATGTTGAACAAAGCCATTATGGAGAGCTGCAAAAAATGCCGAAATCTTAGTGTAGCATGGATCGACTACAAAAAAGCATTTGACAGTATCCCACACTCCTGGATCACTGAGTGTTTACGAATCTACAGGATACATCCCACACTGATAAACTTCATCACAACAACAATGACAAAGTGGCAAACCACTCTGCAATTAAATCATGAGAAAGGTCAAATCACCATTCCAAATATAAGTATCCAACGAGGGATATTTCAAGGTGACTCTTTGTCACCACTTCTGTTTTGCCTTGCCCTCAATCCCTTGAGTAGCCTAATCAACAACCTAGGCTATGGATACAGCTTGAACCCCAGAAACAAAAACAATCAACAGCTAACATCTCACCTTCTATTTGTAGATGACCTAAAACTTTACAGTTCATCTGACAAACATTTGAAAGAACAACTACAAATTGTTAAGACCTTCTCTGATGACATACGGATGACGTTATCTAGACAAATGTGCCAAAGCAACATTTGTAGCAGGAAAGTTAACTCGAAAGAAAACATGAATCTGGCGGAGGTTTGTGACATAAAAGAACTTGAGCAAGAGGGAGTGTATAAATATCTGGGAATAGAAGAAGGAGCAACAGCACAACATGAACAAATGAGAGTAAAATAAGCAAGGAATATTTTAGAAGGTTAAAGCTAATTTTGAAAACTGCTTTGACAACACGAAATAAAGTGCAAGCTATAAATCAACTCGCCCTTCCAGTGATATCATACAGCTTTGGTGTGATAGACTGGCCACAGAAAGTGTTGAACCAGCTAGATATAAAACAAGAAAATGTTTCATGCTCACCAATTAATATACAAAATCAGTGTATGCCAAGATTATACATCCCAGGGCAGAGGGAGGCATGGGCCTCATTGAGATTGATTACATATAGATCCACAATAGTGGGGCTACATACATACTTACTGACATCCTTAGACCCAAATATAGTCAAGGTCTTGCATCATGAAGAAAATAAGCCTAAAATGACTTCACTCATCAAATTAGGAGAAGCCTTCAGAAGGGTAGCAGAGATTGATGTCAATCCAAAGGTAGATAAGGAAATTGTCAGCAACAGAAAATGCAAAGAATCAGAAAAAGGAGTATAAGGATAAAGACCAACAGAAAAGAAAAAACAATTGGAAAGTCCATAATTATAGTGGAAAATACAGGGAGCTACTGGAGCAACCACAGGTCGATCAAGCCCTGACCCATGATTGGTTAAAAAGAGGTGAATTTAGGCCACGAGATGAGAGACTAATAATGGCAGCCCAAGATAGTGGGCTACGCACAAGATGGTTCACAAAATCCATAGAAAAAAACAGGAGAAACAGACAAGTGTAGGTTCTGTAGTACAGAATTAGAAACAGTTGCGCATCTTGTGGCTGGATGTGAAGTACTTATGGCAGAAGGCCTGTATACTGAAAGACACAACAATGTAGCAAGATTGATCCACTGGAAACTGTGCAAACACTATAACATACAGGTAGCAGAGAGACACTGGAAACATGAACCACAAAGAATCACAGAGAATGAAGAAGTAATGATCACATGGGATCACCCCATACCAACAGCCAAGAAAGTGGAAGCAAGAAAGCCTGATATTGTAATACAAGAAAAGAGGACAAAGGTAGCATTACTGATTGAAATAGCCACCCCTAGTGACTACAGTGTGCTGCGTACAGAGAGACACAAAATCATGAAATACCAAGATATGCAGTCAGAAACCAAACTGATGTGGAATAAGGACACACAGATTGTTCCAGTAGTGCTTGGAGCAATGGGACTAATCAAAAAGAATTTTCAGGCACATTTAAATATGCTACCAATATTTGTGACACCTTATGAACTGCAAAAGGAAGCTATTTTGGGGACGTTGCGTGTGCTGAGAAGAGCAATCTCAGCAAACATCAAAGATTAATACAGTACTAATTTCTTGAGTTTTGAATATGCCCTGGCTAAAGAATGGGGTCCATTCTTGCCACGGTATTAGAAATCCCTAAACATTTGGAGACACTAACCCCGAGGGGAGAGACCATATAAATGCTTTGAATGTGACAAGTGTTTTGGTCATAAGTTTAGCCTGATTAGACATCAGAAAATTCATGCTGGAAAGGGACCATATACATGTGTTGAATGCAGTAAGGGTTTTAGCCAGAAGGGTCACCTGATAATACATCAGCGAATTCACTCTGGAGAGAGACCGCATAAATGTGCAGAATGTGATAAGAGTTTTGGCCAAAAGAGTCACTTGATAATGCATCAGCAAACTCACTCTGGAGAAAGACCATATAAGTGTAATGAATGCAATAAGAGTTTTGTCCGGAAGAGTCATTTGATTAGACATCAGCTAATTCACTCTAGAAAGGTACCATATAAATGTGCTGAATGTGACTAGAGTTTTGGCCAGAAGAGTAACCTGATTAGACATCAGCAGAGTCACTCAAGAAAAAACAAAAGGTAGCATTGCTGATTGAAATAACCATGTCTAGTGGTTACAGTGTCCTGTATACAGAGAGACACAATGATGAAATACCAGGATATACAAACATAAACTAAACTGACATGGAATAAGGACACACGAATTGTTCCAGTAATGCTCTGGGCAATGTGGCTAATCAAAAAGACCTTTCAAGTCTCATCTAAATATGCTACCAATATGCATGACCCCTTATGAACTACAAAAGGAAGCCATCCTGAGGACGATGCATGTGCTGAGAAGAGTGCTGTCAGCAAACAGCAATGGCTAATACAGTACTGATTGCCTGATTTCTTAAGTATGTCCTGGCTTAAGAATGGGTTCCATTCTTTTCATTTTACTATAAATCCCTTAACATTTGGAGACATTAACCCCATGAGAGAATAAACTGAAGTGGAAGAAGGACACACAAATTATTCCAGTAGTGCTTGAGGCAATGGGGCTAATCAAAAGGAAATTTCAGGCACATAAAAATATGCTACCAGTATGTGTGGCACCTTATGAACTACAAAAGGTATCCATCATGAGGATATGAAGATATGTACATACAGATATATGAATGTGCCAGCAGAAACAGGATGCTGCATGTGCTGAGAAAATTGCTGTCAGCAAACATCAAAGACTAATGCAGTACCGATTTCCTGATTTTTAAATATGCCCTGGCTTAAGAATGTGGTCCATTCTCATCATGGCACTATAAATCCCTAAACATTTGGAGACACTAACACTGAGAGAGACCAAATAAATGTGTTGAATGCAACAACTGTTTTGGCCACATGTGTAGCCTAACAAGACACTAGCAAATTCACTCCGGAGAGAGACTTTGAATTAACAGGATATGCAAACAGAAAACAAACTTATGTGGAATAAGGCCACAGATCATTCCAGCAGGGCTTGGAGCAATGGGGATAATCAAAAAGAACTTCCATGCACATCTAAATATGCTACCAATATGCATGACGCCTTTATAAACTGTGAAAGGAAACCATCCAGGTGATGCTGCATGTGCTGAAAAGAGCACTGCCAGCAGACATCAAAGACTAATACAGAACTGATTTCCTGATTTTTGAATATGCCCTCGCTTAACAATGGGGTCCATCCTTGTCACGGCACAAAAAATCCCTCAACATTTGTCAACATTAATCAATAGAAAGACCATATAAATGTAATGAATACAATTGGAGTTTTGTCTGGAAGGGTCAACTGGGAAGTCACTCTGGAGAGAAGTAATTATCACATGGGGTCACCCAATACTGACAGCCAAGAAAGTGGAAGTGAGAAAACCATATATTTTAATAGAAGAAAAAAGAATGATAGCGCTGCTGTTTGAAATAGCCACCCTTAGTGATTACAGTATTCTGCATACAGAGAGACACAAAATTATGAAATACCAAGATATGCAAACAGAAACAAAACTGATATGGAATAAGAACACACAAATCATTCCAGTAGTGCTCAGGGCAATGGGGCTAATCAAAAAGAACTTTCAGGCACATCTGAATATGCTACCAATATGTATGACACCTTATGGACTACGAAAAGAAGCCATCCTGGGGAGGATGTTCATGTTGAGAAGAGCACTCTCAGCAAATGTCAAAGTTTAATACAGTACTGATTTCCTGATATTTTAAATATGCCCTAGCTTAAGAATGGGGTCCACTCTCATCATGGTACTATAAATCCCTGAACATCTGGAGACACTAACCCTGGGAGAGAGAGACTATGAATTACCAGGATGTGCAAACAGAAACCAAACTGATGTGGAATAAGGACACAAATCATTCCAGTAGTGCTTGGAGCAACGGGGCTAATCAGAAAGAACTTCCATGTACATCTAAATATGCTGCCAATGTCCGTGATACTTTATGAACCATAAAGGGAAACCACCCAGGTGGCTGCTGCACATGCTGAGAAGAGCACTGTCAGCAGACACCAAAGACTAATACAGTACTGATAACCTGATTTTTGAATATACCCTGGCTTAACAGTGTGCTCCATTCTTGTCACGGCACAAGAAATCCCTGAACATTTGGAGACACTAATCGATAGACCATATAAATGTAATGAATACAATTAAGAGTTTTGTCCAGAAGGGTCAAGTGAAATGTCATTAGCGAATTCACTCTGGAAAGATGTAATGATAGCATGGGAACACCCAATACCAACAGCCAAGAAAGTGGAAGTAAGAAAACCAGATATTATAATAAAAGAAGACAGAAGAAAGATTTATTTATTTAGTTAGTTTTTGTTAACCGGGTAGGTACACTAGACAGCATAGCTGCCTATTTTCAGGTATGACCCGGATAGTGTTGCTGTTTGAAATAGCCACCCTTAGTGACTGCAGTGTCCTATGTACAGAGAGACACAAAATCATAAAATACCAAGATATGCAAATGCAAACTAAACTGATGTGGAATAAGAACACAAATTATTGCAATAGTTCTCAGAGCAGCAGGGCTAATTAAAAAGAACTTCCAGGCACATCTAACCAGCACAGAACTAAACACTGGCTCAGGAAGATAAACAGGAGATAGACTGGGAGAAAAGATCTCAAGGAATTTTGGGAGTAAAATAGGGATAACTTGGAAAAGGGAAATGGGAGAAATGCAGTAGTGAGAGGCACTCAGAAGGAGGAGGGGGACAGGGTATTAATTGTTGGGGACTCTATTATAAAAGGTGTTACATGGGGGAGAAGGGGGGACAGAGGGAGCAAAATATAGGTGAAATGCCTGCCAGGAATGATGGCGGCTAAAGTCGCACACTGGATCCCCTCCATGGGGAAGACACTGGATGAGAGGACTCCTCTGCTGTTCCACTTAGGAACAAATGACCTTGCAATGAATAGTATGATGGAGACGCAGGCATATTTTAAGGGACTGGCCAGGTTCTGCAGCAGTTTTGATTTTAAATCACTGACATGCTTCAAAGTGCTGCCCGTACCAAGGCCCAGCATTGTGGTGGAACAAAAAATAGAAGAATTTAACAGTTGGTTAACAGGATGGTGTTCTCATAGGGGGTATGGAGTAGTAGGAGATTGGGGAACAATGTTGAGGGACATACAATAAGCCTCTATGCCCCAGATAGGCTGCATTTAAACGGGGAAGGAAAAACAGTGCACAAATGTAAACTGGAACATTATGTTGAGAAGCACTACCATTTAAACTAAATTGGGGGGTCAGGGGAAACTCTAAGTGTATGACACATGGCAAGGTGGGCAATGAGCACCTCCCCAACAGGCAAACAGACAAACTGTAGGAAATATAGGGTGTGTAGCAAGCAGAGAAGAGGGATTGGGGTTTGGAGGGTCTTGTGTACAAATGCCAGAAGTCTGGGTAGAAGGATCCCAGATCCTGCAGTGGTAATGACTGAGGCAAGCCTTGACATTTTGGGGGTAACTGAAACTTGGTGCCATCAAGAGCAAGGATGGGACATGGAGATACCAGGATATACCCTTTTCAGGAGGGACAGGGATGAAAGAGGGGGTTGCACTCCACATAAAGGAGGGTATCAGGGAGACAAAATTACAGGATAAGTGGGGGGAGGCTGAAGGACTATGGGTCTTCTTGGCTGTGGGGAAGGGAGAGGCGGTGCATACTGGGGTGATTTACAGACCCCCAGCACAACAGGAATCTGTGGATAGGTGCATGGCTGACAAATTCTTGAGAATGGCTGCTAAAGGTGAGGTGGTGCTGCTGGAAGACCTGAATCTACCAGATGTGAACTGGGACATCCTATCGGCATCATACGCCAGCAGCAGGGAAATATTAGACTAACTGCAAACATTCTTCCTAAAGCAACTGGTCATAGAACCAGCCACAGTAGGAACTATCATTGATCTGGTCCTGACAGATGGGGATCAGATAGGAGAGGTGTCAGTGGGGGAACACCATGGTATGAGTGACCACAGCAGTTTGGTTTACAATACGGAACATGGCTGATCTTCGCTGGACTAAGCTAAAGGTGCTTGATTTTAAGAGAACAGATTTCAGAAAAATGGGGGAATTAGTGGGGAGGGCTCTGGGGGGGTAGAGGATATAACAGATGTGAAGGACATGTGGGAGAAGGTACAAAAAAGCTATTGTGAGGGCCTTGGACCTATGTACCTAGAGGCTAAATAAAAATAAGAGGAGGAGGAAACCCTTGTGGTTTAATAGAGCTGTAGCAGAAAAAGTCTGGGTGAAGAGTAAAACTTTTAGGAAGTTTAAGGTAACACAAGCTGAGGAAGACTGGGAAATGTACCAGCTAAGTCAGAAGGAAACTGGGGTAGAAGTAAGGAGGGTGAAGGCACGAACAGAGGAGAACATAGCAGGCTTGGTCAAAAAAGGGGACAAAACTTTTTTTAGGTATGTCAGTGAGAAGAGGAAGACTCGGCAGGGAAATACTCCAGCTAAAAACAATTGATGGTGTGCTGATACAAGGGGATAAGCAGAACTATTTTTGCTCGGTGTTCACTAGAGAGAAAGAAGAGGTGGGCAGTGGAGTGGGAGAAGCCAAGGCAGTGGAATGGGCAGTGAATATGAATCAATTCCAGGTGGAGGAGACTGGGAGGACTATGCTGCCTGAACGTGGACAAGGAAATGGGCCCAGATGGAGTGTACCCCAGGGTGTTGAAGGAATTTAAAGATACACTGTCAGCACCCTTGACTGCACTCTTTAACAGGTCCCTGGAGTCTGGAGTGGTACTGAAGGACTGAAAATAGGTGAATGTAGTCCTGCTGCATTGGGGGGGGGTAATTACAGGCCCATGAGCTTGACATTGGTAGTTGCAAGCTCATGGAGAAGCTACTGAAAATCAGGATCACCAATTGCCTGGAGGTAAGTGGCCTGATGAATCCAAGGCAACATGGCTTTACTAGGGGTAGAGCCTGTCAAATGAACTTGATAGAGTTCTTTGATGGGGTTACCAAAGATCTGGATCAGGGGAGGGCAGTAGATGTCACTTATCTGGATTTCAAGAAAGCATTTGACTCCATTCCACACAGGAGATTCTTGTACAAGCTGACATGCCTGGGTCTGGGGCAGATGGTAATTCGATGGATGGGAAACTGGCTGGTGGCAGGAGATAGAGAGTGATTGTAAATGGGGTGGCATCAGCAGAGGGCATGGTCAGCAGTGGAGTCCTTCAGGGATCAATATTAGGGCCACTGCTGTTCAATCTATGCATAGGGGACATCGCAGTGGGTCTTGAAGGGTGTGTGTGAGTCTGTTTGTGGATGATATTAAAGTTTGCAATAGGGTGGACACACAGGAAGGGGTAGAAAAAATGTGGAGGGATCTGGGGAGGCTTGAGGCATGGTCAAGGAAGTGGCAGCTTTCATTTAACATGGACAAGTGTAAGATCATGAGTCTTAACTACAGAAACCAGAAGGCAGGGTACTGTATGGGGGGCTGAGGCCTGGAAGTGACAGAACAGGAAAGAGACCTAGGCACCACTATACTGAGGGACCTGAAGGTGAAAAAACACTGCATGGGAGCAGTGGCTAGAGACAGCAGAATGCTGAGCTGCATTGGAACGGAGATTACCAAGGAGGATGGAGGTCATAGTACCCTTGTAAACCCATCTTCTAGTTAGGCTACATTTGGAGTATAGGGTCCAGTTCTGGAGGCCATATCTCAGAAAGGATATGGGGACGCTGGAGCGAGTTCAGAGGAGGCAGCGAAGATGGTAAAGGGATTCGGACACCTATCCTATGAGGAAAGGTTAGGGGAATTGAACATGTACTCACTGGAATAGAGGCGGGAAAGGGGGACATGATTGAGACCTTCAAATACCTAAAAGGTATAAAACAGGTGCCAGTGGGAAGCATCTTCCAGCTAAAAGGGAATCGGAGACTAGGGGGCATGGGTTACAGATTGAGGTGGGGACAGTTCAAGGGTAATATTAGAAACTACAATTTCACAGAGAGGGTGGTAGATAAGTGGAGTAGGCTCCCTGAGGAGTTGATTGGAGAAACAACAGTGGAAGGCTTCAAAAAAGCATGGGATGGGCACACAATATTGATGAGGGTGAGGGGGAGGGCATGTCCTAGCAGATACCTAGGCAAGTGGGCAGGCTGTTTGGGCCTGGCAGTCCTTTTCTGCCATCACATTTTTATGTATCTATGTATCTAAATATGCTACCAGCATCTGTGACACCTGATGAACTGCAAAAGGAAGCCATCCTGGGGATACTGCGTGTGCTGAGAAGAGCGCTTTATGCAAACACAAAGTCTAGTCTAGTACTGACTTTTTGATCTATGACTGTGTCCTAGCGTAAGAATGGGGTCTATTCTCATTACGGCACTAGAAGTCCTTTAACATTTGGAGACATTAACCCTGGGAGAGAGACCATATAAATGTGTTGACTGTCGCATGTGTTTTCCTACTAAGGATCATCTTAAGGAGAATTGAGGTGCTTTAAGACAATTTTCCCATTATTGCTCCTATAGTATCTACTTAAAATACTAGGTGAGTTTTCCTTCCGATAAAATATATTTATCTAATCTATATTTAAATTTGACTTTAGTTTCACTAATTATTATTTCTAAAATAGAATGGAAAGGAAGGGCCACTGTGACGGAACTGTCTGGGTTTGCAGACGCTGGGCTCTGGGCGCGTGAGGAGGTGATGGTCACAGGTTCCATGTTTATTGATCTGGCCCGTGCCTTTGATACAGTGACCCATTGGTTGCTCTTTGACAAACTGGGAAGAATATGGATAAAGGAACTGAGCCAGATGTGATTTGATCTTCATCAAGGAAATCTCTTGCAGCAGGTCATTACTTTACCCCTCTTTTCTCCTGCCCCTTCACCCCTCACACTTCCACCTCATCCCCCCAGCGAGCCCTAACTAATCCTCTGACTTACCTCTGACTCCATGCATCTCTTTTATTTTCATCCATGTTTGTACTTATTACCTCCCATTCCTCTCTCCTGTATTCATTCTCTCTTTCACTTTCACATAGAAATAATTATTCTGCTTAAATCTGCCATGTTTACAGTTCTGTGCTTACTTTGTATGAAATATTAAATTCCCTTGTATTGTTAACTGTTTCCTGATTTACTGCACTTATACTTTCGTACTACTGCAGTTTTAAAATGTGTTGTCCAGTTGTTTCAAATTTTGAATTGTATGTAATGTGTTATTTACTGTTGACATGGAACCTTTGTAAACAAGCTCCAAGCTCAAAGGTGTTATTCCTAGATTGCAATAAAATAAATAAATTACATAATGGAATTCTCCTGCTGCAGGCAAGGATCCATCGGAATGATTCATCAGCAGTCAACATGGGACCACCCCCACTGAACCACATGTTGTGTCCGGACAGGTATAAAAGGGGGCAGTCCCTGAAGCTCCTCAGTTTTTTCCCTACCCAACCTGCATTCTGCACATTCTTCCTCCCGTAGATCAGCTTTAGTCTGCAGTTGCACTGGAATTGCTGTCAAGCGTTGTAGAAGGAATAGTAGTTTCCCTCCTGCCCTTCTTTTTACCTGGTCTGTCATGCTGCAGCATGGTGTATCCTGGCAATAGATGAGCAGCATCGGGGATGGTGGGTTTCAGCCAAGTCTCAGTGATACCAAGAATACCAAACTTATAGAGGGACACCTATGCATCAAGTTCACTGAATTTTGCTCGGGGGCTACATATATTAAGATGTTGAGGCCCATTTGGCTATCCCATGCTTGGTTTAAATGGGCGATTCCCCTGAGGAAGACACATGAGCAGTCAAAGTGTTGGGTGGTCAGGAGGGAGCACTGTTTGCTGCAGACCTTCCATTTTGCTATGCAGCACTAAATTTCATTGCACAGATTCAGACACTTGTTTTATTGGACTTACTGGTCTCTAGTGAAACTGCAACCTTTTGACTTTGGTCTGTGCAATTTGAGGGCTGGCAGCCCTTAGCAGTGAGCACTAGCTAGAGTGATGCCAATTGCAGTTTTCCTGTTTTGGATCTGCCACAAATGATTATATTACATATAACAGTTTGCCTTGCATTAAGTGGTACAGTTATGAGCGATAACTAATAACATACTCACTGTGACTGCAAATAATATGCTCACAGTGACTGCACTTACCATCAGGATTCTGCCTTATACACACCATGAATACCTGTGAGGAATGGTTATTAGCATCAACAGTGCACTTCATAACTAAACAGTAAACTGACACTCAGTAATAATATGTCAATGGACAGTAGTAACATAAACAATAAACCTCATTTATTGGGGGGAAACAACAATGGGATAAGGGGATGCAAACTAAAAGCTGGGTATTGGTGTTTCTGTTGATTTGGCAACACATCTAAACAACAATGAACAGCCCACCTGGACAGTCTCGGTTATCTTCACTAGGTACTCAGACTAAAACCTGTTGCAGGCCTGGTGTGTTGCATCTGGTTGGCTGGCATTGGGGCCCTTAAACAATTTGACTTATTCAGGTATGCCTGAAGAATGATTTAGTATGTAGAAAATAAACAGCTTGCTTTCTAGCAAAACCTACATTTGAAATCTCAGGCCCAATGGCTTGCTAAAGCAGTTCAAACAACACTTGAAACACAAGAATTTTGGTTCCAGGCCAATTCCTGAATTACTCAAGACTATTCAACTTTTCAGCCTTTTATATGGGAGTCAAAGTGAATGGCTCTCTTGGTCAGTCTCAAACCTCTGGAGTCCCAGTTTCATGCTGCCGGCTTCCAGATTCTGGAACAAGGACCAACAGAGTGCCAGGGCTGGAACAACTCATCCGCATGTAAGGCATAACCTCAGAGGTGGCCGCAAACTGTAGCTGACTTCCCACTCTGGTGTGGATGCTGATTCTGTTCAGGATACAGTTTTTCAAGCTGTGCTTCAGCAAACTGGAGGCAGCTTATGTATAAAGAGGCTTGGTCAAATTCACACGACAGTCTCTGCATAAAAGGTATATTTTTGATTGAAATGTCTGTGAGCAAACTCCACTTTCTGGCTAAGCAGAAACAGTTCTCTGGCTGATGAAACCTCTGATGTTGGCTTGGTTCCCAAATCTTCACTCTGGCAACTGGATGCAGTATTTGCCTTCATATTTGCTGTGGCAGACAGTCTGTGACGTGGTTTAGGATAAAAACGCAGAGTTTAGCTTAGAAGTACAGTTTTTCCTCTCTTCTCTACAGTTTCAGCAACTGCTACAGACATTGCATTTCAAACAGACCACTTCTGGGCTATTTGGCTATGGAAATCAAAAAAGGCCTTCAGACTTTCTCTCAGAGCCTATAGTCTGAGCTTCCTCACTTTCTGGGAGCTCTCAAGACTGCCCACTTCAGCTGTTCCTCCTTAACTGAAGGAAACACAATACCGTAATTTGATTGGTAGATGAGGTTGTCCATCACAGTTCTGGCATTCTGATTGGCTAATAAAGGCACCAAACACACAGTTCTTTGTTTCTCCCAGCAGTCATAGCACAAGGACTCCTTTAGGGTGCTTTGAGTTCTGACTGGCTAAAAGTGAAGGCGAAAGTGCCATCTTGATTGCCAGATGGCAAACGGATAAACAGTCCAACTTTAAAGTCCATCTTTCATAAATAAACAGTTCAGTTTTAAGTTTAAACATTTACAGCATTTGATAGAGCTCCCTTTGCACTACCAAGTGACTGCAGAGTGGAGTCTGAAAGAGCACTGCCCAGTCAGTCATTAGCTCTGGGTTCTTGGACCCAGCACAGGATATGCTTACTATATACAGGGACTGAGCTTCTTAAACTATAGCATAATGGCACCATCTTGCACGTTCATGCTGGAACTATGGATACAGCATTACTTTTCATGAATTAATAAATGTTTATTGTTCAGCACAAAGTCATTACAAATAGATAAGTTCTGGTCAGAGCTAGTATGTCTGTGGAGAGCTTTTGGAATGTTTTTACCCATTATTTCTAACGAATTTGCACAATGCATATCTGTGGAGAGGCAGTTTCACTGTGGTCTTATTTTTACACATTTTAGCAATGTGTTTTCCTAGAATATGCCTACTGCTTGCTATATGTTTAGCCTGGATAATTCACAGAAGAAACAATATCTTATTTCCAGTGGGGCTCTACATCTACACAGTAAGTTCTATGTGATAACGGCAAAAGCCTAAAGGTGATCGCCAAAATCATGAAGCCAGAATGCCAAAAATCAGTTTCGGCACTCTGACTCTCGTGCACACAGCAAAATGGCACCGTGGACTTGTTTTTTAATGTTTTATGTGGGGGTCTTTGCCCCCCACACCCCTCTACTTAAGGATTCTCAAGTCTGAGGTGTGCATGTTGGGGAGGTGCAAAAACATGGAAAAAAAATTGGGGCCAGGCACAACAAAAACACAGCAGCCCCCAGACCTGAACCCAGCACCCTGCCCACTGAAGCCACCAACCCACCCACCACACCAGAGGGCCAGCTCAGCAACCCGCCATGGCACCATCCCTCACAATCCCTCCCATCCCTCGCTGTGTGTGCTCGCTCCCCACCATGCATATGTATAGTGACATCCCGTCGCTGTATTCACTGACTCCCCCATCTGGTCACCCTACCCCATAAGTAGCCCCAATGATATTTGCCGGGGATTGGGTTGCCATTATTGCAGGCACCCCATCTCTGATGCCCATGTCACGGGCTACTACACACTATTATGCTGCATTGTGTAATATTAGAATGCACTGAAAACAATATTTTACATCTGGGGGACATATTAAGTGCTGGACTGATGCACGAGCAGAAAGATGCATTGCACAAAGAGGGTACCCCAGTCAGCACTAATAAAATATTCAAAGAGAATTTGCCACCGGTACAGGGTGCGCATATAGTGAAGCCCATCAGGATGAAGCGCAGCACTGCAGAATTCTGCAGTAGAGTTACTGCAGCAAACAATGCAGTGTCAATGGGATTTAATCCATTTTGTCATGCAGTAAACCCCTAATACTGTGCTTCATCCTGGTGGGCTTCATTGTACCTGTTGAAAATGTGACCTTGGACGGGGGTCGCAGTCCAGGTGGCCGCCAAGTGAAGTGCATCCAGGGTGACCCTGACTGAATCCCTTCTAGGGGGAATGCATGGCACATACTGGTATGCGCTGTAGCCCCCATGGGCGATATTCAGCCCAGGAATGCAGATTAACTAATTGAGCAAGCAGGGTGCAAAGGGCTTTATGCATGTTCATTACCGACCCATTGCATATTGGCATGGATAGTTCTTCCACAGTTCCCCATGAATGAGCTCGAGCAGCTCTCACCTCCAAGCCCTGACCCCTATCACTCCCATGTGGGACAGGCCCTGAAGTCTCTGGTGATAAAGTGGCAGCTGCCACCCA
Source organism: Neoceratodus forsteri (assembly GCA_016271365.2). Classification (NCBI taxonomy): domain Eukaryota; kingdom Metazoa; phylum Chordata; order Ceratodontiformes; family Ceratodontidae; genus Neoceratodus; species Neoceratodus forsteri. The sequence goes on from CM057455.1 coordinate 47,665,513, forward strand.
TTCCACCAGCCCCAATCATATGGAAGTCCAGGTTCTACTGGTTCCATACTGTAGGGACCCCAATGCCATCCCTGATTCCACCTGAATATGCCTACAGTCCCTGTCCATAGTGTAGTGGCTCCTGCTCCCCCTCAACAGTGCACAGACACCATCCTTCATGCCCCCCTAGTCCACCCCATTGTGATGACTGGCTCTGTGATGGGATCATACCACTGTATCGGCAGGTGGCAGAACACTCGCAGTAGGATACTGGAATGTATTGTACATAGGCACGAGCTGTGTGCAGGTGATAATGCCCAGTAGCCATACACCTCAGGCACTCGTATGCAGATCCATCATCCCGGTGCCATTGCACTGCTCAGTGCGGGTGATGGCCAAAGCTGTACCCACTCACACAGGTCCCAAAACAGAATCTTACAGTCAACTCCCATCCATTTGTGCAATTGGAGAACTGTGGAAGAACTATCCATAGCCTAAAGCATACACTACAAATGGCATTGCAGGATACCGCACCCCATGGCACTCGGGATACTACAGGAGTCTGGAGGGTGGCATGTTACACAGGCAAATAGGGGAGAGTGTGGACTTGCAGTGGTGTATGACAGCAGGAAGATACAGCTTCTGCAAGGCATGCATTGTAGGTATGTAAATTCTTTCTTATGGTTTGCATTGGGACGTACACATGCCTGCATACACTGGTCGGTCCACAGCTTGTGTGGTGCCCCAATGCACAGTAAAGCCAGTTGGGTCATTCCAGAGTGCAGGTCTCCAGACCAGGATCAGTGCAGTCAATGGCTGGCCATGGCAGGGTGTGGAGGGCAGTGGCAGTCTTTGCAACAGGTGAGGTATGGGGAGAGTGAGGGTGTCTGCATACGGGGGTGGTGAGTGGTGGTCCTCTATGTTATGGATATGGACCATGGTTTCCTCCTGTGTGATCAGGTCTGGGGAGGCTACACTATGGAGCTCTTCAGGGATGGAGTTATATCAGTTGAGGATGGAAATGGGATACCTCTATTCCACCAGGGCTATCAGGCTACTGTGCACCAGGGTGCATGACCACAGCCTGCCTGTGGGTGGCTGGTCAGATCAGACCAGCTATTCCTGGCCTAACTGTGGGCTGTGGTGCTCTGGACTGCGAGGGGTGCATTCCCACTGAATATGCCGCAGCACGGCATTTGCATGGGAATGCCCCTTCGACTTGCATGGCATACCATTTGTGTGTGCTATGCCCCATTCCCTTGTGGTCAGCGCATCCCACATGTTTGAATATCATGCTGCGTGCAGCATCTCCCTTTTCCGATGGGATGCACTGTATATCTAGAAGAAGAAAGAATCAGTATTTATATAGTGCTTTTCATATACAGTGTATCTCAAAGCACTATACAAGCAATGCTAGACTGGTAGTGAAGTGACTGAATGTGTGGTGGTGGCCATATCGCATATCATCACCCACACACAGCCAGAACAATTGCATGAACCAGTTTATGGGAAGGAGAATGTTGGCCAGGACACCAGGAATGTCCCCGACTCTTTGCAAAGAGTGCCCTGGGTTCTTTTAATTCCACCTGGATCGCCACCAGGACAACACCAGGATGGGTAGAAGGGATCTCTGTTTAACGTCTCATCTGAAGGACGGCATCGCCCCCAGAGCAGTACAACACCCCCTACTACTGCACTCAGATGCCATTGTTTTGGGTGCAAGTCCAATCCCAGTGTGGGATGAGAACCCATGACCTTCTAGTTCAGAGGTGGATGTACTACCAACTGAGCCACACTGACACCACCACTACTTTGGTTTGAATTAGGGGGATCCTGGACTAGGTAATCTGAATAAATACATTATAAAAATGGTAAAATCATGACCCCACTGAAAACAAAATATTGCTTCTAATCTGGGTCAGCCTGAGTGCAGTGTAATAGTGCAAAAATGTGTAAATGAAGATCCCTATGATAATGAGATATAGCATTTGCCATGCCTTATCTAGGATAGAAAATATAGGATAGGAAATATTCAGTGCTCCCAGATCCAAATAACCATTTCCCTGTAAAAAGCCTTCATTTTTCCCTTTGTTTTCCCCACAGTGGCAGAATCAAATCCCTGCAGATTTTTCCATAGGCTACTGGTTCCTTATTTATGACTTTGTTCTTTATTTATTATAGCAGCTAGCTTTTATCAGGAAAAAAAGCTTGGATATGCTGTTCAGTATTAATATTATATGTCAAGATGGCCTTGGAAAGATTTGGATTTACATGGTATGTATAAGGTACAGTGGGGGACCATATGAGGCCTTGATCCAGCAGCTCATTAAATACACACTCAAAAAACAGTCTTCTGTTTCCAGTTGTTTGATCAGGAATATTATAAACAGTATAGATATACCAGTATCTTGCAAATTCCCCAGGAAGATCTCTGACAATTCAGGAATAATATCAAGCCTACGCGAAACCTCCAAAAAATATAAAAATAATAATATGGAAAAACATGAAGAAAACTTATAAGCTCAAATAGGCAGACTGGGTGGGCCATAGGCCCTTATCTGCTGACAATGTCTATGTATCTAAACTATAACTTTCCTCCTAATAAGTGGCATGATCTCTTTCATTCTCAAAAATAGCACATTACATATCAAGTCAGTATCTTCTCCGTCTTGGCATCAAATACAATCTTGGCTTGTAAAAAGTGCTGAAATGCCTAAAGTTTGTTGTAATTAGTTGAAAAACATCTATATGTCTGTCATATACAGTACTGTGTCTTTTGATATAGGTTGTATACTGTATTTGCTATGCTTGTATTTATGTACATATTCTGTGTAACTATTTGTTTATTTTATACACTGGGACCCCATTGCAAATGAGCCTCATGCTAAATGGGGCTATCGTTTTCTGAATTTTCAGAATAAAATATTTACTACTACTACTACTACTACTACATGTTGCGAGAGATCAAAGCAAATTAATAAATATCCTGGCTACATTATTATCAGACCTCAAATTTATGTATAGCATTATGCACAATTACGTTACTAATACTGTACATTAAAATATTACTGTTCAGGCCTTCTTACTGTTTAGATTGCTCATTCCAACCACAAACAATACATGTATGTTCCACAGCCTAGAGTTGGAGATCCAAAACACAACAAAAAAATCAACTGCTGTCCCCTACAAATTTCTTTCTCATTTGTTTTGACTAACTTTTTATAACTCTATATGGGAACATAAGGAATCAGATAATTATGTGTGATTCACAGTAAACACAGCCATACAATCAAGCCATACAAAAGTTAGAGTATTGGACTTTAGGAGGGCTGACTTTGGGAAAATGAGAGAGTACATCAGAAGAGCACTAGCAAACAGGCAAGAAGGAGGAGTGGAGGAACAATAGGGAGTAATCAAAACAGTCATCACCGGTGCAACAAGCCATTGTGTAAAGCAAATCAACAAAACACAACAAAGGAAAACACTGCTGTGGTTCTCAAAAGAGGTGGCAGGGAAGGTTAAGGAGAAAATGATAGCATTCAGGAAATATAAGAAAACACAGAAGGAGCAGGACAGAGAACTTTATCAGTCAAAGCAGAAAAAGGCAGGGAACGCAGTCAGAATAGCAAAGGCCCAAACTGAGGAAAGGATAGCCAACTCTGTTAGGAAGGGGGATAAGACCTTTTATAGGTACATTAGGGAGAGAAGAAAGACCAAAGGAGGGATACTGAGGCTTAATAAAGGGGAAGGAATGTGGGCAGAGGGTGACAGTGAAAAAGCAGGGATACCAAATTAATATTTCTGCTCAGTATTCACAAAGGAAGAGGAGGGGGAGGTACCTAAACCAAACAAGAGAAACACTCTGAAGATGAGGGTCAAATGCCAGTCCATTTACAGAAGAAAGGGTTCTGAAAGAACTAATAAAATTGAAAGTGGACAAAGCAATGGGGCCTGATGGGATTCACCAAAGAATTTTAAAAGAACTAAGGGTAGAACTAGTGATACCGCTGACTACTCAATCATAGGAGGGTGGGGTGGTACCTGAGGACTGGAGGAGGGTGGATGTGATTCCTCTTCACAAAAGTGGGATCAAGACACAGGCAGAAAACTACGGACTTGTCAGTTTGACCTCTGTGGTAGGCAAAATGATAGAATCTTAGAAACATAGAATTTGACGGCAGATAAGGACCGCTTGGCCCACCCAGTCTGCCCATTTCCCTACCTGATGGATAAGCTGCAGATCTTAGTTAACCAGCAGCCTACTTCTTCCTACCCCCACCTCCTAGAATTGCCTTATGACTGTCCCATGCATGCTTAAATTCCACCACTGTTTTTGACTCCACAACCTCCTCTGGAAGGCAGTTCCATTATATCCACAACCCTCTCTGTGAAAAATACTCCTTAAATTACCTCTCTGAGCCGCCCCTTCTATCTTCAAATTGTGCCCCTTGTTCTTGCACACCTCTTTTTTGAAAGATGCTACCCTCTTGGACTTTGTTGATTCCCTTGAGGTACTTGAACATTTCTATCATGTCCCCCCCTCCTCTTTTCCTCGAGGCTATACATATTAAGCTCCTTAAGTCTCTCTTCATATGTCTTCCGGTGCAGACCCTGCACCATTTTAGTTGGCCTCCTCTGGACAGCTTCCATCCTGTCTATGTCTTTGCGGAGACTGGGTCTCAAGAACTGCACGCAGTACTCCAGATGTGGTCTCACCAGCTGTCTGTACAGAGGGATAATAACTTCTTGTTTTCTACTGGTGATGCCTCTCCCTTCACTTCTGAAGGAGAGAATTGTTGAGTACCTAGAGGCCAGTGAGGCACAGGACCCAAGGCAGCATGGATTCACAATGGGAAGGTCATGTCAGATGAATCTAATAGATTTCTTTGACTGGGTGACCAAAGTAGTAGACCAGGGAAGGGCTGTGGACATGGCCTACCTAGATTTTAGCAAGGCATTTTATACTGTCTGACACAAAAAATTAATACGCAAGTTAGCCAGCCCTGGAGTGGGTCCCAATGTGGTAGCCTGGATAAAAAAATGGATGGACAACAGGACACAAAGGGTGTCACAAATTCACTCAACCAGTCAGACCTCTACTCCCAAAGTGCCAATCTCTGAGCGTATGATTTGTGGACAATGAACAGTACAAGGTAACCCTCTTGTCTGTTTTGTGGATTCGAGTCACCTTAGTCTTGAGTTCTGGAGGGATTCAAACCAATTACCTCTTGTTAGTATACCCAATTATCAGGCTCAGATGATTCTGTCTACGAGAACTTAGATATGTTTGCCTGAGGGCACCTACCCAGGTCTACAAAATGAACCCTTAGAACTCTGTGCAAGACTTTAGAGAACTCTATCCATTACCCAGTTTGGTATAACAATAAGCGCATACACAGTGTTAACTATAACCTTTAAAAGCTCCACTTAAATAAAAAGAAATGTCAAGGCACTCGGGGCAGTTTCTGTTTTAAAATATATATCTTTACTGTAAAATAGGAACACAGAAAATATTACATAGCAAAATATCCAAACCCATACAGCCTTAAAACAAACAGGTTTAAAGTGCAAATTCCTAAAAATAATAACTTCAGACTAAACTTGTCTAAGGTCCTTACTTCAGTGCTTTGATGGGGCATCCCGTGAAATGAGTGACTAAAAAATCACGACCTCATTAACAGCGCTGCCAAAAACGCAAATTACAAATTGAGCTACAGACTTAATAGCTAATGATCTAAAATAGCGACACTGTTTGCCCGACTCAAAACAATTATAGAGCATAGCCAGTAATAGCGACTTGATTGCCACTGCATACAGTCCTCATATTGTGTTTGTACTCACATTGTTAAAAAGCATCTTCAGTTGTGAGTGGGGTGGCTATTGGACTGATAAATCAATAAATTGTGTATCATGTTGGTCAGTGTGTTAGGATCTTGAATTGCATCAGAGTAGCTCTGTTGAGGAGGAAGACTATTACATGCAAGGCTTGCTTTCACATTTTATTTAATTTTTTTTCCTCTTTGTTATGATGACAAAAGCTTCAGTGAGAGGTGACTAGTGGAGCAAGTGCGACAATGTGGTGCTATTGATAACAACAGCCACTCGTAGTAGTGGGATGTCTGGGCTTCACTATTTAAAAAACACACACACACACAGGTTTTGTGTTTTGGGGGTCAGTGTGAATACAGTTTAAAAAAAAGTGAAGGTTTTGTGTTTTGGAGGAAATGTAAACCAGTGATGACTGGTAAAAAAAAAAAAAAACAGAAGATAGGAGTATATAAATTTATTACTTTTTTTAGCTGTTGCCCAGTTACTGATAGCATATACTGGTGATGCTCCCACTATGTTTGGTATGTCTGGCAGCAAAAGAAAATGGACTGTCACTAGTCAGCATTCGGCATTATTAGAAATGCCATGTGCTTTATTTGGAGTCATCTAAAGAGGTAAGCGCCTTTATTTACTGACTCGCTTTTGCGTCTCACTGTTTTGCCGATACTATATTGGTTTTCTCGATGATGCGTTCGCTATTTTAACATGGGACCTTTGATGGTCTCTCTTCCCTCAGTCAGATAATGAATGTGTGTCTGTCAAGGTTCTCTCAGCAGTTAAAACCAGTCCTGAGCCGGCCTTCTCACTGAGGTCACCAAACTCCGCCTTGCTGTAACAAAAATCTATATTTTTTTATAACACCAAGATGGCCTACTAAGGTATTTAAAAAAAATAAGAGACGACATAATAAATCTCCTCTTCTCATGTTTATTGGTCTAAACCAGTTTGTGCTTTGCTTCACACTTACTTCAAAAGTCTCTTTGATATAAGTCACTGTATTCAAAACAAAAGTGTATTTGATTCCTTAATTCCATCTGGCCTTGGTATCTACACATCAAAGGCCTCTTTGATGAAATGCTGGTTTCCTATGAGGATATTCATAACAGTGGCCAGTGTCTCTTTTCTCAGGACATCTAGTGCAGATCAAAGGACTTCCCCGAGGACATCATAAATGGCTAACTTAATTTCCTGGGATCAAAACAAATTGGCAAGATAATTGCACCCCAGATATCTGCAGTTTAACAATGTTCTGTCCTTTGAACTTATCCCTGGGGGGTTTGAAGTGTCAGCTTCAACAGTTAGCATCTCCCTCTGCCACAGTCCATCATACATTAATTTCTTATATTTACAACAAAAAAATTATGCAGGAATCAGAACCAGCTGACCAGGTGGGACACTTCCTCCCCACCTAGACTGAATTTGGGGGTCTATCCTCTTCATGGGATGAGCTTCCCAAATCAGTTCACTCCTCATACACCCTGGACAATCCTTCTGAGTTCTGATTGGTCACTTCAGCCCTATGTAGAATGGTCATATCATATCCTTGCAAAGTAAGACTCCATCTTAGTAATCGACCATTGTTTTCCCCATCTGCGTCAGCCAAACTAGGCGGTTGTGGTCAGTCTGCAGCACAAAATGCTACCCATACAAATATGGCTCCAATTTCTTAAGGGCCTACACTATGGCAAAACACTCCTTTTCCACTGTGGAGTATGACTGCTGCCTGGGAAGTAACTTTTTACTCAGGTAGACTAGTGGGTGGTCCCTCCCATCGCTGGATGTCTGGCTCAGTACTACCCCAATACCCATGTCTGAGGCATCAGTCTGAACTATAAAGGTTTTACTATAGTCCGGACTTGTCAAAACAGGAGCACAGCACAGTGCCTCCTTTAGTTTGGAAAAGGCTTCCTCACAGGCTGGACCCCAAGTAATTGTCTTGGGCATCCATTTCTTTGTCAGGTCAGATAAGGGAGCAGCCAGGGCACTGTAATTTGGTACAAATTGTCTATAGTACCCTGCTGTCCCGAGAAAACTCCTGACCTGCATCTGAGTTTTTGGTCTGGGCCATGCCTGTATTACCTCTATTTTTATCTGGTTAGGACAGAGCTGTCCCCGGCCTACTACATGCCCAGGGTATGCCACTTCTCCCATGGCCACCTGGCACTTCTCAGCTTTGACAGTGAGCCCGGCCCTCTGTATCCTGTCTAGCACTTCCCTAAGGGGGGATAGGTGTTCCTCCCAGCTGGTGCTAAAGATGGCAATGTCATCCAGGTACTCCATGGCGTACTCCTCAGCACCATTTAACACCTAGTTCACCAATCTATGGAAAGTGGCCAGGCGTTCTTCATTCTGAAAGGCATTACTTTGAACTTAAATAAACTTATCGGAGTGATGAAGGTTGACCTCTCCCTAGCTCTATCCATCAACTCGACCTGCCAATACCCCTTTGTCAGGTCAATGGTTGTAAGGTAGGTTGCCCCTCCCAACCTGTCCAGGAGTTCATCCGTCTGGGGCATCGGGTGGGCATCTGACTTCGTGACTCCATTCAGTCCATGATAGTCTACACAAAAACATGTTCAGCCATCTGGCTTGGGTACAAGGACTACGGGTGAGGTCCAGGGACTGTAGGATCTCTGGGTTACCCCTAAATCCAGCATCTCCTCCACTTGCCTCCTAATGTCATTTTGGACAGCCTCTGACACCCGATATGCTGTCTGCCGTATGGGCATCTGTGTCACTGTCTCCACATCCTGTGCCTATAAGGGGGTTAGTCCAAGCTTGGCGCTAAATAAGGGGACAAAGTCTGCTAAAATCTCCCTTACTTTCTGGATCTGGCCCGGGGTCAGCTGGGGAGACAATTTTACTGCCTCCACGGAGGACTCCCGCTTACTCTCTTCCAGCAAGTCCAGAAGGGGGTCTCCTTCATCTGTCCCTTCCCCATGACTACACACTGCGAACACCATGTCAACCCTATTTGTATATGGCTTCATCATGTTGACATGGTACATCCTTTCTGTCTGTCTACGGTCAGGTAACTCCACTATGTAGTTCATGTCATTTACCTTCCTAACCACTTTGTATAGTCCTGCCCACTCAGCTTGCAGTTTGTCTTTCCAGACCGGAATAAAGACCATGAATTCCTGACCCACCATGTACGAGCGAGCTCTGGCTCTGCGGTCGTACCATACCTTTTGTTTCTGTTGGGCAGCTGCCAGGTTGCTCTGGGCTGTCCCCATAAGCTCCTTCAGTCTTTCCCTAAACTGTAGGACATAATCCACAATGGAAGTTCCCTGGGTGGTGTGCTTGCCTTCCCAGTCCTCCCAGATCAAGTCTAGGGTCCTATGTACCCGGCGTCCATACAAGAGTTCGAATGGGGAAAATCCTGTTGACTCTTGCGGCACCTCCCTGTATGCAAACAACAGGTGGGGTACGGTATATCTCCCAGTCCCTCCCATGCTGTTCAACAAATGCTGGGAGCATTGACTTTAGGGTACCATTTTTTTTTTATTTATTACTAACATACTAACATACTATTTGCCAGCAGATTAGCCCTTACGGTCTATCAAGTTTGCTCGAACCTTAGATCCTTAGTTGGGTGTCGAGGCCCTCCCATCCCTTGTGCTCCAGAAACCCCTATCATCCATCCCCACCCCCCTGGGACAGACCATCATCCGATACATCCACTTTCTGTGTCTGTCCCACCCTCTCTTGAAGTCCTCCACCATGGATCTCTGAACCAGCTCACCAGGCAGTGCATTCCAAGGGTCCACCACCCTCTCAGTGAAAAACCTCCTCCTCTTTTTCCCCCTCACCCTTCCACCTTCCAACTTCAAACGTGCCCTCTGGTGATACCTCCTGCTTTAGTCTAAAGATCCCTCCATGTTTACCCTATTTATTCCTTGAGGTACTTGAAGACCTCAATCATGTCCCCATCTCCTATCCTCCAATGAAAACAGGCAGAGCTCCTCAAGTCTGTCCTCATCGCAAACTCTAGCCCTCGTATCATCTTAGTTGCCTCCTCTGTACCCTCTCCAGGAACTGTATGTCCCTCTTCAAGTGTGGTCTCCAGTACTATACACAGTACTCAAGGTGTGGTCTAACCAGTCCATTGTACAGTGGCAGAATCACTTCCTTGCTCCTAGAGGTGATCCCCCGTTGCATCCCAACATCCTGTTTGCCTTGCTAGCCACTCTCCTGCACTGCTCAGAGTTATTAATACATGCATCCACCATGACCCTAGGTCTTTTTCCCCTATTGAGGCCTCCAGCGCCTCCCCTCCCTGGGTGTACCTGTGTTTAGGGTTTCCACCAAGATGCAACACCTTGCACTTGGTATATTGAAATTAATTTCCATGTGTGAGCCCAGCTTTCCAGGGTGTCCAGATCCTTGCAGGGCCAACCTCCCTCTTCTCCCTCAACTACTGCTCCCATCTTAGAGTCATCCGAAGAGACTCATTTCACACCCTATACCCTCCTTGATGTCCGATATGTATGCACTAAACAGGATCGGACCCAGGACCGAACCCTCACGGTACCCCATTACCAACCTCTCTAGGATTCGAGAGCTCCCACAGACCACTACTGTCTGGGTGCATCCAGCTATCCAGTTTTCAATCCATCTGACCATCTAAGGGCCTACTCCTAACCCCATCAGTTTCTCCACCAGGCCATTGTGGGGGACAGAGTCAAATGCCTTGCTGAAGTCCAAGAATAATACATCCACAGGCTTTCCCCTGTCCAGTTCTGATGTTACCCATTCGTAGAACTCCACAAGATTGGTTTGACATGATCTACCTGGTACAAACCCATGTTGCCGACTATCCAGACCTCCCACCTCCTCCAAGTACACCCCCAATCGTTCCTTTAGTATACTGTCCATTAATTTTCCCACCACCGAGGTCAAACTGATGGGTCTATAGTTACCTGGTACTTCCCTCAACCCCCCTTTATGGATTGGCATGACATGTGCCTCTCGCCAATCCCTAGGTACCCTCCCTGTCTCAAGTGACCTGTTGAAGAGCTCCGCCAGGGGTACAGCCAGTATGTCCACCAATTCCCATAGTACTCTCGAATGAATGCCATCCAGCCCAGGAGATTTGTCTTTCTTTAGGGCCTTAAGGGCTAACCACACCCTTTTGGCGGAGATAGCATCATCCGTCCCCTCCACCTTACTGGCCTTTTTATCCTTATCCGGATGTGACACCCCTGGGGTACCTCTCCCTCCCTCTTGCTCCATTTTTATTGCTCCCCTGATGCCACTCACTGCTGCTTCTATCCCCTTCATGCCTTGCTTTGTAGATATCTCATCCCCCTCCCAAGTGAACACAGAGGCAAAGTACTCATTAAATACCTCTGCCTGGTCCCTCACCTCTTCCACCCACCCTCCTTCTGATCTCAATCTGCTGAGATGGCCCTTAGTTTTTCTCCGCTCCCCAATGTACTGGAAGAACCCCTTTTCCCCTCCATGTATCCCCTGTGCCAGCTGCTGCTCTTTACTGGACTTTGCTCCCCTCACCATACGGGTGACTTTTCTAGATGCAAGATGGTACATTTCCTTATCCCTATCCCTCTTGTTGTTTTATATTTTTTGTAGGCCGCCTTCTTTTCTCTGACTGCTACCTGTACCTCACTGGACCACCAGCATGGTTTATGTGACCATGCTCCCTTACGTTTCAACTTAGCACAGATCCTGACTGCCTCATGAAGTCCCCGGTTTATGACCTCTCATCTCCTTTCCACACTTGTCATTGATATAATCCCCTTCAAGTGATCCTTGAGAATATTTCCCATGCCCAGAAAGTCTACCCCCCGGAGTCCACTGCCAGTGTCCTAGATCTCCCCCACTCCCCCCATGGTTATTTGAAACCAGACAGTATTGTGGTCGCTCCCAGTCAGGGGGTCCTGTACCACCAGGTCCCCTTACCAGATCCCCATCTGCCAGAACCACGTCCGGGACATGCCCCTCACTTGTGGGCTTCATCACATGCTGTGTTAAGAACACATCCTGGAAGTCATCCAGCAGCCTCTGCTCCTTGGCCAGCTTAGAGGACATGGTTCCCCAGTTTGTACCTGGCATATTTCAGTCCCCCATCAACACCACTCCTTCCCCTTTTGGTCCACACTGGGCAATGATGTTGTCCAGCAAACCATCCTCTAGAACATCACTCATCCCCGGGGGGCCTATATACTACACCCAGCTTGACCTTATCTCCTGCTGGGAATCGTAGGTGACCCATAGGCCTCCACGTTTCCCTCTGCCTCTTCTACCTAGCAATTTCTATGTCATCTCTAATGAACATAGCCAATCCACCACTCTGCCCTCCTTTCTATCCTTCCTAAGCATAAGCGTGCCCTTTGAGGTCCCAGTTATGGTTTTGGTTGCTTGCGTCTGTGACTGCGCCACATCCACCCCCACCGAACAGCATGGCCTGGAACTCTGGCAACTTGTTTTCCAAGCTCCTGGCATTTACTAACACCAACCCCACCCCTTATCCCTGATCCTCTTTGTCAAACCCAACCCAGATTCCTTATACTACCATCCTCCCTCTGCTCCTCCTGAAACCTCCACCCTAGTCCATTTTCCCCCTCCCCCCCTTGGGCTTGAAGGCTACTCCCCTCATCTGGAGGAGAGGGCTTCTGGTCAGCCCCTACCTTATCCCTTCCCTCCTCACAAGTTTAAACCCCACCTTTCTTGAATGTAGTCAGCCATCCCCTGTTTAAGGACTTCCTTCCCTAATGGGGCAAGATGAAGCCTGTCCTTGGCATATAGTCCCTTATCCTCCCAAACTCCATTCCAGTTCCCTAACACCCCCAACCCACTCTCTTCACCCCACTTCCTGAGCCAGTAATTAACCTCTGTAAGCTTCATTTTTTTCTCCGCTGAGGCCTTTGGTACTGGCAATATCTCCAAAAAGGAAATGTTGCATCCATTATCCTGACAGACTCTGGCAAGTTCTTGGAACCTTGCTTGGATTTCCAAAATGCTATTTCCCTCTAGATCGTTAGTTCCCAAATGCACCTGGAAATCCGGTTTCCCTCCACAATTCCTAACCATTTCATACACCATGAACTTTGCTCTGTGCACTGTCAGCCCAGAGATACTCACTACCTTCACCTGTCTATGGCATCCACCCCCCTGTCCCTCCCACTGGATGCCCCTAATCATCTAGTCTCACAATAACAGAACCTTAACACTGCCATCATTTTATTTTATTTTTATTTAGCTTTTATTGACCGGGTAAGTGCACTAGACAAATCCTGCCTATTTTCAGGCATGACCTGGGGGAGGGGGATACAGATGAATGCCAACTAACCTTTAACCAGATTAAGCTGTTGGTGGTATTTTTAGTGAATTTTATGGTCATCCTTATGGTTACCTCCACTATTCCCTCTCAGCCCCCCATCCCCCCCTTATTCATGATCTCAATTCCATGGGAGTCTTTCTGCCTTATTAGAGACCCCCTTGTCACCCTCCCCTTTCTGCCTCCCTCATTATTTTGCCCACTTAAATCAAACCCCCTCTGAATAGGTGTCACCTTTAACCCTCTCTTATCAGAACCATTTATCCTGGCCCTGATGGTTTCCCCTTCCCCCACACCACCATCCTCCCCCCTTGTAATAGTACCCCTGCCTCCAGAGGCTCTCTGTGTGTTCCCTTTAGCTAGGGTCCCATCCTTGGTACTGACCTTCCTGCTGAAGGGGGGCTCCTCTCCCACCTCCTTGTCTCCTAGTTTCTCTCCAATCATGCTCTCCTCCCTCATGTCTGCAATATGTTGCATCTCCCCCATTTACTTAACATTTATGTTTCCCCTTCTCCCTCTGGGACTATTTCTATCCTTTCCATTGCTGGTCTGTGATGCCCTATGGGTATCTGACTCCCTCCCCCCAGCCTCTCTATAAGTTTCCTCATTTCCACCCACCCCTTCCTACCCCTCTAGGTTGCTTAGTAGCTCAGATTTATTGTGACACTCTATGTCAGCCTCCATCAAGTAACTCGAGTTTCCCCTGACTGCACCTCTAAACTGCCCCTCTTCTTCTCCTCTTGCTCTGTTCACCTTAGGAGCTCCCTTCCCACAGTCTGCTGTTTTAGGCTTCTGCACAACAGCCCCTCCTGACTCTTCCCCCTCCACTCTCTTTGTATTCAGAATGTTCACCCCGTACGCTTTCCTCCTTAGTGTCAACATCCCTATCTAAGGGTCCTCTGTCCCTAATATCCCCCTCCTATTTGCTGTAACATAACATCCTGTAATTTCAGAGCATTGCCTCAGCCTCCCCTCAGCCCACCATTCTGCTGCCCATATCCATACCCCTTATCCTTGGACACCCCCCCAGCTCCTCCAGCTTACTCCTTATACAAGATAGCTGTCTACAGAGTGGGCAGCCTCCCTCTCTCCAGGCCCAATTGAGAATTATTGCCATCCCACAGCCTGTGCAGCCTACAACCCTTCCGAAGATGTCTGCCATGGTGGAATATGGCCACCCTGTTTAGCCCCCTCTGTTTACAATGGCACACCCCCTTTTCTCAGTCCCTTTCCCCTGGAATACAGTTTCTGTCTATACTGACCGCAGTTATTTACAAACCCAGTTTCAACCCCACCAATAAAGTTCCCAAGTCTCACAAACACATACAGTCCAGTATGTGCTCAGTCCCACTAACAGTGTGTGTATGCAGACATCGGGTACCGAATGATGTCACAGGCCCACCAGCTCCTGTTGCTTTGAATTTTACTCCCAAACAGAAATACTCAGCCCTTCAATCCCAACTCCCAGTGGCTTTTCAGTATTTAAGAAAGCCTACAAAACAGGGTGGGTGGGACGGCTCTTACCAACACCAGGCAAACAACACATTTAAATTTCACTCTAATTATCACTGCCAAACAACTGTTCCCAAGCCTCAAAAGTTACAATATCACAGCCCAAGTAACAGTTCTAACTCAAGGTAATAATTTTTAACACATAGAACTAATTTCACTTACAAAACTATTCAAATATTTTAGTTAAAACAGAATATAACCCCAGACCTCTGTCCTTACCAGCCTCCTGCTTATGTTCCCAAGTAAACAATGAAAGACATGGTAATTCCTGTTAAAGACAAGGTAATTCCTGTTAATGTCCCCTTCCCTTAACACCAGGCAAACAACACATTTAAATTTCACTCTAATTATCACTGCCAAACAACTGTTCCCAAGCCACGAAAGTTATAATATCACAGCCCAAGTAACAGTTCTAACTCAAGGTAATAATTGTTAACACATAGAACTAATTTCACTTACAAAACTATTCAAATATTTCGGTTAAAATTGAATATAACCCCAGACCTCTGTCCTTACCAGCCTCCTGCTTATGTTCCCAAGTGAACAATGTTATTAACTCTAGGATTAACACCTTTGAGCAGGAACTGCTCATTTACAAAGGTTCCATGTCATAGTGTGGGTAGACAAACATGGTGAGCATCATTACAAAAATTATACAGAGGTAGCACAGACAGTATAGCAAATGTAGGTTTGCAAATAATTATTCAAAATTCAAGACTACACATGTTGGGTAGGAGTAGAGCAACAGTGAGCAGACATGGAGAGAGTGGCTCAGACTAAGAACTGAGCAGTGCATAGGTAGGCTAAATGTGAAGGAGATTTGGGGAGAACAGTGAGGAGGGTATTCCCAAGGGAGTGGGCAGGCTGGAGGCCATTGTCAAGATGAGAGAAGGGAGTGAGAAGCAGGGGTGTAGCCAGGGATTTCAGATCTGTACACCAAGTGGACTCACTGCTACCCCCCCATTAGGGTGAACTACCACCCCCCCTCC
Source organism: Neoceratodus forsteri (assembly GCA_016271365.2). Classification (NCBI taxonomy): domain Eukaryota; kingdom Metazoa; phylum Chordata; order Ceratodontiformes; family Ceratodontidae; genus Neoceratodus; species Neoceratodus forsteri. Next base: position 47,681,122 of record CM057455.1, read on the forward strand.
CCCAGTGTAGCCAGACAATATACAAATGTACACCAGGACTGTGTTTGTTGCCTCATTTGGCACAACAAATACAGCTTTTGTATCTCATGACAATGGTTGTTGCCATGCATGGGTAAATACAAATGCCATGCTTTGCTCCCTAAGACACCCACATACCAGCCCAGAGCCTGTAAAGTTGTATTGTCCTTGGGATGCAAAAAGAGTATTAGTGACCAGTCCTTCTAGTTTTGACTCTTATGAATAAAATTACAGAAAGGCTCAGTATTTTCTTTGTTAGTTTTCATGGAAAAGGGAAGCAGTCCAGAGCCTGTTTGCTACCTCTCTTAAATAAAAGTGTACACCATGGAGTGCTTGGAGTATGCCTGCCTACACCCATGGACTGAGAAGTGCATGGTTGGGTAGTGCTAGTTGGGTAGGGGTAGGGACAGGGGAGCAAAAAGTGCTGGTGTTGGAGGGGATGAGGTGGGGGTAGCAGCAGGAGGAGGAGAGGAGACAAAGAGGTGTACCAGGTAGGAGAGATTTACTGGAGAGGAGTAGGAAAGTCCAAAGTGCTAGGGGCGGTAGGAGCATTAGGTGAAGCAGTCACAGCTACTAGAAGAGGTGAGGTGTGCCTGGAGCAGCTGTTTGAAGGGGCCAATTTTGGGTGCAGTCAGGATATCCCAGCTGAGAGCATTGTACCAGTGTGGAGCCCTGTAGGCAAACAATCTCTGTCCCATAGAGGTCTGACATCTGGGAACCTGGTAGGTTTAATTGCTGGTGTTTTGGGTGTGCTGAGTGGTACAGTGCATGTTTAGGAGCTTTTTGATGTCTGATGGCATGAGGCCTAGGAGTACCTTTTTTGTTAGCAGGCAGGTCTGATACTGGATCCTACAAAGGACTGTGAGCCATCCATACTGGGCATATAGCTCACAGGTGTGAGTAAGGTGGGCAGCTCCTATGAGTAGTCTACAGGCTTTGTTTAGTGCCACTGTTACCCTTCGAAGGGCAGTAGGTGAGGCAGAGCCATAGATGGCTAGACCATAGTTAATGATGGAGGTGACTGAGCTCTGGATTGCCAGATGCAGAGCATCTGAAGTCATACAATGCTTGTACCTATGCAGCATGCCCATTTGAATGTTTACAGCCTTGGCCACATTCTCAGTGTGTTGTGTATAGGAGAGGAAGTTATCCATTGAATCGTTCCACAAGTCCATTGGCTTGTGGGAGATATGGTGTCATACATCTCTGCACCACCCCACACTTCTCCCATAAACATTTCATCAGGTCGAACATGAAGGAACACCCTTGATCAGTGATTACCTCCTGCAGAAATCCAACATGGGAGAAAATCCCAAGTAAGGCATCTGCCACTTTGTCTGTCCTCAGAGAGGATAGGGTGACTGCCTCTGGGTACCGGGTGACATAATCCATCACAGTCCGGATGAATCTCTTCCATGAGGAGCTGGGGGTATTTAAAGGCCCAATATCCATTCCCATACTCTGGAATGGCTCCTCCACTATGGGCAAGGGGATCAGGGCGGCTTGGGTTTTCTTGCCCGCCTTCCCTATTTCTTGGCACCGGTGACAAGACCTGCAGTACTCCTTCACCTGCTGGGTGAAGTTAGGCCAGTAGAAATTCTGAGCCAACCGCTGCATAGTTCGTGCAATTTCCAGATGACCAGATAAGGGAATATCATGGGCAACCTTGAGCAACTTCTCACAATATCCCTGGGGAATGACAAGCTGCCTGTCTAGCATCCCTCCCTCTGTCTGTACTGCCTGTGTATACTTAAGTTCATTTTCCCAATAAACCTTATGTCTGCCGTCACCTCCCCATGTTCCATCTGAGTCTGCCCAAGCTCTCAGTTTCTCTAAACTAGGGTCACTCCTCTTAGCAGCTGCAAACCCCTCACACAGTCCCAAGGCATGGTACAGGTCCCATTCAGTCACTAAACTAGGGTCCCTAGCACTAGCGTCAGGGCCCTCAGGATCACTGTCAATCCCAACCCTCTGACAAGGGGTCACCCCTCCCTCTTTGGAGTAACCCTCTGTAGCTGTGTGGTTACTTGCTACCAGGGAAATTTCTACCCCCTTTTTATCAGTCTCCCCATCTGGAGACACAGGCTGGAGAACCAGCCTCTCAGTGGTTTCCACACTGGTTATTGTGGGGTTTGGGAACTATTATTTTCACTTGCCACTTGGCTACGGATAACTGCACATACCACCTCCTGCTGGAGATTGTTACCCAGGATCACATCCACTGCTAATGTGTTGGCTACAGCCACCTGTTGCACAGTTCCCCCTGTTGTACCCCAATCCAGGAGAACACTAGTGAGTGGCAATGTTTTTTCTTCACCAGTAAACCCTTGTACAATTACGTATTTATTGGGTATAAGCTGACCAGGCTGTACCAGATCCCCCTTTACCAATATCAGGGATGCCCCTGTGTCCCTTAACCCCTGCGTCTATACACCATTTTCTATGACTGGGTACATGTGTTCCCTCATGTTCACTGGCATGCTCTCAGGGACACACAAACAACCCACTTCTTTTCTAGTACCCTGTTGTGTATTATGGCTTGCCTTTTTGGGGCACTTTCTGGCAATATGCCCAGTTTCCTTACACAGCCAACATGCATTTCTTACTTCACATAAATCTTTTCGTTGAAACCTGGGGCTAACTGCTTTCGGTGGAGACAGTGAGGTTTTTAGCTGCCCTGAAGGCGCACTTTTCCCTTTCTGTGCTGCCATGCCTGCCCCATTCATTCTCAGAGCAGGTCTGCTCTTGACATAGTGGTCCAAGAGTTCAGCAGCCTCTTGCCCTGTTTTTGGATCTTGGTCCTCCAGCCAGGTTTTTAGCTGTGCTGGGCAAGCCCAATAAAACTGTTCTAATAAAATCACATTTTCAATTTTATCAACAGAGTTTGCCTCAATTCCTTCCCACCAACGTTTTAAAAGCTGACGTCGTTTCATGGCTAGCTCCTCATAGCTCATATCAGGGCTTCTCCTGAGCTTACAGAATTTAGCTCTGTACGTTTCAGCAGTTAATTCAAACTTTTTTAACAGTGCAGCTTTTAACTTGCTGTAATCATCACTGTCCTCATTGTTCATTTGACCCAATGCATCCTGAGCTTTCCCAGTAAGTACCAGGGATAGCTGGAAGCTCTAGAACTCTCTAGGAATTTTAGCCTGAATACAGACTTTTTCAAAAGAATTTAAAAAGGCATCCATGTCGTCCCCTACCTTAAACTCAGCTATTAATTTAGAGTTCAATTTGTAACCCAGTCCTGCGTCCCAGTTAAACCCAGGCCACTTACCTGCTCTGGTGCCACTGGTTGAAGTCGTAACTTCTTCAGTTCATGTTGCCTCTGGCACTCCTTCACCTCACAGTCTGCATCTCTGTGTTCTCACTCTGCCTCTCAGCGTTCACGTTCTGTCTTCTCCTCTGCAGTTCACTGATGCTCATGCTCCTTACGGTCCACCTCCCTCTATTCTCGCTCTGCTTCCAGTTCCATCCTGCGCAACTCAATTTGCAGCTGGAGTACCTCTGGATTTAGGATACTTGTGACCATCTCTTGCTGCTGTGGCCCTTCACTGACAGTGACCCTGCTGTCCTTCTCATCAGCTAGTGACCCCTCGCTGGCCTCTAGTTCTGCCACACTCAAGGTCTGGTCCCTTTCAGTCATGGTCTGTGGCTCATTGCTCTGGGTATCTGCTACCATCAGGGCCTCTATGAGGTTCTGCTTTTTGGCTGTCACCTTGAACAGGACTCCTCTGTCCTCACACAACTGTTTTAAATGTTGTACAGTGTGCCTGCTATAGTTGGAAACCATCTTTCCTGACTACTGCTAATCTGAATAGCACTTTAGAAAAAAAATAAAATGGGTGAGAACTTGACTGTAAGCCAAGGGATATAGTTCTGTTTCCTTTTGAAATAAAACACTGCCTTTCTTTTTTTCAAGTGAGCTGAACGGTCTCAAGTTGACACACTGAACAATGACGCTTATACCACCAGACTTTTTATGCCACCACTGCCAACCAATCTATCACAAATTCGCTCAACCGGTCAGCCCTCTACTCCCATAGTGCCAACCTCTGAGCATATGATTTGTGGACAATGAACAGTACAAGGTAATCCTCTTGTCTGTTTTGTGGGTTAGAGTCACCTTAGTCTCAAGTTATGGAGGGATTCAAACTGATAACCTCTTGTTAGCATACTGGGCACCTACCCAGGTCTACAAAATGAACCCTTAGAACTCTATGCAAGACTTTAGAGAACTCTATCCGTTACCCATTTTTGTATAACAATAAGCCCATACACAGTGTTAACTATAACCTTTAAAAGCTCCACTTAAATGAAAAGAAATGTCAAGGCACTTCAGGCAGTTTCCATTTTAAAATATATATCTTTACTTTAAAATAGGAAAACAGAAAATATTACAGAACAAAATATCCCAACACATACAGCCTTACAACAAACAGGTTTAAAGTGCAAATTCCTACAAATAATAACTTCAGACTAGTCTTGTCTAAGGTCCTTACTTCAGTGTTTTGATTATCTCTCTTCTCTCAGTCAGATAATGAATGTGTATCTGTCAAGGTTCTCTCAGCAGTTAAAACCAGTCCTGAGAGCCGAACTTCTCGCTGAGGTCACCAAACTCTGCCTTGGTGTAACAAAAATCTATATTTTTTTATAACACCAAGATGGCCTACTAAGGTAGTTAAAAAAATAAGAGGTGACATAACAAATCTCCTCTTCTCATGTTTACTGGTCTAAACCAGTTTGTGCTTTGCTTTACACACACTTCAAAAGTCTCTTTGATATAAGTCACTGTATTCAAAGCAAAAGTGTATTTGATTCCTTAATTTCATCTGGCCTTGGTATCTACACATCAAAAGTCTCTTTGATGAAATGCTGGTTTCCCTGTGAGGATATTCATAACACTGACCAGTGTCCCTTTTCTCAAGACATCTAGTGCAGATCAAAGGAATTCCCTGAGGACGTCATGAATGGTTAACTTCATTTCCTGGGATCAAAGCAAATTGACAAAATAATTGCACTCCAGATATCTGCAGTTTAACAATGTCCTGTCCTTTGAACTTATCCCTGGGGGGTTTGAAGTGTCAGCTTTAGCAGCCAGCACCTCTCTCTGCCACAGTCCATCATACATTAATTTCTTATATTTACAACAAAAAAAATTATACAGGAATCAGAACCAGCTGACCAGATGTGACAATTTAGTAGTAAACTGAGTCCACAGTGAAGAAAGGAGGGTTACTTGTGGGGTACCACAGGGTTCAGTACTGGGACCAGTCCTTTTTAACGTCTTTATAAGTGACATTGCAGAGGAAGCGGAAGGAAAGGTATGTCTCTTTGCAGATGACACAAAAATCTGCAACAGGGTTGATATACAGGACGGTGTGGAAAGGATGAGAAGGGACTTGGCAAGGTTGGAGGAATGGTCAAATGTATGGCAGCTCAGATTCAATGCAAAGAAGTACAAGGTAATGCACCTGAGAAACAAAAACCCAGGGGAAGAGTACACAATGGGGGAAGGGGTGAGATACTGACAACAATAAAAATGGAAAGGAACCTGGGGGGAATTATATCAGATGACCTAAAAGTGGGCAAGCAATGTGAGAAGGCAGTAAGGAAGGCTGGGGGGATACTGGGATGCATAGGGAGATGCATCAATAGTAGAAAACAGGAAGTTGTTATCCCTCTGTACAGACAGGTGGTGAGACCCCATCTGGAGAACTGTGTGCAGTTCTGGGGACCCCATCTCCACAAAGACTGAGACAGAGTGGAGGCTGTCCAGTGGAGGGCAACCAAAATGGTGCAGGGTCTGCACCAGAAGACATACTAAGAAAGACTAAAAGGGCTTAATATGTATACCCTTGAGGAAAGAAGGGAGAGAGGGGACATGATAGAAGCTTTCAAGTACCTCAAGGGAAGCAACAAAGTCCAAGAGGATAGTATCTTTCAGAAAAAGAGATGTGCAAGAACAAGGGGGCACAATTTGAAGATACAGGGGGGACAGGTCAGAGGTAATGTGAGGAAGTAATTTTTCATGGAGAGGGTTGTGGATGCATGGAACAGCCTCCCGGAGGAGGTCATGGAGTCAAGAACAGTGGGGGAATTCAAGAATGTATGGGACAGACATAAGGCAGTCCTAGTGGGGGGAAGGAGAGAGGGAGTAAGCTGTTGGTTAACTAGGATCTGCAGCTTATCTGTTAGGTAGAAAAATGGGCAGACTAGGTGGGCCAAGCGGTCATTATCTGCCATCAAATTCTATGTTTCTATGTTTTTATACAGATGAATTTCTTACTCGTGGCTTGCCAGCAGTTAATTTATTAGACAAGGTCTCCCTAGCCAGGTGTTTGACTGTTTCTTCACCCCTTCCCCTAACAAGCACACACACTCACCACACACACACACACACACACACACACACACACACACACTTACTGTAGGAGATCTCAATAGCTCTTATCTGTTATGTTTGGGAAGCAGGCACAGCTCTTACTGTCAAAAAGAAATTTAAATATATAGTCTGGGAAGTTCACTGATGACCTGGCATTTTATCCAAAAGGTCTTGAGAGGTTTTAATAAAACAATGTAAATCTTAATATATTTTCTGGGAAAGAATAATATTTCTGAGATATGGATCTTTCTTGAAAGATATTCATCCCCAACTGAAGTTAGCAGCAAAAAATGTTTAAATGCTAGACATTTAAATGTGCAAGTTGTTACCTTTCAAAGAGGGTAAACAGATCTCTACTTTAATATTCAACCAATATTTAACAAGCTGTTTTAGTTTCCTAATGTTCATCTGATAAGCAGCTTGGAGTTATGTCTTCAACATTCTAAACAGAAAGAAGGGGTTATTTTATTTTAGAATAAGTGCCTGAGCTGGAACTTGAAACCAGACTGCCCAGAATACCGTTCCAATTGCACTGCGCTGGCTAGCACAATCGGAACGGTATTCTGGGCAGCCTGGGTTCAAGTCCCAGCTGAGGCACTTATTCTTTCTCACCCTTGTTTATATGTTTTAAATAAAATGTGCACACCACACTCCTGTGTGATTGTTAGAAGTAAATATTTGTGTTGCCATTGGGTTGTGCATTTGAGAAAGAGTAATATGCCCAGGGACATCTCAGGTTCCAGTTGTCTCAGTGGCGCAGCTGACTAGTGCAATCAGAATGATATTCCGGGTGGCCTGAGTTCAAGTCCCAGCTGAGGCACTTATTCTTTCTTTCTCACCCTTGTTTGTATGTGTTCCATAAAATATGTGCACCCCCCCACCGGATCCCCTTGTTTAACTAGCAGGGCTGTTCCTCTTACACATGGGGGTTTACATAACAGTTTACAGTGCATTTCCTTCTGAGCCTGCCATACACAGACAGGCAACCCAAGTGTGGCAACTACCTGGCGCCACACCTGGTGAGACTATTTACCATGGACATTAACCTAGGTCCCTGGGAGAAAACATTTGCTCACTATTATGATAGGTTTGTACTTCTGGTCAGGGGCACCCGAGTAAATCCAGACACAGTGGAAGCAATAACAGTACTGTCCAAACCAAGTTGAGATTATAGAGTGTGGTTTTTAGTCACATACACAGAGAATAATCACAAAGTGAAGATGGACTCCAATAAGGCTACTTCTACTGGTAATGCAGATTACTGAGGTACAGAGAACACACAGTGAACCATCAGGTTCTGACTTGAACAGCAAACACTCTGGTTCTGAATTACACATCAAACTCTCTGGTTCTGAATTAGGAGATTGGCACACATGAACAGTTACTGGTACACTTCTTCTTGACTAGGCACACACGGCCAGTACTAGGAGACTTTCCCATATTTCATGAGGAATTCTGGTGGCACCCTCGACAACCAAAGAGCACATATAGGCTCACAGAGAATCCAACCCACGTCTGGGTAACTATTTTCTTCAGGCACTGGCCAAATGCACTAAATGAAAACACAGGTGCCCAAACTGAACCCAGAGAGGTAAACATGGTTACTCTAGATGGGGGGGGGGGTGTCTCCCACCTTTTGCTTCCAAATTTATACTCTGCCATTCATCTGGTTAATACCACCCTCACAGAAAACTTGTAGATGCTATCTTGAAATGTTTTGCACACTTAACATACTACATTACACACCTCTGAGGTGTCAGAAAGTTAAAAATTCTGTAACTGGCACCGTCTCTTCACTAGACCCCAACATTAGCAGACACTTTTAAACAGAAAATAGTCTGGGTGACAGGATCCCTTTGACGGAGAATATTCACCAAAAGGAATGCAGGTGCCCCAGGGCTTTTCCCACATAAAAGTCACAGGTACTCACAGAGCAGATGAATCTCCAGCAGTTCCAACAAAGTCCAGACTGGACAAGGGACTTGCCCCTAAATCCTGGAATTCACCCCATCCCTCTTGGGATGAGGCACTGTGAAAACCACTTGGCCTGGTTTCCACCACTTCGCCACTAGGCTGTACTGGCTCACACTAGAGTGAGAAACAAACAAAAACTTTACTGGTAGCTCTCTGACAGAGCTGAAGAGAAGCGCTGCACTACCTGCAACCTCCTCCACTGACTCCAACTGCAGACTGACCTACTCACTCTAACTGAACATTCCAACTCTAACTCCCTGCAGCTTCTTGCTGTGTGGGCTTATGCTGCTGTGACAGTTACATAGAAACATAGAATTTGGTGGCAGATAAGGACCGCTTGGCCCACCCAGTCTGCCCATTTCCCTACCTGATGGATAAGCTGCAGATCCTAGTTAACCAGCAGCCTACTTCTTCCTACCCCCACCCCCTAGAATTGCCTTGTGATGACCTCATCCTCCAGCTCAGCTGAGATGGAAACCAGAGCATGTCAGTATGAAATCCATTTACTTGGCTTTTTACTAGCTGCCTCTCCCTGGTTGCCACTGATTCTAATGGAAATCTAGTAACCCCTAGGAACAAGGGGGTCACACTCACCCTCAGCTAGGAAAATGACTGTCCCCAGTCGCTGCCTACCCAGCAACCGACCATCCTACCCAATGTGTTACCTATGGAGAGGGGTGACCAGGCCATCCCCTACCATGTGCCAAACACAGACAGACAACACTAAGGGCCTAGAGGCCATTAGCTGACACATCAGCTCCTACACTAAGATCTTACTTTGGAAACCAGTGGTCCTGGAAAACTGTCCAGAGCATAGCCCTAGGAGACCGAAACTGTGGCCCCTTTGGCTGGTCAGGACCACAGCCTGTCTATCCCCCTAGCTCTCTAGGGAAATCTAACTAACCAAAAACAAACCTACCCAAAACAAAGTGCAGAATCATTCAGAGCAGCCTGCTAACAGAGGAAAGTGCATTGGGGTCCTTAAGTGTGCAGCTTAAATTTATTTTAAAATTGTAAACTGTGTTTTTAAGGTGTTTGAACTGGAGCCCTACCTCCAAATGCATACAGGAAGTAAGAAGAAAGTGGTGTAGTTCAGGAGTGCCTTAGCAAACTACAATCACCACTATTTTCTTTTAAAGTTTGTTGTGGATATATTTTAACACTGTGCCTCTCTTACGAATGAGCAGGAGATGCATAGCTGCAATAAAAACACTAAATTTAGCAGCTTTGGTTGTGAGGGACCAGTGACCCTCCTGAAGCTATTTCTGGGTCATTTGCTGCTTAAAATTCAGCCCTGCTGTGAGCAGGGCAAGCACAAGCCAGGCACACATCTCCGCATGCAGAGACACGTGTGTTGGTGAGTGTCATCCATGTCGATAGGGTACAAGGCCCTTCCATACAGAAGCAGCTGGAAAATTGGACACAGGCAATAAACAATGGCAGAAGATGGCACTGGTCAGATAATAGGTAGTGTATGCAATTCATGTAATATGTACTTATTAGATGAACCTATAAAGGAATTTATCTGTGAGAAATGTTTACTAATAGAGATATTACATGCAGAAACATAGAAACATAGAATTTGATGGCAGATAAGGACCGCTTGGCCCAACCAGTCTGCCCATTTCCCTGCCTACTGGATAAGCTGCAGATCCTAGTTAACCAGCAGCCTACTTCTTCCTACCCCCACCCCCTAGAATTGCCTTATGACTGTCCCATGCATGCTTGAATTCCACCACTGTTTTTGACTCCACGACCTCCTCCGGAAGGCAGTTCCATGCACATCCACAACCCTTTCTGTGAAAAATACTTCCTTAAATTACCTCTGAGCCACCCCTCTGTCTTCAAATTGTGCCCCTTGTTCTTGCACACCTCTTTTTGAAAGATGCTACCCTCTTGGACTTTGTTGATTCCTTGAGGTACTTGAAAGTTTCTATCATGTCCCTCTTCTCCTCCTTTCCTCGGGGCTATACATATTAAGCTCCTTTAGTCTCTCTTCATATGTCTTCTGGTGCAGACCCTGCACCATTTAGTTACCCTCTTCTGGACAGCTTCCATCCTGTCTATAGCTTTGTGAAGCTGGGTCTCCAGAACTGCACGCAGTACTCCAGATGGGGTCTGACCAGCTGTCTCTACAGAGGGATAATAACTTCCTGTTTTCTACTGGTGATGCCTCTCCCTATGCATCCCAATATCCCCCCAGCCCTCCTTGCTGCCCTCTTACATTGCTTGCCCACATTTAGGTCATCTGATGTAAGTACCCCCAGGTCCCTTTCCATTTTTGTTGTTGTTAGTATCTCACCCCCATTGTGTACTCTTCCCCTGGGTTTTTGTTTCCCAGGTGCATTACCTTGCACTTCTTAGCATTGAATCTAAGCTGCCATACATTTGACTATTCCTCTAATCTTGCCAAGTCCCTTCTCATCCTTTCCACCCCACCTTGTGCATCAACTCTGTTGCAGATCTTTGTGTCATCTGCAAAGAGACATACTTTTCCTTCCAGTCCCTCTGCAATGTCGCTTATAAAGACATTGAAGAGGACCGGTTCTAATACTGAACCCTGCAGTGCCCCACTAGTAACCTCCCTTTCATCAGAGTGGACTCCATTTACTATTACTTACTGTGTCCTGTTTTCCAGCCAATTTTTTACCCAGGCTGTCATCTTGGGACCCACTCCCAGGCTAGCTAATTTGTATATTAATCTTTTGTGTGGGACTGTGTCAAATGCCTTGCTAAAGTCTAGGTAGGCCATGTCCACAGCCCCTTCCTGATCTACTACTTTGGTCACCCAGTCAAAGAAATCTATCAGATTTGTCTGGCATGACCTTTCTGCTGTGAATCCATGCTGCCTTCAGTCCTGTGCCCCTCTGGCCTCTAGATACTTGACAATTCTTTCCTTCAGAGTGATTCCATCATTTTCCCTACCACTGAGGTTAAACTAACAGGTCAGTAGTTTCCTGCTTCTGCCTTGCTCCACTTTTGTGAGGAATCACATCTGCCTCCTCCAGTCCTTGAGTACCACCCATCCTCCATGATTTGTTAAACAGGGTAGTCAGTGGTGTCACTAATTCTACCCTTAGTTCTTTTAGAATTCTGGTATGATCATCAGGCCCATTGCTTTGTCCACCTTCAGTTTCAAGAGTTCTTTCAGAACCCTTTCTTCTGTAAATGGGCTGGTATCAACTTCTGTATCAGTGTGTTTCTACTGTTTGTTCTAGGTACCCTCCTCTTCCTTTGTAAATACTGAGCAAAAATATTTGTTTAGTATCTCTGCCTTTTCACAGTCTCCCTCTGCCCACCTCCCCCTTATTAAGCCTCACTATCCCCTCCTTGGTCTTCCTTCGCTCCTGATACACCTATAAAAGGTTTTATCCCCCTTCTTAACTGAGTTGGCTATCCTTTCCTCGGTTTGGGCCTTTGCTGTTCTGACTGCCTTGCCAGCTTCCTTTTGCTTTAACTGATACAGTTCTCTGTCCTGTTCCTTCTGTCATTCCTTGTACTTCCTGAAAGCTTTCTTCTTCTCCTGAACCTTCACTGCCACTTCCTTTGAGAACCATAGTGGTTTCTTACATCGTTTAGTTTTGTTTATTTGCTTCACACAAGGGCTTGTTGCCTCTGTGATGGCAGTTTTTATTATTCCCCATTGTTTTTCCACCCCTCCTTCCTGCCTATTTGCTAGTGCATTCCTTAGGCACTTGCCCATTTGGCAAAGTCAGCCCTCCTAAAGTACAGTACCTTTGCCTTTGTATGGCTTGACTCTATTGCTGTGTTTATTGTGAACCATACTGTTCGATGGTCGCTAGTTCCCAGATGGCTACCCACTTCTACATCTGTGATCCTCTCTTCATCTCCTTTTGAGAGAACCAGGTCCAAGATTGCTCCCTCTCAAGTGGGCTCCATTACTAGTTGTCTAAGGCATGCCCCCTGTAGGGCATCTAGAATAACCCCATTCTTCGAAGTGGCTGTGGCAACTTCACTCCAGTTAACATCTGCATATTCAGATCACCCATCAGCAATATCTCCCTTTTTGCCATACTAAGTATACTTTCATCATTTCCTTGTCCATTTCCTCCCCTGAGAGAAGGTCTGTATACTAACCCTGTGCGGATTGGTGCCATTGCGGTCTCCAAATTTACCCACAGTGCTTCTTCTCCTCCCTGTTTTCTCTTTTGTTCTGTTACTTTGATTCCTTCCCTTATGTAAAACTACTCCTCCTCTCTTTTACCCTCTCTGTCTCTCCTGTGGCAGTGTATCCTGGTATGTTTATGTCCCAGTCATGGTTTGTGTGTACCATGTTTCTGTGACTGCCACGATATCCAGATGTTCCTCCTCCATCAAGGCCACTAATTCAGGAAGCTTGTTACTCAGACTCGCGCATTGGTACTCATTGCTTTCCATTTTTTGATGGCTTTACTTTCTGTTGCAGCATCCCCACTGACCTTTCTACCTCGGTCTTTTCTCATTTAGTACCCTGTTTTGTAGGGAGGCTGGGAATTTCCTGCTGCTTATCAGTGCCTCCCTTGTCTAGTTTAAAAGCTTGCCAATGAAGCATTTAAACCATTTGCTCAAAGACTTGTTCCTTCCTGGACAGATGCAGACCATCCTGCCAGTATAGGCTGGTGTCCTCTAGGTGGAACCCCAGTCCCCAATGAAGCCAAACCCTGTGCTCACACCATTTTTTCAACCACTCATTAAACTGCATGGTGCAAAGTACCCTTGCCTCACTCATGCCATTGACAGGCAGCACCTCTGAGAAGGATACTGTGTGTGCTACTTGTCTTAGGCCCCTCCCCAGTACTACAAAGTCCTTCTGCACTGCTCTAATCTCATGTTCAGCCAAGTCATTTGTCCCTAGGTGGACAATGACATCCAGCTCAGACTCCCGTGCAGCTGTTCTCATGATCCTGAGGATGCGCTTCCTGTCCCTCCAAGCCATGGCACCAGGCAGGCACTTTACTTCAGTTTTCCCTGCTCCCCCCAGTTCTATCCCCCTAATAATTGAGTCCCCCACCAGGAGTTTCTTCCTTTCCTTGTGGTGTCCTCTGCCTTCTTCCTATGGGCCTCCCTTGTGACAGGTGTCCTCAGCCTCCTTAATCTCCTCTGTTGGTGCATCCATAGGGAAGCTGTGCTCCCCCAGAATGGTGTATGGATTGTGGAGTGGAACAACTGACTGGGTGTGCCTCTGTTCCACCATCCTCACCCTCCCTGAGCCCACTGTGGTCCAACTGCTGTGCTTTCTTTGCAACCTCTGAGGTAGTGGTGGTGGTGTCTCTGGTGCTCCCTGGATGGGGGAGGTTCCCTTCCTACCATCCAGTCTGGCCTGGGGGAAGGTTCTCTTACTGCTGTCCAGTGTGGCCTGAAGACGGGTAACTTCCTCCCTCAGGGCAGAGAGTTGTCTGCAAATAGGGCAGCATCTCAGCCTCCAGAAAGACTCCTGGAAGACTGCTGCCCCACAGCCATTACATTGCACTACTCCCCACATGATTATGTATTTGTGTGTGTGTGTGTGTGTGTGTGCCTCTGTGTGTGATTGGTTTGTTATATAGAAATATATATATTTTATACAATGTGTATGTGTATATTTTCAGTGCTGTGTCCTAGAGAGGATATGACATTGATATGACCTTGCACTCTTGAGAAATGATGTCAGAACCCCAGGTATAAAGGAACTATTTCCAGGGGTGGGTGGGTGAGGGTGGGAAGGGTTGGGCCTAAACTGTGCCCTCACAAAACAATCAGCTAAGAGCTCTGACCCACCGCTGCCATGAGTGCCTTCCTGTCTGCAAGATACTATACACAACAATTTGACAGAGAAAATCCCCTGCTAATCAAGCAGAGAAAAATCCAGACATCCAAGTCAGACACAGGTAAACCTCCTCAACTCCAAAACAGCCTGGTGGTTTGTGCTCTGAAAGCAGTCAGCCCCAAAATAAGTCAGCTGTGCTTTAGACTCTTCCTGCACTGAAAATCTTAAGAATTGTAACAAGACCGTCTTTTCCTGATAATTGTAAATTTCTTAGTTCACCTTTAAGTTAGAAGCAGCCTCCACCTGCAGACTATCTGCTACAAACCAAAGACAAATGAAAGGTTCCCCTCCCTCTGTTGTGAGCACAACTCACTTTCTTGCAAATCCTATGTTCGGTATTGCAGCTCCCAACAAGAGGTAGTTTTGACTTGGAAAAATATTAGCTGTTCTGATGAGTTTTCTATAAAACAGTTGTTTATAATACTATTGTTCTCAGGTCTGTTACCAAAGCTATTGGCTGATTAAGTATCTGTGATATAATCACTTCCTGAGAAAGTTTGGAATGTCCTTTTAAGGCAAACAAAGATAAACACAGAAAACAGTTTACTGTCTGGGTCAAATACACAACCTGTACCTGCACTTATTTCAGGATTTGTAACAAATGTTTAGCCCAGAGTTTAAACTCTACCTACACTGAAAATCTTAAGAATTGTAACAAGACTGTATTTTCCTGATAATTGTAAATTCCTTAGTTCACCTTTCAGTTAGAAGCAGCCTCCACCTGCAGACTATCTGCTACAAACCAAAGACAATTGAAAGATTTCCCCTCCCTCTGTTGTGAGCACAACTCGCTTTCTTGCAAATCCTATGTTCAGTATTGCAGCTCCCAACAAGAGGTAGTTTTGACTTGGAAAAATATTAGCTGTTCTGATGAGTTTGCTATAAAACACTTGCTTATAATACTATTGTTCTCAGGTCTGTTACTAAAGCTATTGGCTGATTAAGTATCTGTGATGTAATCACTTCCTGAGAAAGTTTGGAATGTCCTTTTAAGGCAAACGAAGATAAACATAGAAAACAGAAATTGCTGTGTTGTAAAAGAGGGTAAAAACACAGGCTGATATTAGCAACCTTGAAGAATATATTGACTTGGCAGCTGTAAATATTGGCTCTGGATTCAATCAAAGTACTTTAGGCCCCCATGAAAACATAGAAGCTCCAATATTACAGATAATGTTCAGGAAGAGAAGTGGTGCAGTGTCTCACAAAAACTTAAAAAGGGCAGAAAGAACATTGGTGGCACCTCAAATGTATTAACCTCAAATAAATATAGTCTCCTTGAACATGACATTATGACTGAAAAAAAGGCATTAACACCCAGCCAGCAGACTTATAACACAGGTCCAAGTGTTGTTAGCCTGGAGGGGCACAACACAGTACAACGTGATGTCCTGGTAATTGGGGATTCTATGTTGTGTTACACTGATGCTACCTTTTGTAAGCATAGAAATACTAGCACTACTATCAGTACACTACCTGGTGCAAGCATAACTGACATTAGGCATCTTATTCTCGGACTTCTGGAGAATACCCTACAACCAGTGGTACTGCTGCATATAACGGTTAATTATGTAGGAAACAAAAAGATGGTAGATATTCAAAGGGATTTTGAATATGTGGGAGCAGACTTAAAAGCTAGAGGCTGTGACCTGATTGTTTCATGTATCCTCCCGAGCCCAGGGGTTAATTACAAAAGGAGAAAAGAAACTGAAGACCTAAATGGCTGGTTAAAAAGGTGGTGCTGTAGAGAGGACTATATCTACTTAGATAATTGGGGTAGTTTCTATGACACAAGGTTGTTTGCATCAGATGGGATTCATTTGAATAAACAAGGAAAGCATCTTTTCTTACAGTCATTGAAACTGGAAATGGACACATTTTTAAACTACATAGATGCGGGGATGGGAGACACCCGGCACAGGCATCAGTACAACCAGGGCCAGCACCACTGGAGAAGTGGAAATGCTTACTAATAAATGCAAGAAGCCTTATTAATAAATTTGACAAACTTTTGCTCACTTAAAAAAGACTAACATCAGCTTATGTGCCATCACTGAGACATGGTGGAGTCAGAAGGATACTTAGGACAAACCAATTCCAGGTTTTGTTCTTTATCATAAGGATAGACCACATTCTAAGGGATGTGGTGTTGCTCTATATGTATCATCAGACAATATTATGTTAGAAAATGTGGATACCTCACAGTATGATCAAACAGAATTGCTATGGGTCAAATTATCCCCCCCACCACAAGCCAAAAATTAATGTGGGCATGGTATACAGACCACCATCTAGCTCACATTCGGAAGATGTACAGCTCTTAGAATTCATACAAAAAATAACTTTGGCTGGCAATCTTTTTTGTGGGTGATTTTAACCTCCGAGGGATAAGCTGGGATCCCCCACAAGCTGCATCATCAAGTGAGCAAAGCTTTCTAGAGTCATTTTAGTTGACCGACCTGGACCAACATGTTAAGGATTGTACTAGGGGTACCCGTATTTTGGATTTAATCCTGAGCAACATGGATGATGATATTTAGGATTGCTGGGTTCTTCATCCCCTAGGTTCCAGTGACCATAATATGGTGGAGTTTTGCATTAGTGATGTCACAATGAAGCCAGCTAGCAACACAGTCACTACGGCAGGGCTGACTTTGATAGTATACAGACACATCTCACATCATAGGAATGCTAGGCAGATTTTATTGGGTAACCACTACAATATATGTGGAGGGTACTTAGCAGCAAAATCAAAGAGCTAGTGCATAATATAAAAACTCACTAAAAAAATCCAACCTTGTTTACTTCACTAGTTAAAAAAAACATTAAGCCTTAAAAATACAGCATATAGTAGGGCCAAGAAATATGGCCCTCAGGCAAGCTGGGCAAAATATAAAGCAGAACTTAAAAAGTGCAAAATCAGTTTTTAATAAAGCCAAAGCAGATTATGAACACAAGTTAGCAGTCAAAGTCCAAGATAACTATAAATTTTTCTTCTCTTATATGAACACTTAAGAAAGGCAGTAGTAAAACAATTGGCCCCCTGAGGCATCCAAATGGGGAATTAGTGGCAGAGGATTGTGAAATGGCTTGTTATTATAACACTTACTTTGCTTCAGTGTACAATGTTAAAACCAAAAATACTATGAAACATCAGGTTTAAGAAGAAAATCTGTCACTTAAAATTAAGTTAAATGAAGTTAGAGACAGGTTAAAGGCACTGGATCACAATAAAGTTCAGAGACCTGATGGCCTCCACCCTAGGGTGTTAAAGGAATTGGCTGATGTGTTGTCAGCACCAATGACTTATTTATTTCAGTACTCAATTGACTGCAGAGGTACTGGAGGAATGGAGACAGGCAGAGGTCATTCCTCTACATAAAAAGTGGTCTAAGCAAGAAGCTTCCAACTACAGGCCAATAAGTATAACATCAATTTTGGGAAAAATCCTTGAAGGTATCATAAAAACACATATTACTGAGGAGTTGACCTTGTTAGGGGACATAGACCAACATCAACATGACTTCAGGAGGGGCAGGTCCTGCCAGAGAGACATGTTGGAGTTTTATGTCATAGTTAACCAGGCACTTCACTTACGCAATGTGGTGGACATTATATTCTTAGATTATTCAAAGGCCTTTAACAAGGTTCCTCATGGTCTTCTTATTGAAGCCTTAATCCAACATGGCATACAAGCAAACATTACCCATTGGATAGAAAATTGGATGGCAGACAGGAGGCAGAGGGTGTCTGTAAGGGGATCCTTGTCAAGATGGGTGCAAGTGTCTAGTAGAGTCCCCCAAGGTTCAGTGTTGGGCCCTTGTCTCTTTAATTTGTACATATCAACCATGCAAACTACTACTGCTGTTTGGCTATCGAAATGTACATATGATACCAGAATAGGATATATAATGAACTCCAAAAATAATGTGGCTACCCTTCAACCAGCCTTAAAAGAAGTAGAACAATGGGCAGAAAGGAATCAGTCTACTTTTAATACTTACAAATGTAGGGTCACGCACTTGGGCAAGAGCAACAGTCATCACAAGTACAGTCTAAATGGAGTGGAGTTACAGGCAGTTTTAGAGGAGAAGGATCTAGGCATCCACATTACTAGTGATCTTAGCCTAAAGTCTCACTATAATCAGGCTATTAAAAAAGCCAGCGGTTTAACACAGTGTATAAATAGACATATAAAAAGTAGACATAGGCAAGTAATGATGCCCCTATATAAAGCACTGGTCCATCCGCATATGGAATACTGTGCCCAACTCTGGTCCCCAGGGGGTAAAACAGCAATTAAAGCACTAGAACGAGTGCAGAGAAAAGCAATCAAGTGTACCTCTGGTCTAAAAGGGCTGCTTTATCACCAGAGATTTCAGGAACTGGGCCTTTATCCTCTGGAATTTTGAAGACTTAGGGGCGATATGTGTATGGTTTACAAAGCACTGTTCGATGACGAACTGTGGGTACAGCTGGGATTAGAACTAAGAACACAAACATATGCAACCAGGGCACATCCACTACAATTAAAGAGCTCCACCTATCACACAAAAAAAAAGAAAGTACTGGTTTAGTATTAGGCTTACTAAAATATGGAATGAACTCCCAGTTGAAGTGGTAGCTAGTCAGACAATGTCAGAGTTCAAGTCATGCCTAGATGAATATCTGATAGATACTGGTGTTACAGGCTATAGTTAACATTATGGCAAGCTGCTATGGACTTCAGTCTTATTAGCTTTGTATTTACCTATGAGACCTCCCTCCATCCCTGAACATCTGCAGACCAACACAGGGCTAACACTATACACCAGCATTATACTCCCACACTCCCCCACAAATACACCTGTAGAAGAAAAAAGGTTAACACATGTTAACAACTTCACTGTACTTAAAAAAAAAACACTTCAAAGGAACTCTGAGTCCCTCCAATCCTCTTCTTTTCTTTTCTTCTTCACCAGGAACCACCTGAAAGAGGAAAAAGAGACAAAAAACACATCCCATATCTGAAACATAGAAACATAGAATTTGACGGCAGATGAGGACCGCTTGGCCCACCCAGTCTTCCCATTTCCCTACCTGATGGATAAGCTGCAGATCCTAGTTAACCAGCAGCCTACTTCTTCCTTCCCCATCCCCCAGAATTGCCTTATGACTGTCCCATGCATGCTTGAATTCCACCACTGTTTGTGACTCCACAACCTCCTCTGGAAGGCGTTCCATACATCCACCACCCTCTCTGTGAAAAAATACTTCCTTAAATTACCTCTGAGCCGCCCTCCTTCTATCTTCAAATTGTGCCCCTTGTTCTTGCACACCTCTTTTTGAAAGATGCTACCCTCTTGGACTTTGTTGATTCCCTTGAGGTACTTGAAAGTTTCTATCATGTCCCCCCTCTCCCTCCTTTCTTGAAGGCTATACATATTAAGCTTCTTAAGTCTCTCTTCATATGTCTTCCGGTGCAGACCCTGCACCATTTTAGTTGCCCTCCTCTGGACAGCTTCCATCTTGTCTATGTCTTTGCGGAGATTGGGTCTCCAGAACTGCACGCAGTACTCCAGATGGGGTATCACTAGCTGTCTGTACAGAGGGATAATAACTTCCTGTTTTCTACTGGTGATGCCTCTCCCTATGCATCCCAGTATCCCCCCAGCCCTCCTTGCTGCCCTCTCACATTGCTTGCCCACCTTTAGGTCATCTGACATGACTACCCCCAGGTCCCTTTCCATTTTTGTTGTTAGTATCTCACCCCCCATTGTGTACTCTTCCCCTGGGTTTTTGTTTCCCAGGTGCATTACCTTGCACTTCTTGGCATTGAATCTAAGCTGCCATACATTTGACCATTCCTGTAACCTTGCCAAGTCCCTTCTTATCCTTTCCACTCCACCTTGTGCATCAACTCTGTTGCAGATCTTTGTGTCATCTGCAAAGAGACATACTTTTCTTCCAGTCCCTCTGCAATGTCACTTATAAAGACATTGAAGAGGACTGGTCCTAATACTGAACCCTGCGGTACCCCACTACTAACCCCCCTTTTTTTCAGAGTGGACTCCATTTACTATTACTCTCTGTGTCCTATTCTCCAGCCAATTCTTTACCCAGGCTGTCATCTTGGGACCCACTCCCAGGCTGGCTAACTTGTATATTAATACAAATTGCAAATACACAAGACAACAACAGTAACCCATACCATCAAAATACTGGAGAATCCCAAACATTTTTTTTTTAGAAAAAAAGCAGAAAAGTACAAAACAGTAAAAAAATATCAACATTAAGTACAATACACTGTTTGGGGATAGAATTCCCTTCAATGTCCCAACTAGTGACAAACAGTGCCCGAAGGCAGGGTACATGAAAGAGTCTCTCCTGGGCCAGAGCCCAGTAAAGCACAGTTCCTTAGTTACTGTAAATCCAAAGGGGAGAGTCTTTGTGGACAGTTCAACAGTCTGTAGTCTGCCAGGTGTTGGATGTGTATTGCAGTGTCAATAAAGTAGAAAAGTCTAGATTTACCAGTCCCTTGAAGAACAAAAAAATGGAACACCACCTGGCTCTCCAGCCAATGACTCTCCCTGGCAGCATTTTTCAGGTTACAGTTGGGCGTAACTCTTCTGGAAAATGACAGGATGAATGTCTGGAAACTGCTGGGTTGATGTCATCTCTGGCTGATGTTATCTAGGAGGTGGAACCTTGGAACAGGAAAGGAACAGCAGGGTTTATGTCATCCGGAATCTCAGGTGATGAATCAGGAAAACAGCTGGGTTGATGTCATCTAGGAAGGCCAGGTGATGGAACTGGAAAGTCACACTACACGGCTGATGAACCTGGGGCACCTTGTATCCTGGAATACCAGACAGGTGGAACAACATGGGTACGGCAATGGCTGGATGGCAGACACTGGCTACCATTACTCAGCTTCCCTGAAGGCAGGCATGAGCACACTCTCAGGATGATAGTAACATTGAGGGTAGTACAACAATGGATCAGGTACAAGAATTGTGACCCCCTCTGGGCGCTCATAATTCACATAATAGAAAGTCTAATTTCCTTTATCATCCATGAATCATACAATGTCTATGAACAGTGTCCTGCCCAACTTCCAAAACTGCAATTTACCTCTTATCACTTTGCTTCTGACAAAATGATTTGTACCTGGATGCAGGTTTCTGGTTGCTTCTTCCACTAGCCAGGCTCTCCTGTTTTTCTCAATCTCCCAGACTCTCTGAGGAAAGGTAGGAAAGGACATTCCATAGATTTAATTTTCCTTCCTATGAACCAGTCTTTCCTCCTTACTACTCTTCATCAGTTTGCAACCCCTGGCCTGGTTTGGGGCAGCCAGTCCTGGTTCTGCCAGTGTTGCATACTCAACGCTACGTAGAACTTGTCCCTCACCACTACTGCTGGTGGGACCATGCAGTCACCAACTTCTTCATCTGGTTCCTCCGAGGCAAGAGCCTGAGGCTGCAGACTAGGACCTTCAACTTAAAGGTACATAGCTTCTTCCTCCTCCTCCTCCTCTGCTTCTCCACTTAGGATCTGGGCCCAGGAGTGAGCAGTCGTCCTCACTCCCAAGACAGTCCACTCTTCACTGGGTGCGGAGGTAGACCCCTCCCAATCTAGGACCTCTTGAACCTTGTCATCTCCCATGAGGCTAGGACTAGGACCCTCTCTCCATGGATCCACTGATTCTCCCTCCGCACTGTCCATCTGTGACACAGGCATGCACTCATCATGAGGACTCTGCTCTGGCAGTACATCTACATCCTCTTCCTTTGTGCCACACTCTGCTGTGCCCCCCCCCAACAGGTTCAACCTGGTGCTGTGTGCTGCTACTTGCAGGATCTTGCAGCTTTGTCCAAGTGGGAGTCAAATGAATCTTAAGTGTCTTGGACAGACCTTGCTTCTCTAAACACCCTGAACAGTGAGGAATCATGAACACGTCCCTTCCATCCTTGAGGCACATCATGCATACTCTCACAGGGTATCCAGGAATCACAACATGAGGAGGCAAACTTCCACAGTAGAAGCATTGCTCTATTTCTTTAAGCTTGGTAACCTCTTCAGGTATCATAGCCCAGGCATGATTCGGGTAGTGGGATGATCCCAAAGCCATGACTGTAGATAAACACACAAAAGTTCACTGTTATTACTGAGTTCACTTTATTTTGAACAGTCTCACAAAATGGCTCCCTACTGTTGTGTTTACATTACTGCTCCACCCTGTAATGGTGGCGGCACTACTCCCGGTGCATCAATAAATCTGCATCTAACTCAAGCCACTGCACATCCGATTTACTGTATACTGATAAATTTTACTCAAACTGCATTGACCGCAGTGTTTTTCTTCCTCAGTACATCTATATGATTTTCAAGGACTTTGATTTCCTTAAAGTAACTAAAGCAACAGTATTTCTTGAAAAGGATTGCCTGCTTGTTGTAGCCTCTCATACAACTTACAGTCTCTCTAGTTGCTCAGGAAATTACGCTGTTGCTGAATCCATAATACATGCTTACAGTCTGTTGCTCAGAATTCTTGCTTGGGTTTTGATTTGCTTTACACAGTCCTTCTTTGCAAAACAATCACACTGTTTACACACAGATCCAGCTGGCTTTTGAAAAATCACGTGCAGTTTGAGCTCAGTTTTGCTGAATGGTACTCACTGAATCAGTAGCTGGCTTTTTGATAGAAAATCTCGGCCTACAGCTGATCCTGGAAGGCCTCTGAATCAAAGCTGGCTGGTGATACTGCTGATTGTCTCAACCAGCCCCACACTTTCTCCCCAGTTGATTGGATCTCAAACATGGCACCAAAGAGAGGGATGGGGGTTTACATAACAGTTTACAGTACATTTCCTTCTGAGCCTGCCATACACAGACAGGCAAACCAAGTGTGGCAACTACCTGGTGCACACCTGTTGGGACCATTTACCATGACCATCAACCTAGGTCCCTTTGAGAAAACATTTGCTCTCAATTATGATAGGTTTGTACTTCTGATCAGGGGCATCCAAGTAAATCCAGATACAGTGGAAACAATAACAGTACTGTCCAAACCAGGTTGGGATTACAGAGTGTGGCTTTTATTCACATACACAGAGAATAATCACAAAGCAAAGATGAACCCCCACAGGGCTACTCCTGGTAATGCAGGTTACTGAGGTATAGAGAACACTCAGCGAACCCTCAGGTTCTGACTTGAACAGTGAAGACTCTGTTTCTGAATTATACAGCGAACTCTCTGGTTCTGAATTAGGAGATTGGCGCACGCGTCTAGGTCTTAACGTACTACAGTATTCCCCTCTGAGGTGTCAGAAAGTTAAAAGTTCTGTAATTGGCACTGTCTCTTCACTAGACCCCAACATTAGCAGGCACTTTTAAACAGAAAACAGTCTATGAGACAGGAACCATTTGACAAAGAAAATTCATCAAAAGGAATGCAGGTGCCCCAGGGCTTTTCCACACAAACGTTACAGGTGCTCACAGAGCAGTTGAATCTCAGGCAGCTTCAACAAAGTTCAGACTGGACCAGGGGATTGCTCCTGAATCCTGGAATTCACCCCATTCTTCATAGGATGGGGCACTGTGAAAACCACTTGGCCTGGTTTCCACCACTTTACCACTAGGCTGTACGGGCTCAAATTGGGTGAGAAACAAACAAAAAATATACCAGTAGCTCTCTAACGGAGCTGAAGAGAGGATCTGCAACGTCCTCCACTGACTCCAACTGCAGACTGACCGACTCACTCTAACTGAACATTCCAATTCTAACTCCCTGCATCTGCTGGCTGTGTAGCTTATGCTGCTGCAACAGTTCTTTGATGACCTCATCCTCCAGCTCAGCTGAGACTGAAACCAGAGCATGACAATGTGAAATCTGTTTACCTGGCATTTCATTAGCTGCCTCTCCATGCCTGCCACTGATTCTAATGGGATTCTACTGTAGTAACCCCTGGGAACAAGGGGGTTACATATGCACATCACACTCCTGTGTGATTGTTAGAATTATTTTATTTTAGTTGCCATAGTGATTTGTAGATGTGGAAAGATGCATTAAAAAGTCCCCAAAATGTGTTCCATGATACTCCATTTTTATGCTACAGATAGCAAGATGTCTGTAGGCTCTGCCCATAGCCATAAAAATGAACATTTCCATAAAAACAGTTTATACAGAATTTACATCAGAAATCACATTAATATACACAAAGTTCTAATAATCATTATACAAGATCAACAGAGACAAAAGTTGTTTTATCTCATATCACTAAAGATCTCTGTACAAACTCCAAAGATATCATAAAGTCATAGTAAATAGTGTGTTAGTGCATTTAAAATTTCATAGTTGATCATTAGAGAAAAATGTAGTTTGATCTTATATCACTAAAGGTCTCTGTACAAACTCTAAATATAAAGAAACATAACATCCAAACCTAGACTTTGATGGCAGATAAGAAGCGCTTGGCCCACCTGGTCTGCTCATTTCCCTACCTACTGGATAAGCTACAGAACCTAGTTAACCAACAGCCTACTTCTTCCTAACCCCCCACCAGAATTGTTTTATGTCTGTCCCATGCATTCTTGAATTCCTTCACTTTTTTTGACCCCACAACCTCCTCAGGAAGGCTTTTCCATGCATCCATCAACCTTTTTATGTAAAAATATTTACTCACGTTGCCCCTGTGCTGTCCCCCTTCTATCTTTAACTTGTGTCCCCTTGATCTTGCATATCTCTTTTTCTGAAAGATGCTACCCTCTTGGACTTTGTTGATTCCCTTAAGGTATTTGAAAGTTTCTGTCATGTCCCCCCGCCCCCTCCCTCCTTACCTCAAGGGTATACATATTGAGCTCCTTTAGTCTATCTTCATATGGCTTCTGTTGCAAACCGTGCACCATTTTAGTTGCCCTCCTCTGGACTGTCTCCAGTCTGTCTATCTTCTTGCAGAGATGGGATCTCCAGAACTGCATGCTGTACTCCAGATGGGGTCTCACCAACTGTCTGTACAGAGGGATAACAACTTCCTGTTTTCTACTGGTGATGCCTCTCGCTATACAGCCCAGTATCCCCCAGCCATCCTTATTGCCATCTCACATTGCTTGCTTACCTTTAGGCCATCTGATATGACTACCCCCCCCGGTCCCTTTCCATTTCTGTTGCTGTTAATACCCCGCATTGCATACTCTTCCTCTGGGTTGTTGTTTCAAGGTGCATTACTTTGCACTTCATTGCATTGAGTCTAAGCTGCTATACTCTTGACCATTCCTCCAACCTTGCTAAGTCCCTTCTCATCCTTTCCACCCCCTTGTGTATCAACCCTGTTGCAGATCTTTGTGTTGTCTACAAAGATGCATAGTTTTCCTTCTAGTCCCTCTTCAATGTCACTTATAAAGACATTAAAAAGGACTAGCCCCAGTGCTAAACCCTGCGGTACCCTGTTAGTAACCCCCTTTTCTTTGGAGTGGACTCTGTTTACTGTTAAACTCTGTGTCCTGTTGTCCATCCAATTTTTTACCCAGGCTACCACGGTGGGACCCACTCCCAGGCTGGCTAATTTGTTTATCAATCTTTTGTGTGGGACTGACTCAAATGCCTTGCTAAAGTCTAGATAAACCATGTTCACAGCCCATCCCTGGTGTACCACTTTGGTCACCCAGTGAAATAAATCTGTTAGATTCATCTGACATGACCTTCCCACTGTGAATCCATACTGCCTTGGATCCTGTGCCCTGCTGGCCTCAATATACTGAACAATTCTTTCTTTCAGAAGTGATTCCATTATTTTCCCTACCACTGAGGTCAAGCTAACAGGTCTGTAGCTTCCTGTCTCTGCTTTGCTCCCACTTTTGTGAAGTTGAATCTTCACATCTGCCCTTCTTCAGTCCGTAGGTACCATACCATCCTTCCATGATTTGTTAAAAAGGGTAGTCACAGGTGTCACTAGTTCTCCCCTTAGTTCTTTTAGAATTCTGTGGTGAATCCTGTCAGGTCCCATGACTTTGTCCACCTTCATTTTAAGAAGTTCTTTCAGAGTCCTTTCTTCTGTGAAAGGACTAGTATCGACTCCCCTATCCAGAGTGGTTCTATTGATGGGATTAGGTACCCCCTCCTCTTCTTTTGTGAATCCTGTTTAGATTGAATGAAAGTATTCATTTAGTGTCTCTGCTTTTTCACTGCCCTCTCTGCCCACCCAACCTCACCTTTATTAAGTCTCACTATACCTGTCTTGGTCTTTCTTTGCTCCCTAATGTACCTATAAAAGGTTTTAACCCCCTTCTTAACCAAGTTGGCTATCTTTTCCTCAGTTTGGGCCTTTGCTGTTCTGACTGCCTCCCTGCTTCCTTCTGCTTTTACTGGTACAGTTATGTGTCCTGCTCCTTCTGTGTTTTCTTATACTTCCTGAATGCTGTCTTTTTCTCCATAACCTTCCCTGCCACCTCTTTTGAGAACCATAGTGTTTTTGTGTTTTCATTTTGATTTGTTTATTTGTATCCTTCACGTAAAGGCTTGTTGTCTCTGTGATAGCAGTTTTATGTTTCCCTATGTTCCTCCACCCCTCTTTCTTGCCTGTTTGATAGTGCTTTTCTGGGGCACTCTCTCATTTTGACAAAGCCAGCCCTCCTAAGGTCCAATACCCTCACTTTTGTGTGGCTTGACTCTGTGGCTGTGTTTATCATGAACCACAGTTTGGTCATCACTTGTTCCCAGTTGGCTACCCACTTCTAGATCTGAGATCCTCTCTCTGTCCCCGTTTGAGAGTACCAGGTCTAAGATTTCTCCATCTTGAGTGGGTTCCAACACTAGCTGTCTGAAGCATGTCCCTGTAGAGCATCGAAAATGACCCTGCCCTTGGATGTGGCCACATCAAAGGTGCTCCACTTAACATCTGGTGTATTCAGGTCCCCCATCAACAGTATCTCCCCTTTTTCTGCCATCCTAAGGATGCCTTCTATTATTTCCTTGTCTATTTCCTCCCCCAGAGGCAGGGGTCAGTATACAACCCCTGTGCAGATTGTGGTGCCATTTCTGGTCTCCAGGATGACCCACAGTGCCTACTCTCCTCCCTGTTTATCATTTAGTTTCATTTCTTTGATCCCTTCCCTTATGTAGAGAGCTACTCCTCCTCCTCTTCTACCCTCTCTGTCCCTCTTGTAGACTGTGTACCCTGGTATATTGACATCCCAGTCGTCATTCTCTGTGTACCATGTTTCTGTGACTGCCACAATATCCAGGCATCCCTCTTCCATCAAGGCCGCCAGTTCAGGGAGCTTGTTACCTAGACTATTGGCATTGGCACTCATTACTCTCCATTTTCTGATGGCCTTAACCCTTTTTGCCCCATCCCTGTTCTTACTGCCTTTTTCTCCATTTACCCCTGCCCTTCTCCCTATCGACTTCTCTATCTTGGTGTTTAACTCATTAACTACCCTGATTTTTTTGGGGGGATAGGATTTCTCAGCTCCTTTTTAGTGCCTCCCCCTTGGCTAGATTAAATGCTTGCCACTGAAGAATTTGAACCTATCACCTAAGATCTGGTTCCCCTCCTGGACAGATGCAGACCATCATGCCAGTATAGGCCTGTATCCCTCTAGGTGGACACCCAGTCCCCAATGAAGCCCAAACCCTGAGCTCTGCACCAGTTTTTCAACCACTGATTGAATACCATGGTGTAGAGTACCCTAGCCTCACCCATGACATAGACAGGCAACATCTCCGAGAAGGTTACCATATGTGCTACTTGTCTAAGGCCCTTTTCCAACTCCACAAACTCCTCCTGCACTGCTCTGCTCCCTTTCCCAGCTGGCTCATTTGTCCCTAGGTGGACAATGACATCCAGCTCCCTTCCTATGCAGCTGCTTCTGTGATCCTGTGGATTTGCTCCCTGTCCCTCCCAGCCATGGCACCAGGCAGGCACCTTACCTCCCTCTCCCCCTCCCCCATTCTACCCTACTAGCAGTGGAGCCCCCCACCAGGAGTTATTTACTTCCCCTGTTGGGTCCCATACCACCCTCCGTGGGTCTCCTTTGTGAAGGTTCCCAGCATCCTCCTTGGTCTGCACTGCAGGTGCCTCCATAGAGGAACCACACCCTGCCAGAATGGTGTATGAATTGTGGAGAGGTACAACTAGAGGGTGCATCTCAATTTCACCACCCTCATCCTACCTGAGCCTACTGTGGTCCAACTGCTCCTCTTTCCTGGCAACCTCTGAGGGAGTGTGAGTGGCCCTTGTGGTCCCTGAGTGGGAGAGAAGGTCCCAAATCCTGGCCAACTCAGCCTGGAGATGAGTAACCTCCTCCACCAGCCCAGAGAGGTGCCTGCAGATGAGACAATACTGCATCCTCCAGAATATCTCCAGGATAACTGCCTCTCCACAGCCACCACACTGCACCACTCCCAGCATTTCTCATTTGTGGCCCCTCAACTGTTGTTTTGCATGCTTACTGTTTCCTCTCTCTGTTTGTTTATTTTTTTTTTCCTTCCTACCTTCCTACTTCATCCGTGCCCTTAAAGCTCCTGCTCTTTCTTTTTCTGGGACAGGAAGTTCCTGCTGTCAGTCAATCAATTAATCAATCAATCAATCAATCAATCAATATATCATTTGTTCAATCATGGTGATACAAACATCATGATTTTTACAAAAAAGGAAAAACAAACATAAGCAAAGACAAAACATCTTTAAAAACACCATACAAAAGGATAATTAAAAATAGCAAGAAGCTTGCCATTGAATAAAAGTAACTTTATCAAAATATTATACTGTGCAAATAGATATAGAGCTATCACCTCCACTTATATCACAATCAAAAACCAACCATTGTCCAGACGATTCTAGGATAATACATAAGAAGGAAAACCATTTAATGATTTTATTGTTTTTTTCCTTCTTTATTGTTTTTTTTAGTTGTTTAACCAGGAATAGCACACTAAACGGAAAGCTTTTTTACAGGTGTGACCTGGGAGCACAGGGAAGTTAAGTGACTTGCTGAGGGTCACACAGTATGCAAGTGGAAGCTGTGGGATTCAAAACCAGGTCTGTTCTGCTGGATGTCACCAGATTTGCAGCTCAGAGCCTTAAACCACTGTGCTATACTGCCTCCCTTTATTGTATTATCTTTCTTTATCCAGACTATTTTTCCAAATCTGATATCTTTCTTTCTTGACTTTTACCACAGATGTCAGAAAATTAGCAATTATTTCTGCTTCTTTAAGGGTCTGAGGGTGCATCAGTATGAAAACCACATCATAGCTGGAGTTTGCATAAAGTTCCAGACAATTTCTTAAAAATAAATCTCTGGGTTTATTGAATAATAGGCAAAGCAGTATTATATGCTCTATGGTTTGAGAAAATCCTTTATTGCAGGGTCACACATTTTCTCCAGATCCAACTTCTTTGTTTATGTTATTAAAATATGTGAACCTTGAATTAATAATCTCAAATCTGGCCCACATGATTAACTTCCTTTGTTCTGGATTCAAAGGTAGATTCAAATACATCTCCAATGAATGATCGATCTTATTATTTCTTAACCACTGGGCACATTTTTGAGCTCTAATTATTTCCATATCCTGAACATTCCCTGATTGGATAAATTTATTTTTAATTCTCTTTCTATATTGAAAGGAAATCAAAACTTGTTTGTGATGATCATTCCAAAGATGTGACAGATTGAGTTTCTCCAAACTCTTTTTTAGTCCTGAAAGCCATGGTGAGTAAAGACCCTCATCGTGCCATTTGTTTTTTTCAGAGAGACATTTCAGTGGTAAGATAGTTTTGTTATTATTCTGTATCCTTATCCAGTATGAAATATGTATTAATTCCTTTTAACATTCTGATTTAAATCTACCCAATTCAGCTCTTACCATTGCATTTGAAGATGAAAGTGGAACCTTTAGTAGTGCTTTGTAAAAAAAAAAAAAAGACAGAGGTCTTTCCAATTCCTCAGCTTTCTCATAACCCCACACTTTGGCTCCATATAGTAGCAGAGGATTAATTTTAGCCTCCTCTGCCCTTACTGCTGGGACAATAGTATTAACCCCATATCTAAAATTGAATTTTAATAGAGCCTTTGCTAAAAGTTTAGCTTTCATTATTTGTCCCTTCAGGTGAATTAACCAGGAAGCTGAGGAAACTAATTTTACCCCCAAATAACAATATTCTTTTACAATCTCGATCCTCTCTTGCACTATTACAAATTTAAGTTTATTGAAGTTTTTCAGATTTTTCCCAAATATTATCTTGGTTTTATTGACATTTACTTTTAGTTCAAGGGAGTTACATTTCTTAAAGAATCTATATTTTTTTTGCTTTCCAACCTTAGTTAAAGAAAAAAAATCTCCACATCTTCAGCATATGCCAATGAGTGAATTGGTAAATTGTCTATTCTGGGGGAATCCAATTCTCCAGTATCAAAAAATTTGTGTAATGTATTGATGTAAAAATTGAACAGCATTGGTACTAACAAGCAACCCTGCTTTACCCCCTATTTGTATTGAAAAAAGGGGTCAATGAGCCCTTGTCATCATATCTAATTGCTATAGAAGTATCTGAATATAAACATTTAATTAGCTTAAGTAATGCTGGGTCTGTACCTTTTTCCCATAGTAATTCCCATAAGATTTGTCTGTTTATGGAATCAAACACTGCAGAAAAATCAATAAATAAAGCATATAATTTGGCCACCCTCAAAAAAGTATACTTTTCCATCAGGTGACTCAAATAAAAAAATATTATCAGTTACTGAATGACCCTCCCTGAATCCGGCTTGAAACCTGGAAATCTGGTTAGTGGAATCTGTCCAATTTGTCTATCTATTTAATAATAATCTGGAAAAAAATCTTTGAACTTGTATCCAAAAGACTAATCGGTCTAAAATTGTTTGGTGAATAAACTGTTTCCTTTTTATAAACTGGAACAATTATATTCTGTTTCCAGGAAACTGGTATATAATTCTGAGATGTAAATAAATTAAAAAAATTAGTTAAGGTTGGAACCCAAAAATCTTTGTACTCTTTATAAACTTCAGGAGGAATATAATCCAGGAGCTTTATTATTTTTCAAGGTAAGTATGACCATCTCCACTTTCTCTGGTACAAAAAAAAACATTGGGTGTTCTATTGTCCATTCCTGATCCATGTTGCCATCTTTAATTGAAGTTAGTGTGGGCACTTTAAAAAAGATTTCCCCATAATGTTTCACACATTCCTCCTTTGGAATGTATACAGCCAAGGATGATTGTGCTTGGTTTGTTCCTGAAGCCACCATGCTCCAAAAAGCTTTCATATCTCTCTGGCAAATAATATTATACATTGAATCCCGATTTTTATATAAATGACTCTGATTTTTTTTAATTTCTAAAAATTTCTTATATTGTTTTCTAGCTTTATTTAATACATCGTAATTTGTTTTTGTTGGATATTGTTTAGTCCATTTAATTAATTTCCTAAGTTTCCCCTTTTCATTTTTACATTCGGAACCAAGCCAAGTTTTTACATGTAAATTTGAATTATTGTTATTAATACAATAAATTGCATCCTCAGGGCCAGATATTCAAAACTTTGCAAAATGGGCAAAAAACCTTTTGCGCAGGTTTAGCATGGGATTAGCGTGGGTTTGCTTTATTCAAAAGGCCAAATAGCATGCACAAACTGCATTAGCACCAGGCAAAATCATAATGTATGCACAGGGCAAACTGAGGGTGTGTGTACATGAATACAGGCGCAATGCTATATTCAGTGACTAGCGCCATGCAAAGTGGTTTTGCGCGACTTAGTGCGACACTTAGCGCTGTGCACATTACTGCCCAGGAAAAGGTAGTCTTAACCCTGGGCAATCAGCTTTGCATGACATTTTGGCTTTGCACAGTGTTTACGTGGCTTTTGCATGGCTTTGTGTGACCATAACAAATAAATATGAACACATAGACAAAGCCAGACATAGAAGAAACATGCTGCTACTGATGGCATCGCAATTATGCCTTCATCTGCCACTAGTCCCAGCCATGCCAGGCAGTAAGTGATGACCCTGCTGCCAGTGGACAGCTTGGCAGTGTGGCCATGCAGCACACACCTGCAGACTACTGTTCTGTGGACACCAACAGATGCCAGCACATGCATGCAGTACTGTGGGCATGGAGGATGTTGAGGGGGAGAGTGTATGGGTGGCCAGGCTGTGCCAGAGACCAGGTGTGGCCACAAGGCTGGGACACATCATGCACTGCACATGGGCCAGTACTAGGAATACCCCAATACCCCAATGTGCCTTTCTGATAATATATGCCCCCTCAGCCACATACCGCACAGCTGTACAACTGCCACAGCACACAAGACTGGACATGTGTATGTCACTGTGAGAATCCCATGCCAGAGGTGCAGCATCTGTGTGTCACACAACAGCATAACAGTAATGCCCACTCTCAGTAAACACCTACAAGTTGGGCCTGTCACTGTGTATAGTGCAGTCATAAGCACTGCCCTACACACGATAGGCAGTGCTGTGTCCACACCTTACTGGCCCCCTTGCTACTGTAGTGTCTGCTATGTACTGTAGCATGACCTACAGTGTGACAGTTGCATGCAGCACCACCACCATCTGAGCCTATGCTGTGTTGTCCCCTGGGGTACAATATTCCATGCTATGCTGTACTGTTTACATGTAGCCTACAGCTATCATCATGCACTTCCAGGCTGACCTACAGGTGGAGCTGCAGTCAGATCTGGCCAGCCCCTGTACTTCCAGACTGACCTACAGATGGAGCTGTGGGACCCTGCAGTAATGCTGGGCAAACTGCATGCAAATCAGGGCATAATGAGATGCTAGTCTGGATGTTTGCCCAGAGACTACCTAAGTAGGCTCATTTGCATGTCACTTTTGAATATGGAAAAGTTTAACACTGGGCAAATGTGTTTGCACTGGGCTATCAGTTTAGCCCTGCACTAAACCCGTGCAAACCTGTTAGCGCTGCGCAAACAGTTTTGGGAATATTATACAGTTTTGAACACTGTACTTTCACATGCGCTGCTGCCTGCAGCTGTACTGGGTCCACACATTTGCTGGTACACACATTGGCCACATAGTTCACCTCTACCTACCTTCATGTCACTGTGCACTGTGTTACTGTTGTGGTTTGCACTTCCTGGTTGCTATATTCAGAGCTGTCTTATTCCAGGGCTAAGTTTGCCCTGCGCTCCCAGTCCAGTTTGCCCGGCCTCATTCCCATGCTATATTCAGAAGCTGTTTGCCCTGGGCTATTCCTTTTGAATATAGCTTGCTTTGTACTCCGGGCTAAGTTTGCCTGTCAGGCAGTGTTAATTTAGCCCCAGGGCAAAGTTTTGAATATCTGGCCCTTAATCTGTTGATTGAGTTGACCTAAGATCAAGTCAAAATTATACACATTGGCTAACTGACTATTTTCTTTTGAATTAAGGAGTCTATTACAATTCTCCAAAATACCCCTAAGTGCCTCTGCTGAAATATGATTATGTTTTAGACGTTATTTACCAACTAAACAAAGTTGTCACAAGGGTGTACCAGAGTCTAATTGGGACTTATGTTCATCCACAACCTTAATATATAAGCTCATTGGGGCATGATCGCTTTCTGTTCTCATATGGATTTTGAGAAGTTTAAACTTCTTATAATTTTCAGGATTAATTAGAACTTAATCAATAGTTCTTTGCCCATTTGAGGAATAAGTAGTGTTTCTTACTTCATCACCCTCCAATCTGCCATTCAGTATCAAAAAGGCATTCTCCTCTATAAATGTTATCATAGTTTTCCTTTGTTCATTAGTCCCTGTATCGTTACTTTCTGTATAGTTACAGCCCATTAAATATAACTGAGATTCCAAAATACCAAACCTATCATGTTTAGCAATACAAGCATTAAAATCTCCTACAATCACAACAATGGCATGTGGGAATTTTAAATATCATGGGCTGGATATTCAAAAGGGTTGCACCTGCGCAAGTCCGAAATTGTGCCATTCTGCCATATTCAGCAGTAGACAGTTGCGCCCCCCAAGCCAAGCTGAGCAACAGCGCAATGTTAATGAAGGCATGCTGAACCGGAGGGGGAGGAACCATGCATAAACTGCACAGCCTGATATTCAGCAGGCTGTGCAGAGTTGTGCAGCCACAACCCCCAACCTGCGCCTGCACAACTTTGAGCCCAAAAAAAGGAGTACGTTGGGGGCCACCCACAGGTGAGCTGCCGCATTGCAGGGTGCAACCCAGAAGCTGCCACCTGTGGGTGGCCCTCAACCTACTCCCCTGTGCTCTGCAGCCCAATTCGCGGGCATAGGTAACCCCTTCCCCGACTAACCCAATCGTGGGCATATGTGTAAACACCCCTTCCCCCCAACTGCCCGACCGCTGGCAAACGTTGAAACAGCCCCCCACCCTGACTGGCCCTATCGCAGGCAAATGCTGAAACAGCCCCCACCCCTGACTGGCCCGATCGGGCAAAAGTGAAAAATAAACCCACCCCTCCAGCCTGAATGCGGCAGCAAAGAGTCCAACCCCCAAGAACATATCCCTGGTGGTCCAGTGGACCTCCAAAAGCCCGGACGTGCAGAGTCCAACTTCAAGAACATATCCCTGGTGGTCCAGTGACTGTGAAGTCGACGTGGTAGTAAGAGCCCATTCCCTGTTAGTCATACTTTCGGGTGGTCCAGTGATTGCGGTTAATGGTGGTGCAGGGAATTAGTCTCTTCTGCGATTATTGTTTGGTGATTAGTGTTTTCACTACTCCATGAGCCCTTACTCACCTACTCCCCCGCCAGCTGGCATTCGCATATTAATTATTCATATCTGACTGTTTTGTAAGTATGGGCTGGTCACCCATTGGCTCTTGCTCTGCACCAATGGGCGTGCAGCCCACCAGCAGTCAGTTGATGGGCAACAGGACGGCAGGTGGGTGGAATGCGCTCGCCTGCTGACGGGGTGGGAGGGTGGGCTTCATGGATGGGTGGGGTGGAATGCCACTAGATCACCAGGGTAGGTGGTCCTTGGAGGGGGTTTGAACACTTTGCTGCCCGTGATCGGGCTTTGAGGTCCACTGGACCACCAGGGATATGTTCTTGGGGGGTTGGACCTTTGCTGCTGTGATCGGGCTGGTGGGGGTGGGTTTTATTTTTCACTTTTGCCCGTGATCGGGCCAGTCGGGAGGAGGGGAAGGTTTACACATATGCCCGCGGTCAGTCCAGTCGGGAGGGAAGATTTACATATTGATTGGGCCAGTCAGGGGAGGTTTACATATGCCTGTGATCGAGGCCAGTCGAGGGGAGGGAGATTTACACATTGATCAGGCCAGTGGGGAGAGTTTACACTTATGCCAGCGATCGGGCAGCAGGGGGCGTTGGTCTCCGACGGGTGCTGCCTGGCAGGGCGCCAGGCGCAAATCCTCGAGGATTGGCACACCTGCATGCTAATGGCATGCAAATGGAGAATAGATGCACATGGCCCCCCCTGTGCCTTGCATGAATTATGGCCCCATTTGCATGTCACCTTTTGAATATGGGAAATTTGCACATGGCGCAATGGTACTTGCGCCACCGCATCTTGAATGCTCCACTCTGACCACTTGCGGTGGCGCAAGTTCCACTGCACCATGCACAGTGGCTGTGGTTGGGGGGTGATATTCAAAGGAGTTGCTCAATTGCGCAACTCCGTTTGAATATCACCTCGGCCACACCCCTGTGCAACTATTTTGTGCAGCGCAAGGGCTTGTGCCACAGAATAGCACAGTTTGAATATCCAGCCCAATGTGTTAATATCCACTGACAATAGCTTCCAACTTTTTGGATCACTGTTTACTGAATTTTTAGGGGGAAAATAAACATTAGCAAAACATTAGCAAAAATTAAAAGCACTCTGTTCCATGATATTGTCATAATAATATAGTTTGTAGTATTTTTAAAAATGTCAATAATTTCAAGAGAGGGATCAGTTTTAATACTAATAGCCAAGCCCCCGGTAGGTTTGCCCAACTTTTTCACTCTCTTGGCAGGACTTGTGATAGTCTTATACCCATTTAAGTTAACCTCTCCCATTATCCAGGTTTACTGGAAAAATATAATTTAATGGGAATTTACAAAATCACAACATTCTTGATCCATCTTGATGCCAGCAAATCCTGCTACATTCCAGGATAAAAAATTACAATTGCATAAAACACTGTTGGAATCTTCTGA
Source organism: Neoceratodus forsteri (assembly GCA_016271365.2). NCBI lineage: Eukaryota > Metazoa > Chordata > Ceratodontiformes > Ceratodontidae > Neoceratodus > Neoceratodus forsteri. The sequence continues at coordinate 47,717,484 of CM057455.1, forward strand.
GGATAGCTTCCTTTCCAAATCTGTACTATCTATTACCTCATGTCATTGATTTGTCTCCAGTGTATATAGTATCCCCTGTGGGAGATCATTCAGGTCAAGCAGCAACAACCCTTCACTATCAAAGCTCTCCCTATTGGCCATCAAAAGTGAATAAATTGCAACTTTTTCACAATACATATCCATTTGTGATCCTTGATTTTCTGAGGCTGTGCTAATAACATATTTAATGTACTTTTTCCTGTTTTCAGATTCAATTTTGATGCTTTTAGAGCATTAATATATGATAAGAGGACAGCCTAATTTTCTCCAGGCAGTTTGTTAATCCCAGAAATTGACAAACTACAGGGATGCTCCTCTTTTTCATTGCTATTGGAGGAGCTGAAATCCCAATTAAGTGATATGAGAATATTTATGAAGGTGTTCTGGTTAACTAAGGACATCTGTTTTCTAAACATTGTTGAGTGTGTAACAATTGATTTCCAAGTTATCGGAATACACGGTTCCAAACCTAACTGGCTTAAGTTGGTTTGTTTAAACCAGACACTCTTTGCTAAATTCATGTGAGAAAGAAGAATGTACACTGGTTTCCTCTCCATGGACACATCTCTGCAGGTCATAATATTCTTTCCTCTATCCTGAGGGATACCCAATTCAACATGTATTAGGTACTTCATAGTTTCTTTAAGGGACTCCCTGTCTCATAATGTTTCTCAAAGATTCCGCCTATCCTTAAACAGACTTCCTCTCCTGACAGTACTCAGTTGTTATCTTCATGCCTATTAACATTTCCCAGCCCTTGACCATTCACATTCACATTCAGGTTCTTTGGTTCATCCCATTTCTTTTTCTGTGAGGTATCCACCAGTTTTCCATCAATTACTGTCTCTGTGATCTCAATTGCCTCCTGCCTCTTTTCCATTACTCCATCATTGTTTGTGTTTTCTAAATTCCCCTGCTCAGTCTTACTCATAACTAATGTAGTAATGGGTTCTGTTTGTAATGTTGCTGATATCAGATAGCCATTATCACACATTTTCTTAATTTTACTTTTACCCCCTTTCTTCTTGTTAATCTTTTTTCTTCTTCTTTTATTAGACTCATTTTTATTTGTTTCATGAATACAGTGTTGAAAAATACAATCTCTAATTTTTTTGTTTGTTGTTCTTGTAATGATTGTTGCATTTGTTGCATGAAACTCTCAGTTTTATTATCCAGAGTTTAGATTTTAGCATGCATTAAAGAAACAAATCCTTCCACACTAGCTCTCAGATCTTTTACTGCTTCTAACATAACAATATGTGCCATAATTGAATGAACTAAAGCCTTAATAGTATATTTTGTTAAAGTGTCAGGACACTGAGTCAAGAATTCCTCTTCTAGTCCAATCCTTTCTACTTCTTTATCTAGTCTTGAGAGGACTGCACCAGGAGAACCAGCTAAGATAGAGACCTCTTCCCCCACTTGCTGCAATTCTTGATCTAAAACAACTGAAAGACGTGCAGAGATTTCTAATGGGCTATAAAACTCCAAATTAGTTACCTGTAATTTATTTATAGGGGTGTGAGACAGGTTAGAGGGTTCATCCACATCTTTTCCTGATAGAGTTGGGATTATCTGAGAGCCTTCCTCTGTTAATATTTAGTTATTAAATGTTGATCAGGTGAAAAATATTTAGTAATTTTCTGTATTTTATCATTTGGCACTCCCTCTTCCTCTTTCATCCTATTTATCTTCTTACCCTTTACTTTATTATTTGTAGATGTATCTTGTTGATTAATACCCAAATCCTTCTCTATCTTTTCCACTCCTATATTCCGCATGATTAGTGCTTCTACTGTGTTCTTATTAACTCTTCCCCCTACCTCTTTTGCTAAACTAGCAGGCTTTGATGCATGAGGTTTTACAACCTCTGTGTATAAATAACATCTCTCACTATTTTTTGTCTCTGAAAGAGTGGAGGTGGTAATGATGAAAGGCTCATCACATATTCCCATTCTTCTTTTTTTTTATAACAAGAATCTTCCTGCTCCTTGTATACATTAGGTTAGGCTGTATCAGACTAACGAGGTTGTAACAACTTCAGGAAAAAAGACAAAGTGACAATAGCAGCCAACAGTACTTGAGATATATATATATATTTCTTTGCAAAAAAAATGCATTAATGCAACAGCTAGGGTTTTTTACAGCGACAAAAGTGAGGAAATCCAACATTAGGGTTTTCAACCCTAACTCCGACTCAGTGCTGCCATACATGTCCAGATCACTTAGAGTATCTTGAGTGCAGAGCTAAAGTCAATGAAAATGTGTTGACATATACAAAATACATTACTGATACCACTTTCAATCATAAGGACAGTGGCAAGTTGCATAGGCTGAACCAAGCAATGCCCCCAATCCCCGTAAATCAGGCAAAGAATCATAGGTGTAGAGAGAGATACCAACTAAAGTGATAGACATCGATGGAATACTTTCTTATAGCAGTACCACACATATATTTTTAAGAAAGAGCCACATACGTCATTGTAAAAACATAATATTTAATTATAAAAGTATTAATTTCTGTATAAAAATAATTGGTTTTGTAATTGTCATATAAAAACACTAAAATAAATGTGTTTCTTCACATGGGACAGGGAAAAGTAAAAATAAATTAAACATTTATAAAATAAAAGCAGTTAAATAAATAAAAGTTTTTCTTCACACTAGGGCTGGGGGGGAGATATAAACAAAAAAAAAAAAAAAATGTAATGAAAAATATTTAAAAGAATGGCCAGGAGTGACAAGGAGGTGCTGGCCATTCAGGCTGTTGTGCCTTGGGGAGAGGAAGAGGAAGGCTGCACAGCAGCAGGTGGGTCTTAGTGCCCTCATCTGCAGTTGGTGGTGTTGTTGTGGGAGGGCTCTTCTTGCTGAGGATCTGCAGAGGATTGGTCATCCTGTATGTGCTGCAGGTCCTGCTGAAGCAGATGATGTATGGCTTCTGTGGCATCCACCTGGTTCTCTGCCAGCTGCACCATAAGACTGTGCATGGTCTCAAGCAAAGCAACAGAGGCCTCCTCCAGCTCCCTTAGTGAGTGAATAGCTTGGGTGAGACCCCTGTTGCTCTGCTCCAGACCACAGGTGGCTACTAAGGTTGCTTGCCCTACAGGCCCATGGCGCTGCAACAAATCAATCATCTCACTATTCTGATTAATAATATAATTCAGTTTTGCTGCAGTGTCAGGTGTGCTGGGCTGCAGCTGTGTTACCACCCTCCATGGCCTCGAGCAGCTGGCTGAGAGTACTGATGATTGTATTGAGAACGGCAAGCTGACCTGTGGAGAGAAAATGACAAGAAGAGACATGTCAGTAAATTAAGATGTTCTGTACTCTTCTGCTAATATACTGTAGTGAAGAGTGTTTTTTTTGTATTACTGACAGAGGAGCTCTATCAACATCTATAGGAGATCAGTATAGCTGTCTTCATTTAATTATACTGTCATTAAAATCTATTGATGACAGATTCTGCCCCCTTCAGCTCCTGTAACCTGCCACTCCTTCCAGCACAATATTTCAGTATGAACTCCTACACTAGCTCCCAGCTAGGGTTTTTTACAGCGACAAAAGCGAGGAAATCCAACATTAGGGTTTTCAACCCTAACTCCGACTCAGTGCTGCCATACATGTCCAGATCACTTAGAGTATCTTGAGTGCAGAGCTAAAGTCAATGAAAATGTGTTGACATATACAAAATACATTACTGATACCACTTTCAATCATAAGGACAGTGGCAAGTTGCATAGGCTGAACCAAGCAATGCCCCCAATCCCCGTAAATCAGGCAAAGAATCATAGGTGTAGAGAGAGATACCAACTAAAGTGATAGACATCGATGGAATACTTTCTTATAGCAGTACCACACATATATTTTTAAGAAAGAGCCACATACGTCATTGTAAAAACATAATATTTAATTATAAAAGTATTAATTTCTGTATAAAAATAATTGGTTTTGTAATTGTCATATAAAAACACTAAAATAAATGTGTTTCTTCACATGGGACAGGGAAAAGTAAAAATAAATTAAACATTTATAAAATAAAAGCAGTTAAATAAATAAAAGTTTTTCTTCACACTAGGGCTGGGGGGGGGATATAAACAAAAAAAAAAGAAAAAAAAATGTAATGAAAAATATTTAAAAGAATGGCCAGGAGTGACAAGGAGGTGCTGGCCATTCAGGCTGTTGTGCCTTGGGGAGAGGAAGAGGAAGGCTGCACAGCAGCAGGTGGGTCTTGGTGCCCCTCATCTGCAGTTGGTGGTGTTGTTGTGGGAGGGGCTCTTCTTGCTGAGGATCTGCAGAGGATTGGTCATCCTGTATGTGCTGCAGGTCCTGCTGAAGCAGATGATGTATGGCTTCTGTGGCATCCACCTGGTTCTCTGCCAGCTGCACCATAAGACTGTGCATGGTCTCAAGCAAAGCAACAGAGGCCTCCTCCAGCTCCCTTAGTGAGTGAATAGCTTGGGTGAGACCCCTGTTGCTCTGCTCCAGACCACAGGTGGCTACTAAGGTTGCTTGCCCTACAGGCCCATGACGCTGCAACAAATCAATCATCTCACTATTCTGATTAATAATATAATTCAGTTTTGCTGCAGTGTCAGGGGTGTGCTGGGCTGCAGCTGTGTTACCACCCTGCATGGCCTCGAGCAGCTGGCTGAGAGTACTGATGATTGTATTGAGAACGGCAAGCTGACCTGTGGAGAGAAAAATGACAAGAAGAGACATGTCAGTAAATTAAGATGTTCTGTACTCTTCTGCTAATATACTGTAGTGAAGAGTGTTTTTTTTGTATTACTGACAGAGGAGCTCTATCAACATCTATAGTAGATCAGTATAGCTGTCTTCATTTAATTATACTGTCATTAAAATCTATTGATGACAGATTCTGCCCCCTTCAGCTCCTGTAACCTGCCACTCCTTCCAGCACAATATTTCAGTATGAACTCCTACACTAGCTCCCAATAAATGCTGCTTCTTGCAAAGACCTGAAGAATAGGGATGGGATATTCAGACTGCACCAGGCAGGGGCGCAAGCCTGGGCACAGCACAACTGGGCTGCGCCAGGGCATGGACCATGCGATATTCAATGGTGCTGCGCCATGGCTCAGCACCATTGAATATGGCACTGAGGGCACACACACAGTGCAGTGGCACTGTGCCAGCGCAAGTGGCAGGAGGGAAGCTTGGGATGCACCAGCACAAGTGCGGTTGCGCTAGGTGCATCAACCACAATATTTAGCACTGGGTATGCAAATGAGGCCATTATGCATGCAAGGCACAAATGGGGCCATTTGCATGTCACTAAGGCCCCATTTGCATGTGGTGTGACAATCCCCAGTGACTTGCACCTGGTGCCCTGCCAGGCTGCAGCCATCGGGGACTGATGCCCTGCTGCCCCTCGGTGGGCTCTGCTCCCATTTGCCCAATCATGGGCATGTGTAACTATAATCCCTGGTGGTCCAGTGGACTGCACCTTATCGCCTGATCATGGGCATATGTGTACAGATCCCTGGTGGTCCAGTGGACTGCTCTCTATCGCCCGATCATAGGCATCTGTTTACATATCCCTGGTGGTCCAGTGGACCACTCTGTATCGCCCGATCACAGGCATATGTTTAAATATCCCTGGTGGTCCAGTGGACTGATCCCCCTCGCCCGATCACGGACGTATGATATATATCTCACTGGTGGTCCAGTGGACCACAATCCAATGCCCAATTGCAGACAGTAGAGATTCCCATCCCTGGTGGTCCAGTGGACCGCTATCCAATGCCCGATTGTGGGCAGTAGTGAACCCCATCCCTGGTGGTCCAGTGGTAACCCCCCTCCCCACTTGCCCACTGAGGTCTCCCACCACCCCGCACCCCCCCAGTCAGCAGCAGGTGTCATCACCCCACCCGCATGCCTCCTGGCCACCCGCCGACTGACAGCATACTGTAAGGTCTGTACGCCTATTGGTCCACTGTGTGGATCAATGGGCATGCAGCCCATACTGTGCTACACAGACCTGATCTGTAAATGGGTTCATTCACAATTCGGGTCTGTGTAGTACAGTATGGGCTGCATGCTCATTGGTCCATGCGGTGGACCAATAGGTGTACAGCCCCTACTGTACGCTGTTAGTCAGCAGGCAGCCAGGCAGCTTGCAGGTGGGGTGCTGCCGCTCACTACTGATGGGGGGTGCTGGATGGTGGGGGCCTCAGTGGGTGGGTGCAGAGGGGGGTACCACTGGACCACCAGGGTTTTGCTATGGTGTTTCTGCCCATGATTGGGCACTGGATTGGTCCACTGGACCACCAGGGATATTGAATTCATATGCCCATGATCAGGCAATGGTGAGCAGTCCACTGTACCACCAGGGAGATAATTTACTTATGCCCGTGACTGGGCTGCCGGGGGGCTCAATGCTCCCTGGGCATGGGGCTTGGGACAGTGTTTTGGGAGGTCGGGTGGCCACCGACAGCAGGTGGCTGCTGTGCTGTGCCCTGTAATATGGCAGCCCACCTGTAGGTGTCCCCGACTTGTTCCTTGTTGAAACGGGCACAACTCTGCTCCCCCCTGAGCGGCGCAAGGCGGGGTTGTGCCTGCATATGCACAGCACATCCCAGGCTGAATATCGGGTTGTGCTGTATTTGCATGGGCATGCCCCCCGCACTTACGGCACATACATTACTGGTGCATCCCGGCGCATCGGGGGTTGTGCAGCACAACCCTCCCTTGATTATTGCACCGACAGGTGGCGATGGCGCAACGCTGTTGTGCCATGCGCAACCCTTTTGAATATCCTACCCCCTGTATATGGTGGCCTGCCCAGCACTTGGACAATGATAAAAGATGATGTTAGCCTCACCAAACTACCCTCCCACTCACCCTCTCCCTGCACCTCACCACGTTCCCACAAGCTGAAGAGCTCAATAATATATTATAGATGTCAAGTGTAAAAGTGCAGTCACAAAAAAAAATGTGCATGCTTCAGTTCTGTGGTAAGTTATTTATATAGTTCTCTGTGATCTCTTTGCTACTCTGATGTTTCTCAAGATGAGTTGCTACTGTACAAACACATTTATTCTCACACAACTGCAACACACATATCCCTAATTAATTTGCACAAACACTGCTTCAACAGTGAATTTGACATCGAATAACATCAACAGTAATATTATAGATTGCACTTATCTGCAGAATTACTATCTGGCATACCTGTGAACAAAACTACAGCAAAATAAAACAAATAAAGTAGCTGATCTTAGATTTGTTTCATACAATACCACATGGAAATATTGTTGATTCATTGGTAAAAACACATGACAGGACCTTGATTAATGCAGCAGTATAGCCACAGTTAAAAGTAAATATGACTATTTAAACAAACAAAACACTTGAAAGTTGTACAACACCAAGATGTGCATATACCCGCCTTACAACCAGATACCAAGATATTATGAACAAAACTGGGTCTATGGTTGGATTCACCACTTCTGGTGTGGTTAAGACACTCCAATATAACTTGCATACAAAACACACCAGGCGTAGTAAATCCACCAATATACGTTCATTCTATCATAGTATGTTGCTTAAACAAACCACACTCAAGCACTACTTGTTGCTAAGAAATGTATCATGATGTATAAAGATTAGCAGCATACCCCAGTGTGTTCAATTTAATCAGATATGCTGTGATTCACCATGCCCATGAAGTTTTAATACACAGTACAGCTCAGTGTGTAAATCTTTGGGAGCCATAGTAATCTTTCTGGGAACTAATATTCAGCACGGGATGTGTGTTGGATATGGTGGCACAACCCTACCTGTCTCTCAATATGAGGACTGAAAGGTCAGCCCTTGCAGAGCAGCATCAAAACCTGACCACTGAAAGGTAGGCTGTAGTATTGCAGGATGTAACACAGCAGTCCAGATGGGAGTGGCCACCTGCCCACTGTGAACATCCCCCACAACCACACAGGGAACCTGTATCCCCACTGACCTGTAGTCAAGATTATACAGCATATGTTGTTACAAGTATCAAAAAGGAGCAGAAATAACATTAAACTTTATTTTTTTTTCACAGACATATACACACAACATAAAGAATGAACAGCAAATATTCCATCACTCCCAGAAAGCATCCCTGTTGCATAAACAAGATATACAATGGTGATGTGTGAGAAAAATAATTTATGTACTCTTGTCGTGATTAACGTCGTGCATCTCAGTTGTGTCTTGCACCACTTGTCTGGCTATGCGATGTTAAACAGCACTTGTGTAGGTAAATCATATCTGCGACACGTGACCATTGCATATATGTTATTTATTGCATTACTGTCTATTCTGCACATGCAATAGATGCCATTGTCATAGATAGTGATTGGTTATCTGAGGATCTTGAATAGTGCTAAACCAGTATTTCATTTTTTTTATTGACTATTCAACTGTATCTGTGTTATGATAGAAGTTACTTACGCTCCTCAGCTGGAAGCCCAGGCAGACCTGCAGCACAAGGTGGATGACCCGCTGATGGAGATTGTTGCTGCCTCCACAGAGGGGTCAGTTTCCAGAATGTCAACCTCCTCTGTGGGTTCTGATCCTCCAGCAGAACCCTCCATAAAAAATATAGTAAAAGAGGAAACATTACTTGTCTGTGGATGTTAGTATATGTATGTATACCTCTGTACTACCAGTTCTACTTAATAGTTAATTCTGAGGAGTTCAATAGCATCTACCAGGAAATTCCCAACTATCCTACCCCACCTCCCTGAATAAGAAGAGTTACTGGATCCTGAGTTGACAGCCACAGCTTAACTAAAGACATGGACATCAAAGGCATCATGCAGACAATGTCTTGCCCACTCTTCCCATTGGATCAAGTAATTTTAAAAGGTCAACAAGAGAATACTCCCCGTTCAACCCCCCCCCCCCCACAAAGTCCTCAGATAAAGTACTGTATCCCCAGTGCAGAGGTACAGGAAAACTAAGACTGTGGATATCAGCAGCATCATTTTCTCACTGCTTGTACACAGAAATCATGACTCTGAGGGGTTGCAGGTAGACATACTCCCAACTATGGACACCAGTTAGTGCATGCTGAGTGCAGAGACACACAGAAAATAAAGCTGTGAATACAGATGTAATACGTTGCTGATACAGGCTGCACATATACTAGTACAGTGACAAGTTGCACTGTCAGTCACTAAATACACCCACAGGTCTGAGTAGTCTAAAAAGACTCACTGCCAGAATGGCCCCCATCCTCCACTTGGATAAGATAGTGGTTTACTAGTGCAGAGGTACAGCCAACTGAAGACATAAACAGTAATGACATAGCTTCTTGATATGAGCTCCACACAACCTAGATAATTGAGAACTTACATGTGTCATACCAGGTAGTGAATCAACCTCTGCACACCAGGTGCTGGATAGTCACCACAGAGTCCTACAGCAAGTAGAACTGTGTATATTACATAGAAACATAGAATTTGACGGCAGATAAGGACCGCTTGGCCCATCCAGTCTGCCCATTTCCCTACCTATTGGATAAGCTGCAGATCCTAGTTAACCAGCAGCCTATTTCTTCCTACCCCCGCCCCCCCTAGAATGGCCTTATGACTGTCCCATGCATGCTTGAATTCCACCACTGATTTTGACTCCACAACCTTCTCCGGAAGGCCATTCCATGCATCCACAACCCTCTCTGTGAAGAAATACTTCCTTAAATTACCTCTGAGTCACCCACCCATCTTCAAATTGTGCCCTCTTGTTCTTGCACACCTCTTTTTTTGAAATATGCTACCCTCTTGGACTTTGTTGATTCCCTTGAGGTACTTGAACGTTTCTATCATGTCCCCCCTCTTCCTCCTTTCCTCGAGGCTACACATATTAAGCTCCTTTCATCTCTCTTCATATGTCTTCCGGTGCAGACCCTGCACCATTTTAGTTGCCCTCCTCTGGACAGCTTCCATCCTGTCTATGTCTTTGCAGAGATTGGGTCTCTAGAACTGCACACAGTGCCCCAGATGGGGTCTGACCAGCTGTCTGTACAAAGGGATAATAACTTCCTGTTTTCTACTGGTGATGCCTCTCCCTATGCATCCCAGTATCCCCCAAGCCCTCCTTGCTGCCCTCTCACATTGCTTGCCCACCTTCAGGCCATCTGATATGACTACCCCCAGGTCCCTTTCCATTTTTGTTGTTGTTAGTATCTCACCCCCCATTGTGTACTCTTCCCCTGGGTTTTTGTTTCCCAGGTGCATTACCTTGCACTTCTTAGCATTGAATCTAAGCTGCCATACATTTGACCATTCCTCTAACCTTGCCAGGTCCCTCTCATCCTTTCCACCCCACCCTGTGCATCAACTCTGTTGCAGATCTTTGTGTCATCTGCAAAGAGACATACTTTCCTTCCAGTCCCTCTGCAATGTAAACATTAAAAGAAATTGAAGAGGACTGGTCCTAATACTGAACCCTGCGGTACCCAACTAATAACCCTCCTTTCTTCTGAGTGGACTCCATTTACTATTACTCTCTGTGTCCTATTTTCCAGCCAATTCTTTACCCAGGCTGTCATCTTGGGACCCACCCCCAGGCTGGCTAACTTGTATATTAATCTTTTGTGTGGGACTGTGTCAAATGCCTTGCTAATGTCTAGGTAGGCCATGTCCACAGCCCCTCCCTGATCTACTACTTTGGTCACCCGGTCAAAGAAATCTATCAGATTCATCTGGCATGGGCATGACCTTCCCGCTGTGAATCCATGCTGCCTAGGGTCCTGTGCCCCTCTGGCCTCTAGATACTCAACAATTCTTTCCTTCAGAAGTGATTCCATCATTTTCCCTATCACTGAGGTTAATACTAACAGGTCTATAGTTTCCTGCTTCTGCCTTGCTCCCACTTTTGTGAAGCGGAATCACATCTGCCCTCCTCCAGTCCTCGGGTACCACCCCATCCTCCCATGATTTGTTAAAAAGGATAGTCAGTGGTGTTACTAGTTCTACTCTTAGCTCTTTTAGAATTCTGGGGTGAATTCCATATTGATGGTATAGCCACCAGAATATGAGCTGTGCACATGTGAGGATAGTGAGAAATTGCACTGCTTCAAGGAGGCAATGCCCCTTCCCTATCCAAAAACAAGTGTTATATCCCGAGTGCAGAGCCGTAGGCTCACTAAAGATGTCTAGACCAATGCTATGTGTCTCTGATACCAGGTGTGCACAAGCCGAGCCACTAATTAGTTTGTACCAGTCAACAATACAATGCCCCCCCACACCGTTGCATCACATGCTTTATGCTCAATCCAGTTTTACAATCCAAAGAAAGCATTGTATGAATGCTGTACCTTCCTTATAGCGATTTCACACAAGTAACTACACTGAGCACTTGCATGCCATCACCCTGCAATGGTGTCACATCCCTAAAACAGCTAGTAGATCCTGAGTGCACAGTCAGAGACTAAGTGAAACTGTGCATATTGTTGGCATACCTCTGTGGCATCAGCTGTAGACATATTAGATAACTGAGAATTTGTAATATCTCAGTCAGGCAATGTGCCCCCTCCCACCCTCTCCTTAGACCAGTTCATTGATGTTGAATATAGTGAAAAGTTGCATAGTGTGAGCCAGGCAATACACCCCTCTCTGAACAAAAGTGTACTGTATAATTACTGCATAGCTACAGCTCACCTAAAACTGAGGATCAGTTCAGTTGACAGTGGCTGCTAGACCATCAAGATTGTGCATAACATCCAGAGTACTTACTCACATCAAAAATAAATCTCTTAAGCTGAACATAGTATTTGTGTGACATGAGCTGCCACAGGTTAGAAGACTGACTAACTGTACACTCTGTGCCATGCAACAATAACAGCATGGAACATTACATACTAGAGGTTCATTTAAAAGAGAGATGCCAGTATATCATTTAACTCACCAGCAGAGTCGAGCACAAGAAGCTGCTCGACCAAAGCCCCTTGGTCCGCACCTTCCAGGAGTGGCACCAGCTGTACTCATTGGGAGGAAGCAGGGGCAGTTGATGTACTGGCTGAGTGAGGAAAAAAAGAAACACTCACTGCTGTACTTATGTTTGTATTGTATACAATATAATCTTAGTACTACTTGAAGCTGTGATGGACTATATTACCATCTGTGACATATCAATGTCACACTTGTACTACAAAGACACAGGTTTACATATGTAACCAATAATACCTGACATGGTAGACAGCATTGGGTATACCACAGTGGCCAGACTCATAATGAGGCCCGACAACACAGATAGAGTACCTCGTAGCCACTATAATGAATGACACAGCCCAATACCAGCCACCCTGCAGGATACTATTTCACTAAAAAAAGGCCAATGTGACAAAAATAAATAAATAAATTGTAAGGGAAAAGTTTGCTCAATATCAGTTTTCTAATAAAATAGTTCCTCCATTTACTTGAGCTATTCAGGTCAGTAGCACTAGTGACTGCCTAGTCTAAATTGTTTTTTTTTTAAAGATCAAATGCAGTAACACAACTCAATGGGACACTATTTTGTTTTTTCTTGCTAACAGCAATATATCAGTATATCAACCACTTTCTGCTAACAATGAATACGACATGTAACAAAGCACTTGATGGTGTGGATGACACCAGGATGTAGGCATACTTACTGTGTTCATGGAACCTCAGGTGTATGCTGGTGCCAAAGAACACATCAGGCATGGCTAAACCTTGAGATCAGACAGACCCTTTTCGAGGCATACTAGCTGTTTCTATGTTTTGGCAATCAATTCAATAGAGCCAAAAATCAACATTAACAAATCATTTGACAACGTTTCAAAATGTGTAAGTACAAAATTGCTCAATATATGGTATTTAGAGATTGCTAGAGTCAATAATAGTACCATTATATTTAGATGTCATAACATCATTATCTTGTCAGGCAACAATGTCTATTCTTTCTGCTCATAGGATACTGAATTGTATAATGATAACAGTGTACAAATCTTGCAGTGTGTGAAATATGAAATCACCTAATAAGATCGTGACAAAAACTTACCAACATACTGAAATTGTTAGTGGATTTCTTCAACTGCTGTAACAGATTTGTTGTACAGGCACTTGTGTGAGAGGTAGTGCGGTGATTGTGGGGTACTTCAACATGCCAGGAGTGCAGTAGAGTACCCCAACAACCAACAATAGAAGGAAACAGCTACTGCTGGATGCCTTCCAGGACAACTTCCTGATGCAAATGGTCAGTGAACCAACTAGGTTAAGGAATACCCTTGACCTTGTACTAGCAATTGGGAAGTTTGTGAGGGAACTTAGGGTGGAAGAACCAATATCAGGGAGTGACCACCACTCAGTATGGCTCACATTGGATATGGGGAAGGAAGAAGTGAATGTCCACAAGGGTGTTAGACTTCAGAAGGGGCAACTTTGGGAAGATGTGGGAAGTGGTAAAAGGGTACCTGGACCATATCTGAACAGGGACATTAAATTACTGGAGGGGGTGCAGCACAGGGCAACAATGATGATCAAGGGGCTGGGGGACTTGGCGTATGAGAGGAGGCTCAGAGAGCTGAACATGTACTTGCTAGAGGAGAGGAGAGACAGGGGGGACATTATTGAAACCTTTAAGTATATGAAAGTAATAAACAAGACAGGTACAGAGAGGCTGTTCAAAGTAATGGACGGGACAGACACCCGGGGCCATGATATGAAACTGGAGGGAGTAAGGTTCAGGAGGGAGATGAGGAGACACTTTTTTACAGAGACAGTGGTAGCCAGGTGAAATGCATTACTGGCAGAAGTGGTATCCAGCAGAACAGTGGACTGCTTCAAAAGGGGTGGGACAAGACAAGGGAGAGGTTCAATGGAGGGGAAGGGTGGGAGGGAGGAGCAGCTGCAAAATAGCTGCACACTCAAGCAGACTTGATAGACCTCTAAGCCTTTATCTGCTGGCAAGTTGAGTATGTTCATATGTTTGTACATGTAACATTTGAAAAATTATAAGGAAAACTGTACTTTCATGTCTTCTAAATGTTATTTGTTGCCATAGCAGTACACAACTGTTTTCATGTAGCTTTCAAGGATGTATGCAAATCTTTAAGTCTGTTTTTCGGTTCATAGTAAGCCCTGTGACTGCCCTAGCATCAACTCTAAAATCGGACTAAAACATTTGCATACATCATTAACAGCTAGATGAAAAGAGTTGTCTATTCACATGAGAACAAATAACATTTAGAAGATATGAGGGTGTAGTTTTCCTTTAAAACCATTAATAAGATATACTTACCACCATGATGGTGCTCACCAAAGTCAGGCTACTCTGCCTCCTCCCACATAGCATAAGCTATGTCGTACCACTCCTGGATGCTCCTGCTCATATCACCCGCTGTGGCCTTCACCTTGAATAAGGTCTGGTGGGTAATCTTCCACTTCCTCCGACACTCATCAGGAGATCGAGTGATGTTGTCTCTCCCCAAGACATGATTAACCTGCATAAAAACATAGAAAAGAAAGTACAGTGAATAATTTTGTAATGGATAAATATGTAGATTCAGTAATATACTACAACACCACTTAGTAACATAGTATCATAGTATGTCTGATATGTCCACATCTGAAAATATGTACACACAAGGTTTGTCAGCAGGTCAATGTTTTGACGTCTATTAACTCTGCTCATATGTGCAGCTAGAAGGAGTTTTCTGCAGCAACATGTCACTTAAATGCTTCTGTTCCGTTGACCCTGCCTGTTGCCTTGTGCAATCCTGTTTTTGAGCCAATTTAAAGTGCTAGTGGATACCACTTCTGCAGTTAATGCATAACACTGACCTAGTATCAAGTTTCATACGTTTAATTTTCCTTATGTATATGTTGAATCTTGCTATAGTATCACTCTATAGAATCTCGTGTCCCTTCACCTCACAATTTCAAATAGTACATCTGTAGCTGTGTTATTAGATGCCTTGAAGAGAGAAACTGCCACACAATCACGCTTGTAAAAATAAAGTTTGCAGTGAACACCAGTGGTCAGAATTGTCATGCACAATACCTACTAAGTGACAGCAAATCTGTGTTACTATAATTAACATACTAATACTAAAATGCCAGCAGAATAGGCCTAATGGTTTCTCGAGTCTGCGCGATTTTCAGCACCCGCTCTGAGGGCCAATTTTGGTGTTTCACTCTCCCCCTTAGGTTTTACTGTCCCCAGTCCCAGATGTTCCACCTGTATTGGGCCTGGTCAGATTTACTGTCCCCCTGTACCTGTCCCATCCCCTCTTTAAACCTGTCTACAGTCTCCACTTCTACCAGCTCCCTGGGTAGTGCATTCCATGGCCCCACCACCCTTTCAATGAAATAACATCTCCCCCTCTCCCCTCTGAGCCTGCCCCCTTCCAGCTTACACCCGTGACCTCTCGTTGCCCCACCTTCCTTCCTTTGGAGCACCCTGACTGGGACTCCTTTATTGATCCCTTTCATGTACTTAAAGACCTCTATCATGTCCCCCATCCCTCCTCTCCTCCAGGGCGTACATGTTGAGCTCCTTGAGCCTGTCCTCATAGGTCCTCTCCCTCAGGCCCCAGATCATTTTGGTTGCCCTCCTTTGGACCCTCTCTAGGAGTGTAATGTCCCTTTTTAAATGTGGTCTCCAAAACTGTACACAATACTTGAGGTGTGGTGTAACCAAGCAATTGTACAGTGGAAGGATCACTTCCGCCTTTCTGAAGGTAATCCCCCTAGTAATTCATCCCAGCATCCTATTTGCCCTTGCTGCTGCCCTCCTAGAGGTCTCTGAGTTGTTCATTTTGACATCTATCACTACTCCCAGGTCCCTCTCACTCTCAGTGACTTGATTCATGTCTCATCCCAGGGTATACCCCTTGCCTGGATTTCTTTTTTTTTTTAACTTTTGTTTATGCTGCCTTCCTAGCCTGCCATCCCTGACTCTTCAGTAGCCCCAAAGCAGACATCCCTCTCCATTTCACCCTGCCAGAATGACCCCCAAGTCCCCATGGAGCTGCAGTTTACTCCCTGAGCGGGGATGGGGCAGAGCCCCTATGCCCCATTACTTACGTTTCGTCAGTCCGGGGCCATCAGGTGGGTGAAGGCACATTGAGGGCACATCTCTGGGGCTCCATCTTCCTGGCGATGGCAGGCTGCTTTCATCTTTACTCCCTCCCCTACAGCGTGAGACCCCCGACGTCAAGGCATTGAGCACTGACATCACGCTGTATAGCGGCCACCTGTCCCCTACTATTAGGGGCTTGTAGTACTCCGAGCCTCTGCTCGGAGTCCGACAAGTGTGTGGGATGTGGTCTCAACCCTCCCCGGAGTAGACGAGTTGTCATGGGATGCTCAAGCCTATCTCCCCCCGGCTGACCCACCAGCGACCCGAGTCCACTCCTGAACCCGGGTCACCAGTGTGGAGCGAGGTGTGGCATCCAGCACCTCAACCCTCAGTGCCACCAGGCCAGCGGGCTGGATTTATGACTCCCAGATGCAGAACCTTGCACTTACCTGCATTGAATTTCAGTTTCCATTTTCCTGACCACCTTTCCAGAGCCTCCAGGTCCTCCTGCAAGGCCACCTCCCCATCTCCTCTTCCACCACTGCACCCAGCTTTGAGTCATCTGGAAAGAGACTCATCTCACTACTGATCCCCCTCCTGATGTCTGAGATATAGGTGTTGATTACATACTTATTTTTATTTATTTATTGTACAATTGGATTTGTAACCTTTGAGCCAGGGGCTCATTTACAAAGGTACCTCATCACAGAGAAGATATACAGTGTCACATATTTACAGAATACAATCACACAGAATAACATAGTTTTACATAGTTGCTTGAACGCAGTGAATAATTAGAAACATTTCAGAGTGACAGATTTAGTACCAACAGGTACCGGAAGAGGGAAGGGAGGCCATGAAGGAGTGGGGGGTGTGAAGGTAGGGAGGGGAGTTCAGCCCAAAGAGCTTTGTCAATTGTGTCTTGAGAGTAGCAGAGCATCTGTTAGAGACAGGTGCAGCAGTGCGTGTTGAGCAGTAGGTTCCGAAGGGCGGTTTTGAAGGTGGCAATTCTGGGAGTGCTGGAGATGGCTGCAGGGAGTGAATTGAACCAGGATGGGGCTCTGTAGCTGAATGACCTCTTTGTCTGGGTGGTCCTAGTTCTGGACACTAGTAGGGTGACCTTGTCAACAGTTCGGGTAGAGACTGTGGAGGGTGTAAGTTAGATGGAGGCAGTAACCCCGAGGGGGAGAACCCGAGCAGAATTTTCTTAGTTAGAAGGCATGCTTGGTAGTGGAGACGTTCATCGAGGTTAAGGAGCTTGGCCATGTCATAAAGCTGACAAGTGTGGGTGAGCCTGGAGGCATTGGTCACTAGTCTGCAAGCTTTGTTTAGGGTGAGTCGAATCTTGTTGAGGGCCGTAGAGTCAGCAGCACCATAGACCGGAAGGCCGTAATCCACAAGGGACATTACTGAGGACATAATGGCAAGTCTGAGAGCATCAGGTGGGAGGCTTGTGGTGGTAGAGGATGCCGGATGTGAGGACTGTAATGTGGGCATGAAAGGTGAGGGCTGAGTCGAAGGTGATTCCCAAGGTATTTGTAAACTTGATCAAGCAGTTGTTGGGTGCTGGGGAGGATTCAGAGGGGGTTGTTGCTAGCTTTGTTCTGGTGGCGGGCAAAGAGCATTGACTTGTTTTTTTGAGGTTAATGACTAGTCTGCTCTCCTTAAACCAGTTCTCTGCATCACTGAAGGAGTGTTGGAGGTAGTCTTGGAGGGAGGTAGGATTCCTGTGAGTGGCATAAATAACAGCGTCATCGGTGTAAAGGAGAATATTGCCAGAACAGGCACTGGGCAGGGTGTTTAGGTAGAGACTAAAGAATAGTGGGCCGAAGATAGAGCCCTGGGGAACCCCTGAGTGGATGGGATGGGTTTCTGAAAGTATCCCATTGATTTTGACATGCTGGGAGCGAGCTGATAGGTAACTTGAGCACCAGGCGAGGGGGCCAGCAGAGAAACCTGTATGGTAGAGGGCATTTAGTAGGAGGGCGTGGGAGACAGAGTCAAAGGCCTTAGAGAGGTCAATGAACACTGCTCCAGCTAGGGAGCCGGAGTCCAGGGAGGAGTGTAGGAAGTTGGAGAACTCCATTAATGCTGTACTTGTGATGTGACCAGCACGGAAGCCATGCTGTTCCAGGCATAGAATGTCATATTTTGCAAGATATTTGGTGAGTTGAGTGGCCACCACTTTTTCTAAGGCTTTGGAGAGTGGGGGAAGGATGGAGATTGGATGATAGTTACTGAGGGGGAAATGTCACCCCCTTTGTGAATAGGTGTGACTATAGCTGTTTTCCACACTATGGGGAATTGCCCCAGACAGAGGGACCAGTTTAGTAGGCCAGTGAGTGAGACCAGGACATCATCCAGGACCATCTGGAGTATTTTGGGATCCAGGGAGCCGTTGCTAGGACTGTTGCTGTTTAGTGCTTTAAGCAGGAGAGGTCTGGCTTCCTGGACCAATACTTTACATAGATAGAACCAGGGCCATTGAAGAACTGGGGACGGTGGGTCGGGAGTAGGGTTGAAAAAGTTACTAGTGAGGACAGGGCTAAGATCCATAAAAGGAGGAGTTATTGCAGTTGGCAATGTTAGTTGGGTCAGTAAAGGTGGTGCCGTCAATGGTAAGCTGGGATAGGGGGAGCGTGATTTCCTGTTTATCTCTTTTATATTGTCCCAGAAGGTCTGGGCACACCCCCTTGAGGAGGTGAGGGTGGCCTGATAGTGGTCTGCCTTGGCTTTACAAATGGCCCACATGCACCTGTTACATGCAGCGTTGTAGGCCTGTCTGTCAGCTGTCTGGCCGGTGCACTTCTTGCACTCTCAGTAGCAACATCCTCTACTAGTCAATGTGAAACATGTCACTGTGCCTTCTCATGAGTCTTAAAAACAGGTATTTCTTTTTATAGCTGGAACAGTGTTCATTGACCTCTCTAAGGCCTTTGACTCTGTCTCCCACCCCCTCCTACTAAATCCCTCTACCATACAGGTTTCTCTGCTGGCCCCCTTGCCTGGTGCTCGAGTTACCTATCATGGCTTCATACGTGGCAGATCCTGCCAAACCAACCTGGTGGAGTTCTATGACTGGGTAACTAGGCAACTGGACAGGGGCCATGCAGTGGATGTCCTGTATCTGGACTTCAGTAAGGCATTCGACTTGGTGCCGCATGGAAGGCTGGGAAGGAAGTTAGTAGGCACAGGGGTGGGTGAAAAGCTGGTGAGATGGGTAGGAAACTGGCTTCAGGAAGGCAACAGAGGGTGGTGGTGGGTGGGAAGCTCTCACACCCAAGGGCAGTGACGAGCGGGTTCCACAGGGCTTGGTGTTGAGACCAGTGTTGTTTGGGATATTCATTGCAGACATATCATGGGACATCAAGAGCAAGACCAGTCTGTTTGCTGATGATACCAAGGTAGGCGCAGTGGTGGATGACCTGGGGGATGGCAAGGGTTGCAGGATGATCTGGCAAAGCTTGAAACCTGGTCAGACACCTGGCAACTGGGGTTTAATGCCAAAAAGTGCAAGATGCTGCATTTTGGGATGAAGAACCCAAGGAGGAGTTACCAGCTGGGGGGAGTGCAGCTAGCCAAGACAGAGGAGGAGAAGGATCTGGGTGTGCTCATTACAGGGTCAATGAACAACTTGACACAATGTAGGAAGGCAGCTGCAAAGGCCAACAAAATGCTGGGTTGTACTGCAAGCGGTACATCCTCGAGGAGGGAGGAGGTGATTCTGCCAATGTATAGGTCATTAGTTAGACCACACCTGGAGTACTGCGTGCAGTACTGGCACCCGTATCTGAAGAGGGACATTAAGTTACTGGAGGGGGTGCAGCAGGGTGACAAAGATGATCAAGGGCTGGGAGATTTATCACACGAGGAGGTTGAAGGAGTTGAACATGTACTCACTGGAGGAGAGGAGGACAGGGTGACATGATTGAAACCTTTAAATACATGAAAGGAATAAACAAGATGGGTACAGAGGGGCTGTTCAAAGTAAGGGAGGGGAGGGCCACCAGGGGCCATGATATGAGACTGGAAGGAGGAAGGTTCAGGAGGGAGATGAGGAGACACTTTTTTACAGAGAGGGTGGTGGCTGGGTGGAATGCGTTACCTGCTGAAGTGGTATCCAGTAGAACAGTGGACTGCTTCAAAAGGGGATGGGACAGGACAAGGGGGAGGATTAATGAAGGGGAAGGGTGGAAGGGAAGGGCAGCTGCAGAATAAGGGGTGCTAGCTGCACATTCGAGCAGACTTGATAGACCTCTAGGCCTTTATCTGCTGGCAAATTTCGTATGTTCGTATGACTACCAGTGTTCTATCTCTTAGTAAACTGTATTGCTATACCACAGTTCCACAAATATCATCATTGTACCATGCTTAATACTTCAAAAAAAATAGTATTCTGTTAATTTATTTCATGACCTACCTTACCCCAGGTGTGTATGAGGCTTAAGTTAGTCTCATGACAAACCGGGGGTTTGCATGCTCCTTAATAGCCTGAACTAGGGCCAGCACCTCCCTATCACTCCAGGACTTAGGCATTTCACAGCTGTGTGAAAAAAAATAATTTTTAATTTAGAAACATTTAAAATAATATTTATTGTGCTTTGAATATCTGTACACAGCTCATTAACGACATGTATGTAGTGCAAGTGACATGCATTGGCACATTTGTGAAATGTGCTTGCAGCAGTATACGCCAGTCTCCCATGTGGCACTGCAAACTTAATGTGCCCCTGTATTTTGTAAACAATAACACATTGCTGGGTGTACATAGTACTGAGATACATTCAAATACATAAGCATAGGTGTGCATTGAACTGCAGGCAGGGTGCCTTTAGCTTTTGGGTGACAGGGAATCTCAGTGCTAGCAACACCCAGTCATGTTATTGTTTATATTAAATTTGCCCATTCTCAATCTCAAAAAAAAAAAAAAAGTTAAAAGTTTTCAGAGTCACAAAAAAAAAAAGGAAAACTATTAAATGTTGCTAGATAAGGTCAAATACTCCCTTGATGGTTGTTTTGTATCTGGCATCTGTTTGTTTTTCTTAACACTCGATACACTATGTCATTAGCAACCATGTAATTGTTGAATGTAAACCTCTGTATTATTCAACCAGTAGACTGCCCCCCACCACCCGACTGGCAGACACAGAATAGAAACATGGAAGAAACAAACTTATATATATCTATGTGTAAAGACTACATCCATGTTTGTGACATGCTAGGAAATCAATGGGTTAGGTATTCAGTCAGTTGTCGTAGCTGACAAGGACTTGTTTCAGGTAGTGGTGGCACTCTCTAAATACAATATGTGCAACCAAGCCTCATCCTATCAGGGCACAGTGATTTCTTTGTTCACCTTATAAAGATGTACTAGTCAATGCCACAAGTATATGTAGTTTATTTATGTGTAATTTATACATTGTGGTGTTATTTTAAGTATTGTTGTATGTTATTTTGGGATATATTTTATATATGAAAATGTTAATATGTATGTCTGTACTAAGGACCTCACTGGAAATGAGCTTGTCTCAGTTGAGTTTCCTATTCTTTTGCTTGTCAATTGAATAACATTTTTTACTACTACTACTACTTACTACAAGTGGTGTGTGATTCATCTATACTGGTAGTGAAGAGGATGTTGTATTGATACATGGTGTAGTGCAATTTTAAAAGCAATTAAAAGGTTTATTACCAATATAGTGGGTATGTACTTCCAAAAGATAAGTACAGTGCCTGTAGAGTTACCTAGGTGCTGTGCCACAAGCATGCAACCCCAGTGTACACAACAGGATGACAGCGTGCATTATCTTCAAGTCCATGAAGCATCACCAGACAGCCAACCATACTGTACTGGCTGCCACTCACTGTGGCGTCATGTGGTCATGTGCTTTTGCTTTCTTCATATCTGCTTTGACCACAAGACACAGCTGAACAAACTTGTGCTGTAATACTGGTTGTCTATGTTGCCTGTTGCACCCACAACCGCTAAAATATTTCAAACATTAGTGTTTTAATAGAATTGCATCACCCGCCCCTCACACTCTTGTCTCTAGCTGAGACAGCACTACCAAGAAAAAACAGTGACAAATACACAATTGTAATAGTACTGAAATCGTCATTCAATGTAGCATCATTGTGTACTGAGGTTTTGACTATTTAAAGAACAATAAAAACATGATTACTAGGGCCGGCCCGCTGGCGCAGCGGTGGGATTTCCGCTTGGAATGCCGGCGACCCAGGTTCGGGAATGGACCCGGGTCGCTGGAGGGTCGGCCGGGGAGTAGGATTGAGCTCCCATAGGGAAGCTCTCCCACCTGGGGAGGGTGGGCAGTGATCGGTATCTGGGGACTCTGGCGGAGGCCAGGGTGTGCCCACATCCATGCTTACGTGTTCCTGGGAGGCGGGGTGGATGGGTGACGGAGGCGCAAGGAGCATGGCCCCACCTCCACAGAAAACCAGAAAAACAGCCGAGCCTTGCCGTACGCACGAAGCCCGCCGCAGCCCGATATGTCCCCAGGCTGACCCCGACCTAAAACTACGTGCCCGGATTATACCCTGCGGTTAGTGGCCCCACCGCGGGGGAAGCCACGGGTATTGGGGGTGGCCGATTTGGGGACAGAAGTCGTGAGCGCGTGGAACGAACGGATGTGAAGGCGAGGCGGCTCGAGGGGGAAAAAAGTAAAGTGAATTGCAAAAAAAAACATGATTACTTACTATTCAGTTGTTTGAAGATAAATGAAAGAAAAGCTTCTTGTAATCTTTGCAGTCTGTTGAAATAAATAGAGATTAACTGTTAGAAAACTGTCGAAAGTCAAATAAAGCCATCAATATATATGCCACACCTCACTGATATAAGCTGCACATGTTAGTACACTCATTAGCCCTACAGCATCAGCCAAGCAATCCCCCCAACAAAAGAGTTACTGGATTTTGAATTCAAACCCACAACCTGACTAAAGCCTTGTACATGACCAATATACCTCCATGATGTCAACTGCACACATCTTAGAACACTGAGTACTTATATTACATTACTTTTTTGTTTTAAATCAGAACTGAACCTGAGGGAAATTCCAGTGGGAGCCACCAACTCCTTTGAATGTATCGTGGACGAGGGTGTGGGGTGCAGGATTCTTCTCATCTACCGTCCACCAGGAGACAGAAATTTTTTCCTGTGGGAATTTGCGGACTTCATCGCCGACCTAACATTGGGACCCCATTGATGGCTGATCCTTGGGGATTTCAGTTCTTGGATCGACGATGAACTCTCGGAGTTTGAACAAGACTTCCTCCAGTTAATGAGTTTACTGGGCCTCACACAGGTTGTTTCCTCCTCGACCCACATTGATGGTCATTCATTGGACTTGGTGTTTTTCCTGGGGAAGGAGATATCTGACTTGGTGATGGAACCAGTTGGATGGTAGGATCATCATACCATCAGCTTCAGTTTTGAGGTCCCCCCCAAGAGGCCTGCCCCTATAGAGATGGTCGAGTACCGCACTTTGAGGGGCGTATCCCCAGATGGCTTGATGGCGGCACTTGACCTATCGGGCATGCCAAGGGAATGCGTGGATCCAGGGGATCTTGTACTTGCCTACAATATGGCAGCAACAGAGGCCCTGTATTCCATTGCTCCTGTTTGTGTTCGTCCACTCTCCCTTTGCCCTTGGTCTCTATGGTTTGATGAGGAGTTGAAGAGAGTTGGACGAAGGCTAGAGAGGCGAGGGCAGAGGTCCGGCCTGGTATGTGATAGGCTTAGTTTGATGGACCATTATTTGGTCTATCAATCAACAATCTCCCATAAGAAGGCAGAATTCCTGTCCAGGGAGATTGCTGCCACGCAGAATTGATCAGCTCAG
Organism: Neoceratodus forsteri; assembly: GCA_016271365.2. Taxonomy (NCBI): domain Eukaryota; kingdom Metazoa; phylum Chordata; order Ceratodontiformes; family Ceratodontidae; genus Neoceratodus; species Neoceratodus forsteri. The sequence goes on from CM057455.1 coordinate 47,741,432, forward strand.
CTTTTCCAGACTGTAGACAGATTGTGCAATCCACTCTGTCTTCAGCCCAGAAATGCCTTTTCACAAGAGCAGTGTGAGGAGATTCCTCGATTCTTCATGGATAAGGTTGCCACAATCAGGTCTGATATCCACCTGATCCTTTCTCTAGGGAGTAGCAGTGGTCGGCAGGTGATGTCAGATGCCCGGTTTGAGTGGTGTGACTTTGGCCAGCCTACAATCAATGACATTGTGATGGTTATCCAGACTTTACGTCCTACCACCTGTAGTTTGGATCCAGGCCTGACGCGCTTGCTTGTTGGCTGCATTGATGTTATTGGCCCAGTCCTTGCTGAGATAGTCTGGTTATCCTTGGAGAGGGGAATTTTTCCAGCTCTCCTTAAGGAGGCTGTGGTATGGCCCCTCCTTAAGAAACCCTCCTTGGATCCTGACTGTCTTACAAACTACAGGCCAGTCTCTAACCTTCCCTTTTTGGTTAAGGTTATCGAGAAGGTGGTGGCTTTACAGTTGGTGGACCATTCGACCAGCCACAATATCTATGATTCTTTCCAGTCCGGTTTCAGGAAGAGACATAGTACAGAGACGGCTCTTGTTCGGGTACTAAATGACCTCTTGATTGCTATAGATCAAAGGACCCGTTCCATTCTGGTCCTTCTTGATCTCTCTGCAGCCCTTGATACTGTGGACCATAGTGTGCTTTTGGATCACCTGCAACTTATCTGTGGACTGTCAGGGACTGTCCTCAGATGGTTTCAATCTTACCTCATGGGTTGGACTCAGAGAGTGGTGTCTGGGGTTTGTACCTCAGCTCCATTCTCCCTGCTCTGTGGGGTTCCAAAGGGAACCATTTTAGTGCCCATGTTGTTTGCAGTGTATATGCTGCCATTGGGAGCGATTATTAGATGGTATGGCTTGAGTTTTCACTGCTATGCAGATGATACTCAGCTGTACATGACTTTTGTCCCTGAACAAGACGATGCTGTCTCAGTCCGTAACAGCTGTCTAACTGAAATCCAGGCCTGGATGAACATGAGCTGACTGAGGTTGAACCCTGATAAAACTGAGGTGTTTGTAGTGAACCCAGGCCATTGTGAGGTGGGTGTGCTGGCAGGTTCACCTTCGGGCTTATGGCTTGGAGGTGTCCAGCTAGCCAACTCAGACCGGGTACGGAACCTAGGCATTATGTTTGATGACTGTTTGACCTTAAAATTGCGAGTGTCAGCAGTTGTTAAAACCTTTTTTTACCATCTGAGAAATATCGCCCAGGTGAAACATCTGGTTCCTCCCGATGATCTTCCAACGTTGGTTCAAGCCTTCGTTACCTCCTGCCTTGAATACTGCAATGCCCTTTACCTAGGGCTGTTGGGGATTGATATCTTCCGCTTGCAGCTGGTGCAGAACACAGCTGCCAGGCTGTTGACTGGTGTTTCAAGAACCAGTCATATAATGCCTGTGCTCTGTGGTCTGCACAGGCTGCCGATTAAGTGGCGGATCACCTTTAAGGTTGCTTTGCTAACCTATAAGGCCCTACATGACCAGAGACCGAGCTACCTGAAAGATCTCCTTTGTCCCTACTGTCCCTCCCAACCTCTCCGATCCACCGATGAGGGATTGCTGGAGGCTCCCAGGGTACGTTTGCAGACATCGGGAGCAAGAGCATTTAGCTTTGTTGCTCCGTCCCTGTGGAACTCTCTACCTCATTGTGTACGAGATTGCCTGACCGTTCAGAGTTTTGAAACTGCTTTAAAAACTTATCTTTTTAACCTGGCTTTTGTTGATTGATGTGTTTTATTTATTATGTGGTTTTATATTATTCTTCATTGTAACTTATATGTTGTTTAAAATAATTTATTTTATTTTATGTATTTTATTGTACAGGCGCCTTGGTTTTAGAAAGACACCTTTTTATGAATAAAACTGATTGATTGATTGATTGATTGATACATAGCATCAGCCACATTATAGCTCCCTCCTGTAGAACAGGTATACCTCCCTGAAAGCAGCTGCCCACATACTACAACAGTAAGGGCTTGCACGGTAGCATCCAGGCAATACCCCCCAAAAAAAACATGTACTATATCCTGAGTGCACACCACAGGCTAACTAAAGCAATGGACATTAATGCTATAACTACATCATACCAGCTGCACAACAGTTACAACACTCAGGAGTTGCATGGCATCACCCAACGAATGGCACCCCCCCTCCCCAAATCAACACACGCTGGATCCTGAGTGAAAAGTCACAGCCCAACTAAAGTCATGAACATTTACAGTATACCTGTCTAAAACCAGCTGAACACATGTCAGAAAACTGAGCATTTGCACAGCATCAGCCAAGCAATGCCCCCCAAACAGGTACTAGATCCTCAGAACAGACCACACCCCAAGCAACCCATTAACATCAATGTCACACCTCTCTGATACCAAGTGGAGACATGTTAGAACACTGACGAGTTGCACAAACTCACGCAAGCAATGCCACCCCCACCCCCACCCCCACCTACCCGAGACCAGCCACAGCTCATCTAAAGCCATGACATCAACGGTATACCTCTGACATAGCAAATATAGACTAGTTATGACACTCATGAGCTGCATAGTGTTAGCCAAGCAATGCCCCTCCCCATCTCTGAACAGCTACTGGAGCATGAGTGCAGACCATAGACTAACTAAGGACATGAACATCAATAGTATAGCTCTGCCATGGCAGGTGCACGCCTGTTAGGACATTGAGGAGTTAGGTGCCGTGATGCAGCCAATGCCAACCTCCAAAATCAGGTTTTGAATCTTGAGTGCAGAGCCACAATTGAGGTAAACACATAGACATTAATAGCATACCTTCCTTATACTAACTATATACAAATTAGAATACTAAGAACTTGCATGGCTTCAAGCAGGTAATACCCCACCTCCCCAGACCAGGCACTAGATACTGAGTGCAGACCCACACCCTGAACAAAGCCATAGACATCAATGGTGTACGTCCTCAAAGCGGCTGAACTCATACTACAACACTGAGGAGTTGTACGGTACCATCCAGGCAATGCTTCCTCCCCCCAAAAAAAGCATGTACTACATCCTTAGTGCAAAGCCAGATGCCAACTAAATCCATAAACATCAACGGTATACCTCTCTGATATGACCTGACACAAGTTACAAAACTAAGGAGTTGCGGAGCCTCATCCAGGCAATGAACCCCCCCCCCGAGACCAGGTACTGGATGCTGAGTTCAGAACTACAGCCTGACTAAACCCATAGACATCAACAATATACATCCATGATAACAGCTACAGACATCTTAGAACATGTAGTAGTTGCACAACATGAGACAGACAATACCACCCCACCCCTCAAAAATGAACAGGTACTAGATCCAGAGTGCAGAGCCACAGGTGAACTAAAGCCATGGACATAAACAGTATACCTCTGTCATACCACCTGCACACAATTTAGAACAGTGAGTAGTTGCACAGCCTCAGCCACGGAATACCTCCCTCCCCCAGATCAGGTACTAGATCCTGACCATAGACATACAGCTCAGCTAAACTCATGCATCAATAGTATACCTCCCTCATACCAGCTGCATACAAGTTAGAACACTGAGGAGTTGCACGGCTTCAAGCAGCCAACACCCACACTCCATCCCCCTCCAGACCAGGCACTGGATGCTGAGTGCAGTGCACAGCACAAATAAAGCCATGGACATCAATACTATACCTCCCTGAAAGCAGCTGCACACATACTACAACACTGAGGAGTTGCACGGTAGCATCCAGGCAGTGCCCCCCCATACTAGATCCTGAGTGCAGACAGGAGGCCAACTGAAACCATGGACATTAATAGTATAATTGCATCACAACAGCTGAACAAGAGTTACAACACTGAGGAGTTGCATGGCCTTAGCCAAGGAATGGCAGCCCCAAAATCAATCTGTACTGCATCCTGTGTGGAGACTCATGGCTCAACTAAAGTCGTGAACAGTAACAGTATACGTGTCTGAAACCAGCTGAACACATGTTAGAAAACTGAGCAGTTGCACAGCCACAGCCAACCAATGTTCCCCCCCCCGAACAGGTATTAGAAGCTGAGTGCAGACCCACATCCCAAGCAGCCCTTTAACATCAATGGCACACCTCTCCAATACCAGGTGGACACATGTTAGACCACTGTTGAGTTGCACAAACTCATATAGCTAATGCCACCCCCCAAGTCAATCAGGTACTGAATCCTGACTGCCGACTCACAGTGCAACTAAATCCATGCATATCAATGCTGTAACTCCCTGTTTGCAGCAATGTCCTGATGCTTACTGAGATGAGCTACTGGGTTTTCAGTCTAGAGGCAGAGTTCAACTACGCTTGTAAATGTCTATGGCTTACCACCCTGATAGTAAGTGCAGATATGTTACAACACTGACAAGTTGCACGGGTTCAGTGACTCAGTGCTCCCACTACCTGAGATCAGGTACTGGATTCTGAGTGCAGAGCCAGATCATCACTAAAACCATGACATCAATGGTATACCTCCCTGATAGCTACAGCAGGTATTGGTTCTTGACTGAACAGGCATACTCCAAGCTGTAGACAATGCATGTGTATATTGTGACTAACTTGTTCTATTTTTTGACCAGTTAGATTGGCTCTTAAAATATCTGTTTTTGTCACAGCCTGTGGCATGTGATCAAAAGATATTGTTATACAGGTAAACAATTACAGAAGTGCAACGATGCCATTTCGAAGGTCCCCAACAAAAATTTTGTTACCTGTGCTTGAGAGATGCACACCATCTTTTAGATACAGCTAATGTTTGTGATATACAATTTGGGGGTGACGTATGGTGTGCATTCCCACAGCATGGAGGAATCCAGTTATTTGTATGTGCACCTTTCTACATAACCTTTCAAGTGCAGGACAGTAATCCTCACCTTTCCAGATCATTCGCTGTGTAATATCTGAATGCAGAATTTTACAAGCAGGTAACATACAGATAAGATGCTGCAAGTCAGACTGTACAGCTTCAATTAAATCAGCTGCCCTTTTGTTCCCCAAATCATTACCTCCAAGATGGGTAAGGAGGATGTCTGGTACTGAGTGTGTCTCCAGCAAGTGGTAAATGGTTGGCATCAGCTGCTTCCATCTAATGCCACCCTTCCCAAACCAAGACACTGAGCAGTGAGGTAGGTGTAAGTCATTGCCAAAATGACTAGCTCTACTGAAAACTGCTGCCTTCTCACCGGGCTTGACCCCACAATCCATATACTAACTCTGGATCTTTCTGCCATGCTGAGTATAAAACCTCTAACAACTCAGATGTAGAAATATCAGAAATGTGTCTGTCTCTGGCTGAACACTACCAAGGCTAATCAGCAGAAGGACTAGTGCTGAGCTCTATGTCTAAGATAAATGCAGTGAGAAACAATCACAGCTAACATTCTGATTCCACATTGGCTAACACTGCAAAAAATTAATTGTTATTTCTGTAAAGGCTGTTTCTATTGGTGCTTTGTTTATTAAAACATTCTTTTTGTTTTGGTGGGAGAATACTGCCTGGTCATTGGCCACACTTAATTATTTGCCAACAATAGCTATTTCCATTAGATGGAGTTAGTAGTCATTTTGGCCAGTGAAACTCTACTCCCTCTCTTTTTCAGCTAGCTGCTTGCATGGTGAGTACAAGCACAGCTATCTTACTGGCATAGTTTTCAGCATTTAAAATATGCAGCATTTTTTTAAATGTTCTGTTACTCTACTATAGTCACAACAGTAATTATTCACTGGTCAGTATGTGGTTTCTGAGAGTTACTAATTTATAATGTGTGTGGCACAACTAAGTTTATAACTGTTTGTGATTGCAGCCAAACAGTTAATAAGTTAGGATTGATTATCATTTCTTTACTAAAAAAAATAACTTTGGATAATAAGCAAAGATTGCAACCTCTAGTTGACATTAGAGTAATGGAAGTATTTTTTTTTAATTGTGGTGGTTTAACATAACAATTCACCTACTGGAACTATGGGTGACATACAGATAATGCACAAGATCTGCTGGTTGTGCTAGAAGGCTTAAAAGTTAGCAGACACCCTATTAAAATGTAAAAAGTCTTGTAGAAATATTTTATTTGGGGCAGTATCTTCTTGGTGAGATGGTCATTTGTGTTGTGACACTATGCCTATTACTAGCACAAACAGCCACATACAAGAACTATGCAAAGTAAAAAAACAACTTGTTTTACCAAAAGATAGGAGGTTATTGGTAAAACACTGCATTAATCATAACAGAGTGCATAAAGTCCAAGTTTACAAGCATGCTTATTTTCTCACCCAGCATATTAGTTAATTTTTAGTGTTTTCAGACAATAAATAGTTGTGTACTTACAGTTATGTCCTGGAGGCACCGCAGTTAGTCTCACAGTCATAATATGGCCACTGATCTGTTTTTATTTGATTGTATTGGTTCACAGAAGTCACACAGTGAAGTTAGCCATTTCTTTGTTCGTGAGACTGCAAAATCTTTGATTGCGACTCATATTGATCGGGAGGATCGATCATGAGAATAATGCAAGATTTTGATAGTGAAAGCTGTGCAGTTTAAAAAAATCACATTGGTCTCACAGTTTTTAACAGAGTGAGCAGCCATGTGTCTTTCTATTGCTTAACAGACATGAACATTATAATAAAAATCATTTTAAAAATGTTTTGCTATATTTAACAATATTTTAGCTATCTTTGATCACGAGTGTGCAAATTCTTTGATCGCAGCTCATTTTGTCCACGAGGATTGTTCGTGAGCTTGCAAATTCTTTGATCGTGAGAATAATGTGAGATTTGAATAGTGGAAGATGACTAGTTTAAAATATACTTTTTTTGCTAGTTTTTAATGCCCTATGTAGTGATATGTGTTTTTATTACTTAGAACATGTGGATGTCACAGTTATAATTATTTTTGAACTTTTTTAAATTTAATTGTAGTTTTAATTCTTTGATCGCGAGTGAGCAAATTCTTTTATCACAACTTGGTTTGATCATGAGGATCATTTGCGAGCTTGCAAATTCTTTGATCGTGAGACTAATGTGAGATTTGAAGTCTGGAAGATGAGTACTTTAAAATAAGCATGTTTTTTACTAGATTTCAATGCACTATGCACCCATACGTGTTTTTATAGCTTGGAACACATGGATGATACAGTAATAGTTATTTTTGAAAGTCTTTTTAAATTTTATTGTAGTTTTAATTCTTTGATTGTGAGTGAGCAAATTCTTTGATCGTGACTCAGTTTGATCGTGAGGATCGTTCATGAGCTTGTAAATTCTTTGATCACGAGAATAATGTGAGATTTGAACTGTGGAACATGACTAGTTAACAAAAATGCATGTTTTTTTCACCAGTGTTCATCACACATATAGCCATATGCATTTGTATTGCTTAGAAGATGTGGATATCACAGTGATAATTTTTTAAAAATGTTTTCTAACATTTTATTCTATTTTTTCGATCTTTGATCGTAATCGTGCAAATTCTTTGATCGCAACCCACTTTGATTTCGAGGATCGTTTGTGAGCCAGGAAATTCTTTGATCGTTAGAATAATGTAAGATTTGGCAAGTAGAAGTTGTGTAGCTTTGGGAAACTTAAGTTTTTTACTCATCTCAGCATGTCCTTTATGGTCATATGCATTTAAATTGGTCAGCATAGGCAATACCATGCCTTTCAGGGGCTATAAAGGCCTCCAGCTGCAGCGTTGCACATCATTACACCCCTGTGCATTATGTTCATTGCCCAATACTACCCACCCTGTTGGGTATAATTAGTTGCTTGAGTATCTTATTTTGTGATATTTTGTAAACAATTGACTTGCAAATTACATACCATGGCTCTGATTCTAGAAGCTTGGGGCAGGTCACTGCCAAAGGCAACTTGTGCCAAACATCATTGCAACATGCACCCTGCACCCTATTCTAGAAGGGGCAGGCTCCCTTCGGCTAAGTCCTACAATTTGTGACATGTGTAAAGGTACACCAACCTACGGATGTACCTGAGGGGCATGTCAGAAGTCGCAGTCCCCCCAGCAAGTATAAATGACCCCTCAAAACTCTGCAGGGCAGCTGTGTCCCCCCCAGCAAGTCCCTGACCCAAAGTAAATGCCAAAAATGGCTAATAATAAAATAACCCCAAGATGCCTGCTAGTCTAGTGGCCCTCCCTCCACTCATTCATTTCTGAGCACATCTATACAGTAAGCACTCATGCAGTGCTCAGTCAGTAGCTGACCATGGAGATGAGAGGTGGACTGTGCCAGTCCCTGGCTGGGAATGGGTGTGGGGGAACGTGGGTATATTGGCACTGCTAGGTGAGATGAGGGAGTGGCACTAGACTACCAGGCATCTCGGGGTTATTTTATTATTTACCATTTGTGTTATTTACTTTGGGTTGGAAACTGGCTGGGGGGAACACAGCTGCCCTGCAGGGTGCTAGCATTATGGGGTCTGGGCATGATGTCTGTGGGCTGCCTTCCAGGTCATTGAGGGTTTGGGGGTTCTGGGGACTTGGGGTGCAAGATGCCAGCTGGGCACATCTGTCGTGGGGGATCAGGAGTACTGGGGGGGTTGTGGGCTGCCCTGTAGGGCACTGATGAGAGTGTTCTGGGCATGGGAAGGATCCTGGAGTAGGTGCAGTGGGTCACCAGAACCCCTGGAGGATGTATGTACACTTTCACCATCTAAATTCTGGTATAACGTATGTTGCTGGTTCTCCTCCAGAGGTTCTTAAACAATCCAGACATTGGGGACATTGTTGCTGTCCTACTGGAATAGTACGCAACTGCTGCCTAAACCCCATAGCGTCATGTTGCAGTGGGTTTAGTGGCGCAACTGCTGGCATAACTACTCTTTGGCACAAGTGGCCTGCAACATGTTGAAGGCCACATTGTAGAATCCTGCAAGTTATAACTGCTGGCATAAGTTGCTACTTGCACCACTCTACTTGGCGCAAGTGCTGTTATGCCAGCCATAACTCTTCTAGAATCGGGCCCTATATTCAGATTACAGTGTAGTACTCAGAATTATTGTAAGTTCTTAAACATTGTCATTTACATAATCTGATTTCACAAATATGACATTTTGTTGTATTCTGTGCTGTTAATGACTAATGTAGTATGTACTTCTTATGCACTTATGACACATTAGTTTTATACATCATTTCTCAGTCAGTAGCACTAATACTTTCTGTTTTCTTTTTTCTTTCTTAGGAGACTGCTACAGGCAACAAATTGAACACGTGATTGACAGTTTTCATCATGACCATTTCTCTTAAAGTTAAAGGACACATAAGAAGTAGTAGGTGTACTGGTGGTTCGCTGTCATGCCATGTAAACATTAAAGGTGTAAAATGTCAGCAGAAGAAAAAGACAATTTCTTCTGTTACACATGGACATATCACAAGACATGCACATGTGAACAAAGACAGCACCTCCCCAAGTAATGTAAAAATCAGTAGATTTTGTGAAGGTGCTGTGCGCAAACAATGTCCAGCACCGTCAACAGCGAGCCATACATCTGAGACACACTAAACAAAATGCTGGACGTGTGACTTCTGCTACTGCACAGCACAGTAAGGCCAGTCTTTTCTTCAGAAAACTTGTCCATTGAGCTAAATTGATCGTCTCATCTCTAATATAATGAGACACAAAGGGAAAAAACTGTGCAGTAAGCTTGCATTAATGAAGTTACAATTGAGAGTAAGACGTTTTGCTAATGTGGCTGTTGCAATTTGTTCTCAGTTATGGTCTACAATGATGTCAGCTATTGATAAATTAAGTACAAAGACTGAGGAGATGTGAAACAAACTATTGTCTTTTGAACTCTTGAACAAAGAAAATATCTCTGTGGTGTTTCAAGGAGATTGGCTGCACGCAGAATATTCAAAGGTATTCTTCTGGGAAGAGACATACCATGTGCACAATACAAATGTCACTTTGACAATAGATGCACATGGTAATATTCATAATGTTTTAGTTGTCTCACATGAAAACCTTGACTTTGATAATGAGACTGAAATTGAGCAGGTTGCAAGCAACCAAAAATCATCAGCTAAGAAGTGGCCATGTGACACTACAAGCAATGTCAGAGAAGGATCTATCATGTCAATTGAAACTTTTCTGTCAGCATACGCTACCACAAAGAGGTCTATACAACATAAATTGATTGACACCGTTGACAAGTGTGAGATTTAACCTCACACAGGCCTAATGGGTCATTCTCTCACATGCTTGGAGAACAGCAACTGTAGCAGTGTGTTTCATTACTTCTGCATGGTAGCAGTGCATCACTCTGGTATACACAAATTTGTACAAAGATAATATCAGGTGAGATCTGTTGTCCAAGACTATATGCACTTTCAAGCATTGCTGGATGATGAACATGTAGAAGCACTTGTGGAGTTCATCAAACAGTTGAAAACAACCCATAGATTGAGGTCCAATGCTCCTGTTGATGAACATGCAAATATGATCCATACATCAGTAGTGCAAGAAGCTCAGCTTCTCAGGAATTTTGGTAGTAAGTTTGCTAAATTTGAAATTAGCAAGACACAAAAATTCGATGTCATTTGCATATCATGTGAGTGCCTCTTCTGAAAGAGCAATGTGTCAAGATAGACCTGCAGAACATTTCACACTGGAATGTTATGTGGGGGCATCTCTATGCATATCTTCTGTTAAAGACAGATTTTGCTGAAGTTGGAACTGTATCACTGCGTACTTACTGTTGTAACAAGATTAAGAGTGACACTTTACCTCCTCAATTTGTACTTAATAAAATGGAAGTTGAAGCAACTCCTCCTGAGATAGCAGTCTTGAACTTGTTTGAACAGATTCTAATTCAGACCATGAAGCCATTTCAAGCAAATATCAGGCTTAACACAAGGATGTGAGACCTACCAAAGAAAGAACTGCTACCATCTCTGAAGGTCCCTGTCGTATATTTGCCTTTGCAAGAAAATGTTAACATTATTTCTCAGAATAATAGTGTATTAATCTTGGTGATTGGTGTTCCAACTAAGGCAAAAACAATATGGCAGGAGCTAGTCAATGTTGAGAAAGTGAAGCATGCTTTGTGACATCTAAGGGAGCATAATGTTTTTTATGCTGACATTGACATTAACACATTTGCTGTCTTTCTACAGGAACTGCTGTGGAAGACTCTGACAAAGCAATATTGGAGAAGGTTGACATCACATCTGCACACAATGTCTATGAGCAATTCACCATACACCCATTTCATGGGAAGAATCCAGTGATGGATAACATTGAATTGTATCAAATGAAGCAAGTGGAGGGCAATCCTGCAAGTATATGGGAGGCTACACTAGAGGCTCATTGTTTTCCTGATTTGTTTCCACTTGGCTCAGGTGGTCGATTAGATGAGAGAGAAGTTTGTGTGCCAGGAGCTGAGTATAGGACCTCAACAGTTTTACATAAGGATGGCAAATTTCACAGAAACGTTGTGTACCTGTTCCATCTTCTTTGGGAAAGTGAACTTAGTGTTCTATCTGTTAGTATTGCTCATACATTGAGATTTGGTATAGAGTTAAGTAATATGACAGCTACACATTTACTACACAAGTTGCAGAACAAAGATGAAACATTACAAGTCAGTCTTTCTTCTACTTTATCCAAGTTGCATGGTACTAAAGAATATTGGTATAGATGACACTCTAAGGTGATGTGCATGCTGAGAGAGTTTGGACCAACAACATGGTTTGTGACACCGAGTTGTGCTGAATACTATTGGGATGATCTGCTTGACCTTCTAAGATGGGCAAACTCTGATGTTGAGAAAATAAAAAGTATGACTCTCAGTGAAATATGCTCAAGCTATCAAGTATCTGTTTCATGTTACTTCCACCACCAGTTCCAGGCTCTTTTGAAGTTCATTCTGCCTAAGACAAATCCTCCTCTTGGGGTTGTTGAGCACTACTTCTGGAGGGTTGAGTGCCAAGCTCAGAGAGCTCCACACATACACATGTCGCTGTGGATAAAAGATGCCCCACGTATTGGTGACAGTGAGACAAGTGAAATCCTAAATTTCATATTGAAGTATGTCACATGCCAGATTCCAAACAAGTATGACAGTGCAACACATTAGGAGCTGGTTTAGAAATTCTAACAACACCTGTGTGGTAAGTACTATTGTAGGAAAGTGAAGAACAAGGGACAGTGGTACACTCGGTGCCATTTTGGTTTCCCAAGATGAGCTTGCCTGGATGCTTGTTTGAATGATGTATTTCTGCCATGCGACACCACTTGAAGTCAAAATCAACAAAGAGAGTGTATGAACTACTTCGCAGAGAATCAGAAGTCTATATCAATGACTATAGCCCTTCTTTTCTGTTGATGTGGCAGGCAAACATTGAGGTTCAGTTTGTTGCTGATAATTCAATGGCTTTGGTGAGGTATGTCACATCATACATCACTAAGCATGATCAGACAAGCCTGCAAGAAATGTGGGAAGAGTTGTCTAACTGCAATAGGTCAATGTCTTCTAGAATATGGTCACTAGGGCTTAAGACTCTGTCACACCGTGAGTGTGGCACCTATGAAGCAAGTGACTGCCTTACAGGTGTATGTCTATATGGGAAGTCAGAGTCCATTCGTTATTTGAATGTGAACTACAAGCAGAACAGGTGCCATGTGCTTAAGAGCCATGAAGAGATTGAGGATCTGGGTGCTATAAGACTAACATCCACACATGTTCTGAAGAGCAACTTAATTGACAATTACTATCCACAGTGCCACAGTGCTATGGAGGATCTGTGTCTCTTTGAAGTTGCTCAATGGTATGATTATAAGTAGGGTGTTTTTTATGACCCAGAAAAGAGCATATATAAAGTCACTGGGTTTGATGGTTCAATTGTGAAAAAGCGAAAGCCATGGCTAATTGACCACTGCAAACTCGGCTTGAATACAACAGAAAGCAAAGATCATTACTATTTTGCTCTATTATTTCTGTTCAAGCTTTGGAGATCAGAGTCTGAATTGAAAGGATCATCTGACATATATAAACAAGAGTTCATGGTAAGTTATGATACCTTTAAGAGTCATGTCTCTGACACTTACATTGAAAGACTTGAAATGGAAAAAATCAGCTGGAGAAAGCAAAGCAGATTTTGGATGATGATACCCCAGTAAAATCACAAGATATGGTTGATGTAAAGGGAGAAGGGACTATTGGTGCCCCTCTTCCTCCTAATGACCCAACTGTGTTGGCGCCAGAGGTAGAGGGTGCAATGCAACAAAACATGCAGTTCTCAGAGTCATCTGCAAGCATTGTTGATGACTTGAATTTGCATCAGAAAGTTGTGTATCACTTTGTGATACATGGTGTGCAACATGCTATTCAGCACAGTACCAGAGACTGTGTTTGTGAGGCACACACACCAGTGAGGATGTGTGTCAGTGGTGCTGCTGGAACTGGAAAAAGATTCTTAATTAAGGCTATAAGCAGAGGTGTGCATGACCTTACTAATTCTGCAACTTCTGTTATTGTCACTGCCACTACAGGCTAGGCAACTTATAACATAGGTGGTGTCATACTTCATAGGTTGTATATGTAGCTAGTTGAGCATGGCAAGAGTGGCGATTACAGAAAACTGTCATTTGTGGTTGCCTCTGAACTGAGGTCAATGTTTGATAAGATGCAGTTGCTGATAATAGATGAGATCAGCATGGTTTCAAATGTTCTCCTTACATATGTTCACCTACATCTGCTGGAGATACTTTGTACCGATGATGACATACCATTTGGTGGCAAGAATATTGTTGTTCTTGGGGATCTCCTGCAGCTGGCTCCTGTGAATGGCAAGCATGTTTTCTGTAATGTTTCTGTTGAAGAGACTAAGAAAACCATTGGATGCATAGATGGTATCAATCTGTAGGAGTTCTTCTCATATGTTGAACTGTCACAGAATATGAGACAGCAAGGTGACATGTCTTACAAAACATTGCTTGATGAGGCTCGCATTGGCGTATTGTTAGTCATTCATGTTGAAATGCTAAGACAGTGCATGATCACTAGAAATAGTGCTCCTATTCAGGACGCTTGTAATATATTTTTGAGCATGTGCAGAAATCTGGGGTACATGTTGTATGTCTGTTCCCAAGACCTAAGTAGTGTGCAGAGTTCAGTGAGATCATGATGCAAACAGAACAGGAAGCTATTGTGATTCTCACATCTATAGATGGTGTAAGTCTAACACGAACAATGGTATCAAAATGGTTGACCATCTCAGAGAGCTCATAAGTGATGTGTCACCTGTTCATGTTCGGCCTCTCACCCTCTGTCCAAGGAGCCCTTGGTTTGATGGCTCCTTGAAGGAGTTAAGGTGAGTTGGCCGAAGGCTGGAGAGAGCCTGGTGGAAGTCGGGCCTTGATGCTGACAGGCTTAGGTTGATGGCACATTATGATAGCTATCAATCAGAAATCACTTGTAAGAAGGCAGAATTCCTGTCCAGAGAGATTTCTGCTGCACAAAATTGACCGTCTCAGCTTTTCTGGACTGTGGACAGATTGTGCAATCCAGTCTGTATTCAGCCCAGAGAAGCCTTTTCTCAGCTAAGATGTGAGGAGTTTGCTCATTTTTTTGCGGATAAGGTTGCCAGCATCAGGTCTGGCATCAGTCTGACCTCTCTTATGGGGGATTGCGGTGGTCGACTAGAAGTGGCATGTCCTCGGTCTGTCTGGTTAGATTTTCTCTGGCCGGAATTCGAGGACATTGTGAAGATCATCCAAACAATGCGACCAACTAGTTGTAGTTTGGATCTGGGCCCTACACCTCTTTTAGTAGATGTGTAGACGTTATCTGCCCAATCCTTGCTGACATTGTCTGGAAGTCTTTGGAGAGAGGGGTCTTTCCTGACCCCCTTAAGGAGACGATCGTTTGACCACTCCTTAAAAAATTCTCCTTGGATCCAGATTGTCTAGCTAACTACTGGCCTATCTCTAACCTGCCATTTGTGGGTAAGGTTATTGAAAAGGCAGTTGCGTTGCAATTGGATGATCATCTTATAACTCACAATGTCTATGATACTCTCCAGTCTGGCTTTAGGAAAAGGCATAGCACAGAGACTGCCCTTGTCCAGGTATTGAGTGACCTCCTTATGGCTAGAGATCAAAAGGCATGTACCATTCTGGTCCTTCTCGATCTCTCTGCTGCATTTGACACTGTAGACCATGGATTGCTATTGGAGTGCCTGCGGGTCTTTTGTGGGCTGTCTGGTACAGTCCTCAAATGGTTTAGTTCCTACCTCACGGACAGGTCTCAGAGAGTTGTCACTGGAACTTATTCCTCTGGCGCTCGCTCCCAGCCTTGTGGCTACCACAGGGCTCCATTTTAGCTCCCATGTTGTTTGCAGTGTATATGCTGCCATTGGGAGAAATCATCAGGCGACACAGTCTGGGTTTCCACTGTTATGCAGATGATACTCAGCTGCATCTGTCCTTTCTCCCCAGTCAGGGTGATGCACTCTCTGTACTTAATAACTGCCTTTCAGAGATCAGACTTTGGATGAGTTCCAGCTGGCTGAGACTCAATCCGGATAAGACTGAGGTATTGGTTGTGGATCCAGGTCATCCGGGGGTGGGTTTGGGAGCTGGACAACCATCCGCTTTGTTATTTGGTGGTATACCGCTCTCAACCTCTGATCAGGTGCAAAATCTGGGTGTTATTTTTGATAATGGTCTGACCCTAAAATCTCAGGTGTCAGCTGTTGTCAAATCCTCTTTTTACCATCTGAGGAATATCATCTGGGTGAAACATCTGGTTCCTCTGGGGGATCTTTCAATATTGGTCCATGCCTTTGTCACTACTTGTCTGGACTACTGCAACTCCCTCTACCTAGGGCTACCTGGGGTTGATATCCACTGCCTCCAGCTGGTGCAGTATGTGGCAGCCAGGCTCTTATCTGGGACTTCTAGAACCAGTCATTTTACGCCTGTGCTCCGCGAACTGCACTGGCTGCCTGTTTGGTGGTGGATCACCTTTAAAGTTGGTTTACTAACCTTTAAAGCTCTACATGATCAGGGACCTGGTTACCTGAAAGATCTCCTGATTCCCTACTGCCCCCTCCGTCCTCTCCGTTCTGCTAACGAGAGATTGCTGGAGATTCCCAGGGTTCGATTACAGACATCAGGATCTCGTGCTTTTGCTTTTTCAGCACCAAGCCTGTGGAATTCTCTACCTCATTGGTTGAGAGAATGTCCAACCATCAATAGTTTTAAGGTTGCTTTGAAAACATATTTATTTAATTTAGCATATTCTAGTTAGTCATGGCTGACATTTTTAAATGTTTGGAATTTTTATTACCTTGTATATGTTTCTGTACAGTGCCTTGGATTTGAAAGGCGCTATATAAATAAAGATGAATTGAAAAAAAAAAAGAATTCATGTACCACTGGTTTGGAAGCTGTACTACCACTGTGTAGGAATGCATGTGTCATGCTTCACAGAAATGTTGACGTTGACCAAGGTCTTGTGAATGGAGCCCGTGGAGTTTGTGGTTGTTAAGTTTGACAACTGTGAAACCCCTCTACCAATAGACAGAGTGACAGTCAAGTGTGAGCTTGTCAAAGACATATATGTGACAAGGAAACAATTTCCATTGTGTGCTGCATATGCAGTGTTTATACACAAGTCACAAGGGCTCAGCCTTGATAGTGCCATTGTAGATATTGGCACTGGTATATTCAAGGATGGCATGTCTTATGGTGCTTTGTCTAATGTGAGGTGGTTGTCTGGACTACACACAGTGAATCTTGCAGAAACTAAGATACGTGCTGATAGTAAATGCATTGTTGAGTACGATAGATTATGTATATTGTACCAACCAAATGCTCCTTTGTTGCCAGTTCCCAGATATGCATCAGGAACAGATGTCCCAATGGATGCAGGGTGCAAATTAAAGAGGAAGCACACTTAGACTCTACACTCGCCACCTCACCATTCTATTGGTAAGCAGTCTCTCCATCAACAAATCACATCTCCACCTGTGAAGAGATGCATTGGGGTTCATACACTGCCAATATTTGACAACAGCACAGGAGTAAACTGCTATGCCAATGCTACAATGCAGGCAATTCTCCATATCCCTGAGTTTGCTGATGTCTTGAACTCAAGTCAGTCTACACCTCTTTCTGAAACATTAAAGAGAGTCATTAGAGGTAGTCAAGAGGAGTTGCCCAGTTTATAAAGCTTGATTCCTCTACGACTAGCTCTTGCAAACTATGCAGGACAATCAATGTTTGCTGACAATGCACAACAAGATGCCACAGAGTTCATGATGGGAATGATAAACAGTTTAGCAGATGATGGTATTGATCTGCGCCAACACTTTCAAGTTGGCTATGAGTGCAAGTACACATATTTGTCATGTGGACACAAAGAATCACAATCAACTCAGGACATGCTGTGGTTGTCTATGTCCCTGAACAGAGATCCATGAAGTTTTGTAAGTTGTTTGCAAATGCAGAAACTGGTTGGCTGTGCCGAAGATGTGGTCGTTCTTGTTTGCTCTCTGAGAGTTACATCTTCCAGTTCATACATTATGATTGTATTGCAACATTTTAAATCTCAAGGCATGAAAATCACAACACCAATTTCTGACTTCATCGCTGGAAGAACTATGTTCTCAGGAAGTCAGTTTGACACACATGAAATTATCTTCCATCATGGCCTATCCATTCACTCTGGCCACTTGTCACTTGGCAAAGGTTCAGAAAGGGATGGGTGGAGTGCAATGATACAGTATGCACAATGACAGAAAGATTACCAAGGAATCTGAAAGATGCATACATCATCATTCTCCGTTGCACCAATGTTGCACAATATGTGGAGGAGTGATGCTATCTAATCACAGAGCTTACTTAAGCAGTATATTTGCAACAATATAATTCCGCCTGTATATTGTGGCTAAATGTCTTTTTTTTTCACTAGTTTACATATTTATTTTGATTTGATAGAAGAACTAATACCTTTCATTTGAAACAACCACTGTGCAATACCAGTGATGGTGATCTAGGTGTTTTAGATCTTGTACACTATTGATACAGCCCTTGTGAATTACTCTGATTTTTCTGCCATTGCAGAAGAGAACCACAACACTACACCCATGTAACAGACTGTAGTAGGCAATGACTTGTTTATCTCAGTGTCATACTGATACGCTGGATGCAAAACGATATTGTTTTTATCATTTATTGCAATACAATTTCTAGAAACATTTGTATTGTAATATTAAGCATTTGCAACTTTGATGTACTTACTACAGTGACTGCCATGTTACTGCTCAAGTAGACTTGACAGTATTGAGCTGTAATCATTAGACAGTCAGTGAGTCATATCTTTTTGCAGGTGTCTCAGTTAATCTTGTATGTTTTGCACATGTCACTGTGTATTCATTTGTTTCACAGTGCCATTTTACATGGTGATGACAAAATCAGTAATACTGTAAAATGCTTATCAGAGTTTTAAGCACTGTTCTCTACATATTGTATGAAAAGCTATACTTCTTTGAACAATATGCATCAGGTTAATCTGTGACTCCTTTTCCTGTTGTTGTCTACATTGTTGACCTTCACTATGATACTTACTGAATTGACTTCTGCCAAATCCAAGCAGATTCAAGGGTGCTGGATATTACACACATGTCAGTCAGTGAGTTATGTCTTGGCAGATGTAGTTATTTAACTCACGTTCACAGCATGACTTTCTACATGGTAATGGCATTGGTTAGCACGCGCTGCATTTGTTGAAGTGTATCTGGCAGGATTATCTGTCACTGTTCTTGGAGTATGCTGCCAACACTGGACATGACAAAATCTACCAATACAATGTGACTCAGATTTGTAGATATGTATATAGATTCTTAGCTATTTTTGTTTGTTGACAAAAAAAATTGCATGCATTGCTACATTAACTGTCCCAAAACTGTTGTATGCATACATTTATTGTTACTGCACTGCATTATGTGGTACTGTTGCTGTTGTTGATAACTGAACATAAAGATGTATACATGTGGTTATCTGCCCTACTTTCAGGGTATGTATGCATTTCTGTGTATCTGTGCAGATGTCTGTAACTCATTATTTAACAGATAATGTCAATAATGATTGTGTACTTCTGCTCCACAACGCAAATTATTGGTATGTTCCTGCTTTTATAGGATCGCCCATATATTGGAGGTCGGATGAGGAAATTTTCCCAGTTCCACAAATGATAAACAGTTTAAAAAATGCATTAATTTGGAGATGAACCAACCTTTTCAGCATGAGTGAGAAAATGGCTGTGGTATATACTATCTTCACCACAGCATTGTATTGGCAACAATTTTTCAAATTGTTTAGCTAACTTACTGATCTAGTAACAGTACAACCAATGGCTATATATGAGCCTGCCATTGTATGATCTAACATTAACTTTATATATACACACACATACATATACACACACATACTGCTAATGTTATGGGTATCTTTTCCCATTTCAAGACCAGAACACATTCATGTGTACCATACAATCTTTCTGCCACAGACATACTGTGCTACTTACTTCTCTTCATTTTTCTGCTTTTCACTTCTTGATATTGGTTGGTCCACTTTCAAATAAATAACCACTGACAAACTAAAAAGAGTCTTAAAAATATCAACAGATTACTTAAAAAGTACAATGATGTTCAAAGAGAATATGTAACAATTTCTTCTAAATTATTTATACAGAATTAATACATAAAGACAAATTACACTTCATAATGTTTCTGTTGACGTTAAAGTAAATGTTTCTAATCATATGTACAATATTGCTACTTACTTTAACACTGTTGACATAACCCACACATGTTTTTTTCCATAAAACACTATATTTATATGCTCATGAGAACCAGTAAATGTTTCTTACTGTCTCATGTGTGTATGCAGTGAAGAACTAAATGTTATAAAATTGTTCAGTTAAACAAATTCTATTTTTGTTCTAATGACTTGTCTTAAATATGTGTCAAATAGTGATATTCACAGGTATAATAATTTATTGTTAGTCTTGATTATCTTAATGTCTAACTGTGTAGTCTATTCCATTCATGTGATAATGTCAATGGGCACATTTTTATGTTTGCTTGCACGCATGTGCAAGAAACATAGTGCAGTAATACAAAATGCAGTGCCATACAGCTGAAAGGGAGAGCACCGCTTCAGTGAGCAGTGCTCCCCCTCCCCCCCACACACACACACAAGCACACATATTGCATGCTCATGCACTCCTCTCCCCCATGCACACACTGTATAGCTGACAGGGGTGCCCAATCTCCCATCAGCTTCATGCTGTCCCAGAAAAGCTTTCCTGTTGCCATGCTGGGAGCCCAACCCAGTGTGGCAAATATGGTTATTGCCAACGGGGGTGCCCAGTCCCCCATTGGCTCCAGACCCCCCAAACGACCTTCCAACTGTCACACTGAGAGCCCAATTCAGCTTTGTAAACATCCAGATGGGGGTGCCCAATCCCCCATCAGCTTCACACATTCCCAAAAAAGGTTTCCTGTTGCCACGCTGGGAGCCCACCCCAGCATGGAAAAATTGTATATGCCGACGGGGGTGTCCAATCCCCCATTGGCTGTAGCCCCCCAAACAGCCTTCCAGCTGCCATGCTGGGAGCCCACCCCAGTGTGGCAAATATCCCGCATTGTCTTCCAAAAATAATAAACAAACCTGTAAACAGAAAACTGTCCCTCACAGTCTCCCTGCCCACCCGTGACCACCCACTGCACACCCTGCCTCCCCACACACCCCTCACCCCATACTTATCTCCGGAGTCTGGTGCAATGATCTTCAGTGGATTGTGAACATGTCTGCACTCTTCAAAACTAATCACGAACTGAAGAAATGCCGGTAAGCTGTATAATGCAATAAATAGGTTTTTTTCAGCTTTGATGCATATCTCAGGAATTTTTTAGAATTTTGGCACCGAAGTTTCAACATGGGGTTTTTGGGACCCCTCCTCATGAATTCTTGAACTGTCATGGCGTTAATTGGGTATGAAGGGTGATTTCACAGTCACTGTGCGAAATCACCTTTCCAGACTGATTAAGGAAACGACAGTGCCAGTGTTCATAAGGTGGGCTCTCAAAAAGCGCATGTTGCAACTTTGGTGAAAAAATTCCTAAAAATGACTGTTTCATGAGAGTGCATTGCACAGTTCCTACGCACGCTCGTAAGTTCGCAAATTTTTAATATTTGCACTCCAGATTTTCAACATTGCCATTTTACCACACCTCCTTATGAGCAGTACAGTTATCATTTTTCATGTCACCCAAAATGTGTTTCCATGCATGTAGCGCACAATGGCACAGTCGGTGTGCTCAATCAGTGTTTGGGACAGATTAAGAAAATCACAGTGACACTGTTCATGAGCAAAGGTGCTAAAATGGCTATGTTGAAAAGTTGGTAAAAAAATTCCCCAAAATGACTGTTTTAGGAGCACACATTGCGCAGTTCCTGTGCCTGTTCGAAGGTTTGTGAATTTTTAATATTTGCATGCCAGATTTTCAACATTGCCATTTTACCATACTTCCTTACGAGCAGTACAGCTGCCATTTTTCACATCTCGCCCAAAATGTGTTTCCGCACATGTAGCACACAATGGTGCAGTCAGTGTGTGAAAGCAATGTTTGGGACAGATTAAGAAAATCACAGTGACACTGGTCATGAGCAGAGGTCTTAAAATGGCTATGTTGAAAATTTGGTGACAAAAGTCCATAAAATGATTGTGTTATGAGTGAGCATTGCACAGTTTCCACGCACCCTCATAAGTTCATGAATTTGTAATATTTTCAGTCCAGATTTTCACCAGTGGCATTTTTCCACAATTCTTTATGAGCAGTACAGCTGTCATTTTTCACAACATGGTCGAAATGTGTTTTCACACTTTCAGCACAGAAATGCATGGTTGCTGTGGGAAATCATTGTTCAGGACAGATAAAGAAAATCACAGTGACACTGTTCATGATCGGAGGTCCCAAAATGCCTGTGTTGACAATCTGCTGTAGAAAATCCCCAAACTAATTACATTACAGGTGTGCGTTGCACAGTTTCTACTCGCACTCAAGACTTCACCAGTTTTTTTAATATTTTCACTGCAGATTTTCAACATTGCCATTTTTCACACCTCCCCATGAACAGTTCAGCTGTCAGTTTTCACATTCTGTTTGGAATATGTTTTGCACCTGTGGTGACAAATGCCATAGTCACTGTGCAAAAGCAGCTTTTGGCTAACAAACTGATATTGCCACTGTTCATGAGGTGGGAGTCACAAAAAAAATGTTGAAAATTTGGAGTGAAAATACCAACGAATGCCTGAGGTGTTAGGGTTTCTGACCATAACGCCCCACCCTATAGAGAATGACAAGCATCAGGGCTGTGACATAGGATTGTTGCCTGAAATGCTCATACCATTCCCCCCACCCACACCCTGCAGCCACTGAGAGGCATCGAGGTGTGCCTTGGACTCTTTGGCCCCAAAGTTCACCCCATTCTCCTATGCCACACCCATCTCACAATATTTTCTGATGGAATGGGGTGTGCATAAGGGTCAAAGACCCCAAGGCACACCGTGACATTTGTCCATGTCTTCAGGGTAGGGTGTGGTGAAATGGCGTGGCTGTTATGCCTGATGACCCAAAGGCACACCCCAATACCTGTCATTATCTGCAGGGTGGTGATGGTGTTGGCTTCAGTTCAATTCTTCACTGACATTCCTATCATGCAGCTCTATAACTCCTACACTGCCAATGCCAATGCCTGCAAGCAAACATTCAGCACTGACAAATGCTTGTTAATACTACTTAGCAATGAATGTAAGTAAAATTACAAGTTGTTCAATGCATCTTCTGTTACATAAACTCGCATATGTTATTACTTACTCATTCTATATAAAACCTAAATTGAATATGTAATAAGCAGAAAAATATTACAGTGTAGATTTAGTTTGTAAAGTACCAAAAATTACAATTCACAAAAAAATTATTAAGAATATATATAAATAACTGTTTTTTTTGGCCCATCCCAGGAGCAACCAAACAATTCGGCCTAAAGATATTTAAATAGTAAAATAATAAAACTAGTTTTAATCTTATCCTATGTCTTTTGAGTATTATTTAAAAACAATTGGGGTGACAGAGGTATACTATTGATATCCATGTCTTTTATTGGGCTGTGACTGTGCACTAAGAACCCACTACCTGTTCAAGGTGGTGGCGCAGGCATTACCTGCCTGAGGTTGTGCAACCCTCCAATTTAATAACTACTCTGTAGTTGGTATATGTATGTATACCATTGAAGATCATGCCGTCACTTGAGCTGTAGCTCTGCACTCAGTATCCACTGCCTGGTCCAGGGGAGGGGCTGAGGTGGGGTGGTTGGTTGGCTGAGGCTGTGAAACTCCTCAGTGGTCTAACTTGTGTGCAGCTGGCATGAGGTAGGTATACCATTCATGTCCATGCCTTTAGTTGGTCTGTGAATTTGTACTCAAAATCCAGTTCCTAGTCTGCGAGGGTTGGGGCATTGACTGGCTGAGGCTGTGCAACTGCTCACTGTTCTAACTTCTGTACAGCTGGTATGAGGGAGGTATACCATTTATGTCCATCTCTTTATTTGGGCTGTGGGTCTGCACTCACCATGCAATTCCTGGTCTGTGGGTGGGAGGTGAGGTGGGGGCATTGCCTGGCTGAGTCCATGCAACTGATGAGTGTAGTAACTAGTCTGCAGATGGTATCACATAGGTATACCATTGATGTTCATAGACTGAGTTGGGCTGTGACTCTACACTCAGCATCCAGTACCTCTTTGGGGCAGCAGGATGGGGAGGGTATTGCCTGGCTCAGCCCTTGAAACTTTTCACTGTTATAAGTTGTATAGAGCTCATAAGAGGGAGGTATGCTGTTTATGTGCATGGCTTTATTTGGGCTGTGGCTCTTCACTCAGCATCCAATTCCTGGTCTGTGGGGTGGGGCATTGCCTGGATGAGGCTGTGCAACTCAAGACTATCATTACTAGTATGCAGTTGGCATCACAGAGGTATACCATTCATGTTAATGACCTTACTTGGACTGTACCTCTGCACTTAGCATCCAGTACCTCTTCAGGGGAGAGGAGAGATTTCATGGCTAAGGACGTGCAACTCCTCACTGTTCTAACTTGTGTGCAGCTGGTATGAAGAAGGTATACCATTTATGTCCATGTCTTTATTTGGGTTGTGGCTTTCTATGTAGCATCCAGTTCCTGGTCTGGGGGAGTGGGAGCATTACCTGACTCAGGCCATACAACTCATGAATATTATAAGTAGTATGCAGTTGGAATCACAGAGGTATACCATCCCATGTGTAATCATATTGACAAGGGACAGCAGAAATGAATGGGATGACATTTATGCCTCACAACCCCTATAACACACCCCGACATCTGTCAATCTTGGGATGATTGGTGGTTCCACATGGGGGAGGAGGGGCAACCCTAAAGATCTTTCATTTCCTGATTTTTTGGTTTTTAATCCAAAATAATGCATTAACACATTTTTTGTGTAGAATTTCCTTACTTTTTGAGAAAGAAAAGAGTACAACATAATTCACATCTACTGCATATGCCATCAACACCCTCCAAATTTGAAGTAAAAAGATCAAACCATTTCTAAGATATTTAAACTTAAACATTGTCAAAATTGGCCTTTGTATTCCGTTATAAAATCTGGCCATCTTGTCCCTACCTCACGATCAGAGATGGCGATCAAAGAATCTTGTGACCAAAGAATTTGCAGGCTCATGATCAAAGCATAAGAAATGATGTAACTCGAGTTTTAGGCAGAAGTACATGAAACCACTGCCATGCCTTGATAGAACGAAGCCCCCTGAACAAAACCGAGGTTCATTTGTGTTCGTAGCCCACACCTGGACTGAGAAATTTGAATTTTTCAAAGGACCATCTGGTCGTAACCTCGCGATCAAAGATGGCGGTCAAAGAATCTCATGATCAAAGAATGTGCATGCTCATGATCAAAGGATAAGAAATGGTGAAACTCAAGTTTTAGGCAGAAGTACATGAAACCACCACCATGCTGCAATAGAGCGAAGCCCCCTGAGCAAAAGCCACCCTCATTTGTGTTCCAAGGCCACTCCTGGCCTGAGTAGTTTGAATTTTTCAAGAGGTCATCTAGTCGCACCCTCATGTTCAAAGATCGCGGTCGAAGAATCTCGCAGTCAAAGAATTTGCAGGCTCGTGGTTAAAGAAATTGTAGGCTCATGGTCAAGGAATAAAAAATGGTGAAACTTGAGTTTTAGCTATAAATAAATGAATCCACTGCCATGCTTCAATAAAACAAAGCCCCCTGAGCAAAACCCACCCTCATTTGTGTTGATAACCCACCCCTGGACTGAGAAAAATATATTTTTACATCGGGCCATCTAGTTGCACCCTAGCAATCAAAGATCGTGATCAAAGAATCTCGAGGTCAAAGAATCTGCAGGCTTGTGATCAAAGATCATTAGCAAGCCACAATCAAATAATTTAAAAAGTTGTAACTCTATTTTTTGACCAGAGTAGAAGAAACCATGGCCATGGGTTGATAGAATCAAGCCCCCTGAATAAAACCCGTGCAAGTTTTACTTCAGGAGTGACCCATGAGCCGAGATATTTAATTTTTTCCAACCGCATTTTAAAAACAAGATGGCGGCAGTCATGATCAAAGAATTCTCTGGATCAAAGATTCTTTGACTGTGAGGTTGAAAATTCTTTGATCACGAGGCAGGACGAGATGGCCCAAACCACTTTCTTTGTTCGCAAAACAACCATATAAATTTCCCTTTGACATATAGTGGGAGTTTAAAACTGCAATAACTTTTGAACGGATTAATATTTTTTCACCAAAAAAAAGTGGCATGTTCAGCCAACAAAAGTCTTTCAGATTATGAGCCATCTCACAGAGTGGTACACCGCACAACGGCCATGCAGCACCACAGGCAAAATTCCCTAAACTGCCCACATAACTGGAGAAGAGTGCATTTTTCAGCATTTTGATGTGCAAACACCGTAAGTTTGACCAAAATGAAATCTGGCAGATCAAGAGATCTACCATGTCCCACCACACATACCAAATTCCATGCAGAACTGTTGAATGGGTCTAAAGTTATTAACGCACAAAATTTTGAGTTTAACATAGAAGTGGCTTCATAACCCTAACTATAGGGGTGTGACTGTGTCACTATTATATATATATATACATATATTTTTTTTCAAATTGCACAGAAGATATATAGAATAAAACACAAGGAAAAAATCAACAACTAAATCTAGCTAGGCTCAGTACAGTCTTAAAGGTCCCATCAATTTGCAGCTTCTTTTTGTGACACCACGGACCTCTGAAACTCTAGACTTCTGGGTTCACAGTCCTTTTATTCAAAAGATAACAATAAATCAGTGATGTCTGTTTCTGTAGCCTTTTGAACCTTTTGAGCCAGTGTTTCTGGAAAGCCTAAAAGTCCAGAAAATAAAGTAAACAGCAATTTTCCTTGGACTGTCTAAAAGTGAAAAAGTTCCAAAAAAGTCCAAGAGCAATTGATTCTTTCCAGGCTTGTCTCCAAAATTTCAGCTTTGTCTTTAGAAGAAAGAAAGAAAGCCACTGATAAAAACGCTGTTAAAGACACTGTTAAGAACGCTGATAGGGACGCTGTTAAAAAAATACGTCGGTGCTCAATGATGGTGCTAAATGCAAAGCAAATTATAAACCAATTACTGTCACATAATTTGTAACTAATTTAGCAGCTTGCTTCAGCTAGAATTATAATCCAAACTAGTTACTTGAAACTTAGAGAAAAAAAATACAAACAAAAAAAATGTAAAATGTAACAACGAAAAAGCTAAAAATCAACCCTTAAAAGCTGTCTAAAACTTTTTAGTCACTATTGGTCAAGTTAGAAGCACCTACTTGTGGTGTCAGAGTTAGTTCTTATTACTTCAATTCAGTCGACATTTAAATCCAGCTGTATGGCCAATGCAACTATTCCAAAGAGCACGAGAGGAATATGTCTCTCAAACTTTCATGCTCCTTCCTGCTCCTTAGAGCCCTTCATAACAAAAGCTCCAAGATATTTTTTCATTCCGTAGCAATGTAGCTGCCGATACAAAGTTCAAAAATGAAGCGCACCTCTACCTGTCAGGTGTGTCAGGTAGATCTGCCAGAGGATGCCAACACATGCCCTTATGGCCAGATTCAACCTGATCACACGGCTTGAGGCACACAAAATTTCAAACTCTGGATTAACTCTTAGAATACTACAGTATTTATATGTATATTTATTTATATGGGTTTTGTTTTTTTAAAAAATTCAAACGTTTTTAAAACACCATCCATATAATCCAGTGGTCTCAAGTAATCAGAGCTCATAAACTGCTCCTCAGACAAAGGTGTAGAATAAGTCAATCACTTTAAAGCAGACACCAGGTGCTTTATAAAATTCAATGTTAGTTGACAATATTTGAGAGATATCTAAAATCTTAATATCTAGAATATAGAGTCTGACCAAGTTTGAAGTCTAGTGTCTAAGTACAGAAATATCTCAGAAAGGAAAAGATTTCTATGCAGAAGTTCATCCCACGGCTGAAAAAACGTCTTCAGCTATCACTGTCTCTGTTTTCTCTATCTTTTGAAAGAGACAAGAGACAAAAGAATAGGGCAAAAAAAAAAAAAAACTCCTCTAATCAGAATCCAACTCTGACTCAGCCAGAAACACAAAGTCATAGATCCAAGTTCAGCCCGATCTCTAGAGGCACCACTTTTCTGCTTCTGCTTCTGTTCCAGTGGAATGCTTCTCCCATTGTTTGACTCACCCATACAGCCTCCTTCTCTTTTTTGATCCAGCAGTCCCCCACAGTCAGGGAATTTTACCTCCTGCAAAAGAAATGGCAAAAAACTGGGATCAGACCATGGGTAGACAACAAGCACAAGAAAGTCCGGTAAGGCTGAGTTTTTTTAAGGCAACAGTGGCATACCTGTGCAAAATTAATACAAGCTTAAACACAAGCCCTGCTCCTACCACTTCTCCTCAGCGAGCATAGCGCGCAACCCATTAAACAGTCACAATAGAATAGCCCCCTTTAAATGTGGCACTAGCTAAGGGTGGGGAGAGGGGGCTTTATAATCCCAGTAGAGTAGGAAAGTGCTAACAGCACCTCCTTCCTCTTGCTGTTCTCTGCCAAAAGCTATCTCCTGCTGCCTAAGTCACTCACCCTAATTTGCAGTTCCCCTCTTCACTTAGCTCACTGCACATATAACAATTCCCTTCATGAAACTCAGACAACCACACTAACTCATTTGTTTATTTTTACCCTAAATTGAAGGTCCTAGTAGTAGAGTTCTAGTTCTTAAGTCCCAGTAGAGTAGTTAAGTTCTAACAGCACCTCCTTCCTCTTGCTGTTCTTCCATCACACAATCACAGCTTAACTGAAAGCAAATAATGTGCTTGTGCATTTAACATTTCATAGTTATTGGTTTTGAATAACTGAACAAGCATTTGATCAGGAGACAGACAGAGTTGAGAAATTATTGGGCCCAACCAAAATCAACCTCTTTTTTCATATAATGAACGGATAATAAAACCACATGTTTTAGATCATCGTGCATCTTCATGTTGCACTTACAATATTCAGTATCAGGGTGTTTTTGAATAAAATTTATATAGTTTGCTTCATATTGTTCTAGTCTGAATCTTGTAATAACTCTGCATTTTTTTGACTCATTGAGAATTTTGAGATGTTTCCAGTTTATGCTCTGTTTTCAGTACTTTATACCATTTATACAATTTCCTGGTTTGTATAATCTCTAAATCCTTATCAATAGATATGTCCCTTGTTCTATTTTTTTTATTATATAACTATGTCTTTGAGTGGTCTGTAGTATATTTGATGAAGGAGATGACCCAGACCCATAGGGTAGAAAGTATTTGTTATGATTTACATCATGGGAGAAATAAATCCCTGAGCGTTATATCTTATTTCCTCTTC
The DNA here is from genome assembly GCA_016271365.2 of Neoceratodus forsteri. Lineage (NCBI taxonomy): Eukaryota > Metazoa > Chordata > Ceratodontiformes > Ceratodontidae > Neoceratodus > Neoceratodus forsteri. The sequence goes on from CM057455.1 coordinate 47,770,508, forward strand.
AAGGCACAGTCTTGGAAGCCTATGCTCTGGGAAATGGTAAAATTTTATGAGAAATGTTAGTTTCCTCTCAAGGAATATAGCAGATAGAGGTAATTGACCTAATTCCATTCTCAGAATTTCTAAACAGACTGGCTGGGGAACTCGAAGAATATAATGCAACAGCTTATTTAGTTGTATTTATAAATCTTTAAGCTGGGTTGGAGACCAAATTTCAGATGCCTACATTAAACTTGCTCTAATTTCAGTATTAAGACGTTAAGAGAAGCATGTATGGAGCCAATCCCTATTCATGCAGAGAATCTCTTAAAGGCATTAAAAGCAATATTATCTCTGAGTTTCATTAACTGTATGGCTAGAATTCACAAAGGAGATATGATCAGCGCATCTCGACTGGCCCGGTGCAGTGGAGATGCACTGAGCGCATACTGTGGTATTCACAGAAGACACTCAGGGGAATGCCCCTGGTGCATCCCGACTGTGAATACCACAGTTACGCCCAGCACAGGCTGCATCAGTCCAACCCCTACATCAGGCTGAGAACCCAATGGGGCAGTGCATCTCAGGATATGCTGCATCCAAAACCACCATTCACAGTCATAGACATGCAAATGGGGCCATTAGGCATGCAAGGGGCAATGGGGCCATTTGCATGTCATTATGGCCTTATTTGCATGTGCCTTGCAGGGATGCACCTGGCCAAATGTGCCAGGCACCCTGCAGGGCTGTCAGAACAGCCGCAGCACCACAGTCTGCCCTGGTGGTATAGTGGTCCCCCTCCCCGCCCATACCAGTGCTGGCCCCATGGAATGGTGAATGACAGGCCATGGTGCTCCAGTAGTCCACCCATCCACCCACGCAGGCACCTCCCTGCCTGAAACCCAGCACAAACCCTGTAGCAGCAGGCAGCACAGCCCGCCCACACACCACCATGGCTGCCTGCTGACTATACTGCCTATGACTGACAGCCTACTGTACTGCATGCATCCCCTTGGAAGTCCATGTTGACCAATGGTCATGTGGTGCATACTGTAGGCTGCCATTCACAACCTTGCATTGACACAGTTGTGAATGACTGCCTACAGTACACACTGCATGGCCATTGGTCAGCATGGATGACCAATGGGATGTATGCAGTACAGTAGTCTGTCAGTCATTGACAGCATAGTTGGTGGGCAGCCATGGTGGTGTTCTGACTGTTGCTATGGGACTTGTGTTGGGTTTCATGCGGGGGGGTGCTTGAGTGGGTGGGGGGACCACTGGACCACCAGGGCTCATCATTTGCCATTCCACAGGGCCAGTGCTGGTTTGGGTGGGGAGGGGAAACCACTATACCATGAGGGATACATTTCTTACACTATTTAGGGCCAGTACAGCTAAGGGCGGGGGGAACCACTGTACTATTTTAAATACAACGTGGCATGCATCAGGCATTTCAAGGTCACATTTGGTTAAATCATTTAACATTTTTAACCACTGCTTTTCATATTAACCCCCTTCTTTTACCTATATAGCCCACTTTATACTGGGTAGAGTTTTTTTAATTGAGACAGTGAGAACAAGTCACGGCAATGAACTGGACATGTTATATTCTCCTTTGTGCACAGCATTCATAGGAAGATCAACCTGATTGCCTGGAGTGTCATACAAGAACTTTACCATGGATTTTACAGTTCTTTCAGAGCAACGTGGCAAGTCTGGCATTTCTAACATAGACACTTGCACTTCTTCAGCATTCAGAGAGATCAGTCCCGGTTTATTGACCACCAACGAAACAGCTTCTGTAGGTGTGGGTACCACTGCATTCTCTTAATTGTCACTATCACTTGCAGGCTGTTCAGGCTCATCCTCAGAATTAAGAGGTGTATTGACAAATTCTGAATCATCCAATACACATCATCCATCCTCACAGTCAACAAGACTTTCATTTGATTTAAACAGATTACTCATTCCATCTAGTCCAACTTCATCACTTGGCTGACTTAACACAATACTTTGTTCATTTAGTTCAACATTTGACTCACTTAGTTCAACATTTAGTTCAATAATCTCTGAGCTTATACTGAGCACATCACTATTTGGCAGTTCAGAACTAAGACAGAGTACAGGGTTTTAAATAATTGATTAGCAGTTTTTTTCTTGGGACAATGCTAACTGTACAGAAAATATTTATATAGGTTTTCTAGAAGTGTTATGTTTGCTAAACACAGTGAGGCAAGTGCTATGCATTTTTACAATGTTTTAGCACTTTTATGAGCAAAATGCTAATCAATTTTTAGAGTTAAATAAAACCCGGGATTACAACCATTACAAGGCACTTGGTTTTCAGGGGTTTCGCAACAACAAAACTTAGGAAACCCCTTGTACAATCAAGCATGTTTAGGAGTGGGATAGTAAACAGCACAGATCTCTCCATCATCACTTTCAGAATCAGTATCATTAGAATTATCTTCAGTATTCATAGAAACAGTAGGCTGGGTAGCAGTAGATTGTTGATATTGTTACTTATTTTGTGTAACAGACCTGGTCACAGGGCATCAAGGAGTTGCAGTGTCTTGAATTTCATTTACCATTATCTGACCAACTGGTAACAAGTGGTTTCTGTGAATAGTCTTTACAGCATGAGTGTCTACTGCTAGTCATACTTTATACACTGGTAGTCCATCAAGCTTGGCTATTACAACATAAGGTATATGTGGCAGGGAAGATTAGAGAGAAAAAGATAGCATTTAGGAAGTATAAGGAAACACAGAAGGAGCAGGGCAGAGAACGGTACCAATTAAAGCAGAAGGAAGCGGGGAAGGCTGTCAGAATAGCAAAGGCACAAACCCAGGAAAAGATAGCAATCTCAGTTAAGAAAGGAGATAAAACCTTTTATCGGTACATTAGGGAATGAAGAAAGACTAAGGGAGGAATACTGAGGCTGAATAAAGAAGAGGGTGGGTGGGCAGAGAGGGGCAGTGAAAAAGCAGGAATACTGAATGAATATTTCTGCTCAGTATTCACAAAGGAAGAGGAATCTAGTCAATAGAAGCACTCTGGATAGCGGGGTTGATATCCGGCCTTTCACAGAAGAAAGGGTTCTGAAAGAACTCTTAAAACTGAATATGGACAAAGCAATGAGGCCTGATGGGATTCACCACAGAATTCTAAAAGAACTAAGGTGAGGACTAATAACACCACTGACTACCCATTTTAACAAATCATGGGAAGATGATGTGGTACCTGAGGACTGGAGGAGGGTGGATGTGATTCCCCTTCACCAAAGTGGGAGCAAGACAGAGGCAGGAAACTACAGACCTGTCAATTTGACCTCAGTGGTAGGGAAATTGATGGAATCATTTCTGAAGGAAAGAATTGTTGACTGCTTAGAGGCCAGTAGGGCACAGGACCCAAGGCAGCATGGTTTCACAGTGGGACGGTCATGTCAGACAAATCTAATAGATTTTTTTGACTGGGTGACCAAAGTAGTAGACCAGGGAGGGGCTGCAGACATGGCCTACCTAGACTTTAGCAAGGCCCTTAACACAGTCCCATACAAAAGATTAATAAACAAATTAGCAAGCCTGGGAGTGGGTCCCAGGGTAGTAGCCTTGATGAAACATTGACTTGATAACAGGACACAGAGGGTAATAGTAAACAGAGACCACAGTGAAGAAAGGGAGTTTACTAGTGGTGTACCGCAGGGTTCAGTACTGGGTCTGGTCCTTTTTAATGTCTTTATAAGGGACATTGCAGAGGACCTGGGAGGAAAAGTATGCCTCTTTGCAGATGAAACAAAGATCTGCAACAGGGTTGATACACAAGGTGGGATGGAAAGGATGAAAAGGGATCTGGAAAGGTTGAAAGAATAGTTAAATATATGACAGCTTAGATTCAATGCAAAGAAGTGCAAAGTAATGCATCTGGAAAATAAAAAACCCAGTGGAAGAGAACACAATGGGGGGTGAGATACTGACAACAGAAAAATGGAAAGAGACCTGGGGTAGTTATATCAGGTGACCTAAAGGTGGGCAAGCAATGTGAAAAGACTGTAAGGAGGGCTGGGGGATACTGGAATGCGATAGGAAGAGGCATCACCAGTGGAAAACAGAAAGTTGTTATCCCTCTGTACAGACAGTTGGTGATACCACATTGTCATAGGGTGTGGGTATAATGATGGACACTGAGACAGAAGTAAGGTGGCAAGGCTCAATGCTGTCAAGCCAAAAGATTTATTAGGTAGGGACAAAATAACTCAAAAAGTGAACTTACAATGACAAAATAAATGCAAAATATACAAAACAAACAATATTCTAATTCTCCAAGGACTATAATAGCAAACAGCCATCCTGGAATCAAAGAGTCTTGGTCTGAAAAGGTGCAGACTTTACTTTGGACCAGTACTTAACCGATCCCCAAACAAATTTGCTGGTATTACAGGATGAATCTCCTTTTATTCTAGGAACTCATCAGCTGATCACATCAGACTCCACCCCATTTTACTTAAACCTCAAACATTTCTTAAATAGGCCTTTTCACAATATTAGAATATTAGAACATGTTATACATCATTATTATATATTCAACAAATCATTGCCATCAGAAAGAAATAGGTTTAAGTTGAGATAACAACATTTTGCCCGAATTAGCCCCTTCCTCAACCTCTCCACAGCATAAAGATGGAGTGGAGAGGGTCGTCTGGCTCATAGAGGAACACAGCAGGAACATGTACATGACTCTGGAAGAGAAAACCTCTGCCAACAAGCCTGCATTCCCCTTATTTTGGTAAGAATTGCTTATGAATAAAACAGGAGCCAGGACACTAAACTGTAAATAAGACATGATGTTATTGTAATGTTTCTGTAAATGTCTAAAATGTCTAAAATTCTAGACATTCAAATTTGGAAGATCCATTTTGGGCTTTTGAGGGACATTGGGCAGCTCAAACAAATGTAGCTAGTGTCAAAAATCATCTATTTCATTTACTGTTCTGACACTGCTCATATTTAATGCACAACCAAAATGCTCTTTACTTATGTTTTTATTTATACTGTGTAGAGGGAGTTGCTATGGGAAAACAAACTTCCTAACAAAACCCTTTTGGATTGGGCAACCAGAAAAGCTTGCCCAGTTTAAAGGAACCCAGTACATAGAAACATACACCTGTTTTTAAACATTTTGCTTTTATCCTGTGCTTGGAGGTTTCTTTGACTGTATGCTAGTGTGAGGGGACATTTGGCAGCACGAACTGCCACTTCAGAGGAGCTTGCTGCATGGAAGGCTTTTTGAGCTTGAAACACTCTTAACAGCCTGCCTACTACTCCATGAGTGTGCTATGGCTGGTTCCCCTTTTTTGGGTGCAATACATAGCAGGCTGGACAGTAATATAAATAAAACATCAGATACTTTTTATTGCTATTTTCTGAAATGCATAGGTGTTAAGGCTGTTGCACCTCTGTTTTAAAGTATTTTGGATTTCTAAAGAGGGGCTCAAGCACCACGGTTCCATATCTACTAGTAAACAGAACAGAAATAGAGATGTATAGGATGTCTCATTTCAGGTGGCCTGCCTGAAATAAGGGGAAAAAAGAAAAGCAGAAAGACAAAAGAAGGATAGCACATACATACAGGTGCTACTGCAGTAGGTTTTACACACACACACACACACACAGCAGATTTCTGGAGGGGCACTAGTGCTCTTCCACACTCCTCCCCACTTAAGAGGAAGCTATACCCTCATACTACCCTGGATGTCACATTACCCCACCTTACAAAAATTATCAACCTTTCACTATGCCTTGGTCAATTCCTCTCAACCTGGAAGAGAGCCATAATCACTCCCATTCTGAGGAATGGTGACCCCACTAGCACCAGCAACTATAGACCTATCTCAATACTTCCACCTCTCTCCAAAGCACTTGAAAAAGTAGTCTCAGACCAGATAACAGAGCATCTAACTAAACACAACCTCCTCAGCCAGGAACAGCATGGCTTCCGTACTGGCCATAGTACCATCATTGCACTCACTGAGCTCACCTCGTTCATCCACGAGGCCCTTGACCAAGGCTCAATCACAGGAGCGATCTATGTGGATATGACCAAGGCATTTGACATGGTCAATCATGAGCTACTGCTCTCTGTTCTTCCACAACTAAATGTGGTCCCAGAGGCAACTGCCTGGTTCAAGGACTACCTCTTAGGGAGGTCACAGCAAGTCAAGATAAACACCACCTTCTCCACCTCCAAAACAGTTTGCTCTGGGGTCCCACGAGTCTACTACTTGGCCCTCTGCTTTCACCTTTTTAAACTCTCTCCTAAGGCATGCAGTGGTCATCTACTACTCTATTTATGACGCTGTACTGTATTGGGTTGAAACACCTCAACCGAAAACCTCCAACTGTCCTTCAGGGTTTTTTCTGGGAGCTAGAAAACTGGTTCACTGAACACCGCCTGATCATTAACTATAAAAAAATGAAGTCCATGATCTTTGCGCCTTGCCAAAGCCCACATAGTCAGTCAGCACTCCTAATTAACAACTCACTAGGCACCCCACTGGAACATGCTACAAACTTTAAATACCTGGGTATCACATTAGACACCTCCCTCTCCTACCATAGTCACAACCAACTTCTGTCTTCCACTGTCAATGCTAGAGTGAGCATCCTCTACAGACTCAAGCACTGCCTACCCGCACAGGCCATGCAACTTGCAGTCACCTCCTCCATCCTCTCCCTAGTTGACTATGGGATAGTTATATATGGCTCAGCTGAACCTACTACGCTAAGCAGTATAAACACTGCCTTGAATAAAGCCTGCAGCCTAGTTACAGGCAGCGACAGACTAACCCACACCTGCGATCTTTATACTTTGGCTGGTTGGCTAAACTTCCAACAAAGACTAAAGTACCACACCTGCATCCTCGCAAAAAAGATACACCTTCAGCTAGCCCCGATTGGCCTTCTCTCCATTATCAGTGCAGCCCCCATCAGGCGCAATACAAGACTCACAGCAAACCATCATTTCTGGTCCCCCTTTGTAGAACCTCCCTAGAGCAAAGATCATTCTGCTTCCGTGCCCCTCTCTGGCTCAACACATTACCACCCCCATGCTCCCAGACCCATAGCATCTCACTATTCAAAACAGACCTTAAAGCTCAACTACTGGAGAGTGCTAAATGTGACTGTGGCTAATGCTGCCCACCCTATTTGCTCCCAAATCCTCCTCATTTCCTGGCACAGGGTCTCTCTAGACCCTATGAAATGGTATCCTACAAGTCTCTGTCTAGGGATTCCAAGAATGCTACCTAATTACCTCACCTGCTAAATAAGTTCTAGCCTGGACTGCTCTGTCAGTACTGATACTGTAAATACTGCCTGTTTATGTTCATCTTTGACTGTATTTGTTTATCCTCCACCCCCTGTGACCGACGTGGAGCTTTTGAAAAAGAGTCTGTGACTCAAATGATTGTAATTCCGATTGTATTCAATAAAACAAAATAAAATAAAATCAAAAATAAAAGGAATGGTAAATAGACATCCCATAGTTTTCCCTCATCCTCCACATATTTCTTGAACATCTTCTTTAGGGTCTAGTTGAATCGTTCAACCAGTCCATCTGTCTGTGGATGGTAGGGTGTGGTGTGTTTAGCCTGCACTCCTAATGTTGCATACTACCGGGCCAACAACCTAGAACAGAAATTGCTTCCTCTGCCTGTCAGTATCTCCTTTGGTATCCCAACCCGACTGAATAACTTCACCAGTTCATCTGCGGCTCTCTCTGCTGTCACAGTTCAGAGTGGGATAGCTTCAGGATATTTTGCACAATAATTGCAAACAACCAATATAAATCTGTGTCCCTTCAAGCTTTTTGGTAAGGGTCCTACTACATCCATAGTGATGCGGCTAAAAAGGGTTGTAATAAGGGGTAACAGTTGGAGGGGGACCGTATCTTTTTGTGTAACAGGAGCTATTTTCTGACAATCTGGACGACTTTGACAGTAATTGGCTACTTGGGTGTGTATACCTGCCTAATAAAATCATAACAGGAGCCTCTATAAGGTACGGTCTCGACCCAAATGACCCGCTAATGGGATTTTGTGTGCCAGATGTAATAGTTTTTCTCTACTTAGTAGGCACTAATAATTGGTCTATTTATTCACCTGTAGTGTAGTGTGTACATCTCCTATATAGCAAGTCATCTTTCATGATATAAGATGGTTCATTCCCCTTTCAAGGTACCCCTACCATCTGCATAAATGGCTTTAAAGAACTATCTTTCTGCTGTTCTGAACAAAAACGGTCAGTTGTATTAATAGACAACAATTGAGCATCATTTGTCACATTTGCAGTCTTAGTATATTTCTGAGTCCATTGATGTTTTTTCTCTTCTTCTTTTGTTGAGATGTAGGTGTTTAGCCAAGCTCCCCATACACCTCCTCATCAAACGGAAACAATTGTGCCCATTGTTGTTCTTGTTTGGTTTGAGCATGGGTTGTTAGGGCACAAACACCTTCTTCAGGATGAATAAACATGAAAACTCAGGCTAGTCATGCCCAATAATGACAGGGACAGGTAGATGGGGAACCAACCCAAGAGTTAAATTATGTGTTTTTCCTTGAACCTGCAAATCAAGGTCAGTCACAGGATAATGATGCATGTCCCCATGGATGCATATTACTGCTGTACTGGACCCTTGTTTACCATCTTGTGGAACCAGATTAGATCTTACCAGGGTTTGCTTGCTTCCTGAGTCTATTAGCCTAGTAACCTCCAATTACCAATCTTTACTGGTGTGACAAATTGTCCCCAATTTGTCAGGGCTAACTGAGCGGCTGTAGCTTTTCTTCGAGGGCAATATCTAGCAATTTGCCTCTTCCCCTGGCACTCCCTACAAATTGTGTTGGGGTTATATGGTTTGTTAGTTGGAACAGTCTTAGAACTCCCATCAGCAACAGGTGAAGAAGTGGTAGAAGAAGAAGCATGCTTATCATGGGTGGGGTTGCACTGGGTCCAGGATGTCCTTGTTGATGGTTAGGATGAGCCACTGGATAGTCCTCAGCCAGCTTAATGGCTTTCTCAGTAATGTCTGGCTGGTGCTCCCTCACCCACACCTGTACATCCGAAGGTAAGATATGAACAAACTGTTCCAGGATTACCATCTCCAGGATCTGGTCTACAGTCTTCATCCCTGGTTTTAGCCATTTATGCCATAAGTCTTTTAATTTTGTATATGCCTCTTTGGGGAGAGTCCATGTTATGAAATTTAAAAGTCCGGAAGCGCTGTCTATAAATTTCAGGGCTGATATCATATCTTTGTAAGATGGCTTGTTTAACAGCATCATAGTTCTCAGCCTGGGTACTGTCCATGTGGCTATATGCCAGTGGTGCTTTCCCGGATAGGTAAGACACTAAGCGGATGACCCATTGGGTTCGGGGCCACCCATAAGCCTGGGCTATTTGCTCAAATGTTGTTGTGAACGCTGCAATGTCATCGGTCACACACAATTTGGTCAATTTAATGTCTTTGGGAGCTTCTGCTGGTGGTGGATTATGTGCCCCCATGTCTCGGATGACTTGCAAGATATCATTCCACTGGGCCTCAGCCCTCTGAAGGTCAATCTCCCTTTGTTTGTCCATAGTTATTTGCTTAATGCACATCCAGCATAATAAGCAGTGAATGTCCTCTGGGGGCTCCTCAATGGTCTGTTTTTAGGAAATTGCATCCTTGCCCTCTTCCTCCTCCAGCCCTCCCTCTTCTTCTTCTTTGGCTGTTTTCCATTGGACATCTGGCTCCAAACCAGGCAAAAAGGTCTCTTCATATTTGGCAGCCATAGTTAGTGTGAGGACTTCACTGAGCTTACTGAGGGTCTTCTTCATTGTCTCCACCTGCATCCAGTGTCCACCATCTGGAAGGCACCAGTACCACCATAACATCCCACTTCTAATACCAATGTCATAGGGTGTGAGTGTAATGATGGACACCGAGACAGACATCTGGAGTACTGTGTGCAGTTCTGGAGACCCCATCTCCACAAAGACATAGACAGGGTGGAGGCTGTCCAGAGGAGGGCAACCAAAATGGTACAGGGTCTGCACCAGAAGATGTATGAAGAAAGACTAAAGGAGCTTAATATGTATACCCTCGAGGAAAGGAGGGAGAGGGGGATATGATAGAAATTTTCAAGTATCGCAAGGGAATCAACAAAGTCCAAGAGGATAGCATCTTTCAGAAAAAGAGGTATGCAAGAACAAGGGGGCACAATTTGAAGATAGAGGGGTGACAGCTCAGAGGTAATGTGAGGAAATATTTTTTCACAGACAGAGTAGTAGATGCATGGAACAGCCTTCCTGAGGAGGTTGTGGAGTGAAAAACAGTGAGGGAATTCAAGAATGCATGGGACAGACATAAGGCAATTCTTGTGAGGGGGGGTACCAGGAAGTAAGCTGTTGGTTAACTAGAATCTAAAGCTTATCCATTATTTATTTATTTATTTATTTAATGTTGTTGACCTGGTAGGCCCCCAGGACTAGAAGTCCCTTTTTCAGGGGCGACCAATGGGGGGGAAGGGATACAGATGGTAAGCAACTGAAATTGAACCAGATTAAGCTGTTGGTGGTATTTTTAGTGAATTGGGGAAATTTGACCAGGACACTGGGGAAATCCCCTACTCTTTTTGATAAGTGCCATAGGATCTTTAACATCCACCTGAACTACCACCAATCCAGGCAGATGGGACCTCGGTTTAATGTCTTATCCAAAAGATGGCACTTTAGACGTGCAGTACCCCCTTCATGCTGCACTACAGTGTCAGTATTGGGATATTAACCCAAGTGCCAGATGTGGGAACTGAACCCACAGCCCTCTGATCTCCTGGCCTGAGAGGCGAGTGTGCAACCTACTGAGCCACTAACATTATAGGTAGGGAAATGGGCAGACTAGGCCAAGCGGTCCTTATCTGCCATCAAATTCTATGTTTCTATGACACCATCGATCAGCTATTCTATGCATGCATTGAAAACCAAAGTTATGCAGCAGCACATGATCTCCTGGCTCTAGCTCTTGGACTTTCACGCGCTTAATGTGACAGACTTGACTTGATTTCTTTCTGGCAGCCATAGTTGTAGCTAACTGATTAGCTCGATTTAACTGCTTATTTAACTTTTGTACATACTGCAGGTAGTTTTCAGGTTTGGTACCATTAGGCAAAAACTGAAACATACATTAACAGGCATGTGGGTTTCTCACCCAAATATTAAACTATAGGGGGAAAATCCAGTGGTGTCATTTTTTGTACAATTATAAGCATGAACCAAGGTGCTGACTTGTTGGCTCCATTTACTCGTGTCTTAAATGGGCCCAGCCCATCCAGAAAAGTACGATTAAATCTCTCTGGTTGGGGATCACCTTATGGATGATGCGAGTAGTTCTGGATTTTCTGATACCCCAAAGAGATACATTTCTTTGATTAGCCTGTTTTTGAAATCACAGTCTTTGTAAGAGTAAATTTGTTCTGCTGCACCATAATGCTAAAATAACTTTAACACCAACACTTTAGCAGCAGTGGTTTTCTGGTCCTTTTGTGGGGTAAATTTGAACATATCTGGGGTAGGTCTGAGTGTATCTGGTAAATCAATCAGTAACCACTAAGACGTTTGAGATATTCTTAGAATCTGGTTCAAGGCGCAGGAAATCTATGCAAACAAGTTCCATTGGAGCACTTGTGACAATATTAACAAGCATTTTTCAATGCTGAATGTTGTCTTGCTGCCACTGGCAGTGCAGGAGTTAGAGAGATGCAACATAGGAGTGGCAGTCAAGTACTAAACTGATGTCAACCCACCCCCACCCTGCAGAGAGTGAGAGGCATTAGGGTGTCCCTGTGTGTGTTTGTTAGTGCAGTGTGGGAAAACATGCTGGGCAGGATGTGAAAAATGACAGCTGCACAGTTCATAAGGAGGTGTAATTAAATGCCAGTGCTGAAAATGTGGCATACAAATATACAGAATTTGCGGTGTTGCAAGGGTGCGTTGGAAATATGCAAGGCATGCTTGCAACACTGCCAGTTTGTGGACGTTCGGCACCAAATTTTAAACATAGACATTTTAGCACCTCTGCTCATGTACAGTGTCACTGTCATTTCCTCAAAGTGTCCCAAGAAGTGATTTTGCACAGTGACCATGCTATTCTGCGCCGGAAGTGCAGAAACACATTTTGGGCAGGATATGTGAAGTAACAGCTGTACTGTTCATCAAGAGGTGTGTAAAAATGGCAATGGTTAAAATCCAGAGTGAAAATATCACAAATGCAAGATGGTACGAGCATGCATGCAATCTGCCAACGCACGCTCGTAACACAGTCATTTTATGGAGTATCAGCTCCAAATTTTCAACATAGGCATTCTAGGAGCTCTGCTCATGAACTGTGTCACTGTCATTTTCATAATCTGGCCCAAACACTGATTTCCCACAGCCACTGCGCAATTGTGCGCCGGAAGTGCGGAAACACATTTCAGGCAGGATGTGGAAAATGACAGCTGTACTGTTCACAAGGAGGTGCACAAAATGCCAGTGCTGAAATATGGCATTAAAATATTGCGAATGCACAGAGATTATGAGCCTCGTGTAACTTCAAGCCTGCATGCCCGTAAACAGGCATTTGTTGGATTTTTTCCACCAAATTTGGAACATAGGCTTTTTTGAGGCCACCTCATGAATGCTAGCACTGTCATTTCATTAATGGGTCCCGAAAGGTGATTTCGCGCAGTGACTGCAAAATCACCTTCTGAGGCTGATTAACGCCATGACAGTGACAGAATTCATGAGGAGGGGCCCCCAAAACCCCATGCTGAAAATTTGGTGCCAAAATTCCAAGAAATGCCTGAGATATGCAGCAAAGTTGAAAAAACCCTATTCATTGCATTATACAGCTTACCAGCATTTCCTCAGTTCGCGGTTGGCTTTGAAGAGTGCAGACGTGTTCCCGGTCCACTGAAGATCATCGCGCCAGAGTCCAGAGGTAAGTATGGGGTGGGGGGTGAGAGGAGGCAGGTGCGCAGTGGATGGGTGCGGGTGGGGGAGGGGGCATCTAGACTCTGAGGGACGGTTTTCATTTTCCAGGTGAAAAGAAGGAAAACCGTCGGGACAGTTTTCGCATTGCAGGGCATTTGATACGCTGGGGTGGGCTCCTCAGCATGCCACCTAAGTGGGTTTGTGTGGGGGTGTCACTAGCCAGCGGGGATTGGGCACCCTCATCGGCACACAACACGGAGTAATGCGGTGGGGATTGGGCACCACCGCCAGCAAACAAAGAAAGGGGAGCAGCTGAGCGAGGATTGGGCATCCCCTCAGCATTCAACAGTTGGGGTGATGCCAGCGGGGTGGGCTCCCTCGTCGGCAGGCAAAGCGGGGGCACAAGCTGAGAGGGATTGGGCACCCCTGGCATTCCACATTTGTGGGGGATGCCAATGGGGAGGGCTCCCCATCGGGCACACAAACACGGGTGGGGGTTGCCGACAGGGGGATTGGGCACCCCTGATGTCGGGAAAGGTGAGGCGGCTGCCCGCTCGCTGACCATGGCCATAATGGCGGTGATGACGTCAAGCAAAGGACCGTTGCGTATGACGAGCTTTGCTCGGATTGCAGCGGACCTTTGCTTTGATGTGCTTGCCCCATTATGTATGCATGGTGTGGCAGTGGCATGCAGGCTGATTGGGGAATGAGGGATGCACCTACTGATGCATGCACTGCATTCGCCAAACAGCAGCCGCGCCCCCAAGACCCGCACTGTCACAAGATGTTGCTTGCACATGCACGCAAGCCAACATAAGGGGCTGCTCTTTGTGGTGTTGCCTTTCTCTGTATGCACCAACTGCAAGTCTAACAGTATTGTTTAACATCTTTTGCCATCCTCGGCCAATAAAAGCATGATAGGGCCAAGGCTACAGCTCTCTATTCCCCATACTGTATGTCCCATATCATTAAGTATAGCTTATGTACAATGTTTTTACACTTCGCTGACACTACTAGTTGTCACTTGACAGGCCCTCCAAGGCTATCAGTTATTTCTCGGTACAGCAAATGTTCATTCATACAGACATAGAAGCATAGAAATTATCAGCAGATAAGGACCACCAGGCCCATCTAGTCTGCCCTAACCCTACATTAATTTGTGGTCTTTGACTCTGACTCTTCAGTGGCTACTCCCTCCTTCTTTTCACCTCTAATGTTCTCCATATGCCTGTCCCAAACATGATTAAAACCCTCTAATGTGCTTGCTCCCACAGCCTTATGTGGCAATCTGTTCCATGGGTCCACCACCCTCTCTGTGCAGAAAAACCTCCTCTCATTTCCCCTTAACCTGCTTCCTTTCAGTTTCATGTTATGCCCCCTTGTCCATTTAGAGCTCTTGTATTGGAAGATGTCTTCCCCCTGCACCTTGTTTATACCCTTAAGGTACTTGAACATTTTTATCATGTCCCCCCCGATCCCTCCTCTCCTCCAGGGAGTACATACTGAGCTCCCTGAGTCTCTCCTCATATGTTTCACATTGCAATCCCTGCACCATCTTAGTTACCATCCTCTGGACTGCCTCCAGTTTGCCAGTGTCCTTATGAAGGTGTGGCCTCCAGAACTATACACAGTACTCTAGGTGAGGCCTGACCAGCATTCTCTACAAATGCATCACCACCTCCCTCCTTCTACTAGTGATACCGCTGCCTGTACACCATAGCATGCCACTGGCCCACCCTGTGACCTTTGTACTCTGCTTTGACATCTTTAGCTCATCAGAAATGATGACTCCTAGGTCTCTCTCCTCTTTGTTGATCATCAGCAATCCCCTCTCAATTGCATAGCTTACCTCTGGGTTTCCTCCTCCCAGGTGAGTTATTTTGCACTTCTTGGAACTGAACCTCAGCAGCCTCACCTAGTCATCTTTCAAGCTTTTCCAGGTCTCTTCTCATCCTCTCTACCCCATCTGGAATATCCACACTGTTGCAGACTTGGTGTCATCTGCAAGTAGTCAGAACTTTCCCTCTAGCTCCACTGCACTATCACTAATGATGACATTAAACAGCACTGGTCCCAGGACTGATCCCTGAGGTACCCCACTGGTCAGCCCCTTCTCACCTGACTGAATCCCATTTATGACCACTCTCTGTGTCCTATCCATTAGCCAGTTTCTAACCCAGTTAACCACCTTGTTCCCCATTCCCAGACTATTCATCTTGTTAACTAGCCTATTGTGTGGGAAGAGTCAAAGGCTTTGCTAAAATCTAGGTAGGCAATCTCTACTACCCCCTTCATAGATTTCCCTCATCTGACATCCCCTATCTGCTGTGAATCCATGCTGTCTCAGATCCTGGGTTGCACCGACTTCCAGGTGTACTATTATTCTTTCTTTAAGAAGGGCCTCCATGATCTTACCCACTACTGAGGTGAGGCTGACCCGGCCTATAATTCCCTACCTCCTCCTTACTCCCACTGTTGTGCAGAGGCACCACATGTGCCCACTTCCAGTCCTGTGGAACTACTCCAGTATTCAGTGACTCTGTGAACATGGCTGCCAGAGGTGCTGTAGCTCCATTTGCAGTTCCTTCAATATCCTTGGGTGTATGCCATCTGGTCCCATTGCTTTGTCCACCTTCAGTTTTGTGAGCTCCTCCAGGACTCTCTCAATTGGAAATGGACTTGTGTCTACCCCCATGTTTGTTCCCAATATGTGGGCCCTCTCCCTCCCCCCTTCAGTGAGTACTGAACAGAAGTACTTGTTCAGTATTTCTGCATTTTCCATGTCTGTCTCCACACACTCTCCTGCATCACCTTTGAGCCTCACAATCCCTCCACTGGCCTTCCTCCTCTCACTGATGTACCTATAGAATGTCTTGTCCCCCTTTTTCATTGTCTGCACTAACCTTTTTTCAGTCTGTGCCTTTGTCCTCTCACAGCCTTTCCTGCCTCCTTTAGATTCATTAGGTATACCTCAATGTCTTCCTCCTATTGAGGGAAGGGATCAAGGCAACAGAACTAAGGAGTAAACAGGGAGGAGTGTAGGCACTGTGGGTCACCCTGGGGACAGGAAATGGCACCACAATTCAAACAGGGGTTGTATACAGACCCACATCTCAGGGAAGGAAATGGACAGGGAAATGATAGGAGGCATACTTAGAACGGCATAAAAAGGGGAAATATTGCTGATGGGAGACCTAAATATGTCAGTTGTTAACTGGAGCACATTTTCTGCAGCCACATGCAAGAGCAAGGTCATTCTCGATGCCATACAGGGGGCATGCCTCAGACAGCTAGTGTTGGAACCCACTCAGGATCATGCAGTCTTAGACCTGGTACTTTCAAACAGGGACAGTAAGAGGATCTCTGATTTAGAAGGGGTAGCCATCTATGAACAAGTGACCACCAAATGGTGTGGTTCATGATAAATATATCCACGGAGTCAAGCCATACAAAGTGAGGGTACTGGACTTTAGGAGGACTGATTTTGCAAGTGGGAGAGCACCTAAGGAATGCACTAGTAAATAGTCAGCTCAGACACTAAGGACAACCCTTGGAGGCATACGCCAAGTGCGGTCCAGCTCCTAGCCTCACTGTCTGCTGAGCTTCACTGATCTTCGCCGACTGGGAGAGAGACCAATCATGGTGGGAAGGCAGACTCCAACAGGTGCAGAAGCAGGGATTCCTTGACAGCAGTTCTACCTGGATGAATCCCTCTTGGAATGCACAGTCTGGGCTCCTATCTCCACTGAGGTGACTTCTCTCCTCAATTGCTCTGCTCAGACATAGCCAGTGGTTGCTCTCACAGCATAAGGAGCAGTTGGAACACTTACCCAGAATTCCTGGCTGCTGTATGTAAATCAACATTTGTACTGCTGTACCACTACCGAAATAGTGGTTGATTAATAGAAATTGCTCAGCTGGAAGCAACAGCTCAGACACAAAGAGCACCTCTAGGAGGCATACACCAAGAGTGGTTCAGCCCCTAGCGTTACTGTCTGCTGTATTCACTACTGAAGTAGTGATCAGCTAATATAAAGCTGTCAGCCAGAAACAACCAGAAGCAACAACTCAGACACAAAGGGCAACCCTAGGAGGCATACAATGCTGTCCAGCCCCTAGCTTTACTGTCTGCTGAGCTTTACTGATCTTCCCTGACTGGGAGATAGACCTCTTTTCCTCCAGTCTCTAGTTGTGCTATTAAGTGGCAGATCTAAACAAACTGATTGTTTTTTCAGCAGGAAGGAGAAATAAAGGTTCTGCCCCCCCACCCTACCTCTATATCCCACCCACCCCAGGTCCTCTTCCTCTATAGGTTCTGCATGTCACTATCCATTTCCTGCCAGAACTGACTAGAAGGCAAAAAAAAAAAAGAAAGAAAAACAAATTTAAAAAATTATTGTTTTTTCCTACCTTTCAGTTCTCTCCAGCAACTATCTACAGGCCAGACTAACACTTGTTATTTCCATAGCAAAGAATACCAAGCTAACAGGAATGGATATCATGCCCTGCAGCCACTGTGGAGCACTCTTTTAAAGGGTCTGGGTCCAGGACATAGGATATTGCCTCACATATTGGTCAATAAAAGACCTCCGAGCCCAACTCCAGGAGGCATGGGCAACAATATCCCACCTAAACCAGGAACTACACCAGGTCATAAGGACTTGGAAACAGCCTCAACACCATCAGTACCCTGCACTAACTCTCTACTGCAGATGACAGGCCATCCAGGGGGTTGGCAGGTAGTGCAAGGGGCCAATCACCACAGCAAGGCTCACCAAGTGGGCAACTCTGAAGAGGCAGTTATGTAGCTGCTTAACAGGTTTGCCCCACCAGCAAGGATGCACAATGAACCAGATGACAGCTCAAACCAGAGAGCTAGGGCTCAGCAGCACCAACCTGGCATCACCCTAAAAATCAATAGGGGATCACGCAGTAGGGACTCACATATTATTGAGCCAGGGAAGGATGGGCACTCTGACTTGGGCCAGAGGGAAGGGGTACAGCGGCACCAAACACTTCATCAGGACATAACTACTTAGGCAAACCCTCCCACCAGATGAAAGAAGAAACTGATCATTGTGGGGGTTCCATGATAAGTGGTGTCGAATCACAGTTAAATGAGACCAACCAAATGGAGATACTGGTTGGATGTCTCCCTGTGGCCACAGCAAAAATGGATGCAGATCACATAGAAAACTGCATCAGAAAGGAGAGAGACATCAATGCTGTCATCATTCACTTAGGAACTAATGATACTGTGAACCATTCTATCAAACAGGCCAAGGTGCATATCTCAAATGTAGGGGATAGACTCACCTCTTTTTCATCCATCTTAGCCTTCTCTGAGGTACTCCCAGTATGGGAGAAAGGAAAAGGCGGTGTAAAGGTTACTGAAGCTGAACTCACAGAACTGAACTCTTGGCTCCGCACTTGATGCTCAGAAAAGGGCCACACCTTCATCAGTAACTTGAAAAAATTCTGGGAAAGGACTTACTTTAAATTCAATGGACTTCACCTCAACAGGGAGGGGATAAGGGCATTAGGGCAAAAACTCTATGTATTTGCAGTGAGTTTAAACTAGAGGATGGGGTGGTGGTGATCAGATGGGAGCAGGAATACAGAATCCCAGTCACCACCACCCCCAGAGCCATGTAACAGTGCCTATCATCAATCACATAGACATGAACAACAGGAGCACACAAAGGTCATACAAGTTAAACAAAGTACAAGGAAACAAAGGATCAAGGATGCTGGACTCTGGAAGGCAATGATGACTAATGCCTGGAGTCTGGCTAGCAAAATCCTAGAACTCTCAGCCACAATAACAGATGCAGGATTGGACTAGGTCACAGTCACAGAAACTTGACTAAATGACAACCGTGAATGGGATGTTGCAATCCCAGGTTACAAATTCTTCAGGAAAGACAGAAAAGGATGTAGGGGTAGGGGGGTTGCATTATATATAAGGGAGGACATAAAAGCTATGGAGTTCCAAAGGTCCCAAGACAAACCTGGGTAACTCTCAAACTGGGCTCATGCTCAGCCCTCAGACTAGCAGTGATATGCAGGCCTCCCTCACAAGAGGTAGAAGGATACAAATCAATGCTTGAAAACATACTAAAGATGGCTGAAAAAGGAGAAGTCATGCTGATGGGGGGGGGGACTTCAACCTCCCAGATGTGGACTGGAACTCCTGCACAGCATCCAGAACTAGGAGCAGAAATTTCCTAAACACCTTGAGAGGGGCTGAACTTAATCAGCTTGCCACACCCCCACCGCGGGAGAAAACACAGTCCTGGACCTGGTGCTCACAAACAGAGGCAAGGTCCAGGAGGTGGAGGGGGGGCACCATCAGGGGTCAAGTGACCACAAATATGTCTGGTTCAACATCAAAAAGGCCAAGGAAATCAGCCACACTAAGACATGGGTCATAGACTTCAGAAGAACAGACTTCAATCAGATGAGAATATGCTTTATGGATATCCTTAAGAAAAAGGCAAAATGAAGAGTAGAAAAATGTTGGATAAACATAAGAGAAGCACTAGCGAAGGTTACTGCAAAATACTCCAGGCTAGTCTGTAAGACAAAGAAAAAAAAAATCTGCTATGGTTCACAAAGGAGGTGGCAGCTGCAGTGAGGGAAAAGAGACTAGCATTGCAAAGATACAAGGACAAACAGTGAGATAGATAGGGAGGCATACAATTGCAGCTTGAAGGAGGCAGGAAGGGTGATCAGAAAAGGAAAGGCACAAACTGAGGAAGACGTAGCATGAGGGGGATTAAAGGAGGCAATAAGACCTTCTCTATGTACATAAATGACAAAAGGAAAAACAAAGGAGGCATTGTCAGGCTCCCAAGCAGGGATGGGAGGAGGGTATAAGAAGACCGTGAAAAGGCAGAAGTCTTAAATGAGTACTTCTGCTCAGTCTTTACTAAGGAGACACTGGTAATGGACCCACCCCAAAGGGGGCAGAAGTCACCTGGGGAATGGACACAAGCCAGTTCACAAAAGAGAAGGTAAGGACAGAATTACAAAAACTAAGGTAGATAAAGTCATGGGGCCAGATGGAGTCCACCCACACATATTGAAGGAACTTAGTGATGAATTGGCAGCACCACTAGCGAATCTTTTTAGTAGATCCTTGAGAGAAGGAACAGTTCCCCAGGACTGGAAAAGAGCAATAGTGGTCCCCATACATAAGAGTAGTAGCAGCGAGGAGACAGAAAACTACCGCCTGGACAGGCTCACCTCGTTGGTGGGTAAGATGATGGACTCACTGCTCAAAGAAAGGATTCTAGCATTCCTGGAGGAATCTGGACAACTGGACACCAAGCAGCATGGTTTCACAATGGGAAGGTCCTGCCAGACCAACCTGCTAGAGTTCTTTGACTCAGTTACTGTTATCAGCCTTGACTTTAGCAAGGCCTTCAACTCTACCACACAGAAGGCTGCTAAACAAACTTGAATATATAAACAGGAAGTGGTAGCATGGGTGAGTAGTTGGCTTTAACCGAGAACTCAGTCCATGACAGTAAATGGGGCAGCATCAGGGAATAGGGAGGTGACAAGTGGGGTGCTACAGGGGTCTGTCCTCAGACTATTAATATACTCTAATATATTCATAAGAGATATCACAGAGGAGTTGAGCGGAAAGGTGTGCCTCCTTGTAGATGACACAAAGCTCTGCAATAGGGTGGACACTGCATGGGGTAGAGTGAATGAAAAGTGACCTACTCATGTTGGAACATTGGTCCAACTTGTGTCAGTTAAAATTCAACACAAACAAGTGCAAAGTTATGCATCTGGGAAGAAGCAACCCAGAGACAGACTACTACCTGGGAGGGGAAAAAATAGCAACCATCCATCAGGATAAGGATCTATGGGTTATCATATCAGACAATTTGAAGGTAGGTGGACAATGCGAAAAGGCAGCAAAGAAGGCCAGCAGGATGCTGGGATGCATAGGAAGGGGCATCACAGGTAGAAGAAAGGAGGTGATCCTGTGCTGTACAGGAGACCCCACGTTGAGTACTATCTCCATTTCTGGAGAACTCCATCTCAGGAAGGGCAGAGATAAATTGGAGACAGTATGGAGGAGGGCAACAAAAATGATACACAGTCTCCATAAGTTGCCATACAAAAGCAGGTTGCAGAAACTCAACATGTACTCCCCGGAACAATGCAGGGATAGAGGGAACATGATTGACATTCAGGTTTCTGAAGGGTATAAACAGAGTCTCCACCCAAGAGCTCTTTACGGTCAATAGCACCAACAGGACAAGAGGGCATGAGATGAAATTTCAGGGTAAGAAGATTCAGGGGCAACATGCACAAATTTTTCTTCACAGAAAGGGTGGTTGACCCATGGAATGGTCTACCAGCTGGAGTCATTGACTTCAAAACAGTAGGAGAATTCAAAGCAACTTGTGGCAGGCATGAGGGGATTGTCTCACAGAAATCCTAAAGAGGGGTGCAGGACTCAGGCTAGACTAGATGGATCTTTGGTACCCATCTGCCTTTAGTGTCTATGTTTCTAGGTAAGGAGGTGTGGAGAAACAATGGGGAAGAATCAAAAATGCCACCCAAGAAGTAACAAGCCATTGTGTGAAGCAAATAAACAAAATAAAATTAATAGAAAAAAATGCTATGATTCTTAAAAAAGGTGGTGGGGAATGTTAGGGAGAAAAAGATAGCATTCAGAAAGTATAAGGAATCACAAAAGAAGCAGGACAGAGAACTGCATCAATTAAAGTGGAGGGAAGCAGGAAAGACAGTCAGAATATGAAAGGCTCAAACCAAGGAAAAGTTAGCCAATTTAGTTAAGAAGGGGGATAAAACCTTTTATAGGTACATTACTGAGCAAAGAAAGACCAAGGGAGGGATTGTGAGGCTTAGTAAAGGGGAGGTTGGCTGGGCAGAGGGACAGTGAAAAAGCAGAGATACTGAACAAATACTTTTGTTTAGTATTCACAAAAGGAGAGGAGGAGGAGGTACCTAAAGCAAGCAATAGAAGCACTCTGAGTGGGGGTGGGGTGGTCAATACCAGTCCATTTATGGAAGAAAGGGTCCTGAAAGGACTCCTTAAACTCAAGGTGGATAAGGCAATAGGGCCTGATGGGATTCACCATAGAATTCTAAAAAAACTAAGGGGAGAACTAGTGGCACCAATTGCTATTTTTTTAACAAATCATGGGAGGATGGGGTGGTACCTAAATAGGAGGAGGGCAGATGTGATTCCACTTCACAAAAGTAGGAGCAAGGCAGAGGCAAGTAACTGCAGGCCTGTTTATTTGACCTCACTGGTCAAGAAAATGACGGAATCACTTCTAAAAGAAAGAATTGTTGAATACCCAGAAGCCAGAGGGGCACAGGACCCAAGGTAGCATGGATTCACAGGAAGGTCATGTCCAATTAATCTAATAGATTTCTTTTGACTGGGTGGCCAAAGTATTAGACCAGGAAGGGGCTGTGGATGTGGCTTACCTAGACTTTATGAAGGCATTTGAAACAGCCCACACAAATGATTAATAAACAAGCTAGCCAGCCTGGGAGTGGGTCTCCGAGTGGTAGCCTGGGTTAAAAATTGGCTGGACAACAGGATGCAGAGAAACAGTAAACAGGGTCCACTCAAAAGAAAGGGGGGTTACTAGTGGAGTACCACATGGTTCAGTACTAGGGCCAGTCCTTTTCAGTCTCTATACTGTAAGTGACATTGCAGAGGGACTGGAAAGGAAAGTATGCCATTTTGCAGATGAAACAAAGATCTGCAATAGGGTTCATATACAAGGTGCATTGGATATGATGAGAAGGGACTTGGCAAGATTGGAGAAATGGTCAAAAGTATGGCAGCTTAGATTCAATGCAAAGAAGTGCAATGAAACGTTCATGGGAAACAAAAACATAGGAAGAGTACACAATGGGGGGAAGGGTACTGACAACAACAAAAATGGAAAGGGACCTGTGGGTATTCATATCAGATGACATAAAGGTAAGCAAGCAATATGAAAAGTCAGTAAGTAGAGCTGGGGGGAGGATAGTGGGATGCATAGGGAAAGCCATTACCAGTAGAAAACAGGAAGTTGTCATCCCTCTGTACAGACAGTTGGTGAGACCCATCTCGAGTACTGCATCCAGTTCTGAAAATCCCATCTCCACCAGGGCATAGAGAGGATGGATGCTGTCCAGAGGAGGGCAACTAAAATGGTGCAGAGTTTGCACCAGAATAATATGAAGAGAGATCACCACGCATCAGGGCTAGAAGCATCCCTCCAGCTTCAAACAGCATTTGCAATTCAAAAAATCTACCCTTGGCACAGCTGCTGGCTCAACTTCCCAACAGCAGGGGATCATTGCACCTCAGAGCGAGAGGCATCCCTCCAGCTTTGAACAGTGTTTGCAGTTCGAAACATCTACCTTTTGCACAGTCACTGGCCTAACTTCCTGACACCCAGAGGATCACCACGCATTAGGTTAGAAGCATCCCTCCAGCTTAAAACAGTGTTTGCAGTTTGAAAAATCCACCCTTGGCACAACCACTGGCCCAACTTCCCAACTCCCAGGTACAGAGCCCTGCTGAACAAAGACACCATTTTTGAATTTGGCGCCTTTTCTCCGATTGGTGCCTGCTACACTCTGGTATTCTGTTCGGCTGAAATTCAGTTCAGCTGCAGCTAATTTAACCCCAAGGCAACTACCTGGGCTGAAATGTAATTAAATCAAGCTACAGTTAATTTAAGTCCAGGGCTACTGCTGCTGCTGCAGCTTTTCCACAAGAATTTGTCAGAAGTGCTAAGTTTATTTCTATTTTTTCTTTGGCTTAATAAACTTTAAAGTTGCTAAGTTTATTTATTTTTCTTTCCTCTGGCTTAATTAACTTTAAAGTTGTGTGTTTACTTCACTGGCACTACAGCTGGGTTCACTTCTCTGACCATGATTCCCAGACATTAAGTGCCTCTATTTCATATGTTAAACTGCCTAGATTAGCATGAATTAAGCTGCAATTGCTCTAAAATACTAAGTTTATTTGTTTGACCTAGGCCCATGCTATTTCTATCTTCTCCCTCAACTGCTCTCATGTCAGCCTGTTGCTGTACTCCTGCCCACTCCTCCTCCTACCGATTGACCCTTGGTCACGCCCATGCTTTTGCCTCCACCAATTTTTCTTTGCCCTAACCTCTCTCTCTCCCCTCCACCTGTTCTCCAACTATTTTACTCCTTCCCCCTTCAAATCTCTAATATTTGCCTCCTGTCCCCTTTCTTTCAGGGGATCACCACACCTTGGGGAGAGAAGCATTCCTCCAGCTTCGAACAGCTTTTGCAGTTTGAAAAATCCACCCTTGGCACAGCCACTGGCCCAACTTCCCGGCACCCAGGTACAGAGCCCTGCTGAACATAGGCATAATTTTCTAATTTGGCACCTTTTCCCCGATTGGTGCCTGCTCCACTCTGGTATTCTGTTGGAGTGAAATTCAGTTTAACCCAGGACAATTGCTTGGGATGAAATTTAATTAAATCAAGCTGCAGTTAATTTAACCCCAGGCTACTGCTGCTGCCTAGCTCTAGTGCTGTTGCACCTTCTCCACAAGAATTCAGCCCACCACAATACCCCCTCCCTCTTCCTTTATTAAATACACTTTCTGACCTGGCTACTCAACTTTCTTAAAAGGGCATGTACAAACCCTCTTAAAGCGGCAAGTACCACTTACTTTAACAAAATTATTGTGCTTCTCGTGTCCATTAGAATGGTTTTGACACTGCTAGGGTTCTTCCTTTCTATAGTTCATACCCCTTAGAACAGCATTTACTCTCCTCTCCTCCTATTTAACTACATTCTAGTTGTTGCCACCCCATTCCAGCAACTATGGCATGGAAAAAAACATTTACTGTGCCCCCTTCTGGTATTCGACCTGACTTTTCCAATCTTAAGCCTCCCTTTAGAGAGGGGAAATTTCCTATAATCTCATAAAACCTTGTGACATAATCATCCCTCACTTGACTTCCAACCCAGTACTCCCGATCATCCCAGCTAGCACAAATGATCTCACTCCAATGCCCCTACAGCCTAACTACGAGTACCCAATCCCATCACCTATCCTTAATATGCTCCTTCTAACTATCAAACTTCCTAAATGCTGCTCTATCCATAACAAACCCTCCATGTCCTTAAAGCACCTTAGGCTACAGGCAACATGTCTCATCTGGCTGCTACTGCTCCTCTCAGGAAACATTCACCCAAACCCTGGTTGTGTTGGTAAGGACATTAACCACCACTTGAAAAATGGCTCCCTAACTATTGCATCCATCAACATCTGCAGCTTGCTTGATAAATCTGACCTGCTGCAAGTCTGGACTACCCAGCACAAGCCAGATGTCCTATCTGTGGTTGAGACCTGGCTCACCCCTAGAACTGTTGATACTGAAATCCAACTCAGTGGATATATATCATTCAGACTGGATCATACTGGGAAAAGAGGAGGGGGATGTGCCATCTATGTTAAGGACTTTTTACATGGTCATGTCCTCCCTCCCATTAACTCAGGAAATAATGTACAAATCCTACCACTTAAGGTCATACTCGGGACTCATGGCAAAGGTATAGCAATCACCTCGATCTATATTCCTCCCAAAAATTAGGCTAATGGATTCAGAATCCTCCAGGAGCACTTATCAGACTGTCACCGGCAATCAGAAACACTAGTGCTGGGCGATTTCACTATAAACTGGGAGTCCAGCAGCTCTGCTCCTTATAGAGATGCCATTGGTTTAAATGCTTCATTGGCAAGCTTTTAAACTAGTCAAAGGGGGAGGCACTGACAAGCAGCAGAAAAATCCCAGCCTCTCCCTACAAAACAGGGTACTAAATGAGAAAAAGACCAAGGTAGAACGGTCAGTGGGGGATGCTGCAACAGAAGGTAAAGCCATCAAAAAATGGAGAGCAATGAGTACCAATGCCCGTAGTCTAGGTAACAAACTTCCTGAATTAGTGGCCTTGATGGAGGAGGAACATCTGGATATTGTGGCAGTCACAGAAACATGGTACACACAAAACCATGACTGGGACGTAAACATACCAGGATACACTATCTACAGGAGGGACAGGGAGGGTAAAAGAGGAGGAGGAGGAGGAGGAGGAGTTCTTTACATAAGGGAAGGAATAAAAGCAACAGAACAAAAGGGTAAACAGGAAGGAGAAGAAGCACTGTGGGTAAATTTGGAGACAGGCAATGGCACCACAATCCGCACAGGGGTTGTATACAGACACCCTTCTCAGGGGGAGGAAATGGACAAGGAAATGATAGAAAGTATACTTAGAATGGCAGAAAAAGGGGAGATATTGCTGATGGGTGATCTGAATATGCCAGATGTTAACTGGAGTGCAGTTGCAG
Source organism: Neoceratodus forsteri (assembly GCA_016271365.2). Lineage (NCBI taxonomy): Eukaryota > Metazoa > Chordata > Ceratodontiformes > Ceratodontidae > Neoceratodus > Neoceratodus forsteri. The sequence continues at coordinate 47,796,879 of CM057455.1, forward strand.
CTGCCACTTCAAAGAGTGCAGTTATTCTAGATGCCCTACAGGGGGCATGCCTTAGACAACTAGTACTGGAGCCCACTCGAGAGGGAGCAATATTAGACTTGATACTCTCAAATGGAGATGGAGAGAGGATCACAGATGTAGAAGTGGGTAGCCATCTGGGAACTAGCTACCATTGAACAGTATGGTTCACAATAAACACAGCAATAGAGTCAAGCCATACAAAGACAAAAGTACTGGACTTTAGGAGGGCTGACTTTGCCAAAATGGGTGAGTGCCTAAGGAATGCACTAACAAATGGGCAGGAAGGAGGGGTGGAAGAACAATGGGAATAATAAAACTGCCATCACAGAGGTAACGAGCCTTGTGTGAAGCAAATAAACAAAACAAGACAATGTAAGAAACCACTATGATTCTCAAAGGAAGTGGCAGTGAAGGTTCAAGAGAAAAGAATGCATTCAGGAAGTACAAGGAATCGCAGAAGGAGCAGGACAGAGAACTGTATCAGTTAAAGCAAAAGGAGGCTGGGAAGGCAGTCAGAACAGCAAAGGCCCAAACCGAGGAAAAGATAGCCAACTCAGTTAAGAAGGGATAAAACCTTTATAGGTACATCAGGGAGCGAAGGAAGACCAAGGAGGGATAGTGAGGCTTAATAAAGGGAGGGAGGGTGGGCAGAGGAGACTGTGAAAAGGCAGAGATACTAAACAAATATTTTTGCTCAGTGTTTACAAGGGAAGAGGGGAGTACATAAAACAAACAGTAGTAACACTCTGGATACAGAAGTTGATACGGCCCATTTATGGAAGAAAGGGTTCTGAAAGAACTCTTAAAACTGAAGGTGGACAAAGCAATGGGGCCTGATGGGATTCATCCCAGAATTCTAAAAGAACTAAGGGTAGAACTAGTGACACCACTGACTACCCTTTTAACAAATCATGGGAGGATGGGGTGGTACCGAGGACCGCGGAGGGCAGATGTGATTCCCTCACAAAAGTGGGAGCAAGGCAGAAGCAGGAAAACTATAGACATGTTAGTTTAACTCAGTGATAAGGAAAATGATGGAATCACTTCTAAAGGAAAGAATTGTCGAGTATCTAGAGGCCAGAGGGGCAAAGGACCCTAGGCAGCATGGAGTCACAGTGGGAAGGTCATGCCAGATGAATCTGATAGATTTCTTTGACTGGGTGACCAAAGTAGTAGATCAGGGAGGGGCTGTGGACATGGCCTACCTAGACTTTAGCAAGGCATTTGACACAGTCCCACACAAAAGATTAATATACAAGTTAGCCAGCCTGGGAGTGGGTCCCAAGAAGACAGCCTAGGTAAAGAATTGGCTGGAGAATAGGACACAGAGAGTAATAGTAAATGGAGTCCACTCAGAAGAAAGGAGGGTTACTAGTGGGTGCTCGCAGGGTCAGAACATTAGACTGGTCTCTTCAATGTCTTTATAAGCGACATTGCAGAAGGACTGGAAGGAAAAGTATGTCTCTTTGCAGATGACACTAAGATCTGCAACAGAGTTGATGCACAGGGTGGGGTGGAAAGGATGAGAAGGGACTTGGCAAGGTTAGAGGAATGGTCAAATGTATGGCAGCTTAGATTCAATGCTAAGAAGTGCAAGGTAATGCACCTGGGAAACAAAAACCAGGGAAGAGTACACAATGGGGTGAGATACTAACAACAACAAAAATGGAAAGGGACCTGGGGTAGTCGTATCAGATGACCTAAAGATGGGCAAGCAATGTGAGAGGGCAGCAAGGAGGGCTGGGGGATACTGGGATGCATAGGGAGAGGCATCACCAGTAGAAAACAGGAAGTAATTATCCCTCTGTACAGACAGCTGGTGAGACCCCATCTGGAGTACTGTGTGCAGTTCTGGAGACCCAATCTCTGCAAAGACATAGACAGGATGGAAGCTGTCCAGAGGAGGGCAACTAAAATGGTGCAGGGTCTGCACCAGAAGACATATGAAGAGAGACTTAAGGAGCTTAATATGTATAGCCTCGAGGAAAGGAGGGAGAGGGGGGACATGATAGAAACTTTCAAGTACCTCAAGGGAATCAACAAAGTCCAAGAGGGTAGTATCTTTCAAAAAAAGAGGTGTGCAAGAACAAGAGGGCACAATTTGAAGATGGGGGCGGCTCAGAGGTAATTTAAGGAAGTATTTTTTCACAGAGAGGGTTGTGGATGCATGGAACGGCCTTCCGGAGGAGGTTGTGGAGTCAACATCAGTGGTGGAATTCAAGCATGCATGGGATAGTCATAAGGCAATTCTGGGGGGTGGGGGTAGGAAGAAGTAGGCTGCTGGTTAACTAGGATCTGCAGTTTATCCAGTAGGTAGGGGAAATGGGCAGACTGGGTGGGCCAAGTGGTCCTTCTCTGCCGTAAAATTGTATGTTTCTATGTTTCTATATTTCTATTGCAGCTACAGGCTATGAATAACTTGCAAACTCTTCCACATGTACCAACTACCACACCAGGACCAGCACTTTACTGGACTGGGTACTAACAAACTACCCAAAATGCCTCTCCAGTACGCTAGTTCTCCCAGATGCGATAAGCGATCATTTCCCCATCCTCTGTGCTTCATCCAGCAAGCCACCAAAACTCCCCACAAAGGCTGTCACTTCACGTATTCTTAGGAGGGGGCAGCTGGGGCCACTGAAAGACAATCTCAGACAGCTAAATTGGTTGACAATTTACTCGGCAGATGATGTTGATGCTGACCTGGATCTGTTCATTAAGACATACAATGCAGCCTGTGATATCTTCACCCCAATCACCAGAAGAAAGGTCAGTGGGTTGCATAAATTCTGTTACTCCATCCCTCATTGCCCATCTCCATGCTCAGGATATTCTCTGGCATAAGGCAAAAAGTACAGGATCCTCAAGTGATATCCCAAACTATAAAACAGCTCAAGACCAATGCACTGTGACCATTTGCCAGGTAAAAAGACAATACTTCAGGGCCAAGCTTGACAACTCTTGGGGCGACAGACACAAATTCTGGGCAAATATCAATGCCCTTGCAGGGCCTCTAATAAATCACCACCTACTCTAATTAACATAAATGGTGAACTATCCCAGGACCTAAAGGCTATTGCAGAAACATTTAACAAGGCCTTCTCCCATCTTAGCTGAGTCCTCCCCACAGACTATCTTAGCCCACCCAACCCTGTTCAGCATACTTCTTGAGATCCTCCTGCCTCCAGCATCACCCCACCTTTCTGCCTTCATGTCATCTCTAAAGCTGAAGCAAACAAATACCTGCTAAAAACAATTGGTAAAACCAGGCACAGTGGGGACCGCCTTGACCTGAAGGTTATATCCCTCACCACAGATGAAATAGTGGCATCCCTTACAAACATAATGAATTTCTCCTTAACAACTGGCTGATTTCCTAAACTCTGGAAATCTGCAGTGGTCACTCCAGTCTTCACAAATGGTGACAAGACACTCCATTCAAATTACTGGTCAATCTCCATACTTCCCCCAATCTCCAAGGCATTAGAAAGAATAGTTTAGAATTAGATAGTCAATCACCTGGATAAATATTACCTCCAATGTAGGAAGCAGAATGGATTTAGGAAATGGCACAGCACCATGACAGCACTGGAGGAGTTCACAGTGTTCATCCATGACTCCCTAGATCGAGGGCACTTAGTGGGGGCTGCCTATATTGACCTCACTAAAGCCTTCGATACAGTGAACCATGAACTCCTGCTAACTCAGTTAGGCACTTCCACCATATCTGAGAAATCAATGGATTGGCTCAGAAGGTACCTTTCTGATCGGCTCCAACAAGTGAAAATAGGCATTGTTTCCACTACACTGAATGTGATTAAAAGTGTACCACAAGGTTCCATCCTTGGCCCACTCTGGTTCAGTTTCTCCCTAAAGCGCCCCCCGCAAGTTTGCCAAGACCACATTCTTGTACGTGTGGATGATGCAGTAATTGTCTCCAGCCATCTGGACACTAGAGCTTTTGAACAAAGCATCCAAAATAACTTCAAATTAGTTGAGGACTGGTTCATAAGCTTGCAATTACTGCTCAGTTTATAAGAATGCATAAACTGTGTTGTTCACCTCTACACACAGTAGATTCAGAGCGTCCAAACTTGTCATCCACAACAAACAAGACAATAGCCTAGATATGGTTAATAATTTCAAGTACCTAGGGGTCACACTGGACAGCACCCTTTCATACTCCCTCCACATTGACCAAGTCACTAAATCAGTAAGCAGAAAGTTAGGGCAATTGTACAGGCATAAGTACTGCCTTTATTTTATTTATTTATGTCTTTCATTACTAGGTAGGTGCAGTGGACCGACGAGCCATTTTAAGGCATGACCTGGGCCATAAAAAGATGGCATAGTTAGGCAACAATTTAAATTACAAGGCAGAGAGATGTTACAGGTTAAATGGAGGTCAAGAATATTTTCACATACAGGGCATAATAAATACAGGAATAAATGGTGGAAATCATGATACAATAGGTGAGACAATAAGAGGGTACAAACAAACCTTACAATTCCCCCTGGATTCACCCCACCTTTGAAAGTCACATCAAGACAGAGAGAAGAGAGAGGGAGAGAACAGGAGCCAGAAACTAGCTTGGGGAGAGCAGCTAAGAAACTCCCAGATGAGTCAGGTTAGTGCAGGACAGAGAGTGTTAGGTGTGAGGGGGGTTTACCCCTTATAGGTAGGAGCAATTTGCTCTATCCACAAGCCAGGATTTGTGGAGGGATTTGAAAGCTGAATGGCTGTTAGAGGAGCAGAGGGGAGCAGGGATCCTGTTTCACAGTGTAGGGGTGGCAACGGATAGTGCTTTCCCATCTATATCAGTGGACACCCTCAGTACTTGTAGAGGAGGGACAGTAAAGGAGTGGAGACACCTAGGTAGAGTTATGACCTTGAGAAGGGGGAAAAGAGGGGACACATCACTGCTTCTGATGGTACTATCCATGATACAACCAAGGGTAAAATCAAAGTGGCCTTGGAGGAGTAGCCAGCCAAGGGAACTGTAGAGGTTGCAGTGGTGAGTCGAGAAAGGTGACATGAGCGCAAAATGGTAGCCACTGTTGTGAGCCAATGTGAACCTGATTCTGAGGGATGAGGATATCCGAGAGTAGATGGGGGAGCAGTAGTCAAAGATAGGAAGTAGGTTACCCTGGACAATTGTTATTTGAGCCTCTGGGGTTAGCAGGTGGTGTAGACAGTAAGCAGCCCCAAGTTTTTGATTGATCCTGCGAACCATAGTGTTGATGTGGGCCGAGAAGGTTAGTGATGGATCAAGTGTCACCCCCAGATTTTAGAACGAGGTAACATCTTCAAGAGTCAGACCATCAGGGGATAGTATTTGGAGGGAGGGGATTGAACTATGAAATTTAGTGAGGTGCAGTTTGGATGCGAATAGCAAAGATATGGTCTTTTTCCCATTCACCAATGACAAGTTTGCTGTGAACCAACTAAAAGCACTGCCATAGTTCTGGGTAAGAAACAAAGAAACATAGACTTTGACAGCAGATAAGGACCGCTGGCCCACCTAGTCTGCCCATTTCCCTACCTACAGGATACTCTGCAGATCCTAGTTAACAAACAGCCTATTTCTTCCTAACCCCCACAAAAATTACCTTATGTCTGTCCCATGCATTCTTGAATTCTCCCACAGTTTTAGACCCCACAACCTCCTCAGGAAGGCTGTTCCATGCATCCACCACCCTCTCTGTGAAAAAATACTTCCTCACATTGCCCCTGAGCTGTCCCCCCATCTTCAGGTTGTGTTTTCTTGTTCTTGCACATCTTTTTTCTGAAAGATGCTACCCTCTTGACCTTTGTTGATTCCACTGAGGTACTTATAAAAGTTTCTATCATGTCTGCCCTCTCCCTCCTTTCCTCAAGGGTATACATATTAAGCTCTTTTAATCTCTCCTCGTATGGTTTGTCTTGCAGACCCTGCACCATTTTAGTTGCTCTCCTCTGGACATCCTCCATCCTATGTCCTTGTGGAGATGGGGTCTCCAGAATGGCACACAGTACTCCAGATGGGGTCTCACCAACTGTCTGTACAGAGGGATAACTTCCAGTTTTCTGCTGCTGATGCATCTCCCTGTACATCCCAGTATCCCTCCAGCCTTCCCTAATGCCTTCTCACATTGCTTGCTAACCTTAAGGTCATCTGATATGATTACCCCCAGGTCCCTTTCCATTTTTGTTATTGTCAGTATCTCACCCCTCATTGTGTACTCTTCCCCTGGGTTTTTGTTTCCCAGGTGCATTACTTTGCACTTCTTTGCATTGAATCCTAGCTGCCATACTTCTTACTATTCCTCCAACCTTGCCAAGTCCCTTCTCATCTTTTCCATGCCTCCATGTGTATCAACCATGTTGCAGATCTTTGTGCCATCTGCAAAGATCATACTTTTCCTTTCAGTCCCTCTGCAATGTCACTTATAAAGACATTAAAAAGGACTGGACCCAGTATTGAACCCTGCACTACCCCACTAGTAACCCCTCTTTCTTCAAAGTGTAATCCATTTACAATTACCTTCTGTGTCCTGTTGTCCAGCCAATGTTTTACCCAGGCTACCACCCTGGGACCCACTCCCAGGCTGATTAATTTGACTATTAATCTTTTATGTGGGACTGTATCAAATGCCTTGCTAAAATCTAGGTAGACAATGTCCACAGCCCCTCCCTGATCTACTACTTTAGTCACTCAGTCAAAGAAATCAATTAGATTTGTCTGACATGACCTTCTCACTGTGATCCCATGCTGCCTTGGGTCCTGTGCCCCACTGGCCTCTAGGTACTCAACAATTCTTTCATTCAGAAGTGATTCTATCACTTTCCCTACCACAGAGGTCAAACTGACAGATCTATAATTTCTTGCTTCTGTCTTGCTCCCACTTTTGTGAAGGGGAACTCACATCCACCTTCCTCCAGCCCTCAGGTACCACACTCTCCTCCAATGATTTGTTAACAAGGGTAGTCAGTAGTGTCACTAGTTCTCCCCTTAATTCTTTAGAATTCTGGGGTAATTCCATCAGGCCCCACTGTAGTTTGGGTAATAAAGCACCCTCACTTAGGTTCTTGGTTGGAACTGTACAACAGTGAAGAAACACAGATGAGTGGTGTCTACTATAAAGGATTTATTACTGGTGATAAGCAGACTTACAACCAAACAAACACAGCAGAAAATCACACTAAGGAAGTATATCTGCAATCTTCCTAAAGCTTATCTAGATGGCAAATTCATCAGGTCTCATCTCTTCTCAGAGTAAAATGCATAATGCAATAGGTATTATACTTCTGATAACTACTATGGCAACCAGCAAAAAAATATATAAAACACATACTATTGGACAATTAGGTGTCTGGCTAGCCTGGGAACACTTGCTGATCCAGCATAAAACTTGGATATCACAAACAAAGACATGTCTCATAGTCAAGGTCATCTTACAGGGTCTCACATAATTGCTTGGTAATAGCTATTCTGCACTAAGCTGTAGATGGCAGTGTTGCCTAACTAATGATTATACAATGGTCCAAAGATGCTCCCTAGTATTACAGTTAGGATTACCATATAATAGAATGATTATATGACAATAAAGCATAATAGAACTCAGATCCTGACACTTATGCTTATATGATAAATGCCTGTACCCTAAGAATTACTGTCTGTGAATTAGGGGGCCAATCAGGGGTGCTGGACCATGGCTAACATTCCCCCCTTGGTTCCTCAAAAGGGCACCAACTCCAAGTAGGTATGTAGGGATGCAGCTAAAAAGTAGTTTACAAGCCCGATGCACGAGCCTTGTAAAGGAACTGAAGTTGTTTTTGATGTTGTTTTAGGGTACATCACAGACAGCAGGGTTAGTATTAATAATATATAATAAAAATAAAAACAGGGTTACATGGGTGATAGATAATCACAGATTGAAACCTAAATGTAGACAAAAAGGTATGTAGTTTGTAAAAAAGCAGACAGATAGTCAGGGTTACTGTCAAAAATGAGCCTGTTCAGGAGTTGGTACATGGGTGATCACAGATGGAGCAGAAATGTGTCTGTAAAACATAGTGCAGAACTTATGGATGTCAACACCACAAAAGAGATATGTGAAAAGCGGTTTACATGTAATGCCACATAGAACAGAATATGACATAACAATGCCTGTTGATGAAGAAGAGTTTATGGAATCCACTTTGGGAGTGGATAAGGTAGATGCTACCTGGTGTTGAGATGTGGCACACCCTTAGAGCTTGATTGAAGAATCTGTTGATAATGCCTCCTGACAGAGAGGTCCTTATAAAACATAGATGATCAGTTTAGAAAGTTCATATAAATAACAGTCCATAAAGCTTATAATTTGCAGAAAGATGGTAACCCCACAAGGGACATGAGGCTATGCAGATGGTATTTGAAAGATGAAATACCAGCATAGTAAGAAAGTCAATGTTCATGTTGCTGGTTGCTGGATGGCTAGACTGGCACATGCCTTGGCAGGGGGTGCATTAGGTTGTGCATTGAGTTATTTAAGGAAATATCCACACACTGACGTAGCATTTGTGTTGTGGTAGTTGAGCACACCCTGGCACAAAGATTAACAGTTTACAAGTAATAATCAGTCTGCATAAGGTGTGAACCAGGCTTGGAAAGAGCAGCAATGGAGATAATGGATGTCTTGCTTGAAGATCAACTGAAGGAGAATCTTCATGCTGAAGTTAGGGGATTGCCGCTACCCCAGGCATTGCTTAATAATAGGCAGACACAATAAGCTTGATTGTAGAGTCTGAATTGTTTGGACCTTGTTTAGTTGATTTAAAGGTTTACGAACAGGTGTAATTTTGCCAAAAACATTACACTTGCACAGGTAATAATATCCTGTTTCATGTATTAGTCCTTATATGGAGCCAGTCAGGCACAAAGATGGTAATAACATTGAAGCCGTGGCAGCTGTTTTGTTCTTTTTAGGAAAAAGATGAATGTGTTGACAGCTTAGACAAAAGTGTTACTGCTGTTGTACATGGAGATGTTGTGTGTGCCACACTGTGGAAACCTGCAAACTTGTGAAGTGTGTTAGAAACTGACTTAAGAACACATAAATAATCTGTTAAATGAATGATATTTTTGTTTTGTGAAGAGTGGTGTGACAGAGCCTAAATTTTTGACGATTGTGGAATGAGAAAAATAAAAAATAAAAATTGGGTGTCGACCGCACACCTGGGGGTGCAGGCCGAGGTCCAATAATACCATTTGACCATCTCTGAATCCATGACAATGTCTTGGTTACACCCCACTTTCAAATCACAGAAGAAGCTGTGACAGTGATGAATATAATTTGCCTGTCTATTTTTTGCTGCCAGGCCTAACTAAGGCCTGTGTTATAAAATCTTGTAATGTTATAATAACATACTCCAGTCATATAGTTTATGGCAACATGCCCATTACACTATGCAATAGTGGGACAAATATATATGTTGTTGGCCTGTGCCAACTAATAATACTGCCTATTGCACCTGTGACAAGTGAAAGGGTCTACCTTATATACACTGTATAGTGAAATACTCCAAAGTAGGGAGTGAAGGAAGGCTTATTATAGAACCTTGAAGCATAGGTTCTGGAGCAGAATTTAAATTCTGCCATATTATAATTGCGAAGATTTAAAATTTCAAAACCTGCATAGAGTGTACTTTATTTTCGGGGTACAGCAACTCACAAGAGACAGGGCAATCCGAGATCTAGTACTGACTAACAAGGAAGGGATCACAGATCTCCAGGTAGAAGGTCACCTGGGGGCCAGTGACCATCACATGGTATGGTTCAATTTGGCTACTAATCTAAATCATCCCATTCCAAGGCAAAAATATGGGACTTCAGAGGGGCTGACTTTGATAAGATGGCCAACAGAGTTAAGCTAGCCCTGGCAAAAAGAAACACAGGTGAGGGGTACAGGCAAAGTGGGCAAGCATTAAGGATGCAATACTTGAAGCAACATTCCATTGTGTTAGACAGAAAAGGAAGTGCAAATGAAGAAGGAAACCACTTTGGTTCTCAAATATAGTAACAGAAAAGGTCAGAGCCAAAAGGCTGGCCTTCAGGAAATATAAGGGATCACAGCAGGATGAAGATAGGGAGGCATACCAAACTGCCCTAAGGGAAGCAGGGAAGGCAGTAAAGCAGGCAAGTCCCAAACTGAGGAAACACTAGCACGAACAGTAAAGAAGGTGACAAGACTTTCTATAGATACATTAGTGAAAGGAGAAAGTCCAGAGGGTATGCTAAGTTTAATGGAGAAAAGGGGCATGTGAGGAGGAGGACCCTGTAAAGGCATCTATTCTAAATAGATACTTTTGCTCAGTATTTACTGAAGAGAAGGTAGGGCAGAGCCCACAGCTCAGCATCATGGACACAGAGGGGAGGGAGGTGAGCACTACTCCCTTCATAAAAGAATGGGTCCTACAAGAGCTTGCTAAGCTCAGGGTGGATAAGGCAATGGGACCTGATGGTATACATCCCAAGGTACTTAAGGAGCTAAAGGTGGAACTAGCAGAGCCATTAGCAGAACTGTTTAGTGAGTCTCTGAGCACAGGAGAGTTCCCAGAAGACTGGAGAAGGGCTCATGTGATCCCGCTCCACAAGAGTGGTAGCAGGGAGGAGGCAGGGAACTACAGACCAGTCAGTCTTACCTCAGTAGTGGGCAAGATTATGGAGGCACTCCTTAAGGAAAGGATAGTGCAACACCTGGAATCCATAGGGGCACAGGATCCAAGGCAGCATGGGTTTACAAAGAAAGGTCCTCAAACTAATCTCATAGATTTCTTTGACTGGGTAACCAGAGTGGTGCACCAAGGGAGCAGTTGATGTCGCCTACCTTGACTTCAGCAAAGCTTTTGACACTGTTCCCATAGAAGATTGATAAATAAGCTGGGTAGGCTCGGGGTGAGTCAGAAGTTGGTCAACTGGGTGGCAAACTGGTTGACGGGCAGAAAACAGAGAGTAGTGGTAAATGGTATACAGTCAGAAGAGATACAAGTCACAAGTGGGGTACCTCAGGGATTAGTCCTGGGGCCAGTCCTCTTCAACATCTTCATTAATGACCTTGCAGATGGACTAGAGGGTAAGGCTTGTCTGTTTGCAGATGACACCAAGATCTGCAACAGAGTAGATGACCCAGATGGGGTGGGCAGAATGAGAAGAGATCTGGATAAACTAGCAAAATGGTCAGAAAAGTGGCAACTGGAATTTAATGCAAAGAAGTGCAAAATCATATACATAGGGAAGAGAAACCCTGAAGCCACCTATAGGCTGGGAGGAGTTGTTAGAGTCACAAAGGAAGAAAGAGACTTGGGCATCATCATCACTGATGACCTGAAATCATCCAAGCAGACCCTAAAGCAGCAGGTAAGTCTAGGGGGTGTTGGGGTGTATTAGTAGGGTCATCATGTTGTAAGAGGGAGGTAATAATCCCTCTTATAAGACACTGGTTAGGCCCATCTGGAGTACTGCATGCAGTATTGGAGGCCACACCTTCACAAGGACATTAACCAAATTGAGGCAGTCCAGAGAAGGGCAACCAAAATGGTGCAGGGACTGCATCAGAAGACATATGAGGACAGATTAACAGAGCTCAATATGTATTCCCTTGAGCAAAGGAGGGAAAGAGGTGATATGATCGAGGCATTCAAACACCTTAAGAGCATAAACAAGGTGAAAGAGTCTAACATGTTTAAATATAAGAAAAATATCAGGACAAGAGGACACAGCATGAGATTAGAGGGGGGCCAATTAAGGGGGAATGTGAGGAAATTATTTTTCACAGAAATGGTGGTGGATGCATGGAATGGCTAACCACAAGAAGCTGTGGCTATTAATACAGTGCAGGGCTTCAAACAGGCATGGGATAGGCATAAGGGAGCAATACAAAGGACTATGAATAGATAGGCCACTGACAGAGCAAAGGCCGATGGCACATTTATAAGGTAGAAAAAGAAATGGGCAGACTGGATGGGCCTTGCGGTCCTTATCTGCTGTCAACTTCTATGTTTCTATGTTTCTATTACCCGGGAGTGAAGAGACAAACAGAGCATTGCTTTGTCTGGGTTTTGCTTGTAACATAGTTGACCCCAGTATTTAGGTTTGGTTATGGGCATTAAAAACATTGACAAATGTGGAACAGTTTGCTAAATACACACTTAATAAAGTGTAGCAAGATATATATCAAATCATAATAGAATAAACATAAAACATAAACTTCTTTGCAATAGAACAATGTTAATATTGAGCATAATGCATAAAATACATTTTAAACAGAACAAATGTGGACTGCTAGTTTAGTTTAGAGTCCAGGAATTTTAGAGCATTGTGAATTCAATTGTGTTGAGCATGACCATGGAGTAAGTTGCCTAGAGTGGGGCACAGTTTGTTTGTAAGTTGCAGTCCTTGGTAAAAATTTCTTAGTTTTGGTTGAAATAATTATTTGAGCAAACCACCACTCTGTTTTGTATTAACTTGTAAGGCTTTTTGAGGGTGTACAATGCTTTAGAAATCTGAAATTATAGAAACTTTTTTATGCTTATAGAAGGCAGATGATTGTATCCATTGCTGTAAGGCTATAGAAAGTTGGTTTGTCTTTGACTGAACAGGATAAAAACAAGCTGAAAAGACAATCAAAAGATATGAATATGCGAAAATACATACAAACCCCCTTCCCAGCTCAGCTGGACTGAGCTGGGTTATACTGTTAGAAAACAGTGGGTATTTTTAGAACCTGTAAATAACAAATAGTTGTTAGCAAATACACATTTCCTTTATTTATCCCTATGGGAAGAAAGGGATGTACCTTGCAACCTCTGTGGGTGTTGCAGTGCACCTTAAAAGGTGTACACAGGATAGATGGCAATGGGGGTCCCCATTACTGTCCCCAATAAATGCACTTTTCCAAGAGATGGGAACTTTTCTTACCTGAGAGGAAGAAAGAAGAAAAAAAAAACAACAGCATCGACAACCTGAAAATAAAACAGGATTATTTTGATAGGATAAAAGAAGCCAGGTGTGCCTGGGTTCCCTTATCCTAAACATTACAAAATGTCAGCTGAGTTGATAAAAGATCTGGATTAATGGTAAAACCATATGTATATATATCTTAGAATGCATTGTTCAAAAATAAATGAACACACTGTGGTCACACACAAAACAAAAAAGTTTATTGTGTTTAACTGTGGATGGTAAACTCTCTCAAACACAGCTATACTATTTGCTTTTAAAAGTATACTGTATATATAAAAAACAACAAATACTGGGGGTGGTGAATACCTCCCCTTGAGTACCTGGCATAGTATGAGAATCACATGATATTGTTTAGGAACAAAGGAGCTGTATTACAGCCAAACATTCGTGAGGGAAGGCCTTGCGCGTTTGCTGTGTTGGCTGTAAGCCCAGATAAAAATGTCTGTCCTTTTTGCTTGGACAGAGTGCAAATACTGTATAAAAAGGTAAAATTGTAGGGCTCACACTTGGTGCGTTTCCATGAAGACATACATTTTGAGTGGATATGGATGCTTTAGACACACATCAAGTTTGAACTGGTAGTAACAAAGGATTTTGAAACACAAGAAGGTCAAGTTACTTGCCAAAGGTCACATAGTTTGCAAATGATGGCTTCTGGGAATCAAACACAGCCATTTAGGTTTGAAACGGTAGTGCAGTCAAGCACCGAACTGTACTAAGGTGTATCTATATTGCAACGACACCAGGAGCAAAGAAAAACATACATACATGTGTTTATGGCTCACAACTGTTACTGCAGAGATTTGAATCCAGTCACAAATAGGGTTAAGTAATTTGGCTGTCAGCCCAGAGGAGCTGGTAAAAGTCTTAGCTCACATGTGGGGATGCATTCAGCAGCTGTTGTACAAGTAAACTTAAAATGAGAATTTATTTTTGAAATGTATAAAATAACAAACCATTGTAAACTGAGCTCACATTAAGAACACTGACCAGTCATAAATATGCTTTTGAGACACAGTGGAGTACACATTCTAGTAACTTGTAATCTTTGTAAACAAATATTTTTTTAGCACATCTTTCTTTTTCAAACACCGTCTGCATTGTCTTACATGAACAATCAACAACATGCCATGCCTTACAGAATCCCTATGGAATCATCTGAGACAACAGGATTCCAACCATAAGGAAAATCTTGTACAACAATCCCCTGTATCACAAATAACAAAAACTGGCTAGCAATGATCCTGAAACATAGATAACCACACCAGTAATTAGGCACAGAGCACAAAACAACTGTAGTATATATCACTGAGTCTGAATATATTCTAAAGTGAATAGCAATAACAATTGAGTAAACACACACAGACATCATACCCAAACTGTTGCAGATGACATTAGAACAGCTTTAAACATTTGTCCACGGTAAGCAATGATTCTGGAACCATAACAAAAAAGGTTGGAGCACAAATATAGGGAGTGAACTGTAAGAACACTTACCAGATAGCAAATTAAAAGAAACAGCTGCTTGCCTCCAGGGTCATGTGGTGTATTTTTGAGTTCCAAAATCTCTGATTGTTTGGCCACAAACTGAACAAGCAGTACGTCTGATCGCAATATGTTGCATTAGTGGAGATCTGTCAGCATTTCACATTTATTTCTCAACCTACAAATTTCATGCTCAGAGTCTTGAGCAGTTTTGGGTCCTGGAATCTCTCTGATGGTGGGCATCCTACCACAGTAATGCTTGATAGTAGCAAACACACCAAGATGCTGTTCTAGCAAGAGTGCCAGCTCAGTATACAAGTCATGGCTTTTGAACAAATCCATGACATCATACTCCTTGTTGTTGTGTTTGATGGCTGCCACTGCATGTGAGTCTTGCACAGGTATAGCTACAGATCGAAAAGTTTGTAGATGGGCACCATCTACACCTTGTGTACTAGTCTGCCAGTCAGCAAACCAGGCACAAGTGGCTGGGTTCTCATTATGGAGAACTGACATGGCTGCTCCTGTGTCTAAAGCATGTCGAGTTGGCGGCCCCCCAACCGTGGCCCTTACACAAGGCCATCCATCTATGTAAACAAGCAAGTCACTCACAATCTGGACTGGGGCCTGTAATTGCCAATCTGAATGATTACCTGATTTTTTTTCTCATCCTTCTGTTCCTGGGCATTACAGCCTATAGGGGCTTGTTGGACTCCCCCCCTTGGGGCTTCTCAGGACAGGAATACTGTACCTGTGATGTCAGAGCTGCAATTTCCACTTGCTCAATGGGAAGTTCCTCAATCACTGCACTGGCCTGGCCAGTGTCCAGTGCTGTGAAGGGGTTTGTCCCTGGGCCACTCAACCTTGCTGAAGCTGAAGCCCTGCAAGAGCTTGTACTGCTGAATGGTGCTAGGGCTGCAACAGAATGACCTGCAGTGCCATCCGTTCCAGCAAGGACCTCCTCCAGTTGTCTCTGGAGGGTCTGATTTTCATCTTTTAAATCCGTGTAGCTAGGGCCATTGTGGTACTTGTTATTGGGATTTGTGTTTTGCCAATTTTGGTTGTTGTTATTTTGATTGTTTTTGTAGTTTTGGTTGCCCCCCACCTTGTGGGCCTGGGCCTGACGTTCATCAGAAGGGGCTGCCCGATTGGTAAAGCCATCTTCCACAGTGTAGTGAGTGGGGGCAGGGTTGACCACATCAACTTTGGCTAGGTCCACCTGGGGTGTGTTAGTGATGGCAGCTGCCTTGTTGTTGTTGTTTTTGCCTGAGATGAGGTTGTGGAGGTAGACCTGAAAGGCTCTCTCAGTCTTGGTAAGGATTTGTTCAAAAGTGTCAGTCTGTGGGTAAACACTGAGTTCAACTTTATCCCTCAGGCCTGGAGTCATGTACCTGATGAACAAATCCTTGTACTTAATTTGGATTTTCCTGGCAGTCTCATCTGCCAAGCCCTTGCCATCTTCATATACAAGCCACAGCCAGGCCAAGCAGGCTCCTACACCTGGGACGTTAGCTGAGAGAAGGGCCTGGGCAATGTCATTAAAATCAATCATGTCACTGTTGCAGACAGCCTCCGGGAACTTGGCCCAGAGGGTGAGCTTGATGATTTGTCTCAGGACTTGAACCTGGTACTGTGGTTGGAGAGAAAGCTTCTCACAGAGGGAGCGCACCTTCTCCAAATGACAGCTGAGGTTGTCGGTGGGACCCATCTGTCCAATGCCTTGGGCAATTTGTTGAACAGAATGAGCAACCTGCAGGGGATTGGATGTGTGTGTCTGGGTTATAGTGGCTGGAGCACCACTGAGGGCAGCAGCTGCCACTACATCAGCAACTGTTCTGAGCACACTGTCTTGGCTGACAGCATTCTCAACCATGTGTTGAATTTGGTTATGCTTGGGTGATGGTGCATCTGGTGTGATGGAGGTAGCTAGAGTGGGAATAACCTCCTGCACAATGCCTCGCACTATTGCACCATCCTGCCTGGTAAGGGGAGCCAGTGGGGTGGTGTGAACTTGTGGCCTGGTGACAGGAGCCGGTTGGGGTGCATGGCTAGGTGGTGGATGGCAGGGATGACTGGGTAGTGGTGGGCCTCTTGTGTCATGGGGGCTGCCATGTTTTTTGTTGTCAAGGGGGCTCTGACATATTGGTTGTGATGTGGCAACGTGGGCGACGTGCCAATGTGGTGGCCATCTTGGGGATGGCTAGTGAATGCCTCCGCCGTGTGAGCCAGGGCTTTGATGTGATGAAGCACTCTAGGTCCCTGTAATCTGAGTCATCATCTTCTGATGACGTAATGTCAATGGGTGTATACTGAAAAAAATTAATAGCATTAACATGGCCAGCAAGAACCTCTGTCTGATGGCGCAGTTTCGCCATCTTTGCCTTACATCTGCTATGACAGACTCTAGCAGTGCCCTGCTCAATCCCTTTCTGAATCCCTCTCTGCAACACTCTATACGCTGCACCCAATTCGACATTTTCCCTAAGCTCCTGATCCAACTGATTTATTAGACTTGCATTCTCCTCTTTCAATTCCACATTCTCCTCTCACAAACTCTCATTCTTATCATTCCAAACATCATTTAAATAACACAGCTGTTTCGTATCACAGTTTAACCTTTCAGTGTCCTATTTTAACATACAATTTTCACGTTCTGTTTCCTGAGCAGTGCAATGCAACAGTCTGTTTTTCCCCTTTCCTTCCCCCCCTTTTTTTCCTCTCCCTTTCCTCCCCTTTTCCTTCCCAGTTCTATTTCCCTATTTTTCTTATGCGAAAATGCTGTGAATTAGTGAAACAAAATAAATTTGATGTTAAGTCATACTTTTCTTGTAACTGTTTTTAATATGTAATAATTTAAATAATATAGATTATTTGAATTTCTTATACTAATATCAATAAGTAAAAGATAAAATTCAGTCTATCAATTACCTTAAAGGAGATGAAGGATAACATTCTTTGAGCGTACTTTATAGTCTTTTCCCTGAAAAAAATATTTTTTCTAAATAATTGAAAGCCAGAAAATATGTATAGATATATTACTATAAGTCTCTCTAGATATTTGATATTGTCTTTTAAGTTTTATTTTTGTTATTTTTTGATATGCTGTCCTATTTTTCCTTCATTTTTAGGCAGTGAGGTTTGTTATTTTTTATCTTTTCTCCCCTATTATGTCCCAGACAAATAATTATGTGTAAAAAGATAATTGATATAATGAATATTAATTCATATAAATCTTTGGACATAAAATAGAAATTGAATGGGGTTGAGAAAAGGAGATAACATTTAAAGTGCAATTTTTCTGTTTCTTATTTTGTGAAGTGGTATAGATAAACAGTGGTGTTAAGTATATTTAAATGCACATTGTCACTTTAAATAGTATATTGGAATTACACACGTGACCACGTCTTAAGGTATATATAAGAATTGAACAGAAGGTGGCACTATCTTTAAAAAAGACCTATTTGGTTGAATCATCAGAGACTTCTGTGTATATGGGCTACGACCTTTCCAGGCTATGGGCCTTCGCTTTCAATTTTAAATAAAAGATAATGTTGGTGAGATACAAGTTTGTGACCTAATTTTTGTTGTAGCAGGGATGGGAGTGCCGTGATTTTATATGTGAGTCTGTTATTGTGGTCACAGAGGGACTGTGTCTCCTTTGTCAATTTCTGTTCCCTTTTCAAGAGCGCCTGTGCTTGCAACCCCCCCCCCCTTTTTTAGAGAGACATTTTGCAGCTCAAGAGAGGCACTGTGGGCAAGTAGACTGTTTACAGCAGTGTGAAGTGCTGCCACTAACAAGCCCATTAAATAATATGTGTTTGCTTTTTGCTTGGACTGAAGATATTGTTCTGAGATGGCAGGCAAGGGGTCTTAAGCTCATCTTGCATCCAGCCTCAAATCAGTCCACCCTCCATGGGAGGTGAGGTAGTTTGAGACATCCAGTCTCAGTTATGTGCACAGTTCAAACATTAGACACAAAGGGGTTCACACACAAACAAAGATAAAAAAAAGCAACTGAAAGACTGCTATAAATCCTTGGAGCTGTAACCCAACAGCTTTTTGGTGCCCTGTGGGAAACAGTTTAGCCAAGGAGGTACACTGCCTACTCACAAAATTAGTATACCAGAGGTATGGGGTTGGTATGCCACTCCCGAGACCAAAGCAAAATAAGTTTGCTGAAGAACAACCACCGTAAGTTCAAACAAGACTGAGTGGTTAAATTGTACCACACTGCTTGACATTGAGTTAAAAAAAAACTGTAATGGAATCTTTACTCTGTACATTTGAAACCTGCACACAGTTGCCAAAATGTAGTTTGGGTAATAAAGCACCCTCATTTGGGTTCCTGGTTGGAACTACACAACAGTGAAGAAACACAGATGAGTGAAGTCTGTTATAAAGAATTTATTACTGGTGATAAGCAGGCTTGCAACCAAACAAATATAGTGGAAAATCACACTGAGGCAGAATATCTGCAATCTTCCTAAAGCTTAGCTAGGTAGCAAATTCATCAGGTCTCATATCTTCACAGAGAAAAATGCATAATGCAATAGGTATTATACTTCTGATAACTACTATGGCAACCAGCAAAAAGATATATAAAACACATGCTATTGGACAATTAGGTATCTGGCTAGCCTGGGAACACTTGCTGATCCAGCATAAAACTTGGATATCACAAACAAAGACATGTCTCATAGTCAAGGTCATCTTACAGGGTCTCACGTAATTATTTGGTAATAGCTATTCTGCACTAAGCTGTAGATGGCAGTGTTGCCTAACTAATGATTATACAATGGTCCAAACATGCTCCCTAGTATTACAGTTAGGATTACCATATAATAACATGATTATATGACAATAAATCATAATAGAACTCAGATCCTGACACTTATGCTTATACAATAAGTGCCTGTGCCCTAAGGATGATATATAGCGTGATGATATAAATGATGTATAGCACAGTGGTCTAAGGCTCTGAGCTGCAAATATGGTGACATCCAGCAGACCAGACCTGGGTTTGAATCCCACAGCTTCCACTTGCTTACTGTGTGACCCTGAGCAAGTCACTTAACCTCCTGTTGCTCCTGTAAAAAAGCTTTCAGCTTAGTGTGCTATACCTGGTTAAATAACTAACTTAAAAAAAAAGGATTACTGCCTGTGAATTAGGGGGTCAATCAAGGGTGCTGGACCATGGATACCACCAATGCTTTTTCAGTTTCAGGAGTTCCTTCATAACCCTTTCTTCCATGAAAGGACTGGGATCAACCCCCCTATCCAGAGTGCTGCTGTTAATTGGATTAGGTACCTCCCTCTCCTCCTCCTGTTTTGTGAATACTGAACAGAAGTATTCATTCAGTATCCCTTCTTTTTCACTGTCCCTCTCTGCCCACCCACCATCCATTCTATTCAGCTTCACTATTCCTTCCTTTGTCTTTCTATGCTCCATGATGTACCTGTAAAAGGTTTTATCCCCCTTCTTAATCAAGTTAGCTATCTTTTCCTCAGTTCGAACCTTTGTTATTCTGACTACCCTCCCCACTTCCTTCTGCCTTAACTGGTACAGTTCTCTGTCCTGCTCCTTCTGTGTTTCCTTACACTTCCTAATTGCTGTCTTTTTCTCCCTAACCTTCCCTGCCACCTCTTTTGAGAACCATAGTGGCTTTTTCCTTCTTTTTGATTTGTTTATTTGCTTCACACAAAGGCTTGTTGCCTTTGTAATGGCAGTTTTGATGTTTCCCCATTGTTGCTCCACCCGTCCTTCTAGCCTGTTTGCTAATGCTTTTTGTAAGGCACTTTCCCATCTTGCCAAAGTCAGCCTTCCTCAGATCCAGTACCCTCACTTTTGTATGGCTTGACTCTGTAGCTGAGTTCATCATGAACCAGACTGTTTGGTGGTCACTTGTTCCCAGATGGCTACTCACTTCTAGATCTGAGATCCTCTCACTATCCCCATTTGAGAGTACGAGGTCTAAGATTGCTCCCTCATGAGTGGGTTCCAAAACTAGCTGTCTGAGGCATGCCACCTGTAGGGCATCGAGAATGGCCCTGCTCTTCGATGTGGTTGCAGCAAAGGTGCTCCAGTTAACATCTGGCATATTCAGGTCTCCCATCAACAGTATCTCCCCTTTTTCTCCTACCCTAAGGATGCCTTTTATCATATCCTTGTCCATTCCCTTCCCCTGACATGGAGGTCTGTATACAACCCCTGTGCGGATTGTGGTGCCATTTCCAGTCTCTAAGATGAACCACAGTGCCTTCTTTCCTCCCTGTTTACTCTTTTGTTCAGTTGCTTTTATCCCTTTCCTTACATAGAGAGCTACTCCTGCCCCTCTTCTCCCCTCCCTTTCTGTCCTGCAGGTTGTGTACCCTGGTATGTTAACATCCCAGTCATGGTGCTCTGTGTACAATGTTTCTGTGACTGCCTCAATATCCAAGCATCCCTCTTCCATCAAGGCCACCAGTTCAGGGAGCCTGTTGCCCAGACTATGGATGTAGGTACTCATTACCCTCCATTTCTTGATTGCCTTACCCCTTTTTGCCCCATCCCTGTCCTTATTGCATTTGTCACTTTCTCCATTTACCCCTGCTCTTCTCCCTATTGACAATCTCTATCTTGAAGTTTACCTCACTTACTATACTGATTTTTTGGGGGGATCATAGAAACATAGACTTTGACAGCAGATAAGGACCATTTGTCCCACCTAGTCTGCCCATTTCCCTACCTACAGTATAGGCCACAGATCCTAGTTAACCAACAGCCTATTTCTTCCTACCCCACACAAGAACTGCCTTATGTCTGTCCCATGCATTCTTGAATTCTCCCACAGTTTTAGACCCCACAACCTCCTGAGAAAGGCTGTTCCATGAATACACTACACTCTCTATGAAAAAATACTTCCTCACATTGCCCCAGAACCACCCCCATCTTTAAATTGTGTCCCCTTTTTCTTGCACGTCTCTTTTTCTGAAAGATGCTACCCTCTTGGACTTTGTTGATTCCACTGAGGTACTTAAAAGTTTCTATCATGTCCCCCCTCTCCCTTCATTCCTCAAGGGTATACATATTAAGCTGTTTAGTCTCTCCTCGTACGGCTTCTCTTGCACACCCTGCACCATTTTAGTTGCCCTCATCTGGACTCCCTCTATCCTGTCTATGTCCTTACAGAGATGGGGTCTCCAGAACTGGACACAGCATACCAGATGGGGTCTCACCAACTGTCTGTACAGAGGGATAACAAATTCCTGTTTTCTGCTGGTGATGCCTTTCCCTGTGCATCCTAGTATATCCCCAGCCCTACCTACTGCCTTCTCACATTGCTTGCTAGCCTTAAGGTCATCTGATATGATTACCCCCAGGTCCCTTTCATTTTTTGTAGTTGTTACTACCACCCCCCATTGTGTAATCTTCACCTGGGTTCTTGTTTCCCAGGTGCATTATTTTGCACTTCATTGCATTGAACCCTAGCTGCCATACTTCTGACCATTCCTCCAACCTTGCCAAGTCCCTTCTCATCCTTTCCACACCTCCTTGTGTATCAACTCTGTTGCAGATCTTGTATCATCTGCAAAGAGGCATACTTTTCCTTCCAGTCCCTCTGCAATGTCACTTATAAAGATATTAAAAAGGACTGGACCCAGTACTGAACCCTGCAGTACCCCACTAGTAACCCATCTTTCTTCAGAGTGGACTCCATTTACAATTACCTTCTGTGTCCTGTTGTCCAGCCAATGTTTTACCCAGGCTACCACCCTGGGACCCACTCCCAGGCTGGTTAATTTGTTTATTAATATTTTGTGTGGGACTGTGTCAAATGCCTTGCTAAAGTCTAGGTAGCCATGACCACAGTCCCTCCCTGGTCTACTACTTTGGTCACCCAGTCAAAGAAATCTATTAGATTCATCTGACATGACCTTCCCACTGTGAACCCATGCTGCCCTGGGTCCTCTGCCCCACTGGCCTCAAGATACTCAAGAATTCTTTCCTTCAGAAGTGACTCCATCACTTTCCCTACCACAGAGGTCAAACTGACAGGTCTGCAGTTTCCTGCCTCTGTCTTGGTCCCACTTTTGTGAAGGTGAATCACATCCGCCTTCCTCCAGTCCTCGGGTACCACACCATCCTCCCATGATTTATTAAAAAGAGTGGTCAGTGGTTTCACTGGTTGCCCCCTTATTTCTTTTAGAATTCTGGGATGAATTCCATCAGGCCCCATTGCTTTGTCCGCCTTCAGTTTTAGGAGTTCTTGCAGAACCCTTTCTTCTGTGAAAGGGCTGGGATCGACCCTCCTATCAAGACTGCTTCTGTTAATTGGATTAGGAACTTCTCCCTCCTCTTTTGTGAATACTAAGCATAAATATTCATTCAGTATCCCTGCTTTTTCACTGTCCCCCTCTGACCATCCACCATTCATTCTGTTCAGCCTCACTGTCCCTCCCTTTGTCTTTCTATGCTCTCTAATGTATCTATAAAAGGTTTTATCCCCCTTCTTAACCCAGTTGGCTATCTTTTCCTCAGTTTGGGCCTTTGCTATTCTGACTTCCCTCCCTGCTTCCTTCTGCCTTAACTGGTACAGCTCTCTGTCCTGCTCCTTCTGCGTTTCCTTATACTTTCTGAATGCTATCTTTTTCTCCCTGACTTTCTCAGCCACCTCTTTGGAGAACCATAATGGCTTTTTATTTCATTTTGATTTGTTTATTTGCTTCACACAAAGGCTTGTTGCCTCTGTGATGGCAGATTTGATGTTTCCCCATTGTTGTTCCACCCCTCCTTCTAGCCTGTTTGCTAGTGCTTTTCTGAGGCACTCTCCCATCTTGCCAAAGTCAGCTCTCCTGAAGCCCAGTACCCTCACTTTTGTATGGCTTGACTCTGTAGCTGAGTTTAATGTGAACCACACTGATGGTCACTTGTTCCCAGATGGCAACCCACTTCTAGATCTGAGATCCTCTCACTGCTCCCATTTGAGAGTACAAGGTCTAAGACTGCTCCCTCATGAGTGGGTTCTGAAACTAGCTGTCTGAGGCATGCCCCCTGTAAGGCATCGAGAATAGCAGTGCTCTTGGATATGGCTGCAGCAAATGTGCTCCAGTTAACATCTGGCATATTCAGGTCTCCCATCAACAGTATCTCCCCTTAATCTGCTATCCTAAGAATGATCAAGGCTTTCCCTACTCCTTTCCAGTGCCTCCCTCCTTGGCTATTTTAAATGCTTGCCAATGAAGCATTTAAACCCATCACCTAGGATCCTGGTTCTCCTCCTGGACAGATGTAGACCATCATGCAAATATAGGCCTGCATCACTCCAGATGGATCCCCAGTCCTCAATGAAGCCAAATCCTTCAGCTCTGCACCAATGTTTCAACCACTGATTGAATCCCATGGTGTGGAGCACCCTAATCTCACCCATGCCATAGACAGGCAGCACTTCCGAGAAGGTTCCCTTGCTAGTTACTTGTCTAAGGCCCCTCCCCAACTCCACAAACTTTTACTGCCTGCTCTGATCCCTTTCTTAGCCAGATCATTTGTCCCTAGGTGGACAGTGATATCCAGCTCCCTCCCTTGTGCAGCTGCTCTGGCAATCCTGAGGATTCGCTCCCTGTCCCGCTGAGCCATGGTGCCAGGCAGGCACCTTACCTCCCTCTCCCCTTCCTTCCCCAGTTCTACCTTCCTACCAATGGAGTCCCCCACCAGGAATTGTTTCCTTCCCCTGTGGGATCCCATGCCACCCTCCTGTGGATCTCTTTGTGGAGGTTCCCAGCATCCTTCTTGGTCTCCATTGTGGGTCCTTCCATAGAGGAACCACATTTTGCTAGAATCATAATAATTGTGGAGAGGTACAACTGGGGGGATGTGCCTCTTTTTCACCACCCTCACCCTCCCTGAGCCCATTGTGGTCCAACCACTTTTCTTTCTTGGCAACCTCTGAGGCAACAGCAGTGGCCCTGGTGGTCCCTGAGTGGGAGAGGAGGTCCCACAAATCCTGGCCAACTCAGCCTGGAGATGAGCAACCTCCTCCCTCAGTCCAGAAAGGTGTCTGCAAATGGGACAACACCATGTCCTCCAGAACGTCTCTCTGAAGACTGCTGCTCCACAGCCACTGCACTGCACCACTCCCATCATATCGTATTTCGGCCTCTTAACTGTTGTTTGGAATACTTACTTTTTCCTCTGTTTATTTATTTTACTTGCTTTTTTCTCCCTACTTACTGCCTCTGTGCCCTTTAAGCACCTAGTCTTCCTGTTCTGAGACAAGAAGTTGCTATATTTCTCAGTAGTCTCCTTACTTCCTCAGAGTCAAGCCTCCAGCAGCTAGGGGTGGACAGAGAGCTACTCTTTTCCTTCTAGGATGGCAAGTCTTTGGTGGCTCTGTGATCACTCACTTCCTGCTCCCAAACAGGAAGTTCCTATTGTCAGTCAAATCCTGTGCCTATAAAAGTTGAACTGGTTTAGGGTGGGAGGGAAGGATGGCAATATAGTCTCAGTAGAGAAGTTTAGTTACAACAGCAGCTCCTTCCTCCTGGTGTTCTCTGCCTGTTATCTGGCAGACGCTGTATAGGTCAGTTTTTAAATCTGGCTTTAACCTGGCTTCCTTCTAGCTAAGTCACTCTCCTACTTTACAGATATTTCTACACTTAGTTATTTGCACAGATAACACTTCCCTTCAGCCACCTGAGACAGACACCTAGATAACTGCTCAGGTAACAATTCACTTCAGCCAACTTAGACAAATACACTAACTTTTTTTTTTTACCCTACATTGAAGGTCCCTGTAGGAGAGTTCTAGTTCTTTAGTCCCAGTAGAGAAGTTTAGTTACAACAGCAGCTCCTTTCTCCTGGTGTTCTCTGCCTGAGGAACTGAGGAGACCTGGGCAAGGGACTTAACACTGTGATAAATGACAAGGTCATCTGCATACAGAAGTGATTTACAGTTTAGGCTATCAGCTGGGAGTGAATTAATGAAGATGGAGAAAAGCAGTGGTTCCAGGATAGAACCCTGGGGGACGCCAATTGAGACAGGGAGAGTCGGAGAGATGGCAAAACCAATGCACATAGATTGCGAGCGGCCCAAGAGGTAGCTCTTACAGAAGACACTCCACGACTTTCCTTAACATGCTCAATTTTTTTCTGTGGTTGACTATGGTCTTGTTATATACAGTGCAGTCTCAACTATGGCCCTAAAGAGAATTGACATTACTCTCAATAAAGGCTATAGGCTCTTCCTAGGTGTTCCTTGTCTTACCCATACATGCAACCTATACTCCTGTATGGGTTGGCTTGACCTGGCTAACAGAATTAGTTACCAACTCAGTCTCCTGGCTAAAAAGGCTACCCTTGGCATGACTCCCCCCTGGGGTCCAGAACATGATTACACCTTCTGCACTATCTCATTCAACATGAGGAACACTCACCAACTACTTCAAGGTGCCATTCCACTGCACCTCCTTAGGCCAAAGGTTTTTTGCATTCAGAGCCCCTCACCTGCTAAACTCTCTTCCGAATGGACTAATTTCTGAATCCAGAATCGGGCCTTTTAAGTCGATGCTCCACACCCACCTTACTATCTGCATGAGGTGCACCTACCCTTTGTAATTCCAGTTTCTAGTTTTCCATCAAGGGCCTGCTCAGTCAACTCCCTGCACTTCTTACCTACTTATGTATCCCCTGCACTTATCTTTGTCCAATCAGATGTCGTTACCTACCCCAGATGCCTACCTACTACTCTATCATCCCCTTGTCTCTTTTACCCATCCTCGCCTTGCCTACCATCATCATCCCCTTTCTCCTCCTCCTTAATCCCCCTCTCCTCTATAATCCCTCGTTCTTCCTATATCCCCCTCCCCACCTTATCCCTCCTCTCCTCCATGCCCCTATCCTTTCTCCACTCCCTTTCACCTGCTCCATCTCCCCTGCTCTGGCCCTAAACTTTCCTCTCCCCTACTACCCACCCAACTACTTCACCTTGACAATGGGTCTTGGTCCTGGCTGGTCCCCACACACCCCACCCCATTGCATGTTACCTTCCACTGGATGTCCCTCCACCTGCTGCATAGCAAAACAATATTCCTTGATTTTCTGTACAGCCATTTACATCCAAAAGCCATGTCTGAATCTCATTGCATTGGTTGAAACAAGTATGTAACTTGTTGTGTAACTATGTTGGTAACCAGTATTTACCAGCTGTTTGCCTGAATCTCATATTCATGTTTGTACCACCAATGAAACTTGTTATATAACCCTTGCATGTAACCTGTATGCACCTATTGATTGCTTACTGCTTGACATGGAACCTTCGCAAATGAGCTCCCAGCTCAAAGGTCTGTAATCTGAGAATTGAATAAATAATTAAATAAAATAAAGGAGCTTAATATTTATACTCTCGAGGAAAGTAGGGAAAGGTGAGACATGATAGAAACTATCAAGTACCTCAAGGGAATCAAAGTCCAAGAGGGTAGCATCTGTCAGAAAAAGAGATGTGTAAGAACAAGGGGGCATAGTTTTAAAGATAGATGGGGGGGTGGCTCATGGGCAACATGAGGAAGTATTTTTTCATGGAGATGGTGGTGGACACATGAAACAGCCTTCCTGAGGAGGTTGTGGGGTCAAAAACAGTGTGGGAATTCAAGAATGCAAGGGAAAGACATAAGGCAATTATAGTGGGGTGTAGGAGAAAGTAGGCTGTTGGTTAACTAGGATCTTCAGCTTATTGAGTAGGTAGGGAAATGGGCAGACTTGGTGGGTCATGCAGTCCATATCTGCCATCAAAGTCTATGGGCCTGATTCTAGAAGGTTGGCGCAAGTTGCCACTAAATGCAACTTGTGCCAACAGCAACTGTGGCATTGACCCTGCACCCTAATCTAGAAGGAGCAGGGTCTCTGCAGCTAAGTCCTGCAACTTACGACATGTGGCCAGGCACACCGAACAGAGGATGTACCTGGTGAGCATGTTGTAAGACACAACTGCAGGTTGCAAGTGCACCCCCCTGCCCAGCAAGCCACATTAGGCACCCATGAATGGCCCCTCCCCACCCCCAATGTGTCCAATGTACCCGCAGGCTGCATCTCTTCGGAAGTGAATGAAAGATCAGAGCTGCCCACACCACCAATTCTCAATCTTCATTGCAAAATGCTCCACTGGGTGGCACTGCCATCCATCCACCCATGCCCAGACCTCGAGTCACCACCGCAAATGGGGCATACACCCTGTCAAGCCCTGGTGGTCTAATGGCCACCCACCCAGCTGTGCCAGCCCACTCCGCACCCCCCACCTGTCCCCACCCATTGACTGGCACAGTCCACCTCTCACCTCCATGACCAGCCGCTGACTGAGTTCTGTAGGAGCGCTACAGTAAAGGTGCACTCAGAAATTAATATCTGAGTGCATCTTTCCTGTAGCACTCCTTCAGAACTCAGTCGGCAGCTGGCCATGGAAGTGAGAGGTGGGCTGTGCCAGTCACCGGCTATGGGGGAGTGCTCGGTGAGCTGACACGGCTGTGTGGGGGGCCACTAGACTACCAGGGCTTGTCAGGGTGTATGCCACATTTGCGGCAGCGACTCTGGGTTGGGGCATGAGTGGGAGGATGACATCGCCGCCCTGTGGGGCATTTCACAATGGGGGATTCAGGGGCAGTTGGTGTGGGCAGACCTGTGGGGCTCTTTCCATTCACTTTGGGGCAATTGATGTGGTGTCTCATGGGCTCTTCCATTCACTTTGGGGGCAATGATGTGCAAGATTTCATGGGCTCTTTCCATTCACCTCAGGGGCAGTTATGTAGTAGCCCTCCGGGCACATATATTACAAAACATATAACATACGAAATTTGCCAGCAGATGAAGGTCTAGAGGTCTATTAAGTCTGCTCGAATGTGCTGCAAGCACCCCTTATTCTGCAGCTGCCCCTTCCTTCCACCCTTCCCCTTCATTAACCCTTCCCCTTGTCCTGTCCCATCCCCTTTTGAAGCAGTCCACTGTTCTACTGCATGCCACTTCCACAGGTAATGCATTCCACCCAGCCACCATCCTCTCTGTAAAAAAGTGTCTCCTCATCTCCCTCCTGAACCTTCCTCCCTCCAGTCTCATATCATGGCCCCTGGTGGCCCTCCCCTTCCTTACTTTAAACAGTCCCTCTGTACCCATCTTGTTTATTCCTTTCATGTATTTAAAGGTTTCAATCATGTCACCCCGTCCCTCCTCTCCTCTCCTCCAGTGAGTACATGTTCAGCTCCTTCAACATCCTCTCGTATAAGTCCCCCAGCCCCTTGATCATCTTTGTCACCCTGCACTACACCCCCTCTAGTAGCTTAATATCCCTCTTCAGATACAGGTGCCAGTACTGCACCCAGTACTCCAGGTGTGGTCTAACTAATGACCTATACAGCGGCAGAATCACCTCCTCGCTCCTCGAGGATATACACCTTGCACTACAACCCAGCATTTTGTTGACCTTTGCAGCTGCCTTCCTACATTGTGCCGAGTTGTTCATTGACCCTGTAATGAGCACACCCAGATCCTTCTCCTCTACTGTCTGGGCTAGCTGCACTCCCCCTAGCTGGTAACTCCTCCTTGGGTTCTTCATCCCAAAATGCAGCACCTTGCACTTTTTGGCATTAAACCCCAGTTGCCAGGTGTCTGACCAGGTTTCAAGCTTTGCCAGATCATCTTGCAACCCCTGCCATCCCCCTATGTCATCCACCACCGCCCTACCTTGGTATCATCAGCAAACAGACTGATCTTGCTCTTGATGTCCCATGATATGTCTGCAATGAATATCCCAAACAACACTGGTCCCAACACCGAGCCCTGTGGAACACTGCTCGTCACTGCCCTTTGGGGTGAGAGCTCCCCACCCACCACCACCCTCTGTTGCCTTCTCTGAAACCAGTTTCCTACCCATCTCACCAGCTTGCACCCACCCCTGTGCCTACTAACTTATTTCCCAGCCTTCCATGCGGCACCGAGTCAAAAGCCTTACTGAAGTCCAGATGCAGGACATCCACTGCGTGGCCCCTGTCCAGTTGCCTAGTTACCCAGTCATAGAACTCGACCAGGTTGGTTTGGCAGGATCTGCCATGTATGAAGCCATGCTGTCTGCTGTCCTGTAGTCCTTTGGCCTCCAGGAGGGCTACCAGCCTCTCCTTCAGGATAGTCTCCATTAGCTTACCCACGATGGATGTGAGACTCACTGGTCTGTAGTTTCCCGGTTCATCCTTGGGGCCACTCTTGTGGAGGGGCACCACATGAACTATCCTCCAGTCCTGAGGTACACATCCTGAATGTAGTGAGGCATTAAATAGGTCTGCCAAAGGTCCTTCAGGGACCTCTGCCAGCTCCTTCAGTACCCTGGGGTGGATGCCATCTGGGCCTGGCGCCTTGTCCACCCTCAGTGCCTTCAAACCCTCGAACTCTGCCCTCCATGATTTCCCCATCTGTCACCACTCCTCCCCCCACTTCTGTCATTTCTCCCATCTTGGGTGTCACCCTCCTCTTCTCTTTAGTAAATACTGAGCAGAAGTACTCATTTAGTGCTTCTGCCTTATCGCACCCTGCTTCCACCCAGCCCCCTCCTTCTTAATACTTACTATGTGGTCCTTACAGCTACCTTTCTCCCTGATGTGCTTAAAGAAGTCCTTCTCCCCCTTCTTAATGCCTTGTGCCAGCCTGAGTTCCGTAGATGCTTGGCTCCCCTTACTCTCTTGTCACCTCCTTGATTCTGTCAAGTACTCCTCCCTGTCCTCTCCTCCTGTTTTCTTGTACTTCCTAAAGGCAGCTCTTTCCTCCTTACCTTTTCCATGACCTCCTTGCTCAACCAGATTGGTTTCTTAGCCCTAGCCTTCTTGCTCTGGGCTTTGCAGCAGGTTTTGCTTGCCTCCACTATCCCCAGCATTATGAGATCCCACCTCTGGTTAGTGTCCATACTAGATTGAATTCTGACCAGTAACCCTTTTACCACTTCCCCCATCCTCCCAAAGTTGGCCCTCCTGAAGTCCAGTACTCTTGTGCCAGATTCCACTCCTTCCTTGCCCATATCCAATGTGAGCCATACTGAGTGGTGGTCACTCCCTGACAGTGGTTCCTCCACTGTAAGTTCTCTCACAAAGTCACCATTTGCCAGCACAAGGTCAAGGGTATTCCCTAACCTGGTTGGTTCACTGACCATTTGCAACAGGAAGCTGTCCTGGAAGGCATCCAGCAGTACCTGCTCCCTTCTGTTCCTGGTTGTTGGGGTGCTCCAGTCCACTTCTGGCATGTTGAAGTCCCCCACAATCACCACACTACCCTTCTCGCAGGTCCTCCTGATCTGTCTCGCTAGTTCCCTGTCTAACTCCTCCATCTGAGATGGTGGCCTGTACACCACTCCCATTCTAAGAATCCTATTCTTGGAATCCTGGATTTGAATCCAAAGTGACTCCGTACTACCCTCCTCCCCTTCCTCCCTTATACACATTATTCCTTCCTTCACATATAGTGCCACCCCCCCTCCTTTCCTAATCACCCTGTCCCTACGAAATAACCTGTACCCTGGCACAGACAGGTCCCAGTCATTGTATTGGGTGGCCCATGTTTCTGTGATGGCTGCAATGTCCACCTCTCTCTCTGCCATGAGAACCTGTAACTCTGCAGTTTGCCTCCCAAGGCTCCTAGCATTAAGGGTAACCACCTTCCACCCTTTTCCCCCCTCTCATCCTGCCCTCCTTTCCTAGCATCCCCAATAGTACTTGCCATTTGTCCTTTGTCACTGTTATGGGGGGTAAGCTCATATGGTTTCCCAACCAGTGGTCTCTGCATTTCTCTTCCTCAACTGCTACCCCCCCACTCCTAGTTTAAATTCCCAACTTCCTCTATGTACTCCTCCATCCTCTGTTTCAACATTTCTTTCCCTCCTCACTCAAGTGTAGTCTGTCCTTGGCATAGAGACTACTGTCCTCCCAGGTCCCTCCCACCCCCCAACAGCCCATACCCTTTAGCACAACACCAGGTTCTTAGCCATCCATTAAATTCCTGTATTCTCAGCTTTCTTGTTGTGCTTGCCTTTGGCACTGGAAGTATCTCTGAAAAAGTTACTGATCTTTCTGTCCCCTCACATAATTGTGCTAGTTCCTCAAACCTGCTCTGGACTATATCTACTGTCTTGTCAGCCAGGTCATTTGTCCCAAGATGTATAATTAAATGAGGCTTGTCCCTACCCCTTCTAGCATATTTCAGAACAGATTGTCCCACCCTTTCCGATGTCATTCCTTGCATGGTCTCCTCCCAAATGCGACTATGCCTCTCCCCTTTCTACCCCCCCACTCCTCTTAGTATTGAGTCACCCAGCACTAAGATTCCACCCCTATTACTCCCTGCTTGCTTCCATTCATCTTCCTCTATCATTTCCAGCTCCTCTTCTTCCTCCTGCACATTATTTCCCCCTTTTACCCCTGCTGCAATTCTCCCAGCAGAACTTCCCCCCACTCCAGCTTGGTCCAGGCATTTATCAATTACACCTCTAATTTCATCATTTCCCTCCTCCACCTTCTTCCTCTCTAGCAGTGCACAACTATTTTCTGAAGACCCTTCACAAATGCCCGCTCCCTGTCTCTTCATAGTAACCTGTTCTCTCCTTTCCACTCCATGACTTTTGCCACTTCTTTGCCTCCCTTCACAAGTCCCTATCCCCTCCTTCCATTTGTCATTTGTCTCCTGACCTGGTTTCCCCGGCAATCGTTCTTCCTGGCCTGGGCCCCTTTGTCTCTGCTTCCTTACTTCTGACCCTCTCCTCACCACCGTTGGCTTAAATCGCCCTCCTTCATCTCCCCTTGTTCCTCCCTCCAGTATTGGTCTAAACCCACCCCAATCTGCCTTGCCTGTCTTAGTTCCTCCTGCAGACCCTCAATCTCCTTTCTAAGTTTTTCTATGTGGTTGTACACTAAATATCCTCCCACACTCCGGGCAATTTTTAGAAAGATTGGTGCACCGCAGTTGTTGCAGCCTACCACCCTACCCATTGCTGTCGTTGCCCACCAGCGACCCCCACCCTTCCAGATGCAGGATACCAAACACTCCCCAAGTCTCCCTCCCCTCTATCAGTGCAAACATTTTGTTATTTCCTTACCTCCTTTGTTGCACACGTCTACATATATTGAGCAACTGCTTGTTATATTCCTATCCTTCCTATCCTCACTCGAAAAGAGAGATTAAGTAGCCATTGCACAACCTTCTTCAAACTCCTATCCTCCTTTCCCCAATGCAATTTCAATGCGAAGAAGTAATAATGAAAGCTCCTAGATTTGCATTTACTTCCCTTCCACTGAGATAACAGCCACCTCTTCACTTGCTGCTGTTTCTTTCCTGGATGTCTGCTTCTGCTATGACAGGTGCATATCCCTTGCCCGTTTGAGGAAGTGATGTCAGAACCCTGGTACAAAGGAAATCATGGACCAGGGGTGGGTGGGGTGAGGGGTTTGGGGGTGGGACCAGCCCAAGTCTTCCAGAAACAATCAGGTAGCTGAGGCCTCTGGTCAGACCATTAGCACCCTTCCCCCACTCTGCACTAAAACTTTGCAGCTAGTGAAGCCAGCAACAATGAATCACAGTTCTACTCAAAGCCCCCAAAATAGGTTACCTACCCAAAGAAACAGTACTCCAATTCGAACAACTTCACCAACAACACATCAAAATAGGCTTGGAATTAGAAGATATAGGTCTCCAATTCAAAGAAACAGACACAGTTAAATCCCACCAATTATGTTTTAAAACAGAAGAAATAGGCCTCTTCAAATGTAGCTTGCCACACAGTGAATCAAACAAATGAGCCCACTTATAGCTACCAAACAGGTTTCAAAATTCCAACAGCCCCAAACAATACCCTGCTAGCCCCTTAGTAGTAAGAAAGAAAAGAAATAACCTTCTACCAAGTAGAATCCACAAGAAACAATGTAAAAACAACAAGAAGCTGCTGTACTGAAGATCTGATCCTGTCTCCCCTCTAGGTCCTTCTGAGAAGCCAAAGCATATTGGACATGTCGGGGGGTGGGGAACCCACTGGGCACTGGGGCATGCTGGGCATGGGAGGGTGGGCAACTGTGGCATGACTGCTGGACTGTAGGTGGGTTTACAGGACCCCCAAGGGGCATTTTTAAGTTACATCAGCTAAAAGCTGGTGTAACTTGCATTACTGGTTCTCCTCCGGGGGTTCTTGTAGATTCCCAACATTGTGGACTTTATCGTTTCCCTTCTGGAATGGGGCACAACAGCTGCCATAAACCCCCTAGCGCCATGTTGCAGGGGGTTTATGGCGCAACTGCTGGCGTAACTGCTGTTTGGCGCATGTGGTCTATGTCATGTCACAGGCTGCATTGTAGAATCGTGCATGTCACAACTGCTGGCGTAAGATGCTACATGCGCCATTCTACTTCGCGCAAGTGTTGCTATGCCAGGCATAACTGTACTAGAATTGGGGCCTGTGTTTCTAGGTATCTTTATATATTCTGAACCCCTTCCTTTTGGCATTGATTTTTTCTACCTCTTCTCTTGAGAACCAGAGTGGCCTCTTTCTTCTTCTGCCCTTGTTTACCACCCTGATGCATTGGCTTGTCACCTCCCCAATTACTCTTTTTAAGTGTTCCCACTGCTCCTGTACTCTCTTCCATTGTTCTCTTTGCCAGTGCCTCCTTAATGTATCTCCCCATTTCAACAGAATCACTCCTCCACAAATCCAATACTTTTGCCTTAGTGTGACTAGAGTCAGTCTCTGTATGCTAAAGCAAACCATATGAAGGTCACTGGAACCTAGCTGATCTTCAACCAGACATCTGCGATTTTGTTGCCATTGAGGAGTACCAGGTCCAGAATCACTCTGTCTACTAGTTGCCTTAGGCCTGCCCCCGTAGGGCATCCAGGATGTCTCCGCTCCTAGCTGAAGCTGCTGCTGTGATAATCCAGTCCATATCTGGAATATTGAACTCCCTCAGCAGCAGTACCTTCCCCTTTGTTGAGATTGCAAGAATTTTATCCCCTAGGTCCCTGCCCAATTCTTCCCCCTGTGATGGAGGCCTGTAGATCACCCCTGTGTGGATTGCTGTGCCATTGGCTAGCTCAAGTGTGACCCAGAGTGCCTCAACTTCCCCCTATTTAACTAGTACCTCTGTTACCTTAATGCCCTCCCTGACGTACATGCCCCCCCTTTTGCCTCCTCTATCCCTCCTAAACAAATTATGCCATGGTACTCTCATATCCCAGTTGTGGTTTGTAGTGTACCAGATCTCAGTCCCCTTGAGGAAAGGGGGGGACATGATAGAAACGTTTAAGTACCTCAGTGGAATCAACAAAGTCCAAGATGATAGCATCTTTCAGAAAAAGAGATGTGCAAGAACAAGGGGACACAATTTGAAGATAGAGGGGGGATGGCTCAGGGGCAATGTGAGGAAGTATTTTTTCACAGAGAGGGTGGTGGACACATGGAACAGCCTTTCTGAGGAGGTTGTGGGGTCTAAAACTGTGGGAGAATTGAAGAATGCATGTGACAGACATAAGGCAATTTTTGTGGGGGTAGGAAGAAATAGGCTGTTGCTTAAATAGGATCTGCAGCTTATCCTCTAGGTAGGGAAATGGGCAGACTAGGTGGGCCAAGTGATCCTTATCCACCATCAAAATCAAAGTCTATGTTTCTGTCATAACTGCCATGTCCAGGTCTGTATTTACCAATAATGCCTCCAGGTCTGGGATTTTATTTCCTAGACTGTGAGCATTTGCAACCATGGCATTCCATGTTTTTTTGCTTATCTGCACTCTACCAGCTCCATTGATGTACTGCTGCCTTCCCTTCCCCAATTTCTTCTTATATTTCCTACCCCCCCATCATCTGTTCTATCCCTGAAGTAGGCATTACTGTTGTGTTTCTGCTTTCCTGGTCCTCTTGCCTGCATTCTTCATCTTGTGGGGGTGGGCTGATTGAGTAACTCTGTTTCTGCTTTTCTCATTCAGCGTTTAAGCCTTCAGAGTCACCTTCAGGGTAGCACTACCCTCAGGATAGTCCTTGAAGACGCACCTTCGCATCTTTTCCATTGACTGCTTCTCCATACTTCTTGCTGGCTTATCATTGGCTGCTTCTCTATGCCTCCATTCTACAATTCTATTGGACACCTCAGAAACCATGCATGATTGGTCTCTTTTATTCTGAGTGGGCAGTTTAGATGTAACCCCCCTACAAATGGGGGTTCCCAAAAGTCTTCCTTGGTTGTGCCTAAATGTCCCCTGCCAGGCTGGTATCCTGTGTCTTAGCACTTTAAAAGTGTTTGTGTGAGAGTACCTTACTGCCTCTGTGCTCTGTCTCATTAAAAGCTGCCAGTAACGTGGTGCTTATTTAATATGGGAGGGTGCTGAGTGTTTCTATGCTCAAGTCCCACCCGGGCTGCCAGATAATCACTCAGTTTTGCCACCTCTAGTTGAGCTGACAGAGCTATGTTAGAAGCTGTACTTATTTGTTGATTATCTGTTAGCATAGTAATGATATTATAGTTTTTCTAACCTGCCTTCTTTGCAGCATGGACAGTTATGTTCATCACCACCATCTTGGTCCTGGACTGCCATAATGGGTCAATCCGTACCCTTGGGGACCCTAAAATAGAGTCTGTCCCCAGGGGTCTTGTGGGAGCAAATTTCTGTAGGAATTATAGTTTTTACATTTTGACACCAAAACAGACCTGGAGGGGGAGCCCTTGCTTTGACAGACAGATGGATCAACCAATTGAACCTTTTGGACTGAAGGGAAATTCCCAAGCTGCCTGCTGCAGTCAGTGAGTCTGGAGTTAGAGTTTGCAGAGTAAATAGCTTGAGTGATTCAAGCGGCAGCTCCTGTTTAGTTCACATGAGAGACTGGTGGAAAGGCTGAGTCTGGCCTGTCTGCCTGCAGTCCATCCAGAGGGAATCCTTTGAAAGGCTTAATAATCTGGACTGTATCCGAATTGAGTGAGAAAAAAGCCACTGAAGTGTAACCAGGCTTAAACCTGAAGAAGACCGAAAATTTGCTGTATGCGATCAGCCTGTCAGGGCATCCATTCCCAAAAGAACTCACGGTTTTGCTCAGAGACACTGATATTGCTGCTGGACTGCTATCTGCTATGTGGTATTGTGATTGCTTTACTATAAATGTGCTGTGTGCTGTTAGTGGGTCACGATTTGTTTCCTCACTGTTTAATTGTGCCACGCTTGCTGGAAGCTGCATCCAGCCTTCCTGGACTGATTTCCAAACTGTTTTACCCAGCCTGGGACCTGCCACATTGGCCCAGCCAGCTACTTCAGGTGCAGAGAACACCATCGATGAGAGACTCGCCTGGGGATCAGCCCCCTGCTCGATATCTCGAACAGGAATGACACCTCAGTGATTTGTGTGGGCTCTGCTTCTTTTGGCATACCAGTTGTCAACCTGCAGTCTCCATTTCGTCCCTCCTGTGTCTTGCATTGGGTAGCGTGAGTAACAATCAGGGTAGCTCCCTGCAACAACAGTTAAATCTCAAGTGTTGTCTTCTGATTGCATTGTTGTTTTTCCTTCACAAACTAAGCCTTCAGGCTCTGGATTACAAATTAGGTGTGGTTGTGCATGCCTTTTCTTTTCATCACAGGGCCCCAACCAGCTGTGATGCCGGCCTACCCCAGGCAACGTTCCAGGCTAGCTCACCTTACTTCCAACTGGGTACCCAGTGTGTGTGACTGTGCAGGGACTAAAAGTGCATGCATAATTGCCTGACTAGATCAGTTTTTGAATCAATCAACCTGATTATGCCCCTCCCTTGTTCAATTCCCCTGAATAAATCAGATCAAACTCTTTTTGCATTTAATCTGACTGCGATTCCAGTTTGTACCAAAAGCACTGTATTGTTGTTATTTGCTGTATCTAACCTTGTTTTACAGGGGGGGTTCCAGGGTCGAACTGGTGGAACCAGCCCTGATGGTAAGTGCAAACATTATAGGGAATTGTATGCTGAATAGGGGCTACTGTGAAAGTGTTTGTTGCATATTGTCTAGGCCACTAGAGGGGAAAGAAAGGAATTACAGTGTCCTGGAGGGCTGTACCCAAGTTAGCGGTGTTACTAACAACCTTGTCCTCTGCGTGGAGGCACTCATTTTAGTACCCAGGTCCCATAACCTGCAACTAGCCATGCAGGCAGTGGTAGTAGCCCTTGGGATAGTGCCACCTAGGAGTTACATGAGAAATAAAGAACCCAAACCTAGATTATTTTGTTCCTTTCTTTACTCTCACTTCAGCGTAGCATCATTAATTCCTATTTACCTAAATTTCCTATTTCCATATTTCTAATTTGCTTTACTTCAATTCACACTGGTAAGTGTAGTCCATAATTTTAGAAAATATGGCTGATAAATTATTTCTTCCGGATGCCTTTTGTTGTGCAAAAAACAGAAAAAAAAAACTGCAATATTGTACAGCTGATTTTCTTTCTTTCTTCATTCATTCATTCATTCATGTGAGCGAGTTAAAATACCACGGACCACAATTTAATGGGAGACATAATTCATGTACAGTAGGGGATTTAATTCACTTTCACTGCCTTATCTTTAGGGGTCCATCTAATTTTTTTTTATTTCATGTACTTTTGACTTTATCTGACCCCATTATTACCTGTCTTCCAGCCCCTCTCCCCACAAACTCTTCACTGGGGTTACAGAGCCACGTTCTTTATCAAATCTTTGCACTGACAACCTAATTTCATTCATGGCTGTAACCAGTAATACAAAGAAAAACAAGATAATCACTGTGGGAGCATGGTCTTGTCTAGTACCATTACACTTGCTGAGATTGTTCCTGTCTTTTTCTGCAGTACACAAAAGTTTTCAGTTGCCAGTACTGGTACCGCAATGCCAACAGCAGAGTGAATTCATTATATGGCGTCCAGTGTGCAAATCCTTATATTTGTGGGATCTATCATGTACTTTTCAGTTTGGCAAAAAAAAAACAAAAAAAAAACCCAGCTGAATGAGCTTCTGGCTTCAGTCATGGCAAAATGAGTCTCCTTGTGTGTTACTATTTATGTAGCACTGCAATCTTCAGTACCACTTCTTCTTTCTTTTACTTTTTACTCTCAAAAAATCACCAAATCAGCACACAAGGATCCTTTGCTTTCATGCACCACAGAACTGTCTTCTGTGTTTTGTAGTATTTATAGCACTACAACCTGCGGTGCCGTTTGATATTTCATGTATTTCTTACTTAAGAAAGAAACAGAATAGCATTCATTTAGCATTTAACCAGAAAACTGAAGTTGAGTGGCTATGTACCACTTTCTGTGTGGCCCTAAACAAGCACACTGCCCAATGCTAGCTATTGTTAAGAGAAAAGTAAAATGAAAAGTTGGGAAATGTTACAAGACATGCTCTTGCAGTACTTTTCAGAAGAACTGCCTTGGCAAGGTGAGCCTTTGCAGTAAGGGCCCCCACCTGGTTAAATGAACTCCCCAAGGCCACTACTAGCCCTACTCACCTTGGCCACTTCAAATCTGAAATTTGGAAGTCCATTGCCCCTCCTGTACAATATTGCTGTAAAAAACACACCAGCCATTTCTAGCCCTCATGGTGCCCCCTGACACAATTTGGCATGGCTACGGCGACCCGTGGCTCCTAAGAATCTCACCTAATCCCCACCTACCCATCCCTTGGTCCACTTCTCTCCCACACCCTCACCCACGTAGACCTCCTGACCCTCCATACCCCCACCTCCACACCCACTTAGCTCCTCTGACCCTTAAGCTATCACCCACCATTGTGCTCTCCCCTCACCTGTCTAGCCTGTAGCCTACTCTCCCTTAATGGCTGTACTTGTCAGTGGTCACATTACTTGTTCCCTCTGGGAACCTATCTAAGCTCTGTAGCTGCATTCTGGGAATTTTCATACTCTGTACAGATTTGGACTCTGCACTTTATTCGCATAATCTGTTTTGGGACTATTTTTCACTATATTATGTAATTAAGTGATGGCTTTTGCAATGTATTCTATCTCTCCCTATCCTTCTATTTGTAGTGCTGTTTAGCCTTTTTAATGATGTGTGACTGACAATGCCTTCTAGCTGCTTCTGTTTTTCTCCACTATCCATGTACTTGATATTCCCCCACCATCTGTTCGACAAGGATCCTTTTTGTAAATGAGCTTTTAGCTTGAAGGTTGTAATTCCGATGTTACAAAATAAATAAGTGCTGGCCAAATACTTTATTTAAACAAAAATACCATTTCCCCTGCCACCACATCACGCGTAAAAGGTGATGATAAGGAACACAGAAGAGGCACAGTATTAAGTAGTGCAGATGCACTTGCTGGTACAGTAATCCCATAGAATTTCAGATGGTATAACTTTGAAAGAAACCTGTTTTTTGGTGACTTTAGATAGCGAAGCCTTATACACTCATGTACCTCATGATGGAGCATTAGATGTGATTGCCTTTTATAATAATAATAGTAATAATCTTTATTTATATTGTGCCTTTCAAATACCAAGGCACATTCCAAAGAGGTTGAGTACAAAGTACACAAACAGTAATAAAAAGTGTTAAAAACAAATGCATACATCAGTCAGACACCATATGCCCTATTCGATAAAAAGGATTTGAAATCCTGTTTAAAGCTCCCCACGGTCGTACACTCTCTTATCTGACAGGGTAGAGAATTCCAAAGGGATGGGGACACAAACATAAATGCCCGGGCCCCAGCTGATTCCAACATAACCCTAAGAATCTCTAGCAACCCCTCGTCGGCTGAGTGGAGCGACCTCACATGGTGGTAAGAGATCAGGAGATCCTTAAGAGAAGTAGAAAAGGAGAGGGCACCACCTATAGTATTCCTTTTAAAATGACTGGAATTTGTTCTAAAGTGCAATGCTTTTGTTTTCAACCAGGTCATTTACAAACAAATCACTGGCACTGCAATGGGGGTGACCTGTGTGCCCTCTGTGGTGAATCTTTATGTAGGGGCTTGGGAGAAAGAGTAGGTACAAGAAGCTACAAAAAAAACATTTTTTCACAAATAGTAATGTGGAAAAGATAAATAGACAATGTCCTATTAATTTGGGATGGTTCTGTAGAAGAATTAAATAGTTTTATTGATTTTTTAACATGGTACTAACAGTAATTTGCACTTTACATATACGTGCCATTTGGAGCAGGTCTCTTATTTAGATCTTATGGTTACTTGAGCCCCAGATAGTAAAAACATTGAAACAGAAATATATAGAAAAGATGTAAATTTATTTATTTATTTATTTATGAGTTTAACCAGGAAGGCATACTGAGCAGTGTTGCTTGATTCCAGATGTGACCTGGCGGTCAAGACCCAAGGCAATAGCACAAATCACAAGGTGCAGTAGTTTAAACAACACAATGAATGGCCATCTGCCATACAGACAATCATCAGATAGATACAGGAACATTATAGAGAGACACATCTGAGTGCACAAAAATACAATTACATAGTTGGCACTAGCTAAAGAACGAGCAGCTGGTGAGAAGTAGGTGCTGAGTAGGAGATTGAGGTGGCTGGGGTTGGGTGAGTGTCTTATATCAGCTGGCAGGATGTTCCATAGCTGGGGGATACAGAATTTGAAAACAGCCTATCCTTTGGTTGTGCACATGAAGGGGATGTGAGGAGCCTGGGCTCAGTGCTTCTGAGGGAGTAAGCAGGGGGAGGTTGTGGGGAGAGGGTAGAGGCCAGGTAAAGGGAAGGGACTGGGACCAAAATTTGGCTGTGACCCTAGCACAGTGGGTTAATCTGCTGTCTTGGAGAGATGGCAGGGCTAGGGAGCTATATTTATTTAATTACGAGATTTACCAGGAAGGCATACTGAGGAACATGCTCGATTCCAGATGGTATATAAGGTGCAGTGGTGGGTTGTTTGTAGGCAGTCGAGGATAAACTCACAAAAAGAGTGGAAAAGGGTGCCAAGGCTGGCCAAGATGGAGGAGGAAGTGATGGAATTGACTATATCACCATAGTCGAGTATTGGGAGGATAATCTTTTGAACAATAGCTTTCTTGGCAGGAGAGGGGAGGCAGCTTTTGTTCCTGTATAGGGCTTCGAGTTTAGGGAGTAGTTTCTTGTGTATGGAATCAATGTGAGTGGTGAAATCGAGGTGTGGATCGAGCCAGATGCCCAAGTATCTGAAGCTGGTGCATTGTTCCAGTAGGGACCCATCCAGGGTTTTGAAAAGAGGGCAGGGGGCTTGGTGGGAGAGTCTTTGCTGTGAACCGAAGGTTAGCGACATAGTTTTCTTAGGGTTTAAGAACAGTTGGTTTGATCTGAACCATTCCTGGATGGCGTTGAGATCCTGCTGTAGTAGATTTGGCACTTTGCTTGTGGAGGGGCCCGTGGCATACAGTACTGTGTCGTCCACATACATTTGTATGGATGAGTAACGACAGGCTGATGGGAGGTCATTTAGGAACATGGAGAAGAGCAGTGGGCCCAAGACTGATCCCTGGCGGATGCCAGCAGTAACTGGTAGAGGGTTAGAGATGTGTGAGAAGACTTTTACAGCCTGATGACTGCCCACCAGGCAGTCGTGGAACCATGTGGTGGCTGGTTTGGAGAGACTGGCTTCTTTTAGTTTAGAAAGGAGCAGAGTAAGGAAGACGGCATTGAAAGCCTTGGCTAAGTCTATAAAAATGGCAGAGGTGATGTAGCCTTTGTCCATGCAAGTGAATATGTCATCAGTGATTCTTAGCAGGGAAGTGATAGTTGAGCGTGACTTGCGAAAACCGGACTGGTATGGAGTGAAGAAGGAGGAGACATCCAGATAGGGAGAGAGTTGGGCGAGGACAAGACGTTCCAGTAATTTTGCCAGAATCGGGAGTAGAGAGATGGGGCAACAGTTACCTGGGGTGGAGGGGTCACCCTCTTTAGGTAGGGGTATGGTGGTAGCCTGTTTCCATTCGGTGGGTAATTTGCCCAGCGTGAAGGAAAGGTTGAATAGCGTGGCTAGAGGGGTGGCTATGACTGGAGTGGACAAATATAACATCTTGGCATCCAAGGATGTAGGACATTTACCTTTGTTGGGGTTCAGGGATCATAGGGATTTGAATACTTTGGCCTGGGATACAGGGCTTAAGGAGAACTGTATGGTTGGTGGGGGGAGGGGGCCAGGGGTGGGTGGATGCTGGAGGGCCGATAGAAGCGAGTCAGTACAGCTGGAGTTGTAGGTATGGAAAGCAGCAGCAACCTTGCAAGGATTGGTGATGTAGGTGCCCTGAACTGACAGTGTCAGAAGTGGAGGCTGGGTAGGGGGGGGAGAAAAGGGATTTGAACGATTTCCTGAAGTTTGTCGGGTGGTTTAGGTTTGCGCTGAAAGCCGATAGAAAACAGTTCTTTTTTGGCTGGCTAATGTGGTTAGTGCAGGAGTTGCAGAGGGCTCTGTAGGTCTGAAAGTATGACTGGGTGCCCAGTTTCTTGTGGGCTTTCCATGCATGGTCCCTGGAGTGGCATTTGCTGATGATATCAGTGGTGATCCAGGGAAGGTGGGCACCTCTGACTCTTTTTGTGCGCACGGGGACTTGTTTGTCCCAGACTTTTAGAAATTTGGCCTTGAAAGTTTTGAGTGTGACATCAATAGATGTGGCCACTGGGATGAAGGACCAGTCTTCTTGTCCTAGGTCTCGCACGAACAATGCTAGGTCCAGGGAATTATATGACCTTGTGCGCGGTGTCTTTGAGGGTGGAGCTGTGGGCCTGTGCACTTTCCTGATCGGGAAAATCATTGTGGTGGTCACTTAGGGAGTCAGGGAGCAGGCCTGTGTGTAGGATCCTGTGGGGGTGGGAGAAGAGGGCCCAATCCAGGAGTGAGTGATTTTGCGTTTTGTGATTTAGCCGGGTGGGATCTACAATTAGTTGTGTGAGATTTAGAGCCTTGATCTTGGTCCTAAGGTGGACCTTATCTATGGCTAACCAGTTGTGCTTATAGTTGCCAATGGCATGAAGCTCGCCTCCTGTGGCTAAGGACTTTAGCGTGTCCAGGTGAGCTAGGATGTCAGGTAGGGGGTGCCGGGAGGGCAGTAGGTACCTGCAACGTACATAGGGGTGGTGCACGAGTAAGAGAGTTTGATTAGGAGAGCGTCGATGTGGGCTGGAAGTGAGGGGAATTTGCACCATTGTAAACTGCCATTTAGTAGAAATGTACATGGCTGTTCCACCGCCTCTCTTTTTCCTTTGTCTGTCATGTCTAATGATTGTGTAGCCAGGTATGGATACTTCAGCATCGGTATGATGAGGTTTTAGCCAGGTTTCGGAGATGATCAGGATGTCAGGGCGATGGGATAGGGTAATTGGTTGCAGCGCAGTTATTTTGTTTAGTAAGCTGCAGGTGCTGAGGTGCAGGAGCCTGGGACCTTTAGGGAATGAAAATGGGGTGTGGGCATTTGGGGT
Source organism: Neoceratodus forsteri (assembly GCA_016271365.2). Taxonomy (NCBI): domain Eukaryota; kingdom Metazoa; phylum Chordata; order Ceratodontiformes; family Ceratodontidae; genus Neoceratodus; species Neoceratodus forsteri. Next base: position 47,840,761 of record CM057455.1, read on the forward strand.
GGTGAGTCCTGGGTTTGCCTCAATATCCCCGTCCAGGAGGAGTAGCAGTGTAATAAGCTGTTTGGATTTATGCCAGAGGTATTTTGGGCAGGTGGTAGGTGTGTGATCTGATACTGTGGGCAGTGGGCAGCGGAGGGCTGGGATGCAGAGAGCAAAATGACCAGGGAGAAAGGGGGGGGCAGGATGGTGGCACTAATGGTCCAGTTGTGTATATTAGCATGGGTATGCAGATGGTGAGGGACAGCATAATAGAGCTGGGGGATGAAGCAGGGGAACATACAAGGGAGTGGTTTCCTGTTTGGGAGGTTTGCTGGGGGAAGAGATGTCAGTGGGGAAAGTGAGAAGAGTAGTAGAGGTAGAATAGGCAGCATCATAGGCAGAAAAGAGTGGAGAAATGCTATGTCTGAGGTATAGCAGCCACTAGTGGTAGCAGCTGATAAGCTGCAAATGGGAGAGTGGGCTGATAGGTTTTCGAAGTCACGTGGGTGAGCACTATAAAGTGAGGAGCTCACCAAAGGTGGTGGTAGGGGTGGAGGGGACAGAAACACGCACTTCAAGTTCTGCATCGTCCATACCTGAGGATCAGCTTCGGTGGGGGAGGGGGCTGCCTTGATGTTGCTGCTTGCTGAGGAGGGCTGTTTCACTCTGGTAGCCCTCACGACCTGATCCCAACTGCAGAAAAAGGAGAGGAGATAATGTAGTCAGCAGAGAGGGAGGAGCATCACAGGCAGCCTGGTAATTTCTATGCTACACTTTTATCTATTTCCACGAATGTTCTACGGCTGGGCAGAGCAAACTGTTGACTTATGACGATAATGCAATTAATTTAGCTTACAAGAGAATGTTAAGGGACCCAGGAGAAGCAATTAATTTACCTTGCAAATAATGTATTACAACTAAGATTGTTAAGGGACCCAGGAGAAAGCAATAAAACATATGGCAAATGAAAATAAATTAGCTGGCAAAAACTATCTGTAAACATATGCCGACAGTTAAAGCACAGTTAAAGCACTAAAGGTCCTTATGGTAGGCTGGAGCCTTTACAGATTCTATTATCCAGGATTTGAATTTGAATATTGGCACCAAAACACAAGCACCGAGTTCTGTGGCGTCCGTACCTGAGGATCAGCTTCGGTGGAGGGGTGCTCCCTTGATGCAGCTGTTGGCTGGGGCAGGCTGTTTCACTCTGGTAGCCCTTGCGACACGATCTCGACTGAGGATCAGCTTCGGTGGGGGGGGTTCCTTGATGCAGCTGCTGGCTGGGGAGGGCTGTTTCACTCTGGTAGCCCTCGCAACCCAATCCCAACTGAGGATCAGCTTCAGTGGGGGGTGCTTCCTTGATGAGGCTGCTGGCTGGGGAAGGCTGTTTCACTCCGGTAGCCCTCGTGACCCAATCCCGACTGAGGATCAGCTTCGGTGCGGGGGGGCTTCCTTGATGCAGCTGCTGGCTAGGGAGGGCTGTTTCACTCTGGTAGCCCTCAAGATCCGATCCCAACTGAGGATCAGCTTCGGTGGGGTGGGGGCTTCCTTGACGGGGCTGCTGGTAGGGGAGGGATGGTAATACTATTTTGTTAGCTTCGAGTTGTCAGCCGACTCATACTATTAATATATACCAAGTGGATAATTTTTGTGAACTAAAAGAAATTGTACTATGAATGACAAATATGAACAGATGGCTAAGATTTTGGAACAGAGATTTTTGGAAAGGGGATACAGTGTCTCAAGTATTGAAAGAGCAAGACAGGGATGTACAAGGTGTGAGAGGGATTCCCTACTTGTAGCTAAACAAGACAGAGAGGTAGGTTTGACAAATAAAAGGTTAAATGTGGTGAACACATATTCAACACAATCGAGTGATTTTACAGCAATAATAAAAAAAACATTGGAATGTGTTGGCAGCAGATGAGAACCTTAGGGGAAATAGCTGAAGTAGCACCTCATTTCTCCTATAAGAGAGCAGCTAGTTTAAAAAATCTTCTAGTCCAGAGTCATTTCCAGGAGAATAAAAATACAACAACTTGGCTAACTAGACCAGTTGGATGCTATAAATGTAACAACTGTATTAATTATAAATATATTAAAACTGGAAATGAGTTTTGTGTGGGAAATTCTGGAAACAATCTTTAAAATTAGGCAAAGTATTACATGCAGCCCAAGTGGTGTTCTTTATTTAGCAACCTGTGTGTGTGGGGTTCCCTCTATATAGGTAAGACTATATGTTGTTTTAAAGTTAGGGCACGTGAGCACCAGAGAGCAATAGAGAAAAAAGAGCTAGCATATGCCACCACCCAACATAAAAATAATATGAAGGATAGTAAAAAACATAGTTTTACATATATGGCAAGAGACAAGGTAAATGTTAACCCACGTGGTGGCAATTACAATAACCTAGTTTTAAAATGTGAAATTTTCTGGATTATTACTTTTCAAGCCAATAAATCTCCAAGTTTGAACACTGGTTTTGAAATTAAACCTTATTTAGAAAAAAGATAGCTGCTGTTTGATGTGTTATGTTTACTGATATATACCTCTCCCTTTAAGTAGCTCTGTGCTTTTCCGATGTTTTTCCTTCTCCCTTCACCCCCATTCTTTCCCTTGCCTTTGTCATTTACATTTTTCTACCCTTTTGTCATTGCATCTAATTAATTGTATCCTGAGCATATTTGTTTGTGTTAGTTTTTAATGATTTTTGCATTTTAATGTGTACTGTTTATTTTGAGTAAGCCTTTTTATAAAAATAATGTTGTGGTGAGCTATTGATGTGTAATAGAGATTATTATTTATTTAGTTAGTTTTTGTTGACCGGGTAAGTGCACTAGACAAATCCTGCCTATTTTCAGGCACGACCTGGGGGAGGGGGATACAGATGAATGCCAACTGACCTTGAACAAGATTAAGCTGCTGGTGGTATTTTTAGTGAATGGGGGAAATTTGGTCAGGGCACCGGGGAAATTCCCCTACTCTGCTGCTGCATTGCTGCCAGTAGGGGGACAGGCCATTGCCAAGATGGCCACTTGGAGTGGGCTACCGAAGGAAGAAGACGTCTGCATAGTGGGAGAGTTGGCCTCTGCTCCCACTAATGGCAATAAGGAGGCTTTTGCTCTTAATACCGCAGAGATTGACTCTGACATGGAGTTTCATGATGCAGTGGTACACTGGGAAGATGAACAGGAGGAATTAACTTCAAGGCTGGTTAAAATCACAACACCCGACTATGGATCTAATGGAAAAAGAACAGAGCCCTTTCCGGGTAAGGAAAACATGACCACACACCAGCAAAATCACAAAACTCTCCCTGATAGCAGTGCAGCTGCTTTTGCCGAAATCCCAGATGAGCCAGCTCCCTCGGGGGGTTCCGAGGGGTGCAGAGAGTTGCTACAGCTATCATCTATAGCAAGGGGACTCACTCACACTAAGGAGCATTGTAAAAACAATGTTGTGACTCTAAAACATGAGAGCTCGCTGCAAGCAGGTACTGTGCCTTTGATTATTTTTAAACCAATGTCAGTGGTAACAGGAGAAAGGGGCTTGGCTAAGCTTACCATTTAAGCAGTGCAGCAGTATGCGAATGTACAGTTTTGCTCGGCGTCTCTTTTACAGGAGAACCCCAACGTTGACAGTTGCTCTGATAATTCTGTCAAAATTTCGGCAGTTTCCACAAATGCTGAAGGCCCCATAGGGTGCGGTCACATACCGCAAAGCCTCGATTCTACACCCGGGATGACAAAGGCATTTCTGGCTCCTTTACAGGCTGGCAGTAAAATAGAGGAGCAAAGTGAGTGCCTACAGCCTGATACAGTATCGGATAAACTGCAAAACAAAAGTCAATTGAACGCAATTCAAAACACACTTTATCAAGGGTTGCCTATAACCACTTTTACACAGAATGAGTCTGCACCTTTGAGTAAATTGACTGGGTTTATTTTAAAAAACACTATCAATGAGGATTTCACTGTCCAATCTGATGTGATATATCAGTCCTCAGCTATCTCCCAAAAGGGGGTTACTGAATTTTTCTTTCCCAATAAGACTGTTCCACGTCAAACTAATCCTGAGTCTACACAATCGGGGGGTCAGGACCTCCTTGCCTTAAGGAGGATAGAACTCGGGAATCCTGGTCTCCGGGTAAAGCTCTTAGAGAGGCTGGCTGGAAGCAGGCTTTAACAGGTGACTGGAAGCCTGACCCGGCATAGGATGTTGATTTGGCTGTCTCACAACACTTTCTGGAGTGGAAACCAGCTGTGCAGCAGAAAGATGTGTCGGACAGTCTCAATGAGGAAAATAAGGTAGCCAAGGCTCTCACACTTCCCCTGACAAATTTGGTGCCGGAGGTACAAGCTTTCATACCCTCCCCTCTTCATTTGAACCTAGTAAAATCATCTCAGGAGCCTTTATCCTCTTTACAAGAACCCTTGATATCAAAACCTCCTCCACAGAAGCCACTGATGTCAGAATTATTTTCAAATTCAAAGAGAGAAGCAGCGCCCCGTCGAAATGCTGTTAGGCTGCGCTACAAAGGAGGTTTGGAGGTCAGACCAGACAGATACTACGTGGGGAAAACTCTGTTGAAAGATTCTTTACATTTCACTCCTAATGATGTTTATGCTTTTATTAATATCTCTGGGGAGGATAATTACGATATAAGCTTCCGGACACCGCATGCTTTGGACTTATTTTGGGATAGGTATGGTCAGGTAAAGTTCTCTCCCACATGGACCCCTTTTATGGCTATTTCTTTATCAAAACCTTTAATAAAATATGTTACAGTCATGTTTAGGAATGAAGGGGTCCATGTGGAAGACATTTCCTTTTGGCTATCTCAAAAATGTGAGGTTTTGAGCGACCCTGAACCCATCTTAGATTCCGAACAATTTTGGACGGGGGGCTGGAAGTACAAAATTAAATTGAGGCAATCTGAGTAAGGGATAGAGCATATTCCTAATTCTTTTCTGCTTGGACGGGATAGGTGTGTGTGTTTTTATAGTGGACAACTGTGCACTTGTTACAAATGTGGGGCTAGGACACATCTCTCCAGTGTTTGCGATCAGCCATGTTGTGACAATTGTGGGGAAGTGGGGCACTTAACCATGCATTGTAATAACCAGTCTCGATGTGATCTGTGCGAAGAACAAGGCCACATGTTCTGGGTATGCCCTTGGGCTGCCAAAAACAAAACTTCCTGCACAAACTCAGATCTTCTCATTCAGAAGGCTCAGGATGCTGCAGGTCATCCCCCCTCCCTCTCCCCCCTTCTTCCCATGCACCTCATCCTATACCCCCTCCTCCAAAAAAGAAGAAGAGTTTTCGGGCACAGTCTTTTCCAGTAACAAGTCCTTGAAGGATTCTGACAAAGCTGCTCAGACAACTGTTTCAGGCTCTATGGAAATTAAAAAGTCTTGCATGGGTCCTCCTAACACCTTGGAATTTCCTCCTGTGTGCTATACTGAGGTGGTTGCGGAGGGTGCAGGAGAAGAATCTAAAGTTTTGGGTCCAGGGTTAGTTTTGCCTAAATGCAGATCCTCTAGAAATTTACATCCTAAAATGCCTCCTCCCGGTGTCTATGCTTGAAACAAGCAATTCTTATGCTGCTTTATTTACCCCATGGGGGACACGGAGATGAATTTGGGGGATTCGGATTCTCAAAAATCCTCTTTATCCACCCGACCACAACCAGTGAATAACTATAAAGAGAAGAAGAAGAAAAAGAAAAAGAGAAAAAAATAGAGGGTCTGTTTTTTCATCTTTATAAACAGGAATGAGGTTGGTTTGGGGCTCTTTAAATACCCATGGTCTGCTAAATGCGGCCAAAAGGCAAGCCCTTTTTCATTATATATATGAGCAACATATTTCTGTGTGTTTTTTACAGGAAACATGGATGCACTCCATAGACCAGCTTTCTTCTTTCAAACTGGATTGGGTTGGGGGACCTTCTTTTTGGTCCTTTGGCATGGATACAGCAGATGGCATAGGCATTTTGTTTACCTCATATTCCTTTAAGTTGCATAATTTAATTGATCTTATCCCTGGCAGAGTACTGATAGTAGATGGGAAATGGCATGACACATGTTATCGCTTTATCAATATTTATAACCCTCAGACAAAAGCGGGTAGAGTAACCTGTTTAAGAGCTATTCAACCCCTTTTTGGTGACAACAGTTAGGGTGCTATGGGGGGATTTTAATTGTGCAATCCGGGACTCACCACAAAATAAGAAAATACATTGTGATTCTAATGCGTTAGACAATATTATTAAAGTAGCTGGTTTACTCAATTATGATACTTTTCTGTCTCAAGGACCTAGATATTCTATTACAAAGGGAAATGTTTTTTCCTTGATCGATTACATGCTAGTCTCCCCTTCTATGCAAGTTGCATCTTTCAAAATGATTCCTTGTGAATTTTCAGATCATTCTTTTCTGTTATGTAATTTTCAGCTGTCGGGTTTCCCTGAGTATAGACAAGTTCGGTGGAAGCTTAATAACTCCACACTGGAGTTACCTTATATACAATCTGAGGTGAGATATATCTTAAAAGCTAGATTATCAGTGTCCTTTCTGTATTCTGATTTAGGGGATTGGTGGATAGAGACTAAGGCAGATTTACGTAATTGGTTTAAGAAACAAGAGTAACAGACAAAAAATCATAATTTTTTAAATATTTGGCCCTTAGACAACAACTGCAGAGACTTACAACAATAGCTTATACTTCTCGACTTGATTATTCTGAGCAAATTACAAAACTAAAAGCGAATATGAGGGTTTTTCAATATAATAGAGCAAAAACCCTACAAGCCATTCTTTCTAATGGTATAAAAAAAATCTCCTATAGGGGATCCATTTGAGATCTGTAAACATTTGAGGGATTCCTCTAATATTGACTCACTAAAGAAGCCCGACAACACAATAGCCACCTCAGTTGTATAGCTAAGAGATTTAATTGTGGAGCATTTTTGGACTCTAGAACCTACTTTTCCAATTTCTGATGCTTCAATGCTCTCCTATTTAAGCACTATCAGTGTTCCCTCCAAATTAATAGAAGCTTCTGAATTACGGGATTCAATTTCTCAAGAGGAAATCTTAAGTGTAATAGGAAAATTGAAAATAAATATTTCCCAGGAACGGATGGCCTTTCTAATAATTTGTATAACATTTTTTTGATTGAGCTGAGCCAATGTCTGTTTATTTTATTTCAGTATTTTATTAAGAATATTGTAATTTTTCCCTCCTTTTCTGAAGGGTTGTTAATTTGTATATTCAAATCTGGGGAAAGACAAAATATTATAAACTGGCAGCCGATCACCCTTCTAAATTCAGATTATAACATTTTTACTAGCATTTTGAATAATCGTTTGAAAAACTATGCCAGATGGGTTATTTCCCCTTTCCAATTTAGTGGATTACCAGATAGACAGGTTCAATCAGCACTTATGATGATACGTGATGTTATTGAACACCTCTCTGATACTGGTATTACGAATTGTATAGTTGCTGCGGATTTAGAAAAAGCTTTCAACAGAGTTTATCTACCTTTTATGTTTTTAACTCTAGAACATTATGGGGTCCCTTTGCAAATGGTTAAGTTGATTAAGAAATTATATGAATATAATGTTGCGTTCCCATTTTTGAAAGGATGTAAGGCTGAAGGTTTTCGGCTACACACAAGAGTGCATCAGGGTTGTCCCCTCAGCCCCCTTCTTTATAATTTTGCTTTAGACCCACTATTGCAGAATTTAATCTCCACACAGTTATGGAGGGGAATTTCTGATAATTTATCCAAGGATTTCCAACTCTTGGTAGAGGCATATGCAGACGATTTAGTATTGCATTTTGCTGATAAGTCCTCTGTACATAGTTTTTTAAACACTTTTGACACCTTTTCAAAAGTCTCTAATGCAAAACTGAATTTGCATAAGACAAAAGGGTTATTCATTAGAGCAACAGGTCCCGATGAGGTGCTGCAGGAGGGTATCTTTTTTTCTAGAAACCCACTTAAAATTTTGGGGATCCAGTTTGGTCCTCAAAATATGCCAGCAGAAAACTGGGAATCAGCTCTCCAAGTGGTGGAGAATAAGTTGAATAGGTGGAAACAGTGGAAGTTGTCAAAACTGAAACGTATACATGTGATCAAACAGTTTCTCCTACCTTGTGTGCAGTATGTAGACATGATTTTCCCACTCCCTGTTCATCTGGAAACTAGAATGTACTGTCTATTTTTTCAAATGCTCTGGGGTAATTGATTAAATCCAGTAAAGAGATGTTATACTTATTTGCATAAAAAAAAAATGGGAGGACTTGGAATGGTGGACCCAGTAGTTTTTGTACATTATTTATTACGTGTTCAGTTAAAAGTGGATTAGTTTCAGAAATAAGGGCTGAGGAAACATGGAATTCAAGGTCACTGGGCAAATATTTTAAGAATTGGCTCATTTTTGCCCCGAAATTGAATCCTCACATTCATCTCCCGCAGTATTTTCGGCCTGCTGCACAAAAATTATACAGATGGAAAATTCAGAAAGAAACAATCCTGAGTAATGATATGAAGGAATTTTACCAATTAATGATGGTACAGTTACTTCCCCCAGAGTCAAGCTTTAAGAATTGCCCTTCTGCTCTCAATTCTAAGGTATTGGCCAGTTAAATAATCTCAGATTGCCTCAATCTCAATGGGAAACTCAGTGGTTAATTTTTTATGGTTGCCTGAATGTTCGGGGTAACGCTAGGTATAAGGCCTTAGAGGAAAGGAAGTGTCCATATTTGGACTGCATAAATGTGGAAGAGTCAATGGAACATTTTTTTTCTTCAGTGTTCATATGCTAAGGGTTTATGGGCCTATCTTGCAACTTTATGGGGTTTCAACTGGCTTACTTCTTTGTCATATGAAATTCTGATTTTAAGATGCTATCCGGTAAGCCTTTCTCATTTACATGAGGGGACATTATCATTATTTTTGGGTTGTTTACGATGTTATTTATGGCAAGCCAGGTGCCAATGGGTTATATATCAAAGAAAAATGCCCTATATCTGTGTTAGTATTTTGGTTGCTAAGGAACTCTCAAGAATTTATTCCCAGGATGCACAAAGGGTAGTTCCTGCTATGCTTTTGAAATGGTGGAAAGGTTTTCTTCATTTTATTAAGTTTAAATAATGTAAGTTATCATCTGGAATTATTTTTCTTTTTTGTGTTGTTTTTTTTTTATTATATGTATTTACCTACACTGCATTATTATCTTTCTGTTTCAACTGACAAAGTTTCATTGTGTTGTTTTGCTATGTTTATTACTTCAATAAAAACTCCCCTACTCTTCGATAGGGGGACCTTTGGCATTGTGGATGGAGATCTCAGTGTGTACTGAGATGGAGTCGGTAGATGTTACGGAGCAAAGCTTGGATTTGCCATCTACTGCTGCTGTTTCTATAACAGAGAATTCTGAAAATGCTAATATGGTTAGCGATATGGGAGAGAAGCTTGGACTCTCTCCTACTTCATCATTTGCTTTACCTCAGGATAGGCAGTTACAGACTGTGTCATCTGGAGTGGAACCACAGATTCTGGCTCACAGTTGTGTTTCCAGTGATTTTCTCCCTACTACTTCCTGTCAGGGGGCTGAGACTGCTACAGTAGCATCTGGGCCACCTCAAGGAGAACCGCAACAGGATTTACCCAGGTATCGGGCAGTCTCTGTGTCGCAAGTTGTTCATAGTTATTTTGGACTTTTGCAGCCTGATCATGCTACGGAGGACACCTGGACTGTATCGGGGTGCTTGAACGTGCAGGATGGACTCAGTTGGCTTCTGGTGTTTAGACACCTGATCCATCATGGAATGAAGAAGAAAATGGGGTTTTATATTCCCTGAACAGGCCTGCAACATCTTCTTTGAGCTCCAACAAGGTACCTAACTCAAAGGGACATATGTTAACTGGACCGGTGATGACTATTTTGAACAAAAAGGAAAGGATAGGTGGTGTCAGTTTCTATGGGGGCCAGCCTAGGGCTTGCTACAAGTGTGGCACTCACACACACTTGAGTAGTACAAGTGATTTATTGAAATGTAGTCTTTGTGGGGGGTTTGGACACCCAAGTGTGAATTGTGACAACATTTTCCAATGTAATCTCTGTGATGAAAAGGGACACGGTCTGCACCGGAAGACATATGAAGAGAGACTTAAGGAGCTGAATATGTATAGCCTCGAGGAAAGGAGGGAGAGGGGGGAGACATGATAGAAACTTTCAAGTACCTCAAGGGAATCAACAAAGTCCAAGAGGGTAGCATCTTTCAAAAAAAGAGGTGTGCAAGAACAAGGGGGCACAATTTTAAGATAGAAGGGGGCGGCTCAGAGGTAATTTAAGGAAGTATTTTTTCACAGAGAGGGTTGTGGATGCATGAAACGGCCTTCTGGAGGAGGTTGTGGAGTCAAAAACAGTGGTGGAATTCAAGCATGCATGGGACAGTCATAAGGCAATACTAGGGGGTTGGGGTAGGAAGAAGTAGGCTACTGGTTAACTAGGATTTGCAGCTTATCCATTAGGTAGGGAAATGGGCAGACTGAGTGGGCCAAGCGGTCCTTATCTGCCATCAAAATCTATGTATCTATGTATCACCAGTGTCCCTGGGCTAGTAGAAACAGGTCAAAAGGATGGAATCAGGACAATTTAGTGCAAAAAGCTCAGGACAAACTGGAACAGAAGCAGGAAGTTCATATCCCTACCCCTTCTCAGGAATCACCTCCATCTGCTCCACAGCAGGCTGCAGCCTCAGTGGTTTTGCAACAGGAGGAGCATAGGAAAATCCCTCCAGAGTGGGTTTGTGACAGTGGACACTTGGAATGCACTGCCAGAACAGGTCATCTCATTGAAGACAGTGGGCATTTTTAAGAAAGACTGGGATAGGCATGGGGAAAGTAAACATTATGGGTAGGGAGAGAGGATGGGAGGAGTAGGGAAGGAGGGCCGGGACACTAGCTGAAGCTGTGGACCCTGCAATATGAGCAGGCTTGATGAACCAAATGGCCTTCTTTTGCCTGCTTCTTCATATGTTCATGTTTTTTTAACACAATCTGACATGCAGGTCGCATCAGTGCACCAGCCAAAAGAATGTCTGCTGTTACAAAGATCAGTGCCCTATGTTTGCATTCTACATCATATATTTTCTGACTGAGAAACATAGAAACATAGAATTTGATGGCAGATAAGGACCACTTGGCCACCCAGTCTGCCCATTTTCCTACCTGATGGATAAGCTGCAGATCCTAGTTAACCAGCAGCCTACTTCTTCCTACCACTCCCCAGTCACGTGACTGAGGGGCCCAGCCACAGCACATCTCATGATTGCAAGCCCACCCAATGAAATCACCACCCTGAGTCATTCTTCCTACCTCAACCTTACACTTACTAAAGTTCCAGTTCCTCCTTATCTCTCCTTCCTCTCCCATCTGTATGTACTACCCACCTCACTTCCCAGCTGTGTCCCACACAAAAAGCCCATCCAGCATCAGTGATCAGGGCATGGGGTCATAATGTTGGCAATAAAAAAATGCACGTCAGTCAATGCCACAAGCAAAATGCTGAAACTCCATACAACTTTAGGCAAAACAGCACCTGACACAAAGTGTCACCAAGCCATAGGGTGACATTGAAGATTCATTGTTTTGTGGAGAGCTCCACTCCCTGCAAATTATGACATGGGGGGCTTCTCCTCATACACACCCTGGACAAAAAATAACCAATTCCAAGGGGGTGCAGACTTTGGGGATAGGGAGAAACTCAGGAGGGGGAATTTGTTTTTAAATGTTGCAAGACTGGGAGACCTGGGGGGAACCAAATCATGGCCCCAGGTCTCCCACACTGCCATGTGCTGGTGCCTTGGCCACTCCACTACAGGAGCAGCTTGACCAGGAACCTCAGCAATAGCAACTTGATCCTTCTCTCAGTCCAGTGGACAGCGACAAGTGTAGCAGTAATTCCCTTACATTATTCTACCGCTGTCCAGGTCAATGTTCTTGCTGTTGTAACAGCTCAGTTAATACTGTGCTGTTATTGTAGTGACATATTGACCCGGAACCATGTTCAGCAGCTGCACAGTCTCTCTACCATCAGAAAATACCACATTTATTCCCTCGCATCTGCTGCTGCAAGGTCCGTGGCCACCCAGTCCCTCTCCCAGTGAGATTTCTGGCTGCTACAGTACATGAGGTGAGCTATGAAATTTAAGAAAACAGCAAGAAAAAAAGGTCAGATCCTTATGTGGATCCTCTAGTTTTTGAGTTCTACTTTGAAACTCAATACCAGAATTCAAGCAGGCTTCAAAACTTATTTGAACTACTTCTGACAACCCTAGTCCAAACCCAGTCCTAGAAATGTCTCAAGGTTAGGCACTGTCATCCTCTTCAAAAACACTTATCTGGATACACTTTTTCTGGAGGCTCCAGATGCCCTGCACACAAATCATGTCTTGGACCACTCCCCAGGTGGACAGACGGTAGGCTGGAATGGATGGTCAAAATAAGCTTCAGAGGAGCATTAGGAAAGTCCCCCTGAAAAGATTCTCAGGGTTATCCACCATGCAAGGGTTTGCAGATCTGGTCTGGACAATAGGAATGGGGGCCTGGTACCTCTCTGAATCTGGAGACCACACTGAGAGTAGCATGCTTAGCAAAGTATTCATATGAAATCTGGCTCACATTATTAGTTCTGTTACTGCTGTCATGATACGTACTACTTGAAGCAGATTGTGAGCTGATAACTGTATTGTCTGGGATCTCAGATATTTGACCACCTGGACTAGGTTTTCCTTCCTGGTTGTGGTTAGGAAGACATAGAAACATAGGAGTTAACTGCAGATAAGGACCACAAGGCCCATCCAGTCTGCCCATTTTTATGCTGGCTCACGCTTGCGCGCCAGACAACGTGTCACAGTAGTAGCAGATTTGGAGGTGCGGTCACTGTGGGCAAATGCAGGGCATGCATCAGTAGGTGCGTCCCTCATTCCCCAATAAGTCAGCATGCAGGCGGCACACCAGCAACAGGTAATGTGATGAGCACATCTAAGAAAAGGTCTGCTGCAATTAGAGCCAAGCTTATTACGCAGCAGCACCTCCTGACATGCCTTTCCTGGTGAAGCATTCAAGTAAACATGGCAGCAGTGACTGCCGCCACTGCCTGCCACAATGCCAACTTTGGGGGTGCCCAATCCCCCTGTTGGCATGCCCTGACTCAGTTCATGTGCCAACAGGGGAATGCCCACTCCCCATCGGCATAATGCCCTCCATTTGTTGTGTGCCGAGAGGAGTGCTCAATTCCCCTCAGCTCTAGTCCCCCCTTCGGTATGTGCCGACGAGGGTGCCCAATCCCCCATTGGCTAGCCCCCCAAACACTCAGGTGGCATGCTGCAAGCTCACTCCAGCATGCCAAATACGACTGTAAAAAAAAAAGCCCTGTGATGTTGTTTTTAACCTGTAAAAGAAGAAAATGGTCCCTCATGGTCTGTCCTGCTCCCTTCCCCAACCTACGCCCACCCTCTGTGCACCCTGCCTCCCCACAACCCCCCACCACATACTTACCTCTGGAGTCTGGTGCAATGATCTTTGGAGGACCAGGAACATGTCTGCACTCTTCAAAGCCGACCGCGAACTGAAGAAATGCCAGTATGCTGTAAAATGGCATAAATACGTTTTTTTCATCTTTGGTGCATATCTTGGGCATTTTTTGGAATTTTTGCACCAAATTATCAACATGAGGTTATTAGGGCTTCTCCTCATAAATTTAGTCACTGTCATGGTGTTATTCGGTCCAGAAAGGTGATTTTGCGGTCACTGCTCGGAATCACCTTTTGGGACTGATTAACGAAATGACAGTGCCACTGTTTATAAGATATGCTCTCAAAAAGCCTATGTTGCAAATTTGGTGAAAAAATCATAAAAATGACTGTTTTATGAGAGTGCATTGTGCAGGTTCCATGCACACACGTAACTTCGTGAATTTGTAATAGTTTCACTCCAGATTTTCAACATTGGCATTTTATCACACCTCCTTACGAACAGTACAGCTGTCATTTTACATATCCTGGCCAAAGTGTGTTTTTGCACTTCTGGCGCAGAATAGTGCGGTCGCTGTGTGAAATCAGTTTTCAGGACAGTTTAAGAAAATGACAGTGACACTGTTCATGAGCAGAGGTCCTAAAATGCGTATGTTGAAGATTTAGACATGGTCTATCTGGACTTCAGCAAGGCCTTTGACACTGTGCCACAGAGAAGACTATTACACAGACTGGGGAATATGGGTGTGGGCAGGACAGTAGTGTGGTGGGTAGGTAACTGGCTGGGTGGCAGGACACAGAGGGTGGTGGTAAATGGCTGTCACTCCACAGAGGGAAGAGTGACCAGTGGGGTACCACATGGATCAGTGCTGGGACAGGTCCTATTCAACATCTTCATCAGTGACATTGCCTAGGACCTAGAAGGCAGAATTTCACTGTTAAGCTGATGACACAAAGCTCTGTAACAGAGTAGACACACCTGAGGGTGTAGACAGAATGAGAAGAGACCTGCAGAAACTTGAAGAATGGTCAGGGATTTGGCAGTTGAAATTCAATGCAAAGAAGTGCAAGATAATGCATATGGGGCACAAAAACCCTGGCACAATATATCAGTTGAGGGGTGAGGATATAGCATGCACTAAGCAGGAAAGGGATCTTGGGGTTATCATCTCTAATGACCTCAAGGTAGGGAAACAGTGTGACAAGGCAGCAGGTAAAGCAAATAGGATGTTTGGTTGCATAGGCAGGGGCATCACCAGCAGGAAAAGAGAGGTCATAATTCCACTATACAAGACACTAGTGAGGCCCCACCTGGAGTACACTGTACAGTTCTGGAGACCTTACCTACGTAAGGACATAGACAGGGTAGAGACATTTCAGAGGAGTGCAACTAAGATGGTACATGGATTGCATCACAAGTCCTATGAGAACAGGTTGAAGGAACTGAATATGTACTCCCTGGAGGAGAGAAGGGAGAGAGGGGATACAGGGAGGAACAGGATGCAGGAATACACTATTTTAAGTGAAAAAGATGTTCCAGGACTAGAGGGCATGGGATGAAGTCAGAGGGAGGCCGATTCAGAGAAAACATGAGGAGGAATTTCTTCACAGAACGGGTGGTGGACAAGTGGAACACCCTGCCAGAGGAAGTGGTGGAGGCTGAAACAATCATGGGATTTAAGAATGTATGGAATAGACATAAGGGAATTCTGGAGGTCAGAGGTAAGGGGCAACAGACTTCTAGGAAAACATAAACTGAACTTACAAGCTCAAATGGGCAGACTGGGTGGGCCATAGGCCCTTATCTGCTGACACTGTCTATGTATCTATGTATTTGGTGATGAAAGTCCATAAAATTACTGTGTCACAAGCATGCATTGCGCAATTTCCACGCACCCTTGTAACCTCGCAAATTTGCAATATTTTCATGCCAGATTTTCAACACAGGCATTTTTTTCACACCTATTTATGAACAGTACAGCTGTCATTTTTCACATCCTGCCCAAAATGTGTTTTCACACCTGTGGCGCAGAATGGCACGGTCGCTGTGGGAAATCAACTTTTGGGACACATTAACAAAATCACAGTGCCACTGTTCATGAGGGGAGGTCCCAAAATGCCTATGTTGAAAATGTGACTCTTCAGGGTGGGGGGTGGGGGTGAGGTTGGCGTTGGGTCAATATTTCACTGCCATTCTTATTATGCATCTCTAACTCCTGCACTATCAATGCCAATGTCAGCGAGGTAACATTTGGCATTGACAAATGTTTGTTTCTACCTTATGAATGTGCCATAGGCCTGTACTCTGTCAATGGCCTATCTATTCATACTCATCTTTACTGCTCCTTTATGCCTGTCCCATGCCTGTTTGAAACCCTGCACTGTATTTGTATACCCCACTTCCTGAGGTAGGCTGTTCCATGCATTCACCACCCTTTCTGTGAAAAAGAACTTCCTCACATTCCCCCTTAATCGGCCTCTCTCTAATTTCATGCTGTGTCCTCTTGTCCTGCTATTTTTCTTATAGTAAAACATATTAGACACTTTCACCTTGTTACTGCCCTTAAGATGTTTGAATGTTTCAATCATATCACCTCTCTCCCTCCTTTGCTGTAGGGTATACATATTGAGCTCTGCTAATCTGTCCTCATATGTTTTCTGATGCAGTCCTTGCATCATTTAGTTGTCCTTCTGTGGACTACCTCCATTCGAATTCTCTTTCTTCCCTTGTGATTGCCAGCAACTCCCTTCCCAACCATCCACTTGTCCATATGGAACACCATTCATAGGTGCTCTAACTTCTGTGATGGTATCAGGGAGCTAATGTCCCAGTTTATTATCCATTTCATTTTATTTTCATTGGTTATACTGGAAAGGCATGTGAGCATTGCTGCCCGTTTACACAAGCATCCGGTTACACACAACAGTCATGAGACATGACATAGGCTAAAACATTTAACTTACAGCGAGGGCTAATAAAATGGTACCTAACATTAGGATAATATCAACTAAAAGGCAAACCATGAACTAGTCTTGGTGAATTAACAAATACAAGGTGACATTAAGCATTCAGTGAGGGTTTAACAATATTATCATATAACAGTGGGAAACAAAAAATGTAAGTGCAATCTAAAAACTAACCTAGGTTGATTAACAATATTGCAAGTGCTAGAAAGAGAGGGTAAGTGCCTGAGGTGGAGTGAGGTGAGATTATCCAGTCATGCAAGTGTAAGACTTTCAGAGTCCTTGACACCGATCACTCTGTTACCAGCTCCACTGGAGCCCCGATGAGGAGATCATCAAGGTAGGGGTATACGTGATGCCTGTACCGCCTCAGTTAAACCACAAGTGCAATCAGAAATTTCAAGAACACTCTTGGCACTGTTGCTATAGTGAAGGGTAGAACTCTCCTGTCCTCACAGTCCTGGGTGGCTCCAAATTTGATGTTGCCCCTTGCTTTAAGTACCTGTGCGTGTGGTTTGACAGTCATCTTGACTTCTCAGTCAGCATTAACAACATCCATTCCACATTTTTTTTCTTAAGTTAAGGGCACTGTACAGGAATAAAGCCTGTAACCCTGCCCATCTGATTTTTTTTTTAACCAGGAGATACACACTAAACTGAAAGCTTGTTTACAGGTGTGACCTTGGGAGCACAAGGAAGTTAAGTGACTTGTTTGGGGTCACACAGTATGCAAGTGGAGGTTGTGGGATTCAAACCCAGGTCTACAGGTTTGCAGCTCAGAGCCTTAAACCACTGCACTATACTGCGTCCCAACAAGATGTTATCTCTAAAATTATCCTTTCTGCCATTGATTTCAGTGATGTGGTCTACAGTGGTGCCACAAAATCCTTACTTGCCAGACGGCCCCCCCATGTCATTCTTTCTGATGCTGTGCCATGGACTGTCCTCTCTGGATCCATCACTCTTCCTTTCATATCAGCTTTCCCCTCGGCCTGGAAGCTTTCTATTGTAATTCCTCTGCATAAGGGGGCCCTAGGAGCAAGTCAGCATCTACCATCCAATTACACCTTTCCCAACTGTATCTTAATTTCTGAAATTAAAATATTGCATGTGTAAGTCAAAGACTTTTTCAGATAATATAATATTCTCACTAACTGTTGATTGAGTTTTCATTCTACGTTTTCTACAGAATCTGCCTTAATAGCTTTGTATGACTCTTTTTCTCACACTTGATATTAGCTGTTTTGTTAGGTCTGTTTTATTTGTTAACCAACACTTTTGATTACATAGCTACAGTGCATAGATGTCCACTCAATCTTCCCAGTTCTTAACAAGGCCCTCACCTGTCTAGTACTGGCTTGGACCCTAGCACATAATTCTTCCCATAGTTCCATTTCAATTAGCACCTACCCATTTTCTCCATCCCCATCCCTGCCAACCTATTTGCTTTTGTAGAAATAACAGCCCACTAGGTTTGTGAGAACCTGTTAGATTTATACCTTAATACTCACTCCCCACAACATTTAGTGGAGGCTGCCATAGTCCATGGCAAGAAGACAGCAAACCTCTATATCTCTGCACAGCTTTCCTTTTGCATGCACTTATTGTCATTCTCCACAAAGCTGAGGAAGTGGCTGAGCTGCAAACCAGTAGCTGTGTTGTGGAGTGAGGGGGGAAGGGTTGTCAGCAATAAAAAAGTCTGCACTGCCCCATGTGCAATCGTCATTCAGAAGAAGACATCTTCATTTTTATTTTCTCAACTGCCATTGCAAATTGGAGTATTGTAAATGCATTCCCAACAGAAAAGTGAGTCCTTCAGAGTTCTGGGGAAGAAACTGACTCTGCCATGACTGGGATGTCAACATACCAGGGTACACAATCAACAGGAGAGACAGATAGAGTAAAAGATCAGGAGGAAGCTGGCCCAGTGGCACTGAGGGTTGAGGTGCTGGACACCACACCGCATGCCACGCCAGTGACCTGGGTTAAGGAGAGAGCCTGGGCCATCGGGGCTCGGCAGGGGAGAGAGAGGATTGAGCATCTGGTGGACAGCTCTCCTCTTCCAGGAGGGAGGGGTCCATGCTTGGTGCTTGACTGGCCTCTGGCAGAGGCCAGTGGCATGGCAAGCACAGAGCAGATGCAGAGGGATGGGGGAGTGGTGATGCTGGCAGTGATGCCTTGATGTCGGGTGTGTAACACTCCCCCACACAGAAAAATGGAAAAACACCTGCAGTTCCTGGGAAGAAAGAGTGCCCAGAGCGTGCCTCCAATATGCCCTTGCCTGCCTGACTACCTCCGGTCTGATGAAATGTGAGCATCGGGGTGCTTGCCCACCCCACCTTGGCCCCAGCTTGGGGGGAAGCCACAGCTACATGGGCACAAGAGAGGTGAGTCTGGGTAGAGTGAGCAAGGCAGGAGGATGACTCCTTGGTGGTCCCATAGGGTTGGGTCTGCAGCATGTAGGGGGAGGACAAAAAGTTATTTCAAAAGAAAAAAGAGGAGGAGGAGTAGCTCTCTATATAAGGGAAGGAATCAAAGCAACATAATTAAAGGGTAAACATGGAAGGGAGGAGGCACTGTGGGTCACCCTGGAGACAGGAAATGGCACCACACTCCACACAGGTGTTGTTTAATGACCCCCATTTCAAGGGGAGGCAATGGACAAGAAAATTATAGAAGGAATCCTCAGAATGGCAGAAAAAAGAAAGATATTGTTGATGGAGGACCTGAATATGCCAGATGTTAACTGGAGCACCTTTATTACAGCCACATCCAGAAGCAGGGTCATGCTCGATGCCCCTACAGGGGGCATGCCTCAGACAACTAGTGTTGAAACCACTCAGGAGGGAGCAATCATAGATGTGGTACTCTCAAATGGGGATGGAGAGAGGATCTGAGATTTAGAAGTGGGTAGCTATCTGGGAACAAGCGATCACCAAACAGTGTGGTTCACAATAAACACAGCACTAGAGTCAAGCCATACAAAAGCAAGACTGTTGGACTTTAGGAGGGCTGACTCTGACAAAATGGGACAGTGTCTTAGAAAAGCACTAGCAAAAAGGCAAGAAGGAGGGGTGGAGGAATAATGGGGAAAAAATCAAAACTTCCATCACAGAGGCTATAAACCTTTTGTGTAAAGCAAATCAACAGAACAAAATGAAGGAATAAGCCACTATGGTTCTCAGAAGAGGTGGCAGGGAAGGTTAAGGAGAAAAGGATAGCATTCAGGAAATATAAGGAAACACAGGAGAAGCAGCACAGAAAACTATATCAGTTAGACCAGATGGAGGCTGGAAAGACAGTCAGAAAAGCAAAGGCCCAAACTGAGAAAAAGATAGCCAACTCGGTTAAGAAGAGGGATAAAACCTTTTATAGGTACATTAGTGAGTGAAGAAAGAGGAAGGGAGGGACACTGAGGCTTAATAAAGGGGAGGGAATGTGGGCAGACCGTGACAGTGAAAAAGCAGGGATACTGAACAAATACTTCTGTTCAGTATTCACAAAAGAAGAGGAGGGAGAAGTACCTAAACCAAACAATAGAAACACTCTGGTTAGGGGGGGTCGATACAAGTCCGTTCATAGAAGAATGGGTTCTGAAAGAACTCTTAAAACTGAAGGTTGACAAAGCAATGGAGCCTGACAGGATTCACCCCAGAATTCTAAAAGAACTAAGGGTAGAACTAGTGACACCACTAACTACCCTCTTTAAGAAATCATGGGAGGATGAGGTGGTACCTGGGGACTGGAGGGGGGCAGATGTGATTCAACTTCACAAAAGTGGGAGCAGAGCAGAGGCAGAAAACCACAGCCCAGTTAATTTGACCTCAGACATAGGGAAAATGATGGAATCACTTCGGAAGGAAAGAATTGTTGAGCACCTAGAGGCCAGCGGGGCACAGCACCTAAGGCAGCATGGACTGACACTGGGAAGGTCATGTCAGACTAATCTAATAGATTTCTTTGACTGGGTGACCAAAGTACTAGACCAGGGAGGGAGTGTGGACATGGCTTACCTTGACTTTAGCAAAGCATTTGACACAGTCCCACATAAAAGATTAATATACAAGTTAGCCATCCTTGGAGTGGGTCCCAAGGTGGTAGCCTGGGTTAAAAATTGGCTTGTCAACAGGATGAGGAGGGTAATAGTAAATGGAGTCCACTCTGAGGAAAGGGGGATTACTAGTGGGGTACAGCAGGGTTCAGTACTGGGACCAGTCCTCTTTAATATCTTTATAAGTGACATTGCAGTGGGACTGGAAGGAAAAGTATGTCTCTTTTCTGATGACACAAAGATCTGCAACAGTGTTGATATATAAGGTGGGGAGGAAAGGATGAAAAGGGACTTGGCAAGGTTGGAGGAATGGTCAAATGTATGGCAGCTTAGATTCAACGCAAAGAAGTGCAAAGTAATGCACCTGGGAAATAAAAACCCAGGGGAAGAGTACACAATGGGAGTGAGATACTAACAACAATAAAAATGGAAAGGGACCTGGAGGTAGTCATATCAGATGACCTAAAGGTAAGCAAGCAATGTGAGAAGGCAGTAAGGAGGGCTGGGGGGATACTGGGATGCATAGGAAGAGGCATTACCAGTACAAAAATAAGAAGTTGTTATCCCTCTGTACAGAGAGTTGGTGAGATCCCATCCAGAGTACTGCATGCAGTTCTGGAGACCCCATCTCTTCAGGGACATAGACAGGATGGAGGCTGTCCAGAGGAGGACAACCAGAATGGTGCGGGGTCTGCACCAGAAGACATATGAAGAGAGACTAAAGGAGCTTAATATGTACAGTATACCCTCGAGGAAAGGAGGGAGAGGAGGGACATAATAGAAATGTTCAAGTATCTCAACGGAATCAACAAAGTCCAAGAGGGCAGCATCTTTCAGAAAAAGAGATGAGCAAGAACAAGGGGGCACAATTTGAAGAAAGAGGGGGACGGCTCATAGGTAAAGTGAGGAAGTATGTTTTCATGGACAGGGTTGTGGATGCATGGAATGGCCTTTCTGAGGAGGCTATGGAGTCAAAAACAGTGGAGGAATTCAAGAATGCATGGGACAGACATAAGGCAATTCTGGTGGGGGATAGGAGGAAGTAGGCTGTTGGTTAACTAGGATTTGCAGCTTATCCATTAGGTAGGGGAATGGGCAGACTAAGTGAGCCAAGAGGTCCTTATCTGCTGTCGCATTCTAGGTTTCTGTGATTCTTTGGGACTTTTAATGGATTTCTCATACCAGCAATGCAGTGTCATGAATTGATTTGTACATTGGTTCTTGTAGTCTAGTTTTTTTTTTTACACTACAAGGTTTTCCCTTAGATTAGATGTGTTCTTAGGGTTTTAATAATATAGTTAAATACTTCATAGTTTGTAGTAGTAATGCAGTCACTGGCACAAAATTATTCTTGCACAGTTTGAATTCAGTTGAAACTTGTAATATAAAAGAATCTGTTTTTCTGTTTATTTAAGAGCTTTAAATTAAGTCAAGCTCTTGTTAGCTTTGTAGCAGAAACAAAGTAATTGACATAAGTTTATTTTGCAGTTTCCTAAATAGCTTGACTTAAAATGAAGCTGTTTTGTACAAGGTATTTTCCTATTGTCCTATTAGTAATAATATCACTGTAACCTCCCTACCAATTTGGGGTTTACTATAATGTCTTACTGGGCTCCATCCATGCCCCCTGCCAGGCTGATGTCCTGAATAGGTAATGAATCCAAGGGTATTGATTTTTTTCTGTTGATTTACATGAGGAAGCCATGCAGTACCTCCACACCTGTCCCTTTAAGACTTAGCCAGTATGTGTATAGTGAATGCAATAAAAAAACAAAAAAAGATATATATATATATATCTCCAGCACTCCAGACTCAATCAAAATTCAGTGAGGGTATTTTTTATTAATTAATAAAATAGTACTAGTAGTAGGAGGCAGTATAGTGCAGTGGATTAAGGCTCTGAGTTGCAGATCTGGAGATCTGGGTTTGAATCCTACAGCTGCCTAGGTGCATACTGTGTGATCTTGAGCAAGTCACGTAACTTCCTTGTGCTCCCAGATCACATCTGGAAACAAGCTTCAGCTTAGTGTGCTACTCCTGGTTAAACAATGTTCCCTCCCCCTTCCCTAGTACTTACAATGATGAGCTTGGAAAGTTAATGACATAAATATGCAAAAAAGAAGAAGCTACAACCTCCACTAAACTTCCAGCCTGTATAGCGAATGGTCTGGGCTGGGTCTGAGTGCTTCACAGCTTGCAACTGGCCAGCCATAGCTTTATTTTGCTCCACTTTGCTCTTGATAGTAAAGCAGAGGGAGCTCTAGCTGTTACTATAAATGTTTATTTCTGATTTGTTATTGAATGTGAACTGGAGTGCTTTGTTTAATCTGCCTTCTTACAGCTTTGTTTATCTAAATGGGAGCCACCATGTTTGGTCCGGGACTTCCAGCATTTGGGACCAATAGGACTCCAGGGACCTCAAAGGGTCCTTAGTTTAAGTGCCTCGTGGGAAGGAAAAATGATTTTTTGTAGCCTTTAGGTTGGCACCTAAACTGAACTAGTGGGAGCGTCCAAACTGTGACTGACAGCTCCCCCAGCCAATCAGAACTCAGGAAACTCTGGGAACACCCAGAACTGTTCGAGGACAGTGAGCAGTTGGACTTAGAGCTTGAAGAGTGAACCGCTCAAGCAATTGAAGAGCTGCTCCAGAAGGAGCCTAGAGGAATTGGTGGAGAAGGCCTGCCTTGCCTCCCTGCCACTATTCTCCTGTGTGGGACTGCCTATTGCAGAAATTGAAATGATTTGTATTGTGACTTTGAACTGCGGCAGAAAGCTCCAAGATCTTTGAAGGTACAGCCTGAGATTTGGACCAAGAAGAAGCTCCTGCAAAGCGATCGGCCTATAGGTTGTGAGAGACTGAACTGATATTTGAGAGGTTTGCTCAGTAAATCAACTGCAACAGCAATCAGCCTAAAACCAAACTATTTGAAGAAAAGTTAATCCTGTTTTTGTTAAATGTGCTGAATGGTATTCGTGGGTCAAGGCCTGTTTTGCCAGTGACCAGATTGTTATGCCAGCTGGCGGCTTCACCAGAAAATCAAACTGAACCATGTCAAAGTGTTCATCAAGCCTGGACCTTTGCCAACCTGGCCTAGGCTGACTATGTAGCACTAGAGACTGTCCTCGGTGAGAGACCAGCTTTGGGGATCCAGCCCCTGCGTAGAAACAACTTGCAGGTTACAGCCACCTGGAGGGAAAGGCCTTGAAGTGGAGATGTGTTGTGTCAGCCTTGCTTCCCCATGCTATTCTTAATACATGAGGTCTTAATATTGCTAGATCCATCACACCTCACTGGAAGCATGAGTAAATCCAGGCTAGCTCCCCTGCAATGAATCCTTTAATTACCATGGTGCCATCTGATTGTTACAGTACTTTTGGGGTTACAAGAGACTGGGCCAGGATTATGAATAATCAAAGCTTTGTTGTGCATGCTAACTGCTGTTTCTTTCCATCAAGGGCCCCAACAACAGCTGCAATGCCAGCCACCCCTGGGCAACATCTCTGGCTAGCCAGCAAAACATCCTGGGTACCCAGTGTTGCAGGACTAAGGAATGGAGGGATTATCACACCAACACATAAAAAAGGTGATAAAAAAAAGGTTGCGATTATAGGCCCATCAGCCTTACGTCTATTTTGAGTAAAATGCTTGAGAGTTTAATTCCAGAATACATAATCAAACACATGAAAAAACATGGATATACGGACATATCTCAACATGGTTTCAGTGCCAGACGATCATGTCTCACCAATTTATTAAAGTTCTTTGAGCCTGCAAGTGCAGCACTGGACAAAGGAATGTCTGTTGATATACTTTTAGATTATGCCAAAGCTTTTGATTCTATTTCCCATGTGATTCTCTTAGAACAGTTAACTCTTCTGCATCTCCCCTAAAATATAATTGCTTAGGTAGAATCGTGGCTGACCAGTAGAAGCCAAAGGGTTAGTATAAGAGGTTTTTGTTCAGATTGGGGAGAGGTTGCTAGTGGAGTGCCCTAGGGCTCCACCCTGGGGCCAGCACTTTTCAATATTATAATTTCACAAATGACGGTTTCAGAAGGGGCATGGCTGGAAAATATGCAGATGACAGTAAAGTGGGAGCTATTGTTAATAATCTGGAGGCAGCCAGTAAGATGCAGAAAGATCTGAGTCAACTTGAGCAGTGGGCAAAAAAGAACAATCTAAACTTTAATTTGGACAAATGTAAAGTCTTGCACTTAGGTCCAAGAAATCAGAAGTTCAAGTATGAATTAAACGATACCCTTTTCGAGGAAACAACCAATGAAAATGACCTTGGAGTGACTATTACAAATGACTTATCCTTTAACTCTCATACCAGAACCGAAGTCAAAATAGGAAATAAATTATTAGGATGCATTTTTAGAATCATCAAGAGTAGAAACCAATCAGTGATTGTATCCCTATACACATCTCTTGTGAGACCGCATCTCGAGTACTGTTCACCACTTCATGCACCACAAAACAAGAAGGGCAACGTGTTGATTGAGTGGGTACAGAGAAAGGTAACAAAAAGAATCAAGACAGTGCATCAGAATAGTTATGTCGATAGACTAAGGGATCTCAACATGTACTCAATGAATTATAGAAGGCTGAGGGGTGATTTATGCTTAGTATTTTGTACATCCAGAGATAATTGTATGTTGGAAACCACTGGATTAACATCACATGTCCTTGGCTAAGTGTTCAGGCACATATGGACTAAAAATAAAAGGTGAAATAAGTAGAACAAACAAGAAGAAAAAATGTTTTAGCCAAAGAGTAGTTACAGCATGGAATACCCTTTCAGAATCTATAGTTATTAGTAAAACTATGGAGTCTTCTAAGACATTTTTAGACCAATACATGGGAAATAGAAGATAAGTATCACCACTGAATAATTGGCGAACAAAAAGGGTATTTGGACCTCCCAGTCATATTATCCTATGAATCCTATAATCATTTGGGACTAAAAAGTGCATGCAAAATAACCTGAATCTAATCAGTAATCATTCATCCAAATTCACGCCCCTTCCTTGTTCACAACCCCCTTAATAAATCTGATTGTTGCTTCATGTTTAACCTGGTTTATGAGCATATTATTAGTTGGGTTACAGTACTGGAAGTGTATATTTGCTTTGCTAACCTTACCTTTATGGGGGGGTCCAGTGAATTTGCTAAAAGCCAGACCCTGGTGGTAAGTGTAAAGGGTGTGTACATATTATTAATGTTAATTTCTGACTGTGTGTCGACTACTGTTAAATGTACAAGGTCACTAGGAGGATTTTGGGTGGTTATAGCTAGCCAGAGGGCTATAACAGGTTAGATAGATACCCCCACTCTTGTTACTCTGGGTAGAGGCACCTTAATATTGAATCCAGGCCCTTCAATCTGTGGTTAAGAATACAGGCAAGGGTAGTAACCTTAGGGAAAGTGCTGCCTAGGGGTTACATCAACATGTTTGCGTCAGCTGACACTACCAAACAAGTTGGCCAGTGATGCCAGTTTCAGGTTTCAAGGAAGAGGAGCAAAGTAAAAATGAAGCATTCATTTTCACTAATTAGGCATGAAATCAAAATCCCAAACATGCAACTGAGGCAAATAACTTATGTAACTACTTTCAGGTGCTCCCTATGGATGGCATTTATATTTAGTGGAATCATCAAACTTAGCCCAGGCCAAACATAGAAACATAGAAATTGCTGGCAAATAAGGACCGCTAGGCCCATCCAGTGTGCCCCTATGTCCAATACAGTGTATGTGGCAGTATACCATCACTGCAGCGACTCCCCGATGGCGAAGACCATCACAGCGACAGGATTTGGGCAAAATCTGCATGTCGCTGTGATGGTCTCTGCATGGCCAAGGGATTGCCTCTCAGGGTGTTTCGACCCCACCCCGGGCCAACTGCAACTTGGAGTTGGAATCCTTGAGACCGGGGTGTGTGGGGGGAGCAGTCCCCCACATGGGGGGGTTCAGGAGGCGCAGCACCCCTTTGAAAACAAGGGGGCATCCCCGACACCACATTGCCGACACTCGGCAATGTGGCAGTCGCTGTCAGGGATGTCTCTGTATCCTCTGTCGCTGCAGCATGGTAAAACTGTATGTGGCAACTAACCATATGTGGTCAATAGCTTTTCATCATTCCCTCCTCTCTCAAGGTTCCCCTGTGCCTTTCCCAGGCATGCTTAAACCCCTCCACTGGGCTTGTCCCCACTACCACTTGTAGCAGGCTATTCCAAGTGTTGATTGTTCTCTCTGTGTAAAGAAACTTCATCACATTACCCCTTAATCTGCCCCCCTTCAATTTCATGTCATGACTCCTTGTTCTAGTACTTTTCTTCCTTGGAAAAGGTCCCACATCTGTACCTTTTTGATGCCCTTGAAGTACTTGAAAGTTTCTATCATGACACCCCGCTCTCTCCTGTCTTCCAGTGAGTACATATTGAGGTCCCTTAGTCTCTCCTCATATGTTTTTTGCTTTTTTTATCATGTCATAGTTTGTATGCCTTTCACCTGAACAGCCCCCATCTGACTGACCCCCCCAGTCCTATTCCCCGGAATTACCGGGGCTTACCTGACACCTGCCCAGGGAGCGGTGCCTGTGGGGAGTCAGTCGCCATCCTGCTGCTGGTGATTTTTTCTCCTCCATTTTTCTCCCAAGGGCCCCAGGAGTGGGTACGCATGCACAAGGAGGTACACATTAGTCCCACAGCCCCAGTAACAGCCCCTTTCCTCCCACCCCATTGGCCTAGTGCCTGGCTCCTCTCTAGGTCTGTGCTGTCTCCAGCCTTCACCCGGCGGCAGCCATTACCCGGGAGTTGCCACCACACCACCCTGGACAGGAGAGCTTGCCTATTGGCAGCTCCATCCAGCTCTGCCCTCCACCCCACTGCCGACCTCTGATGGCCCGGGCTCATTTCCGAACCCGGGTCCCCAGCATGCCAAGAGGTTAGACGTCCATCTCCTTAGCCCTCAGTGCCACCAGGCCTGCTCCTTATATGTTTTGTGATGCAAGCCCTGCACCATCTTTGTCACCCTTCTCTGGATAGCCTTTACCTTGTTTATGCTCTTGCACAGGTGTGGCCTCCAGAACTGCATGCAGTTCTCAAAGTAAGGCCTTACCATAATGTTTTATATAATGGCATCACCACCTCCCTCCTCCTGCTATTGATACCTCTGCCTATGCACCCCAGCATATCACTGGCCCTCCCTGCAGCCTTTGCACATTGCTTTGCTACCTTTAGGTCAACAGAGATGATAACCCCCAGGTGCCTTTCCTCTTTAGTGACTGTTAGCTACTCACCCCCCCCATTCTGTAGCTCTCCCCAGGGTTCTCTCTACCCAGGTGCATTATTTTGCAATTCTTAGCATTGAACCTCAGTTGCGACATCTCTGACCATCTTTCAAGCTTCTCCAGGTCCCGCTTCATTTTCTGCACCCCTTCTAGAATATCCACCCTGTTGAGGATCTTGATGTCATCTGCGAATAGGCAGACCTTTCCTTCCAGCCTCACTGCAATGTCACTAATGAAAACATTGAATAGGACTGGTCCCAGTACTGATCCAAGTGGTACTCTGCTGGTCATCCCTCTCTCACTGGATTGGATTCAGTTTACCACCACCCTTTGCCCCCTGTCTGTCAGTCAGTTTTTAACCCAGTGTGTCACCTTTTGTCCCATACCTAGGCTTCCCGTCTTGTTAACCAGCCTTCTAATTGGGACAGTGTTAAAGGCTTTGCTGAACTCCAGGTAGGTGACATACAGTATACCACCCCTCCCTGATTAATTTCTCTAGTCACCCAATCAAAAACTCTATCAGATTCATTTGACATGACCTCCCTGCTATGAATCTGTGTTGCCTCAGATCCTGGGCTCCCCTGGATCCCAGGTGTGACACTGTCCTTTCTTTCAGCAGTTTCTCCATAATCTTCCCCATCACTGAGGTCAGGCTGACCAGCCTGTAGTTCCCCACCTCCTCCCTTCTGCCACTTTTGTGCAGTGATACTACCTGCACCCTCCTACAGTCCTTTGGAACCACTCCTGTGTTGACTGATTCTGTGTACAGGGTCACCATAGGCACTGCAAGTTCACTTCTTAGCTCCCTTAATGTCCTTGGATGTATTTTGTCTGGCCCCATGGCTTTATCCACCTTCAGCTTTGTGAGTTCTTCCAGAACTCTCTCCATTGTGAATGGACTGGTGTCTACTTCTCCCCTCCATTGCCTCTGTCCTCAACTGAGGTCCTTGACCCTCTCCTCCCCTTCCTTAGTGAAAACTGAGCAAAAGTATTTGTTCAGTATTTCAGCCTTGTCTAGATCCCCCTCCTTACACTCTCCCTCCTCCCCTTTGAGCCTCACTACCCCCCCAGGTCTTTATTCTGTCACTGATGTACCTGTAGAATGTCTTGTCCCCTTTTTTCAGTGTCCACACTAAACCCTCCTCTGTTTCTGCCTTAGCTTTCCTTACAGCTTTCCCTGCTTCCCTTAGACATACAAGGTACACCTTCCTGTCCTCCTCCCTTTGGGTCCCTTATATCTTTTAAAACTCAGTCTTTTAGCCCTTATTTTGTCTCCAACCTCTTTAGAAAACCATAGTGATTTCCTTCTCCTTTTCTCTGTGGGCACAATCCTAATGCATTGGTTTGTTACCTCCACTATGGCTTCCTTCAGTTTCTCCCATTGTTCTTCTACCACTCCTATTGAGTGAAGGGAAGGGTAGCCTCTTTGCAGATGATATGAAAATCTGTGTTAGGGTGGACTCTGCAGAGGGTGTTGAGGGCATGAGAACATGAGGCAGGACCTGAGGGCACTGGAGGTGTGGGCAGAGACCTGTCAACTTAAATTCAGTATCAAAAAGTGTGCAGTCATGCACCTGGAGCATGGGAACCCAAATGCGGGCTACACACTTGGGGGGGAGGGGAGTCAGGGTTACAGAGCAGGAGAGGGAACTGGGTATAGTGCTGACTAATAACCTCAGGTAGGAAATCAGTGTAGCAGGGTGGTGGGCAGAGCTTAGTGCATGCTGGCATGTATAGGCAGGGGAATCACTAGCAGAAGAAGGAAGGTCCTGATGTCCCTGTACCAAGCCATGTTAAGGCTGCACCTTGAATATGTTCAAGTTTAGTTCAAGTTCAAGTTTATTGCAGGAAAACTCCATTGAGAAGCTCATTCACAAGGAGGTTCTGGGATAACTACATAGATAATGACATTACATTACATAGTAACGCATCCCTTGAAAGGGCAACACTGATTACAAATATTCAAAGTGCATACATAGTTCAAGTAAGATTTTGCATAATCTGGTATAGCATCAGGAGACAATAAACAATGAAGGACATTTGGTTCACGATGTGTGAGCAATGTAAGGTGATATGCAAACGATTCAAGGTAGGGTATATAGCCATCACACTGGTAATTACAATAAGTACTCTTGGCATATTGAGTGACGACAGGAAAGATAGGATAGGATAAATGAGGTAGACATGGTTAATGAAGAGAGAGATGGTAGGGAGGAGTACGAGGAGTACTATATAAGTAGGAAGCCAAAGTGGGAGATGGTAGAGGAGCAGGTAGTTATAGTCCTGTAGTGCAAGTTGAAAGCTTTTATTTTATTTTTATTTATTTATTTATTTATTTGTTCTAGGATTACAAATACCTTTGAGCCAAGGCTCTTTTACAAAGGTTCCATGTCATTGTCAAACTACGAGATTACAGTTAAGACTTTATCTAATGCAAATGTGGACAGAAGTAAGAGGCACCCATGTGGGTGGGGAGGGACTTAATCATGAGTGTATAAGGCTCATGTAAGGGTGGGGGGGTTAATGACAGTTGCAAATATATTTTATTTTAGATGCACTTAGCACTTTGCAGAAGTTAACTGTAACAATGCTGGTTAATTTCAGCATGGATTGGAGTTGGTTCCATATAGTGGGAAGCGCAAAAGCAATAGCTCATTTTCCAAAGAAAGTATGAGTCCTAGGTATGTCTAGCAGAAAGAAGCTGGATTTCCTGAGAGAGTAAGCACTATGTGAGATGCAGATAAGAGAAGATAAATAACTCAGCAGTTTATGCAGAAGCAACTTGAGGGTCCAGAGACCAGTGTAAAGTAGGTGTCTGGTGGTGAGCGATGTCCATCCAACTGCTGCGTACAGATCGCAATGGTGTATATAGTATGGGGAGCTGGTAGTGAACCGTAGCAAGAGGTTATAGAGGATATCCAGTTTGCTTAGATTTGCGAGAATGGTGCAAGCGTAAATTACATCACCGTAGTCGAGTAAGGGAAGGAATGTAGCCTGAACGAGCCTGTTTTGAGTCTCAAGGGGGAAAAGTGACCTATTTCTGAAAAAGAATCTGCGCCTGGCTTTGAGCCTCCTAGATAAGTCCTCTATGTGGTCATTAAAGGTGAGCGTATTGTCTATCCAGATACCCAAATATTTAAATTTGGGAACAACTTCCAATGGTTCACAAAGAGAAGTAACAATAAAGTATTTCGGCAGGGTGGGGGAGAAGCCAGAGGAGGTACTGCCGGAGAAGATCATTGCTTTGTTTTCTTAGCATTCAGGAGAAGCTTGGAGTATGGCGTCCAGTTCTGGAGGCCATACCTGCACAAAGACATAGATATGAATGAAAGGGTTCAGAGGAGAGTGATGCAGATGATTCAGGGGATAAAGTGCAAACCGGATGAACAGAGGTGTAGAGAATTGGGACTTTACACACTGGAGACTAGGAGGGAGAAGGGGGAAATGATGGAGACCTTTAAATATGTCAAAGGAATAAACAGAGTGTGTTCAGGACATTTATTTTACAGGAAAGAATGCACTAAAGTGAGAGGGCATGAGTTGAGACTACAGGGAGGAAACTACAGAGGTAATGTGAGGTGAGGTAATGTGAGAGGTAAAAGACTTGGTTTGCTGGCCAAGGCACCTAGCTTCACCTGAGCTCTTTCCTTCTAAGACTGCTTGAAAGGCAGAGTAGAGAGACTTACCAGAGCAAGGGAAAAGGATTAATACTTATTTTTGCTAAACAGATCTACTGTGTGGTGTTGTTTTTATTTTTTACTCACAGGGATTGCTACTGTTTGTTACTGACATTTCATTGCTTTATTTTTCTCTGTAGCAAAGTGTTTCTTACAGCATATATTTTCTCTGAAATTATTACAGGTGTGTGCTTTACAGGTTTTACAGTTTTATCTAACATTAGGATAAGCTTTCAGGGTTACTGCATTTGTTGCTGATTGTTTCTGTTCTTACCTCCTTGTTCTTTCATCCGTGGTTCTTCTTTTTCGGCAGGGGATGGGCCCAGCCACCCACCCACATCTCTAACCACCCCACACTACACTCCTTTTATAGGGTACCACAGTTGTGACATTTCCTGTGGCAAAGCAGGAAGGGGTGGATCAGTGGGGCCTCCACAGGTGAGCTCATTTTACAGAGGCATCTTAGTGTAATTTAACTTGTTATAACAAGTTAAACAAAACACAATCAAACCATTACTTGCATTTTTTTCCTTTTTTTTTTCCTTCTAATTACTCTGACTAGGTTATAAACCGAGCAACTTATCTGGAATGGATATCATTAACTGCAGGTACTGTGGAACAATTTTCAGAAGGACAGTCTTACAGGATTTAGGACACTGTCCTACATGCTGGGCCTTTGGAGATCTTAGGGCTCAGCTCTGGGCAGCATGGGCAGAACACACCAGGAGAAAGGACTGCTGTGTGACTGGACTTCTCTGCTGGGACTATATTGCCCTCCTTCCTTCCCCCCACCCAAAGCTAGTTTTATTTTTATAGGCACAGGATTTGACTATCAACAGGAACTTCCTGTTTGGGAGCAGGAAGTGAGTGATCACAGAACCACCAAAGACCCACCATCCTAGAAGGGCAAGTGTAGCTCTCTGGCCCCCTCTAGCTGCTGGAGGTCTGTCTCTGAGCAAGTAAGTGGTCTACTGAGAAATATAGGATATTCTTGTCTCAGAACAGGACAATCAGGAGCTTAAAGGGCACACAGGCAGAAAGCAAGGGGAGAGAGAAAAAAAACAGAGGAAAGAGTAAGGATTGAAAACAGTTAAGGGGCCAGAAATAAGACATGATTGGAGTGGTGCAGTGCAGTGGCTGTGGAGCAGCAGTCTTCCGGGAGACATTCTGGAGGATGCAGTGTTGTCCCATCTGCAGGCACCTCTGGGCTGAGGGAGGAGGTTGCTCATCTCCAGGCTGAGTTGACCAGGATTGTGGGACCTCCTCTTCCATCCAGGGACCACCAGTGTCACTGCCGTTGCCTCAGAGGTTGCCAAGAAGAGGAGTGGATTGGACCACAGTGGGCTCAGGGAGGGTGAGGGTGGTGGAACAGAGGTGCATCCCTCCAGTTGTACCTCTGCACAATTCCTATGCCATTCTGGCAAAGTGTGGTTCCTCTATGGAGGCACCTGCAGTGGAGACCAAGGAGGATGCTGGGAACCTCCACAAAGGAGACCCACAGGAGGGTGGCAGGGGACCCTGCAGGGGAAGGAAACAACTCCTGGTGGGGGACTCCATTGTTAGGAAGGTAGAACTAGGGGAGGAAGGGGAGAGGGAGGTAAGGTGCCTGCCTGGTGCCATGGCTTGGAGGGACCTGGAGCGAATCTTCAGGATTGCCAGAGCAGCTGCACAGGGGAGGGAGCTGGATGTCATTGTCCACCTAGGGACAAATGACCTGGCTAAGAAAGGGATTAGAGAAGTGCAGGAAGAGTTTGTGGAATTGGGGAGGGGCCTTAGTCAAGTAGCACGCACGGTAACCTTCTCAGAGGTGCTACCCATCTATGGCATAGGAGAGGCTAGGGTGTTCCACACCATGGGATTCAATCAGTGGTTGAAAAACTGGTGTGAGCTCAGGATTTGGCTTCATTGGGGACTGGGGTCCACCTGGAGTGATGCAAGCCTATACTGGCATGATGGGCTGCATCTGTCCGGGAGGGAACCAGGATCCTAGGTGATAGGTTTAAATGCTTCATTGGCAAGCTTTTAAACTAGCCAGGGGGAGGCACTGGAAAGGAGCAGGAAATCCTAGCCCCCAAACAATCACGGTAGTAAGTGTGGCAAACACCAACATGGAGGTGTCGATAGGAGAAGGGCAGGGTAAATGGAGAAAGTGACAAAGGCAAGAAGGACAGGGATGGGGCAAAAGGGAGTAAGGCCATCAGGAAATGGAGGGTAATGAGTACCAATGCCTGTAGTCTGGGCAACAAGCTCCCTGAGCTGGTGGCCTTAATGGAAGAGGATGCCTGGATATCGTAGCAGTCACAGAAACATGGTACACAGAGAACCATGACTGGGATGTTAACATACCAGGGTACATAACCTACAGGAGAGACAGACAGGGGAAAGAGGGGAGGAGTAGCTTATGTAAAGGAAGGGATAAAAGCAACTGAACAAAAGAGTAAACAGGGAGGAGAGGAGGCACTGTGGGTCACCTTTGAGACTGGAAAGGGCACCACAATCCGCACAGGGGTTGTGTACAGACCCCCATGTCAGGGGGAGGGAATGGACAAGGATATGATAGAAAGCATTCTTAGAATGGCAGAGAAAGGGGAGATACTATTGATGGGAGACCTGAATATGCCAGATGTTAACTGGAGCACATTTGCTGCAGCCACATCCAAGAGCAGGGCCATTCTTGATGCCCTACAGGTGGCAGGCATTAGACAGCTAGTTTCGGAACCCACTCGTGAGGGAGCAATCTTAGACCTCGTACTCTCAAATGGGGGCAGTGAGAGAATCTCAGATCTAGAAGTGGGTTGCCATCTGGGGACAAGTGACCATCAAACAGTGTGGTTCACGTTAAACTCAGCTACAGAGTCAAGCCATACAAAAGTGAGAGTACTGCGACTTTAGGAGAGCTGACTTTGGCAAGATGGGAGAGTGCCTCAGAAAAGCCAGTAAATAGGCTAGAAGGAGGTGTGGAGCAACAATGGGAACCATCAAAACTGCCATCACAGAGGCAACAAGCCTTTGTGTGAAGCAAATAAACAAATCAAAAAAAAGAAAAAGCCACTATGGTTCTCAAGAGAGGTGGCTGTGAAAGTCAGGAAGAAAAGATAGCATTCCGAAGTATAAGGAAACACAGAAGGAGCAGGACAGAGAGCTGTACCAGTTAAGGCAGAAGGAAGCAGGGAGGGAAGTCAGAATAGCAAAGGCCCAAACTGAGGAAAAGATAGCCAACTCAGTTAAGAAGGGGGATAAAACCTTTTATAGGTACATCAGTGAGCATAGAAAGAGAAAGGGAGGGATAGTGAGGCTGAATAGAATGAACAGTGGGTGGGCAGAGGGGGACAGTGAAAAAGCAGGGATACTGAATGAATATTTCTGCTCAGTATTCACAAAAGAGGAGGGGAAGTGCCTAATCCAATTAACAGAAG
Source organism: Neoceratodus forsteri (assembly GCA_016271365.2). Classification (NCBI taxonomy): domain Eukaryota; kingdom Metazoa; phylum Chordata; order Ceratodontiformes; family Ceratodontidae; genus Neoceratodus; species Neoceratodus forsteri. The sequence continues at coordinate 47,875,692 of CM057455.1, forward strand.
CACTCTTGATGGGGGTCGATCCCAGTCCTTTCACAGAAGAAAGGGTTCTGCAAGAACTCCTAAAACTGAAGGTGGACAAAGCAATGGGTCCTGATGGAATTCACCCCAGAATTCTAAAAGAATTAAGGAAGGAACTAGTGAAACCACTGGCTACTCTTTTTAATAAATCATGGAAGGATGGTGTGGTACCTGAGGACTGGAGGAAGGCGGATGTGATTCCCCTTCACAAAAGTGGGACCAAGACAGAGGCAGGAAACTACAGACCTGTCAGTCTGACCTCTGTGGTAGGGAAAGTGATGGAGTCACTTCTGAAGGAAAGAATAGTTGAGTACCTAGGGGCCAGTGGAGTACAGGACCCAAGGCAGCATGGATTCACAGCGGGAAGGTCATGTCAGACGAATCTAATAGATTTCTTTGACTGGGTGACCAAAGTAGTAGACCAGGGAGGGGCTGTGGACATGGCCTACCTAGACTTTAGCAAGGCATTTGACACAGTCCCACACAAAAGATTAATAGTCAAATTAACCAGCCTGGGAGTGGGTCCCAGGGTGGTAGCCTGGGTAAAACATTGGCTGGATAACAGGACACAGAAGGTAATTGTAAATGGAGTCCACTCTGAAGAAAGAGAGGTTACTAGTGGGGTACTGCAGGGTTCAGTATTGGGTCCAGTCCTTTTTAATGTCTTCATCGGTGACATTGCAGAGGGACTGGAAGGAAAAGTATGCCTTTTTGCAGATGACACAAAGATCTGCAACAGGGTTGATACACAAGGAGGCGTGGAAACAATGAAAAGGGACTTGGCAAGGTTGGAGGAATGGTCAGAAGTATGGCAGCTAGGATTCAATGCAAAGAAGTGCAAAATAATGCACCTGGAAAACAGGAACCCAGGGAAAGAATACACAATGGGTGGGGGGGTAGTAACAACAACATAAAAGGAAAGGGACCGGGGGGTAAACATATCAGATGACCTTAAGGTTAGCAAGGAATGTGAGAAGGCAGTAGGGAGGGCTGGGGGTATACTGGGATGTATAGGGAGAGGCATCAGCAGCAGAAAACAGGAAGTTGTTATCCCTCTGTACAAACAGTTGGTGAGACCCCATCTGGAGTACTGTGTCCAGTTCTGAGACCCTCCATCAAGGACATAGACAGGATAGAGGCAGTCCAGAGGAGGGCAACTAAAATGGTGCAGGGTCTGCAAGAGAAGCCGTGAGAGAGAGACTAAGGAGCTTAATATGTATACCTTGAGGAAAGAAGGAGAGGGGTGACATGATAGAAACTTTAAGTACCTCAGTGGAATCAACAAAGTCCAAGAGGGTAGCATCTTTCAGAAAAAGAGACTTGCAAGAACAAGGGGACACAATTTAAAGATAGAAGGAAGGCAGTTCTGGGGCAATGTGAGGAAGTATTATTTCACAGAGAGGGTAGTGGATGAATAGAACAGCCTTCCTGAGGAGGTTGTGGGGTCTAAAACTGTGGGAGAATTCAAGAATGCATGGGACAGACATAAGGCAATTCTTGTGGGGGGTTGAAAGAAATAGGCTGTTGGTTAACTAGGATCTATGGCCTATCCTGTAGGTAGGGGAAATGGGCAGACTAGATGGGCCAAGCGGTCCTTAACTGCCGTCAAAGTCTATGTTTCTATGTTTCTATGTTCTATGATTGCACGCCTCAAATTTCATATTCAAGAGGAAATACATTATAATAACCACCCACCATTTCCCCAGCATCCAACAGAAAAACCTCAACCGCAGAGGGTAGTTGGTCCAGGAGGTTGGCAGGTGGTTAGGAGGGGCAAATCAGGTGCCCCATCACTCTCTGCTGTCCAACATATTACCTCCAAAAACCATATAAACACTACAAACAGGTATCTGCCTATCTCTGAAATCAAACAAAGAGGCAGAAGACACTGCAGGGCAGGACACTGCAGCACAGAAGCTAGCACAACAAAACTCACCCAAATCAGGAACCAAAACAAACAAAGCAAAAAGGAAATCCAGAAAACTTCTGATCATAGGAGACTCCATGATTCTGGGAGTTGATACCCATCTCCAGCCGGGGTAATGATCAGATGTCTCCCAGGTACATCAGCATGGAGAGAAACTGACCGCATTGCTAAAATTGTTCACAAAGCAGGAGAAAACATTGATGTCCTAGTACACATAGGGACTAATGATCTCACCAGCCAGTCAGTTGTGGAGACCAAGGAACACCTGACGAGGCTGGGTGACAAACTATCATCTATTTCATCCGGCATCTCCTTCTCTGAGATCCTGCCAGTCTGGGAGAGGGGAGCAGATGGACGGAAGGTCAGAGAAGGGAGATAGGAGCTAAACACGTGGCTCAAGGGCTGGTGCCAGGAAAAGGACACAGATTTGTAGGAACTGGCAACAGTTTTGGGAGTAAAGTTCTTTAAATTTGATGGACTGCATCTGACTAAGGAGGAGTCAGTGCATCGGGGCAGAAGTTTAGACGTCTTTGCAGAATATTTAAACTAGCAAATGGGAGAGGGTGCAGCACCCCATACGTCCGAATGGAAGAACACTCTCCCCTCAGCTAGTGGTCAAACAGGGATTCAGCATGTTTGCAGTTCATTTGCATCACCAGGTAAGAAAAAAGGTTTGTCTCCCCATACGACACACAGGGATAATGCCAAACCTCACCGAACAACTAACACACCAAAATCTGGCCAATGGAAAATCATGTACACAAATGCTCACAGCCTGGAAAATAAGATCCCAGACCTGCAGGCAATAATGTCAGAGGCTAAACTGGACATAGTAGCAATTAGTGAGACATGGTTTACCAGTAACCACACTTGGGAAACTTCAGTACCTGGCTATGTATTGTTCAGAAGAGACCGAGGTGCAAAAGGGGGGAGGAGTGGCCCTGTATGTCAATGAAAATATCAAAGCTACAGAAATTCAGAATACACATAAGGAGCCAGAAGAACTGTGGGTCACCCTGGAAACAGGAAATGGATAGCTATAAGAACTGGGTTGTCTACAGGTCCCAGACCAGGGGAGGACATAGACACATTACTGTTAGAAGATATACAAAACATGACAGCTAAAGGGGAGGTTCTGATAATGGGAGACTTCAACATGCCGGATACAGATTGGTCAATACTAGCAGGAACATCTGCCAGAACTAGATACATAGTGGATTCCCTGCAGGGGGAGGGCCTCAAACAACTGGTACAGCAACCCACAAGAGACAGGGCTATCCTAGATCTAGTACTGACTAACAAGGAAGGATCACAGATCTCCAGGTAGAAGGTCACCTGAAATAGTGACCATCACATGGTATGGTCCAATTTGGCTACTACATCTAAATCATCCCATTCCAAAGCAAAAATATGGGACTTCAGAGGAGCTGACTTTGATAAGATGGCCAACAGAGTTAAGCTAGCCTGGCAAAAGAAACACAGGTGAGGGGTACAGGCAAAGTGGGCAAGCATTAAGGATGCAATACTTGAAGCAACATCCCATTGTGTTAGACAGAAAAGGAAGTGCAAAGAAGAAGGAAACCACTTTGGTTCTCAAAACAGTAGCAGAAAAGGTCAGAGCCAAAAGACTGGCCTTCAGGAAATATAAGGAACACAGCGGATGAAGATAGGGAGGCATACCAAACTGCCCTAAGGGAAGCAGGAAGGCAGTAAGGCAGGCAAAGTCCCAAACTGAGGAAACACTAGCATGAACAGTAAAAGAGGTGACAAGACTTTCTATAGATACATTAGTGAAAGGAGAAAGTCCAGAGGGTGTATTGCTAAGCTAAATGGAGAAAAGGGAGCATGTGAGGAGGAGGACCCTGTAAAGGCATCTATCCTAAATAGATACTTTTGCTCAGTATTTACTGAAGAGAAGGTAGGGCAGGGCCCACAGCTCAGCATCATGGACACAGGGGGAGGGAGGTGAGCACTACTCCCTTCACAAAAGAAAGGGTCCTACAAGAGCTTGCTAAGTTCAGGGTGGATAAGGCAATGGGACCTGATGGCATACATCCCAGGGTACTTAAGGAGCTAAAGGTGGAACTAGCAGAGCCATTAGCAGAACTGTTTAGTGAGTCTCTGAGCACAGGAGAGGTCCCAGAAGACTGGAGAAGGGCTCATGTGATCCTGCTCCACAAGAGTGGTAGCAGGGAGGAGGCAGGGAACTACAGACGAGTCAGTCTTACCTCTGTAGTGGGCAAGATTATGGAGGCACTCCTTAAGGAAAGGATGGTGCAACACCTGGAATCCATAGGGGCACAGGATCCAAGACAGCATGGGTTTACAAAAGAAAGGTCCCGTCAAACTAATCTCATAGATTTCTCTGACTGGGTAACCAGAGTGGTGGACCAAGGCGGAGCAGTTGATGTTGCCTACCTTGACTTCAGCAAAGCTTTTGACACTGTTCCACATAGAAGATTGATAAATGAGCTGGGTAGGCTCAGGGTGGGTCAGAAGTTGGTCAACTGGGTGGCAAACTGGTTGACGGGCAGAAAACAGAGAGTGGTGGTAAATGGTATACAGTCAGAAAAGATGCAAGTCACAAGTGGGGTACCTCAGGGATCAGTCCTGGGGCCAGTCCTCTTCAACATCTTCATTAGTGACCTTGCAGATGGACTAGAGGGTAAGGCTTGTCTGTTTGCAGATAACACCAAGATCTGCAACAGAGTAGATGATCCAGATGGGGTGGGCAGAATGAGAAGAGATCTGGATAAACTAGCAAAATGGTCAGAAGAGTGGCAACTGGGATTTAATGCAAAGAAGTGCAAGATCATGCACACAGGAAGAGAAACCCTGAAGCCACCTATAGGCTGGGAGGAGTTGCTAGCAGTCACAAAGGAAGAAAGAGACTTGGGCATCATCATCACTGATAACCTGAAATCATCCAAGTAGACCTCTAAAGCAGTAGGTAAGGCTAGGGGGTGTTAGGGTGTATTAGTAGAGTTATCACAGAGTCGTAAAGGAGGTAATAATCCTCTTTACAAGACACTGGTTAGGCCCCACCTGGAGTACTGCGTGCAGTATTGGAGGCCACACCTTCACAAGGACATTAACCAAATTGAGGCAATCCAGAGAAGGGCAACCAAAATGGTGCAGGGACTGCATCAGAAGACATATGAGGACAGATTAACAGAGCTCAATATGTATACCTTTGAGCAAAGGAGGGAGAGAGGTGATATGATCAAGGCATTCAAACACCTTAAGGGCATTAACAAGGTGAAAGAGTCTAACATGTTTAAATATAAGAAAAATAGCAGGACAAGAGGACACAGCATGAGATTGGGGGCGATTAAGGGGAATCGAGGAAATTCTTTTCACAGAAAGGTGGTGGTGGATGCATGGAATGGATTACCACAAGAAGTGGTGACTATGAATACAGTGCAGGGCTTCAAACAGGCATGGGATAGGCATAAGGGAGCAATACAAATGACTATGAATAGATAGGCCACTGACAGAGCAAAAGCCGATGGCACATTTATAAGGTAGAAAAAGAAATGGGCAGACTGGATGGGCCTTGCAGTCCTTATCTGCCGTCAACTTCTATGTTTCTATATGTTTCACTGAGAGGGTGGTGGAGGTGTGGAACAAGCTTTCAGAGAAGGTTGTGGAGTCCGAAACAGTGTCGGGCTTCGAGAGAGCATGGGACAGGAACATGGGGCTACAGGGTTGGGGGGAAAGGGGCTTGCAGAGTGGAGAGGGATTATTAGGGGGAGGGAAAAGGGGCAGACTAGATGGACCAAGAGGTCCTTTTCTGCTATTAAGTTTCTATACTTCTATTATCTCTTCCTCCCCCAAGAGTGCTCTTAAACTTCTAGCCATTTCCGTGAAATCTGCCCTCCTAAAATCTAATACTTTTGCTCTTGTGTGGCTCACTTGAGTCCCTTTCTCCATGCTAAACCACATCACATGGTAGTCGCTGGACCCCAGCTGCCCTTCCATCTGTGCTCGTTTGACTCTGTTCCCATTGATCCACACCAGGTCTAGAATCGATTTGTCCCTGGTTGGCTCATGCACCAAATTCCAGGATGGCTGTGCTTCTGCCTGAAACAGCTGCCTGGGTGGTCCAATCCATGTCTAGCATATTGAAATCCCCTGGTAGTAGGATTTCACCTTTCGCTGCCATATCGTGTATGTCCTCCACTAGTTCCCAGTCAACCTCCTCCCTTTGTACTGGAGGTCTGTAGATCACCCCTGTATGTATTGCTGTGCCATTACCTGGCTCAAAGGTGACCCACATTGCCTCGGCCTCCCTGTCTTCCCTGTACTTCTGTAGCTTTTATACCATCTCTGATGTACAGGGCCACCCCCAACCTTCTTGCACTCTCTATCCCTCCTGAACTGTGTATAACCCGGTACATTGATGTCCCAGCTGTGATTAGCAGAGTTTCTCTGTTATTGCTGCTATGTCAAGGTCTGCTTCTGCCAACAAGACCTCCAGGCCTAGAACCTTATTTCCCAAACTATGTGCATTTGTTAACATGACTTTCCATTGTTTACAGTTTGCCCTCTCTTTGTTCCTGTTCTTGCTGTCTTGTCTCTTCTTCCCACCCTGGTTTGCTTTGTTATATGCTCAGGCCCCTCTGTATTAACCCTTATATATGGTTCACCTTCATGCCTCTCCCTGTCTGATTTAGCTGTTACTGTTTTTAAGTTATGTTCCTGCATGTTCCAATGGGGGGGTTCTAAGCCCCTTGACTCTCTTGGCTTTCCTCCCTTGGTCAGTTTAAATGTTCACTGCTGAAGCATTTAAACTTCTTACTAAGGACCAAGGTCCCCTTCTTGGTCAGATGCAGACCATTCTCATTGTATAAACTTGCATCTGCCCAGGCTGAGCCCCAGTCCCCCACAAATTCAAAACCCTCTCTTCCACACCAATCCCTCAACCAGGAGTTCAAGGTCTGGATGCAGCATGCCCTAGCCTCCCCTGTGCCCTGGACAGGTAGCACCTCTGAGAATATGACGGAGCATGCTATCCATTTCAGTTTACCCCCCCCAGCTTCCTGAAACCCTCCTGGACTCTGGCTAACTCCAGCCTTCTCCCCACCAGTTCACTGGTCCCCAGATGGACAATGACATCCAGCTTCTCCCTCTTCTAGCTATCGCCCTAATAATCCTATGGATCCGCTTCCAATCCCTCCATGCAGCACTTCCTGGGAGGCACTTGACCTCCCTCTCCCCCCTGTTAGTTGTCTCTAGCTCTACCCCATACAACGGAGTGCCCCATTAGGAGAAGCTTTCCCTCTTCTGGTGTCCCCTGCCCCCCCTCCCTGGGTCTCCATCCTGGTGAATCCACCCATCCACACTAGTCCAAACTGTGGGTGCCTGTGTGGGGCTTTCCCATTCCTCCAACACAGTGTAGGAGTTATTAAGCTGGACCGGTTGTGGGATGTGCTTTCAATCCCCAACCCTCACCTGGTAGCATGTCATAAAGGCGAAGTAATAACAGTGATTCATTAATGGCAACACATGAATGGTGATTGCAATAATGGCAACCCTGTCTAAATGGTGACAGGTAAATCATGGCGACTCTGAGGTGCCAACCTGCCCCTATGTCCATGTGTGCCTCGGAGTTAGAATCCTAGAAATAGCGGGGGGTCGGGGGGCATTATGACTGGGTGCTAAATGATGACCACGTACCTCGTTAGTCAGAAGGGGTTTCTTTGGAGGTTTTCTGTATCGATGTGACAAGGTAGTGTCTCCCAAGATCTACTGATGATGTGTGGAGAGCCATCATTTACATTGTGTAGCTCGAGTGCACACCACAGATGGTAGAATTGCATACAATGTGCTGCTGCATGTGTGATTGTATTGCAGTGAGCACATCTCCTATGGGTCACAGCAGCCTATAAATACTTGTCGCTGAAGTGTAGGTATGCCGTTATTGCATGTGCTATTATGGATTCGCCATTTAGTACCTCGCCGTTGAATCTTCGCCATTATGACATGGATCCCCCTCACCCTCCCTGAGCCCACCGTGATCCAATAACTCTTTGTCCTGGGCATTCTCTGAGGTTCTGGTTGTGGACCTGGTGGTCTCTGGGTGGGGGTGGATACTGCCTGAAGCCTGGCTACCTCTGCTCAGAAACAGGCAACCTCCTCCCTCATCCCAAAGAGGTGCCTGCAGCTAGGACAACATTGCAGTCTCCAGAACATCTACCTGAAGACTGCTGCTCCACAATCACTGCACTGCACCACTCCCAACATGTCTGTTTCCCATCTCAATCTACTGCCTTCTTTTCTCTTCTTACTCTACTGCCTGCATATACCACCTATTTAACTTTGTTTTAGCTACTTCCTGTGCAGATGCAGCATGTTGCAAGGCCTATGGGACCGACCCTATAAATGTAGGTCGAGCCTTGTGCTGGGTGGGTTGCAGCATGGATGGGAGGGATTACATCACAGGCTGTGTCTGAAAACAGTCAGTCAAGGAGTCCTCCGGTAGTGACTTCTCACTCCTCTCCCCACGCTCATCTAGGTGGGATGCAAGCTACTCCTTCCCTGCCTGCCTGCTTCCCTCAAGTGCAATTCATTTCAGTTGAACTGGATTTAAAGCTCCTGGTTCAAATTTTCAAAAATATAGATGTCACTGCAGCCTATCTCCCCTGTTTGGACACAGCTGCTCCTACATCAGAGTATGATTCTGCCTTGTATAGTTAAAACAAATTGTGTTTGTTTATCTACACCTGTATCTCACTTGTATTGTTACCTCTGTCTAAACCTCACTTGATAGTTTGTCCACCCTCCCTGCGATGAGGTACCTTTGTAAACGAGTCTCTGACTCAAACATTGTAAATCTGATTATTTGAAATAAATAAATAAAATAAAATACATCAGGGGGAGACAAGCCTGCACTGCACAGATGAAAACAGAAAAGATATAGAACATCTCTATACAAAAAAAGCAGCAAATGTTTAAATAGCTATGGAAATATATCAGACCTTATATTCCTTTCTTCCAAAATTCATATGCATAAAATTGAGATAAATGCTCCTACATTGGGTGATCACAATACTACCATCTGTACCATACACATATTGGAGAAATAAAAACAAACAAAAAGGAAAACAAAGATAAAGAAAATTAGCAGAATTAGTAGTGATTCATAGAAGGCATTTTAAAATGTATTCTAAACAGCTGCTATTAAATAGATTTGCTAATGTAAATTGGTCAAGTATGTTCTTAATTTTAACTTTAGATATAGCTGTAACTGAATTCACTAATTTATTTTTGGAAGTTTGCAACAAGGTTGCACCTTTTAAAAAAAATTAAAATAAAATCACGTTCCCTGGATACTGGAAAAAAATTAAGAAAGACATATGCAAAGGAACAGAATTGTGGAAAAAAGCAAACAGAAAATTAAAAATTAAAAACTGGGTAAATTACAAGACAGCACAAAATAACTTAAACCAAAAAAATTAGAAAAGACAAAAGAAAATACTATTGCAATACTAATACTAATACTGCAATACTAATGCAAAGATTAAAGAATCCACAGAACCAAGACAGTACTGGGATCTTATCAAATCCCTTGAGATACCAGTTAAAAACCCTTCTCCCTTTCAAATGGAACAAAATGGGGTACTTCTGGATTCTTCTTCTTCTGCAAACATACTAAATAACTATTATACATACTTACCTGGCATCAAACTCCATGAACGTACAAACATACAAAAACTGCCAGCAGCAAAAGGCCATCATGGTCTATCTAGACTGCTTATGAATACAGCTAGCTCCCTATTCAGCAGCTTCCCCACCCCCTCTCCTTACGTCCCTTTAGCCTCCCCTTTGCCCTGTCCCACCCCTTCTTGAAGCATTCCACTGTGGTACATGCCACCACTTCAGCTGGTAGTGCATTCCACTTTGCCACCACCCTCTCTGTAAAGAAATGCCTCCTCACTTCCCTCCTGAATCTACCCCACTCCAGTCTCATGTCATGGCCCCTAGTGTCTTTCCCCACCCTCCTCCTGAATGGACCACCTGTGTCTGTTTTGATTGTCCCTTTCATGTATTTGAAGGTCTCAATCATATCCTCTCATCCATCCTCTCCTCCAGTGTGTACGTTTAACTCTCTTAGTCTGACTTCATATGGCAATTCCCCCAGGCCCCAAATCATCTTTGTTGCCCTGCACTGCATCCCCTTCAGCAGCCTAATGTCCCTGTCTAGGTATGATTGCCAGTACTGGACGCAATATTTTAGGTGGGGTCTAACCAACAATCTGTACAACGGTAGAATAATCTCCTTTCTTCTTGAGGTAATTCCCCTTGCAATGCACCCCAGCATTTTGTTGGTCATTGCTGCTGCCTTTCTGCAATGTGTGGAGTTGTTCATTGCTCCTCTGATGAGCACCCCCAGATCCTTCTCCTCTTCTGTTACCTCGAACTGCATTCCCCCAAGATGGTAGCTTCTCCTCGGAAGTGCAGCACCTTGCATTTTTTTGCATTGAACTCCAGCTGCCATCTGTCAGACAATGCCTCCAGCCTTGCCAGATCCTCCTGTTGCACCCGCCACCCTCCCCTGGTTGTCCACCACTGCTCCCATCTTGGTGTCATCCGCAAATATGCTGATTTTGCTGCTGATGTCCTCTGAGATGTCTGCAATAAATATGTCAAACAGCACTGGGCCCAACACTGAACCCTGTGGAACACCACTTGTCACAAGCTTAGGGGATGAGTAATCCACAACTACCACCACCCCCTCCTGCTGCCTATCTTTTAGCCAGTTCTCCACCCACCCCACCAGTTTTGCTCCTGTCCCTGTGCCCTGTAGCTTGATTCCAAATCTCCCATGTGGTACTGAATCAAAGGCCTTACTGAAGCCTAGTTACAGGACATCCATTACATGTCCCCTATCAATTTTTCTAGTCACTCAGTCATAGTTTTCCACCAGGTTGGTCTGGCATGACCTGCCCTTGGCAAAGCCATGCTGCCTCCCGTCCCGCACCCCATTCACCTCCAGTAGGGCCACTAGCCTATCCTTTAGGATGGTCTCCATTAGCTTCCCCACTATGGATGTTAGACCTACTGGCCTGTAGTTCCCTGGCTAATCATTGGGTCCACTCTTGTGGAAGGGAACCATGTGAGACAGTCTCCAGTCCTGCTGTATGCACCTGTATCTAGAGATGAATTAAATAAGTCTGCCAAGGGTCCTGCCAGGACCTCTACCAGCTCCTTCAGCACTCTCAGATGTACTCCATCCGGTCCCGGTGCCTTGTCTATCCTCAATGCCCTTAACCCCTCCAGCACCCTCCCCACTGTGATTTCTTCATCTGTCACCAACCCCATCTGGTTCTAGCCTCCCTCCTACTGTAGGTAGTGCCCCCTTCCTTTCTTTCATAAAAACTGAACAGAAGTAGTCGTTGAGCACTTCTGCCGTTTCACACCCTTCTTCCACCCATCCCCCCTCCTTAATTCTTACAGCTTCTTTTCCCCTTGATATACCTGAATAAGTATTTCTCCCCTTTTTATTCCCTGTGCCAGCCTGAGTTCCCTTGCTGCCTTGGCTGCCCTTACCATCCTGGTCACTTCCTTTGCTTCTTTCAGGTATTCTTCCCTATCGTCCTCCCTCCCTGATTTTCTGTATCTCCTGTAAACTGCACTTTTCTTCTTCACCCTGTCTAGCACCCCCTTACTTATCCAGCTGGGTTTTTTCCCCCCTAGCCTTCTTAGTCTGGGCTGTGCTGCAAGTTTCTGTTGCCTCCACTATAACTTGTCTTATCAGTTCCCACCTTCGCTGTGTGTCCATACCCAGTTGAATTTTGCACAGGAACCCCTGTACCACTTTCTTCATCTTCTTAAAGTTGGCATTCCTGAAATCCAGCAACCTTGTGCCAGATGCCATCCTCTCTTTAGCCATCTGTAACTGGAACCATACTGTCCGGTGATCACTCCCCCCCAGTGGTTCTTCCACCCTCACATCCCTCACCCATTCCCTGTTCATCTATATGAGGTCATAGGAGTACCTTTCCCTAGTTGGTTCCTTGACCAACTGTACTAGAAAGCTTTCCTGGAAGGCATCCAGCATTATCTGCTCCCTTCTGCTCTTTGTGGTAGGTGTGTCCCACTCCACCCCCAGCAGGTTGAAGTCCCCTATTAACACCACCACCCCTTTCCGCAGTTCCTCCTGATCTGTTCTGCCAGTGCCCTGTCCATCCCTTCAGTTTGAGAGGGTGATCTATACACCACTCCCAGTCTTAGTGATCTATTTTTGGGATCCTGTAGTTGCACCAGCAGTACTTCTGTATCTCTCACGTCTCCTTTCTCCCTTACACATTTTAATCCCTCCTGTACGTACAGTGCCACCCCCACCTCTTCCACTTTTCCCTATCCTTCCAGTGTAATCTGTACTCCGGAACCGTCATGTCCCAGTCGTGGATTTGGGTGGCCCATGTCTCGGTTAAAGCTACCAAGTTCACGCCCCCTCTTCCAAGAGAGCCTGTAGTTCCGCCCCCTTATTTCCCAGACTCCTAGCATTTAGTGTTACCGCCCTCTAACCCTTGTCTCTACCCTTCCCCCGGACTCTCTCTCCTTGTGTCTGCTCCCTTAGTAGTTGGCTTCCTCCTTACTTTGCTATCATGGGGGGTAAGCCCATTTGGTTACACTTCACTAGGCCTCTGAACACCTCTATCCCTCCTGCTACCCCCTCTCCTAGTGTAAATGCTCCTCAATGTGCTTCCCTATCCTTGCCTGCAGTACATTGTTTCCCTTCTCATTTAGGTGCAGTCTATCTTTTGCATACAGACTGCTGTTCTCCCAGGTCCCTCTCCCCTCCAGCCCACACCCCTTTTCCCAACACCAGGCCCACAGCCATTCTCTAAACTCTTGAATTCTCCCTTTTCTTGCCATGCTTGCCCTGGGAATGTGAAGTACCTCCAAGTAGGTGACAGATCTGCCCGCTCCCTCACACAGAGGTCCCAGTTCCACAGACCTCCTCTTAACTTCCCCTACCGTCCCATCAGCCAGGTCATTCATCCCCAGATGTATTATTAGGTGAGGCCTTTCCCCTTCCCCTGCTTGCATACCTTAGCACGGATTATCCCACCCTTTCTGCCTTCATTCCTGGCATGGCATCCACCCAAATTCTACTGTGCCACTCCCCTTTACTTCCCCACCTGACCCCTCTTAGTATCAAGTCCCCCAAGACCAAGACACCTCTCTTCTTCTCCTCCCCATCCTCCCCTTCTGCTGTCATTCTTCCTCCGCACAATGTTCCCTCCTATTGTCCCTGTTTCTCCCGCTGTGTTCTCCACTGTACTCAACACTTTTTGCCCCAATTCACCTATTTCTCCATCTCCCTCCTCATTCGTTTTGTTCTTTATACCCATGGACTGCACTCTCCCTTCCTCCTTCCCCTCCTTTGACTCCTCTGTTAGAGGTCTGCCCCATCTGAGCTCTCAGCTTTACCAACTCCCTGTACTCCTTCTCCAATTCTACTTGCAGATTTGCCTCCTGTACCTGTGTCACCCCCTTTAACCCCTTGTCCTGACCACCCCTGTCCCTCTTATTCCTCCCATCTTTTTTCTTTTCCTAGATGCCTTTTGTGCTTTCTACATTCCCTTCTCCTCCCGACCTAATATGCTCCTTCATCATCTTTGACACTTTCCCCATTAGCCTTAGTACTTTCTTCTCCAGCCTCCCTAGCTTTATACAGATAGGGCACACCCCTGTCCTCCACAGGGTGTCCATGAATACTGCCCTCCACAGTTATTACACCCCATGATCCTTCCTCCAATGTGACTTCTGTTCCCCCTTTCCTGGATTCCTTTGCCCCTCCCCTCCCCTCATTCTGGCCTGCCCCACTACCTTGTCCCTTCCCAGACTTCCCCAATCATCGCCATTGTCCCATTACCCCTTCCCATCCTTCGTTCCCTCTGCTCCATTCTCCCTCTCACAGTTCCTCTTCTTTCTGTCTTGACCCTGTCTGTTGGCAGCACTATTTCCCAACTCCTCAAGCACCTCCCCCACAGCCTTCAAGCCCAACCCCCAGTGTCTCTTCAGTATTTAAGAAAGGCTGGTGAGGGGAGGGGCTCTTTTCAACCACCAAACCTAGCACAGTGCTCAGCCAGCAGCTGTAAACTACAAATTTAAGCTAAAAACACCACCAAAACTTACAAAATATCTCAGAGATAAATAAGCGCTCAGAAAAAAATTGCCTCTTATTCCAAACTTCCCTCAAACAAACTGCCTCAGTGAACAACTAAAGACAGAGTTCAAACTGAAGTCCACACACTCTTGATTGGCTACTCTGTTACTTCGGAAAATAACCCCTCCTCCGTGGTGCTTAGCCAGCTAGCCAGCAACAGCTACTGTACTGTGAAAAATACAATACAGATTTAAGCTTTTTTTAATCCCAACCACCAAACCTAGCACAGTGCTCTGCCAGCACCTGTAAACTACACATTTAAGCTAAAAACACCACCGAAACATAAAAAATATCTCAGAGATAAATAAGCACTCAGAAAAAACTCACCTCTTATTCCAAACTCCCCTCAAACCGAAATAAATTTGGAGAAAAAGGATATCAATCTTAAATAGATAGAACACAGCTTAAATGATAAAATAAATAATAATATTCCAAAAGTTAGATGCAAAGTTGTCTCTGGTAATTAACTGCACAACACAATAAGAAAATTACAAAAAATATAGAGTGGAATAAATGACATAGAGACTAGGTACTTGAAAGATGCAGCAGCTGTCATTGCACCAATCCTCACAAAACTGTATAACTGGAGTTTGACAGAGGGTGTGTGCCCAGAAAACTGGAAGACTACAAAAATAGTAGCTCTCTTTTGGAATAGAGAACAAATAGTACCATCAAAGTATCGATTGACTGCACTCCTGCCAGTGGTGTCAAAGGTTTTTGAAAGACTTCTTCACACACAACTGTATTATTATTTAGGAAAATATTCACCTCATCACTAAATATCAATCTGGTTTTAGAATGGGACATTTCATAAGCACCACACTCACTAACCTTTTAGATTTAGTTTCTACTCCATTAAACTGAATACACCATTTTTGATTTCAGTTGGCATCCATCTGTATCACCCCGGACAAGGCTTAAAATAGGCAAAAAATAGTCTAGTCCTCCTTCCCGGTCCACAAAAACTAAAACTAAATAAATACATACATACATACATACATACATACATACATAAATAAAGGAGAGGTGCTGAATGTGGTGTTCATGGATTTGCCAAAGGCTTCTGATTTATTAAATCACCAGATTTTGATAGACAGATTGGGAAAATGTAATATTTCTGAGTAAGCAATAACATGGTTTACATCATATACTACAAATAGAACTCAAAAATGCTGTATTGAGAATGAATTAACAAACTTAAATAGAGTGCTTAGAGGAGTACAACAAGGCTCCATACTGGGTCCATTAATATTTTTGATATATATTGTGGTGTTTTGCTATTGGTCTGCCACAAGGACCCTTTTTTCTCTTTGGGTCTGCCATGCCCATCTCTCATTGCTTCAGCAGACATCATCTTGATGGACTGTGTGAATGACTGACACAGATGTATAAAATAAAAATAGAAAGCTGTTCATTTAGCAACAAGGGACTTCTGCACACCATGAGACAATGTCTCAAATTAAAGGGTTTCCCAGACTGTCCCTGGATAACATGGCACTGCCAGGCAATGCAACAATTGGCAACATGCATGTTCTATTTTCTTTCACCATTTTTTCCAGGCTCAGACCTATGCTGGAGATGCAAATCGGTAGTGGGTATGATTTTTCATATTTTATGGGACTGTCCAATGTTAAATGATTGGTGGACAGGTATTATCATTTTTTATAAAATCCTACAGTTTCCTATTTCACACTCCCCTGAGTTTTGGATTTTTGGGGATCCAGGGCTTCTGGACACACAGGCTGTGGCATGTAAGGGTTTGCTTTATTCAGCTGCTTTGGAAGCCAAAAGGCTTTTTCTTTTGCATTGGAGACCCTCCACCATTCCCCTTTGAATCCAGTATCAGCAAGCAGTTTCAAAATCTACTTCTTACCATCAGGTCATTTCTTGGAGAAGGAATTTACTTCCCAAATTTTACAGAATGTGGGGCAAGTGGATAGCATATGTGTGTTTTAAAATCAGGGATCATGCTGGGGATGCAATATTAGCTGGAGCGAATCATTGAATGTTTCTTTCATTTGGTATGGTTTTATGGTAGATGTTTAGGTTGTAGTGCCAGTACTTCTTTTGGTGTTCTTAATATGTGCTTAGTTTAGTGTTGACCCTAGATTTGATTAGTTTCTCAACTTTGATCTTATGAATGGTTGAACTTTCATAATAATAATAATAATAATTTTATTTGTTAAGCACAATTCACATGTATCAAAGCGCTGTACAAACACATCAAACTCTAAAATATTTATGTAGAAAATATAAAAACTTGCTAAAATATTAATGCAATATGCAGAATCAATTAATATCACATTCATTTTTCTCCTTTATAGGATAAGTTATAATGATTATTGACTTTCTGCTGTCAGTTATTGTCTGTGTGTATTTTTGAATAGTTGTAATATTTTAAATTTCCAATAAAATGTTTATATACAAAAAACATGCATGTTCTAAGTGCTCTAAAAGGGATTTCTGCTAAAAATTAAGCCCCATGCTGAATTGTGTACTTCACATCACTCCCAGGGTTGTGATAGTGAGTTCCACTCCAACAAGCAATAATATAACTGTACAGAACATGAAAATAATGGAGAAACATCAAGCATTGCATGGCACAATTTGACTTAAGAGTACTCCACTGCATGGGGAGGGGCATCTGGACTACAATGGTGACAAGTCAGAGTAATACCAAGGAAGAAGAACACTATAGCAACCTGAAGCTTGGTCAGGGTGACAAGTGCAGCAGTTCTGGGAAGGGAGAAAGGAAGAGAGGAAAGGAAAAGCAGCTGGAGATTGCCCAGAATTACAATATACAAAATTGCAATAACCATTTCGGAATATGAAAACAACATATGGAACTGTTTCTCTGAAGAAGACATTCCTGCAAAGAACATGTTAATACACTTGAAACAGACCATTTGAAGAAGACATGCCTACAAAGAAAAAAGGTTAAAGCCATATATACAGCATTCAGTACCAGTTAGCGAAACACTTATACATAGAAATAGGTACATTAGGACATTTACTATGGAAGAAGAATTAAGCACAGACAGTGAGTAAAATCATGGGCATCAGAATCATTAAGATCAAAAACATGCACAGAAGTTCAAGACATGTGTTGACTTTTCCAGTCAGTGGGAATAGTGATATGAATTGTTTGAACCAGTTTTTTACAGGATGTGGTAAGGTCGGTAAAAGCAACCCAAGAAGGTTGACAGCTGTTAAATCACACCATTTTATTCTATAAGTCCAGGATCTATTCACAAATGTTTTGCATAAAATCTTCTCGATCTGGTGCACAGGCATGTGCAAGAGAGACTCCTGAAAAGAATAATGCTGAAAAGCTCCCAGAAGTTTCTTTTGATGGAAGGGCAGATGCAGAAAAATCTGACTGAAGAGAGAAGAGTGTGAATCTGACAGAACTGGTTGCAGATTATCAAGAGGAATTTCTGATTCTGAAAGGATAGCAGGCTCAAGTGCAGCTTCATTACTGGGAGGACTGGGAACATCTGGGAGGTGTCAAGTAATCATGCTTCAGGTGATTGATGTGAACTTCGAAAAGCACAAGCTTTTCATTTGACTTGTATCGCAGAATGATATGAATGGGAGGACACTCTTCCACAATGCAAAAGGGACAAGTCCAAGGGTGAAGCAGTTTCTTTGTGGCACCCGGAACTAAGATAGGTCAACTCAGATAAACAGTGTCCCACACAAGAAAATAAAGATTCATATGATCTGGCTGCTGACATTTTCTGCTGGAAGATTTTCTCTATTCCAATGTGACTGCAACACATTTGACAAGTTCAAGCTGTTCCACTACAGGAATAATGTATAACAATGCCAACTTTGGATCTTTTAGCAATGAAAGATCTATGTCCAGTGGAGTTTGGGGGTGACATCCATTGGCCAAGAAAAATGTTGTGTATTCTGTACTGTCGACACAAGGGCTTCTATTGTAGGCAAACTGAACACAAGGAAAAAAAGCAGTCAAGTGTCATGAGTTTCATCCAGGTATTTGGTGAGTGTTTAGAATGGTAGACATCATTCTTTCACTTTCTCAACTGCATTATGAATGATAGCTAGTTGTGTGTCTTCTTTTTGTGAAGGAGTTTACAAGTTTCTTGAACAATTGTTGAAAAATAATACCTCTGTCTGAATGCAGATATAAGGGGGTACCATGATGACAAATAATTGTATTGAGGAAGGCATTTGCTATTGTAACAGCTTTACTGTCTTGTAGTGGGATCAATTCTAAGTATTTGATAAGGTAGCCCACACAAAAACAAGAATGTGTTTGTTGCCAGAGTCATCATGTTGGTAAAGGTCCAAGAATGACTGTGCTAACTCTTTGACATGGCTCTGTGGCTGCAGACAATGGAATAAGGTGTACATTTGTTGATTTGGTAGGAGGCTTTCTTTGGGAGAAGGGCTGTCAGGATTCGACACATTGGACAAGGGCCTTGTTCATGTGAGGCCAGAAGAAGTAGAACATTGTCTTTTTAAGAGTTCTGTGGAATCTGATATGACCTACAGAAAGTGTAGAGGCATGAGTGGAGAGAAGAACTTTATTGACTAGAGAGGCTGGCACAACTAACTGTGCATGCGTTCTATCCATGTGATGGTCCTTGCCTTCCTTGGCCCTGATATGGAAAAGCACACCATCATTAAGGAAGTGTTGTGAAGCAAGAACAAAATACACCCTGGCAATGTTGCTTCTGTTGCAGTAGGTTTCCAGACTCTAAGCCAGGGATTATGCCTGTGAACTGAGGATCTGCTCTTTGTTGTGTTTTGACAGTTGCCAAAGAGACAGCAGATGCAAAGGAGGTTAGAAGCTCTTTAGCTACACACAGTAAGTGAGAATTTGTGTTTCTTTCTAAAGAAGCAGTTGGGAGCAGAAAAGCAACTTGAGATGCTGTAGGAGTGTCCATAGGAAGCACATCTGTTGCATGGAATGGAAAAGATTGTAAGTAGGATTCCTTATCTATGGAGAATGGTGCAGAGGGATACCATCTTCAGCTAACACCATCAGCATTTGACGTGAACTCAACCTGGTCTGCACTGAATTTCAAAGTTGTAGCACTGCAGCTTGGCAATCCATCAGGCATACTTGCCTACTGGCTCCTTCATTTTGAACAACTATCTGAGGGCAGCATGAGCAATGATAGCTGTAAAGGAGGAATAGTGAAGGTAACTGTCAGGTTTCTTTATGCAAATACCATGGTGAGACATTCTTTTTCTGTGATGCCATAGTTCTGCTTAGCTGAGGAAAAGGAGTGCCAGGCATAGGAAACAGGCTGCTCTGTGCCATCTTGCACTTGGCATGGCACAGTGCCCACTACAAAGGCCTCTTTGCACTCAGACATCCATGTATATTCGCATCACATTTTGGTGAGGGTGTACAGTGGAGCTGCAGTCTTTTCATAGCTACAGATAAACTTTCTGTGATATCCTGACAGTCTAGGAAAGCTCTGAGGTCCTTGAAGTTTTTAGGTTCTACCTAGTTTTGACTGCTGAGAGCTTGTCTAGGTCTGGAGAGATGTCATGATAACTAACATGCCTCAGTTAATAAATGTGATGCTGTGCAAACCAATACTTCTCTTGGGAAGCTTGAGTTTGGTTTGTCAGATATATTCAAACACTTCTTTAAGGTGTTGGAGGTGCTTGGGGGAAAGTTCTGCTGAAGACATAAACATCATCTAGGTAGACTAGAAAAGATTTCAAAGACGACCCATACAGTACACCTTCCATAACACATCAGAATGTAGCTGGATTATTCCAAAGTTCTAAAGGCAGTTATTTGAACAGGAAAAGTCCCATGTGACAGTACCAAGCTGTATATGGACAAGCTGTTGGCTTAATGGAGACTTGGTAGAACCTACTATAACAGCTCAGAGTGCTGAAGTAAGCCGGACTGGCCCTGCCAAGACTCTCTACGCATCCTTGGTTGCCGGTAATGGAGGATCCCACAATGTGCAGGCATTAAACTTTTTATAGTTCACTACAAAGTGATACCCCTTGTCATTCTTTACCACCAGAAGTCTTGGTGTACCCCAGAAACTTTCAAGGATGTCTTGTTCAAGCATGTCTTTGATCATGTCCTATAGTATTTGTTTCTGTTGGTGTTCAACATTATAGGCTCACTGATGGATAGGTTTCTGACTGGGTTGCACCTTGATGGTGTGCTGCAGGATATCACACCATCTCAGCTTGTTATCTGGACCAACAAAGACATTTGGGTAGTCCTCCAGGAAAATGAAAATCTGTTGTTTCTCTGTTGGAGATGCTGGGAGATTGGAAGAAGAGAGTGGCTTACTAAGGGGCAACTTTAATGAAGCTGGAATGGTGGTGATAGCACTGACAGGACTAGTGTTGGTGGAACCAAGATAAGGTTATTGCATGAGATGGAACTGGTCCTCTGTAGACAGGCAGATGAATTTGCCAACATTGGTCCCTTTGGAGACAATAATCAACTCATCTGTAAAGCTGCAGCATTTTGGAATACTGTGCTGTCCTGCACAGCAGACACAGTGTTTCCTAGAAGAAGACCTGTTGAGTGCACAGCGGTGGATCCCATGATGATACTAACAACACCTGGTGACAGTGGTTTGCCTTCAATCTTGGCAGAGAAAACCATCTCTATTATAGGAAGCACAGTGACTGTGTCTATAGCTTTGAGTTGCTTCTGCAGGTCTAGTGGCAGTTTGTTTGATGCAAAGTCTAGGATGGCTTTGTGGGAATTAAGGAAGTCCATGCCAGGAATCACTGATGGTTGTAGATTTGGCACTGGACAGAACTTGACAGAAGCCTGATGTGAGCCAGAGTGTTGCTTGAGATGGACGACATATGTGATAGGAACCTTAGAGGCATTTGCTGTGATAATGTACTTTAAGTCAGCTGGAGAAACATTAGGTAATTGATGAAGATCTTTTGTGTTCACAATACTAGTGTTGATAACTGAGATTTCTGCTCCGCTGTTGACCAAAGCCTTTGTGGACCAATTTCCAATGATCACCAGGACATACCATAGTTTTCTAGATGTGGTGATCTAATGACAGGTACATTTGTCTGTGAAAGCAAGATGATGCCAGTGTTGTTAGCAGGAGGATGCTGCTTGCGTGAATTGTGAAAGACAAAGGGCAAGTCAGTTTAAGTGTCCCCCTGTCAAACAAAAGCCCCTAATTTGTTGGGTGGCACTTGATTCCCTGATCCTGAGAGTAGATGTAGTCATCTTGCTGATGATGCTACAGTGGACATCTTTGGTTCCTGAGTTCTGTTATCACACTTTAGCTTTCTGCAAACTGCAGCAGTGTGTCCCCTGAATCCACACCACTGACAGCTAATGTGCTCTTGAGAAGGTGGAAGTGGATCAGGTGTTTGTCAAGGTGATTGTAGAGCACTGACAGGGATTGCAGAAGAAGCAGATGTGCTCAGCTGTAAATCACTGACAGATGTGGTGAGCTTGGCTATCATTTCTTGTTGCTGCTGGATCCATGTTGTGAGTGCAGCTATATGTGAGGACTGCAGTCCTTGTACATTATTGGCCGTGAACATGGATTTGGACTCCCGCACAAGTCATTCTGCTTGGATTTTGTCCATTCAAGTTGCTGGCTTCTGTTGAACCACATAAGGATGATGTTTAAGGAGAAGTCTTTGGACAAAAGCCGTAATTTGATCCTTCTCTGTTTTCTGCAGATGTTTGCATCGTGACTCAGTGTAAACTATGAAAGCTTCCAAAGCTTCACATTGCATGATACATTTCTCTTAGCTGTTGTTCCAATAACCAGAGTGGATGTGCTTGGACAAAATGATTTCTAAAAGTTGTATATAGAGGGGCAGTATTTCCTTTAAATTGTTCTGGAAGTGTGTTAATGCAGGAAATGGTGGTCCCTCTCAGAAGCAAGCACAAGGCATTGGAAATATGCAAAGCCTCTGTCTAACCATTGATGACAATCCAGGCTTGTAATTGCTTGAGCCAGTCAATGACATCTTCATGAGGCAAGTCTGAGAAGGATGCTGGCTGTAGGCTGGTATGGACTGTGCATGAGGTGAGATAATTTTAAACTAGATAAAGTCATCCTGAATGGCTTGCATAGCTGATGCTTCCTGTGATGCAAGGGAAGACTGTATGTCCTGCAGGAGGGTTTCTATTTTGTATCCCCATGCCCTCAACATAGGTGAAGGTAGACCTTGGGACACTCCTGTGCCCATATTTGCATCTTTGTCAGACATGGTGGTTAGTGAAGAGCTTTGTTTGACAAAATGGAGGTTGTAAGGATGAGAAGGAATTGTCATTATGCAGAAGACAGAATGTCATGGAGTAGATGGAGTGCTGCAGAGAAAATATTGCTTTAGACAAAGTACAATTACTTGTAAGCAAGGTCCATCTAGTAACATCTTTAATAAACAATTCCAGCACAAATCCTTGTTATTCTGTTATTTAAAGATTTCTTTGAAAAATCAACTGTTTGTCTCATTGTCCATTTGTTTCAATAGTGTTTGCCCTTAGAAAAGATGGCCACCATTGAATACTAATAGAATTATGCTCTTTTGAGCAAGCTGGTGCCCCTAACCAAGATGGCTGCCTGAACTTTGACATGAAGGTGGGAGCTTCCAGTTTGATTCACCCCTTCCAAGATGGCAACCAACCGGGGTGAAGGCTCACTTCCTGTTACATGCTCTGTGCCCCAAAAAGATGGTTACTGCTTTCCATAATATTATATATAACTACTACTATGAACAACATGCTGACTGATGCACAGTTGTCCTACTTCTCCTCCTCCTCCTCCTCCTCCCAGCCAAGAGGGAAATAATAGTGGGCTCCAATTTGGGTGAATGAAGGAGTTGCTGGAGGAAATTTTATTTAAGGAGAATGAGATGTGCTCCCTGTTATATGTTAATATGAACCCTGGAGCCACTGGTTGCTGTATAAGAGTGGTTTCACGTGTGTTCTGTTGGAGTGAGAACATGGATAGGAAGCTGAGCTGCTTCGGTTCAAGCTGAAAGTAAGTGACGCCAATTTTGTACAGCAATGAGTGGTCATGGAGGACATATTACTGTATTATAGATCAAACTTGATCAATAATATATTATTAAAAAAAAACTGTTCCAGAATATGCTCATTTCCAGGGCATCTGCACGTGAGATGCTCTTTACAGAATAAGTGTGTCTTACACACAAAGGAAGGGAATGCTCTCTTAATCTATAATACTTTTTTTCTCTGTACGCTGTACTTTTTTTTAACTTATTGCTTGCTGTAGTACCAGCTTTCTTTTGTTACTGTATAGTCTCTCAGTTGATTTTATTTACTGTTTTTTTTTCTTTTACCCTGCTTGAGCTTCTGTGGCTGTATGGCTCAAGCTGCTTTGTCCTTGAGTATTTATTTCACTTGAGCACCCCTGTTACATTTATTTATTTTGAGGGCCTATGTTGAAGCATGGCCAAACCGAAGTTCCAGGGTGAGATGGAGAGCAACGCAAAGCTGTGGCTATTGTGCTTGACTGGCTGCAGGGAAAGGCAGGGTTGAAGTTGGAGCCATCGTTTGTTGTGTTGCTGTTGGCCACGGTATTGAGTTTATGTATTTATTATTTTTGTTTATTTTTTTTTTACTTCCACTGTAGCATTATGCAGACCAACAGGTGTGGCCAAACAGCAGAGCCAGGATCAGTGAAAGCAGCTGTTTGTGATTCTGGAATTAGTCGGTTGTACCACTCCTTTTGCAGTTGCAAACAACAAGAAGGGGATGTTAAGGAGCTTGTTTGCTGCAGCTGTGGTTGAGAGGGAGGACTGGTTACAGCAGCATGAAGCATGGAGAAGAGAAACCAGGAAGCTAATGAGGCAGTGTTACAGGGCCTCAATAAATTCAACTCTTTGCAGATCATTTACTTAGCAGTTAGTTGGCAGTGTCCCACATTTTTTTTATACAGCCTCAGTATTTTAGTAGGGTTGCAGGTAAAAGCAGGCCACATTTTTTTTTTCTATTTTCTGTTTCCAGAGTCATGGTGCAGGTGCCCATGGGTCCAAATCATCAAGATGCTGGACTCGGGTAGAAGACATGGCGTACCCAGTGATGCACTTAGTGGTAGAGGTCAGCACAAGTAGACAAGATAGGGTAAGGACAGGAGAAGGGCTGCATTCTCCACCATGTGAGGAGTTTTGGTGTAGGTGTGCCACAAAGACTTGTACCTTCTCTTTAGGTCTGCCATGCCCTTCTCTTGCTACGCTGGTAGATGTCTTCATGCTGGACTGTAGGAATGCCTGGGACAGATGCATAAAGTAAAAACAGAAAGCTGTTTATTCAGAAACAGGACACTTCTGCACACCATGCGACACTGCCTCAGACTGCCTCTGGATAACATGGCACTGCCAGGCAGTGCAACAATTGACAACATGTGTGTTCTAAGTGCTCTTGAAGGGACAACTGTTAAACATTAAGCCCCATGCTTAATTGTGTACTTTCACAATATGACTGGATTATCACATTTTATAAAACATTCAGAAATTCACCTATATTCAGATGGCACAGTAATGGTTGCATCAGGTATAGATTACAAACATGTAGAAGAAAAACTGAAGACAGACTTTTTGGATCTACATTCTTGGCTTGATCATCTTGGTTTGGTACTAAATAGCAAAAAAGTTACAAATTATGACTTTTTCTACTGGCACCACTGGCAGGAGATGGAAACAGTCAAAGACTAAAAATAGTTACAAAAGATGATGCAGAATTAGAACAGGTATCTGAATACAAATATTTGGGCATTTGGTTAGACAAAAGTTTTTACATTTTGATCACCATACTAGTATTGTTATGAAAAAGGTAAATTGTACACTTGGAGCTTTTAGACACATGGTACTCTGTAGAACAAAAATACTTGAAACATACTATTGTAACACTACTTTTATCACCAATTTCAGATTACCAATGTCATATTTATGACAATGCAAATGTAACCAGTTTAAAAAGAGTAGATGTTACCTATAATAATTTGGCTAGATTTGTGTTACATTGTGATTATATGACCCATCCTTGTGAAATGTAGGAGAAACTGGGTTGGCTTACAATACAAAACAGATGAAAATTGATTTGGGAAACTTTGGTAAAAACAAAACAGTAAATTTAATAAACAGATTCCAAAAAGTTGAACATAGAAATGATTTAATACAGAGAATATGAAAATTGAATCCAAGAACAGATACAGGAACCTGGTGTTGTCCCAAACAGTATCAAAATTTTGGAATGATATTGATCCACATATTAAACAACTGAAATCTGAATCAAAGGCATTTAATATTGCAATAGAACAGGAACTGAATACGTGTAGTTGCATAATATGTGTCACTACAAATTCCAGCAGTACATACTTTATTCTGTTCAACATGTTGTAATGTAATGTATTTGTCACTTAATTGTGGGTTTGAAAATGTATATTCCATCAGGAGCACCTTGTAAATAGGGATATTTTAGTCCTAATGGTGATTTGCACCAACTTTTACCCATACATAAATTAAAAGTTGTACTACTTCTACTAAAAATTAACAAGAGATGTGGGCTGGACAATCTCACACCAAAATTCCTTAAATATGCCACTTTACAAATTTCAGGACTGTTAATCTATTTAGTTGGTCTTTGACATCAAGAGAACTGCCTATGGGTTGGAAGCAGGCCAAGTTTGTCCCCATTTTTAAAGGGAACAGCCCTGACCAGATGACAAATTATTGGCCCATCTTAGTACTTCTGGTAGTGTCAAAGATGCTGGAAAAGATAGTAGCAAAATAGCTACAGGCCTTCTTGGAAGGGGGCAGTAGACAGGACAAATTTCAGTCTGTCTTCTTCAGAAACTTTAGTACACTGTTTTCCATGTTGTGAGTCTTGGATGATGTCAACATGGCTTCAGAGTTTGGTAAAGATACTGAAGCTGTATTTGTTGATCTCTCCAATGCTTTTGATTTTATGGACCATAACATTTTACTGGGGAAACTGAGGGAAGTTGGACTAGAAGAGAGGGCTTTGATTTGGTTTAATGGTTACCTTACCAGAAGACCAAAGAAGACTGTAGTGAATGGGAGACAGTCAGAAGATGATGATTATAAAAAATGGAGTATCCAGAGGTCAGTCCTTGGCCCACTACTATTTACTTTTTACTTGATGGGACTGGGAGAAGCATTGGAGGTGTGGACTACCATCTATATGCAGATGATATGGTTGTCTATGCCTCCAATGCCTCAGTTGAGGAAATGCAGTTAAATCTGCAGCAGACCTTTGATGGCCTTCAATAATTTTTTTTTTTACCAAAACCACTCTGAAATTGAATTAAAAAAAAGCTAATGTTATTTACATAGAAACTTAGAAATTGTTGGCAGATAAGAACTCACAGGCCCATCCAGTCTGCCCGAAAGCCCTACACTAGTTTGTTTCGGTTCTGTGTGATAATAGAGACTACACAAAGGTGATCGCTATTGTCCCGACCTGCATTATCGCCAAAAACAATTTGGCAATATGCAAAATAAGGCTGCCAGGAATTGTGCATGTGGGGGGGCTGTTCCCCCAGTCCCCCTAAATTAAGATTCTCAACTCCGGGGGGGGGCATGTTGGGGGGGCACATCTCAGCTTAAAAAAAAATTAAGTCCCACAACTGTGGAAATCGCAAAAAGAACACACCTGCCCCCAGTCCCAAACCTGGGACTGCTCCATCGGAGCCATGCACCCTACCCACCACACCACATGGCTGGCTTGGTGGAAGCAGGTTCCCCATGGGTCATAGCCCTATCCCCCAATCCTCCACAACCTGTTGCCCACCCTCTCTTCCTGTCGCCCATCCTACTTTTGTGATGTATGCATTTGTGATCCCCCCACAGTCACCCATGATGAAAGTGCCATTATATGGGTTGCCCTTATGACGGTTGCCCATATTCAGTCATGATCATCACGGGCTACTGTTTGTTTCCACTGAACCTAATTCCATTATTCCATTAAGAACATTTCAAATATTAAATAAACTGGGCAAAAACTCTCTAATTATTTGTTCTAAAGAGAAAAAGCAGAGCAAGTAGAGCAGTATAAATGCCTAGGTTTTTGGATTGATTCCCAGGAGTCAGGCAATGTGCACATTGCAAGGCTCATAGACAGAATATGCAAGTTCTTGGGTGCTCTGTATTGGAACAGAGGTTGCCTGAACTTTGAAGAAAGCCTGCAAAGTGTCCTAACACAGATATTTCCAGTCTTTGATTATGCTGATTCTGTCCATGAGTTTTGCAGAAATGAAAGTTTCATAAGCTGGATATACTATATAATAGATACAAATGATAATATTGGGCACTTGCCATCTCGGAAAAAGAAAGAACAAGCAACACTATGCCATTAAGTTAAAAAAAACACTTTATTGCCACGCCATTTACCTGGCACACTGGTCTATACCTGACATGTTTTGGACATAGTTATGCCCTTTATCAAAGGTGTACTTGTGAGAAAGGGTATACCTATGTCTGACATGTATCAGGTGTAGATCAGTGTGCCAGGTAAATGGCATGGCAAATTTTTTGTTAGCTTAATGGCATAGTGTTGCTTTTTCTTTCCGTCTTTTTCCAAGGTGGAGAGTGTCCAGTTTTATTGTTTGTATCTGATTTTATTTTATCATGAGCACCCTATCCCTGTGTGGGTTTTCTAAGTGTTCTCCTACTATACAATAGAGTGGCACTCTCTGTCTTGAATAGTCCCTTTGACACCCATATCCATTGTCTTAAATAATAACTTAGGCTGGACATCCCTAAATGAAAGACACAAATTGCACAAAATTATTTTTTTGCTGAAATGTTTACAGGACGAAGTTTATGATTATTTAACACAGAGTCTAATTCTCAGGGAAAAACAAAACTCACTGAGAATCACATGCCTCTTGGAGTTGACATCCCTTCAGATAACAACGACAAGAGCCAGGTTCTTCTTTAGTTTTCGAGTACCTCATGCATGGAATTCTCTTCCTGAGTTCTTTAGAATTTGTGGAAATAAGTTTCCAACTCACAATCAAATAAAAACACAGTTTAATTCCCAACCATAAAAATGCAAATACACCAGTAGGGGAACATTTTTCTATACCAGATCACTCAACCAGTGATTTTTACTGTCAGACTGTTAAAAGATAACTTCAAAAACAGCCAGGATTGGCAAAACATTTGAAATAAAAATGATACAATATTTTGACACTAAAGAAAAAGGACTTAATAAAGATGTTGTTTTTTTAATACACTACCAGTGATTATGCTTAAAGCAGTGCTTCAGAGTTTCTTTTTAAACCCTCACATCAGCACCCTCTGGTCTTTTAACAGGTACCTTCGTAAGACAATGGTATGTATTTTCTTTCCGTCTTGACTTTTTCGAAATGTTGATTAATGGTCAAGAGTCACAGTAAAATTAGGCAGCCCTTTGATCTTAGAAGTTGATTTCTCCAACAGACATACTCCAGTGAAAATTAGTCTTCCTGTTTGTAAGAGGTGCAAATTGGCTGCAGTGCTTTGATCTGTGAACTGCTAGTCTAGGTTTTGAATCCACATCCAACCTTTATATCTGTCATACTGCTCAGCTGTTTTCACTCTGACCTGAGGAAGAGAGATTTATCTTTTGAAAGCTAGTCTTAAAATAATTTTGTTAGTCCAATAAAAGGTATCACCTGCAACATATTTGTTGTTTTTTTTTCTCTACATTCCCAACTACAAATGTGTGACAGATGCAGACATGGAATAATGTAATTTTATCCATTACACAATTGTTGAAGTTCCCCATTTTCTAACTGACCGTAAATTGTCTTCTATATGATAATTTCTATATAATTTCTTGCTTTTAATAATTCTTATTTGTAACTATCTTGTATTTTTTATGATGTAACTAGTGCTGTGTGGAATGCAGAATTCCACCAGCAAAATTAATTTGGAATGATGATTATGCCGGGTGGAATTTCTTCTGAAATTTGGCTGGTTATTCTGCAGAAATCCACCTACTGTGATCCACGGAATAATATTCCATGGAGCAGCACTTTCAGCTGAAAAATAATTCCACAACCATTTCTATGGAAAATATTCAGATCTGTGGAATAACATTCCACAGAACAGCATTTTTTTCCACAGAAAATTATTCCACAACAATTTCTGCAGAAAATATTGAGATTCATGGAATAAACATCCATGGAAATGTTGCAGAACAACTCATTACACAATTTTCTGCCATGGAATTCTGTCATTCTGTTTCCAATGAAAGTCAGTGTGATTTCGGTAGAATTTTTGAAAATTCCTTAAAATTTTGTTCCACTAGAATTAAAAAATTCTGCACAGTACTAGATGTAACTGAGGTATGCATGTGTGTAGTGGCATCATTTTAAACGAGCCTCAGCTCAATGACTTATGTCTTTTAAAACTCTGAACTTGAGTCCAATGTGTTTATCTTAGCACTTCTTAAAGCTTGCCACCATGTTACCTTTGACCAGCTCCTCTTGCAGATGGAAACATAGAAACATAGAAGTTGACAGCAGATAAGGACCACAAGGCCCAACAAGTCTGTCCATTTCATTTTCTACCTTATGAATGTGCCATTGACCTTTGCTCTGTCAATGGCTTATCTATTCATACTCATCTGTATTGCTCCCTTATGCCTAACCCATGTCTGTTTGAAGCCCTGCACTGTATTCATATCCACCACTTCCTGAGGTATGCCATTCAATGCATCCACCACCCTTTCTGTGAAAAAGAAATTCCTCTTATTACACCTTAATCGGCCTCCCTCTAATCTCATGCTGTGTCCTCTTGTATTGCTATTTGTCTTATATTGAAATATGTTAGACTCTTTCACTTTGTTGATGCCCTTAAGGCATTGAATGTTTCAATCATATCACCTCTCTCCCTCCTTTGCTCTAGGGTATACAAATTGAGCTCAGTTAATCTGTCCTCATGTTTTCTGATGCAGCCCCTGCACCATTTTGGTTGCCCTTCTCTGGACTGCCTCAATTTGGTTAATGTCCTTGTGAAGGTGTGGTCTCCAGTACTGCCTGCAGTACTCCTGATGGGGCCTAATCAGAGTCTTGTAAAAATCACTCCACATTTCCACCACCCTCTCTGTGAAGAGGTATTCCCTCACATCTCACCTAAATTGTTCTCTGCCAGCATATAGGGGCTATGCTCTACAGGGGCCGAGTATGCATGTGAGGTGTTACCTAGCCCATGCAGCTCTGCACCTCTGGATAGGAGCATGGGGCATGGCATTCACTACAGCTGGCCACTGCAGGGCACCTGTCTATATGCCACCCACTGACAGACTGGTGTATGGGGCAGATTGGTGGAGATAGGCAAGCATCCAATCAGGTGCCCATCTGGATCTTTTAGTGGATCGCCTACTCTTTGGGGACCAGCAGATGGTGGAGGGAAGTGAGTCTCTAATGTTCAAAATGTTGGACAAGTGTCTGAATGGTTGCCCCAGCCCTCCTTGCCTAACTGGAGGGCTGAAGTAGCATGCCAGGAGAGGTTTAGATCCTATCATGGCCAGCAGGTGTACTATGTGGGAAGCATGCAGCAGTTACACCAGGGTACCTGCGCGCATAGCCTGCACCCCCCCACCTGACATTCTGTAGTCTCATGATTTGTGCAGAGTGCAGGCATGGGTTTGGGTATTGCACTGGACTGTCTGTGTCTGCATGTGTAGCTGCATTAGCAGCCATGGGATTGAGTGCAGAAGGGGCACACACATCTTTAATGCATGTCACAGGGGCCTGCAGGACCCCAATGCATGGATCATGATCTTAAGGTTGCCTACATGATTCAGATATGTGACACATAAGCATTTTTGTATTTTGTGCATTGGGCCAATATACTGTATGTAAATTAGTAAGTGAAATCTTTATATACCCAGGAGCAAGTCCTAATTTGAAAATCTTCTGAGATTATAGGTATGATCGCTTGTGATGAGATTAAACAGTTACATGTTGTCCAGCCTGCTGATACCCTTCAGGTAATTGAAGGTTTCAATCATGTCTCCTCTCTGTCTTCTGTTCTGCAGTGAATACACTGGAGGTCTCAGTTAGCTGTTTCAATATGTCCTTCTCTGCTGACATTGAATCACTTTAGTCACTCTCATTTGGATCAGCTCCAAGCGGTCCTTAGCTTTTTAGCAGAGAGTTCCAGAACTGTGCAGAATACTCTAGGTTGAGCCTCACAAATAGCACATATAGTGGTAGGATTACATCTGCCTGTCTGCTTGAGATGACCTTACCAATGCACACCAGCATTCTGCTAAATTTCCTGTCTGCTTTGTACACTGGCTGTCTATCACTAATTATAAACCCCAGAGCCTTCTCTTCTGAGCCTGCTGCAGTCATATCCCCCTATTTGAAATCACCTACTCTTCTGTCTTCTCTAGTTTTTCACATTATGTATTTTCTTCCAAAGTGGTAAATTGATTTTCTTGTGATCTCATTAATCACACAGTCAGTCTCTTGGCACAAATGTCTTTCTTTCCCTCTTCCTGTTTCAGCTGGTATTTCAAATGGTTTAGTTCCTGGCCATGTAGTTTTTCACTACTACCCCTTAATCATGATGTAAATACTTTGCCTTCTGCTCACAAACCTGTTTCATTTCTTACTTCCCAGTTTCATTCTTATTTTGATAAAATAGCTCAGTGGTTTTATAACAGGTTTTATGGCATTGAATAAATTTCTTCTGGAAGTCATCTCAGAATTTAAAAATATTTAGGCCTTATACTGTAACTCATCTTTAACTTTCAACTCTCATATTAATAAGACAACCTCTAAGGCAAGGGCCTGCCTGAGCCATCTAAAACACACTCATCATTTCCTTACCTGGGTAGATGGGCAATAAATTGTTACCCAAGTTATTTTGCCTCTCATTGCCTACATGGAAGTGGTACATCACCACAAATTTCAATGTATTCTATATAGACTTTACACTATTTTTTTCTACGTCTATATTTTTTAAACTCTACGTGGAACTCGCACAATTGTGAATTATCACATAAGCCAAATTGGCTTTAACGTTTATTCAGAAGGGGGGGGGTTGCACTGGCCTACCCTTATTTTTAAATCCATTTAAGGCCTTACTGCTCTACACTTACTGTAAAGGCTCCAAGCTCCTGAACTTCATTATCTTTTGTGGGATATTCAACATTGCTGTCTGTCCCTACCTGGTGTATGTACCTGTTAGAGGAAATCTTCATTTTCCTATGGGGTTTCCATTTCTTAGAATGCCTTAGTACCTCAATTCAGAAATAGCTAATCCATTACAGTTTTTAAAACTTTGGTGACAAGTCATCTTTTTAATCTTCAGCCTATATGAAATGGTTTTAACTGATTACTTTTTACTGAGTTAATTGCAATATGTACTGATTTTGTATTTGTGACAAAGGACAGTCTACAAATGATACTTGTTTCTCACTGGCCTTATTCAGGAAGCTTAGATTTACAATAATGATGTTGTTGGTTGGGGTATTTATAATGGTGCAATGGATAGGCTGCATACAGAGCAGGGTTAAAAGGCCAGGGAAACAAAACAGAGATTACAGAGGGAGAACATCAGTTAAGAAAATATAAACTGGGAGAGCCACAATGCCTCTGATACATAAAGCACATCACAGACATTTATATTTTTCAGTTTCATTCTGTATAAAATTCAAACATTTCATAAGAAACTGAAGAATAACTCGGTCTTGGCTAAGTGTGCGTTGTGGATGTTTTTCTGTGTAGTTTTCGATGGCGAAGACATCATGGCATCTGTAACCACGGAATGCTGATTCGACTGTTGATGTATCCTTGCCTTTTACATGTGTCAAAACAACGATTGGGCTGCAACCTGAAAGACATATATTGCAAAATATGAATGTGTTCAAAAAAATTATATTCAATGTTCACAAACTTTTTTCAAAGACATTATAAGCATCTGCAGCAGTTTGTAAAACTGATATGCTAATACCACCTTTTTAAAAATCTATTAACTTTTCTTAAAGTATTGAGAAAGGAAAGGAATTTGGACTGATATAGCAACAAGCTGTACCCAAAGTATTTGAACTAGGAAAGGGAGGAGAGAGAATACTGCTTTAGATTAAAGGAATTATGGGGATTCAAAGAGCACAGAGATAATAGAAATAATTTTTAGAGCTGAATGTTTGCTCCACACAAAAAATAATGGTGTGCACAAAACAAAGTGCGGCCATCAGTGTTCCATATCCATACAGGCAGAATGCTCTGATATGGCTTGCGCTGCCTGTATGAATATAGAACTATGTTTGCAGTGTGCAAAGTGACTATGCACAACTGTAACACAGCTCTCATCTCAAAACTAAGCCCCAGAACTAAAGTGAGAGAGCACATGTCCCAAACAGGATAGTGCCTTTGCTCCTGGGAGCCATAGGCAGCATTCAGTATACTCTTATACTCTTATGGCATGCAAGGCACTAAGGGACCATTTACATGCCATGGTGTGGCCAGTAGTGGCTCTGCACAATGGTGTCCTGCATGAACATGCAGTAGGGTTGTGTAGATCCTAGGGCGTTCTGAGATGTCACTCCCTGGCATTCTAGCAGTTTCTCCTTTCTCTCCTATGTGCATCTGTATAAATAAATTTTATTTCTCACTATCCCTGGTAATCTGACAGTCTCTCCTCCCGCCCCAGAATAATACATGTGGAGAAGTTCACAAAGAGAACTGAATGCATATCCAAGGTGTGGGATGTTGCATAAAGCGCAATGACAGTGTGCATTCTATTTTCATGAACTCCTACCAATGTTTTGTGTAATGTAATTGCTGGGTAGCTTTTTCTCCCATTGAAAACACTACGCAGCAGTTATAGAAAACAGTATGGTCAGTAGAAGGTGCTGCTGTTATATGTTCAGTGCTGAGGCTGGAGTTTTTGTTTTTTCCCTGTCTTGCTATCTCTAGCCTTCTTCCTTTCCTTTTCCTTTTCTTTGTTTATAGTGTGTGTGGCTGTGGAAGTGTTAGGACAAGGTAGACATATGTTAGTGTTGGGTGGAGGTGCGGTTTATGCTCCATATAACTTTACATTTTTCTCTTTTACTTGATCGTGAAATGGGAGGGGAGAAAGTGGCATCGAGAGAGTAATACTCCCGAACAACTGAACTGCCATCTAAGCATCTTCTGTTGAGGTGAGAAAGTTGTATAAAATTAGGTAATTATGTCCGGAGGATGTCAGGGTTGTGAAGAGCACTGTATGTATGTGGTCAGTGTGGGAGGCTGGCACATGACTTCTTCAAAGGGAGACTCAGCACATGTTTACTGTTAGAATCACAGAATATAACAGCAATGTACTGAGTCTCCTTGTGGGACAAAATGCTACCTAGTTGCATATGAACATCTGAAAGTACTGGCAGAAAAAGTCTGCCTGAGTGTACATCTCACAGTATGCTTTTACTGTAGCTGCCTCTCCTCTTTCCCAGCCCATCATCCTGTCCTTATTCCTGCCTCTGTTCTTATCTGTATGTACCCTCCCTTTGACTCTATCCCACACTCTTTTAAAACTGTCCACTGTCCTCAACATAATTAATGCTTCTGGTAGTTAGTTCCATCCAGCCACTGCCCTTTCTGCAAAGTAATGCCTCCTCATTTCCCTCCCGAATAGTCCCCCTTCTAACTTCATACTGTGCTCTCTCGTGACCCTCCCTCCCTTTAAGCAGAATAACCCCCTGTCTTAGCCCTGATTATGCCTTGTAAGTATTTAAAGGTCTCTGTCATGTTCCCCCTCTTCTTCCTATCCTCCAGGGAATACATGTTGAGCTCCCTCAGTCTGTACTCATATGGTAAATCTCCCAGACCTTGGATCATCTTAGTTGCCCTACGCTGCCCCCCCCAACTAATCTAATGTCCTTTTTATGTATGGGCACCAGAACTGTACACTGTACTCCAGGTGTGGTCTTACCAGTGATCTGTTTAGTGGCAGACTGATCTCGCCCTTCTAGAGGTGATCCCCTGGCTATGCACCCCAGCATTTGACTGGCCCTAGTATCTGCCCTCTGGCTCAGTGCCTATACCTTCATATCTCCTGTGACTATTACTCCTCAGAAACAGGCACCTGCACTCCCCCCCCAGTCAATAGGTGGTCTTGGAGTTTCTGGTTCCAAGGTGCAAGACCTTGCACTTCTTAATTTGTTCAACTGTTCTCTTTTTGTTGTACTCTCCCGGGTCGTGCCTGAAAATAGTCATTTTATGGCTAGTGCACCTACCTGGTTAACAAAAACTAAATAAATAAACCCCAACTGCCATTCACCTGACCATTGCTGGAGTTTTTCCAGATCCTTCCTGAATTCTTAACTCCCTTCCTCACTGTTCATTGTCACACATATCTTAGTATCGTCAGCGAACAGGCTGCTTTTACTCTTGAACTCATAAGCTATATCCCCAATAAAGATGTTAAATAAAATGGGGCCTACCATCGAGCCCTGTGGAACCCCTCTGGTCACAGGCTGTGGTTTGGAGCTTCCCCCCCTCATAATTACCCTCAGCTGTTTGTTCTGCAGCCAGCTAATAACCCAACCCACTAGCCTGTCCCTCACCCCCAGGTTCCTCAGCTTGCCCAGCAACCTCCTGTAGGGCATTGAGTCGAAGGCCTTACTGAAGTCCAGGTACAGGATATTCACATCATGGCCCCTGTCAACCACCCTTGTGACCCAATCAAACAGAGCATTTAGGCTTGTCTGACTGAATCTACTCAAGACAAACCTGTACTGCCTCTCATCCTGGAGATCATTTTCCTCCAGAAAGATTATCAGTCTCTCCTTAAGAATGGTCGCCATTGACTTCCCCATAATGATCGTCAAGCTTACCAGTCTATAGTTGCTCAGTTCATCCTTAGATCCACTCTTGTGAAGGGGCATCACATGGGCCATCCTACAGTCCCATGGCATGCATCTTGTTTCCAGCAAGGTGATAAACATGTCTGCCAGTGGGCCTGCTAATACCTTTGCCAACTCCTTCAGGACCCTTGGATGTACTCCATGTGGTCCTGGGGCTTTGTCCAACCTTAGGGCTTTCAGTCCTTTTAGAACTCTATCCACCTGGATGATGACATCCATCACTTCTGCACACCTTTTGCCCACCCCTCCTTTCCTTTGTGGTATTGGACCATCCTTTTCTTTAGCAAACACAGAACAGAAGTACTCATTGAGAGCTTCTGCCTGATCATCCCCATTCTCTGCCCCAACTCCCTTCCCTCTTGATCCAGGCAATCTCATCCTTACAGCTGCTGTTCTCTCATATGTACTTGAAGAAATCCTTTTCCCCATCCCTGATCCCCTGCACCAGTCTCAGCTCCCTTGCAGCTTTAGCTGCCCTGACTGCCCTACTCTCCTCCCTGGATTTCTTTGTGTACTCCCCCTTGTCTTTTTTCCTACCAGTCTTTTTGTACTTGTTGAAGGCCAACCTCTTCTCCCTCACCTTTTCTGACACATACCTGCTGAGCCAGCATGGTTTTTTAGGGGATCCGTATAAAATCCCGAAGCCCCAAATCCAGACTCAAAATATCCCGTCACTGAAATCCCGATTTATGGAAAGCCCGACTGAAATAAGACTGCATTACCGAATTACCGAAATAGTGAAAATCCCGACTAGTAGCAACAGAATGGTGTGTTTCGAATGCCCGCCCCCCGGGTCAAATGTTTGTAGACACAGAATGTTGGTAGAACAGCAGAAACTACATTTCACTACAGTGCGTCCCCCGTGCAGACTCACTTCATACATTTCACTTCTTTCTCCAAAATCCAAACTAAATACATTTGACTTCTTTCTCCAAAATCCAACCAATCATGTCCAGACTGCACTTACTTCAATGCCAAACTGAGGCAGTTTTTTTAGATTACTAGTTGCATAATGCACAACATAATGTTGGTAGAACAGCAGAAACTACATTTCACTATAGTGCGTTTCGGATGCTCCCCCCCAACCCGTGCAGACTCACTTCATACATTTCACTTCTTTCTCCAAAATCCAAACTAAATACATTTCACTTCTTTCTCCAAAATCCAACCAATCATGTCCGGACTGTGCTTACTTCAATGCCAAACTGAGGCAGTTTTTATAGATTACTAGTTGCATAATGGCAGAAGCAGGAGTTGTGTGTGACATTGTGAAGTCTCAGAAGGGCAAAGACAAAATATGTATAGCTGGATATCTATACATAGAGGAACGACATCGTGGGGATTTATTTTACTGGTGCTGCCAATCACGGAAAAGTCTTTGCTGTCTGGTGAGAGCTTCCACAGTACTGGTTGGGGGCAGCATCACCTCCGTAAGCATAGCAAGCACCCACTCCCCAAACGCAACAGACCAACCTATAGCTGCAACACTTGCCTCACTAAAATCTCGAGCTCTGGATACCCATGACAGTCCAGCACAATTAATTCAAGTGGAGCTATCTAAGGTCTCCCATGAAGTTTTGCAGAGCATGCCTTCGTGGCATGCTTTGCAGCAAGTTGTTAAAAGAGCTCGCAGACAAAATGCCCCATCAGAGCCTCAGTCTTTAGACACTTTGAACTTCCCAGAACATTTACAAACTGTGAATGGGCAGAGATTCCTGGCTAGGGAATCCACTCTCAGTGAAGATAAAATAAT
Organism: Neoceratodus forsteri; assembly: GCA_016271365.2. Lineage (NCBI taxonomy): Eukaryota > Metazoa > Chordata > Ceratodontiformes > Ceratodontidae > Neoceratodus > Neoceratodus forsteri. The sequence continues at coordinate 47,913,412 of CM057455.1, forward strand.
AATATTTACCACAAAAATAGATGTGGAGAAACTAGCAAATGCTGATTTTTGGATTATGGATGGCATGTTCAAAATGGTGCCAACAATGTTCCACCAACTATATTCCATTCATGCCGCAGTTGGGACCCCAGAAACTGCACGCATTGTAACCCTTGTATATGCCTTAATGTCCTCCAAATCACAGGAGTGCTACATCAGACTGTTCCAGGATTTGCATGACATTGCTGATGAGTACAATCTCACACTAACACCAACTATGATTATCACAGACTTCGAACAAGCAGCCATCAATGCATGTAAAGCAGAATTTATCAACTGTCATAACAAGGGATGCCTGTTCCATTTTGGACAAATTGTTTGGTGGAAGATTCAAAGTTTGGGCATGGCTACACTGTATGGCACAGATGCAGATTTCAGCCTAAAAATGCGGTACCTGGTAGCATTGGCCTTCTTGCCAGCAGAAGAAATTGCTGCAGTCTACAATGAAATAAAATTGGAAATGCCAACTGACAGTGTACCTTTGTTAGAGTGGTTTGAAGACAACTATGTTTTGGGGAGAATTAGGCGCCGTATGCGAAATAACACAACTGTACGAAGTCCACCACTGTTTCCACCTTCGTTCTGGTCAGTACATGACCAAATGGCGCTTAGGTACCCTCGCACACAAAATAATGTGGAAGCTTGGCACCGGAGGCTGGGGGCATTAATTGGCAGTGCTCACGTTGGGGTTCATAGGTTTGTTGAAGAATTACAAAAAGAGCAACTGGTGACCAACAGCACAATTGAAAAAATTAACAGGGGGATGCCTAAGTCTCCAATGAAAAAAAGGTACCTGGACCGAGAAACAAAAATTGGAAATGTAGTAAAGGAAAGGAGCAGTAGGAGCAATATTGAGTATATTAGAGGCATTGCTCACAATCTGCAACTATGAAGAGACTGGGACAATGGGAAACTGATTGACTGATACGATCGCTTAATAACAAATCCTCCCCAATGCAGGATGTTCCAGTGAGATCATTAACTCACCCCTCCTTTAATCTTTTTTTAAACTTATCTTCAATAAAAACATTTTTTAAACACAAGCTGATTTCATTACCTTTGTTTTTCTGCTGTACCGAACACTAGAACACTAGAAGTGGTAAAGGTCAACAGCCTTACGTAAACACGTCATCAGTAAGCGCTTCATGTTGCATGACCGCCTTAGTACGCTACCCTATCTTGCGGATTGCATCTGAAGGTATGAGTTTACATGATTTGTAATTTATTCAAAAAATGAGAAAATCATCTGCCTTAATTTATTCGCATTATTGAGAAACACTGCTACTGACAGAATGGCAGGCAGCTATTGGGAATTGACTGTTCTACTTCGTGGCAAAAAAAAAACTATTAGGCTGTACTGTATGGCTGGTGCCTAACTAGAAGCGAGTGTTATACTGTCGGGATGCTGTCATTCAGGCTTTACAGTGCATCGGTATTATTACTTTCAGGATAAAAAAAACAGGATTTAAAGTGTTGGGACTTTTAAAGTCGGGATTTAGACCCTAACCTGTTTTTTAGACATGGACTGCTTGCTCTGAGTCTTGGCACATGTATCAGTTGCCTCTGTTAGGCCCTTCCTTATGATGGATCATTTCTGTTCTGCATCCATCCCCTGGTGGACTGCAGCAAGATACCCCTCCAGGATGCTGGCCATCCTGACAAAATCTGTCTTCCTGAAATCCACCACTCTCATCCTTTTTCTGGCTGCATTCTTGCCTGTGTGAAGGAAGAACCACACCGTGAGGTGATTGCTACCTGCTAGAGGGTCCTGCACAACTACATCCTGGACCTGGTCCCTATTAGGTAACACACGATCCAGTATGTTACCCTCCCTGGTGGTCTATATCACACTCTGCACTAGGTAGCTGTCCTCAATAACCTCCAACATTACCTGTTCTTTTGTGTTAGAGGTAGCTGTGGTGCTCCAGTCAACCCTAGGCAGATTGAAGTCACCCACTATGACAGTGCTCCCCCCACTACTGATCGTATGAATTTGCTCCTCCAACTCCCTGTCAGTGTCCTTCTTATGTGAGGGCGGCCTATAGACCACCCCAAATCTAACCTTCCTTCCCCTGGGGTTTTGGAGCTGAACTCACAAGGCTTCTGGATTTCCCTCTTCCCCCTCCTCCCTGGTACTGAACACAGTATCCCTTTCCTCAAATAGAGAGCTACCCCTCCCCTTTCCCTCACTGGCTATCTTTCCAGTACACCTTGTATCTGAGGATTGTGAGGTGCCAGTCATGCTATTTTGTGGCCCAAGTTTCAGTGACAGCCGCAATATCCAGATCCCCTCTGCCACCATTGCCTGGAATTCAGCTACATTATTGGCCAAGCTCCTTGCATTCAAGGATACTACTCTCCACTGTGTTCCCTGCCCCACATTTCCTAGTTCCCCCAACCCTGCTACTGCCCCTTTATGATACTTTTCCCCTTCCTCCTACTTACCTGGGGGGTGGCCTTTTGGTCTCCCTTTCTTGGTGATTGCCACTTGTATCCCCCTGCTGACCCCCCAGTTTAAATTAATTTTGGTCCTGCTTCCTGCCCTCATTTCCCCCTCCTCCAATCTGCCCCTCCTGCCACTTTATGGTTTCTATCTAGACCAACCTCTTCACCACTCTTGTAATTGTCTCTCTGCTCCACTCCACCCTGAAGATTTTCCTCCTCTTCCCCATCTGTTCTAGTCTCTTCCCTGTCTTTACACTTTAGTGGAACCTTACCATCACTCCCTCCTTCCCTGCCCTCTCCAGCTCCTCCCTTTGTGCCCTTCCTTTCTAAATGATCGCAGATCCCTTCTTGCCTCTGTAGGCCACCACCAATGCCTCCTCTGCACTTCTCATTCTCATCCCCAACTCCCACCACAATCTTCCTATTTCCTGTCTAAGTTGACCTAGTTGTCTACACACAGGACACCCCCCTTTCCCTCCACAGAGTCCCCATGACTATGGCTGCCCCACATCCATTGCAACTTATTACCCTGCCTACATCCTAATGCCCCCTCTTCCATTCATCTCCTCTTCTCAGTTCTCCCCTGCTGCCTCTGTGAGCCCGAGTTCCCTTGAGTCCACATTGCCTTGGGACCTTTTTCCTGCTTCCTCCTGGTGCCCCTGTTCATGCCTGTCCAGCGTGGCCTGCTACCTGCTGTCTTCCCTACTGATGCCCTGCAGATATCACACTCCTGCTTTGTGGTACTCATGCTTCAAGGTTGCTCACACAAAAGGTTGCTTGGCCCTCTGGGTAATGAATATTGCACTTCTCGGCCTGATTGACTTGCCTGGAGTCACGGGGTGCCTGGCATCCTCCTTTATACTCCCCTCCCTTTTCCTCACTCCTCCCCTAGTTCCCCCAATGAAGTGTACCCTCACAATGCAGCATTTCTACTGCATTACAGTCCAAAACAAGGCAGTACAATGTAAAATACAAAAAAATCTCAATTTACTTCCCCGTGTCCTGTCTTCGTCTTCCACTCGGCAGCTGCTTTCTGAGCTAGAACTACAAAAATGGCTCTGATTTATTCTCCTGCACATATCGACTCTGGTAATCTGGCAGTCCCTCCATCCTCCCCAAGTCCCATCTGCATAAATAAATATTATTTTTCACTGTACATGGTTGTCCAGTGGTCATGTCTCCCTCTCCAATGCCCATATTATTTGATCTGGGTATCTAGTGGCTCCACCAAGGTATCAGTATATTAACCATACCCCCATCTCCCTCCCCATCTCAGCACAGATCACCCACACCCTGTCTGCATCTGACTCACCCTCCCATAGATGAGCTCACTGCTGTCAGTGCTGTAGTGACAGAAACTGTCACAAACCCTCCATTGCCACTGTATGCCTGACAGGGAGTGAACTCACTGAGAAGAAAGCTCTGTGCGAGCTCCATGCCACAAACTCAGTGGCCAGCTGAGGTGTTGAGTACAGGGTCTGTGCCAGTCACCATCATGATAGCGCTGAAAGTGGCAGTCTTTATCTGTAGAAGAGTGAGTTGAGTATGAATGGGGTCTGAATGGTGGGTTCTGCATGGGTGGAATGAAGTCTGTTACAAAAGTAAAATTTGTGTGTAGATTGTGATTAATTCACATGCTATATTCATGGCATGTACACTATGCAAATTTGCAACTGTGCAGACTGTACAACGCAAATCATGCACTGCTCATTTGTGGTGAATTTTCTATATCAACTACAGCAAATATTTGCCACAAAGTATGTGAATTATGTAAATTAATATAACTAAATGTATGTAGGTGTGGCAAATTATACTGTACACTGAAAATTGCAAAGTTTTTTTAACTTCACATACAGCTAGTGGGATGGGAAAAGGGTATGGGTATAACTGATTTACTGGTACCCATGTGGGGGGCACAACAAGATACCCTTGGATACTAGACTAAATAATATATACACATTGGTGGTCATTAGGGAATGAGGAGGACCACTAGACAACCACAGCAGTGGTAAACAATATTTATTCATATACAGTAAATGGGCATCGTGGAGAGAGTGAGACCACTAGACTTCCAGGAAATGGCAGCTCCTTCTTTAAATACGTGACTCAGAGATCTGGCAGACAGAGGAGTTGGATGATAGTTTACCACTGTGCATGATGATAAGGGCAAGGTTTTGGAAGCAATAAATATGGCTACCACAGTAGCCTTTCATGATGTCCCACACCTACTGAATGTATTACTACACCCTGTAAACTAGAGGGTTACCTCATTTTAATTGGTGCTGTGGTGCAATGACTGTGATCACTGTGAGGAGGAGGAGTTCTCTACATAAGGGAAGGGATCAAAGCAATGGAACTAAAGGGTAAACAGGGAGGGGAAGAGGCACTGTGGGTCATCCTGGAGATAGGAAATGGCACCACAATCCACATGGGGGTTGTATACAGATGCCTATCTCAGGGGGAGAAAATGGACAAGGAAATGATAGAAGACATCCTTAGGATGGCAGAAAAAGGGGAGATATTGTTGATGGGGGACCTGAATATGCTAGATGTTAACTGAAGCACCTTTGGTGCAGCCACTTCCAAGAGCAGGGTCATTCTCTATGCCCTACAGGGGGCATGCCTCAGACAGCTAGTGTTGGAACCCACTCGGGAAGGAACTTAGAACTCTTAGAACTGGTACTCTCAAATGGGGATGAAAAGAGGATCTCAGATTTAGAAGTGGGTAGCCATCTGGGAACAAGTGACCACTAAACAGTGTGGTTCAGGATAAACAAAGCTGTAGAGTCGAGCCACGCAAAAGTGAGGGTACTGGACTTTAGGAGGGCTGACTTTGACAAAATGGGAGAATGCCTTAGAAAAGCACTAGCAAATGGGCAAGAAGGAGGGGTGGAGAAATAATGGGGAAACATCAAAACTGCCATCACAGAAAGCACTTGTGTGAAACAAATAAATCAAAATGAAGGAAAAAAACATTATGGTTCTCAAAGAGGTGGTGGGTAAGGTTAGCGAGAAAAATAAAGCATTCAAGAAGTTTAAGGAAGCATAGAAGAAACAGGACAGAAAACTTTAACAGTTAAAGCAGAAGGAAGCAGGGAAGGTAGTCAGAATAGCAAAGGCCCAAACTGAGGAAAAGATAGCCAACTCAGTTAAGAAGGGGATATAACCTTTTATAGGTGCATTAGGGAGTGAAGAAAGACAAAGGGAGGGACAGTGAGGCTTAATAAAGGGGAGGGTAGGTGGGCAGAGGGTGACAGTGATAAAGCAGGGATACTGAAAGAATACTTCTGCTCAGTATTCACAAAAGAAGAGAAGGTGAAGGTACCTAATCCAATCAATAGAACTATTTTGGATAGGGGGGTCGATACCAGTCCATTCACATAAGAAATGGTTCTGAAAGAACTCCTAAAACAGAAGGTGGACAAAGAAATGGAGCCTGACGGGATTCACCCCAAAATTCTAAAAGAACTAAGGGGAGAACTAGTGACGCCACTGACTACTCTTTTTAACAAATCATGGGAGGATGGTGTGGTACCTGAGGACTGGAGGAGGGTGGATGTGATTCCCCTTCACAAAAGTAGGAGCAAAGCAGAGGCAAGACACTACAGACCTGTTAGTTTGACCTCAGTGGTAGGGAAAATGATGGAATCACTTCTGAAAGAAAGAATTGTTGAGTACCTAGAGACCAGTGGGGCACAAGACCCAAGGCAGCATGAATTCACAGTGGGAAAGTCATGTCAGATGAATCTAATAGATTTCATTGACTGGGTGACCAAAGTAGTAGACCAGGGAAGGGCTGTGGACATGGCCTACCAAGGCATTTGACACAGTCCCACACAAAGGATTAATGAATAAATTAACCATCCTGGGAGTGGGTCCCAGGGTAGTAGCATGTGTAAACAATTGGCTGGACAACAGGACACAGAGGGTAATAGTAAATGGAGTTCACTCCGAAAAAGGGGGGATTACTAGTGGGAGGAGTTCTTTCTGATAACGGCGACCGCCAAAGGGCACTCTGACTCACCAGCACACAACAAAATGGCACTGGAGACTTGCATTTTTTACACCCCCACTTAAGGATTCTCAATTCCAGGGGGGTGTATGTCGGGGGGAACATAAAAAAAATAACATTTGGGCCAGGTGCAACAAAAATGAACCTGTGCCTGGACCCAAAATCAGCACCCTAGTCACCAAAGCTGCGAGCTGACCCACTACAGCACAGGACCAGCTCGGCAGCCTACCACAGCATCACCCTCAAATCTCCTCTCCCTCGCTGAGCATGCTCACCCCCCTACTCCACATTTCTTAGAAGGCAGCTTCATCCCGACCCACCCCACTGCATACCTGTAGTGACTCCCTGTCACTACGGTCACCAACCCACCCCATCCAGTCACTGTAGCTGCCAGGTAGCTGCTGTGCCATGCACCTGACTAAGTCACCCTTTCAGGGGTCACTCAATCACAGTCGAGCACATCACAGTATACCCTAGTGGGGTACCACAGGGTTCAGTACTGGGACTGGTCCTTTTTAATGTCTTTATAAGTGAGATTGCAGAGGGACTGGAGGGAAAAGAATGCCACTTTGCTGATGACACAAAGATCTACTACAGGGTTGATACACGGGGAGGTGGAGAGGATGAGAAGGGACTTGGCAAGGTTGGAGGAATGGTCAAAAGTATGGCAGCTTAAGGAGATGTAAAAGGTACCATAAGAGAATACTCTTTTTTTGAGATAATGGGGAGATGGCTAGACACAGGAGGAAGGGGTAGAGGAGGGTGCTTACCGAGGTCAGGCTTTAATATATACAGTGAACTCTAATTACTGAATGTGGTGAAGACACTACCACCACTACCATTATACTACTGCTTATTGATTGATTTGCTGCTGTGGATATTTATGTATGTCACCTATAACTTATCTGCTGTGTATTGTACCTCCTATGAAAATAAAAGAAAAATAAAGTACAAAAAAAAGTACGGCAGCTTAGATTCAATGCAAAGAATTGCAAAGTATTGCACCTGTGAAACAAAAACCTAGGGGAAGAGTACACAATGGAGGGGGGTACTAACAACAGTAAGAATGGAAAGGTACCTGGAAGTACTCATATCAGATGACCTAAAGGTAAGCAAGCAATATGAGGAGGCAGTAAGGAAGGCTGGGGGGGTGTATAGAGAGAGCATTACCGGTAGAAAACAGGAAGTTGTTATCCCTCTGCACAGACAGATGGTAAGACCCCATATGGAGTTCTGTGTGCAGCTCGGGAGACCCCATCTCTTCAAGGACATAGATAGGATAATGCAATCTAGAGGAGGGCAACTAAAATGGTGCAGGGTCTGCACCAGCAGCCATATGAAGAGAGACTGAAGGATCTTAATATGTATACCCTTGAGGAAAGGAGGGAGAGGTGGGACATGATAGAAACTGTCAAGTATCGTAAGGGAATCAAGAAAGTCCAAGAGGATAGCATCTTTCAGAAAAAGAGATGTGCAAGAACAAGGGAGCACATTTTGAAGATAGAGGGGGACAGCTCAGGAGCAACGTGAGGAATTTTTTTTTATGCAGAAGGTGGTGGACGTATGTAATGGCCTTCCTGAGGAGGTCATTGGGTTAAAAACAGTGGGGGAATTCAAGAATGCATGGGACAGAAAAAGGCAATTCTGGTGGGGGATAGGAAGACGTCGGCTGCTGGTTAACTAGGATCTGCAGCATATTCAATAGGTAGGGAAATGGGCAGACTGGGTTGGCCAAGTGGTCCTTATCTGCCATCAAACTCTGTGTTTCCATGTTTCTATCATGCTATCCATGGGGTGTCATACACCAGGGCATTTTTAATATGGCCCCTGCCCTATTCAATTGCACACCTGTTCAGTTAGCATGGTGATATACATTTTGGTGCCACATTAACCATCTGAATATCAGGTCCATACTGTATGAGAAAGGCTGAGCACAGGGAGGTTAAGTGTGCCACTCCGTGTCACACAGTGAACAAGTGACATCTGTGGGATTGTAACCTGTTTCCAGGTTCAAAGCTCTCTGCGTTCTAACTACTAGGCCAAATTGTCTCTTTCATTCCATAGAGTTTCTTTTCAGTTGAATCTGCTGTATTTCAGTCTCTGCTCTGCCAGGGTATCAGGGGGATGGCAAGAAAGGAGGTCAAGAGAGGATCAGGAGAAGATGGGGTAGCAAGTAGAGAGTAGAGAAACGTGGGCAGCTATCATGTGCAATTGCAGGTGTGGGCTGAGAAATTATGGAATGATCAGGAGAGAGAGTGCTGGGTAGAGGCAGAGCAAATAGAAGGAGAGAATTCTAAAGTTTGGGGAAGCAGTCTAAGAAAGTAATCTGGACAGCTGAAGATTCTGTTGAAGGAAGAGCAAGGGAGAAATTGCCACAACTACAAAGGGTGTAAAATGAGGGTGGGGTGGAGAGGAGAGGAGAGAGGTAAGATAGAAGGGGAAGGAGCCTAGCCCTTATTTAAACATACAGGAGGCACAGTGAGTGAAGAATCTGGTTTCAAGGGAGGGGAGAGAGATGGAGGAATAGAGGGAGAAATGATGGGTGTGGGCTTGACAGTCCAAAGCAAAGTGGCAGAAGAAGTGAAAGAGGGAATCCAGTCTGGCTAGGTTAGTATTAGAAGAAGTGCTATAGACAATGTCACCAAAGATGAAAATGGGAAAATTATTTTCTGGACAATAGCTTGATGAGAAGGAAGGGGGTTGCAGCTTCTATTCCTATATAACACAGCAAGTTAAGGGTGAAGTTTTTTGTGGATGGCATGTACATGCCCAGAAAACTCTAGGTTTATTTGAACTTGGGGGGGGGGTCAAAAACATGGGCAGACTAGATGGATCACTGGTCCCCATCTGCCGACACTTTCTATGTTTCCATGTGTGGTTTTATATAAAAATATAGAACATAACTGCAGAAGCAGACCAATGGCCCATCGAGTCTGTCCATGTCAATGCTACCTCATAGGGGTGTGTGAAAACCTTATCTTGAATATTCACTGAGCATTCATATTCTGGTGTCCCAATTATTTATTTATGCTTTATTATTCATTGTTCAACCGGAGGAACTGGTTGTGAGACTTCAAGGTCTCCTGAACTTGCTGTCCAATCAGAGGCTACTTTGGAAGCTTGCTGAAGGCAGGACATGTGACACAGCACTTATAGAAATTTCAATCAGGTGAGACAGACTACTTGAGCTGCTGCAAAGAAGTAATCTACTTTTATTAACTTTATTAAAACTAGGCAGAAATCAGAAATACTGACAGTTTTTGTATCTCTTTAAATCCCAAACTAGAGAGGTTCATTTTTGTCACACTTTTGTGTGATAATTTTGTGGTGTTTCTCAGGAAAAGTCATTGGAATTTTTTTTCCTAAATACTAGGGCTGTTTCTGCTCTGCAAAGAAAAGCAATAAGTCACAGCCTGGTCAATATGGCTTGTTTATGAGAGTATTACTGTCATCATCATTTTGCTATCCTTTTCTCACATGCAGTTATTCATTGTGAGAGAGCAGTCTACTTCCATCCATTTGTTAAAATAAGCCAAACAGAGACACAACAGAAAAGAGCAGAGAAAAAAAGTAACGGAGAGCTGCAACTATGGCTGGAGAGAGATACAGAGATGAATAGAAAAAGAACAATTAAGGAATCAGAGGAGAGAGTATTTTAATACACAGGTTTTCACAATGGGAACTTATGTTAAACCTTGGCAGGGAAATGGGGAAACAGGATGGGAAAGCAGGGGTCGACTGCAGGCTTTGGCTTGCCATTCATTTTAACATATGTAATTTATTGTATATTAGTTGTTTTCTTTGTAAATGTACACTGCAAATTAGATATTAAGGGTGCATCAGGGGTGTACTGACTTGCTGTGGATTGTCAGATAGCCACTGAAGTGTATGTTGCAGCCAGGTTTGCCCTATGGGAGACTGGCTGTGCTCAGTTTCATATCTAGTGTTCACGTAGGCTTCTGAGCAGCTGTCTTTTAATGTGAAAACATTTGTTTAGCTTTTCTCTAAATTTAACACAAAGGAAGATTTTAGCCCATTTTAGCTCTTACTGATCTTTAGGACACTGGTTGGAGTTGAGGTTGAAGTCAAGTAACACAACAGAGCATATTCTAGAATGTTGTGTGCTTCCAACCCTGGAATGAAAAATCCACAATTTGTTTGGGGAGGTTGGCTTTAGTTTTGTTAATTTTTCAAATACAGTTTTTCATTATTTTTTAGATGGAAATTGTTTTGGGTTTTATATAGTTATGTTTCACATGTTTGCATTCATTTAGGGACTTGCCGAGAGTTGCCCAGCTGTGGTAATTGACTTGATCAATTAAATAATACAATCTGGAGAAAATTTACTCAGCAGTACTTCAGTGCATGCATGAGTTAACTGAGGTAGTACTTGGTTTAGTTTTATCTGTTTATTTGTGTTGCAACAACTAATAGATGCCTTAAGTTGCTATGCTCCCCTTATGGCAACACCAACACAGCGACATACACACCTGTCAGCAAAATCAACACTTTGCCTACAGGTCGCTGTGTTGGTGTGCCCAAGACAGGGGCATGCTGTCTCCTGGTCCTGCACCCCTGCCCCGAATCAACTGTGACTGGAGTTGAGAATCTAAAGGACAGGGGATTCGGGAGGGGGGGCAAAGCCCCCGATAAGAAATCAGGACCGGGAGACACACAGGAATCATGTAGACCACAACTTGCGGTTGACATGATTCCTGTCAGTGAAATGCCGGTCAACATAAAGAATGTCGAACTGGCACAGTAGAGCCCCTTACATTATCTAAATTAATCAATTATTGTTTGATAGACAACCAGCTTGTCTCTGTTTTTCTCTATGTTTAGCTTTCAGCATGATTTAATTTATTTGTTTACCCCTGCTTAAGCTTGCATTTATTTAATTGGTGTCTGATTGGCACTTCACTAAAGACTACACAAGAGTCATGGAAACATTCAGACTTTGGAGCTTGATAATCCCATTGAAGGTTGTTGCTGTATGTGCTCCACTGAAGGAAGGGAGACCTTTTTTGGTTTAAAATGCAGAGCCATGTTAATTTCTTAATAAGAATCTTCAAGAGTTGGCAGAGCAAGTGAGTTGGCAATTTGATTACCTGTTACATTACCAAAACATCAGGAAAAGAAAAAGAATGCTGTATTCTACTGTGTTTTGTTGTTGATTCCTGGATATAATAGTGTTTGTGATTTGGTGAGGTGCATTTTATACAGTTTGGGAACAAATCAGAAGGTGGTCTAATAAATAATAACATACAAAAGTAAGTTATTTAATTGAAAATAAAACGTTTTCCATCACTAACAATTTCTAGTCTTCTAACAAATAATGTATGCACAATTAGTTTACATTGTTACCTTGAATAGCCTTTCATAATGAATCTAGTTGACTTTGCCCCTTAAAGGAGTGTGATTCAGTGGACTATTTGATTGTTAGATTTTGTTGATGTTCATTTCTTGATCTTTAAAAGTTGACTATCAATAACTTAAAGCTTTTTCAGGGGATCTTTAGCAATTCACTAGTGCGCACCTCTCTTTTTTAGTGCAAAGGGTTGTGAGAAGCTCAAGCCAAACTCTGCACAGACCTTATTGCCCAGACTTAACCAAGAAGTTATATTTCATGGGCTAACATGATTCCTGTGGGCCCTTCTACTTTAGCTTCACTAGCTGAACTTTAAAAGACTATAAGGAGCTTCAGGAGTCCTCATGTACTGTACAGAGAACCACACTGAAGATTCAGCAGCACCAGAACTTTATTTCAGATAGTTATTCAAATAAGAAGCCACTTGGAACAACATTTGATACATTTCTTAAAGAAGTTTGTCATTCCAAGAAGAAGAAGTTTTCTTTTAATTATTGTGTCTTATTTTGCATATTGTGATTGTTAAGCACACCCCTCCTTAAAGATGCAAGAACCTATCTGGCCTGCATTCTCCATTTATTTCAAATAAGAAAAGGAAGGTTGCAGGGGGTAAGCTAAAGTTAGGATCTGTTATTGGCATCACAGTAGGTCAAGTACTAGCAGCTTAGAACAATACCAATCAGAAAAGTAGGGAGTTGGATGCTGCTCTGCTGAAGATTGCAGAGTTCATGAACTGTGCTACTTCCACATCCAATACCAATACTAATACTGACTTAAAGATGCATGGCCCTAGTCTTTCCTCTAAAGCAAAGACCACAACATACATACATACAGTAGCTAATAAATCTATACTGGAAAGAATGCATTTTGAAGGTATATCTCTGTTTTCTGCAGATCTGGATTTAGTTAATACATATTCTATCTTCCAGTGTAAAGTATCTGCTTGCCTATGTAAACTTCAGGATATTGCCAAAATGAGTAATAATGATCTAGTACCTTCAGCTAGGTTTTCCTTGAGTGACATAAATACTTAGATCAAAATTAATTAATTGAATCCATATTTAGGAACTCATACGGCTAAACGTTTAGGTTCTAAAGAATCTCATAATTCCAGTAGCTTTGCTGTTGCCATGCAACAATTAAGCAATAGTATTACTGACATTATAAATTTAGCCACACTGGTGTTTCTTATCAGGAAGGCAAAGTTACTGTAACAAAACAGCCCAAGAAGTTTTCTGTTACCTTAGATTTACCAGTACATGATTTACCTGAATATATTTTTGAGCCCTTTAGCTCCAAAAAAATCAATCCATCCGCTGGAGGGACAGACAGTTCCAACTGAGGAAAAGTGTATTTCTTCCTCATCTTTATCGAGGCAGTTATTAGATTATGCAAAAGATCCTTACCAAGCTAATGTAGTAATCCTTGAGAATGTGTGGGCATTAAAAGAAGAATTGACCAATCTTAGAACAGATGTTGCATATTTTGCTCTCTCAGCTTAAGCAGAAATTTATATCGGCACAGTTAACTAATGATCTAAAGGACAGTCTTAATGAAACTAGACATACGAGTAATTTAAAGCCAATTTTGCATAAAGAAAACAAAGATATGCAAGACAGCTTTTCCATAAAATCATACAGAAGTGTTTCTGTAATAACGAACTTGAACTTACAAAATCACACATACCCCCATCATGTCCTTTCACAGAAGAAAGGGTTCTGCAAGAACTCCTAAAACTGAAGGTGGACAAAGCTATGGGGCCTGATGGAATTCACCCCATAATTCTAAAAGAATTAAGGGGGGAACTAGTAAAACCACTGGCTATTCTTTTTAATAAATCATGGGAGGATGGTGTGGTACCCGAGGACTGGAGGAAGGCGGATGTGATTCCCCTTCACAAAAGTGGGACCAAGACAGAGGCAGGAAACTACAGACCTGTCAGTTTGACCTCTGTGGTAGGGAAAGTGATGGAGTCACTGCTGAAGGAAATAATAGTTGAGTACCTAGAGGCCAGTAGGGCACAGGACCCAAGGCAGCATGGGTTCTCAGCGGGAAGGTCATGTCAGACGAATTTAATAGATTTCTTTGACTGGGTGACCACAGTAGTAGACTAGGGAGGGGCTGTGGACATGGCCTACCTAGACTTTAGCAAAGCATTTGACACAGTCCCACACAAAAGATTAATAGTCGAATTAACCAGCCTGGGAGTGGGTCCCAGGGTGGTAGTCTGGGTAAAACATTGGTTGGACAACAGGACACAGAAGGTAATTGTAAATGGAGTCCACTCTGAAGAAAGACGGGTTACTAGTGGGGTACCACAGGGTTCAGTATTGGGCCCAGTCCTTTTTAATGTCTTCATAAGTGACATTGCAGAGGGACTGGAAGGAAAAGTATACCTCTTTGCAGATGACACAAAGATCTGCAACAGGGTTGATACACAAGGAGGCATGGAAAGGATTGAAAGGGACTTGGCAAGGTTGGAGGAATGGTCAGAAGTATGGCAGCTTGGATTCAATGCAAAGAAGTGCAAAATAATGCACCTGGGAAACAAGAACCCAGGAGAAGAATACACAATGGGGGGGAGGTAGTAACAGCAACAAAAAAGGAAAGGGACCTAGGGGTAATCATATCAGATGACCTTAAGGTTAGCAAGCAATGTGAGAAGGCAGTAGGGAAGGCTGGGGGGTATACTGGGATGCATAGAGAGAGGCATCAGCAGCAGAAAACAGGAAGTTGTTATCCCTCTGTACAGACAGTTGGTGAGACCCCATCTGGAGTACTGCATCCAGTTCTGGAGACCCCATTTTCGCAAGGACATATACAGGATAGAGGCAGTCCAGAGAAGGGCAACTAAAATGGTGCAGGGTCTGCAAGAGAAGCCGTATGAGGAGAGACTAAAGGAGCTTAACATGTATACCCTTGAGGAAAGAAGGGAGAGGGGGGACATGATAGAAACTTTTAAGTTCCTCAGTGGAATCAACTAAGTCCAAGAGGGTAGCATCTTACAGAAAAATAGACATGTAAGAACAAGGGGACACAATTTAAAGATGGGGGGGCCGTTCAGGGGCAATGTGAGGAAGTATTATTTCACAGAGAGGGTAGTGGATGCATGGAACAGCCTTCCTGAGGAGGTTGTGGGGTCTAAAACTGTGGGAGAATTCAAGAATGCATGGGATAGACATAAGACAATTCTTGTGGGGGGGTAGGAAGAAATAGGCTCTTGGTTAAATAGGATCTGCGACCTATCCTGTAGGTAGGGAAATGGGCAGACTAGATGGGCCTAGCAGTCCTTATCTGCTGTCAAAGTCTTTGTTTCTATGTTTCTATGTTTCATGCAAAGCATCATGGGATGTATATACAAATCACCATGACAGTTTAGGCTGGTTCAGCTTTAAGCAAGAATGCATGGTGCTAAAGGGCCTCTCACATAATCTGCAAAGGGTGCAAACAGAAGACACTGACATGTTTTTTTTCCCTACCTTGGACTCATCGGTGTGCCTCATCTATATCACATCCCATGAAAAGAGCTAGCCCCAAAGTTGGTCTTATAGGTTTGGATCATGGTGAGCCCCTAACAACCCCCACCCCCCCAAAATAAAACAAGCTAAAAGACAAAGAATCCCTGAGGTTCTTTGTCTTTTATCTTGTTTTGTTTTTTTTCTTGGTGCTCCCCATGACCCAAAGCCACAAGACCAACTTAGGGACTGGTTCTTTCACTGGGGTGTGATACAGACAAGGCACATAGATGAGTCCTGGGTAGGATGAAACGTGTCTGTGTCTTCTGTTTGCACCCTTTGCAGATTGTGTGAGTGGCCCATTGTCAGCATGCATTCTTGCTTAAAGTTGAATTAACCTAAAATTGAATGATTTGCATAAACATCCCATGATACTTTGCATGATTGAGGTACGTGTGATTTTCTATTTCTTAAAAACTTGGCTTTATTGCCAATGCCCTTTGGGTTAACCCTTGCCTAAGTGCATTTGCATTGAGGTTCTTTGTCTTTTAGCTTTTTATTTGGCTCACCATGATCCAAGCCCATAAGACCAACTTAGGGGCTGGGTCATTCCCTGGATAATACGTACGAGTCACAAGTCTGTATCTTCTGTTTGTACCCTTTGCAGATTGTGTGAGAGGCCCTTTGGCATCAAGCATTCTTGCTTAATGCTGAACCACTTAAAATGTCATGTTGATTTGCATATACATCCCATGATGCTTTGCATGATAGCAGTATGTGCGATTTTGTATTTCTTTGAAATGTGGCTTCCTTGCCATGCCCTTTGTGGTAATCTTGCATTAGTGCATTTGCCCTGAGGTTCTTTGTCTTTTAGATTGTTTTGTTTTGGGGGGGTCACCATTGATGACCCAAACCTGGTCATAAAAAGCAGGGAATTGTACCAGGATGGGGCATGGTAACAGAATGACCTCTGTGCAAGAGAGGTCCTAACTCTGGGGACTTGCAGAGGGGAGCAGACAGTTCTGTGAGTAGAGAAGGAGGGGGTAGATAGGCTTATGATAGAAGACAGACCAGGGGGAGTCAAACCTGCAGTGATTTTTTTGGTCAAGAGGCAAGATTGATAGATAAGCCTTTCCTCCAGATTAAGGAAGTTAGAGAGGGAATACAGTGTGCAGGTATGGGTAAGATGTGGGAAACCTGTAAGCAACTGGCAGGCCTTATTGAGGGATAGCTTAATTTTATGCAGAGCAGTGTTATCAGCGGCACCATAAATAAACAGACCATAGTCCACGAGGGACAGTACCGAGGATGAGATGGCCAGCCTTTGTGCTTCAGTGGGAGACAGTCATGTTGATGATACAGTAGGCCTATCCTAGAGTTGACGGTGGAGCAAAGGGAGAGGATGTGGTCATGAAAGGATAGGGAGAGACCAAAGAGAATGACGAGATATCTGAAAGAGGAGGTTTGTTCAATGGGGAAGAGGATATTAGATGAAACCCGGAGTGGATAATCTTTATGTTTACTCTGGTTATGTGCAAAAAGCATGGTTTTAGTTTTCTTTAAGTTCAAAACTAGCCTGTGGTCAGAGAACCAGCGTTCAGCCAGGGTGAAGAAGTCCTGCAGGGAGTTTTGTAGGAGGAGAGGGTCAGTGTGTGAGTCAAACAGGACAGTGTCATCCACATAAAGTAGAAGGTTTCCATTACAAGTGGAGGGGAGAGAATTCAGATAGAGGCTGAAAAGCAAGGGCCCTAGGATGGAGCCCTTGAGAACACCGGAATGTACCTGTTGGGGGCAGGAGACAGTAGACCCGATTTTGACACACACTGGATGCGGGAGGAAAGATAGCTGGAGAACCAATTCAACACACCCTGCTAGAGGCTGAGGGTTGGAGAGAAGAGAGGAGAAGGGAGTGGTGGACAGTGTTGAAAGCTTTTGACAAGTCAATGAAGACAGAGCCAGCAATATGACCTTTGTCAAGAGAAGTATGAAGGAAACTGGAGAATTCAATCAGGGCGGTAGTGGTGCTTTGTGCATGATGAAAATCATGTTGTTCATGGCAGTGGAGGTTATAGGTGGAGAGGCAGTCAGAGAGCTGATCAGCCAAGATTTTTTCCAGAGCCTTAGAGAGAGGGGGGAGGATGGAGATTAGGTGACAGTTGCTGGGGGAGGCCCGGTCACCAGATTTATGAAGAGGGGTGATCACTGCTGTTTTCAAGGCAAGGGGGAATTGACTGAGGCAGAGGGAGCAGTTCAGCAATTTGGTAAGGGGGCTGAGGACAGTATCTAGGGCCCTTTTAAGCAATTTTGTGTCAAGGGAGTCACTGCTATGAACCATGCCCTTAAGTGATCTGAGCAGGTAGGGCCTTTCTTCATGAGGGGAGAGAACCTTGAAGTAGAACGGGAATGAGCAACTGGAATGGAGGAGGGGAGTGAGACTGATGAAAACATTTTGAGGAAGGACAGCTGACAGGTCAGAGAAGGAATTATTTAAGCAGTTAGCAATAGCCATAGCATCAGTAGACAAGGCACCATTAACGAAGAGATGGGCAGGAGGGGGGGTCACAGCTCTACCATTAAGTTCCTTGATATTGTTCCAGAAATTTTGGGATGAGCCTCAGGAGGAAGCAAGGGTGGACCTGTAGGTTTCAGCCTTGGCTTTATGGATAGCCCAGGTACATTTATTTCTAGCGGTACGGTAAGCTTGCCTGTCCGCAGTCCTACCAGATTCAACAGCCCTGTGCCAAAGGTTGTCTCTGTGGCGCATGAGACCAAGCAGAGATGGAGTGACCCAGGGAGATTCATGGTCCTTAGAAACAACTTTGGAAAAGGGAACAAAGGTGTTGCAGTCCTTGAAAACTTGGATAAAATAGAGAACGGCAGAGTCAGTGTCAGGGGCTCGATCAATGGGAGACCAATCACAACCAGCAAGGTACTCTTTTAGTTGGGCAAGTTTACCAGGGCATAAGAGATGACCAGTTGACAGTTTGGGTGGATGGTTAGGCCTCATGCACAACCAGGAGAAAGTGATAGGAGAGTGATCACTGAGCACATCAGGGAGCACAGCGAGGTTGGAGATCTTGTGGGGTTTGTTGGATAGAACAAGATCCAGTAAGGTAGAGGTACCAGTGACCAGCTTAGATCTGGAGGACAGAGTAACAAGCTGCATAAGATCTAGGGTGGCAGCAGCATCCCTAGCCTGGGAGGTGGAGCCGGCAAGCCAGTTAGTGTTTAAGTCACCTAACAAGATTTGCTCCATCTTGGGGGGCAAGGAGGTAAGATGATCAAGGAGGGATTGGAAGGCAAAGTGTTGGTGCCCAGGAGGAATGTAGGATGCAGTAAGATATAAAGGGGCACTAGAGGGGTCATGGGTAAGTTTGAGGGAGATGGCTTGGGTGTCGTGACTGAGCTGAGGGGTGGGGAGGGCGGCACCTTGGATTGAGTTGCGGATGTATATGGCACAACTCCCATCATGCTTAGAGATTCGGTCCTCCCTAAAAAGCATATACCCAGGGAGGGAAACAACAGCATCAAGGGTGGCCTTGGTAAGCCAGGTTTCAACAATGGCCAATATATCAGACTAATGAAGAGCAGTCCAACCCTGTAAGTCAGGGAATTTCTTTAGCAAATTGTATATGTACATGGATGCAAACCGCAGCGAATGGGGCACCGGAGTAGGGGGGGATTAATAGAAAGGGGACCGGGATTAGGGTGAACATTTCCAGAGAGCTTAAGGGGGAGAGCAAGGACCCTTAGAGTGGCTAGGTATTATACACGGCGGGAAGGGGTGGTGCAAGAGGAGAGGAGAGGGTTGCTGAGGTAGTGACAGGGATGGGAAGGGAGCAAAGCACAGGGAAGGCAAGGAGGGTGGGCACAGGGGAGGCAGTGACAGAGGTGGGGGGTGGTGGGTAAGACAGCAGGGGATGGGGAGGCCAGGAGTGGAACAGAGTAGGAGAGAGACAGTGGAGAAGGGGGAGAGGGAACTTAGGTATAGAGAGGTGTTAGAGGGGAAAGAAGAGTTAGGAGAGAGAGGGAAGAGGTTATGGCTAGAGAGATTGCTAGGAGGATGCTTTTAATAATTTTGATAATTTTGATTCTGTTACTTTCCTTGTGAAAATTAACAAAATATTAGAACCAATGTTCAAGTTAAATGGGAAGAATAACTAGGCCAAACATTCTTGGTTCAATACAATATGTAAAAAAGCAAAAAGTAACAAATAAATTCACCAGATTTGTCAAATCACACAAAAGCAAAGAAAATATGAGGCTATTAAATAGAAAGAGAAAAGATTACAGGTAAATCTTAAATGCTGAAAAAATATCAAACAGAAATGTGGGACAGACTCAAAAGAACAGTAGTTAAGAAAGATGTTAAAGCATTCTGGACATTAATAAGTTTTGGTTATGAACAGTATTCCACCAGAATTGAAGTCCATATAGCACCACATACTTGGGAAAACATTTTGAATCTTTATATTTTTCTATGGTTGAAGAACAGAGACCCTCAATTCATCAGAACTTGCAAGAAATAATAGTTTATTTTTCTCTTAGGCCAATATTTTGTACAGCTGAGAATATAACTTTAGCTTTGAATCAAATGAGAAATAATAAAGCACCTGGCCCAAATTAGATACAGGCCAATATTTATAGATCTATTTCTGAATAGTGGATTCCTGTTCTTCTGAACATTTTATTTAAAATTCTGCAGGGCGAAGAACTCTCTGACAGTTGGAGGGATAGTATAATACTCCAATATATAAAAAGGATGAGATAACTGACCGAGGAATGTACCGACCAATCAGTGTCCTGGAACTTCACAACAATTGTTTTGTAGAATCATTCTTAAAAGACGACAGACTTTTATATCTCAAAATCAGCTTCTAGCAGAAACTCAAAATAGTTTTCAACAGAACCATTCTACTATTCAGCATTGCTTTGTTCTTGATCATCTTACACATAAATACATCCCAGTTAAGAAATCTAAGTTTTATTGCTGCTTCATTGACCTGAAGGCTGCCTTTGTTAGTATTAGCCGTCAACTGTTATGGTATAAGTTATAGTCACTTGGTATAGACCCTTACCTTTTGTAATACCGTAGGAAGGGTGGGGCGGGTGGTGCACCCGCCCCAGGCGCATGCCTCTGAGGGGCGCACTGGTGCAGTTTTTAAATCTGCGCTGCAACTTTAAAAAACATTTTTTTTTTAAATGTAATAACTATGCTTGCCAGAAGGGTCACAACCCCGTGGAAGGCTGAAGGGGTCACATGGTCTGCTGTCTCTCGTAAAGAAAAAAATCATGTGGTGGGGTCCAGTCCAGACAGGAGACAGTATAAAAGGTACTGCCCCGTGCGGGAGACACGTGGTTGTAGTGAGAGAGAGGCAGATGGTAGATGTGGTGGTAGCCTACTAGGAGTCAAAAAAACAAAGGATTGACGATTGAGGCGAGTGAAATAGAAATATAAAAAAATTTTCGAGTGGACTAGTAGAGCCCATCAGTGCAGAGCAGTGTAACTGAGCAGAGCACGGAGATAGATAAGATCTGAGCTTCTGAGTGTCTGTGTAAGCAGCAAAGCACTCAGTCATCTCTTCGTTGTTAATGTTTAATGACTTTAATTTAATCTTCCTTCCTGAACAAATCCTTCTTGGGGGCCGGGTGGTGGTGGGTAGAAGTAAGGAGACTTAGACTGAGTTAGATGAATTGGTCTGGATGTTTTTATTTTAAATTTAAAATTATTTGGAAATTCAGTCATTCTGAATGAAATCTGAAGGATGATTTGACATAAGCGATGATTCTGACGATGATTCTACAATAACTTAAGCAGTCTTCTTACATCCTGTCCAGCTGTCTGATGTCCTCCGATCCCCCTCCAAGTGCCTTCACACTCTGACCTCTGGGCCTGCTCCCTCAGCCTCTCCCTCTCTCGTTCTTTGAGGTGACTGACTGTCATTGAGTCGACACTAGTACTCCCTCTCCTCTCTCATCTGAGTCCCAACTCCAGCCTGTCTCCCGTCCCTGTCACTCTCCCTCCTGAGTCCCGACTCCCCACCCCGCCGAGTCTGACGGCAGTTGGGAAAAAATTATTTGGTCGTGTCATGCAGTGTTCAGCTCCACGCAATGCCGGCAGGCTGCAGGCAGCCAGTGTCTCTCCCACCTCCCAGTCCCAGACCATATTCTGTTTTCTCCCTGAGTTAGAGTCCCCACGATGATCTTCCCCTGCACAAGCGAGTCTTGCTTGCTTGCCTTCACTGTGACAGAAGTGAAGAGGGAAGGAGGGAATAAAAAGATGAAAAAAAATTAAAATAAAAAAATCAAAAGCATATTCTGGATGGACTCAATGTTGAAACTCTCCTAGTACACCTGCACACCTGTACTTCAAACCCAGATAACCCTTGTTTCACATGTGCCAGCTCCCTCTTTTAAATGGTCTTGTTTCTCTTTTATTAACACAGATTTAAAATAGATCAGAGCTGCATTTCCCAGAGTGTGTGTGACTTTTATTTCTTTCACTGTCTCTCCGGAATCCCATCCAGAAACGAGCATAAGCTGAAAGGAAACTGCAGCTGCAGCACTGTCCAATAAACCATTTCAAATGGAAGTAAAAAATATCAAAAATATCAATAATGCCCCCTCCTGCCAGTACAAAACATGCACACATGTTTAGTAAAACAAGGCAGTCCTCTGCTGTGTGGGAGTCGAGCCTGGTTGGTTGAGTGAGTCTCTAGACTTATTAGATGACTAGTACACCCTCTGGTCCTCATCCAGGACCGTCCCTCCCGAGTACCCTGAGTCAGACTGTGAAGACTGGAAAAAAAATGAATTTTATTTGGTCTAACAGCTCCAGGCACTGGCAGGCAGCTCCAGGCTTGCATCCCACCTCCCACTACTTCTCCCAGAGTACCCTCCCCTGCACAGTTCAGCAGTCCCTCTGGCCCCACACACCCGGCAGCAGCAGTGACAGACTGTGAGCCCATGTCTCACTCTTTGGAACATGTGAAAGCGGGGCCGGGCCACAACTGGTTAAGTGAGTCTGTTGTTGTGATGATGATCATGAGGGTGAACGCACTAGCCTGCACCCACATCAAATTGTTATTCCTCTGACTGCTGTGCTGATAACCTCCCAGTCTCATAACTCATAGGGCAGGGCATAGAGGATGGATGAGCTGCGACATCCCCTTATTTTAAGGGGGGGTAGATATTAGCTAGCAAGGCTTAATAAATTTATTTATATAGCAGTTGGCAATGGCATGCAAGGCATTCATGCAGGGCAGCAATGGCATAGAGCAATGAATGAATGAGCAAATAAAAACAATAAATGGCACAAGTACAGAAGCACTGTATGCACAAGCACAAAACTGACACATATACACCACTGTACACTGTGATTTCCTTGTTGATGTAATAGAAATGCCCTTCCTTCCTTTTGAGAGTGAGTCTACATGATTTCAGATTCAACTACTTGAGTCTAAGTTGTTCAAATGTATTAAAGGGAAATTGTATTTTTATTACCTCAACAACAAATTACAGACAGTGGCCAACTTGAGGATATGTAGACTGCGAATAATTTCCTTCTTTTATGACAGGACTAGAAGGCTAAGTTGAACTTACTACTTAGCCTTCTAGTCCTGTCATAAGGAAGGAAGTTATTCACAGTTTACATATCCCTCCTCCATACCAAGATACCATATGTGGCTGATTATGGTACCCCTTACACTTACCGGGGCAGGAGAGGGAGTACTGCAATTAGGCATTTCTTGGTGGTGGAGGACATTGGACTACTGGCACTTATTAGGTTACTTACAGTAACCTGCTGAAATGCAGCAAGCACAATGTCCCTCATCACGAAGAGAAATGTCAGTCAGATACAACTATGTGCCTGTGTTGGGAATAATGCTGCATTGTTATTAATGATAATGGATATTCTTGTAATTGTGGGGCTTTAGTCTGCCCCCCATGAAACACCCCTGTCAATAATTAAATTGATTAATATTTCATAAATATTGATGGGGGGTGGGGGTGGTTGAGGCAGAGCCCCCTAATTACAAGAATGACATTACATTTACAATGAGACTGCTTGTTTAACTTCCCCGGACAACCTGATTACAACTGGTCCAACGTTCCAGAAATGCCGCAGTTGCCCCTGTTACATTACTGTACATTCACAGCAATGTTTTTAGTTTTTTTATGGTTTCTGGTCTTATGTTTTGTGATATTCCATGTTATTATTCTTTCTGTGGGTGCTCTGTCTTCACATCCTCTCGGTGCACCAATGAAATGGATTTTTTTACCTGGGAGGTGTGGGGCGGCAAAGCACCCCCCCACAAAAAGAATATCATGGAACATTACAAAACATATAAAGCAACCTCACAGCTAGTTAGGCAGTTAAATTATTGTGGATTCTCATTCTTCTCTGCCTGTTTGGCAGCCTGGCACATTGGAATGTGCTCCAGCAAATTGTCAGTCAGTTGTAATTATTGCATCGCGTTGTACAGGGAGGTTAAACAAGCAGTCTCTTACGGTAAATTAAAATTTTTTGTAATTTGGGGGGCTACACCCTGACACCCCAGTCAATTATTATGAGTTCCCTTGTTGATAATTTTCAGTGATTGTGGAGGATGTTGGACTTTGCAACAGAAGCTTGCCCACAGCATGATCACGTCTCCACCTACCATAGTGTGTGGAGTTTCCAAAAAAGCGCACTATGGGTGGTGCACTTTTTTGGAAACTCCACACATTGACCACCAGTCCAATGTCCTCCACAAACGCCCTGCTATTATACTGCATCTCCACTGACTGGGGTCATGAGGAAAAAGAGGACGCGTTATGATGAAGTAGTATTATCATGTAAATTGTAATTATATTGTAAGAGGTGGGGGCTGATGTGTCATCTCAGCCGGACACTGCTGCTCACCCTGTTGCCCACTTTTGTCACAGAATAAGGCATTTTTTGATATTTACTGGCATCGCGATACTCGGATACATTCAGTCTATTAGACTGAACATAGGTATCAGAGTATCACCGGTAAATATCAAAAGATGCTAATTAATTAGTTTGCTTGGGTTGGGTTTACCTGGCATCTGACGACAGATACACTTACTTGTCTACTATCTCTCACACTGAATCCAGTTTAATATATGGCTTATTAAAGACCATTGTCTGTCTCTTACTACTGTACCTATTTCTTAAACTTTAAGAATTAGGTATAGTAGGTTTCTCTGGGAGCTGAGCAGACAGCAGAATAATACTGTACACAGTTGGATCTGGCTGTCACCGGCCGGCCATCTGCCCCAGTCACAGACAGCCAGCCAGTGCAGTAGTCACTTCAGTCTAGTGTGGTGTCACCTGACTCCAGTAATTTTAAGTTATTTGATCCACCCAACCCAGGAAGTACAATAGCACTACTACCGCTGGTGCTGCTACCCTCTAGGCTGATGATAAACAGTCAGATAACTTACATAGAAACAGAGTTAATGGCAGCTAAGGACTGCAAGGCCCATCTAGTCTGTCCATTTTTTCTACCTTATGAATATGACATGGGCCTTTACTCTGTCAATGACTATCTATTCATACTTATCTATATTGATCCCTTATGCCTATCCCATGCCTGTATGAAGCCCTGCACAGTATTCATATCCACCACTTCCTGAGGTAGGCCGTTCCATGCATCCACCACCCTTTCTGTGAAAAAGAAGTTCCTTACATTACTCCTTAATTGGCCTCCCTCTAATCTCATGCTGTGTCCTCTTGTCCTGCTATCTTTATATTGAAACATGTTAGACTCTTGCACCATCTAGTTGACCTTCTCTGGACTGCCTCTATCCTGTCTATGTCCTTGCGGAAATGGATCTCCAGAACTGTACACAGTACTCCAGATGGGATCTCTCTCAAACCAACTGTCTGTACAGAGGGATAACAGCCCCCTGTTTTCTACTAGCAGTGCCTCTCCCTATGCATCCAAGAATCCACCAGCCCTCTTAACTGCCTTCTCAAATTGCTTGCCTACTTTTAAGTCATCTGATATGACTAGCTCCCACTCCCCAGGTCCCTTTCCATTTTAGTTAGTACCACACACCCCAATGTGTGGTCTTCCCCTTGGTTTTGGTTTCCCTGGTGCATTGCTTTGCACTTATTTGCATTGAATCTCAGCTGCCATACTTTAGACCAGTCATCCAAGTTTGCCAAGTCCCTTCTTCTCATCCTTTCCACCATTCCTTGTGTATAAACCCCTGTTGTAGATCTTTGTGTTGTCTGCAAAGAGGCACACTTTTCCTTCCAGTCCATCTGCAATGCCACTTATAAAAACATTAAAGAGGACTGGCTACAACCCTACGGTACATGACTAGTAACCCCCCACTTTCTTTGAAGTGGACTCCATTGTCTACTATTACGTTGTGTCCTGTTGCCCAGCCAATTTTTTACACAGGCTACCATCCTGGGACCTACTCCCAGGCTGGCTTACTTGTTTATTATTCTTTTGAGTGGGACTGTGTCAAATGCCTTGCTAAAGTCTAGGTAGAAGGCCACATCTACATCCCATTCACCCTCCCTATTTCTGAATTTCTTGTGACATGACACTGCATGCCCACCTTTAGGTAATCTGAAATGTCTGTATATAATGTGTGTAAGGAGGGGCTATGCTTTTCAGTGAAAATGACAGTTTGTTCTGATTCCATGATGAAAAAAAAATCTGAAATCAGGGGTTGCTAGGGATACTCGATTCAGAAGAACATGTAACACAAGTGTGTTTTGGTTCAGTAGGGGAGTTATTCAGTAGTAGATGACCCACAACTACCAAATCAGGCTACAGCATGTAACCGTCTCCCTCCAAGAGCTTCAGTGGGCCTAGAGGACCCCTATCCCCATGCTTTATGTAGCAATCTTTCACAGTGTATTTCAGAAATGCATGTAGGGTGGGTGGTTGATGGCATTGTTGGTCAGTCACTCATCCACAATAGTTGCGGCTGCACACTCTACACCACCCAGTCAGAGTCTCTCACATCTCATATTCCATGGAAGTAAAATATGCCCTGAAATCAGGGGTAGGGAACTGTAACAAAAGTATGTTTTTTCTTCAAGAAAATCCCCAAAATTCACCACAGAGCATGCAAACCCCTCAGAGCTTCTGGGGGCCTTGTGGACCCCAGACCCCGGGCTCTTTTCTTGGGGGGGTGCAAACTTAGTCTCTTGCCCAGGGCACCAAAATGCCTTCCTACGGCACTGACATTTTGCACATATTAATAAGGTTACATCAACATACATGGGTACAGGCTCACTACAATCAGACTAGCAACTAAACAAGACAAAGGAAAAAAAATCTAGGTGTCAGATGAGGATGCTTATTGGCTTCTCTGTTGTTTAACACATACATTAACTCAATAATAACTCATCTTTCTAATGCCGATTTCCACTTTCTTAAGGCATTTGACAACCCCAGTAGCTTAGTATCACACTCAGATGATATCATATTATATGGCAAGCTGTTAGGGACATAATTCATAATCTCTGGCTGTATAATAAAACACATACACTATAAGGTGCAATACATACATCATATAGTGAAATATATACATTATATAGTGAAATACATACACAATGTAGTGAACCACATACAGTATCTATTGAAATATATACATCATATAGTGAAATACATGTACTGTATACTGAAATACATATATAGTGAAACACATACACTATATAGTGAAATGCTTACATTGTATAGTGAAATACACACTATCTACTGAAATCCACATACTGAGTACTGAAAATCCACATACACTATATACTGAAACAAATGTACTATGTACTGAAACATATACAGTACATATTGAGATGCATACACTATAGACTGAAACATCCACATAAACTATCTACTGAAACAAATACTCTATAGATTGTAACCCATACACTATATATTGACAAAATCTGCACACACTATATACTGAAACAAACA
Source organism: Neoceratodus forsteri (assembly GCA_016271365.2). Classification (NCBI taxonomy): domain Eukaryota; kingdom Metazoa; phylum Chordata; order Ceratodontiformes; family Ceratodontidae; genus Neoceratodus; species Neoceratodus forsteri. Next base: position 47,940,676 of record CM057455.1, read on the forward strand.
CACTATCTATTGAAATGCATACACTGCACACTGAAAAAAGCACATACACTATATACTGAAACAAATACACTATACATTGAAACATCTACACTTCATATTGAAATACATACACTATCTATTGAAATAAATACACTATGCACTGAAAACTCTGCATACACTATACACTGAAACAAATACACTACATGGTGAAACACATACACTATGTATTGAAACACATACACTGTAGACAGAAAAAATTCACATACACTATATACTGAAAGAAATAAACTATATACTGAAATTGACTATGTTCTGAAACTACCCATCCCCCTGCCCCTCCCACTTGAATGGCCTGCAGCTGAACTCCTTGTCTGCTGCATTCAGTTAACTGCTGGCTTGATGAGAGGATGTTTTTGAAACTGCAGAGCAGATAAACAAAACAGGGCTATCTCTTATTCTACTTCTTTATGGAGTTTTACATCTTGTTTTGCTTGTACACCTTTAATCAAATTTCAGAACATTGTGATGTGACAAGAAACTTTTAGAACTAATTTAAAATGCACTAGTTTATTCTTTTAAATAAGTGCTGCCTTCATTTACTGTTAGACAACACAATTGTATAGGAAGCTAATACTGGATATTCCTAACATACCTGTATACATAGGGGGCTGCATGCATTTTTCCAAGTTAAACTGTTGATTGGTTTTATGTGTAAGTGTAACCCCCCCTGTTATCCGGGGTTACTAGAATCCCACTAAGACCTAGTGGTAGGCAGGGAAGGCAGCTTGTGAAACTCCAGTTAAATGGATTTCACACTGTCTCACTCTGTTCTCAGTCTCAGCTGAGACTAAGGGATGACATCATTTAGAACCGTCGCAGCTGCAGAAGGCACACTATAATGTTGCAGTTGGAGGTTAGAGTAGAACGTTGGGGAATTTGAAGTCAGTCTGTAGAGTTCAGTAGAGTTCTGTTGCAGTCTGTAGTAGAAGAGGTGCTCTGTTGTAAGCAGGCCCTCCAAGCTCTAAGTACTGTCAAAGAGCTATTTTTTGTTGTATAGGTGTGTGTTCTCACCTGAAGAGGAACACAAGAAGAGCACATTGAAGTGGTGGAGACCGCTTTTAGTGGTTCAGGGCCCCATCCCTGCGGGGATGGTGGGAAGGAATCAGCCTGCTTCCAGGGGCAACCTGCCTGGTCCATGTAGGGGAAAAGAAGCTGCCTGATTTAAGTTCATGCTGAGGCACCAGAAGCTCTGGATGAGAGTTCTTTGAGGAGAAAATGTCTGTGGGGCAACTGCAACCAAGGGGCGAGTTCGCTCTGCTAAAGGGCCATGTGTTTTCACCTGAATCAAGATGAAACTAAAGGGACTGTTACTGTGGGGTCAGGAAAAGACCACCAAGTACAGTTTGGAAGATGTGGGGATTGGACTGCTTAACTCTGTGGGGGGTCTAGAGTAATGGACACAGCCACTTGTTAAGTATGTTCAAGTTCAGCACAAATGGGATGTAAAGACAGTAGATTGAATGTGAATACATTTAAAAAAGAATCTACACAGCAAAGTGTTTTAAAGGATGAGGTGTTACAGTCTAGAGAAATGGCCAGGTATGTATTATGGGAGCGAGAGGTGGAAGACCCCCCATCAGTAGTAACCAAATTCACCTCTACGGATTTGCTCTGGGACACCTGTTGCTTTCTCTCAGGTACTTGGCCAGTGCCTGAGGAAAGTACCCAGATGTGGGATTGATGAGGAAGCAGAAGTGCTCATAGGTGGTTTAGGAAGCCACCAGTAAATGTTTCCATGCTATATGGAAAGTGTCCAAGTGGCTGGCAAGGGATCCAAGCCAGGGAAAACCCAGAGCAGCATACAAGTTCGGGCTGTGTGCCCAGTGTGTTTCAGAGCCTGAGGGCTAAAGTGATGAGGATGTGTTCTGGTCTCCTTAAATCTGCACTACCAGGAGTGTAGCCCCGTGGGAGTCCATCTATGCTTTGTTATTCTGTTGGATGTGAATAAAAGCCACACTTTAGAATCCCACTTCTGGTATTGGACATTACAGTTATTGCTTCCTTTGTCTGGAGTTACTTGGGTGCCCCTGTGCAGAGTAGCCAAACCTAGCCAATGTGCCGAGTGACATATTCCTCCCCGCACCCAGCCCATCAGGTAGAGCTGTCAGATAGAAACGGCATACCTGGGTGGGGATTACATAATTAATTACTGTGTTAGTCCAGCAATTTATCTGAGCTGAATGCTTGGGAAGCACTTCTGGAGCTGTGGAAGTGTAAGCCAAAAACGTTGCTAGTTTGCACTCTATGGACTGTGTTTGATTAAGTTTTTATTTTAATACTTTGTTTAATAAACATTTCTTAGTTAAGAAACAAAAATATATATTTTTGCTGTAATCCCTCAATATTCAGTTCTCATCAGGAGTTTAGATGGCATATGCATATAATTTGCATTGTTTTACTAAATAACTTTACTGTGATGTCTCACTGGAGGCATGCACAGTCTGTTTTGGGGTTTGAGCTTCTCAAACTGTGTTTTATTTATGTTTTTCCCATAGAGATTTTTATCGCCTTAGTTACCCTGCTACCCCTTTGCCCACTGACATCTCCAGCCCAGTCACTTACCATCCACAGGACATACTTGCTCTGAGATCCCCCCCACACACACACACATCCCCTGTGTCGGGGCCAGGAGGGGGAGGGCCAGGGCCACTGACAAGGAGATACATATTCAGACAGGAGCAGAGCCTGGTTAGGAGTGCAGAATCTGCATCAGGTTGTTGGATCATTCTGCCATTGGGGGGTTTCTACCTTTGGTTTCATCCCCTGGGCAGCCAAGCATGCAATGATGCAATTGCATATAAAGATACTTGCCTGCTTTGTGCCTGCCTGAGCCCTCCCACTTATGCAACTCCACTGCCCTGCCAGCCCTCCTCAGCTAGGTGGATGTTGAAGAGCGGGGTGGTCAGACTTCCCCTCCCTGAGAGGAGCGCAATCCCCAAGATGCTCAATCATAATCCCCCCCAGCTAACCTCTATGCAACCCAGGTCCACCCCCAAAACTGGGCCACTGGCATGGGAGGCAGTGCAATCACCACCAAGCTGCTAGGCCACCCCACCAGACTGTGTTTTTATAAATAAATAGAGACAGTATATAGGTAAAAGAAGAAAAAAAAACTGTATTTTAACTAGTCTGTTATAAACATTTTAAGTCACATCACAACGTTTTGAAATCGGATAAAGGTTTTGCAAGCAAAATATGATAAAACAATACATAAACAGATAAGATAACCCTTTTATGTTTACCTTCTGCATCTTAAGAGGCATTGGCCAGGAGTTTTAGTCAATTAGGGCCCCATTTTCAGAAGGTTAGCATGCAGAGCTAAACATTACACTGTGGGAACAGCATGGTTGGATCAGTGTCATATTCAGCATCACTTGATGCTACCCTGATCATGTGCATGTGCATATATACTACTACAGCCATGCAAATGATTAATCCTCTCCTGCATTCAGAGTACAGTGCTGTATAAAAGGTTTCCTTAGTGACCATAAGTATCTCCCACTACATTTTATACTCAGCCTCTAGGTTTCTAATCCCTAGATGCTTGATTCTGCACTTTTTGGCTTTGAACCCGAGCTGCCATGTCCCATAGCACTCTAAGTTTTCTAAGGTCCTCACTCATTCTCTCCATCTGCACCTATCAATGCTATTACAGATTGTGGTTTCATCAGCAAAAAGGCACATCTTCCCTTCCAGTTCTTCTGTTATGCCACTTATAAACACACTGAAGAGGATGTGTCCCATTACTGAGCCCTCCGGCATCCTACTGGTCACTGTTTCTCCTCATTGGAGTGAGTGCCATTTACCACCACCTTCTGTGGCTGTGCGCTATCTCAGGTACGGCACTTAGGAGTGCACAACACTAATCTGAAAATGGGGGCCCACATACCACTGTAACATAATTAGCACTGCATTGTGATAAGCATGGCTGATACTGTTTTAAAAAGCATTCTTCTGTAGAGTGCTAACCTGTTAATGTGGCACAATTTTTTTTTCTTTTTGCACAGGATTACTAATTGCAACCGGGTGCTCATACAACTGGGGGTTACTCTAATGCATATAAAATGTACAGGTATACTAAATGTTTTATTGAAGTGCTAGCACACTGCGTGGTTAGTACTAGTTAATGATTCTGGGGATTGTGTTTTAACTGCACACACGCAGCCTGCCATTAACACCCCCCCCCACACACACATACACACACTGTCAGTTCAGGACACAATAAAAAAATAGTTCTTTGGTAGTCTGGTGGTCTCTCACTCACCTAATCCAGGTAGATCTAGAAAATGTATTCCTCATTCCTGCTGTTGTTATACTACACATATTTCTCAGCCTGTCTGGTGCTGGGGAAAGCAAGTTTCAGCGTTAGCGACTGGCTGGAAAATAACTAAAAATGGTAAATTTTTTGTTGGGCCATCAGCGGGAAGAGGCTGCTGAAGAGTAGAACTTCAATGAAGACTCCTGGGGGGAGAATACTGTGGACAGTCTGTGCACCTTTTTCAGCAATCAGTGAGGTATCGTGGGAACCTCGTATATGTTAATTTTGGTTGACAGTAGCTCCTGCCAGTAGGGAGATGCCAGAAAGCTCCCAAGGGGGAAGAACTTTGGTTTCAAAGTTCAATTTGATGGTAGCCCCTCCACAGGGAGGGGGTTTCCAGCCCCTAGGGAGAAGGTGCGGTTGCGGGGTTGTGAGGGGGGCTGCCAGCTATCTGTCCCCCAGAGCTGGTTGTGCCTTTCCCTACCTAGACAGAAAAAAGAGGATTTTGTGGGCAGCTCTGCAGAGAGGGAGATCTGCAGAATTCTGTTGCTGCCAGAGAAATTTCACCACGATGAAATTGTTCAGAGTACAGGTTAAATGGATTGAGAAAAAGGATTAAGAAAATGGATTTGTGTCAAGAGGATGAGGGAGAAAGCCTCTTCAGTTTTATCTGTGCCACATCAGTGAGACACAGATGATCAAAGATTTTTGATGAGAGAAATAAGAAAAAGTGTAAAAAGTTCTGTCTGACCCTGGCAATGACAAGACGTCAACAGGAAAAGGGAAAGACAAGGTTAAAGGACTGTTTTTTGGCAGAAAAAAATGAATTGTAGAAAATGGACATGAAAACTGGATTTGAACCCAGGTTTTAAGAAGCTGACAAGAGAGCTTCTTCTGTCTGGAGTTGATTAGCACATGCATGATGAGAAATGGGACTTTCTTGATGTATTTTTGAAAAAGAGTTGCTGAACTTGTGTGTGAGCCAGAGCACAAGAGTGGCCACTGTGTTGGAGCTGAAAGACTGTGGGGGCAGGGGGATGAGTGGGTGCTGTCTGGGTGGATGCCTGCTGTCTGCTCCTGAGATGCAGCAAAATGGGAGACTGTTGTGTTAAATCCCTAGAATTTCAGACTCTGCAAAGTGCCCCCAGAGCCTGATATTCGAGAAGGTAGCTGAGACTGCTTGACTACACAGAGTAGCAGGTAACTGAGGAAAGAATAGAAATGATCTGAAGAATCAATCCTAAACATGCCGGGGGGAGCTCACTGACCCCTATCAAGTGGGGCTGCTGGTGGCAAGGGATTGTGGGTTTGTGCCCGGGTGCTGGGATGCTCTGACCTGTGGGGGAGCCAGACCGTGGGCACGCTCCCATGTCTGGGTCCCTTGTGGCTGATGGGTCTTGTGTGATGCCCTGCAGTGCACCTCTGTGGGTCGGGGGGGCAGGGCTGCAAGACCTTGGGTCACACTGAAGATCCAAGCTGCAGCTTCCATACCTTCAAGTGTTAAGCATCAGGCCTGATTCTGCGTCTACTGATCCATCCTCCCCAGGACTTCAGTCATGTGTGCCATCCTAGGACTAATACAGCAGAGCTGTGAGTGAGGACAGGAATTGCCCTGCACCTGGGGAATATTATATCTATCTATCTATATATATCTATATCTATATATATATACATATATATATATATATATATATGTATTATATCTATCTATAAATATATAAATAGTTATCTGTGTTCAAGTCCACTGGCGCTGAAAGCCAGCTCAGGATTTAAAGACATCAAGAGAAACATGTTGGGGGGTTGTTTGGTTCAGGTGGGTGTGCCATCGCCAGCCAATCAGCTGCACCTCAGGCCTGCTGCTTGGCATTTAGGTATTCAGGGACAAAATTCAAGGTGTCTTTTTTGAACTGATTCCACTGGGTTTGTGTTTGGTAATACCTGCAGCAGTTAGATAGTCGGGTAGTTTGGTGGCTGCATTATTAAAAGGTGATTTGGGTTCAAATCAAAAGGGGGAAAGCTGTCTTTGAATTTTTTTTTTCTTTTTTTTACCAACTCTTTTTCCTCTGATCACCGGAGATGTGTCTTCTCTTAGGCATCATCCCAAGTTCTCTCCCACCCAACCTGCCCCCCCACACTCTAGGTCCCCTCCCAAGGCTCCACTAATGCCTACCTCTGCCTAGTGAGAGACCTCCCTGGCATATCCATAGGGTGGGGCTGCCACTCCTTCTGGCACCCAAGACATCCAGTATCATCCAGGCAGAGAAGGCACACAGAGGATTTGGATCCAGGTGGGCAGGGTCCAGCAGTGGGCAGGGGGCCAAGGTGCACCATCACCAACCACAACTCCAGGGTGTTTCCTTGTTCATTTAACAGAGTTACAATGGTTTTAAAAATCCCTAAGGCAGAATATTCAAGCTTTTTTGTGAATGTTAGACAGGTTATCAACTTGCTAATCCCAATTTTCACCTCTAAAGCAGGATAGTAGGGTCATATGATTGCTTGGTTACCAAGTCACTAGCCCATTTGTAAGTGGTCCTTATCCATCCTTATGCACCTGTGTAAAGCAGCTGACAACACCTTACACATAGGCATGCTGGGAGGGTTGGGGAGGTGTAGCTATCCATTAGTGCAACACTAGTTACTGGTTCCCCAAACCAGGTGTTATGGACTATGCATTCCTACACTCCCAACACCTGACCATGTCAGGCTACCACTAGCCCTGGCCCCTCCACTGGTACATGGCATAACTGTCCCGGTATCCATTGCCCCACCCCCCCAAATTGCATGGCTGTGTAATAAAACATCTGTCCCATGTGTCCAGCAGACCCCCCACCACTGATCAACTGGGCCCCAATCAGACACTTGATAAGATTAGTAATTCCTCGGTATCATTTGCCTGATATCCAGACCAGGGTTCCCTATGTATCCCAATTAGTAGTCTGGCAAGAGCTGTAATTCTTCCATACCACATTCTTGGCATTGAGTAATTTTCCTGCCTCATAAGTATAATATCTACCCCCGACCAGCCCACCCAGTACAACTGCCCCTAATCTATGGTATATGGTGACCAGCACAGATACTCCACTCACATCCATAGTAGCCACCAACTTAATGATAGTCTACAGTAGGTGTGCGATCATAAACATAGAAACACTGAATTTATCTTCAGAAAAGGACCACTTGGCCTACCTAGTCTGCCTAGATATTTCCTGCCTCATTTTCCTTCTCAAATGATGTCTGATCTCCATAGATCCTCCCACCTCTTCTCTAACATACCGCTATGTCTACACCACAGATGCTTGAAGTCCCCTACTGTTTTACCCTTCACCATTTCAGCTGGTAATCTGTTCCAGGCATCTACCCATATTTTCTCACATCTCTCTCGACCCCCCCAGCTTCATTGCATATTCCCCGTAGTCCTGGTGCTCTTTCACATTTGAAAATGACTCCCCAGACCCTGTTCACTCCAGTAAGATACCTGTAGGCCTGTATCATGTCACTTTTCTCTTTCCTCTCTTCTATGGTATACATGCTGAGATCCCTCTGTCTCTCCTCTTAGGGTTTCTCATGTAAATCCTGCACCATTTTAGTTGCCCTCCTGTGGGCTTCCTCCACCCTGTCTATGTTTTTTCTGAGGTTTGTTCTCCGAAATTACATCGCACTCCAGGTGGGGTCTGGCAACAGCACCTCCATCCTCCTGATGGAGATACCCTCTGTGCACACTCCAGCATCCCACTAGCCCTACTCACTGCTTTGCAACAGTGCCACCTTGAGGTCCTTAGACATAAAAACCCCAAGGTCCCTTTCCTGTTTATTGACTGTCAATAACCCCCCCATCCTATACTCAGCTCTTGGGTTCCTATGTCCTAGATGCATGATTTTGCACTTTTTGGCATTGAATCCAACTGCCATGCTTTTTACTACTCCTCAAAATTCACAAGATCCCTGATCATTCTCTTCACTCCTTGGTGTCTATCCTATTGCAAATGTTGAGATCATCTGCAAAAAGGCATACCTTCCCTTCAGTTCTTCTGCAGTGTCCCTACGTTCAAAAGGATTGGTCCCAGTACTGAGCTCTGTGGTATCCCACTGATCACTTTCCCATCATTAGAGTGAGTGCCATTAACCACCACCCTCTGTTTCTTATCCATTTACTAGCTACTGTACTAATTGGAAGGCTACAGTCTGTAGTTTAAGGGGGTGGTGCAACCAGACACATTCCCATTCAGCCCATTTAAGGCCTGCCGTCCTCACTCCACACACAAGCATTTTTTCCTTGCCCCTCCATCCACGCTTCCTCCTCCAGTGGCATGCCTCTCTTTACCATGGGCTTCTTTCTAAGGTATCTTTAGCCAAGGGAATCACTCCTGTGGCACCTCAAGGGGTGGAACCCTCCTTTAGGGTTCCTTCCCTTCCCTTCATATCCATACAGGGTGGTATATCCCATGGATGGAGAGGTAAACAGCCAAAGATTATCTATGTTACACAAGCACAAAACCAGTTGCACAGGCACACTGAACCCAATTAATCATTTTGGATCCTATCCCTAGGCTATTCTGTTTCTTTATCAGCCTCCTGTGTGGCACAGTGCTGAAGGCCTAGCTAAACTCCAGATCAATCATGTCCACTGCTCTCCCCTTATCTATTTCCCTGGTCATCAAGTCAAAGAAATCTACCAGATTCATTTGGCATGACCTTCACCCTGTGAATCTGTGCTGCCTGTGTTCTTGCAGCCCACTGGGTTCAAGATACTCAAACAGCCTGTCTTTTAGTATGGATTTCATTAATTTCCCCATGACTCAAGTAAGACAGACCAGGCTATATTTGCTAGCCTGCTCCCTGCTGATGCTCTTACAAAATGGAACTATGTCTGCTCTCCTCTAGTCCTCTGGAACCACTCTTATTTCCAGTGAGTTGCTGAATAAGGCCATGAGTAGAACAGCAAGCACCTCCCTGCCTAGTTCCCTTAATACCCTTGGGTGTATCCATCCAGTCCTATGGCCTTGTCCACTCTAAAATTTGAAGTCCCTTCAATAATACTCTTTCCTTTGAAAATGGACTTGTGTCCACTTCCCCCTACAGTGTTCATGCTGCTGCTTGGTGAACTGTCCCTGTCTCTCTCCACAGTGAAAACAGTAGAAGTACCTGTTCAGGATGTATACTTTTTACTAATCCCCTCTGTGCAGTCTCCCTTTGTCATCCTCCTTATCCTCAGAATCCCTCCCCTTGCCTTCTTCTCCTTGCTTATGTACCTGAAGAAAGTCTGGTCTTCTTTTGATGCCCTTTGGCTATGCTTTCTTCTATCTGAGCCATTGATCCCTTCATTACCTTACGTGCTTCCCTCTGTTTTACCTGATACACCTCTCTATTCTCATTCTTCTGTGTTTCATCATACTTCCTGAATGCCACCCTTTTACAAGCTTCTAAAGAAGGCTATTCAGATGTATCTCCCCATGTCAGTGAAGTCTGCCTTCTTGAAATCCAAAATGTTTACCCTTGTGTGACTGGACTGGGTCATGGGTTCCATGCTAAACTACACTATGTGATGGTTGCTGGATCCCAGTTGTCCCTCCACACAGATATCTGCATTTTGTCCCCATTGATCAGTATCAGGTCAAGAATGGCCTTTTATCTGGATCAAGCACAAGCTGCCTTAGACCTGACCCCGTAGGGAATCCAGGATACTTCTGCTTCTGGCTGAAGCAGCTGCCTGGGTGGACCAATCCACATCTGGCATACTGAAATCCCCCAGCAGCAGGACTTCACCTTTTGTTGCCATATTGTGTATTCCATTCGCAAGCTTCCTGTCCACTTCTTCCCCCTGTGCTGAAGGCCTGAAGATCACCCCTGTTCATATTGTTGAGCTTTTGCCAGGTTCAAGGATGACCCACAGTGCCTCAGCCTCCCCCTGTCTACCCTGCACCTCTGTCTCCTTTACAGCCTCTCTGTTGTACAGGGCCACACTCCCTCCTTTTTTACCCTCCATCCCTCCTGAACAGAGCATAACCTGGTACATTAATGTCCCATGATTAACAGTGTACCATGTCTCAGATAATGCTACTATGTCCAGGTCTGCCTCTACTATCAATGTCTCCAGGTCTTGGATTTTATTTCCCAGGCTGTGGGCATTTGTTACCATGCCTTCCATGTTTTGCATCCTATCCCCCTCCTCCTGCTGCTGCTCTCCTGCTTCCTTCCCCTTCCCATCTCTGTTTCATCCCCCTTCCCAGTTGTCTTTCTTATGTGGCCTAGAATTCACTGCTTCTCACTCTGCTTCTGCTCTCAGTGTCCTAGACTTCAACTAATTTTCCTGCATGTGCCCAGGGGGGTGATAATAAGTTGCCTGACCTTCCTGACTCCCCCCCCAGCCATTTTAAATTCTTGTCACTGAAGCATTCATACCTCTTACAAGGGTCACCTTCCCTGACGGATGCAGGCCATTATCTTTATACAGGTTTGCGTTCATCCAGGTGGGGCCCCAGTCTCCTATGAAGCCATAACCCTCCATTCCATGCCATTTCTTCAACCAGGAGTTGAATTACTGGATGTGGAGTGCACTAGCCTTTCCCCTGCCATGGACAGGTGGCACCTCAGAGAAGGAGATGGAGTGTTTTTTGTTTTTTTTACCAGGAGAGACACACTAAGCTGAAACATGTTTACAGGTGTGACCTGGGAGCACAAGAAAGTAAAATGACTTGCTCAGGGTCACACAGTATGCAAATGGGGGATGTGAGATTCAAACCCAGGTCTCCAGGTTTGCAGCTCAGAGTCTTAAACCACTGCACTACACTGCCTTGTTAAAGTGTTCTACTTGCTTCAGACTCCTCCAATTTCCTAAAATCCTTTTGGATTCTAACTACTTCCACTTTGTCTCCTGCCAAGTCATTCATCCCCAGGTGGACGATAACATCCAGTTCCTCCCTCCTTGCCATTACTCTTGTGATCCTATTGATCCACCTTCTCATCCCACCATGCAGTGCCTTCTGAAATGCACTTTACCTCCCTGTCCTTCCTGCTGGGTTCCCTTAACTTCACTCCTTGGGCAACTGAGTCCCCCACCAAGAGAAGCTGCCTCCTCCTCTGGGATTTTCTTTCCCCCTTTCCTGGTGCTGCATCATTGAGGATCTGCCCCTCCACCTTGGTCTCAACTGTGGGTGCCATTGTGGGGCTATCCCACTCCTCTAAAACAGTGAGGGAATTGCTTAACCAGACTGGTTTGGGGATGTCCTTCAGACACCTTCATGGCAATTTCCCTACACTACCATAATGGTCCTTTTTATGTTGTCTTGTGCACACAGAGCAGACAATGTATAGTGGTGGCAGGTTTTGGAGGTGTGGTTGTGTTGTGGCCAAAGGCACCACTGCTTTTCAGGCTGGGCTCTGTGGCACAATTGAAACAGCATGCTGTCTATGACAGCACTACAGAAGTGTGCCACCAACTTGAAACAATTTCACTGCTGCAATGAGGGTGCTCCCCATCATTGCAGGGCATGCCTTGCTTGGTGTAACATTTCAACGATCATGGTTGAGTCTGTTGCCGTCCACCTCTCATAATCCCCAGCAAGCTGACTTTAGGGCTGCTCAATCCTCCTGTTGGCATAGTTAACCCCCCAAGATTGTGTGGCACACTGGGAGCCCACCCCAGTGTGCCTCTGTGTTCAGAAGCTGATTGCATCAGCATTTGCCCCTGCCCACCACAGTGTGGCTAACATCACACCACACACTCATGTGACACACTGGAAACCCACCCCAGTTGCCCAACATTTTCCTTACACATGTAAAAAAAAAAGAAAATGGTCCTCGGTGTTCTTTCTTTTATTTTTATTATAACCTGAAACAAAGAAAATAGTCCTTTGCCATTGGGTTCCCTCCCCAACCTACACCCACCTTCTGCACACCCCACCCCATATGTACCTCCAGAGTCCAGCGCTGTGATCTTCAGTGGAGCAGGAACACGTCTGCACTCTTCAAAACTGACCATGAACTGAAGAAATGCTGGTAAGCTGTATAATGGCATCAATGGTGTGTGTGGAGGTCAACTTAGGTGGATATCTCATCCACTCTTGTGACTTTTGGCTCCAAATTTTCAACATGGGGTTCTTGGGACTCCACCTCATGAACTCAGTCACTATCATTTCATTATTCGATCCCAAAAGGTGATTTCACGGTCACTGTGCAGAATCACCATTTGGGACCGATTTAATGAAATGACAGTGTCATTGTTCATAAGATGGGTTCCCAAAATGCCTATGTTGAAAATTTGGAGAACAAATTCCATAAAATGACTGTGTTATGAGCGATGGAAATGAGAAAGGAAAAGTGTGGCCTACTGGGATTTGAACCTCAGATCTCTGGTATGCCGTTCCAGTGCTCTAACCATTAAGCTACAGGCTCACTGGTTAAAGTGTATCATGCAACTAGAACCAATTTAGAAATGTGTGGCTGTTAAAAGGAAGTTCCTCAGACACTTTAACCAGTAAGCCTGTAGCTTAATGGTTAGAGTGCTGGAACGGCATACCAGAGATCTGAGGTTCAAATCCCAGTAGGCCACACTTTTCCTTTCTCATTTCCATCCTTGATTTAAAAATATATATACCTTGCAGGGGTTAAACTGCACTGAGAGAAGTGATATTTCTAAATTGGTTCTAATTGCATGATTGTGCAACACAAGAGAAAGGAATGTGTGGCTGTTAAAAGGAAGTTCCTCGGACACTTTAACCAGTGAGCCTGTAGCTTAATGGTTAGAGCACTGGAATGGCATACCAGAGATCTGAGGTTCAAATCCCAGTAGGCCATACTTTTCCTTTTTCATTTCCATCCTTGATTTAAAAATATATATACCTTGCAGGGGTTAAACTGCACTGAGAGAAGTAGTATTTCTAAATTGTGTTATGAGCATGCATTGTGCAGTTTCCATGCACACTCGTAACTTTGAGAACTTTTAATATTTTCACTCCAGATTTTTTCAGTATTGCCATTTCTTCACACATCCTTATGAACAGTAGAGCTGTCATTTTTCACATCCTACCCAAAATGTGTTTCCTCACATCTGGTGCATAATGCCACAGTTGCTATGGGAAATCAATGTTCAGAACATATTAACAAAATCACAGTGCCACTGTTCATGAGCAGAGGTCCCAAATGCCTTCATGAGGTGGGGTCACAAAAAGCCTATGTTGAAAATTTGGAGTGCAAATACCAATAAACACATGGGGAATAAAGGTTTCTAACCATAATATCCCACCCTGTATAGACTGACCAGTATCAAGGGGGTGACTCTGGATTGTCTGCTGCAGTGGTCACACCATTCCACCCCACCCCACCCTGCAGCCAGTGACAGGCATCAAGGTGTGCCTTGGACTTTTCAACCCCAAAGTTCACCCCATTCTCCTATACTGCACCCATCTCAATGTATTTTGTTATGGAATGGGGTGAGCATAAGGCCCGATGGCCCCAAGGCACAATGTGACACTTGTCGGAGTCTGCAGGGTAGGATGAGGTAAAATGGCATGAGCGTTATGGTCGACAATCCAAAGGCACACCTCAATGCCTGTCAGACTCTGCAGGGTGGTGTGGGGTTGGCATCACTTCCATACTTCACTGCCATTCCTATTATGCATCTCTCTAACTCTTGCACTACCAATGCCAATGCCAGCAGTACAACATTCAGCATTGACAAATGCTTGTTTTCTCCTGCTTTTGCTCACTTCCTTCATGCAGATGCTGGTTGCCTTCCCTATGCCTTTACTTAATTTCTCCACTGTTCCTCTACCCCTCTCTGACAACCCTCTTCTGCTAGGCTGCTTCTGAAGAAGTCTCTGATTTCTTTAAAATCCAACTTACTAAAGTCCAGGACCATCGTCTTTTTTGTGGCTTGCCTCTGCACCCATCGTAATATTGAACCACACTGTACAGTCATCACTGGATCCCATTGGATAGCCCACTATGGCATGACTAGACACTATCACAGCCTCCAGTAAGTCAGGGATTCAAAGGAACAAATGGAGAAAGCATGTTCCAAATAGGATAGCATCTTTACTCCATGAGTCATTTTCAACTAACATTTACACACAATGCCTCTGTGCATGACTGCATGGAGGAATTATACAAAGCAGTGCCAGCCCCCACCTCCTCATCGCAATTCAGATGCCCCTGATATAATAAAATGAACCCTGGCATCTAGAATTTCCCCACCCCCAATCACCATTCAGATGCACCTGATTAGTATATTAAGAGGATCCCTGACATCTAGATCACCCTGATTGCAAGTGTAAGCCCCCTCCCAATTCCACCCATTAAGGTCCTTCCACCCCTCTCCCCTCATAAATTACACCAACAGCCAGTCCCTCCCACTGCAACAGTGACAGGTCTAGCCCCTCTGCTCACAACCTCGGCTGGCCACTTTCTAAGTGACACGAAGTGAGCACACACCTACTATAGAAACAGATGTTCTACAGTAGATGCGCACTCATGCCTTTTCACTCAGACAGTGGTCAGCCAAGGTAATGAGCTAAGATGCTCTACCAATCACAGTCACAGGGAAGTGGCTGCAATCTTGGGTAAATGGAGGACCAATGGGGAAGGGATGGAGGGACCTGGCTGGATGGTTTTGGGAGAGGGCTCAGATTTGTGACTGGCAGGTGGGGCTATTAGATGTCAGGGATCATGGAAAAAGAGAAATACAGAAACATAGACAAAGGCGGAAAAAATGGTACATCCTGTCTGCCCCTATTTCCCCTATTAAACCTCAGAACCTACTGTCCATACAGGGTACTAGCCTTCACTATCCACTCCCTTGTTCCCCTACCTACTACTATCAGCCTGAGTAACCATTATACCCTTCACTTTGTCACAGCCATGCTTGAAACCATTTATGGTTTTGGTGCCTGCCATCTCAGTTGGCAGACTATTCCACATTTCCACCACCATTTCTGGAAAATAAAACTTTCCAATATTATTTATTTATTTATTGAATTTTGATGACCGGGTAGGCCAACTGGGCCCCGGAGTTCCCTTTTTCAGGGGTGACCCAGAAATAACGGTACATGAAATAATAGACAATGGTACATATACAGGTTATGGGCATACAGCAGTCTTACAAATAAGTGAGACAGAGCAGTGTTTTCTATGGGTTTCATATATCTAACTAATAAGCTGTTGTTCATATGATCGTGCGCCAGTCATACAAAGGAGTGAGGCAGAACTGTAAATTCTATAGGTAACATGTATCTAAGAGCCATCAGAGAAGTTCTGTGTGGGGAGGAGGAGTTAGTGCTACCTGTTCAGGGGTTGGAGATTTAAATGTGGTAGAGTGAGCTGACCCAGGGTCATTGTTGAAGTGTCAGGTACCATAGCATTGGCATTTGCTCATTGACAGCAGATGGGTCTTGAATCTAGTGCGGAAGCACGGTACTGATGGGGGTTTCTCACACCACCAGTGGGAGGTTGTTCCAAAGGGAAGGGGCAGCATGTGAGAAGGACTTATAACCTGCCTTAGTCCTGACCTTAGGGACCTCTAGTAGCATTTGGCCTGAGGACCTGAGGTTGCGCAGGTTACTCTTTACTGTTAGGAGTCCATCAAGACTTGGGGGAGGCGTGGGGCTAATTAGCTTCTTTGCCAGGCAGAGTACAGGGTACCTGAGGCGAGCTCCCTCCTGAACCTCCCTCCCATCAGTTTCTACTTGTGCCCCCATGCCCTTGAACTGTTACTCATGCTAAGTAGTTCTTCTCCAGTCACCTTGTTTATTCCTTACTGGAACTTGAAGGTCTGTATCATATCATTCCCTCTCTTGTCTGGTCTCCAGTGAAGATATGTTTAGTGCCTTGAGCAGATCCTCATATGATCTGTCCTGTCAGCTCTGAATCATCCTGATCACCCTTTGTCCTTATCTTTTCTGAGGTGAGGTCTTCAGAAGTTCAGAACTCTAAACAGTATACCAGGTGTAGTCTCACCAATGATCAATAAAGAGGCAGTAAACCTCTTTTCTTCTACTATCAGATCCTCTTCTGGCACATCCTAGTATCCTATTTGCCTTACTAGATGCCTTACTGTACAAGCTTGATTGTTTAAGGGAGTCAGTAATAATGAATACTTGGTCCCTTTCCTCAGCTGTAGTGGTCAGTTCTACCCCTCCTATCCGGTACACTGTCCTGGGGTTCTTGTCCCCTAAGTGAATCACCTTGCACTTTTTGGCATTGAATTTCAACTGACAAACCTTAGGCTACCTCTCTAATCTTTAAATGTCACTCTGCAGTTTTCTACTTCCCCTGTCACTACTCTCCCATGAGCTTGGTGCCATCTTCAAAGAGAAACAAATCCAGATTAATTCTCAAATGTTGTTAATGATCATATTGAAGAGAACAAGAGTCAGGATGGATCCCTGTGGCATTCTTTCCCCCATTGATTTTTTTCTATCCAGTAACTCCATCCTTTATCACCGACACATTTCCCGACCTTAATCCTTCCAAGGGTGACAGCCCAGATGGCCTGGATAGCAAGCTCCTCCATCTCTCTCTGCTTCTGCAATCTCCTCCCCATTGGCTGACCTCCCTAGCTTCTCTTTCTGTTGTTCCTCCATCCATGCTGACTGGAAGACTCTCACTGTTCCTCCTCCACCAAAAGGTGGTGACCCATCTGGTACTAACAGCTACTGACTCATTTCTGTCCTCCCTCCAAAATACAGGAACAAATTATCTTGTCAGAACTCTCTCACTTTCTGGACTCCTCTTCCTTCTTCACCCAATACAAGTCTGGCTTCCTCAAAAATCACTCCACCACCATCTCCCTGCTCGGGCTCACCAAATCCATCCATAATGGTATGGATCACAGCCTATTCGCCTCTGCTATCTTCATCGATCTAGCCAAAGCATTCAACCCTGTCTACCACCCCAATTATTAGCCAAAATCCAGGCTGCAGGCCTCTCTGACTTAGCCATCAATTGTTCCACTCCTACCACAAGGGTAGGTCCCAAGCAGTCAAAATTGGTGACCCCCTCTCTCCTCCCTGCCTGTATCCACTTAAGTCCCACAAGGATCTGTGTTAGGCCAACTGCTTTTCTCCATTGTCCTTAATTATCTCCCCTCCATATGCTTGTCTGCATCCATTCATATGTACATGGATGACACGGTCCTCTTCACAGCAGGCCCACAGACTTCAGCTGGACTTTGATCAAGTTCAGCCCTGACCACACACAAATCAACTTTTCCTCAATGCCAAGAAGACTGTCTCCATGTCCTTTGGCACAAGGCACAAACTCTCTAGGCTCCCTCCCCCCTTCCTACTTTCCATACCCTGGATGGCTCCCCTGTGGAGGATGTTACAACCTTTAGTTATCTTGGTATCTGGCTAGACCAGCACCTAAACTTTTCAGAACAAGTGGATGCTATAGTCAAAAAGCTGCACCCCCATTTGGTGAACTTTACAGGAACTGTGACTGTATCCCATCTCCAGCATACTGTGCTATTATCCAGAGAATGATACTTCAAATCTCTGACTATGGTGATGTGGTCTATAGCATAGCCCCAGTCACTACCCTTGCCAGACTGGACACACTCTTCAACAATTCTGCCATTACACTTTCAACTATCCTTCTTGGACTCATCACTGTTCTATATATAAATCTCTCTCCTTTTCTTGTGGACAGACACCATGCCTGCTGTGCCAGCTTTGTGGGCAAATCTGGTTTGTTTCCCTACCCTCCTATCTCTCTGACATCCCTGCACAGCCATACCATCAGAAGCTGAAATAATCAAATCCTAGCAGTCCCTTCAGTTTCCACAACCATCGGCAAAGACATGTTCAGCCACCACTTTCCTAAAATCTGGAACTCCCTCACCCCAACCATTCATCAATCTCCCTCCCATGGATTCTTTCAAACCACTTCAGAGATCTCACCTCTCCCTCCTGCACTTGCTCTAGTTTTCCCTCTTGCTCTCCTATGACTTGTTTCCAGTTTAGGTACAGCTATAATTTGACCCTTCTGCTTCCACTCTAGGCATTATGCACAAATGTTTATAGCCAGTGTTGATTTAAACTGCTCTGTATTTGATCACCAGCATATGTTTGTGGCTCCTGACTGCGCTGTATATGCATTGTCAATTGTTTGCTTGTCACTCAAGTTCTCATGTCTTGCATGTATTATTCCCAATGTAATTTGTGGTTGTGTACCACTCTGCTCCATGTATGTTATGTATTTTGAACTTTTGTGCTACCTAAGCCCTACCTGTATGGTTTCCCTTCCCCCAGGATGCATCTAGAAATGAGCTCCCAGCTTAGTATGCCTGGATGAGGGGCACTATACACCAAGGATCATTTTACTATAATAACTGGAGCCATTTAAACTGCGATCAGGAGTGTAGAACATTTACATGCCAAGGATCATTTGGTATACTACTTGGGAGCATCATAATGGTGAACTGAGGTAGGGTGATAATATGCACCATTGTGTGCTCATATGAGGGCAGGGTTTTTGGAAGCAGTAAATGGTATTGCAATTTCAGTTGTTAAACACTTTCAAAACCTTTCATATAGCACTGTGCTCTGTATGCAGGAGGGGATCCCTCATTTGTAAGGCTTTAGTAGTACATATGCACATGCACATGATCAGGTTAGTATCTGGGGCTGCTATATACAGTATATGGTACATGTTCAACCATGCTGTTCTCCCACACGGCACAGTGCTTAGATGTTTATCATTCCACTAACCTTCTGAAAATGGGGCCCTAATTGACTAAAAATCCTCTGCCAATGCCTTTTATGATGCAGAAAGTAAACAAAAATGAATTATCTTATTCTGCATCTTTATGTATTATTTTATGTTATTTTCCTTGGAAAACCTTTAATCAGTTTCAAAACATTGTGATGTGTCTTAAATATTTATAACAACTGTAGCCAAAATACAATTTCTTCTTTCATCCGAGTGCTGTTTTTATTTACTTATAAAAATACAGTCTGGTTTAGTGGTTTAGTTTGGGCTTAGTGGTAACTGTACTGCCTCCCATGCCAGTGGCCCAGTTTCAGGGGAGGACCTGGGTCAAACAGACATTAACTGACAGGAGAGATGACTGAGCATCTCTGGGACTGCTTTCATCTCAGGAAGGGGGAGTCTGACCACCCCACTCTGTAACAGCCACCTAGGTGAGGAACACTGGCAGGGCTCATGCAGGCACAAAGCAGAACTTACCTTTAATTTGATTGGCATCATTGCATGCTTGACGGCCCAGGGGATAAGCCAAAGGTAGAAAACCTCCAATGGCAGAATAAACCACCAACCTGCCACATGCTTTGCCCTACTAACCAGACTCTGCTCCTGAATATGTGGCTCCTTGTGAATGGCCCTCTCCCTCCTGGCCCCACCATGGGGGGGCATGGGAGCTTTCTGAGCAGGTAAGTCCTGGTGATTTTGGGTGATCTGGATGGACAGGCCAGTGCACAAGGGGGTCAGTGGGTGACATAGAAGATAAACATCTCATTTGAAAAAGAAATAAAACAGTTTTGGAATCTCAGACTCAATAACACAGTCACACCATAAAAACAGTGTAATTATGTACTATGAGGCTAGACCAGGGCAGGTTTATTAGTGGAGACCAAGTGCCTGGCAAAGCTCTGTTCACCTTGCAATGCTCTGCAGATATGTAATAGGGAGGTTAGGAGCTGTGAGAGCCACCGGTTAGGCATCACAGTAAAGTTATTCAGAACAGAAAGTGCAAATTATGCATATGCCAGCTGAGCTCCTGATGAGAAGTGGGCCCTGCGATTGCTGCAATATATATATTTTACTTAACCAAGAACATTTTTTAAACAAAACATTCAAATAAAAACCAAAAATAAATCAAAACTAACTCTATAGAGTGCAAACTACAAAAGCATTTGACTTACACTTTCACAGCTCCTGCAGTACACTTCCCAAGCATTCAGCTCAGATAAGTTGCTTGACCAACACAGTAATTTATTGCACATAAATCTAATCACAATTTTAACTTAGACAAGTGCATGCAGTTCCCTCTGTTTATATGGTATGAGAGTGGTATGTTAGGAATATCCTAAGTATTGGCTTCCTATACAAAAGTGTCTAACAGTAAATGAAGGCAGCACTTATTTAAAAGAATAAACTAGAGCATTTTAAATTAGTTCTAAAAGTTTCTTGTCACATCACAATTGTCTGAAATTTGATTAAAGGTGTGCAAGCAAAACAAGATATAAAACCCCATAAAGAAGTAGAATAAGAGATAGCCCTGTTTTGTTTATCTGCTCTGCAGTTTCAAAAACATCCTCTCATCAAGCCAGCAGCTAACTGAATGCAGCAGGCAAGGAGTTCAGCTGCAGGCTATTCAAGGGGGAGGGGCAGGGGGATGGGCAGTTTCAGAACATAGTCCATTTCAGTATATAGTTTATTTGTTTCAGTATATAGTGTATGTGAATTTTTCTGTCTACAGTGTATGTGTTTCAATACATAGTGTATGTGAATTTTTCAGTCTACAGTGTATGTGTTTCAATACATAGTGTATGTGTTTCACTATGTAGTGTATTTGTTTCAGCATATAGTGTATGTGAATTTTTCAGTCTACAGTGTATGTGTTTCAATACATAGTGTATGTGTTTCACCATGTAATGTATTTGCTTCAGTATATAGTGTATGCAGATTTTTCAGTGCATAGTGTATTTCTTTCAATAGCTAGTGTATGTATTTCAATATAAAGTGTAGATGTTTCAATATATAGTGTATTTGTTTCAGTATATAGTGTATGTGCTTTTTCCAGTGTGTAGTGTATGCATTTCAATAGATAGTGAATGTATTTCAATATATAGTATATTTGTTTCAGTATATACTGTATGTAGATTTTTCAGTGCATAGTGTATTTATTTCAATAGATAGTGTATGTATTTCAATATAAAGTGTAGATGTTTCAATATATAGTGTATGTGCTTTTTTCAGTGTGTAGTGTATGCATTTCAATAGATAGTGTATGTATTTCAATATATAGTGTATTTGTTTCAGTATACTGTATAATGTATGAATTTTTTTTCAATACATAATGTATGTGTTACAATCTATAGAGTATTTGTTTCAGTAGATAGTTTATGTGGATGTTTCAGTCTGTAGTGTGTGTATCGGCACAAGGGAAATCACAGAGTTTGGAACTGTCTGATTTTGAAAGCAGCACAAGGGAAATCACAGAGTTTGGAACTCAGTGCTTTGGCTTCTCAGAAGGAACTAGAAGGGGGATGGGATCAGATCTACAGTACAGTAGCTTATTGTTGTTTTACATTGTTTCTTGTGGATTCTACTTGGTAGAAGGTTATTTATTTTCTTTCTTACTACTAAGGGGCTACCAGGGTATTGTTTGGGGCTGTTGGAATTTTGAAACCTGTTTAGGTAGCTATAAGTGGGCTCATTTGTTTGATTCACTATGTGGCAGGCTGCATTTGTAGAGGCCTATTTCTTCTGTTTTAAAACATAATTTGGTGTGATTTAACTGGGTCTGTTTCTTTGAATTGGAGACACATATCTTCTAATTCCAAGCCTATTTTGATGTGTTGTTGGTGGAGCTGTTTGAATTGGAGTCCTGTTTCTTTGGGTAGCAAACCTATTTTGGGGGCTTTGAGTAGAATTGTGATTCATTGTTGCTGGCTTCACTAGCTGCAAAGTTTGAGTGCAGAGTGGGGGAAGGATGCTAATGGTCTGACCAGAGGCCTCAACTACCTGATTGTTTCTGGAACACTTGGGCTGGTCCCACCCTTGGTCCATTATTTCCTTTATACCAGGGGTTCTGACATCACTTCCTCAAACAGGCAAAAGAATATGCACCTGTCATAGCAAAAGCAGACATCCAGGAAAGGAACAGCAGCAAGTGAAGAAGTGACTGCTCTCTCAGTGAAAGGGAAGTAAATGCAAATCTAGGAGCTTTCATTATTACTTCTTTGCATTGATATTGCATTGGGGAAAGGAAGAATAGGAGTTTGAAGAAGGTTGTGCAATGGCTACTTAAAGTCTGTTTTTGAGTGTGGATAGGAAAGATAGGAATATAAAAAGCAGTTGCTCAATATATCTAAACGTGTGCAACAAAGGAGGTAAGTGAAATAAAGAAAATGTTTTGCACTGATAGAGGAGGGAGAGGGGAGACTTGGGGGAGTGTTTGGTATCCTGCATCTGGAAGGGTGGGGGGTCACTGGTGGGCAATGACAGCAATGGGTAGGGTGGTAGGCTGCAACAACTGCGGTGCACCAATCTTTCTAAAAATTGCCAGGAGTGTGGGAGGATGTTTAGTGTGCAACCACATAGAAAAACTTAGAAAGGAGATTGAGGGTCTGCTGGAGGAACTAAGACGGGCAAGGCAGATTGGGGGTGGGTTTGGCCCAATACTGGAGGGAGGAAGAAGGGGAGATGAGGGAGGGTGATTTAAGCCAACAGTGGTGAGGAGAGGGGCAGAAGAAGGGAAGCAGAGACAAAGGGGCCCAGGCCAGGAAGAACAATTGCGGGGAAACCAGGTCAGGAGACAAAAGACAAATGGAAGGAGGAGATAGGGACTTGTGAGGGGAGGCAAAGAAGTGGCAAAAGTCATGGAGTGGAAAGGAGAGAACAGGTTACTATGAAGAGAGAGGGAGCGGGCATTTGTGAAGGGCCTTCAGAAAATAGTTGTGCACTGCTAGAGAGGAAGAAGGTGGAGGAGGGAAATGATGAAATTAGAGGAGAAATTGATAAATGCCTGGACCAAACTGGAGTGGGGGAAAGTTCTGCTGGGAAACTGCAACAGGGGTAAAAGGGGGAAATAATGTGCAAGAGGAAGAAGAGGAGCTGGAAATGAGAGAGGGAGATGAATGGAAGCAAGCAGGGAGTAAGAAGGGTGGAATCTTAGTGCTGGGGGACTCAATACTAAGAGGAGTCAGGTGGGGTAGCAAGAGGGAGAGGCATAGTCGCATTTGGGTGGAGGCCATGCCAGGAATGACAGCAGAAAGGGTGGGACAGTCTATTCTGAAATATGCTAGAAGGGGTAGGGACAAGCCTCATTTAATTATACATCTTGGGACAAACGACCTGGCTGACAAGACAGTAGATACAGTCCAGTGGAGGTTTGAGGAACTAGCACAATTAAGTGAGGGGCAGGAAGATCAGTAACTTTTCAGAGATACTCCCTGCAAAGGCAAGTACAACAAGAAAGCTGAGAATAGAGGAATTTAACGGATGGCTAAGAACCTGGTGTTGTGCTAAAGGGTATGGGCTGTTGGGGGGTGGGGAGGGACCTGGGAGGACAGTAGTCTCTATGCCAAGGACAGACTACACTTGAGTGAGGAGGGAAAGAAAGTGTTGAAACAGAGGATGGAGGAGTACATAGAGGAAGTTGGGAATTTAAACTAGGAGTGGGGGTGGCAGTTGGAAGAGATATGCAGAGACCACAGGTTGGGAAATCATATGAGCTACCCCTATAACAGTGACAAAGGACAAATGGCAGTACTGTTGGTGATGCTAGGAAAGGAGGGCAGGATGGGGGAAGGGTGGAAGGTGGTTACCCTTAATGCTAGGAGCCTTGGGAGGAAAACTGCAGAGTTACAGGTTCTCATGGCAGAGGGAGAGGTGGACATTGCAGCCATCACAAACATGGGCCACCCAATACAATGACTGGGCCCTGTCTGTACCAGGGGTACAGGTAATTTAATGAGGGACAGGGTGATTGGGAAAGGTGGGGGTGGCACTATATGTGAAGGAAGGACTGAAGTGTGTAAGGGAGGAAGGGAGGATGGTAGTATGGAGTCACTTTGGATGCAAATCCGGGATTCCAAGAATAGGATTCTTAGAATGGGAGTGGTGTATAGGCCACCATCTTAGATGGAGGAGTTAGACAGGGAACTAGTGGGACAGATCAGGAGGACCTGCGAGAAGGGTAGTGTGGTGATTGTGGGGGACTTCAACATGCTAGGAGTGGACTGGAGCACCCCAACAACCAGGAGCAGAAGGGAGCAGGTACTGCTGGATGCCTTCCAGGACAGCTTCCTGCTGCAAATGGTCAGTGAATCAACCAGGTTAGGAAATACCCTTGACCTTGTGCTGGCAAATGGGGACTTTGTGAGAGAACTTACAGTGGAGGAACCGCTGTCAGAGAGTGACCACCGCTCAGTATGGCTCACATTGGATATGGGCAAGGAAGGAGTGGAATCTGGCACAATAGTGCTGGACTTCAGGAGGGCTGACTTTGGGAGGATGGGGAAGTGGTAAAAGGGTACCTGGCCAGAATTCAATCTAGTATGGACATTAACCAGAGGTGGGAGCTCAAAAGCTGGGGATAGTGGAGGCAACCAAAACCTGCTGCAAAGCCCAGAGCAAGAAGGCTAGGGCTAAGAAACTGATCTGGTTGAGCAAGGAGGTCATGCAAAAGGTAAGGAGAAAAAGAGCTGCCTTTAGGAAGTACAAGAAAACAGGGAGGGGGAGGACAGGGAGGAGTACTTGACAGAATTGAAGGAGGTGACAAGGGCAGTAAGGGGAGCCAAAGCATCTACGGAACTCAGGCTGGCACAAGGCATTAAGAAGGGGGAGAAGGACTTCATTAAGTACATCAGGGAGAAAATGAGCTGTAAGGACAACATAGTAAGGATTAGGAAGGAGGGGGGTTGGGTGGAAGCAGGGTGCAATAAGGCAGAAGCACTAAATGAGTACTTCTGCTCAGTATTTACTAAAGAGAAGAGGGGGGTAACACCCAAGGCGGAGAAATGGCAGAAGCAGGGGGGAAGTGGTGACAGATGGGGAAATCATGGAGAGTGGAGTTCGAGAGGGTTTGAAGGCACTGAGGGTGGATAAGGTGCCAGGCCCAGATGGCATCCACCCCAGGGTACTGAAGGAGTGGCAGAGGTCCTTGCAGGACCTTTGGCAGACCTATTTAATGCCTCACTACATTTGAGGTGTGTACCTCAGGACTGGAGGATGGCTCATGTGGTGCCCTCCACAAGAGTGGCCCCAAGGATGAACTGGGAAACTACAGACCAGTGAGCCTCACATCCATTGTGTGGGTAAGCTAATGGAGACTATCCTGAAGGAGAGGCTGGTGGCCCTGCTAGAGGCCAAAGGACTACAGGACAGCAGACAGCATGGCTTCATATGTGGCAGATCCTGCCACACCAACCTGGTCAAGTTCTATGGGTAACTAGGCAACTGGACAGGGGCCATGCAGTGGATGTCCTGTATCTGGACTTCAGTAAGGCATTCGACTCAATGCCACATGGAAGGCTGGGAAGGAAGTTAGTAGGCACAGGGGCGGGTGCAAAGCTGGTGAGATGGGTAGGAAACTGGCTGCAGGGAAGGCAACAGAGGGTGGTGGGTGGGAGCTCTCACACCCAAGGGCAGTGACGAGTGGTGTTCCACAGGGCTCAGTGTTGGGACCAGTGTTGTTTGGGATAGTCAATGCAGACATATCATGGGACATCAAGAGCAAGATCAGCCTGTTTGCTGATGATACCAAGGTAGGTGCAGTGGTGGATGACCTAGGGGGATGGCAGGGGTTGCAGGATGATCTGGCAAAGCTTGAAACCTGGTCAGACACCTGGCAACTGGGCTTTAATGCCAAAAAGTGCAAGGTGCTGCATTTTGGGATGAAGAACCCAAGGAGAAGTTACCAGCTAGGGAGAGTGCAGCCAGTCCAGACAGAGGAGGAGAAGGATCTGGGTCTGCTCATTACAGGGTCAATGAACAACTCGGCACAATGTAGGAAGGCAGCTGCAAAGGCCAACAAAATGCTGGGTTGTATTGCAAGGGGTATATCCTCTAGGGGGGAGGAGAAGTTTCTGCCACTGTATAGGTCATTAGTTAGACCACACCTGGAGTACTGCGTACAGTACTGGTGTCTGTATCTGAAGAGGGACATTAAGTTACTGGAGGGGGTGCAGTGCAGAGCGACAAAGATGATCAAGGGGCTGGGGGACTTATCATACGAGAGGAGGTTGAAGGAGTTGAACATGTACTAACTGGAGGAGAGGAAAGACAGGGGTGACATGATTGAAACCTTTAAATACATGAAAGGAATAAACAAGATGGGTACAGAGGGGCTATTCAAAGTAAGGGAGGGGAGGGCCACCCGGGGCCATGATATGAGACTGGAGCGAGGAAGGTTCAGGAGGAGATGAGGAGACACTCTTTGCAGAGAGGGTGGTGGCTGGGTGGAATACGTTACCTGCTGAAGTGGTATGCAGTAGAACAGTGGACTGCTTCAAATGAGGATGGGACAGGACAAGGGGAGGTTAATGAAGGGGAAGGGTGGAAGGGAAGGGCAGCTGCAGAATAAGGGGTGCTAGCTGCACATTCGAGCAGACTTGATAGACCTCTAGGCCTTTATCTGCTGGCAAATTTCGTATGTTCATATCTCAATAGGTAGTGTATATGTTTCAGTACATAGTACATTTGTTTCAGTATATAGCGTATGTGGATTTTCAGTACTCAGTATGTGGATTTCAGTAGATAGTGTATGTATTTCACTATACAATGTAAGCATTTCTCTATGTAGCATATGTGTTTCACTATATAATATATGTATTTCAGTAGACAGTATATGTATTTCATTATATGATGTACATATTTCAGTAGATACTGTATGTGGTTCACTACATTGTGTATGTATTTCACTATATAATGTATATATTTCACTATATGATGTATGTATTTCACCATATAGTGTATGTGTTTTACTATACAGCCAGAGATTATGAATTATGTCCCTAACGGCTTGCCATAATATTACTGTCCACTTCTTTGGGGAACTGGGACTTCAGTGACAATTTAACATTGTCACTAAACTTTGTGCAGAAAATGCTTTATTGAATCAAGAAAGAGGTACTCAGCACTATGAGCAGTAGTAAATCATGTCCAAGCACACAACTTCTGGTGTTCTGCCAGATTTATTAAGATGACTTGATGAGTTACAATGACGCCAGTGTAGCCCAAGGAGGTCACTCAAACAACAGCAATGTTTTGCACCCAAACGAGTGCTTTATCAAGCTAAAGAGCACCCCTACAGTGTCTCCTTTTATACACAATTTTACATTATGTGATCAAACTGTGATAGAAAACCTGAAAATGCTCCAAATATATTACTTAATCTTTAAAATATTACACAGAGTAATGTCATTGTACACTGTCATAGCTCCATACATCTTTCATTATTCGGAAAAAGAAAATGATTATACAATTTTAATAACTATAATGTATCCATAACATTTATTGAATGCTACAAATATATAATTTGGGTATTGACTAATAACTTCATTCATCATGCAACATTAAATAACTTTATCCAAGTTATAATAATATTAAATGCTTAGAAGTTGCACACTCATTGTTACTTAAACATTTTCCTTCATTATTTAGAAATGTGCACAGGAGTTGTTCTTAAATACAGTATGTTTATACTAGGCTGAGCTTCTGGCAGGAAAAAACACACTTCACCCTTGTACTTAATTTACCTTCTTAAAATAACATTTTTCAATATAATGTATTTATTTATTTTCCAATACAGTAAGGTTGGGGGGGGGGCACATAGTTACTCATTAGACCCAAACACTGAAAAGGAGGACAGGTAAAATTTTCTACAGCAATTTTGCCAGCTTAATCTGATCATGGAGTCCACGCCACTCCAGTGCCTCTAGTTTCTTATCTGGTTACCAAAGAATAAAATAAAATAAAACATAGTTTTTAAATCCAAAATGCCAATGTCACTTCTATGCATCCCCTCCCCCCAGTCCCAGCATTATTTGCTCTATTTATTTATTTATTTGAAGTTTGTGACTGGGAGAGGCATACTAAGCTGCAGCTGGTGTCCAGGTGTGACCTGGGGGCAAGGAAAGGGGAATATATGTACAGATGTACAGTAGACTGACTTACAGAATCAGATTAAGCTGTTTGTGGTATTTTAGTGAGTGGGGGGAATTTGGACAGGACACCAGGGAAATTCCCCTACTCTTCCTGCAGGGGGATTGCTGGCCATCTTGCTGTGATGGCCAGTTCTCCTTGCTCTCCAGAGAGTGCAGACATTGTCAGGATAGGAGCTCTAGCCTCGGCTCCTATCCTCTCCACTCAGGAGACTGTGGATCTCGCAATGGCAGCTGCCAATCTGTCTCCAGACAGCGCTGCAGAAGATTGTATGGAAACCGATTTGGAGGCTGTCTCTGTACCTATTCCTTTGCTGCTGGATAGACCTCCGGTTATTTCTGCTGCATTCTTTCTCTGCCTAACCCTTGTCAGCAGTTGCAGTTACCACCACCTCCTTCTGCCTCGAAGCCTGCCACTTCCAAACCCCCGAAGTCTCACCTTGGATTGTCGCGAGCTACTCGATCTGTCTCTGCATCGCTGGCTGCTACTGATTCTTCTGTGGAACCCACGTTTTCATTTTTTGACCACCCGCCTTCTACTAAATGGGGGGACTTGGCTCCTGCACCCCCTCCAGTTGCTTTCCGCGACGCTTCTTGGTCTCCTGAAAAGGCCCTCTCAGCAGCTGGCTGGGTCCCTGCGGCCTCTGGACATTGGACTCCAGACCACTCTGATCCTTCCTACCAGAAGATGTATTCTCCTTCTGTGGCCACCACCATAGATCCGGCTTCGAGCTCCACCACACCCCGGGGTAATTCTATTGACTTTGTACCTGTTGTTTCTCATGCTGACAATTTTGGCATTACTTTAGGTACTGTATCTACTGACCACAGGATGGGACTTAGCCCTGAGGCTCTGGCTGACCACCAGGAGACGGCTTCCCTGGCCCCTTTGTTCAAATTAGCTGACTTGTTTCATTCCACTGGGGAACCTGCTCCCTGGAGGAATGCAGTTCAGCTTTTGTACAAGGAGGGGCTTGGAACACACTCCTGATAGGTTGTTTATTGCCAGGTCACTATTAAAAAAAATCTATGAATTTTTTTTCTTTGGAGATTTTTGCTCTAATTTCCTTAGGAAATGGCAACTATGATGTTAGCTTTAAGAATGTATCTAACTTAGGTTCTGGGCTCAGTATAATACCCTCAAGAATGACCCTGTCTGGGTGCCTTTCCAGGCCATTCTCCTCACTAAGCCTCTCATTAAAATCATTACATTTTTGTTTAAAAATGAAGGGGTCACTATTGAGGATATCCTCTTTTGGTTATGGCAATGCTGTGAGATTTTAGGCCGCCTTACCCCTACAATGGATAGCGAACAGATTTGGGACAGGGGTTGGAAGGTGAAAATTAAACTTTTCTCCACCAATTCTGGTCCTGTACATCTTCCCAGAGTATTTTTTCTAGGCCAGGACAGGGGCTCTATTTTTTATATCGGGCAGCCCAGATCTTGTTTTAAATGTGGCTCCCGTACACACCTGAGTTCAGCCTGTGATGTCACCAGATGCAGTCATTGTTTAGAGTACGGCCATTTAGTGTCTGCCTGTTTGAATCTTTTTAAGTGTAATCTGTGTGAACAAACTGGTCACGCTTATGGCTGTTGTCCATGGGCCTATCATAATCATGAGGACTGTCCCTCCCATGAAGGTCTTATCAATCAAGCACAGCATGCTTGGGTTTCTCAGGTGGCTGCTGCTCAATCTGTTCCGGGTGACCTTGTCCTAACTTGTACACCTGCTACTATTCCTCCCATCCCCCCACCGTTACTGTACCCTCTCCCTCAAATTTAGCTACACATTTGCCTTTGGCTGCCTTACCAGACCCCGTTACATCCCCCTACACTTTCTACTGCAGATCCCATGCCTCCCCCCCTCCACCCCCGAAGTCCTTTTACGGTAGTTCCTCCTAGAAAACGAAATAGACGTGGTAAAACCATGTCTGACTCCCAAACTCACAGAAAACCATTCCAATACAGACACCTTCCCTTCTGAAGGCCCCTGTACCTGTTGGGAAAATTTTTTTCCCTTTAGAGGACGATACTGGAGGAGATTCAGGTGACGAGACTGATACCTCGTCTGTTCTTTCAAATGCTGACACTGATAGCTGTTCTGAGGACTCTATTGCCAAGAGAACTAGACACAGACAGGCAGGGAAGCCCCCTTGAGTGTTTTTTTTTCTTTCCAGGTAGGATTTCTGTTTTTTCTTTCCCTTTCAATGTCCTTCTTAACATTTACCACTTTAAATGTTAATGGTATTAAAGGAGAGAAGAAACGAGTTTTTTTTTTTTTCCCATCTTCGTTCCTTCTCCTCTGATATAATCTGTTTACAGGACATTCGTTTGAAATCACACCGGGACCTTCAACATGCCTCTCATTGTTGGTCCCGGGTCCTTCCTTTTGCTCTGTGGGGGATGATGTATGCGATGGCTTAGGAATTTTATTTACTAACCCTCAGCTTTCCGTTTCAAGATTAATAGAAATACATCCAGGAAGGGCTTTGTGTCTGGATGTTTCTTTTCTATCTGAACATTTTAGGATTCTCACAGTATATGCCCCTCAAACTAAGGCTCAATGTGTGGCACTTTTTAAGGAAGTACAACCTTTCCTGCATACTTCCCGGTTGGTTGTTTGGTTGGGGGACTTTAATTGTGGAGTATCTCTTTCTGATCAGGGTTTAGTCACGAATCAACTTTTTTGTGATTCAGTAGCTCTAAATACTATTCTTTCTACTGCACATCTGTTGGATGCATATAGGATGTTATGTCCCACGGGGGGTTATACATGTTTTAGGGGACCTCTCAGGACGCGTACTGATTTCATTTTCATCTCCTCGGTGCTTACGGTTGTACAGGCTTTTACCCGGCCCATAGAATTTTCTGATCATTGTACTCTTACAGTTACTATTTCATGGGAGGGGGGCCCCCAGGTGTAAAAAGAATGGGTGGCGATTAAATGACTCTCTGTTGGCAAATTCTAGTCTCTGTAGGTTATGGGAGCGGGAGTGGGTGGCTCACTTTTCAGTGTTGGAATGTCATGATTCCATTTTGGATTGGTGGGAGAATTCCAAATGCAGTTGGAAATCCTTTTTCCAGTGTCAGGCACATCTTAAAACTTATACTGACTACATGGGATATTTACAGCTGAGACATAAATTTCAGCATCTTACTTCTCTATCAGATACTACTAACCAGGATTATAGTGAGCTTATAGCTACTTAAAAGAAGCAGATGGTTAGGCTCCAATATGATAGGGGCAAATCTTTAGAGCAAGAATTACATTCTGGCACTTCTATGACTCACCACTCTTTGGACCCGTTTACAGAAAACAAAAAACAAATTGATTCCCATTTGATCTCTGGTTTAACTGATTCAAATGGCCATACTATCCGTGATCCCCTTGAGCTTTTACATGTGGTTGAAACCCATATGGCTTCTTCATTAGTTCCTGACCTCATTCTGGCACCTGAGGTGGTTCTTCCACTTTTGGATAAACTGCAGTTGCCCACGATGTCTCCTACCCAACAGCAGGCCTTGATTGCTGATATTTCTTTGGCTGAGGTTACTACTGAGTACAAGGGTTGTCTTCTAAATCTGCCCCTGGCTCAGATGGCTTAAGCGCTGGCTTTTATAAAACCTTTTTACAGTCCCTTGGACCTGTGCTGGTGATTCTCTTTAATTTTATCTTACGCTCTGGGAATTATGCCCCGTCCATGTCTGAAGCCATTTTGCTACTTCTTTATAAAAAAGGGGATAGGCCTGATTTATGTAATTGGAAACCCCTTAGTTTATTAAATACAGATTTGAAGATATTGAGTAAAATACTGTTAGCTAGACTTTCTGTGATTACCCCCTTGCTACTGCACCCAGTCCAGGCTTGTGCAGTCCCAGGCCGCAAACAACAGGACAACTTAATATATTTATGGGAGGTGTTTTCTGCAGGGGAGGTGGGTTCCTTGCAAGGATACGCTTTTGGTTTGGACCAGGAGAAAGCTTTTGATCAGGTTGCCCATTCCTTTTTATTTCTTGTATCGAAAGCTTTTGGGTTCCCTGCACAGTTTATTTCTTGGATCTCTGCAATGTATAAGGGTGCTGTCCTAATCCCTAATGTTAATGGCTGGCTTGGGAAAAAGTTAGCTGTTACTAAAGGGGTGCGACAAGGTTGCCTGCTTAGTCCTGTTCTCTATGCATTTACCATAGATATTTTTATTCGTATATTGCAAATGAACACTGCGTTACAGGGCTTTGCTGTGATTCCCTCTCTAGCTCCTCACAAGGTATTGGCTTATGCCGATGACTTGGTGTTACTTTTGGCCCTATGTTTTTCCGTCTCTGCCTTGACTGACTCTACTGAGCTTTTTTTCATCTCTCAGGCTCCAAAATTAATTACAGTAAAAGCAAAGGGGTAATTATTGGTTCTACTCCTGTCTCAACTAGTGGGGTTGTTGCTGGAATTTCTGTCTCTAAGGACCCTATTAATGTTCTGGGCCTCTTATTTGGACCAGGTGATATGGCAAAGCTAAACTGGGATATTGTTCTTGCCAGGGGGTCTAGAATGGTAGGTAATTGGAAAGGTCAGCAATTATCAAAAAAAAAGAGGGTTCTATTGATTAAAACTATTCTCACCCCTATTTTTCTTTATATTTATTATGTTTATTTCCCTTCATTTTTTCTTTGGACACGGCTTTTTAGTGGTTTTTTTCAAGCTTTTTGGGGCTCTCGTTTGAACCCCCTTAAGCAGGAGATTAGCTATAGACCTATCGCTGAAGGTGGGGTATCTATGCTCTACCCTATCGCCTTTTTTTGCAGTCTTTTTGTAGACTATAATTTTAGTAAGGTATTGCGCCCTGGTAATCTCCTTTGGAGTCCTTTTTTAGAACACTGGCTTGTTCTTTGTAGGCCTAGTTGGCAATCTGGTACTCCTTGGCTACTATCCAAACTTTCTGCCGTACCACATAGTATTACGGACTGTATTAAACAACTTATCAAATGGCACATTACCCCTACTTCACTATTGTCTGCTGACAGGAAAATGATCTATCGGTCCATTTTATTGGCTGAACGTTCTACTGAGATCGTTTTACCTGAATGCCCACAGGATAGGCAGGTGACTGTTCTCCGACATTTACAAAATAAACATATCCCTCCTTATGTATGGGATTGTGTTTGGCTTGGTAATTTTGAGAAATTAGGGGTTAAGAGGACTAGCAAACATAAACAATTGTCAGAGCGTTATTGTCCTCGTCCTGCCTACCACCAACAATTGGAGACTCAATGCCATTTAGTTATTGACTGTGACTATATACGACCATTTTGGTCTTTCTTGGCTGACCGCTGGCAGAAGCCTGAATTTAGGAATATTACTTACTCATCTTTGCTGTTTGGTCCTTTTTCTAATACTTTTGTTAGATGTAATAGTGATAACCTTTATGTTAAATTTTGTATTTTACATTTTCATGTATAGCAATCTCGATGTCTCTGGATTTTACAACAGAAGTATCTTACCCATGATGTATTATTCCTGAATGTTGGTACAGCCCTGAAATGTTTAATGGACAATGATTTGTCTCACACTTCTTTGGACCGCTTTAACAGCTATTGGATTAATTGTATGTCATGGGCTGTTTGACTGTTTGTATTTTGTTTCTCAATGTATTTCATTTTGCTTTTGTTATGTATTGAAGTCCATCTCTCAATAAAATTCCCCCTACTCTATAGGCAGGTGGCGCGGTCCATCTGTCTGCAGGCATGGCGGACCTCAGTTCAAAAGTGGTAGTGGAGGTGGATGGTTGTGTTTCTGGAACCCCCGAGCTCTTGGTACAGCCATCTATGTCTGAAGGAGAAGGCCAGCCTGATAATAGCTGTGATCATGTATTGGCTTTGGACTTGGATAATTCCTCTGATGTAGAGATGACTGAAGCAACTGCTGAACTACAATTACAGGTCAAGTTGGATAAAAAGAAATTGCAGCTGTTAAATTTAATATCGTTGGCAGAACACAATTCTCAAATGTGTCACTAAAAACTGGAAGCTGAACGCAGTAAATGGAAATGATCTATGGCAAGCCCACTGCAGGATGGGAGTAAACGGCTACCTTTGGGCGTGCCATCCTTTTCTCCTGCTGGGGCTCAGATTTTACTGCAGGACCTTATCCCTTCCTCTCAAGTGGATTTGGTTGCTGGTTGTTCCTTACCTGACTGGTCTCCTGGAGCGGCATTACAGCAAGCGGGATGGCTCTGGGAGAATGGCTGTTGGATTTCGGATCCTGCAATCCCTTTGCCCGGATTTGCGAGTACAGAAATTGTGACTAATACTGTTTTGGCAGTGTTAAACTTGGTTTCTACAGATGTTTAGTTTTCCTGTTGGTGTTCAACCTCCGCTTTCATTAGATGCTGCGGTGTCAGTTCAGAAGGAGGCCGGAGTAGTTGATTGTACACCAGATGTGACTGAATGCGAATGGGAGCACAGCCCTGCTGCTGTCCCTCTCCCACCAGTGAGTTCACCTGCTGATTCTCCAATTTTGGAGAGTGGGTTATTGTTTTGTGAAGGGGAAACAGGTCTAACACGATCTATTTGGGTCGATGGTTCACCGGAAGATTTTGATGTTAGACATGGGGAGGGTGGAGATTAACATAGAAACATAGAATTTGATGGCAGATAAGGACCGCTTGGCCCACCCAGTCTGCCCATTTCCCTACCTAATGGATAAGCTGCAGATCCTAGTTAACCAGCAGCCTACTTCTTCCTACCCCCACCCCCTAGAATTGCCTTATGACTGTCCCATGCATGCTTGAATTCCACCACTGTTTTTGACTCCACAACCTCCTCTGGAAGGCCGTTCCATGCATCCACAACCCCCTCTGTGCAAAAATACTTCCTTAAATTACCTACCTTCAAATTTTGCCCCCTTGTTCTTGCACACCTCTTTTTTTGAAAGATGCTACCCTCTTGGACTTTGTTGATTCCTTTGAGGTACTTGAAAGTCTCTATCATGTCCCCCCTCTCCCTCCTTTTCTCGAGGCTATACATATTAAGCTCCTTAAGTCTCTCTTCATATGTCTTCCAGTGCAGACCCTGCACCAGTTTAGTTGCCCTCCTCTGGACGGCTTCCATCCTGTCTATGTCTTTGCAGAGATTGGGTCTCCAGAACTGCACGCAGTACTCCAGATGGGGTCTCGCCAGCTGTCTGTACAGAGGGATAATAACTTCCTGTTTTCTACTGGTGATACCTCTCCCTATGCATCCCAGTATCCCCAACCCTTCTTGCTGCCCTCTCACATTGCTTGCCCACCTTTAGGTCATCTGATATGACTACCCCAGGTCCCTTTCCATTTTGTTGTTGTTAGTATCTCACCCCCATTGTGTACTCTTCCCTGGGTTTTGTTTCCCAGGTGCATTACCTGCACTTCTTAGCATTGAATCTAAGCTGCCATACATTTGACCATTCCTCTAACCTTGCCAAATCCTTCTCATGCTTTCCACCCACCTTGTGCATCAACTCTGTTGCAGATCTTTGTGTCATCTGCAAAGGACATACTTTTCTTCCAGTCCCTCTGCAATGTTGCTTATAAAGACATTGAAGAGGACAGGTCCTAATACTGGAACCCTGTGGCACCCCACTAGTAACCCCTTCTTCAGAGTGGACTCCATTTACTATTACTCTCTGTGTCCTATTCTCCAGCCAATTCTTTACCCAGGCTGTCATCTTGGGACCCACTCCCAGGCTGGCTAACTTGTATATTAATCTTTTGTGTGGGACTGTGTCAAATGCCTTGCTAAAGTCTAGGTAGGACATGTCCACAACCCTCCCTGATCTACTACTTTGTCACCCACTCAAAGAAATCTATCAGATTTGTCTGGCATGACCTTCCCACTGTGAATCCATGCTGCCTTGGGTCCTGTCCCCTCTGGCCTCTAGATACTTGACAATTCTTTCCTTCAGAAGTGATTCCATCATTTTCCCAACCACTGAGGTTAAACTAACAGGTCTGTAGTTTCCTGCTTCTGCCTTGCTCCCACTTTTGTGAGGGAATCACATCTGCCCCCTCCAGTCCTTGGGTACCACCCATCCTCCCTTGATTTGTTAAGAGGTAGTCAGTGGTGTCACTAGTTCTACCCTTAGTTATTTTAGAATTCTGGGATGAATCCATCAGGCCCCATTGCTTTGTTCACCTTCAGTTTTAAGAGTTCCTTCAGAACCCTTTCTTCTGTAAATGGGCTGGTATCAACTTCTGTATCCAGAGTGTTTCTACTGTTTGTTTTAGGTACCTCCCTCTTCCTTTGTAAATACTGAGCAAAATATTTGTTTAGTATCTCTGCCTTTCACAGTCACCCTCTGCCCACCCTCCCTCCCTTTTTAAGCCTCACTATCCCTCCCTTGGTCTTCCTTGGCTCCTGATGTACCTATAAAGGTTGTCCCCTTCTTAACTGAGTTGGCTATCTTTTCTCAGTTTGGGCCTTTGCTGTTCTGACTGCCTTCCCAGCTTCCTTTGCTTTAACTGATACAGTTCTCTGTCCTGCTCTTTCTGTGATTCCTTGTACTTCCTGAATGCTCTTTGTCTCTTGAACCTTCACTGCCACTTCCTTTGAGAACCATAGTGGTTTCTTACATCATTTCATTTTGTTTATTTGCTTCACACAAAGGCTTGTTACCTCTGTGATGGCAGTTTTATTATTCCCCATTGTTCTTTCACCTCCTTCCTGCCTATTTGCTAGTGCATTCCTTAGGCACTCACCCATTTTGGCAAAGTCAGCCCTCCTAAAGTCCAGTACTTTTGCCTTTGTATGGCTTGACTCTATTGCTGTGTTTATTGTGAACCATACTGTTTGATGGTCGCTAGTTCCCAGATGGCTACCCACTTCTACATCTGTGATCCTCTCTTCATCTCCATTTGAGAGAACCAGGTCTAAGATTGCTTCCTCTCGAGTGGGCTCCAATACTAGGTGTCTAAGGCATGTCCCCTGTAGGCCATCTAGAATAACTCCACTCTTCGGAGTGGCTGCTGCAACTGCACTCCAGTTAACATCTGGCATATTCAGATCACCCATCAGCAATATCTCCCCTTTTTCTGCCATTTCAAGTATACTTTCTATCATTTTCTTGTCCATTTCCTCCCCCTGAGAAGGGGGTCTGTATACAACCCCTGTGCGGATTGTGGTGCCACTGCCGGTCTCCAAATTTACCCACAGTGCTTCTTCTCCTCCCTGTTTACCCTTTTGTTCTGTTGCTTTGATTCCTTCCCTTATGTAAAGAGCTACTCCTCCTCCTCTTTTACCCTCCCTATCCCTCCTGTAGATAGTGTATCCTGGTATGTTTACGTCCCAGTCATGGTTTTGTGTGTACCATGTTTCTGTGACTGCCACAATATCTAGATGTTTCCCCTCCATCAAGGCCACTAATTCAGGAAGCTTTTTACTCAGACTATGGGCATTGGTACTCATTGCTCTCCATTTTTTTATGGCTTTACCTTCTGTTGCAGCATCCCCCACTGACCTTTCTACCTCGGTCTTTTTCTCATTTAGTACCCTGTTTTGTAGGGAGAGGCTGGGATTTTCCTGCTGCTTATCAGTGCCTCCCACCTTGACTAGTTTAAAAGCTTGCCAATGAAGCATTTAAACCGATTGCTCAAAAGACTTGTTCCCTTCCTGGACAGATGCAGACCATCCTGCCAGTATAGGCTGGTGTCCTTCCAGGTGGAACCCCAGTCCCCAATGAAGCCAAACCCCTGTGCTCCACACCATTTTTTCAACCATTCATTACACTGCATGGTGAAAAGTACCCTCGCCTCACTCATGCCATTGACAGGCAGCACCTCTGAGAAGGATACTGTGTGTGCTACTTGTCTTAGGCCCCTTCCCAGTTCTACAAAGTCCTTCTGCATTGCTCTAATCTCATGATCAGCCAAGTCATTTGTCCCTAGGTGGACAATGACGTCCAGCTCAGACTCCCGTGCAGCCATTCTCATGATCCTGAGGATGCGCTTCCTGTCCCTCCAAGCCATGGCACCAGGCAGACACCTTAGTTCAGTTTTCCCTGCTCCCCCAGTTCTATCCCCATAATAATTGCGTCCCCCACCAGGAGCTGCTTCCTTTCCTTGTGGTGTCCTCTGCCTCCTTCCTGTGGGCCCCCCTTGTGACAGTTGTCCTCAGCCTCCTTAGTCTCCTCTGTGGGTGCATCCATAGGGGAGTTATGCTCCCCCAGAATGGTGTATGGATTGTGAAGTGGAACAACTGACTGGGTGTGCCTCTGTTCCACCATCCTCACCCTCCCTGAGCCCACTGTGTTCCAGCTGCTGTGCTTTCTTCCCAACCTCTGAGGTAGTGGTGGTGGCTCTGGTGCTCCCTGGATGGGGAAGGTTCCCTTCCTACAGTCCAGTGTGGCCTGGGGGAAGGTTCTCTTACTACTGTCCAGTGTGGCCTGAAGACGGGCAACTTCCTCCCTCAGGGCAGAGAGTTGTCTGCAAATCCGGCAGCACCTCAGCCTCCAGAAAGACTTCCGGAAGACTGCTTCCCCACAGCCATTACATTGCACTACTCCCCACATGTTTATCTACTTTTTGTGTGTGTGTGTGTGTGTGTGTGTGTGTGTGTGATTGGTTTGTTATATAGAAAAATATGTATCATACAATGTGTATGCTTATATTGTCAGTGCAGTGTGCTAGAGAGGATATGACAGTGATATACATCTTGCACTCTTGAGGAAATGATGTCAGAACCCCAGGTATAAAGGAACTATTTCCAGGGGTGGGTGGGGTGTGAGGGGTGCGAAGGGGTTGAGCCTAAACTGTGCCCTCACAAAACAATCAGCTAAAAGCTCTGACCCACCATTGTGATGAGTGCCTTCCTGTCAGCAAGATGCCCTACACAACAATTTGACAGAGAAAATACCCTGCTAATCAAACAGAGAAAAATCCAGACATCCAAGTCAGACACAAGTAAACCTCCCCAGCCCCAAAACAGCCTGGTGGTTTGTGCTCTGAAAGCAGTCAGCCCCAAAATAAGTCAGCTGTGCTTTAAACTCTTCCTGCACTGAAAATCTTAAGAATTGGAACAAACGTAAAGCTAGATCCACCTCCCTCTGTTGCTTGAAAGACTGTCTTTTCCTGATAATTCTAAGTTCCTTATTTCACCTTTCAGTTAGAAGTAGCCTCCACCTGCAGAATATCTGCTACAAACCAAAGACAATTGTAAGGTTCACCTCCCTCTGTTGTGAGCACAACTCGCTTTCTTGCAAATCCTATGTTCAGTATTGCAGCTTCCAGCCAGACGTAGTTTCACTTGAAGAATATTAGCTGTTCTGATGAGTTTGTAATAAAACACTTGCTTGTAACACTATTGTTCTCAGGTCTGTTACCAAAGCTATTGGCTGATAAGTAGCTATGATGTAAGCACTTCCTGACAAAGTCTGGTCTGGCTTTTTAAGGCACACACAGATAAACACAAAAAACAGTTTCCACCCCCTAGGGCACTGTCTGGGTCAAATACACAACCTGTACCTGCACTTATTTCAGGACTTATGACAAATTCTTAGCCCAGGGTTTAAACTCTTCCTGCACTGAAAATCTTAAAAATTGGAACAAAAGTAAAGCTAGATCCACCTCCCTCTGTTGCTTGAAAGACTGTCTTTTCCTGATAATTCTAAGTTCTAAGTTCCTTATTTCACCTTTCAGTTAGAAGTAGCCTCCACCTGCAGAATATCTTCTACAAACCAAAGACAATTGTAAGGTTCACCTCCCTCTGTTGCCCTCCCAAGCTGACTTCAGGCTCTACAACTTATGCAGGCCTCTTTCATAAACCTGTGGAGGTGGCAAAATGCTGGTTTCTGGTTAGGCTTTGCTATAAATGCAAGGCCCCAGTGGTCCCAGATAGGGTCTGGGTTGAGAAAAACCTTTGGTTGACTCTATGGGCTTCACACCAGCGGAGGTGTATGCCTTTATACATCCCCCCAGAGATCATTCATATGATGTCAGTTTTGTTACCATGAAATCATTAGACACATTTTGGAAGAAATATTATGATGTGACAGATACTGAGGTATGAAGAGACTTTTTGGCAGTTCCAATTACTAAACCAACAATTAAGACAGTAACTATTCTTTTTTGCAATGAGGGTGTCAATGTGGCAAATATTTTTTTTTTTTGTTGGAGAAATGGTTCTCTGTGTATGACCATCCTAAACCTATCATGGATGAGAATGTTTTTTGGACTGGGGGTGGACAATATGTGTATAATTGACTTATACAGAGGAGGGTATTCAGCACCTGCCTAGTTCTTTTTTGGGGGGCAGGTACAGGGGTATTGTTTTTTACACTGGTCAGCCCAAGAGTTATTTATTTTTATTTATGTATTTGCACATCAGTTTACAATCTTTGAGCCAGAGGCTCATTTTCAAAGGTACCTCATCATATAGAGGACAATTGACTAAACCATGTTAGACTAGCTGGAACCATCTCTATATGACTAGGAATGTACTATGTATGGTTGTTTGCCTAAGTTGTATTGTTTGCTTCCATGTGTTATGCTGTATTGTACTCTCCCGGGTCATGCCTGAAAATAGTCACCTGTTGGCTAGCGCACTTACCCGGTAAACAAAAACTAAATAAATAAATAAATACAAATACAAGCATTCTCGGTTCCAGGATATAGGTTATATAGTTTGCAGGCACATGTGATAATGAACATGACAAATACATATACAAGGATTACAGGTTCCAGGATATGGGTTACATAGATAGCAAGCACATGTGATAAAGACTATTATACAGAGAGGCCAGTTTGGTTACAGTGGTGCATATTAGTATGACAGTATGAGCAGTCAACAGAGTAGTAGCAGTTTAATCAGAAGTAGTACATACTTGCATGGAGAAAGGGTAGACAACAGGAATAATGGCAGTACAAACAGAAAAAGGGTAGGATTTAAAGAGGTACAGTAAGGATGCTGCCCATTGGGCATTGTCAGGGCACAGAGTGTTGCGCCTCAAATTATAGATAGGTGCAACTACGCGTGTTGAATAGTTCGCTTCTGAGTGCAGTTTTAAATTTGGAAATTGCGGGGACATCTGAGATGTTACAAATGTGGCTCTTTACAACATTTAAATACTTCTT
This sequence comes from Neoceratodus forsteri, assembly GCA_016271365.2. NCBI lineage: Eukaryota > Metazoa > Chordata > Ceratodontiformes > Ceratodontidae > Neoceratodus > Neoceratodus forsteri. The sequence goes on from CM057455.1 coordinate 47,981,911, forward strand.
GTGATCAAGTTAAGTGTTTCAAGTGTGGGGTTTTGGGTCACACTGCGGCCCAATGTGCTGCTCCACCTGTTTGCCATTTGAGTGGGGATGAGGGTCACCCCAATGCTGACTGCCCCTGGGCTACTCATGATTGAGATGACTCCTCTGATCAGAAGTATTTTCTGTTTCAAGCCAGGAGACCTTTTAGTTCTTCAGGTTTTGAGTCTAAAAGTATAGAGAGTAGTAGGCGATGGGGTAGGGGATCTACAGGGGGAGGGGGATGGAAGAAATACTATGTTACCTTTAGTGGTTTCCACCCTGGTAGAGAGTGGGCTCTCTCAGTCTGGATGTCAGGATGCAATCCATCCTTCTTTAGACAGTGAGGGAGTAGTAGAAAGGGAGACCCCTTCTGTGACTCCACAAGGTTCCCCCCAACGGGAGACTAGGAGCATACTGCTTTCTTCCCAGTCTACCCCAAGTCATAATGACTGTCTCTCCCTGCCCTTAGCTAGTGGCCTGTTTCACCAGATTAGTTTACCTGATCAAGACGGGGTCCAGTTACATATGGCAATGGAGAGTATAGAGCGGTATGGTAGTCAGAGTCTGCCTTTGTCCCCTTTACCGTTATCGAATAGATTTACATTGCTTTCTTTTTGGGGTGATCAAATGGAACAAGATAACCCTTTGCCAGATATAGCTGTTAGTCAGGATGTGGCTGCTGCTCCTTTAGGTGGTTTAAAATTACCCCAAAAGAAAGCCAAGAGTTTGGATGCCACAAAGCGTATTACTAGATCTAGTGGGAAAATTATGAAACCCTCTCCCTGAACCCTCTTCTTTATGCATTGCTAGTTTAAATGTTAATAGTATTAAATCTACTGTTAAACATTTAGCAACTTATGGTGTGTTGTCCCAGTTGGATTATGATGTGTATTTACTTCAAGACACTAGGTTGCATACTTTAAGTGATGTGGCCCAGGCAACTAAAGATTGGCCGAGAGGACAAACATATTGGTCTGTGGGAAAGGATGTCTGTTGTGGAATTGGGATATGTTTCATGACACAGGATGTTCAAGTTTTTTGATTAGTGGATGTAGAACCAGGGAGATGTTTGTTGTTGGATGCAGTCCTTCATGGCCTACAGTGTAGATTAATTTCCCTGCATGGGCCTCAGTCGAAGGTACAAAGAATAGCTTTGTTAAAAAAATTGCAACCTTATTTGTTTGCTAGTAGACAGATTTTCTTTTGTGGTGACTTTAATATAAACTGCTACCAGAGAACTGATTATGGGAAGCAGTATTGCGATAAAGTTTTTTTGAAATCTGTTCTTACTCAGGCAGGATTGGTAGATGCACATGCTAGAGGTGATTTGCGAACTAAATTGACCTTTTCAAAAGGTCTTCTTAATTCCAGAATATATTCCATTTTTGTACATAAGACTTTGGTAATTACTACATTTATGAATCTACCGGTGGAAACATCTGACCATTCTATGATAGTGATAGGCATTGAGAACCCCCCCCCCAGACAAATGAGAGGTTCTGGAATGTGGCGGCTTAATACCTCTCTCTTACTGTTGCCAGGTATTGAGGAATAATTATTAATTATAATACATGATAAACTGACTATGATTGATTTATATGAAAATATTGGGAATTGGTGGGAAGATTTTAAACATTGCTTGATAGGTTATTTTCAACTTTGGGTAGATCTAGGGCACAGACAAAAATTGAGGAATACTTAACTTTTAGAATGTCGTTGTGTGAATTGTTATCTAGACAGGAGGAGGGGGAGGAAAATTTGTCTGAAGAGATTTCAAAGATTAAACACACTATGTCTGAGTACCAATATGATAGATTTGCTTCTTTGCAGAAAGAGCAGTCATTTGATATGCAAGGGAAAACAGGTTATGTAAATCCTTTTTTAGCTTGCAAAGATCGAAGGGAGAAAAGCGTTTTTGAGAATTTAATTTCCTCAACTGGTGTATGGACATGGGATAATGAGGGAATAATGAAGAAAATACATGAATATGTTCAGCAGAAATTTGAGGAAATGGTTGATGACTCTGATTTTTTTGGCACAGTTGTTGCAAGCAGTGAATCTTCCTTGTTTATCATTAAGCTGGCAGCAGACTTTGATTGAGGGTTTTAAGTTGTTAGAGCTGGAAAGGGCCATTTTAGCCCTGCAGAAGAATGTCTCTCCTGGGTCAGACGGCTAGCCCAGTGAGCTATATAAAGTTCTTTGGAGGTTGATGCCAACAACATTGTTGGCATTATATAATTTTTTTCTAGTTGATATGTTTCTTCCATCACAGATGTATGAAGGATTAATGTTTTTTTTTGTATGAATCAGGAGACCAGGCTAATATTAATAATTGGAGACCACTCACATTATTGAACATGGATTTCAAAATATTTTCAAAATTATTAGGGAATAGACTTTCTTTGGTTATGCCTGATCTTATTAGTGTGAATCAGTATTGTTCTGTTCCTGGAAGACGCATCACGGATACGTTATTACTTATACAGGAAGTGTTGGAAAATAAGGATAGGATGGGTGAGGTGGGTCATAATTTAGGATATTTGGTAAATTTGGATCAAGCTATAGCATTTGATGAAGTCTCTCATGTATATTTGTGGTGTTGTTTACAAGCTTATGGTATTAGACTTATTTGTGCAATGGATAGAATTATGTTATGTATTGGCAAATGTCTTACCATATGAGAATGGGTGGCTGGTGTCACTCCATCAGATTTTTAAAGGGGTCCATAAAGGATGCTCACTTAGCCCTCTCCTATGTGTTTTTGCATTAGACCCTTTATTAAGGTTATTGACTAGGTCCCCCAGAATTAAGGGGATAGGAAGGGATTTGGGGAATTTTTCAAAAGTAGTGGCATATGCGGATGATATTTGTTTAATAGTGCAAGACAGAGACTCTGTTGCAGCTTGTGATAAAATATAGGAGGTCGGCAAGATTACGGGAGCTAGGATTAATTTAGAAAAAACTCATTGCCTAAGTCTTGGAGTTTTTCCGGTTGCAGATGTGAGGGTGGGAGGTTTTACAGTAGATATGGGCCCCTGCCAGGTATTGGGTGTTTATTTCAGGGGTAAAGATATGGCAACCTATAATTGGCAAAGAGCTTTGGTTAAAGGTCAAACGATGGTAGCAGGTTGGAACAGATGGAAGCTGTCAAAACTAAAAAGGATTTATATGATCAAGACTTTTTTGTTTCCTGTTTTTTTTTTTTGTTTTTGAGTTCTATTTTTTTGATACCATGGCATTTGGAGACCCAATTAATGAGCTTTTTTTTGTTGTTTTTGGGGAAGCCGGTTAAATCCCATCCAGCGGACTGTTCTTTATCTGTCTATTAAGGATGGTGGAGTTAATATGGTCCATCCGGTCCTGTTTTTTTTTCATGGTTTTTCTATACAACAATATCATACCATTATTAAATAGATGCTAACAAAGTTGGAGTTCTTCTGTATATAAACATTTGTCTGGGGTTTTATCTGAATGGAGATCAAATTCCTTTCACCATAAAAATAAGAGATGTCTGAGATTAGATATACGGTGGGAGGCAGTTTTTGATCAAATTAAAGTCTGGCAAATTGGGTGGGTTTCAGTTGGTCACTTTGTCAGGAAAGCTCTTTTTTAGATTCACCTTTCTCATGATCTTCCCTGATTCACCAACAGAGAATTTCAGATTAAATCACCTATGAGCGTATACCGCACCGTATTTGGGATACAGTTTGGGTAGTGCTTCATAATCAGGTAAATGTGTGGAGTAACCAGAAACACAAGAGTCTTCAGGAATGTTATTGTCCAAGGAACTGTTGTGACTCAAAATTGGAGACAGTGTTATATTTATATTATCAATGTTCACATGCGATTGATTTTTGGGATGTGGTGAAAAATTGTTGGAAAAATAAGATTTCCATTCCTCCAACTTTGGAGCAACTGTTTTATGGTATTTCTGATATATTTGTGTCTACAAGAACTTTCAGTACCCTAAGAATGTTACATGGTTATTTTTTATATTGGTTATGGATCAGTAGATGTAGATTGTTATTGCAACAGTAATTGATTTCCCCTGAAGAATTGTTGTAATGATGTCCTCTGATGTACATCATTTATAGCATATAGAACAGTCAAAATTTAGTGCTGGCTATTGGGCAGGTTTATGGGAAGGATATGATTTTATTTGAAATTAACTTTTTATTGATGTTTAACAATTACAACAGGACATGACACAGGCGCCACATGAAAATTTACATAATTGCATGACATACAGTTTAAGGACAACAGTGACATGTCCCCCCCTCCCTCCACCCACCTCCCTCTACCTAACCCTCCCACTTACTATCTAAAAAAAAACTCTCTCTCCCATCTTCCCCTCCCCCCTTACCACCCCACCATGGCTTAGATATCCAAAGAAAAGCCTTGTACTACTTTGTATCAAAAAAGAAAATAAAGTAAGCCCCAATTTTTTTTTATCTAGAAGAAGAGTACCCCGGAGCTATTTTGAACTGCTCCACATTCAAATTAAACAAAAGATCTTGAAGCCACTCTGTATAAGTGAGCTTTGATCTGTCAATCCAGTGCCTTAATACAAGTTTCTTCAAAGTCATTGCTATCATTGCTATATGATATCTATGTATTTTAATCTTGACCTTAGAGTAGTCCCCAATAAGACATATTTCCAGAGTAAAAAAGGTCTTCCAGACCTAACAAAGGATCAGTTTTATCCCAAATTTCTACCCAATGGGTCTGGACAGGGGGACACTCCCAAAAATATGTTTGAGCGAGCCTTCTTCTTGATTACATCTGTTACAAATTGGAGTAGATATCTTACCAATCTTGAAAAGTTTTAGAGGCGTCCAATATAAATTATGTAAAAATTGAATTGTGTAAGACACAATCTGTCTTGAGATATATATATGTAAGTCTCCTTCCCTATCTTATTCCAGTTAAAAATAGAGTCTGGAAATTGACCAGCCCAGTATTTGTGAGCATTTTCCTGATTATTAGGAGAAAACTCTATGAGGGACCTATACACCCGGGCAGTTGCATGAGGGAGATGTACTACATCCATCATGGAGTTAAAAAATTCATCAAACTTGTCCTCTATGAAAAGTTGTCTATTGAATCGGCCTAATAAATTAGATATTTGGAACATCTTGAAAGCTTGTCCCGATCCTAGGGAGTAATTACTAACAATAGTGGAGACCGGAATAAGTTTTCCCAACTGGTCTAGGAAATCCTTAATCTTTATATTCTGGAACTGGGGAACCCATGATTTAGGAATCTTTCTGCCACCTATTTTAAAATTCAGATTCTCCGTCAAAGGTTGGTTCCGGTCTTGGGTATGTTAGTGTTTTAAAAACACACATAATTGAGTATGGCCTCTTACCGAAACCCCTATAGGAGAATGGGAGATACTTAGTAAATTTTTAACTGTGCTGTATAGTAACATTGATACAGATAAATGCCCCATAGCTAACATTCTCTTCTCCACTATTAACCATTGTGGCACATATGACTGTCGGGATAGCATGTCCTCACTGGACATCCACCTCATATATTTAGCCATCTGACTGGTCCAGTAATAGCCCCCAATATGTGGCAGTCTCAAACCGCCTTTGGTCTTAGTTGCCATCAATTTTAAATAAAGCTCTTCTCAGGGGTTTAGTAGCCCAGAAATAAGAAGAAATAATGGAGTGGACTAAAATGGTGCAGGGTCTGCACCAGGAGACATATGAAGAGAGACTTAAGGAGCTTAATATGTATAGCCTCAAGGAAAGGAGGGAGAGGGGGGACATGATAGAAACTTTCAAGTACCTCAAGGGAATCAACAAAGTCCAAGAGAGTAACATCTTTCAAAAAAAGAGGTGTGCAAGAACAAGGGGGCACAATTTGAAGATAGAAGGGGTGGCTCAGAGGTAATTTAAGGAAGTATTTTTTCACAGAGAGGTTGTGGATGTATGGAGCGGCATTCCAGAGGAGGTTGTGGAGTCAAAAACAGTGGTGGAATTCAAGCATGCATGGGACAGTCATAAGGCAATTCTAGGGGGTGGAGGTAGGAAGAAGTAGGCTGCTGGTTAACTAGGATCTGCAGCTTATCCATCAGGTAGGGAAATGGGCAGACTGGGTGGGCCAAGCGGTCCTTATCTGCCATCAAATTCTATGTTTCTATGTTTCCTGAACCAACAAATGGGCAACCAGACGTTAAGCATATTCAACAAATAGAATATCCTAGAGAAATGGGGAGGGGTAACCAACTAGAACAGTCTTGCTGAATAGCCTGGAAGGTATCATCAAAGTTAAGGTTTTTCATCAGGGAGTCCGATTTAGTACGATAAATTCCTAGGTATTTCAGACATTTTGAAGTCCACTGATGCCCCAAGTGTGAAATGTTGGTTTTCAATAATCTGTAATTAAAGGGAAAAACCATGCTTTTGTCCAAATTAATTTTATAATTAGAATAAGAGTCAAATTCTAAAATAATTTGCAAAGTGATTTGAAATGCCACGTCAGGATTAATGGAATGTAACAAAATATAATCTGCATAGGCAGACAGTTTAAAATCAAAACCATACATAGAAATTCCAGGGATCAAAGGGGAACCCCTCAGTTTAAAGAGTAAAGGTTCTAAATAGATATTAAAAAGGAGTGGAGATAGTGGACACCCTTGACATGTTCCCGAATGAAGAAGGAACCTCTCTGAGAAAACTCCATTACAATAAATATGGGCTTGGGAATTCCTATAAAACAAACCAATCCAGTCAATAAAAGCCTTTGGGAACCCAAATGCTTGTGGAGAATAGGAAATCCCAGTTTACCCTATCAAAAGCTTTCTCCGCATCTAGGGACAACAACCCAGCTGAGACCTCCAAGTCCCTACACATGGAGAAAATATGAGATCGTTTCCTCAAATGGTCCGAGGAACTCCTCCCCTTCATGAAGCCTACCTGATCCAAATGGATTATGGAGGGCAATACCACCACCAATCTATTTGCTAACAGTTTGGCTATAATTTTCATATCATAATTTAATAGGGAGATAGGTCTATAATTAGTGATCATTTCTGGATCCCTTCCTGGCATATGTAAGACTATGATATGGGCTTCTAGAAAACTGTCATCCATTTCCTTCCCCTCCAGAAACCATTTATACAACTGACTTAACCAGGAAAATAATTGCTTATTGAAGGATTTGTAAAAATTAGGGGAAAACCCATCAGGCCCTGGAACTTTATCAGAAGGAAGAGATTCTACTATACTTTCTACTTCTGCCTCAGTTATAGGAGCTACTAACCCTTCTTTCTCTTGTTCCAATAATTGTGGCAGTGGGAGGGCATCCAAGTAATTATCCAGACTTTGTTTCTCGGCAGGATATGATTTTATTTGAATGACATTGTTAGGGAAGAATTTCAATGTTTTTGGAGGGGAGGGGGGTTGTTTCTTCTCTTAGGAAAAAAATGTTTTTTTTTTTGGTTTAAGGGTTATTGTATGACATAATACTTTTTTATTTTCTTGATTTTCTTTTTTTGATATGATGCAATACTGATTTGAACATTTTTTGTTATGATTTCACTAAAAATTCCCCTACTCCTTTGGTGGGGAGGGGGTCTGGTTATAGTATGTCTTCCTTCTGTTTGGGGTTACTGCATGATGTAATACTTATTTATGTTTTTGATTTTCTCTTATTATGGTTTTGTAGGATGCAATACTGATTTGTATATATTTTGTTTTATGATTTCAATAAAAAATTCCCTACTTTTATTGAGAAGTGCCATGGGATCTTTTAACATCCACCTGAACAACCACCAGAATGGGCAGACAGGACCATGGTTTAAAGTCTCATCTGAAAGACGGCACCTCTGGAGTGCAGCACCCCACTCTTGATGCACTACAATAACAGTATTAAGATTTATCCCATATTACCAGTGTGGGGCTAGAACCCAACACCTTCCAATCTCCCAGAAAACAAGGGTTTATGTATTGCCTCTCCTCCAGGGGCATGGAGAACATGTGCTGCCAAAGCATATTTTTCACTTTTGTTTGCAATGGCACATACATGTTCATCTACTCAGGAACTTCCTGTTTAGGGGCAGGAAGTGAGTGATCACAGAACCACCAAGGACCCACCATCCTAGAAGGGTAAGAGTAGCTCTCCAGCCCCCTCTAGCTGCTGGAGGTCTGCCTCTGAGCAAGTAAGTGGTCTACTGCGAAATATAGGATATTCTTGTCTCAGAACAGGACAATCAGGAGCTTAAAGGGCACACAGGCAGAAAGTAAGGAGAGTGAGAAAAAAAACAGAGGAAAGAAGTAAGGATTGCAAACAGTTAAGGGCCAGAAATAAGACATGATTGGAGTGGTGCAGTGCAGTGGCTGTGGAGCAGCAGTCTTCCAGGAGATGTTCTGGAGGATGTGGTGTTGTCCCATCTGCAGGCACCTCTCTAGGCTGAGGAGGAGGTTGCTCATCTCCAGGCTGAGTTGGCCAGGATTTGTGGGACCTCCTCTTCCATCCAGGGACCACCAGTGCCACTGCCATTGCCTCAGAGGTTGCCAAGAAGAGGAGTGGTTGGACCACAGTGGGCTCAGGGAGGGTGAGGGTGGTGGAACAGGCGCATCCCTCCCGTGTACCTCTCCACAATTCCTATGCCATTCTGGCAAAGTGTGGTTCCTCTATGGAAGGCACCCACAGTGGAGACCAAGGAGGATGCTGGGAACCTCCACAAAGGAGACCCACAGGAGAGTGGTGGGGACCCTGCAGTGGAAGGAAACAACTCCTGGTGGGGGATTCCATTGTTAGGAAGGTAGAACTGGGGAAGGAAGGGGAGAGGGAGGTAAGGTGCCTGCCTGGCACCATGGCTTGCAGGGACAGGGAGCGAATCCTCAGGATTGCCAGAGTAGCTGCACAGGGGAGGGAGCTGGATGTAACTGTCCACCTAGGGACAAATGACCTGGCTAGAAAGGATTAGAGAAGTGCAGGAAGAGTTTGTGGAATTGGGGAGGGGCCTTAGTCAAGTAGCATGCACGGTAATCTTCTCAGAGGTGCTACCCATCTATGGCATAGGAGAGGCTAGGGTGTTCTGCACCATGGGATTCAATCAGTGATTGAAAAACTGGAGTGGAACTCAGGGATTTGGCTTCATTGGGGACTAGGGGTCCACCTGGAGTGATGCAAGCCTATACTGGCATGATGGGCTGCATCTGTCCGGGAGGGGAACCAGGATCCTAGGTGATAGGTTTAAATGCTTCATTGGCAAGCTTTTAAACTAGCCAAGGGGGAGGCACTGGAAAGGAGCAGGAAAATCTAGCCCCCCCCAAATAGTCATGGTAGTAAGTGCGGCAAACACCAACATAGAGGTGTCGATAGGGAGAAGGGCAGGGGCAAATGGAGAAAGTGACAAAGGCAAGAAGGACAGGGATGGGGCAAAAGGGAGTAAAGCCATCAGGAAATGGAGGGCAATGAGTACCAATGCCCATAGTCTGGGCAACAAGCTCCCTGAGCTGATGGCCTTAATGGAAAAGGGATGCCTGGATATTGTAACAGTCACAGAAACATGGTACACAGAAAACCATGACTGGGATGTTAACATACCAGGGTACATAACCTACAGGAGAGACAGGCAGGGAGAAGAGGGGGAGGAGTAGCTCTCTATGTAAAGGAAGGGATAAAAGAAACTGAACAAAAGAGTAAACAGGGAGGAGAGGAGGCACTGTGGGTCACTTTGGAGACTGGAAAGGGCACCACAATCTGCACAGGTGTGTACAGACCCCCATGTCAGGGGGAAGGAATGGACAAGGATATGATAGAAGGCATTCTTAGAATGGCAGAGAAAGGGGAGATACTGTTGATGGGAGACCTGAATATGCCAGATGTTAACTGGAGCACATTTGCTGCAGCCACATCCAAGAGCAGGGCCATTCTTGAAGCTCTACAGGTGGCAGGCATTAGACAGCTAGTTTCAGAACCCACTCATGAGGGAGCAATCTTAGACCTCGTACTCTCAAACGGAGGCAGTGAGAGGATCTCAGATCTAGAAGTGGGTTGCCATCTGGGGACAAGTGACCATCAAATAGTGTGGTTCACGTTAAACTCAGCTACAGAGTCAAGCCATACAAAAGTGAGGGTTACTGGACTTCAGGAGGCTGACTTTGGCAAGATGGAGAGTGCCTCAGAAAAGCACTAGCAAACAGGCTAGAAGGAGGTATGGAGCAACAATAGGAATTATCAAAACTGCCATCACAGAGGCAACAAGTCTTTGTGTGAAGCAAATAAACAAATCAAAATGAAAGAAAAAGCCACTATGGTTCTCAAAAGAGGTGGCTATGAAAGTCAGGAAGAAAAGATAGCATTCCAGAAGTATAAGAAACACAGAAGGAGCAGGACAGAGAGCTGTACCAGTTAAGACAGAAAGAAGCAGGAGGAAGTCAGAATAGCAAAGGCCCAAACTGAGGAAAAGATAGCCAACTCAGTTAAGAAGGGGGATAAAACCTTTTATAGGTACATCAGCGAGCGTAGAAAGACAAAGGGAGGGATAGTGAGGCTGAACAGAATGAACAGTGGGTGGGCAGAGGGGGACAGTGAAAAAGCAGGAATACTGAACGAATATTTCTGCTCAGTATTCACAAAAGAGGAGGGGGAAGTGCCTAATCCAATTAACAGAAGCACTCTTGATAGGGAGGTCGATCCCAGTCCTTTCACAGAAGAAAGGGTTCTGCAAGAACTCCTAAAACTGAAGGTGGACAAAGCAATGGGTCCTGATGGAATTCACCCCAGAATTCTAAAAGAATTAAGGAGGAACTAGTGAAACCACTGGCTACTCTTTTAATAAATCATGGGAGGATGGTGGTACCGAGGACTGGAGGAAGGTGGATGTGATTCCTTCACAAAAGTGGGTCTGAGACAGAGGCAGGGAACTACAGACCTGTCAGTCTGACCTCTGTGGTAAGGAAAGTGATGGAGTCACTTCTGAAGGAAGAATAATCCGAGTACCTAGAGGCCAGTGGAGCACAGGACCCAAGGCAGCATGGGTTCTGGCTGGGAAGGTCATGTCAGATGAATCTAATAGATTTCTTTGACTGGGTGACCAAAGTAGTAGACCAGGGAGGGGCTGTGGACATGGCCTACCTAGACTTTAGCAAGGCATTTGACACAGTCCCACACAAAAGATTAATAGTCAAATTAACCAGCCTGGGAGTGGGACCCAGGGTGGTAGGCTGGGTAAAACATTGGCTGGACAACAGGACACAGAAGGTAATTGTAAATGGAGTCCACTCTGAAGAAAGGGGGGTTACTAGTGGGGTACCACAGGGTTCAGTATTGGGTCCAGTCCTTTTTAATGTCTTCATCAGTGACATTGCAGAGGGACTGGAAGGAAAAGTGTGCCTTTTTGCAGATGACACAAAGATCTGCAACAGGATTGATACACAAGGAGGCATGGAAAAGATGAAAAGGGACTTGGCAAGGTTGGAGGAATGGTCAGAAGTATGGCAGCTAGGATTCAATGCAAAGAAGTGCAAAATAATGCACCTGGGAAACAAGAACCCAGGGGAAGAATACACAATGGGTGGGAGGTAGTAACAACAAAAAAGGAAAGGGACCTGGCGGTAATCATATCAGATGACCTTAAGGTTAGCAAGCAATGTGAGAAGGCAGTAGGGAGGGCTGGGGTATACTGAGATGTATAGGGAGAGGCATCATCAGCAGAAAACAGGAAGTTGTTATCCCTCTGTACAGACAGTTAGTGAGACCACATCTGGAGTACTGTGTCCAGTTCTGGAGACCCCATCTCCGCAAAGACATAGACAGGATAGAGGCAGTCTGGAGGAGGGCAACTAAAATGGTGCAGGGTCTGCAAGAGAAGCCGTATGAGGAGAGACTAAAGGAGCTTAATATGTATACCCTTGAGGAAAGAAGGGAGAGGGGGGACATGATAGAAACTTTTAAGTACCTCAGTGGAATCAACAAAGTCCAAGAGGGTAGCATCTTTCAGAAAAAGAGACTTGCAAGAACAAGGGGACATAATTTAAAGATAGAAGGAGGGTGGTTCAGGGGCAATGTGAGAAAGTATTATTTTACAGAGAGGGTAGTGGATGCATGGAACAGCCTTCCTGAGGAGGTTGTGGGGTCTAAAACTGTGGGAGAATTCAAGAATGCATGGAACTGACATAAGGCAATTCTTGTGGGGGGTAGGAAGAAATAGGCTGTTGGTTAACTAGGATCTGTGGCCTATCCTGTAGGTAGGGAACTGGGCAGACTAGATGGGCCGAGCGGTCCTTATCTGCCATCAAAGTCTATGTTTCTATGTTTCTATGTTACTTGCTCCTTCAATTTGTACTTTGTTCTTCCCACATAACCCCCCCACCCCCCACCCAACAGCTGCATACTGCTAGATACACAATACTGATGTATCTCAAGTAATAGTACTTAAGATTTCTTACCTCTGTCCATACTGGGCTCCAAAGAAAACTTACAGTTTTGATACCACTTGATGACATTAGCATTTGTAACATGGTTTGCAGCCCACAGTTAGTGGTGGAAGGAACATGGGCTAAGTTTACATGGCTGTGCAATGTGTACTACAATGTCCTTTGTACTTCTTGCTCATCTGTAAGTGATGCGGGCATTACTTTTGAAATTGTATTTAATTGGGGTTCCACTTGCAACATATCCCAATTTTTACAAACTATTTTTCTAACTGCCCCCTGCATCTACAGAACATGTTGTAACTAATTCAATGTTTTGACTCTTGTCAAAGTCTACAGTCCCAGTTTTCCTTCTTAAGTCCAACACTACCCTCTGCACATCATTCACTACATTTGCTGCCTTGTCAATTACACTGCCACCGTATCCCTGTTTCTTCAGCCGGGCACATAGATCCTTTGCTGCTGCCTTGTAGTCAGACACTTTCATGCTATTCCATTTCATACACATGTATTGTCCTTTCAGTATGTTAATAATAGTGTAATTGGGATGACAACCATCTGCTTTTAATAGAGTGTTACTGTCTATTATTTTTCTGAAAAGAGTACTTTATAAATCTCCAGTGAGATCCCCATTTATATAGATATTCAAAAAGCAGATCTTATTGCTACTAAAATTAACACCAAATCTAAAACCAGGTCTGAGAGATTCCAAATAGCTTTTGAAATCCCATAACTCCTGTTCTGTTTCCCTCCATACCATAATGCAATTGTTGATATATCTCCACAAAATTCTATTTTTCTTTCTGTGGATTTTACTCAGAGTACAGTATATTGACAGATGCTTTATTTATTGAAGTCTAGGAATTACATACATTTGAGTCAGAGACTCCTTTACAAATGCTCCACGTCAGAATAGTTCACAACCAAAATACAAAGGTGCAATAATGGCTCCCAGTACCCCATAGCTAAATTAGCATAATTGGGGTGAAAGTCACCCCCATAGCTGTCCCATTTTTTTTGGATGTAATATTTGACCCATGAACCAAAAAAAATTGCTACTTAAAACAATCTGGGCCATGTCCAAAATTAATTGGGAAGGTAGATTTTTGTTATCAGTTTGATTTTCTAAGAAGTATTCTAAAGCTTCTAATCCCAAATGTGTGGGGTATATTTGTGTATAAACCAGTAACATCAAGGGCCATTAAATAACACCCATAATCCACATGCATATAATCTACCATGATTATAATGTCATGTGTGTCTTGCAAGTAAAATCTAAGAATAGCAACTAATCAATGTAATCTGACAAAGGCACAATAAGATATCCCCTGCTTGAGATAACAGGTCTGCCAGGTGGATCAATTAGTGTTTTGTGCACTTTTGGCAGTAAATAAATTATTGCCCTCAATTAGTGCTTGATAATCAAAAAGACTCTTTCTTTCTGTATTCATTAATTAAATGTGTTTTTAACAAGTGTACAATATGTCATCATAATAAAGAACAAAACAATCTTGCTTCATAGATGTGTAGAAGCCAAAAATGTGGCTAATCTTTGCAATAGTAAATGATCATGAGATGTAAACAATGTTATTATTAGTTAGGAGGGAGAGAGATGGGGGAAGCTTATAGGTCACCTAACCAATATTTCTGAGATTGAGCATAAAGAGAACAAAGTAAAGTTATATGTTTGAGATCATCTTTCAAATTTAAACCACATTTACAGTATGGGGTATCAACATTCAGTCTTTTTTGGTTGTGATAACTATAGTTAGCTTTGTAAGACTGAAAACAGAATCTTGTTATGAGTCTTAATTTATGATTAACAACTTCAAGTAAGTATGGTTCAAGACTGTGTGTTAATTTCATTTGTTTATACCAATGAAAAAATTTTAGATTGTTCAGTCTTTTCAGATCTTTAGTTATGGCTCCATCTCTTACTCTATTTTTTTATAGTTTCTTTCAGTTTAATCATGGGATAAAGATGAGATTCCTCAATAAGATACGCTAGTCCCAAGGGAAGAAGATATTTCTTAATTTTCTGAATAGTTGGAAAGGAAAAACCCATTGTGCTATACTCAGTTTCTTCCTCAATGCATGTTCTATATAAAGGAGACTCAGGAGCATTTAGCAAAGTCATAATACATTTTTGCTGCCATTCGGTTGCCAAGGTTTGTCAGGAATGTTGCACCAGTTTTAATCTTAAAACTTCCATCGGAACTGATTGGGGTACCATGAGTGTATTCCTGTATAATGTATTCATAATTTTTTCAAGATTCATAAGATTGTCAGTATCCCAAACTTCCAAGGCATAAAGAATGCTGGCATGCACTTTGGCATTTATCACTTTGAAGTATCCTTTAACCATGCATTTGCCTAGTTTTAGATTGAAAATTTTCAGAGCATTAACAGTAGTGTTTGTTCTAGTCTGTAACATTTCAATACAGTCCTTCCATTTTAAATTCTGTGAAAATTTAACACCTATATAATCATAACATTTTAGTGTGTCTATATGTGTACTATTAAGAAAAATTTTAGGTAGAATTTTTGCACGGGTACCAAATATTATCATTTTGGTCTTGTTTTTTCCCTTGTTGAGATGTTTTCTTTCCACTTCAATTAAAGGTAAATCCGACAGATTTATAACATTGTCTGCTAGATCCATATGTGATAATTGATTACTGATTTTCTGGCTTGTGTTTATTTCTTCCATATTATCTACTGATTCATGGGAAATCTTAGTAATGCTAACAGCATGTATGTCTGCAACATAATTAATGATATGTAAATCATCTGTTTGTTCAAACAAATCATTTAAATTGGAACTTGAATATTACACTACCCACCCCAGAAGCTGTTGCAACCACAAGCATGACCTCCATGACCCCCTTCTGCCCCTCCTCATCCTCTTCTTGGTGCTGGAGTTTGCATGTTGTGAGGGCTTCTCTTTGGGAGTGATAATATTTTGGTCATTACCTCCTTGTTAAGACCACTGTCTTCTTCCTCTTCCTCTAAAAATGTGGAATTTGAATCTACTGAACTGCTTCATCTATTAGCCAAAATGTGCCTTATCACTTTTTTCTTATGACTGATTTAGTTTTTTTTTTACCCTGTCAAAAACTCTGTCATTAAGATAATCTTGTTAATCTCTAAGAATTTTTTTCATCTTTTTGGCCTTTGTGATAATGTCACATTTTTCTACTGCCTCTGTTAAGCATATTTTGTAGTGTTCAAAGTCTGGTGATTTACTAAATTGCTGAATGATTTTCTTATTTTCTCTTAGTTGTTCTAGTAATTCCTTCTCTGTTACTGAAGAAGTACTCATTATAGGAGACTCAGTCTTACACAGAACTGACACTATATTCTGTGGTATAGATAAAATTGACAGAGAAGTAAATTGTCTACCTGTAGCAAAAATACAAAATGTCATGTGAATATTGCCAAAAATTATGAACACCACACATGGAGGACAAACTGTGGCACTTCATGTGGGTATAAAAAATGTCAGAATAGATCATGAGAAATATATTTTTGAAGATCTTATAGATTTGGGCAATAAAACAAAGAATAGTAAATATGTGATAATATCTGGTATTTTACCAATTTTTAAGGGATTCTTAGCAAAATAGATGTCACAGAGAAAAAAAAATTCAGTATATAAATTCCTGGTACACATTCTACAATCAAAAACATTTGTATGCAAAGGATGGACTCCGCTTCGTCACTGTGGGAACAAGAGCACTAGCCCATCTTATAAACAAACAATGTCAAAGAATTTAAACTAATTATGGAGAGGGGAGGATCAGAAAACTTTTTGGAAAAATCAAGTACAGCTAAGACAAAAACAGATCGCACAAACAAGGAAGGCATACAATGTTATTTAAGTAAGGTCAGAAGCCTAAGGGACAAAAAAAGTGGAATAAGTATCATTATTAATTCCAAACAGCAATGGCAAAATGGCATTTATCACAGAGACATGGTGGGGTGCTTACAACATTTGGAGAACATCGGTTCCAGGCTATCATATGTAAAGACAGGATATAATTAAAAAGAAAGGTGGTGGTGCAACTGCCTTTATACAAGATAAAATAAAATCCTTGGAGATCTCAAATAAAATGAAGCAAGCTGACAGTAACGTGGAGTTTACATGGATTAAAAGAGAAGGGGAAAATAATAAACAAATAATATATGGACTATGTTATAGGCCACCCAATGCCAGTAATGACACCTTTGAAGCAATTATGCAAGAATTAGATATGGCTTCATATGCACTTCTAAACTAGGAATAGTAGTTTTCTTAGAAGACCTAAATTTTGGTGATATCTGCTGGGAAACAATGTCTGAAACTATACCTGAAAGTAAACAGTTTTTAAGAACCATAGCACATCTAGGCCTAAAACAACATGTAAAATTCCCCACACGAGCAGACAATATACTTGATATTATACTAACTTTAGAGGACATGGCAATCTCAGACTGTGTTATGGCTTCACCTTTGGGGAAAAGTGATCAGAATGGTATTTTATTTAGAATTTTAGAATGTGTGACCATTTCTTGATGTAGCGAAATTTTTTAAAACAGCAGATCAGAAGAAAATTTAGGAAGTATTGAACAATATAGACTGGGATACTGAGCTTAATAATAAAACAACAGAAGAAATGTAGAACATTATCAGACATCATATATTCACTAAAATTAATAAATACATAAAAATATATAATCATAAAGGGACTAATCCAAAGTGGCTAACAAAAACATTAAGAAACTATTTTTTTAAAGAATAATGTATAATTTATATATTAAAGATAAGAGCAAGTCCAACTGGTAAAAATACAAAGAAACTCAAAAACAATGTAAGAACTTGACAGAAAGGAATAAACAAAAATTGGATTTGAGACTAGCCAAAAATAGTAAGAAGAACAACATGAAAGAATTTTACGGTTATGTAAACTCTCTGCGAAATGCAAATGTAAATGGGGGACTGGAGTTGGTGAGTCAACCACAGAGAGAGACAGGAGAGAGAGAGAGTGTGCCTGCACACTGTGAGAGCTGAGGAGGAGTCTTTGCAGCAGGGCTTGTTTATTGCTTTTTCTATCTTATTAAAAGGTATGCCACCGTTTTTTTAACTGAGCCTTACCAGATTTTCTTGTGGCACTCTGTCTCTGGCCTGTGGTTCCTGGTGTTTTCTGTATCTACAGGTGGATCCACGGAGGTTGTGGTGGGACAGCAGAGAATAGAACGGCCCTTTGGGAAGGTCGAAAGCCAGGATCCACATCGGCCATCAGTCTGAAGCTGAAGTCCGAGAGAGTGGCATTTGAATCTGTTTGTTTGTATTACTCTGTGCATCTGTGTTTCAAGTTTGTTCTTCTGGTAGTTGGCAGATCAAGCCTGAAGTTTGCTGTGTTACAGGTGTTGCAAGCTGTGCACCTTAGAGTGTAAGCTGGCACTTCACTGAAATAGGGGAGTGAGAAAACCTTTTGTTTACTAGTGCTTTTTTATCTTTTTCCCTCAATTCCCTTATTCTGTGTGTTTGAGGTTTCAAGAAAGGGGGATAAATTGATAGTTTTTAGGAAACGCCATGTTATTGCTTTTTTATGCAGATAAATAGGCGCTTTTTGGAATGTTTTTTAAAATGTGTTAGCTTAACATTTTTACTATTTGACCTCAAGAAAACTTAATCTCTTAAACTAATTTCTTAAACTTTAATTGATAAATTTTAGGCTCATTTTATAATTTGCGCCACTGGTGTCTCTCTGGCAGCTGATTGGTTTTCTCACGGGTGCATGATCTAATGACCTCTGCACTCTTATATGCTTATGTGGTGTCTTTCTGGTCAGTGCTGCTCTGGCCATTATTCATGTGGTTGTTGTTTGAGAGTTGAGACACTGAGGCATTGCGTGATATTGTGTTCAACTTGTATTCTGCTAGTCTATATTTTAGTTCTGCATCTGGTATTTGGGTGTTTTTGCCCCACTTAGCACTGTTTTTTAAAGTACATGGCAATAGGAGAGCTGAGTAAGTGCTCTGCTAAATGGTGCAAGCTGATTGCTAACTGCATGGCAAACTATTTGGAGATTCTGCTTAGTTACCTGCTATTTCCACTGACAATGTCTTTCAACCAGTAAATACCATGTTAAATGTTTTTTTCTGAAGTAGTGGCTACATGTTTTTTTTCAGCAAGGGTATAGTTTAATTTTGTGGCACTGTGCATTTTATATTTCTGATTATTATCTAATTTTTATATTTTAGCTATTGTAGTGTTTCATTTAGGGTTTACATAGTGAACATTTGTAAGCTGGCTTTAATTTAGCCTTAGGTTGGTCCTGATGAACTCGATGAGTCTGACAAATAATTTTTTCTTTTTATTTTAGAGTCTGGTATGGTCTGTTTTTAAAGAGGAATTTTATCTTTTGTGGAATCCTTGTGAGAAAGCAACTTATTTAGGTTGGGAAAGAAAAGTGAGTCCAAACTCTGGATATCCTTGTAAGACGGTTTGTGATAAAGTGGCTGCTGTTGATTTATATGGCTTCATATGGTTCATTGCTGTGAACAATACAGAAATTTTGTTCCTGTGTTTGTGGAATTCTTTTCCCTGTACATTGTATATTACATACTGCACAATGTTTGGACTTATGGACATTGTGAAGGGGATCCTACAGTGACCTTTCAGCAGCTCTACTACAAGAAGGACTGTTTCTTGCCTTTATTGCAGCCTGGCTGAGGACAATTTGGAAATAATATAAAATTGATTTTTTGGGGTGGGCTTTCTCTTTTAGAAATTTATATAGAACATTTGCTAATTGTTTGTTATCTGTCTGGAGCTTTCCTTTGAGTTTATTTGGAGTTATTGGTTGTGTGAATTCACCGTGTGTCTAGCTTTTGCTCTACCTTTCCTATTTTTACAGCTAGAGGTAAGATGGTTGATAAAAAGGGGAAAGAAGGGAAAGAGGGAAAAGGGGAGATCAAAACATATAGTAGGAAGAATAAGAAAAAGAACAACTGTAAAGATACTGCCAAAGGGAAAACTAAGGTGATCATCCAAAAGATCAAACAGTTTTTTAACCCTCTGGTGTCTTTTATGGAATTAAGAGATAATAAGAAGGTAGCTAATAAATTTCACCAAAAATTTACATCTTCTCCTTTGGGGGTGTTTTGTGATTGTAAATCTTCCTCATCCCACCCCTCACTGAGAAAAATTCAGAGTTTAGAAGAGCCATTGACTCATAATCTACAAGAGATGGCTATTGGCTGTACTAGGCAAGGTAAATTGAAAACAGGAAATACTATGAATCTGACTGTTCTTGGCCTTCATTTATCGAACTTAGTGAATCCTCTAGCAAAGGATTTAAACATTAAAAATGAGGGAATAAACTCATCCTATGATATTATGACTGAAGAAAATATGGTTGATTTAAACAGTAGGGTAATTGACTTAGTTAACGGGAAATCTTATGTAAAATCTGCTCCAGGAGCTACTGATATTTCACAGGTTTTGGATCCAAGTAATCATCAAGCATCCCAAACTATGAGTAAGGGCTCTTTTCTTAATAATTTTGAGTAATTTCTGACACCATATGTTACTAATCAGATCCCAAAGGAACATCTAAGGATTTTAGAACCTTCTGGCTCTATTATAAAAGGCCGGGAGAATCTCAATAGTTTGTTATCTCATGTTGATGCTGAAATTAAAAATGACTATGAGACCCTGGCTCTAGCTAATAAGAATATAGAAAATATTCTCTATGAGCTAAAAAGTGATATTCAATTGGAAATGAGCAGCTTATGGAACTGGTTACATTGTTTGGTTCTTCTGTATAAATTTTTGTTAAAGATAAAGAGGGAGTACCGAGTGATTTAAAATGTAGCAAGAGGGATAAGATTACGGTGAGAACCGGAAACCCAGAGCAGGATACTTGGAATTCTGGATTTTCTGAAACAAAGGATGATATTTCTCTGCCTAATGATAATGGATCTCCGATAGCACAAAATGGTAATAGGAGTATAAGAACCATCACAGATGAAATTGCAAAGAAAGAGATAATAGAAATAGAAAATCTAATACAGGAATTAGAGGAAAGAAAACTCCATATTCACAATATGGAAAAAGTGAAGAAAAAGAACCCCAAAATTAAAAAGGGATGTGATAAAAATAAGCGAACTTTGGGAAATAGGCTAGCAGGGGAAAATGATAACAATGTTGATTTTGATAATGGAAGAAAGGAAAATGTGAATAAAATAAAACAAAAGAGAATTATAGATAAGAAAGTAAAGTTTGGGAAATCATCTGAATTAGGTGATTTGGTAATAAAAGAAAGATCAGTTGAGCCAAGAGATGCTATTAAGGAGCATCTAATTGTAGCCGGTGATACGCTACCAACTTTGTTTATCAACAGTCTCCCTAAAGGGAGATCTGAAAACAACTATCTTCTGAAATTGGCTACTTATAATTTAGTTAAAGGTTTAGCAGGCTCAAAAAGTGGTTGGCAGGATATAATATCAACCTATAGATATAAGTTTGGTGTGCAGAAAGGTTGGGTATGCGTTGTACTTAGAAATGCATCTACGAGAACTAGAATACTTGCCATGAAAGATAAATTTATGGATATAGGCATTACTCTTGATGTGACAATAAGAGAGCAACCATTGGCTCAAGGAAAATGCCCAACTAAAAAGAAGACTGGGAAAATGTTAAGGTCAGAAATTCTAGGTAATCCTGCTCTTAAACAACCTCGAATAACAGCGTTTATTAAACTGAGTGAGACAGTCCATAAAATAAATGGAGATGCGGAAAGGGCACTGTTTAGAAGAGGTCAGAAACAGCTGGGGGTTAGAATAAACAGTAGTGTTGTTTTGGAAGAAGGAAATAGCTTAGTAGAGTCAGTGTACTCTATGGAGGAAAGTGTTTGGGTTACCGAGACAAATTCAAACAGTACTATTAATTTAGCAGATGACTATATCTGACAGGCACAGTTAGGGCAGAAGGCTAATAAAAGGGTAATCGATATCCTAAGCTGGAATATTGCTGGCCTGAAGGGGAAATTAATGGATAAGGATTGCCTGAAATGGCTAAAAACCTGTACAATTATACTGTATGTGTTCAGGAAACCTGGGCGAAAAATAGTTGTGATCAGGACTTCCGGTGACATCACGGGACTGCAAGGAGCTTGAATCTTAGTGTTCCTAGACCTACTTACTATTAAAACCTCCAAAACTTATATAACTACATCACAAAATGTCCTGAAGCTCAGAAGGACCATCGATAGCAAGCAACAGAGGCAGAAATCGGATGGAAAGGAAAAGTAAAGCGAAGGATGGCGCCCGATTAAACCCAGACCCTTCAAGCAGATCCGACTCACCTGTAAGCTCCCACATGGGAGGGTGTTATACTAATGGAGAGAATTAACAACTCTCTAGATCACGACTCGAAACTCTCCTCAATGAAATTAGAGAATCAAGGACAGAGAACAAGCAGGAGTTTAGAGCCATGCAAAAGCAACTTACTACACTAGAAACGCATATCGGCTCGATAGAAAAGCAGGTGTCTGATGCAGAAGATGCTACCACACAGCTGTCTGAGATCATCCAGGCCCTCTTGAAGCAAACCAGAGAGTTACAAACCAAGTGCCTGGATCTGGAGGGACACTCTCGGTGAGAAAACCTATGCCTTTACGGACTCCCGGAGGACATGGAGACCACCCCGGTAACTCCTTTTCTTGAAAACCTGTTAAAAGATATATTGGAGCTCCCTGCCACATGTGCACTCCATATCAAGAGAGCCCATCGATTCTTCCAAATGAAACTCTCTGACCCCGCTGCATGCCCATGCTCTATTGTCTTCAAGCTCAGCTCCTTTAGTGTAAAAGAAGACATCCTAAGACATGCTTGGGCCAAAAAAGAAATCAAATTTCTCACCCATCGTCTCTTTCTAGACCACGACTACCTCCAGGAGATACAGCAGCAGCAGAGGCTTTGCTACCTTCCAATTCTGCGGACACTCCGCTAGAAGGCAATCCGTTTTCATACACCATATCCCTCCAGGCTGTGGATCTTTTGGGAAGATGGGGTTAAAGTCTACTCCACAGTAGAGGAGGCATCAGAGGCCCTAAAGGAAAGGAAACTTTCTGTACCAGACACTCAGAACCAACCTGTCGGGAGAAGCGGTCAGGAGTGGCAACGCACCATGAGCAGGAAGCAGGGGAGCCAAAATGCTGGAACACACTGAGGCATTGCACAGAATTCAGAGCCTGCTTAACAAGAGAGCCAGCCAGACAGACAACCTGCATGAGACCCTGAAACAATTCGAATAACTATTTGAACCTGTGATATCATTTGTCTGATGATCCCCTATGCGCTCCCACCATCAGCGGACTGGTTACTAGCTAAGTACTTTAACTATAGCAAGGGGCCTACCTGAGGTCTCTTTTCTTTCAGTTCAAACTGATGGGTCTGAATGAGGGGGGAACAGGGAGATGTCTTTCACCCTGGACAGGCAAACTAAACCTGTCGTTGACTTGGTGATAAAACTACCCACCTTCTTTTCAGTTTAAACAGGGCTACCTTTGCGAAGGCTATATCTGGAAAACACTTTGGCTAAGTTTCACCTCATTTATAACTGATCTGTCCTTAGCGATTTTCCTGATACCCCCCTTATGACCAAAGATGTAGGTTATAACACTTTATAATTGATGTCTCCTGTTGGAGACTGCCTCTTTTTTTTCTTCTTCTCTTGATCCCACAGAATAAGGAAGGCTGAGGTGTAAGGAGTTAATGGGCCATACTGGAAGCCTGTAACATTCTACTTGCCTTTGGAATAAGGTGTCATCAGAATTCTTTCGTAAACCTGTACCCTGTTTTGCTAATTATGTGCTAGGATTTTATAAAGTGGGTGGGTTACAGGGACATGACAAAAAAAAAAATATTTTTTCTTGCAACCTGTGTATAGTGTACCTTACACTTTTCTTTCAGTGGATCCCCCTGTAATTCATGGCTCTAGAGGAGGTCTTCAAGAGATGGAAGTACTGGTAACCCTCCTCATTCTCCTCAAAGAGGGAGGACACAGAAGCTAATACTATAGATTAGCCTCCAGCCTTGGAAGCAACCAGTTGTGTTATGATTATAGTTATAATGGTTACAATTAAAGTTAAAGCCATGTTGGCTTTTGTTCTAATTTTTTTTCTGTATGGGCACTTGAAAACTAAGAGCAGTGGCATTTCTGTACAATGGCCAGTGAGACTGAGGGAGGGGTGGGGACTGCCATGCCTCGAGGGTCAGAAACCAACGGAGCACGATCAAGTTATTAAAATGAGTAAAACATAATTATGACACAAATATACACTGTATGCACATATAATGTGTATGGGTTGACTAACCCTATTAAAGGAAGTAAAATTCTGCAATACTTAAAAAGAGAGGGCGCTAACATTATTCTACTTCAGGAAACCCACCTTTTGCTGGTGGAACATAAAAAATTTGAATGCCTAGGCTCTTCTTGCATGGCCGCCTCCTCCTATGGGGGGCAGGAGAAGGGGGACTGCTATTATGATCAGACAGGGGGTTCAGTTTCAATTTAAGGACCAAATTATCGATAAAGAAGGGAGATTTGTGCTACTTAAGGGTCATATAGATGGACAAATGATGACTCTAGCCTCAGTATATACCCCCAGCATCTGACTATAAGGTATACAGATCATTTTTTACACAGTTGGCTGAGTAGGCTGAGGGTCACATAATTTGTAGGGGGGACCTCAACCTAAATATTGCAGAGAGGATATCAGGCCACTCCTCCTTAGGCCGTGTAAACAAAACTACTAGGGAGGTGCAGAAAATTCTCCAGGAACTGGGCTATGAGGATGTATAGCATCTTCTTCATGGTCCTACACGTAGACATACGTTTTACTCCCAAGTCCATGACTCATATTCCTGCTTGGACTTCCTCCTGATCCCTTGGGAACAACTGTCTGCAGTTCAGAACATCAGAATGGGGGATTTCACCCTTTCTGACCATGCCCCAGTGTTCTGTGAATTACATTCTCAGACGGTGAGGAAGTGAACTTTTTGGTGACTGAACCTATCCCTCATAAGGGACAAGGAAACCCAGGAGGTGGTTAGAGACACAATCCTCCAGGCCCTCTCTGATAATGACAATCAGGACACCTCATCATCACTTATTTGAGATACTATAAAAGCCATAGTTAGGGGTAAGTTGATTGGAATGTCCTCTTACAAGAAGAGACAGAGGGAGGTGCACCAGCACTCCCTAGAGGAGAAAATTAAAGCCCTTGAGGAACTTCAGAGAATCAAAGTATCTAAAAATAGAAGCTCTGAGCTGGCTGTACTAAAAATGAGCTAAATAATATCCTAGATTATGCTATAGAACAGAAGTTAATATTTCTGTCATAAATACTACTATGGTGGCCCCCATTTCTTGAGACTAATAGCAGGTCAATTAAGGGCCCAGAGAGTCAGATCTATTTTGAGGGTGTGACACCCTGCAACAGGTAAAGTCCAGAGCAATATAAAAGGAATTTCTGGGTCCTTCCTTGACTATTACACATCATTATATTCAGCAGCCCCCTCGCCCCCTAACCAGAGAATCCAGGAGTTCCTCTCCTCCCTTGATTTGCCCACCCTGACCAAAGATCAATGTACCCAACTAATTTCCCCAATATCTAATAAGGAAATAGAATTAGTTATAGGAGGCCTAAAGATAGGGAAATGCCCGGGGTCCGACGGACTCCTGGGTGAATTTTATAAAACCCTCTCCAAAACCCTAACCCCTCTCTTGGGAAGAGTCTTCTCATTTGTAACAATGAAGGAGGGCATAGTTCCCCCTTCCTGGAATGAAGCAATAATTTCAGTTATACCAAAGGCAGGCAAGGACCCCACACACTGTACATAATACAGACCTATATCGATATTGAATACAGACTATAAAATCTTTGTGTCAGTGTTAGCCAAAAGACTTGTTCAAATAGCCCCAACTAAAATACACATGGATTAGTGTGGCTTTATACCTGGCCACCAGGTGCAGGATAATGTCAGGTGCACCATCTATTTAATGGAGCAAATACAGTCCCAGAAGACCCCAGCACTTTTCCTTGGGTTGGATGCTGAAAAAGCTTTTGATATGGTCTCCTGGAGATTTTTGAAAAGGGTCCCTGCCTGCTTTGGTTTTCAGGCCCAATTTTCTGATGCCATCCTCAAATTCTACAGTAAGCCCACCTGTTACATTAGAATGAATGGCCATATATCAGAGGGCTTTGCCCTTCACAGAAGGGCCAGACAGGGTTGCCCCTTGTCCCCCCTACTTTTTGCTTTCTATATTGAGCCTTTGGCTCAATACATCCGTCTTTCCTCCAATATTAAGGGAATCCAGGTGGCTACAACAGAATATAAACTGGCCCTTTTTGCTGATGACCTTTCAGTTTATTTATCAGACCCCGACCTATCGATGGAGGTTGTTTTCCAAAAAATTCAAGATTTTTCCCTTCTTTCTGGATACTGCCTTAATATAACTAAAACAGAAGCCCTTTCTATCGGATATGACCCCACCCCTACCCTTAGAACTAGATTCCCAATCAAATGGGACAAGCAATCCATCAAACACCTAGGTATTCAGATTCCCAAAGATTTATCCCTCCTGTATTCCCAGAATTATATTCCATTAGTGACAACTATCAAACATGACCTTAGAAGATGGAATCTTTTCCCGACTTCCTTCTACACGCATACCTTCTACCTCAAAATGAATGTTGTACCATGTTTTCTTTACCTTTTTCAATGTGTACCATGTGATATTTCTCCTAAGGAGCTCCTGGCATGGCAGAAAGCCATGAGTGCCTTCCAGTGGAATCATTGTAAACCCCGTGTTAACATACATAAACTATTCCTGCCTAAATCCCTCAGTGGTGTGGCTCTCCTCTCTCTGATGGACTACTGGATCACTGCACAAATGAGACTGGTGCTTTTATGGGGTGCTGGCTCCTATGTAGCAGCCAGGAAACAAATAGATCTAGCAAGGCCAGGGAGTCCTCCGCTGCCAGCGAGCTTGTTTTCCATGCCCCTACTTAAACAGATGGTACTACTAGTGCCTAATGCCACAGCCACAATACTGAAGGGATGGAGATGGGGAATAAAAAATAAAGTTGTACAACAGTACACTTGGAAATGTCAATGGTTCCTGACAATACCCCAATTTAAGTCCTCTCTCCAGGGACAATGGTATGAAATTTGGGCTAATAAGGGACTAGTGGCTCCTTAGCAACTTCTCCAGAATAATACTCTAATCAGCTTTGAGGAGGCCCAGCTGAGATATCTCTGGACAGAGAGAGACATAGTACATTACTACCAAATCCGAGATTTCATAATCAAACACAGCAGGTGTAGAGATAGTGGACTGGAGATAGGAGAGGACCTCACTCCATATTTGTATATCTGGTTCTCCTCCCAGGGAGAAAAAGCTATCTATATTATATATAAATTCCTAATTCAGCAAAAATCACACTGTATGGACTCTGTAAAATCTAGTTGGGGAAAAGGAAATTGCCCAAGCAATAACTAACCAGAAGTGGAGCAAGGTGTGGAAGGGAGCATGGGCTACCACCTCTTCCCCTATTTGGAGAGAATTTGTTTGGAAGATCTAAGTGAGATTTTTCCTGGTGCCCATGATGGTAGCCCTTAGAAATCCAGCGGCCCATTCCAGATGTTGGAGGGAGTGTGGGGAGACCAGGGCATCCCATAAGCATATCTTTCTGGATTGCCCCAGAATATCCAATTTTTGGAAACAGGTTGTTCAAAATATAACTTCCTGCCTCGATCTCCAGCATCCCCTCACAGGGATTAACCTGTTATTAGGTATTCCACCCATGGGGGTTAAAGATAAAGTTACCTTGTACCTCTGGTCTATCATGCTATGTGCAACAAACAAAGCCATCACTAAAAGGTGGTTTCAGGAGATGCCTCCCCTGATCTCTGAATGGAGGTCCCTGATAACCACGATTCAACATAATGAACAGATGTCTTTTGCACTTCAGGATAGAATGAAGGCTTATATCTCACATTGGACCAGATGGGAACTGATACAGGAACATACACAGTGAGGGATTGACCTCCAGTTGGGTTAGATGGATAGGGGTTGGGCCTGGATAGCAACGATTCCAGAGGAAATGTAACTAAATTGGAAATGGGTTTGGTATACCTCCTCCTCACAGAGTAAACACCTGCCACCTACCTACTTATGGGGGGGGTGACATGCTACCTGGTCTTCTTGAATAGATGAAATAGTTCTTATGGATAATCAAAAGAAAGCTGAAAGGTATTCAGAGAACACTATAGAACTGCAATCTTTTTAGCCCTTATTAGATTTCTGTTTATTTTTCTTTTAATAAAAAAATTTGCTTGTCCTTTTACTATGTTATATGATCGACAAGCTGAAGTTTTTAAATAACTGTAAGTCGTAATATACTTGTGAGTAAAAGTACTGTATCACTTTTATAATTGCATGTATTCCAATACTTTTCTAATAAAGGAAGTATAAAAAAAAGGAAAATAGTTGTGACCAAATGTTGAGGGCTGCTCTGCGTGGGTGTTACCAGCTTATAAAGATAAAAAGTATGGTCGCTTTAAGGGGGGGCCTAGTAATATTTATGGTTACTAGTTTGGATTTTAATATAATTGAAGTAAGTACTTATAATGAATACTTTATGAATATAGTGATTGCAAATGTTTGTACTAAATGGGTGATTTTTAATGTTTATATCCCATCAGATTAAATGACGTAAACTATTACAGAGTTATGGATATAATTGGAAGTAGTATTAATTCAGTGAAATCAAGATTCCCCGGGGTTAAAACTTTTTGGTTGGAGATTTTAATGGCCATATAGGCGCATTAAATGAGGATTATACAAGGGATTTGTGTATCGATGATATTGTGAATGTACTGCTAAGGCATTCCAAGGACAGCTCCATTTCTAGAAGGTGGAAAATTGTTTTTGATTTTCTAGGCAAACATAGTTACAGAATTCTTAATGGCCACTCAAATGGTGACTGGGAGGGTAAGTATACTTTCCCAATTGGTAACAAGGGTGTAGTTTTGGATCTATGCATAGTGGAGGCCATTGACTACCCCTTAGTTAAGCTACTTAAAGTTATTAAATCTTGGGACAGTGATCACTACACTGTTATGTGTTCTATTAGTTTTGGATTTGATAAACTCTTATCTGATCATGTGGAAGAAGCTAAATCTAATTCCCATATGTGTATTAGATATGGGAAAAAGATCAAATGGGATTCCTTTTCAAAGGAGATACTGGATAATATTATGTGTAACGATCAAGTTAGATGAAGCTCTTATATATTGCAAAACAGTAACCATTTGGAAATGAAAATGTTAATGAAGGAATTTGATGAGCTAATCATTTAAACTTCCCTAGAGCTCAGTAAAAAGGAAAGATGTAAGAAATATGTTGACATACGTCTGGACAAGCCATGGTTTGATTGTGGATGTTATTTTATGAGGAGAGAAATTACAAAAGTTGGAAAAATTAGGATTAAAGCTCCATCTTATCAAACACTTGGCACTTTTAAAAATCTTAAAACTGAATATAAGCGAATGCTGGAAAAGAAGAAACAGGATTATATGTCCAATCAATGGGCAAGATTACAGGAAAGTATACTGACAAAAGACTCTAAAACCTTTAGGACAATGGTTGCCTTTGGATGTAATGAAAATAATATTTCTTATAACATTTCAGGAATGATATGCGAACAAATGTGGGCACAACATTTTAGTGAGGTGTTTAAAATTATACCAGGTTCATGTGTGGCATCTGGGGATGATTGTTACTCTACTCCATGTAAATTCAGTTGAGGTGGGTTTCAATTTTCCCCCAATGAAGTTGAAAGGGCCATAACAGCACAAAAAAAAAAAATAAAGCAGCAGGAGTGGATGGTTTGCCAGCAGAAGTTTTTCTACATAATTCAGGCTATTGGGCCTCTATCTGTGCCCCAATTTTTACTATAATAAGTAACTGTTTAATACTACTGAAAAACTGGAACAGGGGCATGGTGGTTCCCCTGTTCAGGAGAGGAAACAGATGTGATCCAAAATGTTATAGACCTATCACTTTGCTCCCTGTTTTACAGAAAATCTACTCAAGACTAGTATTGGATAGATTGATGGCCTGGGTAGAGGAGAATGTTTTACTCTCAAAATTCCAAGGGGGGTTTAAGAAGGATTATAATAGGCTTGATCTGCCTTTTTTCCAAATTTTTTTAGTTGATAAATATGTTTGCCAAAAAAAGGGTAATCTCTATGTGGGCTTTTTGGGTATTAGAAGTGCCTCTGATTCTGTTAATAGAATAAAGCTATGGGAATCATTGGTGGAATTAAACATTGACTCCCAATTGCTAGAAATCATTAAATTATTACATTCCAATACTAGCATAGGATTCAGTATGGGAGGGATGGGGCATTATCAAGGGAATTGCCCATTAATACTGGTGTGAAGCAGGGCTATTTATTGGCTCCAACTCTGTTTATCCTCTATATTGAGAGGTTAATTAAAAATATTAAGCACATTGTTACTTTTGCACCAGCTATAAATAAGGATAAAGTTAAAGTGATGTTGTATGCAGATGATGCTTTGATTATTTCCAGAACCCCGTTAGGTCTCAAACATGCTATCTCTGATGTCATGAATGCATTGAAACAGATTTTGAGTTAAAAGTTGACAAATCCAAGATTTTGGTAATTGGGAAATCTAAACAGTATGAGAAAACATGGGTTATTGATAGCTGTAACTTCGAGGTGGTGAAGGAGTTTAGATATTTGGGTATACAGCTTGATAAGAATATGTCTTGATATAGTAATTTGGCGGATGTAAAATATAATGCCTCCCAAACAATGGGGGCTATTTGCAACTTTGCAGCCAAATTTGCTAATAACTCTTTTGTCTCCCTGAAGAAAACTTTTGAAGCTAAATTATTGAGCCAACTGCTATATGGTAGTGAAGTTTGAGGTCTTTATTTGGATAAAGCCAATTTGGAAAGTATACAGAATAATTTTTTGAGATCTACCTTAAATCTTCCCAGGGATATCCCATCATGTTTTCTAAGATTGGAGTCTAGGATGACCCAGGAAAAAATCAGAATATTGATGAGCACTATTAAATACTGGGCAAGACTAATGAAATTAAATAGTACCTGTTTCCCCCGGTTGTGCTGGGCCAAAGAATAGGGTAATATAGAGCTGAGTGGGCAGTATACATCTTGGTTCTCTAGACTGAATATAGCCTTAAGACATTTTGGGTGCTCTGATCTATGGAGTGGTTAAGTTTTGGCAGATATAGAAGGCTCTGTCAATGCAGCTGTGCAGAGGTTAAAGGATGTTGCAGTCTAGCAGGACTTTGCATATATGTACGATTTGGATACATATGGCATCTGTTCATCTATAAAGATTAATTGGGGCTTAGAACCTTTTTTATCTATGTGCGAAAATAGCGTACACAGGAATATCTTATGTAAAATAAGACTAGCGTGCTTAAGGAATTCCTATCACAACTTGAACAATTGGTACTATAGAAAATTTAGAAGTAGCTGTGATTGTACTAATAAACCAGATGGTGGTATTTTGCACATATTGTTCGATTGTAAAAAATGGGCTCAGTAACGAGAACAATACATTTTTTCTTTGTTTCCAAAGCATTTTTCCCTCCAAGGTCTAGAATGTAAAAAATATGTTTTAAAGTTAGTTTCTGTGAAACTGATGTATGGTATTGCAAAATTTTGTTTATGTTAGAACTATACTGCTAGAATGTTTCCCTTGTAGAAAGTTATTTATTATCTATTTTCTGTATGTCTTTGCTTAAATGGTGAGCTTTATATAGATTCTTAATATAACTTATTTGTAAACATAAGTGATGCTACTGTTTATGTATGTCGATATAAAATGATTGAATGTAAGAAACTATGCTTTTATACATTTAAATAATAAAAGTTAACTTGAACTTAACTTGAAATGGGGGACTCTGTAGAATTCTATCTGAGGAGCAAATCATTGATGACCCTAAAGAAATGGCTGAGACATTTAAAAATCAAATGCACATCTATTTCATAAAAAGCTTGAATTCACTTGAATACATGTCTCTGTGTCATGATTAGTGTTTCCTAAAAATAGCATGCTGTTTGGTTTTGTGGTTTTCTTTAAATCAGCATCTGTTAATGTGCTCTGCAGTAACTGAAACAGTGAAGAAACAATGAAGATGTTTCTGTCCCTGTCAGTGAGCAATGACATTATACCTGTCCAGCCTGCTGCTTCACCAATTAAATCCTTGATTAACTGAATAAGCTGCTGCAGTTCCTAGTTAGAGCAGTCTGTAGAGCTAATTGCTCACAGATTACTACATACAATCAAGAGGAATTTTAGAAGTAGGAGCAGAGAGGTGAAAATGACCATGTATAAAAATTATATTAGACCATTGGTTGATTATGGAAGCCTGGTATGGGGACCATTAATTAAAGGGACAATAGACAGATTGGAGAAAGTGCAAAGGAAGACAACAAAACTCATATACAACATCAGGGATTTATCCTACAAAAATAGATTAACAGAGCTTGGATTAATGTCACTGGAAACTAGAAGTAGAGATGCTGAATGGATACTTATGTTCAGTATTCACAAAAGAAGAGGAGGAGGTGGTACCTAAACAAACCAATAGAAGCACTCTGGATGGGGGGGTGATACCAGTCCTTTCACAGCAGAAAGGGCCCCGAAAGAACTCCTAAAACTGAAGGTGGACAAAGAAATGGGGCCTGACAGGATTCACCCCAAAATTCTAAAAGAACTAAGGGGCAAACTAGTGACACCACTGACTAACCTTTTTAACAAATCATGGGAGGAAGGTGTGGTACCTGAGGACTGGAGGAAGGTGGATGTGATTCCTCTTCACAAAAGTGAGAGAAAGGCAGAGGTAGGAATCTACAGACCTTTTAGTTTGACCTCAGTGGTAGGGAAAATCATGGAATCACTTCTGAAAGAAAGAATTGTAGAGTACCTGGAGGCCAGCGGGTTACAGGACCCCAGGCAACATGGATTCACAGTGGAAAGGTCATGTTAGATGAATCTAATAGATTTATTTGACTGGGTGACCAAAGTAGTAGATCAAAAAGGGGCTATGGATATGACCTTCCTAGACTTTAGCAAGGCATTTAACACAGTCCCACACAAAAGATTAATAAACAAGTTAGCCAGCCTGGGAGTGGCTCCCAGGGTGGTAGCCTGGGTAAACAACTGGCTGGACAACATGACACAGAGGATAATAGTAAACAGAATCCACTCTGATGAAAGGGGGTTACTAGTGGGGTACCGCAAGGTTCAGTACTGGGGCTGGTCCTCTTTAATGTCTTTATAAGTGACATTGCAGAGGGACTGGAAGGAAAAGTATGCCTCTTTGCAGACTACACAAAGATCTGCAA
Source organism: Neoceratodus forsteri (assembly GCA_016271365.2). NCBI lineage: Eukaryota > Metazoa > Chordata > Ceratodontiformes > Ceratodontidae > Neoceratodus > Neoceratodus forsteri. The sequence continues at coordinate 48,014,795 of CM057455.1, forward strand.
TAGGGTTGATACACAAGGGGGGTGGAAATGATGAGAAGGGACTTGGCAAGGTTGGAGGAATGGTCAGAAGTATGGCAGCTTAGAGTCAATGCAAAGAAGTGCAAAGTAATGCACCTGGGAAACAAAAACACAAGGGAAGAGTACACAATGGGGGGGGGGGGGTTGCTAACAAATGTAAATGGAAAGGGACCTGAGGAGAGTCATATCAGATGACCTAAAGGTAGGCAAGCAATGTAAGAAGGCAGTAAGGAGGGCTGGGGGATACTGGGATGCATAAGGGAGGCATCACCAGTAGAAAACAGGAAGTTTTTATCCCTCTATACAGACAGTTGGTGAGACACCATCTGGAGTAGTACATGCAGTTTTGGAGACCCCATGTCCACAAGGACATAGACAGGATGGAGGCAGTCCAGAGTAGGGCAACTAAAATGGTACAAGATCTGCACCAGAAGCCATACTAAGAGAGACTAATAGAGCTTAATATGTATACCCTCGAGGAAAGAAGGGAAATGGGGGACATGATAGAAACTTTCAAGTACATCAAGGGAATCAACAAAGTCCAAAAGGGTAGAATCTTTCAGAAAAAGAGATGTGCAAGAACAAGGGGGCACACTTTGAAGCTAGAGGGGGGACAGCTCAGCGGCAACATGTGGAAGTATTTTTTCACTGAAAGGATGGTGGACACATGGAATGGCCTTCCTAAGGAGGTTGTGGGGTCAAAAACAGTAGGGGAATTTAAGAATGCATGGGACAGACATAAGGCAATTCTAGTCGGGGGTAGGAGAAAGTAGGCTGTTGGTTAGCTAGGATCTGCAGCTTATCCAATGGGCAAGAAAATGGGCAGACTGGGTGGGCCAAGTGGTTCTTATCTGACATCAAAGTCTATGTTTCTATTTTTCTATGACAACCAGGTTCATCCAGTCAGCTCAAAACCCCTACCTGTGTCAGCACCTCCTGATCCTACTCAGTCACTAGCTCTAGCCTCTCCCTCCCACCTCTAGGGTGCCCTTATGCCTATCCCATGTATGTTTGAATTCCCCCACAGTACTTACTCCCACTACCTTCTGAGGTAGGCTATTCCATGCATCTACCACCCTTCCTGTGAAGAAAAACTTCCTACCATTGCCTATTAACCAGCTCACCTCCAATCTTATATCGTGCCTGCTTATTCTTATACCCCTCAGACACTTAAAGATGTTGACCCCCACACCTTGTTTATGCCCTTAAGATACTTGAAAGTTTCTATCATATCTCCACGTTCCTGCCTCTCTTCCAAAGTATACACATTGAGGACTTTTAATCTCTCAGCATATGTCTTCTGTTGCAAGCCCTGCACCATCTTATCACCCTTCTTTGAACAACCTCCGCCCCGCCTATATCTTTGTGAAGGTGTGGCCTCCAGAACTGCATACAGTATTACAAGTGTGGCCTCACCAGTATTTTGTACAGTGGTATCACCACCTCCCTTTTTACGGCTGTGGGCGGGCAGTCATTTTACTTTCTCTGGCTCAAAATGGCCGATCATGGCACCATCCATTGGACATTTGGAAGTATCCTTCTGAACATCCAGTGGAGGTTGTAACACTCCACCATGATTAGCCACTATGGAGCAGCAGCCTCTCTATTTCGACTGTTACTTCTGCATTCCGGGACATACTGCACATGAGCAGTTTAGTTCCTGAGGCTTCTGTTAGCAACTACAGCAAGCTGCATCCTTGAGAGAAGAGGTAGCACAGCTCAATGTGTACATCTCCAAGCCCAGTGAAGGAATGACTCAGCCAGTTCTAAGTATTTTATTATGTCTATAGACATTTGGTCACTGGACAAAATTGTAACAGGCATATATAATAGTCATCGAGTACAATCCTAGTGCCTGGCAAATAGTCATTACATAAAGCGTGTTTCCGTCCAGCACATAAAGCACAACCTAACTCATCCGACTTGCTACCATGTGCCTGACTCACATTGCAACAAGGTTTTGCAAGAACTCCTGCAATAATTATAGAAATAAACAACAGACTTGCTACAAGCATGTTACCTGTTAATGGTTGGCATTTTTAACTTTGTTATACTTGGTTTGCTATTAATAGTGCAAGCAAAACTGTGCTAAGTCCCAGTAATCAGAAAATTGTTTTGGTTCAATTGAAGTGAAACTAAAGTGACTCTGCATGTACTGGAAAAAAATAGAAAAATGTCATCTGATGCTGCTCATTTATTTTAGCTGTTGCTGAAAGAAACCTTATTAGTGTGATCTGTGGTTCCATTTATAGGGCTATTGCATAGCTGAAAGAGATCTTACAACTAGTGTGATCTGTAGTTCCAATATAGCCCTACTGCTTAGGAGGAACCATAGCAGGGATGACAGAAAACAACACTGTTCTCTCTTGTTTTTCGTATGCAGCTGAGTGGTATTTCTTTGAGGCATAAAAGACACTTACATTGTTAAAACATCTCTTAGGAATCACAGTTAAAAAGGTCTCCTGAGCATGGCTCTGAAATGCCTCCTGAAAGTATAAATGAGAATTGTGTGTGTTTTTAGGTTGTTGTTGTTCATATTACATTTAGAAATGAATCTGAATATTAATAGCATTCAACATTATGTTTTCTGGTACTTCATACAGTCATATGTAAAGCATCTACCCCCCCCCCATTGTACAGACTTCCTTACAGAATTTGAAAACCAGCTATTAGGATTGTGAATGCTATTAATATGCAGATACACTTCTAAATATAATATGACCAACAACCTACAAAGACAGATACAATTTTCATTTATACTTGTGCTGCACTGCACTTTAAACAAATCCTGCTTTCACTACAGCGATAGCAATGCGGCTGTCTGATAAAATCCAGGCACAGTTGTGCATGAGTACATGCAAATAAAAAAGAAAATAACAATAATATAATTTATTTAATTAAGCACCTTTCAAGATTCCAAAGTGCTGTACAGTAATGGTACAGATAAAAACATATACAAATACATATGATATAAAATCACAATAAAACTGGAAATGCCTTTCCCCATAAAAAAGTCTTCAGTGCCTGCTTAAATCTCCCCACCGTTCTGCACTCCTGGAGCTGACGGGGCAGAGAATTCCAGAGGGTAGGTGCCGCAAATCCAAAGGCACACATGCCAGATGACTTCAAATTAACCTTCGGAATCTCCAGCAACCCCTCATCAGCCAAGCAGAGCTGTTACAGAGGAGTGTAAGGAACCAGGAACCAGGAGCTTTGATTACATGTCTATGATTTCCTCAAAAAAGCATTATATTACACATTACTAAAGCAGAGTGGCTCCCAACTCCCCAGGGGAGTAAATTAATCATAAATAGAGCAGAGAACTAAAAAAAGCATTTATTCTCTTCCGCTTCATTGTTGTGCAGTATCTGTGCCTGTTTTTTTTGTTTGTTTGTTTGTTTTTTGTCTGTTTTTCACAGCCAGCACATAACATTCCTTGGTGCCTTTTGTTTTTTATTATTTTTGGAGTGTTTAAATTTTGAATGCTTCACCTGCCCTTAGAACCACCAATCGCCCAGCAGTTTCACTTTCTCAGTTCCGACAAATTGTGAAATATTTGCTGCTAAGCTGGACATTCAAAAACATCTTCCAATCAGCTAAAATGAGTACAGTTCTGGTTTCTTGTTAAATTTAAGCCTGCTTTACCGCTCAGCCGATCATCATCATATATTGTACTTGCACTTTACTACATAAATACCCCTCGCAGTTCATGGGACCTGCTTTACTTCTCCCTCAGCTGATCTCAGTCTTGCACTTTCACTTACTAGATTGCCCCCCCCATGCAGATCAGGAGAGCTGCTGACCACATTTGATCACATGAGGTTTTTTTTCCTTGTGTCCTTCTTTAGCACAACATTGCACAGCATGAAAGGGCATGTATTCAAGCATGTGTGGGGGTTGGGGAGGGAAGCTTGAAAGAATTGTACATTGAGCGGCATTTCATTACACATGCTGACAGAACATATTCTGCATCCCACAACAAAGGATGAGACTTCAAGCTTAGTTTTAAATGTATTAAATAAAACACAATCCTAATATGCAGCTCACTTTATTGTCAATTATCATTTTACTGACTGGGATCAAAACACACTTCACTGCCGGTGAAATTAAAATAAAAATGAAAGTCATCAGTGTGAGCCCTTCAGCACTCTACAATCCATGGGCATGAGATGGCAGCAGACCGTGGTTTTTACCTATCTACAGTATGCCGCACTGTTACTTGTCTGCATTCACAGCAGTTCTCCTTTAAAGAGGTACACTATAGGTCTACGGTGATCTTGTTCTGATTTAAGTCAAGTCTTAAAATAATCGCACAGTTCTATGGCTACAGTCTGAAATAAACACTTTCCATTATCTAAATATTACTGTGGTTTATTGTTAGTTTTTTCTGTACTTGGCATGAAGGTCTGTGAGTCTTGTGCTCAAAAACAGGACTGTTATGTACTAGGGGGAAGGGAAGGCTGACAGCAGATGAATTATGTCAGACTTCTGTCAGGAGCTGACTATACAGCGATTTCTGTAGTAGGTCAGTATACAGCACTTACTACTGTCAGTAGATTATGAAAGAGTACTAGCTTTCTTTTTGCATGTGCTATGCTGTCAGAATAATTACATTGATCTTTTCCTGTTTATAGTAGTATGGCAAAAAAGAGAGGGGGAGAAAGAGTTACAGTACTGTATATTAGTCTCACACACCCCTTGATTGTCTCAACTGTAATCGGATTGAAATTACATCACATTCCGCAGTCGGCACACATTTTTCAGAGAATATTTTCTTGTGTTCAGATCAGCTCATGTTACATTTACATTGGATTGCCAAATAGTTTAAGAATGGCTGCAGCTTTCTAGATTTTTTCATCCATAGTGACACTGAATGACAGCTGATACAAGTTGTGACAATCACTCACTACACATCTTCAACTGTCTATAGCTCTGTCTCTTTCTCTCTGTCTCTCTCTCTCCCTCCCTTTCTCTTTCTCTCTCTCTCTCTCTCTCTGTCTTAGTCTCTGGGTTTCTATTGCAATGCTGACCAGCTAGGAAAAAAGCAAAACTAAAAACGTGAGAGACAGTGTCCTGTATCCACCTATCTATTTATCTGTCTTTGTATCTCTTATCTCAGCTTGCATCGCTGATTGCATAGATAACAATGAGAAGAAGAAAAAATAAAGGATGCTGCAGTAGTGTTCTAACGTTACTCATCCTGCCATTTTTTATAATTTATGAGTTATTGAATAGTGCATAATTGAATGTGCCACAGCAGATCTAACATCATAGTGCAAAGTGTGTGTGTGTGTGTGTGTGTCACTTCCTTTCCAAGGTGTCCACCATGACACCTGCAGCATAAAGTGAAAGTGAGCCCTTCATAGTTAATGCCATGAGTAGCCTTACCTTGATTTGCCCGACTGTGTTTTGTTGTTGACTTGTTTTGACTGTTGTATGTAATTAAATCCGAGTCACTCCTGAAAAAGTGACTTCTAGCCTCAGCGACCCACCCGAACAACAACATCCAAATAAATAACTGTTCATTATCTGTCGTATTACTTGCTGCACTATTGATTTTGCTTTTGTCTGGTACACACAGTCAAGGAGAGAGACCTGGTAATTATTATTAGTGACTGCCTCAATGTCACAGCTCATTGCAGCAAAGCATATTGGAAGGCAAATGGGTGTGGGGATGTTTAGGAAGGGAGTTTGATAGTAATAGGATGCTGGTGATAACTGTTTTAGTACAAGTGCCTGATGAGGTCACATCTTCAGTACTGCACACTGTTCTGGAGTCCATTCCTGGCAAGACCAGGAGAGCATATGCCATACAAAGGAGGGACACAAAGATTATGCATTGCCAGCAAGGGAGATTGCCAGAGGAAAGCTTAGCTCTGTGGGGCCAAACTTTACCATGTATACACTAGAGGCCAGGAAGAAAAGGGACTTTATGACTGAGACATACAAGCTCTCTTTCAGAGAATCAACAAGGTTAATTGTAACAATTTGTTCATGAAGAGTGAGGCCACAATGTGTAGATGATGCAGGTGGAAACAGGTGGTGGAAAAATTCAGAAGGGACATGTGCATGTTTTTTACAGAGTGGATGTTGGATGACTGGAGAAGAGTAGCAAGAGTGGTGGTTGAAATCAAGACTGACATGGATTAAAGTTAGGTGTGACAGCTGCAAGGGAATTGTGGGACCACAGGCTGGAGAGGGGGAGGTGGGGTGACAGTCAACTGCTATTAGATCTCTAAATCCAGCCTAACTTCACACTGAGCATGGAGCTGGGAGGGTAATGGGCAGACTTAATTGAGCCCTGCATCTTTTTCTGAAGACTTAGTAGAGAATAACGCATTGTCAGGTATGTACAACAAGGCTGCAATCTAGGGGTGCTAGCTGTACATTCAAGCAGACTTGATAGACCATGATGCCTATTTCTGCTGGAAGATTCATATGTTCGTATGTTCATAAGGCTGCCTTTCCATCAAGGGGTTGCGATGACTTCATAAGTATCTCAAGAGTAAAGTTTGTGAGGTCTTGGATATTATCAGAACCCCAAGATGGAAACACAACCTAGTTGTGCAATGTTATCCATGTGCTATTTTGTATAGTATATGGTTTGAAACATGAAACAAATAGCATTTTTCCTGCTAAGAAATCACAGGTAACTTATTGTTGCAGTATTGTAAAATACATTTTAAATGTGTAAATACAAAATAGCCTTCAGAACTATAAAGGCAGTTAAAAATACAGGTTATGTTGAAACACAGACATAGTTAAACAGTTTTGAAGAGGGGATAACCTTTATGGTTCTATGTGATAATGGCAAAAGCCTAAAGGTAATCGACATTATCACAAAGTCACAGTGGCAAAATGATTTTATCCATAATGCCATTCACTGCAAGTACACATGCGCAGTTGTGTCACCACTATTTTGCAGATGGCACTCGGTGGCTCTGGTGGCACTAGCTCTCCAGAGCTTTGAAAGCTCGCCACAGCCATATTGGCTCTGGCTAGAGTTTGTTCTACTAGTAATACCTCAACCTATGCACCTCAACATTCCACCAGCTCTTGCAATAGCCTTTGTATATTGTTTGGCCACCCTGAGATCATCTGAAATGATAATCTTCAAATCCCTTTCTTTCCAGGTGACCATAAGCAATGCCCCCCCATCCTCTGTTGCACCCTTGAGAGTTTCTACTCCCGAGGTGCATGATTTTGCACTTCTTGGCATTGAACCTCAGTTGCCATACTTCTGCCCATTCTGCCAGCCTTTCTTGGTCCCTCCACATGCTCTCCATTCTCTCAGAAGTGTCCACTTTGTTGCATACTGTATCTTGGTGTCATCTGCAAATAGGCAAACCTTCCCTTCCAGCCCTTCCACAATGTCACTAATAAAGACATTAATTGAAAATGACCTGGTATAGTCTCGGAATTCTGTAAATGTCGGATGAAAGTACATGATGACTTGAAACGTGTGATGCTTTTATGTCCTTAATATCACAGTAGAAGAGAGTTTTGGATCAGGCCTGTATTGGCTAATCTGTCTTCCTCCTGATCAAATAATTAACAACTTGTTTAACTCTACTATATAAATACATTGTACCATCTGTCTAAATTCCTCAGTACTCTCAATTTATAATGAAATACTAATGCTGTCTTGGTAGCTAACTGGAATTCACAACCCTAGAGAGCTGTTATGATTCCTCCTAATGTTGCAAATTATTGGAAGTCTACAAGAGGGAAATGTCTCTTTTTGCCTTAATTGGCTCTTTTTCTAATTTGACTTAGCGTTTTGGAATATTGTGATTACAGGTCACAGTAACTCGAATAGGAGTGTAGGTAACCGACCTGAACCCAGATGAGTCCCATTGATGCCTGTAAATTTACAGGATTTCTAAGGACCTTGCCCTCCTGAATTCTTCCTGTTTTTTAGACAGCATGATGATGTAAATTCACTGGTACTTTCTATTTTACTGTTATTTTAACTGTGTTTCAGAATCTATTATAGAGGGGTGGGCTATGACCATTAATATATTTTGTTGAACTTTTATCATGTATTTTTTTAATTGTCTTGTAATGACTTGATGTCAAACAATAAACATGCACTTGAACATAATACAAACAGCAGAAATCTTGACAGTTTTGTTTCTCCAGAGAACTACTAGCAAAAAGTGTTTTCCCTAAAATTGGAAAAAATAGTTGTACTAGTAAGCCAGGCCTGTTTCTGCTCTGCAATAAAAAATAAGTCACATCCCTGGTGTAAATCCTTTATTTTGGCATGACAATAAAGAAGATCTCATTTGGTATAGCAGCGTACAGAGGCCATTTACTTAGTCAGCAGTTGCAAATTTTGCACAAAGCCAAAAATATTTCCAGTATCAAACTGTTAAAAATGTTTCCATTAAAAATACAAATATTAACCCAACATTTCACTGATATAGACATATGTAGGCATACAGAAGTTGTCAGGAGATAAGGACCATTTGGCCCACCCAGTCCACCCTAAATCCCCTAACTCATAGAACCACCTAAGACTTGTACACGGGCTCTGTTTTTCACCCTACTTACCTCTATGATACTTTTGTGCCTATCCCCTGCATTTTTAAATCCTATGACTATTCTAGCCCCACAAATTCCACTGGGAGGTTATTCCAAGTGTCTACTACCCTCTCCGTGAAGAAGTATTTCCTCATGTTTCCACTGATCCTACCCACTCCAACTTCATACTGTGCCCCCTTGTCCTTGAGCATTGCCTTTTGGAAAAATGCTCCCTTCCTGCACGCTGTTTATTTCCATGAGGAATTTGAATGTCTCATTCATGTCTCCCCTCTCACTCCCGTCCTCTTGGGAGTGCAGATTTAAATCCTTAAGCTTTTCTTCATAGGCATTCCACTGCAGGCCCTGCACCACTTTGGTTGCCCTCCTTTTCACCATCTCCACTTTATCTATGTCCTGACAAAGATGGGGACTTCAGAACAGCACACAGTACTTGAGGTGGGGTCTCACCAGCGATTTATACAGGGGTAGTTTTACCTCCCTCTTTCTACTAGAGACACCCCTCCCTATACATCCCAGCATTTGGTTAGCCTTTCCTGTAGCCTTGTTACACTGTTTTGTCACCTTCAGGTAATCAGAAATGATAACCCCTAGGTCCCTTTCCTGCCTTGTGACTGCTAACTCTTCCTCTTCCCCCAAGTTTGTACTTAGCCCTGGGTATTTTCAGCCTATGTGCATGATTTTTACATTTTTGCATAGAATATTTGCTGCCACATTTGTGACCATTCTTCTAGCCTCTTTAGGTCCTCCCTCATTTTGTCTGCCCCCCCTCCATTGTGTCTACTCTGTACATATTTGCATGTCATCTGTGAACAGACGTATCTTCCCCTCCAGTCCCCCTGCAATGTCACTAATGAAGACATTGAAGAGGACAGGACCCAACACTGATTCCTGTGGGACCTCACTAGTCACTTTACTCTCTCCAGAGTGTACCCAATTTTCTACCACCCTTCACCTTCCACCACTAAGCCAACTCTCCAGCCATTTTACTATTTCTGGACCTACTCTGAGGCTACTCAGTTTATCAGCCTTCTGTGTGGTACAGTGTTGAAGGCCATGTTGAAATCTTGATAGGCCACATCTACAGCCTGTCCCTGGTCCACTACCTTAGTTACCCAGTTGAACAACTCAATCAGGTTTCTCTGGCAGGTCTGTCCCCCCCCCCATGAATCCATGCTGCTTTTGGTCCTGCCAGTCCTCTAGGCTCAAGGTAGTCCACAATCTTTTCCTTCAGTAGTGATTCTATTACTTTGTGCACTACCGAAGTAAGGCTTACCAGCCTGCAGTTTTCTGCCTCCTCCCTGCTACCACTTTTGTGGAGTGGGACTACATCTGCCCTCCTCCAGTCTCCCGGTACATCCCCTGCTATCAGAGACATGTTGAACAAGGCTGCCAAAGGAGCAGCCAGAATCTCCCTGAGCTCTTTCAGCACCTAGGATGTACCTTGTCTGGACTCATTGCCTTGTCTACTCTTAACTCAGACTACTCCTTTAGGACTTTTTCCACTGTGAAGGGGCTAGTATCTACCTTCTAACCCCTTTTGGCCTTGTTTTGTAAAACAGGCCCACTCCCTATCTCCTCCTCCATGAAAATTGAACAGAAGTAGCTAAAGGTATGTATATCATTCCTAGACAAATAATGGCCCCTTTCCTTTTCTCTAGGGTGATCAACAGTACCTCTGACCCCATACTTTCCCTGTAATTCTGTAGCTTTCATATTGTCCCTTACATAAAGAGCTAATCTTCCCCCTTTTCTGCCCACCCTGTCTCTTCTGAATAGAGTAAATCCCGGAATGGCCGTATCCCAGTTTTGGTTCTTATTTTCCCAGGTCTCTGTGATGGTGAATAGATCCAGGCCTTCTCCTGTTATGGTGGCCTCTAGATCAGCAATTGTGTTGCCCAGACTTTGAGCATTTGCAAACATGACCCTCCACCAGTTTCTCCCTCTCTTCCTACCATCCCCTTTACTATTCCCTGTTTCCATTTATGGGGAGTGCGAGCTAGGTTCCTACTCTATCTGCTGCACTACTTGCTCTTCTTAGCCTCAAACTCCCCCTTAAATAGTTTAAATTCAGGATCCCATCAATGTAGCCTTTTTGGTTTTCTCAAAATACCCTAGACTCCACCTCACTGAGATGCAACCTGTCATTCAAATATAGTCCCTCATCTGACTGCTTGTCCTCCCATTCTCCAGTATAAATAAACCCTTTTCCATGCACCAGGCCCTTCGCTAATTGTTGAATTCCTTTATTCTCCTTCTTCTGCCTGTACTGGCACTGTGGAATGATAGTACTTCAGGAAAGGCCAGTAAACTCACTGACTCCCTACACCACCTTGCTAGCTCTTTGAATCTATGTTGCACACTCCCACATCATTTCCTGCCAAGTCATTTGTTCCTAATGAACACATGAGGTTTGCATCCCCACCTTCTTTACCTCTTCCCTAATCCTAGCCCCCCCCACTTCCAACCCTAGCAAACAGACAACCACCGTTCTTTTATCTTGGTACCATTTCATTACCCAGAGTATACCCTTATGAATAGAATCCCCAAAGACTACCCTTTCATACCCCTCAGCCTCGCTTTTTGCCCACCTACCTGCTACTGTTAAGGCAACCTCCTCCTCCACTACAAGGAGGACCTGAGAGAGACACTTAAAATACATACAGCATACAGCAGACATTGGTACAACAATAAACATAAAGCACAATACAGTACAGTAGAGAGATAGATAGTAACACTGTGGCAATCAAAAGGTGACATGGACAGTGCATATAATACAGTGGATGAGGAGCATCAGTGCAAAACATACAAAAGGACAAAACTCACAGTATTTGTATGATATACATAATAGCACCATGTGCTCATTCATTCACAATTTAGTGGGCTACCAGCTGTGGAAGAGAGTGGAGAGGTGTGCTGATGGCCCACTCTGTTGGTGGATGGGGAAGGAACTGGGGTTGCACAGCTGCCAGGGCGAAGGGTGGGGGGCCACTAGACCATCAGGGAATGTGTAAAAAAATGCACACATACTGGGGGATCATTCAGGGATAGATAGGGAGGGTGGGAGTTCACTAGACCAGCAAGGAAAATATTTACTATATGGGGGAAAGGGATGGGGGTCAGGCAGTACTGGACACATGGGGGGTTGACTGGGTGGGGGGAGACCACTAGCCACCAGGGTTGTATCATTTTTTTAATTTTGTTCATTCATATGCAGTGGGTGATCACAAGGGGGAGGGAACCCCAAGCCAACATTTTTTTTTAATTAACACACATGAGGAAGAGGGTGATCTGTTGGAGGGAGGGAGAGGCCACTAGTCACCAGGGCTTTAATTATATAAATGTTGGGTAGATGGATGGGTGATCATGTGGGGAGAGAGACCGGTAGCCAGGTGGTGGGGAGTGTATCCATGCCATGCCCATTACTACCCCTTCATTTAGATGGCCAGGAAAATGGCATAATGTTTTCATTTTGGGTGGAATTTTGTATTTCACTTCTGCACAAAATTTTGTGAAATGCAAGAATTTCATGAAATTTTTCATGGAATGAAATATGTCAACTTCACCCATCTCTAACAGCAACTTAGCAATACAGCAGCAGCTGGCGGTACACATAAAAAAAGTGAAATTTAGGAAATCTGCTGCTCTGAAACCCAACTACTGATGCCGCCTTAACAAAAAGAAAACAAGGGGAGCAGTGATGGAGCTCAATATGGAACAAAAGGGGGGGAAGAAAAGCTGGAAAGGTTAGGTCAAAAAAAGAACAAGGGCACAGCAGAGACAAAGTGAAGGTAGTGGTGCTGAATGCATGTTTCTCTCCTGGTTAAAAAAAGATGGCAGAACTACAGGCACTCTTAGCAGAAAGCAGGGTGGATATTGCCAAGATTAGAGACCTGGGCAACAGCACACCATGGCTGGGATCTATTGAGCCTGGGTTACAAGCTGTATAGAAAGGACAGAGAGACAAGTGAGGGGGGAGTGGCGACATACATAAGGGAAGGCATAGTAATGCACAAGAGAGGAAGAAATTGAAAAAGGGATCACTGAGGCACTATGGCTCCAACTCCAGATAAATAAAGGTAGGAAGATAAGAATGGGGGTCATATACAGAGCACCCAGTCCAGGGGTGGAAAAGGACAGGGAATTATGCACTCAGTTCAAAAATGCAGAAGAGAGGGGGAGACAGTAGTGATGGTTGACTTCAATGTGCCCAAAATGGACTGGGTCAATCCTGTCACATCCTGTGCCAGAAGCCAGGTAATCTTAGACATGATTTAGGATGGTCTCATGATGCAGTATGTGAAGTATGTGACCAGTCCCACCAGGGGAGAAGCAGATTTAGACCTGGTACTTTCTAATGGGGAAGACTTGCAGGACATAGAAACTGGGGATTCATAAGAGGGAAGTGACCACAACACCATGTGGTTCAAACTGGACATGGGCAGGGAGGACATACCAACAAAGACAAAAGCATTAGGCTTCAGAAAGGCAAACTTTAGAAAAATGAGGGACATGATTAGAGTGGAACTAAGGAACATAGAGGAAGGCTTGGGGGTAGAGGAATTATAAGACACAATCAGAAGGACCATACAGAATGCCACAAACAGCTGCATAAAAATGTGGGTGAAGAAGACAGGAACTAGACCACCAAGCTGGTTCAACAGGGAGGTGGCAAAGGTAGTGAAGGAGAAGAGGGCTGCATACAGGAAAATTATAAAGACAGCAAAGGTAGAGGATGAGGAGTACCAAAAGCTAGCTAAGATAGCAAAAGGAATGTAATGCAGGCAAAAGCTAAGAAGGAACTCCAGATAGTGAAAGGGATAAAAGAGGGGGATTAGGCCTTCTTTCACTACATTAAAGAAAAGAGGGACAAGAAGGATGCCATAGTCAGGCTCAAGAAAGAGGAAAACAGTGGTGGAAGTTGGGGCAAAAGTGGAGGTATTAAACAAATACTTCTGCTCCATCTTTACCAAAGAAAAGGGAGATCCAGTACCACATGGTGGGAAGGGAAGAGTATGGGCTGGTGAGGATCCAACATGGGCCATAGGGATAGAATAGGTGAGGGAGGGGCTCATGGGGGCTCATGGCACTGAAGGTGCAGAAATCCCCAGGGCCTGATGGAGTATACCCCAGGATACTAAAAGAGTTGGCAGAGGAACTAGCAGGCCCACAGACAATTCTGTTCAATAGCGCTCTTGATACAGGGGTGATGCCAGGAGAGTGGAGAACAGCACATGTTATGCCACTCCACAAGAGTTACCCTGAGGAGGACCCTGGAAACTACAGGCCAGTCAGCCTGACTTTAATTGTATGTTAACTAATGGAGGCAATATTGAAGGAGGGTCTGATCAAGTTCTTAGAGGAAAATGGCCTGCAGGACAGTAAACAACATGGGTTCATGGCAGGCTGGTCTTGTCAAATAAACTTGATTGAGTTCTTCAACTGGGTCACCAGGACAGTGGACAAAGGCCAGGCAGTGGATTTCATACACCTAGACTTTAATAAGGCCTTTGACTCTGTGCCACACAAAAGGCTGATAATGAAGCTGAAGGAATTAGAGGTGGGGGAAAGTTTGGTTAGATGGATTGAGCAGCAGGACACAGGGTGGTAGTGGGGGGGGCAAGTACTAGGGAGGTTACCAGCAGGTTTCAAAAGGCTTGGTGTTAGGACCAGTGCTGTTTAATGTCTTTATTAGTGACATGGGGGAAGGCATTCAGGGAAACATTTGCATGTTTGCAGATAATACCAAGCTCTGTGGGAGAGTGGACACACAGGAGGGGATAAAGGAGTTGAGGGAGGTTCTAGTCAGACCGGAGAGATGGTCAGGATATGGCAGCTTGGGTTCAATGCCAAAAAGTGCAAGGTGATGCACATAGGGGCAAGGAACCCTAGAGCAGAGTACTACATTGGGAAGGTTCAGGTTAGACCATCAGAGGAAGAAAAGGATCCAGGTTGATAATTTCTAGTGACCTGAAACAGTCGACTCAATCCGAAAAGGCAGCAGCAAAGGAAAATAGGATGCTGGGATGTATTGCAAGGGGATTTAGCAGTAGGAAGAGCGTGGTTATTCTACCACTCTACAGGTCATTGGTGAGACCACAGTTGGAATACAGAGTAAGATATTGGCATCCACACCTGAAGAGGAACATAGACATGTTGGAAATGGTCCAGAGGAGATCAACTAAAATGATAGAGGGACAGCAGGATAAATTATATGAAGAGATGTTGGGGGACCTGGGGATGTACACTCTGGAGGAGAGGAGGCAGAGAGGGGATATGATTGAGACTTTCAAGTACTTGAAAGGAATTAAATGGGTGAAATGCAAGGGCTTATTCAACAAAAGGGCCAATGCCACTACCAGAGGGAACAGCCTAAAACTGATGGGGGGGAAGGTTTAAGAGGAATGTAAAGAAGCATTTCTTTACAGAAAGGATGGTGACAACATGGAATAAGCTGCCAGAGGAGGTGGTGGAAACAAAGTCAGTGGAAGCCTTCAAAAGAGCCTGGGACAAGCATAAAGGAATGCCGGGTGGATTCGTCAGGAAAAAGACAAGAACATTTTTTGGGGGGCACAGTTGGAAACTTAAGACTGCAATCAATCCATATTATCCTGAGAAGACACAATAGACTGATAGTTCTCCTTCTGCTGACTGTTTTTTATGTTCTTATGATGGCAAAATTTATGACTAGAAGGCTTCAGCACCTTAGCCACCCCTTATTTCTGAATCTGCATGACAATAATATGTATTAAAACAACAAGAAGAGGATTCAGGAACAAGGGGAAAGAAATAGATGGACAAACTGTGGACTGGGGCTTAATGAAGCTTTCCCAGCTAGCTCCGCTGGATAGCTGGGCTTGGAGGAAGGGAGAGTCAGACACTTGGGATAGACATGGTGCTGGAAAAGAAAAGCTGATACAGCTACTCAGTGTGCAGAGGAGCATAAAGGCAAATGCAGAAGAAAAGTTACATCTGTTTCCGGAAAATTGTATTTAAGTATATTATAATGAAGATGCATGCACTAAGCACTGCAGGAAGTAAGGCTAGGAAAAAATATGCAAGTTAACTTTATGAAAAAAACAGTCATCAAAAGCAGACTTGAGAGACTATGTTTCTGGTTTCATAGGGGTAACTCATGTTTGTACTCAGGTAATGGCAAGTTAAGAAGAACAGGAAATGAATAAAAATATACAACCCCACGTGTTGTTTTTTTTTTATAATAAAGCAGTTATGGTTTAAGCACCGTATCTCGAAAATGTATTTTTAAGACTTCTGTATTTTACCAATAGCCTGAAGCTAAAATATGGCTGTTACTGTAGCAGGTTGTTTTATCTTTCCAGTTTTGATATTGAGAAGTTGAGTGTGCCTGCTAAATGATGACATGTTCATTCGTGCATTCCATAACATCACTCTAGCTAGAGCTGGGTGTGAGTATTATACTGAGGCCCAGATTTTCAAACTGCACCATTCTGAGGAGCAAGCCCCTGTGCTGCTCAAAATAGTTGCGCAGGGGTGTGGCCGGGGTGATATTCAAAGGAGTTGCGCTGTTGAGCAACTCGCTGAATCACCCCAACCACAACACTTGCACATGGTAGCAGTGGAACTTGCGCCACCGCAAGTTGCCAGAGTTGAGCATTAAACTTGCGGTGGCGCCAGAAGTCACTCTGCGCCATGCTCAAATTTCCGATATTCAAAGGTGACATGCAAATGGGGCCATAATTTGTGCAAGGTGCAGGGAGGGCCATTTGCATCTATTTATGGCCCCATTTGCATGCCATTTGCATGTAGGTGCGCCGATCCCCGAGGACTTGCTCCTGGCCACCCTGCCAGGCAGCAGCAGTGGGGGACCGATGCACAATGCAGCCCGATCGCGGGCATCACAGTTACATGAAACCCCCACATATCCCACAGCCCGATCACGGGCAGTACAGGTACATGAAACCCCCACACATATCCCAAGCCCGATCATGGGCAGTACAGGTACATGAAACCCCCACACACACATATCCCACAGCCCGATCGCGGGCAGTACAGGTACATGAAACCTCCCACACATATCCCGAAGCCCGATCAAGGCAGTACAGTGCTACATGAAACCTCGCCCACACATCTCCTACAGTCGTCCGAACAAGGGCAGAACGTGTATGAACCCCCAGTGCCCGATCGCTGGCAGAATGTAACCCTCCCCCAACCCGAATATCTCCTGGTGGTCCAGTGGACCGTAAAGCCCGATCGCGGGCAGAATGTCACATCACACCCCCAAACATCTCCTGGTGTCTAGTGTCCCCCACCCACCCACAGAAGCCTCCACCGCTCCCCGCGGCGGTGGCGACAGCATCACCGCCTGCCGCCCTGCCGCCTGCCGACTGACTATCGGTAGGGCTGCCGCCGTGGTGCAGAGCCACAGCCAATGGGCGTGCAGCCCATACTGTACATGACAGTCCAGATTTGTGAATGATGTCATTCACAAATCTGGACTGTCATGTACAGTATAGGTTTTCCAAAAGGTTTATTATTTCTGCAGAATCACACACATATGAACAAAGATTTTTAATCAAGAGTGCAAAAACTGACCACTGAACATTGACAAGTGTTTAGTGAGCCACCCCCTGCCTGAAATAATAGGTCTGCCAGGTGGGTTCTCTAACCCTTTGTGTGTTTAAGGCAGAATATATAACACAGGAAAAATGGGGTGGGCTGCTGTCATGGCCTTATATGTGATAACTCTATTCTGTGGTGATTTGCATATGCAGCCCATGGTGCTTTGCATTGTGGGAGCATGTGTGATTTATTTCTTTATACGTGATGTCAGTAATGTAACCTTTCATGAACCCAAAGCTCAATAATTCATCAATTCTCTGTTCATTTATTTATCTATGCCTTTTTGCAGCTGGCTGCACCTCTATTCAGCTCCAGTCCAAGCACTTGCATCACATTCCCTATTGCCTTACTCCTGCGGATATCTCTTGGCTTACACCCCAGGGCACAACTGCAGGACTGTATCAGGCCCATCTATGATGGGAAGAAGGTGTTGGCGGGAACCCGCTACCAACATTGCCTCCCCAGCTTCCCTCCCAGGGCAGGGTTCAGGGCCTGGTGATGCCACAGAGTCATAATTGGTCAGCAGGGAGGCAGGGATCCATAGAAGCCAAGTGCCATGGTGGGCTTCATCCTCAGCAGCCAGCAACTTTTCTAAGCTGCCCCAGGAGTGGGGACATGCGGTGATACCCATTGTTCACCCTGTCCCTCTAGCATGCAGGCACCAGTCATCTGTGGTTCCTCTGGCCTCCACCAGGTGTCCATCGAGCATCGGACACTCTACCCCTCCCTCCCCCCAGAGAAGAAGAGCAGTCCGTAGGATGCTCAATCCTTCTCCCCTGGCCAGCCCTCTGACTCCCTGGGTCTGTTCCCAAACCCTGGTCATCAGCGTCGCATGCAGAAATCCAACTGCTGTGCCAGTGGGCTGGTTCATCAGGCTGCTGTGCCTGAGACAGGGAAAGTGAGAAAGCAGCCACAGCTTCCTTGAATCAAGGAGGTTATCTTCTAGACTACACTGAACTGAATTATTACTTTTTGGACCTGTGTAAGTAACTAGTATTGATTCTGTTTTTGGGGAGGACTGTTCTTAGTTTTAAGTTTTAACTTTAATTTGCCAGGGAGAAACTGTAGCTGGGAGATATTTGCAGTCAGTTGTGAGTAGATCTGTTACTTAGCCTGTGTGAAATAGGTGTCTGAAAGGAAGGAAGGCAGTCCCTGGGGTGGAGGGTAAGAGTTGTAGGTGATTGTTTCTAGACAGCATAGGTTTACTCCCACCCTTCCCCTCACCCCATCTGCCCCAAGTGCATAACTTCCTTTATAGCAGGGGCGCTGACATCACTTACCCAAAACTGCTAACAACATACATCTGTTCTTAAAGGCACAGCACACTGAATAGGGGGTAGAGACACTCACAAGCTTGCACACACTAAAACAAGAACAAAAGAGCATCTGCAACTGGAAGGGACACAGACATGTGGGGAGTAGTGCAATGCACTGGCTGTGGAGCAGCAGTCTTCCAAGAGACATTCTGGAGACTGCATTGCTGCCCTATTTGCAGGCACCTCTCTGCTCTGAGGGAGGAGGTTGTTCATTTCCATGCTGACCTGGCAAGGATTTGGCAAACCTGCTCCCCCACCCAAGGACCACCCAGGCCACCGCCACTACCTCAGAGGTTGCCAAGAAAGAGGAGTAGTTGGACCACGGTGGGCTCAGGGAAGGTGAGAGTGAGGGTGGTGAAACAGAGGTACATCCCTCCAGTTGTGCCTCTCCACAATTCATTCACCACTCTGGTGAAGCATGGCTCCTCTATGGAGGCACCTGCAGTGGAGACCAAGTAGGATGCTGGGAACCTCCACAATTGAGACCCACAGGAGGGTGGCTCAGGGTCCCACAGGGGAAGGAAACAACTCCTGGTAGGAGACTCAGTTGTTAGGGAGGTAGAACTGGAGGAGGGAAGGGAAAGGGAGGTAAGGTGCCTGCCTAGCGCCAAGGCTTGGAGGGACAGGAAATGAATCCTCAGGATTCTGGGAGCAGCAGCAAGGGGGGGAGCTGGATGTCATTATCCAACTAGGGATGAATGACCTGGTTGAGAATGGGATCAGAGCAGTGCAACAGGAGTTTGTGGAGTTGGGGAAGGGCCTTAGACAAGTAGCACACATAGTAACTTTCTCAGAGGTGCTACCTGTCTATGGCATGGATGAGACTAGGGCACTTTGCACCATGAGATTCAATGACTGGTTGAAAAGCTGGTGCAGAGCTCAGGGATTTGGCTTCACTGGGGACAGGGGCTCCACCTGGAGGGATGCAGGCCTATACAGGCTTGATGGTCTGCATCTATCTTGGAGGGGAACCAGGATCCTAGGTGATAGGTTTAAATGCTTCAATGGCAAGCATTTAAACTAGCCAAGGGGGGAAGCACTGAAGAGGAGAAGGGAAATCCTAGCCCCCCCCAGAAATCAGGGTAATTAGTGAGGTAAACACCAAGATAGAGCAGTCAAAAGGGAGAAGGGCAGGGGTAAATGGAGAAAAAGACAAAGGCAGTAGGGACAGGGATGGGGCAAAAAGAAGTAAAGCCATAAAAAAATGGAGGGTAATAAGTATCAATGCCCATAGTCTAGGTAAAAAGCTCCCTGAAATGGTGGCCTTGATGGAAGAGGGATGCCTCTATATTGGGGCAGTCACAGAAACATGGTACACAGAGAACCATGACTGGGATGTCAACATACCAGGGTATACAATCTACAGGAGGGACAGGGAGGGAAGAAGAGGAGGAGGAGTAACTCTCTATGTAAGGGAAGGGATCAAAGCAGCAGAGCTAAAGGGTAAACAGGGAGGAGAGGAGGTACTGTGGGTCACCCTGGAGACTGGAAATGGCTCCATAATTCACACAGGGGTTGTATACAGACCCCATCTCAGGGGGATGAAATGGACAAGGAAATAATAGAAGGCATCCTTAGGATGGCAGAGAAAGGGGAGATATTGCTGATGGGGGACCTGAATATGCCAGATGTTGACTGGTGCACCTTTGCTGCAGCCACATCCAAGAGCAGGGCCATTCTCGATGCCCTACAGGGGGCATGCCTCAGACAGCTAGTTTTGGAACCCACTCGGGAGAGAGCAATCTTAGACCTGGTACTCTCAAATGGGGACGGAGAGAGGATCTCTGATCTTGAAGTGGGTAGCCATCTGAGAACAAGTGACCACCAAACAGTGTGGTTCAT
This sequence comes from Neoceratodus forsteri, assembly GCA_016271365.2. NCBI lineage: Eukaryota > Metazoa > Chordata > Ceratodontiformes > Ceratodontidae > Neoceratodus > Neoceratodus forsteri. The sequence continues at coordinate 48,035,116 of CM057455.1, forward strand.
GATAAACTTAGCTGTAGAGTCAAGCCACACAAAAGTGAAGGTACTGGACTTTAGGAGGGCTGATTTTGTCAAAATGGGAGAGTTCCTCAGAAAAGCACTAGCAAACAGGCAAGAAGGTGGGGTGGAGCAACAATGGGGCAACATCAAAACCACCATCACAGAAGCAACAAGCCTTTGTGTGAAGCAAATAAACAAATCAAAATGAAAGAAAAAAACCACTATGGTTCTCAAAAGAAGTAGCAGGAAAGGTAAGGGAGAAAAAGACGGCATTCAGGAAGTATAAGGAAACACAGAAGGAGCAGGACAGAGAACTGTACCAGTTAAAACAGAAGGAAGCGGGTAAGGCAGTCAGAATAGCAGAGGCCCAAACTGAGCAAAAGAAAGCCAACTCAGTTAAGAAGGGGGATAAAACCTTTTATAGGTACATTAGGGAGCAAAGAAAGACTAAGGCAGGGATACTGAGGCTGAACAAAGAGGAATGTGGTTGGGCAGAGAGCAACAGTGAAAAAGCAGGGATACTGAATGAATACTTCTGCTCAGTATTAACAATGGAAAAGCAGGGGGAAATACCTAATCCAGTCAATATAAGCACTCTGGATGAGGGGGGTTGATATTAGTCCTTTCACAGAAGAAAGGAGTCTGAAAGAACTCTTAAAACTGAAGGTGGATAAAGCAATGGGGCCTGATGGTATTCACCCCAGAATTCTAAAAGAACAAAGGGAAGAAATAGTAACACCACTGACTACCCTTTTTAATAAATCTTGGGAGGATGGGGTGGTACCTGAGGACTGGAGGAGGGCAGATGTGATTCCCCTTCACAGAAGTGGGAGCAGAACAGAGGCAGGAATCTACAGACCTGTAGGTTTGATCTCAGAAGTAGGGAAAATGATGGAATCATTTCTGAAGGAAAGAATTGTTGAGTACCTAGAGGCCAGTGGGGCATAGGACCCAAGCAGCATGGATTCACAGCAGGAAGGTCATGTCAGACAAATCTAATTGATTTATTTGACTGGGTGACCAAAGTAGCAGACCAGGGAGGGGCTGTGGACATGGCCTACCTAGACTTTAGTAAGGCATTTGACACAGTCCCACACAAAAGATTAATGAACAAATTAGCCAGCCTGGGAGTGGGTCCCAGGGTGGTAGCCTGGGTAAAACACTGGTTGGACAAAAGGACACAGCGGGTAATAGTAAATGGAGTCAACAATGAAGAAAGGAGGGTTACTAGTGGGGTACCGCAGGGTTCGGTACTGGGGCCGTTCCTTTTTAATGTCCTTATAAGTGACATTACAGAGGGACTGAAAGGGAAAGTATGTCTCTTTGCAGATGGCACAAAGATCTGCAACAGGGTTGATACACAAGGTGGGGTGGAAAGGGTGAAAAGGGATTTGGCAAGGTTGGAGGAATGGTCAAATGTATGGCAGCTTTGATTCAATGCAAAGAAGTGCAAAGTAATGCACCTGGGAAACAAAAACCCAGGGGAAGAGTACACAATGGAGGGTGAGATACTGACAACAACAAAAATGGAAAGAAACCTGGGGGTAGTCATATCAGATGACCTACAGGTGGGCCAGCAATGTGAGAAGGCAGTAAGGAGGGTTGGGGATACTGGGATGCATAGGGAGAGGCATCACCAGTAGAAAACAGGAAGTTGTTGTCCCTCTGCACAGACAGTTGGTAAGACCACATCTGGAGTACTGTGTACAGTACTGGAGACCCCATCTCCACAAAGACATAGACAGGGTAGAGGCTGTCCAGAGGAGGGCAACCAAAATGATGCAGGGTCTGCATCAGAAGACATATAAAGAAAGACTAAAGGAACTAAAGATGTATAGCCTCAAGGAAGGGGGGGGGACATGATAGAAACTTTCACATACCTCAAAGGAATCAACAAAGTCCAAGAGGGTAGCATCTTTCAGAAAAAGAGATGTGCAAAAACAATGGGGCACAATTTGAAGATAGATGGGGACGGCTCAGAGGTAATGTGAGGAAGTATTTCTTCACGGAAACGGTTGTGGATACATGGAACAACCTTCCTGAGGAGGTTGTAGAGTCAAAAACAGTGGGGGAATTCAAGAATGCATGGGACAGACATAAGGCAATTCTAGTGGTGGATAGGAGGAAGTAGGCTGTTGGTTAACTAGGATCTGCAGCCTATCCATTAGGTAGGGGAAATGGGCAGACTAGGTGGGCCAAGCGGTCCTTATCTGCCATCGAATTCTATGTTTCTATGTTTGTTTAAATATGGGAATCCATGACTGCCAGTCATCTAAAACCCACTGTGGTGTAATAAAGGAATAATGCTCTACAAGGTCTGTGTTGTGCTGGGATAACACCATGTCTAGGATGATTAGGCACAAGGCCACAGACTGAGTGCATCCAACAGGCCAGGTGACACACACCCTGGAGTGCTTTATTCCTATTATACAATTACTCATTTAACAAATAGTAAGAACAAATATTAACACATTTATAAAATTACATTGTTTTGCCATTTTTTTGAATGGGTACGAATATTTAGTAAAAAAAAAAGCAAAAATATTGTTTTGTCCAACAGATGGAGCTGTTGTGGTGTACTGTGAGTCTGATTGATTACTTCTTGAAATTAATCTGTTATTTATAGGGCCACGTGTCTGTGGAAGATATAACAGAAAATACAGAAACAAAAAACAGATAAACAGAGATTTAGATGGAGCACAGGATCATGGAGTGGGGGCACGCATTTTTCAGTTTCACGGACACCGCTTGAGCCATGCATTCACTCTTTCTGTAGGGCTGCTGGCAAGAAAAAGAATAAGAATGTTTTCTGTGCTGGGGATTGTGAGCGCTTTTGGGAAATTTGTACTACATGCTCCATCCTTCACCGAAGGTACAAAACAGTGATGTGGTAAGTGAAGCGCCGTCTTAGACATGCACTCACTTAGTTTTGATCAGTGAGAGTGCAATGTGAGGGACTGCGGTGAAGCCACTTGTAATGATGGTTTGAGGCTGGGGGTGGTATTGAGAGTGACAGGCTTTGGGGTGGTTGCTAATAAAGTCAATGTCATGACTTTGTGTGTTCTATTTTTTAAAGAAAAAATATAAAATAAAATTATTGTTCATAGGGTGAGACTGTTAATGGAGCAGAGGACTGCTGTAGTGTGAAGCTGATCACAAAGATGGCTTTCACTTTTTTTAACTAAAGAGACAAAACTTTCAGTATTTGGGGGAATGTGAGCATTCTGGTTTTACATTTGTTGTTTTTTTGTGGTGTGGGAGGGAACAATTAACATGGCTATTGATTCTATGTGTGTGCCTGTCTGTCAGCTGTAGGCAAGTAGGAGATGTCATGTGTAGCAATTTTTGTGCTATATAATTTGGTCATGTTTGTGCTGGGACTAGAACCGTGATGTTGTGCTGGGATAACATTATGGGTCCAGTCTCAGACTGACCAATCAGAGTCCAGCATTCTTTCTTGCCATCATATAATCTTCAATATTAATTATAACTATAGCCCTGCCTTTGTCAGTGAGTTTAAAGACTATCTCCTTGGTAGAAGATCATTTGTTGATGGCTTTAATTTCTGCATGGCTACAGCTAGAAGAATTAGATACAACAAGACTGCTTCTTAAAGTTTCTAGATTTAGTTCACTTTTTTAATGAATGTGAACACCATAGGGTTATGTAATAGGCAATATGGTGAAGTGACTTTTAATTTCACTATTTATGTTGAGCACTTGTCAATGTATAATTAGATTCACTCTGATGAAGCCTGGCAGTGTCCAGGGGAAACATTAGTAGCAGAGCAGCTATGCTACAGTCATGATTGGCTTACTTGGTGTGAGAGTACTATGCACTTTATTCAATAAAATGGATTTACTTCTACTATTTGAGTCCTGGTACTTGCAGTTGCTGTACTAAGGGTTCATACTAAGGTGAGAGAAAGGAGCTAGTAGACCAAAGCCCATGATGCTCCTATACTAATCCATATAATAATAAACCAAATCATACCCTGACAAAATCAAATTGTCAAGACGATGTTTAAAGGATGCTTTAGTATTACTAGTAACCACTTCTGATGGTAAACAATTCCAAGGCCCAATAACCTAACCATAAAAAAATACTTACGACTGAGATGCTTAAAAGGTTTACCAGTTCACTGGAGAATATGACCTCGTGTGTTATATACCGATTTTTTAAAAGAGAGACCAAATTCAGACATAATGTAAGGATCCTGGATAACATCATATAAAAATAGAAGATCACCTCGAATACGCCTTGTAATTAGGGGCATTAATTTTAACTTATCCAGCCTAGAGTCATATGATGACAATTCTAACCCCGAGATTTTTTTAGTATATTTTCGTTGAACCCCTTCAAGAGAATTAATTTTAAACATCCTATAAGGACACCATAATTGTGAAATGTATTCAAGGTGAGGTCGAACATAAGATCTAAGCAGAGGTAACAACACATGCTTATCTTGAGATTTAATATTTCATAGACTAGACCACATGATTTTATTAGCTGTACTTATAACAGAATACATATGCTTAGAGTAGGTCAGATTATCCGATATGGATATTCCCAGGTCTTTTTCTTCAACAGTGGAGGATAATGGGAGATCATCCAAAATATACGGAAAGTTTAAATTATTAGTTCCCATATGCATAACTTTACATTTGGCAGCGTTTAACTTAATTCCCCACTGTTTAACCCAAGTATTAATTACATCTAAGTCATGCTGAATGCAGGATATTTGGTCAAAGTTGGAACAAGGACCTCCAATTTTAACATCATCTGCATATTTGATGGTATAGGAGAGGCAACAGTTAGTTAAATCAAAAATGAAGGCTTGAAAAAGACAAGGACCGAGAACTGACCCCTGAGGCACACCACTAAGCACTCTACCCATCTCGGAGAATGATCCATTTATCATCACTCTCTGAGTCCCATCTGAAAGCCAATTCTGAATCCATTTAAGTACAAAACTATTGATACCAAGAATAATAAGTTTATGAATGAGAGCCCAATGTGGTATAGAATCAAAAGCTTTACTAAAATCAATAAAAATAACATCACACGCCACCCTATTATCCAATAGGGAGCTAAGATTCTCATAAAAGCAAAGCAAATTAGTAAGACAGCTTCTTCCCTTCTTAAAACCATGTTGTTCCTGGTCAGATTTATCAATTATTGGAGACATTATGTCCTTAAGTAGACTCTCCATGAGTTTACAGACAGCAGACGTCAAACTAATAGGACGATAATTTTCCCACAAATGTTTGGAACGCTTTTTATGAATAGGAACCACAAATGCCTCTTTCCATTCACCAGGAATGAAATTGTAAAATAAAAAAGCTCAAATAGTATTTTTAATGGAATGGCAATATGTGCAGATACCAAATAAAGTAGATGACCAGTAATTAAATCAGGACCAGGGGAAAATTTACCTTTCAGTAATAATAATTTATTAAAAATAGACTCTTCAGAAAAAAGAATAGGAGGATCAGTGGATTCTGTATAGTGAAAGGGTTGTGCTTTTGATGCAGAAAAAACTTTACAGAATTTGTTATTAAAAACATCTGCCATAGCTTTAGGCTCGTGGATTAATCTATTATCAGATGTTAAAGGACCAATCAAACTAGGGCTTTTTCTGAGGGAATTAATATAAGAGTAAAATTATTTAGAGCTGATTTTATCCGCTGTTGATGCTAAATAAAATTCCCACTTAGATTTTGCCTTGCTAATTGTGGCTTTACACTGCCTACTAATCTTTAAAAAGGATTCCCATTTAGAAGCAGTCCTATGTTTTAGTAGGACCCATATTTTTTATTCTTTAAATTAATCAAACGTTTAATATTTTTATTTAACCATCTGGGAGACTGCTTCTCATTGCGATTTTTTAATTTACATGGGATATAGTTATCTCATACAGTCAACATAATAGTTTTAAAATTTATCCAGCACTGTTCAGGAGTTTGATCCTTAAACAGGGATAACCAGTTTATATTATTAAAATATTGATTAATACTATGTATGTCGGCTATGTCATACAAGAGCTGTGGGTGCTCATGTAGTACTGTTAGCATACATTTATGTATGTTTGTACATTGTTTCAGATTTCTACTGAAGATTCAAACTGAACTGGGATATAGCTTGCCAAACATGTTGCTAACATTAAAATTTCAGTTAGTTGCCTCTAATTTTAAAACAACATATTCAAATGAAACTAGATTTTAAACATTTAAGCTACTATACCACATTGTCATTTCTGACAAAGTTCATATTTATAGCTTTAAATGGGACTGAATTAAAAGTAGTCAAACTTTCACAAGATTTTAAATTTAAATTTTGCAAGAAAGCAAACTGCATGTTTATAAACCCCTGAAATGTTCAAACTAGTGATCACAATGCCATTAAATATGGCATGTTCTTAGACCTTACAGAGAGACTGTGTGTCAATTGTATTAATTGCTTTCCACCAGAAACTGCAAAATAGCATCTGTACTTAAAGTCAAATTCCATGAGTCTTTGTGAAAATTGTGGAATTTCATGAAAATTCCATAATAGTGGAACTTTCTAATTTCAATCAACCTTTACTTGAGGATTCTAATTTAAGGATAGGGTTATGAGAGGTAAATAGTGCAAGGGGTCACTGGGTTCTGGAGTTAGATGCATAGCTCTGGAGTACTGAGTGCAGTTTTGGAGACCTCATCTATGAAAGGACATAGACAGGATGGAAGCAGTCCAGAGGAGGGCAACTAAAATGGTGCAGGGTCTACATCAGAAACCATATGAAGAAAGACTGAGAGAGCTTAATATGTATACCCTTGATGAAAGGAGGACAAGAGGAACATGATAGAAACTTTTAAGTACCTCAAGGGAATCAACAAAGTCCAGGAGGGTAGCATCTTTCAGAAAAAGAGATGTGTAAGAACAAGGGGGCACAATTTAAAGTTAGAGGGGGGATGGCTCAGGGGTAATGTGAGGAAATTATTTTTCACGGAGAGAGTGATGGATGCATGGAACCACCTTCCTGGAGAGGTTGTGGGGTCTAAAACAGTGGGGGAATTCAAACATGCATGGGACAGACATAAGGTAATTATAGTGGGGGGTTGCAGGAAGTAGGCTGTTGGTTAACTAGAATCTGCAGCTTATCCAATAGGTAGGGAAATGGGCAGACTGGGTGGGCTAAGTGGTCCTTATCTGCCATCAAAGTCTATGTTTCTATGCTTCACCAAGAAATGGACAGCTGAGCTGGGTAGCACACACTAGTGGCAGACCCCCTTCCCCCAGTTGTAACAGGGAAGCACAGAATGTCAACAATTCCAACCTAAATTAATTATCAAGGGAGCCTGATGTATGTGCAGATCTGGGACTTGGAGGTACACAAAAAGATACAGTAGAGGAAGACAATGTCTGGGGCACCAGGGAGAAAGAATTCTGGCAAATCCAATGGGATAGGTTGATAGGAAAAGGTGTAGGTGACTCATGTTTTAAGGGGGGTTGTCACTGTGAAGAATGAAGAGATATCAATGGATCAGTAGTTTTACTAAATCAGTGCTATGCTAAGAGAGAGGTGGGATAGTTGCCCAAGGAGGAACTTCAGGACTGCAAAAAGCTGAACCCAGCTTATCAAATGAATTAGTGATGCATTAATAGAGTCATATAAATTCCACAAAAATAATTATTTTATATATTTTTATTTTACTTAAATTTTGGATTACAATACATTTGAGCAATAAAACTCAAGGTTCCACATCAATAATTGCAGGACATAAACAAACAATGGTAAACAACAGGTAAAGTAAATAGTGAAACATGAAGAGTATACTTTGAAATTAAATACAATCTGAGTAATCTATAAGATCACTGAATGTTAAATCAATATAACAGTAAATGGGGAGAAGGGAGAAGAGGTAGTAATAATCCAGAGATGGGGGGGGGGCTAGGTGGCATTGCCAAAAACCTGAGGGAGTAGGTTATAGGGGGTGAAAGGAAAGTAGAAGAGAGGAATGAGAGGGAGAGGGGAAAGAAGTTGCTAGACAGGTGACAAGGGATACATAGAGGGGGAAGGGAAAGGTATGAGGAGCCAGGAGGAGCACAGGAAGGCATGAACAAGGAGAAGCAAGGGTGAAGGGCTAGTAAGTTGGGCTGAGATAGGTGCCATGAAGAATAATATAGAAAATATATATATATCTGCTATGGGTGATGGTCACATATATTGTTTGCTAGTAGGTGCTACTGGAGCGTGTGTTTGAAAGGGCACAGTTTTGATTCAGAAGTGATGTCCCTATTCAGGGCATTGAGCGAAAGGGGAAATCTATAAGCGAAAGATCACTGATCTAGGGTGGTGTGGCATCTGGGAACAGTGAAAACCTGTGTTGCCAAGCTGTGAGTTTATTTATTTATTTTATTTATTGAATTTTGTTGACTGGGTAGGCCCACTGGGCCCCGGAGGTCCCTTTTTCAGGGGTGACCCAGGGGTAAAGAAAATAACATACAGGTAACAGAACAGTACAAATTAATAAATGACAAATTGTTTGACAGTGAAGGATTCCATAGGGTTACAGTCAGATAGGTGGTACGGGAACATACAGTCAGTGAGACCTCTTAGAGTTGGATATTTTAACATAAACATGCACATACAGTCAGTGAGACCACTTAGAGTTGGATAATTAAACATAAACATGCACAAAACATGAAGAACATGAGAGTACACGAGATAATGGCTAAGTTGCCAAGAGTCAAGTCACCTTCCTAAGAGGGAGGGGCAGTGATGTGAGGTCATGTCCTGAGGCATTGGCAAGTACTCCTGATGAGCAGGTGTGCTTTGAGTTTGGACCGGAAGGAGGGGCCAAACCCTGCCTCCCATACCTCAAGTGGGAGGTTGTTCCAGTTAGAAGGGGCTGTGAACACAAAGGACCTGGACCCAGCTTTAGTCCTAGTTTTAGGAACCATGAGGAGAGTTTGTCCTGAGGTGCGGATGCTCCTCAGATTGGATTTTACCCTGATAAGCCCTTTGAGGCTAGGGGGAGGAGAGGGGCCCAGTAGCTTTAATGTAAGGCAAAGAGTCAGGTAGATGAGGCGGGCTTCCAGTGACGGCCACCTGAGCTTGGCTTGGGCCTCGCAGTGGTGTGTTCTAGGGTGGGACATTGTGGCAAACTGCACAATCTTGTATACGGTCTGGAGCCTGCTAAGTTCTGTAGAGGCCACACCTTGGAGAATGGGGGCTGCGTAGGTGAGCTTAGGGAGTAGGACGCTGGTTGCAATGGCTACCCTGGCTCCAGGGATAATCTGGTCCTCTATTCTATAGAGGAGACCAAGTTTCACATGGATGGATTTGGTGAGTTGGTCAACATGATTTTTTAGAGTGAGGCTTTGGTCTAGGGTTGGACCGAGGTACTTCACACAAGTAACCACCTCGTGTTTGTCTCCCCCTCTGGACTGCAGTTGAAGGAGCATCGACCGGTCAGATCCAAGGGATCTGGGTCCAAGCAGCATCGCCTTGGTTTTTCTGGTGTTTAATACCATTTTGTTCAAGGTGAGCCAATCCTCCATCTGAAGGATGTCCTCTTGTGGGGCATACTCCAGTTCTATTATGTTTGGGGAGGCTCGGTAAATGACGGCATCGTCCGCATATTGGATGACGCTGCTGCTCCCGCAGTGTAAGTGCAGGTCATTTATGAACAGAGTGAAGAGAAGGGGGCCGTGTATTGACCCCTGTGGTACCCCCTCTTTGAGCGGTGCGGTCTGTGAGACATCGTCCTTCCACCTGACCCTCTGGGTACGGCCAGTGAGGTAACTCGCAAACCAACCAAGTGCATGGGTGTCCAGGCCAATATAGCTCATTTTATGCAGAAGGAGGCTGTGGTTTACCAAATCAAAAGCTTTAGAGAGGTCAATAAAGACCACGCCTGTGCTGATCCCTAAATCAATGTTGTACAGGACTTCTGCTGAGAATTTGGTTGGGGCGGTATCTGTCCCATGCTTGGCTCTGAAGCCGTGCTGAGACGAAGAGATTACCTGGTGTGTTTCCAGGTATTCCCGAAGTTGGGAGTAGACTAGCTTCTCTTGTATTTTTGCTATTGCATACAGCAAGGAGATAGGCCTATAGTTCCCTATAGGCTCAGTAGGCCCTCCCTTGTGAATGGGAATCACAGTGGCTTGTTTCCATGGCTCAGGGACTGACCCCTCCAATAAGGACCGGTTTATCAGCCAGGTTAGTGGCTTCGCTAGTGTTGGGGCACCCTCCTTAAGGATTCTTGGCTGGATCCCGTCAGGGCCTCCAGTGCCTCTCGAATGCAGGGATTTAAGGATGAGCAGAACTTCCTTTACCTTAACCAGCTGCAGGTGAAACTGTGGGTGATCCAGTTCATAGGGCAGGTGCTCGTAAGGCTTATTCCCATTGTCTATGTGCCCCACCTTGTACGCGTCCAGGTTCGTAAAGTAGCCGTTTAGGGCCTCTGCGATGCCAGGTCCCTCATCAAGTACTTGCCCGTTCACTAGGATAGGGCCGGTAGTTGATTTTTTTGTGACCTTTTAGGAGTTTGTTAATATGAGACCAGAAGAACCTAGGGTTACCCAGGTTAGTTTTTTGGAGATTAGAGATATAATCTTTCTTAGCTTTCTTTATGTTCTGTTTGCATTGGTTTCTAAGGGCCCTGTAGCTGGCTAAGTCCACCGGAAGATTAGTTTTCCTGAGCTTTTTCCATGCTTTGTCCTGGGTAGACATCTGGGCTTTTAGGTGGGGAGAGATCCACTTATAGCAGTTCCCCTTGACCCTGTGGGTTTTCATAGGGGCTACAAGGTCAGTGATACCAGTTAGGGTGGTTTGGAAAAATTTTACAGCTTCCTCCAAGTTAGGTAGATGTCTTATGGGGTTCCAGTCAATGACATTTAGGTAGCCTATGAACTGGTTGGGATGGAAGTTAGAGTAGTCCCTAGAAGTGATTGTTCGAGGTTGGACTTTGATCCCATTGTTGTTCCATATGGCAAATATCGGCGAGTGGTCGCTTAAGGCATCTGCCAGAGTTCATTGCAGGTTGCAGCAAAGTCTAAGGAGCTTTTAGACCCCAGGGGAGTAGTAGTCCAAGGTGGTTCTTCTTGGCTAGTAAACAGGTTTGATATTGGATCCAGCTGAATAACTGAAGCCACTCAGTTTGAGACCATAGGTCACATGTGTGTTTGAGGCAGGCAGCTCCAGTCAGGAGTCCACATGCTTTATTAAGAGCAACAGTGATCCTGTGTAGGGATGTAGCTCATGCAGCACCATATATAACCAACCCATAATCCATTATGGAAATGACAGAGCTGAATGCTTCATTTATATGCTACCATAAATATTTGAGAAAATGCTACCAGTACTGTTTTTGTTGTTTTCCATTATAAATTTAAAACTGCTAAACCAATGTATCCAGTTGTGTTATACACCAGGGTACACTGCCATTGGATATGCATGTCAAATGTTAAGTCTATTTATGCAAGAGCAGATACATTATAAATATCCACCTTTTTTGAGAGTTTTCACAGAGTCTAGAGCTGTGTACAATGGAAAATTCCACCCATGGAATGCTCATGGAATAACCATTCTGTTTCATTGGAAGTTCGTGGAAGTTTTGCAAAAATCCAGCTGAATTTTGCCAAATTTTAAATGTCAGTTATGCTATAATTTACAGGTATGCATCTAAATAACACCAAATTTGGAACATAAACAGTACCCAAGGACTTACAAAAGTGCACCAAATTTCAGAGTTGTAGATTGGAAAGGGGGGAAGAGTTATAGGTAGTCAAATATTAAATCAAAATAAAATTGTATGTTATTTTGAGACAATTTTAACATTTCTTATCCAAATGTGTCCACAATATCAGGCTTTAGAGAAGTATCCAGCATGGGTATATGCACCACATTTTAAGTCTCACACTTCAATGAGAGCTGACTTATAGGTAGCCAAATATTTTGCCAACATTTACATTTCTGCAATTTTTGTATAATGTCGATAGTATTCATTGAATTTTAATAACATATGACTGGTATACAGGTTATCACTACATCACTATATGTACATAGTTTCAGATTTCTTGCTTCAAATGGAACTTAGTTATAGCCTGCCAAACATGTTGCCAAAATTACAATTTTAGTTATTTCCCTCTAATTTTAAAACAACATATACAAATTTAAACCACACTGAAACATTTAAACTACTATATCACATGGTCATTTCTGAAAAAGTTCATATTTGCAGCTTTAAATGGGACTGAATTAAAAGTAGTCAAACTTTCACAAGATTTAAAAATGAAAATTTTCAAGACTGTAAACTAGGGCGGTTGCAAATACCTTTTCCAGAATAGTTGGCTGAATATTCGGTATTCAGGTCCCAGATGTTCATTATTTATTTCTTAATTTTATTTTATTTATTTATAACTAGGATTATAATACCTTTGAACCAGAGGTTCTTTTACAAAGGTGCTGGGTCAAGTACAAACAGTGCAGTGAATGCAGTACAGGATAACAAAAAAGAACATAGGTGATAACATACGTGATATTAGGTACAAAAAAAGTACAAGTATATACAACTATTTACAACTCATCATAAGGAAGGATAGGCAAAAGAACATGGAGGATAACAATTAAGGAGTACAGGCAAAATAGATTAAAGTAGAAAGTGAGGATAACAAAAAAGAACATAAGTGGTAACATAGATGATACTAGGTACAACAGAAGTATACAGTATACATATGTAGCTATTTACAATTCATTACAAGTGAGGAAAACAGAAGGCTAAGGAGGATGACATTCAGGAATACAGGCAAAAAGTCAAAGTAGAAGGCAAAGGTAGACTATAGCAGGGATAGGAGGAAGGGGAGCAGCCAAATGACTTTGCCAAGCAGGGGTAAAATATGAGAGGAGATGAGATAGAAAAAGTGGGGGCAGCAAGAGGTGGGATGATAAACAAGAAGAATTGAAAGATGGGGTGAGGCAGTCAGAAAATGACTTTGTCCTGAAAGGTGTAGGTGTTAAGAGGAATTGGGGGGGGGGTTAGGAGATGCAAAAGAAAAAAAAAAAGGAGGAAAGGGTGCTCAGGACAGAGGCCCTAGCCTGAAAATGTGAGGTGGGCTTTCACAGGGGGGTTAAAGGGAGCACAGGGCAGGGGCAATAGGATTAAGTAGGGCAGTCACAACTGTTTCGTAAACAGAGATGCTGGCATAATGTACTTTTAAAGGGGCCAAGGGTAGTGTAGTTATTAATCTCAGGGTTGTTGAGCCAGGAAGGGGCTTGGAACCTAAAAGATCACTGCCCCTGGGCAGTACAGCTGAAGGGAACCAGATGTTTTACATAGAAACATAGAATTTGACGGCAGATAAGGACCGCTTGGCCCACCCAGTCTGCCCATTTCCCTACCTACTGGATAAGCTGCAGATCCTAGTTAGCCAGCAGCCTACTTCTTCCTACCCCCAACCCCCAGAATTGCCTTATGACTATCCCATGCATGCTTGAATTCCACCGATTTTGACTCCACAACCTCCTCCGGAAGGCCATTCCATGCATCCACAACCCTCTTTGTGAAAAAATGCTTCCTTAAATTACCTCTGAGCCGCCCCCCATCTTCAAATTGTGCCCTCTTGTTCTTGCACACCTCTTTTTTTGAAAGATGCTACCCTCTTGGACTTTGTTGATTCCCTTGAGGTACTTGGAAAGTTTCTATCATGTCCCCTCTCCCTCCTTTCCTTGAGGCTATACATATTAAGCTCCTTAAGTCTCTCTTCATATGTCCTCCGGTGCAGACCCTGCACCATTTTAGATGCCCTCCTCTGGACAGCTTCCATCCTGTCTATGTCTTTGCGGAGATTGGGTCTCCCAGAACTGCACACACAGTACTCAGATGGGGTCTCACCAGCTGTCTGTACAGAGGGGTAATAACTTCCTGTTTTCTACTGGTGATGCCTCTCCCTATGCATCCCAGTATCCCCCAGCCCTCCTTGCTGCCTTCTCACATTGCTTGCCCACCTTTAGGTCATCTGATATGACTACCCCCAGGTCCCTTTCCATTTTTGTTGTTGTTAGTATCTCACCCCCCATTGCACTCTTCCCCTGGGTTTTTGTTTCCCAGGTGCATTACCTTGCACTTCTTTGCATTGAATCTAAGCTGCCATACATTTGACCATTCCTCTAACCTTGCCAAGTCCCTTCTCATCCTTTCCACCCCACCTTGTGCATCAACTCTGTTGCAGATCTTAGTGTCATCTGCAAAGAGACATACTTTTCCTTCCAGTCCTTCTGCAATGTAACTTATAAAGACATTGAAGAGGACTGGTCCTATACTGAACCCTCATGTACCCCGCTAGTAACCCTCCTTTCTTCTGAGTGGACTCCATTTTACTATTACTCTCTGTGTCCTATTCTCCAGCCAATTCTTTACCCAGGCTGTCATCTTGGGACCCACTCCCAGGCTGGCTAACTTGTATATTAATCTTTTGTGTGGGACTGTGTCAAATGCCTTGCTAAAGTCTAGGTAGGCCATGTCCACAGCCCCTCCCTGATCTACTACTTTGGTCACCCAGTCAAAGAAATCTATCAGATTCATCTGGCATGACCTTCTCACTGTGAATCCATGCTGCCTAGGGTCCTGTGCCCCTGTGGCCTCTAGATACTCGACAATTCTTTCCTTTAGAAGTGATTCCATCATTTTCCCTATCACTGAGGTTAAACTAACAGGTCTGTAGTTTCCTGCTTCTGCCTTGCTCCCACTTTTGTGAGGGAATCACATCTGCCCTCCTCCAGTCCTCGGGTACCACCCCATCCTCCCATGATTTGTTAAAGAGGGTAGTCAGTGGTGTCACTAGTTCTACCCTTAGTTCTTTTAGAATTCTGGGATGAATCCCATCAGGCCCCATTGCTTTGTCCACCTTCAGTTTTAAGAGTTCTTTCAGAACCCTTTCTTCTATAAATGGGCTGGTATCAACTTCTGTATCCAGAGTGTTACTACTGTTTGTTTTATGTACCTCCCCCTCTTCCTTTGTAAATACACAGATTCTCTCTGTGTGTGGCAGAGGTTTGGTGCTGGCAGCAGAAAGGGCAGGGTGTTTGGCGAGGTTAGGCCAAAGCTAATTTTTTTAGCAAATTTGCAATTCTGACAAGTGACACTACCCTTGAGATGGTAGCATGTGATGCCAGTGACAGTGATTGAGCACTTACAAAAAGGGCTACTCAATCACAGCACCTGTGCATAGGGATATTTGGCAAGGGGGTGACTGGATGGAGGGGCAGATGAATATACTGACAGGATGTCACTTTGTATACATATGCGGGGGGGAGGGACCATGCTGGCGATGGGTGTAAGGGGAGGGAGGGTTTGTGGGGTGTAGTATGGTTGTGGGCTGTGAGCTGGCTGTGTGGCATGGTAGGTTGATTGCAGGCTGGGGTTGGGAGGGTGCTGGGTTTGGTTCTGGGCATGCTCGTTATTTGTGCGGGGGTCCAGGATTTGCTTTTTTACTTTTGCACTCCCCTGATATGCACCCTCCTGGAGCTGAGAATCCTTTAGTAGGGGGTGAGGGGGAGTGTGGGGGTACAGTCCCCTGCATAAAAGTAAAAAATCTAACTGTTATGCACCCTTTTACTGTTTGCTGTGAGTGTACATCGCCAAAATTTATTTTCGGCCATGTACACTCGCCCAAACAGTGATCGCTATTCTGCTATTGCCATTATGACATACAGTAGAACCCCTTGAGATTCAACCAGTGCACTTGTGCATAGAGTTCACAAGTATGGATATACCTGGATGTGCCAGAGACAAGCCTACACACCTTGATGAGAGGTACAATGATTCTTTTCAATGCGGAGTCGGTAGCAACTCCATAGATAATCCATTTGTAATCGATGATGGAAATGATAGAGTTGAAGACTGCGAGCCTGAGGGTTTCAGGGATAAGGCAGTGCCTATGTCTATAAAGGGTGCTGATCCATGAGTTTATAGATTTAGAAATAAGGTTAATATATGTGGAGTAGGACAGGGAACAATATAGGGTTATACCTAGACACTTGAACTCCTTGACTTGATCGAGGGGGAGATTTTGGTTATTAAGGATGGTTAGGCTGGTAGATGTGTGTTGGTTATAGGGGCTGTGAAAAGCATCACTTTCATGTTTTTATAATTCATCACTAATTTATGATCTCCAAACCACCGCTCAACTGCAGCTCAACTTATTTGGAGATCTTTGGTGAGCAGGGTGGTGTCATAATGGGTGGAAAACAGGACAGCATCATCTGTGTACAGAATGATGTTGTTTGGACAGGTTTAGGAAGTGAATTGAGGAAGAAGCTGAATAATAGAGGTTCAAGGATGGAGCCTTGGGGAACACCAGAGCTAACAGCTTGGCATCTAGAGAGGGTGCCATTAAGTTTGACTTGCTGAGTCCTACCACCAAAGGTAGCTGGAGAATCAATTGGTGACCTCCTTGGAAATGCCAGTGGTTTGGAATGAGCTGAGTAGGAGTGAATGGTTTACAGTATTAAAGGACTTGGTGAGGTCCAGTTATTCTGTATTCAGCCAGGAAATTTGCCTTATTAGAGAATTACTATGGAAGTCCTTAAAATGACTACAGAAAGTGGAGAAGGAGAGGTCATGGCACTGTGACTTGTACACTAGTGCCAGAGGCTGTCTTGTGCTGCTGGTGTTTCACGAGAAGGTTGCAGAGGTCATGGCACTTTGACTTGTACACTGGTGCGGGATACTGGCTTGTGCTGCTGGTACTTGAAGTGGATGCAAACACGGCACTTTAGCTTGTACACTGGTGCCAGAGGCTGTCTTGTACTACTGGTGCTTCAGGAGGAAGATGCAGAGGTCATGGCACTTTGGCTTGTACACTTGTGCCAGAGGCTGGCTTGTACTGCTGGTACTTCAGGAGGAGGATGCAGAGGTCACAGCACTTGGGCTTGTACACTACTGCCAGAGGCTGGCTTGTGCTGCAGGTGTTTCAGAAGGAGGATGCAGAGTTGACAATCTCTATATGGTCACAAAGGTCTCAAGAGGTGCTACAAGAATAACACATGCTGCAACCTTAAATAAGTGTGTCCATTTAAAAAATCAAGTAATAAAACATAATGATTTCCATAGGATGCCATTGGAACTTTTATAGGCCATAAATCCATCAATATCTGGAATTAAGTGACAACCTCTATATGGTCACAAAGATCTCAGGAGGTACTACAAGAATAATGTATGCTGCACCCTTAAATAATTGTGGCCATGATAAAAAAAAATAAAACATAACAATTCCCATAAGATGACATGGGAACTTCAACAAGCCATAACTCTGTCAATATTTGAAGTTAAGGGGCAATCTCTATATGGTCATAAAGGTCTCAATGTGTACTATAGGAATAACACATGCTGCACCATTAAATAACTGTAGGCACTTAAAAAAGCAAGTAATAATCAATCAATCAAATCTTTATTTTACCAGGTGAAACATCATTGAGAAAAAACTCATTTACAAGATGGACCTGGGTTATGGCACAAAAAAAAAAGCATATAATACACTAGAATTTAAAGCAAATTCTTACAACATAACATGTGATGATATAGGGTAACAAGTGTGTACATGGTATACAAGCATAGGGAGATACAATGTGAGCAGATGAATACAATAAATACTAGATATATGTACAGCAGTAGAGAAGTAATATGCATTGATACATACAATATGTACAAATTATATGCACCACAGATCAGGATGCATCAGGCAGGAGAGTAGAAGGTCATCAGTAAGGCAAAGGAAGATGGTAGCGAACAGGATGGTAGGAGGGGATGAAGGTCACCAGGGCTGGAGTGGCTTACATAGCCTGGCAACCCTCCACACCTTTTTGCCCTCATAACCCTTAGAAAGCAGACAGGGAGAGGGAACAGGCAGATGCATAGAAGAGCCAGGGATTCAATGCTGGAAACAGTTACAGGGTTCCAGGAAGGATCATTGAATGGGTTTCTTAAAAGCAGCTATTGATATGGGAGTATCAAGCTGTAGTACATTTTATGCAGTTTTCCAGAGGACCGGGAAGGCATGGCTTATTACCACATGACCAAAGTGCGTCTTTACTGTGGGGGTATATAGAGTGATTTGAGATTGGCTTCTCAACAGGTAGTTGCCAGGATTGCAAATGGGTAGGCAGTCCTAGATATATTGGGGCAGCTTGTTGGAGATGGCCCTGAAGATCCAGAGTATGTAGTTCTTGTGTCATCTGAGGCTAAGTGAGTCCCAGCTAAAGCTTTTGTAAAGGGTACAGTGGTGAGCTGAGTATGGGACATCAGTGATGAACCTAAGCGCCTGGTGGTACAGTGTGTCAAGCTTGGCAAAGGTAGGTTCATCAGGGGCTAGTAACAAGTTTAGCAGTGTTAAGAGTAGTGGTCATGGCTGTGGTCATATGCAGCTGTTAGTAGTTGGTACAAATAAAGGGATTTTTCGGACTTTGTTTTTCACAGTGAAATCAGTTTCTTTTTTTTTATGCACCTTCCTCCCACAGCACTCCCCTCTCTTGGGAGTCACCTATGGCCTTTCTAGTCCCCACCTCCTACCTGGATCCTGTGGCAGTCCATCCTCCACGTAGCCTTGGCTTACCCCCCCCAGGCAGGGACGAGGTTGGGAGGCAAGCACCACAAATTCCTTGTCTCATCAGGACACCGGTCACCGGGGCAGGTAGAGGTACTGGGGATCAGGGCCTGGTGTTCCATCTACGCGGGAGTGCAGTAGGGTATTTTCCAATATTCCATGGGAGTGGCCTCTGCCCTGAAGTCACAGCATATCTGCCGACGTCTGCCACTTCCCAACCTCCTTGTGCGCCCATGTCTGCTATGCCTCCGGCTTCCACCAGAGGCCAGTCAGACACTAAGTGTGTGTCCCCCCTCCCTCCCGGGAGAGGAGAGCTGTCCTCGGATGCTCAATCCTCTCCTTCCCAAGCCAACCCCCAAAGTGAAATCAGTTTCTTAAATGTTGGTTGTAGATGCTGTTGTCCCTGCTGGTAGTAAAGTTAGTGAGGGAATGGTTGATAACATGAGCACACTGTTAAACTTATCAGTTGGTAAAAATGTGCTTGAATCTGCAGCCTTGCGAGCAGTTGATGTCCCACCCCCCACAGTAGTTGAACATGATTCTGATAATAATGATGGCTCACAGTCTCATGTTTCCACTGATCTTGATGTTAGGCCATCCAAACATTCAGATGTTGATGAAAAAAGTGTGAATGATAATATTGAGTTTGTGGTTGGAATATCTCCACAGGATGACCACTTCCTAACTGAATTTGTGGATGGTGATGATGATGATTATGATGATGATGCTAGCAACTCCATTTGGGAACCAGACAAACAAAACGTGAAGGTGGCTGTTTGTAAATAGTCTGTTAGTCAACCCCATCCCCTTCAAAGTTCAGATGTAGCTGTGTCTGTTGCAGAGCCTGATGTAATTGTCATAGATTCTGATGTTCAGTCAAAGTCCAAGTGTACACAACACCAGAAATCATGCCATAGCACCCCCCTTTTCATCCCCAGCAAAAGTGCAATTCCATATACAGCACCAGCAGCAACATGAGAAGAGTAGGGCATCTAATTCCCTAGTTTGGAATTTTTTTTGTACAAGGTGGCAGCGATGAAACAGTGGCAGTCTTCTGGCTTTGCCAAGCACATGTGAAGAGTGGTAAAAACAGTAACCATTTGGACACTGGGGCCAGCATACTCATCTGAAGAGCAGAAGCCAAACTAGTAGGTAGTGGCAAGTCTTGATGCCTTGGACCTTGTACAAGGTGGGGCTTCTGCCCTCATCAGTGATGCACAGGCCCACAAAGAAGACTTCAGGGTGGCACTATTGTAGCTTTGCAGAGTTGCACGTGAGGCCCGCCCTCTGTAGAAGTGTTAGTAGCCCATCTAGGAGCTCTAGGTTTCTCTCCAGGTCTGTTGTGGCCAAAAGAAGATCATCCACATACTGTAATAGGCAGCCTGGTGAGGATAAGCCTCATAAGGCACCCCTCATATGGATGTAGAAGTGGGAGGTGCTGTTGTGGAATCCTTGTGAGAGACAGTTCCACGTGTACTGATGTCCTTCCAAGGTGAAGGCAATCTTGTTCTGACTCTCAGGGGCCAGTAGGAGTGACCTGAAACCACTGCAGATGTCTAGGGTACTGAACCACTTGCATTCTGGTTTCAGAAGTTTTAGCTTATCTGGGGTGGATACCATGGTGGGTGCACAATTAGCGGTGACTTGGTTGAGTCTACAGTAATCAATGGTAAATCTCAAACTACCATTGGGTTTCATCACTGGCCAAATAGGGGAGTTGACTGTGGACACACAGAGCCTTATGACCAGGGACCCTGGTTTTCCATTTTTAACGGTAACATCGGTAACAATCATGGAATCCTACTTGGTTTGCGGATTTTGAATTCTTGTATCAGTGCCTCATGGAAATTGCATGTCACTGCACAGAATCTCTAAGATTTCAGCATTTTTTTATTTTTTTTATTTTCTCTTTCTATGTCCCCTTCTCACAGCATCAGTCTCCACTTTTCAGGTTGGGTATCCCTTAGCTTCACTCCAGGTAATGCTCAGGAGTTCCTGTGGTCCTGCCCCTATCCTGATTGGGTTGTACCCCCACCAGGTGGAAAGGGAGGGGAACCCAGGACTCATCCACACTCCCTTAGTGTGTGTCAGGTAGCTCAGTGGGTCCCTCATGGAGCCTGGTTATGAAGTCTGGGGAACCTGGGTCACTTCTGCCAGTGGCCAATGTGGAGTGATTGATCCTGGTTTTCTGGTCTCCATCCCTGATGGCACTGGCACTAGAGGAGATCCAAGGAGGTAGATCACATGGAGACATGCCACTGCTCCAGATCCTGGCTAGGGTCCTCCACTTCTGATCACTCTGCAGCACCATTGCATCACCACCCGTGGTCACACAGGTGGTTGTAAAGCAGCAGGACCTGCAGATCACCCTCCCTGGAGGAGGAGAGTAATTTCCCAGGTGCTCAATCCTACTTCCCATGCCAGACCTCCAGCAACCTGAGTTCACTTCTGACCCTGGGTCACTGGCATTGCAAGCAATAGTGCTACTGCAGCACCAGCAGGCTGACCCAGATTTTAGCATCTTAAAATAAATGATGCTGTGCTTTGCATTCTTTCTGCTTTGCTGCATATAGAGTCAGTAATGAAATCACCTGCACTGCTTTGTTGTAATCAGCCATTCAGTTTAACCACCCATGCCTAGTGGTTAGAGTAACAAGCAGTGAATGAACTGGGTACATCCAGCAGACTTGGGTTTGGCTCCTACAACTTCCACTTGCATGCTGTGTGACTCCAACCAAGTCACTTAACCTCCCCAGTTCTTCTAGGTCACTCCTGAAAACAGACAGTCCTGCCTAGTGGGCCTTACCTGCTTTACAAAGAATATATAAAAAAATACCAATATATGTTTACTACATCATAGAATAGTAGTCAGGGTACCATGTAATTTACTTGAGTTTTACTTGGGCTGAAATTATTTTGTATAGGTAAAGATAAATGTTCAGATACATTTTATGTGTTTTATAAGCTCGTTTTTAGATTTTAGTCAGGTGTTTATTGTATTCTTTGCATATAAGCATCTAGGTTGTAGATTGCTAAATGCAGGATCACTGTTACCAACTAGCTTATTCAAGTTTATAACAAGTAGGGCCATCCACAATCCTCAGTTGTTTGAATGAAAACTAGTCTGAATGAAAGTATGTTCACAAAGAAAAAACTGCCTTACTACTTATATACATACTTCACAGTTAGCACCCCATTTTGGTGAATTGGATCATTTGCAGCTTTTCTCCCAACTACTGTTTCAGTCTCTGTGACAACAAAAGGTTTTCTGATACACTGCTTCAACAAAAAGCAAATGTTAATTATTTAAGTGTACTTATGTTTGGCCAGTGGATTTTGAAAGCACAGTCAATGACGTACAGAAGGTAAGACCCCAGGGGCTGTATGATTCTGGTGGGCAGAGTAGTGCTCAATTTACCTTTGAACAAAGACATGAAAACTGGGAGACACCCTTTTCATGGACACTAAGGGAAAAAAGAGCATCCACACGTCTGGTAGATGCATAAATCCATTTGAACGTCCTCGACCAATTACTTGTGGATTTTTTAGGTGAAGACACTTTATTTCAAAAAAGCAGATTTAAGCAGTTTTTTAACCCCTGGCCATTCACTCCTTCAGGCCTGCCAAGGCCCCCTACCATCACTGCTGAGTGCTGACCACCATCCACTGCCCCCTATTACTGTGCTACCAGGTAACCCAAAGTAACCCTTCATTGAGTGGGCCCCTACCCCTTTGGGAGGTTACCAGGGGAGGATAATTGCCCTAAAGAGCTTCCAGTGTATCCTGGGCATGGCAGGGGTCAGAACAGACACATGTCTGGGGATTCTGACTTATGGAGAGACCAACAGCTGTCCTTCAGTTGGGTCAGTGGGTGTTTTCCCATTTTCTTGGGGGCATGACAGGCCACACAATGTCAAGGCACAAGCTGACGTCCATCATGCTCCCTCCTGCAGTGAGGGCTGACATGTTGTTGTGCCTCTGGCCTCCACCAGAGGCCAGCAAATTCTGAGCCATGAACCCACCCTCCCTCCCAGGAGGTGAGTGGTCATTGGACACTCAAGCCTTCACACACCAGCTGGCCCTCCAACAACCAAGTCTGTTCCCTAACCCTGGTCAGCAGTGTCACAGGCAGAAATCCAATTTGGGCAGTTAAATTATAGATAGGAAAAAACAAAGGTAGTCCACGTTAGCGGTTATGGTTCAGATTAATTCACATCTGAGTTCTAACAAGCAAAGAGACCAAGTCATTTGTAACTTGTGCATGTGGGGTGTGGGTGCTGAAGAAAGGGGATCATAGTGCTGTCACTACTGCCATCACCACAGAGGGATGTGGACTGCATTGTTTCTACTGCCATCACACCGAAGGGGTGGGGGCTCTAGTGCTTCTGCCATCACCACTGGTGGATGGGGAATGTAGTACTGCTGCTGTCCCACCTGAGGGATGGGGACCATAGTGCTGAT
This sequence comes from Neoceratodus forsteri, assembly GCA_016271365.2. NCBI lineage: Eukaryota > Metazoa > Chordata > Ceratodontiformes > Ceratodontidae > Neoceratodus > Neoceratodus forsteri. The sequence goes on from CM057455.1 coordinate 48,058,162, forward strand.
ACTGCCATCACACCAGAGGAATGGTGAATGTAGTACTACTGCCATCACACCTAAGGGATGGGGGCCACAGTGCTGCTGCTTCTGTCACACCTGAGCGAGGGAGGTTGTAATGCTTTTGCTGCTGCCTTCACACCAGAGGATGGGGTCATAGTGCTGTTGGTGCTGCCATTGTACCTGAGGGATGGGGCATAGTGCTGCTTCCATTACACCTTAGGGATGGGGGCTGTAGTGTTGCTGCTGCCATCACATCTTGTACCTAAAATAACTTTAAATTGGTACAAGGATGGAAGGATGTGTAATAGTGGAAATCAAAGTTGCTAAAATGCATGTTAGCAGAGTTAAATATGGTTAAATAAAGTACACAAAACCAAACACCGGTAAAAGTGGATTTTGGCTTAGCAGACACCAGTGACAATACCATTTTTTACAATGTACAAAATGGAATATGACCTTTCTCAATCCCAGCAAACCAGTGTCCTTGCTTATGACCCCTTGCTTTAAAAGTCAGTCAACTGTGGCCCTCAAAGAGGATACTGCCTCTGCAGAAAAAGGGTATTGTTTTTGATATAGTGGTTCATCATGTGACTTGCATGAGGGTGTCCATTCTCCCACAATCATGTCTGTGCTTGGCAAAGGCAACTTGATTGGCCTCATTTGAGAGAATAGTGCATGCTGCTGGAGCATGAGAATGTGTCAGTGGCTCAGCAGGTAGCACACTCACCTCTGAGACTGGGAGATCAGAAGGCTGTGGGTTATATCCCCCACACCAGGCACTTGAGTTAATATCCCAATACTGACACTGCAGTGCAGCATGGGGGGTGCTGCACTCCTGAGGTGCTGTCTTTTGGATGAGATGTTAAACCGAGGTCCCATCTGCCTATTCTGGTGGTAGTTCAGGTGGATGTTAAAGATCCCATGGCATGCCTTGAAAAGAGTAGGGGAATGTTTTATTAAAAAAAAAATTACAAAAATAAATATTAATCTATATGCATCAGCAAATGAAGGAATATTTCCAAATCCATCATAATTACATTCTTATCCAACCATTGTTTTTTCCCATAATCTCCAAATAAGACACTTTCATTTTGATATATTATATCTATTTCATCCTGAATTTTAAATAATAAATCCTGTAAAGTAATTACTTTATTTTGCAAGACTTTCTGACACCTAACTTGCCAGATACACCATTTAATAACAGACAAAATAACATAAGCAGTGTGTTTGTTTATGTTTGCCCACTCCTCAGATAACTGCCCATATAGTAAAATATTATAATCTATGTTTCTAAACACTGTCATCCCCAAAAGGAGGCCAGATTATCCTAAAAACTTTGAATAAATGTACATTCAAAAAAACAAATGCTCCCTACTTTTCTCCTGTAGTCCACACATAGTTTTCAAGCAAAGTCTCTCTTCTTTACTTTTATGTTTGTGGTGTACACATTGGAAGACAGAAGGGACTGGGGGGACATGACAGAGGTCTTCAGGTACATGAAGAGGGTAAATAGGGAAGGAACAGTCAGGGTGCTTCGAAGGAAGGAGGAAGGGGCCACTAGAGGGCATGGGTGGAAGCTGGAGGGGGGATGATTCAGGGGAGAAAGGAGGAGGTGCTACTTCACTGAGAGGGTGGTGGAGCCATGGATTGCACTACCTAGGGGGCTTGTGGAGGCAGAGACAGTGGAGGGGTTCAAGAGGGGGTGGGACAGGTACAGGGGAAGGGTTCTGGAAGCAAAATCCAATGCAGCAAGAATATCCAGAACTGGGAAGGGAGAAGCCAGAGAAGGCGAGGGGGACTGCAAAGTCAGCACCCAGGGTGGGGGCTGACCAAATGAGCAGACACGAAAGACCGTTAAGCCTATTTTGCTGGCATTTTAGTATGTTAGTATGTTAGTATGTTTCCTCTTATATTAAGCTTACCATGGCTACATAGCCATACCATCTCCCTCATTTTCTTTGGAATTCTTTTTTCTACAGTGCTTTCCAAAATTTTACTTACATCAATATTATCTTTCACAATAAAAACTGGTTCTTCATAAAATTTTGACTCCAATATTTCTTAATACATGTGTTTTCTATTTCTCCTGAGAACAGAATCTATTGTCACACTCCACATTGTCATATATTTCCTACACACTTCCATATAATGAGGTATCAATGATTTTGCTTTTATGTTACCTTTAATCCCTATATTTCTAACTACTATATCCACCCACGTTTGTGCAAATGGCCTCCATATAACCCCTTCCCCTTTCATAAAAGAAACCAAATTGCATAAATAAAATTGTTTATAAAAAAACTACTGGTTGTACCATGTTTAAACCTCCATCTCTCATTGGTCTGTACGTATGACCCCTTTTCACTGGATTCAGTCTAGAACCCCATAATAGCTGAAAGAACAAACCCATTATTTTGGACTGCATTTTAGTGGCATTGGAAAAATATATGAAATATACTGTATAAAAATATTGGAATGATAACTGTTTTTAATAGATATATTCTTTTTTCCTTAGTAATATGCCAATGTTTCCACTTCTCTTTCCTTTTGCTATTTGAAATTTCAATTCCCAATTTCTTTCTGCTACCTCCTCACCCCCAAGCCTAATTCCAAGAATTTCTATTTGACCTAAACTTATCTTCAAGCTTCCTTTTTGTTCATCACTTACTTCTCCTACTGGATAAATCTTACTTTTTTCCACATTAAGTTTAGTCCCAGTATATTCATAATATTCATTCAGTAAGCCCAACATTCTTTCCCCGATTCTTGATCTTGTACTAGAATAACACTGTTGTCTGCATCTGTACAGGTTTTACATAACTGATTCTTATACCATAAAATATTTTTAATTTCCTTATTAATGTCTATACACCGTAATATAGGGTCCATACAAAAAACATATAAGAGCAGACTAAGTGGACAGCCCTGCCTCACACCATTTTTACTAAACACTGGAATTCCCAGATGCCCATTTACTATAGAACATACTTGAACTTCAGTATATAATGCTTGTATTAGTTTAATCAGTTTATCTGGAATTCCATATCTTTTTAAAACATCCCACATGTATTTGTGAATAACAGAATCAAAGGCTGTCTCTTGATCTATTAAATGCGAGTACTCCTGTAAAACTTTTCTTTGTCCAGCACTTAAAATCTCCCTATTGTATATAAGATTTTGCCTAACATCTCTTCCAGGAATCGGACATGTCTGAGACTGAAGGATCAATTTATCAACAAAATTTACAATCTTTTGCTTATAATTTTTACCAAAATGTTGTAGTCTGGTGTCAGCAGATGAATTGGTTTCCAGTTCTTTATATTCATCTTATCCCCTTTTTATACAAAAAAACTGTTAACCCTTGTCTCATGCTTTCTGTTTACTTACCCCCCAAATATCTCATTAAACAGCAAAACTAACATTTTATCTATTTTGTCTGTATATGTCCTATAAAAGGCATTTGATATCCCATCAATTCCAGGGGCTATATTTGGACTTAAAGAATGAATTGCCTCTCTTACTTCTGTTTCTGTAACTTTCTCATTCAGGATTTCAGCTTCCACTTTGTCTAGACTTGGTAATTTTGCTTTTCTTATTATACCCTTCTTTTCCATTCCTTTAGGTTTCTGATATTTCTTTCTGACATGTTCTTGAACTATATACTTAATCCTACTTATATCTGTATATCTATGTCCTTCCTCATCTGTTAATTCACACATAACTCTATTCTCTACTCTGTCTTTATTGGTATCAAAAGGGTTAGTATGGTACTTTTTCATTTATGTCTCACTCTTCTGCTCCATATACAATGTTAATCTATTATATTGAAACTCCCTCATTTGTTCTTTAATTTGCTCAATATGTTCACTCTCATTGGTTTTATATAAGGCTTGTTGAGTCATTAATTTATATAATTTCACCCTCAAACTTAAATATTTTGTATAATTTGACCTTTCCATTTTTTGTGATTCTTCTATTAGTAATTGCTTTGTATCATATTTAGTGTCTTGCCACCATTCATTGTATGAGTCATATAAATCTTTAATGAAATCTCTAGCCTCAAATAATTCTAAAATTTTCAAATGACATTCTTCATTCTCTAATCCTTCCAAATTTAATCTCCAGTATCCTTTCCCGAAATTAGGCTGCCCTCCCAAGTTAATAACCATTTTTACTCCAAAATGATCTAGTTTCGATAGGAGTCACTTTAATACCATTATTTTTAATAGATTTAGAAACTAACCACAAATCTATCCTTGTAGATATATTAACTCTAAAATACATATGTTCCACTTTCTTTCCTCTCAAAATATATGCTTCCTCCAGCCCCCTAATTTTAATAATTTATCTAAGGCATATGGTGTGCCTGTTTTTCTCCTACAATCTTCCTTAACCAACCCACAATTAAAGTCACCCCCATAACACCAGTTTTGAGGTATGAACATAAGGCTCTACTAATCTCATTAGCCTACTTCTATCTGGTTTAGTCTGAGAATTATGTAAGTAATAAGGCATGAAGGGGTGTGTATAAACCATAGTTTACACACAGACAGGGGCGTAGTAAGGCACGAGGCTGAAGCATGTTATGTCTCCAGTCACGGTCAGTGTGTAACCAGAATGGTACACTTCCCCGAGTGCCTTATTGTGCTTATAAATTGGCTTTTTTGTTATTTTTGACTATTGGGAAAAGCATGTTTAAATGTAGAAAAATAGATTTACTTGTGTGAATTTGTGACAAAATAGTCCTTCTGCCTACTGCAAGTGATGTAATTGAAGATGCCATTGTATTATTGCCTACCTTCTTCTCCTTGTTTTTTTTCTCTCTCTTGCTCTCCACATTCAAGATATGGAATGTTTATCATGGAATACATGCATTCAAAATTCTGCTCAGTTCCACTGGCAGAATGTTTCTCTCCCAACACACTGTACACAATGACAACAATGGCCTTTGTTGCAGCCAGATACTCAGTTATCTCACTGTCAGGGCAAGAAGAAGAGAATTCCCTGATAAGCAGTTAAAGACAGAAGGGGGAATTTTCACTATCAGCAAAGAAACCATTGTAATGAAAACTATAAACAGTACTTATTGTTTCTAATTTGTTTATGTATACAAGAAGAGTGTGATAATCAGGGAAACAGCATATAATTCATTTGTTTTATTTTATATATAAGGTAGTTTAAAGTTTTTTTACAGTGTAAAGGTAGCAGCCATGCTTGTTTTGGAAGATTGGTTCTGTCAATAGAGGGTTAACTGTAATGCCTGTGTTCCAAATACCCATTAATCTGTGTTGCAGACTCTTCACTGCTGAGCAGTCCTATTTTTTAACAATGTGTAAACCATAGTTTACACATCAATAAGAGCCAATCAGATTACACAATTTTGCCCTGACATTTTATAAAAATAATTATTATCCTCACTTCTGTTTTATTTTAACGTCAGTAATAAATATCCTACCAGGAACTAAATCTGTTATTTTCCTAATTTTAACTTCTTCTGTTGTAAACCCAATCCCCACCCTTGAACATCCTTCATCCCCTATGGACCATAACAATGCTCCCCACCTCCAATCTTTTTGTACCCAATTTATTTTCTCCATTATGTGTAATCTGGTATCTTGCATAATAATTATATCAGTTCCTAAACCATTCAAAATTTCAAAAGTTAATTGTCTTTTCTTAAACTGCTAAATGATGTTGACATTAATAGAAAAGCAAGTTAGCTGATGCATAATGAAAAATTAGCAAAGTTAAGAAAAAAACAACATATGTATTTATATCCGGTGTTCTTAGATTTTTTCCTTTTCTTTGACACTTGCGTATCTGCTTACAAAGTCCAAGAGGGTAACATCTTTCAGAAAAAGAGATGTGCATGAACAAGGGGACACAATTTGAAGATAGAGGGGGGACAGCTCAGGGTCAATGTGAGGAAGTATTTTTTCACAGAGAGGGTGGTGGACACATGGAACAGCCTTCCTAAGGAGGTTGTGGGGTCTAAAACTGTGGGAGAATTCAAGAATGCAGGGGACTGACATAAGGCAATTCTTGTGGGGGGTAGGAAGAAATAAGCTGTTGGTTAGCAAGGATCTGCAGCTTATCCTGTAGGTAGGTAAATGGGCAGACTAGGTGGGCCAAGCAGTCCTTATCTGACATCAAAGTCTATGTTTCTATGTTTGTAGTATTTCCTCTGTCCGACTCTTGATCAGAGGCCTCAAAATCAGAAGTTAAAGAATCTTCTACAGTTGCCCAGTCCTTGTCTTTGAATTGCAGAAAATCTATATGATAAAACAATCCCTTCTCTTTTTCCACTGCTTTTGCCCCCTTTGTGCACAATGTCTCCCCCCTCTGGACTTGTTACAACTGTAAAATCCATTTCTGTTTTTTTTTTTCCTTTTTTCTTTAGGTCTTTTTCTGTTTCCAGCCCTATTTTCCTTGGGTTACTGTTTTCTTTTTGTGTGTTCATTGTCTCAGGATTCTGATCAATATGACTTCCCAGCATAGGGGGAGGGGGAGGGGGAGTACTTATCTCAATTTCTTCATTTAAACTATCCTTATTTGATTCCAAGGTCTCAACATTTCTTGCCTCATAAATAATGTTGTCCTCCTTCCCTTTTTCTTTTTGAGCTTTTGGCAGAACACCATCCTGTTCAGCAGCTTCGCCTTGATCTGGACTGCTGTGTGCTGCCCGGGGACAGTTTAAATAAAAATATCCTTCCTCCTCACACAGGCTGCATCTGGGTTTATTTTACAATCAGAGCCTTGATGTCCCAATGGCCCACGTAAACCACATTTTAATTGGTCACACGCATTACTTAGATGGCCCTTATCACCACACCTGTAACAGGCCTTGGGCTAGCCAGCATAAAAGACTACACCACAATCTCTCCCCAAGAAAAAAATATTTGTCAAATGTTGAACCTCTCCTTCAGATTGTTTTAACATCACTTTATACTTCCAACCCCCTGTCCATAAACATTCATCATCCAAAATCAGTTCTGGGGTGTCATGAACAACACATTTGTGTCTCAACCAGAAAGTTATATTGGATACATTCACCCCCTCATTCCTAAATAAAATTGTCACTATCCGGAAAGCAGGTTTTGTCAAGGGGATTGCATAGAAAATGCTCCATTGTGGTGTCTCTTTTTATTTGGTGGAAAAGCTTCCAGAACCTATCAAGGCCTCCAGGATGTTTGAAACTGATATCATATCCAGTGCTTCAAGGTATATGTATTAAAGCATATATTTCATATGGATAGAATTTCATACAATTCTTTAAAAGTTCTCTGCCAATGTATAGTCTGTCTGGAGCCTCAGAAGGGGAACCTCTGCATCTCAGCCTGACTGCATTTCTTCTCTTAGCTTGTTGTGGGCCTTGATTTTCTGGAAATAACTTTTCTCTTGTATTTCCTTCCCTGGCATTCTCTTTCTGATTTTTTTCTTTATCACTTTGGGTTTTTGTTTGAACTGTTTCTTGTTCTAGCTCCATAGAGGATTCATCACTACTAATGTCCTCATTCATATGTTCTGTTTCAAGAATTTCATTATTCTCTTTCCCCTCTTTTTTCTATTTTCTCCTCAGTCCTTTCTCCTGAAGGTTGTATATCCTCTTCAGTAGAAACAGGTCTATTTGGGTCCCAGCCCTTCTCATCTGCTGACTTTTTCCAGCCTGCTTTAATCAAGTTCAGTTCAAGTTCAAGTTCAAGTTTATTGCAGGAAAACTCCATTGAGCAAGCTCATTCACAAGGAGGTCCTGTGACATAAACACTTAAAGTACAAACATAGATAGGTAATAACAGTATATACATGAAATACACGTTACATGATGCAGGATGGATATACATACAAGGGTACCACACAGGGTGACCGCAGGTGGTAAACATTGATGTGAGACAGGGAAGCGACTTATAGGTCGCATACTGATAAATGAAACATGATGACTGGTGTGATTTGATTTAATCAAATCAAATCAAATCAAATATACAGTATTTTGGCAGCTAGAACAAACAACAGTCTACAACTGATATGGGAGGGAGGAGAAATTTGATAGAGTAGCAGTGGAGTGTAAGCAAAGATAAAGCCAGGAGTAGAAGGGGAAGGGAAAGCAGTTAATATGACAAATCAATTATACCTTACCAGTGGATAAATATGGCACACATGGGGAAGGAAGAGACTTAATGACAGTTACAGGTGTCTTTTATTTTGGTTGAACTTAGCGATTTGTAGAAGTTTATTGGAACTGTGCTAGTTAGTTTCAGTACGGTTTGTAATTGGTTCCAAATGGAGGGAAGGGCATATGCAATAGCACGTTTACCAAAGGAAGTCCGCGTCCTTGGTATGTCAAGCATAATAAAGTCAGATTTTCTTAACGAGTATGCACTATGTGAGATACTAATAAGGGAAGAGAGATAGCTTGGCAATTTCTGCAGGAGCAGTTTAAGAGTCCATAGCCCAGCATGGAGCAGGTGTCTAGTAGTTAGGGATGTCCAACCAACAGCTGCATATAAGTCACAGTGGTGTGAACGGTAAGGGGAGTTGGTAATGAACCGTAGCATACGGTGATAAAGGATGTCCAGTTTACTTAGATTTGCAAGAGTGGTGGAGGAATAGATTACATCGCCATAGTCGAGTAGGGGAAGAAAAGTGGCCTGTACAAGCTTGTTTCGAGTTTCAATGGGGAAAAGGGGCCTATTTCTGTAGAAGAAACCTAACCTTGCTTTTAACCTTCTAGAGACATCTTCGATGTGGTCACTGAAAGATAATTTATTGTCGATCCAGATACCTAGATATTTAAATTTGGTTACAACTTCCAGAGGCTCGTTTAGCGTGGTGACAATGAAGTCTTGGGCAAGAGTATTGGGGGGGCCTGAGACAGCACTGCAAGAGAATATCATCGCTTTAGTCTTCTTGGCATTAAGCAGAAGCTTTGCCTTTATTAAATTATGCTCAAGTTGTGCGAAGTCTGCTTGAAGCACTCCCTTGACTTCAGATAACGATGAAGTATACAACACAGTATCATCTGCAAAAAAGTGCAGATTGGACGTAGATATGTTAGCATCTAAGTCATTGATGTACAGAGAAAACAAGATAGGGCCTAAGATGGATCCTTGGGGGACTCCTCTTGCAACTGGCAAGGCAGCAGAAAAAAAGCCTTCCGCCTTTACTTTTTGGAATCTACCAGTTAGGTAGCTAGAGAACCACTGGGTGGTATGGTATGTGGCACCCAACTTTGCAAGGCAATTGACTAATAGTTTGTGATCAACAGTATCAAAAGCTTTGCTGAGGTCCAAAAAGACTGCACCAGTTACCTTCTTAGCATCTATAGGAGAGATCCAATCATTGGTTACTTTTGCTAGTGCAGTGATTGTGCTATGATTAGCCCGGAAGCCAGATTGAGCTGGGTTAATGAGAAAGAAGGTTTCAAGTGAGATTTTAACTGAATATGGATCAGTTTTTCGAGAACTTTAGAAAGGATAGGCAATATGGAGATAGGCCTATAGTTGTTTGACATCGCATGGGTCACCAGATTTAAATAGAGGAGGATATGTGCTGATTTCCAGCAGTACGGCACAGTGAGATGTAATGGAAAGATTGAAGATGTGGAGAATGGGGCAGTGAGATGGGCATAGCCTGACCTTAGGAAAAAGGGTTCCAAGCCATTGTCCCCTGCACTTTTTGGTGTCTAAGTTAAGAAGAGAATCTTCTACTTCTTTATAAGTTATCTCGTGCAGGTTGGAAGGGACTGGGTCCAGGACTAGATGTGGTGGGAGGGGTATGCTGGCTCACAGGCACCAGCATAAGGTAATGAAGTCAAAAGCTAATCCAGCTGTGGCAAAGTGGGAGTTAAGTTCCTCCAGGATTAGGGACTTGTTTTCCACAATCTTGCCACTTGCGACTATCTTTGTTGGGACAGAGGGGGCCATGGGCCGTCCTTCTATAGCTTTGATAGTCTTCCATATTTTATGAGGGTTACCTTTAGCTTGTTCGAGAGTAGAAATATAATAGTTAGCTTTAGCAGAGCGAAGTTTTTTCACACAGTTATTCCTGGCTGTTCTAAAGGCCTGCCAATCCAAAGATTCTTTGGAATGTCTAGCTTTAGCCCAGAGCTTATTTCGAGCTATAAGGGCTGCCTTGAGATCCGAGGTGAACCAGGGATTGGAATTGTTCCGTACCCTTACTTTGATGAAAGGGGCATGCTTATTTATTATTGTAGTGAGTTTGTCATTAAGGATGCAAGCTGCCTTGTTGACATCTTTGGCTAGGTAAAGATCTTGCCATCTGATCATGCTCAGGTCAGATAGGAAGTTTACTGCACTGAATTTGCGAAAGGATCTTTTTGTTATAAAGATGGGTTGCGGCCGGGCCTTAATTTGAGATATTATGCAAGCAACAATTCCATGATCGCTCATGTCATTGTGAAACACTGCCAAATGAGATATTTTGTGTGGATGGGTGGTTAGTACCACATCTAGAATGGAACTGTTGGCAGTATTTAGAGTGTTGTTCCTAGTAGGTGCTCTGACTAATTGCCCAAGACCTAGCTCGTCACAAAGGGATTTGAGGCCATGTGATTTAGGTGACAGCCAGTCCATATTTAGATCTCCTAGAAATATTGTTTCAGTTTTTGCATCTGCGAACATGGATTTCAAAAAGATTAAGGACTTCATCCCCACCAGACGGGGGTCTATAGCCCCCTAGGATAGTGATACATTCCGAGGAGGGGAGATGAAGGCTCATCGAAACTAACTCAAATTCCTTGGCTAGAGATTTGCAACTAATATTGGTGACCAAGTACTTAGATTTGGCATAGATAACCACACCCCTGCCTCTAGACTCTCTATCTGCTCTAAATAAATTGTAGCCCTGCAGTGATATTTGTTGATCAGTGTTCGTCTTTTTTAACCACGACTCAGTAATTATGATAAGGTCTGGGTTAAGGTGTGCAGCCCAGGCTTGCAGCTGTACAAGTTTTTTAGGCAGGCTTAAAATGTTGACCATCATCATTTTGAGACCTGTGGCCTCAGCAAATTTGATAGGCGAGGTAAGTTGTAGGGGGGGGCCAGGGTTGAGCTCCACATTTCCTGAGCAGAGAAGAAGCAGAAGTATAACTTTCTTTAAGGCGCTTATAAGAATGGAGCTGCTTTTATTTCTTTATGACGCAACCCATATTGTGCTGCAGAAGTGCACTACTGTAGTGACAGTTGATTGTGATCAATGTAAGTGCTTGGTAGACATAGGTGAGGACAGTAGCAAAGGGGTGTAGGCTAACCGGGGAATAGGCTAAAGCAGGGAGAGGAGAATGACAGAGTGTCTGCACGGTAGACTGTTATAACATTAGGTATTGATAAGGTACATTGGAGAACTGAATTGCATTGAGGTACTAATTGCACTGTATTGCTGAAAACTCTGCACCTTAGAGCAATAAAACACAATAAGGAGAGCCATGGTCCCAGATTGAGTGGTCTCGTGATTTGTATTAGTGCAATATTTTCTAGGCAAGAAATTTGCCCACCTAGGTACTCATTTAAAACCTAGCTGAGAAAATACAGCAGAAAGGGGAACAAGGAGAGCAGGAGCAGCTTAGTTAGCGGCCATCCACCCTTCAGACTCAAGTCCCCTTGTAGCAGAACCGGAAAAGAAGTAGAATGATAATGCAGGCCATATTGCCCATGAAAGAATACGGTGATTTATGTAGGAGACCAAGAATCCCTCTAGTGGCAGGTCTGTATAACCTGCTAATGGAAAACTAGCCACTTATCGGAGCCAAGGCAGAGTGCTTGGATGGGGGGGGGCGCTGCAGGAATAGCAGTCAGACAGAAGAGGTGTAAGCAATTTAAAACAGTAGTAGAAATTACAATTCAGCTAAATACAGTAGAAAAACTCCTAACAACACAGTAGAAATGTGCTTAGTTCTATGGAAAGTCTAACAAAGTGCCAGGTGTCTATAGCAGGGGAAAACTCCTGCCAATCAGAGTGGGTTTGCTGGAATCACCCGTGTTCTGATTGGCTGCGCTGTCCTGTACCTTCCAAGGAGCTGCAGGCGGGTGTCCTGGTCTTGGTCGGTGGCTGGCTGGGTGCCGGCCGACTGTGGGTGAGCTGGATCTGCCCTGTTCAGGGACAAGCAGCTTCCAAGGAGCTGCAGGCGGGTGTCCTGGTCTTGGTTGGTGGCTGGCTGGGTGCCGGCCAACCGTGGGTGAGCTGGATCTACTCTGTTCAGGGACAAGCAGCTTCCAAGGAGCTGCAGGCGGGTGTCCTGGTCTTGAAATAGTGTTTTATCAATTAATCAATGCATCTGCCACCCTTTCAGGTATATCTTTATATTCATATGGATTCATGTTCCTTATTTCTTCTGCCTGGGTACTATCATTCGCCATATCCTCCACTTCATCTTTATTTCTACCTTCTTCTTCTTTTTTTGTTTATGCTTTTCTTTTGGTGACCCCGTAGGCCCATCTTAGGCCAAGTCTCTTTTGACTTTTTTTGCCATTCCTTTCGGGGTGAAGTCAGGGTTATAATCTTTTTATTAACAGACCGTGTCTTTGAAGCGCATGGTTCCTGGCATGCAGCCTCTGCCACGTTATTGCTACACAGCTGATTTTGACATGCCTTACTCATATCTTTCATTCCCTTCCCTTTTCCAGTGGTATACTTTTTCTTGCCAACTGCACCATCCCATCTCTTTCTTTCAGCTTTAAAACTAACAGCATTTAACTTACTGTTGTTCAGCTCCAAAATTGAGTCCTCCAAGGGTTCTTTCCATTCTACCTCCTCATGGGCTGCAATGCTCATTTCTCTTTCAGTATTTTCTATTTTTCCCTCCATTATGGCTGCTTCTGCAAAACTTGTCTCCTTTGGAACTAAGACTGGGGTGGAGACCTGCTCCCCAGCCTCCCGCACGTCCTCACTCATGCAACTTCACAAACCAACTGACTGCCTCAGCAGTCTGTCACAGGGTCCCCCTACAGGAAGAGTAGGGGAATTTTCTGGGCGTCCAGGCCATAATTTCCCCCATTCACTAAAACAAATACCACTAACAGCTTAAACTGGTTCAGTTTCAGTTGGTTACCATCTGTATTCCCCCCTCCCCCTGGTCACCCCTGAAAAAGGGACTTCTAGTCTCAGTGGGCCTACCGAGTCACCAAAATTCAATCAATAAATACTCCATGTCATTGGTCTTCACTGCTGTTACCACATGCTAGTCAGAAATGAGGAGGATATGATGTTGTCCAGATATTTGGAGTAACAGCTGATTGGCTAAGTCCACTGTGCACCCACAGCAGGAAAAGATGTCTATTCCCAAGATGCTTTGGTGATGATGTAATACTATCAGGTCAAGAAGGTATGTCACCTCCAGTGTACTGATGACAACTGGTATTGGTTTGGACTGGTACATTGTGATCACAGTTCATTCAGAGGTCTGGGCAGAAGTGCCCTTCCCCATTGACCAGTGAGATAGTTGCAGAACATCTTGATACAGAACTGAAACAGTGCTGCCCATATCCAGAAGTAATTTAAGCTGGCAGCTACCAACACTTCTACACATGGGTGTCTGGAATCATTGGTAACCAAGGAAGTGATGATGTGAACCAGGGCGTGACACAGTCAGTACAATCCATTTTATTCTTGCTTGGGGTCATCGAGTGTGAGGTCTATCTCTTGAAGCATTTGCATCACTTTGGTTGGAGTATGGAGACTTTGACCAACTGCACCCATAGAGTTCATCCAATGGAGGAGTAGATGGAATGGCCAACACGACTTTGGATGGTATTGAGGCAGTGAGTGACTGGACTTTGCCCTCAAATTCCTGAAGCCATGCATTCCTTGGTCAAATCCTTATATGAAGGGTGAGACTGCTGGCTTTGCCTGTTGTTTCACTTTGTATTCTGCTGATTCAGCTTCTGCTGATACCTCTGTCTGTTCTTGTTAGACCCTCCTCAGTTTTGGTAGGTCAGCTTTCAATTTCTCTTCCACCACATACTGAGTGGATGACTTGGAGCTGTTCTGCACTGCAGCCACTTTGGCCTTGGAACCTGAGCTCAGGTCCTGTATGTAAATCTGATATGCATGTTCCATTTGTTCCATGATCTCATGGAAGTGGTTCCATTTCAGGAATAATGCTGCCTGTTGTGGGTTTATGTGATAACAGTGAAAGCCTAAAGGTGATTGCTGTTATTGCAAAGTCAGAGTGCCGAAAATTTATTTCAGCACTCTGATACCCCAGCACACAGCAAAACGGTGCTGGGGACTTAGTTTTTTATATTTTATGCAGAGTTGTGCCCCACCCCCCCACTTAAGGATTCTCAACTCCAGGGGTGCATGTCAGAGGGAGGAAACATTTATAAAATAAGTTTTGGGCAGGACACAAAAAGCATTAGCACCCAGATCCAAACCCGTACCCTGCCAACCAATGCCACCAACCACCACCACACCATGGGATTGACTCAGCAACCCACTGTGACACCACCCCTTGCATTCCCTCCCACCCCTTGCTGTGCATGCTCACTCCCCCATGCACATATGTATAGCGATATCCCATCACTATATTCGCCGACCCCCCCATCCGGCTGCCCTACCCAATGGTAGCCCTGCAGACATGCACCGGGGATTGGGTCACCATTATTGTAGGCACCCAATCCATAGCACTAATATCTCATGCTACCCCTCTACCTTCTCCTGAAGAGCAGGCTGTAGATGTTTTAAAAACTGCCATTTGTATTTGATTGATTCCCTGTTTGAATGTTCACTGGCCAAATCTTTGCCTGCTCCATATGCAAGCCACAAATGGCTCTTGTACTGGGCTGGGATTTCTCTGACATGCTGCTTTAGTGGATGGGCTAGCATCATGCCAACCATGTTAGGGTTGCACACTGTCAAGAGGCAGGCAGCAACAGTTTCAAATGGGGCAGTAATACTATTATTATGTATGCCTTCTGGCAACTTGGCTCACATCATAGGGTCCACAGTTTGTTTCAAAAACTATACTCTGTGTTCAGCTGCAAGACTAAGCATTTCACAGTGATTCTGCACTTTTTTCAAATGGCAGCAGAGATTGTCACCAGAGGTCATCTGGTCTATCTTGTCCACAATGTTTTGGATGGCTCATGCAGAATGCAGAGCATCTGGAGTAGGCCCTTGCTGCCCTACAATGAACTTGATGACTGCCTTGACTGTGGTGGTGGCCATGCCCTGAAGCAGGGACTGTTGTTCTATTTCTTTTTTCAGCAGGTGCATGATTGATTGTTTTAGCATCTTGGCCTGAACATTGGAGGTCCCAGCTTTTGTGACTGCCTTCTGGATCAGGCCATCTATCTCCTCCTTGTCCTTCTTATTCAAGGTGGCTACCAGTGGGTGGGGCCTCATCCCTCCAGCATCCCAGGAACTGCTGACACAATTTCATCATCTTGATTCTACACATTGAATTATCCACTCTGCCTTTGTACTGTCCCTTATTAACATGCTCTTGCACAACTCTGTATGTGGTGCTCACTTTGTGATTTTTCCCTAAGCTCCTTGTCCAATGCATTCTGACATTTTCCAAGCTTTTCTCCAACTCATCATACTCATGCTGCAACTTATCATTCATACTTGTAAGCAAGTCATTCAACTGTAGCATATGCCTCTTGTCCTGCTGCAACCTTTCACAATTCTCTCTCAACCTAACAATCTTTCGGTCTTTCTCCTGTACAGTACTCTCAAGTTCACTCTGAGTCTCATTCCAAAGTTTTTCAATTTCTCATTCCAACTCCCTTCGTTGCTTGCCCGCCTCTCAGGATTTGGAGCCCAGTTCCTTTTTCAGAGCTAGGACATCCATTTCCACTGCTTGTAGTAAAGTACACTGGGCAGCAACCACTAAATAATTTTGATCATGTTTCTTAACCATAGGCTTTGTCTCCAAATACAGTTTTCAAGCATACTGTATTGGCTAGACTTGTGCTTTTGCGTGCAACACAAAATGGCCCCAACCTCCATGGGAGGTCATAAAGTTTGAGACGCCTAATTTGAGCTCTGTAATAATGGCCATCTTGGAGGTTCCCCTTTTTCTACGCTAGCCAAGAGTCCAAGGCATTTTGATCCACCTAAACCTCAGTAGCTAGACAGTTACATGTTTGGGTATGGAGAATCCCACATACCAATGCTTCAAGATGAAGGTGGGGGCATAGGTTTGAGCACCTTCATAAGTCCCAGTCCTGTTCATGGTGTGGGGGGCTTGCAAGATCATCCATATGGGTTGAACTGGAGAGCATAGGTTTGAATGCCTTTGTGAGTTCCATGCCTGGTCATAAGTACACCTTTTTGCATACTTGTATGGTTCCGACCAATCAGGTCTTTGCCATGATTGCCATGTGTTGGCTATGCAAGGAGTCTTAACCTGATGGCAAAACATGACACAGAAGCAGAGGTCATAGAATAAAGGTTTATTTTCCAAAAATACATGTAAAAAGGATAGCAGTACCAGCTGGGAGTTCGAAACCTCTGAATACTCAATGTCATCATAGAGAAACTCAGTGAAAAACTCTTACACAAAGTGTTATACTCAGAGATAAGAATGTCCGTTATCTGGTAATGACTCATCTGTGTAGCAAAGGAACTAATCAAAGCAACTCTGTTGGCGTAAACTGGTTGACCACATGCACCCAAGGTTGTTAGGTTTCACACTTACACAGTGATAAGTGGTATGTTGAATAAGGCTAGTTTACAATACAATGATTCATAAAATGTGCTGATCATTGCATTATGGCTAATGGTTATAGGTGGCACACTAACACCACAAATATAACTATACTAATCAGTAGTTTGTAAGCACATCATAGCATGCATGAGTAAATACCAATATGCCTTATACTGTAGGATGAAACCTGATAGCACACATTAGGGACTGTAGGTCATGCAGGTCTACAATGTCTAGTGCTTTGTCTGCATCCTCTGCCCTGGTAAGTAAAATGTTTATTGTTGACAAATTAAAATTGTCATCACAATTATTATAAAAAACATACAATTAATATGTTCTTGTTTCACAATAATTATTTCTGTTTACACAGTACAATGAATATTAACATGTTCCATCTCTATTATTTTACAGACATCTTATATTGATAAAAGGGAAAAGAGGGAGATGGAAATATAACATATTAACATTCATATTTTCCTCTTATTGCACTTCTCTTTGTTTACTCTACCCCAACATACCTTTTCATTCCCTATAATTTAATGATCTAAATGGTTTTTAATTTTATTGCACACATTCCCTAATTGCTATATCCGTGATGTGTGATTTTTTTCTTTCAATAATTCTACAAAATCTCAAAATATTTCCTAGATGGACCATGTTATTAGTTTTTAAAAGATAATTAAATTAATACTTTGGTCCCTTATCTAGATTTATCAAAATGTCCCCCAAAACAATTTTCTCTCATGACTATATAATGGACAAAACAGAAATAAGTGTATTGGGATATCGTCATCCAATCTGCAAGCACACATACTTAAATTAGAGATGACATACATTTTTCTCAATCTTTTGCTCTCTACATAACCAAATCTAAATTTGGTATAAGACTTCCTGTTATTTGGATTTTTTATTTTGTTTAAGTATTGATGTATGCAAAATTGTCAGTTTACATTTGAAGCTAGACAGGAACTTAGTTTATAGTTTCTGGTTAGGCCCATTTCCTTCTGGATAGGTATGTCCTTGATTCTGGTTTTAATCTTTTCCTTAATGTCCATGAAGGGTATCCTAATACTTTTAGTCAGGCATTCTAATAGACCGTATGGTTTAATAATTTCCTCTAAAATATATGTGCTTGGATAAGAGAGTCCATCTTGTCTATACATCAACATTTCCTCAAGGCATATTCTAGGGAGTCTATTTTCATTCATATTATAAACTTTAATCCAGTAGAGAACTAATCTGTGTTCAATATTGCACTTGCCTGGGGGTTGTCCTAATTCTTGTTTAATCATACTTGAAGCCGCACCTATCCGTAAACTCAGTAGACATTAAAAAATTTGTTCATGATGGTTTCAAGCCCTTTGGTCTTATCTTGCCCCCATATTTCAGCCCTGTAAAGGATCCAAGTCCAAACTTTCACATTTAGTGCCCTTAATGGGTCTTTAACTGAATGACATCCATATTTGAAGGTGTCAATTGACTTATTTTATGTATTGTAGAAATAATATGTTCTTTCCATTTTAGATTATGTGTAAATATTATTCCTAAATAACAAAAAATGTTTACATATTCATTATCATGTTTGTTACACTTTAAGGTGCACATCTTGCAAGATCTAGATGAATATTTGTTAAATATCATATATTTTGTTTTGTTAGAGTTTATCTCCAAAGAGAGTTTTATTTATGCTCTTCTTTATTCCTAAGTAACTGGTTGAGATCAAGACAATGTCATCAGCATATGCCAGGTAGGGGCACCATCTGGAGCCCAGACTTGGCATTTGCAGCTCTGTTTCCCTCATTCCCTCCAGTACCTTATTCAAAAATAAGTTAAACAGAATTAGGGAGAGGACACATCCTTGCCTAAGTCCAATGTTGGTTGAGAATTCTGGGATGCTATCTCTTTCTTTATTTTATCTGATCAATGTGTAATTATCCTTGTACAGAGTTTTTATCATACTCAAAGTGGCAATCTCAAAAACCATAACTGCCTACAGCTTCTCACAATTTTTTCCTTTTTACTCTGTCAAATGCAGCCCTAAGATCTACGAAGACACAGAATAGTTTTTGTTTTTTAATTTGGGTGTACTTATGTATTAATTGTGTTAGAACAAAGCACTGATTAAGTGTAGAATGCTCTGGCATAAAGCCAGCTTGTGCTTTGTCTAACAATTTCTCCTTCTCTATCCATGCCATTATTCTACTGAATATGATTTTTGTAAACAATTTTTGGGAGTTATCTAATAAACTAATTGGTCTGTAGTCACTTGCAGCTGTCCTATCTCCTCTCTTATATATAGGGATGATTATATTTTCTTTCCAGGTCTATGGTATTTTGCATGTTTGTATTATGTGGTTGAATAGACCCAAAAGAACTGGAGTCCATAGAAGTGGATCATCTAATAGGATAAGAAATACAAAATCACACATACCCCCATAATGCAAAGCATTATAGGCTGTATATGCAAATCACCACAGAATATTATGCTGGTTCAGCTTTAAGCAGAAATGTATGATACCGAAAGGCCTCTCACACAAACTGCAAAGGGTGCCAACAGAAATATATGATGTCCATCGGGATTCTGTCAGGACCAGGTGCTTTGTGTCTTTTCACATGCTGAATGGCCATGTATACTTCTTCTTCTTTGATTTTTTGAGTGAACTGTATCCATTCACCAGTTGTCTGGGTATAGTCTTCAAAGTTCCGGTCGTGGAAAAGATCTCTGAAATAGGTTTCTCATGTGGATGGGTCAATGTAATTTTTGATTTTCTCAGGTACATCAACCCATCCATTAGCTACCAATTGCCAGAATTTTTTGTTATTGTTTTCTCTCACCGCCTTTTCAAATTGATACCACATTATTTTCCTGTACTCATCCCTTTTTGTTTCCAGAAGTTTATTGTATTTTTTCCTTTGATTGTTTAACCTTTTTTTGTTAAGCTTAGTTGCCCATTTTTGTGTTAATCATGCACATCTATTTACTTCTTTTTTGTATTCTTTACATTCTCCGTCAAACCATTTGCTCCCTTTTTTGTTCTTACCTATAGACACTTTTAGTAATATTGATGAGATTTCCCTCATAACTTGTTCAAATTTCTTGACACATTATTCTGCTGTCTTTTGTTATTTAATTTTAATTATTTCTTCCCGCAATCCATAATCATTTAATAGCTGAGCTGATTTGAAATTCTCTAACAGTTCCCATTTTACCCACCCCCCATTTAATCCTTGTGATCTCTTCTTTCTTTTTCACCTTGTTGACTGGCAGCGGCCATAGGTCTATTATTATTTCTAGTGGGTTATGTTCACTTTAGGATCTTGTACCTATTCGAAAATTATCCAGTAGTGTTAAGTTAACTGAGATCCAACAATGATCGATTATTGAGGCACTGCTACTTACCATATAAGTAAAGGCTCCATTATGATCTCCACTTTTTTGACCATTTATCATTATTCTCCAAATCTATTTCACAATCATTTGTGCCTTTAGATTTTCTATCTATATTATACTAAGGTTCATACTAAGGTTAGAAGAAAGAGCTAGTAGGCCAAAGCCCATAATGCTCCTATGCTAGGCCATAGAGTAGAATGTTAAGTCATACCCAGACATAATTAGCGTGTCGAGACGATGTTTAAAAATCTCTTTAGTATTACTTGTTACTACATCAGATGGAAGTCTATTCCAAGGCCCAATAGTTCTTACAGAAAAGAAAAACTTACGATTATTATATTTAAAAGATTTACCAGTCAACTGGAGGACATGACCTCTAGTATTATGTATTGATGACTTAAAAGAAAATCCTAACTCAGTCATGATATAGGGATCATGAATAATGTCATATAGGAGGAGAAGGTCACCTCTAATGTGTCTGATAGTAAGAGGCATTAGTTTCAATGTATCCAACCTAAACTCGTAAGATGAGGATTCGAGACCAGATTTTTTTTGGTGTATTTTCACTGAACCCTTTCAAGAGAGTAACTATCTGATTTTTTAAAAGGACACCACAACTGTGAAGCATTTTCAAGATGGGGACGGACATAGGACCTGAATAGGGGTAACAACACCTCCTGATCTCAAGATCTAATATTACACAAAATAGACCAAATAATTTTAATAGATATACTAATAACTGAATGCATATGCTTGGAATATGTTAAATCATCTAAAATGTTTATACCTAAATCCTTCTCATCATTAGTGGAACACAATGGTAAATCATCCAGAATATACTGGAAATTTAAATTATTAGAACCCAAATGCATTACTTTGTATTTTGTAGAGTTTAACTTCGTGCCCCATTTATTAACCCAGGTACTAATAATATCAAGATCATGCTGAATGCAAGATATTTGGTCTAAATTAGAACATGGTCCTCCGATCTTCACATCATCTGCATATTAATTGCAAATGAAAGCAGAAATTAGTTAAATCAGATATAAAAGCCTGAAAAGACAGGAGCTGACGAGCCTTGTGGAACACCATAAAACTTTACCAGAGTTAGAAAATGCCCCATTAATCATCACCTTTTGAGTTCTGTTTGAAAGCCAATTATGAATCCATGTAATTATATGACTATTAATACCAAGACCTGTGAGTTTTTGAATTAGAGCCCATGTGGCATGGTGTCAAAAGCTTTACTGAAATCAATAAAGACAATGTCACAGGCTAACCGGTTATCCAAACAAGAACTAAAATGTTCATAAAAGCAGAGAAAATTTGTCAGACAGCTTCTACCCTTCTTAAAGCCATGTTGTTCCAAATCAGATGCATCAATAATAGGGGCAATAATATCCTTAAGTAGACTTTCTAACACCTTACATATGGATGAAGTCAAACTAATCAGCCGATAATTTTCCCATAGATGTTTTGATTCCTTCTTATGTATTGGTACCACAAACGCCTCTTTCCATTCACAAGGGATAAAATTATATTGTAAAAAAAGGTTGAATAAAAGTTTGAGTGGAAAGGCAATATGTTTAGACAATAGGTAAAGTAAATGCCCTGCTATATTGTCTGGGCCTGAACAAAATTTACCTTTTAGTAAGTGTAGTTTTTTAAGAATAAACTCAACTGAGAATGTGATAAAAGTATCTGATGGTGAAATCATAGGTACAAGTGATTGAACTTCTGATGCAGAGAAAACTTTACAAAATTCATTATTAAATACATCAGCCATGGCTTTTGGCTCATGGATAAGTATGCTTTCTGTTGTAAGAGGCCCCATCACACTTGGACTTTTCCTGAGGGAGTTTATATAATAGTAAAATTGTTTGGAATTAGACTTACTAGCTGTTGTTGCCAATTTCATTTCCATCTAGATTTGGCCCTACGGATGACTAATTTACACTTCCTACTTGATTTTAAATAGGATTCCCAATTAGAAGTTGTCCTATTCTTTAGGTAATTACGATGTTTTTTATTTTTTATATTTATTAAACATTTTATGTTTTTATTCATCCATCTAGGAGTCTGTTTCCCATTAGAATTCTTATTTTTTGATGGAATATAAGTATCACAGAGTCTAAATAAGTGATTTGAAAAGTACCCAACTTTGATATAAGGACTGGTTATCAAAAAAACATAACCAGTTTATTTTTTCAAGGTATAGATTGATACTGCGAAGATCAGCTTTGTCGTACAGGTATATAATCAAAGAATTAGTATTAAAGACAATATGTCTCTGCAAGTTAAATAAAATAGAATTATGATCACTGCTGCCAATTGGTGATGAAATATACACATCCCTAATATCTAAGGCGGTACTACTCAAAACAAGATCTAACATATTATTACCTCGGGTTGCAGAAGTTATCCATTGCTGTAAGTCCAATTCCGAACAAGTGGACAAAAATGTATTACTAATACTGCTAGATGTTGTGAATGACTGCCAATTTATATCTGGGAGATTGAAATCCCCTGTAATAATAACATAACCCATTTGAGTAGCTATTTCAAATTCGGAAAGAATGGCATCCATAATTAAACTAGATGAATTTGGGGGAACATAATATGTCCCAAGGATAATAAAATCCTGTTTGGATAGGAAAATTTTAAGCAAAAGACTCTCAGTCAGAAGATTATGAATTTTTATAGAACTAGAAATATTGACTGAGTTGATTTTATTGTTAATAAATGAGGCAACACCTCCACCCTTTCTTTCATTTCGATTCAGATAATAAGAGATATATCCAGGGAGTTGCTTGATCCAGTGGGAGTTATAATCACCCTATGTTTCACAAACCGTAATAATATCAAAATCCTTATTCAAAATCACAGTTTGTAACTCATCGAATTTCTGTGTCAAACGTCTCGCATTAAAACTAAGAAACTGTAATTGTTTACTGGAGACTTTATAAGAGTGAGACGAAGAGGTGTGTACATTTGCATCCCCCCCACTATTTAGTTTAAATTTATGTTAATTGTAGATAGGAATTGTTGACTCAGCAATGCATTCCCTAGTTTGTTAAGATGCAAGCCGTCAGGACAGTAAAGCTCAGATCTATCAGAGAACTCTTCCCAATGGTTCATGCACTGAATATTCTGTCGTAAACACCATTGCCTAAGCCAGTTGTTAATAATTTTAATTTTATGATTAAGAAACTGGGAGTACTGTGGTATGGGTAGAATCTCCAAAAAAATAATATCACACCCGAGATCAATCATTTTATTAGTCATAGAAACATAGGCTAATTTGATATTCTGAACAGAGTCCCTGTAGATGTTGTTGGCTCAAACATGGATAATACACAGTGGATTTATGTCTTGAGAGCTAATAATATTATCTACCATATATGTTAGATCTGAGATCTTAGCACCACTGAAACTAGAACAAGTTCTATTATGTTTGTCAGGCTTGCATAAATCCCTATCCAGATGTTTAACTAAGGAATCACCCAGAACAAATATTTGTCTGGTATGTGAATCATCAGTATTAGGAACACACATAGAGGGTGCCTTTTCACCAGTTTGAATAGTAGCAAAATCAATCAAAGGAATATCAGTCGTGGAATTAGGTGGTGGAGTTGAAGAATTTGGAATATCAACCATGACTTAGGAAGTGTTTTTAGAATTTAGTCCTTCATTAGAGGACTGAATAGGAATACAATTAGAATCGACAGGGGCAGTGGACAATGGGTCAAGGCTATTATGTAGTGGAATGTTAAAATACTCAGCCTTTCTCCTTCTTTTTTTAGTAGCTTTAGACCTTTGCACATTATACCAAGTTGTATCTTCTATGCTGTTTACCAAACTGTTCTCAACTTCTCTAGCTCTTTTTTTAGAGACATCAGATGGATAAATCACTGAACTACTCATAGTAGCGTGATTATTCTCACTAGATATTATTTTGTCAGAAGGGATGCTGTAAGTAGAGGTAGAGGACGTCTCATTTAAAGGGATATTTGTTACATGTAAAGCATCTTGAACTGTTACAGGTTTAGAATAATTTCTTGATTCGAATGCCAATATCCGTTTATAGTATAAGCTGTTCTCACATTGTAATACAATGTTGTCAGTACATTTAGCACATTGAAAGGGGAGATTATCAGCAATATCGGCTGATAAGCTAAACATATAGCAAGATGTGCATCGTATACCTGTTTCCCCTTTAGTAGTGGTTACAAACACATTAATATTGCTTGGTAGATTTAAGGAGGATGCCATTACCACGTGTTAGAGGTGAAACAACAGAACCACGTAATGTAATAGTACTCACAAGTATAAGTGAAGGTGACAACAAGGCCATAATTATTCAACCTAACACCGCCTAACACGCTTAACACGTGCTGAACGCACTTGTCTTAGCGCATGGAGTCGCGCATGCCCTGCTCCCTTGCTCACTCTGCTCGCATAAGAAGTGCAATAAATGGAGAGGAGTGACCAAGAAGTACTCAAACAAGGTCACAGAGCCCCTTGAGATTTAATGTTTTTAATGCCCTTTTAAAACTCCATGAAAACCACTCATGCATGGAGCTGGTGGAGTATAAGTGTATGCTAGTCCCCAAATTAAAAATGAAAAGTCCTTTTGAACTGTAGTTCTCAAGTCTGGTCAAAGAACTACAGTCCTCTTCCTGCTTCCTGACAAAATGTCAGCAGGGCTCAGTCACACACTCGTAGTATTCACAAACACAAACACAGAACAGAATCACAGTATTTTTTAAAATAGCTTGTAGTTTTAAAGCAAAGAGCCTGCAGAGAGATCCACACACTGCTTAGGTTTAAAAAAAATGGCAGAACAGAACAAACAAACCAGGAGGTTTAAATAGGATGTCGTGACCCGGAAGTACTCAAACAAGGTCACAGAGCCCCTCGAGATTTAATATTTTTAATGCCCTTTTAAAACTTCACGAAAACCACTCATGCATGGACCTGGTGGAGTATAAGTATATGCTAGTCCCCAAATTAAAAATGAAAAGTCCCTTTTTGAACTGTAGTTCTTGAGTCTGGTCAAAAGAACTACAGCCCCTATTCCTGCTTCCTGACAAAATGTCAGCAGGGCTCAGTCACACACTCGTAGTATGCACAAACACAAACACAGAACAGAGTCACAGTATTTTTTAAAATAGCTTGTAGTTTTAAAGCAAAGAGCCTGCAGAGAGATCCACACACTGCTTAGGTTTAAAAAAAAATGGCAGAGGTATTCAGGTATTGGGACCCAGAGCTGCACATGCATTAACTAAATCATCTGGAAGTTCCAGACAGTACTTCACACTGGCATTAAAATCACCAAGAATAGTGATTCCACAATTGGAGCCATTCATACTGCAGTTTTCTATCAATCTTACTAATTTCTTTATGTCTCCCTTATTTGCATAACTAGATTTCTTGAGGGGTAGATATTTATGATGACAGATTTTTTTTTTTATTAGTTAACATTCAGACTGTTAAGATGTGCTCCACATCTATGTGTATTTCATTTTGCTGTACCTTATCTATTATTTTGCACCACATTTTCAATGCTCCCAATAATCTACCATGTTTTTTGTACTTCTGGCCATTTTTTGGAATACCTTATATCCGTTCATCTTTATTTCTTTTTTGTTCTGTTTCTTGCAGACATATGCAGTTAAACTGTGTTATATAATCCATAAATGATGGATCCAACATTCTTTCTTTAATGCCTGCCACATTCCACGACATTATATTGTACAGTTTTGTACCCTTATCATTTAGTTTGTTTTTTCTCTGCCCTGGTAACCCCAGTCAAAAAAGTAAATCAGGTTAATCTGACAGGATTTTACCCCCATAAACCCATGCTGCCTCTCATTCTGAAGCCCATGCATCTCTGTGTATCTTACCAACCTCTCCTTGAGTATGATCTCCATGAGTTTGCACATGATTGATGTCAGAGTGACCATCTATAGTTCCTGGATCAACCCCGGCCAGCTTCTGCGGAAAGGAATTACATGTGTCATATTTCAGTCCTGCAGCTCTGCTCCTGGCTCCAGGGATTCATTGAAGAGGTCCACCAACAGCCCCTCAAAGTCTTCAGCTAGCTTCTTCAGTATCCCCAGGTGTATGCCATCTGGTCCTAGGGACTTGTGTGCCTTCAGTGCTAGCAGCCCTTCCCTCAGTCTACTAACCTCTATTTCCACATCTGTGGCCCTCTCCCTCCTTCTCACCTCCCCCAGTGGTACAGGCCTATATTTTTCTCTAGTTAAGACAGAGCAGAAGTACTCATTCAGTACCTCTGTCTAGCTCACTTCTTCCTCCACCCATCCATTTCCCTTTCTCAGCTTAACTATCCCTTCCTTCCTGTCCCTCTTCTCACTCATGTAGTGAAAGAAGGCCTTCTCCCCAGCCTTAATCCCTTCAGCTATTTGCAATTCTTTCTGTGCCTTTGCTTGCTGCACTACCTTGCCTGCCGCTTTTGCTAGCCTCAGGTAGTCCTCCTTATTGTGCTCTATCCTTTTGTATCTTTTCAGGGCTGCTCTCTCATCTCTCAGCAACCTAGCACCTCAGTGTTGAACTCGATGGGTGATTTGGCCACTGATGTTCTCCTTAAGCCTAGCACAATATGCTGTAGCTGCTAGTATTGTACCTCAATGATGGTCCCATGTCCTCTGCCATGTATGCTTGAATGCCCTTTAGTTTTCTCCTTATCACCTCACCCACTTTCTAGAAATTTGCTCTCCTGATGTCCAGAGTTTTCATCTTGATAGGGAAGATTTCCCCTTCCCATATCCAAACTGAACCACAGTGTGCTGTGGTCGCTACCTCTCAAGAATTTCTTCACCATTATCTTATGTACATACTCTCTAATTGTGGGCACTAGATCAAGGATTGCCCTCTTCTTGGGGGGTTCTGTAATTCCATGTGTCATGAACTCTGTATATGGCATACAGCATCTAAGATCACATGACTCCTGGCACAGGATGTGGCTGAAGTACACTAGTTCACCTTAGGCTGATTAAAGTCCCCCACCAGTATCACCTTGCCTTTTTCCTGCTGCTTAAAGCAATTCCTTACATACAAACATATGAAACTGCCATCAGATAAAGGCCATAAAGGCCATACTGTTTATCAATTCTGCTCAAGAGTGCAGCTAGCCATACATAGTTCATTGTTATTTTCTTCCATTTGGGTTGGCAGTGTGTAGACCACACCCAATCTGACCTTCCTTTTTTGGAAAAGCCAGGGTTCTTGGTGAAATGTGAGGTCATTTTTCTGCTTCTCCCCCACTTAGGTGGCCACTACTGTATGCTGCCATTTGCACTTTATTAAGACATGTAAAATTAAAGCTGAACCTAGAGAAAGAAATGGACTCAGTGGAATTTATTGACCTGATAAGCTACTGGGGTGAATGCTGTGACTTTTTCTGGCATGTATGGACTTTGTCACTAGAGCACTGCACCTCCTTTGAGCAGCTGTGTCTCTCACACATCCATCTTAGGCTGATTAATGTTCCCTACCACTACCACCTGCCTTTTCCTGCTGCTTAGAGCAGTTCCTTACATACAAACATATGACACTGCCAGCAGATAAAGGCCATACAATCTATCAAGTTTGCCCAAGAGTGCAGCTAGCCATACATAGTTTACTGTCCTTTTCTTCCTCTTGGGTTGGCAGCCTGTAGACCACATCCAGTCTGACCTCCCCCCACTGGTCTGGAGCTGGATCCATAGTGATTCCATTTTCCCCTGTTTATTCTCCTCCCTAGTGCATACTATCCCCTCCATGATGCATGCCACCACCACCTCCCCTCTGCCTGACACTCTGTCCCTTCTGTACAGCTTTGTGGTGTATGGGAGAACATGTCTTGGTAACTGCTGCTGCCTCTACCTTCCCCCACCTAATTTCTGTGCAGGGGGGTCCACAGACATCCCTGACTCAAAGTTTCTATGCCGACTGGCCCACCTCTTCCCTCCCAACAGGCCATTTTCCATGTATTTACTCAGCTTGTCCCTGAGTACCTTTGATCCATCCCAGTTAAGGTGCACCCTATCAACTGAATATAGCTCCTTTGTCTGACCACTTCTCACCCCAACCTCCAATAAAACTAAACCCTTCCACCTTTCACAAGCTCCTTAGTCAATAATTAAACTGCACAATCATCCTTTTTCTGAATGTGCTAGCCATGGGAAAAGGAATTACCTCAGAAAAGGCCAGAGAGCTCACTGAATCCTTGCAGTAGAGCTGTGCGGAATGTGAAAATTCTGAATTCATATTATTTCAATCAAATTTCATGAAATTCTACAAAATTGTGGTGAGTTGTATGAGAATTTCATAGAATTTTTAAAATTTCATAAAACTGGTCATAACTCAAATCGTTTACTGAGCTAGAGCACTGGCATTTACATTTGGCATGCTTACCTTCTGGGAGGAGTTGAAATAGCTTGCTGAATAACATGAAATTGGCTTGGTTTATCTCAACATTATAGGTGCTCATATCTGTCATTTTATATTTTGTGGAAAATTTCATGAACATTGTTATCTGCATATACCTTTGCTGTCTATTGGGTCAGAGATCTTAAATTTTTCATGATTATTTGGTGATAGGTATTCTAAAAATGTCACACATTTCATGACACTAGGGTGCATAGTCTCAAAATGACATTTGCAAAAAGTCTGCCATTTCACATCTTGTGGGAAATTTCATGAACAATTTTATCTGCATTTATAAAATGGCAAGAAAAAATCTAGAAATCTTATTGACCAAGAGATGTTAGCTGACCGTTTATTAAATCTTTATAAACTCACAGTTATTGTGGTCCTAAACCACATCACACAATGAGCAGATCAGTCGTCCTACAGCCGGAACTACAGTATCTTCGTTTAGTCCCCCCTACAACTAGAACTAAACTTCCAACACAGACATGGCTGCTACCTTTACACTGTAAAAACATTCACCTGGGCCCTAAAAATACAACTACCTTAAATAAAAAAATAAAACAAATTAAATTAAATGTTGTTTACTTGATCATCACATTGTCATTAAACACCTAAATTAAAAACATTAAGAATCATTTGTGGTTTTCATTACAACTGTTTCTTTTCTGACAGTGAAAATCCCCCTTCTAGCTCTGCTATGCTCATTAGGGAAATCTCTTCTGCTTTCAATTGCCCTGAGTCTGACAGTGAGATAATTGAGTCTCTGGTTGTATTAGAGGCCTTTATAGTGTAAAGTGGAATGTTGTTCTGTCTCAAAATTCCACCATACCGAAATGTTGTTCAGCCACAGATGCTAAAATGAATGGAACGCTGTTCTGACCATATGTACAGAAGAGTATTCTGTTCATTTAGACTTAAAACTTCATGCCCTGCTTTGAAATCATGAACTGAAAACTGCCGTGTGGCAATATCATTTAAAACTACATTGGGAATTGATGTGGTGGTTTTCAGACACTGGAGCAGTTCATTAGCAATAACAGAAGATGCAGGCTCAACCAGATATGCTATGTATACTTTCAGTTTTCTGCCTTTTTTACAATTCTGTTCTCACTAAACGAGACATCCCACTGCCATTTTTTCCCCCAGTAAATCCCTCCCACAGTGGAGTGGCAACCAGTGGCAGTGTGCGCTGCTACAATAGGAATTCCAAGTCCCTATCAACCATGCAACTCGCCATGTGAATGAACAGGAAGCAACAATTTCTTATCCTATCTAAAATACATTTTGAAAGTGGAAAAATACCAGCAAAATAATTTGAGGGCCACCATACGCTATAAAAATACAGGATGGGTAACCCCATACAAAACCATTTTGTTCTGTCATCTCGGGGTCTGATTCCCAGGGATCTCTCAAGCGTCACTCCTCTGTGGCAGAACACACTGGTTCTGTATGGTTACCCATACAGTATTCTATATGCTGTGTGCGTGTGTTGTGTACAGTACTATATGTTAGGAGATGAACATTCTGCCAGTGGAAAAGAGAAGAATATTGAATCCATGATGTTCCATGGTAAACATTTCATGATAAAAATTCCATATCTTATATGTGGGGAAAAACAGGGGAAAAAAAGCACAAAGAAGAAAGCAGGCAATAATACTTTATAAACAAAGAAAAAAAGGTGGGGAAACACAATTACATAGGCAGAGGCTGACCCAAACTGCTTAGACACATTCCTGAAGTTTATAAAAAACATGTACATTTGAATCTTGTATGGGTGTTTTCATGGGAAATTTATCACCCACACCACCATCACCAAAGGAAAGTTAACCTGGCAGGTTTAAAGTGTTGAACACATTTTCATTAAGAGAGAGTACTTGTACTGATTTGAAATGCAAGGCACCATGTTTTTTTCTAACTAACATTTCACCTCAAGTCCTATAAATAAAGAGAATGTTGCCATCAAAGAAACTATATTACAATAGTGAAATGAAAATAAAGTATTAAACACTGCTTATTTTTTACAAATTTATAGATGCTGCAGTGCATTTATATGATAATTTGCATGTTATAGAGAAAATATATATTTTCAACTAACGCTACTAATAAACACTTTTACTGCAAAACACTAGTTTTTTTTATTTCTATTAATCCACCTCGGCGGAGGGCCCCCACGATCTCCAGCTGCCGACACTTGCACCCCAGACCCGGTTGTGTGTGCGGGCCACAGAAACCCACACCAGGGGCCAGCCTTTCATTGCTCTGCATCCATGGATAGACGCCTCTCTCAGGTCTCGGGTGTGCAAGGCACAGTCATCAGCCACAGAGATTGCCCCCCACATTTTCTACTTTTCTCTCCTTGGGGAGCTGGATGTGTAATGGCTTCCAAGCACATAGTGCTGATGCCTGCTGCTCTCCCCCATGGCTGCGCACACTGCTATAGTGTAGCTTGCCTCCACCAGTCACCACTACAGGGTGATGCAATTCCCTCTACCCACCTCAGAGGAAAGAGGGCAGTCGTCAGGCACTCGATCCTTCCTCCCCCTGCCAGTCCCTGGTGGCCTGAGTCCATTCCCAAACCCGGCTCACTAGCGTGGTGCAAGGTGTGGTGTCCAGCACCTCAACCCTCAGCACCACCAGGCCAGCCTGCAAAGCACTAGTTAATCTATTACTGAAATATGCTATTAACAGATGAATAGTAATGTTGTGCGAAACTGAAATATTTCACCAGGCAAAATATTTCACGTAATTCTACAATTACGCAAAATTATTAGCCTTGGCAAAACAAAATTTCACCTGTTTTCTTGATTTCACGTAATGGCGAAATTTCGCTCAACATGCCTTGGTGAAATTTTTCCCCTATGCAAAGTTAAACTTCATTTGGTTTCACGATTTCATGAAAATGGTGAAATTTTATCTAAATGCGTTGGTCTGCCAATTTTGCCCATTGATGCTCCAAATTTCACCTTGTAGCATAATTGCACTGGCATAACTTTTGATTTCACAGGCAAAATTTTGGTCCAAAAGTGAAATTTGCAACACACTGTGGGTAGATAGGTCAAAAGTCACATGTAGCTTGTTTACAGTTCATTCTGCTGCATGTTGAGTTGGAGAACAGTCTGTTGTAGTGCATCAGAGTCAATGAAGCCTTTAAAAACATAGTTAAAACTTGTTTTTGAGAGCTAATTGTTGCAAAACATAAAGGTTTTTCCTGGTGTTACTGTGCTTCTAGGGAACGTTTTCTAATTTTGTGGATTTTTGTATAATACTAAGTTTAAATTAGGTTTTACTTTTCTCTCTGTCTTTGAAAGAGTTGTGTGTGATAGAGTAGGAGTGTAAAGCAGTGCAGTCTATTTCTACCAAGCAGACTGGTATTTACTCACAATTGTGAGTTATTTATTTACTGTTATTTCTTATTAATTTTGTTATATCTTGCCATTTATTTTTCTCTGAAAAGTTTCTCCATCCTGTTTGAGAGAGTTCCTGCCACCGTCAGCTGTGTTATACACCATTCTTCCACTTTTAGTTGTGAACTGATTGTAAATTCTTAAGTTTTAAACACACAGAGCTTATCCTTTGTTTTGTTTTGTGCTTAGTTCTGTTTGCTGGAGTGTTAACTTGTGTTACTAAAACTGTGGAAATCAACAGTTCTATATTTTTTTGTATCTTTACTTAAGTACTTCTACTTGCTCACATGAACTTGTCCATTTACAGTCGCACTACACTGTTGAATTGTTCCCCTGTATGTTATTGCTGGAGCTTG
Source organism: Neoceratodus forsteri (assembly GCA_016271365.2). Lineage (NCBI taxonomy): Eukaryota > Metazoa > Chordata > Ceratodontiformes > Ceratodontidae > Neoceratodus > Neoceratodus forsteri. Next base: position 48,090,415 of record CM057455.1, read on the forward strand.
ACTCTGCACACTGCATGGGGTTCCTGTTTTAGTTAACTTACGTTACCCTTTCTCTGTTATGGCATTGTTTCTGTAACACCTGACACGCGCATTATAAAACAGTATATAGTAAAATAGTCAGTTTCAAGAGATTTCTTGGTGATCCCTCCCATCCAGACCACTACCATATTGTGTGGTACTACTTGCCTTTGTTGCAGTTTTATGGTTGTCTCTGGGCAGCAGAATGGATGGTGGAGGCCTACATGGGGGAACGAAAGCACCTTGCCATTACTGACGAGCCACTGCTGTACTATGGCAGTACAATGACTGACTGGCCAGCACTAACATCAGTTGCTGTGAAATACCTGAGCTGCCCACCATCCAATGTCACTGTGGAATGAGTTTTTAGCATGGCTGGAGCAATTGTGAGTGATCATAGGACCAATTTCTCACCCAAGAATATGTCCATGCTAACATTCATGAAAATGAATGAAAGGCACATTCCACACAACACAGTGATGTCAGTTGTGTTGCCACAGGAACTGTGTCTCAGTGACAAGGACGATGACAATTCCTAGACTAAGGCATCCACCGGCAGCGAGGTGGATGAGGCAGCAATGTTGACAGAATTCCCACCTGATGAGAACTCCAGTCTTGCAGACTGTGATGGATGCTTCTTGGATGATGTGGAATTGGAAGTTGAAAAAGGCTGAGTTTACTCTAAGGCCCACCCCAACAACTTTCAACTCACTATGGTGGCTGGGGTGTGTATCTTATACCTTATTTTTTGTTATGTACCATTAGATTGGTTATGGTAATATGTTCTTATGTGCTGCAGTGTGTATAAGTTTCATTTGATCACCCTTTGCCATAACCCGCTGATTGGTCACCTCACCACCACAGTCCCCCAAGCCTATATAAAGCAGCAGCAATGTAATTACCATAACCATAAAGATTTTGCAATTGCATGATTACAGTTATAATGCTTTTCTTCCAAAAATATCTTACTTTTCATGTTGACTATATCAAACCTATCTTACAGAAGTATATGCTGTCTGGATGTCCTTATGGGGTGGGCAGAATGAGAAGAGATCTGGATAAACTAGCAAAATGATCAGAAGAGTGGCAATTGGGATTTAATACAAAGAAGTACAAGATCATACACATAGGGAAGAGAAACCCTGAAGCCACCTATAGGCTGGGAGGGAAGTTGCTAGCAGTCACAAAGAAAGAAAGAGACTTGGGCATCATCATCACTGAATACCTAAAACCATCCAAGCAGACCTCTAAAGCAGTAGGTAAGGCTAGGGGAGGTGTTAGGGTGTATTAGTAGTGGTATCACAAGTCGTAAGAAGGAGGTAATAATCCCTCTTTACAAGACACTGGTTAGGCCCCATCTGGAGTATTGCATGCAGTACTGGAGGCCACACCTTCACAAGGACATTAACCAAATTGAGGCAGTCCAGAGAAGGGCAACCAAAATGGTGCAGGGACTGCATCAGAAGACATATGAGGACAGATTAACAGAGCTCAATATGTATACCCTTGAGCAAAGGAGGGAGAGAGGAGATATGATCAAGGCATTCAAACACCTTAAGGGCATTAACAAGGTGAAGAGTCTAACATGTTTAAATATAAGAAAATTAGCAGGACAAGAGGACACAGCATGAGATTAGGGGGGCCGATTAAGGGGGAATGTGAGGAAATTCTTTTTCCCAGAAAGGGTGGTGGATGCATGGAATGGCCTACCTCAAGAAGTGGTGGCTATGAATACAGTGCAGGGCTTCAAACAGGCATGGGATAGGCATAAGGGAGCAATACAAATGAGTATGAATAGATAGGCCACTGACAGAGTAAAGGCCGATGGCACATTTATAAGGTAGAAAAAGAAATGGGCAGACTGGATGGGCCTTGTGGTCCTTATCTGCCATCAACTTCTATGTTTCTATGTTTCTATGTTAAAAGTGCCCATGATGGCAAATTCCACACTGTCCCACCACCCCCTCTCATCACCTGATTTGACTTGACACAGCCATGCACTCCATGCAACTGAAAAAAAATGTTTCTGCCACTTAGCATCAGTGATATGTACAAGAACCCTGGCTCCTAGACTAGTACAAGTAGCATATGAATGTAACATGCTAATTCAACAGTTAACATCATAAGCTGAACACATTTTGAGAAATGGTGAATGGTGGCCAACTTTAATGATGCAAGTCATTAATTACAAAAGTAATCATGAAGAGGCTTAATAACTTACAACATCAAATGCCCCCAAAAAGGTTACTTCTGCTACAGTACCACTTTAAGGTACACCAACACCACAATGGTTCCTGGGGGGGGAAGTCGGGGGAGGGGAGAGTTCTGCTGTCCTCACTTTGGAATGGATTCAAAATGTTCATGATTACTGCAGGTATGCACTCTCCATTGATCAGACAAGACATTAACCCCCTCCACCTAATTATTTACTAAACACTATCTCAACCATCTGTTTTCGCATATAGTTCCTTCCTGTATGTGGGTGGTAGTGGTGATTACTTATTAATGATAATGGTATGAACACCAGTCCAGTGGCCAACATCGCAGTTCAAGCAACACCCATGTCTTCCACAGATACAACACAGCTCCTACAGGGCCTGGATCGATCATGTAGTCATCAAGATATGACATACGATGAAACCTCAACAGAGGAAAATTACCTAAGCAAGACCAAAGATAAGACAAAATATTGGATACTCGTCAATCTGCATACCTGGTTTTACCTAACAAGTTGGAAGAAGAAGCAGAGAAAAAATGTATACTTTCCATACCCCATGATGTCATTAAACTGCAGACATTCCCAACAGGAACATGCTATGTGGTGCACATGATTCCAGACCAAGGTCCATGTTGAAGCACAGTAGCACTAGCAGGCATTCCCCTTCACCCTATCAGCACTGTGTACCTTGAAATAAGAAAAAAATTAGAAAACATTTTCAGGATTGTTAAAAAGTTCCCCCCACCACCCATGACTGTCAACCACCCCCCACCACCCATGACCCCAAACCCCCCGCCACAGAAGACCATAAAAAATGAAGAAATACTTACCTCAAGGGCTGTGAAAATGGAATCATTGCACAATTAAATAAATCCCCCGGATCTGGTTGAGCAGCCAGCAGCAGCAGTGGCAGCAGGATGGAATGAGACTTAACTTCCCCGGAATTCCTGATGTTGACAAAAGCAAAAAATAACACAATTACTGTCAAGTTCAGACAACCAGATGGCAGTAACAGACATACCACACTAGTATGAAAATCACAATACTTTTTTTTTTGTTAGTTGTTTAACCAGAACTAGCACACTAAGCTGAAAGCTTTTTTACAGGTGCGACCTGGGAGCACAGGGAAGTTAAGTAACTTCCTCAGGGTCACACAGTCTACAAGTGGAAGCTGTGGGATTCAAACCCAGGTCTGGTCTGGTCTGTGGGATGTCTGCTGGATGTCACCAGATTTGCAGCTCAGAGCCTTAAACCACTGCGCTATACTGACTTACCGTCTGTGTTGGGAAATTGGGAAATGCAATGCATTCAAAGATCCATAGATCTACCTCCTGGCCTGGCATGTTGATATCATCCACAGCACACTGAAAAATAATATAAGAGCAGTACAAGCACATTAGAACTCAAGATGCCATAATACCAACCCACCCTTACCTTGCACAGGAAAAAAAATGAAGACAGATACTTACATGTTCAGCAGCAACAGTATGGACTGTGCTAAGATAATCCACAAGGTATCAACCATCTAGAATAATAGCTCTTGTGGCAGCTTGGAAAGTAGTAGTCGGAGACAGCAGCAGGTAGCAAGCTACAGTGTCCCAAAATTTCATTCACTCCCCACCGCCAGGCAAGCTACTACCACAGAGTCAGTCAATCAGCACAGTTAGACAATCAGTACAGCAGCATAGGGAGGGAAATGATAATTGTACATGTCTATCTCGATCAACTGAAACAGCAGCAGCAGAGGAAAAAACTACAAATAGCAGCAGCATTTTGCCTCCCACAAGGATCCTAAGCCTCTACAAGACAAGCTTCAGCTTGGCTTCACATTTGTTGAAAATTGGTTCTCAAATCACAATCTGGGCCTCAATAATAAGAAAACAAAGTCTATTATGTTGAGCAGCTTTCATAACATGCATAAACTGCACCCCCATCTATCAAAACCATTCATGGAGTCACCCTGGAACAGGTTCAAGCCTTTAAATACCTTAGGATCACTCTAGACCCTCATCTAACTTACAGTGCCCACATTGACTCTGTAGCCAAAGCAGCAGATACCCGCCTTGACCTTCTCTTCTGGCAAAGACAACATCTTACCACAGAAGCCCTGACTGTCACCGTTCAGAGCTCTGTTGTCTCCATTATTGACTTTGAGCTTATCATCTATGGCTCTGCCCCTGCTACCGCTCTTAGACGCGTATCCACCTCCCTCAATAAAGCCTGCCAACTTCTCACTGGATCCCACCACCTCACACATACGTGCGACCTCTATGCACAAACTGGATGGCTGCAACTCACCAATCGGATAAAGTACCTAACCTGCACCATGGTGTGTGCACTCCTGCACCCTAGCAATAACCCCCACTCAACCAGGGGGTCTGAATCACAGCTCCTGCAGGTTCCATGTTGTCATACCTCACAAGGTCAAAGAGCTTTTGCCTACAGGGTGCCCAGCTGACTAAATGGTCTAAGCAGTTACATCTTCTCCACTCCTACCCTTGGTGCATTTAAATCAAGGCCCCACCTCTCTCTCACTGCCTCTAGCTCCTGTGGCTGCCTCCACTAGCTGACCCCATGAATATTTCCCTAACCTTATGCAGTTCTCTCTCCTATTAGCACTTGTTTACCCTTTAGCATGCACTTCCCCATGTTATGTCTACGAAAATGCCTCTGGCTGCGCTCCTCCTCTATAGCTCTCCACCCCCTCTACTCTTCCTCTCTCTTGTCCTCTATCCTCTCTGCACCTCATCTGCTATCTCCTTATAACCTAGCCTCCAAAACGTGTTTTGTTTCTCAGATGCTTTGTAACTCTGTTTCGCTTACACTTTTGTAACCTTGTCCTATGTATTGAATTTGTAATCTGACTTACATGTCTTATGTTTTGAATTGTAACCTGATGTGGAACCTTTGTTAAAGAGCCATGGCTCAAAGGTAGTGTAATACTAAACCTAATAAATAAATAAGTAAAAAAAAAAACATTTTTGTAGGAGGAGTTAATTTTCTTTGCATGGGTTGGCACCCATTTTCAGGTCCCTGAGGTGGTGGCACACCCTAAAACATCAGAACTGATGCCACATTTCAGTCTCAATTTGATGTAACATTTTTGGGTAAATATTTCTGGACTTGTAGGCCCTGTTTGGCACTAGCAGCAGTGAGTTTCAGGCAGAAATATTAGGCAAACAGGCTCTAAAACAAATATTTAATGTGTGGGTGGTGGAGGGGCACCCTAAAACATCATGGCTGAGACCAGATTTCTGTCTTAATTTAATGTACCATTGTTTCTGCAACTTTTCTGGACATTTACCACTTGTGCTGCACTGGCAGAAACAAGATGGGACCAAAAAACAAGTGTAAACAGTGGCCAAAAAGCATTTTTATGTCTGGTTGCTGGGGAGGCACCGCAAAACATCAGGACTGACACCAGATTTCTGTCTGAATTTAATGTACCATTATTTCTGCAACTTTTCTGGACATTTACTACCTGAACTGCACTCGCAGAAACAAGATGTGGCCTAAAAAGAACAGTAAACAGTGGCCAAAACAGCATTTTTATGTCTGGTTGCTGGGGGGGGGGGCACCGTAAAACATCAAGAATGACACCAGAGTTCTGTCTCAATTTAATGTACCATTTTTCCTGCAACATTTCTGGACATTTATTGCCTATGTTACATTGGCAGAAACAAGATGTGGCAAAAAACAATTGTAAACAGTGGACCAAAGACCGTCATTTGGTCTGGGTGGTGGTTTGGGCACCATAAAACATCATGGCTGAGACCAGATTTCTGTCTCAATTTAATGTATCATTTTTCCTGCAACTTTTCTGGATATTTACTGCCTATGCTACATTGGCAGAAACAAGATGTGGCAAAAAACAATTGTAAACAGTGGACCAAAGACCATCATTTGGTCTGGGTGGTGGTTTGGGCACTAAAAAAACATCATGGCTGAGTCCAGATTCTGTCTCAATTTAATGTATCATTTTTCTGCAACTTTTCTGGACATTTACTGCCTATGCTACATTGGCAGAAACAAGATGTGGCAAAAAACAATTTGTAACCAGTGGACCAAAGACCATCGTTTGGTCTGGGTGGTGGTTTGGGCACTATAAAGCATCATGGCTGAGACCATATTTCTGTCTCAATTTAATGCATCATTTTTCCTGCAACTTTTCTGGACATTTACTGCCTGTGCTGCACTGGCAAAAACAAGATGGGGCCAAAAAACAATTGTAAACAGTGGCCAAAACAGCATTTTTATGTCTGGTTTGCTGGGGGGGGGGCACCGTCAAACATCAGGACTGGCACCAGATTTCTGTCTGAATTTAATGTACCATTTTTTCCTGTAACATTTCTGGACATTTACTGCCTGAGCTGCAGTCGCAGAAACAAGATGTGGCCTAAAGACAATTGTAAACAGTGGAACAAAGACCATTGTTTAGTCTGGGTGGGGGTTTGGGCACCATAAAACATTATGGCTGAGACCAGATTTCTGTCTCAATTTAATGTACCTTTTTTTCTGCAACATTTCTGGACATTTACTACTTGTGCTGCACTGGCAGAAACACGATGTGGCCAAAAAACAATTGTAAACAGTGGCTGTCTGGGTGCTTGGGGCACCCTAAAACATCAGGACTGATTCCACATTTTAGTCTCTATTTGATGTAACATTTTTTGGTAAACATTTCTGGACTTGTAGGCCCTGTTTGGCACCAGCAGCAGTGAGTTTTAGGCAGAAATATTTGGCAAATAGGCCATAAAACAGCTATTTAACGTCTGGTTGGTGGTGGGGGGCACCCTAAAACATCATGGCTGAGATCAGATTTCTGTCTCAATGTACCATTTTTTCTGCAACTTTTCTGGACATTTACTGCCTGTGCTGCACTGGCAGAAACAAGATGGGACCAAAAAACAAGTGTAAACGGTAGCCAAAAAGCATTTTTATGTCTGGTTGCTGTGGGGGGACCGTAAAACATCAGGACTGACACCAGATTTCTGTCTGAATTTAATGTACCATTTTTCGTGTAACATGTCTGGACATTTACTGCCAGAACTGCACTTGCAGAAACAGGATGTGGCCTAAAAAGAATTGTGAGCAGCGGCCAAAACAGCATTTTTATGTCTGGTTGCTGGGGGGGGGGGGACTGTAAAACATCAGGACTGACATCAGATTTCTTTCTGAATTTAATGAACCATTTTTCCTGTAACATTTCTGGACATTTACTGCCTGAGCTGCAGTCACAGAAACAAGATGTGGCCTAAAGACAATCGTAAACAGTGGACCACAAACTATCGTTTGGTCCGGGTGGGGTTTGGATGCCATAAAACATCATGTCTGGGACAAGATTTCTGTCTGAGTTTAATGCATCATGTTTTGGGAATCATTTCTGGACTTGTAGGCCCTGTTTGGCATGATCAGAGCTGCCTGAGATTCTGGCTGAAATACTTTGCAAACAGATCTGAAACAGCGATTTAATGTATGGGTGGTGGTGCTGGGGGGGGCGCATCATTCACATCCTCACTCACAGACCGTATTTCAGTCTGAATTTCATCAAACTTTTTTCCTGTCATATTTCTCCTTTTACCATTCCTACTCTAGTCTACAAAGAGTAGTATGATGGCAAAAGGCTGTACTAAACTGTGGCTGAAATGCACATTTTGGACCAGGTTACTCACCGGGGCCATGGGCCGGGGCCACCAGGTGGTGGTGGTTGTGTTTGTGATGAGGCACTAATAAAACATTATCATGATGGCTGGAGGAAGGGAGGGAGGGACACAAAGTTAACATTTCTGAAGGTGGCAAAGTCAGGAGGGACATGTGTTGTTCAGCATAAAAAAAAATATTCATGTTTAACTTCACAATAATAGTGCTCATTTAACTATTTCATTCTATGACTGTTGTGTGCGTATTCAGACTGATGCTGCACACAGCCAGTTGCCACCAGCCCTTAGCACACACAGAACAGACAACATCGCATAGCTTTGGGAAAAATGTCTGTTCATACAAACGAATTGCACTACTTGACATTTGTGGGTAGGAGGAAACAAATTAAGGAGTAACATAAAACAAGCAAGAAGGTACACAGTTTATGGGCATAGTGCTTGGAGGGACATGCAGGGTCAGACTCAGGGTAAGGGTACTAAATCGTGAGACAGGGGAAATGGAGGGAGACTAAGCATTACATAAAACATAACATATAAGAGAAAACCACAGGACAAGAAAAAGAATAAAGAGGCTCTATAATGGAAGAGAAAGAGGACAGAAAATATATATATTTTTTTACTTTTTTTGGTGTTTTTCTTATTTTAAGAGAGGTGAAGAGGAAAAAAGAGCAAGACTTGCAAAAGAAAAAGGACAGAAAAAAAGGTGCATACATAGCAGCTTTAATTACTTGCACCAGTGCCACTTCTGACAACAACACCACCACCTCCCCCACCCCCATGACACAGCTCTGCCAGGAGGTACAAGACCTTCTTTTGGTCCTCCTTTATTTTCTTCACTTCTCCGCTGACCTCCTGGCAGAACTAGTCCACCTCATGCCAGAGACCTTGCACCTCCATGGATACTGCCACCACTTCTTGGTGCACGGCCTCAAAGTCCTCCATCCTGATGTTACCTGGTGGTCCTGGTGGATGAGCTACTGCAGACTGTGATACCAAACCAGGAACAGCCGAAGCACGCCTGCATTGGCAGGTGTGGGGTGTCTCATCACTCCTCCTGCTGCGGGTACTGCAGTGCCCCCTGGGATGCTGGATGCCCTGATGCATGGACCCATCGCTGCCTCCTGCTGCTGTAGCTTCTTGCATCTTGGATTGCCATTCTGCTGCATGGTGGTACCGCAGGTGGCTCCTCTGTCTACCCGTCCCAAAGTGGGACCCTTGTTTTCCACACTGCACATCTTTGCCACAAAGGTTGCAGATAACAATACTGTCATCGCTAATCTTTGTGGAAAAAATGACCAAACAGGAGATGGAGAGACCTTGAGGGGGATCATCAGCCGATCTCTCTGCTGCGACTGTGGCGGCCACCTCTTCTAAGATCTGCTGCTCTTGTTGATGGGGGGTGGGCAAAGGCTGCACATGTTCCTGAGGGGGTGCAATGGGCTCCTGCAGCTCTTGCTGTCCTGGGGGGGTACATGCTGCTGGGGTGGGGTGCAAGGTTCTCCTGCTGCTCTTGGTAGTAGCGAGGGCTGCTGCTGCTGGGGGGCATAGGCACATCTTTCTCTTGGGGGGTGCTTGGAAAATGCACACTTGTTAAGGTGGACCACAGATCCTGCTGCTGCTCATGGTGCAGTACCACTCTCCCTCTCCATCATAAAGAACATTTTTCTTTACTATAACAGTAAAGGAAAAAATAGAAAGAAAGATACAGGTAGGGACTGGGGACAAGGAGTCAAACACACACACACACACACACACACTATAAAAAAGATAGATAAATGTAACAATGCAGAAAAAACACTAACAGAAAATATAAATTTTTTAAACTAATGGGGAACAGATCACAAATAAGCAAACACACACATAAACACTATTTTTTATAAATAAAACTTTTGGCTCTCTTGCTCTAGTCTCAAGTCCTACTCTCCTACTAGGCTGAAACAGCTCTAAAGGAAGTACATTTAGTCTGGCTTCCTGCCTAAGTGTAGTCATCCATGTGACCAGCAGTCTGGTAGAGAGAAGGTCATGTGATAAGCTTTATTTTCCCCCAGTTTCACCTGATACTAACATGCGGCAAAATGTGCAGGTGAAAGGCGAAATTGGCAGTGAAATTTTGCTGAAATTTACCGGTGAAATTTCACCATAAGGGCACAATTACATGAAATGTTTCACATGGCAAAATTGGCAATTTTGACAGAATTTCACCGGTGAAATTAAATTTCGCTGCATCTCTAATTAATAGCGACTACCTTTTTCGTTTTTTAAAAGTCTTAGAGTTTATGTATTGTACACTTGTTTGAAAATAGTTAAGAACTTTAATCCATATCAGAGTGTCTCAAACTAATTCTTTTATAATGGTGGCCCATTTTATAAGTGTGATAAGCCACTCCATACTGTGCATTTCAAGATTTTAATGCACTTCCTAGGGGCACAAGGACACTTGGCCTTTAGCCTTGTGCCTCAGCACATCCCTGGGACGTGCATTAAAATCCTTGAAATGCACACCCTGTCATGGCTTATTACACGTATAACTCAGGCACCTTTGGAGCTAACCATGTGTAAATTTGAACAAATAACCTTTATGCAGTGGTCATAGACTCAATTAAATATGGAAAGAATTGGATTAGAGATTTTTAATTTATTTATTTTATTTATTGAAGTCATCAGAATTACAACCCTTTGAATCAGGGACTCATTTCCAAAGGGTCCACATCAGAGTTACAGAGAAGTACAGTCAATTACATATGAGCATTCCTTATAGACATAAACCATACAGGGGTACAGAGTACAAATAGAGTAGGAACACAGCAGGATTTTAAGAACTGTTACAAATTGTATACAGGTGGGGTTGCAAGCCTATACACTGAAGTAGCTAAGGACACTTATCAAACTTGCCAGTTGACCAATTTTGAGACTGAGGGCTGGTTAAGCTGGCTAGGAAGCCATTGGCATATTTCTAGCCTGTTGCATGTTATACAACATGGCACACACCCATGGAAGAAGCATGCTGGTACATGAGGAACACAATGACAGTGACACAGAGCCAGAGGTGCAGGGGATACTGCAGCAGCTCAAAAAGGCATGACCTCCACATGGCAAGGAGGGCCCAAGAATACAGAGTCCACATAATAAGAGGACTCACAGAGCAGAGCAGGTGAATGCCAAAATAAAAGGACACCATTGTAGATTTCAAAACTGTAATGTAAATTCAAAATGCAAAGTGACAGTGTATAAAAAGTGCAAAACAGAGCAAGAAAATAGCAATGTGTGCAACAGTTGGACAGGGCTAGGGGTGGTGGGGATGCCTGTGAAAACAGAACTGGGACATAGGAAGGGGGCAGGGCATGAGCGGAAAAGGCAGGGGGTGGCCTCCAAACTCAAGATCTCTGTCCACTGTGGGTGCACAGTAACTGGCATCCAAGACCCCTGTATGTAGGGGTCATGGGTCTTGGTGAGGGGAAGGTGATGTCTGTGGAGACAGGGTCACCCTGGCCCATGCACACCCACACCTCTAGCTAGATAATGGAATGTCCAGGTTGCACCCAGTGGTTCAGGAGTGCTCATGGACTATGATGTTGCTGGTGTGCTGCCTGACCCCGACCTGCCACTCCATGGGGTCAGTGTATGCCATGGGGTTGCCACTACTGGAACTGTGTGGCTGACTGTGACTCTACAGCAGACTGCAGCAGCTGCTGAGAGTCTAAAGGAGCCTGCCTCTGGGGTACATTGTCCTGTGGGACAGTACCTGCCATTTGTTTGGACGCTGGGTGGGGAGTGCATGCATCACATCTGGGTTGGGTGGCGGAGGTGATAGAGCCTCGATGGATGTGATGGCATGCACAGGGCAGGTGTGGGATGGTGGTGGATCTTGATGGCTGCCCACATCTATCCATTGTGCAGGGTGAGTGGTGTGGGAGGTAGAGAATGTGGAGGATACCCTAATGGTGGTGGTGGAGGAGGTGGTAGTTGTCCCCTGGGACATTGCTGTCCCTGGCAACACAGTGATGCTCCCAGGGGTGTGATTGTCAGTACCTACATTTGTACAGTAGGGCATCACCAGCTGGACAGGGAGATGGGGGGCTTTGGGTTGGTGAGAACCCCTGCAGTGCAGCTATGGTCTCCAGGTACTTATGTGTTGGCATATATGTGTCCTCATCGCTGTCCTCTATTTCCTCCACAGACAAGTCCAGTGGGTCCTTTTTTTTCATTTTTTTATTTTTATTTTTTATACTTGTAAATCCAAATGAGCAAACTGCCCGTTTTCATTGGAGACAAGTTTAAAGCTAAAACATACACAAAATACCAACAAACAAACATATATACAAACAATACATTCAATCAATAAAATACAATGCATAAAAAATACATCATGTTTTCGAAAATAGCCACTGTTTTAACCTTGTCTTAAAGCCCTGACAGGAATTATTATCAACAACTTCTGAAGATTTCATATGACCCTAAGAAGGACTATTTTGAACAACTGCTAACGGAATTCTGTTAAAAAAAGTAGGTGCTCTAAATAATAAAGATCTTTGTCCAAAGGTAGTCTTAAAAAATGGTATTTTAAATTTATAATTATACTGAGACCTAGTAAACAATGCATTAGTTAATCTGGGAAACATTATAGAAGTAGAAAAAGGAAAAAGATTACATTTAACTTTAAATAAGAAAATGCCCATTTTATAAAGTACTCGATTTTCAAAAGATAAAGAAAATGACTGTTTGTACAGATCAGAGCAATGGGTTCGAAAGGGTAAATCTAGCCAAAACCTCAAAGCTGAATGGTAAATCACTTTAAGAGGACTCAAAACATTGGTGCATGAAGATGTGTAAATAAGTATACCATAATCGAGTATGGAAAACAGAAGACTATGTACTAAGAGCTTTCTGAATTCCAAAGTCAAAAAAGATTTAACTCGATAAAGCATACCCAACCTCTGATGGAGGGTTTTCCTAAGATTCTGAATGTGAGGTTCAAAAGAAAATGTGTGTCCAACGTAATACCTAAATATTTAAAACAGAAACATTTTCAATTATATTTCCTGTCCTATCAAAAATTGAAAGCAAGTCATTAGATACATTTTTCTTTTTAGAAAACACCATTACTTTGGTCTTCTGGGAATTCAAAACCAGGTGACTTAAGGATAACCAATCCTGCAGATGATTGAAATCAGTTTGAAGATGGGAAAGGGTGACATTAGGTCTGGGATCAGAACAAAAAAGAACGGCGTCATCAGCATATAAAATCATTTCTGTTTTTGTACATATGTCAGAAACAGAATTCATAAATAAGGAAAAAATGAGTGGCCCCAGAATTGAACCCTGGGGCACACCACAAACTAGGGGAAGAGAATGGGATAAAGATGAACCAATAATAGTTCTAAAAGATCTTTCAAACAAAAAATGTTGATACCACATGTTCACTTCATCAGAAAAATGAAGACCATGAAGCACACCAGGAAGGAGATCAAATTCAACCAAATCAAATGCCTTGGTGAGGTCCACGAACAGTGCCGCACATGATGTCCATTATCAAGTGCACCACGAACACTGCCCATGAACCCCATCAAGGCTTGTTATATTCCTGGCTTAAAGCCATGTTGATTCTCAGACAATAAAGAATACCTCCCAAGGAAATCCAACGTCTGGTCCATAACAATCCTTTTCAAAATGTTCAAAATAGGTGATAGAAGAGAGATTGGACGATAATTAGTAACTAATGAGGGACTGCCATTCTTTCGAATGGGTTTTATAACTGCTCGTTTCCAGCTACTCGGAAAAACATTATGACATAAGGAAAAATTAAAAATATGTACTAATGAATAAACAAAACAATCAATACCCATTCTAATTATCCTAATGTCAACACCATCCTGACCTCGAAAAGGTTTTGGATTATGTTTCAAAAAATATTTTTTTACTAAAGAAGGGGAAAGTGACTTAAACTAGAACTTTGGATTAGTGTCATTATAGAATGTCATTATTATCAAATACACCACCCAAATCTATGGAGTTCTATAGGGCCTAAATTCCAAAATGACTATTAAAAATATTGGATACCCTAATATGATCAGTTGTACTTTGTCCATTATGTTGAAGAATAGGGGCAGAATCAACTTACCCTGTCCCAAAATTTTATTTAAGGAATTCCAAGTCTTTTAGGATTAGCCCTGGAATTCCTTTGTTCATTTAAATAATATGCAACCCTGGCTTTCCTAATTTCAGATTTACACTTATTTCTGAGTGTTTTATACTCTTGAAAAACAACCGTGGATCTAGAAAGAGTATAAGACTTCCAACACTTATCACGTTTTCTCATTAAATGAATAAGGTCCCTTGTAACCCATTCTTGTTTGGATGATCTAATTCTTATTTTCTTTTAAGGCGAAATTGTATCTGTGATTGCATTATAAGCTAAACAAAAAAATTCCCACATTGCATCAATATTGGTACTAATTACCAAAGGGAACCAATCAATTTTGTTATATAAATTTTGGATTCCCTGTGGGGTAAACGTAGCCAAATTTCAACATTCAACATATCTGGGGGGGCCTTTTAATAATTTTATGGACCACTGACATTTGACAGGACAGTGGTCACTCATGGTATCAGGCATAACCTCAAATTTGGAAATTCTATCAACATGAGTGACAACGATCCAATCAAGGATGGTCCCTATGCCTGTTTGTAGTTGGGCCTAGTAATTTCCTCTATTAACTGTGTTACACCCAGATTAACCAAAGTCTCCCTGATTCCACGCTTCAAACTTTTATCCCAGCTGCAATTAAAATCACTAAGAATAATCCATTCCCTGTTTGGGGAGAACCTCCACGAAAGAGGTCATTAAGTCTAAACCATTTAATATTTTACCAGGGGAAAATAGACAGTACTGAGAGTCAAATGTTTACTTTGTCCAAAAATCAAATCAATAGAAATCATAATACATCCAGAATTTCTCACAGAGTAATCAAAAACAGTATAGTCAAGTTTACAAAGAATATACATTATAACTCCACCTCCTCTTTTCCCTCTCTGTCTTGTCTAACAAGATTGTAGTTAGGAAGATAAATCTCAGAGTCCCTAATACCATTGTGCAACCATATCTCAGATAGAGTAATAATATCAAAAGAATGATATTGAGACCAAGCCACAAATTGGAACCATTTAGATAACAAACTCTGTATGTTCAAATGAACAATTTTAAGTGTGGGAGAGACAGAACCCTTGTTAGCACTAACTGTAACTAACTCACTGTCTATCTCAGATGAGAAGTTAGGCCCAGGGTGTGGGTGCACTGAACCTGACATGAGTAGTAACAACATAATTAATCTTTTTAAATTATTCATTTTCTCTGTCTTTCATTTTTAGTAGTAGAAGTAGTAACCAGTGTACATGTGCACTCACTATATTGAAAATTATGAAATATGTAAACTTCATAGAGGGAGAACAAAAATGGAGCATGAGATTCTGACAAATACATCCTAGGAAACCCACTGCCCTGGTCTGTACTAAATGGGCAAGAATAATTCAGCAAAAACTCATCCTCCTCCTTCTTCTCCTCTGGCATTGGGTGATGCACCTCAGTGGATGGCCTAGTCTCCTCCTCCTCCTCACTGGATGATGTATCCTGCACTCAGTCCTGGTCTTCCCTCACAGAATGTACCCATGGTGGAGGCTGGCAGCTGCAATCAATCAATCAAAATGTGTACTTAACCAGGCGAACATCGTTGGGCAAGCTCATTTTCTAGATGGACCTGGGTGAAGTTGGTGGGGAAAGCTCTCCATGGTGCAGTAGCTTGAAAAGGGTCTGGTGGCTTCCTCAGCTGGTCACTTAGTTGAGGATGGCCCGCTGGGGTGAAGTTGGTTGGGAAAGCTCTCTGTGGTGCAATAGCTTGAAAAGCATTTGGTGGTATCCTCCAGCAGGTCACTTAGTTGAGGATGGCCCACTGAGGCAGCAATTTGCAGCTGTTCAGAATTATACTATGTAAATATTTTCAAACGTTTGTGTAAATGGACTTCTGCTGTGGAGGCAGCAAGATGGCGGCATAAGGCGTTAGCTCGTTGGCCGCCAGTGTTATATCTTCAGTGATTCCTTCAGCTCACCCAATTCTGGGTTTATTTGTCAACAAGGTTGCAGACTGAACCCCAGGCCACCCGAAAGTGTTTTAACAGTTTGGTCTTCAGCGATTTACAACTTACCTAGAGTACCTGCTTCATCCTGCATTTCACAACCTTCGTCCCCAAGCCATGTAAGCCATGGAGGTGTCAGTTGTGGTAAATAGGGAAGATATTTCAGCTATCCAAACGATGCTTCAAACTTTGGTCCAAGAAATGTCCTTGCTGAAAGCTTCTGTAGCACAACTGAGGACTGTGTTGATGTGGCAGAGCTGAGAATTGCCAGCACAGAGCTGTTTTGTAGGTACTGTAGGTGGATTCTGCTGTGGCCAGACGGCAAGACCAAATCATGGTCTTAAAACAACAGATTCACTCCCTTACTTTAAAGTTGGAAGACCTCGAAAATCAAGATCATAGGAACAATATTCATATAACTGGTCTCCCAGAGGAGACTGAAGCAGACAACATGTGTGATTTTTTGAAGACATTCTTTCCTCTGCTATTGAACTTTACCTGGGATCACCTGTTGGAATTTGAACAGACACATTGTTCACTGGGCCACCGCCCTGCATGGGGCTCCCCTCCATGACCCATAATCACATACTTCCTCTGCTTCCCCATGAAAGCACAGGTTTTGTGGATGGCACGAGAACGGGGCCCCTGAAATGGAATGAGAACTCCATATATACAGTATATATATATATTTCAGGATTTCTCGAAAACTGTGGCAGACCAGCAAAAGGTTTTGCCTATGTTAAAAGAGACCTTGCCACCAGGAGAATTATGTTTAACATGAAATACCCAGCAGTGCTGAATGTGTGATGGGAGGGCTGCTGGATGTGCTTTGTGACCCCCAAGAAGCTCAGTCCTTTATACAATCACTTAACAGGAATTCTGGTCAGAAGATGGTTAACTCTAATTCTGCTTCAAATATGGATTGGTCAGATCAGGGGAGGAATCAGTTAGCTACACAGTCTGGTTCTTCAGTTTTGAGATGTGCTCTATCACCTTCAGCTCAGGCTCAAAGGGGGTCCGAGAATAAGTCTGCGGAGAGATGTCTTTCAGATGGCAGCAGCCAAAAGGCACAGAGAACTGAGGAGGAGCTCTGCCCTCCACAACATGCTTCTGCGGCTTTCCAGGAGTCTCTGGCAGCCGAGGGTTGCCCTCCTCATCCCACTCCAGTTCCTCCTCCAGTGCTGTGGAGCCTTCCCCTACCCCATACTACCTAACACCCTCATCTCTCTCTGAACGCCAGTGCTATCTAACAGATCAGCGGAGTTGAAGTGTGCCGACTATGGTGAAGAGGAATTGATTGACTTATCTCAAGCTGCTTTGCTTTGGTAGGCGTGTCTGCTTTGGTCCAGGATGAGGACTCTAAGTACGACATATCCACACAACCTGGTTTGAACATGGTAGCTGCTACAATAATGGTTCCATTCAGAGCAGTGGTTCAAGGACCTTCTATAATCACCTGAGAGCTGTTTTCATATTTCTTTTTGCTTGTTATTTATAGGTGGTTGCTGGAGAGATACTGAAGTAAGGAGCAGACTACCCTCTTTCTTGATGGATGATTGGGTGTACCGGGTAGGGCTATGATACCTTGAGCATTTTTTTTTAGGAGGGAGATATGGATACTGTGTATCTGATATTTGTCTTACAGTGCTGGAGGTTATATGGTGAGTAGAGTTTATTGTTGTAAACCAGGTTTAATGTTTCAGAAGCTATTTACTGTGTTGGAGGTTCATTTCATGTTTGTATTTTCATGGGGCTCTTTATGATTTACTAAGAAGGGCTGAAGATGAGTTAGTTCTGAGCTCTTCTCATGGGCAATTGGTGGGGATCGGGGCTTTTAGGACCTCCGGGGTGGGCTTGGTTGGTCATACCTTGGGGTGTGAAGGTGGCAGGAGAGAGGTGACTGCCTGTGTATTAGTTACAGGTAGGTATGCCTACCTCTGTGCCAGCAGAGGAGTGGATGGGCATTGGTAGAGGGGAACTGCTGGCCTGCTTACTCTCACTCCTCAAGCTTGGGAGTGGGTGATTTTGGAAGGGTGTGTGTGGCTTATGGTTTATTTATTTATTTATTTATTTATTTATTTGTGAGAATCAGTTTACAACCTTTGAGCCAGAGGCTCGTTTCCAAAGGTACCTCATCACATTGAGGACATACATAACATTTTAGGTTACATAGTACAGGTTTTCTCAAATAGGCGTTCATCAGAGGCGCCACGTAACACTGTGATCAAACAAAATACATTTGAGTTACAGGGTACAGGTAATTGAGATAGTTCTTACACAAGCTGGTTCCATATGTTGAGCAATTTACTGGCATTACCATAGGACAGCAGGCACTAGCCAGGATATACTTAGGGAAGGGGTGGAGGGGTGGGCTAGGAGGAGAGCCGCCCGGCTGGCGTTGTCACAGGTGGAGAGGTTTATATTTGTTTCTGTCAGTTTGGATGGGTTCAGTATGGGGGCTTGGTGGGCTATAATAGATCAGTGTATTTTGTATGAGGGGGCTTACTATGAGAAGTTGTTCTGGATTTTTAATTCATGGCATGTTTACGGGGTGGGGGTTTCTTATAGTGCAGGTGTCATGTTTGATTTGGACTTCATCAGGGGTATCTCTTTGTCTTGTGTGTCTAAAGATCTGAAGGGTGGGGGGCTATCTGGAGTGCTGTGTGTTTCAATGAAACATCTACCTTCTGGTATATCAATGTTTATTGTTTTTATGGTATTTACGGTACATAAACAGTTGTTCAGATCCTGTTAGAATACTGTATGGGGTACTATATGGCATAAATATCTATTGTGACATGGAATGTTCAAGGATTGAATGTCCCCATAAAATGTAAAAAGGTGCTTTCTTATTTGAGGTCCAGGAAATGCAATATTACATTATTTATTACAAGAAACTCATTTGTTGAAAAGGGTTGCGGGTAGCTTAGTTCGGGGGTGGATTGGTAAAGCCTACTCTAGTTTTTTCACTTCTTAAAAGGCAGGTGTATCTATTCTGAGACAAGTGTGCTCCATCACTGTAGAGAACTGGGCCATGGACAGGGAAGGGCTCTGGGTCATGGTATTAGGTAAGCTGGATTTTGTGCAGGTCTTATTGGATAATATATATGTGCCCAACAAGGACTCACCTGAATTTTTCTCCTTCTTAGCTCAGTCTATTTCTGAGTGGTATTCTCACTCCATAATTTTGTTTTTGGGAGGGAATTTTAATTTAGTCCATGATCCGGTACTGGATAGGGATCCCATCGAGAGAGGAGACTCTTTCTTATCAAAAGTCCTGGGGTGGAGGTGGGGTTGCAACATCTCTGTGTGGAATATAATTTGACTGATTGCTGGAAAATACTCCATCCTAAAATGCAGGATTTTACATTCCAATCCCCGAGGTTTTAATCTTGCAGCAGATTGGATTATTTCTTGTGCAGTGCTTTTATTCTATCAGACTTGCTGGAGGTGTGTTACAGACCAGTTTTATTATCTGATCATGCTCCAGTAAGTCTGGTATGGTTGCCTCAGCAGTCGGTACCAAGAACCCCATGTTGAAGGTTTAATCCTGCCTTACTACTCTATGTTTGGAGGATTTTAAACAGTGGCTGAGGAAGGAAATTGATTTTTATTTTGTATCGAATACAGCTCCCAAGATTTCTTCTTTTACCTTATGGGATGCTTTCAGATCTTTTATTTGGGGTTGTATTATCTCATATGCCTTGCATGTTAATAGGCAGCAGAAAGTGGAAGTAGAAGTGGAGTCCTCTTTGGCCTGAATTAGGCAGTTGGAAGGAGATATTTATTCATCCTCGCTTGATAAGGAAGTGAAGATTCAAGAACTTGTGACTTGTAAAGACCAGCTGAATGTTATGATTGCCTCTTTTTCCTGCAGAGGGTCACTCCAGCTCCCCGTGAGCCCCGAGGGTCGAGAGGGCTGGTGAACGCACAGCCCTCCCCCACAGCAACAGATTGCCTCCTTTCCTGCAGAGGGTCGGTCCGGCTCCCCGTGAGCCCCGGGGGTTGAGAGGGCTGGTGAATGCACAGCCCTCCCCACAGCAACAGTACAAACTCCCAGCAGTTACACGGGTTGGCAAGAAGGATTGGCACCATTTTCAAACCCAAGGACTTTTCTGTCGCCATACGAGTGCTGATTGCTTTTTCATTGCTACTAATGTTAGGCTGAAAAGTGCTGCCTTAAGCCGCTACCTAGCCATGCACCTTAATTCATACACTCCAACTGCAGTAATTTTAGGTGTTTTAGCCATAAGTATAATTTTGCCACAAATTAAGTAGCTAGGATCTGAATTGTGTTAGTTTCAGCCATGCACCATAATCTGTAAAAGCTAAGGTACTTTAAGAAAGTTGTTGTAGCGTTCAGTGTTGTTTTTACTATTGCCCAAAAGTATAACTCTGTCTGCATTGTAGAGGTTCACAGCTGCCTACTTGTAAAGTTTTTACTTTGGACTACCTGAGGTGCCAAAGCAGTACAATAGGGAGCGGTTTGGGAGCAGCTTTAAATCGCACTTTGTCTGCCTCTGACTGGCATCTAGACACAGTCTGGCTGAATACCACTATTTACCAAGTAGAGCTGCTAAGCTCCTTAACTTATTTGTGAACCACAAGCAGGCTCTGTTTCAACAAAGACAGGGTTTCCCCTTTGTGTTCAGTGGAACACCCATAGCTCTTACCTGCTCTTAAACTCTCTCCTTCTACCTGTCTCCCACAGATTGGCTCCTTTTCCTGCAGAGGGTCCGTCCAGCTCCCCGTGAGCCCCGAGGGTCAAGAGGGCTGGTGAATGCACAGCCCTCCCCCACAGCAACAAGTATGAACTCCCAGTGGTTACATGGGTCAGCGAGAAGGATTGGCACCATTTTCAAACCCAAGGACTTTTCTCTCAGCATACGAGTTACCCCACTGATGCTCCGCATCGACTGCCCCGCCGCGCCACCACCACCCTTGGTCGACTGAGACCTTTATACTGTCACTCACATGACGGCTGAAAAACCAATCAGGCTACTTTTCCATCTGCAGCTTACCTGCTCTTGCCTCTAGAGGCAGCCTGTCTCTCTATCACAGCTCTGATAGTAGAGCTCAGATCAAATCCAGCAAATTACTTGGTCTCTCCTCTAGTGGCCAGTTACCCACATTACTGCTCCTCGCTCACTCTGTTCCTCTCTAGCACCCCCACCTCAAAATGCAGAAGCCTCTGTTATGCTGTTTTCTTCTTCTGGCTGTCTCTCTCCCACTCCCACCTCCCAACCTCACTCACCCCCACTTTATTGCACACCCCATACCCCCAAACAACTCTCTCCCACCACTTATTCCAGGACCCACTCACTCCTATCCCCTTGCACCCCATCCCAAAGCTTCACCTGCAACTCTCTTCCCCCCTTCACCCCCACTCTTCTCCCCAAATCCATCCCTTTCTTCTACTCCCCTCCACCCACCCTTCTCTGCTCCACTGCTACCTCCTCAACCTGGAGGCACTAAACTGATGCCTTAACCTGCACATGCCTCCCTCTAAGTGCTGCTCGGCACGTCCAAACACTCCTGCTCTGATCTACTCCTCTATCCTCTTACTTCTAGCGGGTGACATACACCCCAACCCTGGCCCTTCTAGACCCAGGCCTTCCTCCATCTCATCCTCCACCTCTACCAGACCCCCCTTTGCTAGCCCATAATTTCCTCCCCAAGGGCCTCCACATTTTCCACCTCAATGACAGGAGTCTTTTCCCCAAGATGGATTCACTACTAGTCTGGGTCTCCCAGCACAACCCTGACATACTGTGTATTGCAGAATCCTGGCTAACCTCCAAGATTCCTAACCCCTTCCTCGCCATCCCTGACTACAACTTATTCTGTCAGGATCGCAGCAAGCATGGCAGGGGCATGGCACTATATGTTAGGCATTCCTTTTCATGCTCCATCATCCTCAGTGAATCCTGCCCAGCTTCCCACTAATCTATTGTGGCACACCTCTCCTTCCCTTCCTCTGCCTCCTCTACATTGGGGCCCTATACATCCCGCCTAAGTCCTCGCATGACTCTGTCATCAAGGCCATCTCCTCTATCTCATCTAAGACATCCAATAGCGAGCTCGAGCTACTTGGCGATTTCAATCTCGATTGTCTCTTCCCCTCAAATAAACCCTCCATCCTTAAGATCGAATCCCTAAATCTCTCACAGCTAATTCAAGAACCCACCCACCTAAACCACCAGTCCCATGACCATACCCTCCTGGACTGGATTCTATCTTCCCATCCCCACCGCATCTGTGCCTCGGGAGTTCTCTCTGATGCCCTTAGTGACCACTGTATCACCTACTGCATCCTCAAAATCCACTCATCCTCCTCCCCCCTAAAATTCATCTGGTCCCGCAGCTTTCGAAACCTCTTCATCCCTGCCCTATTCCAAGACCTAGCACATGCAGACTGGCTCGCCATCCTGTCTGCATCTGTTGTGGACATTGCCCTTACTCAATTCTGCAGTACTCTCCTGAGAATCTGGGGCATGCATGCTCCTCTAAGAAATGTAAGGATAAAACACCACAACCACCCCTGAATCACAGCCAACCTTATCACCTTGTGTCACTCCAGGGACAAAGCGTGGTGACTTTACAAAACCTCCCACTTAGCTAGCAACCTTCTTTTTTATAAGCACCTCAGAAATAAATGCACCAAGGCCATCTGTAACTCAAAATCTACCTATTTTAAAGCACAATTCTCACAAGCCCAGAACACCAATGCACCCTTCTGGAAATTGGTCAACTCCCTCCTCGACCCCTCCACAAATCAGGCCTGCCCGGCCCTTACTAAAGATGGAAAAACCGTCTCAGATCCTGCCTCTGTAGCTGAGCTTTTCAACAAGTTTTTTATCTCTTGTGCTCTGCCCAACTCCACCCCACTACCCCCAACCTGAGTTGTCTTTCCTCCCCTGACCTCAGCTTCCTCTTTCCTCCCATCACACCACAGGAGGTCAACAACACTCTCAACTCCCTTAACCCATCCAAATCTAACCCTGATGGTATCCACCCCAAAATGTTCCAAATTTCTGCTGCAGCCATTGCAGCTCTCCTGACTCACATTCTGAACATATCCATTAACACAGTTACAGTTCCAAATGTTTGGAAATCAGCCAAAATCATCCCTCTCCACAAAGGTGGCGAACCCTCCCAGCTGGGTAACTATAGGCCTATCTCGCTCCTCCCCTCCCTCACCAAAGTCCAGGAGTCCCTCCTACTGACCAAGCTATCCGACTTTCTCTCTTCCAACAACTACCTATCACCAATTCAATCTGGCTTCCGCAAACACCACTCCACCGTCACCACTCATTTAAGTGTAACCAACTCCATCCTCACAGCCATGGACAGAAGCCACATCACTGCAGCCATTTTCATTGCCCTGGCTAAAGCATTTGACTCTGTCTACCACCTGCTTCTACTTAGCATACTCAGCTCTTTCGGCATCGCCCAGCCAGCCATCGCCTGGTTCCACTCGTACCTCCATAAAAGACAGCAGTCAG
This sequence comes from Neoceratodus forsteri, assembly GCA_016271365.2. Lineage (NCBI taxonomy): Eukaryota > Metazoa > Chordata > Ceratodontiformes > Ceratodontidae > Neoceratodus > Neoceratodus forsteri. The sequence continues at coordinate 48,113,943 of CM057455.1, forward strand.
TCCATGTGGGCAACACTCTCTCCTCTCCTGGTTACATCTTATCCGGTGTCCCCCAGGGATCCATTCTTGCCCCTCTCTTCTTCTCTCTCTTTATAAATGACCTTCCCTCTTCATGCTTAGCCTCTAACATGCACCTTTATGCAGACGATACTATCACCTTTGCCTCAGGCCCCTCCTACGACACTGCCCTCCCACTCTCCAAGACAATTTTGACAGAGTCCAATCCTGGTTCCTTGAAAACCTTCTCTCACTAAATGCAAAAAAAAAAAAAACAGTCACAATGGTCTTTGGCTCAAGACAGAAGCTGGCCTCCATCCCAGCCCCCCTGCTATCACCACCAGAGACGATTCTCCCCTGGATCAAGTCTCTGCATTCAAATACCTGGGAGTCTGGCTGGACAGCCACCTCAATTTCTCCACTCACATTGAGGCAATCTGCACAAGGCTCTGGCCCAAACTCGCCATCCTCTATTGCCTCAAAGAGAGCCTTCCAATCCCCACCTGATTTGAACCGGTTCAAAAAACTGTCTTACCTGTTATGACTATGTTGACATAATCTGTGGTACAGCTCCAGCCTCCTCTCTCTCCAGACTCAACATACTCCTAAATTGCTTCTGCCACTTCGCTAACACCTCAGCCCCTCTCACTCACCACTGCTAGCTCTACACTCCCCTCTCCCTGGTTCCACTCTCCCATAGGCATAACATTCATTGTACCTCCTTTTTAGCTAAATACTGGCATGGGTCTCTCCCCCCCACCTCACCTCCCTCCTCACCCCAACCTCCTCCCTAAGCTACCCTCTCCACCACAGGGACACCTGCACTTTCCACCTCCCTCGCCCTCACTTTCTGACCAGCCAAGCTGCCTTTTCGTGCTGCCTCCCTTCTCTGGAATAACCTCCTCCCAACCTTTGACTGGCCTCTTCCTGTTCCACTTTCACTCATCTCATCATGCACCAACCCGCCCCGCAATACCCTAAATGTTCAAATGGTCCCAAAATGCAACCGATGCACTACTCAATCCCCATCCACCCACTCCAGGCACTAAGAACTAGCTGAACTCATCTCCCTTCTCCCTCTCCACTTGAAATTGTTTTCACTGTTTTACCACTGATACAGTTTATTTCATTGTTGTAAAATGTTGTGCAAGCTACCTGTTTCTTCAGTCTACTGCTACTCTCTGTACAAACTGTACCTTGGTTGCCCCTGGAAATGAGCCTCGGCTCAGTATGCCTTTCCCGGTCATCAAATTTTAAAGAAATAAATAAAAAAATATACCTCCAGAAGGCCTTACAGGCCCTTTTTTCACTAGACAGACCTACTGAGAATCCAGGAATAAGGCAGAGCAACCTTTAGCTTATAGATTACAAAAGAAAGTCATGGAGGCCCAGGTACCATATTTGACATTAACAATTAAAAAATGTTTAATTTGATATACAGAGGGAGTGATATACTCCTGAAATTGCTTTTTCCTGTGGACTGCTGACTGGTGTAGTGAGCAAGTATTTTTAGTGACATTTTTGCAACAAACATTTAGGATTGTACTAGTGGCTGAGGATTGATTGAATTTTAATTCCTGGGTTCAGTGGAGTGGTTTGTGTAAGTGGAGTGGTCTGTTAAATTGCTGTGCTGGTTGTCTTACTGAAAGGAAGGCCAGCACTCACCGGGGTGGTGGGTCATAGGTGTAGTTGATTGTTTTCTGAAGGTCATGGGCTTGGAACCACACACCTTTCCCTCACCCCACCCACCCCTGGCATGTCATTTCCATTATATCCAAGGTTTTGATATCACTTCCCAAGAAGGCAAGGAGCATACATCTGTCATATCCTTAACAACCCAGCACAGTGCATAGAGGGTTAGCACACATACACATGAACAAAAACAGTAAAATAAAATAAATTAATTAAAATGAAAATGTTTTATATATATATATATATATATATATATATATATAGTAAAGGAAGGAGTGAGACATGTGGGGAGTGGTGCAATGTCACAGGCTGTGGGGCAACAGTTTTCCTGGAGACACTCTGGAGAATGCATTGTTGCCCTATTTGTAGGCGACTGTCTGCTCTGAGGGAGGAGATTGACCATATCCAGGGCCAAAATAGCAAGGAGTAGGGAAGCCTTCCCCACACAAGGAACTCCAGTGCCATCACCGCTGCTTCAGAGGTTGCCAAGAAAGAGGAGTGGTTGGACCACAGGAGGCTCAGAGAGGGTGAGGGTATTGGAACAGAGGTGCACCCTCCAGTTGTACCTCTCCAAAATTCATATGCCATTCTGGTAGAGCATGGTTCCTCTGTGGAGACACCTGCAGTGGAGACCAGTGAGGATGCTGGGAACATCCACAATGGAGACCCACAGGAGGGTGGCAAGGCCACCAAAGGGGAAGGAAGCAGCTCCTGCTGGGGGACTCAGTTGTTAGGAGGTAGAACTGGGGAGGGAGAGGAGAGGGAGGTAAGGGGCATGCCTGGCACCATGGCTTGGAGGGACAGGAAGTGGATCCTCAGGATCGCAGGATCAGCATCATAGGAGAGGGAGCTAGACATTATTGTCCACCTTGGAACAAATGACCTAGCTGGGCATGGGATCAGAGTAGTGCAGGAGGAGTTTGTGGAGTTGGGGAGGGGCCTCAGACAGGTTACATGCATGGTAACCTTCTCAGAGGTGCTGCCTGTCTATGGCATGGGAGAGGCTAGGGTACTCTGCACCATGCAGTTCAATGAATGATTGAAAGACTGATGCAGAGCACTGGGTTTTGGCTTCACTGGAGACTGGGAGTGTTCCTGGTGGGATGCAGGCCTATACTGGCACAATTGTCTGCATCTGTCCAGGAGGGGACCCAGGCTCCTAGGTAATAGCTTTAAATGCTTTATTGACAAGCTTTTAAACTAACCAAAGGGGGAGGTGCTGATATGAAGCAGGAAATTCCAAGCCTTCCCCCACAAAACAGAGTAGTTAGCAAGGTAAACACCAAGGTACAGAGTTCGATAGGGAGCAGGACAGGGATAAATGGTGAAAAAGGCAAAGGCAGTAAGGGCAGGGATGGGGCAAAAACAGGTAAGGCCATCATAAAATGGAGGGCAATGAGCACTAATACCCATAGTCTGAGTAACAAGCCTCCTGAACTAGTGGCCTTGACGGAAGAGGGACACCTGGATATTGTGGCAGTCACATAAACATGGTAAATGGAGAACCATGACTGGGATGTCAAAATATCATGGTACGCAATCTACAGGAGGGACAGGGAGGGTAAAAGAGGAGGACAAGGAGTAGCTCTTTACTTACGGGAAGGGATCAAAGTAATGGGACTAAAAGGTAAACGGGGAGGAGAGGAGGCACTGCGGCTCACCTTGGCAACAGGTAGTATCACCGCAATCCGCACAGGGGTTATATACAGACCCCCATCTCAAAGGAGGAAATGGACAAGGAAATGATAGACGGCATCCCCAGAATGGCAGAAAAAGGTGAGCTATTGTTGATGGGGGACCTGAATATACCAGATGTTAACTGGAGCACGTTTGCTGCAACCACATCCAAGAGCAGAGTCATTCTTGATGCCCTATAAGGGGCATGCCTCAGGCAGTTAGTGTTGGAACCCACTTGGGAGGGAGCTGTTTTAGACCTGGTACTCTCAAATGGGAACGGTGAGAGGATCTTGGATTTAGAATTGGGTAGCCATCTGGGAACAAACAACCACCAGACAGTGTGGTTCACAATAAACACAGCCATAGAGTCAAGCCATAAAAAAGCAAGGTTCCTGGACTTTTGGAGTGTTGACTTTGGCAGAATGGGAGAGTACCTAATGGATGCACTAGCAAAAGGGCAGGAGGGAGGGGTGAAGGAACAATGGTGAAAAATCAAAACTGCCATCAAAGATGCAACAAGCCAATGTGTGAAGCAAATAAATAAAACAAAGGAAAAAAAACACTATGGTTCTCAAAAGAGGTGACTGGGATGCTTAGGGAGAAAAAAGATATCATTCAGAAAGTATATGGAATCACAGAAGGAGCAGGACAGAGAACTGTACTAGTTAAAGCAGAAGGAAGCAGGGAAGGCAGTCAGAATAGCAGAGGCCCAAACCAAGGAAAAGATAGCCAACTCAGTTAAGAAGGGGGATAAAAACCTTTTATAGGTACATTTTGAGCAAAGAAAGACCAAGGGAGGGATAGGCTGTCGGTTAAATAGAATTTGCAGCTTATTCAATAGGTAGGGAAATGAGCAGACTAGGTGGGCAAACCCAGTCCTTATCTTCCGCCAAAGTCTATGTTTCTATACTTAGGCTTAATAAGGGGGGGGGGCAGAGGGTGACAGTGAAAAGGCAGAGATACTGAATGAATACTTTTGTTCATTATTCACAAAAGAAGAGGAGGGGTCATACCTAAACCAGACAACAGAAGCACTCTGGATAGTGAGGTCAATACCAGCCCATTCACAGAAGAAAGGGTCCTGAAAGAACTCCTAAATCTCAAGGCAGACAAGGCAATGGGGCCTGATGGGATTCACTCCATAATCCTAAAATAACTAAGGGGAGAACTAGTGACACCACTGACTACCCTTTTTAAAAAATCATGGGAGGAGGATGTGGTACCTGAGGACTGGAGGTGGGCAGATGTGATTCCCATTCACAAAAGTGGGAGCAATGCAGAGGCAGGTAACTGGAGACCTGTTAGTTTGACCTCATTGGTAGGGAAAATGATGTAATCACTTCTGAAAGAAAGAATAGTTGAGTACCTAGAGGCCAGTGGGGCACAGGACCCAAGGCAGCATGTATTCACAGCGGGAAGGTCATGTCAGATGAATCTAATAGATGTCTTTGACAGGGTGACCAAAGCAGTAGACCAGGGAGGGGCTGTGGACATGGCCTACCTAGACTTTAGCAAGGCATATGACACAGTCCCACACAAAAGATTAATAAACAAGTTAGCCAGCCTGGGAGTGGGTCCCAAGATGACAGCCTGGGTAAAGAATTGGCTGGACAACAGGACGCAGAGGGTAATAGTACATGGCATCCACTCTGAAGAAAGAGGGATTACTAGCGGGGTACCACAAGGTTCAGTACTGGGGTCAGTCCTCTTTAATGTCTTTATAAGTGATGTTGCAGAGAGACTGGAAGGAAAAGTATGCCTCTTTGCAGATGACACAAAGATCTGCAACAGGGTTGATACACAAGGGGGTGGAAAGGATGAAAAGGGACTTGGCAAGGTTGGAGGAATGGTCAAAAGTATGGCAGCTTAGATTGAATGCAAAGAAGTGCAAAGTAATGCACCTGGGAAACAAAAACCCTGGGGAAGAGTACATAATGGGGGGTACTAACAACAACAAAATGGAAAGGGACCTGGGGGTAGTTATATCAAATGACCTAAAGGTAGGCAGGCAATGTGAGAGGGCAATAAGGATGGCTGGGGAGATACTGGGATGTATAGGGAGTGGTATCACCAGTAGAAAACAGGAAGTTGTCATTCCTCTGTACAGACAGTTGGTGAGACCCCATCTGGAGTACTGCGTGCAGTTCTGGAGACCGTATCCCCATAAGGACATAGACAGGATGGAGGCAATCCAGAGGACAGCAACTAAAATGGTGCAGGGTCTGCACAAGAAGTCGTATGAAGAGAGACTAAAGGAGCTCAATATGTATACCCTCAAGGAAGGGAGGGAGAGGGGGACATGATAGAAACTTTCAAGTACCTCAAGGGAATCAACAATGTCCAAGAGGGTTGCATCTTTCAGAAAAAGAGATGTGCAAGAACAAGGGGGAGCAATTTGAAGACAGAGGTGGGACGGCTCAGGGGCAACATGAGGAAGTATTTTTTAACAGAGAGTTTGGTAGACAGGAACGGCCTCCATGAGGAGGTGGTGGGGTCAAAAACAGTGGGGGAATTCAAGAATGCATGGGACAGACAAGGCAATTATAGTGGGGGATAGGAGGAAGTGGGCTGTTACTTAACTAGGATCTGCAGCTTATTCAATAGGTAGGGAAATGGTCAGACTGGGTGGGCCAAGCGGTCCTAATTTGCCATCAAAGTCTATGTTTCTATGAAAGGGGAAGGTGGTAGTATAATTTCTGATGCAGGACAGATTGTCAGGGAATTTTGTGTGTTTTCTTCGAAGCTGTATGAGTCCTCGGTAAATCCCTCTGTAGCAGGGCTTGAGTCCTTCTTTGCCAGGATTATTCTGCCTTGTCTGTTGGAGGTGGTTGCTGCCCCTTTAGAGGTGGGCATTACTCTGCTTGAGGTGCAATATGCTATTAGGGCTCTGACACCCAGGAAGGCGTCGAGTCCTGATGGGCTTAGCTCCAAATTGCATCAGACATTTGAAGCTCAAATCTCTGGCCGGCTGCTCGATATTTTGGGAGTCATTGGTAGGTCTGGTACACTACTCACCACCATGACAGAAGCAGCTGTCACTGTCCTGCCTAAACCAGGGAAAGACTCAATGCTGTATGCTAGTTATCAGCCGATTTAATTGTTAAATGTTAATTGTGAAATATTTGCTAAAATCCTGGCCATGAGGTTAGAAAAGGTGCAGCCCTTATTGATAAGTAAATCTCAAACTGGTTTCTTGAAAGGTAGGCAGGGCAGTGACACTTGCGTGATGTCATCGATCTCATTCAGGTGGTAGTGAAAGGCCCAAACTCTGCAGCACTTGTAGGGCTAGACACCAAAAAGACATTCAACTCTGTTGAGTGGCATTATCTACAGTTCATACTCAGTCGGTTTGGCATAGGCCCAAAGTTTCATCACTGGGTTGGGTGTCTCTATTCTGAGCCTCGGGCAAGATTTCTAGTTAATGGGGTGCTTTTGAATACGTTTCCTTGTCTCAGAGCACCTGGCAGGGATTTCTGTTAAGCCCCCTGTTATTTCTGCTGGCCACTGAAACATTAAACTTAGTTATATACATACAAACATATGAACATACAAATCTACCAGCAGAAACAGACCACCTGGTCTATTAGTGTCTGCCCAAGTGTGCAGCTAGCCCCTTAGATTGCAGCTGCCCCAACCCCCTCCCCATCTGTCATTCCCATGACAGCCTCAGCCTCCTCCACCCAGACCCTCCCTTGTGCTCTGTCCCACACCTTCCTAAAACTTCCTACTGTCTTACATGATTCCACCCCCTTCTGGTAGAGCATTCCATTTAGACATCACCCTCTCTGTGAAGTAGTGCTTCCTCATCTCCCTCCTAAATCTTCCACCCTCCAGTCTTAGTCTGTGCCCCCTTGTGTTCCTACCCAGCCTCAGTTTAAACACCTCTTCAGTGCTAGCTTTGTTTATCCCCCTCGAACACTATATGCCAGAACCCGTGTATTTGCGTTATATCTGTAGGTGAGAAGTCATATACTACTTTGTTATATGTCGATGATTTGCTTTTGTTGTTCTCGAAAGTGGAATCTTCATTTCGTAAGGCTTGGAAGGTTATAAACTCCTTCAGTGCAATATCTGGTGTGTGGATCAATTGTGGGTTGACAGAGATTTTACCATTTTATAACATTGACCATGCTTGGACATTCATGTGACCTTATACCTTTAATTGGTCCCCTGTGGGTGTGAAATATTTAGGCAAGTTTATTTCAGGTTACCTTCAAGAAATGTGTTCTAAGAATATGTTGGGTGTCTTGGAGGAGATTACATTGGATTTGTGGAGGTGGAAGCAGCTTAATTTGTCTCTTCTGGGCAAAAAAAGCTACCATTAAGATGATGTTTCCCCAGCTTTTTTTAGGTTGAGAAATGCACCCCTTCATATTCTCATGGTTACCTGGACTAAGATTGATGAGGTGTTGTTGGCTTTTATTTGGGAAGGGAACCCCTTCTCTTTTTAGTGGTAAGATTCTCCATGCTCCTGTGGTTTCAAGGGGATGGAATATGCCTTGGTTGTGGGTCTATTATGTGTGTCAGGGGGTAAAGTCTATTATGTTGTTATCCCTTTTATGTTGTTATCCCTGTTCCTAGTCCCGAGGACACATCTGAAATTGAGCAGTAGCCTGCTCAATATGCCTTCCTGGTAAAACCTTTAAATAAATAAATAAAGCAGACCCTGAATAGGATGTCTCCTGCTTTCTTTGGGTCTTCTTTATGGGTCACAATTGAGTGAGCATTACTAGGTAATATGCCAGTCTTACTTGACAGTCCCTGGAAGGTCCTTCAAGATGGAGACCATTCCAATGGCTTTCTCTCGATGGGTGTGGGGGTGGTATTTTAAGTTACTAGGCTGGGATTCTACCTTTTTGGATATTTATGAACCGTTATGGAATAATCCTGCTGTACTGGTGGGAGATCGACCAATTTATTGGGGCAGCTGGGTATTGAAGGGTCTTCAGGTGATAGAGGATGTGATTGATCGAGGATGGGGCCTCCTGGTTTCCTTTAAGGAGCTGCAGGACAAATATGAGAGTCCTTCATGTCACATGTGGCGGTATCTTCAACTACGGCATGCCCTGTCTTCAATGTTTTTTAAGTCTGTCTGTACTATTACGACCAAGTTTACAACACAATTACAGAACTGGATTATTGCCCCTAGAGATCATATTAGTCTGCTGTACAAGGAGCTGCAAAAGTTTTTTCTACCCAATTGGGATCCTTCCTTATAGACTAAGATAGGGGAGGATATGCACACTGCCTTGGATGTTGAGATGTGGACACGATGTGGTTCAGAAGTGTATAAGGCTTCTCCTGACCCTAAACTTCAATAACCTCAGAAAAAGGTGTTAAATAGATGGCATCACACTCCAGTTCACTTAGTTAAAATGAGTGCATTAGGCTCAGATGTATGTTGGTGTTGTCTACAGGGTTTTAGCATTATATAAATAACTGAAAGTATGGTGAGACAATATTATTAGTTTACTAGAAGATGCTCTTCAACTCCCCATTCCAAAGTGCCCCCCTATTTTGGATTTTTGGGGGATTCAGGAATTTTGAATTCAATGGCTTTGATTCATAATGGGTTGCTTTTTGCTGCTGCATTGGAAGCTGACAGACTTCTACTTAAGAACTGGAGGTCCATAGAAGTATTACCTTTATCCAGGTGGAAGCATGCATTATTCAAAGCAGCATCCTAATGTTGTATGATTTTGTGGCAGAGGAATGCTCTTCATTGATTCCATAATGCATAGGACAAGTGGCTGTCCTCAATGGGATTTAAGACTGGGGATTTGGCAGGGTTTGCTTCAATTTCCAATTGACTGTATGACTAATTTTCCCCTTTTTGGGGGAAGGTACACTAGATGTTTCTGGTAGGGTAATGGGTTTAGTATTTGATATATCTTTGGTGTTGCTGTTGCTAGAATTATTTAAATTTGGCACCCCGCTGTAATGTTTTCTAGACCAATGTTTTGCCTATTAGTATAAGCGTTTCTGTACTGTCCTTGCTGCAGGAGTTGTGTTTTTGTATTCTGCTCATTCTTTAATAAAATGTTTATATACAAAAAAAAAAATTTGTTTGAAAACTTTAAAAAGGTGGATGTTTGTAACTTCTCTGCTCTTTCATGCACAGACTAAGCATTTGGCAATGTCACTATAACCTGGTTTCTAACACAACTGAATAAATTGGTTTAGTGTTTTTTTAAATTTACAGTGAAAAAATATTGCTAACTTTTTCTTAAATATTTATGGTAGCATTTAGATAAAGCATCCAGAATTCTTTTTGTGGAATTTAACATTCACAGTGCACACATCACTACTTCTTTTGATAAGCTGGGCTGAGCTTTTTACAGCCCTGCTGCTCTTTTCTGGGTGACTATTTTGCCACCCTTCTCTCTTAGTGAAGCCAGATTGACTCAGTAGAACTATTGATCCCAATGATGTCCTCTTTGTTCTTTACAGTTGACAAACTCCCTTAAAACAAAAGTCATCAACTCCTTTTCCTAGCAAGCTATCCTGTTGGAATAGCCAGAATTCATCCTTTCTTGTACCCAGACATCGTCTTCCTCTGCTATATCTTTTTGAGTACGTCTAAGTCCCAGACTTGCACCTATGCCAGGCCACCTGGATCATCAATTTGCTGACTATATATGGCAAGGCTAGGCAAGGCACATTTTATTTAAAATATGACCATCCCAGAGGCTCTGGGCACCGCACATGTTAAAATTCCATATACATACAAATTACTATGAATAAATAATAATGCACTTATAAAACATCAATACACATCATTACTAACAGTAAAATAGTACCCTCAACAGCAGCAATAAGCTCAAGGGAAACCAGAAATTATTTTAAACATAAGAGTCTGAAGCCAGGTTAAGGATGTAAAACACAGTCCAGGATGGCCTGATTATATAAGAAAGTCTTGAGGTGGGCCTTGAATACCTCAATAGATGGTGCCTCCCTAACAGCTGAAGAAAATAAATTCCATAAGACAGGAGCAGCAACAATAAATCTCTGTCACCAGCTGTTTATAATCTCTTCCTGGGAATCACAAGGAGGCCCCTAAAGGAGGAGCAGAGGGGGAGACTGAGACAGCAGGTGTGGGAAGGTCCTTCAGGTAACCAGAGCTTAGGCTGTGTAAGGTCTTAAAGGTGAGCAAACCCACCTTAAAGAGGACCCTCCACCTAACTGGCAGCCAGTGCAGTTGACACAGCACCAGAGTGATATGACAGTACTTAGACTGTCCTGTCAGCAACCTAGCTGCTGCATTCTACACCAGCAGCAGTTGGCACAGGGTACCCCCAGAGACCCCGAGATAAAGCGCATTACAGTAGTCAAGCCTGGACATCATAAAGACATGTACCAAGGTGGGGAGGTCCAGTGCTGAACTAGGGGCTTAATCCCTTGAGATTCCTCAGATGGTAAAAACTAGAATGGACAACGGATGCCACCTGAAACTCAAGTGATAATCTGCTGTGAAGAATAACGCCAAGATCACACACCATAGAGGAGGCCTTCAATGGCACAGAGCCAAGAAAAAGCCCTGTCTCTGCACCAGAGGTCAACCTATCATGCCCTCTGTTCAGTTCCACCACCAGTACCTCCATCTTATTGGGGTTCAGTCGCAACCAGCTGGAGGCCATCTAGTCATTGATCTCAGCAAGGCAGCTGTTAAGCACTTCCACTGCTCAGGATGTTCCAGGGGCAAAGGAAAAATACAGCTGGGTGTCATCAGCAAAGCAATGAAAACCCAAACTGTACTTCCTAATGATCTCTCCCAGGGGCAGCATATACATGGCAAACAACATCGGTGACAAGATCGAGCTCTGGGGAACTCCACACAACAGGAGAGCAGGAGAGGAGGAAAAATTCCCCATCACAATCTTCTGCCTCCTGTTAGATAGAAAAGACTCAAACCAGCAGATGACAGTGCCGGTGAGTCCACAGAAATCCATTAGGTGGTCAAGTAACACTCGATGGTCCACCGTATCAAATGCTGAAGGAAGATCAAGGAGAACAAGAACTGTCCCCTCCCCTTGATCTTTAGCCCTAAGGAGGTCATTGTGCACCTGAACTAGTGCAGTTTCAGTGCTATGCCTCGTATGAAACCCAGACTGGAGCAGCTCGTATAAATCATGGGCCATGAGATGCTCCTCAAGCTGAAGCACCACCACCTTCTCCACAATCTTACCCAAAAATGGAAGATTGGAGATAGGACAGTAATTGGCCTTGACATCAGGGTCCAAAGATGTTTTTTTTCAGAAGGGGTCTAACCAATGCCTCCTTCATGACACTAGGAAAAAACCCTCAAACAAGGAACACTGGACAATCAAGGCAAACACCGGGCCAATGGAGTCAACACATCCCATTAAGAAATGAGTTGGCACCGGGTCCAGTTCACAAAAGATGTGCTGAAGCTTGGAAGCAATCTCAATTACCTCAGCCACCTCCACCAGTCTAAACTCACCACAACCAGGTGGAGTGCTCTTCGGATGCCCATGGCAACCACTGTCAGCCAAACTCTGGCCCACTGGCAGAACCCCCTGCCGGACAGCGGACACCCTGTCTGAGAAGAACTGTGCAAATTCTTCACACAATACATCCGAAAAGGCTAAATTCCCCCCCTGGTATGCACCGTAGTGCATGTGGAGGGCCAGCTTGTCCACCTCCAGGTCGGACCTCAGCTAGCAGTGCTCTAATCTCTGACCCAAGGTCTTCATTACCCTGAGCTCCCCATATTTTTCATTCAGGTTGGAATTGCTGACACTCTGTGCTTCCTTGCTCCAACTGGAGGGTCTACCACTGGTGTGCTACCCATCTCAGCTGGCTAGTTTTTGTTGAAACTAGAATTTAACTCCTGAACCTGGTGACCCTATGCACTACCTACATCTCATACCCCTATCCTTTAATTCAAACTCCCCAGATAAGGCTGAGTGAATCAGCAAATTCCAGTTTTGGGGAATGTACATGAAATTCTGCAATTTTCACAAAGACTCATGGAATCTGACTTTAAGAGTAGATGTTATTTTGCTATTTCTGGCAGCAAGCTATTAATAAAATTAATACACACAAGGCCCCATATTCAGAGCTGGCAGGATGAGCAGCACAAAAATTTGCACCATGAAAAATGGGCCAGCTGACTCTGATGGCATATTCAAACAGAATACATGATCGCAACAGATCGCGCATCCTGTTTGAATATTACACCCTGAATGAGTGGCACAAAGCAGGCTGCTGCCATATTTTGTGCAGCACATCCAGGGTTCAGGACTGAAGGCTGCCAATAGGGGAATGAGGGGTGCATACTTGGATGTGCCATTACCCCCAGGGCCATATTCTGCCAGAATATGCAAATGAGCTCATTGGGCATGCATGGTGCAACCTGTCCCCATGCAAGCTCATTATGAGCTCATTAGCATGGCTGCACCCTGCTGAATGTGCCAGGCCAGCCCCTATCCAGTCTTGATCCTAAACAACAAGCCCTGTCCCCCTGCCAGCCCTGGTAGTCTAGTGGTACCTCCCTTCCCATCCCCAATGTACCACACAATAGAACCATCCTCCCATATTCTGTAGTGCAGTGATCCTCCACCATCCACAGTCAAATTAAAAATGCTCTCCAACCCTTTTCCATACGGTAGGGTCTCCTCTCCCATCCTTGATCCCCAATTGCATTGCCAATGTCCCCCAACCCTGTTCCATGGTGTAATGTACCCCCACCAGCCCTGATCCCCAATCAAAAGAGAAACAAACCCCCCATCCAGCCACGATCCCCATTCGAAGTACAAATGTGCTCCCAACCTAGCCCCATTCCCTGATCATAATAAAACCATAACCCTTTCCCAGCCCCAATCCCCAATGTCTAAAATAAAATACAGGATCTCCATTATTTCCAATGTGGTGGCCCACCCACCCACATAAGACCAGACCGCCAACCTTCTTCCCCCAATCCAACTGGAGCCAGCAACTGGCTCAGCCTCTGCACACCACCACATGACCACCCACTGACTGAACTGTCAGTACAGTGTACTGTACATAGTACACACTCAACCAATGAGTCTGTTCTACGTACAGTACACTGCATTGACAGTTCAGTCAGTGACTGACCATGGTGGTGTGTGAAGAGCTAAGCCAGTTGCCAGTTCCAGTTGGATTGGAGGCAGCAGGGTTAGGGGTCCTTGTTCTAATGGGGTAGGGGGGCCACTACACTATGGCAATAGTGGGGGATCATGTATTTTATTTTAGACATCAGGGACTGGGGTTGGGAAGGGGTTACAGTTTTACAGAGTATGTTAGAACATTGTTCACACTCGCATTTCAGCCTCTCTAGAAAGCTGTTATACCACAGTAGAAAATCGCTCAGAATGCTGTTCAGCCCTTCTGGGGTAAAACAGCTTTCCTTAAAATAAGCAGCGTGAGATAGGTTTTGAAATTAGAGTGAACTGCCATATTATTTAAAATTAGAGTGAACTGCCATGTGACCAACAAATAGTTAACAGCATCTGTCATTGAAGATGGACGAAGTGTTTTTTTTCTAAACAAATGTCCGGGGAAAGAGCGGGAGAAGTTCATTCTTGAAAACGAAAACAAATGAATGAAAAAATGGCAAATGATCTCTGATTACTAACTTCATTCCTACATGACACTGAAGAGCACAGAACAATAATTGAAATTCCACACACAGAGTTGGACAAGGTAGTAGCAGAATTCATATTCCAAATACAAGGAATTGATGGCTCAGAATATGAGCCCAGCAGTCTACGAGGTTTCCTGGGGAGTATTGATAAGCACCTGATAAAACATAGCTATGGGCACTATATTTTCCACAGAAATGCAACTGACTTCCAAAAAACCCTAAAAACGTTAAAGGCCAAGCAAAAGCATTTAACATGTCAGGGTAAGGGGAACAAGCCTAACAAGGCTGAAGCCCTGACTGATGAGGATATATACCGACTGTATTCAGCTGGTACCATAGGGCTGCATAATCCCACATCTTTGCTAAACATGCTTTTTTCAATGTCAGTCTATACTTTGCCCTACAGACTAATGAGCACTACTGCCTTAAGTGGGGAGACCTTGAGTTATGTACTGACTCAGCAGTGGAGCGCCACATCCAGTACAATGAGCGCCAGACCAAAACCAGGACTGGTGAAAACACCTGTGATGTCCGTCCCATAAAGCCATGGATGTATGAAAGTAAACCCAGACAGATATCCTACTGATGCCTGTTTAAAATATGCCACACAAAGGTCAGCCAAGATGCAACCCCCCCGATGCCCCATTTTACCTGGCACCCAATATAAACTATGTTCCAGTTAAGCAAGGATCTCTCTGGTTCCCTAGCTCTACGTCTATGTTTCTATGACAGTTGCACATAACAAAATACACTCTCCGATGAAAGAAATGAAGGTTGCAACAGGTCTTCTGGAACATAAAAAAATAAATCACTCCACCAGAAAAACCTGCATACATCATCTGATAGATGGTAATGTATCACCAACAGAAGTGGCGCAAGTATCTGGCCACAGAAACCTTGCATCTGTCAATAACTACTCAGTGCTGATCGAGGGAAAGCAGTGCAGAAACTCAGTGCTAGTTGCTGGAAAAAGTTCTGCTCACAAAAGTAAAACAGGCCTCAGCCTTCCCTAGTCTGTGTCAGTTTTACAGCCAATAAATACCTGCTCTGTCCCCTCTGCTCACCACACCCTGCTTACACCTCAGTCCAGTGTACCTGATATCTTGAAGGGACTAAGCTTATTTGGCAGCAAATGTGTATTTCATCAGGCCGTGAACATCAATTTCTTTGAAACTGGCAAGCTCCACAAAAGACGTCATATCCATGTGTTGGATACTTCCTCCGACAGTGAGTAAGGTGAGTCTTGCTAGTAAATAATAAACAAGTTCAAGGGGCAAAGGTTTTTCTTATTCATGACCTTCGCCCTCATAAGTAACCTGACCAAAGATAAATTGTAAGCCAGCCAGAGAGGAGGCCAGAGAGCAAGTGGCGGGTTGTAACGTAGATCATGCTGTGTGTGGCTGACCTAGAGGGGTTACAAATGTCTTAGTTTTCCATTAGAAGTACTATAAATTGAAAATTGCAAATATCATCATAAAAGGTAACATGTATTTTTTTCAGTCTGTTCTTCTCGTTCTGCAGGTGTCCATACGGGGGTCAACGTTAACCTTTTTCTGCACTAGCCAGCAGGGCAAGTTGATTAAAAATTGCACTAGCCTGCAGATGGTTGCACTAGCCCTTAATTATAATGGTAAATTTTGATCCCGTATACAGGAAACAATGCAAGCAAAGGCAAGAAATACTCTGATTATTGCACATTTATCCTGCTCCCACATTGCTTCCAGCTCCCCAGCAGAAAAAAAAGACTGCAATGCCATTACAATGAGCCCTCCATTGTTTTGTACCAAAGCCTCCTCTCTTCCTCTTTCTGCCCCCCACACCAAACAGAGAGAGAGGATATCACAACAGAAAATGTTCAATTAAGCAGTCCTAGCTCTGTGCACACAATAGCTGACATCATCATGCACCTCACCACACTGTCACCTCCACCCACAGGGCAATGAACAGAGTCAGGCAGAGAAAGACACTCTCAGCCCCCATCCTATAGTCAACTGGAGACCTGTACTTCTGAAGGTTTTTGTATAGTCTCAAGTGAGCCAGGGGCACATCTAAGATTTATTTGGGGTGGGGGCTAAACAAACCTAAGGGGCTTGGGAAATAGAAAACTGACATTTTTATTTGTAAAAGTATTGATTTTAATATGGTCTACCCCAACAATAACAGACTTTTCTTTAACATTGTCCTTTCATCAGCCCAGGGGAAACAGTACACAGGCATAATACCGTACTATTTCTATTTCTGTATAGGATGATCTATGCACCCCAGGAATGCCTATTTCAAGATTTCAAATTATGTATTTTATCAAGGTTTATTTTTGTACCATATGTGATCCAAAGCTTTGTTTTTAGGTTGAAAGGACATGCTGAGTGGGATAAGGGTGGAACTGTATGGATGGTGATGCTGGCATGGTCCATTTAGAAGAGCTGTGGACCCCCTACACTTGCCTGTAATGGCAGCTATGGATCTATGGATGGTCACTTCAGAGTCTGGTCTGCAGTGGTGTCAAGAGAAAGAACAGAGTTAAGAGATTTGGAAGGAAGAGGGAAGAAATGGTGAAGTTGGGATAAAACCCACCACCTGCAGGGCTGATCCTGTTTACCTCTTTGCATTCTGTCACTGAAATGTTGGATACAAACACTCAAAATTTAGTGAAATGAGGGGCACTGGTCTTAATAATATTGGACAAATTGTTAGACATAGACACATTCAGAAAACTGGAACCTAGTAACTTAACAGCACTCCACCCTTGATCACACCCTGAACACTAGCTGAAAGTCTTAACAGTGGAGTGATAATGACTCACATTGAGTCTTTTGTGGGATCCCTCTCTTGAACTGCCAGATAATTGCAGGTCTTAATGAGCTGTTAATCACACCTGGCCATCTGGAACATTGAGAGAGATTAGCATGAGGATTAGAGAATGCTTAAGTAAATACATTTTTAACTTAACTAACAGCCATGAAAATCTGCACTAGTCAAGACGGGCTAGTAGAGAGTTAGCTGCTCTAACCCTGGTCAATTTGTACTAGTGTTTGGGCTAGTAAAACAATGTTAAGATCGACCCCTGTGTCCATATCTTGATGTTTTGGAGCCACCCCTGATATCACTGAGATAGTGTATTCAACTGTTACTGGTCTGATGTTAATTATATTTTAAATGTTTTTTCCTAGTTGCTGTCAAAGTAAATAAACCGATCTTTAAAACGATCAACATCAGTGGCATAGTTCTTACTGTTTTTTTCTCTGTAAGGCAACATACATTATATAAAAAACTGGCTGTCAATCGTGCAGAACCAGTGCGTTCTGCCACAGAAGGGTTCTGATTCCCTAAGACCTCTTGAGCTTTGTTCTCAGGGTCTATGTGAATCAGAACCCCTTGCAGAATGCACTGGTTCTGCATGATTGGCTTAGCCAGTATTCTCTATAATGATTGGGAAACATAGCTGTTGGGGCACAATTATACTTCGAACAGGATCAGGACCAGGTGGGGTTTGCTTCTTCGATCGGGGTGGGGGGCATGATTATATTTCGATCAGGAATGGGCCTGGGTCAGGGGCACTACACTATGGAACAGGGACTCTGGCAATGTTTTAGTTTCACTGGGGATGGGATGGGGCACCACTAAACTATGGAACAGGGATCAGGTGATGGTTTATTTTGATCGGGGATCGGGGCTAGGTGAGGGTTACACTATGTTATAGAACAGGGTCCAGGGAACATTGGAAGTGTGATCAGGGATTGGGGATGGAAGAAGGGTACCACTAGACTACCGAGGCTGGCAGGCTGCTGTGCACCGGTCTGCACTTCTACTGCCTGCATGCATGTGACTGTGCAATTCAGACTACCCTTTTTTCATGCTTAACTTTGGGTGACTCATTTCTAGGATGTGCCACAGATGTGCCACGCAGTGTGGCTGAATATTGCAGTGCACAGCACATTCATGGAACCGCCCCTTTTATTTGCACTGCATACATTAATTCTGCACATTGGCACATTTGGAGATGTGCAACGCATCCCTCCCTTTCGAATATCATGCTTCAGTGCATTTTCTGTTTTGAGCTGGGATGAGCCTGCATCTTCTTTAAAAATATGGGCCACCATGTCCTTCTAAGCCTGCCCAATTTAATGGCATCACATTCTCTAGTTCATGGGTTTATAAATTTTCAGTTTACATTCTTGCAAATCTTAATTTTAAAATGCTTTGGTAGTTTGACTACTGCTTTAATTCCATCTATGCTGCACCTCCCATGTTCCATCCCACCTTGCCTCCCTGCCTCTTCTATCCCCTTCTTCCACTTCCCCTACTCCTCCCACATAACCATACAATACTCCTCCAATCTAACCATATGATATATTTAGTTTTTGGTAATCTAGTGAGTTGACTAACCTTGCATTGTACAGTTGTTTTCTCCTGACACGTGTTCAACTTGAGTTACTTGTAATCTATGTAGTAAATGTATGAACACATGCTCATTTTATTGCCTGTATATAATCTGTTTGTTACAACATTTGATGTGGAACCTTTGCAAATTAGTACATAGCTCAAAGGTCTTTCTGATGTTACAAATAAATAAAAATAGAATTCAATCCAATTTAAAGCTATACATATGAACTTTGTCAGAAATTACCATGTGGTATAGTAGTTTAAATGTTTTAAATCTAATTAAATTTGGATATGTTTTAAAATTAGAGGGAAAGAACTGAAATTTTAATTTTGGCAACATGTTTGGCAGGCTATGACTAAGTTCCATTTGAAGCTAGAAATCTGAAACTATACACATTTATAAATGTAGTGATTACCAGTAACATTTTAATGAATAATATCAAAATGATACTAAAAAAAACAAATCTAAATTTTGTCAAGAGGTTTGGCTGCCTATAGCCCAGACCTCTTTGAATCTTGAGACATAAAACAGGGTGCACATACTCATGTTTTATGTTTCTCTAAATCCAGAATCCATGGAGAAATGTGGATTAGAAATTTTAAAATGACATTGAAATAACTTAAAACTAAATATTGATTACATGTTTGGCCTCCCACAGCTCCATACTTTTCAACCTAGGAGTCTGAAATTTGGTTCACTCATGTAAGCTATTATCAGCTGTCTACACACCAAATTTAGCATTGGTTGGATGCATACTTTTAAAATTAGAGCAAGATGACAGAAATGCATAATTTGGTGGAATTCTGTGGAATGTTTACACAAATTTCATGGAACTGGAATGGTAATTCTTTGGGCATTCCACTGGCAAAATTTTATATTCTACACAGCACTATCTTGCAATTCTTTGCATGTTCTGTGAACCTGTTCTGTACCACCTCCACCTGTTCTCATGCTAAGACATTGGTTCCCAGGTGGATGACCAAATGAGACTTTCCACCCACCCCTTTACACCTTCCCTGATCCTAGGTTCTGCTCTCCTCACCTTCATCCCTGGTATACAGACAACTACTCTTCTATTCTCTAAGTCCCCCTTCCTCCCCTAGTAGATACCTTTAATTATGGAATCCCCAATGATAGACACCATTGCATCCCCTGCATGCTTTTTGTTTAACCACCTGTGCCCTCCTGGTGAAACAGCCTCTTCCCCACTCATCTGCTCTTTATCTGTCTTGGATGCATCTCCATATGTAGTATCAAGACTGTTCCCTCCTACTGCAACCTCCCCCATTCCTAACCCATCCCTGATTACCTTTGCTTGCCTCCATACTACTCTCCCTATTCACTCCCCCAACTCTACCTTCCTCCTTCTTTTGCACCACCTTGACTACATTTCCCTCCTTGTCCCCCAAGCTACTCACTCCTTTCACCCCTTGCCACTATCCTTTGCTTCAGTGCTTACTTGATCCTCTGCCTCCATGGCTGGCCCCTGTTCCTCTAAACTGGCCAGTATTGCATACCTGGTGGATGAGGCCTCCTGTATCAGAACATTCCTCTGTTCTTCTGCCCTGTTTCCTGCCCCCTTCTCCTTGCACTGATTCTCTTATCCATCTACCTCTTCTCCTTACCACCTGCATATCCTCTTTCTAGTTTCACACTGGTCATCAAAAGGAGATGACCCAGGAGCTATTGGCAACCTCACTGCTTCCATCCTGTTCCTGTTGTCCAAATGCCCTTGGGCAGCCCTTACCTGCCATTTCAGCCACTGTTGCTCCCCCATTCCCAGTTTCTATCTTAGCCACCCTAGTTCTGCCATGAGTTGTTTGGATTTCTGAACACTGGACAGCACCCTACCCTCCACATTGTCCCCATAAAAAAAATCTCCCAACATCTATTGCAGCTGACCCCCTCCCTTTCCCATCCTTTTCTCTGAATCTTCTCACTTCCATCCTCCTCCATCCCCCACCTGTCCTGCTGTCTGTGCAAGTTCCTAGGTTTCCACATCCTCATCAGTAGCCTAAATCAGCCTAGCCATGCTTCCCTGCATGGAAATGGATTTTAAATTTACAGGTACCATATAAAGATTTAATCTACTAAATCCACCCTTGGATTAACACCCCCAGGTGTGCAGAATTTCCTCAGCTTGGCTAACAAAACAAGGTGTACCAGAGGAAGAAACAGCCAGCTATTTCATGTCCCATTCTGGTAGACATCCCAAGGGCAATGGTCTTTTGAGAACTGTGCACCCTACTGGCTAAATATGTTCAGTGACAACCTTCTGTCAGAAACTAAACTAGATCTGTTTAAATTAAAGCTTTGTGCCCATCTCACATTATACAGTAGTTGTAACTGTAACTCCTAACTATACCAGCTTGGCCTAAAAACCATGTTCTACCTTTGCACTTTCTGTTTCACACTTTACTCCTCCCTCCACCTACCAACTGGAAATTGACCTCCCAACTCAACACCTATCCCCCCACCTCACTACTGCCTGCAGACTTCCCTTCCACACTTTAGTCCACCTCCCAAGGACCATACCAGTACATGGTCCCATTCTCCCCATCAACTTCAGTACACAGCCATTGAAACCTCAACCGGCCTCTCATCTCTATCTATCCAATTGTCCTCTGTCTTATCCTTGTAATCCTCCTAGCCCCACCGGGCTAATGTATCTCTTCATCTGTAAATGCCTACTTTGCTCAGCCAATGGCCATAACTACACCTGAACCACATGTACTGTACTAAGACGAAAACTGTTTCCTAACATGTTTGCTAAAATCCCTTCGAAACAATGTAACTAAGACTTCCTAGATACTGTATGTATGTTTTTGTTTTGTATTGCATTTCTGTTTTTCTCATTAGATGTGGAACCTTTGTAAATGAGCTTCTAGCGCAAAGGTCTGTAAATCCAAGCTCGAATAAATAAATAAAATAATCTCTTCCAAATTGCAACATATAAGGTTTAACACGATACACAGAACATACTATACCACAAACAAATGAAATACAGTTAATTCTGAATCTGTGACAAATGTCCACAATGTGATCAACTGATGGCAAATATCATCCATATGCTGTTGGAATGATCTAAATTAAAATCATATTGAGGAAAAATCTACTCTACAAGCTCTAATGCATCCAAAAACGAATGCTTAATTGTGAACTTATCTTACTAGCTACTTATCTTACTAGTTTAATAGAAACACCATTATCTCCTGGCACAACAAAAATTGTTACACATCAGTTTAGTCAGTATGAATAAGTGTATTCTTTAAAACTGGAATGATATTAATCTGTCTTTTCATCAATAGGCAGACTTAAAGGTGGTTTTAATACAAATCAAAAAAAAATTAGACTATGCCTTCTATAGACAACTTGAAATCTGGAAAAATATCTGGACTCCACTCAGTAGAGCCCTCAAGGTCTGAAACAGGAATATGTATGTTTACCCTCAGATCATATCTAAATTATGAGAATATTTGTAATGATACCTACAGTATTTGCATGCCTGCCATAACATTATTTGCTTTGTTTTTGTAGATATGTTATTTTTTTGGATGACTCCAGGTAACTATCAATGTCTTTACTATATCTGTTCAGCTCACCCAATAAAGATTCTATGGGGATAAAAAGGCATTAAAAAGGACTGGACCCAGTACTGAGCCTTGAGGCCCCCTGCTGGTTATTTTCCCTTGCTCCACATAAGTGCCGTACACCACCACCATCTGTTGCGTAGCCATGAACCAACTATGTACCCAGTGTATCATCTTGGCTCCCAGCCCCAGACTTTCTAGTTTTTTTGATGTGCCTCATATGTGGCATGATGTTGGAGGCCTTGCTGAAGTCTAAGAACCATAGGCCATGTCCACATGTACCCTGATCTGTTTCTCTGGTCATCGAATCAAAGAAATCTATCAGATTTGGCTGACATGATCCCCCCCACCAGTGAATTCATGCTGCCTTAGGTCCTGTAAGCTGCTGGATGAAAGATAAGCCACCATTCTTTCCTTTAGAAATGACTTCATTGGTCTGGCCACTACTGATGTCAGACTGACAGGCCTGCAGTTGCCAGTCTCATCCCTGTTGCCTTGATGACCACAAAGCAGTAAAGAGACCTGGAGATAATCATATCGGATGGCCTATAGGTGGCCAGGCAGTGCCACAAGGCAGTAGGGAGGGCAAGTGGGATGCTGGGGTGCATAGAGATGGGTATCACCAGTAGAAAGAGGGGTGGTGGTGTTGTCTCTCTATAGATCATTGGTAAGAACCCACCTTGAGTTTTGTGTCCAGTTCTGGAGACCACATCTCAAGAAGGACATAGACAGAGTGGATATGGCCCACAGGAGGGCAGCTCAAATGGCACAGGTTCTGCATCACAAGCCTGAGGAGGAGAGGCTAAAGGACCTCAATATGTACAACCTGAAACAGAGAAGGGAGAAGGGAATATGATAGAGACATTTAAATCCTCACAGGTGTAAATGAGGTACAGGAGGGGAGTATTTTTCAGAAGAAAAGGTGCCCAAGAGCAAGGGGATATGCTATGAAGCAGGGGAAGGGTAGACTGAGGAGCGATGTGAGGAAGTACTTCTTTACAGAAAGAGTGCTGGATTCCTGGAACAGCCAAATAGAAGAGGTGGTGGGGACAAAAATGTATTATTTATTTATTTATGTTTTACCAGGAAGGTGGACTGAATCAAAAGTATCTGTTTTTAGGAGGATGGAGAAAGCTATAGCTTGGACATAGCCTGATGTAATTGTGTAGGTAGGAAAAAATAGGCAGACGGGATGGGGCAAATGGTCCTTATTTGCCATCAAATTCTGTGTTTCTGTTTTTCTGTGCCACTCCTATGGAATGGGCCTACATCTGACCTTCTTTAGTCCTCTGTAACCATCCCTGTATATAGTGAGTTACTGAATAGGGCTGTTAGAGGTGCAGCCAGTACCTCCCTGAGATCCTACAATACATTTTGATGTACCCCATCTGGTCCCATAGGCTTGTCCACTCTCAGATCTGCAAGTCCCTTCAGGATTCATTTTTATTTGAATGGACTTGTGTCTACTTCCCTCCCTCCAGTGGTTCTATAACCTATATGTAGTTCATCCCCTTCCACTGTGAAGGCAGAACAGAAGTACTTGTTTAAGCCCTTCCTTATTTTCCCCCACTGTTACTCTACCACTCCTTAGCAATCTTCTCCATACTAGGCAGTTTCTGAGGCAATCTTCCATACCTTTAAAATATACTCTCCTCTATAATATATATCTTATACTTTTTAGCTACTCACCCACTCTAGCTGGTGCTCTCTAGGGTTTGCCACCCCACAGGGGGTCGGGGTACGCTCCAGTTGGGGAACTGAGTGGAGTGCCTTGCTCCCTTGGACCATGGAGGTTGCTGCTATAGTGGCTTTTTTCATGGTCCTTTGGTGTGAATGGCATTAACTGCCCTGGTGTGCACTCAGCAGGGAGTGAACAGGTTGGAACTGTGTTCTGGATTAAATTTCTTGATCCTGCTGTAAAGAGTTTTTATGGTCCTCTGCCTTGGATTGTTTTTCCCGGTTGGGTTTACTTGGTTGCCCTCCTTGGACTTGGACTTTCGGAATCTATGTGGATTTCTGGACCTGCTTCAAGAGGTTGCTGACTGTTGTCTTCTTCCGGATTTTGATTTGGACACCCGGTGGTGAGAGGACCCTGGGTCCATAAACTCTTGTTGTTTTAATTTTCCTTTTGTTTATTTGACTTTACAGTTTTTGTCTTTCTCCTAGCAGTGAGAAAGACTGATATCATTTCTCCCCAGTTGTGAGAGAACTAGGGGAGTTCATTTTTCTTTTTTGTTTAAAATTGTATGTTTTGTGATATGATCGGGAGAGATGTGATATGATCGAGACATTTAAACACCTTAAGGGCATAAACAAGGTGAAAGAGTCTAACATGTTTAAATATAAGAAAAATAGCAGGACAAGAGGACACAGCATGAGATTAGAGGGAGGCCGATTAAGGGGGAATGTGAGGAAATTCTTTTTCACAGAAAGGGTGGTGGATGCATGGAATGGCTTACCACAAGAAGTGGTGGCTATGAATACAGTGCAGGGCTTCAAACAGGCATGGGATAGGCAAAGGGAGCAATACAAATGACTATGAATAGATAGGTCACTGACAGAGCAAAGGCCGATGGCACTTTATAAGGTAGAAAAGAAATGGGCAGACTGGATGGGCCTTATGGTCCTTATCTGCCTTATCTGCCATCAACTTCTATGTTTCTATGTTCTATGTTTTTATGCTGGTTTGGCAGTGAGAGTGCCATTCTATCCTCTTTCCCCGGTGGTGAGAGGACTGGGGGATGGAGATTGTATAGGAATTTATTATTTATTTTCATTTAAATGTGTATGTCATTGAAATTGTATATTTGATAATTTTTATTGTTATAAGATAGTGTTTTGTATTTTAGTGTTTATTATTTTAGTTAAGTAGCAACATGTGCTGGCCTTTATCCTCCACGGTGGTGCGCTATTCATCCTCCTTTCTTCATGCCCTCCGCCCCTTTTATACTCCTCCCTTACATTTTGACATCTACCAGCAATGTAGAGCATTAGGGATTGCTCGTGGGAGAGTGAGGGGAGTGGGGGTTCGTGAACAGGGGAGGATGAATGAGCGGGGTCATCGTATTGGGGTTATTAAGGCCAGAAGGCACCCTTGGGTGAAATGGAATCCAGATCAGGGTTTGCCTTGTCTGGTGCCCATACCCAAGGGCACTACTGATTTCAGTAGTCAGATAGGCCTAACAACCTCCGAGGTTTGTCCAACTCGGGCAGTGTTATGCAATGCCAGGTTCAGTTAGGAACAAGACCGCCATTATTGCCGATCTTGTTGGCTCTGCCTACCTGGCTTGCATCACCGAGACCTGGCTGGATGAAAATTCTGGCCCTACAGTAGAGGCCATGATTCCGGCTGGGTACTCAGTGATACACCGCCCGAGATTGGACCACAGGGGAGGGTGGGTTGCAGTCTGTTTTAAGACTGAATTGGGCCTCATGAGTGTAGTAGTAGGGGAGGCTGAGTCCTTTGAGTGTACAGTTGTAGCAGGTGTAGGCGTTCGAATTGTTCTCATCTACCATCCACCCGGAGATGGGAAACGCTTCTTAAAGGAAGTGGCTGACTTCCTCATCGACATGTCATTTGAGTCACCCAGATTAATGGTGCTGGATGACTTCAATGCCTGGGTCGACGACAAACTCTCACAATTTGGTAATCACTTCCTCCAATTAATGTCTTCTTTGGGCCTCACACAGATAGTTTCCACTGCTACATACAAATCTGGACACTCTCTGGACTTAGTCTTCCTTCTAGGGATTGATGCATCCGATGTGGGGGTGGAACCAGTCATTTAGTCTGACCACTACACTATGAGGTTCAATTTTTGCACCCCCCTTAGAAGGCCGTCCCCTGTGGAGATGGTCAGGTACCTCCCATTACGGAATGTTATCTCACAAGGCCTAGTGGCAGTCCTTGACCTATCATTCCCCGTGTTGGTGAGCAGTAACCCAGAGGCACTGGTGGTGGCCTACAACGAGGCCATCACGGTTGCCCTGGATTCTATTGCTCCTGTTCGTGAGTGTCCCCTTTCCCTTTCCCTTCACCCCAGGGCCCCTTGGTTCAATAGGACTCTGAGGGAGATGCGGAGACAAGGGCGAAGGTTAGAGCATTGTTGGCGCAGGTCCACCCTTGAAGCCGACCTCCTTAGATTGATAGAACATTATGCTAGATATCAATCTGCAATCACCCATAAGAAGGCAGAATTCCTGTCCAGGGAGATTGCAGTTGCTCAGAATCGACCGGCTCAGCTGTTTCGAACTGTAGATAGACTGTGCAACCCAGCCTGTCTGCAAGTTCAGAAAGCTTTTTCTCAGAGTGCGATGAGCTCGCTCGATACTTTGCAACTAAGGTGGCTGACATCAGGGTGGACCTGTGTCCGACAACCTCTAAGGGTGATATCGTAGGGGCGTGTGAGAACACAGCGCCTTGATTCTCCTGGAGTTCCTTTTATCGACCTGAGTTCGTGGATATTATGAGGTTTATCCACAGTCAGCTGTAGCTTGGACCCTGGACCGACTACCCTAATTTTGGGTTGTGTTGATATCAATGGTCCAGTTTTGGTGCAAATAGTCTGGTGCTCCTTGGACTCACAGGTGAGTTTCCCAGCTCCATGAAAGAGGCGGTGGTGACACCTCTCTTGAAGAAAGTTTCCTTAGACCCAGACTGTTTTTCTAGCTACAGACCTATCTCTAACCTTCCCTTTATTGGGAAGGTTATTGAAAAGGTTGTAGCTGCTCAATTGGATGACCATTTAACCATCCATAGTATCTATGAATCATTCCAGTCTGGTTTCTGTAAAAGACATAGCACTGAGACTGCGCTGGTTCAGGTGCTTAATGATCTTCTGAGGGCGAGGGATCAAAAGAGACGTTCCATCTTGGTTCTACTTGACCTCTCTTCAGCTTTTGACACTGTGGATCACGTGGTGTTGTTAGCACACCTGAGGGAAATCTGCGGAATGTCAGGAACTGTTTTGCAATGGTTCATTTCATTCCTTACTGGGAGATCACAAACAGTTGTGTCGGGGATTTTTTTCCTCTGGCCCAGTCTCTTTGTGTGGAGTGCCTCAGGGTTCTGTGCTGTCGCCCATGTTATTTGCAGTGTATATGCTGCCCCTCAGAAACGATATAAGATGGTATGGGCTGAAGTTTCACGGCTATGCAGATGATACCCAGCTATACCTGTCTTTTGCACCCAACCAGGATGGAGCTCTCTCTGTGTTTAACAACTGTCTGGGGGAAATCCAAGACTGGATGGATTCTAGTTGGTTAAAGTTGAACTCAGAGAAGACTGAGGTTTTGGTGGTGGACCTGGGTGGTCAGATTGAGAGGTCATGTACTGGCACGCCTTCTGGAATTTTTCTTGGCGTGTCACTACCAACCTCTGAAGGGTACGTAACCTTGGGGTGATCCTTGACGATAGGCTGACTTTTCAATCTCAGGTGTCAGCCATCGTCAGGACTTCCTTTTACCTTCTTAGGAATATTGCCAGGGTTAGGCACCTTGTTCCATCTGACTCCTTGCCAACGTTGGTCCACGCCTTTGTGTCCTGGTGCCTAGACTACTGCAATGCCCTTTACTTTGGGCTTTCTGGGGTTGAAATCTGCCACCTACAGCTAGTGCAGAATGCTGCAGCCCAGGTTCTGACTGGGACAAGTAGGTCCTGTCATATTACCCCGGTGCTGCGCGAACTGGACTGGCTTCCTATATGGTGGCGGATCACCTTTAAAGTCATTTTATTGACTTTTAAAGCCCTTCACGATCAGGGTCCATCCTATCTAAAAGACCTACTGGTTCCTGACTGCCCTGGCCGATCACTCCGTTCGGCCAACATGGGGTTGCTGGAGATTCCAAGAGTGAGTTTAAAATCCTCAGGACGGCAGAGCATTTTCTTATGCTGCACCGACTCTTTGGAATTCTCTACCAGGCTGTTATGGGAGTGCGCCTCCATGGAGATATTTAAGAAAGAACTAAAAACTTATTTATAGAAATTGGCCTTCCTGGAGAGTTAAGTTAGTTGTAATATGATTGGAATTTTGTTGTAATTTATTATGTTTTTATGATGTATTTTATGATGTATCTCTATACGCTTTTATGTTTTGTACTGAAATTTGAATTTATGATATTGATTTGTTCAGTGCTTTGATATACTGAAAGGCACTATATAAATAAAATTATTATTATTATTATTATTATTATTATTATTATTATTATAATCACCCTTACCAGGTGAGTAAAGTACCATTAACCTGGTACCCAGAATGTGAATGTCTCCTTCGTCATGGGTCCCAAAATTCAAGAGTTGACTCTGTGTGATACTTAGTGAATATGTCCTATATGCAGTATTTGTGCTATATACCAAATCCCTGGGCATTCATTTGTTTATTCACCAATTAATTTATTGCCTTCAGATGCCCTGCCATGTGCACTATAGTATGTGATTAAAAACTGAAATGTTGCAAGACATTTACTATTAAACAGCAGCTAAAAACAATTACATAATTTAAAACCTTTTGCAGGGTGAAAACAAAGGGAAATTAAAAAGTTCTAAATGGAGCTGCAATGTGTTTCCAAGAGCATTCAAGCTATGGGGTTAGTCAAGCTTCATTAGAAGCATTTTTTACCATGTTGCTTACACCTAATAAAAAAAATTATAACATGTTTTAAATAAATAAAAAGTTGCAACTTGACAAGAAAGCATACAAAAAACAGATTTTAAATATGTAATAGAAATGCAAGGACCATGCTGTCAATGTATAAAATTTAAAATATTATTTTACAGAACTGGGTTACCAGTCAATGAAAACAAAAGACAGAAAGAGTTTATAAAGAAAGTTTATTTCAAAGTAACATGGAACTATTTCATTACAAATTAAAAAGCACCCAGTTTTAAAAGGGTGATAACAGTGTATGTGATGAATGTAGTTTCAGATTTAAAGGTGAAAAACCGAAGATGGGAGAAATGTATTTAATGCATTAGCCACAGATTGATTTGGTAAATAAATTACATATTTATTAAAGAGAAAATGCTTAAAAAATAAGTATAATAAGTATGAAATATTGAAAAATGTATGTATATTTGAATTTCAGAAAAATACAGAAGCTCTTTGAAAAAGCATTAATGTACAGTGTGAAATGTCAGGACAGTATTTAAAAGAAAAAACTGTGGATGAATAAATTCAACTTAAACTAGGAATTGTGGGAAGATTTCCTTTTGCATCCCCAAGTGAACATTTTACTGACATTCATGGGACACCTCAGGGATGCTGAACTAAGAATTTGTTTGATGCACAATTCCCTTGGAAACCTACATAAGTAGGACGTTTTGGAACATTCGCCAATGATGTCACCTTACCACTTACTGTTCACTGAAATGTATCTAGAAAACAGTTTTTATACAATTATAGAACATTGTATCATGGGGCTCATGCAAATGCATGGTATAGAATGTAAATGTGTGATATGCTGTAGTTGTTTCTCACACTACTTTTGTAAATATCTAATTTCATGGTTAATATCAGCACAGAAATAAACTGTATAGTATAACTGTGGTTTCTTAAATTGCAGGCTAGTAATTACATCAAGTGAAGAGTTTTTCTTCTAAAACACATGACCATATCAGTCCCCTCTAACCTCCCAGTGGGAGGAGACTGCAAGGTTGTGAATTATGCAGCTCAAATTAATACACAGCACTACAAGCTGTAGTAGCTGAAATCACAGAGCATGATAAATGAAAAAAGAAAAGTTAAACATGATTAAGTAATAATGCCCAACAAAGTTTATGTCCTGCTAGGATAACCTCAGGTGGTAGGCATGAGGCCCCAGGCCAAGTTATACAATGGCTCTTATTTATTTCTCTTGTTGGGAAAAATGAGCACATGTAGATGGCTAAAACATTTCATAGTTAGGAAGAGAACAAGTGTCACATCTCCTTTATACTGTGGAAACATCTCTTTTGTAGCATTAGTTCAACAGTTTTATTTTTTATTTTTGAGGAAACACTCACCATGTGAAAGCACTGCACCATGGGCATATACATAATTAATTATCTGATATCACTGTAATGTGTTATGCAATACTAGGCAATTAGGTATTTGCATACTCATGATGCAGTGCATTCACATGTGGTGTGTTTCCTCATAAAAAATACAACTGTAAAACTAATACTATAAAACAGATGTTCCCATAGTATAAAGGAGATGATCTGACACTTGTTCAATGCCTAACTATAAAATATTTTAGCCATGACAAATACTTTAGTCCCCACAATATTAATAAATAAGGTTGTTACTGTATATGAAACTAAGCTTGTGCTACTATAGCTGCAAGACAGCAAACTCCCTTGGTAAGATGTGGCTATGTATGTGGGTGGACTTTACACAGTGATGTTATACTGAGATAACATCCCTGACTCAGGCGCACACTGACTAATCAGAGCTCAGGGATTTTTTTTTTGTCATTGTATAATTAATTATATTCACTGCCCAACTCATCTAGTCCATTGCAATTGCTTATGTGCTCCTGATTGTTGATGTAATTAATCATGGACTATGACAGTCCATTGTAGCAAAGCAATGCTAAAATACAGTTGTGTGTGTGTGTGTATGTGAAATGTAAAACCTAGAAAGAAACACCATGGCAGTGATTGATTGATTGATTGATTGAGCACAGCACTGTTAACCCTTACTGCCTAAAGACAGAACTGGGATGTTATGTAAAGGAATTCTGGAATGGAATAATAACTGATATGTAACTCTGGCAAAGTAGGAGATGTGGTGCAACTGCAGAAGAAACACATTTTGCTTTTCCTTGCTTTTTTTGAAAGGAACTTTGTTATCTAGCTTAGTTATCCTGTGTAGGAGACTGTGTTGCAAGTCCAACATGTTCTTCGGCAGGAAGGAATGATTTAAAGTACTGCTGAGTCCTTTTTTGATCCAAGAGGTCTGCGGGGCTCCACCCACTGCAGTCATACAAAGCAGAAAACATGATGTACATTCTGTGTCACATCTACCACAATCACAAAGATGAACTTTCATCTTACTGTCCTTCTTAAAGCTGCATTGCAATGAAATTGGGCAAAATAGTTAACCCTACTTTTTTCCACTACAAAATGTTTTAAGCATCCTCTAGGTTTATTTACTGGTAACATTTTGTAGTTCCACCAACCTGTAGTATTTTATGTTTTATTTATTTCTTTACCAAGAAAAAAAAATGGTTGTCTTATTTCACTTAAAAATAGCTTTGCAGACCTGACAAGTGTAAGGATCAAGAAAATAAATAAAAAACAAAACTCCTGGTGCACAGCATAAGATAAACTTAGAAAAGTTAATTTGACAAGTATACTTATAGTTCTAGCAACTGTAGTTGAAACCAGCATTTTGGAAAAATATGTTATTGTACTACTGATTTAAGATTTTGCCACTTATCTCCATACATAATACAAACATCATACATTACCAATAATTTCTTGGATGAGTTCTAGCAAAGGCTTCAGTTTTGAAACATCATCTGATGCAGCTCTCAATATAACACTAGTAAATGGAGAGAGAGAACATATATGTACAGTGATTATTGCTTAGCTCTTTTGAATCCTGCTACCGCTGACCACCCTCTATAATATTGGCCTAGATTTTATGACAGGAGACACTAACTCTTATGCCCTTGTACCTGTGTTGTACGTATTCTGAAGCCATGTGGATGCCATCTGGAAGCAAACTGCACCCCAAGCTACAGTAGGTACTCTGTACCAGAACCACAACTGCATACCAATACCGGCCAGGCATGAACTGATCCAGAAAATGTTCCCTCTATCTTTGACTACAGAGATGTAGTATATAGTGCTGCCCCCAAGAATTCCTTAACCAGACTAGACACCTTCTTCCACTCGTTCTGCCACTTTGCCCTGGACTCCTCCCCCCCATCACCACTGTGGTCTTTGCCAATCTCTCTCTTTTCCCTCTCTTGAAGCCAAACATCTTACACATGGCACAAAATATATATTCAAATTCTGGCCTTGTTCTCTTCCCCCATACCTCTCTTTCTCCTCTCTTTCTCACCATCTCTCCCCACTCCCACAGATCCCACAATGCATGGACCATGACAGTCCCACACAGATCAACCTCAGTTGAGCAGGCTGCTTTCTCTCTTCACTTCCCTAACAGGTGGAACTCCCTCCTCCCTCCCATTCATCATGCCACAGCCCCTCTAGCAATCTCTTTACTTCTTCACAACTTCTTCTCCCCTTCTTGTAAATGCCATTAATTGTATACCTACTTGAAAATGCCACTAGTTGTGTACCAAGCTCCCTTCCATGATACAATCTGTGTGGCTGCATATACAACATTGTTTCCTTGCTGTTGCACCTCAAAAGGCAGTTAAGCTTACCTGCATACAATTATTAATAAGTAAGTACTTCCACCTGTTAATTGCTCTTATTGGCCCCTGTGCTTGAAGGATCCTCCATGCTGCTTAGGTGAAGTGCGGAAACCCTCTGCACCCATTGTGTCCCCACAGGATGCACCAGAAAGTGTGCAGCCCCCATGCACTCGATTCCCCACCTGTGTGGACTGCTATGCACAGGGGGTGGGCGGTGGGCATGCCAGCACTCTGCAGCATGCACAGTGCCAAGTAGTGCTGCTCACTGAGGTGCGTAAAGGGATAGCAGGTATGCCAGGGAAACCCTACCATAAATGCACACTGTGGGACCCACATGAGAGCCAGGACAGTCTGCCCAGGGGCATCCGACCTTGCACCCAGCCATGTCATCCACCTCCCCCATGCATGCCATCCCCCCCACACACAATCTTGGTAGCACTGGCACCTGGACTGCAGCCCCCTACCCTCACAACCCCTCCGCCAGCCTGCCTTTGTGTTCCTCCATCCCACAGCACAGCCTTGATGGTGTGGTGGGCAGCATGCACCATTTCCTCCCCCCGGCATGCACCCTCATGCCAACACCCCCAGCCCCATTCCTCCCTGTCTGTGTAGGAGCATCGCATGGCTGGTGGCACAGCCCAACTCTCACCTCCACTGCCGATGGCAATTTGAATCTCTGTGGAGAAGCACAGCCAATGCACCTCCCTCTGCATAAGGGATCCACTGAGGTATCCAGGATGGGCATCCCATTGGATGCCCA
The DNA here is from genome assembly GCA_016271365.2 of Neoceratodus forsteri. Classification (NCBI taxonomy): domain Eukaryota; kingdom Metazoa; phylum Chordata; order Ceratodontiformes; family Ceratodontidae; genus Neoceratodus; species Neoceratodus forsteri. The sequence goes on from CM057455.1 coordinate 48,147,038, forward strand.
CCCAGGTGCTAGGCCCCACCTACTGCCACACTGTGCAATCATGTGTGTACCCTTGCACCAGGAGGGTGCACCTGCAGACAGGTGGCCTGGGGTCATGCATGCCACCAGTACACACCTGTCTGTATGTGTGGAGCTACACAGGTGGGATACATGCCTAGGGTGTGTAATTCCCACCCACTGGAGCATAGACCCCATTGTTTGTAACACTGGAACATGTTGTACTTGAAAGTTATGTTTTTACTTTTTATGGAAGACTAGGTTTGTTGGCCAAGGCATCTAGCTTCACCCAAGTTCTTTTCTTCTAGGTTGCTTGAAAGGACAGAGCAAAGAACCTTACCAGAACAAGGAAAAGGAATAAGGCTTCTTTTGGCTAGGCAGATTTACTTTGTGTTTTTATTTTTCTTTTGTACTCAAAGGGATTGTTACTGTTTGTTGCTAACATTTTATTGCTTTATTTTTCACTGATTCAAATTGTTGTTGCTGGGTATACCTTCTGCTGCATTATTAGAGGGTATGCCTACAGGTGTGTGCTGACAGATTACAGCTATAATCTTCTGATTCAAATTGTCTTTTGCAAGGTATATCTTCTGTTACTGCTTAATTTTTTTCTGTAGCAAAGTGTTTCTTATAGGGTATATCTTCTGTGAAATTATTCCAGGTGGTGCTTTACAGGTTTTACAGTTTTATCTATCATTAGGATAAGTTTGCAGGGCTACTGCATTTGTTGCTGGCTGATTGTTTCTGCTTTTACCTCCTTGTTTCTTTTGTCTGTGGTTCTTCTTTTTTGGAAGGGGAAGGGCCCAGCCACCCACTCCCATCCCCAACCACCCCACACTACACTCCCTTTTATGGGGTAGCACAGCTGTGACATTTCCTGTAGCAAAGCAGGAACTGGTGGATCAGAGGGGTACCCACACAGTGACCTCATTTACAGGGGCACTAGTAATTTAACTTTTATAACAAGTTATACAAAGGCAAACAAACAAAACACAAAATCAAACCTTTGCTTTCATTTTCTCCATTCTAATTACTCTGACCAGGTTATATCCCCAGCAACTTATCTGGAATGGATATCATTAGCTGCAGATACTGTGGAACACTTTTCAGAAAGGCAGTTTTACAGGATTTAGGACACTGTCCTATATGCTGGGCCATTGGAGATCTAAGGGCTCAGCTCCAGGCAGCATGGGCAGAGATTGCGCACCTCAGATTTCATATTCAAGAGGAAATATATTATAAGAACCACCCGCCATTTCCCCAACATCCAACAGAAGCACCTCGACTGCAGAGGGTAGTTGGTCTAGGAGGTTGGTAGGTGGTTAGGAGGGGAAAATCGGGTGCCCCATCACTCGATGCTCTCCAACATATCACCTCCACAAATCATATAAAAACTACAAACAGGTATCTGCCTCTGTCTCTGAAATCAAACAAAGAGGCAGAGGACACTGCAGCACAGAAGCTAGCACAACAAAACTCATCCAAAACAGGAACCAAAACAAAGAAAGCAAAAAAGGAAATCCCAAAAACTTCTGATTATAGGAGACTCCATGATTCAGGGAGTTGATACCTATCTGCAGCCTGGGCTAATGGTCAGATGTCTCCCAGGTACATCAGCATGGAGAGGCACTGACTGCATTGCTAAAATCATTCAGGAAGCAGGAGAAAACACTGATGTCCTGGTACACATAGGGACTAACGATCTCACCAGCCAGTCAGTTGTGGAGACCAAGGAATGCCTGACCAGGCTGGGTGACAAACTATCATCCATTTCATTGGCATCTCCTTCTCTGAGATCCTGCCAGTCTGGGAGAGGGGGACAGATGGACAGAAGGTCAGAGAAGGGGAGATAGAGGAGCTAAGCATGTGGCTCAAGGGCTGGTGCTAGGAAAAAGGACACAAATTTGTAGGGAACTGGCAACAGTTTTGGGAGCGAAAGTTCTTTAAATCTGGTGAACTGCACCTAACTAAGGAGGGAGTCAGTGCATTGGGGCAGAAGTATGATGTCTTTGCAGAATATTTAAATAAGCAAATGGGGAGAGGGGTGCAGCACCCCATATGCTGAATGGGAAGAACACCCCTCCCCCCTCAGCTAGTGGTCAAACAGGAGTTCAGCATGTTTGTAGTTCATTTGCATCACCAGGTAAGGAAAAAGGTCCTGCTCCCTATACAACACACAGGGGAAATGCCAGACCTTATCTAACAACTAACACACTGAAATCTGGCCAATGGAAAATCATGTACACAAATGTTCACAGTCTGGGAAACAAGATCCCAGACCTGCAAGCAATAATGACAGAGACTAAACTGGACATAGTAGCCATTAGCGAGACATGGTTTGCTAGTAGCCACACTTTGGCGACTTCAGTACCTGGCAATGTACTGTTCAGAAGAGACCGAGGTGCAAAAAGTGGGGGGTGGAGTGGCCCTTTATATCAATGAAAATATCAAAGCAACAGAAATTCAGAATACACATAAGGAGCCAGAAGAACTGTGGGTCACCCAGGAAACAGGAAATGGGACAGCCATACAAACTGGGACTATGTGCAGATCTCCAGACCAGGGGGAGGACAAAGACACATTACTGTTAGAAGATATACAATACATGACAGCTAAAGGGGAGGTTCTGATAATGGGAGACTTCAACATGTCAGGTACAGATTGGTCAATACCAGTAGGAACATCTGCCAGAACTAGACACATGGTGGATTCCCTGCAAGGGGAGGGCCTCAAACAACTTGTACAACAACCCACAAGAGACAGGGCTATCCTAGATCTAGTGCTGACTAACACGGACAGGATCATAGATCTCCAGGTAGAAGGTCACCTGGGGGCCAGTGACCATCACATGGTATGCTTCAATGTGGCCACTAGAACTAAATCATTCAATTCCAAGGCAAAAATGTGGGACTTCAGAGGAGCTGACTTTGATAAGATGGCCAAAAGAGTTAAGCTAGCCCTGGCAAAAAGAAATACAGCTGAGGGGGTACAGGCAAAGTGGGCAAGCATTAAGGATGCAATACTTGAAGCAACATCCCATTGTGTTAGAGAGAAAAGGAAGTGCAAAAGAAGAAGGACACCACTTTGGTACTCAAAAACAGTAGCAGAAAAGGTCAGAGCCAAAAGGCTGGCCTTCAGGAAACATAAGGGAACGCAGCAGGATGAAGATAGGGTAGCATACCAAACTTTACTAAGGGAAGCAGGGAAGGCAGTAAGGCAGGCAAAGGCCCAAACTGAGGAAACACTAGCACAAACAGTAAAAGAAGGTGACAAGACTTTCTATAGCTACATTAGTGAAAGGAGAAAGTCCGGAGGGGGTATTGCTAAGATCAAAGGGGATAAGGGGACATGTGAGGAGGAGGAGGACCATGTAAAAGCATCTATCCTAAATAGATACTTCTGCTCAGTATTTACTGAAGAGAAGGTAGGGCAGGGCCCACAGATCAGCACCATGGACATGGCGGGAGGGAGGTGTGTACTAGTCCCTTCACAGAAAAAGGGTCCTACAAGAGCTTGATAAGCTCAGGATGAACAAGGCAACAGGACCTGATGGCATAAATCCCAGGGTACTAAAGGAGCTAAGGGTGGAACTAGCAGAGCAATTATCAGAATTGTTTAGTGAGTCTCTGAGCACAGGCAAGGTACCAGAAGACTGGAGAAGGGCTCATGTGATCCCGCTCCACAAGAGTGGCAGCAGGGAGGAGGCAGGGAACTACAGACCAGTCAGTCTTACCTCAGTAGTGGGGCAAGATTAGGGAGGCACTGCTTAAGGAAAGGGTAATGCAACACCTGGCATCCATAGGAGCACAGGATCCAAGACAGCATGGGTTTACAAAAGGAAGGTCCTGTCAAACTAATCTCATAGATTTCTTTGACTGGGTAACCAGAGTGGTTGACCAAGGGGGAGCAGTTGATGTCACCTACCTTGACTTCAGCAAAGCTTTTGATACTGTTCCACATAAAAGATTGCTTAATAAGATGGATAGGCTCAGGGTGGGTCAGAAATTGGTCAACTGGGTGGCAAACTGGTTGACAGGCAGAAAACAGAGAGTGATGGTAAATGGTATACAGTCAGAAGAGATGCAAGTCACAAGTGGGGTACCTCAGGGATCAGTCCTGGGGCCAGTCCTCTTCAATATCCTCATCAATGACATTGCAGATGGACTGGAGGATAAGGTTTGTCTGCAGATGACACCAAGATCTGCAACAGAGTAGATGATCCAGATGGGGTGGGCAGTATGAGAAAAGATCTGGATAAATGGCAAAATGGTCAGAAGAGTGGCAACTGGGGTTTAACGTGAAGAAGTGCAAAATCATGCACATAGGGAAGAGAAACCCAGAAGCCACCTATAGGCTGGGAGGGGAGTTGCTAGTAGTCACAAGGGAAGAAAAGGACTTGGGCATCATCATCACTGATGACATGAAATCATCCAAGCAGACCCCTAAAGTAGTAGGTAAGGCTAGGGGGATGTTGGGGTGTATTAGTAGGAGCATCACAAGTTGGAGAGGGAGGTAATAATTCCTCTTTACAAGACACTAGTTAGGCCCCATCTGGAGTACTGCATGCAGCGCTGGAGGCCACACCTTCACAAGGACATTAACCAAATTGAGGCAGTCCAGAGAAGGGCAACCAAAATGATGCAGGGACTGTATCAAAAAACATATGACGAGAGATTAACGGAGTTCAGTATGTATACCCTAGAGCAAAGGAGTGAGAGAGGTGATATGATTGAAACATTCAAACACCTTAAGGGTATTAACAAGGTGAAAGAGTCTAACATGTTTCAATATAAGAAAAATATCAAAACAAGAGGACACAGCATGAAATTAGAGGGAGGCTGATTAAAGGGGTATTGTGAGGAAGTTCTTTTTCACAGAAAGGGTGGTGGATGCATGGAACGGCCTACCTCAGGAAGTGGTGGATTTGAATACAGTGCAGGGCTTCAAACAGGCATGGGATGGGCATAATGGAGCAATACAGATGAATATGAAAAGATAGGCCATTGACAAAGCAAAGACCGATGGCACATTCATAAGGTAGAAAAAGAAATGGGCAGACTGGATGGGTCTTGCGGTCCTTATCTGCCATCAACTTCTATGTTTCTATGTTTAATTGCTCCCATTCCCCTTTCCCCCCAGGATGCACTAGGAAATGAGCAATTGCTTCTCCATGTGCCTTTCTTGGTGAAACTTTTCAATCAATCAGTCAATCAATATATAAATAAATATTTCTAAAAATGTTTACTTGTCTTATTCATAATTGACTAAATGTTATTAACCTAATATGTTCATAATCACTTTGAAATTGCCTTGATGTATTGTCATTAATGTCAAGTGTACCTCTTTCCCTAACTCATGGAGTGGAACCATTTACTGAGACCAAAGTGTTGCTCTATTCATTTCAGTCTATTGATCAATGTTTGATATATACAGTATTTATTTATTTAAGCGTTTAACCAGGAAGACATACTGAGCAGGCTACTGCTAGATTCCAGATACGTCCTGGGGGGAAGGGGTACAGCATAAACAGTTGAAAGGTAGGCAGAATACAAAGTATAAATACATTGTTATCTTGTATGCAGTGTTTCCACTGTCTATTTCCCTATACTTGTTTTTATCTGTAATTAACTCCAGGTCACCCCTGAAAAAGGGACCTCTGGTTTTAGTTACCCAGTTACCAAAATTAAATAAATAAATTAAATAGTGTTCCTTCTGACTTAGATGTAGTTCAGTGCTGATTCCCCTCAAACCAACTGACCCTGAATGTAAAAAATGGAGTAGCCATGACATTACTCTCCAAACTCAAACGGAAAGTCCTCCGCTCCCATCCCACTTTCATAGACAGAAATGGTTCACCCTGGATCGTGTAATCTCTTTTAGGTACCTGAGGGTATAGGTAAGCCAGTCACAGGACTCCTTCACTTACATGTATGCTATTTTCCTAAACCCTTCTCCAAGCTCTGTTTAGTTTAGTTTATTTAAAGCACTCTATTTCAGTTGTGACTCGAGGTGCTGTACAAACGAGCACATTTTTTACTAACTGTATGACTGACCAGAATGTAATATGTAATAGCAAATTTTATTTATATGTACTTCGTAGTGTGTTTGTACATAAATAATGTGTGTCTTTTTTATGTAAAGCTTGTCGCTTGTGAAAATGAGCAATTTTCTCATCTTGCTAACAAGTCTAAAAAATTAAAATGAAATTCATTATAAGCTGATTGAAACATGTAAATAGTATAGGCTAAAATTAATTCTCTGATTCAGGTTAATCAACTGGAGGGAAAAGCTTTCCTAAATAAAAATGTCTTCAGCACCGTTTTGAAGGCATTTACTCATGGGGCCTCTCTAAGAAAATGAGGAAGTGAATTCCACAGGGTTGGTGCCATAAACAAAACGCCCGGGCACCTGACGATTTCAAACAGACCCTGGTAATCACCAGAAGGCCCTCATCAACTGATTGGAGGGGATGGAGTGGGCAGTATGGCTATAGAAGGTCTTGCAGGCAGCCAGGTCCCAGTGCCCTCCACCATAGCATGTACACCACTGACACTATCAGTTATGCATTTGGGCATTGTCCAACCAACATCTGTGCTGTCCAACAACTGGACTTCAACTCAATATCCAGCTGGTTCAATGAAATCTCCTTGCCCTCAGTCAATCCAAAGCAATGTCCACACTCTCTGGCACCAAAAATGACTTACCTCTGCTCCTGACCTGATAATAACTACCTCTGATGGTGCTTCCCTATCCTACATGTTCAATTACAAATTATTGGATGTCATTCTAGATAATTAACTGGACTTTTGTTTCTATAATGCTTTTTTCTCCTTTGGAGTTCTGAGGTGACTTCTCAGCCCTGTTTCTGCCCCCCACAGACTGGTGCATACCTTCCCCTGTGTGGTTTAATACTCCCACAGATTTTCCACCATGGTGGGACAGCCATATTCCTTCCTGAACCAACACTTGGTGGCAGCAGGATTCACAGACAGGCAGACTGGACTTTAATGAGCTCTAGACCTTCTTTTCCCCCCTTTTCTTTCCCCACCATTCTGCAGCTGACATAAGTGTGTGTGGAGGTATGCACAACTCACCAAGCTGCAGACCTCCTGTTCCATGCTGCCCCTTCTTCCAGCTACAGTGGTGAAGCACTGTAGGCATTAATAGGGGGTGAGTTGGTTGGCAGCAGGGTGCTGTGGGTATAGTGGGAAACAGTGCCAGCAGTAGTGCTGCAGACAACCCCAAAAGGAATGCTCCTGACACCACAAGCTCATGCGGCACCACATTCATAACTGCAAGTAGCAATGAGGTAGACTGCAAGGGATCCAACCCCTGCACTGCACCACCCAGTGGCACAGAAGTAATTATCAGCATTCCATGGCTGCCCCATCCCGAGAGAGGATACAGGCAACACCATAAGTGGGGCACATGTCAGTAGTGCCACCTGTGGCACCAGTCCATAGGACAGTGCCACAGTCATCTGAGTGCCTACGTCAAGTGGCACCATAGGTGGTGCCAAACTAGCCAACCCTGAGGAGTCAGGAGCCATCACCAGAAACAGCACTGAATGACTTAACCACTGCATCCACTGCTCCATAAGAGATGCCAAATGACTGAACTAACCATCAGGGTCCCCCTAACACACAGAAAGAGGCTCCGGGATGGAGACATAGCTCTCACAGGCCCTGGTTTCCCCATTGTCATTGGCCACAGTGGTGGGAAACCCAGGCCTATAGAAGTCAGGTGTCTCACAGCAGAATGGCCTGAGCACAACTTTGACTGGTGTCGTTTCTTCCCTTTTTTACAACAAGAGGAAGAAGATGAGGCCAAATGGTGCAACAATCCCAACACTGAGCATGCCTGGGATTTGGACCATTTCTTTTTGCATTTCCAGGAGGACTGTCCCACCTCCCAGGTGCTGGACTGCCCATTGTCAAAGCACCTGCCCAAAAAGAGGTAGTGACTGGACACAGCCCAATTGCCAGAGTAACTTGCCTTTTCAGGCTCTGTACCTTCTTCATGGTCAGCACTGTTAGTATAAGGTTGGGGTGAAAGAAAACTGTGATTTTGTTTGTGTTAGGTTCACTAAACTGGCAAACAAAATAACAACAAACTCTAGTGTAGTAAACATTAAAGTCAGAGAACTGAATGCTGTTATCATATAAATGGTGACGTGCTGGCCCCCACAGGGAGAGTGACAATACTACAAAAAGTAACTGAGGCAGTTGGGAACTGGCATCACTATCTCCAAGTAGGGGAGTACAGTGACATACCTGTGGGGTGTCTTCAATGCCCAACTCCCATCAAAAAAGCTCTGGCTTCTGCATGGTCCTAGCCCCTCTGGCTTAGACCCACAAGTGGGAATCAATGGTGAAGACTTATTTTTGGAAGATCATTGTTTCCCTTGGTCTTAGGCTGTTATTGATGCCAATATCAGACTGGGCTATCTGTTATACTGTGCTACATTGTATGCCTGCTAAGATAATACCCACCTCCGTGTATGAAATGTTAATGGATTATAATTATGATGCAATCACATCCCTTCGCTGTTACTGTATGTACTTGTTATAGGGTATGTAACTCATTTATTTATTTAATTTATTAGAACATCAGTTTACAGACCTTTGAGTCAAAGACTCATTTACAAAGGCTCCTCATCAAGACAGCAATACAGCAAAGCAAACAAAACAGTACAGTACATAATGCTTAGATTAAAAAAGCAACCAGTGTTACAGGCATTCACTGGTGATACAAGCTTGGTGATAGGTAGATCACGGTAGTCATAATATAGGTACACGAGTAACACATCAGGTAGCAAGCAGAGATATTTTATTACATTAGTCAGCAGATGTTGCCTGAGACCCCTAGGCATATACAGCAAAAGTAGACAGGGCAGACCCAGCCTAGGGGTGAGGGTAAGGGACAGGTGGGGGATTATGTGCAGTTGCAGCAGTGAGTGCTTGTCAGATGGCTTCTGAGGGAGACCTTGAAAGGACCAAGCTTAGTGGAGTCAGCTATGTTGGCTGGGAGGGAATTGAACCAGGAAGGAGCCTGATAGCAAAAGGATCTCGGGGCCATAGAGGTCCTTACCCTGGGGACAATAAGGGAGGTTTGACAGTGCTGCGGGTGGAGACTGAAGGGGAGGCATGCTGCAGGGAGGTGGCGACCCCCAGGAGGGGGGAGAGCCCTAGCAGGGTCTTTTTTATAAGAAGGCAGGTTTGAAAGCAGAGTTTTTCTTCAAGGTTGAGCAAGTTGGTGGTGGAATACAGCAGGCATGTATGGGTGTGCCTAGGGGCTCCCAGCATTAGCCTGCAGGCCTTGTTTATAGAGAGCTAGATTCTTGCAAGTGCAGTGTTGTCGGCTGCAGCATAGATGGGCAGCCCACAGTCGATTAGTGACAGGACAGAAGAGGTGATTGCCAATCTAAGGGCTTCTTGTGGTAGGCAATCCCTATGGTGGTGTAACAGTCTAGGCCTGACATTGGTGGCAGCAGAAAGGGCATTGATATGGGAATGGAAGGAGAGTGCCGAATCAAAGGTAATGCCCAGATACCTGTAGGAGGAAACCTGCACAGTGGGGTTAAGTATGCTAGACAGTATCATGAGAGGGGCACCACTGGCTTTGCTTTGGTGATGTGAGAAGAGCATAGTTTGGTATTTTTTAGGTTCAGGACTAGCCTTTGTGATGTGAACCAATGCTCAGCTCTATCAAAAGCTTGTTGGAGGGTGGCCTGGAGTGTGTTGGGGTTGGAGTGAGAGGCGAAGAGCACAGCATCATCCGCATAGAGGAGGATCTTACTTGGGCAGGCCGAGGGGAAGGAGTTGAGATAGAGACTGAAGAGGAGAGGGCCTAAAATGGAGCCCTGGGGAACCCCAGAGTGGACAGGCTGTGTGTCAGATAGGGTGCTACTGATTTTTTACAAACTGAGTTCTGGCAGCAAGGTAGCTAGTGAACCATGCAAGGGGGCCAGGAGAGAAACCAAGGCATCTGAGGGAGTCAAGCAGAAGGGGATGGCAAACCGTGTCAAAGGCCTTGGAGAGGTCAATGAACACGGCACCAGCAGGAATTCCGGCATCAAGAGCAGAGTGCAGGAAGTTGGAGAATTCACGTAGCGCAGTTGTGGTGCTGTGACCTGCATGAAAGCCATGCTGTTCAGGGCACAGGATATTGTCCATGGCCAGGTATTCGGCAAGCTGGTTGGCAACTACTTTTTCAAGGGCCTTAGAGAGTGGGGGGAGAATGGTGATAGGGCGACAGTTACCCAGGGTCGCTCAATCACCGCTCTTTAAGATGGGAGTGAAGATGGCAGTTTTCCATGTGCTGGGAAACTGCCCCAGGAATACAGAGTGGTTGAGCAGCTTGGTAAGTGGGACCAGGATAGCATCCAACGTCAGAAGAAGGAGCCTAGTGTCCAGTAGGTCGGTGCCGGGGTTGTTACTACTAACGGCTTTTTGCAGAAAGGGTCTAGCCTCCAGCAGGAGATGGTACGTAGATAGAAAGGAGATCTCTGGAGAGTGGGCAGAGGTGCTACTAGGATGGGGTCAAAGAAGTTACTGGGCAGGACTGAATTCAGGTCTGAGAAAGTGTGATTTAGGCAGTCTGCAATACCAAGGGGGTCAGAGCAGACAGTCCATTAAAGGAGAGTTGAGAGGGGGGTGAGGAGCGGGATTTCCCATTCAGCTCCTTTACATTATCCCAAAAGTTTCTAGCTGACCCCCAGGAGGAGACACGAGTGGATTGGTAGTACTGGGCTTTGACCCGTCGAATGGCCCAAGTACACTTATTGCACTCAGCGTTGTATGCTTGCCGGGAGCTGAACGGGAAATCCCGCTCCTCACACCCCTCTCAACTCTCCTTTAATGGAACTGTCTGCTCTGACCCCCTTGGTATTGCAGACTGCCTAAATCACACTTTCTCAGACCTGAATTCAGTCCTGCCCATTTGAATCGGCGCGGACTTGGGCTCACACGTCGGAGGTCGCAAGGGCTCAGCCAGTAGCCCTCCCCCAGCAATTCAACCAGGGACAAAGGACTCGGGACTGCGGCTTGACGCTTCACTTTGCAGTGACTCGGGACTACTCGTCGGAGGTCGCGAGGGCTCAGCCAGTAGCCCTCCACCAGCAATTTAACCAGGGACAAAGGACTGAGACTTGGGACTTGGGCTGCGGTAATCCCTCTCCGGCAGCTGACGCCTAATTTGAATGGCGTGACTTGGCACGGAGTCGCGAGGGCTCAGCCAGTAGCCCTCCCCCAGCAATTCAACCAGGGACAAAGGACTCGGGACTGCGGCTTGCGCTTCACTTGCAGTGACTCGGGACTTGGGCTTACACGTCGGAGGTCATGAGGGCTCAGCCAGTAGCCCTTCCCAGCAATTCAACCAGGGACAAAGGACTCGGGACCTGCGGCTTGGCGCTTCACTTTGCAGTGTCTCGGGACTACGCCACTCGGAGGTCGCGAGGGCTCAGCCAGTAGCCCTCCCCCAGCAATTCAACCAGGGACAAAGGACTCGGGACTGCGGCTTGGCGCTTCACTTTGCAGTGACTCGGGACTACTCGTCAGAGGTCGCGAGGGCTCAGCCAGTAGCCCTCCCCCAGCAATTCAACCAGGGACAAAGGACTGAGACTTGGGACTTGGGCTGCGGGTAATCCTGCTCCGGCAGCTTGGCGCCTAATTTGAATCGGCGCAAGAGGTCTAGCCCACCAAGCCTATGCGTTCGGCTCCCCACCGCCCACCACCACCCTGGTGTGTCTGATTTATAGGCTGCAGGGAGTCACGTGGTGTCCCGTGGTGTCAATAATAACCTATCAGCCCATTTTTCCATCTGCAGGATATTTTCTCTCACCACTAGTGGCTGCTCTATCTAGCCTAGCTCATTTCTCCCATTTGTAACTCACCTGCTTACACAGCAGAGCAGCCTATTACCCGCCCCCTCGATTCACCTTCCTCCTTGCGCCACGCACCTGAAAGGTTGGCACCCATAGAGAGAGGCTGACCTCTCCATAATTAAAAAAAAAAAGTCCTCTCCATATTAGGACAATAATTCCCTTGACTAAACCTCAATCTCCCCTGCCTGAAAACGGTTGTCCCCTCCCACCTAGCTTAGGCAAGCCCCCAATCGCTATCCAGTCTCTCTGTCTTTTTGTCCCCCTATCCTGTCCCACAGCACTCTCTTCCTCAGCCCTTCATTTCTTTCCCCTGTGCTCACTGGACCCTCCGGGGACATGGCCTCTCCACCCTGCCTCCTTCCCTCTCGTCTCAATGCCTCCCCCTGGCTCTCCTCAAAAGGGCTTAAAATTGCTCATCTGAACGTGCGTAGCCTCCTGCACAACCTAACTGAGCTCGCTATGTGGGTTGCCTACTACAAGCCTGACATCCTGGGACTCTCTGAGACCTGGCTTAAACCCCACATACCTGATGCCCAGTGCACCCTCCCGGACTACAGCCTCATCAGGCAAGACAGACCTGGCTCAAAGAGAGGCGGCGGGGTGATTCTTTATTATAAGGCGCACCTTAACTTGTCCCCCATTGACCACTCATCTTCCATCCCTCCTGCATGTGAGTTTCTGCATGCTCTCCTCCTGCTTGGGCACACAAAGAAAATTCACCTAGTGTGTACCTACATTCCCCCCAAGGATGGTCTGACTGGTCTCTCCTCCCTGCTTTGCTGCATCAGCCCTACAGTAGGTCCCAATGAAACCCTTCTAATAGGTGACTTCAACTTGAATTGGTTGGGCACCAACCGCCACTTGTACGAGCCTCTGCTCTCAGGGCTTGCACTCACCCAAGTTATAACCAAACCGACTAGGCTTGCTGTGCGGGGGGACTCAGGATCCCTTATTGACTGGATTCTATCTAACCGCCTGCCAATATCACGTCCTCTGGCACCCTCCTGGATGCCATCTCTGACCCTCCCCAACCTACTGTGTCTGGGGCATCTCTAAGCAAAAGTCCCTAGCAAATTGATTGAACTGAGAGACTACTCAAATTCAATACCCATGACTTTCTGTCCGACCTCCATGCTATTGACTGGACAGAGGTCACTACCGCCAACGACCCCTCACGGGCCTTGGATCTATTCCTCGCAAAGCTTATCCCACTTCAGAACAAACATGCCCCCATCACTAGGAGAAGGGTTCGGGGCACCGTCACAAAATGGCTAAATGGGGGTCTATTCTCCCTCTTGAAGGCCAGGGACAAGTGTTGGGCGACCTACAAGGCCTCCCAAAATAATCAGGATCTGATGTCATACAGGCACCTCAGAAACTCCTGCAAAAGAGCCATCCGCTCTGCAAAAAGCGAGTTCTGTAAAGCAGCCCTACTCTCCTCCAGCAGCAACCCGAGGAGTTTCTGGCAAAACATCAAAAACACTGTTGGGGGTCTGCTAAGGCACAGGTCTCTGACCTACTAGTTAGTGGAGTCAGCTGCAATAACCCGCACACCATTGTGAACACCTTTAACTCCCTGTTTTCAGAACTGCCCCCCTCCCCTTCCCAGTCCCCTCCCGTCTACCCCCGTGGTCCCTCCCCTCCCGGTCTCCTCCCTCGGCCCTCTTCCAACTGAGACATGTCTCTCTAAGGAGACCCAGATGCTTCTTTTGGGCCTCTCCCACACTGGCGTGGGGCACGACTGCCTCGAACCCTAAACTACTCAGACTGGGGCCCACCTCCTTGCCTGGCCGTCACGCACTTATTCAATACCTCCATACACACGGGGATCATTCCCGACCTGTGGAAAGTGGCCAAGGTTGTTCCTGTCTTCAAACAAGGAAACCCCAAAGATCCTGGCAACTACCGCCCCATTGCCATTCTGTCCACCACAAGTAAACTTCTCGAGAAGGCCATTGCCTCCCAGCTCTCCCAATACATCCAGGACTACAACATCCTCTCTCCTGCCCAGCATGGCTACAGGAAAGGGTATAGCACGTCCACCGCCCTTGCCGTAGTCACTTCTATGATCAGGGCAAGTGCTGATCAAGGCAGCCTCACTGGAGCCATTTTTGTGGACCTCTCAAAAGCATTTGACAGGGTGGATCACACCCTCCTTGGCTCCAAACTCCTATCCCTCGGGTTTTCCCCCTCCGCCCATGCCTGGTTCCTTAACTATCTCTCCAACCGTCAGCAATTCACCTACTTCAATCGGACATCCTCCTACCTCGCACCCGTCCGCTGTGGGGTCCCTCAAGGATCCGTCCTTGGACCAACCCTATTCTCGCTATTTATCAACGACCTTCCCTCCGTCACTGACCATGGCCACACCACCTTATATGCCGACGATTTCGTCCTTCTGGCCAGCTCCAGGGACATCTCCACAATAAACTCACATCTTAACCATGACTTTGAATGCATCCAAACTTGGCTGGCTGACCACAGGCTCACCCTCAATCTCAACAAAACTAAATCCATGCTGTTGGGTCCCTAAGCAAAATAAAATCCTGCCCAGCCCCCCTGCTGATCCACGGGGTAGACGGCTCACCCCTTGAGATGGTAACCTCTGCTAAGTACCTGGGTGTCACCTTAGATCCTCAGCTGGACCTCACCTCTCACATTCGCAATGTTTGCAAAGCCACTAATTGCAAGCTTGGCTTAGCCTACCGCGCTAATAACTGCCTTACCCCTGCCGCCCGTTTGGCCATAGCTAGGGGGGTCCTCCTTCCATCTCTCTGTTACGGACTAGTAACTTTTGCACCTGTTCCCAAATCCAGCCTCACAAAATGGGACACGGCCTACAACAATGTCTGTCGCTTCGCGCTTTCTGCCCCTCCCCTCACTCATCATTGCGACCTATACAGTCGCCTGGAGTGGCTTCCCCCTGAGCAGCATCGCTCCTTCGTTCTAGGTAATTTCATCGACAACATCATCCGTTCTAGCACCCCCCCAGCTCTGACCCTTCCCCTCAAACCTGGTGTCACATCCTACCTCCTGCGATCTTCTTCAACTCAAGAACGCCTGGTTCCAAGAACACGCACCCTTGCGGGAGACCGAGCCTTCCACACCTATGCCCCCAAACTCTGGAACTCGCTACCTGAGCTCACTCGGTCCTCCTCCTCCCACCCAAGCTTTAAAGCCTCCCTTTGGAACTTCCTGAAACCTCCCTCCCCCTGCTCCTGCTCAACGTAGACCTGCCCCTTCCCTTGCCAACCTGACTGGATGGCCCCCGTGCACCACCGAAATTTATCTTGCCTGTCTCATCTGACTCAAAACGCACTTTGCCAACCTTGAGTCAGCCAGAACTGCCTGTCAATCTAGTCATGTTTCTTGTCTCCTAGTCGTATATGTATGAACTCCATGCCAACTTTGTCTTAGAGCTAGCCCAGTAACTGCCTGTGTATCTCTTTTACACTCTTCTCTGTTCCCAACTGCTTGATGTACCCCTACCTTGCTTTAGAATCAGCACTAAATTGCCTGTTATCTTTCTCTGTATTCCTTATGCTCCCCCTGTTGTTTATGTACGAAGTAATTATTTGTAACTTCCTTCCCATGTATTTCTAATGCCTTCTCAATTGTTGCTGTATGAAGTTTGACCTGTAACTCTCCCGGGTCACACCTGAAAATAGGCACATGGCTGTCTAGTGTGCCCACCCGGTCAACAAAAGCAAATAAATAAATAAATAAATATCAGCTGGCTTGCCAGATTCCACAGCAATGTGCCATAGGTTGTCTCTCATTTTAAGTTTGTGAAGGAGGGAGTGGGAACCCAGGCTTTTTGGTGCGATTTCTAGTGAAGGGGACATACAGGTCACAGGCAGTGTTAAAAGCGCGAGGGAAAAAATCCAATGCTTCATCTATGGACAGTGCAGGCCTGATTGGGGACCAATCCAGTTGTGAGAGGTACAGTTTGAGGTGATGCAGGCTGCCTGGGAGTAGGCAACGTCACTGGCTGGTTTGTGGTGCAGGTTTGCTGTTGGCAGCAGACCAAGGGAATACGACCAGGGAGTGGTCACTGAGTGAGTTGGGAAGTACACTGATATCGAGCACCCTCTGGGGGCAGTTGGTAATGGTGATATCCAGGAGGGTGCTGGAGCCAGTAGAGGGGTTGAATCTAGTTGGGGTGGTGACAAGCTAAGACATGTCAAGGGCGGCAAATATATCTCTGGTTTGGGAGGCCGAGGCAGAGAGCAAGTTGATATTCAGGTCACCAACAATCATCTGGGCTATTTTGGGTGGCAGGCCAGAGAGGTAGTCAGCAAGCACCTGAATGGTGAGGACTTGCTTTCTGGGGGGAATATAGGCAACGGTGAGAAAGAGTGGGCCTTTACCAGGGTTAGGGAGATTTTTAGTGTGAAGGCTTGCACCCTATTATCAAGCTTGGGTGGTGGAAGTGCATGTCCAAGGAGGGAGTCACGCATGTAGACAGCACAACCACCTCCATGCTTACTCACTCGATCTTCCCTGAAAAGGGTGTAACCTGGTAGGGAGATGAAGAAGTCAGTGGTGGATTTGCATAAGCAGGTTTCGATGAGTGCGACAATGTCCGGTTGGTGCTGAGTAACCCAGCATTGGAATGCAGCAGCCTTCTTAAGGAGGCTGCAAATATTCATAGAAGCTATGCGGAGTCCTTGAGCCTGGGCAGGCTTGTTCATAAGGTTGGGCACGGGGCCAGGGTTAGGATGAATGTTACCTGATAGAAGCAACAGGAGGGCGCACCAAAGTGTGGTAGTGATTGTGGCATCTCCCCTTGTGACTGGACATGGGGCCGGGTGCTGGGGTGCAAGTAGTGAGTAGAGTACAAAGGGTGGGAAAGGCATTGAGGAGACGAGACCAAGGTATGAGTGGGAAGTAAGAGGTAGCAGGGGTGGAAGTGTGGGGGGTACCAAGGGGAGAGGTGGTCAAGCATCAGGGGGGGTCTGGTAGAGGTGTTGTAGATAAGAGGGGGTACTATGGGTAGAGGGTGATGGTCCTAAGTGAGGTGGGGCTGGTGTAGGAAGTACAAGGAGGACTACAGTCAGTGTCAATGCACTTGATCCCGGATGCATTGAGGACAACACATTTTTTGAGCACAAGAGAGGATCACCCCTTTAAGAAGTTACAGAAAGGAAAGCCCTGTAAGGAGTTGCTGTAATTGACTAGTGTAAGGCCTCAGGGGTGGGGATCACTGGGAAGTGTACTCCATAAGGGACAGAGGAGAGGGTGGGGGTGGGCGAAAAACTGTCTAGAGAGCAGTACAGCAAGGCAGTGGCCGAGCTGTGTTTTGAAAAAGGTGCCTTGGGTGCTTTCTTTCTCAATTGGGATCTGCAGCATCCAATTGGGAAGCAGCCACAGTCCCTAGGAGCCAGTCCAATTACAGGGATTGAAGCCTGACAGCTCTGAGCTAGGAGCTGACCAAACATACTTGCTTTCCTTGGTCAGGGGGTGGCGGGCTGGATGCAGAGGTATGGCCGCCAGCAGGTAGGAGCGCCAGGGCCACTCAGCTGAATTGAAGAGCCTGGTTTGGGCTTGTGGCTAAAATAGAGCAGAAAAAAAGGCGGGCCGTTAGTTACAAAGTCAAAGACAAAGGTCAAGTAAATTGGTGGTAGGACCCTGGGCAATTTAGTGCTCAGGGCAGAAAGTAGGTGCAAATAGTCAGAGAGAAAAGGTTCCTGCAGAGAGGTCTGATCAAAGGTGCCAGGTGGGAATTTAGCAAAACAAAAGGCTGATTCAGGAGGTTGTGGGGGAGGCCGCTTGAATGAGACCAGGGAGAGCTGGGAAGGAGGCATGTGGTGAAGACTCAGGGTAGTCTGGAATGGGTAGAGAAGATGGCCCAAAATGCCAGGCAATACTTACAGAATGTGCTGATTCAGGGAGTTGTCAGGAGAGGGAATCGGGGTCCAGCAGATGGCAGAGAAACATCGTGGGGAATAGAGAGAAGGAAATACAGATGGGGAAAAAACAAGAGAAAGAGGGAAACAAAGAAGGCAGTCTGAGGATGAATGAGAGGAACTGTAATGGGAAAAGAATGTGGCAGAAAAAACAGCAGGCAGTAGTCAGTTCGAGCTATTCTACAATATTGGGTAACTAGCAGAAAAAAATTCAGTAGTGCAAGCAGTAAGCTATATACAGTAGATGTCAGGCAGTCAAAGTTTGCTACAACTCTGCTATACCTTCTAAGTGTTAGTAGATCCTGCTTTGCTATCACAGAAAACCATGGACAAAAAATCTCTAACTAGATGGTGTATTGGATTCTTAAAAATAAATCTAAATAAGACTCCACTTGGAGTATTGTGTGTAGTACTGGAGTCCCTACCTGAGGAAGGACATAAGTCACCATGAAGCAGTACCAGGAAGGGCTACAACAATGATTCAGAGTCAGCAAGACAGCTATAGAAAGACAGGCTGAGAAGTCTTAACACCTACTCACCAAAAGATAGAAGAAGAGGGAGACATGATCACAACCTTCAAGCACCTTAAAGGTATACACACAATGGATCTCAGGACCCTCTTTAGTTTCAGTAAGACTAGGAACCCAAGGGTGCAAAATTACAAACTAGTGAAAATAGGAACCCAAGGGTGCACAGTTACAAACTAATGAAAATAGGAACCCAAGGGTGCACAGTTACAAACTAGTGAAAATAGAAACCCAAGGGTGCACAGTTACAAACTAGTGAAAACAGGAACCCAAGGGTGCACAGTTACAAACTGGTGGGGGACTGGGTTTCAAGGACAAGGCCAGGAAACAGTTCTTTATGGAGCAGGTGGTGTCAAGGTTGAATGAATTACCAGAAGAATTCTTCAACTAGAATACAGTTGGTGGATTCAAGAGGGGGTACAGAGTAAAGGGAAGGGTTGAAGTTAAAGTGGAAGGGTGCGGGACTCACTGTGCACAGTGATACAGGGAGTCTTGCATTGGGCAGATTTGATAGATGATATGACCTTCTTCTGCAGGTATATTACTATGTTTAGAAACATAGAAACATAGACTTTGATGGCAGATAAGGACCACTTGGCCCACCCAGTCTGCCCATTTCCCTACCTATTGGATAGGCTGCAGATCCTAGTTAACCAACAGCTTAATTCTTCCTACCCCCAAAAGAACTGCCTTATGTCTATCCCATGCATTCTTGAATTTCCCCACTGTTTTTGACCCCATGACCTCCTCAGGAAGGCTGTGTCATGCGTCCACCACCCTCTCTGTGAAAACATACTTCCTCACGTTGCCCCTGAGCCATCCCCTCCTCGATCTTCAAATTGTGCCCCCTTGTTCTTGCACTTCTCTTTTTCTGAAAAATGCTACCCTCTTGGACTTTGTTGATTCCCTTGAGGTACTTGAAATTTTCTATCATGTCCCCCCTCTCACTCCTTTCCTCGAGGGTATACATATTAAGCTCCTTTAGTCTCTCTTTATACGGCTTCTAGTGTAAACTCTGCACCATTTTAGTTGCCCTCCTCTGGACTGCCTCCACACTGTCTATGTCCTTGCGAAGATGGTGTCTCCAGAACTGCACACGGTACTCCAGATGAGGTCTCACCAACTGTCTGCACAGAGGGATAACAACTTCTTGTTTTCTACTGGTGATGCCTCACCCTTTGCATCCCAATATCCCCCAGCCCTCCTTACTGCCCTCTCACATTGCTTGCTCACCTTTAGGTAATCTGATATGACTACCCCAAGGTCATTTTCCATTTTTGCTGTTGTTAGTACCCCCCTTCCCCATTGTGTACTCTTCCCATGGGTTTTTGTTTCTGAGGTGCATTACTTTCCACTTCTTAGCATTGAATCTAAGCTGCCATACACTTGACCATTCCTCCAACCTTGCCAAATCCCTTTTCATCCTTTCCACCCCCCCTTGTGTATCAACCCTGTTGCAGATCTTTGTGTCATCTGTAAAGAGGCATACTTTTTCTTCCAGTTCTTCCTCAATGTCACTTATAAAGACATTAAAGAAGATGGTTCCAGTACTAAACCCTGCTGTACCCCATTAGTAACCCTTCTTCGGAGCAGACTCTGTTAACTATTACCCTCTGTGTC
This sequence comes from Neoceratodus forsteri, assembly GCA_016271365.2. Classification (NCBI taxonomy): domain Eukaryota; kingdom Metazoa; phylum Chordata; order Ceratodontiformes; family Ceratodontidae; genus Neoceratodus; species Neoceratodus forsteri. The sequence goes on from CM057455.1 coordinate 48,166,975, forward strand.
CTGTTGTCCAGCCAACTTTTTTCCCAGGCTACCACCCTGAGACCCACTCCCTGGCTGGCTAACTTGTTTATTAATCTTATGTGTGGGACTGTGTCAAATGCCTTGCTAAAGTCTAGGTAGGCCATGTCCGCAGCTCCTTCCCAGTCTACTGCTTTGGTCACCCAGTCAATCTATTAGATTTGTCTAATATGACCTTCCCACTGTAAATCTATGCTGCCTTGGATCCTGTGTTCCACTGGCCTCTAGGTGCCATACTCTACAATTCTTTCTTTCAGAACTGATTCCATCATTTTCCCTACCACTGAGGTCAAACTTACAGGTCTGTGGTTTCATGCCTCCATTTTGCTCCCACTTTTGTGAAATGGAATCACATCTGCCCTCCTCCAGTCCTCAGGTACAACACCATCTTCCCATGGTTTGTTAAAAAGGGTAGTCAGTGGTATCACTACAGTAGTTCTCCCCTTAGTTCCTCTAGAATTCTGGGGTGAGTCCCATCAGGTCCAATTGCTTTGTCCACCTTCAGTTTTAGGAGTTTTTTCAGGACCCTTTCTTCTATGAATGGACTGGTATTAACACTCTTATCCAGAGTTCTTCTATTGATGGGTTTAGGTACCTCCCACTCCTCTTCTTTTGTGAATACTGAGAAGCATTCATTCAGTATCCCTGTTTTTTTAACTGTCACCCTCTGTCCACCCATGCTCCACTTTATTAAGCCTCACTATCCCTACCTTGATCTTTCTCTGCTCCTTAATGTACCTATAAAAGGTTTTATCCCCATTTTTAACTGAGTTGGCTATCTTTTCCTCAGTTTGGGCCTTTGCTCTTCTGACTGCCTTCTCCACTTCCTTCTGCTTTAACTGGTACAGTTCTCTGTCCTGCTCCTTTTATGTTTCCCTTTACTGTACTTCCTGAATGCTATCTTTTTGTCCCTTACCTTTGCTTTGGTCACCCAAAACCACCAATTCCAAGTTGGCTATCTTTTCCTCAGTTTGGGCCTTTGTTATTCTGACTGCCTTCTCCACTTTCTTCTGTTTTAACTGGTACAGTTCTCTGTCCTGCTCCTTTTATGTTTCCTTATTCTGTACTTCCTGAATGCTATCTTTTTGTCCCTTACCTTTGCTTTGGTCACCCAAAACCACCAATTCCATAACCAAGCTGCCCTGAGGATTGCTATACAAAGCTCCATAATCGCAATCATAGACTATGGCCTAATTATCTATGGCTCAGCCACTACCACGGCACTAAGACGCATCTCAACCACATTAAACAAGGCATGTCGACTCCTCACTGGTGCACAGAGACTGACCCACACCTGTGAGCTCTACTCTGAAATCGGCTGGTTACAACTCTCCAATCGCCTTGTGTATCTCACCTGCTTGATGGCAAAAAAATCAATCCTGGGACTGACTCCACCGTGTATCCAAGACCTACTGTGTCTGAATAACGGCACGTGTCCCACCAGAAGATCTGAGCACCAACCTTTTCTGGTCCCCAGATGCCGGACTGCTCAGGGACAAAGATCATTTGCCTACAGGGCCCCAACCTGGTACAATACCCTTAGCTTACCTACTCTATCCTCCACATCACTGGGAGCTTTCAAATCCATGCTCTACGCCCACCTCTCTGCCACCAGCTCCTGTGACTGCTTTGACTAAAGACCTATCCCTCCGATGTCCATCCCTCAACATGGCCCATCATTTTGGCTAAAAAACTCAGAATACCACTAACTGGTCCTGTCTGCTACTGTAATCTCTCTTCTACTTTCTCTCTTTCTTCTCTTTCTCCCTCTATCTCCTCCTACTTTTCCCTCCCTACTCTTTCTCAAATGCCTCTGAATATCTTTCTTTCTTGGAAAAATAGTTGTTGATTTATTACTGCCTTTGTAAATTGCTGAACAAATTTTTTATGTAACATTTTTTTGTTATTACATGTATTGTTTTTTGTTTGTTTTATGTTCTATGTGAAGTGGAACCTTTGTAAAAGAGCCCTGGCTCAAAGGTATTAATTCCTAGACCAATAAACTAAACTAAACTACCTTCTCTGCCACCTCTTTTGAGAACCATAGTGGTTTTTTCCTTCATTTTGATTTATTTGTTTCACACAAAGGCTTGTTGCCTCTGCAATGGCAGTTTTGATTTTTCCCCATTGTTCTTCCACCCTTCCTTCTTGCCCATTTGCTAGTGCTTTTCTGAGGCACTCTCTTATTTTGCCAAAGTCAGCCCTCCTAAAGTCCAGTACCCTCATTTGTGTATGGCTTGACTCTACAGCTGTGTTTATTGTGAACCACACTGTTTGGTGGTCGCTTGTTCCCAGATGGCTAACCACTTTTAATTCTGAGAGCCTCTTTCCATCCCTGTTTGAGAGTCCATGGTCTAAGATTTCTCCCTCCGAGTGGGTTCCAACACTAGCTGTCTGAGGCATGCCTCCTGTAGGGAATCAAGAATGACCCTGCCCTTGATTGTGGCTGTAGCAATGGTGCTCCAGTTAACATCTGGCATATTCAGGTCCCCATCAACAATATCTCCCCCTTTTCTGCCATCCTAAGGATACCTTCTATCATTTCCTTGTCCATTTCCTTCCCCTGAGATGAGGGGCTAAATACAACCCCCGTGCACATTTTGGTGCGATTTTATGACTCCTGGGTGACCCACAGTGCCTCCTCTCCTCCCTGTTTACCCTTTAGTTCCTTTGCTTTGATCCCTTCCCTTCCCTTATGTAGAGAGCTACTCCTCCCTCTTTACCCTCCCTGTTCCTCCTGTAGATTGTGTACCCTGGTATGTTGACATCCCAGTTATGATTCTCTGTGCACCATGTTTCTGTGACTGCCATGATCTCTAGGCATCCCTCTTCCATCAAGGCCACCATTTTGGGGAGCTTGTTGCCCAGACTATGGGCATTGGTACTCATTTCCATCCATTTTTCAATGGCATTCACCTTTTAGCCCCATTCCCATCCTTGCTGCCTTTGCATTTTTCTCCATTTACCCCCATCCTTCTCCCTATGGACTTCTCTACCTTGGTGATTACCTCACTAACTACCCTGTTTTGTGTGTGTGGGGGGCTAAGATTTCCCTGCTCCTTTTCAGTGCCTTCCCCTTGGCTAGTTTAAATGCTTGCCAATGAAGCATTTCAACTTATCACCTAGGATCCAGGTTCTCATCCCGGACAGATGCAGACCTTCATGCTAGTATAGGCCTGTATCCCTCCAGGTGAACCCCCACTCCCCAATGAAGCCAAAACCCTGAGCTCTGCACCAGGTTTTCAACCATTCAGTGAATCCCGTGGTGTGGAGAACCCTAGCCTCACCCATGCCATAAACAGGCAGCACCTCCAAGAAGGTTACCGTGCATGCTACTTGTCTAAGGCCCCTCCCCAACTCCACAGACTCCTCCTGCACTGCTCTGATCCCATTCCCAGCCAGGCCATTTTTCCTTAGGTGGACAATGATGATCAGTTCCCTCTCCTGTACTGCTGCTCTAGTGATTCTGAGGGTTCGTTCCCTGTCCCTTCAAGCCATTGCACCATGAAGGTACCTTACCTCCATCTCCCCTCCCTCATCTAGTTCTATCCTCTTAGCAATTGAGTCCCCCACTAGGCATTGTTTCCTTCCCCTGTGGTATCCCATGCCACCATACTGTTGGTCTCCATTGAGGAGGTTCGCAGCATCCTCCTTGATCTCCACTGCAGGTGCCTCCATAGAGAGACCACACTGTGCCAGAACAGCATATGAATTGTGGGGAGGTACAACTGGAGAGATGTGTTTCTATTCCACCACCTCTCCCTCACTGAGCCCACCATGGTCCAACTGCTCCTCCTCCTTCTTGGCAACCTCTGAGGCAGTGGCATAGGCCCTGGAAGTCCCTGGGTGGAAGAGGAGGTCCCCCCAAATCCTGTCCAATTCATCCTGGAGACAAGCAGCCTCCTTCCTCAGCCTAGAAAGGTGCCTGCAGATGGGACAACACCACATCCTCCAGAATTCTTCCCGGAAGACTGCCACTCCACAGCCACTGCACTGCACCACTTCCATTATGTCTTATTTGTGGCTCTCTCCTGTTGCTTTGTATGCTTACTCTTTCCTCTTTCTGTTTCCTTTCTTTTTGTCTACAGCTTCTCTCTCTCCTCCTGTTTGTGCCCTTGTGCACCTAGTTGCTAGCTACCCTTTGTAATTTTGCCTATATATCAGCCAGGCTATATCTTGTGCTGTGCTGCCTGACTGCTCCTTTGTCTTTCAGTAGATGCGGCCTGGCCTTCCATTATAAAGGTAGATCACCTGGGGGTTGCTGGGGAATGGGATGGGTGAAGGGGTTCCTTTGGTACTCAGTGTCTACAAAAAACAATCAGGTAAAGAAAAAGACTTTCTTCTGTAAACAACAGGGCAAAAACACAGCTCTAGTTTAAGATAGTGGTAGCTGCTCTCCTTCTTAGCTTCTGCAGTCATCAGAGTCCACAGTCAACCTCTGTTTGTAATCCACAGTCCCCCAACCCTTCTTTAGTGCCTCCCCTTATCAGACACCTCTTTCATAGAGTTTCAGTAACAGCTATAGCCACAAATGACTGCAAATATTCTCCCAGCTAGATTACCTCCCTGGCCAATTAAAGTTACTCTAAGTAAAGACAACCCCAAAAACAGAGAAAGAAAACATTGACTACTACTTACTATTACACGCCCCTGAATTAGAAATTCAATTCAATGTACACAGTAAATCACCTCCTTTGCTCTAGGGTAGCTGGTAGCTTCTCTCCTTCTCAGCTTCTGCAGCAAAACCAAATATTGATAATAATTATAATAATTATGACATAAAGGTAGGAGATGTTTCCCCATGTTCCTTTCATCATCCTGTCCCTCACCCTAATCAACCAGGGAGCCTGGTCCATATCCAGTTTCACAGCCTTTGCTGTTCACATTGAGATCAGTCAAGAGGTAGATGAAAAAGAGGGGTGTGTGTGACATGGTTGGGTTAAGACCCTGTTCCATTTGTTATGCGAAGAGAATTAAAAGTAAGGATCTTTTCTGTCCTCTTCTATTCTGTCACTTGTCTGTGTCTTATCTGTCTGCAACAACAAAATTTTACTGTGGCACCTAGAAACTGTCCACTCCGATCATCATACAATTTCCCATGTTAGCTCCTTTTCTTCACTTGCTGTTTCTATTCTTTCTTTCTTCCCTTGCTTCTCTGCAATTTAAAAAATAAATGTGAATCCTTATGTGAAACTGGGATCCCTTGGTTTGCAAATGTATAATTATGTTTTTGAAATACTGTAGTCAGTTGTTAGGGTCTATTACAACAGACAGAGAGCCGGAATACAGGGGTTAACCTTGAGGTACCCTTTGACATTAACAAGCTTGTTTACAAAATTGTCAGTAGGAAACCAGCCCTAGGACAGAAAGTATTAGTTGGTGCCACCTGTTAAGAAATCTAGATGTACTCTCCAGGCTGTCACAGGAAGGGCAACAACAAAGTTTGGTACATTGTGTGAAAATAGGAGATATAGCATAACGAGAACAAGATAAGGATTAAATTGCCAGGTGAAACACCTTATAAAAAGAGACCAATCTTTGTTTAGAGTTAGACAGACTTACATTTAAATTTGCAAAGAGTATCTCAGATGAAGGACTTTTTTTGTATTGCCTTTGTGAAGCTTTATCCTGTGCAACTTTATTTTTTATTTTATTGTTATCAATAATAATAAAATGCTACCTGCAAATTTTACAACTTCTGTTTAGCCTTTGCTTCCTAACATATGTTTTAGCTGGTCACATCAAGATTAGTCAAGAGATAGACATAGAGCAGTTACACAGATTCAGTCTCAGTGCTGTAAGAAGCTTGTAGTGGCAGCCTAGGCATTCCATTGGTGTTCCTGTGTAGAACTGAATTCTGGTATTATTTTCTTTTTTAATTTACAGTTTTTCCCCAGTTTTTCTCCCAGCCCATTGCCTGGGCTGGCATGTTTGCCATGGTACAGGGACACCCTTCCATTGCTGTTGCTGCCTGTTCACCTGCACTGCCTGCAGACCTCCATCGGGGGACTGTGGAACTATGACCGGTGACAAGGACCTCCCCAGGAGAGGAGAGCTACCTTACAGGTGCTTGATCCTGCTCCTTCCCTCCCTCCATGCCAGCTCCCTGACAACCCAGGCTCATGCTTGAACCCAGGCTGCTGGCATGATGCAGGGTAAGGTACCCAGTGCCTCTGCTTTCAACACCAATGAGCCGGCCTATATTAATTTCATTTGAATGTGCTGGAAAGAGTAAAGCCCAACACTTCATGTGACTTGCTACTAGGAGAGGAGTTACTGTCTTAGGTCCCAAATCAGTAATGTGGATCAGTGATCTGTTAGGAGTGCAAAACAATTACCTTACAAGAGTGAAACTTCATTACTCCAAATATGATCTCTTAGAGGTTCCTCTGAACTTTTTCTTAATGCGTTCTAGTCTGAGGGAATCAGAGAAGTGCAGAGTAACTTTCAAAAGCTAGAAGGATGGTCCAAGGTTTGGCAGCCCACCACCCCCTGACCAAGGAAAGCAGGTACGATCAATCAGCTCCTAGCTCGGAACTGCCAGGCTTCAATACCTGTAACTGGACTGACTCCTGGGGCCTGTGACTGCTTCCCAATTGGATGCTGCAGATCCCCATTGAGAAAGCAAGTGCCCAAGGCATCTTTTTCAAATCACAGCTTGGCCACTGCCTTGCTGTACTACTCTCTGGACATTTTTTGCTGACTTTGCAGCTACTGTGTCAATTATTTGTTTTCTTCTGGGAATTTTTGGCTGTTTAACCTGCTGTACTAGCTAAGCCTGACATCTACATAGCTTATGGCTTGTACTGCTGAATATTTTTACTGCTTAAACATTTTACCTTTAAACTACTGCATTGTAGATGTAGGAATTGCCTTCCAGAATATAGCAGAGTTGTAAGGAACCTTAACTGACTGCTTGACTTCTATATAGCTTACTGCTTGTAATAGTGAAATTTTACTGCTGAACTAATTTTCCCAATATTGTAGGATAGTTTGAACTGCCCACTGTTTTTCTGACACCCACCCCGAACCAGCCTATTCTGTAAATATTGCCTGGCATTTTTGGCCATCTTCTCTACCCATTCCAGTCTACCCCAAATCCTCACCACCACACACCTCCTTCCAGCTCCCCCTGGTCACATTCAAGGGGCCTCCCCCTTCCCATCAAGCTCCTGAACCAGCCTTTTGTTTTGCTAAATTCCCACCTGGCACCTTTGACCAGACCTCTCTTCAGGAACCCTTTCTCTCCAACTATTTGCACCTACTTCTGCCCTGAGCACTAAATTGCTCAAGGCCCTCCCATCAATTTACTTGCACTTTGTCTCTGTTTTTTTTTAACTAACGGCCCACCTTTTTTCTGCTCTTTTTAGCTGCAACCTCAAATCAGGCTCTCCACTTCAGCTGAGCAGCCCCGGCGCTGCTACCTGCTGGCGGCCAGACCTCTGCATGCAGCCCACCACCCCCTGACCAAGGAAAGCAGGTATGATTGGTCAGCTCCTAGCTCAGCACTCCCAGGCTTCAATCCCCATAATTGAACTGGCTCCTGGGGACTGTGACCACTTTCCAATTAGATACTGCAGATCCCCATTGAGAAAGCAAGCACCCAAGGTACTTTTTTCAAATCACAGCTCAGCCACTGCCTTGCTGTACTACTCTCTGGACATTTTTTTTGCCCACCCCCAACCTCCTCCCTCCTTTATTAAATGCACTTCCCCAGTGATCCCCACCCTCTGAGACCTCATGCTAGTCAATTACAGCAACTTCTTAAAGGGGCTCTCCTTTCCTGCAACTTCTTAAAGAGGTGACAGTGGAGCTGTCAGAAGCACAAAAGCATAAGGAGTTTATATAAAGAGGCCCGCCACCCTGCACGGCACATATTTCTAGCAGCTCAAGACTGTAAAGCTTCCACAGCAAGGGAGGCTACATATTATTATTCCTAATAATGACCACCAAAGGGAGCGTTCACCACATTCCAAGGGGTACCCCCTTGCAGCTGCTTCTTCTCCTGGTGACAATCCTGGGACAAAAACACCATGATTCTACTAACACCACTTGCCACACTGACTATCCTGCCCTACAGAGTAAAAAGCCATCACAGTGGGAGACTAGCGTCGGAGCACCCCCACAAGATCACCCCTTGCAACAACTGTCTTGGTCCACCACTATCACAGGGATTTCATTCCCGACCTTATGGTTATTCCCCAGCCTAAGTGCGGCAACTAGAACCCCAGATATTAACTGCAACTCACAAGATCACCAGAAATCTAAACTAAAGTTCCTCTTCCCAAAAATAAGTGGGAAACTCATTTTAATACTACTGTTGATGTCTGGAAACATCCACCCAAACCCAGGCCCACTGGCTTCATCAGCCCAGATCCCAGCTAATAATGGACAACTAAGGATTGTGGCTATGAATATATGCAGTCTCCTAGCCAAACTGACACAGCTTGAGGCTTGGGTGACACTTACCCAGCCTGACATCACTGCATTAACAGAGACTTGGCTCACAATGCGCTCACCTGACTCAGCAGTCTCCTTATCTGGCTACAACTTGCATAGGCTGGACCACACAGAGAAAAAAGGAGGTGGATGTTTAATCTATACCCGAAACAATCTGCAATGCCATAGAGTCCAGTTGTCAGCCACTAATAATGACTATGAATGCCTAGCTATAAAAATTCTGATAGGCAAAGGGGGTAAAGGTCTGATTGTTATGGCTGTCTACATCCCACCAGGGCGTCAGCAAGTGGGGCTAGAAGCCTTTGCTAACATTTACACCCAGGCCAGCCAGAATAAAGAAACAATCATACTTGGAGACTTTAGCTTCAACTGGCTTGCCAGCTCCAGCTTTGCACAGAGATCTGGTATCAGGGCTATATCTAACACAGATGGTCAAGAGCTATACCCCCACAAATTACCCCACAGGCTTTAGCACACAGATTGACTGGATGCTAACAATGCATCCAAAGTGGCTTAAGAATGTCAAGTTGCTCCCTGACACCCTCAGTGACCACTCACCTGTCCAATGTGAGTGGATGACTAAACAGACTCCCCTTAGAATGGTGAGGAAACAAGTCATACAAAATTCCAAAATGGGTGGCTTTAGGAATTACCTCAAAGGGATAGATTGGAGTTTCCTTGACTCGTGCCCCTCTGTTGACACAGCCCTGGAGCTCTTCCTCAACCATTTCAACATGGCAGTGGATAAATTCTCCCCGGTTTGAAAGAAACTGATTAAAGGCTATAGCATGGACTGGGCCACCCCACAAATCCTAATCCTGATGTGACAGCGTGATCTACTTTGGCACCAGGCTACAGCAACTGGGACTGCTACAGATATCCAAAGCTACAAAGCAGCCAGAAACAGGTGCACTTGGGCAATCTGACAGAATAAGGCTACTTTCCACAAAAACCTTCAATCTCAAGGCTGGGGTGATGGCAAGAAATTCTGGGCATCTATAAAACAACTCATTGGAAGCAGCAACAGAGCCCCCCTTCTATGCTTCGCCACAACAATGAAGTAATACAGAATGCAGATATTATGGCTAATATTTTCAACAAGGCATTTATGGATTACAGTGCCATCCTTCCCCCAAAACCATCTATATACCTAGATGGAACACCAACCTCTGACAACTCGCCTCTTCCTCCAATACCAGGACCTCTCCAGCCTTTTACTTCAGAAGGGTAACCATCAATGAAACAAAAAAATACCTTACAAGAGTCCTTGGCAAAACTAGGATGGGCAGTGATGGTATAGACATGAAACTGACCTCTATTGCCCTTCCCGAGGTCATTGGACCCATCAACAAGCTATTCATCCTGTTACTCTGACTACATTCCCCTCCACATGGAAAACTCCCCGGTCACACCTGTGCACAAAGGGGGTGACCGGTCAGTAGTCTCAAACTATAGGCCCATCTCAATTCTCTCACCACTCTCAAAAGCTCTGGACAGAATCATAACTGACCAACTCACAGACCATCTGCACAAATACGACCTCCTGTCCCACCAACAGCACGACTTTTGCAGACTGCACAGTACTAATACCACCCATATTAATTTCACTGGATATGTACATGAGGCATTTGATTGGGGTCAGCTGGTTGGGGCAATGTTTATAGACCTAACCAAAGCCTTTGACCTCATGGACCACCAGCTGTTGATTCACAGGTTAAGAGGCCTAGGGCTGTCCCCTGGCTCAGACTAATGGTTCTCCAGCTATTTATCTGGGTGATCTCAAAAAGTCCAAATTAACCGTGCTACCTCTAACACCTGTGTACCCCAGGGGTCTATACTGGGCCATCTCCTCTTCAGCATCTTTGCGAACCACCTCCCTGATGCCTGCTCCATGTCTGAGATCCTGCTATATGCAGTCGACACAGTGTTCTTCTCATGAAACTCCTGCCAGGAAGCACTGACTAAGGAGTTGCAGAACAACTTTAACCTACTACAGGAATGGTTCAAGGACAGCATGCTCAATAGTAATAAAACTAAGGCAAAGATCTTTGACGGACTACAAAAGAAGAGGTCCACCGCACCTCTGTAAATTACCTGTAGCTCTCACACCACCCTGGAGCAGGTAACTTCCTTCCGGTATCTTGGTTTCACCACAGATGAGTCCCTATCGTTCAATGAACATATACGCAATATTACCATGGCAGTCAATAGGAAACTAGGGGCTCTGTACAGGCACTGGTTCTGTCTTACTCCCGAGGCCAGGACACAGGCAGTCAGAGGTACAATCCTTCCAATCCTGGACTATGAGAATGTAGTCTATGGGGCCGCCACTGAAACTAGCCTGCTCAATGTGCATGTCTCCTGAAATAAAGCCTGAAGGTTTGCATTAGGGGCAGATCATCTATTGCATAAATATGAACTGTACATACAGACTGAATGGCTCCCACTTATGGACTGCATTAAGCTCCATGCCTGCATCTTGGGACAGAAGACCCTACTTGGACTTGCACCTCCCTCTATACAAGCCTTATTCCATCCTGCTCCAGCTGAACATGCCACAAAAAGTGTTACCAAACATTCATTAGCTGTTCCATTCAGAAGGACTGCCTTGTGGGGATGAGCCTTTGCCATCAAGGCCCCTGCTTGGATAAATGAGCTACCAACTGCCACCACAAGCCTTACCTAGCTTGGGTCTTTCAAGTCCAAGCTAAGGAAGTCTATCCACCCTCCTGTACATTGCTATTGCCACTCTTAACCCATGAGCCAGCATGCTTCTGTTCCCCAAAGCCATGCTCCTAAAGACCATGTCCCCTCCTGCACGCTGCCTCAGCCACTCTTAGCCTAGCAGGTACCAGTACCCTAGACTTGCCAAGGTTTTTCTTTCACTCTACAATTTGATGCAAAATTCCCTGCTCACCACCTGTCCATGTCTGCCCACCTGCCTGCTCACCTTTCTCCTCTCACACTGTCCCTGACAAACCTTCACCCACTGACCTCCTAACACATTTGAGCCTACCATCACCCCCTCCTCTGATTCCTCTTCTCCTACCTAATCCTGATTGGTTCCCTCTACCCTTTCTGACTATTATGCCTAGGCTGACTCCTCTGGCTATAGCCTAGTAACCTTTAGGTATCAGTTTTGAAGAACAGCTCCATCTCCTGTTTCCTCCCAATACAAGATCCTGCCTAGCTTCCACCTCTGATTTTTTCTCAAATCAGCACCTAACTTTGACTTAAGCACTTAATTGCATGTCATGACATGTGAACCCAACCCATTGACTATGTACCCTTGTTTTGTTTATGTGTTGTTATTTGCTTATGTTATCCTACATTGTTGTACTATTGCCAATGTTTACTGATTTCTCCTGTTCACATTTTCTTACTATTAGATGTTCTTGACAATGCCTATTAAGCTGCTACTGACTCCAAAGTTATGTACCCTCCCCAACCCTTGTGATGATGATCCTTTGTAAATGAGCTTTTAGCTCAAAGGTTGTAATTCTGATTATTAAAAATAAATAAATAAAATTCAGTGCCAAAAAGTGCAAAGTGATGCACTTATGGAATAAAAGCCCAAGGAGAAAATACTGGATGAGTGGGGTGAGACTTAGCACTTCAGCTGAAGAACATGACCTAAGAGTTATCACTGGTGACAACCTCAAGCAATCAAGTCAGAGCAACAAGGCCTATGATATGGCAAGTAGGTTGTTTGGTTATATAGGGAGGGGTACTAATAGCAGGAAGAAGAAAGTAATGCTATCCCTTGATAAATATTTAGTGAGGCCACACCTGCAGTTAAATGCCCAGTTCTGCTTTCCTCACCTCAGGAAGGATAGGGACAGATTGAAGATGGTGCAGTAAAGGGTAACAAAAATGAATCAGAGCCCAAAGGGTAGGCATTACAAGGAACACCTCAAGGGACTGAATATATACTAGTTGGAGACCAAAAGGAAGCAGGGCAATATGACAGAGACCTTCAAGTTCCTAAAAGGATTAAACAAAGTGAACTGCAAGGAACTATTTTGCTTAAATGCTAGTTTTAAGTCACAAAGGCATGAGTGGAAACTGACAGGAGAGAAGTTCAGGATGAATATGAGGAAGAATGTTTTTATGGAATGGATGGTGGAGCCATTAAACAGTTTGCCAACCAAAGTGGTGGGCATTAAAACAGCTGATGGGTTCAAGCATGATTGGGACAGAATTAAGTGTATAGTGGTCACTTGGGGTGACAGAATTGGGAAGAAGAATATGGGGGAGAAAGAGGAGGGTTAAGACACTGAATGGACAGAAGGTCTGAGGGCTAGATAGGGAATTCAACCATTGATCGTCTTCTGCCATCATAATCATCCATGTTTTTATGTTTCTATTTTTTATCACTGCTGTTATTGCAGAAGGGTTCTATGTGATAACAGTGACTACCAAACCGCGAGCCACGTTATCACAACATCAGAGCAGTGAAAACATTTTCGCCACTCTGACATGCTCGGAGCATGGAAGAACAGCGCCGGGGACTTAGGTTTCTTGCTTTCTGTTGGAGGACCTTGCCCCAACACCCCTCTATGCAAGGGTTCACCCCTGCACCCTCCTACTAAAGGATTCTCAACTCCGGGGGTGCATGTTGGGGGAGCAAAAGCAAAAAAAGAAAGTTTCGGGCTGGTGCAACAAATTGCACCTGCGCCTGGACCCAACCCAGTACCTTTTGCACCGCAACCTCAGGCCAACCCTGATGCCACGGTGCAGCTCGGCAGCCAACTGCAGTGCCACCCCTACATCCCCTCCGCCCCCCCAGCCACGCTCCTGTGCTCGCTCCCCACGTGCATGTACATATAGCAACATCCTGTCGCTGCATTCGCTCACCCCACCACATCCGATTGCCCTACACTCCCCATACGCCATTCAGGTTTTCACCCATAATAATCGCTTCCGTTTCGAGACGATGCCTTACTTCAGGCACCAACATCACAGGCTACCTTGCAGAAGTGTTCTGTCTTTTGATATATTATTTATTGTGATGAGCTCTGAACTTTGCCAGGTGGCTTAGAAAATAATGATCTACTTCTACAAACACAACTCCCAGTGTCTCCCACTCAATGTATGCATAACTATGCTCTGCCTTGCTTAAGATGTGAGATGGGATGCTACTTCATTAGGCATAACATGCAATATGACAGCAAACATTTCATAGGGCAACGCATCCGAAGCAAATTTGAGAGGTCACTTAGGGTTGGCAGCAAAACCTGTTAAATGGAAAAGTCCAGTGTGTTGTGCCAGCTGGTATAATTTGAGCAATATTAGCCATTAAGGACCTTGCCAAATGTGACAACACCAGGCATGTGATGACTCATCTCCAAAATGGAGCTAGAAGCATAAAATAAAATGAGGCTTCCAATAAGAAAGAACATCTAGAACTCCATAAAATTTATAAAAACATTTCTGAAATGTAAATTTAACATAAAGAACAGTATTAAATAAGGGAACAAGAAAATAAATGTGACAGAGGCTTTTAATGTTCTTCTACACAGCATTTATGAACATTATCTTTATCCCAAAGCTGACAACCACGTGTAACACTCAAGGTAAACCTAGGGGTGAATTTTTCAAGTGATTATGGTGCCAATGAGTGAAATATTCAGTTCGCAATAACAATTGTATTACATCTACAGTGGGCGGAGCCTGCAGCCTTCTTACTGTAGCTGAGAAAATGGGATACCAAAGAGCACAACTTTTGGAGTTGCATTACACTTCTGCAATTCCAAAAACACTCCACTCAACCCATACAACTAAATGTCTCAGATCCCCTCGAGGGCACACTACTTTTCCTGCTGCCTCTGTTTTCACCCACAGAGATCATGGCGGAACACGGCACAGTCCGCCATGTCCAAGATGGCTGCTGAACTGTATTGGGCATGCATGCCTACTCGAGCATTCGCAATACAGTTCAGTATCTGCTCTCACCAGAGTTTGTTAGTAGGATGTTGTCTCTACTTCACTGAATGCAGAATTCATGTGACTTGCTAAAGATCTCACAAAATTCCAATCACTGTTTGTGGGATTCAGACCAGTGACCTGCTCCACGGTGCCATAGTACTATAACCACTAGACCCTGCTATTTTCATTTTAGTGGGACTAAGAGGCACATGACTCTGTAACTCCTAATGTCATGCAGTTTGAAAATGGCCTTTTATAATCAGGAATAAATTAGAGACACGTGATTCAGTTGTAAAAAATGAGCCAGCAATGGTCTAGTAACTAAATGAATTGAAGCAAAGTACTTGCACATAGCTTTCTCAGTTAAATTGAGGTTTACATGTAAAATACAGTTTCTACAATACGCACAGTTCAAACAAATGTCAGGATAATTCAGACTTAACTTTACATCACTCATTACCTTTGCCAAAGATCCATTTGTAATTGGGTGTTGCCTTCTTGAGGGAAAGTCAAACAACATAAACAGATCATTTCAGACATGAGTAAATGATGGAAATGATAATCTCTAGAAAGGCAGGGGCTTTTTTTATCTGTCTCAGAAGCATAGAAACATAGAATTTGTCAGCAGATAAGGACCACTAGGCCCATCAAGTATGCCTGTAAGCCCTATACTTGTTTGTGGCATCTGACCCTATGTGGTCAGTGGCCTTTCATCACTCCTCCCTCTCTCAAGGTTCCCCTGTGCCTGTACCAGGCATGCTAAAATACCTCCACTGTGCTCGCTCCCACCACCTCCTGTGGTAGATCATTCCATGAGTCCACTACCCTCTCTGTGAAGGAAAACATTCTCACATTTCCTCTTAACCTGCCTCCCTCCAATTTCATATCATGCCCCCTCGTTCTTGTAGTCATAATTTGGAAGATGTCTCCCGCCTGCACCTTGTTTATATCCTTGAGGTACTTGAATGTTTCTATCATATCCCCCCAATCCCTCCTCTCATCCAGTGAGTACATATTGAGGTCCTTTAATCTCTCCTCATATGCTCTGCGGGTGCATCCCCTGTACCATCCTGGTTGCCCTTCTCTGGACCACTTCCACCATGTCAATGTCATTGCAAAGGTGCAGCTTCCAGAATTGCACACATCATTCCTGGTGAGACCTTTCTGGTGTTTTATGCAATAGCATCACCACCTCCTGATTTATGCTTGTGATACCCCTGCCTGTGACCCCAGCATGCCACTGTCCCATCCTGCAACCTTTGTACTCTGCTTTAAGACCTTTAGGTCATCTGCAATAAATGACCCCAGATGTCTTTCTTCCTTGGTGATCATCAGCACTTCCCCAACCTATAGCTCTCCTTTGGGTTCCCTTTACCTAGGTGCATTATTTTGCACTTCTTTGCACTGAACCTTAGCTGCCATAACTCAGACCATTCTTCAAGTTTCCCCAGGTCCTCCTCATTTCTCCACCCCTTCAGGCATACCCACCCTATTGCTGATCTTGGTGTCATTCACAAACAAGCAGACCATTCCTTTCAGCCCTCTACAATGTCACTAATGAAGACATTGAATGGGACTAGCCCAAGGGCTAATCCCTGGGGTACCCCTCTGGTCACCCCCTCTCCCCAGATTGGATCTCATTTACCACCACCCTCTGCCTCCTGTCCGTTACCAAGTCCCTAACACAGTTTACCACCTTGGGCCCATACCCAGGCTACCCAATTTGTTAACCAGACTTTCATGTGCTTTATTTTATTTATTTATTTATTGAAGTTATCAGAAATTGCCTTTGAGTCAGGGACTCATTTACAAAGGCTCCGCATCAGAGATACAGAGACAGTACAGCATAAACAGAAGGTATACAATCAGTAGCAATTTAGGTAAACAATTAATGGCATAACAAGGATGTTACAAAGTGTTACCAATGACATAGTAAAACATTTTTACTAGGCTAAACATAAGGAAATATAGATATTGTCCTAAACAGGACATTCTGGGGCAGAGGAGGGAGAGGTAGGGGGTGTAGCAGGATGGAGATCCTTTGTCAGAGAGGGATGGGGAGAAAGGGGGTGAAAGGGAGGAGGTTTAAAACAGTCACAAGCACTGGCAACATGGAGGTGGCCCTTCGGGGAAGTTTTGAATGTGCCAATTTTGTTTTCTGAGACAAAGGTGCTGGGCAGAGAGTTTGTCCAGGATGGGGCTCAGAACTTGAAGGAGCATTGGTAGTGAGAGGTGCGGCATCTGGGGATATGTAGGAGAGATCTGGTGGTGCTTTGAGTGTTTCTGGTGGCCAGGGCTGGCTTCTTGATGTCAATGAGATTGGGGGGCCAGGCCTAGTGTGATTTTCTTGGCCATGAATCAAGAGTGAAACTTTAGTCTGTCATCAAAGTTCAACAAGTTAGTCATGATGTACAGGGTACAGGTGTGGGCAGTATGGTCACAGCCAAGGGTGAGGCGACAGGCTCTGTTAAGGGACAGTCTCAGCCTACCAAGGGAGGTGGTGTCAGCTGCTCCATATATGAGGATCCTGTAGTTTAGCAGTGAGAGTATAGAGGAGGAGACTGCAATCCGAAGGGCATCAGGGGTAAGGCAGTGCTTGTACTGGTGCAAGAGGACAATTCTTGTGTTAATGGCTGAGGAGAGGTGGTGGATGTGCTGGTGGAAAGAAAGAAAAGAGTCCAGTGTGATGCCCAAATATTTAAAGGAGTCAACTGGCTCTAGAGGGGTCTGATGGGTGTTAAGTATGGTGGGACATGCATGTCTGAGAGGGTTTTGGTGATGTGCAAAGGTCATGACTTTTGCTTTTTTGTAATTTAGTACTAGTCTCCAGTTAGTGGACCATTGTTCAGCTTCTGTGAAGGCGATTTGAAGGGAGTGTTGGAGGGTGGTGGGGTCAGTGTGTGAGAAGTAGAGGATGGCCTCATTGGCATATAACAGAAGGTTGTCAGAGCAGGCAGAGAGGAGGGAATTGAGATAGAGGCTAAAGAGGAGAGGGCCTAAAGTGGATCCCTGGGGTACCCTGGATCTAACTGGCAGGCCAGAGGACAGGGTGTCCCCTATCCTAACACACTGTGATCTGCCAGTGAGGTAATCTGTGAACCAGCATGTGGTGTCCTGAGAGAGACCTAGTGTCAGAAGGGTAGTTAGAAGTAGGTCATGACTGACTGTGTTGAAGGCCTTCAACAGGTCCACATATGCTGCTCCAGCTAGGTGGCCTTTGTCTAGGGCAAAGTGAAGGTGAGAGGTGAGAGGAGTATTCAAGTAGGGCTGTGATGGTTCTTTGACCTTTACGGAAGCTATATTGTTCTTTGCAGAGAATGTTATGTTTGGAAAGGTGTTCAGTGAGTTGGTGTGACACTATGCATTCGAGGGCCTGGGGGAGGATGGATATGGGCCGATAATTACCAGTGGCTGTGGGGTCTCCACTTTTGTGTATTTGGGTAATGATGGCATCCTTCCAATGAGTGGGGAATTGACCAAGGCATAGGGAGTGGTTGAGGATATAAGTGAGTGGGGCTTGTACTTCATGGAGGATGAGTCGGAGCAGTTTAAGGTCCAAGGAGTCACTGCTGAACCTTAAGCTAGCTAGGCTTTTAGTATACATGGTTCAGCCTCCAGGGGATAGGGTCTAAAGGCAGAAGGGGTATGTGGATGGGGTGGGGAGGCAGTGTTAAAGATCCAATGCCAATGTTTTACAGATTTACAATAACAGGAACTTCAAGTCCCTGTGTTATGATTAGTGTTTCCTGAAAATATCATGCTTTTTGGTTTTGTGGTTTTTTAAATCAGCATCTGTTAATGTGCTCTGCAGTAACTAAAAACAGTGAAGAACGGTGAATATATGTTTTCCCCTATTAGTGAGTGATGACATCACTCCTGTTCAGCCTGTTGGTGCAGCAATGAAGTCCTTAATTGCCTGTAGTAGCTTCCTAGTCAGAGTAATCTGTAGGGCTAATTGTCTTTACTCCAAGTGTGCTAATAACCCACCTAGTTTGTGTTTAGATTGATTAGGTTACACTCTAGCATTCTGGTCTCATAAAGAGTTGGTCATTTGTGTTTCAGTGGGTAACTGAAGTGGTACAAATGAATGTTTGTGAGAAATCTCCTGTCTGTATCACACCTGAGTTCTGTCACAAAAACTCTGCATTGTTATTTGCCTATATAAATCCAGGGTTGTGTAATGGATATCAAATAAATCTAAAGTTTAAGTCATAGAAGTAGTGTGTCCTTGATGTAGCTTCCATATATATGTTCATGTGAGAACAGTATTGTTATGTCAGATTGACAAACAGGTGTCTGCCACACTTTGCTATTTCAGGAACGTGCACTGTATGATTTCACAAAATTCAGTTCTCTGAGGGATTCTGTGTGGATACATCATGTATGCAAGTAACTAGACATACTATATGTCATCCTGATTCCCCTGTCTCTTGCCCCTCAGTTAAGGCTGCTACACCCTGCTTCTCTCTGCCCCAGGCAGGGCCAATGCTACCTGTTGCCCCTGTTCCAGTCTCCAGACAGGACTGCTATGCTCTGCTAAGCCCTAGAGCCCCAGGGCCTGTGCCTCCACAGTTGGGGCTGCTGCACCATGCTGCCCCAGGCCACCAAAGGTGGGGCTTTGCTGCACCCTGCACCGCCCCAAATGGGCAGGGCAGCTGCAAATGCACCTTGTCTCAGTCAGGGCTGCCAGTACCCTGATGCTCCACTGTGTCCTGCCCCACAGTCAAACCTTCTACACCAATCTGTCCTCTGCCCCCTGCCACCACTGTACCTGCTGCATCATAGAGCCTATACTCCACAGTTAGAGTTGTTGCTCTGATGCTGCCCCTCGCCACCAGAGTCAGATCCTTGGTACTGTACCCAAGCTGTTCGAACAGAAAACAAACACTTTCATCTTGTGTTATAGGGTGGGGACAGCAGGTAGCAGGTCACAGAAGCCCTTCCAGTGGTGGCATGGTGCTCTAGAGCACAGCAGCCTTGAATGTGTCAAAATGGTTGCAGGGTGCAGCAGCCTTGGATGTGGTGGCAAAGACAGAGGACAGCATCTTGCAGATTCCACGACCATGTGGCAGGGCAAAGGGTGGCATCAGGGTACAGCAGCCCTGACTGTGAGACAGAGTGCATATAATGCAGAAGCCCTGTCCATTTGGGGGCAGTGGAAGTGGGTAGAAGGGGGCAGCAAGTGCTACACTTTTGGTGGCCTTGGGCAGTATGGTGCAGTAGCTCCAACTGTGGAGACAGAGTCCCTGGGACTCTAGGGCTTAGCAGAGCATAGCAGTCCTATCTGTGAAGACTGGAACAGGGGCAACAGGAGGCATTGGCCTTGACTGAGGGAGCAGTGAGAAGCAGAGTGCAGTAGTGTCAACTGAGGGGCAAGAGACAGAGCATCAGGATGACATATAGTATGTCTAGTTACACACATACATGATGTGTTTCCACACAGAATCCCTCAGAGGAATGAATTTTGAGAGTTCATACAGTACAGGTTCATGAAATAGCAAAGTGCTGTTCTCACACGAACATATATATGAAGGCTACATCAAGGACACACTACTTCTATGACTTAAACCTTAGATTTATTTGATATCCATTACACAATCCTGGATTTATATATGCAAATAACAATGCAGAGTTTTTATATGACAGAACTCAGGTGTGATACAGGCAGGAGATTTCTCACAAACATTCATTTTTACCACTTCGGTTACCCGCTGAAACACAAATGGCCAACTCTTTATGAGAACAGAATGCTAGATTGTAACCTAATCTAAACACAAACCAGGTGGGTTAGTAGCACACTTGGAACAAAGGCAATTAGCCCTACAGATTACTGTGACTGAGAAGCTACTACAGGCAATTAAGGACTTCACTGCTGCACCAACAGGCTGGAGGGGGAGTGATGTCTTAATTTATTTATTTGTATTTCTTTATTTGAATCTAGGATTACAAGTACCTTTGAGCCAAGGCTCTTTTACAAAGGATCCATGTCAGCTGCAGTACAATAACAAAAAAAAAAAAAAACCAAGACAATTAAGTAACAAAGGCAGGATAACAGGTGAACAATCATTTACATGAATATGAATGCATACATTTGGGTTAAACTAAAGCCAGAGGCATTGATGGGGTAAATTGTGTTACAAGACATGGCAAGGACACAAAAGGTAACAGCAGCCAGAGGCATTGTCACATCACAGAGAGAACAACAGGTGGTGGAGGGGGTGGGGAAGGGGGTTGTAGGAGATTAGGGGTAGATAATAGAAGTGCTATGTAGACAGAGCTGAGACAAGGATTGGATAATGGTAAAGAGGGCTGATAAAAAGAGACAGTCGCAGGTGCTAGAGGCAGAGAGGAATAAGCAGAGCCTGGATTTGAAAGGGCCAAGCTTAGGTATGGGAGGAGATGTCACTGCTGAGACCATTCAACCAGCTACGGGCCCTATGAGCAAAAGATCTTTGTCCCTGGGTGGTACAACAGCAAGGGACCTACAGGAGTTGATATTCGGATCCCCTAGTGTGGCAAGGGTTACTACTGGGGCAAAGGAGAGCTTGGACTCGGTGGGGGGGGTGCTTGGTCCATGGCTATTATCTACGCCATAATGTAGGTTTGGTACTTTATGCGGTTTGAGAGTTGTAGCTGATGTCATCACTCACTCATAGAGAAAGAGTGGAAATATCTTCACTGTTCTTCACTGTTTTAAGTTACTGCAGAACATATGTACAGATGCTGATTTAAAGAAAACCACAAAACCAAACAGCATGATATGTTCAGGAAACACTAATCATGACACAGGGATTTGAAGTTCCCCATTATTGTAAATCTGTAAAACATTGGAATTTGGTCTTTAAAGACTTGGATAAAGGGTTGAGAGCAGTGTCACCGTCAGGGGTAGTAAAAATAGGTGACCAGTCCTAGTGCCTGAGATGGAGCTTTAGGTGCTTGAGTTTGCAAGCCCTTACAAAAAGTTATTCAGAATACCACTGTAATACCACTCATTTGCTATTGCAATACCACTGTGATTACCACTGTACTACCATTAAGGTTTTCATGGTATCACAGTGGTTTGTTTCAATTTCATTGTGATACCATTGTACCACTGTCCTACCATATCAACAAAAATAATCAAAATTTAAACTACCGTAGTACAACCATGGTACCACTGGGTAGCACCACTGCACATTTCATAGCTCACCACTGTGTTGCCATTGTGGTGCCATGGTGTTGCCATTGTGTCACATTTGGTAAGGGAGGTTCTAACTTACGTAGGTGAATGAATCTGGGAGGGGGATTGGGAGTTTTAGAGACCAGGCAGAGAACAGGGAATGGTCACTGAGGGCAGTGGGGAGGACTGCAACAGAAGAAATCCTATTTGGGAAGTTTGTGAAAACAAAATCAAGGAGAGCTGCAGAGCGGTGGTTGGGTTTTAGCGGGTGGGGGATTGACAACTCATGGAGGTCCAGGGTGGCAGTGGCATCCTGAAAATGAGTGACATCCTTGAGATCCAATTAATGTTGAAGTCTCCCAGGACAGTACTGTCATTATTTGATTGAAGAAGAGAGAGGTAGTTTAGGAAGGAGTGGGAGGCTGGTTTCTAGTTCCCAGGAGGGATATAGGCAGAGGTGAGAAAGAGTGGGGGTCGCTGAGTTCCCCATGGATACTTTGATGGTGAGGGCTTGGGCACCATGCTCAAGCCAGGGGGTTGGGAGAAATTAAGTATTTAGAGAGTCCTTACTGTAAATGGCATAGCCACTCCCACATTTGCCCAGCCTGTCTGTATGGAAGAGAGTGAAGCCTGGAATGGAGACAGCTGAGTCAAGAGTAGAGCTGGTGAGTGAAGTCTCTGCAATGGCTAGAATGTTGTGGTGGTGTTGGGACACCCAGCCCTGGAGATTGTCAAGCTTTTTTGGTAATCTACAGATGTTCATAAATCAGATACGAAGGCCATGGAAAGGGGGGAGGAGTTAGATGTTTGAGTGACAGGGCCAGGGTTGAGGTGGATATTGCCTGATAGGAACAGTAGGAGGAGGAACACCCTGAAGAGTGCAGGCAAGGGTGCTCTCCAGTGACTGTGCAACAACGAATGTGCAGCACAGCAGGGGACAGAAAGGGAGTGAAGCATGGGGAAGGTGAGGAGGAAGGGCCCGGGGTGGCAGAGGCAAAGAAAGAGAGTGGCAAGTGGGTGGCAGGGGGTTGGGTGACTGAGGCAGGAACAGGGTGGGTGAGCAACAGAGTGATAGAGGTGTGAGGTGCAATAGGCAGAGTGTGTCAGGGTGGGATGAGAGGAGTTGGGAGAGAGAGAGAGAGAGAGAGGAGGGGCAGGTCACCAAGGAGGTTGATTGGAGGATGGGGAGCCATTAGTGAAAGTAGGATCAGAGGGAGCAGGGGGTTGAGGGGGATAGTGCGGCAGCTGGTAGCATGAGAAGCCATTGTAGCTGTGGGAGGCAAACAATGAATAAGGTGAACAAAAGGGGTTGAAGCTGTAGGTCTGGCCAGATGGTACAATGGAAAGGTCACTGACTGCAGTGTAGAGGGTCAACAGTTCAAATCTCCAGAGGGAAGAGCGGCAGGACAGGGGCAAAGAGTGGACAGAGGATGCATAGAGGGAGGGGTGTGGAGGTGGAAAAACAGGGGTGAAATAGTGACTCCTAGAGGCCAAGAAAGAAATAGGGAAGGGGGTGAGACAGAGAGTGGAGGTAGGAGTGAAGAGAGGTAGGATAGGGAAGAAGGAGAAAGTGATGAGAAAAGAGGATTTTGCAGCACTGCTGTCTAGTGAGGGGACACTATAACCTGTAAAGAGAAAAGTGAGGACTTACAAATAACAAGGCAGAAAGTCAAGTGACATGTGGGATGGTGTTGAAGGCTTTGCTAAAATCTATTTAGGCAACATCAAACGCCCTCCCCTGATTTACTTCCTTTATCACAAAAAACACAAAGGAGCTCGCACTAGGACGGGGTGCCATGGAAAACTAAAAGTCAAAAACACAAATCCAGGCAATCTCACCACCACAAAGAACTTGGCCCTGAAGGGAAACATTTTAAAAGGATTTATTGAATTGGCTGACTCATGCTTGGTCCCACTGGACCTTTATCAAAGGCTAAAATGAGGCAGAAAAACACACATATATAACCCTAGAATAGATCACACGACAAATTACATCAATTAAAAAACACAAATAAAATGTGTCTAACAATGAAGCAGTACTACATTCCTCCATGGAATTCTATATATCTAACAGGCAGAATACTAATTACTTCAAACATTCAATGAATAAAAACAGCAGTACTAGTTTAACAATTATACAACATTAGAAAACTATATTCCTCCATGGAATTCAATATATCTAACAGGCAGAACACTAATTACTTCAAACATTCAATGAATAAAAATAAACAGCAGTACTAGTTTAACAATTACACATCATTAGAAAACACATCAAATCAAACATGTCTAATAATGATATCATTAGTACCTAAAGTCCACATGCAAGGGAAAGGAACATAGAAGTGGGGGGGGGGGATTACAAAAAAGGGAAGAAAAACCAGCTTCACTTTCTCAATAGACTAATGTCTTTCTTCTAAAAAAGGCTTTAGATCAAAATTACCATTTAAACCTGGACTAATAGTTGCTTTTAATTGCAAAATCCAAAAAGCTTCTCTTTTAAGAATCAAATTTCTATAATTACCCCCCAGGTTTCCAAGATACTTTATCAATAGCCATATACTTAAAAAAATGTTTACACTTATCGTTTTTATATGCTAAAATATGTGCTGCCGTGGCATAAAGTAAATCTTCTCTTAATATAGCCCGTTGGTGCTCACCAACTCTAATCTTGAAACTCCTTTCGGTTTTCCCCACGTAAAAGGCATTACACGAGCAGGTTGCCAGATAAATCACACCACTCGTGTTACAAGATGTAAATTGTCTAATTGTAAATTCCCTTGTATTGTTAATGGTTGAAAA
The DNA here is from genome assembly GCA_016271365.2 of Neoceratodus forsteri. Taxonomy (NCBI): domain Eukaryota; kingdom Metazoa; phylum Chordata; order Ceratodontiformes; family Ceratodontidae; genus Neoceratodus; species Neoceratodus forsteri. The sequence goes on from CM057455.1 coordinate 48,191,339, forward strand.
AGTTTTACCATTATTCACATCACAATAAATGCAATTATTACATTTAAAGCAACCAAAGGGTTGTATTAGCCACATATTTGTTTGTATATCTACAAAATGGCTATGTACAAGACTATCTTTTAGACTAGCTACCTTTCTGAATGTAATTCTTGGTCACTGTTCTGCTATATTCTCAAGATTTATTTCCGCTAATAGAACCCTCCAGTGTTTACTTTTTTTTTAACTAAAGACCATCCTATTATGGCTACGTTTTATTTGTTACCGAAAGTACATAAAACTTTGATAGACCCTCCTGGACGTCCGATTATTAGTGGGGTGGGGTCCCTGACTGAGCCTCTCTCTCGTTATTTGGATTCTTTCTTACGAATGTATGTGGAAAAATTGCCTTCTTATTTAAAAGACACTAGGGATGTTTTAAATCTTTTGAGCACTTTACATGTGGAGAGTGACATTTTGTTAATCTCTTTGGATATAGAATCTTTATATTCTAATATTTCCCCATAATGGTGCTTTAGATGCTATGGCATTTTTCTAAATAGTGACCAAGTTACAATGGACCATCTATAGATTTTCTTTAAAATTGATGGAATATGTTTTAACTTTCAATGTATTTTTATTTAATCAGTCTGTTTACAAGCAAATTAAAGGGACAGCCTTGGGAGCAACTTGTACCTTCAGTAGCTAATCTATACGTTGGACTGTGGGAAAGAGAATTTATTTATTCAGCAATTAATCCATTTCTCAATAAAATTGTTTTATGGAAGCGTTTTATAGATGATATAATTTTGTTATGGAAAGGAACTCAATCTGAATTTCAAGAATTTATTAGATTTTTACATTCTACAAATGACCATCTGCGTTTTATTTTTAATATAGCTAATGATCGACTTCCATATTTGGATATTTCTATAATGAAAACGGCAAATGGTAGTTCTGAAACAGAGATTTTTTGGAAAAATGTAGATGGTAATACTGTTTTGATGGCTTCTAGTTGTCATCCAGTCCATATGATTAAAAATATCCCTAAAGGTGAATTTTTAAGAGTTAAAAGAAATTGCAGTACAGATAATAGTTTTGTGATGAATGCAGATGTAATGAAAGCAAGGTTTAAGGAGGGGGTTATAGTAGTACAAATATTTCACAAGCAAGAGAAAAGGCAATGAATACAGACAGAAATACATTATTACGGCCATCAAGTGTGAATAATACAATGATACATGGTTTAATGTTGTTACAACTTATTCGTCACATGCAAATTTTTTCTGAGGTTATAAGTAAACACTGGAGGTTCTATTAGCGGAAAAAATCTGGAGAATATAGCAGAACAGTCACCAAGAATTACATTCAGAAAGGCAGCTAGTCTAAAAGATAGTCTTTACATAGCCATTTGTAGATACACAAATATGTGGCTAATACAACCCTTTGGTTGCTTTAAATGTAATAATTGCATTTATTGTGATGTTGTGAATAATGGTAAAACTTTTTCAACCATTAACAATACAAGGGAATTTACAATTAGACAATTTACATCTTGTAACACGAGTGGTGTGATTTATCTGGCAACCTGCTCGTGTAATGCCTTTTATGTGGGGAAAACCGAAAGGAGTTTCAAGATTAGAGTTGGTGAGCACCAACGGGCTATATTAAGAGAAGATTTACTTTATGCCACGGCAGCACATATTTTAGCATGTAAAAACGATAAGTGTAAACATTTTTTAAGTATATGGCTATTGATAAAGTATCTTGGAAACCTGGGGTAATTATAGAAATTTGATTCTTAAAAAGAAGCTTTTGGATTTTGCAATTAAAAGCAACTATTAGTCCAGGTTTAAATGGTAATTTTGATCTAAAGCCTTTTTAGAAGAAAGACATTAGTCTATTGAGAAAGTGAAGCTGGTTTTCTTCCCTTTTTGTAAACCCCCCCACACTTCTATGTTCCTTTCCCTTGCATGTGGACTTTAGGTACTAATGATATCATTATTAGACATGTTTGATTTGATGTGTTTTCTAATGATGTATAATTGTTAAACTAGTACTGCTGTTTTTATTCATTGAACGTTTGAAGTAATTAGTGTTCTGCCTGTTAGATATATTGAATTCCATGGAGGAATGTAGTTTTCTAATGCTGTATAATTGTTAAACTACTACTGCTGTTTTTATTCATTGAATGTTTGAAGTAATTAGTATTCTGCCTGTTAGATATATAGAATTCCATGGAAGAATGTAGTACTGCTTCATTGTTAGACACATTTTATTTGTGTTTTTTTAATTGATGTAATTTGTCATGTGATCTATTCTAGGGTTACATATGTGTGTGTTTTTTTCTGCCTCATTTAGCCTTTGATAAAGGGTCCAGTGGGACCAGAAACGCGTCAGGCAATTCAATAAATCCTTTTAAAATGTTTCCCTTCTGGGCCAAGTTCTTTTGTGGTGGTGAGTGCCTGATTTGTGTTTTTGACTTCCTTTATCACCCAGTCAAAAAATCTATTAGATTTATTTGATATGACCATCCTGCTGTGAATTCATGTTGCCTTGAATCCTGGGCACCACTGGATTCCAGGTGTCACTATTCATTCTTTCAGCAGTGCCTGTGATTTTCCCTACTATTGAGGTGAGGCTGACAGGCCAATAGTTCTCTGTCTTCTCCCTACAGCCTCATTTGTGCAGAGGGACTACTTGAGCCCTCCTCCAGCCCTCTGGAACCACCCGTGTTGAGTGACTTGGTGAACAAGGCTGCCAGTGGCTCTGCTACTTCCCCTCACAGCTCCTTTAATATGCTTTGGTTAATGGCCCCATCACTCTGTCCACCTGCAGTTTTGTGAGCTCCTCCAGGACTCTCTCCACTGTGAACGGACTGGTGTCCATGTTCCTCCTTGCATCTGCTGACCATCTTTGGTCCCTGGCCCTCCCCATCTTCAGTGAATACTGAACAAAAGTATTAATTCAGTCTTCTGCCTTGTCTAGATCTCCCTCCTTACACTCCCTTTTACCCATTAGAGCCTTACAATCCCTCCCCTTTTTCTGTGCTAATCCCTCCTCAGCCCATGCCTTTGTGCTTCTAATAGCCTTTCCTGCTTCCCTTAGTCACTCCAGGTACACCTCCATATCTTCCTCCCTTTGGATTCCTTTATACTTCCTGAAACTCATCCTTTTGGCCCTTACTTTGTCTGCCAACTCTTTTCGAGAACCATAGTGGCTTGCTCCTTCAATTCCCTTTGACACCAACCTGATGCTCTGGGATGTCACTTCACTATGGCTACTTATAGTTGCCCCACTGCTTTTGAACCTCCTCTCTACCTCTCCTTTCTCCAGGGCTGCTCTGATACAGCTTCCCATTTCTACAGTGTCTGCTCTCCCGAAGTCTAAAACCTTTGCCTTTATGTGACTTGATGGAGTCCCTGTCTCTATGTTAAATCATACTATATGGTGGTTTGCTAGATGCCAGCTGCCCTTCTAACATACTAACATACTAAAATGCCAGCAGAATAGGCCTAACAGTCTTTCATGTCTGCTCATTTGGTCAGCCCCCACCCTGGTGCTGACCTTGCCTCCCTCGCCTTCTCTGGCTTCTCCTTCCCAGTCTGGATATTCTTGCTGCATTGGATTTGCTTCCAGAACCCTTCCCTGTACCTGTCCCACCCCTCTTGAACCCTCCACTGTCTCTGCCTCCACCAGCCCCCTAGGCAGTGCATTCCATGGCTCCACCACCCTCTCAGTGAAGTAGCACCTCCTTTCTCCCTGAATCTTCCCTCCAGCCTCCACCCATGCCCTCTAGTGGCCCCTCCTCCTTCCTTTGAAGCACCCTGACTGTTCCTCCCTATTTACCCTCTTCATGTACCTGAAGACCCCTATCATGTCTCCCGGTCCCTTCTCTCTTCCAATGTGTACATATTTAGCTCTTCAAGCCTCTCCTCATAGGTCCTGTCCCCAAGCCCCAAATCATTTTGATTGCCCTCCTCTGGACCCTCTCAGGAGGTTAATGTCCCTCTTTAAGTGTGGCCTCCAAAACTGCACACAGTACTCAAGGTGCGGCCTCACCAAGCAGTTATACAGAGGGAGTATCACTCCTCCTTCTGAGGTGATCCCCCAGCGATGCATCCCAGCATCCTGTTGGCCTTGGCTGCTGCCTCCCACAAGTCTCAGAGTTGTTCATCTTGACATCCACCACCACCCCAGGTCCCTCTCAGCCATCGAGACTTGTAGCATTCCCCCACCAGGGTGTACACTTGGCCTGGGTTTCTGCCCCAGGTGGAGTACCTTGCATTCCTGCATTGAAACTCAGCTCCACTTTCTAGACCATCTTCCAGAGCCACCAGGTCCCCCGTAGGCCACCCTCCTCCCTCCCTATCCACCACCACCCCCAGTTTCCGAGTCATCCGCAAAGAGACTCATCTCACTCCTGATTCCTGTCCTTATGTCAGAGATGTAGGCATTGGAACAGAAGGGCCCAAGGACTGATCCCTGTGGGACCCCACTAATGACCCTCTTTGGGATGAGACTATCACGCCAACTACGAACCTCTGGGTCCAGTCCTGGAGCCAATTGCCTATCCATCTGATCATCTGGTTCCCCACCCCCATTTCTCCCAGCTTATCCAACAGGCCCACGTGAGGAACAGAGTCAAATGCCTTGCTGAAGTCTAGAAAGAGGACATCCACTGGTCTACCCAGGTCCAAGGCACTAGTCACCCAGTCATAGAACTCCACCAGGTTTGTCTGACACGATTTCTCTGGGATGAATCCATGCTGTCTATCGTCCAGGCACCCTGACTTATCCAGGTCCCTCCTAGCCTCTCCTTGACAATGCCCTCCATCACCTTACCCACCACCGATGTCAGGCTGACAGGCCTGTAGTTCCCTGCCACCTCCCTTGATCCTCCCTTGTGGATAGGCACTATATGCGCTACCTTCCAGTCTTGAGAAACCCACCCTGTCCTCAGAGAGATGGTGAAAAGCTCCGCCAGAGGTTTCGCCAGGACATCCGCAAGTTTCTTCAGCACTCTGGGATGTAATTTATCCAGCCCGGTGCTTTCTCCATCTTAAGGGAGCTGAGGGCCTCCCTCACTCTCTCTGCTGTGATTTCCACTTCCGGTATCTCTTCTCCCTGCTTAGCCCTCCCCCCACCTGCCAGTGATGCCTCCACCTCTCCCCAGACCCGCCGATCGGTAAGGGTCCCCCTCCTCAGTATCTCTGTCTCCTCCCATGTATGATGCAGCACCCCATTTTCCTTGGTGAAACTGAGGTGAAGTACTCATTAGTACTTCAGCCTGCTTCCTCGGTCTTGTGCCCATCTCCCATGATTTAACCCTGCTAATCTGCCCCTTCATCCTTCGTTTTTCCCCAATGTATCTAAAGAACCCCTTGTTCCCTCTCCTAATTTCCCTGGCCAGGTTCTGCTCCTTCCTTGCCTTAGCCGCCCTCAGCACCCTAGTGGACCTTCTAGCCATCAGCTCGTAATTCCCTTGATCCCTATCACTCCTTGAGCACTTGAATTGCTTATAGGCTGCCTTCTTTCCCCGCACCACCTCCTGGACCTCCCTGGTCCACCAGCAGGGTTTTTGGGCCCTACCGCATTTTCGTCTTACTCTTGCACAGGTGCTGGTAGCATCCTGCACCCCTCTCCTGATGATTTCCCACCTACTATCAGCGTCCATGTCTGACTCAATACCATCCAAATGCTCCTTAAGGATCCTTCCCAGTTCCTTAAAATCCACCCCCCTGAAGTTGGTTACTTCCGTCTTCATGCAGCTTTCTAACCCTCCTAGATCCAGGCAGAACCAGACTGTGGCATGGTCACTCCCCGCCAATGGGTCCCTTACCTCCAGGCCCCCAATCTGGTCACTGTCTGCCAGGACCACATCCAGTCCCCACGCCTCCCTGGTCAGTTCCCTCACCTGCTGAGTTAGGAACGCATCTTGAAAGACATCCAACAACCTCTGTTCCTTGGTCACAGAGGATGTCATAGTCTCCCAGTCTGTTCCTGGCATGTTTCAGTCCCCCAACACCACCACCGTTCCTCTGCCCAGTCTGCAGTGTCTCCCAACATCTGCCACTAGACTGTCCTCCAGCTCCTCCGCCAGGGCAGGGGGTCTATACACCACTCCTATTTTACCTCTTGCCCCCTGTTATCAAGGTGACCCAAATCACCTCCATGGTTCTCTCCGCCTCCTCTATTCCCCCTATGCCAATGCAGTTTTTGACTATCATTGCTACCCCTCCTCCCCTTCCCTCCTCCCTGTCCTTCCTGAACATAGTGTAACCCTCCAGGTTCAGGTCCCAGTCATGTCCTGCAGTGGCCCGTCTCAGTGACTGCTGCCACATCCACTGCTCCCTCAGTTAGCATCGCCTGGAGCTCAGGCATTTTATTGCCCAAGCTCCTGGCATTTAGCAAGACTACCTTCCACCCTTTCCTTATACCTGGACTATTTCTACTCTATCCCAGTTGGTCAATACCAGGTCCACAATTGCCTTGTCACTGGTGGTATCTAGTTCTAGCTGCCTTAGCCCTGCCCCCTTTAGGGAATCTAGGATGCATCTGCTTCTGGCTGAAGCAGCTTCCTGGGTGGTCCAATCCACCTGGCATGTTGAAGTCCCCATCAGCAGGACTTCACCTTTATTTGCCATCTCATGTATTTCATCCACTATTGCCCTGTCACCTTCCTCCCCCAGCCGGAGGTCTGTCGATCACCTTCGCGGCATATTGCTGTGCCATTAACTGCACAAAGGCATCCACAGTGCCTTGGCTTGTTGCCATACCAATGTAGCAAAGCTTTGGAGTGGCTGTTTAACGTAGCAACCAGAATTTTGTCAGCATAGTTTCTTTTGCTCTTAGAAAACTACTATTTTTTTTATCCAGAAAAAATCAGATTTTTTTTTCCTATTTAGATTTACATAAGCTGTGTGTCTCTGAACTGATAAGACATTAAAGGCACATATGTCAGTAGTTCTGGAAAGTGATTACATATGTGTAGTAAAATACACAGCTTTATGGCAATTCATGTTCGAAGTAAATTACAGCATCTGCTACTGGCAGATATACTGAATCTTCCAGTTCACTGCCCTCCATAAATTTAAATAAGTAGCTTTTAACCAGATGCTTTAGTTCAAAATTACACTTTGGTAGAATGTGTGTGAACTTAACAAGGAATTACTTTGAAAACACTATAAGTACAGTAGTAGGAAATTACACCTTCAAAGCGAAGTTTTGATGAACTGTTGTTGGAGGCTTTTCTAGTACAATTCTAAATTGCTACTGCTTTACAATAATGGACAATTGAAAAGGTCTGTGGAGCTTTCCTGAAAGTAATATAAGAAACCCATCCTATAATTCAAAAAGTACTCCAGTTTATTCTGGAGCTCTATTTTGAATATGCCAATGGACTATCCTTGCACAATTCTGTATCAGCATACACAGTAGTTATAGTTGGCATATGTCCTCCCCCTCACAGTCTCTACTTTGTCAAGTTAATGTCTGAAATAGACAGCACAACAGACAAAACCCATATGCCCACTGTGGTCATGGTGGAACACAGCACAGTTCAACATGTGCAAGATGGCCACCGAACTGTATTGGGCACGTACGCCTACTTGCACATGTGCAGTGCAGTTCAGTGGCCATCTTGGATATGGCAGACCATGCTGTATTCCACCATGGCCTTAGTGAGCGCTGCTGCAGCCGTATCGGCTCTGGCCAGAGCTGGTTATCAGATTACTATTGATACAAATATGCAAAATGACACAAATACCTTTATTCTGTCCCCTAGATCCCATAGATTCCTCACTCTGACTTAGAAACATTCTACAGTGGTGATCATAGAAAAGTTTTCCAGTGGCGAGGTATACCTCAGTAGGTCTGGTGTACTGAGCTGGTGTACTATTACCTGGTACTGCAGTAGTGCAGTATGCTATGCAGTGATGAGGTATGCAGTAATGTGGTAGGAGATTAATTAATTAAACCCCTCATTATCTTCTTAAATGCACCAGGTGGTGCTGTTTGTGATGACATTTTACCGACTAACTTGCCATGTGCCGCATGTGTCCCCACAGTCCATAGTCATCTCAGCATGGCTCACACAACAAAGATAAAGGAACTGGATTACACGTATCAGCCCTTGCCTCACACCAGCTGACTGTAAAGCAATGCAGACACTGAAGCATTACAAGTACTGTAGTTCTGTCATTTTAAATGAAAGTCATTTTGCCAATTAACTTTGATACAGTTAAGCAATTTTGGTTGCCCCTGCATTCTGCCTGTTTCTGAAAGAAATGGAGATGCTTGCAGCAGTTGCAAGAGTAGTTTATAGTGAAGCACCTTTGCTACCAAAGTACTGTATAAACACAAAGTTCTGCTGGCAATAAATTATTTTTACAGCCTGCTAAATATTTTACATTCTCTCCTCGGAATCAGCTTGCAGCACCTTTCCACTGATGATCTCTAGTTTTACCATCGTAATACCGATAGATGAGCAGGACTTTCAGGCTTAAATGAGATCATTAAGCATGTGGCAAAGGGACTGTCTTAAAATACAGACTGCATGCTCATTTTAAAATAATAGCTATGATAGAGTGATGTAATTCATGCCTAGAATTTCCCTGATCATGTGGAAGAAAAATACTTGGGCATCATCATAACTGATGACCTGAAATCATCCAAGCAGACCTCTAAAGCAGTAGGTAAGGCTAGGGGGAATGTTAGGGTGTATTAGTAGGGGTATCACAAGTCGTAAGAGGGAGGTAATAATCCCCGTTTACAAGACACTGGTTAGGCCCCATCTGGAGTACTGCATGCAGTACTGGAGACCACACCTTCACAAGGGCATTTACCAAATTGAGACAGTCCAGAGAAGGGCAACCAAAATGGTGCAGGGACTGCATCAGAAGACATATGACAGATTAACAGAGCTCAATATGTATACCCTTGAGCAAAGAAGGGAGAGAGGTGATATGATCGAGGCATTCAAACACCTTAAGGGCATTAACAAGATGAAAGAGTTTAACATGTTTAAATATAAGAAAAATAGCAGGACAAGAGGATAGAGCATTAGAATAGAGGGGGCCGATTAAGGGGGAATGTGAGGAAATTCTTTTTCACAGAAAGAGTGGTGGATGCATGGAACGGCCTACCTCAGGAAGTGGTGGCTATGAATACAGTGCAGGGCTTCAAACAGGCATGGGATAGGCATAAGGGAGCAATACAGATGAATATGGATAGATAGGTCATTGACAGTTTAAAGGTGTGTGGCACATTCATAAGGTAGAAAAAATGGGCAGACTGGATGGGCCTTGTGGTCCTTATCTGCCGTAAACCTCTACATTTCTATGAAGAAGACAGAAATGTATCTAGAGGCATGTGCAGAGTCAGTGATCAAGGGAGGTCTGGGGGCATGCCCCCATGGAAGTGTTTTAAAATCTCATTGTAAATGGTACATTTTCCTGCATTTTATAGCTAAGTGAGACTAAGCCATAGCCCAGGATAGAGCACAGCCCCACGCCCTCAAATTACAAAGGTGGAGCAGCAGCCAGCCTCCCAGTCCTACCTCACCACCCCTCTTTCTCAGGTTGGACTCAGATGGACAAACAGACAGACAGTTGAAACTGTATTTTTATAGGGTTGGGGACTTGGACGATCAGATCATTAAAACAAATGGTTCCAGAATTGATATTATTAAGCTAATGCAATCAATGTGACATTATGTGGCTCTGGAATGGCATTTGGGGTATTTACTTGCAGAGATCAGAAAAAATGCTTAGAAAATAGATATTATAAAAAGGATATTTAGTGTTTTAAATGTGGGAGACTCTAACCCAAGAGTGGCAGTTGCTCTTCTGAAATCCTCCAGCTATGCAGGTGGCCAGTCCAACACTTGCCTATTGCAGTAATAAATTACTGAGTATGGACAGCTGGATCAACATCCAGGGTCAACATGCGTAGAGTTAGGCAGAACATATTTTTAGCTCCATCTCCCACGAAGCTGGCTAGGTAGTATAGGTAAAGTACACTGGTGTTTCTAGTAGAAATCTGAGAAAGACTTGAAAACTCACCACATCTGATGCCAGAATCCATAAAAGTGGCATAAGATGTGGTGAGTTTTTAAGGAGCTGTAGTCTAACACATAGCAGGCCCTTCTTTTAAATTTTTAGTCTCAGTCATCCTTATTTTAGATCCATTAGTGTGACAGAATACTTAACCTGGGAAACACCCTTTCTTTGGGTAACATTTTCTCTGAAGCAAAGAGGGTCATAAGAATGATCCTCTTCATTCTTTCAAAGCACAGTTCGATCCCTGCTTGTATTATCACACATAAAAGAAAATAGAGTAGACTTGAATGAGAGCTAAATAATGTGAAGAGTACAATACCAGGCTTTTGATAATTTATCTTTTAAGAGAGAGCTAAACAAGCCAGCCCGGTGGCACAAAAGGCTGAGGCACTAGACGCCTTACCTCATGCCATGTCGGTGACTCGGGTTGAAGAATGAGCCAGGGTTGGAAAGCTGGCTGGGGGGGAAGGGGAGCAGGATTGAGCAGCTGTAATGGCAGCTCTCCTCTCCCAGGGAGGCTCTCCATCACACCCCCCATAGTTCCACTGTCATCCGGTGGAGGTTTGATGGACAGCACAGGTGGGTGGGGCAGCAAGCATCGGCAGGGTGCCTCGGTAACACGGCATGTGTATGCCTGATCGAGAAATGGGGGGATGAAAACCAGGGAAGAAACCAGAAGTATAAAAATCTCTATAGAAAAAAAAAGAGAAAGCTAAATGGTGTATAGAGTTATTTATTCTCCTTGCTCATGTCCAGACATGTAATCGAATTGGTAAACATTGCCCTGGTGATTATAGATGCTCTTCCAACTATAGGAGACGTCATGTGCTCTAGAAGAGATTTCATTCATTTGGAACCTAGTGGGGGATGCTTGGTTGTCACAGAATTAATTTGCAGTTGTATAAAAATTATTTTTATACCGCATGTCTAATATTAATACTGAATGTTAACGATGCTTGTCTCTTGGCATTTATTCCTAGTGTACTGTTCTAACAAAAGATACTGAGTACAGACAGAGATTGGATGTCTATTTTTATTAGTCTTCCTTCAGATTTTTGTATGGTATGAACAATAATAAATTAAAAAACACTAGATCAGACATAACCGTAACATCCGATCTGCCCTCCCCCACTGATGTACATTTTGAGCACATACCATTATAAATTGTTACTGTCCTTCTTCCACTCCACTCAATCCTACACACAGTCCTGTCAGGTATGGTTGCTGGTGCTGCAGTCAGTGTCAGTCACAGCAGACTCCAGATCAGTTTGCCTGGGGGGTGGTCTGGTCTGGAAGCCCCAGGATCGGGATCGGTAAGGGTTTGATGACTACTAGCTACTGGCAACATATATAACTCAGTTCCACCACATTCTGCACTGACACTGTCAAATCCCATGCATGGGTGAAAACTGAATGTTCTGTCAGGTGCAGATAGTAAGGATAGCCTGTGCACGACATGGCAGCACTCAGTTTTTGTGTTCACCCATGGCCACACAATGTGAGATCTGCATATTCAGACAGTTGCTTTTCAACAAACAACTATTTAGTAAAAATCAGAGTACCAAGCCCAAACCCCAGAAATAAGATCACTTACAGGAAAACCCACTCAGACAAAAACAAACAAAAAAAACAACAAAAGCAAAAGCAATAATTATTAAAATCTGGTGGGAGGATGCCTTTTAACGGGGAGGGGGGGTGAGGCCAAGGTCACCCCCCCATGCACACCTATGAATGTATCTTCTACTGTTGCTTCATGCTTGCACATTTTGTTAAATGAAGAGAAAAATTACCTACACTGTATTCTAATGTCATGTCTGTCTGTCATGTCATTCTAATGTCGACTTCTAAAGATTTTAAGTAAACCTCTTTATTCATTATTGTACCTTGTCTCCTCACTTGATGCTGCTGGATAGAGCAACTGTATATAACGGAGAAGTAATCGTGCAACCTCCAGTAGCTTTAGTTTATGGACAAAATAAATGTGGAACATGACATTGTTTTATCTTCCCACCCAGATGCTTTTTCCTACAGTGTATGACCTCCTCACCGGACACTTTGCTAGAGTTCAAGGGGGCTCTGAATTATATTATCTATTAATCAGTACCATGGTTGTTTAGCTTCAGTATTTATTCCTAACTATGCCTATTCATGTGCCAGTCTATAAACGAGTGAGTCAAGCTCATAACTAACATGTTGCTAGAGTGATGTTACATCAATTCTATTCAATTATTTAAATACAGATTAGTCCTCTATTTATTTATTTCTAATATCCAATCAGGTTAGGCTTGACAGGTCATGGTATACATGCAGTACCTTTCTTGTTAGCTTAGTCCAGGGCAAAGCAGAACACAGGTTTTATAGTGTTGCTTTGAACTTTCTATAAAAAAGATAACTGTACAATGATCTTTTTTACAGATTCTTCAAATCGTTGTTCAGCTCTGTACTATTCTGTCAACACCTGCAGTGCATTTGTGGGCCAGCTCCTTACTGGATTAGTAGCAAGTAAGGCACAATCTTAATGTAACAGGTGGGAACTTTTGAGCTCCACTCAATAGTTACCCTGAATTCTCTCAACAAACGATACTGAGCTTTCTCGTACTGCAAGAGATTTTATTTTCTTTACAAACGTTTATCAGTTTAGTCGTTTACTAGTTCTGACTCTCCATATTCCTATCATTTGTGACCATAATTGTTGGGAAATGGTAGTAGTTAATGCAAATGTTTGGTGGAGTTTTGCATTTAGGGCTGCTTCATTTCAAGACTCACACAGCTAGACAGTATCCATGATAGTATGACTTTCAAATGTAAACTGTAAGTGCAGGTTAACAGTTACGGTTGTTTCAACAAATTGTATTAACAAAACAATAAAAAAAGATCTTACATCATAGCCTTAGGATAGGAAACTTAAAGAGAGGCACCTACCGAGATTAACAACAACAAAAAGTAATCTAGCAAACATAATTCTAATGATCTAACCAGTGAAATCCATAAATCAGCCTAGTCACAGCGTGTTCGGGAGTCTGTTTCACAGATTTAAACTGGGAGTTCTTCTTAGTTTACACATTTTTAAACAAATTACACTATATACAGATTTAAGTTAGTAAGACACTCAGTGCAATTACCACTGTTCCTTTATGTTTTATTCATACAACATTTATTCCAAGATTTTCATATTCATGGTATAACCATTCATAATCCTTTTGACTTGTATAAATGTGCCTTGATTTATTCAGATTTGTATAGTGCTAACATTTCAGTACTTCAGAGCAGAGGTTGTATTAAAATTAAATTAAAATCAAATAATAGAAATCAAATAATATTTGTTTAGTGCCAATTATTGTTCTATTATTGCTTGTTACATTAAATTTCTTATTTTTGTTCATAAGGTATTTATTAATCTTAAAGCAGGGCGAACTGACCTGACCAAGTATAATACCAATATATGTATCCTTTAGCACAAGAAAGTTCCACTGCACTGCCTTACTAATGTCAATTATTGTTCTGTGATTTCCTGATATATTTTAATTTCTTGTGTTATCATACATGTTCCTCCCTCCCTTAATCTTCGATCGTGGATGGTCCCACTATATAAAACAAAAAAAATCCCTGGTAGTCTAATGGTCCTGCCACCCTCCCCCACTCTCTGATTGCCATCCAGGTTAAAAAAAGTAATTCCCTGTTTGTCAAGTGGACCCTACCCCTTTGTCCTGTCATCATCCCATCTTGTTATATATAAAAAAAAAATTCCTGTTTGTCCAGTGGTCCCTGCCTCCCCCAGTCTGCAACTGCAGTCTTGCTGTAAAGAAATAATTTCCCTCCCAGTCCCTCCCTCTGCATGCTGTCTGTAGCTACGGTATGCCACAAGAGATTTAATGAGCAAGAAAATGTAGACACCTCAAAATTTCAGAAAAGAACATGCTGCCCATCCTTTGAAAATCAGGCTTGTAGAACCCACTTTACATTTAACAGGAAAGCAGATAAATGTGTGCCAGTGGAAATAGATGGGCTCACATGTTCCTCGTTGATGTTGTACCCTCAGCACAATATTGTTCAGGGCATTAATCTAATGATTGTTCTGATAAATGAGTCAGAAGAAGACAGACATGTATCACAAACAGAAAGGCATTCTTTACTGTTGTCTTATCCTTGCATATTTTGTTTAAAAGAGCAGCACAGATAATTATATAATGCATTACAACATCTGTTGATCACACACACACACACACACACACACTCCCAAAATCTGAATTTGAATCTAAACTGCATGTTACAGCAGTTTGAGTTTAATACAAGAAATAGTGCATGATTTGGGAGTTGACTTGATTTATAGTAGGTATATTAGGTTACCTCAAACTGAAGCGTAATATCAGTTTAATATTTTATATTGATGGCCTATTGCTTATTTGGATCCACTATATTTGTCCCTGGTGGTTTGATGGTTCCCCACCACAAGCCTCCTGATCCCATGTTTTATAAACTCATGTGATTTACTGAATAGATATTCACTGGGGCAACAGTTGTTTGTTCAGGGCAGGTAGATAATTATTAATGATTTGTAACATGTTACAGTTAATGGTCGATATCGGTTCCAATATGGGTGTGATTATACTGGTGGTGTTGCAGATACTGTATGCTGTGGAAGGAAATTATCAAAAGTGTGCACTCCATAGAAAATGAGAGCGTACAATGTAGAACTGTAAGAATAATCTGTGGAAGATAGAAACTATGGTGAAAGATTAGGGGAACTGTGCATGTATAGTTTGCAAAAGAGGTGGTAGAGAGGAAACCTTATTAGTGTTTCCAAAGCCTCCAGAGACAAGGAATTCAGCACCTATAGTCATCATGCCTTGACTTTCAACATTAAGTGGTTTGTTTATATTAAGAATATTATTTTAGCATTCATTTTATTGGGTCCCAAGTCTCTCATACATAGTTTAAAGAAAGATGCCATAGTATTTGAGAAACCTGATAGGTGACATAGAAACATAGAAACACAGAAGTTGATGGCAGATAAGGACAACAAGGCCCATCCAGTCTGCCCATTTCTTTTTCTACCTTATGTACGTGCCATCAGCTTTGCTCTGTCAATGGCCTATTCATACTCATCTGTGCTGCCCCTTATGCCTATCCATGCCTGTTTGAAGCCCTGCACTGTATTCATATCCACCACTTCCAGAGGTACGCCTGCTCCATGCATCCACCACCCTTTCTGTGAAAAGAACTTTCTCACATTCCTTCTTAAATTACCTCCCACTAATCTCATGCTGTGTCCTCTTGTCCTGCTATTTTTCTTATATTATACACATACATACTGTATACTAATTTCAGTTTGACATCTTTTAGGTTTAAACACAAACAGCAAGAGCATATTTAAGTTTATTCACAAAAATATTTCATTACATGTATTAGTGTTTTCATTGTGTGATGTCATAAATTTGTTTACAACAGCTTGCTGTGAATAATCTCAGCAAATTGTTTTCTTCCATTGCTGTAATCCATGACAAATCTGTCATATTATCAAAGTTACCTTCTTTTTTTTCCCAGCTCATGGGTTTTCAGCTCCTGGAATAACAAAGTGTCTCTATACTACAAATGCCTAAAGATAAATGCTGACTTTTTTAAGCCTTTTCAGGCTGTTCCAAGCCAGCTCAATAGAAACATAGAATTTGTTGGCAAATAATGGCCACTTGTTGCACTTGTTAGTTCTGTTAGTTAGCTGCAAACCTGGAGACCTGGGTTTGACTCCCACAGCCCCCACTTGCAGACTGTGTGACCCTGAGCCAGTCACCCAACTTCCTTGTGCTCCTTGTGTTCACACCTGAAAACAAGTTTCAGCTTAGTGTGCCTCTCCTGGCTAAACAAATCCCTTTAGTTGCCAGCTGCTGTGCTATTTTAAGTATAATGAAATAGCATTGCTCACTATGTCAATTTGCTCCTGTTTATGCTTTCTCTTCAAGTGTTGTTTGAGTAAAGTTCCAGAGCTGGCCATCCCATTGTTTAGGGAGGAGGGCTCTATGTTTGCATGCCACACAAATAGCGGTAGGGTGCTTATTGTAGGTGCACCTGATCTGAATTATGCCAATGGGCACTGGCATTGTTTCACAAGTATCGGAGCCGATACCGTACTGTAGGCTGTGGTGCAACACAGAGCACTCACCAGGTCAGGATCATTCAGGGAACAGGAGTAAATGTATCAGTAAGGATTTAGAGGGTGTAGGCTGTGGGTGGACCAATCCCATGTACATCAGATCACCTTACCCTCATCCTTAGGTGATGTAATGTACCACCACTTGTTTTCATGTTAGTGAAGGCAGAGATTGCTACTGGTGTCTAAGAACTGCTGTAACTGGTTGATTCAAGTATACTTGAGAGGATAAATAAATATGATTGACCCTTTAGTGCTACTCTAGACTTGCTGCTACCCTGGACATTGCTCCTTAACAAGAGCTAGATTTATTTATTTATTATTTATTTATTAAATTTTGATAACCAGGTAGGTTCTGCTGGTCCCTGAAGATCCCTTTTCAGGGGCAACCTGGGAATTACATGGACTAATACATGAAGTAGCATACAGCACAGGTACATTACACTAGACAGTGAGGAACATAATATATAGTAGTTTTTCAGCATCACTGACATTTAGACCACTGATCCTCAAAAGCATGCAACCAGGACTGTCTTGTTATTGTTGGTTGTTACATAAAGGACAAAATCATTTGAGGTAGGGGTTTGGTAGATGTGGGTGGGGTAGCTGAGCTTGTGAGGGTTAAGGTTTTATTTGTCCTACTGTGGTTCAGTGACTTTAGTTTGTTTTAATGCTGATTTCAGGAGGGACAAGTAATTTATTGATTTTAGGCTGTTACTCAGAAGAAGATGTGCATGTGTTTCTAAACCCAAAGAATTACTGTACCTGCTCAGGATCTCCTCCTTTGTCTATCTCCTTGCCTATGGAAGCCATTAGACCCTGTAAAGAGGCACGGATTATACAATGGTGGAAGTGTCAGCATGAAATCCATCTGATATTTTGAACAATGGTAGTAAAAAAGAAATCTCATCTAAGTTTTTAAACAATAATTCATTGGAAATATAGGAGTCATTAGTGTCAGATAGTGGCTCCTATAAAACTAAGATCCGTGTTTTCAGTTGATACAGAAACAGCATTTTTACAGAGAGGGTGGTGGCTGGGTGGAATGCATTTCCTGCAGAAGTGGTATGCAGTAGAACAGTGGACTGCTTCAAACGAGGATGGGACAGGACAAGGGGAGGGTTAATGAAGAGGAAGGGTGGAAGGGAGGCAGCTGCAGAATAGTGTAAAGCTGCACATTCGAGCAGACTTGATAGACCTCTAGACCTTTATCTGCTGGCAAATTTCGTATGTTCGTAGCATTGTGTTTGTGTGTGTGTGTGGGGGCAACAATGTGCCTACATAGCGGCTTAATTACGAAGTACCCTATATACCAGCAGCCGACTTGGTCAAATATTTAGACAGTTCACAATATTTCTAAGAGTTTGTCTCTCACAGTCCTATAACAATACTGTGGGCAGCAGGAAATTTCTTTAGAGATATACAGAAATGTTAGGAAACATCTGGCCATGTCAGCTGCTACAGTCTATCATGGGATCAGAATTATGTGACATTAATTCCTGTTTTTTACTTCTCTAATATATCAATAGGTCCTGTGTCCTGTGCAAAGCAGTATCCAAGCCTGCAAAAAAAATTTTTAATTTAAATACATATACAGTATACAGTAAATTAAAAAACACATGGAGTGGATGGACAAAATCCTATGTTGCATATTTATTCAGTCTACCAGCCTATAGTTATGTTGGAAAATCCAGCTAACTACATTGTGGTGTGAGGTGAGAATTGTTAATTTACATTATCTAAGACAAGCTCTTTCCTACTCAGAGTTTGCAATGGCCAATTCCCTAATACCTCAAACCACTTGCTGCCCCTCCCCCATCACTTCCCACACACAAAGACATAAACAGAGACAGAGGGGGAGCACACATATACCTCGCTCACACTGCAACAATTTTAAGTTGGAGCTGTGTGGATCATCGGGGCCATGCATGCTGAAATGCTGTGGAGCAGCATTCAGACGGCATGGTCCTGAAGCACTGTGAATACCGGCAGATAAGTTTTGGCACTTTCCAGGAGGGTTCCAGTGGGGCAGGGGGTGGCTGAGTTTTGGGAACACCGCTGGAGATCGAGGATTGCTTTTCCAACCTGAATTCAACTAAATGTTGTTTTTGTTTGTGGAAAGACAGCTGAACTCGGGAAAGTGATTTTTTTTTTGTAAACCGAGGGCTACGAACAGTAGAAAACGTGGTCTCTGCTGAGGCCGCACACTGGGCATGCACTTATGCAGATGATGAGCAGTGTCGCAGCTCAACTAAGATCATGTTTTGTACTATTTGTAGCCCTTGGTTTACAAAAGAAGCACTTCCCAGAGCTCAGAAGGCTTTCCAACAACAAAAAACATTTAGCTGAACTCAAGTTGGAAACATTAGTGTGACTGCTGCATAACAACCACAAACGAGTCTGGAAAAGCCTGCTACAACATTGTGGCTGGTATGTGCCATTCAGATGGCCAAGTAAAATGGCGAGAATACCCACCCCAGTATGCAATACTGAAGAAAGTGGATTTTATTTCCATTGATATGCAACCCGCAAATGGCAAAACTCTGGCATTCAGACATGCACAGTGGCAACAATCTTGCTGCTGTGCACCACCAGTAACACGGCACAGTTGACTATGTGAAGAGTAGGGCTGTGCATGGTCCAAATAGTATTTGCCGAATACCACGAATAGTAGCCTTGCCGAATATTCGGATGGACATTACGAATAGTTCACTATTCGGCTACTATTCGGGACGTACTATTCAGTGGGTGAGATTTCAAAATCTCACAGAGCTTTGCTGGCCAATCAGAGGCTGTTTTTGGAGCTCAGAGCCAGGAACACCATGTGATCTCCTCACTCTGAGTGTGTAGGTAAGAGGAGACAGTTGTTTCTCAGAGAGCTAGCTCTGTTTAGTTTACCACTTATGACTTTTATAACTGTTTAAAAATGTTTTGTGTGTGATCCAGTTTTTACATCTGATCACCTTGTGACTGCATTCTGACTACAGTTTTGTTTTTCATCCTTGAAACTGGGCTGAATTTCAAGGAAAAGAAGAGTCAGTGTGTGAGTGAATCTGTGTGTGTGCTGCTGCATGCTGATTCCCTCCCCACTGCTACCAGTTTCACAGCTCAGCTGAAGCAGTGTGGTTTGATTTTTGCTTAAGAACCAATTAGTTCTTATCAGGATTTCTTTTGTCAACAAAGTCCAGTTTGGCTTTGCATGTAGTGGGTAACTGTTACTGGACTCAGAAACAGTGAGAGGCTCAAGCTTTTGCTGACTGCCCCATCCCCACTGCTGTGCTGCTAGCTTTTTGTTCCAAATCCACACACAGCCTCTGTGGTATTTTCTATTTCTTTTGTGAAGCAAATTGGTATTTTGCTGTAATCAGGTTCCGGGCTTGGTTCCCTGCATAAGTGAGGTGTCATTGTCATCTGACTTCCTCTTATCTGCGGTGCAGCTTACCGTGGTACATACATCATCCATGTGTGCGTTGTATTGTTGTTCTTGTAATCTGTGTCCTGCAAGTGCATGCACAGTTGTCTGCACGCATTTTTTTTTTTTTGTGATATATAAAGCAGCCTATTTTTTTCTCACTGGGTCAGGCTTGACCCATTGAATTGTTGCTGACTGTAGACTGGTTCTTGGCTCAGTTATCTGCACAACTGAGTAAGGAAGGTATCGCAGGTGACTCCTCCCTCCAGAGCTCAGTGCACCTGAGTAGCCTCCTATGCATGTGAGTTTTTTCTATTTTGTGTGTCTTCGCCCCCTGTGTGTGCACTACTGTGAGTGTGTAAATGTAAATTTTCTGTGAACTGCTTTAATATTTCTGTGTGTGTCAGGCGTGATTCACTGGGTTCTGTGTGTTGTAAGTTGTTTGGTGCACCTTCAAAGCTTGAATTGCTGTACTGTATGACTGCACAACTGACACCGTACAAGTAAGAAGTTGTTTGCTGACTCCATCTCTTTCTAGTGTCAGCTTGACATTATTAGCTGCTATATATGTGGTGTTGCTATTGTTGTTTTCTGCAAGAAGCACCAACATAAACAGACACTAATCACAAATAATATACACAGTAAGTTATGGACCATGTCTCATCAATCCTGTAAACGCATGGTCCAGCCCTAAGACGTCATCTTCACCACCAGTCATAAGTGGTGAGGAACAGGGTGAAAGAAGGTCTGTTCATATTCACTGCTCTAAAATAGTTTTCTCCCTGATAAGCCTTTAGGTTCTGGTGTCAGTAAGATTGGGGTAGTACTAGTACTACTATAACTTCAACTGTTGCCACTACTATTACTAGTACTGCATTTGCAGCACCATCATTTTATAAAAGTAGGAGGGCTTTACAGCGACATCTCCAGTCATACAAGAACAAGAACCCACCCCCACTAACAGTGATAGTGCTATTCACACAACTGCCCCAATAGAGGCAACATCATCTATCAGTGTGCTCCTCCCCACCACTACCAGTGCTGTGATTTCACCAACCAGAGCAAATCCTTTTTGTACTGTTGACACCACCACTGCCATAACAGTGTGCACTGTTATTTGTGCTCCTTGCACAGCTACTGTCACCACAATCTTTGCCTCCATTAGTAATCTGGAGTGTTCTGCTGTCACCATGACTACTGCTGCCAGTATTACAACTAGCTGTAATATGATGCAGATTTCTCCGACTGTAACTCCTGATTGTAATTCTGGCACCAGGACTACTGTCGACAGTGCTACTACCTTGCCAACTGTGCCCATGACCATAGGTACTGTGACTAGTACTGACCATGAGACTGTTACAATGACTGCACCAATTGTGTTGCCAAAACATACTGTTGCTCAGCCTCACAAGTTTCCTCTCACCATATTTCCTTTGCTGATGTGGAGGATTCCGAAGAAGAGCATTCATCTGGTTCTGAATATTTACCAGAGCCTCAAGACTTGCTAAGTACATCATCTGACAGTGATACCCACCTAAGCGAATTTGGCGATGAGGCCAAATATGTGGCATATCTGTGTAAGAAGCATGAATGTGCAGCTCCCAAAAAATGCAGTACTTCTTGTCATGGCAAGCAGGCCAGCCAGGGTCACCCTCCTCCTCCTCTTAAAAAAAACAAACAGCCCACCCTGTCCTTTCAAAGAGTTGTGTCAAGTTCAACTCCATCTGATACACAAAGTAGTTTTACAACTACATCTGTTGCAGAGAAACAAAGGGGTAGAACAACTGCATCCACTGCACCCAGGTCTGATAAGGGGAAAGGGGCCAAACATGCCCATGGTTGCCCTATTGGAGCCTGTACTTCCACTGTCAGTGCAAGGAAAAGTGTGGTGTGGCTATACTTTAGTGTTGTAAAAGATGATCCAAAAAAGGCAGTTTGCTGTGTGTGTGACTGTACTATAAGTCGTGATAAAAACCTTTCAAATCTCACAACAACATCAATGATGAACCATCTCTGAATGAAACATCCCAATGCACTTCAAAGATCCACAGCTGTTTCTCCCCCTCCACAACATGTGCCTGTCAGCCCCTCTTCTGGTACCGGTCCAGTAGATGCACAGATTATTGTTAGTGATTCTGTCACTGAGACAGACAGTGTGCCCTCAACTCCCCCTACATCACTTATAGCGCATCCCCATATGGGAGCATCACCCAGTCTGCCTTCTTCAGCTCAATCATCTATTATTGTAACACCCTCCATCATGGGTTCAAAATCAAAATCAATGTGATGTGGTACTGCTTTGACTACACCCATCATGCAAGCCTTCCATGCCCGCACCAAATATCAGGCATCACACCCTACAGCACAGCAGATCACCAATTTAATTGGTGAGATGATGGCCTTGGATCTGCAGCCATTTTCCATTGTGGAAAGCACAGGATTCCATAGGCTGCTGCAGCATTTGTACCCCAGGTATAATATACCAGCATGGACCACATTTTCACATTCTATAGTACCTAACATTTACTATGATTTGAGAAAAGAAGTTGCAAGACTACTAGCACAGGCTGTTGATGGAGTTTTCCACTGCACAACTGACATATGGACCAGCATGAATTCAAATCATGCATATATGTTACTGACAGCGCACTGGTGTGTTGCAGATGTGGTAGTCACTGGTGGTGATGGTACTAGTGCTGGTTCTGTCTCTTCCCCCTCTCCCTGCAGGTCTGCTTTGCTAAATGTCAGTGTTATGGAAAAGGATCACTGAGCTATAAACATACTGTCATTCCTGCAAGAGATGTTGAGCCCATGGATTGATGGCAACAATTTGCAGGTAGGGTTTATGGTCACAGACAATGCCACAAATATGATAAAAGCACTTCGAGATGGAAATTTTGATGGGATATGCTGCTTTGCTCATACACTAAATTTGGTGGTGACAAAGCCTTTGGCAAGCACAGTGGAGGCAGATTACACAGTCAAAGTAGCCAGAAGCATATGCAGCCACTTCCATCACTCTGTGAAAGCCACAAACCATCTGCATCAGCTACAAGAGCATCTTCAAATGCCGCAGCATCATCTCATCCAGGATGTACAGACTTGGTGGAATTCCACCTACTACATGCTGCAAAGGCTTCTGGAGCAAAAGCGGGCCCTTCATGAGATGAGCATGGAAACTGATCTAAGGGGAGTCCTCGGACATCAGGACTGGGCTGTGATTGAGGGGCTTAGTAAAGGTTTTAGCCCCATTTGAAAGGAGCACTCATGACTTTAGCTCTGATTCTGCACTGCTAAGTCAGGTAATTCCTGCTGTACAGATCCTGAAAAAAGCCATGAGGAGTTTCAGTGAAAATGCTGAGAAAGATCCAAACCAGACACCAGGAACAGTGATATCCCTTGTGGAAAACCTCACCACAGAACTAGAAGTTAATTTTTCTGATCTCTGTTCCAATAAAAAGCACATATTTGCCTCTATGTTGGACCCACGTTTCGAGTGTGAGGTACTACAACTTATAATGCTCACTCGCAGGGTTACAGACATTCAGAAGCAGATGTGCTCAGAACTTAGTTTCTGCATCCTTGGGTTGATGAGACCAGCAGGTAAACCTATTGATGAGCCAGTCTCAGAATCACAAACTGAAAGCAGTATGGAAAACCTTGAGAAGGAGGGTGACTGTTGGGCTGAACTCAGCTCATCACTTCAGGCTGAGCAGCGGAAGAGAACCGAACAGCAGCCACTGTTGGCACCCAATCTGCTGAACAGTTACTTCAATGAGCTTCTGGAGTCATTCTCCATAAATCCAGTGGAGTACTGGATCAAAAGGATGAAAGCATCTCCGCACTTGGCACAGTTGGCCCTTAAATATATCTGCTGCCCCCCCTACCAGCGTACCATCTGAACGAATGTTCAGCACTGCTGGGGATGTGGTGGAACCTCACCGATCCTCACTTGACCCAGCACATGTGGAAAAACTTGTGTTTACAAAAATAAATCTACCTCACCTTGGGTACACATATGGCCACTAACAATTGCATTAAATAATTGTCTTGTACTGGATACAACATTTGTGTGTTGTAGCATTGACCCATACACAAGCCATTCTGTGTTAACCATCATTGTTCTGTTAGCATGTTAACATTCATATTCAAAGCCATACTAACACAAATCTGTGACCAGCACCCTTTTCCTTTATTACTTCCACTGTCATGGTGTATTCTTTTGGACGAGCATGCCCTGCAGTTCCCAGTGCCTAAAACTGCCACCCACCTATTGATTGCTGTTCCCAATACAAAATCCTCAACTGGTGTTGCTACATCTCTCATCTCCTGTGTTGCTTGTGCCCATATTCCATCGATCCCTTTAACAGCTTTCCAGGTGCCAGTAACCAGTGTGGCATCACCAGTCTCAAGTATTTCACATGCATAAAATATGGCAGTTAATAGTGTGTCATCTCCAGTCTCAGTGTTTCCCATGCCTGAAATATGGCAGTTACAAGTGTGGCATCACCAGTCTCAGTGTTTCCCATGCCTGAAATATGGCAGTTACAAGTGTGGCATCACCAGTCTCAGTGTTTCCCATGCCTGAAATATGGCAGTTACAAGTGTGACATCACATGTCTCAAGTATTTCACATGATTGAAATGTTCTACTTACCTGTATGGCATCACCATTCTCAAGTATTTCACATACCTGAAATATTCCAGTTACCAGTATAGCATCTCCAGTCTCCAAGATTTTGTTGTTGTTACTATCTCACCCCCCATTGTGTACTTTTTCCCCAGGTTTTTTGTTTCCCAGGTGCATTACCTTGCACTTCTTAGCATTGAATCTAAGCTGCCATACATTTGATCATTCCTCTAACTTTGCCAAGTCCCTTCTCATCCTTTCCACCCCGTCTCGTGCATCAACTCTGTTGCAGATCTTTGTGTCATC
Source organism: Neoceratodus forsteri (assembly GCA_016271365.2). Classification (NCBI taxonomy): domain Eukaryota; kingdom Metazoa; phylum Chordata; order Ceratodontiformes; family Ceratodontidae; genus Neoceratodus; species Neoceratodus forsteri. The sequence continues at coordinate 48,215,868 of CM057455.1, forward strand.
TGCAAAGAGACATACTTTTCCTTCCAGTCCCTCTGCAATGTCACCTATAAAGACATTGAAGAGGACCGGTCCTAATACTGAACCCTGCGGTACCCCACTAGTACCCCCCTTTTCTTCAGAGTGGACTCCATTTACTATTACCCTCTGTGTCCTATTCTCCAGCCAATTGTTTACCCAGGCTATCATCGTGGGACCCACTCCCAAGCTGGCTAACTTGTTTATTAATCTTTTGTGTGGGACTGTGTCAAATGACTTGCTAAAGTCTAGGTAGGCCATGTCCACAGCCCTCCCTGATCTACTTCTTTGGTCACCCAGTCAAAGAAATCTATTAAATTCATCTGACATGACCTTCCCACTGTGAATCCATGCTGCCTTGGGTCTTCTCCTATCTGGCCTCTAGGTACTGGCAATTTTTCCTTCAGAAGGGATTCCATCATTTTCCCTAACACTGAGGTTAAACTAACAGGTCTGTAGTGTCCTGCTTCTGCCCTGCTCCCACATTTGTGAAGTGGAATCACATCTGCCCTTCTCCAGTCCTCAGGTACCACCCCATCCTCCCATGATTTGTTAAACAGGGTAGTCAGTGGTGGCACTAGTTCTACCCGTAGTTCTTTTAGAATTCTGGGATGAATCCCATCAGGCCCCATTGCTTTGTCCACCTTCACTTTTAAGAGTTCTTTCCAAACCCTTTCTTCTGTAAATGGGCTGGTAACAACTTCTGTATCCAGAGTGTTTCTATTGTTTGGTTTAGGTACTCTCTTCATTTGTAAATACTGAGCAAAATATTTGTTTAGCATCTCTGCTTTTCACAGTCACCTCTGCCCACTCTCCTCCCTTTATTAAGCCTCACTATCCTCCCTTGGTCTTCCTTCACTCCCTGATGGACCTATAAAGGTTTTATCCCCTTCTTAACTGAATTGGCTATCTTTTCCTCAGTTTGGGCCTTTGCTGTTCTGGCTGCCTTCCCAGCTTCCTTTGCTTTAACTGATACAATTATCTGTCCTGCTCCTTCTGTGATTCCTTGTACTTCCTGAATGCTTTCTTTTCTTGAACCTTCACTGCCATCTCCTTTGAGAACCACAGTGGTTTACATTGTTTTGTTTTGTTTATTTGCTTCTCAAAGACTTGTTGCCTCTGTGATGGCAGTTTTGATTATTCTCCATTGTTCGTCCACCCCTCCTTCCTGCCCATTTGCTAGTGCATTCCTTAGGCACTTACCCATTTGGCAAAGTCAGCCCTCCTAAAGTCCAGCACTTTTGTCTTTGTATGGCTTGACTCTACTGCTGTGTTTATTGTGAACCATACTGTTCAATGGTCGCTAGTTCCCAGATGGCTACCCACTTCTACATATGTGATCCTCTCTCCATCTCCATTTGAGAGAACCAGGTCTAAGATTGCTCCCTCTCGAGTGGGTTCCAATACTAGTTGTCTAAGGCAGCCCCCTGTAGGGTATCTAGAGTAACCCCACTCTTAGAAGTGGCTGCTGTAACTGCACTCCAGTTAACATCTGGCATATTCAGATCCCCCATCAGCAATATCTCCCCTTTTTCTGCCATTCTAAGTATACTTTCTATTATTTCCTTGTCCATTTCCTTCCCCTGAGAGGGGGGTCTGTATACAACCCCTGTGCAGATTGTGATGTCACTGCCTGTCTCCAAATTGACCCACAGTGCTTCTTCTCCTCCCTGTTTACCCTTTTGTTCTGTTGCTTTGATTCCTTCCCTTATGTAGAGAGCTACTCCTTCTCTTCCTCTTGTATCCTCCCTGTCCCTCCAATAGATAGTGTATCCTGGTATGTTTATGTCCCAGTCATAGTTCTGTGTGTACCATGTTTCTGTGACTGCCACGATATCCAGATATTCCTCCTCCATCAAGGTCACTAATTCAGGAAGCTTGTTACCCAGACTACGGGCATTGGTACTCATTGCTCTCCATTTTTTGATGGCTTTAACTTTTTGTAGCAGCATCCCTCACTGACCTTTTTACATTGGTCTTTTCCTCATTTAGTACCTTGTTTTGTAGGGGGAGGCTGGTAATTTCCTGTTGCTAATCAGTGCCTCCCCCTTGATTAGTGTAAAAGCTTGCCAATCAAGCATTTAAACCGATTGCCCAAAAGACTTGTTCTCTTCTTGGACAGATGCCAGTATAGGCTGGTGTCCCTCCAGGTGGAAACCCAGTCCCCAGTGAAGTCAAACCCCTGTGCTCAATGCCATTTTTTCAATCATTCATTAAATTGCATGGTGCGAAGTACTCTTGCTTCACCCATGCCATAGACAGGCAGCACCTCTGAGAAGGATACAGTGTGTGCTACTTGTCTTAGGCCCTCACCAACTCTACAAAGTCCTCCTGCACTGCTCTAATCTTATGATGAGCCAAATTATTTGTCCTTAGGTGGACAACGACATCCAGCTCAGTCTCCCGTGCAGCTGTTCTCGTGATCCTGAGGATGCACTTCCTGTCCCTCCAAGCTATGGCACCAGGCAGGCACCTTACTTCAGTTTTTCCTGCTCCCCCAGATCTATCCCCCTAGTAATTGAGTCCCCCACCAGGAGCTGCTTCTCTTCCCTGTGGTGTCCTCTGCCTCCTTCCTGTGGGCCTCCCTTGTGACAGTTGTCCGCAACCTCCTTAGTCTCCTCTGCGGGTGCATCCATAGGGGAACTATGCTCCCACAGAATGGTGTATGGATTGTGGAGTGGTACAACTGACTGGGTATGCCTCTGTTCCCCCCTCACCCTCCTTGAGTCCACTGTGATCCCACTGCTGTGCTTTCTTCACAACCTCTGGGGTAGTGGTGGTGGCTCTGGAGCTCACTGGATGGGGGAGGTTCCCTACTACTGTTCAGTATGGCCTGGGAGGAGGTTCCTTACTACTGCCCAGTGTGGCCTGAAGATGGGCAACTTCCTCCTCAGGGCAGACAGTTGTCTGCAAATAGCAGCATCTCAGCCTCAGAAATACTCTTGAAGACTGCTGCCCCACAGCCATTACATTGCACTACTCCCCACATGTCTGTCTACCTTCTTGTTTATCCTGTTTAATTTTTTTGTTTTGTTTTTGTTCTTTGTGTGTGATTGGTTTGTTATACATATATTATACAATGTGTATGCTTATATTGTTGGTAATGTGCTAGAAAGGATATGACAGTGATATGCAACTTGCCCTCTTGAAGAAATGATGTCAGAACCTCAGGTATAAAGGAAATGTTTCCAGTGGTGGGTGGGGTGAGGGTGGGCAGGGTTTGGCCTAAACTGTGCCCTCATGAAACAATCAGCTATAAGCTCTGACCTACCACTACGATGAGTGCCTTCCTGTCAGCAAACTGCCCTACACGACAATTTGACAGAGAAAATACCATGCTAATCAAACAGAGAAAAAATACAAACATCCAAGTCAGACACAAGTAATCCACCCCAGCCCCAAAGCAGGAGTATGTGTTCACTATTTCAACTGTACAGGGGGACCCGTCATGGCTGGTCCATCTCCCCTATGTCATTTGTCGAGCACAGAGCCTCTGGCCAATGGCCTCAGTTGTCACTCGCATTAGCAAGGCATTCAGGCAAGCCATATAGATTTTAATACACTGCTGTATGAGTAACTCCCTCATTCCTCTAGCCAAGCTCAGTATGGGGACTTTGGTTAGGAGAGATGGGTATGAACCCCATCAACAAAATAATAATTAATAATGTATAACAATGAGTCATTAATTTATTTATTTATTTATTTTTCGTTGACCGGTAAGGAACTAGACAAATCCTGCCTATTTTCAGGCACGACCCGGGGAGGGTATGCATATCTATACATATATAAAATAAACTACAAAAGACCCTAAAATGTCTCTGATTATGAATACTTTATTTCACAAACTGCTGTCAGAGATATTTTAAAATGAATTTCTCAACACACCACTAACTTAACTTTAGGATGAAAGACATTTCATAATTTCTCCTATGCACTGAATATCGATGGGACACAAATGGATTTGAATTGCTGAAAATTATTTGCTTGCAGCGTTGTTAGTCTCTGAAGTGAGCCTGATACATTGTTTTTAATATGTGTTTTGATGATTTGTAATAATGTGAAACAATGTGAAATAGATTGATACACTGAAACAATTTACCAGTTTTTAGCACATTTTTAACAAAAATGAGCAGATTTGTTTAATTGAAAAATGCAGAGCAGTCTGCTAAGTGACAGCATAGGAACCACTTCCACATGACAGTTTTGTCAGTTTCAGTTCTGTCAGTCACAAACAGTCAAACTTTTAGCTACAGTAGATTTGGGCAGACATTATGAGGAAAGAACTCCTGGGGGATGCTTTTACTATCTCTACTACCTGTTCCCAACTGGATTGAATGCACTGTTTGCGTCTGTACTGTATATATCACTCTGAAATGTCGTGTATCTTGTAGTCCATGTATACTCTGTATCCCCCTACTAATGCAGCTCAGTATGCCTTTCCTGGTGAAACTTTTCAAATAAATAAATCTCTGTGTATGCCAGTTTTGGTTCCTCCTCATTGGATGGGGGACACTCATCACAACTACCTCCAGCTGCTTTTTCCAAAATTACTTGTTCACCCTCCTTTGTGGTCTCATTTTCCTTGGCAACATAAGTCCCCTTTTTACACCTGCACAAGCATATGTGTTCTCCTCTAATCTGTTTTTATTTATTTGTATATTTGGAAACAACCTTTGAGTATATACTCTTTTACAAAGGTTCCACGCCAGGATTTAAAACAGCAGAGACATAACAAAAACTTAACAGTTAGCACAAAACATAAGATTGCTATGTAATACAGAAAATAGATAAATAATACATTTGAGTAACCTAGACAACTGAAATTAAACAATGGGAGGAGATTCCCAATTAGCAACATACGGCATAGCTGCTCCAGCAGGGCCTGTCAAGGTAGAGTATCAGAAAAGGTAGGAGAAAGAAAGGGGGGAGAGTGTGAACGAGGTTTCCCAATTAGCAACATGCCGCATACCTTTCCCAGGGGGGCCTGTCAAGGTAGAGTATCAGAAAGGGTATTAGAAAGAAAGGGGGGAGAGTGTGGATGAGAGGTAGATTAAAGGGGGGAGAGTGCAGATGAGGGGTAGATTAAAGAGAGAGAGAATGAGAGGAGGAGAGAAAGAAAAAGGGATTGGGAGAAAGAGAATATTTAATGGGAGAGTGCGTGGAAAGGGGAGGTGTTGGGGAGTATGGAGGGAAGGGAGTTGGAGGGAGCTAGAGAGGGGGGTGGCAAGGGATGGCAGGTGGGGGTCTAGGGTAGGTAAAACAGGAGGAAAGTTCAGACAGACAAGGGGGTATCCATGTTGAGGATATGGACTCAGGTAAGGGAGTCAGAGGTGTTGAAGAGGTGGTATCTAAGTTGAAGATATGGATTCAGGTAAGGCAGTTGCAGGCGTTTGAGTTCACAGGTATTGCTTCAGTTCTCTTTTAAAGAACTGAACATTTGTTGTATTAAGAGCAGCAGCAGGGATCTCATTTAACCATAGTGGAGCTCGGTACATGAAGGATCTTTGTCCTAGGGAAGTTCTATGGAATGAGACATCAAGCTGTGCAGTCACTGTTCTTCGTGAGTTGTATTTGGAGTTTGCTTCCTTTATCAGGTCTGCAATGCAGGAAGGGGTTAGGGAGAGCATGGCCTTTCTCCCTAGCAGGCAGGTTTGGTATCTGATTCTGGATCTGAAGTGGTAGTATGTGGGCCAGACCATACAGGGTACAAGTGTGCTTGAAGTGGTCGGCATTTGCAATGGTCTGCAAGCCTTGTTATGCAAGGGTGGCAACCCTTTTGAGGGCTGTATCAACAGCAATACTGTAAAACACCAGCCCATAGTCGACCAGGGAGAGGAGAGAGCTAAAGACTGAGAGCCGGAGGGCTTCAGCAGTTTGACTTTTCTCGTGCCTAAACATGATCCCTAATTTAGTGTTCACAGCTTTCACCACCACGTCAATGTGCTGAACATATGAGAGGGTATCATCCCCAATGACACCCAGGTACTTGAAGGAGTGAACTTGTTCCAGTGGGGCAGTCAGGTGATTTGTGATTGTTAGTTCTGGGCATCTCCTTTTGGTTGGAGGCTAGAGAGAGCATTGTCTTGGTTTTTGTAGTTTAGTAGCAGCCTTTGGGAGTATAACCAGGTCTCCAGTTGCTGGAAGGATGATTGTAGTTCAGCCTGTAGGTGCTCTATGCGAGAATGACAGCTAAGCAGGACAGCATCATTGGCGTACAGAATGACTTTGCTAGTGCAGGCATCGGGTAGGTTGTTCAGGAACATGCTAAAGAGCAGTGGGCCCAGGATGGACCCTTGAGGCATCCCTAGTGAGACTTTCTTGGATGCAGATATGGAGTGACCTATCTTGACTTGTTGAGACCGAGAGGTTAGGTAGTCCTGAAGCCATAGAGCGGCATTTGCGGAAACACCAAGGGCATGCAGTTGAAACATGAGGAGTGGGTGGCAGACTGTGCCAAATACCTTTGTTAAGTCAATGAAGATGGACTCAACCAGTTTTCCCTCATCTAATATCTTATGGACGTACTCAGTGAAATCCACCAGTGCAGTGTCCATGCTGTGGAGTTTCCTAAAGCCATGCTGCTTGGGACATTGCAGCTGGTATTTGTGAATATAGTCAGTAAATTGTTCTGCCACAATCCTTTCCAATACATTAGAGAGGGGAAAGGATAGAGATGGGCCTGTACTTTACGGTCCATGACCTATTGCCACCCTTATGCACTATGGTCACCAGCGCCCAATGAGAAGGAATTTGGCAAGCTGGAGGGATTTATTGAAAATTGTAGTGATGGGAGTGATGACTCATTGATTGCCAGTGACAGCCATTACATGTCAATGTTGTCAAACCCCATTCTGGTTTTCCACAGGACCTTTTAACATAACCCAGTGCTTCTTTGACAGTGACTTTGAAGTGAAATTGAGGGTGTGAGTTGATGTCCAGTGGCGCTTATTATCAGCTTTGATAGGCTTGAGGTATTCAGCCAGTAGAACAGAGCTAAGATCCTTGAAGGTGGAGTTAAACTTTTGGCAATGGTGTGGGGTCCATGGTATTTGTGCCATTAATGTTTAGCAGTGATGGCTGTGTTTTGTTGTCATTCCCGGTGAGTGCCTTTATATTGTCCCAAAACTGCTTCCCATCACCCAAGGTTCTTTCCAATTGATCCTTGTAGAAATCAGCCTTAGCATTCCTGATGAGATGTGTGCATTTGTTTCTGACTGCCCTGCATCTTTGAAGGTCACTGGGCTTACCGGAGACCCTGGCTTGATACCAAAGGTTATCCCTTGCCCTCATGTAATCTAGAAGGTCACTAGTAATGCACCCATTGTTATGGATGTGTGTTTTTCTATTTTTGAATGGAACAAATCTGTCACAAATGCTATTAAAGTTATCAGTAAAGTACTGGAGTGTTATGTCAAGGTCATGCAGTACCTTAAGGGGAAACCAGTCAATCTGAGAAATCACCTCCTTGAAAGCTGAGAACTGCCCTTTCCTGAGAATTCTGCTGTTCACAAAGACAGGTGGTGTTTTTTTGAATTTACTGGACCACAGACAGGTGATAGGGGAGTGGTCGCTTAGCAAATCCAGTAGTACCATGACATCGGTAATCCTGTCAGGTGAGCATGCAAGGAGCCCAGTCCAGGAGCATGTGCTTACCAATCTTATGGTTCATTCTAGTGAGCTCCATGACTAATTACATAAGGAGGGAGCCTGCTATGGTATCCTTCTGGCTGATCAATTCATTACTGAGCCAATTGATGTTGAAGTCCCCAGTCACGATGAGCTCTCAGTTGTTGTTAACGCTAGCCAAGGACCCTAGTAGTTCAATTAGACTGTCTTTGGTCATTTTCAGTGGGAGGTAGATGCATGCAATGACCAGAGATTTTTTATGTTCACCAAAAATGATTCAAACTGCAAGGAGCTCATGGTCAATGCTGCAGGTTGTGATGGGGAGCACACTGTCTTAGGGTGTTCCATAAATAGATGAGACAGCCACCACCTCTTTTCCCATTCCTATCACATCTAAAAGTATTGTAACCTGGGAGCATTATCTCATTATCCCTGACCCAGGTGGATAGCCAGGTCTCAGTTAGGCAAAGTATATCAGGGTTATGTAGGGCAGCCCATGCCTGCAGTTGAGGCAAATTTGGAATTAGGGCTGCAGATATTCATTGTAGCAAGTTTCAAGTTATTTCCTTTGGCCCGTATACCCTGGCCTGCTAATGGTGCTAGGTTGCATTCTTGATGTAGTAATATTAAACCATGCAGATAGTTATGTTCAGGGATATGTAATATAGTAATCTTGTCCAAGGTACCAGGAGTCAAATGATGGAAAATAATCAAATCCACAAGAAATGGTGACTACTGGGGACCAGTAAACTGTTGATACTGTAGATCAAAGACCCAGAATGTGTTAAATTCCTGAAGGTGATGAATACTGGCCTGGGGCATATGCAAGATGTAAAAATCCTTTGTTAATGTCTTCCCTTTGTTCTCCAAAATGGTTGTGAACAGACCTCAAAGACAAGCACAGATCCTTTAAGGAACAAGTCAGACAGAAATGTGGATTCAATGCAGCACTTCATGACTCAGAGCTTGTATGACAGATTTACGGACCTTACTTTTGCTTTTGATGGCTTCCAAAAAAGTTGATTTATGATGAGAGTGCTAACATCTGGTGGTGATGTTTTACAGTTTCATAGTCCAGGAAACATTCATAGATGTCATGTCCAAGAATGGTCCAGTTCTTCCAAGCAGAAACACATGAAAATCCACAAAAATGAAACTACTGACAGAGACAAACACAAATAGCCACACTATAGCTTCTCCAAACAGCACCAGCACATTGACCTCCCACTGCTTAAAGCTTTGAATCTTGCAGCTCTAATTAACATTCAATACTAGATCCCATAGTATAGGCATGGGAAAGAGAGGATAGTGAAATGGGATTTGTAATGGTAAACAGTGTATTTTGTGATTGCAAAGAAAATGGCTTAATTTGCCCCCCCCATACCTCTCAGTATCTAACTGACGTACTGTAGGGAAATGGGAAGTATTACAATTACTAAAAAGTAGCGTGTTCATTTTAATACCATGAAAGGTCAACTCATCTTCCTACACTTTTTAAGATTAAAACTTTAATTAATGCAGTTCCCTTTTGATAATAGAAACTGCTGCACAAATTATAAAGTAAACGTAATGTCTACTTTGGAGTACGTACGTGGGAAAATGACTGGTTGACTCCCCTACCCTCACTCTTTTTTTGGGATGGGGGGTTGATAAAGTCACTCAAAATGTATTGAGAGCTCTTTCTCCTGTGCTCTATTTACTGTCCTTGATTTGATCTACTGTATACAGTATGTATGTAATCTTAGGGTCCATTGTGATATGTATACTGTAAAGTCCCCCTCCTGCACATACTCAGGAATATAATTATGTTTTATTTAGAGTATGACCTGAAACTTTATACTGACCTTCATTGTCAATTATCATATAATCCTGCAAGCAGAAAAAGATCATTTGGCCCATCCAGTCTGCCTGAAAGAGATATCCCCCACTTACACCTTGTTTATCTGCCACCCCCTGCCCTCCTCACCTGCTCTCCCAAGTCTCATGTAGACAGCCGGTGCTCGCTTGAATCTTTCTACCATATCTACTTCCAAAACCCATTCCAGCAACCTGTTCCATGGAACCACAACCCTTTGTGAGAAGTAACACCCATTATGTGCCCCAGAAATCTGCCCCCTTCCAGCTTGAGTGAATGACCTCTGGTGGTTTAGTTTTCACTTAGTCTTAAGATGCTATCCCTCTTTACCTTATTTAGTTCTTTCATCTATTTGAAGGTCTCAACCATGTCTCCCCTTTACCTTCTCATCTCCAACACATACAGAACTAGCTCCTCCAGCTTCTCTCCATATGGCCTTCCTTGCATCCCCTGGACCATTTTGGTTACCCTTCTTGGACCCTTTCCAACCTATCCTTGTCTCCTGAAGTGGTACCTCCAGAACTGAACTCCATATTCCAGCTGTGGTCTGTCCAGTGTTTTGTATAGTAGCATGAACACCTCCTCCTCCTACTTGTGAAGCCCTCCCAATGCATGACAGCATTCTTGTTGCTTTACCATCTGCTTGTTCACATTGGTATCTAGCCTTGAGATTGTCTGTGATCCAAATTCCCAGGTCCTTTACTTTGCTCCATGGCCTGCAGTGTCCCCCCAGGCAGTAACTAGTCCTAGCTTATTCCATCCTATGTGCATTATTTTACACTTTTTGTATTGAATTTAGTTGCCACTTTTCTTCCCACTCCTCCAGCCTGGTTAGATCCTGCTTCATTTTTCCACTCCCCAGAGTATCCACTCTGTTGCAGACTTCGTGTCATCCACGAACAGACATGCCTTTCCATTTAGACCCTCTGCCAGGTCCCCCATGTACATGTTGAGCAATATGGGACACAGCACAGATTCTTATGATACCTGCTCATCACCCTAGGTCTCTGAGTGCCACCCATTGACCACCGCCTCTGCATCCTCCTCCCAACCAATCCTCCACCCACTTTGTCAGTTTAGCAACCACCCCTAAGCTGCCTAACTTGCTTACCAACCTTCTAAGGGGACTGAGTCAAATGCTTTCCTGAAATCCAGGTAGGCAACCTCCACCACTCCCCCCTGGTCATACACTTCCATCACACCTTGAAAAATTCAATTAGTTGGTCTGACACAACCTACCACCCATGAATCCATGTTGGTTGTCATCCATTAGCCCTTCTTCCTCCTCTAGGTGTCTTACCAGGCTCCCCATTATGAGAGCCTCCATTAACTTGCATACCACAGAGGTGAGGCTGATTGGGCAATAGCTGCTAGGCTCATCTTTTCTTCCTCCCTTGTATAGAGGTACCACCTCCGCCTGCTTCCAGTCACCTGGGACCCTCCCCGATTCAAGGGATAGATTAAACAGTTTGGCAACAGGGCCCTGCCAGCTCCTCTCTTAACTTCTCAAGTACCCTTATAAGTACAAGATCTGGTTCCATAACCTTGTCGGTTTTTAATTTTCCCAGGTCCTCCAACACCCCCACCTCTGTAATGGACTTATATCTACCTCCTTGCACCCCCTCCCCCTACTTGTTAATGCAGGCCCTCTTACTTCCTTTTTAGCTATGAAGACTGATGCAAAGTATTCATTGAGTAGAGTTGCTTTCTTCACATCCCCTTCTACCATCAACCCCTTCCCTTGAAGTCTTGGAATCCCTTGCCTGCTTTTCCTTCTGTTGGTCACATACCTAAAACAATTTTTATCCTCCTTTGCACCTCCCTAGCTATTTTCTCCTCCATACATGCTTTTGTCTTTTTAATGTTTTTTCCTGCTACTCTGAGTTTTTCCTTGTATACTGCCTTTTCCTCTATCCCTTGTGACAGTTTGTAAGTTTGGAACACTTTTCTTTTCTCCCTGCTGGCCTCCCTAACCCCCACTGTAAACCACAGGGGTTTCCTCCACATTTTGCTTTTGCTAATTTTGCAGATGCATTGCTCCCTGGCCTTCAGAATTCCACACTTTATTACCCCCCACAGTTGCTCTAGCTTATCTAGGTTTTGAGTTCCCTCTAGTCCCCTCTGTAAGATGTTATTCATTCTCCCCAAATTTTCCCTCCTAAAGTCCAGTACCTTGGTAGCTGACCTATTCAATTCTGACCCTGCCCAGATGGAGAATTGACCATCCATTGGTCACTGTCTCCCATGTTTTCCTGCACCTCCACCCCCCCATCTTTGTCCCCCGTTGGTCAAGACAAGATCCAGTGTAGCCTCCCCCCACAGTGGGTTCATTTGCTATCTGGTGTAGGAACACATCCAGCAAGGATTCTAATAAGTTCCTGCTTTTATCTGATGTGGCCGATGATATTTGCAGGTCCCCAACCACTGGGATCTCCCCTTTACTCACCTTCTCCTGTATGTGACTAGCCATTTCCCTAACCACTTCCACACTCTGATGTGGTGGTCTGTAGACCACCCCTATCCTTTTATCCCTCCCTCCCTCTTAAGGTGACCCAAATGATCTTGGCTGATTCCTTTTCCTCTTTACCCTCCACCACTCTTATCCTATGCCTCGCATACAGGGTTACCCCCCACACCTTTTTTCCCTGCCTGTCCCTCCTTAAAAGACTGTACCCTTGTAGCACCACTTCCCAATCCATCCACCATGTTTCTATTATCGTGATTAGGTCCGGGACGTCCACTCCTGCTACCACATCCAGATCTGCCATTTCATTCCCTAGTGTGCTGGCATTGGCCAATATACCCTTCCATCCCCCAACCTCACTTTTGATCCACCTCCCTCCTGCTGTTTCTTGGTGCTCCCAATGGGAGAGTGCAGGTTAGCTTATCTCTACTAGGCTGAGATTCTCCTTTTCTCCTAGTGCTGCACTCTCCCCTGTCTGGTTAAATTTAAGTTGACCCCCAGTCTCTCATCATTATGAAAACATTATATCTACTTTATGCCATGTCTTCAAAAAAGTCTGAACTCTGGAGTGACCAATTACTCCTCTAAAATTAGCAGCATCTGCTATACAGTGGGGATTCCTGGTAGGAAGGCTGCAACATATGAGTCTATAGTAGGAGAGCATAACACAAAACACTGGCAGTTTTATGGTCAAGATCGTATGCAGGAAGCACAGAAAATAACATCTAAAGTTATCTGATCTACAAAAGCTCACAACTACACAAACAGTGTGCAAACTAATATACAGCTGGAACGTACTGGAAAGGCACATAGTGTACTGTAGCAGGTACAGTACCCTGTAGGGCTAATATGACAATAGTAAATCTAATACAAGGAACACATGCAGCATAGCAGTTTTGCATGTGTATTGAACTAAAATTGTTGCTGGATTAATTACATACGAACATACAAAAATGTTATCAGAAACAGGCCTCACAGTCTATCAAGTCTACTTGATTGTGCAGCTAGCCCCTAAACTTGAAGCTGCCCCACCTTCCCTCTTCACAGTCACCCCACGCACTCTGTCCCATCCTCTCTGAAACAACCCACCATCCTACAGGCAACCACCTCCTTAGGTAGAGTGTTCAAATTGTCTGCCACCCGTTCAGTAAAAAATTGTTTCCTGACTTCCATCCTGAATCCCCCCCCAACCTCAGTTGATGCACTCTTGTATCCCTCCCTCTTCTGATCCAGAATGTATCTCCTATATTAGTCTTATCACCTTCAGGTACTTAAACGTCTCAATCATATCCCCCATCCCTCCTTTCATCCAGGTGTAACCCCAGGTGGTACTATCCCAAGGGCTACTATCTCTGCCTGCTTGACTACTGACAGGTTGAGGGGCCTAGGTTCCATAGTGGGTGCTCCCACCCAGAGATCAGGGTTTATAGTGGTTAGACCAGTTTGGTCACAGCCCTCTAAAACACTGAGACCCCCTTTTATCCCCTCCAGTGGCTTGCACAATGCACAGAAGTTACAATCCTGATACCGCACTCGTACCCACTGTTCACTCATACAGTACCACTTACCCTTGAGACTGGTTTGCAGGTTCACCTCTGAGGACCCCCTGTAAAACAAGATGATGCAGTACAATAGCCACAATGCACTACCTTAATGTAAATGAACACCCAAGTCAGTATAACTTTGCTGAAACAAACAGATCTGATTTATTTAAGGAGCTGTAACAAGGAAAGGGGGAATCAGGTTAATTAGGTTAGACACATTAATAATCACAGTACTGTGCACATATTCAGAGTCCCAAATGTCACTTTCACTGGGTACTCAGGATGGTGGAGGGCTTGCCAGGATTGTTGCAGCTGCTGGGGCCCTGTAGAGGAAAAATATCCACAATACCCAATTGTAATCCGAGCCAGATGGCTCAGTCCATGAAGAACAGAAACGGTAATAATTAGATGACACACTTGCAGTTTGATAGACAGATGGCAGGGAGCTACCCTGATTTGTACTCACAGACTCACGGCTGAAAACTGGCGCAGATGGTGGTTCTGGATTGCCAGATGGGGATGAGGTTCTGCAAGCCAGGCACACAGCTTTGATCAGCAGACGGATTCAGTCCACCTAAATTCACTTGGCTTTCAGTCTCTACGCCACACAGGGACAAAAGAACCCGATTAGCTGTTCCTCCCAAGCATTCCACACATTTATATGTAAAGGAAATTACTATACCAGGCAGCTGCTTTCAGGTCCCAATCACACTTACTGCTAAACCCGGGAATTCACACCGCAGCTTCACTTCCTGACAGACCGAGCGTGCTTCAGCAATTTCTCCAGTCTTTTACAGGGTGAGCCTGGTTTCCACTCTTTCCACCTCTCTTCTTCTCTGTAGTCTCGGATTCAGTCCGAATTGACTTGACAACACAAGAACCCGACTGTAGGCCTTCTACGTGCCTTCCACGTGAAACTATACAGCGCAGAAGCTCTGAGCTCCTTCTCTCATCACGGTCACAATGGATCTGATCTGTCCAGACACAAGGCAGAGCATTCCCTTCGGGCACCACCCAGTCCAGTTGGTGGACTCAGCTGTCAATCACTCAGAACTCTCCTCGTTGGTGCAAATAGGCGCCAAGGTCCGGAGCTTCACTTCCCAGAATTACTAGCTATATATCCTATGGTAGGCCGGCTCCCAAGAGAGTCCTGATTCTGGATGGTCTGAACAAACTCCATTTTAGAGGCCACCCTGTACTGACTGGATCTATTCAACAGTTCAGATCCAAAATGGAGGGGCAAAAAGCAGTCCCAGCTGTGAGAAAGGCAGGTTAGACAAACTACATTCTACCTAATACTGTAACTGGTTTCAGGCAAATAGTTACAACTGTCATTTAATCTTCCTCTGTGCTCTTAGCAACTGCAGAAATGGAGCATTTACTCAGTAGCCCAGGTGGGATTCAGGCATTAAATACACAGTACCCCCCATACAAACTGATGAAGCCTGCAGCAGACAGCTCTTAAAGAGACAGTACCAGAGGCTCTAAAAGCACTCACCGATAAATGGCTTAAACACTGATCACCATTCAGGCTGGGAGCACTTAGCCAGCTCCTGGAAGACTTTTGGGAACCCCCATTTGCAGGGGGGTTACACCCTTCCTGGCCTGAAAAAATTTGGTGTCTGTGTCAAGTAGACACCTTAAATCACTTCAAGGCAGAACAGTTTAAACTTGCATCCTTTTTTAGACAACAATCAGCATATTAAACCTTTGTCATATACACTTATACTGTATTACACAGTCTACTACTGGTTATACAACATCTACATATAAACATTTTTGAATCAGGTCATCACTTCCTGCACATGAAACCTGGACAGAGGGGCCCTTCCCTATCTGCTATGCCAGGGCTGGATGGGGCAGGTGTACCATACTCAGAGGGCATACAAGTAACCTGGAATTATTTCCAGGCTTAGTTTGGGCAATGAGCTCAGGGTCACATACACTCCCTTATGGACCACATTAAGGGCAGGTACACAGGTCTGCCAGGGACCATAACTTAAATGTACCACAGGCTTCACCTCTTGACCAGTCCTTCTAGGGGGAACTCTTACAGTCTGTGCACTGTCTTTACTCACCAGGGGAGTCTCCTTTGGGGTAGAGAGGCTAGAACCTGGGGCACTTTCAGCTCCATGATTTGCAATCTCAGAGTCCACAACTCTTGGCTCACAGGGGGAGTTTTCTGACACTGGCAGTGAACTATCAGGGCACTCAACACACTCTTCTTGTTCTGGTATATCACCAGTCCATTATTTTCCTCCTCTGAAAGCTCAAACAGTTCAACCATACACAATGAGTCCATATCATCTGACTTGATGCTTTGCTTTTCACTTTCTGGGAGCATTGGCTCCAGGGACAAAGGCATAGACAGTCCAAAAGGCCCAGCTTCATCTCCAGGATTGACTAGCAGATTGCTCCAAAACAATTGACTCAGTTCATAAGAAGGTAGTATTCAAAGCCACACTCACTTTCCACTGACATGGAGTGACAGTCATGTTCAACTGGGACTTGTGGAGGGGAACATTTTAACTTAGCTTCTGTGGGTGCATGCTTTCTTGATTTTTTCTTAGCAGTAGCTCTATTTACTGGTCCAGAGGGGCATTTTCTGGGGTTCAGACTCAATCAAGATTTGCCCAATTGGTAGTAAATGATTTCTATGCATGGTTTTCACATCTTTGAGTTATTCTCTGGCCTTATTTTGTACACAGGCAGATCATTTAGTTTGCCTACCACAATGTGGGCAAGATGGTGCCACCTGTCAGCAATCTTGTGTTTATGCAGTCCCAGATTTCTTAGCAGCACCCAATCTCCCTCCTGGAGTTCCAGTGCTTTCACTTTTTGTCATACCTTTCTTTGTTGGCCAGATTTCTTTTGGCAGCCATGGTTTGAGCTAGTTGGTATGCATGATGTAGCTGGGCCTTTAACTTTTGCACATACTTTAAATGAGTAACTGCTTGAACCCCATCAGGAGAAATTCCAAAACAAACATCTACTGGTAGTCGGGCTTCTCTTCCAAACATCAGGTGATAGGGGGAGAACCCAGTGGCATCACTTTTGGTACAGTAGTAGGTATGTACCAGGGTGCTAATTTGTTGGCACCATCTGGGCTTGTCCTTTGGGTAAAGGTGCCTAGCATACCTAGCAAGGTGTGGTTGAACCGTTCAGGCTGTGGGTCCACCTGGGGTGGTAGGGTTGGTTCTGGACTTTAGCACTCCCCACAGAGAAAGCATCTCTTTAATCAGATGACTCTCAAAGTCCCTTCCTTGATCAGAATGAATTTTTGTGTGCCCCATAGTGAACAAAAAGTTTTCTATAAGCACTTTGGCCACAGTGGAGGCCTTCTGGTCCTTGGTGGGGAAAGCGTGAGCATATCGGGTGAAATGGTCAGTGACCACAAGCACATTACTGATATTTCTTTGATCTGGCTCCAAACTCAGAAAGTCAGTACAGACCAATTCCATGAGGGCACTGGTGGTGATGTTAACAAGAGGGCAGCCCTTTGGGGCAAAAGCTTTTCTCTATAAGCAGCAACTACAAGTTCTAATGTGTTGTTCAACGTCAGCCCCCATTTTAGGCCAATAAAATCTGGATCTCACCAAATCAAGTGTTCTTGTCTATGCCAAGGTGTCCCATGTGGTTGTGCAAGGACTTCAGCACCAAGTCTTGAAAACAGTAGGCAAAACTAACTGTTGCCTGTCCTTTTGCCCCTCTATCTACTGTCTCTATATAACAGTCCATTAATCAGTTTCAGCTTATGGCCTTCTTTATATGACAATGCAGTTCCCAAATCAGTGGAACGTAACCTTGATACATTTTTCCCTGCTTGGAGGGCTTCTAGAGCTGTTTTGATCATGGGATCTCGGGATTGAGCCCGTTGAATACTGTCATTATTGAATTGAGGCAAAGCACCAGCGTCCAAGGCAGGGAAGTGACTATAAGCAGCTGGAATACAATTTTCAGAGGGTCCCAAACAATCCACTATACAGTCCACTGCATCCGTGGACATTTGTTCCTCCCTGTCAAACTTCTGGCAGAGTGCTCGAATATCAGGTTCTGACAGTCTGACCCAGTTGTTTGGGGGACAGGTCTCCGTGAGAAAGCATCAGCATCTATGTGGTTCAGACCTGCTCTGCATTCAACAGCGTAGTCATATGTGGATAATGCAGAAAGCCACCTATAAGCAGTGGTGTCTAATTTGGCTGAGGTCTGAACATAAGTCAAGGGAGTGTTGTCAGTTTTTACCAGAATTTTAGCCTCATACAGGTATTCGATGAATTTGTCCACAATAGCCCACTTCAAGGCTAGGCATTCTAACTTGTGTACCAGATAGTTCTTTTTGGAAGGAGTCAGGCTCCAGCTGGCAAAAGCCATGGGTCTTAAACCATTGTCATGGTTCCTAGTACAACACAATCCCCAACCCTTACAAGCTAGCATCAGTGTGCAGGACATAAGGTTTTGTTGGATCTGCATAGGCCAATACTGGAGTGTGGGTAAGTTGATATATAATCTCATGAAAAGTAGTCTGACAATCAGGAGTCCAGCGGGCCCCAAATACTTCACTTGGACGAATATACACTCTTTCAGTCTCGAGGGATACTGATTTTTTGTAACTTTTGTGGGTTGAGTAAGGTTAAGTAAAGGGTGGATCACTCTTGAATAGTTCTTGATGAAACACCGATAATAACCAAAGAAACCCAGGAATCTTTGCAGTTCTTTTAGATTTTGGGGCTGTGGCCAGGTGGTCAAGGCCTCAACTTTGTCTGGGTCTGTCTCTATCCCTTCAGTAGAAACTATGTGCCCCACATACTTTACAGATGTTTGGAAGAATTGACATTTATCGATTGACAGTTTCAGGCCAAAGTCTTCCAGTCGGTCCAACACCTTGAACAATCTACTCTCATGTTCCTCCAGCAAGCTGCCAAACACAATAACATCATCCAAGTATACCAGGCACTCTAATAAGTTCATGTCTCCGACTGCATGCTCCATCAGTCAATGAAAAGTGGCTGGGGCACCTGAAATCCCTTGAGGCATCCTCATGAACTCATAGAAACCCAGCGGGCAGATAAAGGCTGTCTTCTCACGGTCTTCAGGGGCCATTGGGATCTGGTAGTACCTACTGCAAAGATCCAGCACAGAGAACCACTTGCTACCATTCAGGCAGTCCAGGGCATCTTGAATGCGTAGCACGGTATACTGATCATGAATAGTCCACCGATTTAAGGTGTGATAATCGATGCACATCCTCACAGTCCCATTCTTTTTCTTCACTACCACAATGGGAGAAGGATATGGGCTTCAGGATTCTTGTATTACACCAGCAGCCAACATTTCTTGCAAATGTCATCTCACATTGTCTATGTCAGCAGGGGACAGGCGTTGACCTCTCACAAAATGGCCTATCATCCTGCAGCCGGATATGGTGCTCAGCCCTGCACGCAGCCTACATCCCACTCTTTTAAAGAAAACATCTGGTCCCTTTGGGCAAGCTTCTTACTGATCCTCACTTTCCATTCTGCTGGCAATGGAAGTCACTGAAATCAAACAAGTCAGGCATTACTCTATCGCTTTTCCCTGAACTCTTGTTACTGGATAACATGGCAGTATCCACACAGTGCACAGTAGCCAAGGTGCAACCTCAGTTTACTCGGATCTCCCTGTCAGGCACGTTGTGAACTTGAACCATTACTCTTCTGGTGAAAGCATGGGCTCTAGCAGGCAGAATATTGGCTTGACCAGCAGCCCCTCGACAGTTTCCCATCTCCTGGTGCATCCAGCATTAATATGTTGTTCTTGACATCCCTTTTCATGCAGACCTTTCCTTGCAGGACACATTGGGTATTTGGTGCCAAAAGCAGAGATTCAGGATCCTTCTTCCAGACAACCCCAATCAGTTCCTCTGGTTCCATTCAGTCAGCATCTCTCTGTGCCTGATAGGCTTTTTTAATCAAGACTGGAATTCTTAGGGCCCTACCAGTCCAGGACCCTTGTTTTGCCTAACACAACTGCACCAGTCACCCAAACATATGTGCATTAGTTCCAATCAACAATGGGACCCCATCATACAGTTCAGTAGAGGGACACACTAAGGCTAGGGTCTCCACTTGCTCTGCCACTCTAGCCACAGAAGTGGGAAAAGACAACCAAACTCAGATATAGCCAGAGCAGGGGTAGGTCTTCTCACTAAAGCCCTACACTTGCAGTCCTCCCAGGGGCTGCAGGGGTACATTAGATAAATGCTTCTGATACCAGTCCTGGAACATAATTGTCACTTGGGAGCCACTGTCTAGCACAGCTCTGGTGGATACCCCATTCACTTTCATGGTAGTCTCCATGGAGGGACCCACCACCTCAGACCATTCGGGGGCATTACTTGGGATGTCGCTCGGGCATTGGCCCTGGTGGCAAAACATTTCTGGGTGGCTCCCCCTGGTGACTGGGCACAGGTTTTGTGATACTAGGCCATTAACCTGCTGGTAACTTTCCTCAAGTTCTCTGGCAGCTGACAATCACACTGAAAGTGTCCATCCTCTCCACAATGGTAGCAGAACTTAGTATCTCTGTTGTCCTTGGAGGGAGAGGGATCTCTTATCTGGTTGGGCATCTTGGGGGCTCTACATGGCTCTTCTTGAACTGGGGGTTTACCCCTTTGGATCTCTGGGTCCACTTCTATTGGGGGTGAGAGCAGCCCATTGCAGTTCCTTCACCATCTCTCTTAAGTCCCTGATTTCTGCTCTCAGGTTGCTCTCAATCTGGGTTTCAGGGGAAATGACATGTACTCCCACTCCACTCTTAGGCTCAGGGGAAGTTTGATATGGATCCAGTTCCTGGTAGGTCTCAGTCAACTCCTTAATCAACCCTCTCAGCTGTTGAGTCTTATCTGGCTCACTCTTCTTAGGGGTCTGACAAGGCTTCACAGCCCCAGCATAGGGTTCCCATCCCTCTTCATCAGTTTCAATTTCACGGATCTCTCTCATCAAGTGGTAATACTCGGGAGGGTCAGCCAACCTGTCTTGCAATTTGAGTTTCAGCAATATTACACTTGATAATCTTACTGATTTCAATATATGGTCTAATTGGACCTGGTTTAGCACTTGGGCAATACTCCTTTTCAGTGAGCCTTTGCAAAGCCCTTTCCATCCCGGTAACAAAAGTAGACAATTTCTCATTTCTCCACTGTTTAGCTGACTTGAACTTCCATAATAGATCCTCTCCAGTTTTGTGCTGCCAAATACCACCTCTAATGAGGAAAGATATTCTGCTGCAGTGGCCTCCGGACTAGTGGCATGTAGGAATCAAATGGCTTCCAGTGCAGGACCCCTCAAACTTTCCATCAACTATTTTCTCTTTTCCCCTTCGAAGCACTGCCACTCTTGTACTAAAGGGGTAGCATAGTCCATCCAGGTGTCCAAATCATCTTCCCCTGAAGGTGCTGGAACAGTACTGGAGAAGACTCTCAACCTCCAATAGGAATCCAGTTGAATAGGGGGAATAACCATAGGGGTGGAGCCAGTATGGAGCTCTTAGAGGACCCGGAAGATGTACCTGGGGAAGGCAGGGGAGTGTGGTTACCCGAGATGTCTAATACTTTTACCAGTTCCTGAGCAGTTTTCCCTTCTGAGGCTAACGTTTGAGCAGTTTCTCCTTAAAGCTATTAGTACTAGGGGACCCTCCCGGGGTGGCCTAACCACTATGTGTGTGAATAACCTCCATCCTTCTGGGCACCTTTCGGGCAAAATCACTGGGGCATCCTCTCAGAGTCTATTAGAATACTGCATTAAAGCAGCACTTGCAGGGTTTGTTCGAGCAAGTCAGCATTATGCCCTTTTACTTCCACCTTGCCCATACATTTGACAAACTCTACAGTAGAGACAATGTCAGTGCTTTTGATCCCCAATGGGTCATCCAGCAATAAAACAGTCTTGTGGGAGTCCATTTCCTCAGCTTTGTACCACTCCCATCAATTTGTGTACCATCATCTTAAGGGGGTTGGGTTTTAACTTGGGCGTGGTACTCCCCTCCATTTTCTCCTTTAAGTTAGACATAATGGAGTACTTCCTTCACTGGGCCACTAGAGGATGCTAATCCCAGTGGTACCTCCAAAATTTAACCCCCAGGTGGTGCTATCCCAAGGGTTACTACTCCTGCCTGCTTGACTACTGACAGGTTGAGGGGCCTAGGTTCTATAGTGGGTGCCTCCACCCAGAGGTCAGGGTTTATAGTGAGGAGAGGAGGGAGAGAGGGGATATGATAGAGACATACAAGTATATTACAGGGAGGAACAGGGTGCAGGAAAACACTATTTTTAAGCGAAAAAGATGTTCCAGGACTAGAGGGCATGGGATGAAGTTGGAAGGAGAACGATTCAGAGGAAACATGAGAAAGAATTTCTTCACAGAACGGGTGGTGGACAAGTGGAACACCCTGCCAGAGGAAGTGGTGGGGCTGAAACAATCACGGATTTAAGAATGCATGGGATAGACATAAAGGAATTCTGGAGGTCAGGGGTAAGGTGCAACAGACTTCTAGGAAAACAAACTGAACTTACAAGCTCAAATGGGCAGACTGGGTGGGCCATAGGCCCTTATCTGCTGACACTGTCTATGTATCTATGTATAGTGGTTAGACCAGTTTGGTCACAGCCCTCTGGGACACTGAGATCCCCTTTTATCCCCTCCACAATGCACTGAAGTTACAATACCGATACCCCACTTGTACCCACTATTCACTTATACAGTACCACTTACGCTTGAGACTGGTTTACAGGTTTGCCTCTGAGGACCCCCTGTAAAACAAGATGATGCAGTATAATAGCCACAATGCAATACCTTAACGTAAATGAACACCCTAGTCAGTGTAACTTTGCTGAAACAAACAGATCTGATTTATTTAAGGAGCTGTAACAAGGAAAGGGGGATCAGGTTAATTAGGTTAAACACATTAACTATCACAGTACTGTGCACATACTCAGTGTCCCAAATGTCACTCTCACTGGGTACCCAGGATGGTGGGGGGCTAGCCAGGATTGGTGCAGCTGGTTGGAGCCCTATAGAGGAAAATATGCACAATACCCAATTGTAATCTGGACACGGATGGCTCAGTCCATGAAGAACAGAAACAGCAATAATTAGATGACACACTTGCAATTTGATAGACCGATGGCAGGGAGTTACCCTGATTTGTACTCACAGACTCAAGGCTGAAAACTGGCACAGATGGCAGTTCTGGATTGCCAGACACACACACACATAGCAGGGGGATGAGATTCTACAAGTCAGGCACACAGCTTTGATCAGCAGATGGATTCAGTCCACCTAAATTCACTTGGCTTTCAGTCTACACCACACGGGGACAAAAGAACATGATTAGCTGTTCCTCCCAAGCATTCCACACATTTATATGCAAAGGAAATTACTATACCAGGCAGCTGCTTTCAGGTCCCGATCACACTTACTGCTAAACCTGGGCGTTCACACCGCAGCTTCACTTCCTGACAGACCGAGCGCGCTTCAGCAATTACTCCAGTCTTCTACAGGGTGAGCCTGGCTTCCACTCTTTCCATCTCCCTTCTTCTCTGTAGTCTCGGATTCAGTCTGAATTGACTTGACAATGCAACAGCCTGACTGTAGGCCTTCCACGCGCTTCCCGTGCGAAACTATACAGTGCAGAAGCTCGGAGCTCCTTCTCTCATCACGGTCACAATGAATCTGATCTGTCCAGACACAAGGGAGAGCATTCCCTTCGGGCACCACCCAGTCCGATTGGTGAACTCAGCTGTCAATCACTCAGAACTGTTCCTGTTGATGCAAATAGGTGCCAAGGTCCAGAACTTCACTTCCCAGAATTACTAGCTATATATCATATGGTAAGCTGGCTCCCAAGAGAGTCCTGATTCTGGTTGGTCCAAACAAACTCCATTTTAGAGGCCTCCTGTACTGAT
This sequence comes from Neoceratodus forsteri, assembly GCA_016271365.2. Classification (NCBI taxonomy): domain Eukaryota; kingdom Metazoa; phylum Chordata; order Ceratodontiformes; family Ceratodontidae; genus Neoceratodus; species Neoceratodus forsteri. Next base: position 48,239,312 of record CM057455.1, read on the forward strand.
TGGATCTATTCAACAGTTCAGATCCAAAATAGAGGGGCAAAGCACATAGAGTCCCAGCTGCAAGAAAGGCAGGTTAGACAAACTACATTATACTTAATTCTCTAACTGGTTTCAGGCAAATAGTTACAACTGTCATTTAAGCTCCCTCTGTGCTCTTAGCGACTACAGAAACAGAGTGTTGACTCAGTGGCCCAGGCGGGATTCGAGCATTAAATATACAGTCCCCCAATACAAACTGATGAAGCCTGCAGCAGACAGCTCTTAAAGAGACAGTACCAGAGGCTCTAAAAGTACTCACAGATAAACAGCTTAAATGCCGAACACCATTCCAGCTGGGAGCACTTAGCCAGCTCCTGGAAGACTTTTGGGAATGCCCATTTGCAGGGGGATTACACAGGAAATACATGTTAAGCATGTTCAACCTTTCCTTGTAGGAGTTCCCCTCCAAACCCTGGATCATCCTAGTCACTCTTCGCTGTCTCCCCTCCAATAACCTGATATCCTTCTTCAGGAATGTGTGCCACTTCTGCATGCAGTACTCCTGGTGCGGCCTGACCAGTGACCTGTAAAGGAGAAGGATCACCTCACTATTTCTAGAGGAGATCCCCCTCACTTTACAGCCTATCATCTTGTTGGCTTTTGCTGCTGCCTTCTTGCACTGAGCCAAGTTGTTCATATTCCCTGTTATAATTACCCCAGATCCTTTCCTCTTCTGTGCTCCCCAGCTGTACCCTTCATAGCTGATAGCTCCTCCTCTGATTCTTAACTCTGAATGCAGCAAATTACACATCTTGGCACTGAACCCCAACTGCCATGTTTCTGACCACTTCTGTAATTTAGTCAGGTCTTCCTACAGTCCCTTGCACCCCTCAATGTCGTCTACCACAGCTCCCATCTTGGTATCATCTGCAAACAGACTGATCTTACGCTGGGTCCCATGTGAGATATCTGCTATGAATATCCAAAACAGCACTGGTCCCAGCAGTGTTTGGATCCACTGTATTTTTCCCTGGTGGTTTAATGGTCCCCCCTGCCCACAAGCTTCAATCCCCTGTTTTATAAACTCATGTGGTTTACTGAATAGATATTCACTGGGGCAACAGTTGTGTTTCTCAGGACAGGTAGATAATTATTAAAGAAATGTGAAATGTTACAATTAATGGTTGATATTGGTTTCAATATGGGTCTGACTGTACTGGTTGTGTTGCAGATACTGTATGCTGTGGAAGGAAATGATCAAAGGTGTGCACTCCATAGAAAATGACAGAGTGCACTGCAGAACTGTAAGAATAATCTATGGAAGGCAGAAACCATGTGAAAGATTAGGGGAACTGTATATGTACAGTGCAGTTTGCAAAAGGGGTGGTAGAGAGAAGACCTTATTACTGTTTTCAAAGCCTCCAGAGACAAGGAATTCAGCACTTGTACTCATTATGCCTTGACTTTCAACATTAAGTGGTTTGTTTATATTAATAAAAATACAATTTCAGCATTTATTTGAATGGGTCCCAAGTCTCCCATACTTGGTTTAAAGACAGATACCATAGTATTTGTGAAAACTGATAGGTGATATACTATATACTAATTTCAGTTTGACATTTTCTAGGTTTAAACAAAAACAGCAAGGACATATTTAAATTTATTCACAAAAATATTGTGTTACATATATTAATGTTTTCATCATGTAACATCATAAATTTGTATATAACAGCTTGCTGTGAATAATCACAGCAAACTGTTTTCTTCCTTTGCTATAATCCATGTTAAATTTATCATTTTATCAAAGTTAGCTTTTCTTTTTTTTTCAACTCATGGGTTTTCAGCTCCTGGGAATAACAAAGTGTCTGTGTACTATAAATGCCTAAAGATAAATGTTGACTTCATTAAGACTTTTCAGGCTGTTACAGGCCAGCTCAATAGAAACACAGAAACATAGAATTTGTTGGCAAATAATGGCCACTTGTTGCACTTGTTAGTTCTGTTAGTTAGGCTCTGAGCTGCAAACCTGGAGACCTGGGTTTGAATCCCACAGCCCCCACTTGCAGACTGTGTGACCCTGAATAAGTCACTTAACTTCCTTGTGCTCCCAGGTAGCATCTGGACACATGCTTTGGCTTAGTGTGCCTCTCCTGGTTAAAACTATTCCCCTTAGTTGCTAGCTGCTGTGCTAGTTTGAGTATAATAAAACAGCATTGCTCACTATGTCAATTTGTTCCTGTTTATGGTTTCTCTTCAAGTGCTGTTTGAGTAACATTCCAGAGCTGGCCATCCCCATTGCTTAGGGAGGAGGGCTCTGTGTTTGCATGCCATAAAAATAGCTGGTAGGGTGTTTACTGTCTGTGCACCTGATAGTAATTCCTTTGTTCCCATAGAGGCCATATGACATCAGAACCATCCATTGCTGGATCTGACTCAAAATGGCCACCAGATGCAAATTAATTAATTATGCCAATGCATACAGGTACTTATTCACAAACATTGGAGCAGATACTGTAGGCTGCTGTGCAACAAAGAGCACCCACCAAGTCAAGATCATTCAGAGAACATAAGTAAATGAATAGTAAGGATTTAGAGGTGTAGGCTGTGGTGGACCAATCCCATGTACACCAGGGCACCCTCACCTCATCCTTAGGTGATGTACTGTACCACCACTTGTTTTCATATTGGTGAAGGCAGAGACTGCCACTGGTGTTTAAGAACTGCTGTAGTTGGTTGATTCTGCAGTGATGCTCAACAAGAGGGTGAGCAGGATAAGTGCCGAGTCCTAATTCTAGGGATTCTATACTTACGGGTATAAGATTGAAGGGGAGGGGGTGGCAGAAAAAGTAACCTCTGGGTAGAATGCATGCCAGGCATGACAGCAAGTAGAGTGGGGCAGAATATGGTCAGATATGTGGGGAAGCCGCACATTGTGGTGCACCTGGGAACAAATGATCTGGAAGGGAGAAAAATAGAGGAGGTACAAGACAGCTTCAGGGAAGTGGGGAAGCTATGAAGTAAAGAGGTAACAACGGTAGCCTTCTCAGAAGTTCTGTAAATTCCAAGGGCTAGTACAGACAAGAAGAGAAGAATCAGTGCCCTCAACAAGTGACTGAGAGAATGGTGTGTGTCCAAGGGGTATGCATTGGTGGGGGACTGGGGCAGTACATGGGATAACACAGATCTTTATGCAGGGGATAGGTTATACCTCAGCAGGGCAGGATCACAGGTATTGAAGCAGAAGCTGGGGGATTTCATCAATGAGAGGTATCATTTAAACTAGGTGGGGGGAGGCACTGGAGCTGGGAATCAGGGGGTCCAATGGACCTCCCCCCACCACTGGGATAGACATGAGCTAAGGTGAAATAGGGGTTGAAGTGAAAGGTAAAGAAGCAGGTAGGCTAGGAGTAGTATGGAGAATAGTTTCACTAAATGCTAGGAGCCTGGGGAATAAGTTGGCAGAGTCTCAGGCATTGATTGCAGAGGGGGAGGTGGACATAGCTGCTATTACTGAGATGTGGGCAACCAGACACCCTAACTGGGACCTAACCATCCCAGGGTACAAACTATTTTGGAGGGATAGAGATAAAGGGAAGGCTGAGGGGTTGCCATTTATGTTAGGGAAGGGATCAGAAAGTAATCAGGAGGAAGAGGAGGAGGGCAGGTCAGAAGTAATCTGCTGCTACTACACCACCAGAAAGGGATCAAGATCTGTCTGGGGGTCATTTATAGACCTCCAGCCCAGAAGGAGGACATTGACAGGGAACTGGGTGAGCAGATAAGGAGGCATAGTGGCAAAGGAACACAGTGGTGGTGGGAGATTTCATCTACCGGGTTGATTGAAGCATTCCAGTAACCACTTGCACCAGGGAGCAGAGCCTCCTGGAAGTGTTCCAGGATGGCTTCCTTATCCAGAGGGTAATGGAGCCAATGAGGGAGGGGAATATACTAGACCTGGTACTGGAGGATGGTGAACAGGTCAGGGATGTACAGGTGGAGGAACCTCTAGCAAGCAGTGACCACCGCGCAGTGTGGTTCTAAATCAAATCTGGGTAGGGAAGTAGCCATACAAAAACTAGGGTCCTGGACTTCAAAAGGGCAGACTTTGGCAGGATGGGACAAAAACTGGAAAGTCATATGGCAGGCATCCACCCAGAACTGGACACAGAACAAAAATGGGCAGTAGTCAAGGCATGACTGGCCAAAACCACTAAAACTTGTGTCAAGATCCAGAGCAAGAAAGCCAGGACCAAGAAATCAAGTTGGATGAGCAGAGAGGTAGTGGAGAAGGTGAGGGAGATGAGAAATGCATTTAGGATCTACAAAAGATCCAACAGGGCAGAAGACAGAGAAAAATATGTGAAGAAATCCAGAGAAGTGAGCAGAGTGGTAAGGGCAGCAAAGGTGGCTAGGGAACAAAGGTTAGCACAGTGGATCAAAGAAGGAGAAAAGGATTTCTTCAGATATGTCAGAGAGAAGAGGAAGAGCAAGGATCAAATTGTTAGGATCAGGAGGGGAAGTGGATGGGTAGAAAAGGGGTCTGAGCTGGCAGAAGTACTTAATGAATACCTCTGTTCAGTCTTCACCAAGGAAAGGGATGGGCCCATAACTGAGAAGAAGGGTGAGGTGGAAGAGAAGAAGCAACCACAGATGGGGAATTCATGATGGAAAGGGTGAGGGAGGGCCTAAAGTCTCTGAAGGTGGACAAGGCACCTGGCCCAGACGGAGTTCACCCCAGGGTGCTGAGAGAGTTGGTAGAGGTCCTGGCAAGGTCACTGGTGGACCTGTTCAATACCTCTTTGAACTAGGGGTTCATGCCCAGAGACTGGAGAGAAACACATGTGATACCTCTCCATAAGAGTGGGCCCAAGAATGAACTGAGGAATTACAGACCAGTAAGCCTTACTGCAGTTGTGGGAAAACTGATAGAGACAACCCTCAAGGAAAGATTGGTGCAATTTCTTGAGGATAATGATCTTCAGGACAGCAGGCAACATGGGTTTGTCTCAGGCAGATCCTGCCAGATGAACTTGGTTGATTTTTACAACTGGGTTACAAGGGCACTAGACAGGAAACATGTGGAGGATGTCCTCTACCTGGATTTTGCAAGGCCTTTGACTCGGTGCCACACGGTAGGCTGACCTGGAAGTTGAGGAGTCTGGGGGCAGGGAGGAAACTGGTAAGATGGGTCGAGAACTGGCTGCAGGTTAGACAGCAGAAGGTAGTAGTGGGAGAGGAGGCATCTGAACCCAGGGCAGTAACAAGTGGTGTACCACAGGGCTCAGTGCTGGGACCAGTTCTGTTTAAAATTTTCATAGCTGACATTGCAGTGGGGATTAAGAGTACGATCAGTCTTTTTGCAGATGACACAATGATTTGTGCCGAAGTAGATGGGGAGGAGAGAGCAAAAGTACTTCAGGAGGATTTGATGAAACTGAAGGAATGGTCTTACACTTGGCAGCTTGGTTTCAATGCCAAGATGTACAATGTGATGCATTTAGGAGGCTAGAACCCAGGACACAATTACTGGTTGGAGGGTGTTCCGTTAACAAAATTCAAGGAGGAAAAGGATCTGGGAGTGCTGGTAACCAGCGAGATGAACCACTATGTTCAGTGCAGGAAGGCAGCAGTGAAGGCAAACAGGATGCTAGGGTGCATAGCAAGGGGAGATTACTTCTAGGAGTGGGGATGTCATCTTGCCCCTGAACAGGTCCCTGGTGAGACCACACCTAGAGTACTGTATGCAATTCTGGTGCCCCTACTTCAAAAGGGACATCAAACTACTGGAGGGGGTACAGTGCAGAGCAACAAAAATTATCCCAGAGCTGGGGGACAGACGATATGAGGAGAGACTAAGAGAGCTCAATATGTATACCCTGGAGGAAAGAAGGGAGAGAAGGGCTATGATTGAGACCTTTGAGTACCTGAAGGATTTGAATAAAGTAGACACCAGGTGTATGATCAATCTGAAAGGTGGAAAGGAAACCAGGGGACACTCTATGAAGTTGGAAGGGGGCAGGTTCAAGAGGGAACTGCAGAGGGGACTATTTCACAGAAAGGGTGGTGACAGGGTGGAACGCTCTGCCAGAGGAAGTTGTATTGTTGCAGAGTGTTGGGGGCTTCAAGAGGGGTGACAGATTCAAGGGAGGGTACAAATTGGGAGGGGTTGGAGATGGGGGAGGGCGTATGAGGGAGTTGGGGGCAGCTGAAGTCTAATGGACTGAAGTGCTGCACACATGAGCAGACTAGATAGACCAAATTGCCTGTACCTGCTGGCAATTTCATATGTTCACATGATTCAAGTATACTTGAGAGGACAAATAAAATAATGTGACCCTTTAGTGCTACCTTGGATTTGCAGCTGACCCCTGGACATTGCTCCTTAACAGGATTTGAATTTAGACCATTGCTTCTCAAAAGCATCCTACCTGGGCACTCTTGTTATTGTTGTTTTGTTACATAAAGAAAACATCTTTTGAGGTGGGGTGGGGGTTTGGTAGTGGTGGGGTAGTAGGGTGGGGTAGCTGAGCTTGTGTGGGTTAAGGTTTTATGTTTCCCACTGTGGTTGAGTGCCTTTAGTTTATTTTAATGCTGATTTCAAGGAGGGAGGGAAGGGTAATTAATTTATTTTAGGTTCTTACTTGGAAGAAGATGTGCATATGTTTCTAAACCCACATAATTACTGTACCCACTGAGGATCACCCTCCTTCTGTCAATCCCCCTTTAGATACAGAAGCCATCAGATGCTGTAGGAGGTAGGGATTATATGAGGGTGGAAGTGTCAGCATGAAATCCATCTGATATTTTGAACAGTGGCTAGTAAAAAAAATCCCCAAGTTTTTTAAACAACAATGCACTGGTAATATGGGGAGTCATTACTATCAGACAATGGCTCCTATAAAACTATGAGATCAGTGTTCTCATTTGCTATAGAAACAGCATTGTGTGCGTGGGAGCTACAAAGTGCCCACACAGTTACTTAATTATGAAGTACCTTATATACAGTTCCAGCAGTCAGCATGGTCGATTATTCAGACAGTTCATGATATTTCTAAAGAGTTTCTCTCTCATGGTCATATAGCAATACTGTGGGCAGCAGGACATTTCTTCAGAGATATCCAGCAATGTCAGGGAATATCTGGCCATGTGACCTGCTGCAGTCTTTCATGGGAACCAAATTATGAGACATTAATTCCTGTTTTCACTTCTTTAATATATCCATAGGTCCCGTGTCCTGTGCAAAGAAGTATCCAAGCCTGCAAAAAATTTTTTTTTTTATTTAAATACATAAACAGTGTACAGTAAATAAAAAAAAACACATGGAGTGGATAGACAAACTCCTATATTACATATTTATTCAGTATCTCAACCTATAGTTACATTGGAAAATCTGGCTAACTACATTGTGGTGTGGGGCGAGAAGGGTTAATTTACATTCTCTGAGATGAGATCTTTCCTACTCAGAGTCTACAGTGCCCTATTCCCTAATACCTCAAACCACTTGCTGCCCTTCCCCATCATAGACGGAGACAGAGCGGGAGGAGAGCACATATAGAGAATACTGGATGGCAACTATGCAGAACCACTGTGTTCTGCCACAGAGGGATTCTGATTCCCTCTGACCTCGAGAGTGAAGCTTGAGAGGTCCATGGGAATCAGAACCCTGAGGTGGCAAAACACACTGGTTGTGCATAGAGTTGCTCCTCCTGTATTTTTATAGTGTGTAGTACTGTGTGAAAAATGTGTTTTGTGAGTTATTTTGCTTTCAAAATGAAACTAATTCATGCCATCTCTAGAGGCGCTAGAATGCTGTTCTACCACACTGGGGTAGAACAGCACTCCATGACCTTGGAACTGTGGTAGAACAGCATTTTGAAAGGGATGGAATTCTATACAGAACAACATTCCACTATATACTATATACCTCATTCACACTGTAGGAATTTTAAGTTAGAGCCATGTGGATCATTGGAGCCACGCTTTGGAAACTCTGTGGAGCGGCATTCAGATGGCATGGCCCTGGAGCACTGTGGCTTCCAGTAGATAAGTTTTGGCATTTTCCAGGTTCCAGTGGGGCAGGGGCAGTTGAGTTTCACGACTCCACTGAAGATCAAGGATTAGCTCAACCTGAGTTCAGTTAAATGTTTTTGGTTTGGGAACGACAGCTGAACTCAGGAAAGTGTTTTATTTTTTTGTAAACTGAGGACTACAAATAGTAGACAACATGGTCTCCGATGAGCCGTGACACTGGGGATGCACTTATGCTGATGCATGAACAGTGTGATAGCTCAGCTAGGACCATGTTTTCTACTATTTGTAGCCCTCGTTTACAAAGAAGCACTTCCCAGAGTTCAGCTGGCTTTCCACTAACAAAGAACATTTAGCTGACCTCAGGTTGGAAACATTAGTGTGACAGATGCATTAACAACCACAAGTGCAGGCTGGGAAAAGCCTGCTACAACACTGTGGCTGGTGTGTGCTGTTCAGATGGCTAGTACAATGGTGCAGAATGCCCACACAACTATGGAATCCTGAGGAAAGCGGGATCTTGTTTCCATCGACATGCAACCCGCAAAAGGCAAAACTGTGACATTCAGACATGCACAGTGGCAGCAGTCTTGCTGCTGTGCACCACCAGTAATGCTGCAGATTTGACTGTGAGAATAGGGCTATAGATAAGACCAACTATGAGCTGACAATGGCTGGCTAAGATGGCACATTGCAGGTTAGAGCATCCAATTCACAGGCTATTGTTTTTAAATCTGTTTCATTGCTTTACTCCATTCAGCTTGGCTACTGGAGGTTTTTAGGTGACAATGAAACACATTTCACAATCAGTTCACAAGGTGTGTATGCGTCCTTACAGCAGAAAGAGAGACAGAGAGTTTCAATTGTGATCGTGTTCACTGATAGAGCAAAGAGGGAATTACTGTGGCTTGCAATCTGATTTTTGACTAGACTGGACAGGATTTATGTGTTCTCTATTTCAGCTGTATAGGGGGACCCATCAGGGCTGGCTCATCTTTGCTGTGTCATTTGTCTGAGCACAGAACCTCTGGCCAATGGCCTCAGTTGTCACTCACATTTGCAAGGCATTCAGGCAAGCCATATAGATTTTAATACACTGCTGTATGAGTAACTCCCTCATTCCTCTAGCCGACCTTAGTATGGGGACTTTAGTTAGGAGAGAGATAAGTATGAACCCCAACAAGAAAATAATAATAATGTATAAAAATGAGTCATTAATACATAAAAATATATATACCAAACTATGAAAGACCCTAACATGTCTCTGATTATGAATACTTTTATTTCACAAAATTGCTCCCAGAGATATTTTTAAAATAAATTTCTCAACACACCATTAACTTAACTTTAGGATGAAAGACGTTTCATAATATCCTCAATGCACTGAATATCGATAGGACACTAATGGATTTGAATTGCTGAAAGTTATATCCTTGCAGTGTTGTTAAGACAGTCTCTGAAGTGAGCCTCATACATTGTTTCTAATATTGTTTTGGTGATTTGTAACAATGTGAAATATATTTATCATATACTGAAACAATGTATCAGTTTTTAGCACATTTTTAGCAAATCACCCAGAGTTGTCACTACTACTGCATGTGCAACTTTCACTTGCCTTGCTTTAGGTTAAAATGAGCATATTTGTTTACTCGAAAATGTTTAGCAGTCTGCTAAGTGACAGCATGTGAACCTCTCTCATGACAGTTTTGTTAGTACCACACAGTCAAATCTTCAGCTGCAGTACATTTGAGCAGACATTATGAAGAAGCGCACTCATGGTGGTGGTGGGAGGGTCCGTTTACTATCTCTACTACTGTTACCAACTGGATGGCATGCACAGTTTACATTTGTACTGTATATCACTCTGAAATGTCGTGTATCTTGTATTCCATGTATACTCTGTATCCCCCTACTAATGCAGCTCAGTGTGCCTTTCCTGGTGAAACTTTTTAAATAAATAAATCTCTGTGTATGCCAGCTTTGGTTCCACCTCATTGGATGAGGGACACTCATCACAACTACCTCCAGCTGCTTTTTCCAAAATTACTTTTCCACCCTTCTTCAAGGTCTTATTTTCCTTAGCAACATAATTCCCCTTTGTACACCTGCATGAACATACCTGTTCTCCTTTAACCTGTTTGACCTCCCACTGCTTAAAGCTTTTAATCTTGCAGCTCTAATTAACACACAGTACTAGATCCCATAGTATAGGCATGGAAATAAGAGGATAGTGGAATGGTGTTTGTAACTGTAAACAGTGTATTTTGTGATTGCAAAGAGAGTGGCTCCATTTGCTGTCTCCCCATACCTGTCAGCATCTAACTGACATACTGTAGGGAAATGGGAGGGATTACAATTACAAAAAAGTGGCATGTTCATTTTAATACCATGACAGATCAACTCGTCTTCCTACACTTTTTAAGATTAAACCTTTAATTAATCCAGTTCCCTTTTGATAAGGGAAACTGCTTCAAGAATTGTAAAGTAAACATGATGTCTGCTTTGGAGTACGTACATGGGAAAATGACTGACTGCCCCTCCCCCCCACTCTTTTCTGAGGGGGTAGATAAAGTCACTTTAAATGCATTGGGAGCTCTTTCTCCTGTGCTCTGTTTACTGTCCCTGTCCTTGATTTGATCTATTGTATACAACATGTATACAATCTCAGGATCCATTGTGACATGTATACTGTAAAGTCCTCCTCCTGCACATACTCAGGAATATAATTCTTTATGTTTTATTTGGAGTATGGCCTGAAACTTTATACTGACCTTTACTGCCAATTACGAATACATGATATCTACTGTATGCTGTGTCTTCAAAACATCTGAGCTCTGGCATGACCTATTAGCCCTCTAAAATTTGCTGTATCTGCCATACAGTGGGGACACCTGGTAGGCAGGCTGCAACATATGAGTCTATAGTAGGTGAGCAAAACAGAAACAACTGGCATTCTTTGGTCCAGATCGTATGCAGGAAGCACTGAAAATGATATCTAAAGTTATCTGATCTACAAGAGCTCCCAGCTGCACTAACAGTGTGCAAGCTTATATATAGCTGGAAGATACTGGAAAGGCATGTACTGTACTGCAGCAGGTACAGTACCCCGTGGGGCTAATATGACAATAATGAATCTAATGCAGGGAACACATGCAGTACAACATTTTTGCATGTGGATTGCACTAAAACTGTTGCTGGATTAATTCTTAATGGCTCGTAAAAATAGTGTTCTTTTAATGCATTATTTTACATAGATACATAGATAGTGTCAGCAGATAAGGGCCTATGGCCCACCCAGTCTGCCCATTTGAGCTTGTAAGTTCAGTTTGTTTTCCTAGAAGTCTGTTTCCCCTTACCCCTGACCTCTAGAATTCCTTTATGTCTATCCCATGCATTCTTAAATCCCGTGATTGTTTCAGCTCCCACCACTTCCTCTGGCAGGGTGTTCCACTTGTCCACCACCCATTCTGTGAAGAAATTTTCTCATGTTTCCTCTGAATCGTCCTCCTCCAACTTCATCCCATGCCTCTAGTCCTGGAAACATCTTTTTCTCTTAAAATAGTGTTTTCCTGCACTCTGTTTCTCCCTGTAAGATACTTGTATGTCTCTATCATATCCCTCTCCTCCTCTCTCTCCAGGGAGTACATGTTCAGTTCCTTCAACCTGTCTTCATAGGACTTGTGATGCAATCCATGCACCATCTTTGTTGCCCTCCTCTGAACCTTCTCTACCCTGTCTATGTCCTTACAGTAGGTATGGTCTCCAGAACTGTACACTGTACTCCAGGTGGGGCCTCACTAGTGTCTTGTATAGCGGAATTATGACCTCCCTTTTCCTGCTGGTGATGCCCTTGCCTATACATCCCAGCATCCTATTTGCTTTACCTGATGCCTTGTCACACTGTTTCCCTACCTTGAGGTCATCAGAGATGACAACCCCAAGATCCCTTTCCTGCTTGGTGCATGCTATATCCTCACCCCAACTGATATATTGTGCCAGGGTTTTTGTGCCCCATATGCATTATCTTGCACTTCTTGCATTGAATTTCAACTGCCAAACCCTTGACCATTCTTCAAGTTTCTGCAGGTCCTTCTCATTCTGTCTACACCCTCTGGTGTGTCTACTCTGTTACAGAGCCTTGTGTCATCAGCGAACAGTGAAATTCTGCCTTCTAGATCCTGCACAATGTCACTGATGAAGATGTTGAATAGGACCGGTCCCAGCACTGATCCTTGTGGTACCCCACTGGTCACTCTTTCCTCTGTGGAGTGACAGCCATTTACCACCACCCTCTGTGTCCTGCCACCCAGCCAGTTACCTACCCACCACACTACTGTCCTGCCCACACCCATATTCCCCAGTTTGTGTAATAGTCTTCTATGTGGCACAGTGTCAAAGGCCTTGCTGAAGTCCAGATAGGCCATGTCCACTGCCCTCCCTGATCCACCTCCCTAGTCACCCAGTCAAAAATTCAATGAGATTGGTCTGACATGACCTCCCCTGGTGAAACCATGCTGCCTTGGGTCCTGTAGTCCATTGACAACCAGATGTTCCACCAATCTCTCCTTCAGAAGTGCTTCCATGATCTTTCCCACTACTGAGGTGAGGCTGACTGGTCTGTAGTTCCCTGCTTCCTCTTTGTTCCCGCTTTTGTATAAGGGACTACATCTGCTGTCCTCCAGTCTTTGGGTACTTCCCTGTTTCCAGTGATTGGCTAAACAGGATAGCCAGAGGTTCAGCCACCACCTCTCTTAGTTCTTTAAGGACCCTGGGTGCACCCATCTGGCCCCATTGCTTTGTCAACTCTTATTACTTCCAGTTCCTTCGGACCTTTTCGTGTAAAGGGACTTGTGTCCATTTCTGCACCATTCTCACCCCTTGTACTCCCTTCAGACCCATTACCCCCCTCTTCCTCAGTAAAGACTGAGCAGAAATACCTGTTCAATATGTCAGCTTTACTGTTGTCATCCTCCACACGACTCCCATCCTCCCCCTTCAGTCTCACTATCCCTCCCTTTGTCTTTCTTTTTTCACTTATGTACCTGTAAAAGGTTTTGTCCCCTTTAACCACTGATTTTGCAATGTGTTCTGTCTGAGCTTTGGCTTCCTTACTGACTTCCCTGCCTCCCTTTGTTTCTCCTGGTACTTCTCCTATCCCTTCTGCCTGTGTCTTTTGTATTGCCTGAATGCTATCTTTTGGCTTTCACTTTCTTTGCTACCTCTTTGGAAAACCATAATGGTCTCCTCTTCCTTTTCTCTTGCTAACCTGCTTTATGCATAATTCTGTTGTTCTTATAATCCCCATTTTAAATACTGCCCACTGTTCCTCAACCCTGTTTCCTGTCCCATTCCCCTTAATGCCTCTTTCAAGTATTTCCCCATTTTCCCAAAGTCTGCCCCCCTAAAATCCAGGATACATGTTTTTGTGTGGTTTGGTTCTGCTCTTTCTGTGATTTCAAACCACAATGACTGGTGGTCACTGTGGACAATGAAAAATGTTAGGGAAGGGTGGCTAAATATGCTGTATGGAAATAACTAAAGCTTTCCAGCAAACAAAATTCTACAATCCTGCTATATATTTTATTTCCTTCATTCATTCATTCATTCATTCATTCATTCATTCAGTTAGTTTTTGATGATCGGATAGGAAACACTAGGCATACAAATGCCTATTTTCATGTATGACCGGGAGGTTATAGACCAATACAGTGCAAGGCAAACTACAGAGACAAGTAGGCAGCAGACAGCAACAATTATAGGCAACAGGTAGAGTCACAGTTTTGGTTTGACATGGGAGATTTTGAGGCAATGTGGTGCATGGTACAGTACATTATAAGAAAGCAAAGAGCATTATACAATTTTCAATAATAAGGTCGCAAACACAATTTTGTGTGCAACAAATGGTAACAATAGCTGATCAGTAGGACACGTTAGCTTATAAACTCGGGATGAGGAGTAAATGCTATAGCAAAGCGATTTACAGCATACCATGTTGTTAAAGTAAGCTGCATAAAACAGTTGTGATGAGTATTTCATTTTGTATTGCAGGATTGTGTATATATATTCATGGCCCAAAATATTGGCGCCCTTGCACTTTTTCAAATAACTCACATTTTCCCTAAACATAAGTTGAAATTAACATATAGGATAGTGCATGGGGAACGGTTGACAACAGGGCTATTCTTTCGTCGAGTTGGCACAATGACGACGGATTTCTCGAGAGGTAATCCGTTGTCATAGTGCCAATGAGGTGAAAGATGCTCATGTGTTAACTGTTCCCATGCACTTTCTTTATAGTGTATGGTGGAACGCCATTTTTGGGGCAAAAACAGTTACTAGAAGGGAAAAAGAATTTACATTGTGAACGTTTTCACACTAACCATTAATACTGCCCCTGATATTGTTGCTTCGCCATGTGTCCTGTCTATGCAGTGAGCCCCAACTGTCAAATACTGCACGAGGACACAGTGTGACGTTCGCAGTGCAGTAGAAAACATCATTCTGTTGTACTGCGAATGTCACTAGTGTGTGACTACAAGGTTTCGAAAACTATCGATTTCGGTGGAGAACGACGTTCCACCATACACTATAGTACAGTATTTGGTCTCCACAATTCTTTATTTCTCTGTTAATATTACAGAACCTTTGTTTTTGATTCAGAATTTAATATATCCTTTTACATCAGAAAATAAAAAGAAATGGCACTGACAAAATTACTGACACCCTAGACTTAATATTTGGTAGCACAGCTTTTGGTCAAAATAACTGCAATCAACCACTTCCTATAGCCATGTATGAGCTTCCTGCAGCCTCTCTACTGGCAGTTTGGCCCACTTCTTCTGCAAACTGCTCCAGTTCTCCCAGATTTGAAGGGTGCCTTCTCCCAATTGCTGTTTCAGATCTCTCCACAGGTTTTCAATGGGATTTAGATCTGGACTCATTGCTGGCCACTTCAGAACAGTCCAGTGTCTTGTCTTGAATCATTCCTGGGTGCTTTTGAAGTGTGTTTGGGGTCATTGTCCTGCTGGAAGACCCATGACCTTTGACGGAGACCCAGCTTTCTGACACTAGGTTCAACATTGCACTCCAAAATGGCCTAGTAATCTTCAGATTTCATGATGCCATGCACAAGTTCAAGGCACCCAGTGCCAGAGGCAGCACAGCAACCCCAAAACATCACTGAACCTCCTCCATGTTTGACTGTAGGGAAGGTGTTCTTTTCTTTAAAGGCTTCATTTTGTTTTCTGTAAACGTAGAGATGATGTGCTTTACCAAAAAGCTCTAATTTGGTCTCATCTGTCCACAGGACATTCTCCCAGAAGGATTTTGGCTTGTTCAGGTGTGTTTTGGCAAACCCCAGTCAGGCTTTCTTATGTCTCTCTCTCAGCAGTGGGGTCCTCCTGGCCCTCCTACCATATAACCCCCTTTCATTGAGTTGGAGACGGATGGTGCGAGTTGAAACTGTTGTGTCTGAAGGTCAGCTTGAATCTGTTTGGCAGTTGATCGAGGTGCTTTCTCCACCATTCAATCAATCCTGCGCTGCAATCTTCTATCAAGTTTTCTCTTGCGGCCACATCCAGGGAGGTTGGCTACATTGCCATGGGCCTTAAACATCCTGATAACATTACGTACAGTGGAAACAGGAACATCAAGGTCTCTGGAGATCGATTTGTAGCCTTGAGATTGTCCATGCTTGGCTACAATATTCTGTCTAACCTCCTCAGACAATTCTCTGGCTGTCTTTCTTTTCTCCATGCTCATTGCGGTGCACACAGTGACACAAAACAGGAGAATGAGTCATTTTCTCTATTCAAACTGGTTGAATGAATGATTTTTATATTGCAGGCACCTGCAACTCACCACGGTGAGTTCAATTCAAAGTGAAGGAGAATCACCTGCTTGAAATCTAATTATTTCTAACCACTTCTAAAGGTGCCAATAATTTTGTCCAGGCCATTTAAGGATTTCTGTGTGGAATAAGCTAAGACTTAGTAAATTCTTCTGCATTTTGTGTTTTATTCCACTGCAAACCAAAGAAATACATATGTGGATACCAAAATATTTTTTAATTTCAACAATTTTCTGGAAGGAATGGTGCATTATTAGAAAAAACTGCAAGGGCGCTAATATTTTTGGCCACGACTGTATATAGTACCTCAAAGCAATAGGATATGAATAAAATCTTTTCCCTTAAATGCTATTTTTTTCTTTAATCTCTTTCTGTTTCTTTCCTTTTTTTTGGAGAGGGGGCTGCACTTTTATAGGATTTGCAGAGTACACAGGTAGGCAAAACTGTGGTTATACTATGGCCTAGATATTCAAAAGGGTTGCGCATGGTGCAACAGTGTTGCACCATGCTTAACCCACTGATTCACCCGGTGTGATATTCAAATGGGAATTGTGCCTAGCATTAATCTCGATGCGCCTGGAGCCGATCAGTACGTGGCGTGGGGTAGTAGGGGGCGCGTCACACACGCCACATCCCGATATTCAGCCCAGATGTGCTGAGTCCATGCATGCACAACCCTACTAGCGCCTCAGTTGATCCAAAAAAAAGGAACAACGGCTGGCCACCCACAGGTGAGCTGCCATATTGCAGGGCGCAACACAGCAGCTGACACCTGTGGGTGGCCACTCGAGCTCCAGCTGCACCTGGCAGCACCTCCCCCATGCCCAGTCATGGGCATACGTACAAATATGACCCTCCAAAATCCCTGGTGGTCCAGTGGACCGCTGTCAGCCTGATCATGGGCATTTGTAAATGAAAATAAGTCCAATATCTCTGGTGGTCCAGTGGACCACTGTCAGCACAATCGTGGGCATTTGTAAAAGAAAATAACTCCTATATCCCAGGTGGTCCAGTGGACCACTGTCTGCCTGATTGTGGGCATTTGTAAAAGAAAATAAATCCAATATCCCTGGTGGTCCAGTGGACTGCTGTCAGCCAATTGCGGGTTTAAGTGTTGATAAAATAAATCCAATATCTGTGGTGGTCCAGCGGACCCCCCACCCTTAAGAGCCCACTGCCCTCTCCCCAGTCAGCCGGCAGCAGCACCCACCTACCTGCCACCCGCCACCCACTGACTGACACTGTCTGTATGGCTGTCGCCATTGGTCCACAGCGTAGGCCAATGGCATGCAGTCCATGTCAGATGCACATTCCAGATATGTGACCATTCACATATCTGGAATGTGTAGTATAGCTGCATGCCCATTGGCTTACGCCAGGGACCAATGGGCATACAGCCCTACAGACAGTGTCAGTCAGTGGGCGGCAGGTGGCAGGCGGTGGTGCTGCCACCCACCGCTGACTGTGGGGGGAAGTGGGGCGGTGGGGCCCAGTGGGAGGGTGGGAGGGGATCTGCTGAACCACCAGGGATATTGGATTTATTTATCAACATTAAGCCCGCGATCGGGCTGACAGCAGTCCACTGGACCACCAGGGATATTGGATTTATTTTCTTTTACAAAAGCCTGCGATCAGGCTGACAGTGGCCCACTGGACCACCAGGGATACAGGACTTATTTTCCTTTACAAATGCCCGGAATCGGGCTGTGATGCACATTGCCGCGCTGCAGGGGGTGTCGGTCCCTGACGGCTGCTGCCTGGCAGGGCGCAAGGTGCAAGTTGCTGGGGATCGGCGCACCTGCATGCAATTGAGCCATAATGTCATGCAAATGGACCCATTTGCGCCTTGCATACATTGTGGCCCTATTTGCACGTGCACTTTTGAATATCGTGGTTGCTGCGCATAGCATAACAGAACTTGCGCTACTGCATCCCCCTGTTCCACTCGCCACTTGCGCTGCCACAGTGCAACTGTGCCATGCACACTGCGGGTGGCCAGGGTGCAATATTCAATTATGCTGTGCCATGGTGCAGCTCCATGAATATTGCCCAGTCAACACCCCTGCGCAGCCAAGTTGTGCTGCACCCAGGCTTGCGCCACAGCCTGGCGCAGTTTGAATATCCGGGCTTATGAGTCAGTGCATTGGCAAACTGTGGTACTAAGCCTGTACTCATTTTACTGTCCCCGATTGCCTACCCAATTTTATTAAATAATGTTTTCTGTAGCATAGTGGTCCCCCCCTACACTGATTGCCATCCTCGAACAGTCCCTGGTAGTCTAGTGGTTCCCCCAAACCCCCCACCCACTCTGGTAATCACCCACCACCCTGCTCACAGCATCCAGCATGACTGCCCACTGGTTCTAACACAGCCTTCCTCTCACTTTCCACTGCTGCCCACCGACTGAGCTATGAACTCAGTATGCTCATTCATACAGCAGCTCAGTTGCTGGGCAGCCATGGAGGTGAGAGGAGAGCTGTGCTGCACACTGACAGGCAGTTGTGCTGGGGTGATGGGTGAGTGCCTGAGTGGTTGGAGGATGACTAGACTACCAGGAACTGTTTTTTTTCTGTTTGGAGACGGCAATCAGTGTTGGGGAAAGAACCACTACACCAGGTAAAACATTATTTATTAATATGAAGTGGGCAGTCAGGGACCAGGGTGGGACACTACACTATGGAAATATTATTTTTAATATCAGGTGGGAGATTGGGGACTGGGGTGGGAGACTACACTATGGGAAAAAAATGTAATATTGGGTGGACGAGCGGGGACTAGGGTGGGATACTATGACACCAGCAGCAACCTGTTCAGCATATACATGCCTCTACTTACAGTGTAATGGAATACAGCCACTTATTTCTCCTACAGATGCCCATACTCCTGTACACACATGCTTTACATGGAATCCTGATATTAAAAATACAGAGAAATGAAATCAAAACAGATATGTTTAGTATCAGGATTGGAAGACAATACCTAATCTCACCGGCAAGAAACTCCGTCTGTGCACCCTAAAGATCCTCCTCCTCCTCCTTCTGATACCAGGAGATGTGCTCCCTAACCCAGGCCCTTCTACTACCACCCACCAGTGCCGGCTGTACAAAATCTACTGGGGCCTGACCATCACCTCTATTAACATCTGTAGCCTGATCCCTAAGCTTGACACCATCCAAGTCTTTGTAAACCAGCACAGACCTGATATTCTAGCAATCGTTGAAACATGACTGTCGCCAAAAATCCCAGACTCAGTGATTGCACTGCCAGGATATAACGTCTACAGACTGGAGCACATGTTCAAAAAAGGTGGAGGTTGTGAAATATACACCAAAGACTATATCATAGGTTGCCCCATCTCTACTCCTCTCCATGACTCCACTGCTCAGATCTTACCTATTAAGCTACTTTTAGGAGCACACAACAAAACCCTCACAGTAATCACAGTCTACATGCCCCCTAAAGACCAAGGGAAGAGCCTCACAACTGTTCTGGACTTCATTAAATCCCAACCAGTAGGTGCGAGACAATTACACTAGGTGATTTCAATATTAATTGGCTCTCATCAGATGCTGCTATATCTCAGGAAGCCATATCATCAGCAAACCTCTCACAAATGATTCTTTCCACCACCAGAAAGAACTATAAAACAGGCACTGGTACCTTACTGGACTGGGTCCTTACCAGTCATCCCTCATATCACCAGCACCTCTGTCCTTCCTGACTCACTAGTGACCACTCACCCATTATATGTGAATGGTCAAATAATTTCCATAAGCCCCCACCCAAAGTCATCACTAGCAGAGTGATCCCACATGGACAGCTAAGACACCTTAAATCCTACCTCAGTCAGTTTGATTGGTCTCCCATTTTCCTCTCAATAGATGTTAACACAGCTCTTGACCTCTTTATCTCCTCCATCAACGCAGCCTGTGACACCTATGCCACGCTTGAAAAATGAAAAGTCAAAGCACTCTGCAACCCGTGGCTAACTGGAGGGCTACTTGCCCAGCTAAAGACTCAGGACCACCTTTGGGCCCTGGCTAGAGACTCTGGCGCCCAGCATGACATATAGAACTGCAAATGTGCCCACAATAACTGCACTAAATCCATGTGACTATTGAAAAAGCCTACCACAAAGAAGCTCTCTCAAACTCCAGGGGAAAGGGATCAGATTTCTGGAAGAATATCAAAGAAGTTACAGGGAAACAAACTAAATCCTCTCCAATCATGCTAAAGGTTGATGAGTCCATCACCCTGGATCCTCTGGTCATTGTAGACACTTTTAATGATGCATTTACTGATCTCAGCAGCGTCTTTCCCCTGGATTTTTTCCTTGACACTACCCACGCTATCCCCGATGATCCACCTACCACTCTACTGCCCTTCTACTTCAAAGAAACTAACCTGCATGATGCCCGAACACACATTACCAAAGCAATTTCAAAGTCAAGATCAAGTGGAGACTCGCTGGACCTAAAACTCCTAACTATGGACGAGGTTCTAGTCCCATTAACATACATTCTCAATCTCTCTCTTAGCACTGGTCAGTTCTCTGACAAATAGAAGGCGGCTACAGTTACTCCAGTCCACAAAAGTGGGGATAAGACCTGCCATGCGAACTATTGACCAATTTCAATACTACCACCTCTCTCCAAGGTACTTGAACGCATAGTATCCAACCAACTCACAGACTACCTGGATAAACACAATCTCTTTTGCCCACAACATGGCTTCAGAAAACGTCACAGCACCTCTTCTGCATTACTGGAGTTCACTGGAGCACTGCATGGCACATTGGAGATGGGTCACTTAACCAGGGCAGTATTTGTAGACCTGACCAAGGCCTTCAACACAGTCCACCGTCGTCTGCTGATCCAACAACTCCAGCATTTAGGACTCCCTCTTGACACTGTCTCATGGTTCAACAGCTATCTGCAGAACAGATCTCGATGAGTCAAAATTGCTGGGACACTCTCGGACCTCAGACCGGTCTGATCTGGAGTCCCTCAGGGATCCATTCTAGGTCTGTTACTCTTCAGCCTTTTTTTTAACATACTCCCGAAACCTTGCACTGAACAGATTATCCTCTATGCTGATGACGCTGTTATCTTCTCCTCCCACAAGGACCATGTGCTCCTGCAAACTAATCTTCAGCAAGGCTTTGCCACAGTGGAAAACTGGTTCATTCATCATAAGCTTGTCCTCAATCATAAAAAAAAAACAAAGTAATGCTGTTTAACAGCTCGCAAAACAGGCATAGATCTCACCCCCTGGCTATCTCTACCAGCAATGGCAACACCTTTGAGCAAGTGCAATCGTTCAAATACCTTGGGTTATCCCTGGACTCAAATCTCTCCTATGGGGCACAGATAGACAATGTTGCCAAATCAGCAAATATGCGCCTAGGCCTACTTTACTGACATAGACAACACCTTAGTGCAGAAGCACTGAAGATTGCCATCCAAAGCTCGGTGGTCTCCATCATTGATTATGGTCTTATAATCTATGGCACTCTGCCTCTGCCACTGCCCTGAGATAAATTTCAACATCACTTAACAAGGCCTGCAGGCTTATCTCTGGTGCTCATTGTCTCACTCATACATGTGACCTGTATGCCTGATCTGGCTGGCTTCAACTTTCAAATTGCATAAAATACCAAACCTGCATTATGGCAAAGAAAGTAGCCATGGGTCTCGCTCCGCTGGGAGTCCAAGCACTGCATAGTTCTAGACTAAAGCCATGTAACACCAGGGGCTCTGAATACCAGCTCCTTCAGGTTCCCCACCGTCGCACCTCTCAGGGCCAAAGATCCTTTGCCTTCAGAGCACCTAGCTGGTTAAATGCACTCAATCCTGACATCTCCTCCACTACCACCCTTGGCTCATTCAAACATAAACTCCACCCCCACCTTACTAACTCTAGCTCCTGTGAATGCTACCTATAATCTCCTCAGCCCTCTCATTTTTGTTCCCTCCAGCTATCACCTACCACATCTCCACCCCCTCCTTTTCCTCTGCTACTTTATTTCTTCTTTCTTTTCACCACTCCTGACTCTCCCCCCCTTCACCCCTCCTGCCTCTTCTGAGCCCTCAGTGATCTTTCCCTTTTTGTTGATTAGTTTCAGTCTGCTCCCAGTTGATGACCATGCCCTTTGGCTGTAATTACTGCCCTCTCCAACTTCGCTCCTCACGTTTATCTTCATCTTCCACCCTCTTTCCTACTTATCCCTCTGTTACTCTGTGTTCCAATGTATACATTCTACTTATTCAAGCTATTGTATTGGTCTACCATTGTGACCTAATATGCCAACCTATTTATTGTTTTGTTCCTATTTCTGTAACTTGTATTGTATTTGTTCCCTGACGTGGAACCTTTGTAAAAGAGCCTGGCTCAAAGATACTTGTAATCCTAGTTGTAATAAAATAAAATAAAAAAAATATTCCTGTATCTATAAAATGTGTAAAATGTGACTAGATACAAAAAAATCTTCCTGTTTGTGTTACTATATGTTTTGATATTTATGCCTTTTCACATCTGTGATTGGATACATCACTGTGGCAAATAACACTTAATTTGGAGATTAACAATAAACTATCATGTCTTTTTTTGTATTCAGGACACTGCATTCTTAATAGCAGGCTTCCATTTGTGTGCAGTTTGGTCCTGGCCCATGTCAAGCACTATATTTCTCAAATCTATGTGAGTGATAAAAAGATTTATACTGATCCATGTGTTTATGCTTGAGTCCACTACTGAGGACTGAAAAGCTCTTTGCAACACTTTCCAAGCTGGAAGAATCCTTTGTCCTTGTACAAATTTTTTGTTACCAGGACCTTTAATGCAGTTGTTATATTCAGTAAGGTCCAAATTCCTCATCTTCAAAGTCAGAGTCTAGGTCAGTAGGGGACCACACTTTTTATCAGAAATGGTCATGTCTTGCATTCAAATCAGTGAAATGATAATCTTTTTCTTTGAAAGTCATGCCTAGTCTGGCTGGATACTATACCTGTGCAAATACTTTTGCTCAATTAAACTCTGAATGCAGAAAACTGAGACAGTTTAGGCAATTTTGATGGTGCTAAGTGACAGGAATATATTACACTTGAAGCTGACTAGAAAAAAGTACTTACTAAAAATTATACACACTTAGAAAAGGGCACCTTATGATTACTCCCACATGCCAGACTCAAATTCCAAGGCGATATAAATACATGGGAATAGTAAACCGAGCCTGTTAATTTAATGATTATTGCCCCAAATGAATGGTTCTTTTTATAAAACCCGAGGTTTACAGGAACAATATGTACAGGTTATGTTGCACAACAGATGCTCTATGTCCATTACAAGGGTCCCATTGAATGCCCAACCTTCATTTTGTGGATCCACCTTTCTTGGTTAATATACTGATAGTACTGTAGATTAAGTAAAAGTTTCACTCTCAATTTATAATTAATCAACATTGCTATGTAAGGAAAGGCATTAAATGTAAGCACATTATTCCTCCCATTTTACTACAGATGTTCAGTTATAAACCATGGGGTCACTGACGATTAACAAAAAGTAAAAAGGCGACAACTATAGATCCAGTTGACATATCATGCCATACCTAGGTTTGGTCACGAATAATACAATGAACCATCACATTATTGTGTGGCAGCCTGGCCGATGTCAGCCCCTATCATATCCCATTAATAATCAATGAGTGCAATGCAGAATGACCCATACTGTATATCACTTATCTACTGTATTCCAGCTCAGCAGAAATGAATGAATCATATGCAGTGAAAAACAAAATTTCCACCTAATAAAGTCAGCCCTCAATACAGCAGACTTTGCAATAAAAATAGAAAATACATTGGAATGTTTCTGATCAGAACCATGAACAGACATTTGTAACAATTTGGGGGGATATGGATGGGGGCAGCTGAGTACCTCTCATGCCTCAGTATCAAAGGACTGACTGTGTGAAAATGCAATAAAAAGTAAACAGCATCAACTTCACAAAGAAGTGACCTCAGTGAAATTATTTTTCAATGCAAGCATTTTTGAGCATTTCTAAGAGATAGCAGAGACAGAGAGATATGCAAAAGGGACAACAATGTAATCACTTGCATCTGCACACCTACGAGTAATAACCACTTTTTCAAAAACTCTGCTTTGTTCTCACTTTTTCAATTTTTAAATGTACCAGGGAAAAAACAGTAGTTTAGTGGCTTATTCCTGCTGAGATGATGGATATCTCTTAGCTGCTCATCTAGCAAGACAGTAGATTGTGGCACAAACCAGGTACTTATGTAGAAAATGCTAATGTTTGATAAGATTTGCATCTGATTGCTGAATCAGTTTTTGTATGCATGCATAATGCTAGAGAAATGACAGTTGTGACCATGCACCACTTAACTGTGACCACTGAGAAAATTAATAAACACGCAAAACAACAGTGTCAGAAAATATTTATTGATCACACCACCTGCTGGTTAATTACAGTTGGAGAATCCAATTACAATATAATTGCAATGTAGGCAAACAACATTTCTGTGATGGCTTGGGTAGCCATCTGGTGGCTAAACCAGTAATTGCAGTTAAAGAATTTATTAATCCTGCTTCCCACACTGCTAGCTTCTCTCTAACCCACCTCAAACAGCCCTACTGAGCAGCGTACCTCATTAACACAAAACTACCAAATGGTATACATCGTCACTGGGAAACATTTCTATGATCACCACCGTACAACAGCAGAAAGGTTTCTAAGTGTCTGACTGGTCAGCCTCCTTGAACAGGGATGTTATCCTGGCACAAAATCACTAAATCAAGGTCCAGCACACATGGCCACATCAAAGATAAAGAAATCACAGCACCCCACCCGTCTTTACCACTAAACAATATATTATTCTACACTAAACCCAACATTAAACCACTATGAAAACAGCACACTATGCAGCAAGTAACAGAAATTGTCCAGACTGCAATTTATTTTTCACTGCTGTCGTGTTGTGAGCTACATGCTAGCTATTCATCTGTTCATGCACAAGAGGTTTACATCTCACTTTTACAGTTTGTAGCGGAGCACAATGTTAGTA
Source organism: Neoceratodus forsteri (assembly GCA_016271365.2). Lineage (NCBI taxonomy): Eukaryota > Metazoa > Chordata > Ceratodontiformes > Ceratodontidae > Neoceratodus > Neoceratodus forsteri. The sequence goes on from CM057455.1 coordinate 48,264,248, forward strand.
CCATAAAACAACACATCGCCTCCTACCCACCCTACCCTTTGTCCTGATCTTGAGCCACGTTTTCAAAAATTATTTGCCTCAGCAAGCAATTTCATGTATCCATCCTCCAAAGTTACTCGGTCATGTGCTTGACTACCACTGTCCTCCATTGCCATCTGCAGGCGCACGCTTGAGAACATACAAACATAGAAACATAGCAGTTGTTGGCAGATAAGGACTGCTTGGCTCACCTTGTCTGGCCCAAGAAACCCTCCCTTTATTATATCCTGAGACCCTATTTGGACTCCTACATACAACCCCCTCTCATTTCTATGATACCCTTGTGTCTATCTCATGCACTCTTAAAACCGGCGACCATAAACAAAAAAAAAAAAAAAGAAAAGTAAAACCTCTTTTCCAAGTCCCAGAGCAGGCAGTAGGGCTGTGGGAGGGTTATAATCGATGACAAACAGACCAAAAATCACAGCAGAACATCTAGATGCACACAATACCACCACCTACTGGACATAGATCAATCAGGAACATGTTTTTTCTGAATGTACAGTAATTGCACATTTCAAAATCACCTACACAACTGTTTAAAATGTTTCCTTTCTTTAAGTTTTTTAAACAAGCTATTGTATAACAACAATAATGCACTCCTGGGTGTGTGTCTGTGAAGGATACCATCACTTTTCTGGTGTTGGATGGAGTCAGCCTGCAGCCTTGTATCAAAGCACCCAAGGACTAATGTTATCCCACCACAGCACACATGCTATCGTGCATTATTGCTTAATTATATCAGAGTTGACCTAAAAACAGCATCAAAGGGTAAATGTATAAACTTTCCCAGGTTTGTTTTAAATGAATACTGGTATTAATATGCTTGTATTAATATACTATGTTAATTAAAGTGCTGACAGAAGGCAAAAGCCACTGAATGCCCTAACAGAAATCATTGCTGTATCCCATATATGCACTAGCGTTATTTTATAAACTAAATTTTCCTTAGTGCCTTTATTCAGAGGGCAGGCAATCTACACATTCATTGACATTACCATTTAAAAGATATAAGAAAAAGCCATAACAAAAAGTATGCTACTTGCTTTATTATTTTATTAGTTTCAAGCAGAAAAGGCTTTTAAATTCTATTTTGTTATTTATTAAACAAGCATGATATAGAACAAGCCTAGTGTGTGTGTGTGTGTGTGTAGTTATGCAATAGGGGTGTACATATATTCAGTCAAATAAACACATTTATCTGAGTCACTGTATGTATACATGAATTTATACATACAGTGACCATTTATACATACAGTGCCGGACTACTTCCTACTTCGACATACTTTCACTTTCTGGCATTCACAGACATTCTCTGCTGATGTCTACCTACATGTCTTGCCCCATCCACAATAAAGCATCCAGTAAAAATCTGTTTTTTTGGGGTTGTACTCTCCCCAGCATCATCCATCTGAACTTCCTCACACCACAAAGCAGCAATTCTCACTCACATTACTGTAGCCCATATCACATTCCCAACCGCATCCCAGACTGCCTCAGCCCCCGACCTCCCAACGAACTGCCAAACAGCCAAACCACAACTTTTTTTAAAACAACTCTCTCCCCTGCATCCATGACCTACAAACAACAGAACTGCTGACCTGAAAAGAAGATGCTCCAAAACTGCTCTGCTTTTTTTTCTTTCTGCCCCACTTGCTCACTCGCTCACACTGTGAGTACAGGTCATTCAACTCGGTCGCCTTTTCCTCCCAATGTCACTCGCTCCACTCCAAATTCGCAGCTTTCATAAAAAAAATCTTGAAAAAAGAAAACACTTCATAACAGCCACCACTATTGTCTCGGCAAGCACTCACTAAACTCATAGAAACATAGAAACATAGAATTTGACGGCAGAGAAGGACCGCTTGGCCCACCCAGTCTGCCCATTTCCCTACCTGATGGATAAGCTGCAGGTCCTAGTTAACCAGCAGCCTACTTCTTCCTACCCCCAACCCCTAGAATTGCCTTATGACTGTCCCATGCATGCTTGAATTCCACCACTGTTTTGACTCCACAACCTCCTGGAAGGCCGTTCCATACATCCACAACCCTCTCTGTGAAAAATACTTCCTTAAATTACCTCTGAGCTGCCCCCTCTATCTTCAAATTGTGCCCCTTGTTCTTGCACACTTTTTTGAAAGATGCTACCTCTTGGACTTTGTTGATTCCCTTGAGGTACTTGAAAGTTTCTATCATGTCTCCTCTCCTCCTTTCCTCGAGGCTATACATATTAAGCCTTAAGTCTCTCTTCATATGTCTTCCGGTGCAGACCCTGCACCATTTAGTTGCCCTCCTCTGGACAGCTTCCATCCTGTCTATGTCTTTGTGGAGATTGGGTCTCCAGAACTGCACGCAGTACTCCAGACGGGGTCTCACTAGCTGTCTGTACAGAGGAATAATAACTTCCTGTTTTCTACTGGTGATGCCTCTTCCTATGCATCCAAGTATCCCCCCAGCCCTCCTTGCTGCCCTCTCACATTGCTTTCCCACCTTTAGGTCATCTGATATGACTACCCCCAGGTCCCTTTCCATTTTTGTTGTTGTTAGTATCTCACCCCCCATTGTGTACTCTTACCCTGGGTTTTTGTTTCCCAGGTGCATTACCTTGCACTTCTTAGCATTGAATCTAAGCTGCCATACATTTGACCATTCCTCTAACCTTGCCAAGTCCCTTCTCATCCTTTCCACTCACCTTGTGCATCAACTCTGTTGCAGATCTTTGTGTCATCTGCAAAGAGACATACTTTTCCTTCCAGTCCCTCTGCAATGTCGCTTATAAAGATATTGAAGAGGACCGGTCCTAATACTGAACCCTGCGGTACCCCACTACTAACCCCCCTTTTTTCAGAGTGGACTCCATTTACTATTACTCTCTGTGTCCTATTCTCCAGCCAATTCTTTACCCAGGCTGTCATCTTGGGACCCACTCCCAGGCTGGATAACTTGTATATTAATCTTTTGTGTGGGACTGTGTCAAATGCCTTGCTAAAGTCTAGGTAGGCCATGTCCACAGCCCCTCCCTGATCAACTACTTTGGTCACCCAGTCAAAGAAATCTATCAGATTTGTCTGGCATGACCTTCCCGCTGTGAATCCATGCTGCCTTGGGTCCAGTCCTCGGGTACCACTCCATCCTCCATCCTCCCATGATTTGTTAAAGAGGGTAGTCAATGGTGTCACTAGTTCTACCCTTAGTTCTTTTAGAATTCTGGGATGAATCCCATCAGGCCCCATTGCTTTGTCCACCTTCAGTTTTAAGAGTTCTTTCAGAACCCTTTCTTCTGTAAATGGGCTGGTATCAACTTCTGTATCCAGAGTGTTTCTACTGTTTGTTTTAGGTACTTCCTCTTCCTTTGTAAATACTGAGCAAAAGTATTTGTTTAGTATCTCTACCTTTCACAGTCACCCTCTGCCCACCCTCCTCCCTTTACTAAGCCTCACTATCCCTCCTTGGTCTTACTTACTCCCTGATGTACCTATAAAGGTTTTATCCCCTTCTTAACTGAGTTGGCTATTTTTTCCTCGGTTTGGGCCTTTGCTGTTTTGACTGCCTTCCCAGCTTCCTTTGCTTTAACTAATACAGTTCTCTGTCCTGCTCCTTCTGTGATTCCTTGTACTTCCTGAATGCTTTCTTTTCTCTTGAACCTTCACTGCCACTTCCTTTGAGAACCATAGTGGTTTCTTACCTCGTTTCATTTTGTTTATTTGCTTTACACAAAGGCTTGTTACCTCTGTGATGGCAGTTTTATTATTCCCATTGTTCTTCCACCCTCCTTCCTGCCCATTTGCTACTGCATTCTTTAGCACTCACCCATTTTGACAAAGTCAGCCCTCCTAAAATCCAGTACCTTTGTCTTTGTATGGCTTGACCTATTGCTGTGTTTATTGTGAACCATACTGTTCGGTGGTCGCTAGTTCCCAGATGGCTACCCACTTCTACATCTGTGATCTCTCCTCATCTCCATTTGAGAGAACCAGGTCTAAGATTGTTCCCTCTCGAGTGGGCTCCAATACTAGTTGTCTAGGCATGCCCCTGTGGGCATCTAGAATAACCCACTCTTAGAAGTGGCTGCTGCAACTGCACTCCAGTTAACATCTGGCATATTCAGATCACCCATCAGCAATATCTCCCTTTTCTGCCATACTAAGTATACTTTCTATCATTTCCTTGTCCATTTCCTCCCCTGAGAAGGGGTTGTATACTAACCCTATGCGGATTGTGGTGCCATTGCCGGTCTCCAAATTTACCCACAGTGCTTCTTCTCCTCCCTGTTTACCCTTTTGTTCTGTTGCTTTGATTCCTTCCCTTATGTAAAGAGCTACTCCTCCTCCTCTTTAACCTCCCTGTCCCTCCTGTAGATAGTGTGTCCTGGTATGTTTACATCCCAGTCATGGTTTTGTGTGTACCATGTTTCTGTGACTGCCACGATATCCAGATGTTCCTCCTCCATCAAGGCCACTAATTCAGGAAGCTTGTTACTCAGACTACGCATTGGTACTCATTGCTCTCCATTTTTGATGGCTTTACTTTCTGTTGCAGCATCCTCCACTGACCTTTCTACCTCGGTCTTTTCTCATTTAGTACCCTGTTTTGTAGGGAGAGGCTGGGATTTTCTGCTGCTTATCAGTGCCTCCCCTTGACTAGTTTAAAAGCTTGCCAATGAAGCATTTAAACCGATTGCTCAAAAGACTTGTTCCTTCCTGGACAGATGCAGACCATCCTGCCAGTATAGGCTGGTGCCCTCAGGTGGAACCCCGTACCCAATGAAGCCAAACCCTGTGCTCCACACCATTTTTCAACCACTCATTAAACTGCATGGTGCAAAGTACCTTGCCTCCTCATGCCATTTACAGGCAGCACCTCTGAGAAGGATACTGTGTTGCACTTGTCTTAGGCCTCCCCAGTTCTACAAAGTCCTTCTGCACTGCTGTAAGCTCATGTTGAGCCACGTCATTTGTCCCTAGGTGGACAATGACATCCCAGCTCAGACTCCGTGCAGCTGTTCTCGTGATCCTGAGGATGCTTCCTGTCCCTACAAGCCATGGCACCAGGCAGGCACTTTACTTCAGTTTTCCCTGCTCCCCCCAGTTCTATCCCCCTAATAATTGAGTCCCCCACCAGGAGCTGCTTCCTTTCCTTGTGGCATCTTCTGCCTCCTTCCTGTGGGCCTCCCTTGTGACAGGTGTCCTCAGCCTCCCTAATCTCCTCCGTGGGTGCATCCATAGGGGAGCTGTGCTCCCCCAGAATGGTGTATGGATTGTGGAGTGGAACAACTGACTGGTTGTGCCTCTGTTCCACCCTCCTCACCCTCCCAGAGCCCACAGTGGTCCAACTGCTGTGCTTTCTTTGCAACCTCTGAGGTAGTGGTGGTGGCTCTGGTGCTCCCTGGATGGGGGGGTTCCCTTCCTACCATCCAGTCTGGCCTGGGGGAAGGTTTTCTTACTGCTGTCCAGTGTGGCCTGAAGATGGGCAACTTCCTCCCTCAGGGCAGAGAATTGTCTGCAAATAGGGCCGCATCTCAGCCTCCAGAAAGACTCCCGGAAGACTGCTGCCCCACAGCCATTACATTGCACTACTCCCCACATGACTATGTACTTTTTTTTTTTTGTGTGTGTGTGTGCTTGTGTGAGTGATTGGTTTGTTATATAGAAATATATATATATTATACAATGTGTATGCGATATTTTCAGTGCTGTGTGCTAGAGAGGATATGACATTGATATGCACCTTGCACTCTTGAGGAAATGATGTCAGAACCCCAGGTATAAAGGAACTATTTCCGGGGTGGGGTGAGGGGTGGGAAGGGGTTGGGCCTAAACTGTGCCCTCACAAAACTCAGCTGACATTTTGCTATACTCCTTTCCATGACTGCTCGGTAAACTTAGCCACCATTTTTTTCTTTTAAAATCTGTTAAACCATACTTTTAGCCAATCAGCTTTAACAAATCACACAGTACAGTGCACCCAGCCTGGAAAATCACAAAATAAACCCACACACTTTTTCATATTTCTTTATTTCAAAAAACATTCTTACTAAACTATACATATATACGAAGTCCTTCCCTAGTGCACAAATGAAATATGCAGGGGGACCTTCTGTGATATATGATTTATGCACACTTGTGCTGTTTGCCTTTGGTCACCTTGCTCATGGCTTACACCACTCGTGAGGTTACCCAAGGTCAAATAGCACTCATGTGCAATAAATCATATATCACACAGGTCCCCCTCGTATTCCATATATATATATATATATATATACATATATACATATATACAGTATATATTATGGTGGCAAAGTAGTGCCACCATAGTTAGGTTGAGTACCCTTTTAAGATTAAATGGTGCTTTTGCACCTTAATAACTTTGCCACCATATGATGGCTTTGCCTGAAATTTGGCAGGCATGGATTAGTAGCATATATCTCGAGGTCTGCAAAGTTTTGTACCAGTCAGCTATATGGTTGCGGAGTTATTAAACAACATTCCATAGCACATTTATGCTTTTGCACATTTGCTTACACCTACAGATCACACGGTTTGTGATTGGTCCAAAAATTTTCAGGAACATGTGGCCAGGGCCCTGATGGGCCTTTTGAAGATTTCATGAAAAATTATTGAACGGTCAAAAGTTGTTAAAAACAAGTTTCCATTATAGTCAAAGAAAAAGTTAACAAAAAGTTCGACAGTGTCACAAATGCGGATTTTAGTGTCTCAAATGACCCCAGTAGTGTCACAAATCTGCCATTTTGTTTTCAGTTACTGGTCACAGAAATGCTTGGCATTTAAAATTGGGACCCTCTAGGGGCACAATTCTTTTTGTGTTTACCTAGACGAGTCCTGACGATGCTAGGCATGTCTTTATTTTGGGGTTAAACCCCCCAGAAATATGTTTTTTAAAATTTTGGGAAAAGTAGTGTCGCACCTGCGACACTTTCGTGATTTTTTTTGGGAAAGTGTCGTGATTTGTGACACTACTATTCAACACTATGGGGAAAATAACAGGAATTCTTTGCCATCCCACTGCAAAACACTGGTATGGTCTTTTGGGCTGAAATTTGGAGGGAAGAAAGCCAACATTCCACAGATGTGTCTTTTGGTGGTTTGGTGAAAAAATATTGCAGGGCTGCAAAGTTATGGTACTCTGAAGTTGACACTTTTTCCCATAGACTAACATTGCAGTGTCCGCGCGACCTTTCAGCATCCCGTATCGCGAAATGGTGTAAGATGCAGACTTTTGTCGGAGAAATGCTTAACCCCTGCTAGTGGGCTAAGTACAAAACTAGTGAGGAAAGTCACGAATCATATGAAATTTTAATTTTTTTTCTGTGTCATACAGTTCCTGAGATATAAGCAATTTAGTATTCCAAGTGCTCATTTTCTAGTCCAAGGCCCATTATTATGCATACATTCTATGTAGTCACTGTGTTTCTCTATGCAGCTGTTGGGGCAAACTAGGTTGTCCGCTCCAGTTGCTGTTACACTTAGCATTTCCACTTGCGTTTCCATACCCATTTGTATTAGCGTTCCCATGTACACCACCATGTGCGTTACCGTTTGTGTTTGCGTTACTGTTACCATTTGCATCTCCACTACTGTTTGTGTTTGCATTGTGTTTGTATCACAGTGCGCATTACCAGTTGTGTTTGCAGCCACCCTTCTGTTTGTGTTTGCATTTCTCTTTTGTTTTGCATCATCATTGCTGTTACCGTTACCATTTGTGTTTCCAATTGCCTTACCGTGACCGTGCGTGTTATGGTTTGCATTTCTGTACATGCTTGCATTTGCATTTGTGTTTGTGTTTTCTTTGGCATTATTGTTGCTGTTACCATTACCATTTGCATTTAAAATTGTGGTACTGTGACCATATGTGTTACCGTTTGTGTTTCCATATGTGCTTACATTTGCATTTCTGTTTCCTTTGGCATTATTGTTGCCATTACCATTACCATTCGCATTTACAATTGCAGTACTGTGACCATGTGCGTTACGGTTTGCATTTCAATACATGCCTGCATTTGCATTTCTGTTTCTCTTTCCTTTAGTGTTATTGTTGCTCTTACCATTACCATTTGCATTTACAAGTGTGGTACCATGACCCTGCGCATTACGGTTTGCTTTTCTGTACATGCTTGCATTTCCTTTTCTGTTTCCTCTGGCACTATTGTTGCTGTCACTATTACCATCTGCATTTCCAATTGTGGTACCGTGACTGCACATTACGGTTTGCGTTTCCATATGCACTTGTGTTTGCATTTCCATTTCTGTTTCCTTTGGCTTTTTGTTGCTGTTACTGTTACCATTTGCATTTCCAATTGCAGTACCGTGACCATGCACATTACCAGTTGTGTTTCCGTATGTGCTTTCGTTTGCATCTCCGTTTGCATCATTGTTCGCTTTGGCGTCACTTTGCACTTGTGTTTCTATTAATGTTTGCTTTACCATTTACGTTTGTGTCACCATGTGTGTAACCATTTGTGCTTCTGTTTGTATTGCAGTTACCGTTACTATGTGACAAAAAAAATAACGTGGTGGTGGGGTCCGCGCTCCCACCACCACATTCCATTCACTATTTATAGTCTTCATTCTCAAAAAGAAGGGAAATTCATGGAAAAAAACTCTGTTTAATGCATCAGTTAGGGTTGTTCCACAGCAACAAAAATGAGGAAATTTAGTATTAGTGTTAAAGCCCCCTTGCATTCTCTCCAGCTCACCCCTCAACTAGCATCAGGGTGTGCATTAGGTTGTCGATCCTAACTCTCACCCCATTCTCCTATACTTCACCACCTCAGCTTGTCTACACATGGAATGGGGTGAGAGTTAGGGCCGATGACCCCAACGCACACCCTGAGCAGTTGGAAGGGCTGGGGGTGCAAGGGGGCTTTCAACCCTAACACTGAATTTTCTCGCTTTTGTCGCTGTGGGACAACCCTAACTGATGCATTAAATGGATTTTTTTGCCATGAATATATATTTATATATGCAAAAGAGTGTTAATGCATCATTTAGGTTGAACACAAAAGTCAGAATAATCTTTAGGATTGCCCTCCTCCTCTCCCCTTGTAGACCTCATCCCAAGATTGACAGGATGATGGGGGTGCCATTGGGGTTGTGAGGCCCAAATGTTGCCCCATTCCTTGTGTAATCATATTCAGAAGCAACAGTGAAGAAGAATGAGGCAACATTTAGGCTTCTCATAACCCCAATGACGACCCTGTCATCCGTCAATCTTGGGATGATTGGCTGGTTCATGAGGGGAGGGGCAACCCTAAAGATTTGTCATTTCCTGACTTTTTGTGTTTTAACCTAAACGATGCATTAATGCAGTTTTCTGCCTTACTTTTTGAGAAAGAATAGAAAAGTAACAAGTTGTAGAAATTTGTGGGAGTCTGGTCCTTTGAGCCCTGTGCTCCCACCAACTTTTAAACGTGCCTACACCATCAACAACCTCCAAATTTCAATGTAAAAGACCAAACCGTGTCCGAGATATAACTTTTAAAGTTTGAGATTTTCATTCATCGGCATTGTAGAATTCTGCCCCGTTGACATTTTGCAGACACAATGACTGAAAACTACATACATGACACTAAGGCTAGGTACCCTATCTATTTCAAACCACCACTACAATGCAAAACGATGCCCAGAAACGTAACTGCGCCATATAATATTTCCACAAAAAATATTTTTCTGACACATAAACATTGTAATTTACATCTTCAGAACATGCTGTAAATACCTCCAAATTTCAAGTAAAAAGACCAAACTGTTTCCAAGATATGTAATGTTAAAGATTGTAAAATTGGCATGTGACATCTGGCCATCTTGTCCCTATCTTGTGATCAAAATGTTAATCAAAAGAATCTCACAATCAAAGAATTAAAAATGTTGAAAATCAAAATTTTGTCAGAAATGTGGTAAACCACCACCATGGTTCGACAGAATGCACCCCCTGGCAGAACCCACACTCATTTGTCTTCCTAGGGCACCCTGAGCTTGAGAAATTTGAGTTATTCATTCGCCATCTTGTCCCTTGCTCATGATCAAAGATTACGATCAAAGAATCTCGCGATCAAAGTATTTGCAGGATCCCGATCAAAGATCGTTAGCTAGTCAAAGGACAAAGAATTTAAAATGCTGTAACTCTATCTTTTGACACTTTTATAGCAAACCATGGCCATGGGTCGCTAGATCGAAGCCTCCTAAGTAAAACCCATCAAAGTTTTACTTCAGGAGTGACCCCGAGCCAAGATATTTGATTTTTTACTATCGGAATTTAAAAACAAGATGGCAGACATCGCAATCAAAGAATTCTCAGGGACAAAGATTCTTTGACCGTGAGGCTGTAAATTCTTTCATCATGAGACTAGACCAGATGTCCAGAACCCCATTCTTTGTTCACAAAACAACCATATAAATTCTCCCATTGACTTACAATGGGAGCTTAAAAGTGCTATAACTTTTGTATACCTTGATATTTTTTCACCAAACAAAACGCAGCATATTTGGCCAGCAAAGCTCTTTCAAATGACCCATATCACAGAGTGGCACACCACATGATGACCAAGCAATGCCACAGACAAAATCTCCAAAACTGCCCACATAACTGGTGAAAAGTGCATTTTTCAGCGTTTTCGTGTGCAAAGACCGTAAGTCCGACTAAAACAAAATTTGGCAAATCAAGAGATCTACCATGCCCCACCATGCATACCAAATTTCATGTAGATCTGTTGAATGGGTCCAAAGTTATTAATGCCCCAAATTTTGACTTTAACATAGATGTGCCTTCATAACCCTAAATATAGGGGTGCTACTGTGCCCCTATAATATACATTTCTTTGCAAAACACTTTGTTAATGCATCAGCTAGGGTAACTTAACCCTTGCTGTGCCCCATACTAATATTATCAGTCCAGAATTCCTATATTTATTTAGTTTTTGCTGACCGGGTAAGTGCACCAGACAAATCCTGCCTATTTTCAGGCACGACCCAGAGGAGGGGGATACAGATGAATGGCAACTGACTTTGAACCAGATTAAGCTGTTGGTGGTATTTTTAGTGAATGAGGGAAATTTGGCCAGGACACCAGGGAAATTCCCCTGCTCTTTCTCGATAAGTGCCATGGGATCTTTAACATCCACCTGAACTACCACCAATCCAGGCAGATGGGACCTCAGTTTAATGTCTCACTCCACATATCTGGAATGTGTGGTGTGGTATGGAAGCTGCACCCATTGGCTCTAGCTGTGAACCAATGGGTGTGCAGCTAAATCACTATGTCAATAGCAGGCAGTGGGCTAGCAGGCAGGTGGTATTGCCACCCACCGCTGACCGCCGGGAGGAGCGGGCGGGGCTGAGTGGGCAGGTGGGGGTACCACTAGACCACCTGGGATATCTGAATTTTTTTACAGATGCCCACGTCACAAACAGTGGTCCACTGACCACCAGGATATTGGACTTATCCTGCTTGTACACATGCCCGTGATCAGGCAGACAGGGTCCACTAGACCACCAGGGATAATGGAATATTTACTTTTTACACATGCCCGCGATTGGGCAGATAGGGTCCGCTAGACCACCAGGGATAATGGAATATTTACTTTTACACATCCCCGCGATCGGGCAGATAGGGTCCACATGACCACCAGGGATAATGGAACATTTACTTTTTACACATGCCTACAATCGGGCAGATAACTGTCCACTGGACCACTTGGGAAATAGGATGAAATAGCTTCTATTTTATTACAAATGCCCACAATCGGGCTGCAGTGGGCATTGGTCCCTGCTGCTGCTGCCTGGCAGGGCACCAGGGGCAAGTCATCGGGGATCAGTGCACCTGCATGCAAATGGTGCCATAATGACATGCAAATGAACCCATGTGTGCCTTTGCATACATTATGGCCCCATTTGCATGTCAACTTTGAATATCGCGTTGCTGTGCATGGCGCAATGAAACTTGGCGCTAGCGCATCCCCATGCTCCACTCTGGCCACTTGCGCTGGTGCAGTGCCACTGCGCCATGCACACTGGGGGTGGCTGGGGTGCGATATTCAATGCTACTGAGCCATGGCGCAGCTCCGATGAATATTGCCCAGTCCACACCCCTGCGCAGCCAAGTTGAGCTGTGCCCAAGCTTGCGCCACAGCCTGGCGCAATTTGAATATCTGGGCCATTGTTTCTAAATTAGACTGAGCAGGTAGTCTAAGAAAATGAGCATCTCTCATAAAAAGTGGCTTCTATTTTTCCTAACAGTAAAAAAATCAATAAATAAATAAAATATCAAAATTATATTTTGGGTGTGGGCCCATTCCCAACATTGTTCTTTGCTAGAAGTGGGTCATGGGTCAGAAAATTGGATGATACTAATACGAACCTTGCCTGAGCAATTGCAGCTCCACATGTTAAGAGTCCAGTTCCAATGAACTTCAGTTCCAAACATGGTACTCAAAGAATGCAGAACATTGCCAGAATTGGAAGAAAATAGAACATGCAGGTAGATAAGGACTGCTTGGCCAACCTAGTCTGCCCTTTTTTCCCTACCTGCAGTATCATCACAGACCCTACAGTACCTGAGCTCTGCCCCCCCTTTCCTTTTCACTAAGGTTCCCTTATACCTGTTCCATGCATTCTTGAACACCAACACTGTTTTTGCCCCCATCACCTCCACTTAAAGATTGTTCCAGATTACCATCATTCTTTCTGTGAAAAAGTAGTTACTCACATCTCTCTAGAATTTATCTACTTCAGCTTCACTGCATGTAGTCATGTTCTTGTAGTATCTTTTTTTCTGAAACATACCCACTTCTGTACCTTATTTAACCCCCAACCAGGTTTTTATTTATTTATTTATTTGTTTGTGTAGTTATGTGTTTGTTTGTGTAGTTATGTGTTTGTTTGTGTAGTTACGAGTTTATTTGTGTAGTTATGTGTTTGTTTGTGTAATGTGTTTATTTGTTTGTGTATTTATCTATATATTTATTTGAAAAGTTTCACAAGGAGAAACATACTGAGCTACATCGCTCATCTTCAGATGCATCCTGGGGAAAGGTGTGAGGGGAATACATAGAAACATGAAGTTGACGGCAGATAAGGATCACAAAGCCCATCCAGTCTGCCCAATTTTTCAACCATATGAATGTGCCATAAGTCTTTACTCCGTCAATGGCTTATTTATTCATACCCATCTGTATTGCTCCCTTATGCCTATCCCATGCCTGTTTGAAGCCCTGCATTGTATTCATATCCACCACTTCTGAGGTAGGCCTTCCATGCATCTATTACCCTTTCTGTGAAAAAGAACTTCCTCATATTACCCCTTAATTGGCCTCCCTCTAATCTCATGCTGTGTCCTCCTGTCTTGCTATTTTCTTATAATGAAATGTTAGACTCTTTCACCTTGTTAATGCCCTTGAGATATTTGTATGTTTCGATCATATTGCTGCTCTCCTCCTTTGCTCTAGGGTATACATATTGAGCTCCATTAATCTGTCCTCATATGTTTTCTGATGCAGTCCCTGCACCATTCCTGGTTGTCCTCTCTGGACTGCCTCCATTTTGTTAATGTCCTTATACAGGTGCGGCCTGCAGTACTGCACGCAGTACTCCAGATGGGACCTAACCAGTGTCTTGTAAAGAGGGATTACTACCTCCCTCTTACGACTTGTGATACCTCTGCTAATGCACATGGACATCCTTCTAGCCTTACCTATTGCATTAGTGGTCTGCTTGGAGGATTTCAGGTCATCTGTGATGATGATGATGCCCAAGTCTCTTTCTTCCTTTGAGATTACCAGCAACTCCCTTCCCAACCTATAGGTAGCTTCAGGGTTTCGCTTCCCTATGTACATGATCTTGTACTTCTTTGCATTAAATCCCCAGTTGCCACTCTTCAGACAATTTTACCAGTTTTTCCAGATCTCTTTTCATTCTGTCCACCCATCTGGATCATCTACTCTGTTGCAGATCTTGGTGTCATCTGCAAACAGGCAAACCTTTCCCTCCAGTCCATCTGTTATGTCACTAATGAAGATATTGAAGAGGACTGGCCCCAGGACTGATCCGAGGTACCCCACTTGTGACCTGCATCTCCTCTGACTGTATACCATTTACCACCACTCTGTTTTCTGCCTGCCAACCAGTTTTCCACCCAGGTGACCAACTTCTGACCCACCCGAGCCTACTTAGCTTATTAATTAATCTTCTGTGTGGAACAGTATTGAAGGTGTAACCCCCCTGCAAATGGGGGTTCCCAAAAGACTTCCAGGAGCTTGCTTGAATGCTCCAAGCCTGAATGGTGTTTGGCGTTTAAGCCATTTATCTGTGAGTGTTTTTAGATCCTCTGGTACTGTCTCTTTAAGAGCTGTCTGCTTGCAGACATAATTAGTTTGTATGGGGGGACTGTGTGTTTCTCTGCTTGAGTACCACTCGAGCTGCTGCCAATTCACTCCATTTTTGCAGTCACTAGGAGTGCAAATGGAACCTATCTAAAGATGTAACTGTTTGCAGAAATCATTTAGAGCAATAGTTCTCAGACTTTGCCACTTTGAGCCTCCCCAAATCCATGGAAAAGATTTTGAGCCTCCCCCAAAAACTGAAATAATCTTGGGCCTCCTCAAAGAAAAGTAACATACTGTACTTTGCCCAGTACACCATGAAAAAATTGAAACCCCTTTGAGTACTTGGCTCACATTCAGTTATTTGTCTTATACTGACATGGAACCTTTGAAAAAGAGCTCATGTGCTCAAAGGTGTTATCTGAATAACAAATATATAAAATAAACACATATTATTATTCAGCTTATTGTAAACCCCTCCCCCGCCCAACATGCCAGCCTACTTGCTCCGCTATTTTCATTCTTGAACCATTCTTACAGTGCCTTCATGGGTCAGACTACTTTCTCTGTTTCCTCTCTAAATGAAATAACCTCCCTACATACTTTGCCTCTCCCACTCCTTCCCTGCTCCTAAGCAACTTCTTGGGGGATTACTTTGCTCTTTCCTGCTGTTGCCCTTAGCACTTCTATGCTCAACCTTTATATCTGGGCAGTTCTGCCATCACTCTACAAATTGATCAATTACCACCACTCATTATTAGTTTATTGTTCATATTTGTTTACACTATTGTTCATTGTGTATTTTTGATTGTTTTGAAGTTAATTTTGAAATGTATTCACTCCCTACTCTTCCCGGTACTGTTCTTTAAGAGCTGTCTGCTTGCAGACATAATTAGTTTGTATGGGGGACTGTGTGTTTCTCGCTTGAGTACCACTCGAGCTGCTGCCAATTCACTCCATTTTTGCAGTCACTAGGAGTGCAAGGAACCAATCTGAAAGATGTAACTGTTTGCCAGAAATCATTTAGATTAATAATGAAAATACAGTTTGTCTAACCTGCTTTCTTTGCAGTCAGAACTGTGTTTGCCTAGTTCCTCATTCTAGTTTTGAACTGCTGAACTAGACCAATCAGTGTGGGTTAAGGTAGCTCTAAATGGTGCCTTGGATGACTCAGAACTTGACTCTAATTTGAGCCAGCCACAAGAGGATTGTATGGGCAGTGACTCTTGAGATGTAGTTTGGACTTGGCGCCTTTTTGGACCAACAGGGGCAGTCTATTGTGAGTGACAGCCAATCCAGCCAAGAACTGGGAGGAACTCAAAGGAAGTGCCGGTTTTGTCTGCTGGAGTTTCAGTTGAGCTCTGGCAGTGAAGAGGAAGGAGCCATGTACTTTTTCGTGTGCAGTTTTAGTCGGAACGCGGTAAGGGTCTCGTGTTCGGCCCGTGCTTGTGTAACTGCTTGTTAGGACCGAATCATTCTGTGAAGAGAATCAAAGGATATTTGAAGAGTAGAAACCAGGTTCACCCTGTAGAAGACTGGAGAAATTGCTGAATTGCGTTCGGTCTGTCAGGAACTGAATCTGCTGTGTGTTCTCCTGGGTATTGTGCAGAAATCGCGATCGGGATAGAGAAGCAGCCTACCTGGTATAGTACTTTCTTTTTACCATATAAATGTGTGAGGAGGCTTGTGTAGCTCAAGTGAATCCTGCTGCCATTAAAGGACTTTTGCCTGTTACTGTTTACCATATAAATGTGAGGAGGCTTGTGTAGCTCAAGTGAATCCTGCTGCCATTAAAGGACTTTTGCCTGTTGCAGTTTGTCATATAAATGTGAGAGGAGTCTCGTGGAGCTCAAGAGTAGCCCTGCTGATGTTGAAGGACCCTTTCTTGTTTGGAGGTCGTGAGTACTAATTCAAGGTCACTCCCTGTTGAATTGCCACATTGAATCCAACTGGAATTACTGTACTGCTGACTGTTTAACTAGAGAGGGCCCCTACCAGCTGCCATGGTTTGACTAGCCACTAGGGCTTGGGTACCCAGGGACAGTAAGTGGTAGGATAGGCCTGTGCACAGAGCCATAGGTAGATGAGTAAAGTGATAAGCTAATTAACCTGATTTCCCCTGTCCTTGTTATATCCCCTAAATAAATCAGAGCTGCTTGTTTCAGCAAAGTTATACTGCCTGAGGTATTTGTCTATGTTAAAGTATTGTACTGTGATTGTTGCACTGTATCTTCTTATTTTACAGGGGTCCCAGTGCCTGAACCAGTCCTGGGGTAAGTGTATACTGTGAAGGTAATTTGATATACTGTGGGCCACTAGTAGGAAGAAAGGGGTTGCAGTGTCCCAGAGGGCTGTGACCAAGTTAGTTTAACTATTGCAAACCCTGACCTCTGGGTGGAGGCACCCGCCATCGGATCCAGGCCCCTCAACCTGTTAGTGGCAAATCAGGCAGGGGTAGTAGCCCCTGGGATAGTGCCATCTAGGGGTTACATCTTGGAGGCTCACCGCTGGGATTGTGTGTCCTCTAGTGGCCATATTTACAAACCACTGTTAAGAAAAAAATGGGTACCCCGACAGAAGTGGCTGTGCACCAGCTGGTGGAGTGGTGTACTGGGGAGGAGATCGACCCCCAAAATGCTATGCTTATCCTGGACATCCCCATGGGTATCAATACGGACACTGTACAGGGAGTACTTTCCAAGGTGGAAGGTTTACAAAACCCTGTGGTGGTGGATCGGCATGCTAATCTGCTCACCCACACTTTCCTGGCCCTAGTAGAGTTTAAGGATCCCACAGATAGCTCCAAAGTGCCACAGACCATTACCCCAGAGGGAGCCCTCACTGCCTGGAGAGTGATAACTAAGGACAGTAAAGACCCGGGGGGGGAATGAGCCCCCACCACTGTCTGAAACTTTTGAGAAGAAATTTGCTAAATGGTTGCTGGCAAGATGTAACCCCTAGATGGCGCTATCCCAGGGGCTACTAACCCTGGCTGATTTGCCACTAACAGGTTGAGGGGCCTGGATCCGATGGCGGGTGCCTCCACCCAGAGGTCAGGGTTTACAATAGTTAAACCAACTTGGTCACAGCCCTCTGAGACACTGCAACCCCCTTTCTTCCCACTAGTGACCCACACAGTATATCAGAATTACCTTCACAGTATACACTTACCCCCAGGACTTGTTCAGGCACTGGAACCCCCTGTAAAATAAGAAGATACAGTGCAACAATCACAGTACAATACTTTAACATAGACAAATACCTCAGGCAGTATAACTTTGCTGAAACAAGCAGCTCTGATTTATTTAGGGGATATAACAAGGACAGGGGGAAATCAGGTTAATTAGCTTATCACTTTACTCATCTACCTATGGCTCTGTGCACAGGCCTATCCCTACCACTTACTGTCCCTAGGTACCCAAGCCCTAGTGGCTAGTCCAAACCATGGCAGCTGGTAGGGGCCCTTTCTAGTTAAACAGTCAGCAGTACAGTAATTCCAGTTGGATTCAATATGGCAATTCAACAGGGAGCGACCCTGAATTAGTACTTACGACCTCCAAACAAGATAGGGTCCTTCAACGTCAGCAGGGCTACTCTTGAGCTTCACGAGACTCCTCTCACATTTATATGACAAACTGCAACAGGCAAAAGTCCTTTAATGGCAGCAGGATTCACTTGAGCTACACAAGCCTCCTCACACATTTATATGGTAAACAGTAACAGGCAAAAGTCCTTTGATGGCAGCAGGATTCATTTGAGCTACACAAACCTCCTCACACATTTATATGGTAAACAGTAACAGGCAAAAGTCCCTTAATGGCAGCAGGATTCACTTGAGCTACACAAGCCTCCTCACACATTTATATGGTAAAAAGAAAGTACTATACCAGGCAGGCTGCTTCTCTATCCTAATCGCAATTACTGCACAATACCCGGGAGAACACACAGCAGATTCAGTTCCTGACAGACCGAGCACAATTCAACAATTTCTCCAGTCTTCTACAGGGTGAGCCTGGTTTCTACTCTTCAGATATCCTTTGATTCTCTTCACAGGATGGATTCAGTCCTAACAAGCAGTTACACAGGTTGCAGACCGGAACTCGGGCCTTACACGTTGCTTCCCGACTAAAACTGCACAATCGAAAAAGTACATGGCTCCTTCCCTCTTCACTGCCAGAGCTCAACTGAAACTCCAGCAGACAAAACTGGCACTTCCTTTGAGTTCCTCCCAGTTCTTGGCTGGATTGGCTGTCACTCACAATAGACTGCCCCTGTTGGTCCAAAAAGGCACCGAAGTCCAAACTACATCTCCCAGAGTCACTGCCCATACAGTCCTCTTGTGGCTGGCTCAAATTACGAGTCCAAGTTCTGAGTCATCCAAGGCACCGTTTTAGAGCTACCTTAACCCACACTGATTGGTCTAGTTCAGCAGTTCAAAACTAGAATGGGGAACTAGGCAAACACAGTTCTGACTGCAAAGAAAGCAGGTTAGACAAACTGTATTTTCATTATTACTCTAAATGATTTCTGGCAAACAGTTACATCTTTCAGATTGGTTCCCTTTGCACTCCTAGTGACTGCAAAAATGGAGTGAATTGGCAGCAGCTCGAGTGGTACTCAAGCAGAGAAACACACAGTCCCCCCATACAAACTAATTATGTCTGCAAGCAGACAGCTCTTAAAGAGACAGTACCAGAGGCTCTAAAAACACCCACAGATAAATGGCTTAAATGACAAACACCATTCAGGCTTGGAGCATTCAAGCAAGCTCCTGGAAGTCTTTTGGGAACCCCCATTTGCAGGGGTTACAAAAGCTTTGCTGAAGTCAAGATAGGCAAGCATCAGCCCACCCCTGTCCGCCACTCTGGTTACCCAGTGAAAGAAATCTTTGAGATTAGCCTGACAGGACCTTCCTGTTGTAAACTTAGACACTATCTCATCTCCTCCCATATATGCTCCTGCTTTAAACCACCTTAGCCATTGTTCTCTCTCTCTAACCCCACCCCCTCTTAGTTGCTACCATGGGTGCTGGGGTCTACCCCACATGGCGTACTTCCTCTCTGCTTCACTTCCTTATCTCTTATTTTCTCATCCCCTATTTTCCCCTTCCCTTTCCAGCATAAACATTGCTACTCCCTCCTCTCAAACTCTATATCTCTCATTGCCTACACCCTTGGCACTGCTGCCTCCCTACTCCTCTCACTTTTCTCTCTTGCTCTCCTTCATCTACTTCTGCCAAACTGGTATCGCTCTCTCAGCACTTTATCCCACTTTTAAATCAGTGTCTGGATGCTTTAATTTGCCTGATTATATTGCCTTATGTAAGCTAAATCTTGTATTTTGGTGTATTTTGGTTTGCTACCTAAAATTCCTTGTCAAAATTACCATTATTATGCTCAAATATCTGCATGTAACTTGTGTTATGTATTCATTATTGTTCTCTTGAAAGTTTATCTCTGTACTGTCCTGGGTCATGCCTGAAAATAGACTTTCTGGGTAGTGTACTCACCCGGTAAACAAAAACTAAATAAAATAAATAAATAAACCCATGCTGCATTGGATCCTGTGTTCCTATGGATTCAAGGTGTTGGTTGTACTATCCTTTCCTTAAGAAATGCCTCCATAATCTTGCCCACTTCTGAGGTAAGACTGACCAGTCTGTAGTTCCCCGCCTCCTCCCTGCTACCACTCTTGTGGAGCAGGATCACATGAGCCCTTCTCCAGTCTTCTGGGACCTCTCCTGTGCTCGGAGACTCACTAAACAGTTCTGATAATGGCTCTGCTAGTTCCATCCTTAGTTCCTTTAGTACCTGGGATGTATGCCATCAAGTCCCATTGCCTTGTCTACCCTGAGCTTAGCGAGCTCTTGTAGGACCCTTTCTTTTGTGAAGGGACTGTGCACACCTCCCTCCCCACGTGTTTATGGTGCTGAGCTGTGGGCCCTGCCCTACCTTCTCCTCAGTAAATACTGAGCAGAAGTATCTATGTAGAATAGATGCTTTTCCTTGGTCCTCCTTCACACATATCCCTTATCCCCTTTGATCTTAGCAATACCCCCTCTGGACTTTCTCCCTTCACTAATGTGTCTATAGAAAGTTTTGTCCCCTTCTTTTACTGTTTGTGCTAGTGTTTCTACAGTTTGTGCCTTTGCCTGCCTTACTGCCTTTCCTGCTTCCATGAGGGAAGTTTGGTATGCCTCCCTTTCTCCCACTGTATTCCTTACATTTCCTGAAGGCCAACCGTTTGGTTCTGGCCTTTTCTGCTACTGGTTTTGAGAACCAGAATGGTTTCCTCCTTCTCCTGCTCTTGCTTTTCTCCCTAAAACTGTGGGATGTTGCTTCAAGTATTGCATCCTTAATGTGTGTCTACTTTGCCTGTACCCTCTCACCTGTATTTCTTCTTGCCAGGGGTAGCGTAACTCTGTTGGCCATCTTTTTAAAGTCAGCTCCCCTGAAGTCCCATATTTTTGCCTTGGAATGGGATGATTTTGTTCTAGTGGCCAAACTGAACAATACCATGTGATGGTCACTGGGCCCAGGTCTTCTACTTGGAAATCTGAGATCCTTTCCCCATTAGTCAGTACGAGATCCAGGATAGCCCTGTCTCTTGTGGGTTGTTGTACCAGCTGTTTGAAGCCCTCCCCCTGTAGGGAATCCACTATGTCTCTAGTTCTGGAAGATGTTCCTGCTGGGATTGACTAATCTGTATCTGGCATGTTGAAGCAGACTCTCCCTTTAGCTGTCATGTTTTGTATATCTTCTAACAGTGATGTGTCTGTGTCCTCCCCTGGTCTGGAGGCCTGTAGATCACCCCAGTTCGTATGACTGCTGTCCCATTTCCTGTTTCCAGGGTGACCCATAGTTCTTCTGGCTCTTATGTATAGTCTGAATTTCTGTAGCTTTGATTTTTTCACTGACATTAAATGCCACCCATTCCCCCTTTTCAGCTTGGTCTCTTCTGAACAGTATGGTAGTCTCCCAATTGTGGTTACTGGTGAGTCATGTCTCACTAATGGCTACTATGTCTAGTTTAGCCTCTGTCATTGTTGCCTCACGGTTTTGGATCTTGTTTCCAGAATGCACACATTTGTGTACATTTTTATTTATTTATTTAAGGATTCAGATAAGACCTTTGAGCACAATCTCTTTACAAAGGTTCCACGTCAGGTTGACATGCAATAGACATATTACATCAAGAAGTTATAGAACATACATTGGTTACAATATTACAGTGTTATCACTAGTACCATGGAATTAGTACTGCATCAGTGAAGGATTTAGAAAAGCAGTGGTGAGCTATGTGGGGAAAGCGAGGAGGACCCCTTTGAGTTGATGGGAGACTTAGGCAGGGTAAGTAGCCTTTGTGTTGGGTCTTTGTCAAAACAGGAGGGCAAAATAGTGGCTGGGGGTGCCAGGGAGGAGGGAGATGGGGAAGGTGGCACCAGAGGGAGAAATGCTTGACTAAATGGTCATATGGGATATGGGGGAGGAAAGTGATGCAGGGATAGAGTTATGATGAAGGGAGATACTGGGGAACAGCAGGGATGGCATGCTGAAAGCCACATGGGGTGGGGTTGGCTCTAGGCATGTCAGAAGAGGTGAGGGGGGCAGGAGGGACCAAGGGGGGATGGGGGAAACAGAGTGGATGCCTAGAGTCAGTTCAGGGGGCAAGGTGTAGGTTAATGGAGGGGGAGACTACCAAAGGAGGGGAAGAATGGCTACTATGGAGAGCAGACACTAGCTGTACAGAGGAGCGGGGTGCAGCAGGGCTGCCATATGAGCAACTAGGGAGGCTAAGGAGGGGAGGGACTATCCTTCAGAGGCAGCCACGCTCTGTGATTGATTTAAGGTGTTGTCTCAGTCCAGTTTGAAGTGTGATAGGCATTTGGAGGTTTGAATGGGCACAGGGATTTTGTTAAGCCACTGGGGGGTCCTATAGGTGATGGTGCATTGTCCAAGCACAGTATGATGGAAAGGTGTTGATAGGGCCCCTCCTCATCCTACCTCTGGTGTCATAGAGAGTAGTAATTAGCAAGAGGATGTTGGATACATGGGGGGGGGTTCGATTTTCCAGATTTCGGTGCTTTAGTTGTGGGTTGAGGTCTGGCTTTTCCCCTGTGCATCATATGGGGGAGATGGACCTTTTTCTTCACCTGATGATGCAAATGAACTACAGACATGTTGAACTCCAGTTTGATCACTAGCTGAGGGAGGAGTGGTGTTATTCCCACTCAATGTTTCGGGAGCTGCACCCCTCTCCCCATTTGCTAGTTTAAATATTCTGCTAAGACATCATACTTCTGCCCCAATGCACTGACTCTCTCCTTTGTCAGATGAAGTCCACAGAATTTAAAGAACTTTCGCTCCCAAAACTGTTGCCAGTTACCTACAAATTTGTGTCCTTTTTTCTGGCACCAGCCCTTGAGCCACAGGTTTAACTCCTCTGTCTCCCTCTCTGACCTTCTGCCCATCAGCCCCTCTCTCAGACTAGCAGAACCTCAGAGAAGAAGATGCCAGATGAAATGGATGACAGTTTGCCTCCCAGCCTGGTCAGGTTTTCCTTGGTCTCCAGAACTGCATGACTGGCTAGATCATTAGTTACTATGTGTACCAGGACACAATGTTTTCTCCTGATTCCTGCTTGATTTTAGAATGTGGTCAGTGTCTCTCACGCTGATGTTCCTGGAGACATCTGACCATTATCCCTAGCTGGAGGTAGGGATCAACCTCTGGCCAGGAGTAATCAATACATTTATAATATAAAACAAAGTGCATATACACTGAATGAAGCTTGAACTTGTAACCTTGAACAATTAAAATTATGCAGGCATATTGTGGTAAAGCTAGGCAGCACATGACATCCAGATAAAGACTAAATACATAAATGTAATTTCACATGCACATCCAACACACATATAAATAAGGTAAAATAAGATAATTAAATTAGCTAGTTAGAATTAAAATAAATCACTAAACAGACAAATAAATGAAATAAATAACTGAAAATTAAAAAAAAAAACAAGATAAACTAAACCCACCCAGACATAAACAAAAAGAGTATACATAATACAATTACAGGGAGGAACAGGGTGCAGGAATACACTATTTTTAAGCAAAAAAGATGTTCCAGGACTAGAGGGCATGGGATGAAGTTGGAGGGAGGATGATTCAGAGGAAGCGTGAGGAAGAATTTCTTCATAGAACGGGTGGTGGACAAGTGGAACACCCTGCCAGAGGAAGTGGTGGGGGCTGAAACAATCACGGAATTTAAGAATGTATGGGATAGGCATAAAGGAATTCTGGAGGTCAGGGTTAAGGGCAACAGACATCTAGGAAAACATAAAGTAAACTTACAAGCTCAAATGGGCAGACTGGGTGGGCCGTAGGCCCTTATCTGCTGACACTGTCTATGTATCTATGTCTATGTATTTATGTATCATTGAATACAGTTGTGTGATAGGGAGATCCTCTCACTTCAGAGGACCATCTTTTCCTTCAAAACTTCTCTTGCAACAGTTCTCTCTTCCATTTTACTAGTCTATCCTTTTCATTTCTAGTGCCGTATTGCTGGTCACCTATGGGTACCCCCCCATTAATATATGCTATAAAATTTGCTTTGTTTCTTTTTTTTCTCTTAGGTCCTCTTGTAGTAGGTTATTATAAGTCATCTCCTGCTGAATCTAAATGGCCAGATATCTTGGGCTGTTGTTGGAAAACACGAAATGTAACTATGGATACAAGCATTAAGTAGAATTGTCTGAAAAATGTATGAAAGATATATTTATTCAGCCTGGTACTCAAAACCATTAGGAATAAAGCAGGACCTTTAATTAATTTATACATGCCTGGATACAGCAGGACTTATACTTACCCCATGTTCAGGCCAGCTGCTCCATGTACACATGTTCCTGCTTTGCTGTAAGCTTAATGAATAATGGGGACTTTCATTTTCCTCCCTGTATTTTTTTTTTTTATTATTTAGTTGTTTAACCAGGTATAACACACTAAGCTGAAAGCTTTTTTTACAGGAGCAACCTGGGAGCACAAGGAGGTTAAGCGACTTGCTCAGGGTCACACAGTATGCAAGTGGAAGCTGTGGGATTCAAACCCAGGTCTTGTCTGCTGGATGTTACCAAATTTGCAGCTCAGAGCCTTAGACCACTGTGCTATACTGCCTCCAAATACTGAAAGCCACATGGGGTGGGGTTGGCTCTAGGCATGTCAGAAGAGGTGAGGGGGCAGGAGGGACCAAGGGGGGGGGATGGGGAAACAGAGTGAATGGATACAAGCATTAAGTAGAATTGTCTGGAAAATGTTTTCCAGCAACAGAACAACAGCCCAAGAAAGTATTTTATTACTTTTGTCCAACTACCTGGAGCATCTCCTCATGGAAGCTGAAGTATGAGCTGATAGAAACTGCACTGCCAATGAGAAGTTGCTTCTAAAATTAAATAACCGAGTAAGGTTTTTCTTTTCCTTTTGGCTCGGTGAAAGATTCAGAGAACTTCTGCCACATTTAGGGGCCTCTCTGTTATTTAATCCAAGAGCTTTTTTCTCCTATTTATTTATTCTTTTGTAGAATAAATGCTTTACTCCAGATAAGAGAGAAGACGACATGAAAATAAATGGGAGTGCTCCTCGCTTTTTTGCTCTCCTTTTTGCTCCTGCTTGGTGAGTGTTTGGTGTCACAGCAACATAGCACTCATGTATAAACTCTGTAAATGAGCAGAGCTCATGATTTTAATTAAAAATCTAATTAAATGGTAGCAATTGCTCCAAGACCCCTGCCAGTATACAAGGTGCCCCTCTCTTAAAAACCTGCATGCAGAGAAATAAACATGTTTAAAGGTACAAGTTACTGAAAGTCCGTTAAAGTGCCCTCACTTTGCCTTAAAGTAATATGCCCTCTCTATAGTATCTTATTTTGGATGCTGGTGTTAAAACAAGTCTCTTAGCATAGCTAGTTATTTTATTAGGGCATTATTGCACTGATTAGTAGGAATGTTCGTGCTTACCTGAGGGAATCTCTGTCAGACTGTGCCCTATAGGGCAGCAGCAGCAGCCTCTAGGAGCCCCTTTTATAGTATAAAATGTGTCAATCATGATGGATGGATGGGCATTCTGTCTAAATAAGTGTTATCTCTGTGCAGAATGCAAATACTGTACATAGAACAGAGTGGTGCCAAACTTGATATTAAAACATATCCTTAGCTTCTAACCCAGTATAAAACAAAAAGAACTGTGTTTGAAGGAGTTTGGTGAAATGAAAATTGGAGCACATGACCAGTTGGGGTGGGTATATAAAGACTGTCATTTGGATGAGAATTAGAATTGTGGTTCAGTAGTTACTGACCAGTGCACAGGAAGGACATGCATTGTGTATTGCTGCAAAACCTGTGTTGTAGAAGGGGTATACCACTGCTCAGGGATATCCTGGTGGCAACTGAAGAAAGTGTACCACTTGCAGTTCTATAAAGATTGTTAATTTTTGAAATTTTTTTAAACATCACACAACACAGTGTGTTGCACTTGAAATACTGTGTATTGTCTATCTGTTATCCCACAACCCCTTCACAGACTTGGTGTTAGAAGAGGTATAACTTGCTGTAAACATCTGGACTGGGCATGGGGAACATTTTTTTCGGTGGATATCACCCAGATACCCCAGGTGGACAAATGCACCAGGATTTGGCAGGAGAGAACCTGTAGAGGAAAGCCTATGGTGGTCTAACCAGAACAATGTCCAACAGATTGGGAGAGAAGCTACTGCCTGGACTGGACCTGGGAGCTTGGAGGAAGGCCAAGTCTGAGGATGATGACAAGATGTAAGGGGATGAAAAATAATCTACTGAAGTACCTCCTCTTTTTTTTCACAATTGTTTAACCAAGAGTGACACACTAAGCCAAAAGCTTGTTTACAGGTGCAACCCGGAAGCACAAAGAAGTTAAGTGACTTGCTCAGAGTCACATAGTATATAAGTGAGGGCTGTGGGAATCAAACCCAAGTCTCCAGATTTGCAGCGCAGAGCCTTAAACCACTGCGTGATATTGACTCCCTCCTCTTGCACACGTTCCACCTGAGGACATAGATGAGCTGTTGAAATGGCTTTGTATACAGCAAGTGCAGATGGAGGGAGAAAGAGACATTGACCAGAAAAGGCAAGATGCCAAATGAGCAGACCCAATGAGCATCTTGCAAGCCATTAATACTGATCAAACTGAAAGAGGGAGTAGCCCAAAAGACATTACACTGTCCAAGCTGTCAGACAATGATGATATTGAAGCTTACCTCACAGTGTTTGAGAGGATAACTAGAACATGCGCATGGTCAAAGGGAACAGTGGGTCATTTGACTGGCACCACATGTGACCGGCAGTTTACATTTGGTTGATAGCCACATGGATTCCTGTGAGTCAGAGGACCATGATGGTGTAAAGCAGGAAATCCTAAGGTGCTATGATATAAACACAGAAACCTATTGCCAGGGGTTTAGATTTCTGAAAATGCAGTCACTGGATAGCTCCCAAGAGACTCAGGCCTGTCTCATGGAACTGTGCTACAAATGGCTGCAAGCAGATAAAATCAAAAAACAGCTTCTAGAGGCAGTGATTATTGAACTGTTTATTAAAGTTCTGCCACAGGATATATAACTTTGGGTTCAGGAGCTCAAGCCTGAGCAAAAAAACTATCACACTGGCAGATCTCCTGGCAGCCCAGCCTTCCAGACCCAGAGGGTTCCAAGGGACATCACCAGCTGCACCCACCAGTAACCCCATAAGGACCCCTGCTTCTTATAAACTGTCTAATCCAGTACCAGTAAAACAAGACTTACAATCAGAAAAAGGAGAGCAAATCCCAGTAACTGAGATAATATGTTGTGGGTGCCAAAAGAAAGGACATTATGTCAGAAACTGTCCTAATATAAAGAAAGAGACTGCTCACTTAGCCTTAAGGAACTGGGGCCACTTTATGGCTACAGTTCAGACTGGATCTCAGCTGGGACTGATTGATTCAGGAAGCCATCAGACTCTGGTGCTTACAGACCTTCTGACAGGTAATAATAAAGGACTGGATACTGCAGTCATCTGTGTGCAGAGATACCCACTGCTACCCAACAGCTACCATCCACATGACCGTCCAAGAGAAGACACAAGAGGTAGAAGTGGAGCTGGTACCTTGTCTACCAGTGCCAGTTTTTATTGGGTATGACCACACAGAATTTGTCTCCTTTATAAAATGTCATGCTGCTCAGGACTCTGAAATTGTGGTAACCACCAGAGCTCAAGTGAAGCAGGGACAATTATCAACACTATTTCAGTTTGATGATGTTGTTTTTGAGGGTCCTGGCAAGGACCAAATAACTAAGACTGAGAAGCGGAAGCTGTAGAAGGAATGGGCTGATATTCATGCTGGTGTACAACCGGATTTGGGACACACTTTAAATTGTGATGTACAGCATGAACAAAAAACAGACCCTTTACTAATCCCTTTCTTTTTATGGGTGGGGGAGGGAGTAGAAAAAGGTGTCCCTCAGTTTGACTTGAACCAGGAAATACTATACAGAGAATGTACCTATGCCAGAACTGGAGAGGTGGTGGACCGACTTAAGGTATCAGAGAAATGTCCCTCCCAAATAATGTACCTGATGCATGACATCCCACTGGCGGGGCATGCAGAAAGAGATAGCACCCTGAACCAGATACTGCCCAGATTTTTTTGGCCTTCTATCCATGAAAACATTAATGAGCAATGTAGAACATGTACAAGGTACTAGAAGGTAGCTGAGGCAGGAAAAAACCAAAAGAGTACCATTGTACCAATCCCCATAGTGACTAACTCCTTTGACAGAACAGCAATAGATGTAGTGGATCCCCTGGAAAAGAGCTCCAAGGGTAACAGATCCATACTGGTGGTATGTGATTACACTACCCGCTACCCAGAAGCTATCCACCTGAGAACTGTCACTGCCCTGAGAATAGCAGATGAGCTAGTCAAAGTGTTTAGTCACATTGGTATACCCCAGGAAATGCTGACCAATCAGGGGAGTAATTTTAATGCCCACCTGTTGAAAGAATTGTGCCATCTACTGAGTGTGGTAGCTGTATGTACTTTCCCATACCACCTGCAGACTGACCCACTTCATAGAGAGGTTTAACCAAAATTAAAGAGAATGCTGAGGAAGTCTGGAAACGAAGAGGACAGGGACTGGAACAGGTACCTCCCCTGTTTACTCTTCACTTACAGGGAAATCCCTCAAATATCCACTGGTTTCTCTCCTTTTTCATTACTGTACAGAAGGAACCCATGGGTCCATTGGATGTTGTCAAAAACACTGGAAAGATGGGAAGGAGGTGGGACTTCTTAATGTACTAGAGTAAATGACCTGGCTATTCTAGCACCTGGTGAGGTATATCAGCTTTGCACACCAGAACTTAGAGCAGAAGCAAGAAATACAAAAAGAGAGATATGACCAGGATTTAAAAACTAAAACATTTCAGTCAGGGGACAAAGTCTTATTACTCCTTCCCTTGTGTGTCCACGTTCCCATTTGCAGCTTATAGACACCAGCCACTAGGGGTCGCTGCACTCTCCACTCTAGCTCCTCTCTCAACTCTTTACTCCTCCTTGCTACTGTTTGAAAGTTGACCCACTAGAGGTCACTGCAGGTCCCTTTGGATCCTTCTACCACCTACTTTCCTCACTCTTCCCATCAGCCTAACACGAAACACCTGCCAGCATCAAACCTGGTACCCTTTTGTCTAAAGTCTACTGACTAACCACTAAGCTAATGAACCAGGCCAACATCTTCCTCTACTTTCAAACTCTTAACCCTTCCTCCCTCCTTTCTGAATTAAAAATAAACCTTTTTACACTCTGTCCCTAAGCTGTGCTCAAACCCACTACCGTTGCAGTCAGAGTCAGCAGCTCTACCTCTGGACTACATTGCCTACTTATTTTATTCCTACTTGCTAAGCCTTTTAGTCTCTTATCCCCCCCCCACCTGCCAAAATATAAGTTTACCACTTCTCTCTCTTGCTGCCTTTCAAGCTTTGAACCCTGCACTCTCACTTTCAAAGTCAGCAGTTCCACCACTCAGCTAGCACACCTGTCTATTATTACTGCAGGATTTCAAAACTCTAAAAACGCACTAACCCTCTGACACTGCTAAAGTGTTATCTGAATGCTTCTGCAGACCTCGAACCCAACTCCCTGCTGTTACAGCCACTGGCTGAACTCCTTGCTATCCTGGTCAAGGCTTGAACCTGGTACACTATGTACCTCAGGCACCAGCCCTGCCACTACACCATAGCAGCAACTAGCCTTAGAGGTGACCTCTCACTACTATCTCCCCTCTATCATCCTAGTACCACCATTCTTTCTTCACTTCAGCTCCCCCACCCTTACCAACTATGCATGTGCACCCCCTGCTCACCAGCCTCTCTCTTCTCCTCCTCCTTCTTTTGCCTTCCACCAACCCTAGTGTCCCTATTAACCCTCGGCCTCACTACTCCAATGTTCCTACCTACCCTCCTGTCTTCCCCTCCTCCTTTACCACTGCTCCTTCCCTCTCCTCCTCCTCCACACACCCCATTTGCTCCTTTCCACCTCACCCCCATCCAGACATTACCTTTCCTACCCCCAGCTCCCTTAAGCTACAGTCACACAAGCCTTCTCTGCTCTGTGCTGCCCCAGCCC
The DNA here is from genome assembly GCA_016271365.2 of Neoceratodus forsteri. Classification (NCBI taxonomy): domain Eukaryota; kingdom Metazoa; phylum Chordata; order Ceratodontiformes; family Ceratodontidae; genus Neoceratodus; species Neoceratodus forsteri. The sequence goes on from CM057455.1 coordinate 48,294,314, forward strand.
TGTGCTACAAAATCCCCTTCCTCATCCTATCGCTCCGGTGAACTCTCCATCTGCCACCTCTGACCAGAGCACTTCTCCTCCTTCTACTCCTAACAGGTAACATACATCCCAACACGGCCCTGCCCCTCCCACCCAGCCACTGGTCTTCAGGTAGCCTCCATGAACATATGCAGCCTGGTTGAAGAAATTTGACGCCCTACAGTGCTGGGCCTTAGTTCATCAACCAGACATCATAACCCTGGTTGAAACCTGGCTGTCCAAATCCACCCCTGACTCATTTGTTTCCCTCCCAGGCTATACCTTATACAGGAGAGACCGGGTAAACAAGCGAGGGAGGCTGTGCAATCTACTAGGGACACAATACTTGGACACGCCTCCCCACCCTGCCCTTGTAAATGGGGCCCAGGCTCTTACCCTCAAACTCACCCCGGACCCCTCTAGGAGCCTCTCTATCTCACCACAGCCTACATTCCCCAAAGAACCAGCACCTAGCCCTGGTATCTTTAATGGACTACCTGGCCACCTTCCACCATAAGGCAGAACAAATCCTAGTTGGGGACCTTAATGCAAATTGGCTCAGCACCTCCTCATCCGCGATCAGAGACTCATTTGCTGCCCAAGATCTGACGCAACTCGTCACCCAGCCCATGAGAATAAACCCCAAGAGAGGTACCAGCACCCTTCTGGATGTTATTATAACTAACCGACCCCATAAAATCCAAAACATCCAGGTCCTCCCAGACTCCCTAAGTGACCACTCCCCTATCCTATTTCAATGGGCAGTCCCCAATCCCAAACCCAAAGCCCAGACCACCCTCCGCAGGTGCCGCTGCCCTGGTGGGCTGAAAAAAAAAAGTATTCCTCACCCAGATAAACTGGTCCCCATTCATCGTGCAACCCGACATTGACACTGCCCTCGCCTTCTTCCTCACACCTTTAACATGGCCTGTGATCTCTTACACCTTCACCAAAATCCGGTCAAAAACAGAGCATCCTGGGTTTGCCTGGCCCTTCTACAATTACTAAGAAATCAGGATAACCTCTGGCACCTTGCCACTGAAACGGGTCGTCTGTCTAATAGGCAAGCTTACAATGCAGCCCGGAATAAGTGCTCATGGGCCATCAGGAAAGCCAAGGCAGACCATTACCAGGCCTCCTTACCTCCTCCTGGGGCTCGGCCCAGACTTTCTGGACTATTAAGCAACCAATGGAAAAGCTCGCCTCCCTGCCCCATCCCAGCTCACTAGAAATGGCACTACCACCACCGAGCCTGCCACCATAGCTAACTGGTTCAACACGCTCTCTCACTGACCTTAGCTCAGTCCTCCCTAGTAATTTCTTTGACCCTCCCCAACCAACCTCCCCTGTCCTCCAGCACCCCAGCTTCCACCTGCGCAAGATTTCTACCTGGGAAGCCAGACCCATCCTTATAAAAGCTTTGAATGGCACCAGTCCTGGCAGTGACTCACTGGACCCCAGTATACTCAGGCTGGTGCTAGATGAATCCTTGCCCCACTCACCAGCCTAATTAACCAGTCACTCTGCCTGGGACAATTTCCCACAGCTTGGAAAACAGCCATTATCACACCAATTCATAAAGGCGACAGGTCATGACCAACAACTACCAGCTAATTTCCATCCTCCCCCATCTCAAAGCCCTGGAGAAAGTGGTGGCTACTCAAATCACTGATTATCTGGCCAAGCATAACATCTTATGCCCAGAGCAACATGGCTTCCGTGCTGGTCACAGTACCAGCACTGCCCTAATTAATTCTCCAACTTCCTACACTCCTCCTTGGATACCAGCTCCCTAGCTGGTGCAGTGTTCATCGACCTCTCAAAGGCTTTTGACACCATCTCCCATCCACTTCTGCTGAATGCACTCTGCCACACTGGTCTCTCGGCTGGCCCCCTAGCATGGTGCACAAGCTATCTTGATGCTCGTTCACAGTGTATAAAAATTAAAAGCACACTCTCCGATACCCGTCCCATTCACTCTGGGGTCCCCCAAGGCTCCATCCTGGGCCCCCTTCTCTTCTCGCTCTATCTGAACACCCTGCCCAGTGCATGCCCTGGCAAAATTCTACTGTATGCAGATGGCGCTGTCCTTTTGCCACCCACATAATCCCGTCTCCCTCCAGGACACCCTACAGCAGTCTTTCAACAGTGCCGAAGCTTGGTTTAAGGAGCGCAGACTCGTCATCAATCTTAAAAAGACCAAAGCTATGCTCTTTTCCCACCCCCAAAACAAAGCTAGCAACCACCCACTCTATATCCTTCCAAGTACCAATCAGCCACTGGAACAAGTCTGCTCCTACAAATACCTTGGGGTTACCTTCGACTCAGCCCTCACATTTCACAACCACATCGATGCCCTAACATCCGCCACTAACACACGGGTTGGCATCCTCTTCTGCCATAGAACCTGCCTTCCCCCAAATGCTCTCCGGCTCGCTGTTACATCATCCGTTCTGTCCCTTGTAGACTATGGTCTGCCAGTCTATGGTGCTGCCGACACCACTGCACTCAAAAAAATTCACTTAACCTTGAATAAAGCCTGCAGATTGATTACTGGTGCCCACAGGCTCACACACACCTGTCAGCTGTATGTCGAGGCTAAACTGCTTACCCTGGATGAACGGCTCCGATACCAAACCTGTCTCCTCACAAAAAAAACCCTACTCGGGCTCTCCCCTGGGGTAATGGCATCCATCCACCAGAGCCCTCCCACTATTGCAACACGGTCTTCCAACAAGACCACTCTAATGGTCCCCAGATCAAGAACCAGCCATGGCCAGATGTCCTTCTGCTATAGAGCCCCAACCTGGTTTAACTCTCTCCCTGCCCCCATCACCAATGCCACCACCATCTCCAAGTTCAAAACCACCCTTCGGAACCACATCGTCAACAGTCATAACTGCTCCTGTCTCTGAAAGTAGCCTCCACCTCTACTTCTCTTGACAACGCCCTCCGGGCGGCTCTCCACCAAGCCATCCAAACCACCACTTCCCTGTGCACCATGCCTATGTTTAACCTGGCCAGTGCCAGCTGTCTCAGTGTTTACCTATTAGATTGCTCACTATTGATATCAACTTGTGTAACACCTGTTCTCAATTACATGTACTCTGTAACCTAAATGCATTTGTCTGACCTCAGTGTGATGTGGCGCCTCTGTTGAATGCCTATTGTTTTGCAAACCTATGCTATGTAACAAAAACACTACGTATGTCTTTATGTGATGAAGTACCTTTGGAAACGAGCCTCTGGCTCAAAGGTTGTAAACTGATTTTTACAAATAAATAAATAAATAAAGAACAAGTTACTCAAGAAAGGATTCAGTCGAATGGTGGTGGTCTGTGTGGATGTCTCACTGTGAGTTTCTCTGCAGCCGTCTGCTCCTAAGCAGCATCGTGATCATTTTCAATACCAAGGCAGCCGATAAATGACTAATCTAACTCGAACAATACATATGGTAAATACTCTCGTAGTTCCTTGAGCAAGTGGTCGCGTCAACAAAGCGCTGACCTAGACTGCCACACTGCCCCGGGAACAAAACTCCTATAAAGATAAAAGAGTGATACAGCCGCTCAGTGGTGAAATCTTAAACCAAATAGTGTGCCTACCCAGGGTATACTGTCAACTGTTCAGAACAAATAACAGGTATAATATGGATGGAGCAATACACTGTAGACCCAGATCCCACTGAAAACTTAATACGGACTCAGCCTGAGGCAAATCCCATGAAGCACTCCTTACCTCAGTTGGGCAGTGACAACGGGTCTGATGAGCAAGGCAATGGTAAAGCAAAAAAGAAAGCTGCTTCTTCTCTAACAGGAGCCCATTTCAATCTGTTAGTGACAGAAATAGCCAGCATGAAGTTAACACTAAATGTTACATGCTCAGATCTGAGAAAGAGAGATCAGGCAAGAGTTAACAGCACATAAAATAAGAATTACTGATGTTGAAGCTAGAACCAGCAGTTCAGAGGACACAGAAGGAGCAGAAGGAAAGAATTAATGGCACTCATAAATTAGCTAGGATAGAGTCTAAGGTGGAGGATTTAGAAAACAGAAATAGGAGAAACAACATTAGAGTTTTTGGTCTACAAGATGGTCTAGAGGGCTCTGACACTCTTGCTTTTGCCAACAAACATTTACTCAGCATAGCGGGTCCACCTGCTGACATCAAGTTCTACATTACTGAGAGGGCTCACAGATCTTTAAAATTCAAACCTAGCCCTGGTGAAAGGCCAAGACCATTTGTTCTCAGGTTCTTAAATTACCAACAAAGGTGCATGTACAAAGAGCAATGCAAAATTAAAATCTTTAATGATCTGGCACCTGAAACTATCCAGAAGAGAGATCCTTCTGATCAAAGAAAAGCTAACGGATGCAACTGAAATACAACTTATTCTTCCCTACACTATTAAAGATCTGGGCTCCACAGTGTGTGAAAGAGTACAATGGAATTGTTGCTGCAAGGGCTGGGTTGAGATCTGACTTTCCAACTATTTTTAAGAACTTTGACTTTCAATATTAATGCTGAGCCCTGATGCTCCTCACGAGTCTGGTGACTGGGCAGTTTCAATATGACTAGCAAACTATATTTTTTCCATCCTTCTGGCATGCTTACAAATACTGTGACAGATATTTACTGAAAGTAAGCTTATGCGAAAGCATGTGGTTGGCTTGGGCCGCTGAGTGTTTTGTTTATACAGGATTGTAACCTTGTGGAGATAGGCACTTGGCATCTGCCTCTTTTCTTTTCCACTGGTTTTGTGACCTCCGCACATACTACATAAAGTTAAGTGAGTCCTGCTCATACAATGAATACGCACTGCTGTGGTCTGGGTGGATATTTTAGAAACAAGGCATGTGTGTACTGTGAAATCACTCTATTAAATGAGAAAGAATTAGGCACCCTGTTACTGGTTCTGTGCTTAACTGGCTGAGGTGTGTCTTATGGTCGAGTATCAGCTGGACCTATAAATATCCACATGGGAATACAAGAACTGGATTAAAACTGGTTTGGCTGGAATTGTAGCTTTAGCCTTACCCAACATATTGCCATTATAGCCTTGTGGCCTTAGGAAATCATGAGCAGACATGGTTATTGGATCAAATACATATCTACTTGCTAATCAATGTACCTGCTTTGAACTCAGCTTACCCTTAGCTAACAATGATGAAAAATGTAATATAATTTGAAATCCCCCCAGTTGGGGGTAGTGGTGTGGTGGCTACGGACTTCAGGGGAGGGAGGTAGCAGCCATGCTCCTTTTATAATCTCCTTAAAAGTATTAAGTTGTGCCCAGTCTTGTGAATGACTCACTCTCTGACCCCAAATTTGCATACTAAAATTGGAAATCTGCCATGTTTTTTTCTGGAAAAGTTACCTGCAGATTTCAAATGCACAAGAATACCGTTGAGGGTTCTTCTCCTGCTCCTGAGGCTTGACACTCATGACAACACTATTTGCTTACTCTCACGAGAACAAGGAGCTCTGAGACCTCATGACCTCTCAACCTCAGAGGCATTATGGGAGGTCATGGTGCAGTACATCATTTTCTGCCCTGCACTTTGTATGGCAGTCCAGCTCACAGTATTTTTTTATTTTTAGTATATTTTACATATGGTGTGAGTGATTGCTTACTCCAGTTGTGCAAACTTGAACTCCAGAGGTATGCTGGCTATAGTTTGGGTGTGCAGCATGAGTAATAACGCTTCCCATGGCAGAATAGATTACGTAAGATCAGTAGTTAGTAAGTCATGGGACTCCCAGCTACCTACAACAGTGGCTCAGTATTCTGTTGCTATTCTTTTTACTTCTTCTCTTTTATTTATTTTATGACATTTTATAACCATTTTATAGCTGCATGTCCATTTCAATAAAAAACTGTGGAAGTCAGAAGACGATCCCCAGAGCCCAAGCATGACAAACAAATGTAAAGCTCTCAGTTTCTTCTCTCTTTCTTGCTGGGTTAGGTCAAGACATTTTGCTCGCATGACAGCGCTGTTTCAAGGTGTAATCAGCGCCAATGCACAAATGTCTAAATAATCATATTTACAGCGGCAATTGGAATAAGATCACAGCAGAACAGTGATGCTTAGATACTTAGAGCCTCCCCCTCAGGAGGGGAGAATATAGAAAACAAGGATGACCTTGTTTTTAAGGGGAAAAAATAGACATAATAACACTCGTCTGTAGTTAGGTTATTAAGTTAACATGTTTGATGGATTACAGCTAATGGATATACACCATAGCCCAAATATTCAGAGCAGTTGCGCTGAGTTGCACTGGTGAAAGTGCGATATTGCGCCAATGAGCCATATTCAGTGGGAGCCAGTGTGCAGTGCAAAATCCATTGCACCAATGTGCAACTATAATGAATGCAGGCACAAGAGCAGGGGCGTTCCATAAATATCCAATGTAGTGACATATTCAACCGTGGAACTAAGTTATGCAAGTGAGGAGCAACCAAAGTTGCCCGGCAGACTTGTTCCTAGTAAAACAGGGCCCAAGCACACAGACAGCAGTTGCACCAAGGGTGGGAGTGAGAGGGAAGGATACAGGGAGACAGACAGACAGCCGTCATCCCAGCACACAGGCAGAGCATACAGCACTGATGCAGGACAGCCACAAGGTGGCATGCATGCCTGGTGTGAGTGGGGCCTGTGCCTGCACCCATGTGGGCAGCTGCATGCCACCTGTCCCTGTTGGACTGGCACATATCAACAGGAAGGGGTGCCCAAGCATCACCCGCCAGGTGGTGTGCGATGCCACAGGATGCACACCAATGCCTGTGCCACACACCCGGCACAGCCCTGTGCTGTACCACGGATGTGAACATGGGGACAGCCTGCCACCCAGTGGGTGTATGTGGCATATACAGGGTGCGATGGGCAGCACAGTCCTGGGGGTGGGCAGGGTGTTCATGGTGGTGTGGGCACTAGGGATAGGCAAGGGGCACAGCACAGCATAGCACAAGGCTAACCATGGCATGCTCCACACAGGTGACAGCGCATACCGCTGAGGATCTGGCAGCATCTCCTGGTCCATCCCACCCTGTAGTGCTGTTGGCCCCCAGTGTGCTGCTGCAACATCCACCACACCTGTCAAGGTTGCAATACCAGTACATGGCATGTGCATGTATGTGGCATGTGTGGTGTGGTGGCGTATAATGAGTCCATAAGAAGTGAAGCAGCTTTCGCTTTTAGGAATTCTAAAATAAACTATGTTGATTCAGGGCCCAGGGCTGCCAAGATATTGGCCATAAGACTGCACCAAAACAGTGGGTCCACAAATATTACATCAATCAGATGTAGGGGGGATGGCTTAATTGTATCAGGGCACAAGCAGATTAACCAAGAATTCCATAACTTTTACCAATCACTATATACAAAAGAAGATGGCCCTAAAAACAATACATTGCTAGCCTTCTGGACTGGTCTCCACATACCAACTGTACCGAAATGTCCAAAGCAGGATTTGGGGCATGCACAACAGCAGACGAGTTATTACAAGCAATCAAGCAATTAAGCAATCAAAGAAAAACATAGCCCCTGGACCAGATGGATACTCCTACAATTTTTATAATAAACTTGGTAATGAACTGGCCCCAATCCTTGACAGAGTATTTAATGAGGCCTTTGTGGAGGGTTGTGTGTCTAGGGAGATGACCAAAGGTCTCAAAACTCATTCACAAGCAAAGGAATGATACCTTAGAATGTGGCAGTTATAGACCAGTTTCACTAATTAATTTGGGCATTAAGTTAGTAGCAAAGATCCTCTCCAACAGACTAGAGGAAGTTACGCTCTGGAAGTTTTTAGAGGGGCATGGGCATCCCGGATCCTTAGGAAAATGGAGGAAAAGTGAGGGAGAGCAGTATCGACAGTGGGGGAGCTGAGGACAGGGGCCCAGTCTGCCAGTGACAGGTCAAGGAGTAGTTTATTTACATTGAGAGATTTAAGGCGGGCAATGACTGATGTATTTAGGGGGTGGGAGGTGGATGGCACTTCCTAACATGACAGTGGTAGCTTAGTACATCAGAAGTATACCAGCGGAGCAGATGTGGTAAGAATGGGATGATAGCACCCAGTCAAGAAGGGAGCGATGTTTACTTCTCGGGTTGGGGCGTGCTGTTTGTTTGATCAGTGGGGACAGGTTTAGTGCTTCAATATGCTGGCGAGGGTTTAGAGATGAGTGGGAGAGCCAATCTAAATTGAGGTCGCCAACAAGGATTCATTTGTGCATATTCGCTAATGTGGAGATGGCAGAGATACAGGAGACAAGGGAGGCAGGGGGAAGTTTTGGGGAGGTGTATAAGACACCCACTGGGAGAGGAGCAGAGGAGGGAAGGGCAAGATTGAGAAGGAGTAATTCATGGGAACCAGGAATTGCTTCACAGTGGAAAATTGCGCAGTTTAAAGAATTATGTTAGAAGATTGCCACCCCCCCCACCATGTTTGCCACGCTCTTGCCTGAGAAGGCTGAAATTTGGTAAGACCAATTGTATAGCAGGGACACGGAGGGATAGTCAAGTTTCAGATATGCAGAGAATGTCAGGTTGTTGTTGAGTGATCCACACTTTTAGATCATCTAATTTGGGGAGGAGGTTGTGTACACTGATGTGAAAAATCCGCAGGCATTTAGAGAGGGTTTAGATTGAGGAGGTGGTAGGACCAGGATTTGGCTCAATATACCCAGATAGAAATAACAGGAGGCTCATGAGGCAAAAGGGTGTGGCAAGGCTTCAATGCTTGAAGTGGGAGGCTAGCTGAGATGTATGTGGGGGGGTATGGCGGGAGAGACATGATGGATGGTTGCTAGATTAAGGAGAGGGCAGCTGATTAACCCTGAATGGATGGCGATAGGGGAGCCAGAGGGCAGGAAGGGTTGGGGGATGAAGGGAAGCTGTGGTGGGTGTGGAGTGGCTTTGGAGGGGCAGAGAGTTGGGGACGAGTGTGAGTTAGTACGAGGGTATCCAAATGAGGTGGAAAGGGGAGGAGGAGAAAAACAAGGAGAGGGAGGAGGAGGACAAAATGAGTTTACATTTAGGTGGTGTGAGTGAGGAAAGATGGAAAAAGGGGGGTAGCTTGAGAGTTCAGACATAGATTAGGTGGAGGAGTACAGAGACAGAATAAGGAGACCAAGAAAACAGAGTAAATTGGGGTTACTGTGGTGGTGCAGTAGTAGGGTTTATCCCTCCTTGGGAGCAGAGGGTTATGAGTTCGAAACCTGGGAGGGTCAGATCGAGCAGGGAGGGAGTAGGGTCTGAAGCCAGTATGGGCAGTAGAAAAGAATGAAGGAGAAAGAGAGGGTAATAACATCAGGGAAGGGTAAGCAGTGGAGGGAGTGCTCAACAGTGACTCCTAGTGGTGGCTCAGTGGAAATGTAGAGTGTTAGAAAGTGGCAGAGAGAGGGTCACGTGATTGAATATGATCCATTTAGGAAGTGATGGGCCAGGGTGAGTGAGGCAGTTGCTGCACAGTGATGGGCTAACCTTGCCCAGGGGGAAATACTGCAGTACTAGGCAGCTTGCTCACCTGGTGTTGTTTGTGCAGGCCAGGCTTTGTGGAAGTGTCCCAGAGCTCCATTCAGGGAGCTTCTGTACCTGAGTCCCAAACAGGCAGTGAATTGCTGGATGTCTGGATGGAGGATGGGACTAAGGGAAAGACCTGTATGCATGGCTGCCATCCCCTTGGGTCCCCCAGCATGCAGATCCCGACCAGCTTGATGACTGTGGAGTGGCAATGGGGCTGGGTACTGTCAGGTGGGCCTCATGACAAGAGTAGATTGTGGCCAAGGCCAAACAGCTCTATATTAAAACAATGTATTTAGAGTATACCACAGATGACTGTGCATGGCTGCACTGAGTGCCAGCCCCCCCCCCATGTTGACTGCAATTATTAGTCGTAGAAGCTTGTAATTTATATCCAAAAACTGCAATGGTGGGGCAGGATCAACCAAAGAGTATGTTAGAAACCACAAGTAATAAAATAATTGGCCTATCAGGCAGGAGTGTGTGGGAAGCATCCCACGATGCTTACTATAACATCAAGTAGGTAAGGAAAATAATTACAAATATCAAACCTCAAGTCAAAAGGGTGGGAAGGATGGCTGGGGCCCCATCATATATCCTGCTCATGCTGCCTGTCTCCCAGCAAAAAGCATGCCAGACTCGGCTGTTGTCTTTCTGCTGATGAATTTGTTGTCTCTCTCTGTTTCTGAATAATATTTGACACACTGCCTCCATTTGCTGCAAAGCCCAAATGAGCTGCATACACTGGGCTGGATTCAAAAATGTCTTTGAGACTAAGTCCCACACCGCAACTCCAGTTGTGGACTGAAATATCTACAGCTGCGGAGACTGCTATTTACATCCACAGCAGCTGTGGAAGATGTTATGGCTGGTCCCACTGACCGTAACATTTTTTCACAGCTGCAGGGATTTCCATGGCAACACCACCTGCAAGCTGCTGTTAATCAAGAAGCGGGTCGTAAACTGGCTCCACTTTTGAGAATACCATAGCTGCGGGAGAAACTACAGTCCTGCAAGTGGCAACCCACTTGCCCCATTTTTTCCCCCAGCTAAAGGATTTTCAAGAGTTTTGTGATTCCAGACCACTGTTTGAGCATGAATGCCAAGTGATGGCTGACACACAGGATTGGCAAGAACAACAGTCTGTCAGACAAAAAAGACCCTGTTTGGCTCCCTTCAGTGCCGGAGTATTAGGAGTGTTGCCATTCATACAGTTGTTGGTTATGAGCGTCCAGCAGTATTTGATATGAGAAAGGAAAAAAAAAGGTTCCCTTTTTTTGGTACCTTTTGGTACCCTGCTCTGACCTCCTTGTTCAGTGATTCACTACTGAAATGCTAGTGAGTGCTGCTGTTGGCCTGCTTGCTGACTTTAACTACACAAAAATACAGACACAATTTTAAAGTCTGGACTGTTTGAACATTTTGTTTTATTTTTGCTCACCTGTATGTTAGTAACTCAGTAATGGGCTGCACTGCACCTGTCCCAACTAAAAATCCTAACCAGGTCTGAAGTGCAGTCCCACAATGCCTTACACTGATCGTGGTAGTGGGTAAGCTGATGGAGACCATTCTGAAAGAGACTGATCAGCTTTCCAGAGGAAAACAGGCTCCAGGATGAGAGGTAACATGGGTTTGTGTCAGGATGAGGGGGCAGGCTGGTGATCTTGGAGGACTGAGTTATGAAGTGGGTGATATGGGGGAAGGGCAAAACCATAAGAAGGTAGAATGCATGCCAAGGAGTTTCAACTCTGAAAATTCTCAGTCAATGCAGTGCAATGATAGCTGCACACATTTAACAACCCACAAAAATGCTTAAACACTGTACAGTTACTGTACTGCAGCCTCTTGGTAAAACACTCACAGTACTGTACATTTCTCTCTCCCTCTCTCTCCATCTCTCTCACCCTCTCTCAGTATGGAGCCAGAGTTGGGTGCTTGAAAATAAAATTAATAAATACTGTAAAAGACTATGTGGATACACTTTATTAATTAAATAAAGCTGGAAATCGGAGCGTCGTCTACTGTACGGTACGGTACTTACTTCCAGGATGATCCATCTTTCTCTTATGTGACTCTCCACGGCGACGCTGCTGCATTACAGTACAGACAGCTGTACCTCTCTCTGGCTACAGCACTGCAATTTAAAATAAGCTAAACCAGTGTTACTAAATAAAAAATATAAGCAGTCAGTGGGTCATTGAACCGAGTCAGTGCCCAACACTTAGAATCGGTTGGGAGGCGAGAGCAGGAGCTAGTGAGCAATCGGGCAGGAGAAAACGGCAGCACATTTATGAAGTACTGTGCTGCATACTGTAAAGTAAATTGTGATTTGTTTAAAAATGTCTAAAAAAATCTCCTGTATGAGTACAGTACAGTACAGCATCAGTTCAGGGACCATCCTTTCTCTTCCTAAATGCACAGCAGCAGAGGTATGGGACAGTGAAGATCGGCAGTCAAGCTCAGTGCTACAGTAATAAGCTCAGGAAATTTGAATTCTGTTTTTTAGATGAGCCTAAAATAATGACTAATCAAATAAAACACAAATGTACAGTAAACTGAGTTAGGTGCAGTAGATTTGGGGCCATTCATAAACTGCCAATGTCAGTAATTACTGCATTGCAAGTGCATTTGGAAATGGGGAACTGAAGGAATTTACAGTGGCTGAAAGTGCACTGCTTGTGCACTGCATGAGAAATGATGAATGTTTGAAATGGAGTTTGCAGTTTAAGCATTTTGAATTGCCACAGTATTGTCAGCATATAAAAACAATGCCAGAGCAGTGAGCTGGAGGAACTGTTTAATGTGACTTGTAGTATACAAATCACTGCCAGCATTCAGAGCACCGAGCAATCAGAGTGCCAAAATTGAGAATCACTGCCCCCTCCCTGAGGTCTGCCCACCCCAGAGTTAGGATCTATAGTTGGAGGTGTGTGTGACCCCCCCCCCAGAAAAACAGTGGTTGGCGACATTGCTGACTGGTGCCCTAATTGCCTAGTGCTGGAATGCTAGTGCATTCTGAGGGTGAAACTAGTGCATATGACCTTGTAGTATGTGAGGTGGGGGTAGTGCAAGGGAGACTCAAGACCATGGAGAGAATCTGCAGAGTAGAAGGGAAGTCGGCAGCCTTCTTGGAGATGCTTCTGTTTCTGGGGGCTAGCATGGCAAGAAAGGTAAGCAGTGCTGAACTTGAGTGACTTAGAGCATGGTGTGATGGTGGTTAGGAGGGTACATGGGAAAACAAGGACCTGTATGTACCTGACCAGTTCCACCTGAGTAAAAAGGGCACAAGGGTCCTAAAGAGAAAGCTGGAAGACTTCATGATTAAAAATCTAAATTTAGACTAATGGAGGAGCAGCAGGATGCACAAAACTCTTAGTCATCTGTTGGAGAAGCCTGATAGACCTCCACCTCAAGATGGACAGCAGAAATAGGGGAGGGATGGGAGCATTTGGGGGATGGCCAAGGGAAGAGCATGGTAAAAGGGGTTAGGTCAGAAGTAAGGAGAGTCAGACTCACGTCAGGATGGTGTCTCTAATTGCCAGAAGTCTGGGGAACAAAATGGTAGAATTGCAGTCATTGTTGGCTGAGGGGGAGGTGGACATACTGGCTGTCAGAGACTTGGACCACACAGAACCATGACTGGGAAATAGTACTTCCCAGGTATAAAATTTACAGAAAGGATAGGGGAATGGGAAGGGGGGAATGGTGCTGAATTTGAAGGAAGGGATAATTTGTACCAGAAAGGAAGATGCAGACAGCAAGCCTGAAGCTTTGTGGGTGTAGACCCAATCCTTTAAAGGGAGGAAACTAAGGAAGGGTGTGATCTACAGACTACCCTCCCAGGATGAGGAATTGGATAGGGTATTGGGATCCCAGATCCCAGATATGACTAGCAGGGGGAAGTAGCAATAATGGTAGGCTTCAATCTACCTAATAGTAGACTTCAAGCTACTGGGGGTGGACTGAAAAATCCCTGATTCCTCCTGTAGTAGGGAACAAGTGCTGTTGGATGCTTTCCAGAGTGCTTTCCTGATGCAAGATGTCATAGAGTCCACTAGAGAGAAGGCCACCTGCATCTTATGTTTTTGTTCCTTGTATTGTAATTTCAACTGTACATTGTGCATTATATCCCTGTACCAATGCTTACTCTGTCATGTACTGTGTTCCATTGGAGTTACCTGTATTTTCTGCAACCTGCTACTTCTTTTTGGTTTGTATAATACTATTTATTATTTGCTCTGTACCATCATTAGTGGTCCGAGTCATGCCCGCAAATGGCCCTTGGATCAGTGCACTTACCCAGTAAACAAAGACTTAAATAAATAAATTAACAAATCTAGTAATGTACAACTGTGCACATGTTCAGGATGTGATGGTGGATGTCACTTGCAGGAAGTGACCACCACATGGTGTGGTTTCACCTGGGTATGGGCAGAGGGATAGTCAGGACCAAGATGTATGTCATGGACATTTGGAGGGCTGACTTTGGTAGGATGGGAGAAGTTCTTAAAGCCAACTTATTGGGATCAGAGTGGGGATGGATGTGGAACAGAAATGGTCCTTAATAAAGAAAAGATTGATGGGGACCACTAGTAGGTATGTCACAATCAAAAGTAAGAAAGCTAAGGCCAAAAATCTAGCTGGTTCAGCAAGGAGGTGGCAAAAGCAATTGGGGACAAGAGAGCAGCCTTTAAAAAGTACAAGAGTACTCAGGAGGTGGATAGGGTGGACTGTGCCATTAATTCAAGAGAGGTGAGCAGGGTGGTAAGGGAGACAAACGCTTGCCTTAGAGACGTACAATTTGCCCAGGGGGAAAAAGCAGGTTAGAAGGCCTTTTGCAGGAATAGAAGGGAGAAAAGAAACTTAAGGGATGAGAATGTAAGGTTGAAAAAGGAAAGGGATTGGGTAGATGGTAGTGAAGACAAGGTGGAGGTGCTTAATGTGTACTTATGTTTCATCTTCACTCGGGAGAGTCAGATCAGTAACAGAAGGGAGATATTAAGGGCTGGAAACACAGGGCAAAGCAGAGATACGGGAGCAGCCAGATTGGCATAGTCAGCTAAGGCAAACTAATGCTGGAATTTTCTTTTGTTTACAGCAGGCCAGGAATCACAGGGGAAACCAACATATACAGCTGCCCAGTATTTTTAAATTATTTGCAGGCACTATGATGCAGGGGTAAACCACCAATGAGGGGATTAAGACATTCATCTACAGTGTCAGTGATCAGCAGCCAATCTGGGGAGTGAGGACTGAAGGTGCCTCTATTTAAAAGTGTTGGCTGGGGATTTAAGGCACCAGAGTACATTTAGTTACAGCAGAGCACTCTCTCTGGCAGGAGGGTAGACAGTAGAGAGTACTGGGGAGGCTCTGACTAAATTATTTACTTACAAGCTGCGTCTTCTGTCGGCTTTTTTGTTTTAGATTGTCTTACAGGGAGCAAGGAGTTGCCAGTCAGAGCTGCTGGAGTTGCTGGTGGAAGACAAGCGGAGCAACACACTAACGTTTGTTATTTCTTTTGGGGATATTTAGGGAAGGAAACACAGGGGAAAGCAGAGGTACAGCTGTGCTGTTAGAGATGTGTGGCTGGGCTGATTGTTTTTCACTGAAAAGGAGCACTGGAACCTCCCACCAACCCTTCCCTCTTCCCACCAACCCCAGGGCTCTTCCTCCTTTTATAGGTCATGGGTCCATAGTAGGTTGCAACTTCCTACTTCCAGATACAATGCAGTGGCTGTGGGGCAGCAGTCTTCAGGGAGACATTCTGGAGGCGGAGATGCTGCCCCATCTGCAGGTACCTCTCTGGGCTGAGAAAGGAGGTTGCTCATCTACAAACTGAGTGGTATAGGTTTCAGAAGACCTCCTCCCCCACACAGGGTCTACCAAGTGCACATCCACTGCCTCAAAGGATGCCAGAAAGGAGGGGTGGTTGGACAAAGGTGAGCTCAGGGAGGGAAAGGGAGGTAGGGAAGAGGCGCATCCAACTTGGAATTCCACTCCATAACTCCTTTGCCATCCTAGCAGGACTGTCATGTGAAGGCACCCACACTAGTGGACAAGGTGAATGCAGGTATCCTCCACAACAGAGACCCCCGAATGGGTGGCAAAGGACCCCAGAGGAGAAGGAAGCAACTTCTAATGGGGGACTTTATTGTTGGGGGGGTAGAACTGGGGCTGGGAGTGAGAGAGGTCAGGTGCATACCCAGCACCAAGGCTTGGAGGGATAGGAAGCATATCCAGTGGGAGGGTGAGTGAGATGTCATTGTCCACCTGGGGACAAATGACCTGGCTGAGGCTGAGATGATTGCAGTACAGAGGGAGTTCATGGAGTTGGGGAGGGGTCTTAGACAGGTTGAGCACACAGTAACTTTTTTCAGAAGTGTTACCTGCCTATGGCAAGGGAGAGGCCATGGTACTCTGCACCAGGAGATTCAATGAATGGTTGAATAGCTGGTGCAGAGCTGAGGGATTTGGCTTCACTGTGGACTGGGGAACCACCTGGAGGGATGCAGGCTTCTACAGGATGGCCTGCACCCATCTGAGGGGGAGACCAAGTTCCTTTGTGAGAGGCTTCAATTTTTCATTGGCAAGCATTTAAACTAGCCCGAGGGGAGGGAAGGTAGTGGAAATAAGCAGGGAAAAACAAACTGCCCCCTCACAGATTAAGAAAGCTAAACATAAAGATACAAAGGCTGAGGAATCCACAAAAGGAATCACAAATGAAGGTATAGGCAGGGAAGGCATAGGGATAAGGAGGGAACAGATACAGGCAGAGACATCAGACCATGGAAGGGCATGTGCACAAATGCCCATATCATGGGAAACAAGGTCCCAGACCTACCAGCCTTGATAGCAGAGGAAGTCCTAGACATTGTCATGGTCACTGAAACATGGTACACAAGTAACTATAATTGAGATGTTACCATACCAGGGTATACAATCTTCAGGAGAGACGGGGAGGGCAAAAAGGGGAGAGGGGTCACTATGTACATCAGGGAGGGAATCAAAGATACTGAGAAAGGGGGAAGACAGGAAGGGGAGAAGGCACTATGGCTCACCTTAGTGACGAGAAATGGCACCGCCATCTGGGGTTGTCTACAGACCTCCAGCACAAGGGAAGGAAAGAGACAGGGTATTGGTGGATACCATTCACAAAATGGCAGAGAAAGGGGAAGTGTTGCTTGTTGGGGACCTAAACATGCCAGATGTAAATTGGAACACAGATGCAGCAGACACAACTAGGAGCAGAGACATCTTGGATGCCCTGCAGGGGGCATGCCTAAGACAGCTAATGGAGGAGCTCACCCAGGAGGGGGTAATATTATACCTAGTTCTCACCAATGGGGACAGAATAACTGACCTGCCAGTGGGCGGCCACCTTGGGTTCAGCAATCACCATACAGTATGGTTTAAGATAAAGACAGTAGTAGAGTCAAGCCACACAAAAGTAAGTGTCCTGGATTTCAAAATAGCCAACTTTACACAAATGGGGGAACACCTCAGGAAAATCCTGGCAAATGTGGAGGGAGGAGGGGGTTGAGAACAGTAGAAGACACTTAAAGGAGCCATAGCAGAGGCAACAAGCCTATGTGTAACGCAAGTCATCAAAGCAAAATAAGGAAAAAACCCTATGGTTTTCTAAAGAAGAGATAATGAAGGTCAAGGAAAAGAAATAGATATTTAGAAAGTATAAAGAAATACAGGGGGAGGAAGACAGGGAACTGTATCAGGCAAAACAGAAGGAAGTGGGGAAAGCGGTCAGGAGCGCACAGGCTCAAACTGAAGAGAGAATAACACAATCTGTAAAAGAAGGAGACAAAACCTTCTCCGAGTATATTAGGAAGAGGAAAAAAGAACAATGCAGGGATTGTGAGGCTAAATAAGGGGGGAAGGGAATGTGCAGAGGGGACCAAGAAAAAGCAGAACTTCTGAATAAATACTTCTCTTCAGTATTTACAAAAGAAGGGGGGGGGCAGAACTAGAAGGTAGAAACACACATGTAGGACAGGCTGACACCTCTCCATTCACAGAGCAGAGTCCAAAAGGAACTCTTAAAACTAAAAGTGGGCAAGGCAATTAGCCGGATGGGATAGAAACATAGAAACATAGACAATGATGGCAGAAAAAGACAAGCAGTCCATCCAGTCTGCCCTAGTTCCCTATAATCCCTGGAACCTACTGCTCCTCCAGAGTACCAACCCTCTCTATCCTTTCTCCATTCTCCTCCTTGGTTCTGTCACCCCCCAGTAACCACTATGCCCGTCATTTATGACTTTATCTGCTGGCAATTTTGCACGTTTGTAAAAGAGGGAGGGTGGAGAGGCAGGGGCAGCTGCAGTATAAGAGCTGCTAGCTGCGCAGTTGAGCAGAATTGATAGACCATAAAGCCTTTATTTGTTGGCAATTTTGTATGTTCAATGTTCATTATGTCCCAGCCTTGCTTGAATCCTCTGTTTTTGAGCACACCAACTCAGCCGACAGACTGTTCCAATGTTTCACCACCATTTCCGTAAAGTAGTACTTCCTCACATCTCTCCTGAACTGACCTAGTGTTAATTTCCATTTGTGTCCACATGACCACAAATCAGTATTCAAGCTAAATAGTTCCCCACAGTTCACTTTGTTAATTCATTTAAGGAACTTGAAGTTCTCTATAGCTCCTCTCTCCCTTCTGGTCTCCAGTGAGTACACATTTAGTGCCTTGAGGCGCTTCTCATAAGATCTTCCCTGCTGGCCCTGAATCATTTTTGTTACTCTGTGCTGCACTGTCTCCAACCTATCCTTATCCTTTCTGAGGTGAGGACTCCAGAACTGGCTGCAGTACTCTAGATGAGGCCTCACCAGAGATCTGTAGAGGGGAAGTAGTACCTCCTTTCTTCTGCTATCACTACCCCTCCTAATACATCACAGCATCCTGTTAGGCTTGCTATAAGCCTTGTTGAACTGACTCAGTTGCTCAGATGAGTTGCTAATGATAATTCCCAGATCCCATTCCTCAGCTGGAGTGCTAAATCTCTTTCCTCCCATCCAGTACTCTGTCTTTGGGTTATTTTTCCCTAGGTGCAATACCTTGCACTTTCTAGCACTGAATTTTAACTGTCAGACATTTGACCAACCTTCTAGCTTTTGTAGGTCTCTCTGTATTTCCCTTATTCCCTCAAAACTATCCCACCTTCCACATGGTTTTGCATCATCTGTGGAGAGACACAACTTGCCCTGGATTTCTTCTCCAATGTCACTAATGAATAGGTTGAAGAGGACTGGACCCAGTACTGATGCATCTCATAATATTAAAAGAACTCAGAAATTAATTAGCAGCACCACTGACAGGCCTGTTTAATAAATCACTGGAGGAGGGAGTGGTTACAGAGGACTGGAGATGAGCAAATGTGGTACCTCTTCACAAAAGTGGGAGCAAAATAGAGGCTGGAAATTACATGCCGGTCAGCTTGACCTCAGTGGTGGGGAAAATAATGGAATCCTTGCTAAAGCAAAGGATTGCAGCATATCGTGAGGCCGGTGGGGCATAAGACCCAAGGCAACATGGCTTCACAGCTGATAGATCTTGTCAGACAAATCTGAGATTTCTTTGACTAAGTAACCAGGGTGGTCGATCAGGGGGGCGGGGGGTGCCATGGATATGGCTTACCTAGATTTTAGCAAGGCATTCAATGCTGCCCCCACACAGGAGGCTAGTAAACAAGTTGGGCAGACTGGAAATTAATCCCAAGGTCATGAACTCAGCAGCAAGACACAGAGGGTGGTTATTAACAGAGTTCAATCCCAGGACAGGAGGGTGACAAGCGGGGCACCACAGGGTTCAGAACTGGGGCCAGTCCTCTTCAATGTCTACATCAGTGACATTGTGGAGGGGCTGGAAGGGAAGGAAAGCCTATTTGTAGATGACACCAAGATTTGCAATAGGGTGGACACTCCAGACAAGTTGGAAATACATTGACAAAACTACTTTCAAAGCCCCCTTCTATAGAACCACTGACGGCAATGGTCCTTCAAATATAGGGCCTCTTTATGGATGAACTCCATTCCTGGTTCCCTCCTATCCATACCTAGATTAGGCCCTTTCAAAAAAGAACTGCACAATCACATCCTGGTTTCATCAAACTGTTACTGTCCTTAACACTGTTGTAACCCTCCAACTATTTCCCTTCCTGCACCTTAGCCAGAAGACAATGCCCACTGGGTGGCTTTCTGGTCTCTACTATATTTCCAACTCTCCCTTGGTCCACTTCCTGGGCCTTTTTCTCACTTTCTCCTCCATAGCTCTGCTGCTTTTGTCTCCAATATTTATTTTTCTCCTCTGACTTACAGTATTTCAATAATTTTGGTTATTCCCATGTCAATTGACAATGCTTACTGTATTGCATCATTATTAGATAATTCCCTGTTATATAATTTTCTCTCTGCAAATAATTACTGTCATTGTTCATGATGTCTGTAACACTTGCCTGCCACACTTTGCACTGACATGGAGCCTTTGTAATAGCTCCTATTATATAATTTTTTCTCTTTGTGTACAATTACTGTTATTGTTCATGATGTCTGTAATACTTGCCTGCCACCCTCTGTACTGACGTGGAGCCTTTGAAAAAGAGTCCCTTACTCAAAGGGTTGTAATTCCTAGACTTCAATAAATAAAAAAATAAATAAAATAAAAATAAATAATGAGAAGAGACCTAGGCAAGTTGGAGGAGTGGTCAAGGGTGTGGCAGCTTAAATTCAATACAGAAAAGTGCAAAGTCATGCACTTGGGGCACAGGAATCCTGGAGAGGAATACAAGATGGGAGGGGAGACACTAACTACAACAACAAAACTGGAAAGAAACTTGGAAGTCATTATAACAGATGACCTAAAAGTAGCCAAGCAGTGTAAGGAGGCAGTTGGGAGGGCCGGAGGGATGCTAAGGTGTATCGGAAGAGGCATCACCAGTAGAACACAGGAACTGGTGATGCCACTGTACAGACAGTTGGTAAGGCTACATCTGGAATACTGTGTTCAGTACTGTAGATCACATTTCTAGAAGGACATAGACAGAATGGAAGAAGTGCAGAGAGGGGCAATAAAAATGGTGACAGGAATGCACCAGAAAACATATGAGGAAAGACTGAAAGACCTCAATATGTATACCCTTGAGGAAAGGAGGGAGAAGTGGAGATATGATAGAGACATTCAAGTACCTCAACTGGATAAACAGGGTTCAGGATGGAATCATCTTTCAGAAAAAAGTGAAGTGCAAGAACAAGGGATCACAGTATGAGGTGGGAGGATACACTGGGGAAACTTGAGGAAGTATTTCTTCATGGAAGGGGTTGTGGATGCACGAAACAGCCTCCCTGCAGAGGTCACAGAGGCAAAAACAATAAAGGAATTCAAGGGGGCATGGTATAGTCAGAATTATACAATGGCAAGAACATTTCCTGATCTCTGATTGGTCAGTCTGGGACTGGACCCATGATGTTATCCCAGCACAACATCACGGGTCTAGTCTCAGAACTGTGAACCCATTTGGATGACCATATGGACCTTTTTTTTTGTATCCCCCCTTAAGAAACTAAAATATTTTTCCACACTAATAAAAATATTCTTTAAAATTATTTTTTTTTATTTTATATATAACAACAAGCCATTGTATAATAGCAATAATGCCCTCCAGTGTGTGTGTCATTTGGGATAATGTCACGCCTCAGGTATTGGATGCACTCGGCCTATGGCCTCGTGCCCAACCACCTGAGGCGTGACGTTATCTCAGCACGACACACACCCTGTTGGGCATTATTGCATAAGTCAACCATAGTGGTAAGAAAGAGAAGGTAAGATGCAGAATCATTTAGGAGCTGGAGCTTATGTAGGTAGGGAAATGGGTAGACTAGGTGGCCAGTTGGTCCATATCTGCCATCAACTACTATGTCACTGTGTTACTATGAATGATGAGAAGTAGCATGGGTTCGTTGGGGGAAGTCCTCACAAACTAATCTAATAGACTTCTTTGATTAGGTCACTAGGACAGTGGATAAGGGCCACGTAGTTGATGTCCTGTATCAGGACATCAGCAAGGCCTCTGATTCAGTACCTCATAAGAGACTGGTCGAGAAGCTGGAGGACCTGGAGGTGGGGGCAAATCTTATTTGATGGGTCAGAAGATGGTTACAGGATAGAAGCCAAAAAGTGGTAGTGTAGGGGGAGAAGTATCTGAAGTGAGGCCTCCTGTAACCAGTGGGGTCAGACAGGGTTTTGTGCTCGGTCCGGTATTTGTTTAACCATTCTGCAAGAGCTCATGTTTGGACCTGTCCATCACCTCAGGGGCTGAGCATGAGCCAAATCTGCATCTTGTGGCTCACCCTCACCCCTTCTGCAAGCCTCCAGACCAGCCAGCTTCTCAAACTACCTCTTGCTACTGCATGAACACTACAGTTCAATTCCACCAATCAGTTGGCTGTGGGCAGGATTCCAGCAGAGTCAGCATTAATTCCAAAGTGCTCGGCCTCTGCTTTATCCTAAATTCTGCAAGAGCTCTTGTTTGGACTGCTACCTCACCTTAGGGGTCAGGCATAAGAGAAACTGCCATCTTGTGGCTCACATGTCGATCCTGCAAGCCTCCAGACCAGCCAGCTTCTCAGACAACCCATTGCTGCTGCATTTACACCATAACTCAGCTCCACCAAGTGGGTGGTTGTGGATGGGATCACAGCAGAATCAGAGTTCATTTCAAAGAGCTCTGCCACTCTTTTATCCTGCATTCTGCAAGAGCTCCTGTCTGGACCTGTACCTCACCTCAGGGGTCAAGCATGAGCTTCACTGCCATCTTGTGCCTCACCCTTGCCCCTACTACAAGCCTCTGGATCAGCCAGCTTCTTGGACTACTGCTTGCTCCTGCATTTACACTGCAGCTTAGCCCCACCAATTAGGAGTTTGTGGACAGGATCTCAGCTCCTTGTTTAGTAGCTAAACCCTAGCAGACCCTCCTCATTGCAGCAAGGTGGTTGGGCCCAAGGCCGCAGGATGAGGGCATCCAGCACCCAAGAAGGTATGTTATCCCAGCTTAGAAAATGGGCTTTTTATTTCCTGGCATCTGATTGGCTGATACCCTTGTGGGGGGGGGGTACATTAACTTTCAACAGATGACCAGGAAATAAAAAGTACCAGCCCCAGTGCCCCTTTACCCACTCTAAAATCTATATGCTCACACTGCCCCCTCATTGGCCAAAAGCACCCCAGTAAATTTGAAATCCCCACCATTTTTCCCCCTCACTTAGCGAGAGATAGAACGAACGCGCGCACACACACACACACACACACACACACACACACACACACACACACATATATATACACACAAAACACCCATTTATAGACACACAGGCCCAAATATTCAAAAGGGTTGCACCAGCGTAAGTTCAAAAATGTGCCATTCTTCGATATTCAGTGGGAGGCAGCTGCTTCCGCCCAAATTGCAATGCGCAAGAGCACAATGATAATGAATGCATGTGCAACTAGAGGGGGAGGAACCATGAATAAATGGCACAGTGCGATATTCAACGACATGCGCCATGCGCAATAGAGGAGGTAGCGTAAGTTGCGCCACAGCGGAAGTGAGCCAAAATAAAAAGGAGCAAGAGAGAGGCACAAGAACACTACAGGAAGGCTTGCAGTGGGGGTAAGCTGTCAACCAAACCAGGGAGAGCAACAAAGAGAGGGACAGTGGTGGAGCAGGACAGGGCACACTTGTGCCACACAGGACATGTCTGGAGACCCAGACAAACAGGGCAGGGACAAAATGACAGTGCTGCAGAGTGGGTAGGACAGTGGCAGGAGGCAGGACAGGAGAAGGCCGGAGGTGTACCTGGTGCAGGGGTGCAGCATAGAGGACAGCCGGGGGACGGAACAACATTTTCCAGGGGCGTAAACAACAGCCAGAGACATGGTCAGTGCTACCATACAGATGGAGGCAGTAATGAGGGGTGTGAGAAGGCAGGCAGCAGTGGGGCACATCCGTGGAAGGGCCCGTCAGTGATACACCCCCAACAGGTGGTACTGAGCCCACATCATCTTCGAGCAGTATAGTGATACAGAGATCGTGGACCGGTACCACCTGAACCAGGCAATCTTGAAGTGGCTCTATGAGCTGTGCAGTGATGAGATGCAGGCACCCACACGACCAAGCCATGCTCTGTCAGTAGAGACCAAGGTGACAGCTTTCATGTGCTTGCTCACCACAGGCACCTTCCAAAGACCAACAGGGGACACGACAGGCATAACCCAGTCAGCTGCATCACTCCTACTCACGCAATTCCTCAGCGAA
This sequence comes from Neoceratodus forsteri, assembly GCA_016271365.2. Taxonomy (NCBI): domain Eukaryota; kingdom Metazoa; phylum Chordata; order Ceratodontiformes; family Ceratodontidae; genus Neoceratodus; species Neoceratodus forsteri. Next base: position 48,318,174 of record CM057455.1, read on the forward strand.
CTGCTGCCACATGCTGTGGAGTACATCCATTTCCCCAGCACACAGGCAGAGCGCACAGCACACATACAACAGTTCCACAGGGTAGCACATAAGCGTGGTGCGCTCAGGACCATTGACTGCACCCATGTGGCCATCCGCACACCACCTGGCCCAGAAGGCAGTGCCTACTGCAACCGCAAGGGATACTCCAGCATCAACTGCCAGGTGGTGTGCGATGCCAGGGGGCACATAACGAATGCCTGTGCCATGCACCCTGGGGGAGCACATGACGCCTTCATCTGGCACCAGTCAGCACTGTGCCACAGGTTCGAGAATGGGGATATTCCCACTGGCCACCTAGTGGGTGAGTATGCACAACACGCAGGATTACATGGGCAGCCGTTGGGGGAGGCACAGTCAGAGGTGCCATGGGTACTGGCCTTGACAGCCCATGGGAGAGTGATGCAGACCACCATACTAATGTACACCCTCTATACACAGGGGACAGTGGATACCCACTCCGTCCCTGGCTGCTCACACCATATCAGTGCCCCTCCACCCCATTGCAGCAATGATACATGAGGCACATGCCACCACATGTAACATCATCAAGTATGTGTTCAGGATGCTGAAGTCATGGTTCCGGAGCCTGGACACGTCTGGCGGTGCCCTACAATGCAGCCCCTCGAAGGTCTGTGGGCTATTCCTGGCCTGTTGTATCCTGCACAACATGGCCAATGACTGTGGGATAGCTGTAGAGGTTGAAGAGGGGGACAGCGGTGGGGATGATGAGGATGTCGGTCCAGATGGTGATGAGTAGCCACCCCCTGGGCAAAGGGACCTCCGCCTGTTCAGGATGGTGCAGCTGCACCGGGACACCATCACAGAAGAGCATTTTGGCCAACACAGGTAGGTCACGGGGAGATGTGCAGCCATCAACAGCGGCTGTACATGGGTGAACACTAGGGAGTGATGATGGTTGCAAGCAAATGGGACTGAGCGTGGATCCACACACCCATCAGGGATAGGCATGGCCAAACACGATATCGCCACATGCACACACACACACACACACACACACACACACACACCCACCCCACCCCACACACCACAAGACATGCACAAGGGTAGAAGACATGCCGACCATGACTGCAACACCTAGCCACACACAGTCCCACACATGGCAACGCCCAGTGGCCGTCACTGTGCATGTGTCAAATGCTGGGTACCATTGCACACTGGTGGACAGTGCAACGCAGGCATCATCATGCACATGCCACAGTGGCCAGCAGCTGGGAGGGTGTGCACATGGACTGTGTGTGTGCAGGGCCAGGTACCCCACCTGTGCATCTTACAGTGCACAACACACTGCACACAGGGCAGCAGCAGACAGTGGCCATGGTGGGAGACAGGTCAGTTATGCAGCACAGTGCCATGGCTGTCACAGATGCAAGGGGGGGCCCCGCCAAGACCTGCCAGCCATGCCAGGCTGACCATTGGCCTCATGGGGTGGCACAGATGTACCCCCAGGGGTGACATTGTGGGAACACGACCGTGTTCATGCAGGGGTCTGCAGCTCACTGAACATGCCTGCATCAGGTGTACTCGGTATGCCCACAGCCAAACCTGGTGTCAACATGGGAGGTGTCGAGATGCCGGGAATGGGGGTGGACATGGCACTGCACGTGTACCCGCGGAGCATGGGAAAATAACTGTGTTCCTCTGTGGCCATGACAGCTCGTGAATGCCTGTGTTCGCCTGTCAGTGGCAGCTGTCACATCTTTCCCGCAGCCAGTCCATCCTACAGCCAGAGCAGGACCGTGTCCCTGCACCGCCTCCTCTGCCTGGTGCAAGACCGCACTGAGTGCATCCACCGCCGTCACAAGCCACAACTGATGATCCACTGAATCATGGAATTTGCGGGTGTGCTCATCTAAGAGGTCACCCACCTGATCGGCACGCTGTCCCTCATGGTGTTCACGGCTGTGCTGGGCAGCACCCCTTGAAGTTGGGCACTGTACACCAGGGTCATGCCTGGGCATGTCCATAGGCAGTGCACTGACACTGCCCCCCGACACTGTCCGCCTGTCTCCATCATCTGACTGCTAGCACTGCCCCTCCGGCCACCGACTGCAAGGGCCCACCAGTGCCAACGCATTGTCCACAACAGCCCCATCAGCATGGATGCACACCAGTGCTGCCCTACTGGGGCGTACAGGCACAGGATGGGACTGTGATGTCATGCAGGCCTCCACAGCGGCACCACCCAAGGATACGCCCGTGCTTTTCCCTGCTGTGGAACCATCCTGCGTCCCACACGTATCACTGTCTGGGATGTGTGATCCATCATCATCATCAGTGCCTGATCTGGCACCAGTCCATGTCCCAGCATGCTGGATTCTATGGCCGCTGTCATGCTGGGACACAGGCAGGGTCTCGTTCGCACCATCACCACCATCTTCAGTCCAAACAGACAGGTAGGTAAGCAGTGGTACTGACCCACAGACACCTGTGGAGGTGGATGGGCGCTCCTCCATGTCCAGGGCCTCGCCCACGGTGGACACAACCACTACCACTGATCCATGTAGACGCTCAGGAGCTGCAAGGGAACACAGTAGCATTAATGTCACTGCCCTACACTGTGGCACTTCCCCTGCCACCCACACAGTGACAGTACAGGACCTACCATGCAGTGATGGGCTGCCACCCATCTGGAAGCCACCACCTGGAATGCCCTCAATGGCACAACGCCAGCCATCAGCTCCTCCTGTGGTGTCAGGCAAGGCACATACGGCTGCCCACCACCAGTTGCAGCACGTGTAGCCCTGATGGCAGCCATCTAGTCTTTAATCCTCCTCCTGTCTGTGCCAACCTTCTTCTTACATTCCTTCATGGACCACTGGTGGCTGCCATGCTGGTTCACAGCATGTGCTACCTCACCCCATGCCGAAGCATGGGCCTGTGGTGTTCTCCGCTGTCCGCTGAGCAGCAGTTCCCTGTCAAAGTATGCCTCAAACAGAGTGTCTGTTTCTGCCCATGTGAATTTGGACCTCCTCTTCCTCCAACATTCCTGTTCCACCTCTTCTTCACATTCGTTCATTGTAGAGCCTGTGGTAATGACAGGTGTTACCTTTCACTGTGCAGTCCCATGCATCTCCCACACACCACAGTCCACATTGGCAAACAGCATGCAACCCACCACAATAGACTGCAATGCCAGACTATGGCATCTGCAGCCCTATGTCGCATTTATATAGCGCAATGCATGCAAATGAGGCAAGGCTCAATTTTAAGTGGATGCTAATGCAGTAGCTGCACCATGGAATTGCTGATGAGCTGATTTGCATATGCCGGCTGAATATCACGCTGTTGCTCCTTGCGCAGTTGTGTTGAACGTGCTCATGCAAGGGTGCAGCTCTGTGATGTGCACAGTTGACACCACACGGCGCATGCCCGGGGTGCTGACGCCAACGCTTGCCGCGCTGCTGATGTGTTGAGCGCCGGAGGCAGTGCAGGACACGTCCACCACTGTGCCAGTGGTGCTAGTGCACTGTTCACATGTAATGCGCCCTTGCCCTGGGGCACCGTAGGTGTCGTGGTGCCACAGCACGGTAGGCCGCTACAGGAAGTCCCATATGGGCACCCTACCACGTACATGTGGTGAGTACCAATCGCACTGTGGTGGTCTGTGCATGAGAGATTCTGACCCTGTGCCAGAACTTTTCCCCCTAGGCGCCATGCATTCGCATGGGTGCACCCTATCATGCTGTTCGGTAACAGCACAATGGGGAATGGCAAATTAGTACCACGCAGCATCTGCATGTGGCAGACATGTGCTAGGGAGCGCCATTTTGAATCAGAGACGATCCAAAGATGGCATGTCGACGAGCAGCAATCTGGAGCTAGATAGAACTGGCAAATCTGGTTGCACTGTTGAGCCCATGCTGGTGCTCTGTTTGGTGAGGCACCCCTGGACAGAGCCAGGAGTGCCATGTGGGAGGAGGTGGTGGTGGCGCTGGAGGAAGCCACAGAGAGAACAGCTGAGCAGTGTCGACACTGGTATGGGGACCTTCAGCGGAGGGACCCGGACAGCCTTGTCCGCCTGCAGGCACGTGCCAGGAGAGACACTGTTCCATGGTCAGGTAGGTGCCCCATCCATACACTGGTTGCGTCCATATGAGTATCACGATGGGCATGTGTCCACCACACGGGGGGGGCCGTCCAGTGTGGGCAGTGGTGGTGGTGGTATAGAGGTGGGAGGCTGAATGGTTTGGCTGTGTGGGATCACACACACCCAGGGGTTGGGGCCTTTACTACTGAATTGTACTGATGTTCCTCTCTCCATGTTTGCACCCTAGGCCTTGAAGAGCATCGCTGTGCAAGGAAGGAGAGGCAGAGACGTGAACTGAGGGGAAGGGAGCTACGTCCCCATGCTGGAGGTCCCATAGTGGGTCAGCGCCAGGACCAGCCCGATGATGGTGAGTGCCTTCCATCCAAGATTTTGTACGCATGCTGTGTAGCAGGACAGGCGCAGGGTATGGCCACCATCCATTGACACCACTGCCATGCACGCCACATGGTACAGTCAGCACTGTCCAGTGGCACTGCATGTCTGGGCGTGCATCACTGGTGGTCCATGTGTGCACTGGGTACTGTGCCACTGCCTTTGCACGTCATAGCCATGTCACTGTACAGCCACAGTGGTGCTGTGCGGGACTTGGGCAGTGGATGTGTGCAGTGGTCCACATGGCTGTGTGCGCTTGGGTGGGCAGGTCTTGTGGACATGATCACTGTAGGTGGTCGCACACCATCACAGGGGCATGTCCCACGGCTGTATGCCATGCACAATGGGTGGGCTGCAGGGGGCTGTGCATTCACACCTATTGACTCTGCTCCCTTGTCCTAGGTGGACGGCGGATGATGCGAATTGAGAGGGCGCTGCAGGAGCTTCTTCAGGTGGCCAAGGTCTCCTTGGAAATCCTCCAGAGGGTGGAGCAGATCGGAGTGAGAAGGAGACATGGCAGGAGGAACCAGCGGAGAGAGGAGCCGGGCTCCCACTGAATTGCATCCACCCCTGGACTACACCTACCCCCCTGACCCACCCTCACATCCCTCCTTCCCTCTCCCATATGTTCACCCCTGCCCCTTACCCAGCTCCACCCGGTTTGTGGCCCTCACCCCTTTTGTATTGTATATATCTGTAAATAGTTTTGTGTATATTGTTCCAATACATTTGTTTTGTTATGCTTACTGTGGTGGTCTCTGATTTGCAGCGGGCTAATGGTGCTCAGCTGCAGTGGTGTGCATGGTGTCAGGAGTGGTGCTCTCATGGGTGGGTGTGTGTGTCCGTAGGGGAGGCGGGTTTGGTGTGGGCGTAGCTCTCAGTCACTGTCTGTGGTTTGTGTGTTGTTCCCTGTGCACTGGATGACTGTATGCAGTGGTACACGGTGCATGCACTGTGTGCATGGCACACCTGTCAGACGGTCCATGGCCTGTGCAACTGCTACCCTTGCATGTCTGTGACCTGCACAGTCCACTGGCATGTCAGTGGTGGCCGCCCATGCTGGACAGCCACTGTACCCAGCATGATGCCGGGTTGCCTCCTGTCACTGGTGTGGTGCACATCTGCCTCGGGTGGCACTGTTGCCTCCACTGTTGTCCCACCTCGATGCTGTCACTTGTGTTTGTTGCATGGGATGTGCTCCACTGTCTGTCACTTGTGCTCCAGCTGCATGCTGGTGGTGTATGGTGTCGTGGTGCCTGCACAGGGTTGCTGACACATCTGTGCCATGGAGGGGTTCTGGCAGTGCGTACACGGCTGCCGTAGCCACATGCCAGGGGCTTGGTTGACCCATTACTGTGTCCCTGTGTTGGTGTGCCCTTGGGTATTAGTGGTTGTTTGTCTGTGCACTGTGTTGCATCCTGTGTGGTTTATGCTTCCATGCACCACTGTGGATGTCTGTGCTGGCTGTTGTGGCCAGTGCTGGGACAGGGTGTGTCCTTGGGAGAGTGTGCAGGGTTCTGTACCACTGGTGGTGGGGTCCAGGACATGCCCTGTCATGTGAGGGGTACTTCATGTGCCGACGCATAGTCAGTCTCTCAGCTGTACCTGGGGGAGGGACGTGCATGGTGGCACTGTGTATGCAGTCGTTGCATCGCTGTCTGCTGCCACCCGGTGAAGGGTGCTCGTGGTGGAGCTTTTTTTCATGGTTCTGTGGCACACAGGGTTGCATTGTCACAGTGGGGGTGGTAGCATGCATGGGGTGTCCTGCACTGTTGGACGCTACTCCTGGGCAGGGTGTATGGGGATCGTAGTGCAGGGTGTGCTCTGCAATGGTGGGATGGTGTGGCACGGGATGGCTGGACATCCATGTGTGATGGTCACAGCTTACAAGGGGGTGTGCTGCGGCACCATGCCCCAGCTGTGGGTTTGTTGCTGGTGTCCCTGGGCCGGTGTTTCTTCCAGCTCTCCTCCGGTTGTGTAGTGCATGGGGTGTGGGGGGCGATGTCTGTTCTGCTTTGTGCTCCTCTTCCCATCCCTACCACGGGTGGTGGGCCCCTGCATCCTGTCCTGCACATGACTGGTTGTGCTGTTGCACTGCTGCCCTGCTTCACTGGGCATCCTGGTTGTGCTATTGCGCATCTGGCTGTGCTACTGCACGCCTGGTTGCACTATGGTGCAATGGGTGCGATGTTCGGTCATGCGCCGCGGTACACCTTGACTCTGCGCGGTGTTTGGATATCCGCGGCGTGTTGAGCATGGGCGCAGTGGACCTGCACCTGCTCCTGTTGTTGCACAACTTTGTGGCGCAGTTTGAATATCTGGGCCACGTAGCCTAAGGTCTCCACCTTTCCCTCACCCTGCCAGTTTCTCAAAGATAAAAAAAAAAGTCTCAATAAAAAAATCATTTGAGTGCATTACAATACATTGATCACCTGCGCTGCTTCTGATCCTGCCTGCAGTAATGTACAGCTTCCAAAACAGTCCTCTAACAACTGAATACCCACTAAATGTGAAGCACTATATTTAAGAAATAACTATTGAGAGACAGTAGAGATTTTTTATTCTGTGGTTAGGGAGTAAGAGAAATGGGAGTTTCTCCCAATGTGTTCATCTCCGACAGCAGTGCTCTCCTGCTCTTGCTCCCCCTTCTCCACAGCGTGATCCCACCACTCGCTCAGATACCCCTTTCAGCCAGCATGGAATCAGCCCCACAACTGAAATCCCATAAATTCAACACATTTCCCTGAAAATGCCACTACCTTTTCCCCCTCTTTCAGTTCTTCTGGGGGCATTCATAACAAAAGAAAAGCAGTCCAACCGATTGGCTTTCTTTTCCCCTCAACATTTCTTACAGACCGCAGTTCCTTCTTGACTCACAATCCCCGATGCTGATCGGCAGCACAACACATACACTAAGTAACTTACAAGCTGTCTCTTTTCACATACACTTACCCTAGAAATCATAAAATAACACCAGGGAGGTCTAAAAGTTAAAAAAAATAGTTAGACTGCTGCTGCCTGTGTCACCTCATAATTCTCCACTTCCTGTTTTTCACAAACGGGTTCACAAAAGGTCGTGTGCTGAACGGCAGCATCTTCTGAAAAAAAAGCTTGCAGGAAATGAACAGTAGTACTCTTTTCTTAAAAGCACCAAAAAATGGCAAGTTTAACAAAACATGTCAAGAAACACCATCTCTCAAACTAATAGTGTGTGTGGGGGTTAATTAGAAGGAATAGCTGCGTGTGGGGGGAGATAGAACAGCACAAAAGGCATGGACTATTTAACCTTGAAAGTTTTCTTTTCCTTATCTTGCTATTCAAAACTCATTTCCTCTAATTTTTTATTTAATTAAAATTTACAGACAAGCCCATTTCTAAGCACAATAATACCCTCCAGGGTGGGTGGTATGGGCAATACCAGACCTTCAGGGCGTCAGGCCTCAATACACCCCTGGACGGTCCAGTATTGCCCAATACCGCCCACCCTGTCAGGTATTATTGCTTGCATAACACCTACCCTGGAGGACATTAGTCCTATTATACAATGGCTTCTGAGCTGAAAAAATGATAAAAAAATGAAAAACGTATATTTAAAGTAGATTTGTTGCTGTTTTTTTTAAATGAGTAGGTTTACTGTCTGAAAAAAAAAATAGTGCAAATTTCTTGTTTTGGCCAGCAGATGGAGAAGCAGCATTGTAACTGTGGCTCTGCACTCCTGAGTTCCCACACCAAACTGTACCTTGTTGGTTTTCCTGGTATTCCCTTGGTGTACTTAAGCAATATACCACAAGAGAATGTGGGTGATGCCAGGATTTACCCACTCCTGATGTGTTGTTTGGTCAAGAGGTGTAGCCAAGTTACCAACAACACAGCAGAAGTGGGAAAATCCTGCCATCACCCACACTCCTGAGGGATATATTGCAATTATGCAATGTCTCCATTTTTTCAGATGTTAATAAATATGAAACAGTTTGGAGGCATTTCGATTTATTTGTATTTCATTTTTTTTTTACTTTAGTAGCAAAAAATAGGCCTACACTGGAAAAGGAGAGAGCAGAGAACTTGTAGCGCTGTGGCAATGCTGGGAAACAGAAAGCGTGAGGAGTATTTTTTTCTTTTTTTCCAACCGATGACAGGCTTTGCATAAGAAAAGCAGTAAGTGATGACTAGAGATAGCAGTGTTCTGGGGCCTGCTAGGAGCAACTGGAAATGCAGAGAGATTTGTGTGTCAGGTAAGCAATTGTTTGGAAGTCCTGCAGTTTAGTGGTTTATCATTTCTGGGTGTCTCGTGTGGGAGTGATTCGCAGAGGGTCTTGATGCGGCTGGCTGGCGATTGGTACTACTTCCCGTGGGTACTATCAGGACCTAATACATTGTAAATCCTGATAGGTAGCCAATCAGAAGCCAGAATTTAACTTGCCATTGTATAATGTTACATTTTTGTTGTGTTTTTAGTTTTCAATTTCTGTGTGAGTTCATGCTTTGCCATTCAGACTGTTGCCGCTGGTAAGTGCAAGTCCCCCATGCTGCCGCTCTCACCCTTACACCTCAGTTGCTGTTCTGATGATGGCTGTTGTGGAGAATAGATTCCCCACTCATCTGCTGTCAGTGTTTGCTCTGGGACTGGGCAAAATATGTACGTGTTTTGTGCATCTTGCAAGAAAGCCGGTGGTCCAGTGATAACAGGCTGCCTGTTTGAAATCAGCGTGTGGCAGCAGCAAGGCACTCTGACAGGTACACTTCTGTTTTGGGGAGAAGTACAAGTAATAATTTAAAGTTTGGGTGTGGGAAACAAGAGGTTCTACTGGAATTATTTTGTGGGTCAGTGGGCAAGGAGCACTGATTCAGAGCAGGGAGGGGAGCGACGATTCCAAGCTGAGTGTGGGGACTTCTGAAGGTGCTCCTAGCGATATCTGTGGAGTGATCTTTTTATGTTTGCTTGCACACATGTGCAAGAAACATAGTGCTATCATCCAAAATTCAGTGCCATGTAGCTGAAAGGGAGAGAGCCACTTCAGTGAGCATGATCAGATAACTAAAGCATGCTGTCTCCCTTTCAACTGTACGCCACAGCATTTCAGATGATCTGAAGCATGCTCTCTCCCCGCCGCCCCCAACAGCCTTCCAGGTGCCACGCTGGGAGCCCACTCCAATGTGGCAAAAACTGTTATGGCCGATGGGGGTTCCCAATCCCTCTTCAGCTCCATGTCCCCCCAAACAGCCCTCCAGCTGTCACTCTGGGAGCCCACCCGAGCATGGCAAATGTCCCGTATTGTCATGCTGTTAAAAAAACACATGTAAATAAAAGAATGGTCCCTCATGGTCTCTTTGCCCTCTCCCCTAACTGTGCCCACCCTCTGTGCACCCTGCCTCCCCACACCCTCTTCACCTTATACTTACCTCCAGAGTCCGGCAAGATGATCTTCGGTGGACCGGGAACATGTCTGCACTCTTCAAAGCTGACCGCAAACTGAGGAAATGACGGTAAGCTGTATAATTCAATAAATAGTTTTTTTTCAACTTTTATGCATATCTCAGGCATTTGTTGGAATTTTTGCACCAAATTTTCAACATAGGGTTTTTGGGACCCCTCCTCATGAGCACTATCACTGTCATGGCATTAATCAGCCCCGAAAGGTGACTTTGTAGGTCACTGCATGGAATCACCTTTTGGGACCAATTAATGAAATGACAGTGCCAGTGTTCATAGGTGGGCTCTCAAAAAGCCAGTGTGCAAATTGGTAAAAAATCCCAAACATGACTGTTTACAGTGAATTGCACAGTTCCTATGCACACTGTAAGTTCGCACATTTTTATATTTGCACTCTAGATTTGCAACACTGCCATTTATCACACCTCATATGAGCAGTACAGCTGTCATTTTTCACATCTCACCCAAAATGTGTTTCCACATGTAGCGCACAATTTATTTTTATTTTTATTTATTTTAGCTTTTGTTGACAGGTAAGTGCACTAGACAAATCCTGCCTATTTTCAGGCACGACCGGGGAGGGATACAGATGAATTCCAACTGACCTTGAACCAGATTAAGCTGTTGGTGGTATTTTTTAGTGAATGAGGGAAATTTGGCCAGGACACGGGGAAATTCCCTACTCTTTTCAATAAGTGCCATGGGATCTTTAACATCCACCTGAACTACCACCAATTCAGGCAGATGGGACCTCGGTTTAACATCTCATCAAGACGGCACCTCAAGTGCAGCACCCTTCTCATGCTGCTACAGTGTCAGTACTGGGATATTAACCCAAGTGCTAGATGTGGAACTGAACCCACAGCCCTCTGATCTCCCACCTCAGAGGTAAGTGTGCTACCTACTGAGCCACTGACACTGACAAAATGACAATGGTGCAGTTGGTGCAAAATAAATGTTTGGGACAGATTAAAAAAATCACAGTGACACTGTTCATGAGCAGAGGTCTTAAAATGTTTTATGTTGAAAATTTGGTGAAAAAATTCTAAAAATTTTGTTTACGGCGGCGTTGCGAGCAGTTCCTACGCATCATTGTAAGTTCGCAAATTTTTAATATTTGCACTCCAGATTTTCAACATTGCCATTTTACCACACCGCCATATGAGCACTACAGCTGTCATTTTTCACATCTCCCCCAAAATGTGTTTCCGTACATGTAGCACACAATGGCGCAGTCGGTGTGTGAAATAAATGTTTGGGACAGATAAAAGAAAAATAAAATCACAGTGACACTGTTCATGAACAGAGGTCTTAAAATGGCAATGTTGAAAATTTGGTGGAAAAATTCCCCAAAATGACTGTTTTATGAGTGCACGTTGAGTAGTTCCTACGCACGCTCACAAGTTTGCAAATTTTTAATATTTGCACACCAGATTTTCAACATTGCCATTTTACTACACTTCCTTATGAGCACTGCAGCTGTCATTTTTCACATTTTGCCCAAAATGTGTTTCCGCGCATGTAGTGCACAATGGCGCAGTCGGTGTGCAAAATCAATGTCTGGGACAGATTAAGAAAATCATAGTGACACTGTTCATGAGCAGAGGTATTAAAATGGTTATGTTGAAAATGTGGTGAAAAATTCCTATAAATGACTGTGTTAGGAGTGTGCATTGCGCAGTTTCCAGGTGCCCTTGTAAGTTCACAAATCTGTACTATTTTCAGTTCAGATTTTCAACTCTGGCATTTTTCCAGACCTCCTTATGAACAGTACAGCTGTTATTTTTCACACCCTGCCTGAAATGTGTTTTTGCACTTCTGGCGCAGAGATGCATGGCCGCTGTGGGACATCAGTGTTTGGGACAGATTAAGAAAATGAGCAGAAGTGTCAAAATGCTTGTGTTGACAATCTGCTGTAAAAAAATCCCCAAACTAATTACATTATAGGTGTGGGTCGCACAGGTTCTACGCATGCCGGTGACTTTTTTTTTATATTTTCCCTCCAGATTTTCAATATTGCCAATTTTTACACCTCCCCATGAACAGTACTGCTGTCATTTTTCACATCCTGTTTGAAATATGTTTCTTGTCATTGTATAATTGTTCTTATTCCATATCCTCCCATGCTGCATAATTACAGGATATAATTTATGTTGTTACTGTTTATTTATTGCATATATTAAAGTTTAGTATATATGAAAATTTTTGTGTAACGCACAACAAAAAACAAACTATAACAAAAAAAAAAAAACAGCTTTATCCAAAAATATGAAATGCTTACTTGTTTAGCTGCTATTCGAAATACCCGCCCTACAGACTTCTGTGTTTTACTGATTCTGACATAATGCCCCTAATTTCTACACATACATGAGGCACATACCTCTCAAGTGTCCCTGATTTTCAGGGATGTCCCTGATTTCATCTCAAAATTTTACTCTGTCCCTCCTAAAATCTCTGTTTCCCTGACTAAACAGTGATGATTATAAGAATAAAATTACGTCAAACAATAAAGCTTCAGATTTCTTATTCTTCAGAAAATGTATTATACACCAAGTCCCTTATTCTGCCAGCTTCCCGAGTGGGTATCACCAAATTTAAAAATGTGTCCCTGATTTTGGGCCTTTGTCCCTGATTTTTTTAAGCCTTGTTCCTGATTTATGAGGCAGAAGGTTGAGAGGTATGATGAGGCATTCCGGTTGTTTCACCCCCACCTCCCAAACAAAAAGAAAAAAAGTCTTGCAATACAAAAGGTTTAAACATGTCCGCCCACTGCTGTCTCATAAAATGATTACCTGAATACAACGACCGGAACATACACATTCGGCCTTCCCTCAGCCGAGGATGACAAACCAAAAATCTTCTCAAGCAGTCTTCTTGTGAAATTCACGTCTTTTGTAAGACTTCCCCTTCTTCCTGCTATGAAAGAAGAATACACAGAAGCCACAACAGTTACATGCGAGTGTGTTCAGTGTTTCCTAACTCAAGTTCAGCAGCAGCCAATGTTCAGCACAGTTTAAAAAGTTATACTAGTATACCATAGAGCACTTTGGTCGAATATCAAACAGTACACACTTACGAACTGCTCTCTGTGCTCCATAGATGGGGCAAGCAAGGGTGACGATGAAACTAGAGCTGAGGGTTCGAGATGGAGCGGGTGGATGCGTCCCAAGCTTTGGGACGGGAGTCAGGTGGTGTAAGCGCTACTTTCCCTTCCCACAGGTATAAAATACGGCAAGCTCGTCTGATGCAGCAGCCACCTGTCACACCAACTGTCCTGGGATTCTGTACAGCAGGAAGTGAGACTGGGTTTGGGACAGACTCGCAGCTGCTGCGGAATCCTAAATCTGAGCATGTCAGGGGGAGTCTGAGGGATGAGAGAGGGCAGCAATGCAATAAACAGGGCTGCCGTTAGCAATGCTGCTGTAGATGGCATGGTGGCGCATACTCAGCCGAGGATCGCAGGCTCAGAGTTAGCAGTTCTGAAAGGATCCGCGCCCTCAACCCCAACAGTACACTCTGGTTTACATGGCCAAAGGGAAAGGGGAAATTGTTTAACCAGAAAAGGCCGAAGGACTGGCTGCAGAAGTCACTGCACCCCCTGCACCCTTGTAGCTACGCCCAGGGGAGGCTCGCACTCTGCGCCTTCACTTGCGGCACCCCCTCGCAAAACAAACCAAAAAACAGTTAACATTGGCTTACTCAGTTGCTGTCCGAACTCGTTTAGTTCTGCAGGGGAAATATAAGCCATCCCTCGGTTATCACAGATCTTCACATTATCCCTCAGCTCAAAAAGCGACCTCCGAACGGTCACGGCGGCCGAACAATCTGCAGCCCCGGCTTTATTTTCGTAGGGTCTGTCTCGAACCACACACCTGCAAGAGTTGATCAGTTCCGATTTGCCATGTCCCGCCAGACCAAAGAGCTGTATCACGACCTGCGAGGGTAACGTGCAGTAGGAAGACGGACGGGAGGACAGCATCGCCCTCAAAGACTCATTTACTGGAAACTCCCGAAACTGTCTCCTGAGATCCTGGACCTCCTGCCTTTGTAAATGGTTTGTTATTAAAAGGACAACTGCCAACAGCAGTAGACAGCAACAGACTTCGAAGAACATGGTTCTTTGAATGCTTGCAAAGTCTTTACTTCCACGTTCCACTGTACATTATGGAAAGTAACGGTCCCAGCTGTTCAAAGCCCGTTATGTGCAAGGAAGAAAGAGGCTTCAGATTTCGAGCCCTTCGATTGGCTGATAGCCCTGTGTTGCAAGTGTCTAGGGAACGGCTAAAAGCAAGTGTTGGTAACCTGGACCCAGTATTAACAGAAGACAAGTGTTTGTTAATACTGAATGTTGTTCCCCCGTGGTATTGCTGTTGTGCCGGGACGGCTTGTACACATTTTTTACATTTTTATTATAGTATCTATCCAGTAAAGAGCAAATAAGATGTACTATCTAATTTTCAGTGGTGTCATACAGTATCTCTCAACCTCCTGCCTAATAAATCTGGGACAAGGCTTAAAAAACTCAGGGACAAAGAACTCAAGTCAGAAACACATCTTCAAAATTGGTGACATACCTGTATTGTGCACGCAGAAAGCTGGCAGAATTAGGGTACTGATGTAAATGCATTTACTAAAGTACAAATCTGTAATTTTAATTTTTGACATTATTTTGTGCTTACAATCCTTATGGGTTTCGTCACAGAAACACCCATTTTAGGAGGGACAGGGTAAGAGTTTGAGGCACAATCAGGGACAGCTGAGAGGTTAAGAGTGGCGTCCTACCTTGACACATTGTTTAAGCAATATACTGTGTCATCACGAGAGGGTGTGGGTGATCGCAAGATTTACCCATGCCTGGTGTGCTTCGGTCACGAGGCCATCGGCAGGGTGAGTGAACCACACCAGAAGTTGATAAACCCTGCCATGACCAATGCCTTTAGTGGGATTTCTCTGGGTGTTTTGCTACTAGCAGACCAATGCTTTTCCTGGGGCTGGAATATCTTAAGTACTGTGCCCCATCTTGTAGTGCACTCTGTTCAGGTTCCCTTTGTATATTAGGAGCTAGGACAGCTTTGTTAAGTTGGTCTGTGGCATGAATTGAATTAGTGAGATTAATCACGAGAAGTGAGGATTCACTGTGGAATTATGGTTGGGTGACCACGGGCCGAAGGCCGAGTGAGTCCAACCACCCAACCATGGATTAATTCCACAGTAGACCCATCCTTGCTCATGGATTAATCTGCTTGTAACATGGCAGGGAGTAAAACAGCTTACTTTCCATTATTACTAAATGAATTGAATATGATTTTTTAACTGGAGTGAAACGATGATGTTCTCTGTGTTACTAATCTCTGCATGGTGTTGTATTGAGTTTCTAACGTGTGTGTGTGCAGATTGCACATTTAACATCTGTTCAGATACTGATGTTGTTTTCCTGAAATGTAGACGAAGTGGCTACAATATCCAGCACAACTTTATATTACGCTGGGTGTTCTTACTGTTTCTGCCTACTGCTTCTCTTTCTGTGTGTGCGCTCCATTG
Organism: Neoceratodus forsteri; assembly: GCA_016271365.2. Lineage (NCBI taxonomy): Eukaryota > Metazoa > Chordata > Ceratodontiformes > Ceratodontidae > Neoceratodus > Neoceratodus forsteri. The sequence goes on from CM057455.1 coordinate 48,333,629, forward strand.
CAAACTGTTTCTGTCGCTCTCTGTGGTTGCACTATGGGTATGTGTGCTCATTTGAATACCGAGATGCAGATGATGCTGCCCGTTCGGGTACATACAGCTTTTTCCTGCACATCACCGTCTTTCAACATGCTAAGGTCATGCCCTGTGCTTTTCCCTATTCATCGACTGCCGCAAGTAAGGCCAGGGAACCAGTTCCATGCTGGTGAGTACTCTCCCTCATACAAGTGATTAACACTCTGGTTCTTTAACTTGTCCTACTTGTGTTATGTTACACTGACTTCACCACTGTGAGTGTCTATCGATTACGTTACTAGCTCACTCTTTGCGACCACAATACATTTACTCACCAGGGATCATCAGTATTAGGTCGACTCTATCATTCTCTCGGCCCTCCTGTCTCACATTCTGTGCAGCGGCAGCATCTCACCGCTCCGCACCACCGCTGTTCGGCTCCTCCAGCATTGCAACCGTGGTCTAATTGTTTTTGCGCACCCTCACTCCCTACCATGATCTACTATGGTATTAAACCATGGTTTGTGTTGTACCACATGGCATCTTTGCACCTATCTCAATGCTGTATTTTGCTTCTGTTTTTTTATACCATGTTACAATGGACAATGACCTCCATTTGTGATGCATGCGCAAAAATATACAGTTCTGCGGCAATGTTATAACACCTGTTCCCAAGCACTGTTCCACCTCTTGTCCATGGAAAGAAACTTATGTTTGTTTTTTAGTTTTTTTTGTCATCTGCCTTGTTGCTGGTGAGTGGAGCACCCTGTGAACTGCGAGAGGGAGACAGCGTGATATAGCAAGGAATATGCGACCGTGAGATGAATGCTTTATTTTATAGGTGATCAGTAGTAGACAAGCAGTGCTGGAGGTTATTTTTTTTTTTCCAAAGTCCTGTGAGGAGGTTTTACCAGCAACTTTCGCTAAGCTGTGAGTCAGTATAGTGTTTTTCTGCTTCAGTGTTCAGGGATCGGACTGGTATTGAAGGAGTGCGATTATATGCGGCATGATTTACACATTGTAAATACACTATTATGAACCGAGGATCGTAAATAGAGGAATCTGATTGGCCAAGAGCTTTTTGAAGCCATGATGATATCGGGCTACATCATCACGGCCTCAAAAAAGTTCCAGCACCACCAGCCTCTTTGCTGTCTACTGTCTGAGAACTGTTTTTTCAAAATGTACTCCTGCACCACCCAAAAGCTCATTCATAAAATGTTTTAAAACCTGTTTGTAACATGGCAAAAATGTAAGAATGGTGAGGAGGAACGTGGATAGGACAGAAGCCATCACGTGGTACAGGAACAACACAGTATTATGAGACGATAATGGCGTGTTGCTTCTGAACTACACAAACGAGCCCCCAGACTAAAAGTAGCACTGTTCAGAGTTGTCAGTGATGAAAAATCAGAGCCACACACTGTATGAAGAGCAAGAGAGTAGAATAGATAAGGAGGGGGAGAAATGCAAGCAAGGGACATAGGTAGTAGCAGCAGAAAGACAGAACACCACAGGGTTAGAACGGAATGAGACAGCTGGGACAAACGAAGGAACACTGGAAGAGAGTGTGAGGGAGAGAAACTGCAATCTCGGTGAGCAGCATCCAGAAATAGTAGAGCGAGAGAAGGTAACCAAAAACACAGACACAGAAGCACATCGAAGTACCCAAGACAGACCAGCAGACAGTGACACAAAGAATGACCCTGGACCAGAAATAGTGAGAGAGAGAAGAAGCAGTGGATGGGAACAGGGAGCCACAGGTGGGACACACATTTAACTTCCAGAGTTTCACAGTGCATGTCACGGTAAACTTCAGCTACGGAGCAGCAATGACACACCCAGACCATAGCACAGAGACGGGATAACTGACAGAAGGCAAAGAAAGCAATAGTGGAGAACACAGGGAGAGCAGTATAGAATCAGGAATTGGACTCAGCAAATGACACTGGCGATATGCAAATGAGAAACGGACAGAGTGTGGAAAGGGCAAAAGCTGCAGAATCACAGTCATCCTAGGTCAAATATTGATTAAACAGCCATGCATAAATCATTGAAATGTGCACCAATCGTAAACAAATAACAGTTCAGTGCATCCAAAAACAAAATAACCACATCTGTATGTAACAGAGTAGTATGAATAAATGTGAAAGTAACAGTAAAAGTCACAGCACAGCATATCAGTCTCCTAGTCTTTTTCTCTTGTATCACTAGCAACATGTGTACTCCATAATAACCATGCTGATGTCCATGTTACAAGCGCATTAATCCCCTCCGAAGGAGGCATCTAATGGGGAGTTTTTGCATGGTTGGACCGTTGTATGCACTCGGCCTCCGGCCTCATGCCACAACGGTCTCAACCATGCATTAACTCCCCATTAGATGTCGCCTTCATCACAGATTAATGCTTACTTGTTTAATTTTTTTATTTATAAAACTTCAAACTCTGTTTATAATAGCAATACGTCACTCCAGAGTGTAGTATATCATGGGATATTGTCACTTCTCGGGTGGCTGGACACACTCGGCCTGCAGACTTATGTCCAACCACCCAAGGCGTGATGATATCCCATGATATACCACACCCTGTCATGCCTTATTGCTTAATTATGAACTTGGTGCTGAATATGTGGGATGCTGATTGGCAAACAACTCTTTGAAGCCATGATGATATATAGCTACATCATCACGGTTTCAAAAAAGCCTCTGGCCACTAGCCTCCTCACAGACAATGGCAACAAATACAACCACACTGAAGCTCTGCTCTGTAGAAGCAGCTTCCCGCTCGTTGTCATTTGTACTCCCATGCCCTGATTTGCCAACTGTGCAGCGATTAACAGATAAATAAAAAGAAACCAGCTTCAAAATCCACTGTTCACAGAGACTCTCACACTAAACACCCCATGTACCTCACCTTACAGGTTTACTTACAAAATTCATCACACATCAATGGTCATCGGCCACTGAGTCAAAGACCACCCTGCTATTACTACTAGTTCAAGTCAATAGCACTTGTTGTGCTGTAATTACCAACTAATAAAGATGCTACCAAAAAAACCCCACAGATTATTCCCTCCAAATGAGAACAAATGTGCAGACAGCACTCGGGAACAGCAAACAGAAATGGAGTTCACATGTTACACCACTACAATACCTTCACCTCTCCTGCCAGCTCCAACTACAACAGCACCACCTGCTGTTTCCTAGAACTATTTTCTTTAAATGTATTCCTATGCTAGCATAAAAATCTATTTTTAAAAGGTTTAACATTTTTTTTAGTATTTCATTTCCAAAACCTTTACTCAAGTTCATAATAGTAATTATGCACTCCAGCGTGTGAAATATCATGAGATATCATCCTCGTGCCCAACCACCAGAGGCATGTTGTTATCTCATGATATACTACACCCTGTCATGCATCATTGCTTAATTATACAATGTAGTAAATTAAATGACACAAATCCTGCATCCGGGTTGGTTGGCTGGCATCTTTTCAGTGTGATAAATCCTCCCATGTACCCCGTGGAAAAGGTGCCAGCCACCGATCAGCTGCAGCAATATCCCCTTTCAAATCACTTCAACAATGTTAAAATTGGCACCAGGGAGTGATAAACATGTTGATAGACAGCAAGATGCTCACTCACCTGCACCCCCACTAAAACCAGGCCAATAAATATCTGAAACCCAAAACTACTACATTAAAAAAAAAACTTAACATAGAAACATAGACTTTGACGGCAGAAAAGGACCACTTGGCCCACCCAGTCTGCTCATTTCCCTACCTACCGGATAAGCTGCGGATTCTAGTTAACCAACAGCCTGCAACCCCCCACTATAATTGCTTTGTGTCTGTCCCATGCATGTTTGAATTCCCCCACTGTTTTAGACCCAATGACCTCCTCAGGAAGGCTGTTCCATGTATCCACCACTCTCTCCATGAAAAAGAATTTCCTCACATTACCCCTGAGCCGTCCCCACTCTATCTTTAAACTGTGCCCCCTTGTTCTTACACATCTCTTTTTCTGAAAGATGCTACCCTCCTGACTTTATTGATTCCCTGAGGTACTTGAACGTTTCTATCATGTCCCCTGTCCCTCCTTTCATCAAGGGTATACATATTAAGCTCTCTCAGTCTCTCTTCATATGGTTTCTGATGTAGACCCTGCACCATTTTAGTTGCCCTCCTCTGGACTGCTTCCATCCTGACTATGTCCTTGCATAGATGAGGTCTCCAAAACTGCACACAGTACTCCAGATGGGGTCTCACCAACTGTCTGTATAGAGGGACAATCACTTCCCATTTTCTACTTGTGATGCCCCTTCCTATGCATCCCAGTATCCCCCTGGCTCTCCTTACTGACTTTTCACATTGCTTACCCACCTTTAGGTAATCTGATATGACTACTCCCAGGTCCCTTTCCATTTTTGTTGTTGTTAGTACCTCCCCTGCTATTGTGTACTCTTCTCCTGGGTTTTTGTTTCCCAGGTGCATTACTTTGCACTTATTTGCATTGAATCTAAGTTGCCATATGTCTGACCATTCCTCCAACCTTGCAAGTCCCTTCTCATCTTTTCTACCCTCTTGTGTATCAACTCTGTTACAGATCTTTGTGTCATCTGCAAGAGGCATACCTTTCCTCCAGACCCTCTGCAATGTCACTTATAAAGATGTTAAAAGGATTGGACCCAGTACTGAGCCCTGAGGTACCCACTAGTAACCCCCTTTCTTCAGAATGTGTTCCATTCACTATTACCATCTGTGTCCTGTTGTGCAGCCAGTTTGCTACCCAGGCTACCACCCTGGGACCCACTCCCAGGCTGGCTAACTTGATTATTAATCTTTTGTGCGGGACTGTGTCAAATGCCTTGCTAAAGTCTAGGTAGGCCATATCCATAGCCCCTCCCTGGTCTATTACTTTGGTCACCCAGTCAAAGAAATCAATTAGATTAGTCTGACATGACCTTCCTGCTGTAAATCCATGCTGCTTTGGGTCCTGTACCCTGCTGGCCTCTAGGTGCTCAACAATTCTTTCTTTCAGAAGTGATTCCATAATTTTCCCTACCACTGAGGTCAAACTTACAGGTCTGTAGTTTCCTGCTTCTGCCTTGCTCCCACTTTTGTAAGGGGAATCACATCTGCCCTCCTCCAGTCCTCAGGTACCACCCCATCCTGCCATGATTTGTTAAAAAGTGTGGTCAGTGGTGTCACTAGGTCCCCCCTTAGTTCTTTTAGGATTCTGGGGTGAATCCCGTCAGGCCCCATTGCTTTGTCCACCTTAAGTTTTAGGAGTTCTTTCAGGACTCTTTCTTCTGTGAATGGACTGGTATCAACCCCCATCCCCCGAACCGATGACAGCACCCACATTATATCTCTCTCTCTCTCTCTCTAGTTCTCTTACTTTCCGCTCTGTTCATCACTGCTGCTCACCCACTTCACCCCTCACTTGGTCTCTGACACAAGTAAAAATACATTTCGACCTGACTAAAACACCAGCAACATACTATTAGGTAAATTGCTGCTGAATGGATAAAAATACCTGACATTGGTAACCAAAAAGCAGGTAATTTACCTCTGGTGACTATTGAAAAAAATTGCTGTTAAAACCAGTACTCCACACTGGCGAACTGCCAATGTCAAAGTGCATTTCTCTCCATCTTCCTTCTGACCACCGCCAACCAACTCTGTTGCAAAAAAATGCGACCGTAACGCAAATAATTCCCAGCAGTACCTAACTAAAATCCTTATAGTCCTGATTTAAAAACTGAAAAATATGTATAGCCCCAAAAAAAAGTCACATTCTGAGTGAGCAGCACCAATCACTATAACTAAATCCTGCAAACATAAATGTTCTCTTTCTCTCTCTCTGTCCACCTTTCACACCTTCCTGTCCCAGTCACTGTTGCCAATGTTGTGTATATATTTTATCCTTCTCTAAAGTATCTCTCATTTTAAAAATAAATAAACTAACATTCTTGTACCAGTCCCTCTGAATTGGTTGGACTGCTGAGATATCAATACTCTGCCTAGCAGCAAAAAGCTATATTTTATAGCGCAAGAAACACGCTCACTAAAATCATTAAAACTGCCAAAAAAATGATCCCCCCAAAACAAATAGAGGATAACACTGTATAATAACAATATACCCCTCTCTCTAGGGAGTGGGTATACTGGTGGATTTATCACTTCTGGTGTGGTTAAGTCACTCGGCTGCACCTCATGACCGAATCACACCAGGTGTGGAAAATCCACCAGTATACCCACTCCCTGGAGAGATATACTGCTTAAGTGCCAGCCAGCCAATCAGGAGCTAGCATTTTAACACCCCATTGTATAATAAATAGATTTTGATTACCCAGGATAGGGCAGCTGAGAGGAAATATCCAATCGTCAGTGGGCTCGCACACTTTAACCCCAAATTTCCAACAGTCTTTTTATGACCTAACTTCATGATCAAGACAGGTGGAATATTTAAAATCCCATCCCAAAAGTGATTTTTCTGTGCAGCTGAGGAAACAAGATTCAGAGGGGATTTGAAAAATGACACCTGCCATATTCAGGAGGTAAGGAAAAACAAAGGATATGTTGGACATTAGGGGCCAAAATCTGCAAAAAAAAAGAAAGTTATGAGTAAATGTTGGAACAGTTTGTTTCTTCATAACTTAATTGTTTTTTCCCCTTTTTACCCCAAATTTTCAACATAATCTTTTTATGACCACTCCTTCTGAACATGACAGGTGTCGTGTATGAAACAATGACTGAAATGTCTTTTTGCACCTCAGTTGTTAAAACACTGGGGTCCTAAAAAACATCATGTTGAAAATTTGTATCAAAAATATTCCAAAATGACCATGTTATGCCACTAAGCTCAAAGTTCTATTGAAATATATTGAACTGCATACCTGACTTCCTCAGTTTGTGGTCCAGCGTTGAAGAGTGAAAACATGTCTGCAGTCCAAAGAGGATTATGGTATTGGATTCCCAATGGGTAAGTAAGGGCTTGGGGTGGTGGGGTGGGGTGGTGGGTGCTGACTGGGAAGGTCTAGTGGGGTCTAACGGCAATGGTAACAACAGGCATCAATGGACAGCTTTCTTTTTTAAAGTGTATGTTAAAAAAAAACAAGGACAGATTTTATTTCAGGTGGCAACACTGGGGTATTAGGCACCCCCGGTGTCGATGCTATGTTTGTGGTGGGTGGGGTAGTGGGAGCTGAGTGGGAGGGTTGGTGGGGGAACAGTAATGGCAGTGGCAGCAACAGACATTGATGGACAGTTTTCTTTGTTACAGGATGCAATTTAACCTCAGCAAGCTAATAATGATAGATCAGTTGAGCTTACTGGGCAGCATAGACCAAAGGAAAGAGTCGACCTAAGACTGAGTCGGCTCTCTCCTTTGAATTACATGAAGTTTCCACCCAGCAGTCCAGAACAGTGTCATCATCACCCTGACTGATGACTGGTGTGACACTGATGAGCCCCTTGCAGACCCCTTTGCATTTGACTGACAGTGTTGCACCCTTCAAAAGCCACTCTCCTAATAAAATGTTTGTTGCACATGTGCGCACAGTTAACATAAAAAAATGCTTATTTGAAATGTTTAAAAACATGTAGAACATTAATGACTGCCATCATTTTGGGGGGTGTTACTGAGTCAAAACTATTTGCAGTCCTCAGATGAAGCTCTCCAAATAAATTGCCATGTTAAAACATGAGAACCTGCAGATCAGTCATTTTTTAAAATCATATTTGTGCAAGTTACGACAGCAGTTTTCAGTTTACATCTTTGCTGCTATACAGCAGCTTTCCTGCTGCCTACCTGCTCCCTCTGTTTCTCACTCTCTCAGCTGCCAAACAGTAAATAAGCTCTTAACTCCCTGCCTCAGACAGTTGATATCTTTATACATATATATACATACATATATCTATATCTCTCTCTCTCTCTATATATATATATATATATCTGTATATGTATGTATGTATCTATCTATATGTGTGTATGTATATATATATATATATATATATATATATATATATATATATCTTCTTCAGAGTTCATGTCCCTGTTTGTAGCTGCTGATCTTGCAGCATACACACTCACTCCATGGCAGATGATACCACACTGGTCCACAACTCTTAATCACTCATTGACAGTTGCTCCAGTTTAAAAGAAAAAAAAGGAAAAAGAAATATGGATTGGGACTCTAATAATCAAAATATCTGTGTGTGTGGGGGGGAGTGGGAGCCATTACAACCACTTAAACAAATAAAAAAAAAACTACAGGTATGGTGGCTATAGCTGGTGAAAAGTCCTTTCCTCAGAAAACCCCCACAAAAGTCATGCAGACAGAGGAACTATTTTATTTCAGATAAAGACAGATATTTGAATTTGTTTTACTTAATCTTAATAATTTTCATTTTGATATGCATGTTTAATTCACATGCCCATTTCATAAGTACAGTAAGTCACTCCAGGGTGTACACTAGACAGTTCTAATGCATGGCTAATGTACAATTAGGATGCAGGCTCTTCCTTTCCCATATTATATGTTAGCAATAAGACACAATGGGGTGTGTGCTAGACACTTTTAGTGCATGGCCAGGGGTTAAAGGCATTTGGCTGTGGCCTTGTGCCTCACTGCACCCCTGGATGTGCATTAGAAGTATCTAGTGCAGACCCCCTTGTGTGATATTGCTTACTTATAAATTGGGAAATGAAAATCCTACATCCTGATTGGACATTAGCCTTGCACTAGAAGTATCTAGTGCATGGTAAAAAGCAAGTGATGTCAACCAAACTAAATAAAAACTTATTTAAAGCCAAACAAAAGTAACTAAAAACTCATTTAAAAAATGAAAGAAGGAAGCCTGAGTTTAAATTAGCAATGTCCAAGGAACCAAAAGTTTTCTTTGCAAACATTAATTCAACCAAAGAAAAAGATGACAGTATTACCAAGCTAGTGGAAAAGAGTGAGATCTTGTAGGACAGGACAGACATAGCAAATGCATTCAACAGATGTTTGGGTCTGTATTTCAAGATAAGGGGAAAAACAGGATTGTCTTTTATATGGAGGGTAATAGTGATGAAATTATGGATGATGAAGTAATTAATGCCTTAAATGCCCTAAAAATAAACTCATCCCCTTGCCCAGATGGCATGAATACATATTTACTAAACAATACAGTAGGGCATATATCCCACCCCCTGAAAATAATATTTAACAAATCATACCTTGAGGGAACAGTACTGGAAGAGTGGAAAACAGTGACAGTTATACCAATATATAAGGGAGGTAACAAAACAAATACTGAACATTTTAGAACCATCAGTCTAACCTCAGTAATATGTAAAACAATGGAAATAATTCTAAAAATTAGAATTGAAAAAGAAATAATACTTATGGGGATGAGAGATCAAACATAGCATGGTTTTACTGCCAGAAAATATTGTGTTACCAACGTCTTTATAGGCGACATTGCGGAGGGTCTGGAAGGAAAGGTATGCCTCTTTGCAGATGACACAAAGATCTGTAACAGAGTTGATACACAAGGTGGGGTAGAAAGGATGAGAAGGGACTTGGCAAGGTTGGAGGAAAGGTCAAACATATGGCAACTTAGATTCAATGCAAAGAAGTGCAAAGTAATGCACCTGGGAAATAAAAATCCAGGAGAAGAGTACACAATTGCAGGGGAGGTACTAATGACAACAGTAATGGAAAGGGATCTGGGTGTAGTCATATCAGATGACCTAAAGGTGGGTAAGCAATGTGAGAAGTCAGTAAGAAGAGCCAGGGGGATACTGGGATGCATAGGGAAGGGCATCACAAGTAGAAAAAGGGAAGTGGTTATCCCTCAATACAGGCAGTTGGTGAGACCCCATCTGGAGTACTGCATGCAGTTTTGGAGACCTCATCTATGCAAGGACATAGACAGGATGGAAGCAGTCCAGAGGAGGGCAACTAAAATGGTGCAGGGTCTGCAGCAGAAACCATACGAAGAGAGACTGAGAGAGCTTAATATGTATACCCTTGATGAAAGGAGGGACAGGGGGGACATGATAGAAACGTTCAAGTACCTCAAGGGAATCAACAAAGTCCAGGAGGGTAGCAACTTTCAGAAAAAGAGATGTGTAAGAACGAAGGAGCACAATTTAAAGCTAGAGGGGGGGATGGCTTAGGGGTAATGTGAGGAAATTCTTTTTCACGGACAGAGTGGTGGACTCATGGAACCGCCTTCCTGGAGAGGTTGTGGGGTTTAAAACAGTGAGGGAATTCGAACATGCATGGGACAGACATAAGGCAATTATAGTGGGGGGTTGCAGGAAGTAGGCTATTGGTTAACTAGAATCTGCAGCTTATCCAATAGGTAGGGAAATGGGCAGACTGGGTTGGCCAAGAGGTCCTTATCTGCCGTCAAAGTCTATGTTTCTAACATGATTTGCTTCTATGATAAAATAAGAATTAGTATGGATAAAGTAATACTGGGTGGATGTCCTGTTCCTCATTTTTAAAAAGGCATTTGATTTAGTTTCCCTTACAATTCTAATTAAAAAATCCAGAAGCAAATGGTTTGATACCTTTTATTGGATTAACATAGATGTTACAAAAAGGAAACAATGTTTAAGCTTTCGGACCAACCAAGTCCTTCCTTGGAGGCTGATGACAGTTGTTCAGAGAGTTACATTCTATTAATACCCAGATTATACATAAGGAAAAAAAAACAGAAACAAATTTAAGATGCATGAACTCATTTTCTAGGTGGTTTTTGAGAGATTTATTTTTTTATTTGGCTACAATACTGACCATTGATATTATCTTGTAAAAAATATTGTTACAACACTGTAGGTTTTACATACAAGCATAAACTTAGACAGTAGATAAGGACCACTTGGCTGACCTAGTCTGCCCATTTTCCTACCTACAGGATAAGCAGCGGATCCTAGTTAACCAACAGGCTATTGCTTCCTATTTCCCCACAAAAGTTGCCTTTTGTCTGTACTATGCATTCTTGAATTCTTTCACAGTTTTAGACCCCACAACCTCCTCAGGAAGGCTGTTCCATGCATCCACCACCCTCTCTGTGAGAAAATACTTCCTCACATTTCTCTTGAACAGCCCCACCATCTTCAAATTGTGTCCCCTTGTTCTTGCATATCTTTTTTCTGAAAGATGCCACCCTCTTGGACTTTGTTGATTCCACTGAAGTACATAAAAGTTTCTATCATGTCCCCCCTCTCCCTCCTTTCCTCAAGCGTATGCATATTAAGCTCCTTTAGTCTCTCCTCATATGGCTTCTCTTGCAGACCCTGCACCATTTTAGTTGCCCTCCTCTGGACTGCCTCTATCCTGTCTATGTCCTTGCGGAGATGAGGTCTCCTGAACTGGATGCAGTACTCCAGATGGGGTCTCACTTACTGTCTGTACAGAGGGATAACAACTTCCAGTTTTCTGCTGATGTTGCCTCCCAGTATCCTCCCAGCCCTCCCTACTGCCTTCTCACATTGCTTGCTAATTTTAAGGTCATCTGATATGATTACCCCTAGGTCCCTTTCCATTTTTGTTGTTGTTACTACCTCCCCCCCATTGTGTAATCTTCCCCTGGGTTTTTGTTTCCCAGGTGCATTATTTTGCACTTCTTTGCATTGAATCCAAGCTGCCATAATTCTGACCATTCCTCCAACCTTGCCAAGTCCCTTCTCATCCTTTCCATGCCTCCTTGTGTATCAACTCTGTTGCAGATCTTTGTGTCATCTGAAAAGAGGCATACTTTTCTTTCCAGTCCCTCTGTAATGTCGCTTATAAAGACATTAAAATGGACTGGACCCAGTACTGAACCCTGCAGTACCCCACTAGTAACCCTTCTTTCTTCAGAGTGGACTCCATTTACAATTACCTTCTGTGTCCTGTTGTCTAGCCAATGTTTTACCTAGGCTACCGCCCTGGGACCCACTCCCAGGCTAGTTAATTTGACTATTATACAATGGTGTGTGAAAATCCTGTAACTTCATTGGTCAAAACATGTCAAATGACCATGGGTAAATCCTACGTAACCAACAACTAAGGAATGGCATTTATAAAAAACATTAATTAAACACATTTTAAATTAATGTTACACATGGCTCCAATGTATAATCGCAATAAGGAACCACCGGGTGTGAGTTATTGGGTGATTTACCCACTTTTTATGTGGTTAAGTCACTTTGCTGCACATCGTGATACACCACACAAGGCGTGGGTAAATCCCCAATAACCCACACCCTGTTGTGCCTCATTGCTTAATTAATCTTTTGTGTGGAACTGTGTCAAATGCCTTGTTAAAAGTCTAGGTAGGCAATGTCCACAGCCCCTTCCTGGTCTACTACTACTTTGGCCACTCAGTCAAAAAAATCAATTAGATTCGTCTGACACGACCTTCCTGCTGTGAGCCCATGCTGCCTTGGGTTCTGTGCCCCACTGGCCTCTAGGTACTCAACAGTTCTTTCCTTCAGAAGTGGTTCCATCACTTTCCCTACCACAGATGTCAAACTGACTGGTCTTTAGTTTCCTGCCTCTGTCTTGGTCCCACTTTTGTGAAGGGGAATCACATCCACTTTCCTCCAGTACTCAGGTACCACACCATCATCCCATGATTAGTTAAAAAGGGTAGTCAGTGGTTTCACTGATTCTCCCCTTAATTCTTTTAGAATTCTGGAGTGAATTCCATCTGGCCCAATTGCTTTGTCCACCTTCAGTTTTAGGAGTTCTTTCAGAACCCTTTCTTCTGTAAAAGGACTGGGATCAACCTCCTATGCAGAGTGCTTCTGTTAATTGGATTAGGCACCTCCCCCTCCTCCTCTTTTGTGAATGCTGAGCAGAAGAATTCATTCAGTATTCCTGCTTTTTCACAGACCCTCTCTGCCCAATCACCGTCCATTCTATTCAGCCTCACTATCCCTCCCTTTGTCATTCTACACTCCCTGATGTACCTATAAAAGGTTTTATTCCCTTCTTAACCGAGTTGGCTATCTTTTCCTCAGTTTGGGCCTTTGCTATTCTGACTTCCCTCCCTGCTTCCTTCTGCGCTAACTGGTACAGCTCTCTGTCCTGCTCCTTCTGTGTTTGCTTATACTTCCTTAATGCTATCTTTATCTCCCTGACCTTTCCCGCCACTTTTTTTGAGAACCATAGTAGCTTTTTCTTTCATTTTGATTTGTTTATTTGCTTCACACAAAGGCTTGTTGCCTCTGTGATGGCAGTTTTGATGTTTCCCCATTGTTGCTCCACCCCTCCTTCTAGCCTGTTTCCTACTGCTTTTCTAAGGCACTCTCCTATCTTGCCAAAGTCAGCCCTCCTGAAGTCCAGTACCCTCACTTTTGTATGGCTTGACTCTGTAGCTGAGTTTATCATGAATCGCACTGTTTGGTGGTCACTTGTTCCCAGATGGCTACCCACTTCTAGATCTGAGATCTGCTCACTGTCCCCATATGAGAGTATGAGGCCTAAGATTGCTCCCTCCCGAGTGGGTTCCAACACTAGCTGTCTGAGGCATGCCCCCTGTAGGGCATCGAGAATGGCCCTGCTGTTGATGTGGCTGCAGCAAAGGTGCTCCAGTTAACATCTGGCATATTAAGGTCCTTCATCAACAGTATCTTCCCTTTTTTCTGCCATCCTAAGGATACCTTCTATCATATCCTTGCCTATTCCCTCCCCCTGATATGGGGGTCTGTATACAACCCCGGTGTAGACTGTGATGCCATTTCCAGTCTCTAAGGTGACCCACAGTGCCTCCTCTCCTCCCTGTTCACTCTTTTGTTTAGTTGCTTTTATCCCTTCCCTTACGTAGAGAGCTACTCCGCCCCCTCTTCTCCCCTGTCTCTCCTGTAGGTTTTAAAGTTTATGAAGTGTGTTAACTGGTTGAGAGTACAGTTCAGCAAATATTTCCAGATAAATTTAATTCTGTATGAATGTTTTAAACAGTTCAATTCAATTCAATTTTATTTATAAAACGCCTTTCAAAGCCAAGGCACTGTACAACATTAAAATTTATAAATTACAAATTTAAAATCAACCAGAGCTAAAAACACACAAAAAACCCCATTAAATCTACATTAAGCAAGATGTTACAAATCACTTATAAAACAATAATTCAATTTAAAAATGCTAACTCAAAAAGATATGTTTTAAGGCGACCTTAAACTTGTCGATGGTTGAGCATTCTCTTAACCAACTAGGTAGAGAATTCCACAGGGTTGGTGCCACAAAAGCAAAGCCACGAGATCCTGATGACTTCAGACGAACCCTGGGAATCTCCAGCAATCCCTCATTGGCGGAACAGAGAATACAGAGGGGGCAGTAAGGAACCAGGAGATCTTTCAGGTAACCAGGTCCCTGATCATGTAGAGCTTTAAAGGTTAGTAAACCAACCTTAAAGGTGATCCGCCACCAAACAGATAACCAGTGCAGTTCACGGAGCACAGGCATGATATGACTGGTTCTAGAAGTCCCAGTCAAAAGCCTGGCTGCCGCGTTCTGCACTAGTTGAAGGCGGCGGATATCAACCCCAGGTAGCCCTCCAGTTGTTCATACAAGGCAGTTTTTTCTTATCCCCCCTCTTATTTCCATACATACATTTCTGTTGTACAGTTTTTTTATTATTCAGTACTATCAAGTTTTAATTTGGACATTTGTGGTATTAAATCTAAAGTTCTTACTTTTAATTTTGAGTGTAGTCTCATAACACATTAATTAATAATTTTCGTTAGAGGTTTTGTCTGCTTGAGTGTTCAGCTTATCTAATTGGGATGTAATTTGACCTTGAAAAGATTTTCAGTGGTAACCAGCTAATAGGATGTGGTTCATTCCATTTAAATTTGTGAATTTTTTGAAATCGGTACTTTAAACAATGAGAATATTTTCTGTTTTTTTTATCAAACCATTTGCTTCTGGATCTGTTTTTATAAGGCCCAATATGGCAACTAATCTGTTTCTGTATGTAATTAAAAAATAATGTATTTTAGGAATTGAAACAAATATAGTAAAGTGGATGGAGTTCTGGCTATGGAAGAGAAGCCAGATACCTGTAGTAAAATAGCAGAGGCTACCTACAGTACAATGAAATTGAGGTTACGAGTGGGGTACCACAGGGGTCTGTACTGGGTCCCACACTTTTTGGAATCTTTATATCCTACTGACAACAGGGGGCAAACTGTCACATCAGCAGATCTGCAGATGATACCAAAATGTGTGGGGAAGCAGATTCCATAAATAACATCAATAACTTCATTCAAGACATAAAGCAAATAGAAAGATGGGCTCAGTTAAATAAAATGTATTTTAATGAGAGAAAATGTTCCGACATCCACTTGGGATTAAAAAATCCACAAACAGAATTCTTACATAGTGGTAAACTGATAAAATTAGTAAAAAAAGAAAAAACTGAGATGTAATAGTAAATAGGTATATTAACCCTGGGGGACCACTGCCGTCAGATAGACTGATGGCTAATAAATTCTAGCAGCAATTATGAGATCATTTGTATCTAGAAATGAGAATTGTACTGTGCCCATGTACAAATCATTTATTAGACCCCATCTGGACTATGCGGCATCTTTTTTGGCCCCTTATCTGGTAAAAGAAAAAAAAAACATATTGATATTGTGCAGAGGAGGGTAACCAAAATCATTTCACAGGCAAGCAAACCAATATATCATGAAAGAATGGGGCCTCTTCACCTATATGATCTTCAACTACAAAGGGAAAGGGTTATCTTCTGTTGCAGTATAGTATTCATCAGGATACACAATTAATGACCACATACAATATTAAAGATGCTACTAAATCAAGATGTCTAAGATGTCACAACATACATGTTTTAATACCTAGAGCATCCACTAACAAGAGAAAATATTGCTTTACAATTAGAGCAGGTAACCTATGGAACTCACTCCCACAAAATATAACTGATTCCACAAATCCAAACCATTTTAAACATAAACTAGACAAATATATTCTGGGATCCAGCAATAAATAATATACTGCACATGGGTGGGGAAGGTAGTCCCAATGGGCCTAGTGCCTCCTTCTACCTTCAAAAACCAAGTAATACCGAATAACCTAGACACTGCAGACAAAGAATATCATTGTGGAGAACACATATTTTTTGTGGAACTTTAACTGACGCAATTTTGCTTTAAAGTCATTATCTTCTTCGATAGAGACACTCTCCTGTACATTCCATTGCTCCCCTATTTTTCTAAAGTCGGTTTAACTGTCCATGTCATACTCAATAATGAACACTCAGATATGGAGGGTTTTTTTTACCTTCTCTGATCCCTGCCAACATGCACCCTGCTTCTCTTGCTGACCCGCTCTGCTGAGTATCATGTTCATCGTTCCTGCCTGCTTGCCCACTAAACTCTTGGGCTTAATGCACTTGAGAACCCACCAGCACTGCAGTACTAGCACACTGACCTACTCTTTAATAAGCAACTTCTTCACCAATGAGGAAACAGACAAAATCAGGACCTCTTTCAGCCACTTTACAGATTCAGCGATTGTCTCTACAGCTGTGCTCATGTCTTCCCATCAAAGCGATGATTGCTCACTCACTTACATGCAAGTTCGCATCACTTACCAGTGGATGATAGAAAATATTGACCTTACAGGGAAAAGACCGTTTTTTTATAATGCTTTCCAAGGTTATATTACAAATGTATCTTTGTCTCTGTATGAGTGACTGAGTTAGTGTGTGTGTGTGTGTGTGTGTGTGTGTGTGTGTGTGTGTGTGTTGGGGACAGCAATGACAATGAGGCTTGACTACGATGGTACCAGTATGCATAAGCAATAAGACATGATGGGGTATGTGCTAGACACGTCTTGCACACTTCTGGGGGCGTAGTGATGCATGAGGCTGTAGGGTGAGTGCCTTCAGCTCATGGTTGTGCACTAGAAGAGTCTAGCACACATCCACGGAGTGTCTTATTGCTTTTATAAAATGGGGCTCTGTGTTTTAAATTTATGTAGAAAATTATATTTATAATTTTAAATTGTAGAAAAGAATAATAGTTAGTATGTTTTGATGTAAAGTAGTTCCTATGCCTGCATTAAGCTAGTGTACACTGGAGCCACTGTAGTTGCCTTGTTGTCATGGCTACACACACACACACACACACACACACACACACACACTCACTCACTCACTCACTCACTCACTCACTCACTCACACAGAGACACAGATACATTTGTAATATGACCTTGGAATGCATTATGAAAAACAATGTTTTTCCTGTAAGTTCAATATTTGTATCATTCAGTGGTTCTTGTCTGTACTTAACCTGCCCTGTCTCTGTCCCATCCCCACTTAAAACTGTCCACTGTAATCAGTTTGAACAACTCCTCTTTCAGTGTGTTCCACCCAGCCACCACCTTCTCTGTGATTTAGTTCCTCCTCATTCCCTCCTGAATCTGCCTCCGTCCAGCTCCAGACTGTGGCCTTTCATGACCCTTCCTCCCTTTTAGTGGAACAATTTTCCCATTCTGACCTTGTTTATGCCTTTTAAGTATTTAAAAGTCTCTATCATGTCCCCCCTTTCTTTTCTGTCCTCCAGGGAGTACACAAAGAGTTCCCTCAGTCTTTCTTCATATAGTTTCTCCCCTAGCACCATAATCATCTTTGTTGCCCTATGCTGCACCCCCTCCAGCAATCTCACATCCTTTTTTAGGTAAGGGCACCAGTACTGCACACAGTACTCCAAGTGCCACCTCACTAGTGACCTATAGAAGGACAGGATAATATTCTATTTCCTGGAAGTGATACCCCTGGCAGTGCACCCAAGCATCCAATTGGCCCTGGCTGCTGCCCTTCTGCATTGTGCTGATACCTTCACGTCCCCTGTAACTAGTACCCCTAGGTCCTTCTCCTCTTCTGAAGTGGATACCTGCATTGCCTCCAGCCTAGGTCCTTCTCCTCTTCCTTTGAATTGATTCCTGCACTCCCTTTAGCCAATAATTGGTCCTGGGGTTTCTGGCTCTGAGGCTTCTCTGATCCCTGCCCAGACACAACCTACCTCCATTGCTCACCCACTCCACTGAATATTATGTTCATCATACCTGCCTACCTGTCCACTAAACTCTTGGGATGAACTCACTTAACCCCCCCCCCCACACACACACACTGCAGTACTCACACTAAACTGCTTCTTAATAAGCAACATTTACACCAGCAAGGGAACAGACAAAATCAGGACCTCTTTCAGCCACTTTGGAGATTCAGTGATTGTCTGTCCTGCTGTGCTCACATCCTCCCATCAAAACAATGTGTGCTCACTTGCTCTCATGTATGCTCACATCACTCACCACTGGATGATAGAAAATATTGAGCTTATAGGGAAAAAATGTTTTTTATAATGCTTTCCAAGGTTATATTACAATTGTATCTGTGTCTCCATGAGTGTGTGTGTGTGTGTGTGTGTGTGTGTGCGCGTGGGGGGCATGCCAACAAGACTCAACTATGGTGGCACCAATATAAACTAGCTTAATGCTGGCATAGGTACTAATCTACAGTAAACCATACCAACTATTACACTTTTCTACTATTTAAAATTCGGAATGTAATTTTCTACATTAATCAAAATCACAGCTGCATTTTGTAAGTGCAATAAGACACTCAGGTGTGTGTGTGTGTGTGTGTGCACGCTAGATACTTCTAGTGCATGACCAGGAGCTGAAGGCACTCAGCCTGTAGCCCCATGCCTCACTACACCCCCGGTTGTGTGCTAGAATTGTCTAGCACATACCCCGTTGTGTTTTATTGCTTACTTAACATGATGGTTTCTTAGATGCACATACATGAGAGCAAGCTGGCGGCCAGTCTGGGCTGCCATTTGCAAGGGCTCTGAAGACAGCCTAATTCCCCTAGCTGTTGCTCACCTTTTATTAAATCTCTACCAGAATATTAACTCTATTACTCTTTATTGCTGTTGTCCAGAGCATTTTATTTTAAGTTTGTATATTTTAATTAGAAGTAAGTAGTAGGGCTTCAGTGTAGGCAGGGCTGGGCATTGGTTTAGTGTTTTGGAGTCAGGGTTTTTGGTTTTAGGTAGGTCCTTTGCTGAAGTGCTGTGTTGTGTAAATGCATAAGGAGTGAAGATTTGGGAGCTGTTTTAGTAGAAGCACCTGCATCACTGCTCTTCTCGCTGCTCTTCTATCTGGAAGAGATTGTGGCAGAGTCTGGCGGAGATGTCGGAGCAGCAAGGCTGTGAGTATTAAGAGAAGATATGAATAACAAGGAAAGAGTTCCAAGAGCTGTGGAGAGACTGTTGTTAACATGGTAGTGAGGGAAGGATTCCCTGAACAGTGGCAAGACCACCACACTGGCTCAAGTTGTAAGCCACAGTCGAGGTGAACAGCGTGAGTGCTGGAATATGTGGCTAGAAGTGGCCACTCCACTGTTGAACTTTGAGGTTGGATGTACCTTTTGGAACTGACAGATGATTCTTTACCTGCATTAAGTAAGGCACTATCATCTGTCTGCAGCCTGTACAGCATCGGTGAGAACGGTGTTGGTGTTACAGGATTATTTCTCTGCAAACCTGAGGGTAAGTGCAATAATCACACAGGCACCAATGTGGAGTGAGCTAGTAAGTTTACTGTACTGTATAGCACTGAGAACAACTACATAAAATGTGGGCTACTGCCAGCAAGATAAGGATTTATTTATCTGGGTTAGCGCATGCGCGTTGGCGTAATCAGACACACAAATCGGTTCTTGAAGTAACTTCCTTACGTCTCCTGTCTCTTTTTTTTAGTTAATAGCTTTTATTGAGTGACTATGAGCATTATATATGCAACAAGAAACAAAAAGAAAAGAACAGGAAAAACAACAGCAATGCAATCATACACCATGACCAAAAACACAAAGAATACACCTTGGTCTATGCTTGCAGTCCCGTACATGTCGGCGCATAACAGTTGCATGGATGGCCACTAAGGACTCTGCATGTCTGAATCATTGGGGTCCCATACTGTGGGGAGAGGGGCTTCTGAGCCCACCCTTCTGACACCATTCATGATCATCTCACAGTTAAGTAGGGCTCTGGGACTATACCTGCTGTTTCACCTGGGGGAATACGCCAGACATGCTCTTCTAGTTCCTCGCCTAGATACAGGTTTGTTCATTGTCCTTGGTAGATGATTGCCCCATCATATGGGAAAACCAAACTGTTTACATCACAGGTAACCTTAGACCTGGTTGGTCTTGGATTTGCACTTATCTTATATGTGATACTTCCTATGGGGTATTCTTGGGGGCACCTGGGTCAGGGTCTGGAGGTTTGTGACATTATTCAGAGATCAGAAAGGTTTGCCAACATCCATGGTATTTATCAAGGGTGCTGGACATCCCTTCATAATTGGCCACCTGGCTTAGTAACGTATTCAATTCTGCCAAAGATGAGCATTTTCTGTGCAACAATTCATAAAGCAGTAGTCTCATTGTCAGTGCTCCTGCCACCGTAACCCACTAGGCTGCTGGATCATATTTAGGATGACCATCTGGCATCTTCCCCTGTAACAGAAGGGAGACAGATACAGGGATATGGGTTACTACCTGTTCACAGATCCTGATGACTTTGCCCCAGTATGAACTAACTGTGGAGCATTCCCACATAGTGTGATAGAGGTGTGCCTCCGCTTGTCTGCATCTCCAGCACATGTCATCATTCCTGAGGCCTAGTCTCTTAGGTTTTGCAGGGGTGTAATACCATCTTAACAGCATTTTATTCATACTTAATCTAGTTCTGACATCCCTGCAGGAGTGGTGTATGTGAGTCCAGCATTTAGCCCCCTGGGAGGTAGATATTAAAGTGCTGGTCTCCTCCTCCCATTGAGTTTTTGCTGGCAGTGTAGGGTCTGGGGAGGCATCTCTAAGATACTGATATATCGTACTTGCCCCATGGTCATTAATTTCATACCAGCGTAGCCTCTGTGGCAATATTGGGCTGGCTTTCAATTTGGGGGCTCTGTTTTCAATGTTGTACCTATTCTGGAGACACCTCCAGAATTGATCTGCTAGGATGTGGTACCTGTTCTTAAGCCCTTGGAAGGTATCCATGACTATGGTCCCAGGTACTAAGCAGTCCCTGATCAGTCTTATGCCTTTAGCACCCCAGCCTTTCCATCTAATCCCTGCATTCCCAATCTTAAGCTCAGGGTTGTTCCATAGTGGTGACATTACCTATGGCATACTTGGGGATTCCATTATTTTATGAGTTTTCTCCCAATACTGAATTGCTAAGTTGGTAACTGGGGAAACTTATCTTGATGGCTTCCTCTTTGTGTGCAACCATGCCGCTGGTGAGGGGACCTCACTCAGTTCTGCTTCCAGGCCTAACCAGTTGGAGATATTGATACAATGGGCAGGAACCATTGCACTGTTTGGGCTGTGATGAACACCATGTGATAACCCTGGAACCATGGAAGATCCCATTTGCCTCTACTCCAATGTTGTCTGAGCTTTTGTCTACTAAACCGGGGTGGCACCCCTCCCAGAAAAAAGCTGTCCATGAGCTTATCTCACCTTATGAAACCATTTCATTGGGATCTGCAGAGGGAGATGTGCTAGCATGTATAGTAACCTTGGGGCCAGCATAAACCTGACCAAGTCTATTTTGCCTGCCAGAGACAGATGTAGGGCTCTCCAGAGGTCTACTTCCCCTTGCAGTGCCTCAAGGAGTGAACTAAAGTTGATGTCTCTAAGCTTCTGGAGGTTTTTGTGGCGGATCACTCCCAGGTACACTAGGCCCTCAGGGGTCCATTTTAGCCCCTTTCCCTTAAATGCCCTTAAATGCCTGCTCATTGCACACAGCAATAATGGGAAGGGTCTCTATCTCTGTTTGGTCAATACTAAGGCCTGACACCTTTGAGAAATGGGAGAGAATGCCTTGGGTCACCTCAGTGGCCTCTGGTCCAAAGGTCGATGTGATCAGAAGATCATCGGCATACAGTAATGTCTTAAATTTAATGCCCCCACCTGTATGCCTGGGTCATCCCTTGACTCCTGTAGTGCAATTGCCAGGGGCTCTGTCACCAGAATGTAGAGTAGGGGTGAGAGGGGGCATCCCTGTCTCATACCTTTGTGTAGGAGGAAAACCCTTGAGCTAGTTCTGTTAGTCAGGACCCTAGCCATAGGGTCCGGGTATAATAAGGTAACCCATTTCGTATACCTAGGGCCCAGACCCATTGTTTCTGTTGTGGTCATGAGGTAAGGCCATTTGACTGAGTTGAATTCCTTTTTAAAGTCAACAGCTATTGCCACCATCAGCAGGGGTGATTTTTGGGTGTGGTGAATGGGGAAGATCAATGTTCTATGGAGATCAGATCCCTTTCTACCTTTTATGAACCTCACTTGTGCTGGATGGATAAGGCCAGAGAAGTGTTGTTCCAAGAGGGTGGCTAGAATTTTGGATAGGATGTTAGAATTGGCATTGATAAGAGACATGGGCTGGTAGTTACCCAGGGCCATTGTGTCTTTGCCCTTGTTTGGAATCACAGTGATTACCACTTCTCTCATGGTGGGGGAAAGGGTATTTTTTGTTAGTGAGTCCAGGAAAACTCTCCTCAGATATCTGGGAAGTTCAACCTTAAGGGCCTTGTAGAAGTCAATAGAATATCCATCACTCCATTGGGCCTTGCAACAGTTAAGGGAGGTTATGGCTTGGAGAATTTACTCCTCAGTTATAGGCGCATCCAATTTGGTAGCCACCTGGGGCCGGACCCTTGGGATTGGGAGTTGGGGCAGGAATGTGTCTATGCTACCTCTATCCAGTGGGGTAGGGGACAAATATAATTGCTCATAAAATGTTGACATGACCTTATTAAGGTTTACCTATACCAGATCAACAACACCATTGTCGAAGTTTGGCATAGCGAGATCCCTAATGTCAACAGGTGAAATTTTATGTGTCAGACATTGGTATGTTTTCTATCAGGGGGCTGTGCTCCATGTAGCCCCTTCTATAGATAATTAACTCAAGGGTGGTGGTAACAGTTGGTGAAAGGTGAAATTTTGCCCTTATGTCCCTAACAGTAACAATCTTGAAACCTGTCGAGATTGTAGCTGTGAGTGATTTTGTCATCAGTGTTTCACTGTGCAGTCAGCATACTCCTTATTAATACCCTCCTGTGAGCATGTCAGGGTGCCTGCCTCTTCTTTTAAGCACACAATGATCCTTGCCACATATTTGCTTTTAAGCCTGTATGCCAGGAGTTTCCCAGACTTCTCATCTCCCTCCCAGTACAAGTGATTTACCCTCTTGAGAGCCAATTCTGCCTTCCTAGTGAGGAATGCATTTAGTTGAACATGGGTGCTATTCAACTGTGCCATGAGGTTGGGATCTAGTGTCCAGGACTTGGTGTTCCTATACTTGGTCTCTAGCTCAACCAACTGATTCTCTAGCCCCACTTGTTTGGCCACTCTTTGTTTCCATCTTCTGGAAGCATCGGCTATGATGTGCCCCCTTAGTGTCACTTTGTATGCCTCCCACAGGGTGGAATCAGAGACATCCTTTGTGTTGTTTGTCTCCCAGTAGAGGGCTGTTTCAGCCTTAACCCATTGAAGGAACTGTGTGTCCTCCACCAGTAGAGGGTCTAGTCACCAAGAGGGAGGATGTGGTGGATCAGGGTCCAATCTCAGTCTCGTTTCTATGGGGGCATGATCAGATATTATTATGGGGTGCATGTGCATCTGAGTGACCTTCTCATACCAAGTATGAGTAACAAACCACATGTCCAGTTTGCTGGGTGAGCCAGGCACTGGGGAGAAGTAGGTATAGTCTTTTTTCCCCTGAAGTTTGAGTTCTCCATACATCTAAGAGAGAGGGTTCAGCTGCCAGGGTGTGTGCCGCTTTGCTGGCTTGTCTATGTGATTCCTTATTTCCCCTGCTGCAATCCAGCTCTGGCATCATTGTTAGGTTAAAGTCTCCCCCATTATAACTGGGATGTGGTTTTCATTAAATCCCACTAGTGCTTGGTTAATCCTGTGAAAAAACTCTGGGACATCTTGATTGGGGGAATAGAGGTTTAACAGCATAAGGGGACCCTCTTGTGTTTGCATTTCAGCCATAACTCACCATCCCTGTTTGTCACCCTTAATCCTCTTAGATTTCCAGCTCAACTCCTCGTGGAGCAGAATGGATACTCACCTCTTACTTATGGCTGCAACACAATGGACCTCTTCCCCCACCCATCCCCTTTTTAACTTGCTTGCTTCCATGGAAAATAGTTTTGTCTCCTGGAGAAAGGTCACCTTTTTCAGCATTTCTAGATGAGTCAAGACTTTTTTCCTTTGATGGGGAATTAAGGCCATGGATGTTCCAGGTCACAAAGCCAGTCTCCATCTAGAAGCTTGGGTAAACCATTCTGAATGGGAGATGGGTGAAGATATGCATTCCCATTTGTTATTCTGCCCTTTGTTATCTGAGCCCATTGTCCCCCCTCCCAAAGTACTATGGGGTCTCCCCTTCTCTCTGGTTATCTCTGGGCACACCTTTATCACACATATTAACAGAATTATATTTAAAACAACACATTAATACATACACTCTGAAACCCTTTCAATGTCCATTCCCTAAGCGTCTACTTCCCTCCCTTCCTCCCCATTCCCAGTCCAGGAACTAGCCATCATAATCCATGTCAGTCAACCAGTGACCCACACAATTGTGATCATCGCTAGGGGGGAACCTTTGGTCAATCTTAGACTGTACCTTCTTCCCACTCCTAGGGTATTCCATTTTTTCAGCATTGCTTGTCCGGATACTCTTGGTATGTGCTCTGCCTGTAGTCCTCTGCTGGGTTCCACCTGGTAGGATTAATTCAGCTTGGTATGAGTTGTGGTCTGGATCTCCCTGATGATGGGTTATGTCAGTGCCCTGTTACCCAGTGGGCTCAGGGTGGTCATCTCTGTCGTAACTCATACAGATACTATCCCACTGTGTCTGTCTTGGTATGCCCCTCCATATATGTCAGCTCAGGACCTAATCAAGTACCTGTCAGTGAGGCATGCCCCAGTGCCACTGGAATAATTCCCTTGGTTAAAGGTAGCTTAGGAAGAAGCCCAAAAAGAATACCCAAAAGGGTGTCAAGCATCAAAGAGGTGAGAAATCAGAAGTAAGCTAGACCAAAATTAAATGTGACAGTCATAGATAGGAAGGACAGAAAATAAATTATATACGGCTAGAATAATGAATGAAAGGAAATCTGACAAGGTGCAGAAAGGCACACTTCCCAAGGAGACAGGGAACAGCCAGGGCCACCATCCAACTCTGTCCAACAGCAGAACCTAATTGCGGAACCTATGAAAGCACTAACTCTGACTAATATTATGACCATTGGCATGGAGGAGAGGAAAAAGCTAATTTAAGGAGGAAACCTCTGGGGATCCAAGGCCCAGGTTTGTCTTCCCTCCAGGCTGAAGGATGTTTTAATTAGTGATGGTTTAGCTACTGCAATTTAGAATTGAAAGGAGGAAAATATTGCAGTTTAGAGGAAGCTCTCACTCTGTCCTACTAAATGGACAGCTGTTGAAGGTTGTGAGCAATGTCTCTGCAACTGGATACTCAAAAGCAAGAGAGGAGAGAGATGGCAGCTGAGGCACTCAGCTGGCCTATGTGAGTCTACGAAATAGATCAGATGAACTAGAGGCGATCTTGGTGGAGAATAGCATGAAGGGTGCTTCCGAACCTGCTCAGGCAGTCAAAGGGGTTCTGATGATGACAGCCCCATCCCTCGCAGCTGGAAGTCATAAATTCTATATCTAGAGGTGTCATCGAGATGAGGTACACCTGAATGTCCACCCAGAGCAAAGACATTCCCACTATGGGCCAAGGAGAAGGACCCCACTCTGAGCTTCCCATGCTCTAGACACAGAATTCATGGGTGCAGAGTGAGACCGTCTGCTACAGACTAGCCCTGAGCCAAAGAGCAATGGACATGGAAGACATGTCTCCAAGTGGAGAGCAGATCAATGAGGTAGCATAAGACCCAGTAAGAGGTATTCTTGATTAATTAAGGTAAATAAGTAGACTCTGAGGTCAGACTGAGTGAAGGTGAACCATGCTCATGTCATGAGAAAGCTACTGTTATTGGTAACTATGGGAGTGCATGCCAACCAGGTCCATTGAGAGGCAAATTAGGAATGGATAGAATTGCATGAAGGTAGGAGTGAGATTGGCTGGGCAAAGCCGGCAGCCAATGGTGAGGTAGGCAATACCAGGACAATGTCTGAATAGGTTTGACTATAATGAGAAAATAGGGTCGGAGGAGGAGACGTGTAGGCAGGGCGAAATGCAGGAGGGAATATTAGTCGATGTGAATGAGTAAGGTATGATGGTAGCAGGAGGGAATAGCAGGATTGCAAGATAGAAAAGTCCCCAAAATAAAACAGAGTCAAAGAAGGAGAGGAAAGGAGGGTGGAGAGAATGGGAGGAGGAGGAGGAGGAGGAGGGTGAGCACCCACCATAGAGAGGAATGAGGAGGGGCACAGTCATGATGAAATATAGAAAGTGCAGCATGGTGTTACCAAGAGCAATGAGTGGTGAAGGGCCAAAGATCCCCAAGGGAAGGACCCTGTAGAACCCCAACTGATCAAACAGCTCAATGACATGGCAGTAAAATCAAAGCACTGGCAGTAGTCACATGCAGTGGTAGGCAAGCAAACCCCAAAAGGCACAAGGCAGGCAGAAGCACACACCCAGGGGAGGCAAGACCACTGTCATGGGGAAGGAATAACTCTGCAAGTGGGGAGAGAAAGAATTGAGGAAATGTGCAGTAAAAGAGCAGGCTGATGGAGATAGAAGTAGAGGAAAATTGAGGTGCCTGCCCTTTAAGACAAAAGAGTGCAACCTGGAAACCAAAAACAGGATGGAAGGAAAGAAATGTACATGAAGCAGCAGTGGCTGCTAAAACATAGCTGCAGGGCTAAGACAGACTGGATTGCCTGTTCGAGTTGGGGAATTGGGGCAGCAGTCAAGAGGCGTGAGTGGAGGAGTACTGCAGTCAGAAAATGCAATGGCTCCCCGGAGGTGAGAGAAATTAAGGAAGGAAATGGTAGACCAGAGCCAGAAACTGCAAGTGGGAACCAGGGAAGTGCAACCAGGGGCTGCCAGAACCAGCAGAAGAAACTGAGCTGCATAAAGTGGCAGACAGATAGGGAGACAGGGAAGAAGGAGGAGCAGAGGGGGGTCAAAGCGATGGTAAGCCATGGCATATGCGGCAGAAATAAGCAGAGGAGTGAGGGAGAATACAGCCACAAGTGAGAACAAGGGCAGGAGCAAAGAGGCAGGACTGAGGAGCAGACATGGCCGACAAGCCATGGGAGGTAGGAAGAGGGAGCAAGGGGGGAGTCATCCATTGGGAGCTGCAGGAAAGTGCACTGTGAAAGTTGAAGAAGACAGCAGATAATAGTGCAGAGAAGAGATAGGCAGGGTGACAGCTATGACAGTAAAGAGATAGGCAGAAGGGCATTCAGGAGAATGGAGATGGGCTGACAGATGAAGCAACTGTGCCAGAAGAGACAGAAGGCAGTCTGAGGTAATGAGGGAAGCCGAGAGGAGGAACAGCTGATGGAACTTCCGGCTGCAATGAAGAAATGAATCTTGGAACAGTCCAGGAGGAGTGTCCTTTTGAGGCATGATGGAGGACTGATGTTATTGCTCTGCCCATTGAACCTCAGGCTTAAAGCCTTGCCAGCAGGTTGGTGCTGCACATCTTCATGGTATCATATCCCAGTTATTGAATGCGGTTTCAATGTAAGAGTCATGTCATTCAACCTTTGTGGTAACATGTTATTCCAGGTGCAGGGAGGGAGGGGCACCACATGGATAACATGCAGCATGTATTTGGTGTGTTACAACATGGTACTTGTCAAATAACATGGTTGTTTGGGGCTAGAAAGTAGCAGCAGTCTTCCCCCCTTCCCCGCAGGGAGCAACAGCCCACATTCATTTGTGACATTTTGAAACGGGCACCAGGAGCCTTATGCACTTTCCAGCCACATGCGCCCACAGCAAGAGAGAAAGTGGGGGAATGTCATTGGGCATCAAGACTGATGGGGGGGGAGAGAGGCAGGCAAGCAAGGAAGTTGTGCAGTGGGTGGCAACGGGCCAGAGGGTGGCTCACACTTATTTATTTATTTATTTATTATTACATTTTGATAATCGGGTGAGCCCGCTGGGCCCCGAAGGTCCCTTTTTTCAGGGGCGAGCCAAAGGTTACATACATTATTACATGGGATTGATTTGACAAGATACATAACATGTGTCATACATTATTACATGGGATAGTGTACAACAAGATAGATAACATGCATCACATAGATACATAGCAGGGCGGGCATAGTGGCAGTATAACAAGTACGAGCAATAAAGGAGTAAAACACTTTGGAGTACCTTATCCTAACAATTACACTTTGTGGAGGTAGCCAGGTGCGCCTTAAGCCTGGTGCGGAAGGTGTAGGCAGAGGTGGTTTCCTGAATGCCTTGGGGCAGGGAGTTCCATAAAGTGGGGGCAATAAAGGCAAATGACTTCCCACCCGCCTTTGTTCTGATCCTTGGCACTGAGAGGAGAGTCCTGTCGGTCGTACGGAGTTGCCTGGGGTTCCTCTTAGTGGAGATGAGCCCAGCGAGGCTGGGTGGGGGTGGAGAGTGGAGAAGTTTGTAGGTGAGGCAGAGCAAGGGGTACAGAAGCCTGTCCTCCCAGGGGGGGCAGTTTAGGTGGGACAGCATGTTGCAGTGGTGGGTCCATGGGCCTGCTAAAGAGGCAAACAGGCCACTTTGTGGTAGAGAACCTGTAGTTTATTTAGCTCTTGTCTAGCTGCTCCCTGGATAACAGGAGCCGCATAGGTGAGGGTGGGGAGCAGAGCACTTGTAGCAATGGAGACCCAGGCCACTGGTATCAACTGGTCTTTCAGCCTATAAAGAGTCCCGAGTTTAGAGTGGATATTTTTGGTTACCTGTTCAACATGCCCCTTGAGGGTGAAGCCCTGATGCAGGGTGAGTTCAAGGTATTTTATGGAGAGGAGCACCTCGATCTTCTTACCTGAGGTGGTAGTCAGTTTGAGGAGGTGACTTCTATCCCGATTCCTGGATCTGGGGCCAAACAGCATGGCCTTAGTCTTGTTCGGATTGATGATCATTCTATTAATGACTAGTCATTCCTCTATGGACTCCAAGTCATCTTGGAGCCCAGATCAGAGTTCTCCCATGTTGGTGGAGGGCCAATAGAGGACTGCGTCGTCGGCATATTGTACCACTGAACTCCCACCACAGTGGTTGCTGAGGTCATTGGTAAATAGCGAGAAGAGAAGTGGGCTGAGTACTGACCCTTGGGGCACCCCTTCAGTTAGGGGAAGAGACTCAGACAGGGAATCTTTCCATTGTACCCTCTGTGACCTGCCAGAAAGATAGCTGGAAAACTACAATAGGGAGTGACTATCTAGTCCAACCTGCCTCAGTTTGGAGCGCAGCAGGTTGTGGTTAATGAGGTCAAATGCTTTGGATAAGTCTGTAAAGACTGCCCCTGTGGGGGTCCCCTTATGCAGCTCTCTGAGTACATCTGTAGAGAACTTGATGAGAGCAGTGTCAGTCCCGTGATTTGTTCTGAGGCCATGCTGTGAGGGGGCTAGAAGTTGGTGGGTCTCTAGGTAGTCATGGAGTTGACCGTAAATCAACCTCTCTTGTATCTTACCAAGGCTACAGAGTAGGGAGATTGGCCTGTAATTATTGGTTAATTATACAGTCTAATACCAAACTTGGTATTAGACTGTGAGCAGCCCAGTGGGTCATTGTGGGATTGGGCTCATCATCGCGCTGATGAGTCAGGCAGGCAGCTGCAGTCTAGTGCTGAGAGGTCGGAGTGAGTCACTGAGTCAGAAATCCACTGGACACGAAGGTGGAAGACTAAAAGCCAGCACCAGATAAATAAGGTCAAGGAAACAGCCGGGGGAACCAAATCCTCATGCACACACAAAGTGTTAATTTTACAAACTAACAGTAATAAGGTCCCTCTCAGACCCGTTTATGATTGAGAAGCTTTCAGTCATTTAATAGTGAAACAGATTGATGCAAGTGGAAAATTAATATTGGATTTAGTGGGTGATGTACACCTCGGGATATCGAACAGATGAGCAAATGGAGATGAGCTGTATGTGCAAAAAAAATCATTTTCCCAATCCCTGTGGCTCTGGTGGCAGTGTGACAGACCTGTGAATAATTGTTGTTGCCATCTGAGGCCCTTAGGGGCATTTTACAATAATCATCCCCTGATCATCTTTGATGATGCACTTCATTTCCCTCACCTACCATACCATTACAATCATGAAAAAGCAAGGTCTTATTCCTAGATATTGCATGTTACCAAAGGCAATGGTATCAGCAGGTTCCTTATTAATGTAACCCCCATTTTTCATATCCCTAAAGGTACAAATAATATATATTAATAAGAAAGAGACATGGTCTGCCATTATTAAACAGGACAATTGGTTGCAAATATTGTGAACTTGTATCCAATGCAGAAATTATAACATTTAGATGATTTGCAATGAAAGTTTCTACCCCCCATTCTATCTGCACAACTAAAGATGCTTTGGGGCTTGGTCAAGGACTTGGGTGTTGTAATGGGAATTGCCATTTGCATGTTATGTGTATATACATTTGATATAAATATTTTTAATTCTGCTTGTGAAACATGGCGGTCAGCACAAGGGATCATGGGACTTTGGATTTTTAAAAGAAAAAAATGTTCTGGCTGTCACAACTAGCTTGTAAAAGATAACTTCCTGGGACTATAATAAAACTAGGTTATAAAACAATCCACTGCTTTGAACCCAGGCAGCTTGCCGTAAAATATTGCATTTGAAGGCATAACAGGAGGGAAGCGTTTCTGATAGATACCTGTGAAAATTCACCAAGCTAAGAGAAGTGTTTTTAGGATGTTTTGCTAAGAGATCAAAGGGGAATGCTGTTATAAACTATGCTTTGATGAAGATAGACTGTTTTGTTATAATTTAAAATATTGCTGCCTTTGCAGATTTCAAAATGGGCAGTAAGCTGAAACATTTAGTTATACACTGGTCATGTTACAAATTAATTATAGGGCTAAGAGTGACCTCATGTGCTGTGACATTACAAGGAGGGTGGGACTTTAACTCTGATATTGCCAAGCTGGCTGAAGGGACTGACTCACTTTAGTTCTGAACTTTGAAGGGACACCCTTTTCTGGACTTTTAATGGACCACTTCTGCCAAGACTGGTAATTCAAGTGTAAATCGTTTGCCAACTGAAAACCTGAGGTAGAATTAGATAAATCAGTTACAACGTACTTTGATTAGTAATTGTCAATTTATTTTCTAACTATAACCTTAATGTATATATGTTCTGTATTTGTTTTAATATTTCTAATTTTAGTAAACCTTGTTTTTCCTTAAACCTGCCACAGACATTTTTTTCATTTTGAGTGTGAATGGTGGGACAGTATTGATAATTCTGACATAACTGTTAAATTGCTTAGTGTGTCACCATATGCAGCCATGCTAACAAGGATCTGTGTAAAGATCCAGTAAGGTAAGAAAATACCCAAGCCTCAATTAAGTCAACAGAGGGGTTGTGAACCAGGTTGGTTATATGCCC
This sequence comes from Neoceratodus forsteri, assembly GCA_016271365.2. Classification (NCBI taxonomy): domain Eukaryota; kingdom Metazoa; phylum Chordata; order Ceratodontiformes; family Ceratodontidae; genus Neoceratodus; species Neoceratodus forsteri. The sequence goes on from CM057455.1 coordinate 48,365,291, forward strand.
ACTGGGTCAAGTATTGTGCTGCTTTCCCCGAAGAGAGTGTGATTTTTGGACCTGTTACATGGGTGTGCTAGCCAAAAAAGGTTCAGATTTGACCTCAGGATTCAAGACTGGTAGTTTGTTTGGACCTAAAACAAACAGGAGAGTGTCTCTGTTTGTACCCTGTTCACACATTGCACGTCAAGGTTGGGCACTGTGGGAGCAGAGGGCCTGACCCCCAGATTGGGTTTGTGACAGGTGTAACCATTTATTTATTGAATGTTAGAACTAACATATCTTGTCTCCTGTAATAGCAACATATCAAAAGACTGTAAAGATAACCAAAGACCATCATCATATTTTGAATTTAAACTATAGACACCCCATGATAAAATAAATGTAACCTGTGTACATGTTTTTTTGTTTGTTTGTTTCAGGTAGTCCATTAATACTTTCTGTAACCTCAAGTGCTTCATATCAGCTTTATGTTGCCAGCTTAGACTATTTGACAAGGAACTGTCTTCAGAATCTCAGGATAATACTTCCAAACCATTATTAAAGGAATAATGCCTGACAGGGTGGGTGTTATACTGGGATAACATCCCACCTTGGGTGGTTGGGGTCCAACACCCGAGAAGGGATGGCACCCAACATAACACTCACCCTGGATGGCATTGCTCCTGTTATACAATGGCTTGTTGCTATAAACAGAATAAAAAAAATAACATTAAATAATGTTTTTCTTAGTGTGAAAAAATGTTTTTATTTCTTAAGAGAAGATGTAAGAAATGCAAATAGACAAGAGGGTCACATTGCTGAGACTAGAGCCGTGATGTTATGCTGGGATAACATTCCTTGTTCCAGTCCCAGACTGACCAATAAGAGGTCAGTATTCTTTTTTGCCATTGTATAATATTAATACTTTGCCCAGTCTCTTTTTCCTTCTACTCCATACTTTATGTACACTTCCATCTTTTGACAAATATTTTTTTTGGTTCCATCACAGTGTATTCTGTAGTTCTCTTTTGTCTCCCCCAATTTTTATCATTGCCAGTGTTGGTTGTTCAGTTTTATTTTCTTATATAGGAGAGGCTGGTTGTTAATTTTTGCTTTCTTGTGTAACCCCCCCCCCTGCCAAAATGGGGCTTACCTTAGCCTTGCCGGTCCAGTTTCCAGCCACTCTCCCGAGCACCTCCCAATCTGGCCTGCATTTTTCCTGGTCCCCTTGGCCTTTTTCTGCCCCCTGGTGCCTCAGTTTCAGCCCAAAGTATAAATCCAGCTCTCTGGGGCTTGTGCAGATAAACTGCGATCTCTCACTTGAAGCATGCTCCTGGGAAAGTATAGTACAGTGGTTTAAGGCCCTGAGCTGCAAATCTGGAGACCTGGGTTTGAATCCCACAGCCCCTACTTGCATATACTGTGTGACCCTGAGCAAGTCACTTAACTTCCCTGTTCTCCCAGGTTGCACCTGTAAACAAGTTTTCAGCTTAGTGTTCTATTCCTAGTTAAACAATTGAGAAAAAAAAGTGGGGATTGTGCGGGCACGAGCGGCACCTCTGGTCTCTGACCACTACAGATTGCAGTTATTCTAAAGAGTATTCTGTTGGTCCTAGATCCCCATGTACTAAGTGTGACCCAATGACCATGGACAGGCCCCTGAGCAGTCGCTCTTTTGAAAAATAAAAGAGGTCCACAAGGTCTGTTCAAATCGAGGCTCATGAATATTAATGAGCCAGATCCCCAATCTATTTAAATATTCATGAGGGTCTGTCTGCCCTCGGGGAAGTTTGTTCTCAGCCCATGGCTGAAAAAGACAAAGAAAGAAAGGTTTTTAATAAATAATTGTAACTGTTGAAATGCCATGTATGTTGGGGGAAAGTGTTTTACAGAGGGGGAAGTATTTAAAACCAAATACTGCTGCTGGCTGCATCAGCAAATATTGGGACTCAGAGAAATGACAGCATATATGCTGTTGCATGTCAGAGAGCTAAAATATTGTCAGCAGCAAGAGGAAAACAGACTGAGCAATTTAGTTAATCTGCGCAGTGACAGCAAGCACACAGCCAGGGCTAATAGACTGTGGGGCAATGAGGCAAATATTTAACAATTTCTGGCTGCACCAGAACTTTGATTTGGGACTGTCACTAATCTGCTTAAAGGACAATGGGTTAAGCAACCATTCCAAGCTACCACAGCTAATCAGAAAGCCAAGACTTGTGGGACATTAGCAAAAACTCATGGGGACTTGCACGGATCTAATTCAGGTGCCAAAACAACAAACCAACTGTGCATCGATTGAGGTTCAAGCATAGTTCATTTTTGTGACTGACAGGCCCTCCAGCCAATCAGAGGCCTTGCACCAAAAAGATTCAGCCAATCAAGAGCCTCAGGAGAGCCCTATAAGAGACTGTGTTTTCCACCACTTTGGCAGATCCCAGCAGGAACCTCTATGGGGGTGGGGGCTCTGGCTCCTAGCCATGCAGCCAAGCCTGGAGATCCAGCTAATCCACTCCATCCTGGAGAAGGTGTTGCCTTCTTTATTTGGTTGAATGTTTAAAGTAATGTAGTTTGTAGTAACTACTAGACTGGGGGTTACTAGAATGTTCCCTAGGTGCAATCCCTCCCTTCCACGTCGGGGAAAGATGTGGACCTGCAACCCAAATGACATCAAGCCAGCTGTGAGAGAGCTGAATCACCTCATAGAAACATAGAATTTGACGGCAGATAAGGACCGCTTGACCCACCCAGTCTGCCCAATTCCCTACCTACTGGATAAGCTGCAGATTCTAGTTAACCAGCAGCCTACTTCTTCCTACCCTCACCCCCTAGAATGGCCTTATGACTGTCCCATGCATGTTTGAATTCCACCACTGATTTTGACTCCACAACCTCCTCAGGAAGGCTAGTTCCATGCATCCACAACCCTCTCTATGAAAAATACTTCCTTAAATTACCTTTGAGCCACCCCCCATCTTCAAATTGTGCCCTCTTGTTCTTGCACACCTCTTTTTTTGAAAGATGCTACCCTCTTGGACTTTGTTGATTCCCTTAAGGTACTTGAACGTTTCTATCATGTCCTCCCTCTCCCTCCTTTCCTAGAGGCTATACATATTAAGCTCCTTTTGTCTCTCTTCATATGCCTTCTGGTGCAGACCCTGAACCATTTTAGTTGCCCTCCTCTGGACAGCTTCCATCCTGTCTATGTCTTTGCGGAGATTGGGTCTCCAGAACTGCACACAGTACTCCAGATGGGGTCTCACCAGCTGTCTGTACAGAGGGATAATAACTTCCTGTTTTCTGCTGGTGATGCCTCTCCCTATGCATCCCAGTATCCCCCAACCCTCCTTGCTGCCCTCTTACATTGCTAGCCCACCTTTAGGTCATCTGACATGACTACCCCCAGGTCCTTTTCCATTTTTGTTGTTAGTATCTCACCCCCCATTGTGTACTCTTCCCCTGGGTTTTTGTTTCCCAGGTGCATTACCTTGTACTTCTTAGAATTGAATCTAAGCTGCCATACATTTGACCATTCCTCTAACCTTGCCAAGTCCCTTCTCATCTTTTCCACCCCACCCTGTGCATCAACTCTGTTGCAGATCTTTGTGTCATCTGCAAAGAGACATACTTTTCCTTCCAGTCCCTCTGCAATGTCACTTATAAAGACATTGAAGTGGACCGGTCCTAATAGTTTTAAGTTTTAAGAGAAATGAATAACCTCAATTGTGAGAGAATTGAAGACCATCAGGACCTTGATAGTGGGCATCGACCCTGAGGAGCCTGAGTGAGTATTCTTGTACCCCCAGTGCAAGAAATAAAGTAATCTTAAGTAAAGCTGGGCTGTCCTGCCCAAGTGACTGTTCAAGTGACCATTTTCCAGTGTCTGAACCCTACAGCTATGCATAACCTTAGAACAGCAGGGGTAGATAGCTATTAAAATGTTCTTCTGATTTGTGACTGTCTATTGGGTCAGCACCCTACTGCTGCGTATACCCTTAGACCAGCAGGGGTGGACCCCTTTAGTAGAACTGTTTGTTGACCGTATCTGTTCTGGGGGGTACCCACTGAGAGCCCAGATAGACTAGTAAATGCGCTGAACTGTACTTATGTTAGTTATCTGGTCGAGAATGTCCTGTGGCTTCTGCCAGCCATTGCCGCACTGTCACACTAATGGACTGAGACGTCAACGTCAATTAAGTCTGGCTTATACAATCTGGAAATGGCAGTTTTCTACCCTTCTTAATTATGTTTGGAAATATAAATGTACTGGATGTAATTATGTCTGGAAATATAAATGTACTGGATGTGACAAATATATTAATGAGCTGATTATTCAGGATTGCCAATCCAAAGTTCTAACCGACGTAACCGGCTTGTTACCTCCTCCTGAATTGTTCAGTCTGTTACCAGCAGGGAATCCCTGCTCTTCTGCCAAAAGTCAAAAGTTGTTTGTTAATGTGCTTTAAAGTTAAAATTCCTTTTCTTCTGTCAATTAAATCCAGCCAGCGCCACCAGCTACAACATCCACCAGGCCTGCAGCCATCCAGGACTTAGGTATAGTGTGATACTGTGGGGTGTCATACATGTCTGGGAACTGGTACCAGTTTGGAGAAATGAAGAAATGAAATGTGTAACATCTGATCAGTCAGCAGTTAGATAGCCAGGGCTCTGGATGTCATTCCTGTTGGTCTTCTTGTGATTCTATATTCTGCAACATTGATCCACACCTTTGAGACCTCTCACCTTGACTGCTATAACTCCGTCTACCTAGGACTTCCAGGGGTTGATATCTGTCACCTGCAGCTGGTGCAGAACGCTGCGGCCAGATTGTTGACTGGGTCATCTCCATCCAGCCATATTACTCCTGTGCTGCATGAACTGCACTGGCTGCCAGTTCAGTGGCGGATCACCTTCAAGGTCAGTTTGCTGACCTATAAAGCCCTACATGGACAGGGACTGGGCTGCCTGCATGAGCTTTTGTTTCCTTACTGCCCCCTCCGAACACTCCGCTCTGCCAACAAGGGATAGCTAGAGATTCTCAGGGTTTGGTTAAAGACATCAGGGGCTTGTGCTTTTATGTTCATGACCCCCACTCTGTGGAACTTGATACCTCGTCGGATACGAGAGTGCCTGACTGTGGAGAGCTTTAAAGCTGCTTTGAAGTCACATTTATCTGAACTTGCTTTTGATTACTCTCTATAATATTGTTATTTGGCATTGATTGTTTTTATTGTTTTATTGTTTTAATTGTAAAGGTGCTATGATCTTTTGGAATAACACCTGTTTTATAAATAAAGTGAAATAAATTGAATTGCTTAATCTGGTATACCCACCAGGAGGGTTTCACCAGCACAAACCCAATCAATTGTACATTTGTAAATAATAATCACTGCATAACCTTTACTCCTCCTGTTTCCCTTTCCTAATTCCTATGTACCCCAATTAAATATTATCGTTACTGTTTTTGGAATGGTTGTTGTGAGCATATTATTGGAGAAAGTCTTTAATTCTAAAGTATCTGAAATGTGGGAAAATTCTAATGGGTCATGTATTTGGGGGGGGGGCAAAATGGTAACAGTGGGTGGTATCACATCTTATAGGGTTGTTCCAGGTTACAGTTAGCCGACATAAAAAGTATGCTCTGAGTGGAAGCACTGCACATTATGAAACCTTATGGATAGACCCAGTTTGTCAGAAAAGTTTGGGAACCCAGAACCCTCAACCTACATCCTAAGCAGAAGGTAGAGGTGTAATTCTAGGAGCAGCGCTGCCTAGGGGTTACACAATGGAGGCACCTCTGGAATTAAACATAGAAACATAGAAACATAGAATTTGACGGCAGATAAGGACCGCTTGGCCCACCCAGTCTGCCCATTTTCCTACCTACTGGATAAGCTGCAGATCCTAGTTAACCAGCAGCCTACTTCTTCTTACCCCCACCCCCCAAAATTGCCTTATGACTGTCCCATGCATGCTAGATTCCACCACTGATTTTGACTCCACAACCTCCTCCGGAGGCCGTTCCTTGCATCCACAACCCTCTCTGTGAAAAAATACTTCATAAATTACCTCTGAGCCGCCCCCTCTATCTTCAAATTGTGCCCTCTTGTTCTTGCACCTCTTTTTTTTTGAAGATGCTACCCTCCTGGACTTTGTTGATTCCTTGAGGTGCTTGAAGTTTCTATCATGTCCCCCTCTCCCTCCTTTCCTCGAGGGCTATACATATTAAGCTCCTTAAGTCTCTTTTCATATATCTTCCCGTGCAGACCCTGCACCATTTTTGATTACCCTCCTCTGGACAGCTTCCATCCTGTCTATGTCTTTGCGGAGATTGGGTCTCCAGAACTGCACACAGTACTCCAGATGGGGTCTCACCAGCTGTCTGTACAGCGGGATTATAACTTCCTGTTTTCTACTGGTGATGCCTCTCCCTATGCATCCTAGTATCCCCCCAACCCTCCTTGCTGACCTCTCACATTGCTTTCCCACCTTTAGGTCATCTGATATGACTACCCCCAGGTCCCTTTCCATTTTTGTTGTTGTTAGTATCTCACCCCCCATTGTATACTCTTCCCCTGGGTTTTTGTTTCCCAGGTGCATTACCTTGCACTTCTTAGCATTGAATCTAAGCTGCCATACATTTGACCATTCCTCTAACCTGCCAAGTCCCTTCTCATCCTTTCCACCCCACCCTGTGCATCAACTCTGTTGCAGATCTTAGTGTCATCTGCAAAGAGACATACTTTTCCTTCCAGTCCTTCCACAATGTCACTTATAAAGACATTGCAGAGGACCGGTCCTAATACTGAACCCTGTGGTACCCCGCTAGTAACCCTTCTTTCTTCTGAGTGGACTCCATTTACTATTACTCTCTGTGTCCTATTCTCCAGTCAATTCTTTACCCAGGCTGTCATCTTGGGACCCACTCCCAGGCTGGCTAACTTGTATATTAATCTTTTGTGTGGGACTGTGTCAAATGCCTTGCTAAAGTCTAGGTAGGCCATGTCCACAGCCCCTCCCTGATCTACTACTTTGGTCACCAATCAAAGAAATCTATCAGATTTGTCTGGCATGACCTTCCCGCTGTGAATCCATGCTGCCTAGGGTCCTGTGCCCCTCTGGCCTCTAGATACTCGACAATTCTTTCCTTCAGAAGTGATTCCATCATTTTCCCTATCACTGAGGTTAAACTAACAGGTCTGTAGTTTCCTGCTTCTGCCTTGCTCCCACTTTTGTGAGGAGGAATCACATCTGCCCTCCTCCAGTCCTCAGGTACCACCCATCCTCCCATGATTTGTTAAAAGGGTAGTCAGTGGTGTCACTAGTTCTACCCTTAGCTCTTTTAAATTCTGGGATGAATCCCATCAGGCCCCATTGCTTTGTCCACCTTCAGTTTTAAGAGTTCTTTCAGACCCTTTCTTCTGTAAATGGGCTGGTATCAACTTCTGTATCAGAGTGTTACTACTGTTGTTTATGTACCTCCCCTCTTCATTTGTAAATACTGAGCAAAATATTTGTTTAGTATCTCTGCCTTTTCACAGTCTCCTTCTGCCCACCCTCCTCCCCTTTATTAAGCCTCACTATCCCTCCCTTGGTCTTTCTTTGCTCCCTGATGTACCTATAAAGGTTTTATCCCCTTCTTAACTGAGTTGGCTATCTTTTCCTCGGTTTGAGCCTTTGCTGTTCTGACTGCCTTCCCAGCCTCCTTTTGCTTTAACTGATACAGTTCTCTGTCCTGCTCCTTCTGTGATTCCTTGTACTTCCTGAATGCTTTCTTTTCTCTTGAACCTTCACTGCCACTTCCTTTGAGAACCATAGTGGTTTCTTACATCATCTTGTTTTGTTTATTTGCTTCACACAAAGGCTCGTTACCTCTGTGATGGCAGTTTTTATTATTCCCCATTGTTCTTCCACCCCTCCTTCCTGCCCATTTGCTAGTGCATTCCTTAGGCACTCACCCATTTTGGCAAAGTCAGCCCTCCTAAAGTCCAGTACTTTTGTCTTTGATACTTTTACTGACTTTTTCTTTGACAATTGTACTGTAAGCCATGCTCCAAACCAGCATGCCCCCCACCATTTTGTGTCTTGGGACCCTTAAAATGACTGTCACCGCCTAGCTGTTAGAGATGTATTTTGGTGCCAAATCTGCTGTAAGCCATTCACTGCTGGTTCACTGAATGATAGTGGGCAGTGCTCGACCCCAAGTGGTCAAAAGTGAAATTGCACCGAAAAAGTATTTGTAGCTTAAAAATCTTGTATGCTAAGGGTCCTCTGGTATATAACAACTGATTAATGCTCACAATGATTGAAAAAAATGTTTGCTGCTTAGAATAAGGTGTGTTTGTCTAGAACAGGATGCATGGTAACCAGTGCCAGCTAGGGAACTGTATGCATAGACATGACAAAGTGTTTTTGAAAATGTTGGTGTTATTTGCAAATTGCATAGATGGTACCCAAGTGTTCCAGGCTTGGCCCACCCTTGACGTGGATGCCAAGGTTCATTGCCATGGGAGAGTGTAACCCCTCTGCCAGAATGGTGGTTTACTTTAGCCTTGCTGCTCCTGTTTCCAGTCACCCTCCCGAGCACCTACCAATCTAGCCTGCATTTTTCCCAGTCCGCCTTATCTTTTTCTGCCCTCTGGTGCCCCAGGGCTCATGAATATTAATAAGCCAGAGCCCCGGTCTGCTTAAATATTCATGAGGCTCTGTCTGCCCTTGGGGAAGCTTGTTCTCAGCAGCAGCCAAAAAAGAAAGAAAGAAAGAAAGAAAGAAAGAAAGAAAGAAAGAAAGGAAGAAAGAAAGAAAGAGGAGGTTTTAAATAAATAATTGCAATTGTTGAAATGCCATGTTTGTTGGGGGAAGTGTTTTACAGTGGGAAAGTATGTAAAACCAAATACTGCTCCTGCCTGCACCAGCAAATATTGGGACTCAGAGAAATGACAGCCTGTCTGCTGCTGCACCGACAGGGAAATGGACTGAGCAATTTAGCTAATCTGTGTGGTGACAGCAAGCACACAGCCAGGGCTAATGGACTGTAGAGCATTGGGGCAAATATTTAATGATTTCTGGCTGCACCAGAACTTTGATATCTGGGACTGTCTCTAATCTACTTAAAGGACAGTGGGTTAAGCAGCCATTGCAAGCAGCCACAGCCAATCAGAAAGCCAGTATAACTTAGCCAAGGCTTGTGGAACATTAGCAAATGCTCATAGGGACTTGCAGGGACCTAATTTCTGGTGCCAGAATAGCAAACAAACTATGCATCGAGCGAGGTTCAAGCATAATTCATTTTTGTGACTGACAGGCCCTCCAGCCAATCATAGGCCTTGCACCCAAAAGTTTAAGCCAATTAGGAGCCTCAGGACAGCCCTATAAGAGACTGTGTTTTCCAGCACTTTCCAGATTCAAGCAGGAACCCCCACTGGGGTAGGGGCTCTGGGCACCAGCCATGCAGCCAAGCCTGGAGATCAAGCTAATCTTCTCCATCCTGGAGAGGGTGTTGCCTTCTTTATTTAGTTAAAAGTTTAAAGCAATGTAGTTTGTAGTAACTGCTAGCCTAGTAGTTACCAGAATGTCCCCGAGGTACTAGCCCTCCCTTCCACATCAGGGAAAGATGTGGACCTGCAACCCAGATGATATCAAGCCAGCTGTGAGAGAGCTGAATCACCTCAGTTGTGAGAGAATTGAAGACCATCAGGACCCTTGATAGCAGGGATCGACCGTGAGGACCCTGAGTGAGTACTCCTGTACTTCCTGATGCAAGAAAGAAAGAAAGTAATCTGGGCCGTCTTGGCTAGATGACTGTTCGAGTGATCATGTTAAAGGATCTGAACCCTACAACTGCTCATAACCCTGGCCCAGCATAGGCGGGCATCTATTAAAGTGTTTTTCTGATTTGTGACTGTCCATTGGGTCGGCACCCTACTGCTGCGTATAACTTTAACACATGGGGGGTGGACCCCTTTAGTAGAACTGTTTGTTGACCATGTCTGTTCTGGAGGGCACCCAGTGAGAGCCTGGATAGACTAGTAAATGTGCTGAACTGTACTTATGTTAGTTATCTAGTCAAGAATGTCCTGTGGAGCTGTCAGCCATAGCCAGACTGCCACACTAATGGACTGAGACATCAACGTCAATTAAGTGTGGCTTATAAAATCTGGAAATGACTGTTTTCTACCAGTCTTAATTATGTCTGGAAATATAAATGTACTAGATGTGATAAATGTATTAATGAGCTGAATATTCAGGATTGCTTATCCAAAGTTCTAACCAATGTAACTGGCTGGTTACCTCCTCCTGAACTGTTCAGTCTGTTACCTGCAGGGCAATCCTTTTTCTTTTGCCAGAAGCAGGGCAACCCCTGCTCTTCTTCCAAAAGTCAAAAGTTGTTTGTTAAAATGCTTTAAAGTTAAGGGGCCCAGTTCTAGATGAGGGCTCAAGTCACCACCAAAGGCGACTTGCGCCAAACCCTGTTATGACATAGACTCTGCGCCCAATTCTAGAAGAGGCAGGGTCCCCACTGCTAAGTCCTGTGACTTGTGACTTCTATCCAGATACGCCAAACAGAGGGCATACTTGGCGAGTTCGTCACAAACTGCAACCACTGTCCCACAAGGCGCAAGTGCCCCCCCATGCCCGATTCCGTGGCAAAGCCCCACAGGGCTAGTGGCCCCCTATCCACTCTCATTTCACCACAGGTCCCCCAACCCCTTCCGGCTCCCCATGTCAACCATGTACTGTACAGTATGTAGAGTACACAGACAGTTGCTGGCAGTCTAGTGGCCCCTCCACTCCCCACCCAGCAGTGCCAGTCCACCCCACACCCCCAACCCGTCCCCAGCTGGCGACTGGCACAGCCCATATCTCACCTCCACAGCCAGCTGCTGACTGAGCTCCGTATGAGTGCTTACTATATATATGCGCTCAATGAATGAATGTACCCATTCCTTCATTAAGCACATATATACAGTAAGCACTCAAATGGAGCTCCATTGGCGGCTGGTTGTGGAGGTGAGTGGTGGTCTGTGCTAGTCGCCGGCTGAGGACGAGTCATGAGGGTGGACTGGCACTGCAGGGTGTGGGTGTGGGGGGCCACTAGACTACCAGGGATATTTGTGTGATACAGTACATTTATTTGTACAGATTGTGGCACTTGTGTCTTGGGGAGGAAAGAGCTGCCCTGCAGGGCTGTTAGCAGTGTGAGGGTTCTGGGACACAGGATGTGTGGGCAGCACTGTGGTACATGGACAGTTTGGGGGTTGGGGGTCAAGGTGTGAGATGCCCTGCTGGACACACACTGTGTGGGGAATCGGGGGCTGGGGGGCTAAGAGATGCCCTGTGGTGTTCTAGGCATGGGGGGAGGGCACATGAACCGAGTGTCAGTCTGCTGGTAGGTCTACACAACCCACAGAGGGCGTACATACAGTTATACCAGCTAATTGCTGGTACAACTTACGTTGATGGTTCTACTCCGGGGGTTGTTGTAGATTCCCGACACTGGGGACTTTGTTGCTGCCCTTCCAGAATGGGGCGCAACTGCTGCCATAAACCCCCTAGCACCATGTCACAGGGCATTTCGGGCATAGGTGCTGGTGTAAGCCCACTTTGGTGCAAGTGGCCTGCGGCATGCTGCAGGCCCCTTTGTAGAATACCGTATGTTGCAACTGCTGGCGTAACTTGCTACTTGTGCCATTCCTTTTGGTGCAAGTCAAAGTTATGCCAGTCATAGCCTTTTGAGAATCGGGCCCCAAATCCTTTTCTTCTGTTAATTAAAGCCAGCCAATACCACCAGCTGCAACAGCCACCAGACCTGCAACCATCCAGGACTTTGGTAACTGGGTACCCAGGGTATAGTGTGAGATTGCAGAGTTTCCTACATGTCTGGGAACTGGTACCAGTTTGGGGAAATGAAATGTGTAACATCTGATCAGTCAGCAGCTAGATAGCCAGGGCTCTGGGTGTCATTCCACTTGGTCTTATTGTGATTCTGTATTCTGCTTAATCTGGTATTTACCCAGCAGGAGGATTTCACCAGCACAAACCCAATCAATTGTACATTTGTAAATAATAATAATTGCATAACCTCTGCTCCTCCTGTTTCCCTTTCTTAATTCCTATGTCCCCCAATTAAATATTATTGTTACTGTTTTTGAAATGGTTGTTGTGAGCTTATTATTAGAGTCTTTAATTCCAAAATGTCTGAAATGTAGGGGGCTGCTAATGGGCAATGTGTTGCTGTAGTAAAATGGTAACAGTGGATGGTATGACATCTCAGTGGGTTGTACCAGGTAACAGCTAGCCCACTTAAAAAGTATACTCTGTGTGGAGGCACTGCACAGTATGAAACCTTATGGACAGAACCAGTTTGTAAGTAAAGTTTGGGAATGCAGACCCCTCAACCTACATCCTAAGTAGTAGGCAGGGGTGTAACTCTAGGAGTAGTGCCACCTAGGGGTTACACTTGTTTTTGACCTTGCTGCTTCAGGAAGGCACCCCCCACCCAACGACATGAACATTAAATTTTTTCCTGAATCCAGGCTTTGTCTTTACTCAGCATTTTCTCCTGTAAGTTGAATTATTTTAGGATGACACGTACCAAATCTTTATTTGGTGGATTCTTATATCTACAGCATGATTGAATATCTTCCTATTGAAAGCCTGAAGTAAAGACATTTGTTATTATCTTATAGGGCACAGACCAACTTCAGGAGTCAGGGGTTCATTACTTTATCCCTGTGCTACAAGACTGGAGAGTAAGCAGCAGTTATAGTTGCTTACTGTAGGGGATATAAAAGCAGACTCTGACACTATTTTCAAATGGTTCATTACATAACAGAATGCCACCCATTTGCTTTTTCATTGTTTATATGAGGTTTGGACAGACAAATCCCAGAAAGAGAAACTTTGCAGTTAGTGCACTGCTTTGCTGTGCTGTGTTTTGAATTGTATGAGTGTTGGTTCGAGTGGCATTATATGTCAAGTTTCAGCTGGAAGAAGTTGCAAAGCTGATTTCTGAATACTATTGACACTGTATTTACTGTCACTGCTCCTCTTGCCATTTTTTTCAGTCTGGGTTTAGTCTGATGGACTTTTTGATCTACCCAACATATTACAATGCTGTGGTGCTAGCCTCACCTAGGAGTTCTGCCATTAGTTCTATAGTGTATGGTGGAACACTTGTCTATTAGGGATGGAAATCCATCCCTAGAATAGCATTGTTATGCTGCAGTAGCTATGTCATAGTAGCTGTTATGCTGCAGTAGCTACTGCAGCATAACAACAACGAATGCCTTTGCGCATGTATGTTAGACCCTCCACCAGTCAGGAAGCAGTGGCGAGAGCAACAGACAAGGAGAACAGCACAGAGGCAAAAAAAAAACCCCAACAAAGTAAGGACACAGCTGTGCACCTCCTTGTTCCATTTATTATAGATAGCGGACCATACACTATAAAAGACAATGTATGGTCTTCTATCTATAACAACTGTGAGTTGCCATCTCGAGGTTGCCATGGTAACCAAAACTTCTCAAGCTTCACTCTCGAGGTTTAAACGGTCACCATTGTCAACCTCTCAATGGCAACACACAGTTGTTATATATAGAAGATGATACATCATCCTCTATATTTTGTCTCTGTACTTGTTGCAGGTAAAAATGGGCAAATCGCTCATCTGTTTACAAGTATAAAAAAATAAAACAAACATTCCTGAATTGGCCCAAAATGTCAAGATCAAGAGATCCATTTGGATTTTTTTCTAGTAGTCTTTTGCTGACCTTCCAGTGTAGAATATCAGACCACCACTATTAGCTTAGTGCAAAGCTGCAGAGAATACAACACAATCTAGTCTTGTGCCTGCTGCACTGTAGTGTATCTTCGCAAGGCAACTTTCATCATGTGCTTGCTGTTGGTTTAGGTTTTGTCAGTTTATTTGGGTTAGGGAGACTCTGCCCCCCCCCCACAACTGTCTTGTTTTTTTAACACAGGTGTGTGGGGTGAAAATCCCTGGCTCAAGTAAACTAATAAAAAAATAACCACCAGGCTGAAGTGGCATCAAGTGTACCATAAGTGGGTAAGTAGCATAACCTGAGTGCTATGCTAATAGCAGAGGTCCAATGGTGGTCTGGCTTAACCGCTAACCCCCATGTATAGGGGGCTCTGCTCCCATAGACCCCCAATGGGGGTCTTTTGACCACTGACCCTTGGTCTGGGGTGGGGCTTTGAACCCTGACCCCTGGGCTCCACCAACTATTTTACAAACCCGACTCCTATGCAGAGAGAGACACTACTGGCAAGGGTGGATGTGACAAGCGTTCAATGTGGAATCATTCACAGCACTGGGTGGTATGCTGAGCTATAATGACTGTAGGTAAGCTGAACATGGAGTAACACATCACTGATCAGTAGCAGATGCAGCATGTACCCAGGAGCGGTTGTGTAATGGCATAGCACAGAGGTACACGGCAGTGGGTATTGTGCTTCTGTGTGGTGTTGATTTTGCCCTGACAGTAATTAACAGGTGGGTGGTAGAGATGAAAACTGCTTTGGTGGATTTGTTTCTGAAACTTTGAAAGGCAGGGTAAAGAGTCAGTACAATTTATGAATTAGTTTATGTTACACCAGGGTAAGAAACAAAGTCCTGAGGGACACACCTTCATCACAACACTTTTGCATGTCTGTCTTGGGGGTAGTGCTGAATAGGGGTACCTGCCTATGTGGCACATCACTTCGTTTTGGGTGGATGAGGGTATTATTTTGGACCAGGGTAGCATAGAAGCTAACTTCGGTGGGGGGTACATAAAGCAGCAATCATGAGGAAACTGGGACAGCACACACTTACGAGTCTGTGTTGTCAGTCTTACTGTGACTGCTGTTTTCCGACAATGCAGATAACCCACTTACAGATTAATTTGTAACCCCTAGGTGGTGCTAGCCCACGGACTACTACCCTTGCCTGCATGGCTAGTAGCAGGTTAAGGGGCCTGAGTTCTGAAATGGGTGCCTTCACCTGGAGGTCAGGGTTGGTAGTGGTCAAGCTAACCTGGGCACAGCCCTCTGGAACACTGTAACCCCCCTTTCCTTACTATTGGCCTGAACAATACACAATAATCACTTTCACAATACTTCTGATACACCACACAAGTACCCACACTGTTTGCACTCACCACCAGGACTTTCCTCTTACTCGGTCCTGGGGATCCCCTGTAAAACAAGGTTATACACAGCAAATAAGAGCAGTACAGTACTCTTGCACAAACTGGAACCACAGTCAGGGTAACTGCAAAAAAGAGTTAGATCTTATTTATTTAGTGGACTTGAACAAGGAAGGGGCATAATCAGGTTAATTTGCTTAAAGGCTGTATCAATTAAACAGTTATGCATGCACTCCAGGGTCCATAAACAGTCACATACTCTGGGTACCCAGATGGAGAATGGCAGGCTAGCCAGGAACGTTGCAGCTGGTTGAGGCCCTGTGATGGAAGAAAACAACATGCACAACACACACTATTTGTTATCCAGAGCCCGAGGGCACAGTTTGGGAAAAGGAAATAACTAGACAATCAGATAACACACGTTTAGATTAGGCTGTTGTTGCAGAGAACTACCCTGATAATTACTCACGATATCCAAGACTGGACACAGGCATAATGAAAATTGGGACAGCAGGTGGTTAATCTGGAGTGCCAGGAGAAGCAGGGCCCACACGAATCGCCGCGGCATCATTCCTGTTCAAGCGTGGAGCAGGGGGCTGATTCCCAGCCATGTTTTTCGTTGATGGCTTTCTCTGTGCAGTGGGTAGTCTGGATGGGCCAATGTGGCAAGGCCCCGGCCAAATGGAGACAGATTTGGATACAGTCCGTTTTGGAGTGGATACAGCTTCCAGCAAGCAGAACACAGTTCACACAATATGGAACCAAATCACGGCCTGCTAACAAGTCACAGCGCATTTACATGTAAGGAAATTCTACTGTACCAGGCAAACCACTCTCTGGTCATGCTCGCAGAGTGTCTGCACAAACTGGGGATTCAAAAGAAGCTGGAAATCCTAACATGCCGATCGCATTCAGCAAAATCTTTGGTCTTCTTCAGGTATAAGCCTGGTAAAAAATCAGTGGCTTACTTCGTTCCCACAAACTTGGATTTAGTCCAAAATAATTCTCTTCTCTCCCTCTCAGGGGCAGCAGGCATACATGCAGGCAACAACTCAGGCCTTTCCACAGTTCTCCCATGAGAAACTACTCAGACGGCTGCTTGACTGTCTCAAGCTGTTGCTTCTTCAGCTCCCAGGTCCCAGTAGACCATGGAGGGGCTGTGGATATGGCCTAACTAGACTTTAGCAAGGCATTTGACACAGTCCCACACAAAAGATTAGTAGTCAAATTAACCAGCCTGGGAGTGGGTCTCAAGGTGGTAGCCTGGATAAAACATTGGCTGAACAACAGGACACAGAAGGTAATTGTAAATGGAGTCCACTCTGAAGAAAGAGGGGTTACTAGTGGGGTACCGCAGGGTTCAGTACTGGGTCCAGTCCTTTTTAATGTCTTTATAAGTGACATTGCAGAGGGACTGGAAGGAAAGATATGCCTCTTTACAGATGACACAAAGATCTGCAACTGGGTTGATACAGGAGGCGTGGAAAGGATGAGGAGGACTTGGCAAGGTTGGAGGAATGGTCAGAAGTATGGCAGCTTGGATTCAATGCAAAGAAGTGCAAAGTAATGCACCTGGGAAACAAAAACCCAGGGGAAGATTACACAATGGGGGGGGAGGTAGTAACAACAACAAAAAAGGAAAGGGACCTGGGGGTAAGCATATCAGATGACCTTAAGGTTGGCAAGCAATGCGAGAAGGCAGTAGGGAGGGCTGGGGGGATACTGGGATGCATAGAGAGAGGTATCACTGGCAGAAAACAGGAAGTTGTTAGCCCCCTGTACAGACAGTTGGTGAGACCCCATCTGGAGTACTGCGTCCAGTTCTGGAGACCCCATCTCCACAAGGAATAGCCAGGATGGAGGCAGTTCGAGAGGGCAACTAAAATGGTGCAGGGTCTGCAAGAGAAGCCATATGAGCAGAGGCTAAATGAGCTTAATATGTATACCCTTGAGGAAAGGAGGGAGTGGGGGGACATGATAGAAATGTTTAAGAACCTCAATGGAATCAACAAAGTCCAAGAGGGTAGCATCTTTCAGAAAAAGAGATGTGCAAGAACAAGGGGACACAATTTGAAGATAGAGGGGGGACGGCTCAGGGGCAATGTGAGGAAGTATTTTTTCACAGAAAGGGTGGAGGATGCATGGAACAGCCTTCCTGGGGAGGTTGTGGGGTCTAAAACTGTGGGAGAATTCAAGAATGCATGGGGCAGACATAAGGCAATTTTTGTGGGGGGGTAGGAAGAAATAGGCTGTTGGCTAAATAGGATCTGCAGCTTATCTTCTAGGTAGGGAAATGGGCAGACTAGGTGGGCCAAGCGGTCCTTATCTGCCTTCAAAGTCTATGTTTCCCAACTTAGATCTGACTCAACTGCCAGCAAGCCTGGGGCTTTCCCCACAATCCAAAAGGTTTGTTTGACTGATCTGTCTGTCAGTCACAACACAGGCTCCCCCTTCAGGTGCAAAAAGGCACCAAAAACCCAAAACTATAATTGCTACAGATTTTGACTCCAGACAGCTCCTGTAGCCAGGCTCCAATTTAAGTCCTACCAGTACTGATTTGTCCAATTTGGCAGTCCAGGGCCAAGATGGTGGAGATAAACAAAACAGTCCTTGCTGCAAAGAAGGCAGGTTAGACAAACTACATTATCATTATCACTCTAAATGATTTTCAGCAAATAGTTACATCTTTCAACAGAGCTCCATCTCAGATTACTTAAGACTGCATTCCAGGCAGCTCTTAAAAAAGCAGTACACAGAGGCTATACAGGCACTCTCTGGCAATCACATTTAAACTGCTAAAACACAGGACACCAACCTGGCAGTGAGCATTTAGGCAAGCTCGAGGAAGCCTTTTTGGGAACCCCTATTTGTAGGAGGGTTACACCCTTCCCTGCCTGGAGAAAACTTGGCGTCCACATCAAGTCTGTACCATCATGCATCAGTTAACATAAACTTATTACTTTACTATACATATTCACTACATTTCCCAATACTTTGTCCATTCTGACAATACATTAGGCATATTTCACACAAGTCGGTTTAACATTACTATACTTAATCAGGTAATAACTTCTTGTGCCTTGAACATTGCAAGAGGGGGCCCTTCTCTGTCAGCTAACTTGGGGCTGGATGGGCCAGGGGCACCATGGTGAGAGGGCAGAACAAGTAGCCTGGAATGAGCCGTCAAGCTCAATTTGGGCAATGAGCTTGGTGAAACATAAACACCTTTGTGAACTACATGGACAGGCAAGTCCACAAGCCTCCCCGGAGAATCATAGCTGAAACGCAATACTGGCTTGACAGCTCAGCCAGGCTTTCTGGGGGGAACAACCACAGTCTCTGTACTTTCAGCAACAGTCTGGGGGCTTTCATCACTTGTAAGGAGTGCCTCTGCCTGGATGGGAATGTCCGAACTTGGGGCACTGTCTGCTCCTTGCTCTACAGGCTCTGTTTCTATAACACCTGACTCATTTTGCGAAGGCTCAGGCACAATCAAACTTTGAGGCACTGAAGGGGGGTTGTCGGCACTCTCATAGTGTTCTTCAAGTTCTGGTATGTCACCAGAAAGACTCTAACCATCAGCCCCTCCTTCAGGCAAATCATACAGTTCCACAATACACAGGGAATCAGCATCTTCAGACGTGATACTTTGCACTTCACTTTCAGGGAGCATTGGCTCCAAGGAAGAAACTGGGGGGGTCAGACAGTCCAGAAGGCCCAGCTTCATCCCCACAATTAGTCATAGGATTTCCTCGAAACAACTGACTCAATTCATAGGAGGGGTAATAGGCATTGTCACACTCACTATCATCTGAGGTGGACTGACAGTCACTATCATTCCAGACCTGCTGTGGGGAAACCTTGAACTGCTAACCACTGGGGTAGGTTGACTCTGTCTCTTCCTTGCAGCAGCATGAGTCACCGGCCCAGGGGAATCAATCTCTGATTGTTCAGCCTCAATCATGACTTGGCCAATAGGTAGCAAGAGTTACAATGTATGGTCTTAACAGCTTTGGAGTTGTTCTCTGAACGCACCTTGTACACAGGTAAATCATCCAACTTTCTAACTACTACATGGGGAAAATGGTGCCACTGGTCAGCAATTTTGTGTTTACTATGCAGTCCCAAATTGCATAACAACACACGGTCTCCAGGTGAAAGCTCTTGAGCCTTTACTTTTTTTATCATGCCTCTCTTTGTTAGCTAGATTTCTCTTGGTGGCCATTGTCTGGGCCAGTTGATAGGCATGGTTCAATTGAGCGTTCAGTTTTTGTACATATTGCAAGTAGCTTTCAGCTCAGACCCCATCTGGAGAGACCCCAAAACAGACATCAACTGGCAGCCTGGCCTCTCCTGAACATGAGGCAGTAGGAGGAGAACCCCAGTAGCATCATTTTTCATGCAATTGTATGCCTGTACCAAGGAGCTAATCTGCTGGCTCCATTTATGCTTGTCTTTTGGGTGGAGGGTGCCCAGCATGTCTAGAAGGATGCGGTTAAAATGTTCTGGTTGAGGATCTCCCTGAGGGTGATAGGGGGTGGTTCTTGACTTTTGCACCCCCCATAGAGAGAGCATTTCTTTGATTAATCGACTCTCAAAGTCTCTGCCCTGGTCAGAGTGAATCCATTGCGGGGCACCATAGTGGACAAAAACATTTTCCACTGGCACCTTGGCCACGATAGATGCCTTTTGATCATTGGTGGGAAAAGCTTGTGCATACCATGTGAAATGATCTGTAACCACTAAACATTGCCAATATTCTGCTGATCAGGTTCTAAACACAAGAAGTCTATGCAGACTAGTTCCATGGGGGTGCTAGTAGTAATATTAACAAGGGGGCAGCCCTCTGAACCAGGGCTTTTCTTTGCAGGCAGCGACTACAAGTCTTTACATGGTGCTCAACATCGGCCTCCATTTTGGGCCAGTAGAAGTGAGATCATACCAGGTCAAGGGTTCTGTCAATACCGAGGTGCCCCATGTGATTGTGGAGGGACCTCAGTACCAAATCTTTAAAGGCCATGGACAGGACCAATTGTTGCTTGTCTACTTTGCCACTATGATCTACTGTCTCTCTATACAACAACTTCAATCTGGGGCCTTCTCTAAACAATAAAGCAGTTCACAAGTCAGTGGAATGTATCTTAGACATATCTTTTCCCGCACGCAGGGCATCAAGTGCTGGCTGAATCATAGGATCTTGGGATTGAGCCCACTGAATGATGTCATTGTCAAATTGAGGTAGTGCACTAATATCTAGAGCAGGGAAGTGGCAATAAGTAGCTGGTATGCAGGTGTCAGAAGGGCCCAAGCAATCTACTAAACAGTCCACTGTGTCTGCAGACATCTGTTCATCTCTATCAAACTTTTGGCACAATGCTCGAATGTCAGGTTCAGACAGCCTGAGCCAATCACTCTTGGAAGTGAGCCTTCGTGATAGGGCATCAGCATCAATATGGTTCAGGCCCGGTCCGTATTCGACAGTATAATCATAGGTTGATAATGCAGAAAGCCACCGGTGCCCAGTGGTGTCTAACTTAGCTGAAGTCTGTACATAGGTCAACAGGTTAGTGTCAGTCTTCACCAATATCATTGCCCCATAGAGGTATTCATGAAACTGGTCAACGATGGCCCATTTTAGCACAAGGAACTCCAACTTATGCACAGGGTAGTTTCGTTCGGACGGGGTCAAGCTCCTACTGGCAAAAGCTACTAGTCTCAGACCATCCTCATGATCTTGAAACAGCACCACTCCTAGACCCTTCTGACTAGCGTCTGTATGCAGCACATAGGGTTTGGTGGGGTCAGCATAGGCGAGGATGGGGGCGTGGGTGAGCTGGTATATGATCTCATGGAAGGCTGCTTCACAGTCAGGCATCCAGCGGGGTCCAAAGAGTTCCCCTGGGCGGAAGTATACTTTTTCTGGTTCTTTTTTTTTTTTTGTAATTCAGTATACTTTATTATTATTAGTATAACAAACAAAAAAGAGATTGTGGGTACACAGGCACACTGGTGTAGGCTCGGAGGCTATACCCATCAAACAAAGAAGAAGAAATAAAAAACCTATGCTAATACAAATCACATTTACTATGCTAAAGAACATAAAATGACCACTCATTTGCTGCAGCCACATCCAAGAGCAGGGCCATTCTTGATGCCCTACAGGTGGCAGGCATTAGACAGCTAGTTTCGGAACCCACTCGTGAGGGAGCAATCTTAGACCTCGTACTCTCAAACGGGGGCAGTGAGAGGATCTCAGATCTAGAAGTGGGTTGCCATCTGGCGACAAGTGACCATCACACAGTGTGGTTCCGTTAAACTTCAACTACAGAGTCAAGCCATACAAAGTGAGGGTACTGGACTTTGGGAGGGCGTGGCAAGATGGGAGAGTGCCTCAGAAAAGCACTAGCAAACAGGCTAGAAGGAGGTGTGGAGCAACAATGGGGAATTATCAAAACTGCCATCACAGAGGCACAAAGCGTGAAGCAAATAAACAAATCAAATGAAAGAAAAGCCACTATGGTTCTCAAAGAGGTGGCTGTGAAAGTCAGGAAGAAAAAGATAGCATTCTGGAAGTATAAGGAAACACAGAAAGAGCAGGACAGAGAGCTGTACCAGTTAAGGCAGAAAGAAGCAGGGAGGGAAGTCAGAATAGCAAAGGCCCAAACTGAGGAAAAGATAGGCAACTCAGTTAAGAAGGGGGAAAAAACCTTTTATAGGTACATCAGCGAGCGTAGAAAGACAAAGGGAGGGATAGTGAGGCTGAATAGAATGAACGGTGGGTGGGCAGAGGGGGACAGTGAAAAAGCAGGAATACTGAATGAATATTTCTGCTCTGTATTCACAAAGAGGAGGAAGTGCCTAATCCAATTAACTAGAAGCACTCTTGATAGGGGTCGATCCCAGTCCTTTCACAGAAGAAAGGGTTCTGCAAGAACTCCCAAAACTGAAGGTGGACAAAGCAATGGGTCCCGATGGAATTCACCCCAGAGTTCTAAAAAGAATTAAGGGAGGAACTAGTGAAACCACTGTCTACTCTTTTAATAAATCATGGGAGGATGGTGTGGTACCTGAGGACTGGAGGAAGGCGGATGTGATTCCCTTCACAAAGTGGGTCCAAGACAGAGGCAGGAAACTACAGACCTGTCAGTCTGACCTCTGTGGTAGGGAAAGTGATGGAGTCACTTCTGAAGGAAAGAATAGTTGAGTACCTAGAGGCCAGTGGAGCACAGGACCCAAGGCAGCATGGGTTCAGCGGCGGGAAGGTCATGTCAGACGAATCTAATAGATTTCTTTGACTGGGTGACCAAAGTAGTAGACCAGGGAGGGCTGTGGACATGGCCTACCTAGACTTTAGCAAGGCATTTGACACAGTCCCACACAAAGATTAATTGTCAAATTAACCAGCCTGGGAGTGGGACCCAGGGTGGTAGCCTGGATAAAGCATTGGCTGGACAACAGGACACAGAAGGTAATTGTAAATGGAGTCCACTCTGAAGAAAGGGGGTTACTAGTGGGTACCATGAGGGTTCAGTATTGGGTCCAGTCCTTTTAATGTCTTCATCAATGACATTGCAGAGGGACTGGAAGGAAAATATGCCTTTTGCAGATGACACAAAGATCTGCAACAGGGTTGATACACAAGGAGGCATGGAAAGGATGAAAAGGGACTTGGCAAGGTTGGAGGAATGGTCAGAAGTATGGCAGCTTGGATTCAATGCAAGAAAGTGCAAAATAATGCACCTGGGAAACAAGAACCCAGGGAAGAATACACAATGGGTGGGGAGGTAGTAACAACAACAAAAAAAGGAAAGGGACCTAGGGGTAATCATATCAGATGACCTTAAGGTTAGCAAGCAATGTGAGAAGGCAGTAAGGAGGGCTGGGGTATACTGGGATGTAAGAGGCATCAGCAGCAGAAAACAGGAAGTTGTTATCTCTCTGTACAGACAGTTGGTGAGACCCCATTTGAGTACTGTGTCCAGTTCTGGAGACCCCATCTCCAAAGGACATAGACAGGATAGAGGCAGTCCAGAGGAGGGCAACTAAAATGGTGCAGGGTCTGCAAGAGAAGCGTATGAGGAGGACTAAAGGAGCTTAATATTATACCCTTGAGGAAAGAAGGAGAGGGGGACATGATAGAAACTTTTAAGTACCTCAGTGGAATCAACAAAGTCCAAGAGGGTAGCATCTTTCAGAAAAAGACTTGCAAGAACAAGGGGACACAATTTAAAGATAGAAGGAGGGCGGTTCAGGGGCAATGTGAAGTATTATTTCACAGAGAGGGTAGTGGATGCATGGAACAGCCTTCCTGAGGAGGTTGTGGGGTCTAAAACTGTGGGAGAATTCAAGAACGCATGGGACAGACATAAGGCAATTCTTGTGGGGGGTAGGAAGAAATAGGCTGTTGGTTAACTAGGATCTGCGGCCTATCCTGTAGGTAGGGAAATGGGCAGACTAGATGGGCCTAGCGGTCCTTATCTGTCGTCAAAGTCTATGTTTCTATGTTTCACTCCCCATACCACCCAATCCCACCCCTTGCCAATTGCAGTCCTCAGTTGATTAGTCTGGGAATTAACCTGAGATGATCAAGCTAAGTAAAGTCAGGGATTCCATATGGTGAGTAAAGCATCTAAAGATCCCCAATTGTTCTGATAAATTTTAAATCTATTATGCATTGAAGCAATATGTTTCTCTAGCTGGAGAGCCAGAAGAGCTTCCCTGTGCCATTCTATCACCAGAGGGAGAGAGTCCCTCTTCCAATGCCTCATGATCACCAGTTTGGCTACAGCTGAAATTAGTGCCATGTGTGCTTTCCTGACTCTAGGAACTCCATGAGGGAAACTATTCAATATACAGACCTCAGGAGTGAATAGTGAATCAAGCCCAAGGATTGGGCCTAAGGTTTTCCTGATGGTTTGCCAGAAGATCTGAGCTTTTGGGCAAGTTCACAGCATATGGTATAGGGACCCTTAATTATTAGAACACTGTGGGCAGTTAGGGGAAGGGAGCCTACCCATTTTGTGGAGTTTCACTGGCGTTAAGTATAAATTGTGTAGTATGTTAAACTGCACTAAATGCTACCTGTCCTGCTTAATGAACTTATACATGTTTTGCCATATCTTTTTCCAGAAATCTGCTTCGATTGGAAGGAGGAGGAGTTCTTGGGTCCAATAGAAGCAGACACCTTTAGAAAAGTGAGGGTCCAAAGACTAACTCTTAGTATACCTAAGAAACTGCATGTGGCAAGTCTGCTACCTGCAGAATTGAAGGCAAGTCAGTTTTGGGAGGGGGTGCCCCAATATATTTCCCATAAGAGAAGTTATGGCCCCTTTGAGCTGCCGGTACCTAAAGAAGGACCTCTCCTGCGCATTAAATTGGGATTGGAAATTCGGGAATGAAATCATTTCTCCCCCAGATCAAAGGTCAGAGAGTTTTTTTTCCCCATTAAAGGAGATCAATATTTTACTGAGATAGGCTTATGTTCAATTTGAAAGTGGGGATTGCCCAAAATGGGCTGATTGGGGGACATGTGCCAATTAAGAGAAAGGTGAGTTTGTACTTGATGTAGTGCCCTGAGGGACCACACAATAGGAGTGTCCCTTAAAGGCTTGGAAAGCAATCTAGGAGTTGTATACACTTGTGATGAGAGCACACAGTGATTCTTGGCAGCCAGAAAGGTCTCTATATTTAGCCACAGAGGTGTGTATGTCTGAGGTCTATCTGCATTAACACCCTTAACCCAATAAACCAATTTGCTGATATTATGGGCACAATATTATGCGAAAAAGGAGGGGATCACTAATCCGCCTAAAGATTTTGGGCCTGTAAGCTTAAAGTGGGCTCTTCTGACACCTTTCCCCTTCCACATAAAGGCATTAAGTATTTTTTGAAGGTTAGAAAACCAGCTTTTGGGGAAAAGAACACCAAGCATGCTCATTGGATAAAGGAGGCGAGGAAGTACGTTCATCTTCGCAATATTAATTCTCCCCCATATCGATAGGGGAAGAGCACCTCACCTGTCTAGATCAGCTTTTAATGTGCTCAACAGTCCAGAAAAAGGTTCCCTGATCATTGTGTGCATATCCCTGGTCACCTTGATACCCAGATATGTTAAAGACTTCGCTTCCCATGCGAGATGGTGTTCTACTATTTCTGCCTGAGTGATTTTATTATTCATTGGAAATCTCTTGGTTTTTGAGAGATTAAGCTTGTAGTAGGAGACCTTAGAAAAGGCTTCTACTTCTGCCAAAAGGGATGATATACCCATCAGCGGCTCCTCGAGGTGCAGCAACAAATCATCAGCATAAGCTGAGAGGATATAATGATGGTCCCCCACCTTAATCCCCTTTATCCTAGGGGAAGAAACCAGTCTTCTAATCGGGGGCTCCAGATACAAGTTAAACAGGAGAGGGGACAATGGGCAGCCTTGCCTGGTACCCCAGCATAGAAGAAAGGGATCAGATAGGATGCCATTGCACCATATTTGAGCCATTAGGGAAGTATATAAAAGTTGGACCCATTTAATGAAATCCTCAGGGAGACCAAACTGGGCCATAGCAGAAAAAAGGAAGTCCTAGGAGACCCAATCAAAACCCTTCTCAACATTGAGGGAAACAAGAACAGTTGGGGAATCTGAGTCCCTCGATGCTGAGAGAAGATGCAATAGTTTCCGCATGTGATCTCCTGAAGACCTGCCAGCCATGAAACCCACTTGCTCTCTACCAATAAGATTACACATAAGGGGCCCTAGCCTGTTGGCTAAGACTTTAGTGAGGATTTTCACATCAGTGTTAAGTAGCGAGATGGGTCAATAATTCCCTGGAAACTGGGGATCTCTCCCCTCTTTAGGAATTAGAGTGATGAGTACAATAAGAAAGGTAGACTCTGGAAAACCCTCTATGTACCAAAAGTTATATACCTCTGCCAGTAATGAGGCCAGTTCTGAGAGGTATACCTTATACAGATTATTAGAGATACCGTCGGGACCAACATGAGACCAAGTTAGGACTCAAGGGAGAGCTGCTCAATGGCCTGCTTGACTACCTAGGGATCTTACTGGAGGCGGACAGCTTGGTAAGTTCAACTGAGTGGAGGTAGTCCATTATGACTCCATCAGAGGGTCAAGAGTCCTCTGCAGCATATAGACTTTGATAATACTGGCCTAGTTCAGCAGCTATGTTTCTAATGTCTGTAGTTATGGAGCTGGCTTCATCAAAACAAAGACCCAGAATGAATTAGGAGGCTTCGGCTTGCTTCAGTCTAATAGCAAGCAATTTTCCTGCTCTCTCTCCTGCTTCTAAATACTTGAGCTTTGTACGTTTCAAGGAAGGCTCAGCTTTCTGAGACAGCAAGTCAAAGTATTGTGCTTGCAAGTTATGTAACTTAACCCATTCCCAATCTGGAGACTGGAGGCTAAGGGTACATTCAAGGGTCATGATTGATCCGAGCAGGCTATCCATTTGTCTTTTAGTTTGTCTAAACTTAGTGGCAGACAAGCAAATGCATTCACCCTGTAGGGTACATTTCAGCACCACCCATACCATGTCTATTCTATTTACAGACCCTTTGTTGTCTGCTAAGAAATAGGAGATTAAATCTTTAACAACTGAGAGAGAATCTGGTTTTTGAAGCAACTGATTGTTTAGGCACCATAAGTCGTCTCTCCAGATCCCAGGGCCCAGTAAAAAGGTGATGGATATGGGCGAATGATTGGAAATGACCCTAGCCTGTATAGTCAAGCCAACTACACCAGACAGGGCAAAAGAGCTAGCTAAGATATAATCAATCCTGGAGAGGGATTTATGAGGAGAGGAAAAAAGGTATATTAGTGTTCGTCAGGATTCAACACTCTCCAGATATCTATTAGGTCTGCCCCATGCATAAGATTTTTCAAGGCCGGAGACAGGCTGTGTTGTTTAGAGTCTGATCTGTCAAGGGTTATGTGTGGGATGATACTCCAATCCCTTCCTAATAAGGTCAACTTGTGCAGATTAGTAGTTATAAGCTCTAGTAATTTTGTAAAAAATTGGGGGGAATCTACATTCGGACCGTAGATCGCTCCTAGAAGAATCTGCTAAGACTCCAGAGTACAATGGAGCAGGATGTAGTCACCATTTGGGTCCCAGATCTCCTGTTCCAACCTAAACAGGACCCTTTTAGTGATCAATATGGCCACTCCTCCTTGACTTGTAGAGTTGCCTGACACAAAGGCCTGTCCCACTCAGCTCCTGCACAGAAGGAAAACATCCTCCCTCTGAAGATGCATCTCTCGTAGTCAGGCAGTTCTAGTTCTGAAATGTAAGAGATGTTTAAGTACCACTTGCCATTTACATCGACCCTGCACCCCTTTACATTCCAGCTCACTATAGTATAAGGCCCGCTCATGACAATTTACTCACAATGGAAGCAAGGAATAAAAAGGAAAAAAGATGCTGTTAGGTTGTTGAGCACATTATCCAACATGAGTTGTATGCTTTCCCAGAAGCTTGAGATTGGCAATATCGGCACCACTCCCTCCAAAACCAAATAGATACTGCAAAAAGGTTCTAACAAATCTCTTATCTAAACTACCCCCAGTTCTAAACAACTGCACCACCTCAACAAATGCTGTCAGGTGATGTTTTTGTGCGAGCCTGCTATTGCTGCATGCCCCCCCAGCCTCCCCACCCCTCCTGCTATTGGACTAAAAAAGGAAGTTAGTTTTATAACATTTAAACAGTTATATAAACAATATACAATGGATTCACATGCACAAATCTATGCATTGTCTGTTGAAACAAGACGTTAATTGTGTCCCACATTGCCCCCAAGTGGAAATAGAAAAAATTCAGACAATGAGGTGGGAATCTAAGGTAAAATCCGCCCCACTTAAAGAAAAATTCATAGTTCAGTCAAATCTTTAGATGGAGGCCCTTAAAAGACCCTTAGAAAACAGCAAAATGGCTGAAACAAAATCCACAATTGGGACCCCTTCTCAATAAACAAAAAAAAAAAATTGAAAGTTAGGGACAACGTAGGAGTTAATACTCAGTGGGAGCACTAAACAAAATACCCTATTCCTTGGTAAAAGGTAAAGGAATCAATTCTCAGAATATTAAAGAGGGTTAAACTTTTAATGCAATTGAAATGTCTGACCTGCTCTCTCGCTATGAGTGTTGTGACGCTCCTTCAGAATAAAAGAAGAAAGCGAGGAGCAGGAGGCAAAAATTGAAAAAGTGGGAGTCCGTTTCCCATAACAGAACCAGTGGGGTTTCCCTCAGTGCCACAAGTCTCAATGGTCCTGGTGCATCGTGTTAACTCAGTCATCTACATGGTTCCAATTCAAGCCCTACCGATTCTCCTCGAGGCCACTGGACGAAATATATTCCTCGAGATTCAAGCAATCCAAGTAAGTTTTGTGTGGATTAAGCCATGTCCTCTCTGGTGTGGGCAGTTAGTCCTCCAAAGCCTCTCCCCAGCCACTTATTCCTCTTACCAACAGTGCGATGAATCAGAGTAATATCAACCCATCTAAGCATGCAGCCTCACTTAAACAGATCTGGGAACAGGGTTTTAAGTTCTTGTACAGCCTGCTCTTGCATTTCGAAAGACAGCCACTGGTCCCCATGTTTAACCTGAAGTACCGCAGGGTATTTCATACGGAATTGTTTCCCGGTGGCTATTAACTTCGAGACTGTCGGGTGTAGTTCCTGCCACTTCATCTGGACTGATTGTGGGAGATCTTGGGTAATGCAGATCTTGCACCTCTCCCATTTAATCTCTTGCAGTTCTTTTACCTTTGCCATGATGTGCTGTTTATCCAAAAAATTAAGTAGTCCGAAGATCCTGGGCCTAGGTGGTGAGCCAGGGAGAGGTGGAGGGTGAAGGGTCCTGATGTGCCCTTTCTATTACATAAATTGTGCCATTCAGAGTTGGCCCAGCAATTTTCTTGCAGAATTTCTGCATGAAGAGGATCGGGGAATTGTCTTCTTCTTCTTTCTCCAGTATACCGATAACAAGGAGATTATTCTGCCTGCTCCTCCCTTCTAAATCCTCCAGCTTCTCTTCCAGTTTCTTTAGTTTCTGATGAACACTAGTTGAGTCTTGCTCAGCTTTAAGATGTTTCCTTTCCAGAGAGACCAGCCTGGCTTCCGAGTCACTTATCCTAGTTGTTAGGGCATCAACGTAGATTTTAATCATATGCATATCTGCTGATATACTTGAAATTGATTCCTTCATTGGCCTCATTATCTCAAGAAATCTCTTCTCTGAGAGCACCATCTGTGTAGCTGGGGATTTGGGTGAGCTAGCGGCCTGTTGTTTGTGGTGCTTTGCAGACTTATTTTTCTCTGGGGTAGGAGGAAGGGAATGCCTTGAGGGCATCTTCTTCATGTAGACCTCCATGCTAAAGTCTCCCAATAGAATCGGCAAAAGTTCCTGTACCAATTGCGAGTTGCTGGCTGAGTTAGTGAATGGTTTTAATGGCTTTAGCAGTGGGTTCCGGCGAGAGAGAGATACAGAACTACAGGAGTCTGCTGCTGATCATCAGGCCGCCATCACGTGACCCTTTTTCTGGTTTTTTAACAGACCCTTTTTTATATTTATGATTGTTAGGATGGTAACCCTGGGTAACGTTCAAGAGAGGGCAAATCACTTTGAAATAGTCTTTTATGAACCTGCGGTAGTAGCCACAGAACCCCAGGAAACATTGTAGTTCTTTCAGATTATGGGACTGGGGCTAAGTAGTCAGTGCTTCAACCTTACTGGGATCAGTCTCTATCCCTTTTGAAGATACTATGTGCCCCGCATACTTCATGGAAGTTTGGAAAAACTGACACTTGTCAATGGACAGCTTGAGGCTGAAGTCTTCCAGTCAGTCTAGGACTTTAAACAGTTGGTTCTCATTCTCCTCTAAAGTGCTCCCAAACACAATGACATCATCCAAGTACACCAGGCATTCCAGCAAATTCATATCTCCCACCACACGTTCCATCAGTCGCTGAAAGTTGGCTGGGGCACCCGATATCACTTGTGGCATCCTCAGAAACTCATAGAACCCCAATGAACAGATGAAGGCTGTTTTCTTATGGTCTTCTGGGGCCATCGTGATCTGGTAGTATCTGCTGCAAGATCCAACACCGAGAACCATTTGCTCCCATTCAAGCAGTCCAGGGCATCTTGTATATAAGGCATAGTGTATTGGTCTGGGATGGTCCGCCAGTTCAGGGTTCGATAATCAGCATACATCCTCACAGACCCATTCTTCTTACACACAACCACAATGGGAGAGGTGTATGGGCTTCTGGATTCTTGTATCAAATCAGCAGTGAGCATTTCCTGCAGGTGTCTTCTCACATCATCTATGTCTGCTGGGGCTAGGCATCGGGACCTCTCTCAAAATGGCTGTTCATTGTGCAGGCATATGTGATGCTCCACATCCTGGACACATCCCACATCCCATTCCTTCAATGAAAATACTTGGTCTCTCTAAGCATGTCTCTTGCTAATTCTAGCCTTCCATTCAGCTGGCAACCGGGAGTCACCAAAGTCAAACAAGTCTGGGGTCACTCTTTCCTTCTCACCAGGGTGCTTGTTGCTGGACAATACTGTAGTGTCTGTGCAGTGTACTCGAGCTAGGGTGCATCCTCTATTCACCCAGATCTCCCGATCTGACACATTGTGAATCTGCACCATCACTCATCATGCATAGGCATGGACACAAGCAGGCAAGATGCTGGGCTTGACCAATAATCCTTCTGGCAATTTTCCATCGCCTGGCACATCCAACATCAGTATTTTGTTCTTGACATCTTTCCGGAGGCAGACCTCCCCTTGAATGGTACACTGGGTGTTAGAGGCCAGTACCATTGAATCAGGATCCTTCTTCCACACGATCCCCACTGGTTCATCCTGGTCTACTTCCTTGGGTTTCTGTTGCAAATCATAGGCCCTCTTGATCAGAGCCGGAATTCTCAGAGCCCTCCCAGTCCGTTGCTCTTGTTTCTTGTGACTGAGTTGCACCAGTCTCCCAAACATATGGGCATTTGTCCCAATTAACAAGGGGACCCCATCATATAGTCCAGTGGGGGACACACTAGGGCCAGTGTCTCTACTCTCTCCTCTACACCAGTTACAGTTGCAGGAAAAGACAACCAGAGGTGGACATACCCTAGATAGGGATAAGACATGTCGCTAAAACCCCATACATGTAGGCCTTCCAGGGATTGCAAAGGCGCATCAGATAAGTGTTTGTCATACCAGTCCTAGAATACAATGGTTACTTGCGACCCACTGTCAAGCACAGCCCGAGTATGAATACCATTCACAGTCACCGTAGTCTCCATTGAAGGGCCCACTGTTTTGAAATTCAACATCTTCAGTGAATTTTAACATAACAAAAAGGTATCTAACAATGAGAGCATGATCCAGTACTAAGCACAGTGAATATAAAATAAGTACAGAGATAGCCCCAGAATGCTACAGGAATCTTTAAATCTGAAAAAGAAAAAAGACCCCCCCACTAAAACGCCCTACTCCCCCACTCCTCTACTCTTACAGCCCCCCCACATCCCCCACCCCAGGATGTGCCTTATTGGAAATCAAACATAACAAAACATATGCCAAGAAGTAATCAATATGCAGTAACAAGTATCATTGAAGGATAATGCAAACCAGAGCATCCAGAAGTACACACACACATGGACATTAATTCAAATATAAAGCATACAATTTGCCCCATTTCCGGTCAAAAGAGGTCAAAAATTCTGGGAGCTTGCTAATAATCTTTCAGTCTTGAAACAAAGAGATATTTCTTTGATCCATTTTGCATACGATATAACCAGTTGGTCCATCCAATGTCTGAGAACCAGCCTTTTAACTGCTATAGAGATTAAAGCCATGTGAAACCTACGTTCCAGAACCTGAATATTAGAGAACATCCCTAAAGTATAAACTTCTGTAGTAAGCAATTCTCTCAATCCCAAAAGGGGATCTAAATTGGATTGGATTGAATGCCATAATGGAGCCACTTTGTTACAGTGCCAAAAAATATATACCAGGTTCCCTTCAGCTGCGTCACACCTTGTGCAAATGTTCGAAGGCAATCTGCCTAACCTGGCCAGCTTGACGGGAGTGTAGTACAAATTATTTAAGATATGATATTGGATAAGCCTGTGCCTATCTTGAGTGAGGTATCTGTGCGTGCCTCCTCATATCTGCCCTCAAACCGAAGGAGAATCTGGCAGAAGAGAAGACCAAATTTTAGAGCCAATAAGGGGATTAAGATATTTGGTACCCAATAGGAAGGAGTATATCTTAAAGATTCCATGGGGCTTATTTGCATATTCTTGTGTCTGGTCTAAAAAGGGCCTGACTTGAGACAACATACATGTAGGTCCAAAAATAGAGACCATAAGGTGTCTCAGCTGAAAAACTTTAAAAATGTGTTTCTGGGAGATGTTGAATTTAGCCATTATATCCACTGAGGAAAGGAGAGAGTCTTGGAAGAATAGACTTTCTGCACAACAATCCTGCAATTGAGGAAGCCAATCTAGGGAGAGCGGAGAGCCGCCTATTTTAATGTTAGGGTTTAAAGTAAGAGGTTGAGCTGTGTCTTTTTTAGGTAAAATATTAAAAAAGTTCCAGCACTGAGTCAACACCGTAATGGAGATCCCTATAACACTACTTTGTAAAGGAGGAGGTAATGTGGAGATAGTGTAGTAAAAAACTCTGGATAACTGGAGACTATGCTTATCCAGAATCCTTCTCTCAAGCTGTAACCAGATTGGAAGGTATGCATCAGGCCTAGCATCATACCACCTCCCCATTTTTGACATATGATTTGCCTAGTAGTATAACATAAAGTTGGGAAGACGGAGTCATAGAAACATAGAATTTGATGGCAGATAAGGACCACTTGGCCCACCTAGTTTGCCCATTTTCCTACCTAACAGACAAGCTGCAGATCCTAGTTAACCAACAGCTTACTTCCTCCTACCCCCCACTAGGACTGCCTTATGTCTGTCCTATGCATTCTTGAATTCCCCCACTGTTCTTGACTCCACAACCTCCTCAGGGAGGCTGTTCCATGCATCCACAACCCTCTCTGTGAAAAAATACTTCCTCACATTACCTCTGAGCTGTCCCCCCTCTATCTTCAAATTGTGCCCCCTTGTTCTTGCACATCTCTTTTTCTGAAAGATGCTACCCTTTTGGACTTTGTTGATTCCCTTGAGGTACTTGAAAGTTTCTATCATGTCCCCTCTCTCTCTTCTTTCCTCAAGGGTGTACATATTAATCACCTTTAGTCCACCTGTCTCTCAGGTAAGTTAAGTTTTAAAAAGGCCCATCTGGGCTGCTTGCACTGCCAAATGAACTTAGAAATAGCAGAATGGAGCTGCTGAAAATAGGACATAGGGAGATAAATATTCAGTAAATTTAGTGGGTAAAAAACCCGAGGTAGTGCATTCATTTTAATGATACTTATACGTCCCTACAAAGATAAAGGGAGGGCGGTCCATCTTTGAAGATCTTGCTTTATTTTAAACACCAAGTTGTCCAGATTGAGTTTTCTGAGAGCCTCAGGGTCCCTAGTAAGGTGTATACCTAAATATTTAAAAGAGGAGGGAGCCCATTTCATACCGAACTGGGTGAAGTTGGCATGGGGTGTGATAGCGTTTAACGGAAATATGATTGATTTGGATAAATTCAGTTTACAATTGGCCACCTGTCCAAACCGATCAATGATTTGTAATACATGTGTTAGAGAGGATTCTGGGTTGACCAAATGTAAAAGAATATCATTAGCATAAGCCGAAAGAGTCAGAGACTGCTGATGAACTAAGCATCCTGTAACCTGGGGTGAGTTCTTAATACTAAGTAGGAGAGGTTCCAAGTATAAATTAAACAAAAAAGGAGACAGGGGACACCCTTGCTGAGTACCAGTAAATAGGGAGAATCGAGAAGCGAAGACTCCATTACAATAAATTCTAGCAATAGGAGACTTATAAACTGTCCAAATCCATTGAATGAAAGTGTCCGGGAAGCCCATTCTCTTAAGGGTAATCCAGAGAAAATCCCAGTGAACTCTGTCAAAGGCTTTTTCAGCGTCTAACGAGACAAAAACCATGGGAGCCTGGGAATCCTGGGCAGCCTGGAAAATATGCGAGAGGGTACACAAATGATCCGCTGAAGATCTGCCTTGAACAAACCCCACTTGTTCGGGACTCAGCAGATTAGACCAAGTCCACTTAATTCTAAGAGACAGAATTTTAGTTAAAATCTTTATGTCATAGTTTAGTAATGAAATTGGACAGTAACTGGCTGGGTCTTTCTGGGGTTTATCTGGTTTCAAAATCAAAACAATTGTGGCTTCCAGCAAAGTGGGGTCCAGGAGGTCAGAGATAAACATATAATCAAACAATTTCAAAAGAAGGGGAGCCATCTCTTTACAAAAAACTTTATAGAAATTTGAGGGGAAACCATCAGGCCCCGGGGATTTGTCCAGAGCTAGCCCCCCAATTGCTTTCTCCACCTCGGCCAGTGTGATAGGAGAGGCCAAAATCTCACTCTGAAGGGCCTGCAGGGAGGGGAGATGAAGACCATCCAAAAATTGTTCAATGTGGGAATGGGAGGATTGAGAGGAACCCATACTATAAAGATCCCTATAAAAGAACTCAAAAACCTGGGAGATGTCCTAAGGGGAGGTCCTGAGTGAACCGTCAGGGGAGGACAAGGCAGGGATCCATCTCGAACCCTCCACTTCCCGCAAGCAGAGGGCTAGCATTCTGCCTGGTTTTTCGCCTTGGTCAAAGTAACGAGCCTTAGCTTTGAGAATGGCATACTCTACCTTGTCTCTTAACATACCTGAATACTCATTCCTAAGTTTCAATAAGGTTTCTAAATCTGTTTTGGAAGAGGAAAAGGATAAATTGTTTTCTGTAAGCCTAATTTGGCTTGACAGCGACATGATCCTAGCCTTCCTCTGTTTTTTCCTTCTGGATGCTATCTTAATAAATTCTCCCCCGATGAAACATTTAAAGGAACATCAAAACAAGTCCTCCCTATTAGTTGAACTTGAGTTAATATCTATAAAGGAAGAAATTAGAGATTTAATATGAGAAACTATGTGTTCCTCTTTTAAAAGTTGTGTGTTTAATTTCCAGGAGGTGTCTCTTTGCACCTGTGGGTCAGGAGAAATCAAAAATCCATGCCACGGAGTGATCCAATATCACAAATGGTTCGATTCCCGTTTGTAAAATACCAGACAAAAGGGTGTTACTAACTAGAATAAAGTCAATTCTGGACCACAACCGATGAACTTGGGAATAAAAGGAAAAAAGCTGTCCAGAGGGATTAAGCAAGTGCCATGGGTCACATAAACCCCATAGATCCATAAAATCCCTCAGGGCAAGTTGTGAAGGGAAAGGTGGTTTTAATGGTCTATAGGATTTATCCAGGTCCTGAGATGGAGCAATGTTCCAATCACCTCCGAGTATTAACAAGGAGGGCAAGACCCCACTCAATTTATCAGATAGGCTCATAAGAAAGTCTGGGTCTCCTCCCACTGGACCATAAATTGCCCCTAATACCACCCTGACATTATTGAGCATGCCCTTAACAATAATGAATCTGCCTTTGTGGTCCATTAGGCACTCTTCTGTCAGAAATGAAATATGTCTTTCTACCAATATAGCCACCCCTCTACTAGAAGATGTCCCACAAGAAGCAAAAATTTGGGAGTAGCCCTTCCAGCGTAGCCCATTGACTTCTGATGCCATGAGATGGGTTTCCTGTATCAAAAGGGTGTCAATATTCAAAACAGCACAGTTTTTGAGAACCTGGTACCTTTTAGACAGATCTATGGCACCTCTGACATTCCATGTTGCAATTTTAATCAACACCATGATCAAGTACTATTATATTTAAAAGCAAGGAAAATATATATCAATGGAGAAATAAACCATCCCAAAAGGCACATCCCCCTACCCCCATCAATTCTTGGAAAACTACACAATTAAAACCCACCCGTCTTCCCCACCCCGCATCAGTACACATGAAAAATAGCCAGAATAAAAAAAAGCTTCAACCATAATGCTACAGCCCCTAACAGAGCAAACAGTAAGAAAGGCAACTGTACCCTGAAGCCCCCCTTCCCTCACCAACCCCTCCAACTATATATAAAAGGTCTCCCAACAAATCCCAGAAGGTTATTAGGTTCCTTAAACCTTGATTCGGGGGACCGAAACCAATAGGCAACATTCCATTGGGAGGTGAATTCTGTACCAAGGTATACCCCAATTTGTTTCTGGCCCAAATAACAGATAATGACAGGGATACCCATGGCCAACATTCCTCCCAAGAAAAGTGCCCTTCATCCCTATCCCTGGTGTGCTAAGCAGCCTTCCCAGAGACAGCTCCATCTAGGAGCCCCCCATCCCACAACCCTCTGGGAAACCAAAATACACCCTACTAGACTATATAGGAAGTAGGGATTCGAAAAAATCAATGGGGACATAGCTGTCTATAGAAATGCCTATTTTCCCAGACATTGCAAAAACTATAACACCCCTTATAAAATGAGCAGCTTAGCCTACTTGAGAGGGTGAGCTATTACTTCGGAGAGCACCACCTAAGACATTCTTGTACTGACCGACCTGCAACGAGAAGGTAGGTGCCTCCAAAACCCCTCTGAAAAATGCAGCATTTCCTAGGATCTCAGGGCGCCATCAATGAAGGAAGAGATCTCAGTGGCATCAGCAGCTCTCAGCTGCACTACCTCCCCCTAAATAAACTACTGAATTGCAAGCCATTCCATTCTTCATCACACAAGACATGAGCCAGAGCACAGGAGCAGGGTCCATTACAATTAATTTACTGGCTAAGTCAGGAGCTGAA
Organism: Neoceratodus forsteri; assembly: GCA_016271365.2. Taxonomy (NCBI): domain Eukaryota; kingdom Metazoa; phylum Chordata; order Ceratodontiformes; family Ceratodontidae; genus Neoceratodus; species Neoceratodus forsteri. Next base: position 48,402,286 of record CM057455.1, read on the forward strand.
ATCTTAATGCCCTGGTTATGGCATTGGTCATTACCACATCAAAATGTGATGTCAAAAGCCCAGGATTACAAACTGCCTCTGCTGTTCCCTGCTACAAGGGACACAATCCAGTTTCCACATAGCTGTCCTTAGTCATAACGAATGGAATGGCTCTGAACTCTAATGATTATATCCAGTGTAACAAATCTGCTGATGCCAACAGAGTCACTACTGGTGAACTAAGTCCTGTGTTAATCACCACCCCACGTATCAGGATGTCGTCACAGTACATTTAAACTGAGAGACCTTTTTCTACCAGGTGAATGACTTGAGCTCACAGTACAGTGTCTCCTGATTACAGCCCTTAAGCAGGGTCTCTGCATTCATAGTTTGCATCTACTTTCAGCCCCAAGGGAACAAGGAAAAGACCGGAGGACCAAAAAGGCTGAGAGAACCAAAATGTTCGATCCCGCTAATGGCGTATAAAAACACCGATTAGACAAAGGTTCCCACCCTCTCACCAGGTGAAACAATCCGCACTCTCCTTAACAGATACTAGGCCTACCAGGCCGCACTCGTGCCTATCCAACCGCCACAACCCACCAACGAGAAACCCAAAAGGGAGAGAAAGGAAAAGTGAACATTAGGAAACAGGTGAGAATATAATATTACAACTATAAGCGAAAAATAACATTCTGGCACTTCGGTAAATGTTCAACCTGATTAAAACAGGTTGGGTGACTTGAGAGAGAGATCAGAAACAGCTTGTTCCAGAGACTCATAGGAGTGCTATGTCTCTTCTATAGACACTTGTAGCTTGGCTGGGTAGATCATTCTGTAGCGGATGCTAGCAGCAATCAGCTTGCTAACCGTTGAGTGAAAAGCTGAACGTTTCTGCTGCGTTTCATAGGGAAGGTCTTGTGTTGTTCGTAGCTTAGAACCACTCCACAGAATTGCTTGTAACTCTCTTGCTTTGACTTATACATGTTGCTTCTCCAGAAAGCTTAAGAACTTGACTATAATAGGCCTTGGTGGTGCTCCAGATGCGGGTTTCAGCCTAAGGGAGTGAAGAGTCCGCTCTATTTGATATTGTGGATTGAGAGGGAATGGATCAACAACCTTGCTCAGAAACTTCTGGAGAAAGGGGATGATGTCGGAGCCTTCCTCGGCTTCAGGGAGGCCCCAAATCAGCAGATTGTTTCTCTGACTTCTTCCTTCTAAATCCTCTGTTTTAAGCTGAAGTTTGCTGACCTGCTGTCTAAGCTGAACAATCTCTGGGTCAATCCTCTCCTTTCACTTCTCCAGAGAAGAGGTTCTTGCCTCCGAGTCCCCCATTCTGGTCGTTAGCATACTAAGGTCCCCTCTTAATGATTTTAGCTCCGCAGAAATGTCCTCTAACGTTTCCTTAAATGGTAACAGCTCCTGAAGGAAATGATCCTCGGTAAGAGGAACTGGTGAAACATTGGACGGGTTTGATTTAGAGGCAGACCCCAAGCCGTGATGCTTAGATATTTTTGAGGATTTCTCTGGAGTAGACGGTGGAGTGTGCCTTATGCCAGCTGGCTTCATCTCTGCTTCCATCGCGATCCTCAGCTGATTGCCGTATTGAAGTTGGACCAAGAACACTCTGTGAATATAGTAGCACTAGCAAAGCTTGAGATAGAAATTTAATGTTCACTCGTCGATATAAGTAGGGGAAAATGTGATTTGAAGAGGGTGATAGACGGGAGCTCCACAGAAATGCTGTCTCTAGTTGCTCTGCATCACGTGACCCCAGGGCCCACTATTTTGGACCAGTCTGGACAGCCAGTAGCAGAGGCCTGGACAGATGATTTAGCCACAAAGAAATTTGAGTTAGGGTTTCTCGAATCCTCACTGTGGTCATTTCAGGCACCCCTTGGCCACTGATTTGCTTTTTGGAGCTCCCCTTGGAGTCTGTTTACTACTCTTTCTAAGTCCTTCTGAGACTGGCATTCTCTTTTCATACGGCCATCCTTTCCACAGCTGTGACAAATGATAAACTCCTGGGTCATCCTGGGAGAGAACATCATATGAGGAGCTGAAGCAGTAGTAAGAGATTGGGTCTAGTATCTGCTTGCAGTGGTGAGAGTGGTGCAATGTGTCTTAACAGTTCCTTTAGAGTGGTAGTCAATCCAGTGATCTCAGTCTTGGAGCCACCTTCAGTAGCGGATGCCTGATGGTGCACCCCCAGCCCATGGCAGCTGAGAGGGACCAGAATCTTGTTTCATGGGGAAAACCCTTCAGAGGCACCCATCTTCAACTCTCGGACTTCCTTTAGTAGCTCGTCTTTCCAATGCTGGGCCTAGGGTGAGAAGTCCTTTGCATTCTCAGAGTCCTCGTTAAGTGCCGACTTTTGCCCCTGAGCCTCACTTGGCTGATCACTCTCAATCACTTGCACAGCAGCAGCAGATATGGGTGCAGTTCCCCCATGGGGTCACCTTTGCTCAACGCCCCGAATTTCTTTCATTAGCTCATCATAGGAGGAGGGGTGATTCCAGTCGGGTGGCAAGGCATAACTGAAGCAGTCACAGTTCTGAAAACAGAGCAGACTTAAGGATCCAGTCCGGCCTAGTTCAATCTAATTCATTTGATGGCAAACTACCCTTTCTAGCAGCTTTTCAAGCCGAGGTACATACACAAACAATGGCTCCCTTGGGTACTGCTGCGTATTTCTTACTCTCCACCACAGATCCTCATATGAATCCGGGCTTCCATACACATTTTCCAATGCATCAAGATAGTCCTGTGCTGCTGCTTTGGGGTTATTGGCATGCTTGGCATGGACGGTAGCCATGGCAGGACCTCAGAGGATCTCACTCAACCTCTTTCATTTCTCTGCTTCTGAGCATTGCCATTCAAGTACTAGAGGGGCAACATAGTCTATCCAGGTCTCTCAGTCATTCTCCCCCTGGGGGAGTGGGGAGGGTGCCCGAGAAGATTCTCAGCCTTCGGTAGGAGTCATGACTAATGGCAGGTACAGATATAGGGGCCAGCATTGGCATGGGCACAGAAGGTGGAGCAGTAACAGGTGCTGGAGTGGGAGGGGGTGTTGGGGAAGGAACACCCCCAGGTGGCAGGAATAGTTTCTTAAAGTCCTCTATGGTTTTCCCTTCCTCCAGCAACAACTTAGCAAATTTTTCTTCAAAAGTCTCAGATAATGGTGGGAGTTCATCCTCCCCATGGTCTTTAAAGTCTTTTGTTATCACTCTCCAGGCAGCTGGAACCCCTTCTGGGGCAATAGTCTGTGGCACTTTAGAGCTGTCCACGAAGTCACTACACTATACCAAGGCTATAAAAGTTTAGGCGATCAAATCAGCCTATCGACTCACCACCACAGGGTTTTTTAAACTTTCAACTTTGGAGAGTGTTCCCTCTACAGTGTCTTTACTGGTACCCAGGGGAATATCCAGTATAAGTAGAGCATTTTTGGGGTCAATCTCCTGCCCAGTACACCACCCCAAGCGATTTCTACTGGGGTAGCCATTAATCTTTAAAAATAATTCATAATTTTTGGCCACTAGAAGGCACAAAATCCCAGCAATGAGCCTCCAAAATGTAACCCCTAGGTGGCACTATCCCAAGGGCTACTACCCCTGTCTGCTTAGTTGGTAGCAGGTTAATGGGCCTGAAATGGGTGCCTCCACCCAGAGGTCAGGGTTGGTAGTGGTTAAGCTAACCTGGGCACAGCCCTCTGGGATGCAGTAACCCCCCTCTTTCCTTATGGAACAATACACAATAATCACTTTCACAATACCCCTGATACACCACACAAGTACCCACGCTGTTTGCACTTACCACCAGGGTTTTCCTCTGGCTTGGCCCTGGGGACCCCCTGCAAAACAAGGTTATACACAGCAAATAACAGCAGTACAGTACTCTTGCACAAACTGGAATCACAGTCAGGGTAAATGCAAAAAAGAGTTAGATCTGATATATTTAAGGGACTTGAACAAGAGAGGGGTGTAATATGGTTAATTTGCTTAAAGGCTGTATCACTCAAACAGTTATGCATGCACTTCAGGATCCATAAACACTCACACACTCTTGGTACCCAGATGGAGAATGGTGGGCCAGCCAGGAACGTTGCAGCTGGTTGGGGCCCTGTGATGTACGAAAACAACATGCACAACACACAATATTTGTAATCCGGAGTTGGAGGGCTCAGTTTGGGAAAAGAAAACAACTACACAATCAGATGACACACTTTTAGATTAGGTTGTTGTTGCAGGGAGCTACCCTGATGATTACTCATGATACCTAAGACTGGACACAGGCTAGACAAAAATCGAGACAGCAGGTTGTTAATCTGGAGTGCCAGGAGAAGCAGGGTCCACACGAATCACCGAGGTGTCATTCCTGTCCAAGAATGGAGCAGAAGGCTGATCTCCAGGCAGGTCTCTTGTTAATGGCTTTCTCTGTGCAGCAGGTAGTCTGGCTGGACCAGTGTGGCAAGGCCCTGGCCAAATGGAGACAAATTCGGATACAGACTGTTTTGGGCTGGATACAGCTTCCAGCAAGCAAAACACAGTTCACACAGTGGGGAACCAAATCACGACCCACTAACAACTCACAGCACATTTACATGTAAGAAAATTCTACTGTACCAGGCAAACCGCTCTCCGGTCAGGATAGTAGAGTCTATGCACAAACAGGGGATTCAGAAGCAGATGGAAATCCTGCAGGCCGACTGCATTCAGCAAAATCTTCGGTCTTCTTCAGATATGAGCCTGGTAAAGAATCAGTGGCTTACTTCATTCTCAAAAACTTGGATTTAGTCTGAAATAATTCTCTTCTCTCCCTCTCAGGGGAGCAGGCAGACATGCAGGCCACAACTTGGACCTTTCCACAGTTCTCCCATGAGAAACTACTCAGACGACTGCTTGACTGTCTCAAGTTGTTGCTTCTTCAGCTCCCAACTTAGATCTGATTCAACTGCCAGCAAGCCTGGGACTTTCCCCAGAATCCAAAAGGTTCGGTTGGCTGATCTGTCTGTCAGTCACAACAAAGGCTCCCCCTTCAGGTGTAAAAATGCGCCAAAAGCGCAAAATTACAATTCCTACAGATTTTGACTCCAGACATCTCCTGTAATCTGGCTCTATTTTAGGTCCCACCAGTGCTGTTTGGTCCAATTTGGCAGTCTAGGACCAAAATAGTGGAGATAAACAAAACAGTCCTTGCTGCAAAGAAGGCAGGTTAGACAAAATACATTATGATTATCACTCTAAATAATTTTCAGCAAATAGTTACATCTTTCAACAGAGCTCCCTCTCAGATTACTTATGACTGTAATCCAGGCAGCTCTTAAAAGGCCGTACACAGAGGCTATACAGGCACTTTCTGGCAATCACATTTAAACTGCTAAAATGCAGGACACCAACCTGGCAGTGAGCATTTAGGTAAGCTCGAGGAAGACTTTCCGGGAACCCCCATTTGTAGGGAGGTTACACCTTGCTGCTACAAACGGGGTCATACATGTAAGGGTCATCAACACTGAAGCTTTCATCACCATCCTATGCAAATTCCCTATCGGAGAAGTCGAGCTCAAGATCAGCACTGCTATGAGAACTGCTGCTGCAACTCATTTTGTAAGCACTACAATTCTGTGGTCATTCAGGAGCATACAAGACTAGGTAATCCTCACTCAGTCTGACACGCTATATGCGCGCTGAAACCAGGTTCTAGGTAAGCATGACAATTTAAAAAAAATAACTAGTAATCGGATTTTTTTTTTTTTTAAATAAAAAGATTCTTGGTACTGTTTTGTATGGGAAAGGACTGAAAGGGGAAATTGTTTAACCGGGAAAGTCACACTAAGCCGGAGCTTATTTCCAGGTGCGACCTGGGAGCACAAGGATGTTAAGTAACTTGCTAAGGGTCACACAGTATGCAAGTAGGGTGATGGGATTCAGACCCAGGTATCTAGGTTTGCAGCTCAGTGCCCTTAACCACCATGCTATGCTGCCTCCTGATTAAAAGTGCTGACACAAATCTCAGCTCAGGAGTCCCTCTTTAAATAAAAATAAACTGTAAGTACTTTTATCAGTGATAACTCAAAACTTGGCTGTACTAGTCTGTCACTTTAAATACTTAGTACCCGTCCTCTTGCTCCACCCATGCTGCTGCATCTATGAATTTTAATAAGTTGCTTTGACTAGTGTTGGGGGCACATTTCAGAGGTGGACAGGAAGTGAACGTTAGGTTCTGAACCTTGCTGAAGCAGGCTGACCAGAGCTGGGCACACTGTGGAGTTCTGAATTTCTTTTCTGTGGCTAGATATCCTTTGTTCTTCTAGTCTCAAACTCTGAAAGTTAGCAGTTGCTTGTGTTTCTGCAGAGTGCAGTTTGTGGGGTTGGAGACTGAAACCGAGGATTATGAAGTTGGAGGTAAGGCATGCTAGCTGTTGCATGTAAACAAACCAAATGCGAACCTGAAGCTAAACAAAATGAGATTCTTTTTTACTTGCTTTGCTAATCAAAAGTATCTATAAATGCGGGCAGAAATTCAGACAATAATATATTTCTGTTGTATTAGAGATAGAAACATTGAGCAGCTAATTTGCAAAACTGCTGTGGTGTCCTATTAAGCATGCTTATTAAAGGGACAGTGTCTGCTTTTAGCTGATTGTGTTTGCCCTATTTAAAAACTATACCTGCAGACACTGCGTTACTGTCAGTTATATACACAGTGCCTGTCTGGCTGTACATGAACATTTATAGAGTGTTTTTTTTTTTTCCAATATTTGGGATATTTACCACACCTGACTGAATTCCTGTTGGCCCACTCCTCCCAGGCATGCACTTGTAAAGTGGCCCCAAAGCATGTAAACTTGAGCATGTACGAGTTTGCATTTTTGTGAGTCAAAGTGAATTTCGAACAGTGGGCAGTTCCCTAAGTGTCACAAAGTGAGTGTGGTGTGAAAACAAGTGCTCTTTCGTACTTAATTCAGTGTCAGAAGTATTAAAGGGGCACTGTCAGCCTTGTCCCTCGTTTTACTGCCACAAAACAACAGTGTGCCTCTGTGGACACAGTGATCACATATGGGCCACAGAATACTCTCTATATAGAACATAATCGAGAATTCTTACCAATTTTCCTAGTTTTCGCAATATTTACTTTCCCTGCGCATGCGTGTGATTTGTGCGTCGTCCTGCTTTCGCGCATGCGCGAGATTTCGGCAGCTCCTTTCTAATGCATTTAGTTGCTTATCCAGCGCTCGGTTTGAGTTAAAAAACGGCTTCTGTAGTACAGCATTTGAAAATACATGCTGTGTTTAACTTTTTATCATGGCCATGTGCAAAATCGATGTATGTGCCGGCGCACAGTGTCCGATGTGCGCTCTCATCTTGATTCTGCTTCCGGAGCACAGCGTACTTATGGGGAACCCGAGGGAAAGTAAATATTGTGAAAACTAAGAAAATTGGTAAGAATTCTCGATTATGTTCTATATAGAGGGTATTCTGTGGCCCATATGTGATCACTGTGTCCACAGAGGCACACTGTTGTTTTGTGGCAATAAAACGAGGGACAAGGCTGACAGTGCCCCTTTAAGCAGTGACTCTCAGTGTGTGCATTAGCAGTTCCCTATGACCGTTTCTTTATCCACTCCTCGGTCTGCCAGCTTCTTACAGCAGCCTCCTGTGTGGCGCTGAGACAAAGGCTCTGCTGAAAGCGAAGTAGGTTAAATCTGTTGCCTGCCCTCTTATCAGCTACCTATTGAGCTGGTCTGTCATGATCTTCCCACCACAGATTTATGCTGCCTGTTGTCCTGTAACCCATTTTTTTAGGGTATCCTTGTTTCTGTCTCTGGGAGGCCTCCATTCCCCAACCCACTAGTCCCGTCACTCCAAGGTCCCACCAGTTTTTGTTCCCCAGAGCTCCCCCTTCTGGAGGGGGCAGAGAGGTTCCCCAATCACTGGCATCAAAGAGGATCTAGTTTGACTGGCTGGCTGAGATAGTTCAGTGGGTGGCCTGCAGGAATCCAGTTATTCTGCTGGCCAGTATTTTCTCTTTTTCCTTCCCTGAGGGTACAGCGTACAGTGTTGTCACAATGACTATTGTGCATTCTGACAACTGGCATCTCGTCTTGAACTGTGTCAGTCCCGAGCTGTCTTTCCTGTAGTCTTTGTTATGGGCCAGGCATTCATAGGGCTCTATAAACTCCCCATTGTAGGAGAAGAACAGTTCTTTAGACATTCACTGACCCTGCAGTGCACAGGTTTCACTCCTGAGCCTTAGTTGTTGGGGCCACGAGTAACAGAGCTACTACTGGCCTGCAGGCCTGCTGTCCAGTAACTTATTTGCATCTAGGTAGGCTTTCTGCTGGACCTGCGACCCTGCAGGCATGCTGTCCTGTAAGCTATTTGCTATCTAGGTAGGCTTCCTGCTATATCTGCGCAGTGTGAGAGGAACAGAAAGATGGGCCCCAGAGCAGGTTGTAATTTTGGGCCCCCTCCCTTGAGTTTTTATTAGTGCCTGTTTACGCTCCTTCTGCCCTCATTCAGATATCAAGGACTATGGCAATTATTTATGCATATTAAACATGCCATTGCCAATTGAATGTTCAATATCAATACTTCTGAACAATTAATTAGAAAGTATCCTTAGAGTGGCAGAAAAAGGAGAGATATTATTGATGGGGGATCTGAATATACTGGATGTTAACTGGAGCACCTTTACTGCAGCCACATCCAAGAGTAGGGTAATTCTCGATGCCCTACAGGGAGCATGTCTCAGACAGGTAGTATTGGAACCCACTCAAAAGGAAGTGATCTTAGACCTGTTATTCTCAAATGGGAATGGAGAGAGGATCTTAGATTTAGAAGTGGGTAGCCATCTGGGAACAAGTGACCACCAAACAGTGTGGTTCACAATAAACACAGTTGTAGAGTCAAGCCATACAAAAGCAAGGGTGTTGGACTTTAGGAGAGTTGACTTTGGCAAAATGGGAGAGTTCCTCAGAAAAGCACTAGCAAACAGGCAAGAAGGAGGGGTGAAAGAACAATGGGGGAAGGAATCAAAACTGCTATCATAGAGGTAACAAGCCTTTGTGTAAAGCATATTAACAAAACAAAGGAAAAAGACACTATGGTTCTCAAAAACGTTGGTAGGGAAGGTTAAGGAGAAAAGGACAGCATTTAGGAAATATAAGGAAACACAGGAGGAGCAGGGCAGATAACTATATCAGTTAAAGTGGAAGAAGGCAGGGAAGGCAGTTAGAATAGCAGGGGCCCAAACTGAGGAAAAGATAGCCAACTCTGTTAAGAAGGGGGATAAAACCTATTATAGGTACATTAGGGAGTGAAGAAAGACCAAGGGAGGGATACTGAGGCTTAATAAAGGGGAGGGAATGTAGGCAGAGGGTGACAGTGAAAAAACAGGGATACTGAATGAATACATTTGAGCAGTATTCATAAAAGAGGAGGAGAGGATATACCTAAACCAAACAATAGAAACACTCTGGATGGTGGTGGTGGTGGTGGGGTGGTCAATACCAGTCCATTTACTGAAGAAAATGTTCTGAAAGAACTCTTAAAACTAAATGGGGCAAAGCAATGGGGCCGATGGGATTCATTCCCGAATTCTAAAACTACTAAGTGGAGCACTAGTGACACCATTGATTATCCTCTTTAACAAATCATGGGAGGACGGGGTGGTACCTGAGGACTGGAGGAGGGTGGATTTGATTCCACTTCACAAAAGTGGGAGCAAGGCAGAGGCAGGAATCTACAGATCTGTCAGTTTGACCTTAGTGGTGGGGACAATTATGGAATTACTTCTGAAGGAAAGAACTGTTGAGTACCTAGAGGCCAGTGGGCCATAGGACCCAAGGCAGCATGGATTCACAGCGGGAAGGTCATATCAGAGGAATCTAACAGATTTCTTTGACTGGGTGACCAAAGTAGCAGACCAGGGAGGTGCTGTGGACATTGCCTGCCTAGACTTTAACAAGGCATTTGATACAGCCTCACACAAAAGATTAATATACAAGTTAGTCAGCCATGGAGTAGGTCCCAAGGTGGTAGTCTAGGTAAAAAATTGGCTGGACAGCAGGATGCAGAGGGTAATAGTAAATGATGTCCACTCTGAAGAAAGGGGGGGTCACTAGCAGGGTACCACAGGGTTCAGTAATAGGGTCAGTCCTCTTTATTGTCTTTATAAGTGACATTGTGGTGGGACTGGAAGGAAAAGTATGTCTATTTGCAGATGACACAATGATCTGCAAAAGAGTTGATACAAAATGTGGGGTAGAAAGAATGAGAAGGGATTTGGCATGGTTAGAAATATAGAAACATAGAATTTGATGGCAGATAAGGACCACTTGACCCACCTAGTCTGCCTATTTCCTCCACCTAATGGATAAGCTGCAGATCCTAGTTAATGAACATCCTACTTTTTGCTACCCCCCACTAGAATTGTCTTATGTTTGTCCCATGCATTCTTGAATTCCCCCACTTTTTTGACTCCACTACCTCTTCAGGAAGGCCATTCCATGTCTCCACAACCCTCTTCATGAAAAAATATTTTCTTTACATTACCTCTGAGCCACCCCCCCCATCTTCAAACTGTGCCCCCTTGTTCTTGCACATCTCTTTTTGTGAAAGATGCTACCCTCTTGGACTTTGTTGATTCCCTTGAGGTACTTGAAAGTTTCTATCATGTCCCCCCCCTTTCCTCGAGGGTATGCATATTAAGCTCCTTTAATCTCTCTACATGTGTCTTCTGGTGCAGGCCCTGCAGGGGATGAAAAAATCCCCAAGTCCGAGGTCCGAGATGCATTAAAACCGCAGACGGACTTGAACTGCACAGTCCTACCAAGTCCGAGGGACTTGGCTGTGCAGTTCACGGTTGCGCACATGCACAGTGTCTCCCGTGCTGTCTGGCAATCTTGGAGGGTGCAGTTCACTCCCACCACCTCAGGGGCTGACACTGAATCACTCCATCTCCTCCCCCCTGATTGTGCTTACCTCCATGCTGCAGAGTCTTCAGGAATGTTCCGGGGAGGGAGAAGGTTGTACTGCATCGAGGAAAGCTGGGAGGCACTTCGGGAGTGTCCAACTGAGTTCGGCTCGGTTTTCGGCACACCAGCTCACAGGAAGACTCGTGGGAGGATGCACTTTGCGAGAACAGCCACCAAGGAGATCACATGAGCTTCAAATGGTGATCGTGTGGTGGCTGTTCTGTAAGCAATTTGTTGTTGTGCCATCACTTCAGCGCTGACTGCCATGGGATACGGACGTGTTCTGTATCGGTGCCCGACCCACCAGTGCAATTTGTGCTAATGTTGATTTAAGCCTGAATATATTTGAGCTCCTTGATTGTGGGCTAAATTGTTAAGTATCTTCAGTTTTTTTTTTTTTATGTGGGGAAGTATTTGTCTGGGAAAATGGGAGGAGAGTGATTAAGAGCAGGAATAAACTCAAGCTGCAACTCATCGTGTGGGCTTATTAAACTAAGCTCAAATTAGTCTGTGGCACATCTGAGCAATCTGAGCAGGGGGTTGAACAACTAACTTGCTCTTTGAGACCCTCAGAAGTACAGTTTTGTTCTGTTTGATGCAGAAGGGGGAGTCCTCTTGAGTATAGTCAGCAAAGAGTCTAGAGGAGTTATAAAATATTTTGGTGACTTGACTCACAGCCTAACTTTAATACAGTAGCTGCATTAAGAGGAGATTTATGGACTTGGCTGAAGACTAAATGATTAACTGAGGTCCCAGAGCAGGGACTCTCACTAATTTAATCTCACTATTTTGTCTGTCTTTTAGCAGCAGAGCTAACTGAAGGGGGCATTTATTTTATCACACTGGCAGTGTATATTTAACAGACCCACCCAGAAGGGCTCTTTTATTTTGATTTTACATCGAGTCGAAAAAGCCGAGTGTCCTAATTGTCTGGGCTTGAAGCAGCTAAGTCTGTGTGAGTGTGTATGTTAATTAAATCAATGAGAGTGTCCCTTTGAATTAAGTCAGTGAGCAAGGGAAGAAGTCTTAACATTCCTAATAAAGTTAGAAGTAAATAATATTTTTCTGTGCTGAAGCATTAAGTGTCTGTCATGTCTGGTAGTCAAATATAGTTTGAGACAGAGAAATGAAAATTACAGTCAAATAAATAATTTTCTGGGCTGAAGCAAAGCCTGTGGTGCCACGTCTGACAGATAGACAGCTTAAGACAGAAGCCAGAAGTACAGTCAAATACTGAGACAGAGAAGTGAGAATTACAGTCAAATTTTTTTGGGCAGAAGCAAAGCCTGTGCACGTTGTCTGACAAAATATATTGTTTGAGACTGAACAAGTCAGAATTACGGTCAAATAAATATTTTTCTGGGCTGAAGCAAAGCCTGTGTGTCACGTCTGATAGTCAACTATATTGTTTAAGAGAACAGGTCAGAATTACAGTCAAATAAGTATTTTTGGGGGCTGAAGCGAAGCCTGTGTGCCACGTCTGACAGTCAAATATATTATTTAAGAGAATAAGTCAGAATATTTTTCTGGGCTGAAGCAAAGCCTGTGTGACACATCTGACAGATAATTTAAGACAGAAGTCAAAAGAACAGTCAAATAGTTTAAGACAGAAAAGTGAGAATTACAGTCAAATAATTATTTTCTTAGGCTGAAGCAAAGCCTGTGTGCTACATCTGACAAAATATATTGTTTGAGACAGAACAAGTCAGAATTATAGTCTTTTTCTGGGCTGAAACAAAGCCTTTGTGCCACGTCTCTCTGACTGTTGACAGTTAAATATAATTTTGTTTAAGACAGAAGTCAGAAGTACAGTCAGATATTTTTCTGGGCTGAAGCAAAGCCTGCATCATCTCTGTGTCTAACAGCCAGATCTATAAGTTTGAGACAGACCACCCATCAGTGTACAATCACAAAATATTTTTCTGAAGTTGTCAGTGTAGCACTGAAGTCACGAAGTTTGCAGAAGCACACTACTTTTCCTCTTGTGTGATAAATACAGTAAAACATTTCATATCACCCCGGCTTTAGAGTCATCTCACATCATTGTCAGTCATTGTGTCAGTTGTGTTGTGTCGGTCTGTCCTGTCTTGCTAACCTATTAAGCCAATTATTTCTGGGCCATAGTGCTACAATATCCAGTTCTGCTAAACGTAAAAGTTCTGACGATGGCTTTACCAAGGATCAAAGATATGACAGAGAAAAAAGGGTCAGGAATTTCCGTCCTGAGTGGAAAAAAGAATTTCCATGGCTGGATCACAGTGAAGAAAAATCTGTAATGTACTCCATATACTGTAAGGCCTACCCCCAAATCTGTGACCCTAACTCAGCTATGGTTAAAGGTTCAGGAGATCTTAAGTTAGACCCCATAAAGAGGCATGGTTTGACGAGGGAACACATCAGTTGCACAAAACATTACTTGAAGGATACCGCTCGAGTACCACCCAATCGTCTGTGAGAAACTGCTCTGGGTCAGTCCGTTTAAAAAAGACACATGACGTCAAAAGAACTTGAGAAATACAAAATTTTATTTAACACTGCATACACTGTGACAAAGAAAGGGAAACCTTGTTATGTTGGCCTGCGCAAGAAACATCTTGCAACAGTGCGGGTCTTGGGGGCACGGCTGCTGTTGGGCGAATGCAGAACGCGCACCAGTAGATCGTCCCTCATTCCCAATCAGCCTGCATGCCACCGCCACACCATGCATACATAATGGCGAAGTGACATCAAAGCAAAGGTCCACTGCAATCGCCATACGCAGCGGTCCTTGCTTGACGTGCTCGCCATTATGGCCATGGTTGGCGCAGCTGGCGCCCGCCTCCCTCTGTCAACATGGGGTGCCTAATCCCTCTGTCGGCAACCCCCGTGTTCAGGTGCCAACAGGGGAGCCTACCCGTCGGCATCCCCTCGCAAATGTGGAATGCCAAGGGGTGCCCAATCCCTCGGCTCCGCCCCCGCTTGCATTGCCGCCGATGGAGAACCCACTTCCCTTGACATCACCCCCACCTGTTGAATGCCGAGGTGCCCAATCCCCTTGACTCGTGCTCCCCCGACTTTGTTTGCGGGAGGTACCCAATCCCGGAGGCATTACCCCGGTGTTGTGTGCTGCACAAGGGTGCCCAATCCCCTGCCGGGCTACTGACCCCCAAACCCACTTTAGGTGGCACGCTGGAAGCCCAACCCAGTGTGCCAAATGCTCTGCAATGGCAAAACTGTCCTGCAACATTTTTTTTTTTTTTTTTTACCTAGAAAACGAAAACCGCCCCTCGTAGTCTAGATCCCCACCCGCACTCCACCCACTGTGCACCCTGCCTTCCCTCACCCCACCCCATACTTACCTCCGGACTCCGGCGCGACGATCTTCAGTGGACCGGGAACACATCTGCACTCTTCAAAGCCGATCGCGAACAGAGGAAATGCCGGTAAGCTGTATAATGCAATGAATAGGGTTTTTCAACTTTGTTGCATATCTCAGGCATTTCTTGGAATTTTAGCACCAAATTTTCAACATGGGGTTTTTGGGGCCCCTCCTCATGAATTCTGTCACTGTCATGGCGTTAATTGGCCTCTGAAGGTGATTTCACAGTCACTGTGCGAAATCACCTTTCGGGACCCATTAACGAAATGACAGTGCCAGTGTTCATGAGGTGGCCTCTCAAAAGCCTATGTTCCAAATCCTAGTGGAAAATCCAAGAAAATGCCTGTTTTTCGAAGCGTAAGGCTATGCAGTTGCTACCAGGCTCTGAACTCGCCGCAGTCGCAATATTTTAACGCGGTATTTTCAGCATTGGCATTTTTCTGCACCTCCTTGTGAACAGTACAGCTGTCATTTCCCACATCCTGCCCGAAATGTGTTTCCACACTTCCGGTGCACAATTGTGCAGTCGCTGTGGGAAATCAGTGTTTGGGCCAGATTATGAAAATGACAGTGACACAGTTCATGAGCAGAGCTCCTAGAATGCCTATGTTGAAAATTTGGAGCTGATACTCCATTAAATGACTGTGTTATGAGCGCATGCTACAGATTGCACGCATGCTCAGATTGCCGCAGCATTTGTGATATTTTCACTCTGGATTTTCACCATTGCCATTTTTACACACCTCTTGATGAACAGTGCAGCTGTCACTTCACATATCCTGCCTAAACTGTGTTTCTGCACTTCTGGCTCAGAATAGCGTGGTCGCTGTGCGAAATCACTTCTTGGGACACTTTGAAGAAATGACAGCGACACTGTACATGAGCAGAGGTGCTAAAATGCCTATGTTGAAAATTTGGTGCCGAACGCCCACAAACTGCCAGTGCTGCAAGCGTGCCTTGCATATTTGCCACGCACCCTTGCAACTCCGCAACTTTCGTATATTTGTATGCCACATTTTCAGCACTGCCATTTAATTACACCTCCTTATGAACTGTGCAGCTGTCATTTTTCACATCCTGCCCAGCATGTTTTCCCGCACTGCACTACCAAACACCCACAGGGACACCCTAATGCCTCTCACTCTCTGTAGGGTGGGGGTGGGTTGGCATCAGTTCAACACTTGACTGCCACTCCTATGCTGCATCTGTCTAACTCCTGCACTGCCAGTGGCAGCAAGACAACATTCGGCATTGACAAATGCTTGTTTTGATTTTGAAATGATTTGTGAGATCCAGCGTAAAAATGGTTTAAATGCTGGCAACAATTACATGAATATAGCAGGCTGCTGTTTATGGACAACATAGCTAAAAACAATAGGTTCAGCAATAACTGACGAGTTCAAAAATGCCTCCTTTTTGAGCATTCTTGCAGACGGAAGTACAGACCACTCCATTATTGAACAAGAAATTGTCTACCTGAGATACTGTATGTAGGTGCTGTTTGCCAGTTACACACCTGATATATGTGATACCGCTTGAAACTGCAAGTGCTGAGGGTATATTTAATGCTATTGAGAAAGCTATACAATCAGTGGATTTGCCATTACTAGAACTGACAGGCAATTCACATCCAGCACTTGTATGTGCTAATTTTGATGGTGCATCAGGTAATCTTGGTGAATGAACAGGAGTCATTACTAGACTCAAATCACTTTTGCCAGACGTTATTGGCATTCGCTGTGTTGCCCACAAACTTGAGCTTGCCATTTTGGATGCAAATAAACATTTCAAATACATGACCAAATTTGAAGCGCATTTAAAAGGCATTTTCAGTTTTTAATTTTGGTCTCCAAAGTGCAGGAGAGAACATAAAGAAATTGCTGAAGTTCTCGATGAGCATCTTGCACATTTCACTGCTGTAAAGCAAGTCAGGTGGCTAGCAAGCAAAGAGAGAGCTGTTGTGGCATTAGAAAAAAACCTGGACATTGTGACAGTGCATCTGGAGCACAGATTTGTGGACGGCAACAGGGCAGAGGATGCTAACAGAGCTAAGAGGTACCACAAGGAACTGACCTCTATGCATTTCATTAAAGTTCTTTATTTCTTATTAGATTTTTTGCCAGTTGTTGCTAGATTATCAAAAACTTTCTGGCTGGCAGACTACTTAATTGTTGAGATACCAGAACATATAGAAAAAGCCATTCTGCAACTAGAAGCACTTAAAAATATTGCTGGAAAATATCTTAAAAAATTCCAAGAACAGTATAATGCAGAGGAACATATGTATGGCAAAATAAAAGTTCATGAAGCACCTGGAAGTGAAGCTGAACTTCATGCATTTGTTAACGATATTGTCACGTACATCCAGAACAGGTTTGGTGTTCTCTCAGAGAAACCTTTGTCTTTACTTCAAATTTTGAATTATTACAACTGGTCACTGGAAAAGGAAGATCTAGCAACATTTGGCAATGCTGAACTAACTGAACTCATCACAGATAGCCCTTTCTCTTCTCACTTCTCAGAACTTGATAAAGACTCTGCTATAGATGAGTGGGTGCAGCTGAAATTGTACCTTTCTCGATTCTGAACCAAACCTCTCATAACTATGTACCAGTTGGTGTTACAAATGAAAATTGCTGAACGTGGCCCAGACTCCACGAAGGGCCCTATGCAAAAGCTTATTGAGATTCTGCTCACGATTTCCCCTTCCACAAGTGAATGTAGAAGAGGATTTTCAAAAGCTAATTTCTGTTTTCTGCGTCTGCCCTTCTGCACAGCTGACTTGATTGGAGTTAGTGATTGACTGGATTGCAATATTTGTAATACTGTGAGTTATTCACTGGGCTAGAAAAATTGTCATAAGTCCTGAATTGAGAGCAGGTTACAGGCTGTGTATTGGATCCAGACAGTGCCTAGGGGGTGGAAACTGGTTTTTCTTTTGTTTATCTCTGTGTGCCTTAAAAGCCCAGGCCAGACTGTGTCAGGAAGTGCTTACATCACAACTACTTAACAGCCAATAGCTCTGGAAGAATCTTACAAACCTTGATAACAGTACTAATTTTAGCAGGCTCATCAGATAACCTAATAGTCTTCAGGTGAAGCTACCTCTGGCTGGAAGCTGCAACACTGGACTTAAGATTTGCAAGATAGCGAGTTGTGCTCACAACAGAGGGAGGTGAACCTTACAATTTGCAATTGTCTTTGGTTTGAAGCAGATTCCTTAGGAAAGTTAATATTCTTCAGGTGGAGGATACTTCTAACCGAAGGGTGAAATAAGGAACTTAGAATTATCAGAAAAGGCAGTCTTTCAATCAACAGAGGGAGGTGGACCTTGCTTTACTTTTGTTACAGTTGTTAATATTTTCAGTGCAGGAAGAGTTTAAACCCACAGGGGCTGAATACTGTTTTCTGTGTCTGCCCTTCTGCACAGCTGACATGTTTTGGGGCTGACTGCTTTCAGAGCACAAGTCACCAGGCTGTTTTGGGGCTGGGGAAGTTTACCTGTGTCTGACTTCGATGTTTAGATTTTTCTCTGTTTGATTAGCAGGGTATTTTCTCTGTCAATTTGTCGTGTAGGGCATCTTGCTGACAGGAAGGCACTCATTGCAGCGGTAGGTCAGAGATTTTAGCTGATTGTTTCGTGAGGGCACAGTTTAGGCCCAAACCCTTCCCACCCCTCATCCACCCCTGGAAATAGTTCCTTCATACCTGGGGTTCTGGCATCCTTTCCTCAAGAGGGCAAGGTGCATATCACTGTCATATCCTCTCTAGCACACTGCACTGACAATATAAGCATACACATTATATAAATACATACATTTCTATATAACAAACCAATCACACACACAAAAAAAAAACTAAACAAGGTAGACAGTTATGTGAGGAGTAGTGCAATGTAATGGCTGTGGGGCAGCAGTCTTCCGGGAGTCTTTCTGGAGGCTGAGATGCTGCCCCGTTTGCGGACAACTATCTGCCCTGAGGGAGGAAGTTGCCCGTCTTCAGGCCGCACTGGACAGTAGAAAGGGAAACTCCCCGATTCAGGGAGCACCAGAGCCACCCCCACTACCTCAGAGGTTGCAAAGAAAGCACAGCAGTTGGACCACAGTGGGCTTGGGGAGGGTAAGGGTAGTGGAACAGAGGCACATCCAGTCAGTTCCACTCCACAATCCATACACCATTCTGAGGGAGCATAGTTCCCCTATGGATGCACCCGCAGAGGAGACTAAGGAGGGTGCAGACAACTGTCACAAGGGAGGCCCTCAGGAAGGAGGTAGAGGGCACCACAGGGAAAGGAAGCAGCTCCTGCTATGGGACTCAATTATTAGGGGGATAGAACTGGGGGGAGCAGGGAAAACTGAACTAAGGTGCCTGCCTGGTGCCATGGCTTGGAGGGACAGGAAGGGCATCCTTAGGATCACGAGAACAGTCGAACGGGAGTGTGAGCTGGACGTCATTGTCCACCTAGGGACAAATGACTTGGCTCATCATGAGATTAGAGCAGTGCAGAAGGACTTTGTAGAGTTGGGGAGGGGCCTAAGACAAGTAGCACACACAGTATCCTTCTCAGAGGTGCTGCCTGTCAGTGGAACTGGTGAGGAGAGGGTACTTTGCACCATGCAGTTTAATGAATGGTTGAAAAAATGGTGTGGAGCACAGGGGTTTGGCTTCAGTAGGGACTGGGGTTCCACCTGGAGGGACACCAGCCTATACTGGCAGGATGGTCTGCATCTGTCCAGGAAGGGAACAAGTCTTTTGGCCAGTCAGTTTAAATGTGCTTCATTGGCAAGCTTTTAAACTAGTCAAGGGGGGACGCACTGATAAGCAGCAGGAAAATCCCAGCCTCCCCCTACAAAACAGGGTACTAAATGAGAAAAAGACCAAGGTAGAAAGGTCAGTGGGGGATGCTGCTACAGAAGGTAAAGCCATCAAAAAATGGAGAGCAATGAGTACCAATGCCCATAGTCTGGGTAACAAGCTTCCTGAATGAATGGCCTTGATGAAGGAGGAACATCTGGATATCGTGGCAGTCACAGAAACATGGTACACACAGAACCATGACTGGGACATAAACATACCAGGATACACTATGTACAGGAGGGACAGGGAGGGTAAAAGAGGAGGAGGAGGAGTAGTAGCTCTCTACATAAGGGAAGAAATCAAAGCAGCAGAACAAAAGGGTAAACAGGGAAGAGAAGAAGCACTGTGGGTCAATTTGGAGGCAGGCAATGGCACCACAATCCGCACAGGGGTTGTATACAGAGCCCCCTCTCAGGGGGAGGAAATGGACAAGCAAATGATAGAAAGTATATGTAGAATGGCAGATAAAGGGGAGATATTGCTGATGGGTGATCTGAATATGCCAGATGTTAACTGGAGTGCAGTTGCAGCAGCCACTTCTAAGAGTGGGGTTATTTTAGATGCCCTACAGGGGGCATGCCTTAGACAACTAGTATTGGAACCCACTCGAGAGGGAGCAGTCTTAGACCAGGTCCTCTCAAATGGAGATGGAGAGAGGATCACAGATGTAGAAGTGGGTAGCCATCTGGGAACTAGCGACCATTGAACAGCATGGTTCACAATAAACACAGCAATAGAGTCAAGCCATACAAAGACAAAAGTACTGGACTTCAGGCGGGCTGATTTTGCCAAAATGGGTGAGTGCCTAAGGAATGCACCAGCAAATGGGCAGGAAGGAGGGGGTGGAAGAACAATGGGGAATAATAAAAACTGCCATCACAGAGGTAACAAGCCTTTGTGTGAAGCAAATAAACAAAACAAAACGATGTAAGAAACCACTATGGTTCTCAAAGGAGGTGGCAGTGAAGGTTCAAGAGAAAAAGAAAGCATTCAGAAAGTACAAGGAATCACAGAAGGAGCAGGACAGAGAATTGTATCAGTTAAAGCAAAAGAAAGCTGGGCAGGCAGTCAGAACAGCAAAGGCCTGAACTGAGGAAAAGATGACCAACTCAGTTAAGTAGAGGGGTAAAACCTTTTTTAGGTACATCAGGGAGCGAATGAAGACTAAGGGAGGGATAGTGAGGCTTAATAAAGGGGAGGGGGTGGGCAGAGGGTGACTGAAAAGGCAGAGATATTAAGCAAATATTTGTTCTCAATATTTACAAATGAACAGGGGGGGAGGTACCTAAAACAAACAATAGAAACACTCTGGATACAGAAGTTGATACCAGCCCATTTACAGAAGAAAGGGTTCTGAAAGAACTCTTAAAACTGAAGGTGAACAAAGCAATGGGGCCTGATGGGATTCATCCTAGAATTCTAAAAGAACTAAGGGTAGAACTAGTGACACCACTGACTACCCTCTTTAACAAATCATGGGAGGATGGGGTGGTACCCGAGGACTGGAGGAGGGTAGATGTAATTCCCCTTCACAAAAGTGGGAGCAGTGCAGAAGCAGGAAACTACAGACCTGTTAGTTTAACCTCAGTGATAGGGAAAATGATGGAATCACTTCTGAAGGAAATAACTGTCAAGTACCTAGAGGCCAGAGGGGCACAGGACCCAAGGCGGCATGGATTCACAGCAGAAAGGTCATGCCAGATGAATCTAATAGATTCTTTTGACTGGGTGACCAAAGTAGTAGATCAGGGAGTGGCTGTGGACATGGCCTACCTAGACTTTAGCAAGGCATTTGACTCAGTCCCACACAAAAGATTAATATACAAGTTAGCCAGCCTGGGAGTGGGTCCCAAGATGATAGCCTGGGTAAAGGTGGCTGGAGGAATAGGACACAGGGGTAATAGTAAATGGAGTCCACTCTGAAGAAGGGGGTTACTAGTGGGGTGCATGGGAGTTCAGTATTAGGACCGGTCCTCTTCAATGTCTTTATAAGCGACATTGCAGAGGGACTGGAAGGAAAAGTATGTCTCTTTGCAGATGACACAAAGATCTGCAACAGAGTTGATACACAAGGTGGGGTGAAAAGGATGAGAAGGGCTTGGCAAGGTTAGAGGAATGGTCAAATGTATGGCAGCTTAGATTTAATGCCAAGAAGTGCAAGGTAATGCACCTGGGAAACAAAAACCCAGGGGAAGAGTACACAATGGGGGGTGAGATACTAACAACAACAAAAATGGAAAGGGACCTGGGGGTAGTCATATCAGATGACTTAAAGGTGGGCAAGCAATGTGAGAGGGCAGTAAGGAGGGCTGGGGGGATACTGGGATGCATAGGGAAAGGCATCACCAGTAGAAAACAGGAAGTTGTTATCCCTCTGTACAGACAGCTGGTGAGACCCCATCTGGAGTACTGTGTGTAGTTCTAGAGACCCAATCTCCGCAAGGACATAGACAAGATGGAAGCTGTCCAGAGGAGGGCAACTAAAATGTTGCAGAGTCTGCACCGGAAGATGTATGAAGAGAGACTAAAGGAGCTTAATATGTATAGCCTCAAGGAAAGGAGGGAGAGGGGGGACATGATAGAAACTTTCAAGCACCTCAAGGGAATCAACAAAGTCCAAGAGGGTAGCATCTTTCAAAAAAAGAGGTGTGCAAGAACAAGGGGGCACAATTTGAAGATGGGAGGACAGCTTAGAGGTAATGTAAGGAAGTATTTTTTTCACAGAGAGGGTTGTGGATGCACGGAATGGCCTTCCGGATGAGGTTGTGGAGTCAAAAGCAGTGGTTGAATTCAAGCATGCATGGGACAGTCATAAGGCAGTTCTAAGGGGTGGGGGTAGAAAGAAAGGCTACTGGTTAACTAGGATATGTAGCTTATCCATTAGGTAGGGAAATGGGCAGACTGGGTGGGCCAAGCAGTCCTTATCTGCCGTCAAATTCTATGTTTCTATTAAAAACAAATTACAAACAACCCTGACACAAGTCTTTTGAGAATCAGCTGCTTATCATGACTGCATGATCATCAGTCTCTGAATTTGATCCACTGCCATCAATAAAGTACTGGCTTGACAGTTGTCTGGGTACTATCCATTCCTCTGGTCACAAATGTTCATCAAAAGAAACAGAAGAAAATCAGCCTGAAGCAAGCTGCAGTACTATTGCTGTCTTATAATATTCTCTGCCTCTTTGTAACCTTTCTCTGACTGTCACTGGAGCATCCTAAGGGGGAAAAAATAAATAATTTTTTTCTGTAGTAATACTGTACGTCGCTGAAAAATATTGTGTGTTACTGGATCCTGATATGGACTTGCCCAAAAAATGTACCATAAGTCCTGGACTTATGCATCCCCAAAACATTTTTCAACCCCTGCCCTGCACCATTTTAGTTGCCCTCCTCTGGACAGCCTTCATCTTGTCTATGTCCTTGCAGAGATGGCGTCAACAGAACTGCACGCAGTACTCCAGATGGGGTCTCACCAACTGTCTGTACAGAGGGATGACAACTTCCTGTTTTCTATTAGTGATGCCTTTCCCTATTCATCCCAGTATCTCGCCAGCCCTACTTACTGCCTTCTCACATTGCTTGCCCACCTTTAGGTCATCTGATATAACTACCCCAGGTCCCTTTCCATTTTTGTAGTTAGTATCTCGCCCCCCCCCCCCATTGTGTACTCTTCCCCTGGGTTTTTGTTTCCCAGGTGCATTACCTTGCACTTCTTAGCATTGAATCTAAGCTGCAGTATATTTGACCATTCTTTCCAACCTTGCAAGCCCTTCTCCCCCAACCTTCGACCCTGTTGCAGATCTTTGTGTTTTCTGCAAGAGGCATACTTTCCCTTCCAGTCCCTCTGCAATGTCACCTATAAAGACATTGAAGAGGACTGGTCCTAATTCTGAACCCTGCAGTACCCCACTAGTAACCTCCTTTTCTTCAGAGTGGACTCCATTTACTATTAACCTCTATGTCCTATTCTTCAGACAATTCTTTACCCCTTTCTTAATCTCACTTATAAAGACATTAAAGAGGATCCGTCCCAGTACTGAACCCTGTTGTACCCCACTAGTAACCGCCTTTCTTCAGAGTGGACTCCATTTACTATTACTTTCTGTGCCCTGTTGTCCAGCCAATTTTTTACTCAGGCTACCACCTTGGGACCAAGTCCAAGGCTGGCTAACTTGTATATTAATCTATTGTGTGGGACTGTGTCAAATACCTTGTTAAAGTCTAGGTAGGCCATGTCCACAGCCCCTCCATGGTCTACTGGACTGTGGGGAGCTTTAAAATAGCCTTAAAGACCTTTTTTTCTGCCAGGCATTTGGTGATTAGTTCTGATCTATGCTCCCACTTCAGTCTGTATATTTCCATTACTTGATTTTTAACTGCCTGATATTTATGTTTTTCGATTTTTTTTTTTTTTTAACTGTTTTATGGGTTGTACAGTGCTTTGATTTCAGATGTTGCACTTCATAAATAAAGATTTATTGTTAATTATTATTATTACTTCTACTTTGGTCACTCAGTCAAAGAAATCTATTAGATTCATCTGACAGGAAGCGCCAAGGGAAGTCGACAGTGAAAATGCCGACCTCCTGCACAGTGACTGCACAATAGCGATGCAGGTATTGTGCCGCCTGGTCCACAAGTGTTTTCTGTGGAGGGCTATGTCACCCACACACGCCATGTGGGGGGCTCTGCCCCCCGCACCCACCGGACTTTAGGATTATCAACTCCAGGTCGGAGTTGGTCCATGGAGGGGGCAGAACACTGGGGGAAAGTGAAACTCGGAAAAAGGACCATTACAGCGGTTGTCACCATAGTGGTCATTTTTTCATGTTTTGCCATTGAGGTGTCAACCTGAAGGGGTTCACCGGTCTGACATGACCTTCCTGCTGTGAATTCATGCTGCCTTGGGTCCTGTGCCCCACTGGCCTCTTAGTACTCAACAGTTCTTTCTTTCAGAAGCCATTCCATCATTTCCCCAACGCTGAGGTCAAACTAACAGGTCTGTAGATTCCTGCCTCTGCCTTGCTCCCACTTTAGTAAAGTGGAATCACATCCACCCTCCTCTGGTCCTCAGGTACTACACCATCCTCCCATGATTTGTTAAAAGAGGGTAATCAGTGGTGTCACCAGTTCTACTCTTAGTTCTTTTAGAATTCTGGGGTGAATCCCAGCAGGGCTCATTGCTTTGTTCACCTTCAGTTTTAAGAGTTCTTTCAGAACCCTTTCTTCTATGAATGGACTGGTATATGGAGGAATGGTCAAATGTATGGCAGCTTAGATTCAACGCAAAGAAGAGCAAAGTAATGCACCTGGGGAAACAAAAATCCAGGGGAAGAGTACACATTGAGGGGGGAGGTGAGATACTAACAACAAAAATGGAAAGGGACCTGGGGTTAGTCATATGTCATGACCTAAAGGTAGTCAAGTAATGTGAGAATGCAGTAAGAAGGGGCTGGGGGGATACTGGGATACATAGGGAGAGGAATCACCAGTAGAAAACAGGAAGTCATCTTCCCTCTGTACAGACAGTTGGTGAGACCCCATCTGGAGAACTGCATGCAGTTCTGGAGATCCTATCTCTGCAAGGACATAGAATGGAGGCTGTCCAGAGGAGGGCAACTAAAATGCAGCAAGATCTGCACCAGAAGACATACGAGGAGAGACTAAAGGAGCTTAATATGTATTTCCTCAAGGAAAGGAGGGAGAGGGGAGACTTGATAGAAACTTTCAAGTACTTCAAGGGAATCAACAAAGTCCAAGAGGGTAGCATCTTTCAGGAAAAGAGATGTGCAAGAATAATGGGGCACAGTTTGAAGATAGAGGGGGGATGGCTCAGAGGTAATGTAAGGAAGTACTTCACGGAGAGGGTTGTGGATGCATGGATTGGCCTTCCTGAGTAGGTCATGGAGTCAAAAACAGTTGGGGAATTCAAGAATGCATGGAACAGACATACGGCAATTCTAGTGGGGGGGTAGAAGGAAGTAGGCGGTTTATTAGGATCTGCAACTTATCCATTGGGTAGGGAAATGGGCAGACTAGGTGGGTCAAGCGTTTCTTATCTGCCATCAAATTATATGTTTCTTTGTTTCTGTTATCAGATTGGTAGCATCTGGGGCAGTGAAACAGTATACGGCAACATATAATAGTAATATTTTCTGCTCGTCTATTTTAATCACCTTTTGCGTGCCTTTCGGTCAGCAAACTCATCAGGGAGTTTGCTTGCCTAAATTGCCTGTTTCACTCTGACATTCTAAGTCTTTCTTTAGTTTAGAATCCCTTCACTTGTCTTAATCTACTCTTTTTGTGGCCACTAAACACCCATTATATTTATGTTCCAATGAGTGCACTAATTGTATCAATGTGGGGGTGGAAGGTTGGAATAGGGTAAGCTTTTTTTTTTTTTTTTTACTGTATTATTTACAAGTTTTATAGCTTTTTTACACAGCACACTGTTACAAGACACAGTGACACACAGTTGCTGAAGCAGCACTACTGAGTTAAGTCCGCGAAAAAGCGTGGATGGAGAAATAATTGGCACAGACTGTAAAAAAAAAAAAAAAAACAATAGGGACAAGACATTTTGCAGGCACATCATTGAAAGAAGAAAAACTGGGGGTGGAGATTGTTAGGCTAAATGGGGAGGAAGAGAAGTGTAAGGAGGGAGACATAGATGAGGCAGAAATGCTGCATGAATACTTCTTCTGTTCACTATTCGTGGAAGTGGGGGAAGGACAGGGACCACAACCAAGCAACAGATGCTGGGGGGGGGGGTGGACAGCCGTCCATTCACAGGAAAGAGAGTCCTGCATGAACTCACTAAATTGAAGGTCGACAAAGGCAATGGGGCCAGATGACATACACCCGAGGATATTAAGGGATCTGCGAGGAGAGCTAGCAGAACTTCTCGTAGCCTTGTTCACCGAGTCATTTAACACTGTAGTGCCAGACGGAGGGCACATGTGGTCCCTCTACACAAATCTGGCAGTAGGGAGGAGGTAGGGAATTATAGGCTGGTCAGCCTCACATCAGTAGTGGGGAAGATCATGGAAACACTGGTTAAAGAAAGGATAGTGGGAGATCTGGAAGCCATCTGTGCCCAGGACCCTAGGCAGAATGATATCACAGCGGGTAGGTCATGTCAGACAAATTTGATAGATTTCTTTGATTGGATGGCAAAGGAAATAAATTGGGGGGGTATCCCCTACCTCGATTTCAGCAAAGCTTTTGACAGTGTCCTATGTAAGAGGCTGGATAACAAGATAGGTGGTCTGGGAATGTAGACAAAGTCGTAAACTGGATTAGGAACTGGCTAATGGACAGGAGACAGGGGGAAGTGGTAAATGGGGTACAATCCAGGGAGAGGGGTGTGACCAGTGGGGTACCTCACTGATCGGTTCTTGGGTCAGTCCTGTTCATTGTCTTTATTGTTGACATTGCAGAGGGGCTGGAAGGAAGGGTTTGCAGACGACATCAAGATCTGTAAGAGGGTGGATACTCCAGAAGGGGTGGAGAAAATGAGGAGGGATCTGGGGAAGCTTGAGAAGTAGTCTATGGAGTGGCCGCTGTGGTTTAATGCAAAAAATGTGCAAAATGATGCACCTGGGGCATAGTAACCCTGGAGAGAGCTACAGGATGGGGGTGGAGGAGTTGCTCTACTTCCACTTCTAGATACATATTAAAAAGAAATCGTCCAAACTTTGACTGCAACAGTTTCCTTGCCGACCTAAGTAAAGGCAGATGGCAGGATTTCTATCTTGCTGCCTCTGTGGCCACAGCTTATGAGTTGTTCCAAAAACTCTTTTTAAAAGTTCAATGTGCTTATGCAACTGAATGAGATAGTGAGATGATGCTTGTGTAACTTGATTTGCTTTGTGACTTTCCGCCTCTCTATCTATGGGATATACCACCCTGTAGGGGTACAACACAAAGGACCCTAGAGGAGGATTCCCCCCCTACAGGTGCTTGGAATAAATGCATCGGCTAAAGGTAGGTTAGGAAGAAGCCCACGGGGAAGAGAGACTAGCCTCTGGAGGAGGAGGGGTGGATGGTGGGCAACCAAAAAGAATCCTGGCAAAGCCCAGGATGTTGTGACCTCTTAAGCTCAATGGGGAAGTGACGTTGTTGCTCCGCCCATCGAACCTTGGTCTTAAAGCCCTCCCATTCGATGTGCTTACGCAACTGAATAAGATAATATGAGATGATGCTTGTGTAACTTGATTTGCTTTGTGGCTTTCTGCCTCTATCTATGGGATATACCACCCTGTAGGGGTACGACACAGTGAACCCTAGAGGAAGGCTCCCCCCTTAGAGGTGCTGGGAATGAATGTGTTGGCTAAAGGTAGGTTAGGAAGAAGCCCAAAAAGAATACCCAAAGATGTCAAGCTTCCAAGAGGCTAGGATGATGAATGAATTCTGTGAAGAGAAGGGCTAACTTCCTAAGGAGAGAGGAGAGAGCCGGGCCACCATCCATCTGCATCCAACAGCGGAACCTAACTAACATGAAGAAAGCACTAACTCTAACTCATATGACCATTGACACAGAGGAGACGAAAATCCCCCTTTGAGGAGGAAACCTCTGGGGATCCAAGGCCTAGGTCACCTTCCCTCCAGGTTGACAACGTTTGATTTGAGGACATATGTTGGTAAAGAGAATGGTTCATAGATGAGGGATATAAGTAGAGAGGATGACGAAAGATTAAATAAGGAACATGAGGTAGCAGGGACCCAAGGAGGGTATGCTTGAGTAGTGGATGAGAGATAGTAGATCAGAGGAGCAAGGATGGAAGGGAGTAAACCCGTGTATGAGTCAAAGGAGTAAGGGGTATTCAGATGTGCTCACGAGGAGATTCCTGATATGCTGATGAGGAGATAGATGATAATGCAGACTGGCTTGATTGAGCGATGCGAGTGAGCAGACACTGAGGTTGAAGAGGCATGCTTGATTATGTGATGTAAATGATTAGACCCTGAGGTTGTAGTTGATGAGGTAGTATGGAAATCAATGATAGGAATGTTCAAGTAAGCGATGTAAATAGATAAACCTTGAGGTAATGCTGAGTGAATGCTGATTGGATTTATGAACTCTATATGACTGGAGTTATGAACTCGATACATGCGGCAGGATGACTGTGGTTGATAGGTGGCATAGGAGTAATGGTAGGTACGCCCAAAAAGAAATATTGATAGCAGGCCTCGAGTGGAGTTAATTGTGAAGAGCCGGTACGGAAGTGGAAGAAGAGGAGAGCAATGTGACTAAGTAGACTACTCGAAAGGAGGTAGATTCGGAAATGAATAGAGCGATGTGATTAAGTAGGCTCCTTGAAAGGAAGTAGATTCAGAAATGAATTTGAAAAGGAACTTGAATGATGGTGGAGAACCTCCAGCAAGCCCTTATCATGAAGACATAGCTCTTGAGTGACAGTATAGTCAAATCGAGGTAGCAAGAGATAGAAGCAGGAGGAGAGACGGAAGCCATGATTGGAGCAAATCTTTGATGGTTGATGATGGATATAGGATGATGGAGCGAAGCCATGATTGGAGAGAATCCTTGATGGCTGGTACAAGATAATTAACAGTGAATGAAGACCAGAGTCATTACCCTGATACATGCTGCAGAAGTGCTGCAGGTCAATGAGGTGGCATATGATTAAAGATAGGCAGCCAGAAACAGGATAGGAGAAACCCCAAAAGAAGGTGCTGGACAAGGAAGGAGGGAGAGGACCCACTAGAGGGAGAAATGAAGGAAGGGACTCGGAGTGGCAGATTGAACAAGCCAGCATGAGTCAGGACAGGTACGCCCAAAAGAAATACTGATGGCAGGCCAGACGGAGTCAACCAGCATGCTCGAGGATGAGGAAGACTGACAAAGGTACAAGACAGAACTGATGAGCAAATAGGTCACCAGCTAAACCGCCAGAATGATACGGGTGAGAACTGCAACTGCAGGGACCATGTGGAAAACATGGAAACTAAGCTGAAAATGGCATAGAGCATGCCAGATGATTGATAGGCAGGGCAAGGAAGCTGCCATGACAGGGAGAAGTGAGGGCAACCAAAATCCATAGGAGCTATAGGGAAATAGGTGACAGGTGAGATCACCAGGTAGGGCCCCCATGCACAGACAGAGAAGCACAAGAATGAACTGGTGCACAGCAACAGAGAAATCCATTCAATTAAAAGAGATATGCAGCGAGTATGTGTATTTGATCTCTAAAATAGGTAGTTATGTTATGCTGTAATGACGTTGTCCTAAGAGATGGCCTTGAAGACAATGCACAAGGAGGCGCTCGTGGCCTGTTCTGTAAATTTTGTACTGCTAGTGTCCTACCGAGCTTCCCGCCACCATACTTGGGTTTTCTGATGCATTAAGGCGAGCTCCTGAGGGAAACTTGTGATCGAGAGGGTGTAGACAAGCCCCTGGACATAAAACAGAACCACATCTACTGTGGACTCCAAAGACAAGTTAAAACTAATGCAAGAAATTTCTCTTCCTGTGCTGAAAACTATTTAAATGGCTGATTAGATAGGGATAGGCTTTGAAATAAATAACAAAAGCCTGGTTCAGAAACACAGGAAAAGTACTACCATGCTCCCAACACTACAAAATGTCGGCATTAACTCTGCTACAAAACAAAACCCAAAGCCTAAACTAAACGGCGAGAATATCACGTTCACAGGAGTTATATGCATAAAGGGATATAGGGGGTTGGCGGAAAAGTAGTGAAATAAAATAAAGTACTGGACAGGAGTTCGATTTGGGAATCGGGAACAGTTGTGCAAGATAACGCTGATAAAACCACACGCTCAAATTTAAATCGGTGCCAAATAGAAAGACACAGCTGCCATTCGAAAAGATGTAGTAGATTTCAAGCTGGGCTCAATTGAGCAGGAAGCAATTACGAGTTCTTCAAACATTTGTCAGGAGTGACAATTTAGTGCAAGACAGACCTGAAAGCACCAAAATTGCTCCATGCATGCCAGCGCTCACCAGATTGAGACAACGGGAGGTCCCCACAAAAACAAATGGAGCACATCGAGGTAAGGAAGGGAGAGCGGGGCGATGCAGCAGAAGCGAGGAGCCAGGTGCTGAACACTCACAGGGGAGTGGAAGCAGGATGCTGGAAGCACCAGCAATACGGCAGGGAGGAGTGGACACACCAGGGGGGAGAAATGCTGAAGGAGAGGGGATGGCCATGTAGCGAGCAGCATGAAGAGAAAAGGAGCGGGGTGACAATCCAGAAGAGGAGAGACGGATACAGGGCAGCAGGAGGCTCCAGGATGAAACAATAAATGAGGGAACAAAGCAGAGCGAGAGAGAGAGAACAGCCGATGGAGACTCCAGCTGCAACAAAAAAGAATCCTTGCAAAGCCCAGGATATTTTGACCTTTTAAGCTCAATGGAGGAGTGACATTGTTGCTCTGCCCATCAAACCTCGGGCTTAAAGCCCTCCCATTACAGATAAACATGCTCCCCTTTCAAAAATCATTACTAAGAAAAGGTCATGCCAATGGTTTACTGCTGACTTAAAATCAGCATTATGCAGCAGGGATGCCCTCTGGAAAAGGGCATATAAAATTAAGAACCCAGCAGACTGGGTTGCATTCAGAAGATTGAGGGATCAGTGTACAAAACTAATTAGGGCTGCAAAAGCAATTGTAACCCCTAGGTGGTGCTATCCCAAGGGCTACTACCCCTGCTTGCTTGGCTAGGAGCAGGTTAAGGGGCCTGAGTTCTGAAATGGGTGCCTCCACCCAGAGGTCAGGGTTGGTAGTGGTCAAGCTAACCTGGGCACAGCCCTCCGGGACACTGTAACCCCCTCTTTCCATACTAGTGGACAGGACAATACACAATAATCACTTTCACAGCACTCCTGATACACCACACAAGTACCCACACTGTTTGCACTTACCACCAGGGCTTTCCTCTGGCTCGACCCTGGGGACTCCCTGCAAAACAAGGCTATACACAGCAAATAACATCAGTACAGTACTCTTGCACAAACTGGAACCACAGTCAGGGTAAATGCAAAAAGAGTTAATCTGATTTATTTAAGGGACTTGAACAAGGGAGGGGTGTAATCAGGTTACTTTGCTTAAAGGCTGTATCAATTAGACAGTTATGCATGCACTTCAGGGCCCATAAACAGTCACACACTCCGGGTACCCAGGTGAAGAAGAGGTGGGTTAGCCAAGATCGTTGCCCGGGGTAGGCCGGTGTCGCAGCTGGTTGTGGCCCTGTGATGGAAGAAAACAACATGCACCACACACATTAATTGTAATCCAGAGCTGGAGGGCTCAGTTCATGAAAGAAAAGAAACAACAAGACAATCAGATGAAACGCTTAGATTAAGCTGTTGTTGCAGGGAGCTACCCTGATGGTTACTCAGGATACCCAAGACTGGACACAGGCTGGACGAAAATTGAGACAGCAGGTGGTTAATCTGGAGTGCCAGGAGAAGCAGGGCCCACACAATTTGCTTAGGCGTCATTCCTGTTCAAGCGTGGAAAAGGGGGCTGATCCCCAGACAGGTCTCTCGTCGATGGCTTTCACTGTGCAGTGGGGTAGTTTGACAGGGCCAGTGTGACAAGGCCCAGGCCGTATGGAGATGAACGCTGATTGTCTGGTCGAGCTGGATACAGCTTCCAGCAAGCAGAACACAACTCACACAGTGGGGAACCAAATCACGACCCACTATAAACATGCAGCACATTTACATGTAGGGATTCTACCATACCAGGCAAACCGCTCTCCGGTCTCCAGTCACAATCGCAAACTCTCTGCACACACCAGGAGTTTAGAGGTAGCTGGAAATCCTGACAGACTGATGCATTCAGCAAATCTTTGGTCTTCTTCAGGTTGATCCTGGTCACAATTCAGTGGCTTACTTCATTCTCACAAACTCGGATTCAGTCCGAACTGATTCTCTTCTCCCTCTCAGGGGCAGCATGCAGGCATGCAGGCCAAATCTCAGGCCTTTCCACAGAGACCGTCTCAAGCTGTTGCTTCTTCAGCTCTCAACTTAGATCTGACTCAACTGCCAGCAAGCCTGGGAATTTCCCCCAAGATTCAAAAGGTTCGGTTGGCTGATTCATCTGTCAGTCACAACAGGAGCTCCCCCTTCAGGTGAAAAAAAAAAAAAAAAAGGCACCAAAAGCCCCAAACTACAATTTCTACAGATTTTGACTCCAGACAGCTCCTGTAGTCCGGCTCCATTTTAGGTCCCACCAGTACCGATTGGTCCAATTCGGCAGTCCAGGACCAAGATAGTGGAGATAAACAAAACAGTCCTTGCTGCAAAGAAGGCCGCTTAGACAAACTACATTATCATTATCAATCTAATGATTTTCAGCAAATAGTTACATCTTTCAACAGAGCTCCCTCTCAGATTACTTATGACTGCAATCTAGGCAGCTCTTAAAGGGACAGCACACAGAGGCTATACAGGCACTCTCTGGCAATACGTTTAACCTGCTAAAACGCAGAACACCAGCCTGGCAGTGAGCATTTAGGCAAGCTCAAGGAAGACTTTTTGGGAACCCCCATTTGTAGGGTGGTTACACAATTATTTCCAATCATAGCTAGTCTCCTCCACTAACGACTTTGCTAAGTTTTGGAAAACATTGCGGGAAATAGAAGGGCATCGCCTGGCTAACTCCTTCCCTGCCAGGATTAGTACTGGTGGCACTAGTACCTCAAATAAGCAATGCAGACTAGACCTATTAAATAACCACTTTGCTTCAGCTGGACTTGCCTTTGACACATCCGCTGATAGTGAACTTCCCTCCCAAATCAGTAACCGTAGCTCTCTGTCTCCCTAGAAAGGTTCCTGCTCAAGAGTCAACATTCTCTTTCAGTCCTGTCACCTTTAAGCAAGTTGAAGAGGTCCTTCTGAGCATGGACATCAAAAAAGTGCAGGAGCAGATAAACTAGAACCAAACTTTCTAAAAATGGGTTACTATTGTTGACCGGACCCATTGCACATCTTTTTAACATGTCCCATGCCCACGGTGAACTTCTTACCTAGTGGGGAAATAACGAACATAGTCCCACTCTTTAAGTCCAGTGATCCATGCGACTTACATAATTACAGACCCAAATCTCTCCCACCCATCCTATCCAAACTCCTCAAAAAACTTGCAATATGCAGATCAGAAACTATTTAGACTCACTTGACATGCTTAACCCCATTCAGTCTGGTTTCACAAAACACAGTATGATATCTGCCTTACCTGAAGTAACAAATAATTAACACTTGACTCTAAAACGTCACGTGAGCGCCTTGTTCCTTGACCTAAGCAAGGCGTTTGACACAGTAGACCATGACCTTCTGCCAACCATTTTGCAAGGTATCTGCCTAGATGTCACTGCTATCAAATGGTTTGCATGTTACCGTACAGGTAGGCAACAGCAAATCCAGGCTCAGGGGGACTTGTCACCACTGAACACACTTCTTAGAGGTGTACTGCAGGGTTCAGTACTAGGACCGTTACTATTTGCGATATATATAACAAAATCAATGCAGGTATCAACCAAGCAAGCACTTACTTATTTTGCTGATGATACTGTTCTCTATGTTGCCAGACCCTCTTGTAAACTCTCCTGCAGTAAGAATTCAACTTATTGCAGCATAATCTTTTGAACCTCAAACTATTGCTGAATGCAAAGAAAACAAAAGCTGTAATATTTTCCCCTAAACTTTATTCAGTCAATTCTCCATCATAGAGCAGGGCTCTGCAGCAATTAATGTTGGAGCCCTGCAGCAGTTGCCATCCATTCTGGGGGGGAGCCAATCAAACTACTAGACAAATTCAAGTATTTAGGACTCTGGATTAGTCACAAACTCTCCTATACAGTTAACATAAAGGAACTGGCTAAAACGTTAAAGCAGAGATTAGAATTGTTCTTCAGAATCAAACACTTACTATCCCAGAAAGTTAAACTGAGATTAGTGCAATCCACATTCCTTACCCTCTTGGATTACGCTGACCTCTTGTAAAGTCATGTCCCAAGCGCTGCATTGACCAAGCTTGACACCCTGTACAAAAGGGTGCCTCGATTCATTACTGGTGCTCCGTACAGGACTCACCACTGCTCCCTTAATGCTCTCCTTGGCTGGCAGTCCCTAAAAACCAGGAGACTTAAAATTGTGGCAATTTGACCCTATAAAGCCCTAACTGTCAAGCTCCCACAATACATATCTACCCTCTTAACCAATATCCCTGGAAGTTATTCTCTCAGGAGACACTCCAACATCTCACGCGACATCCCTAGATTTAGAACGCACTTTGGGTTATCATCCTTAAGCCATGTTCTACCAGCCCCATGGAATAACCTTCAGAAATCCCTGAAGCTTTTAACTTTTGTTAAATTGGCAAACTTCAAAAGTTTACTCAGGCTGCACATCTGAACACCTGCAACTGCTACTCTTAACTTCCCACTAGTTATCTAGCTGCATGTGTTTAGCACGCCTCACTCAGTCCCTGTCCATCCACTCTCTAACAAACCTTAAAGATCTTCACACTACACCAGTCATTCTTCCCTTTTTTTTCTCTCTGTTTTCTTTTCTTTGTGGGGGTCTCTATCTATATTCTTATTACGCATGTTGATTGCACTTTATAACAAAGTGAAATGTACACATCTTATGTTGCACTTGGGCACTATATGCCATATTTATATATGAACGTATTATAAACATAAACCATGTGATCGTGTTGTACTGTTGTATTTTGTTTACCCTTAAGACCTTGTATTATCTGTTGCTATGTTTCAGTGCTGTGTTTACCAACCAGGCCCACTTTGTAAATAAGTTTCACTCACTGGTGCATCACCTGTTTCAGTAAAGACTGACTGATTGGTGACAGTCACCAAGGAAGAAAGGGACCTGGGGGTTATTATTTCAGATGACTTGAAAATGTCAAAGCAGAGTACAAGGGCAGCAGGGAAGGTCAGTGGCATGCTGGGGTGCATACAGTAGGCAGTGGTATCACCAGCAGAAGATTGGCGATATTGATGCCATTTATATAAAACCCTGGTTAGGCCTCACATGGAGTACTGTGTGCAGTTCTGGAGGCCACACCTTCGAAAGGACAGTGATACTGGAGATTGTCCAGAGAAGGGTGATTAAGATGGTATTTATTTATTATATTTATGTATTTGGTAACCGGGTAAGTTCACTGATCCAGAGGATCGTTTTCAGTCACGACCTGGGCCACACAGTGACAAAACAAGTACAGGTACGGCAGTAATTACAAGATACAACACACCCACGCCCAATAATAGCAGCGTGGGTTGAGAAAGCACAGTGGTTAAACTAGGACAGTGTATAGACAGGGTAAACGGGTTATACTGTAACAAAATATGCATAAGCAAAGACACAGGTGAGTAATACAGACAGTACAGGATACAAGCAGCAATAGTGTACAAGTACGTGGTCCAGTTCAAGTACAGGTACAAATAACAGTAGCTGTGCAAATTCGAGCAGGAATGAAACATAATTCATAGCATCAAAGCGGTCCAGAAAATGAGAAGGACAGGTGGGTCAGGGGTAGGCTTGGGGTTAAGGGCCAAGGAGGGACAGAGGTGGGGAGGGGCAGGGCGGGAGGGGGCTGTAAGTGCTGTAAGGCAGCAAGTGTTGCCTGAGTGTTTTAGAGCAAAGGTGAGTTGTTGACCCTAGTGCTGCTGTACGGAACATTGACAGTTTGCAGTCATGAGGAGCTAGGCCTTCATGTTACATTTAAATGCTTGGTAGGTGGGGGATGAGCAAACAGATTGGGAAGCTTATTCCATAGCTCGATTCCCCATGTTGGTGGAGACATGGGGTACTTCTAGCAGGGAGACTGAGGATGCCCTAAAATTCCTAGGGACCACTCTGCCTGTCAGGAGGGGTGAGTAAAGGGGACATTTGTTGGTTTGGAGGGAGTTGTTCACCAGACAGCCCATTGCATTATCAAAGTGACCTTGTTGGGTGAGCCACCCTAGCGAATGGTAGAGCGAGCAGTAGTACGGAGCTTGAAGGACGAATCAACAGAGCTTTATGTTGAGTTTAGTCTTGTGTGCAGGGTGGTGGGTAGGTGTGAGGTAGACTGGGGAGCAGTAGTCAAGGGGGGGAAGTAGTTTGCCATGTGCGATAGCCAGGTGCACTTCAGCAGACAAGTAATGTTTGTATTGGTATGCCCTGTACCATTCTGGTGGATGGTGCAGGGCTTGCACTACAAGACTTACGAGGAGCGATTAAAGGACCTCAATATGTACTCGTTGGAGGAGAGAAGGGAGAGAGGGGACATGACAGAAACATTCAAGTACCTCAAGGGCATAAACAAGGTGTAGGGGGAGAAATCTTCCAATACAGGAGCAATACAAGAACGAGAGGGGCATGACATGAAAGTAGAAGATGGCAGGTTAAGAGGGAATTTGAGGAAGTTGTTCTTCATGGAGAGGGTGGTGGACACATGGAATGGTCTGCCACAGGATGTGGTGGGAGTAAGCACTGTGGCTGGATTTAAACAATGTAGGATAGGCATAGGGGAACAATAGAGGTAAGCAGAAGGAGGGTCAGAATCTGTAATCAAGAACAGGGCTTATGGACAGACTAGATGGGCTTAGCGATCTTTATCTGCCGACAATTTCTGTGTTTTTTTTTTTTTTTTTTAATTATGTGTTTTTTGCCCTGTTTTCGCCCACACCCTTCCTCGGGCAAGTACGCGCACACTGCATTCTGTGGTGCCCTCCCAACTTGCCACTCCCTCTTGCCTGCACCACCACTGGACCTCCACCCATAGAACCACAGGACCTGTGGGCCTGCTATCTTGTAACTTATTTGCATCTACGTAGGCGTATTGCTGCACCTGTGGGCCTGCATTCCTATAACCTATTTGCATCTAGGTAGGCTTACTGCTGCACCTGTGGACTTGCTGTCCCGGTACCCTATTTGCATCTAGGAAGGCTTACTGCTGCACCTCTGTCCTGCTGTCTGATAGCTTATTTGTATCTAGGTAAGATTACTGCTGCATCTGTGGGCCTGCAGTCCTGTAACATATTCATATCTAGGTAGGCTTATTGCTGCACCTGCGGGTCTGCCATCCCGTAATCTGTTTGCACCAAGGTAGGCTTACTGCTGCACCTGTGGGCATGCCGTTCTGTAACTTATTTGTGTTGCCCACCCCACTTCACCAATGTCTAGGGGTGAGAGAAATAATAATGTTACTGGGGAGGAGGCGGCACACCCATTGAAAAATTCTCACTAGAGACCATCGGGTTCAAAACATTGGAAAATGGCAATAATTTTAGGCCTACCTGAAGGTGTCTTCAAAGGTGGAAATCATACCTTCAGGAGAATTCTGGTCCAAACTTTGAGGGTACACCCAGGTGAAAGCAGGAATCCCAGGCTGGTTCAGCTTCATTCTTCAGCCACAGAAACTCTCCCCGAACCCCCATGGAGCCTAGTGTTGCAGGATTTAATGCTGGGAAACTCCCCCTGGAATGAAATTCATTAAATATTAAAATCTTAGGGACTTACAGTTCATCTGTCCTTAACAAACTGAAACAGACACCTTATCGATTTCCCAAGCACAATTACTGTATTTATTCTGAGCCCCAAATGATTTAGCGGGGCTACAAGGGTCCGTTCTTACCTTAATGTAACATTCTGCTCCATGGGGCTAGAACTTTGTACATAAAAAATGGCAATATTTCAAGGCACAGCTTGTTTTACCGCAGACCTAATTTTCCTCAGGAACACCCAGCGACTGCTTGCCCTGGACTGTGCAGCTCCAGTGATTTCCTCTGGCATTAGTAAGTACCTGAACTTCACTTCTTTGAACAAACTTGGGCTTTTTCCTTCTCCACTGGGAAAGTGTACAGCTTCTTCTAATCCATTCCCTGTCCTTGTCCTCCATGCTTCTCTAGTGACACGGATGAAGAGGTAACAAAACCCACCGCACCATACCCAAGTCTCTCCTCTCCAGGTTGCTCTCCCGTTCTCGCTTGGCCTACCACGGACTACTACTAACTTTCTCCAGCATCTCTGCTAAGGCTGATTTCTTCAGGTTCTCATGGATAAATGCTGCCTGGTGCAGCACCCTTTACACACCCACGGCTGCCCGGTAAGTGCAAACAGCACCAGGGGATGCCTCCAGGACACTCCGCAGCCCACTCAGCAAAGTCCGGCAGCCACGAAGCCTGTCCTTCCAAAACAAGCCCTAAACCAGGTAGAGGCTCCACCAGGCCCCCTCATCAGTGCATCTGGGTCACCATGCTGGGATGCAGAGGCCCCGACACAACCTTCTGCAACCCAGAGGACCCAGGTGCACTCCCAGAGCATCCTACGGGGCCTAACCTGAATCCCAGGCCTGCATATCCTGCACCTGCTACTACAATGGACCCACCATACCTTCTGCAACCCCCCCCAGAGCCCAGGCCCCCCCTAAAACACGGAAGCAGCTACCTGTCTATGAAGCCCTCCCTCGGATGCTCACCCCATAGATCCGGTGCATCGCTGCTGTAGAAGATGGCCTGCCCTAAGGGGGGGGTCCCCCAACCCACACTGCCCTGCAGTGCCCACCAGTCTCTCTTTTCCATAGCGGCACTGGCCTCCATTTAAAGCTTCCTGCCCTGCCTATTTATACCCCATCAGACCCTGCTCCCTCCTGCCACAAAGTGGCAGCAAGCATAGATTGCACCCCAGCTCACTGAAATTATCCCTAGTTCTGGGAGCAGCCAGAATGAAAGGGGATCCCTAAAGGGAGCTAAGCCCCTTTCAAAAGAGAGGGGGCTTACATTTGCATCTTGGTATGCTTACAACTGCACCTGTGGACTTGCTGTCTGGTAACTTATTTGCATCTAGGTAGGGTTACTGCTGCACCTGTGGGCCAGCCATTTTATCACCTATCTGTATCTAGGTAGGCTTACTACTGCACCTTCTGACCTGCTGTCTGGTAACTTATATGCATCTAGGTAGGCTTTCTACTGCATCTGCGCACCTGCTGTCCGGTAACTTATTTGTATCAAGGAAGGATTACTGCCACACCTGTGGTCTGCCATTGTATAACCTATTTGCAATCCTGTAACCTATTTGCCTTTAGGTATGCTTACTGCTGCACCTATAGGACTGCTGTCCAGAAACCTAATTGCAGCTAGGTAGTCTAACTGCTGCACCTGCGGGCCTGCTGTCCTGTAACCTATTTGCATCTAGGTAGGGTTACTGCTGCACCTGCAGGGCTTCTGTCCAATAACCTATTTGTATCTCTGTAGGCTTACCGCTGCACCTGTGGGCCTGCTGTCTTGTAACCTATTTGCATCTAGGTAGGCTTACTGCTTCACCTGTGGATCTGCAGTCCAGTAACTTATTTGCCTCTATAGTAGGTAGGCTCAAGGCATAAAATAAACGGGTTCACATCGCAATTTGTGACCCAAGATCGGGGGAAAAGTGAGTCAAGTGTGGCAATGATTAACATTCATTGCTAATCATTGCCAACGGGCCCGGGGTCCTGTAAAAGTGCCTTATTGGGCACTTTCACTTCAATTTTTTTCTTGTCTGTCCTGGTAGCCTTTTCCCATCCTCCTCCCCCGCCCCATGTGCCCCGAGCTGTATTTGTATTGGTCAGTCAGCTGCTCTTACCCTCCCAACTCGGTCTCTGCACAAGAGAAACATGAGTCCTTTTGCATCATCACCCCAGGGAAGAGTCAGCAGGTCAGGAACTCTAGTTGGAGTAAAAAGGTGAGTTTTTTTTTAATGTTTGTTTAGTTGTTTTTTTTTCTCCATCATTGTTGGCATCCAGTATGTAATTGAAATGTATTTGTTGGTTGCAGGGCAGAAGACTGAGGAGGAGTCCAGAGGGCATGGGCCACACTGAAGAGTGGGGAGGGAAGCAGAGAAGGCTGACGTGACAAGACAGGACTGGAGCAGAGACCAGGCAAGCTGCACCAATCGTGGAAGCAAGGCATGCAGATTCGGTTGAGGCAGAGCAATGAAGCAGAGAATCAGGGAAAATGAGGAAAACATTTTCATTTTATGGTTGGTGTGGGAACCTGGAGGAGGGAAGAAACACAGGTCGGGGCATGGACTTCAAGGCACATTTGGGGGGATGGCTAAATGGTATCAAGAAAGGGCACACAAGGCCTGGAACAGTACTGGACATTAAAGACTTGTTCCCTGCGCTTTGCGGTGAACATTTGAGAACAGAAGTAAGAC
This sequence comes from Neoceratodus forsteri, assembly GCA_016271365.2. Classification (NCBI taxonomy): domain Eukaryota; kingdom Metazoa; phylum Chordata; order Ceratodontiformes; family Ceratodontidae; genus Neoceratodus; species Neoceratodus forsteri. The sequence goes on from CM057455.1 coordinate 48,442,649, forward strand.
TATGTGCCCTGCTATGCAGAGAATGAAGGGAAATGGTAAAAAGTTCCTGTGCCCTGCTAGTGTTGTGCCCTGCTCTTTGCATTGAACATTTTGGAACAGAATAAAATAAGTAAGTAAAACTTTATATTTATAAAGCGCCTTTCCAAGACCAAGGCACTATACAATCAATAAAATTAGAACACAAACAATTTAAAACAAATAATACACATCCATAAACAGCACAGATTTTAAAAACCCTCAGGAAAAGCCCAGTAAAACAAATTCATTTTGAGCTCCGATTTAAAACTTGAGACAGTCAGGCATTCTCTAAACCAATGAGATAGAGAATTCTACAGCATGGGTCAGTACAAGAAAAAGCACGTATGCCCGATGTTTTTAGCTGAACCCTGGGAATCACTAGCAATCCCTCATTAGCGGATCAGAGTGGGCGGGAGAGGCACTAGGGTGTCACGAGATCTTGCAGCTACTGGGGTCCCTGTTTATGCAGGGCTTTATAGGTCAGTAAACCGACCTCAAATGTGATCCACCACTGTACAGGCAGCTAGTGCAGTCTGCTCAACGCAGGCATAATATGACTAGTCCTAGATTTGCCAGTGACAAGCCTGGCTGCTGCATTCTGCACCAGCTGCAGGTGATGGATATAAACCCCTGGAAGCCCTAGGTAGAGGGCATTGCAGTAATCAAAATGGGTGGTCACGAAGACGTGGACCAATGTAGGGAGGTGAGCTGGAGGAACTAGCTGATTCACTCGGGTGATGTTTTTCCAATGATAAAGAGGATTTGACAATGGCAGACACCTGAGATTTCAGGGTCAAGCCACTGTCAAAAATAATGCCTGGGTTACACACCTGGTCTGAGATTGTGAGTTGGACACCATCAAGCCATAAGCCTGAAGGCTGCCCAGCCCCAAGATCCACCTCTGGAGTACCCAGGTCCACAACCAACACCTCGGACTTCTTCAGATTCAACCTCAGCCAGCTGGGGCTCTTCCAGTTCTGGATCTTAGCTGGACAGTTGTTGAGCATTGAGACCACATCATTGTGTCCGGACATGAAGGACATATAAAGTTGGGTATCATCTGCATAGCAGTGAAATACCAAACTGTGTTGCCTAGTGATATCTCCTAATGGCAGCATATACACTGCGAACAACATGGGTGCCAATATGGAGCCCTGCAGCAGCCCGTAGGGCAAAGGGAGAGCATCAGAGAAATAAATTCCAGTGACAACCCTCTGTGACCTGCCCATAAGAAATAATCAAAACCATCTTAAGACTGTTGCAGACAGTCCACAGATAAGCTGCATGCACTCTAAAAGCACACCATGGTCCACAGTGTTGAATGCCATCGAGAGAGCAAGGACTGAGATAGTTCAAGCTTTTCGATCTCTCGCAATTAGGAGACCATTTAAAACCCAGACAAGGGTGGTCTCAGTGCTATGTCTCTTTCTAAACCCAGACTGGAGAGCATTGTAGACATTGTGGGTTATAAGATGGTCATCCAGCTGCAATGCAACCACCTTCTCAATAACCTCACCCACAAAGGGTAGATTAGAGACAGGCCTATAGTTAGCTAGACAGTCTGGCTCCAAGGAGGGTTGTTTTAAGGAGTGGTTGTACGACTGCCTCCTTAAGGGGATCAGGAGAGACCCCCCCTTCTCAAAGGAACTCCGAACAATTTCAGCAAGGATCGGGCAGATGATGATCTACACAGCGTACCAAAAGTGGCATAGGGCCTGGATCCAAACTACAGTTGGTTGATCGCAAAGTCTGGACAGTCCTCACAATGCCCACAAATTCTGGCCAGCTAAAGTCAGACTAGGCAGAACGAGTGCTAGTCATCTGCCGTCAATCTCCATAATGTCTCATAAGGAGAGTTGGGCTGATACCCGACCTGATTCTGGCAACCTTATCTGTGAAGAATCGAGCAAGCTTGTCACACTTCAGTTGTGAAAAATCTCTTCCAGATTGCGTAATCCAGTCTGCCTTCAATCTGTCCACAGTCTGGAAGAGCTGAGCTGGTTGATTCTGCACAGCAACGATCATCCCAGACAGGAATTCTGCTTTCTTACGGGTGATTGTTGATTAATAGCCCTTATAATGTTTCATCAGTCTAAGCCTGTCAGCCTCCAGGTCAGATTTCCACCAAAATCTCTCTAGCCTTTGACCCACTCTTTTCAGCTCCTTCAAGGACCCATCAAACCAAGGGGTCCTTGGGTGCAGGGTGAGTGGGCAAACACGAACAGGAGTAATTGAGTCCAGGACATCCCCCACAACCTTCTTATAGATGAGTACAAGACCCGCTGGACTCATGCATTTACTCGATAAACCCGATGGGTCCAACAACGCTGATGACTCTCTGAGGTAACTCCCCTTAATGAGGGGTATTGGACCATCTCCTTAGGGGCAGGCCTATGAAGGGGTGCCCTGAAACTGAACCTTATGGTGTGATGTCTGTCCAGCTGACTTGTTCCACCCCCAGATCCGTGATCTCTATCCCCAGGAGGAACATGAGATCCAAGAAGTGACCCCTATATGGGTAGTAGAGGTAAACACCTGTGTAAGGCCCAGCATAGTCATAAGCTGGAGGAGATTATTTCCAAATTGTGAGAGTTCATTGTTGACCCAGGCATTGAGTTTACGCAGAATTAACCATCTGGGTGACTCCACCATTGACGTGTCGACAATGAAGTCCATAAACTCCTTCTGGAATTCTTCGCCATCACCAGCTGGATGGTACATGAGGAGTAACCTGAACCCTACACCCACTTCCAGGATACACTCAAAGGATCTGGTGCACCCCACTGACATATCCACAAGGCCCAGTTCCATCTTAAATATAATGGATACACCCCCGCATCTACAATCTAATCTCGAGTGGTATATCACCAAGAACCCAGTTGGGACAGCAGATGTCAAAACAGGGCCTGCATTCTCATCCAACCAGGTCTTGGTGATGCATGCCAGATCTGATGTCCCAAGAAGATCAGCTATAATAGCCATCTTGTTTGTAATAGATCTGGCATTGCACAACACTGCCTGGGTCGGATGGGTTATCGAGGAAGATCCCAGGGCCTGCCTACTAATTGTGGAGCCCTTGGGTTTGGGAACCAGGTAAGAGACGCCCCTTTGCTTGCCCCATTTCGCCCCAGGGCATCTCCTAGTCCCCATGACCTCTACCCATCCACCTCTATCCTTTCTCCCACCAGGCCCAGCTCTCCTCTTTTTTTACTCCACTTCTGACTATCCCCAAAGCTCAACACCTCTTGTATGTCTCTAATGAAAATAGAAGACAGTCAAAGGGGGGCGTAGATCCCTGAGCCTGGTGGGAGATACTGCCTGACCATCTTTAAATCCTCCCAACACATTTCAACTTAACAATAAAGCAAATAAACTCCCAAATTCTACAGCTAGCACAAATTCACTCTACAAGACCACCCACACACATGCACTTTCAAAGGGGTGCCTCTCCCACAACCCATTCTAAAGATCCTGCCACACCACTTGAATCACTGTAATCACAATCTAGTTCATACACCACACAAAAAATATCAGTCCATGCACAAATAAAATGAACAACCCCTAAAACCCACAAAATTAAATTAACAAATAAATTACAACAGAAATATTTATAATAAACAATCTAAGTAATTAAATTAGGTAAAAAGAATTTGCTTCAGTTCATAGTCATTTAGATATTATGAAGTCCTCTCACCACCTCCATAATAATGCTAAGTAATCTGCCCTGCTTTGCAGAAATCCATGAGGGGAAGTAGGAAGGCTTGTGCCCTTTTTTTTGCAGTGAACATTTTAAATTTAGGGCCATGAATGTCGCACTCACGAATGTCATGGAATGCTTTGACAGACATCGTAACACTAACTCTTGGCTCTTAAATGTACTGCTGCACTTTCTGTATTTCAAATGGCTAAATAAAACAGATAAACGTCTGAAACTATGTGGATAATGTGCTTTCTAGCAAGATAAGTAGAGTGTATGGGGTTTTGAGCAAAAATATCAATTACTGCTGCACCTGGGGCCTGCTGTCTGGTAAGCTATTTGCTATCTAGGTAGGCTTCTTGCTGCACCTGCAGGCCTGGTGTCCTGTAACCTAGTTTTATTTAGATAGACTTACTGCTGCACCTGCGGGCCTGCTGTCCTATAACCTATTTGCATCTAAGTAGGCTTACTGCTGCACCTGTGGGCCTGCTGTCCTATAACCTATTTGCATCTAGGTAGACTTACTGCTGCACCTGTGCGCCTGCTGTCCTGTAACCTATTTGCATCTAGGTAGGCTTATTGCTGCACCTGTGGGTCTGCTGTCTTGTAACCTATTTGCATGTAGGTAGGCTTACTGCTGCACCTGTGCGCCTGCTGTCCTGTAACCTATTTGCATCTAGGTAGGCTTATTGCTGCACCTGTGGGCCTGCTGTCCTGTAACCTATTTGCATGTAGGTAGGCTTACTGCTGCACCTGCGGGCCTGCTGTCCTATAACCTATTTGCATCTAGGTATGCTTACTGCTACACCTGCGGGCCCGCTGTCCTGTAACCAGTTTGCATCTAGCTAGGCTTACTACTGCACCTGTGGGCCTGCTGTCCTATAACTTATTTGCATCTAGGTATGCTTACTGCTACACCTGTGAGCCTGCTGTCCTGTAACCTATTTGCAAGTAGGTAGGGTTACTGCTGCACCTGCTGGCCTAGTGTCCTGTAGCCTATTTGCATCTAGCTAGACTTACTGCTGCACCTGTGGGCCTGCTGTCCTATAACCTATTTGCATGTAGGTAGACTACTAGACTTTCATTGACCAGGGTGTCCACTAGCTGTCCTACAGTGGAGGTAAGACAGAACCTGCCCAGTGCTTTGGCTGTAGGCTGCTACCCTCTACGCTAGTGATTCGGGTTTTGGAGTGGACTTGGGTTGCTGGGGTCAGCTGGAGAGGATAACATAGAGCGTCCAGGGGATTATCCTCCTGTCCCTGAGAGGTTGGGTCTCTAGCCCTGCTGTCTATTGCTACCAGTTGCAGGCTTGGTGGTATTGCGAGCATGGGTGGCATACGGAGGTGGGTTTAGTTTGATGTAAGCATTGTTGGACACAGAGAGAGGCTGTGGTTTGATGCAAGCATGGGTGGTACACAGAGGGGCTGTGGTTTGATGCAAACATGGGTGGCACACAGGGGGGGCTGTGGTTTGATGCAAGCATGGGTGGCACACAGAGAGGGGCTGTGGTTTGGTGCAAGCATGGGTGGCACACAGAGAGGGGCTGTGGTTTGATGCAAGCATGGGTGGCACACATGGAGGGGCTGTGGTTTGCAAGAATAGGTGGCACACAGAGAGGAGTTGTGGTTTGATGCAAGCATGGGTGGTACACAGAGGAGCTGTGGTTTGATGCAAGCATGGGTGGTACACAGAGGAGCTGTGGTTTGATGCAAGCATAGTGGAACACAGAGAGAGGCTGTGGTTAAATGCAAGCATGGGTGGTACACAGAGAGGAGCTGTGGTTTGATGCAAGCATGGGCGGTACACAGAGAGGAGCTGTGGTTTGATGCAAGCATGGGCAGTACACAGAGAGGAGCTGTGGTTTGATGCAAGTGTGGGTGGGAGACACAGAGAGGCTGTGGTTTGATGCAAACATAGTGGAACACAGAGAGAGGCTGTGGTTAAATGCAAGCATGGGTGGGAGATGGAAAGGAATTGTGGTTTGATGCAAGCATGGGCAGCACCAGGGCTTGGCAAATTTTACAATTAGGTACTTGTCCATGGACAAGTGACTTGCCAAAAAGTAGTTGTCCCGGTGCTTGAGTTGGTAGTCCAGGTATAAAATGGCATATCTTTAGTGGAAAGTATAAAAATACAGAAAGCCTAATCAGATTTATTGTAGTATCAGTTATTTGGTGCTGTAATAGACAATAAGGAGAATAATATGAATTTTTTGGTTTTTTGTCAGGATGGAGAGGACTGTGACAGAATTAGCACGTGGCGTCAGCTGCACAGTCAGTGAGAACATCCTGCAGCAGACCGTACAGCATCAGCATCAGGAAAAGTTATAGTAGGAAGCCTGAGCTTGCTCCAACGGCAGCATCATTTACACTGTGAATGTCATCATCATCATCACTAGTGACAGCCTCAGGGACACTTTCATGTGAATCAGCATCAGCAGAACTGGTAATTGAACTAGCATGACCATAACCATAAACGCGTCATGTGCCAGGACCAGATAATAGCCAGTGGTTGATGGCTTGATCCAGATCAAAGCTGTCTAATGCAGGACCTTCAACTGCTATATGCATAAGTGACTGGAGTGTGTCATCAGCCAAACTTGTTCTTTTTTTGGTTTTATAAGATTCTGAATGAAGAATACTCTCTTGCATTTAGCAATAGAGACACTCACAGCCAGTAAAAATGTTTATTAGATCAAGGATGTGAGCAAGCTGGGGCCAGTCTGTCTTGCAGTGATCATGAATACACTTGCAGATTTGGCTTATCAACTGAAGACTTAAGCATTGATTTGCATGCATAATACTCCCTTTTTATACTGTTTATGTGATCTTCAGAAAATAAGTTGTGAATGTAGTCTAACAAATTGCTTAAATCAGTCGTGACAAATCGTGCAAGTTCTTCTCGTAATAGATTGGAATTTTTGAATTCTAAACAACTAAACCATTTTAGAGGTTCCTCCTGAGAAATTCCAGAAACACTGGTCAGTGTAAGATACTGCTGCATCTATTAAACTGTGTAGCTGTTTTATCAGTCGTAAAATCTATTTCTGTACGGTTCCCTTTAAATATAAAAGGAACGATCTTTTCTTCACTGCCACATTTTGAAATGAGATAGTTCATGCATTTCTCTGCAAGGTTATATTGGTTTAGTAATTATGCCATGAACTTTCCAGGTCTTATTTTTAGCTTTGTGAACTGGAGTAAGCATGTCTTGACAAGTTGGGGGACTTCTAATATTAGCAGGTCATCCTTTTGAATTTCAAGTGATAGATTTTTCAATATTGGCAAAAAATCTTGAAGAATAAATGGTGATTTTACAAACTGTACTGAGTGTGCATCTCTTTGGAAGTGCCTTTGCTTTGGCCCAATCGTCACCAGCAGTTTGACACATGTTCGAGATGTTGAACAACTGTGGGCAGGTTGACTTGAACAGCATGAACTGAACATGTCTTACTTGCAGGCCAATGAACTTGCTTTATTGCACTGAAAATGAGCCATCTCTGTGTGTATTATAGCTGCTATTTCCTGTAGTTCCTTAAGTTTCTTGGGGTTGTAGTGGTAAAATTTAAAAATTCCTTTTAGGGTGTTCTACTTTTTGAACAAATGGATTTTTTTCATGACGTTGAGGACTGCTAATTCCAGTTTGTGGGCTACGCAATGTATGGGTATTACAGTGGGGATATGTTGTCTGATTTTTACTATGGTGCCACCTGTATGGCCTATCATCACACTGGCACCATCAAAGTTGGCAGATATGAGAGCAGGTCCAGGCTTGCTCACATTGTTAAGATCTGCAAAAGAAAGATCAACAGACTCCAGCGCAGAGCTTATTGCTTTAAAGACTCCATCTGCATGTGAATGTTCTAGAGAAACAGCTTTAATAAACACAGTTATGACAAAATGAGGAAAAACATTTTCCCACTCTACTATGCTTGCATCTGTACTGCCAGAATGACAATGAAATTTGTGTTATTGACAGTCTGGATCTGTGTCTTAAACATGATGGCTGATATTGCGTTACAGGAGTCTCAGTTCTGTTTACCATTTGCGTAATTGCTGCCAAGTTTAACCCCATTTTGTTTCTTGCGATGTGCAAAAACACCCCGTATCTGAGAAAGGGCATTGATATTTAGCAAAGGAATATGCAGTGTTAAATAAATGCGTCATTTTATTTTTGGTGGCTTCCACCATCTGAGAAAATGCATGATATATTGCAGTTTCAGATGTTAAAATTGACTGCACGTTGACTAGTTTCGTGACTATGCTGGTTTGCACAAATTATATGTAGATTTGATTTCTCATGGGCTCTCACTGACTCAATTCTGAAATATTTGAACCAATGGCAAACACGTTAGCTCTTTTGAAAAAAGCAGGAGTCGCAAGAGTTGGATATTTCTCACAGACAGAGCAGTACAACAACACATTTTTTGTTATCACACTTTAACCAGGTAAACTGATTTAGCCAGTGATGCTGAAATATTCAAGCCCTGTTTTCTACATCATACTTTTTATCTTTGCTTATTTTCTCTGTGTTTGTTGTTTCCTCATCATCTAAAATGAAAGGTTGCTTTAGCTGTACTGAACCAGAATGTGATGGCACTGAACTGCTGCTGCTATCATTCTCATTCGTTTCAGAAATTGGTATGGTCAAGTCAGATTGATCATCTCTTATGTCTACAAACACAGACTGACTAAGGCCGGGGGGGGGGAGCTGTTTGGGTTGGCTTTCAAACTGTGAAGAAGAATAAGAAAGCTCAGGCTTTATACTTTTTATTCCTGATGAAGAAGATTAGGATTTTTTCCCAGTCCAAAGAGAAAACAGAGTAGCTTGCTTAAGCTTATTTCTTTGTTTTTGTTTTTTTTACTTCTATGGTTATGCAATTGTGGAAATATTGTAAACTGAAAATATTGTTGTACTGTGCACAATAACATTTCATTGTATGTTATCTTTGTGTGTGTTGTGTAATTTTTATACCTTAGCTGTTGCACTTATGCTTACAACACTACAAGAGGACCTGGACAGGATGAGGACAGAGTAGGTGGGAGTTAGTAGTAGGGAGCGGGAGCCAAGTACTGGTACTCCACAGTTGTTCCCCCTGTTCCTCTACCCTCGCGGGGCAGGTTAGGTCTCGCACACTCTCACAGAGAGAGAGACACACACACACACACACGCACACACCTCTTCCAACAGTCTAAACTTTTTGTTTCTTTTGTTTTTCTTTCACAAGTCCACCGCAGGAATACGCAAACTCTGGACAGTCACCGAACAACAAGAAGTCACCCCTGGCCTTTCAGGCTTTCACCTCGACTCCTTTCCCTTTCTGCACTCTCCTCTAGGCTTTTCTTATTTTATTTACTGTAAAGTCATTTCCCTTATTAGCTGATTTTTTTTTTTTTTTGGGGGGTTCTTAACTTTCACACAATCCTGAAGCCAGCCGCCCCCACAGGACAATGTCACCCACACCCCGCCTCACTCCTTTAGTTTTTACACAAATTTGCTCACTCCTCTCACAACAGGCACACACAGGCAATCCACAATCAGTTAGGCTTCCCAATCCCTTTTTATTTTCTTTACAATCTTTTTTTTATTCACTTTTTTTTGTCTCTTTCAGTTAGCCAGGCAAAGCCAGCCAGGCCAGCCACAGGAAAATGGGCACTGCAGGACACCCCTTTTTAACAGTCTCTCTCTCCCCTCTCCTATCAACCACTACAGCCCCATACAATTATGCCCAGAGTCTAGGCTTTTCTTATTTTCTAGTTAAGTGTTAAGTCTTTTTCTTTATTAGCTGATTATTGTTTTGTTGTTGGGGGGGGGCTTTCACACAAGCCTGAAGCCAGACGGCCACAGTACAATGGGTAGGAGGTCACCCTGACACCCACATCCCTCATTCCTTTAGATTCCACACAAAGTTGCTCTCTCCTCTCACAGAAGGCATGGGCAGGTAGCCCAGTATCAGTTAGCAGGGCTCAAAATTCTCCATTATATGGTGTTCCATGCACACCAAAAAAACAGCACGGAACACCGAAATTGGCCCCCCTGGTAATCCACAGGGTAAGGGAGCCAAGTTTGAGCAGCCACCGCTTTTTTTTTTTTGTTTCCCTGGGGCCCCTGTTTTTTCTCCCTTTTGTGGGTTTCTTTTCTTTTCTTTCCTTTCATTCTGCAGCTCCGGAGACAATTTGGTGACCTGTAAGATGCTCAGGACAACCGGAATGCCATGTGTCTTTCTAATCTCTACTGACTCTCCACTCTCCTGAGTTTCCACTCCAGTTTGCCCTTGAGCAAGACTGAAAAAAAAAACACACCTGGTTCATAGCTGAGTCACTTGCCTGCTGAACAGCGTCAGTCTTACTTCCTCATTCTCTGCTCCTCACCTCCACGGACTGCAGTTTGGTGGCATGCTCCTGTCCCACCATTGCAGTCCAGGGCAGTCAGAAGACAGCAGGCCCCCCAGTGGCCATGACCGCCTCCTTCTCCTCCTCCGCTTCTCCACTCCAGGCAAGTAAACACAGTAAGATGTACCACCTTGCAATGTGCAATATAAAAACAGATTCTTTCTTCTTTAACAAGGGTTCAATCTGAATCTTTTGAGAACGATAATCCTGTATAATGCAGTCTTGGAAAAGCATTGAAGCTGCCTGCATCTGATTAACCCATTCTTCTTTAAATCTTAATTGGTTCATACCGTAACCAGGCCATTTTATAACCCTGAGACCCCTTGGGACTCGGTTCACCTGCATGTATCCCTCTAAACTGGTAAAATTCCAGAAAGACATCTTGCTTTTAAAGCTAGTTTTTCCAATTCATAATATGCAGTGAAAATGCTGGCTACTGGTTCGCTATTCAAATTCTCTTGTACATCTGTATTAGATTTTGGTCGAATTACGGCATTATCAGGATCTGAACTTAGAAATGGGTTAGGTGTCCCGATGCCCGAAAAGAGAAAATTACTGAATGTCTGGGAGCCGTTGCCACCTGCATGTAGGTCCTCTATATTAGAAGATATAACTAGAAAACGGCAAACTGCAAGAAGACTGTATACACTTATATGTAGAAACGGTCATGGTATTTTCCAGTGCAAAAACCAAGAAGTCAAACTGAGCCTGCTTGTAACAACAACCAATGATTCTAAGGAAAAGCGGCTCCAGCTTCTGTTGCGCCAGTGTAAAAGGACAATCGGAATGGCAGAAAAAACACAGCACCAACACTTCTGTAGTATAATCTACATTTTACTAACATGGTGTGTGGAAAAGAGTAAAATGCAGCACTTATACCACTAATATATATAATTGTGATAAATAAATTTAGTATAAGAATACACCACCCATACACAATAAACAATTATTGTTTACCTCTTCCATGTGTTCCTCTTTTCCATGTTGAATTTACTTCAGCAGCCATGGTATATACAAATGTACCTGCAATTTCAACTCTATTTCAACTCTATTTTGCCTGTTAAGAGTAAAAATTACTTGTATAGTATTATAGTACTTTGACTAATAGCAATAAGTCCCTTTATCATTTTGAAATTTAGATTATGGACACTTATTTTGCACTTTAGGTCTTTGCACTCATACTAGAATTGTTTTAATTGTTTATTGTGTATGGGTGGTGTATTATTATACTAAATTTATTTATCACAATTATATATATTAGTGGTATAAGTGCTGTACTGTCACTTTAAGAGTTTTTTCTAGTTAAATGATTGATTGTGATTATCAAATTGGTCCCTGAAAAGGTGCTTTCAGTGCAAAACCGATCGGATTGTTTGTGTGTTTGGGAGCTGCGGCACTGTATTTTACTCTTTTCCATGCACATATGAATAAAATATAGATTATATTACAGAAGTGTTGGTGCTGTGTTTTTTCTGTCATTCTGATTGTCTTTTAGTTAGCCAGGCAAAGCTAGCCATCTACAGGGCAATGGGTATTGCCACTGCAAGTCACCCCTTTTTCACAGACTCTTCCCTCTCCTAAGAACAGCCGCAGACCCACTCAATTATGCTCATACAGTCCTATTTGTTTTTTGACTATCTGTTCTAAACAAAGTAGTAGTCCAGTCCTTAGTCTAGTAGCTTTCTTCCTTTTTATGGCAGCATGGGCTGAGCCATGCTGATGTATTGCCATAATGTAGGAGAGAAAAATGACTGTAGTAACACGTGGCAGGAATGTGAGGTACTTGTGCTATGCTTGGTGTTTCAACTGGTGCCGAGGCACTAATCTCTGGCTCCTGCTTAAAGCAGCAGTACTACATTAAAAAAAAGTCAGTACCACATAAATGTCCTTTTTCTGATCTGTTAAGCACATAGTTGTTTAAAATTCTGTTGTGCAGTGCAGTGTTTGAGCCCAGTTTCTTCTTTGTTTTTGTTTACTGTTGTACACCTGCCATGTTGTTCTCCGGGTCTGTGCTGCCTACTGCACACGCACACACACCCACACATACACACACACATGTTTGTTCTGTTTTGTTTACAGTTTGTTACACTTCGTGTGTGTGTTTCTGTGTGGTGCATGCTCCCTTCTGTGCTGCCCTGTCAGTTGCTTTGAATGTATATTAAAGTCACTGGTGAATTGGTTAATTTACAAAGTAATGTGAAGGGGGTAGTTGCTTACTTCAGTTCTCCTATGTCATAGTCATTCCCTCTCTTGGTATTTCCAGTCAGCAATTGTAGTTTAAGGAGCATTTGAAATGTAAAAATTACACTTTGCTCAAATAAAGGCTACTAGTACTACACACTGTGTGTGTGGTGTGACAGAGCTGTTTCAAACATTTGAAAACAACATAAAATACAAATAGGAAGCATTGAAAACATTATACACATGAGAAAGAGGACATTGAAAACCCTATGCTCTCTGGGCTTCTGAGTGATATCCAAGAATGAGAGGGGGTTGTATTACAAGTGCCTCATTTTCATATACAGGAGATTAGCTTGAATAGTTACAAGCTTGTGTTACTGCCTCAGAGTCTTGCTGTGTGTTACAACAGAAAAATGACTGATCTTTTATTGAGATACTTGCAGTACAGTGTATGCTGCTTATAATGGACTAAAATGTGAATGTACATTTCATCTGTTATAACTATTGTCTGTTTAATTGAAAATAAAGCAACGTGACCTGAAAAAAAAGTTAGCTTTAAAAGTAAACTTCATGATGGGCATAGCAGTGTGATTTACAGTTCTTTTCTGAAGTTGCTTGCAGTGCTGTGCATGCATCCAGAAAGTGGGTAAAGTGTACCTTTTATTATAATGTTTAAAATACTGTATTGTTTAAAATCAAGTGACGCATGCTGAGTGTGTCTGGTTACTCCATCTGTGGTTCTGATTCGGGTTCTGGTTGCTTGAAGAACTCCATTATTTTTGTTTGTGTTCTTGGCTTCTCACCATACCATCGCCAGTGCTTTGTTGTCCATGCCATAACTTTCCAATCCAGCTGAAGGTCCTCACACTGTTCCATGGCTCGTTGTAGGTTTAGGAGGGCATCTAGAACATCTCTTGTTGAGACAAGGACTTCCGGCTTTTCAAACTCCTAACTGATGTCCTCGATCTCTGCAACATCCACTTGCTGTAATCCTTGAACAACATTCAGAATGTCATCATCAGGTTGATGTGGGTCCTCTCCTCCCATATCACAGATCACCTCCAGGTCTCACAGCGGAAGAGTTTGAGGTAGAGTGTAGTCTTCTGGGTTGGGTTCCTGTGTGACGTCCTCCTGGGCTTCTGAATCACTACTTTGGTAAAATCCTGCTTTTCGAAAGCAGTTTATAATTGTCTCTGAACTGACACACTGCCATGTTTCCACCGTCAAGTGGATCACGTCTAAAAGATTAAATTTTTTTCACACACTGTGCAGCAGTCTGGTCTTGATCAGTGTCCAGGATGCTGAGCATCCATGCCCTCATGTTACAGCGTGGTTTCAATGATTTCCCAATGACCAGCAGCTCACTTTTCTCTGTCCCAGTCATGTTGCCTATAGGGGGTTCAGACTTAAAGGAGAGTGTTCCATATCTTACACACCTGAAGCAGAGCCCAGTCTCATCCATGTTGAAAATATCCCCTGGTGAGTAGCTACGAAGTAGACCGAGAAACACATTGCAGATCCAGGCTATAGTACTGTCATCATCAGTGCTCTGTTTCTCACCATGGATCTTCTTAAAGCAAATGTTGTGGTGATGTTTCCACTGAGTAAGCCAGCCATCTGTGGGTTTGAACTCTGGCTTACCCAGTGCAACCATCAGCTGTTGAGCCTTTTGCAGGAGCAAAGGATTACTAATGAGTGCTTCACGACCACCTGCGTTCATGAATCACCAAAGGAGTACCTCCTCCACATCACTATCTTTGCCCTTTCCTTTTCGCTTTCAGTCTGGATTCTGGTTGGCATGCCAATCAGTGGCATTCCAGCCTTTCATTTTAATCAAATTGCGTAGAGTGGACTTTGGGATCCATAAGTGAATCGACAGATCATGGAGGCTCAGTTTGGAGGGGACTGTCTATTTCCTCCAGGATCTCTATTTTCCTGGTTAAGGTGAGCCCCTTCCTTTTTATTCCAGTCATCTGCACAGCAACACACACAGAATGCAAAATCACTTAACCCAGACACCTGCACTGAAATGCTGCAAATAGCTCCGCTGCTTTTAAAGACCCGCTAATTACGATGATTGCCAATGTGAGAGCTGAGTAGTGAGGTGTCAATTGTGCACTCATTACATGCTACTTGGGCTAAACGGTGGGCTGTATAGGCAGCAGTGACAGTTCATTTTAACTCTCTTTCTTACTATTAATTAAATAGCTTTTGGCATTTGGGTTTAGGAAAATGGTCAAATTAAGCGGCGATCCTGCTTAAGTGTGGACGTATTAAGTATTGCATACTGTAATTGATGTAATGTATGAAAAATATGTCAGAAATATCCAGTTCATAAATAAACTGGAGTCTTATCCTTCAAAACATCTCCAGATAGCTACAGATAGGAAAGTGGTATACCAGGCTAAACATTAGTTTCATACATGAACTGTGTTAGGACTGAGAGGCACTGTGTGTGTGTGTGTGTGTGTGTGTGTGTGTGTGTGTGTAGACACACAACTACAAGAGTATTTACAATCATGTTGAAAGTGTGCAACTTAATGGATGGTGATAGAAATTATTTTTTATTGAAAGTGTAGTACACTGCTTGGATATTTGGTCAGACTTTTGGGGGTCTAACAGTATCATACTGCAATCTATAACATGTCAAAAAAAATGTTTAATATGAAATCAGTATGTGTGGGGAAAAATACTGTTGTGAGGAACTGTGTTAGAGCATATAATAATCTATGGGATTTAAATGTTCAAAGCCGGGAGTTCTATTCTAGGTTGCTGTGCCAAGTGGATGTGACAAAAGTGGGTCATTGTCAGGGACCCTATGTTCAAGTGCATTCTTCATCACATTTGCAATGCTGTGCACCACTGCCTCCGTGCATAATGCTTGCAACATCAGGTAACAATTGAGCTAGCAGCATTACAGAGCTGTACCCTCACCATGGGCTCTTTTGTACAAAGGTGGAAGCAGGGAAGAGGATGGCAGCAGGCAGTACGCTGGCAACTGCAGGCCCTTCAACCTGCATTTGGTGGAGGTGAAGGTAATGGAGATACTATTGAAGGAAAGGATTGTGGAATATTTTGAATCCTGTGACTTACAGCATGTGTGGCTGCACGGATTCACTTGAGGGTTTAGGGAAGCTGATATCAAAGTAATCTATTAGTTTTCTTTGGGGGGGTGATGAGGGATATTAATCAGGGGGGAGTGGTGGATGTGGCTCACCTGTATTTCAGTAAGGCCCGCAATACCTTTTCATATAGCAGGATAGTAAAGAAGCTGGGCAGCCTGGGAGTGTGCACTAAACTGTTAAACTGGGCAGAGAATTTGTTGGGAAGTTGGCATCAGTGGGTGGTTGGAAATGGCATTCACCTGGTGTAGGGATTGTTACCAGTGATGGCGCCACAGGGATCGGTACTTTGGCCTGTACTCTTTATTGACATAACTGGTGATAATAAAGAGGGGTTAGAAGGTAAGATATGTGCTTTTTTCAAGGGCTGAGATAAAGATTTATCACAAGGTAGACACTAACGAGGGGGGTGGAAAACTGAATGGAACAATGAAGACCGAACTACTTAAACTTGAGGAATGGTCCAGTGTATGTCAATAAACAAAGACTAATGGATGGGTTACTATGCACAACCAGTGTGTTCTGCCATAGATGGGTTCTGATTCCCTCTAACCTCAAAAGTGAAGCTTGAGATGTCCATGGGAATCGGAACCCCGAGCTGGCAGAACACACTGGCTGTGAATAAAGTTGCTCATCCTGTACATTATTTATTGTATATAGTATTGAGTAAAATGTGCATGTGGCACTTATGATGTTTTCAGAATGAAACTGAGGGGTGCGGTCTCTTTAGCTTTTAGAATGATGTTGTAACACAAACGTGTTCAATCATATTCCATGACCTTTGAACTGTGGTACAACAGCATATTAAAAGGCATTGAATTCTACACAGAACAACACTTTACAATAAACCTTAAATTCATTGTGAATAAATGAGAAGTCAAGTACTTGGTGCATAGAAAGCAAGGGGTGGAGTACATCAAGGTGTACTACAATGGTGAGCACAAAACAGAAAAGAAAATTGGGGACTGTCATTTCTGATAACCTAAAAGAAGCCAAGCAGTGTGACAAAATGGATGGGAGTGCCAGTCGGATGTTGCTGTGCATAGGTATAAGCAGCAAGAAGAATTAGGTGTTTACACCACTGTAAAATTAAGTAATTGAGGAATCCTCAACTACTGTACTGTGTCCAGTTCTGGAGACTATATCTCTGAATTTATTTATTTATTTAGTTTTTGTTGACCGGGTAAGTGCACTAGACAAATCCTGCCTATTTTCAGGCATGACCAGGGGGAAGGGGATACAGATGAATACCAACTGACCTTGAACCAGATTAAGCTGTTGGTGGTATTTTTAGTGGATGAGGTAAATTTGGCCAAGACACCGGGGAAATTCCCCTACTTCTTGCTTCCTGTGAGCGGGTCCCACCATTTTCTGGTGGGACCAAGATGGCGGAGGAGGAGACTGGAAGAGTGAGGTTGGTGGACGAAGAATCAGTGGAGCTGCTTGGAATAGATATTGCAACTGAAGTATCTGTCTCTGTAGATGCGGCAGCTGGGGAGCACCCGAGGGGTGGCCAGCTTATCGCCTGCGATACCATTTCTAATATAGAGTCGGGAGACATACTTGATTTACACCAAAAAAACAGTGTTTAGAAGAGGAATTGGTTCAAATTAAACAGCAGATGGATGATTTGCTAGCACAGTGAGATGACGACCGTAAAAGAAAATGTTCAGCGGTTTCTCCGCTATCGGACAACTCTTTGGGTCCTTTGAAGGTGTTGGCGACTGTAGAGCATGGTAATCCACTTCCAGACCAGGAAGAAAAGCCCCCACAATGTGACTGGAGTGAGGGTGATGACGCTGACTGGTCGCCGGAAAAAGCGCTCCTCTCAGCCAGATGGATGTCCCCTGCACAAGGAGTCTGGCAGCCAGACCCGGATTGTTTACCGGTAGGATCAACAAATCCATTGCCTTCCTCTCCTATGATGGATTCAGGAGGGACATTTGCTGTTTCAGGTACTGTTGCCTCTGGGGTTTCGGAAAAACAACAGGGGGTGGGGGTAACTTTGGATTCTTCACAATCATATCAGAGGACTGTTTCACCAGGGGAACCGGAGGTGTCTGTTGCGGCCCCCCAACTTATGAAAGCCACTTCCATAAAACTATCGATTTGGCGAAATGTAGAAATGCAGTAAGGTTGCGATATGTGGGACAGAAGGAGTCGACATCTGATCGTTTTCATGTGGGGAAAATCTTGCTTAAACAGTCCATGGGGTTTTCCCCTTCAGAGTTTTATGCCTTAATCCATGCACCAGGAGAAAGTACTTTTGATATTAGTTTTCATACTCCAGCTTTGCTGGAGAAATTCTGATGTAGATTTTCAAATTTAAAAACTAACCCTTTATGGGTAGATTTTCTGTTGATACCCTTGACTAAATAACCTTTTAGTAGTTCGCAATGATGGGGTTAATATAACTGATGTGGTATACTGGTTAGAAAAATGATGTACTATTCAAGGAAATCCTTCCCCAATTTTGGATGATGAAGGTTTTTGGACTGGGGTTGGAAGTTTAGGATTAAATTACACCAAACGGAGCAGGATGTTATTCATTTGCCTTATTGTTCTTTCATAGGTCGGGATAAGGGGTTTCTGTTTTATCCTGGGCAGCCTAGGATGTGCTTTAAATGTGGATCCACAGGACACATTAGTACTACATGTGAGGTATTGAAATGTACGTATTGGGAATTAGGCCATGTTAGTGCACATTGTTTTCAAGACCCCAAATGTAACCTTTGTGAGGAGGTGGGTCATGTGTTTACCGATTGTCCTTGGGCAGCCAGGAACACAGAAAATGCCGATTTTGGAGTTCAGGATTATTATATTAAAGAGGCTGTTACCCCCACTGTGTTTTCTGGGCCTCAACCTCCTGGTAAAAGACATATGCCGCAGATACCTGAATGTGGACCCCCCCATTTTGGTTGTTGTTGAAACAGAGGGTGTTTTAGCACAATCTGCTGCACAGGAAAAGTTGGGGGGGACCATTATTTCGTCAAATCCTGTACCTAGTTCTCAAGATTTTGTTGTGGTTCATCCAAAGAGGGGGAAGGGTGTTAGGTCAAAGGGTTTGAAAAACATCTGAACCTTTGGAAGAGATGAATACTTATGACGTATTGCGAGATGTTTCTTCAGATCAGGAGACAGAACATACTGAAGTGGCAGGAGCCTGCTCTTGGGAGGGGATTTATTGGATCCAGGTGGACCGCGGGTTGGTACCTCTGGGCCTAAACTAGTGGTAGAGTTACCGGGCCTCTAGCAAAATAAAGTGAGGTGTCTTCTTTTCACTTTTTTGGCTTATGATTGATCTTCGTTATCAGTTTCACATCGCATCTTTAAATGTAAATAGTATCCAGTCCAATTTAAAGACTGGCTACATATGAGGCTTTTACAAACTGATTTAGATTGTATATTTTGTCAAGACGTCCATCTGCATTCTCCAGGTCTTTTGAGGTGGCCTCTGTGGGTTGGTTGTGGGGGATAGCTACTGGTCACAGGGGTCTGAACAGTGTTCAGGGTAGGATTGTTTTTTCTTCTGGTAAAATAATTAGGCATTTAGAAATTTTGGAAGGGAGGGTTCTCATGTTAGATATTGTTTGGAAAAATTTACCTATGAGGTTAATAAACATATATGCACCCCAATTAAAATATGAAAGGGTAAGGCTTTTTCGCACCATACAACCTTTTTTGTTTACTAGTATGCCGGTTGTTTTTGGAAGGGATTTTAATTGCTCTTTCCCTCAGAGTGGAAGTAATATATTTGGGGAAAAAACAATATTGTGATATCTCTTGTTTGTTGAAACTCATTTCTGAAGTAGGTCTCATTGATGTGTTTGGGTCTGGTAATATAGGAGCTTCCCACACATATGCTGGTGGCCTTGCACATCGCGGATTGATTATTTCTTTATCTCTGACGGTTTTAGCATTTGTAAGGCCGTAATTAGTGATGTGGCAACTTCTGATCATCTTATGTTAGATTTGGTAGTAGGAAATCTACCTGAACAAAGGCGGGGTCCAGGGTTCTGGAAGTTAAATATTTCCTTGTTAGATTTACCCATGGTACAGGTAGGGTTTCAATATATCATGAAAGCTAGGCAATCTGTGTTTTTCCTTTATGAGGATAAAAATCAGTGGTGGGAAGATTCGAAACATGATTTTTGTTCTTATTTCCAGTCAGTGGGGAGGCTTAATGGTTCTTTTAAAAAACACACTTTGTGGCAACTTAGAGCACAGCTTCGGATTTTGGTGGCCCAATAGGGTAAAGATGATTTGGGTGCTATTAAGATTCTTAAAAATAAATTATCAGTTTTTCAAAAAGAACCGATGCAGGGGGTGATAAAACAGCAACGGTACCGGGTTTTTGGAAAAAAGTCTGATACCATTCCTTTTGACACCCTGGCTCATTTTCGAGAACAGAGAATTATGGAGACCTTGCAGCTCCCTAATGGTATGAAGGTCACAGACAACCCAGCTATATTGAATGAAATTGGGAAGTATTTTTCTAAAATTTTTACAAGTACTAATTTGTCAAAGGCTGCAATATCAGACTGGTTGAAGGGATGTGACCTCCCTCATATTTCTGAGGAGTGTGGTCGAAATTGAGTTTCTCCTATCACTGCTGCAGAATTTAAGCAAGTTATTTGGACCCTTTCTAAAGGAATGTCCCCAGGGTCTGATGGCCTATCGCATGCCATTTATAAAGTAATATGGGAAGTACTAGGGGATGAACTTGTGGTAGTGTTAAATGATGCTCTTAGTACAGGAGTTTTACCACCCAGTATGTATGAAGGAGTTTTAGTTCTCTTATTCAAGGATGGAAATAAAGAAGATTTAAAATTGGAGACCAATCACTTTGTTAAATACCGATAGTAAAATCTTGATGAAGGTATTAGGGAATAGATTGGTGAATATGTTAAATTATATAATTCACCCCACACAGTTTAGTGGGGTACCCTCACGTAAGATACAGGATGCCCTGATTCTTATTAGAGAAATTCTGCATAAATGCACTACTCAGGAATTATTAGGACATTTAGTTAGTATAGAGCAATCTAAAGCTTTTGATAGGGTTGAATATACCTACATGTGGGCAGTTTTTTCTAAATATGGGTTCCCAGATAAGTTTATTTTATGGTTGCAAATATGCTATAAACACATTTGTTTATTTCCTAGTATGAATGGATGGATAGGATGTAAGATTTTAGTCAATAGAGGGGTGAGGCAGGGTTGTCCTCTAAATCTTCTCCTTTATTTATTGTCTCTGGACCCATTATTATACAGATTGAATAAACAGGACGATATAATGGGTCTCTCCATGAGTAGTATAGATTTACAGATTAAAACTATTATTTATGCAGATGATTTGTGTTTAATATTGGCAGACAAATCATCAGCCTTTTTGGCTCAAGATGAGTTGAGAGGGTTTTCAGAAGTAGCTGGTTCTGTAATCAACTACCAGAAATGTAGTATTTTATCCATTGGTTGTGAGGGTACAGTATAGAGTTCAATATGGCATTTTCCAGTAGTGACCTCCTATATTCAAATTTTTTTCTCTTTTGGTAGTCCTGATCCCCAGTTTTATAATTGGGAAGAGAAAATTCGTACTGCACAAGGTTTGGTAACAAAATGGAATTCTTGGCGTATGTCTAAACGTAAAAGGATATGTATGATAAAATCACATCTGTTACCATTGTTTCAATTTTTGTTGGCAGTATTTCCTATCCCAAAAATACTGGAAACTTCAGTGTACAGTGTGTTTTTCCAGTGTCTTTGCAGGAGTCGCCTAAACCCTATTAAAAGAGGGATAACCTATTTACCTATCACCCAGGGAGGCTTGGGAATGATTAATCCAATAATTTTTTTTTCATGTTACCTTCCTTTTTCACAATATTGTCCCAATGGCTCATAATGAGGCTAGATTATGGTGCTGGGTTATGGATGAGTTTGGATCCCTATTAACACAGTGGCCCTCTTCAGGCTCCCTTTCTAAACAGGTGAAAATTTTCTTTTTAGCTAATTGTTGGAAGGATGTGGTGGGTAAACTCAAACTCTGGGAATTGCCTTATCGCTATCTGACTACTGGCACTCGGAAAATGGTATATGACTGGCTGTTGCTAACCTAGTTCCATGAGGAACCCTGGTTTATGATACTTCCCTCAGCTAATACACAAATTATGACAAGTTTTCTTCGTTGTCCCCGAATTCCAACATTTATGTGGGATTTTATATGGCTTTGCACCCACCAAAAATTGGGGGTAAAAGGGAACATGAAGCATAAGGGTGTAGTGGAACGAATGTGTCCTAGAATTGATACGTGTAGTGGGGTGGTTGAGGCTATGCAGCATTTGTTTATAGATTGTCCCTATGTGGTTGGATTTTGGACTTCTTTTCATAAATATTGGGTCTCTGGGCCTTTTCAGAGGGAGGATCTGGATGCGTGGGTTAGGAACATTTTACCAGCTGCATGGGTCCAGTTTGACTTTGGGACATTATTGTTATTTATGGGACATGTTAAGTTTCAATTATGGCAAGCCCGTTGCGCATTAACTTTAAGACAGCAGGTATTGTCTAGTGCTTATGTGTTTTTGATGGTTCAGAAAGAGATTTTTAGATGGAGAGACTATGAGCACAGTACAGCGTCCCCTGATCTTTATAAATTATGGTGGAGACATATGTCTTGGCAGGATACTGGGTGAACATGATACTTTCTTTGTACCTGATAGTTAATTATTTTCTTTCTATAATTTTTTTTAAATAAGAATAGGATATTAGTCTTTTTTGTATATAGTACTGTTTTCATTTCTGTTTCATAACAATTTATATAATTTTGTCCGATCTCTATTCTGTAGTTTTATGGTGTGCATTTGTTTCCAGTTAGTATTTCTGTATTAGACAGCCATTTCTGATGTATGACTCTACTACTTATTTATTTTGTTATGATTTGTAATTTTTTTCTTCCTTTTTGCGAGGCACTGCTGTTTTTTTGTATTACTTTGCTTTTGGTCCTTGAAAAACATTTTTTCCTCCAACTCTTTTAGTGGGGGGGGGGGTCAGCTTTTCAATTTTGGGATTTTATAAATGAAAGTTTGTATTGTATGCTTGATGACATGCTTATTTTTTGTTTATTTTAAGTTTTGTCTTATGATTTTGCATGCAGTAACACTATTAAGTATGTATTTTATTTCCTTTATTTTGTGGATAAAAATGTCCCCTACTTTTTTGTGGGGGGGTTTCCCTTTTGTCATGGGATTAGATTTGAGTTTCACTTCTGTATTAGACAAACCCTTTTGATATGTATGATTGTTAATACTTATTTGCTTTTGTTATGATTTGTACTTTTCTTTTGTGTGAGGCAACACTGTTTTGTATTGATTTGTTTTGTTATTCAAATAAAAAATTCCCCTTTCTCTTTTTGATAAGTGTCATGGGATCTTTAACATCAACCTGAACTACCACCAATCCAGGCGGATGGGGCCTCTGTTTAACGTCTTATCTGAAAGACGGCACCTCAGAAGTGCAGCACCCCTCTCATTCTGCACTACAGTGTCAGTACTGGGATATTAACCCAAGTGCCAGTTGTGGGAACTGAACCCACAGCTCTCTGATCTCCCAGCCTCAGAAGTGAGTGTGCTACCTACTAAGCCACTGACAATGACAAGATGGACATGCACAGTTTACAAGTGGACTGGGGGAACTACAATGGTGCAAAGGCACGCTGTCACCTCTAAACTTGTCCTTCATGAGGGGATGCCTGCAGGGCATGCTAGTGGTATGGGCATCCCAAGATTTTACATACTTGGGGATAAACATCACCACAGTATGGAGGAACTTGGTTGAGGCAAACTACACACCTATCACAGCCTCCATCAGAGTGGAAACACAAAGATGTACTAAGCTACACCTATCCCTGAAAATATATGTGGTACACATGTTCGTGCTGCTTAAGATAGCGTACCTCATGTGCAACCTTCAGTCCCTACATAACCAAACACACTTCTGAAAATCAGCAAAGTGATAGCAGGGTTCATCTGCTAAGGCAAAGCCCCATGATTTGGAAAGACTAGCTCACGGGAGCACTGGTCTGGGGGGAATGGGTATCCCCTGGCTGCAGTGATACTTACTAGCATATAGGGCTGCACAAGAAATAAGATGGCTTCTCCCTAAAACCCCAAATACCCATATATGGGTGAATCTGGAAATGGACCTATCAGAATCCAAATGGCTAGGGAACCTGCTTAGCAAAGGGTGATACCCAAAAGGCAGACTTCCTCCTGTTATCTGTGAGACAGAAGAAGCCTGGTAGAGGTGCAAATGTCTTACTCAGAAGCCAGCCCCCTTATGGGCACCACCTGCACAATATAGCCCCTTATAGGGCAACCCAGATGTGCCAGTGGGAGGAAAAATGATCAAGTGGCACTCATGGCAGCAGGTAGGCATCTGTAGAATAGCAGATCTTTATGCACTGGACTCTGAAGCCATGGTGTCCTTTCTGCAAATGCAGGCACAGTATCTGCTACCCAAAATAGACTTCTGGAGATTTCTCCAGATCTAGGATGCATCCAAGACCCTCTTAGCCACAGCACCTATAGGAGATGGGTGGAAACAGCTGACCACCATGCATAAACAAGACAAAGTAAAGGGCACTGCAGGCAGGATGTATGGTATGCTTAGAGGCTCCCTACCCAATACCATGATTTAAGTGTAAGGTGCAATGGGAGCAAGACCTACAAATAAAGATGATGGACACAGATGGGTGACAATGCCTCAGAGATGTTTATCTGGTCTACAGGGACTCTAGGAGCCAGCTTATACACCTTAAGGTACTACTGAGATGTTACTGTACCCTGGACACACTCCAAAAGATAGGACTCATCACCCATTCTACATGTTGGAGGTGCCAGGCCCCACAGGCTAATCTGCTGCACATACTATGGCAGTGCCCCATACTGGCACCCTTCTGGACAGAAATAATTCAGGACTGCTCCAAGATCCTGCAAACACAATTCCCTGCTACTCCAACCCTTAGCCTGTTGGGCAATACTTTGAAGGTGTCAAACTGTTCAAACCAATCCAAAACATTGCTCCTCGTGGTACTACTCGAAGCCAAAAGGGCTATCCTAATGAGGTGGTGCCAGAATCTACCTCCCTCTCTTCTTACATGACATACGACAGTGGCTTAGTTAGCACTTTTCGAACAGTTGACATACTCCACTGCCAACCACGCACAGGTTTACAACAAGAAGTGGGGCCTTTATCTCAGATTTCACCTATGCTCTACCCCCACCCCACCACCTGGCAACCCACCCTTCTGACCCAGACAGCATTCTTACTCCACTTTAAACTTCCACCCAATATTTTATTTATTTATTCATTTGAATCTCGGATTACAAATACCTTTGCGCTCAAGGCAGCTCATTTACAAAGGTTCCACGTTAAAGGAAAGGGTTACAATAAGGTAGGAAGGTACAGACAACATTCAGGGTTTCATGAGAGCATAGCAAGTCATCTGGTAAATATGTGGGAACAATGCTACACACTCAGGGTTACAAGCAAGCATAGTAAACTAGCGATGTTTCTTCAACTCCCTCCAGAAAAAACTATACCCAAAACTAGGTGCCCTCTACCGCAACAAAGGGTGCCTAACCACCCCTGTCAGGAGAAAGCTCTTACACAAAATGATTCTCCCTATTTTCGACTATGGCGATGTGGTCTATGGAGCAGCCTCTCCATCCACCCTAGCAAACTTGGACCCCCTTTTCCACTCCTTCTGCCACCTCATCCTAGAATGCCCCCCCACCACCCACCACTGTCACCTATATGCCGCCCTAGGCCTCCCCTCGCTGCACACAAGACGCCAGCTCCACTGTACAAATCTCATAGCTAAGCACTGGTCAGACTCCCTCCCCTCCTACCTCAGCTCCGCCCTAACAACGCAACCACCACCGGCCTACTCTCTGCAGGGCTCTGACTCAAATCTACTGCACATCCCTTTCATGCGCACCTCTAAAGGCCAATCGGCTTTCAAATACAGAATGCCCACCCTCTGGAATCACCTCCCTAGTGCAATCAGACAGGCTAGCTCCACCCCTTGGGCTCTTCTTCAGGCCCACTTCTCCGACACTTGAAAATGTAACCTGCAGGTTAACGCAGCTAAATCTAAGAATCCACTTGGTACTCAGCGGGGGCACATGCAAACCCTCAAACTATCCTAACTACCCCCGTCACCTATGCCCTCCCCATCCTCAACACTGCAAGTTTGTCCACCTTCTCTGTCCTCATTGCTAGTAGGCACAATGTATTACAAATCTTGAATCCTGCATACTTTTGTTTAACTGTCCTGACTGTAATCATCCTTGGATCTGTTTCACTTCACCTATGTTTTGAGCCTACTGTATCTAATTATGAACGTTATGCACATATTCTATTGTAGCACTATCTTCTGCATTTCAAATGTTAATTTTTGGCACTGATATGTTATGTTATGTACACCCAGGTCGCATCTGGAAACGAGTGGCTTCCTGCTCAGTATGCCTATCTGGTGAATCGCGTTAATAAATAAATAAATAAATAAATGTACCTTATAATCAGGGGTGAGAGGGAAAGGGAGAGAGTAAGGGAGAGGTAGGGAAGATGAGAAGTGCAGAATTCAGATAGAGAAGGAAAAAATGGCAGCCAGAGGCCTTGTCGTAGAGTGAGGGGGAGAGAGGTTAAGGTGGGAGAAGGGGTACAGGAGGGGAAAGGAGGGCAGAGGAAGGGGAAAAAAGATAAGGGATAGTGGAGACCAGAGGGCCTGGCAAGTCCAGTGGATAACAGCAAGGAGGGGGGTGCAGTAAGAGAGGAGGTGATGGGGGGGAAAAGGGGAAATTGTTCTATCAGGAGAGATGAAAGAACAGGAAGCAAAGTAAGTGCATCAGAGAGTGAAAGAGTAGTAGGAGGGTGTCTGCAGAGGTGGGAAACTAGGTGTTTGGAAATGGTTCACTTCAGTCATTATAGACTGAAAGGTCCCAGATAGGGGTCACTCTTAATAATACAGGTGCAACCCCTCCCCCGGACAGGTCAGCAGTGGCTGGTAATATTCAGGATTTTGCTCAGTTCCTTTCTGTAAAAGTTCAACAAGATGAGCCCCCACTGCTTCCAGGCTGATGTATATACAGGCTGCATACTCCTTTATTGACTCAGGGCTAGAGGGTATGGTTCACCGTGCAATGGTTAATGTTCTTACTTATTATGGATAATACGGAAAGGGACTAATCATCCCAATGTAGAGTTCTCCATGGTGTTAAATTCCTTCAGTGCATGCCTATATTTGCAAACAGTGTACCCGATAAGCAAAAGTTAAGTATACAACTTATCTACCGCATTTGATGCCAAGTCATCTCTGCTTCATGTATGTTCCATTGTTGAAAAATCATTATAAAATCTTTTATGATTAAAGAAATGGTGCAGTGACAGTAGCATACAGAATAATGAATGGGGAAGTGTGCATTATGAGAATTTAATGGTTGTCTGAGGTGTGGGATGCTACATAGACCCTGAGGGCAAAGCCCGAAGGGGTTATTAAAGCATCCCACAATGAGAGCGGCCATTGCATTCGAGTAGGGCACTTCCCCGTCTTTTTTTTTTTTTTTTTTTTATAATTGCTGATCAGCAATTTTTTGTTGCCAAAGTGCATTTGGTATTGCTGTGTCTCGCTCGTGTCAGTCACACACACACACACACACACACACACACTCTATCTTTGTCTCCTTTGTTGTTGTTTTTTTTTCTCGTAAACATTTTTATGTTGGCTCGTGCTTGCGTGCCAGCCAACATATTGCAGTAGTAGCAGATTTGGAGGTGCGGTCACTGTGGGCAAATGCACGGCATGCATCAGTAGGTGCATCCTTCATTCCCCAATAAGTCAGCATGCAGGCACCACACCCACAACACGTAATGTGGTGAGCACATCTAAGAAAAGGTCCACTGCAATGAGAAACAAGCTCATCATGCAGTGGCGTGCGTTTCCTGGTGAAGCAGTTCAATAAACATGGTGTCATTGACTGCCGTCGCGTAGAGCGCCAACTTCAGGGGTGCCCAATCCCCCTGTTGGCATGTCCCGGCCCACTTTATTTGCTGATGGGGAAGCCCACTCCCCGTCGACATAATGTCCCCCCTCCCATTTAAAGTGTATGCCAAGGGGGTGCCCAATCCCCCTGGGCATCATGCACCCCCCCAAACAGTCTTTCTTTACCGACTGGGGCCCCAGTACTCATTGGCTTCAGTCCTCCCTTCCCCATTTAATTTGCTGATGGGGGGAGCCCACTCCCCATCAGCATAATGTCCCCACCACTGCTTTTGTTGTGTGCTGAGGGGGGTGCCCAATCCCTCTCGGCTCTTGTCTCCCCCTTTGGTATGTGCCAACGTGGGTGCCCAATCCCCCGTCAGCTACAGCACCCCCCCCAAAACACTCAAGTGGAATACTGGGAGCCCACCCCAGCATGCCAAATGCCCCTTGTGAAAAAAAAACAAAAACATCCTGTGATGTGTTTTATTTATTTATTTTTTAAAACCAGTAAATCAGAAAACGGTTCCTCACGGTCTGTCCTGCTCCCTACCTCAACCCACACCCACCCTCTGTGTACCCCACCTCCCCACACCCCCATCACCCCATACTTACCTCCGGAACCTGGCGCGATGATCTTCAGTGGACCGGGAACACATCTGCACTCTTCAAAGCCAATTGCAAACTGAAGAAATGCCGGTAAGCTGTATAATAGCATAAATAGGGTTTTTTCAACTTTAGTGCATATCTCGGCCATTTATGGGAATTTTGTCACCAAATGTTCAACATGGGGTTATTGGGACCCCTCCTCTCACGAATTCAGTCACTGTCATGGCGTTATTTGGTCCTGAAGGGTGATTTCATGGTCACTGCATGGAATCACCTTTCAGGTGACTGATTAATGAAATGACAATGCCACTGTTCATGAGGGGTCTCTCAAAAAGCCTATGTTGCAAATTTGGTGACAAAAATTTATAAAAATGGCTGTTTTACGAGCGTGCATTGCAAAGTTTCCACGCAGGCTCGTAACTTCGCGAGTTTGTAATGTTTTCATTCCAGATTTTCAACATTGCCATTTTCCCACACCTCCTTATGAACAGTACAGCTGTCATTTTACATATCCTGGCCAAAATGTGTTTTTGCACTTCTGGCGAAGAATAGTGCAGTCGCTGTGCAAAATCAGTTTTTGGAACAGTTTGACAAAGTGACAGTGATACTGTTCATGAGCAGAGGTCCTAAAATGCCTATGTTGAAAATTTGGTGATGAAAGTCCTTAAAATGGCTGTGTTACAAGCATGTGTTGCGCAGTTTCCACGCACCATTGTAACTTTGTAAATTTGCAATATTTTCATGCCAGATTTTCAGCACTGGCATTTTTTCACACCTCCTTATGAACAGTACAGTTGTAATTTTTCACATCCTGCCTGAAATGTATTTTCACACCTGTGGTGTACAATGGTGTGGTCTCTGTGGAAGATCAACTTTTGGGACAGATTAGGAAAATCACAGTGCCACTGTTCATGACGGGAGGTCCCAAAATGCCTATGTTGAAAAACGTAATTAAAAAAAAAACAAAATAATTGGGTTACGGGCGTGCGTTGCACAGTTTCTAGGGACATGGATATGTTGTTCATCCACACTGTCTGGCAGGTTCCTTGCCGCTTTAAATCTTGCCGGAAGGTCTTCAAGCTGGCTCCTCCCACCCACCCGGGTGGTAAAACTCTCAGCTCCGCCCCATGACGCCAGATCTTCCTTACCGCTTGGAAGCTCAGGTTCCCTCCTTAACGCTCTGCGATTAAGATTTGGTGCCTAACTCTTCAAACTTTGAAACTCGTTTCAAATTTACCAAAAACACTTTGGTCTTCTTCTCCTCGCGGCTGCGATGGATAAATCGACTCCCGGATTTCGAAGATGCCCCTGGGGGCTGAAAATGTCTCGGACAGACCCGCACTCCACGTGCATCTACTGCTTAGGTCTTGAACACGAACCGCAGGCTTGCGACCTGTGCTCTTCTTTTTCGGTCTATGTCCTCGAAGATCGTGCTGCTCGTCTGCAGTTGGGGCATCCCGAGAAGAGATTTCCTCCGGTTAAATCGAAGGAGGCCCGATTGGCGGTGTCCGTGGCTGCGGGCTCTGCGGAACAGCTCGAGCAGATGATCGCCCTCGAGGAGGAGGCGGCGCAGGCCGCTCCATCTTCGGCCGCAGCATTCGTCCCGCTCTCTCTCGCCGCCTCATATTCGGCTTCTTTTAAGGAGCTTTGCCTGACCCTCTCGACTAAGGGTGAGGGTCCAACCTCTTCTGGTCCGTTTTCTCGGTCAAAAAAGAGTAAGAGTATGTCCCATCGTCGACGCTCTTGGGAGCGGGAAAGATCTCCCTCCCCTAGTCGACAGTCGACTTCCGTCAACCCTTCAGCTCCGGCCACTGGCTTCATGGTGTCCCCATCAGGCCAGTTGAGCGAGACACCCGACGATGCGGTCGAGATTTTTCTCGACCCGTTAGACGGTTTGTCGGCTGGTGAAGCTGAAATTCCCCTCTCCCCGGTTCCCCCGGATGAGAGTTGAGGATCCCGTTGGCTCGACTGTGCCTCCGGTTCCGGGCCGTCGGTGCTATCTTCCGAGCGAAGGAGTACGATCCTCGGTACCGCGCGCCGACCTCGGCCTAGCGAGATTCTCGATCTCGGTCACGGCCTCCTCGCGTGATCCAGCCGATCCGCCATCATCGTGATCTCGGTCCGGCACTGCGATAGCGCTACCACCGCTCTTCCTCTTCTTCCTCCTCCTCGGACGAGAGCTTCGACACTAAATTGCGTGAGGAAATATGAAAACTTATGTGGCGGCAACTTCTGTTGGCGAGAATAAACCACCCAGTAACTTCACGCCATTAAGTGTCTGTCACGGGCGGCTGGAAACAACCCCTCGCGGTGGTGGGGAGCTGTTCCCAGACTGGTTGTTTGGCCTATTACTGCTGCCCCACCGATTTTGGTGGAACCACCGCCACCTCAGCCGTTAGTTGGGGCTCCGACCAAGAGTTCTCGGTCGGCTCAGAGGCTGCCCCATAGGCTGTCGGTCACTCTCACTCCCGATAAACTTCGGCAGGTGGAGGGTGTCTCAGGCTCGAGGCAGCTCTTCAAAGACTCGTCGGAGTCTGAAGATGACTCCTCCCTGTTCTCCAGGCGGATGGACTTGGAGTCCTCAGGGGCAGTCAGTGGACGATAGCCCGCCGTCCTTCCTTGCCTACCGGCTCATCTCCAGAGTCCACGGGATGAGCTCGAACCCATTTCCAAAGCAGGGCCAGATATCCCTCACGGAGATTCTGGACCGAGGGGAATCTCCGACGGAGGCCTTTCCGGTGGCCGAAGCCATCGTTGGTCCGGCCTTGGAGCTATGGCAGCGTCTTGCTTCCTGCCCTGTGCCTTTGGCCAGGATGGCTAGGAAGTACGCGGTCCCTACCGGTTCCCTGTCCGGTTTCTCGGAACACCCCTCTGCCGAGGGGCTGGTTACCGATAGCGTTTTCCGTCGCGCCGGGAACACCAGGGACGTGGACAAACCACCCGACAGAGAATCCAAGAAATTGGATTACGCCAGGCGGAAAGTCTATGCTGCATCATCTCTCGGCCTTCGTCAGGCCAGTTCAGCCGTCCTGATGGCACACTTCTCCCATGCCCTGTTGGGCTCCCTGGATGAGGTCGTTCCCCATCTTCCCGCGGACCTGCAGACCACGGTCAAGCAGGTGTGGGATCAGGGCAGGGCAGTGGCTAAGCAGCAGCTCCAGACTGCTGTCGACATCGGAGACTCTTGTGCTAGATCAGTGGCGACCGCAGTGGCCATCGGCGTCGGGCGTGGCTGAGGATATCACCTTCACCTCAGATACCCAGCACAAATTGGCGGATGTTCCTTTCTGAGAACTGACCTCTTGACCCTGGGTGGAAGGTCACCTCCAGAGGATCGAAAAATCCAATGCCACCTTGGACCTGGGTCTCTTCCGCAGAAGGACAAGGCCGTAATCCTCAGCCTAAACCCCTTTTCGTCCTTCTGTGCCCGGAGGCGCTCCAGCCCAACAACGTCCAGGGCCAGCAGGCTCGACCTTGGTATCCCACCAAGCCGTCATCTTCCTCCAATAGGAAGCAAGGAGGAAAAGGCCCAGGAGGTCCCTCGGCCGGTCCCTCCTCCAAGCCTGCTCAGTGACAGGCTGAGGGGTGTCACCCCCATCCCCGTCGCCTCACCCCTGGTTCCCCCCGTGGGGGGACGACTCCGGCACTTCCTTTCCACCTGGTCCGCTGTTACCACGGACAGGTGGGTCTTGGAGGTGGTGGGAAGAGGCCTGCCTCTAGAATTCGAGCAGGCACCACCCTACAGAGCCGTCGCCCCTCAGGGGGCTTTAGGGTCCCCAGCCTCACTGGCAGCTCGTCGAGCCGACATCGGTCTCCTCCTCCAGAAGGAGGTGATAAGAGGTGGAGGACCCTCCTTCAGCCCGGGGTTTGTGTCCAGGTATTTCCTGGTCCCGAAGCGGACGGGGGCTGGCACCATTCTCGACCTACGACCTAAACAAGTTCCTAAGGTCTTGAACCTTCAGAATGGTCACTCTGGCTCAGATAATACCATCTCTGGAACATGGCGTGTGGTTCTGCTCTCTGGACTTTTAGGGCGTGTTCTTTCCGTCCCTATCCGTCCGTCTCACGGAGATTCCTCACTTCCAGGGCAGAGGATCCCTTTTAAGTTCAGGCCATGCCTTCGGCCTTTCTCCAGCTCCCAGGGTCTTCACAAATGCATGGCAGTGGTGACAGCATTCCTGTGGCGCCGAGGGTCAGGTGTACCCTTACCTGGACGTTGGCTGATAGCAGCCCCTCCAGACAGGAGGTGGGCGGTCCAGAGATCTGGCCCTCGGGTTTGCTCTCAGGTCGGCCTCCTTATCAGCGAGGCCAAATCGGAACTCGGCGAAGCAGGTGATTCTGTTCATCGGGGCAGAGCTCGACTCTTCACGAGCCAGAGCACGCTCCCGCGACAGGGCCGAGGTTCTTACCTCCTTTGCCCAATCATTTCTGGTTGGGCAATCGCGCCTACCCGGGACTTCCTCGCCTCCTGGGTCTCATGGCGGCCTGTACCAGCATAGTCCGTTGGGCACGTTGGCACATGCGCCCCCTTCAGTGGGGACTGGCCAGCCAGTGGTCACAACGCTGCGATCCCTTGGACCAGCTCGTGATGACAACCCAGGAGATGTGGAACGCTCTCCAGTGGTGGACCGTTCCATCTCCTCTGCAGGAGGGTATCCCATTTGTCCGCCCCGAGCCGATGGTCTCTCTATCGACCGACGCCTCTTTGATGGGTTGGGGTGCCCATCTAGGGGAACACCGAGTGCACGGCCTCTGGTCCCCGCGGGAGTCCCGATGCCACATCAACTTGCTGGAGCTCTGAGCGGTCCGCCTAGCTCTCACCACCTTTGCTCCGTTTCTCCGGGGTCAAGTGGTCCGAGTCCAGATGGACAATACCACGACCATGTTCTACCTAAACCACCAGGGCGGGATGCGCTCCATGCTTCTATGCAATGAAGCGCTCTGCATCTGGTCACTTGTGCGCAGTCTGGAGGCAGATCTCCCACATTCATGTGCAGGAGCCTCCAACACCCTGGCCGATGCCCTGAGCCGGATAGGGGCTGCATCGCACGAGTGGTCTCCCTGCCGGAGGTAGTACAAGATCTGTTCTCCCTCTGGGGCACACCTCTGGTGGATCTGGTTGCCTCCAGGGAGAACGCGAAGCTGAGGCTGTTTCATGCCCGCCCCCCTCAGCAGGGCTCGCTGCAGGGGGATGCCTTCTCGAGGCCGTGGACCCTGGGGCTCTTTTACGCCTTCCCCCCCTTTCCCCTGATTCACAGGGTCCTGCTCAAAGTGAGGAGGGACAAGGTGCAGGTGATTCTGATAGCCCCAGACTTGGCCCCGCCAATTCTGGTACCCAGATCTCCTCAGCCTCGGCTCCAGGCTCCCAAGGCAGCTTCCAGCTCGCCTGGACCTGCTCTCAGTCAATCAGGGAAGTGTTCCATCCGGACCTTCAACCCCTGCACCTGACGGCCTGGTTCCTGGCTGCAGAGTTCCAGGCCTTGGGTCTTTCGACGAGGTCCTCAACGTCATTGAGGCGTCCCGTATGAGTCGACCAGAAAATGCTACGCCTTCAAATGGAAGAGATTTTCCATTTGGTGTCGAGTAAGGGCTTGGACCCTTCCTCGTGTTCTGTGGCGGCATTTGGACTATCTATGGTCTCTATCTAGTCAAGGGCTTGGGTCGATGACCCTAAAGGTGCACCTGGCAGCCATCTCTGCTTACCGGGCGCAGGCCGGTCAGCAGTCAGTGGCACAGGAGAAGGTGGTCGGGCGCTTCTTCAAAGGCCTTGATCACATTTCCCCTCCAGTGCGGGAACCCCCACCTCTGTGGGATTTACTGCTGGTACTGGCAAAGCTCATGGGCAAGCCATTTGAACCAATGCACAGGTGTGGTCTCCCCCACCTGTCATGGAAGACCGCCTTCTTGGTGGCTATCACGTCAGCCAGAAGGATGGGAGAACTCCAGGTGCTTAGCATTGAGTCTCCTTACCTGGTCTTCCACAGGGACAAGGTTGTCCCTCGCCCCACCGAAATTCCTTCCAAGGTGGTGTCGGAGTTTCACCTTAATCAGGTGTTGACTCTGCCGGTGTTCTACCCAAATCACACCTAGGAGGCCGAATTAGGCTCCATACTTTGGACCCTAGAGAGGCCGCCTATTACAAGGGGCGATACGGCTGGGATTCGGGAGAGGTTTGCCAGCTGTTTGTCACCTACACTGAAGCCGCACCTGGCAGACCTGCAGCCAAGCGGACGATAAGCAGATGGGTCACCTCCTGCATAGATCTCTGCTATGAGTTGGCGGGCATGGAGCCTCCCAGAGGGATAAGAGCTCATTCTACCCGCCATACTGCTGCATCGGTGGCTGCTTCCAGGGACGTCCCTATCCAGGAAATCTGCAGGGCTGCTACCTGGAAGTCAGCAAACACCTTCATTACCCACTACCACATCGACCTTGAGTCACGCCGGGATGCTGGTTTTGGGGCCTCGGTTCTCCAGTCCTTATTTCCCAAGTAAGTATTAAGGGGGTGTGTGCCTTGCCTCCCTCCTCCCGGAGAACTGCTAGGAGTCTGCCAGACAGTGTGGATGAACAACATATCCATGTCCCTAGAAATACAGGTTACTCACCTGTAACAGAGTTCTGGAATGGTATGTTGTTCGTCCCACATGACCCACCGACCTTCGGCTTCAACGCAGCCTGAGCTTCAGCGGGCCAGATCTGGCATCATGGGGCGGAGCCGAGAGTTTTACCACCCGGGTGGGTGGGAGGAGCCAGCTTGAAGACCTTCCGGCAAGATTTAAAGCGGCAAGGAACCTGCCAGACAGTGTGGATGAACAACATATACCATTCCTAGAACTCCTGTTACAGGTGAGTAACCTGTATTTCTGTGCATGCTCATGACTTCACCAATTTTTCATATTTTTGCTCCCAATTTTCAATGTTGCCATTTTTTTACACCTTCTCAAGAACAATGCAGTTGTCATTTTTCACATCCTGCCCAAAATGCGTTTTCCTACCTGTGACACCAAATGGCACAGTCGCTGTGCAAAATCACCTTTCGACTAACAAACTGATTTTTTTTTAACTAATTATTTTACCAGATGAGACACACTAAGCTGAAAGCTTGTTTGCAGGTGCAACCTGGGAGCACGAGGAAGTTAAGTGACTTGCTCAGGGTCACACAGTATGCACCTAGGGGGCTGTGGGATTCAAGCCCAGGTCTCCAGATTTGCAGCTCAGAGCCTTAACCCACTGCACCATACTGCTGCTCTTCATGAGGTGGGGTCACAAAAAGCCCATGTTGATAATTTGAAGTGAAAATACCAACACACGCCTATGGCATTAGGGTTTCCAACTGTTACACCCCACGCTGTAGAGACTGACAGGCATCAAGGGTGTGACTTGGGATTATCAGCTGTAATGCTTCTCCCATTCCACTCCCATCCCCACCCTACAGCCACTCACAGGCATCGAGGTGTGCCTTGGAATGTTCAGCCACAAAGTTCACCCCATTCTCTTATACTGCACCCACTTCAACGTATTTCCTTATGGGATGGAGTAAGTATAATGTCCAAGGACCCCAAAGCACTCCACAACACTTGTCAGTGTCTACAAGGTAAGGTGAGGTAAAATGGCATGAGTGTTATACCTGATGACCCAAAGACACACCCCAACACCTGTCGGTCTCTGCAGGGTAGGTGTGGGGTTGGTGTCAGTTCAGTACTTCACTGCCACTCCTATTATGCATTTCTAACTCCTGCACTACCAATGCCAATGCCAGCAAGACAACATTCGGCATTGACAAATGCTTGTTTAATTATTCTGGATTTTTTTTTTCACTTGACAGACTTGCTGAGCTGGGCATTTAGATTGCATTCGTGATTGGGGCTTACCTCTGAGCTGTTTCCAGCTTCCACTGGTAGTTGTTGTCCACTGCGGGTTCCGAATGACAGGACCAACCAGACAGATTTTTCTTTTGTTTGTAGGTGTTGAGCTGGTTGAAAAAAGAGAAAACAATGATGCCTCTCAATCTGGCGGCTCCTCGGTATGCGGAATAAGGGGCCACCGTGTTTCTGAAACTGTTTACCCCACCCAGTGGTAGAGCACCAGCCAATCAGGGAGTGGCTGTTTTTTGAGTGACTCGGTGCGTGCTCGCCATTATAACCCATGGGTTATAATGACTATAACTCGGTCAGCCTATGTAAAAAATTGCTGACCTGTTGTTATATATACAATAATAGATGGGGAAGTATACTTAATGAGAAATGAATGGTTGCTCGAGGTGTAGGATGCTACATAAACCCCAAGGGCGAAGCCTGAGGGGTTTATTAAAGCAGCCTACACTGAGGGTAACCATTAATTTTGAATTTAAGCGCACTTCCCAATCTTTTATTATTTATAATTGCTGGACAGCTATTTTTTCCAGCCCTGTGTCTTACTGAGTCTGACACACACACACACACACACACACACACACACAGTCTATCTCCCCTTCCCACTTTATTGTATTTTTTCATACTTTTTTTACAGTTGCTTTTTTGTTTTGAGTTTATGCAGATTTGTGAATTGAGATCGCAATATTGCTTACTTCTGTGAGTGAGGACAGAGTCGTCCTTGATGGCAGTTGTCCACTGCGACTTTTGAATGGTGGGATCAACCAGATATTTTTAAAATGTTCTGGATGTACCTGTTATTATGTTAAATGCAAAAAGCGATGAGAACTTTTGGTCTAGTGGCTCCTCGCTACGTGGGTAAAGAGCCGCCATGTTTACAATGAGTAAAAGCCCGCCCAGAGGGAGACTAACAACCAATCACGGAGTGGTTGTTGTGGAATAACTCTGCACATGCCTGCCATTATAACCTGTGGGTTATAACTGCAAATTATAACTGGATCGGTCCATTGAACAAATTGCTGACCAGTCATTATAAAATAATTACAACCAGAGACTAAAGTATCATTATATACACTCTGGAGGTAACTTATGATATGGGATATGATATGATATGATATGATATGATATAATATGATATGATATATGGACTTACAAATGCCTCACAGGTATAAATAAGGTTCAAGAGGGAAGCATATTCAGATTAAAAGGTGTCCAAGAACAAGGGGTCATGATATGAAGCTGGGGAAGGCAGACCTAGGCAACATTTGTGAAAGTCCTTCTTCTCTAATAGGGTGGTAAAATAATTGAATATCATCAAAGCAGAGGTGTTAGGGTCAGAAATGACACTGGCAATCACGAATGACCGAGACTGAATGACTGAGGGACCGAGGATACTGCCCACCCTCCCCACAGCAGAAGTCGACCTCCGCAGGTCCGGGACTGCCACCGCGCCCCCCCCGATTGCAGAGCAGACAGCAGGTATGCGGCTGAACAAGCAAGAGCTGCAGGCGCTAGTTTAAACCCTGCCGGCACTGCGTGCCGGCTGCCCACCGCCCCCACCACCACCCTTGGTCAGCTCTTTGTTTTATAGGGAATATCATGTGGGTTGCCAGAACCTATCAGCCCATTTTCCACTTGCAAGTTATACTGGCTGAACACTAGGGGGAACCTACATGCCTAAGCCTTCATCCCTCTGGCATATCAGTCAGTAAACATGCCTATTCTGTGTCTTGGAGCTCTCACATTGCTCCTTTTGTCCCATCCCCCCCACATAAAATGACCACCAAAAATCTTGCTAACTCCCTTCCTTATGAACATGTGAGCACAGATCATTCCCCTCCTGCCCCCAAACTCCACTTCTGCTACCCAATCTCCATTGGCACCACACCTCTGAGCAGCCCATCTACCCCACCCACCCCCACGGTGCCCATGCCCCAGCAGCACACAGTCGAAGGTGGTATTCCCTTGACCAAGGCGCTGCCCACCCTTATCTCCCTACCCATTTCTTGCACTGCCGCCAACAGATCCTCGCGTCTCATACCAGCCCTACCATTACTGCCGTAGTCCCTTCCCCGTCTCCTCATACTACTCCTCCTGCTCTCTGGGAATGTCCACCTAACCCTGGTCCAGGTCCTTCTCCAGTCGCCCCGGGCAGGGCTTCCGTATTTCCTTCATGAATATCTGCAGTCTCCCAGGAAGATGGCTGCACTCCAATGTTAGGTCGCCCAACATAAGCCCACATTCTTGCCTTAGTTGAAACCTGGCTCTCACCTTGACACCAGACTCGACTGTCTCCTCCTGGCTTACCCTCTTTGAGAGGATCGCATGGGCAAGCGTGGCGGTGAATGTGCTGTCTACCTTACAAACCCCTCTTGGGTCATGCTCTACCCGCCCCTAACCTTGGCCATAGGAGCACAAGCCCTCACATTAAAATTACCCCTGACCCCAGACGAGGCCCTCTACTACTACCACCTATGTACCCCCACCAAAGCAAAGCCTAGCTATCCCTCCATCACTGACTACCTCACCACCCTGCCATGCAAGGCTGAACAGCTCATCTTAGGTGACCTCAACGTCAACTGGCTGGGCCCCAACTCAACACCAACTAAGGACAACTTCTTAGCCCTAGACCTAACCCAACTTGTGAACAACCCACCAGAATTAACCCGTCTAGTGGGACCAGCTCTCATTTGACGTTGTGTTCTCTAACCGACCACACAAAATAAAGGATCTTAAAGTCCTAGCCAACTCCCTCAGTGACCACTCACCCATTCTATGCTTCTGGTCCTCCCCACACCTAAACCCATGCACCAAGCCACCCCCGTCGTTGTCTCCGCCGGGAGGTCTAAACAAACTTAAACAGCACCTTGCCCAGCTCGATTGGTCCCGATCTCCCTTGCATCAGATATAGATATACGCCCTAGCCTTTCTCACTAGTACCTTTTTGTAAGGCCTGTGGCGTCTTAGCCCTGTTATCAACACCCGCACTAAGGCGCACTGCTGCCTGGATTTCCCCTCTCTGATCCAGCAACTTAGGCAGCGCGATAACCTCTGGGTATTGCTGTTGAAACAGGCAGACCAGCAGATAGGCAAGCTTATAACACAGCCGCAACCAGTGCACCTGGGCCATACGGCAAGCAAAAGCCTACTTCTACCAATCCATCTTGACTTCCTCCTGGGGCTCGGCTCGCTCCTTCTGGGATAACATGAAGGAATTAAATGGTACAACCCGCGCCCCCCCTCCCTCTCAGATGGTCATAGATGGTGCTATTAACACGGATCCCTCCTGTGTTGCCAACTGCCTGAACGCATCTTTCTCTGATCTAAGTGCTATCCTACCGTCCCACTTCTTTGACCCTATCCCAGCAACCAACTACCCAGATATCTCTCGTCCCCCTTTTTACTTTAGGACTATCTCCCCACAGGACGCAAAACCGATCCTTCTAAAAGCCCTCTCCTCCCATAACCCGAGCTGCGACCTCCTTGACTCCAAGATGCTCCGCCTAACCCTGGATGTCATGATTACCCCCCTCACGGACCTTATTAACCGCTCCCTGTGCCTCGGTCAATTCCCGAATGCATGGAAGCTGGCCGAAATCACCCCCATATACAAGAATGGAGATCGCACTGTGCCAAGCAATTACAGACCTATCTCCATCCTCCCCCCTCTCTCTAAGGCCCTGGAAAAAATAGTATCCATGCAACTCGCAGCCTATCTTTCCACCCACAATATTCTGTGCCCGGAACAACATGGCTTCTGCCCTGGTCACAGCACTACCACAGCTCTGCTGGAGTTCTCCCACTATATACACTCGGCACTAGATGCCAGAGAGCTGGCCGGGGCAGTTTTCATCGACCTGTCCAAGGCCTTCGACACTGTGAGCCACCCGCTGCTGCTAGAAACCCTCGATAAACTGGGGTTCTCCACCGGTCCGCTGACCTGATTCTCCAGCTACCTCTGTGACAGATCTCAACACATCAAATTAAATGGTAGCCTGTCTACGGCACTGCCCGTACGCTCTGGAGTACCCCAAGGCTCTATTCTGGGCCCCATTTTGTTCAGCCTGTTCCTAAACTCCCTTCCCAGCTCTTGCTCAGGCAAAATACTACTATATGCTGACGATGCAGTCTTAGTTGCCTCCCACTCCGACCCACTCACACCCAGAGCTCCCTGCAACTCTACTTCAACCAGGCTGAAAAATGGTTAGTCGACCATCGCCTGGTCCTGAACCTCAAGAAAACTAAGACCATGATCTTTGCCCACTGGCAAAGTAACGTCAAAAATGCTCCTCTCCGCATCCTTCCCAGTACCCTTCACCCCCTTGAACAGGTAGCCACGTACAAATACCTGGGCATCACCTTCGACTCAGCATTCTTCTTCCATGCCCACATCCATGCCTTGTCCTCAGCCATGAATACCCGAATTGGGCTCCTCTATCGCCACAAGGACTGCCTCCCCGAATTCACCCTACTGCTGGCAATCACTTCCTCCATCCTATCTTTGGTTGACTATGGCCTCCCCACCTATGCTGTCGCTGACCCCACTGCTCTCACAAAAATCCAGACATCTATCAACAAAGTCTGCAGGCTCCTGACTGGTGCCCCAAGTAGGATGCACACATGCCAACTCTATTCCATCACTAACATACTCAATCTTGAAGAGCGGCTGCAATATCACACCTGCATACTAGCCAAAAGTCTCTCTTGGGCTCTGTCCCCAGTGTCACTGCACTGCTCTTCCAGCAGACCTCCCATTCGGTCGCTACCACTTCATTCCAATGCCACCTTCAGGTGCCTAGAGCCAGGACCTCCCTCACCCAAAGATCCTTTCATCATAGGCGCCATCCTGGTATAACTCCTCCTCGCATGTCACTAGCACCGCTAAAATTGGCCAATTCAAAATGCTCCTATAAACACCTCATTAGCTCACGGAGATGTATGTATCTATCCCAGGGCCTACTGTGAGTGCCTTCCTGACATATCAGCCACTGCAGGACTAAGTATATAACAATGCCGAGTTTTGCCTGCCGTCAAACTATATGCGACATTGTATCCTGGATGTCCCCCTGGGAACCCAGTGACTTCCTGTGGGATCCCTGGCTAGCCAAATACTTAAATGGCGCTTTGATGATTCTGTATTGTATGTTGCATGTAATTCATCTGTACTGTTCTCCACTGTCTTACCTCACATTTAGATTGTTTCCCTCCCTGTGATGAGGTGCCTTTGTAAATGAGTCTCTGACTCAAAGGTTGTAAATCCGATATTTGACTTAAATAAATAAATAAAATAAAATATGCATAATGGTACATTAATGCAGTGAAAGTGGTGATAAAGCTGGCAAATACGTAGGGTCTGTTGCATTACAGTATGAAGGGGAAACAGGTTGTCTAGGTGGGGGAAGACATCCTTATCTGCCAAGAACTGATATACAGTGTATAGTAGAGAATTGCTCTGCATAGAATTCTATCCCTTTCAAAATGTTGTTGTACCACACTTCAAAGGTCATGGGATGTGATTGTACACTTCTGTGGTAAAACAACATTATGGAACCTCTAGAGACTGCATACAACAGTTTCATTCTGAAAGCCAAAGAACTGCTGTATGTACATTTTACATACGTGTAACATCACCTGTTGTTACAGGACATTGATCCCTTGCCTGTATTTATGTATCTTGTGTAATGCCCACCTTGTTTTTTGCATCTTGCACTGTGTGCTTGTATTATTATTTGTCAATCTCTGTATGTTGCCTGACTGCACTGGATTCTGTACTTGCTTATCTATGGTTCATTGCTGTTGTTCACTGTATTTTAGAAGAAGAAGAATCAGCAGTTATATAGCACTTTTCATGCACAGTGTATCCCAAGGCATTTTTACAAGCAGTGTTAGAAGTGGTAGTGAAGTGACTGAATGCATAGTGGCGGCCATATTGCACATCAGCACCCACACACAGCCTGGACAATTGCATGAACCAGTGTATGGGAATGGGAATGTCACCTACTCTTTGTGAAGAGTGCTCTGGGTTGTTTTACTCCCACCTAGGCACTCACCAGGATAGGTTGACGGGACCTTGGTTTAACGTCTCATCAGAAGGATGGCACACCCCAGCAGTACAGCACCCCCTTATATTGCACTCGGATACCAGCATTTTAGGTGCAAATCCAATCTCTTTGTGGTTTGAGAACTCACAACCTTCTGGTCCAGAGACAGATGTGCTACCAACTGAGCCATGCTAACACTTTTACCATTGATTGTGCATGTCTCTGGCCCAGGCCATGCCTGAAAAAGGCCTTTGGACCACTGCATCAACCCGGTTAACAAATTAATAAAAAACTAATACTATACACTATAAAATACAGGGTGAACAACTTTATTCAAAAACAGTGCATTATGCCACCTTGTGATTCTGATTATCATGGATCTCTCTAGTCAGTGCAGATATGCAAACTCTGGTGGACATCTTGGACTTGGCGCACATCTCTACCATGAGCTCCATCTTCAAGGAGAACTTCATCGTAGGAACTGGGATAGGAACTGGCTGGGGGATAGGAAGCAGAGGGTGGTGATTAGCGATATCCAGTCTGAGGAGAGGGACATGAATAGTAGGGCACCTCAGTGATCAGTCCTGGGGCTGGTCCTTTTCAGTGCCTTCATTAGTGGCATTGCAGAAGGACTGGAAGGAAAGGGTAACCTCTTAGCAGATGACATCAATATCTGCAATAGGGTAGACACTCCAGATGGGGTGGAGAAAATGAGGAGGTACCTAGAAAAGCTTGAAAAAATGGTCAAACATGTGACAACTGAGATTCAGTGTGAAGAAGTGCAAAGTCATGCACCTGGAATGCAGAAACCCTGCAGAGAGCTACAGGATGGGGGCGGGGGGTTGCTTACAGTCAGTAGGGAAGAAAGATACTTGGGGATTATCATCTTGGATGTCCTAACAGTGGTTAAACAATGAACAAAGACTATAGGGAGAATCAGTGGAATGCTGAGGTGCACTGAGTGGTATCATGAGCAGAAGAAGGGAGGTGGTGATACCACTGTACAAAATGCTGGTGAGGTCTCATCTGGAATACCTTGTGCAGTTCTGGAGCCACATCTTCATAAAGATGTACACAGGGTGGATGTGGTTCAGAGAAGAGCAACTAAGATGGTACAGGGCTTGCACCACAAGACATATGAGGAGAGACTGAGGGACCTCAATATGTATTCGCTGGAGGAACGGAGACAAAGTGGAGATATGATGGAGACTTTCAAGTATCTTAAAGGCATAAATAAGGTGCAAGTGGGTAATGTATTGCAGTATAGAATGAGTACAGGAACAAGGGGCACAGTATGAGATTGGAGGGGGAAGGATAAGGGAACTATGAGGAAGTTGCACTTATTAACTGAAAGGGTTCTGGATACATGGAATGACCTGCCCCAAGAGGTGGTGGGAGCAAGCATAGTAGAGGAATTCAAGCATGCTTGGGATCGACATAAAAGAACCCTAGAAGTGGGAAGGAGAGGATAAGCTGATGCCAAAATAGAGTGACTAACCACTGTTGCAGGTAAGGAAAAAGGGAAGACTAGAGAGAGCTAGTGGTCCTTATCTGCCATCAGTGTTCTATGTTTCTAACTGTCCTGCATGAGCTCCATGCTCTCCATGAGTGGTGTGAATGGCTTTATGCTGCCATGTTGGCTCTGACCAGAATTTGTTTGTTTTAGTTACTTATTATCTCAGTAAGTTGGCAGTACTGCAACTGACCAAGTCTGCACTCTGCAAACCCTTCCCCCAACTACGTATAGTCCATTCACTAGGACACAAAACACAGTCTGTCTGGTCTC
The DNA here is from genome assembly GCA_016271365.2 of Neoceratodus forsteri. NCBI lineage: Eukaryota > Metazoa > Chordata > Ceratodontiformes > Ceratodontidae > Neoceratodus > Neoceratodus forsteri. The sequence continues at coordinate 48,486,400 of CM057455.1, forward strand.
CTTTTATTTATTACTTACCCCCTTTGTGTATATGTATGTGTATGTGTGTGTATGTATGTGTGTGTGTGTATATATATATATATATATATATATATATATATATATCACCAACTGCTGTTCTTCAATTACACAGTTTCATATTTCATCAGCAAGCAACAGGGCTAGATATTGTAGAAAAGCAACCCTCCTCCATGACCTCCCCCAAACTCCGTGCATGCTACATGCAGTCCTTAGAGAGGGTGTCAGAAAACACATACAAACTCCCAATTTGCTCTGTACAGTACTATTTTAATTGTTTTATATATATTTAGCACTGCCTGGTGTCACAGACCCACTCAGCAGGTCAGCCGTCTACTCCCAAAATGCCAACCTCTGAGCGTAGAATTGTGAACAGTTAACAGAACAAGGTAACCCTCTTGTCTGTTTTGTGGGTTTGAGTCACCTTAGTCCCAAGTTCTGGAGGGATTCAAACTGATAACCTCTTGTTAGCGTACCCAATTGTCAGGCTCAAATAATTCTGTCTTGGGGGGGGGGCAGATATCTTTGCCTACGGGCACCTAACCAGATACTTCAAAATGAACCCTTAGAACTCTATGCAAGACTTAGAGAACTCTGACCCGTTTCCCAGTTTGGTATCACAATAAGCCCATGCACAGTGTCAACTATAACCATCTAAGCTTCACTTATATAAAAAGAAGTTTCAAGGCATACTAGGCAGTTTCTATTTTTAAAATATATATCTTTACTTTAAAATAGGTAAAATAGGAAAGCAGTAAAATACAGAACAAGATATCCCAACACATATAGCCTTAAAAACAAAACAAGTTTAAAAGTGCTAATTCATGCAACACATACTCTCAGACTGGTCTTATCTAAGGTCCTTACTTTCTTAATCTTTCAGTGCTTCGATGTCCCTCTTTTCTCAGTCAGAAAATGAATGTCCTTGTGTAAGGTTTGCTTAGTATTTTTAAAAGCAGTCTTGAGACGGCCTTGTCTCTGAGATCACCTAACTCCACCTTGGTGTATTAAAATTTATATTTTATAACACAGGATGTCCTACTAAGGTATTTAAAAAAATAATAGATGACATAAATGTGACTTGCCAAAACCAGTCTGTGGTCTGCTTCACATAGACATCAAAGCCTCTTTGATGCAATTCATTGGATAACCCCAAGCAAATGCATATTGGACTTCTTAATTTAGTCTGGGACCTGCTTTACCCAGACATCAAAGTCTCTTTGATGTATTTACTGGCTATCTTGGGATACACCCCAACACATGCATATTTTCCTTCCTCCATGACACCTAGTGCAAATCAAAGGATTTCTCTGAGGACGTCATGAATGGATATTTTATTTCTGGGGCTTCAAAGAAAACTTAAAATAATTGCATTTCAGATATCTGCAGTTTAAGCTACCTCCTGTCCTTTGAACTTATCCCGGGGGGTTTGATGTGTCAGTTTCAGCAAGACAGTATTCCCTCCTGACAGACATTCCTATACATATTTTATTTTGCTGAAAAAATATCATATTGAAATGAGAACCAGCTGTTCATGTGCCACAACTGGCACCACTAGTAGTCTTTAAAAAGACTGTGATCTCGTCTCCCATTTAGTTGCAGTGCTGAAGCTACTTTAATCTGCTGGTGACATTTTTTTTTTTAAAGATTTTATAGATAAGACTGATTCACTCAGTCTGCTCCATCTGCTGGTCTAGCCATAGAATGGCGCTCTCGGCAGTCTCCTACTAATACCACCTCTCCGCTCCTGATAGCTGTCCGCCACAAATGGTATTTTTGCCAGCTGCTAGGACTGACGGGGTACTCTCCCACTTCTTACTCATTCACTCAGCTGTCAGTCCTGGTTTCTCTGCAGTGCTACTGGTCCATGAAGTGTGGAGAGAGATTTGGAGGAAGAGGGTTCCGGCTAATGGCTACTGTGTACTCGCGCTGTCCTGCACTCACTCCCGGTGGCTCCAGCAGTTTGCTCTGCACCACATGATTGTATTTACAGTCAACATGTGATACTGTCTGGCGCTTGGTCTCAGATTGGAATAAAGTAGTGGCACCTAGTGGCAGAACAAAAAAACAACAGCCAGATATAAATAAAAAATAAACAGAGATGCTCTGAGACAGTTGTCTGTGGACAACCAAGAACTGTCAATTTAGTAGTCTGGGTGATGGATCCCGTAGTTTGGGACGTCTGTCTATGGGATTTGTGAAGCCCTGGGTAGCACATAGCGAGAGGCTGTGGTTTGATGCAAGCATAGGTGGCACACTGAGAGGGGCTGTAGTTTGACGCAAGCATGGGTTGTACACAGAGGTGGGCTGTGCTTTGATGCAGTTTTTGTGTGGTAGACGGAGAGGTGCTGTGGTTTGATGCAAGCATGGACGGCACACAGACAGGGGCTGTGGTCTGATGCAAGCTTGGATGGCACACTGTGAGGGGCTTTGGTTTGATGCAAGCATGGGCAATACACCTAGAGTGGTTGTGGTTTGATGCAAGCGTGAGTGGAATATAGAGAGGGGCTGTAGTTTGATGCAGTGATTGTGCTTCTCCACGTGGGCTGCACTGTCATCCATGCTACAGCAGCGGAAATGGGAGAGTATGGAAAAAGCAGTGCAGACTGAGTATAAACCTGCATGCCTACCTGAGCCTTCTGCTGTACTCCTACCCTATGTCTGGATATAATCTTAGGAGGGGGGCAACCCACTCCAACCCATTCCAATGTCTGGACACTTGCTCTACATCTTGGATATAGTCTTATGAGAGGGGCAGCCAGCTGCGACCTGGGAGCACAAGAAAGTTAAGTGACTTGCTCAGGGTCACACAGTATGCAAGTGGGGGCTGTGGGATTCAAACACAGCTCTCCAGGTTTGCAGCTTTGAGTCTTAAACCACTGCGGCGATAACTGCCTCCTGTGTGATCAATGGAGCCCACTGAATCTTTCACCATTGCCCCCTTCAGGACCTATGAAATGAAAAAAAAAAAAACTAGACCAAGGATGGCAACTTGTCTTGTGGGTTCCTTGACCCTCTGCGCTGAGAAGCAGTCCTGCATTGTAACTAGCAGTACCTGACCCACTGTACCAAGCAGTAGTACTGTGTTGTATCTAGCAGTGCTTGACCCACTGTATCAAGAAGCAGTTCTGCATTGTATCTAGTAGTACCTGACCCACTGTACCAAGAAGCAGTCCTGCATTGTATCTAGCAATATCTGACTCACTGCACCAAGAAGCAGTTCCCATGGTATCTAGCAGTACCTGACCCACTGACTGTACCAAGAAGCAGTCTTGCACTGTGGCTAGCAGTACCTGACTTCTCAAACTCTTTGCTGCTGGGGTAGCCCAGTCAATTGCCAGTAGATTCAGGTCACCATCAACTTCTAGTTTTCCTTTTGCTGTCTCTCCAAATGTTTTCCCTACTCCTCCTCTACACTGGTAGCACATAGACCTCTCCTGTCCATATATTTTTATCTGCAGTTATTCTTAGCTGCATCCCAATTGACTCTGTTATCTTTCTACACTTTGATAGTACTATGCTCAATGGTCTTAGTGCCCTCCTTAATGTAGAGAGCTACACATCCCCCCTCACCCTGACTCCTGTCTCTCTTATACAGCATATAACCTGCAATAGCTAGATCCCAACCAATTTCCTGTCACCCATGCCTCTATTATGGTGTAATACCCCCCCTTTGTCCCCTTGTCTAGGAGCATGCTTCAACTAAGGAGATGGTCTGAGGAGTATGGAGGGGGCACAGATAAGCTCTAACCCGAGCCAGTGCACCCTTCTACAAGATAGGAAAAATAACTACTCTACCTTTCAGCAACTTCATTTTCCAGTGCAATCTCACCACAGCAAATCTGGAGTCTCCCCAAATGCTGACTACTGGACCAGGATCTCCATGCAGCAACCTCCTGTCTCCTCTGAGCCCCAGAGCCCCTCAGTCCTGCTGCAGCTTGATGTAACCCTTCTGAAAGTAAAAACTTGTGAAATAAATTATCAGTCAATATTTTTATTGTTCAGCAAAAGCTTTTACAAACTCTAACATTTTTATATGAGTATTGACATCATATCATTTCACAGTATCCATAAATACATTATAAATATCAAACATGAATATACATTTTATGCACAATCTTCACAGGTGTAAAATGGATACAAATTTTACTAATTTCTCCAATATAAATCTATTTGTATTATTGACTAAGGATACCAATTGGTCGGTCGGGAGGTCAGTGCCTGCCAGAATGTCCCCTAACCACTTTTTTCTATTTGAATTATAGAAGGGGCACAACCATAGTAAATGTTTCAAATTGACCTCCAATTGATTCCCACAAGGACAAAAAGGGGAATCTATGTTTCCTCTTTCTTGTCCAAAATAGATGTAATTTGCCTTATAATACACATTGGAACAAATGATGTATACAAAACTAGTTTAAATGCATTTCAATCTAAAATAACTGACATAACAACATTTATTAAGCAAAAAGGATCAGAATTAATATTCTCAAGTATATTACCAACACATGGGTATTTAAACTACAAAAATACAACAATCAAAACATTAAATGATTGGCTAAGGACCTTTTGCATCTGGGAAAATGTAGGCTATATGGACAATTCTATAACATTTAGCAGTACAATTTTATTTCAATCAGACGGCTTGCACCTTAGTTTAGCTGGGTCAAGGATTTTTGGAAGAAAATTGAACAAGGTGATTGAATTTCATTTAAACTGGAGCAAGGGGGGCAGCCCATTCTAGCTAGCTATCTCGACTTAAAAACAACATTAAGCTCAAATAAATATAAAGGTTGGAAAACAACACTTATAAATTCCAGAAGTCTTGTTAATAAATACAATGATGAATTTAAAGACTTTATCTTAACAAATGATATATAAATAGCTTGTATTACAGAAACCTGGTGGGATGTCAGTGATACCTGGGAGAAAACAATACCGGGATATAATTTATATCAAAAATCTAGATTATACAGGAAGGGTGGGGGTGTTGCAATTTACGTACATAATAACATAAACAGTATACAACTGCCCTATGAAAGCGGCGAAGCAGAAACCATATGGCTTAAGTTAATTCCCTCTATCGGCCCTAAAATTATAATTGGCCTATTTTATATACCTCCATCTAACTCATACAATAATGATGTTATTTTTTTGGATTTACTTAACAAATTGAACCCAGATGATAACTTAATTTTGTTTGGAGACTTCAATCTTGCTAATATAGACTGGCAGCTAACTAAAGCAGGTAACAAAATCAAACAATTGTATCTAGATGCATTCGACCAGCTAGATCTGGTGCAATTAGTTCATGAGAACACTAGAGGTGACAAAATATTAGACTTCATATTAACAAACACAAGTGAATTAATAAGTAATGTGCAGATTCTTCCCCCTCTGGGCAACAGTGATCACTCAAAAGTCTATTGCTTAGTTGGGATATTAGACAAAACAAAAAACTATAAATCTGAAGGAGCAATTAAATTAAACTTGGCTAAGGCCGATTTTTCTCATATTAGACAGGAATTGGCAGCTTGGGATTGGTATAAAGCTCTGGAAGGGAAGAATACAGATGATATGTGGAATATAATCCTAAACAAGCTTAATGAATTAATAGCCCAATATATTCCGATTACTAAACCTAAAATGAGTGGAGCAAAAACTAGTCCAATTCGGTTAAACAGGCAAATAAAACATATAATTAACTGCAAGGATAAACTTAAATCCATAACAATTACATAGCATGTAAGGAATGTGCCTAATTGGTTAAATTAACAATTAAAAAAGCGAAAGCACAAATCAAGTTCACTCTAGCCAACAGGATTAAAGACAATAAAACATCTTTTTTTTCATACATAAATAGCAAAAAAAAATTAACAATCAATAATAGGACCCTTTAATGATAACAATGGGGTTATGCTAAATGAACAGGAGTTAGTAAACACACAAAATGACTATTTATGTTCGGTTTTTAATCCTGGTAATACATCTCGATTGTTAATAAGTATACACTGTCACCTGGGGCTATAAAAATAACACCTGCTGAGGTAAAATGCAGACTGACTAAATTAGACATCAATAAATCTCAGGCCCAGACAATATTCACCCTAGAATTCTCACAGGAACTTGCAGATCAACTAGCTGAGCCTTTGAGCTTTTCTATCAATCATCTTTAGATAGAGCTGAGGTTCCTCAAGCCTGGAAGAATGCTTTGGTTGTACCCTTCACAAAGGGATCTAGATCTGATCCAGCTAATTTTAGACCCATTAGCTTAACATCATTGTTAGGCAAAGTCATGGAGGGCATTTAAAGGAAATTGTGACTGATTATATCTCATCAAACAATTTATCTGATCCTGTGCAGCATGGATTTATTAAATCTAAATCATGCCAAACAAATTTACTATCCTTTTATGAAAATGTTAACTCAGAATTGGACCAGGGGAGACCAGTGGATGTGGTCTTTATGGATTTTGCTAAGGCTTTTGATAAGCTACCACATACAGAACTAATACAAAATCTGGCTAAAATTGGCATTCACCACAACATTGTGAAATGGATAGCTAATTGGCTGACCAACAGGAGGCAGAGGGTGGTGGTAAGGGGCGTGATGTCCGAGTGGTCTGCCGTGACTAGCGGGGTGCCACAGGGTTTGGTGCTGGGCCCGTGTCTTTTTAATATATATATTTCATCCTTACACCTTAGCAATCCTTCTATATGGATTTCAAAATTTGCAGATGATTGCAGACTAGGTGTCACAGTGTCTACTATGGTTGATTCGTTATCCTTACAACAAGCTATAAATGAAGTTTATGAGTGGACAAAAAGTAGCAAATTGGAACTTAACATCTCCAAATGTAAAATTATGCACTTAGGTAGAACAAACAACAGTCATTCATACAATATAGGGAACAACACTATTAACAACATCTGAAGAGGGGGACTTGGGCATTAAAATTATGCCAGATTTAAAGTTCAATTCACACTGCAATCAACTAGTTAAAAAGCTAATCAGATTTTGAATTGCATTTTGAGGCACATTTCTAGTAGACACCATAATGTTATTATGCCCTTATACCAGGCCCTGGTGAGGCCTCACTTGGAGTATTGTGTGCAGCTGTGGTCCCCACAGCGTAGAGAGGACATTGAGAGAGTGGTGGGTGTGCAGTGTAAAGTGACTAGATCAGTATTCGGACTAAAAAACTTACCCTACGAGAAGAGATTAACTAAGTCAAATTTATACTCACTGTGCTATAGAAGACTAAAGGGAGACCTCTGCATGATGTACAAGATATCACATGACGATATATTAAGAGCAGACTTAAAAATGACCTATAACACAGGACGCTGTAGCACCAGAAATCACAAGTTGCAATTTGTATTGCCTAAGTGGAACACAAATAAAAGGAAGAACTGGTTTATTGTAAGGGGGGTGCCAGCATGGAACAACTTACCCATGAGTATTGTGGGAAGCCCGAGCATTGATATATTTAAAACAAGCTTAGACAAACATCTCTTTTACAAAACTACTAAATTTTAATGCAAACAGGCAAGCATAATGGACGTCTCACTGCTTGAACTAACTTATGAAACTTATGAAATATAACTCCAGTCTATATTTAGTTATTATACAGCTAGATTGAGAATTGGTTAGTCTAAGTAAGTAAGAATCCAATCCATTTTTCTGCTTTATTATTTTATACCATCTATAATTTTTTAGGGTGGCTATTCTTCCCATGACCTTGACTTTAGCTACATCTCTAACTCTGAACTTAACCAGAGAAATAATTTCTTCCAATGGTTTGTAATATATGTCTGTCATCACATGTCCTAACCCCCTTGGGTACAATTCATTCCTAATAATTTGGATACTAGGTGCTATGAAGTTCATAGAGGCATAATGCATCTCTTCTTCTAAGCACCATCTTGGAATTCTCTGTTCAGACAACTGAAATGTCTTTAGCAGGAATAGAAATCGCTTCTCCAGGATTAGTGTTTCTAAGAAAATTGTCCCAGTTCAAAGTGTAAAATTTCTTTTGACACAGATTGGGGGACCGTTAAGATGTAACGACAGAGATTATTGATTACACGTTCAGCATCATCTAACTTAAAACTTCCCCATACTTCTGAGGCATAGATTATACTAGCATTAATTTTTGCATTTATTACGTTCAAAATTCCCAATTTAGAGGCTTTTCCCATTTTTAAATTGAATTGTTTAAAAGCATTAGATCCGACTTTGGTTTTAAATAGAACAAAATCGCTATGTTCCTTCCAAGTTGTAGTTTGGGAAAAGTGTACCCCAAGATAGTTATATGCTTTGACTGTATTTATTTTAGCTTTTCCTATAAAAACCTTAGGTAGGTTCTTATATCTATTTTCAAAAACCACAACATTAGTTTTATTTTCGTTAGCTAGTAGACCATCTTTATTGCATAGCACAGAAAATGTATCCAACTTGCTCTGGAGAACTAACAGAGAAGTTGAAAACAAAACAATGTCGTCTGCATAGGCTAAAAGTGACACCCTAATTTTTCCTATTTTAGGCGAATGAAAATCTATATTTTCCAGATCTTGTAATATCGAGTTTATATATAAGTTAAACAGGGTTGGGGCCAATACACACCCTTGTCTAATACCTAAATTCATTTTAATGGAAGATGTCAAAGACCCCCGTTGATTATATTGTATCGGGTAATTGTGTGAAGTCTGATTATTATGTTTAATAAGGAGCTATCCATATTCAGTTGTTTTAGTCTGTCCCAAAGCAAGTTCCTGCTTATTTTATCAAAAGCTGCAGTCAGGTCCACAAAACAACCATATAATTTACCATGTTTCACCATCACATATTTCCTTACTAAATGTCTCAAGATGTAGCAAAGTTGTACTGTGGATCTTCCTGTCTGAAATCCGTTTTGATATTCGCTAAGAATCTCATTTTCGTCTATCCAATCCTGAATTTTATTTAATAGAATTTTACAAAATATTTTCTGTGAGGTATCTATCAGACTGATTGGTCTGTACATCTTTGGATTAGAGGGATCTCCCTTTTTCAGAAATAAGATGCATGGAGTTTTTTTTTCTGTTTCATTGCCCCCCCCCATCTGACTCAAATAAGAGCATCACTACCAATTTGTTCCCAAACCAGCATCTTTAGTTAAGCTCCTGCACTCCAAATGATTCCAGGAATGCAGGGGTCTTACCTTCCACCAAAATAAATAAGGTAGCCCCAATGGGGCTTTCTGAACTTTATACAGTTTTCCCTAACTGGACATTCTGAGCAGCACAAATGGATTACAAGCAGTACAAGCAGGATTTCATCTCTCTAAACCTTGGATGATTTACCCAAGGATCCTTTCAACTAGAAGAAACCCTCAGGCTCCTGATTCCCTAGTACTGGTAAGCCAAACTCTTTCTCTCTCACTCTCTTTCCTTCCTCTCCTCCTGGGTTACCCACACGACCTCCCTTACACTGGTTGGGTGTCCCGTCTCCGGTGCAGGAAAGTGGGTTGCATCTCCCACCTGGCCCCTTGATCTTGGTCCACATCTACTAAGGGCACTAGGATGTTTTCCTCTGACACAGGCCCTGTAACCCAACTTCCCTTGCTTCACATTAAACCAGAACTTGCCTGGTGCTACCAGATTCATGGCACCAATCCCACATCTGCAGCTCAGCTGTCTCTGTTTTTTTGGTGCAGGGGCCCCAAAACCCAGCCCTTCTCCAGCACTGTAGCTACCTCACCTAGGCTACCCTGCCATGGGAGGAGGACCCAGGCCCTCCGAGCAGTCCACTTCTCTAAGTGCTCCCAGATGGCACATTTTGGAAAGGGGTACACAGCTCCTTGTCCCACATCCCTATCCAAACGTATCCTGGGCTTGCATTAAATCCCAACCAGAGGCATCCTCCAAGGCCAGTCCCAAGACCTGCAACCTGCCCGGCCTGTTAATGCCGGTGCCCCAGGACCTGGCCCTCCATGCAGGCCTTCAAGAATGGGTGAAAGGCTCCCTGGCTCCATCTATGCTCAAGCTGCTCTACCACGCCGGTTGCAGTGAAGAGCCACTGCCACTGGCTCTTCTCCCTGTGGGGACCCTGCCACTGCCTCCACAGTTCTGGTGTCTTGAGTAACACTACCATGGAATCTCTACTGGCTCTTGTTTATCCTGGCATACCATCACCGGCTACACCATCCCTATCCCAATGACGCAGTTCTACTGGCTGACTAGCCTCCCCACGGATCTCCCCCCCTCACTCCTTGGTGTCACGTCATTTCCCGAAGCTGTTCCTGAGCTCCCATCCTGCCTGCTATCTCTGCTTCTCCAGCCGCCCCCCAGGCCTACTATTCAGGCTGGAAAAGGCCTCAGAACTTCCTGTCTCCAGCCTTGTGTACCTCCCTAAACCTGCATCGTCGAGCAGGTATTAACCCCCAGAGCACTAAAGAGTTCCTTAGCTCTGGAGGGGGGGTAGGAGGGGGAAATGGGGTCCTAATGGGATCAATAAGCCCCTCTTTTAAAGGGGGGCTTACACTGTTCCTCCACCCAGGGAAATGATTCCCTCCTGCGAATTATGACAAGAGTCCAGTGATGGTCTCCTCCCATCAAACCAAGTATGCACACTCCCCTGCCTTTTGGAAGGAAAACTCGCCATACCTGGCCATAGGCATTATCCAACCTGCATCTCTGAACCCAGTACACCCTCTAAACTAAAACCTACCTTCGCCAGGAGAGACTCTTATATGTTTAGAAAAACCCTGCATTATTTTTTTTATCAAAAGATAACCATAGTCATTGTTCCATAAAGATTGGACTTTAGACTTAAAACACTGAACACAGTAATGAGCTTGTTTTCTGAAACTATAGCTACGCCCCTATATACCTCCCACCAAATTAAGTAGGTTACTTTGTACAATCCGCAGATCATTCACTCACATATTCACTCACCAGTCTCTTCTAACTTTCATGCCAGCAGTTTTATCATAACTATAAAAAAATGTGCTAATAACAACATAATTTAACATTTTAACATTTTCCCTTTTTTAGGAATACGACCTGAATTTATTTATTTATTGAAGGTAACAGAATTACAATCCTTTGAGTCAGAGACTCCTTTACAAAGGCTCCATGTCCACAGACAACATAATGACATTACAAGCTGAGGGAAGTACAGTACATGTAATAGCATGATATTACAAAAATGGGTAAAAATAAGCATATATATGCAATATATACAGGCAGATATACAATTTTCATTCAAGCAGACAAAGTTCAACAATGTACATAAAAGGAAGAGGGTACGATAATGCAGGATGGGTTCAGTGAGACTTGAGGCAGAACCGAGAGGGGTGGTGGCGAGGAGGTGGGACGGGGTCCATTGTCAGACAGGGTAAGGGAGCATGGTGAGGGTATAAAGGGCTGGGGGTAGCAGAGGCACTAGGCAGGACAGAGTCCATTGTCGGGGGGGAGGTTAGGGGCAGTTACAGGAGCGGGAGGTGAGATTGGAGCAGGGATTTGAACAGACCGATTCTAGGTTTGAGAGTAATGTGAGGGGGGAGGGAATTGAGCCAGGTAGGGGCTTGATAGAGGAAGGAGCATTGGCCAAGGGATTTTTTTTGCCACGGAACTAGGCAGGTTGGTTTGAGTGAGCTACGGGTGGACCTAATGGTGGGCTCAGGTAGCAGGAGGGGAGAGAGGCTGGGAGCAATTAGACCAGTAGAAATCTTTTTAGCTAGAAGGTAGGTATGGTATTGGAGCCTGCCGTTGAAGTCTAGCCAGTTAGTTTGGCTATAAAGAGTGCCGATGTGGGTGGATTTTGGACAGCCTAGGGCAAGGCAGCAGGCCTCGTTAAGGGCAGATTTGACCCTTTGGAGGGTAGTATTATCACCAGCGCCGTATATCCCAATGCCGTAATCAATGAGAGATAAAACAGTGGATGTGATGGTGAGTTGGAGGGCCTCGGGGGGGGGGACAGCTCCAGTGGCGATAGAGGAGGCTAATACGGGAGTTAACTGAAGTGGATGTGGTCTTGGAAAGTAAGAGCTGGGGCGAAGGTGACACCAAGATACTTAAAAGTATAGACTTGTTCAAGGGGGAGTAAGAGGGAGGTGTGGACATGAAGGAGGGAGTGTTTGAGTCTACTTTGATGGTGAGAAAAAAGCTAAGTTTGGACTATTTTTGGTTCAAGACAAGCTTGTGCCTAGAGAACCAAGACTCAGCCTCAGTGAAAGCGACCTGGAGGGAGAGTTCTAAGGAGCCAAGTTTGGTGTGGGAAATATAGAACAGCATCATCCGCATAGAGGAGGATGTTCCCACTACAAGCCTTAGGTAGGGTGTTGAGGTAAAGGTTGAATAGTAGGGGTCCAAGGATGGTCCCCTGCAGGACAACTGAGAGAACTGGAAGGAGTGTTGAGAGAGTGGTGCAAATTTTGACCCTTTGTGAGTGACCCGACAAGTAGTCTGTATACCAGGATATGGCTTCCTGGGTCAGGCCGAGATGAGAGAGGGTAGAGATGAGGAGGGCATGATTAACATTGTCGAATGCTTTGGATAAGTCAAGGAATACAATTACCGTGTTTCTGAGCCATAGAGCAATTGTTCTGGGACAGTTCACAAGTCTGAAATCCAGAGGTCTAAGTTGCAGGCCCCCATTCTGGAGGGAAATAATACTACGGGTCTGGCTTGGTAGTCACATTCCCAAAAGAATCCTGGTCCAAAATGTAGTACTTGGTCATTGTCCCAGCCAAGTCCTGGACCAGGACGAAATGTTAAAACAAAGTCAGGCCAGACCAAGTCCCAGTGCAACACATCGACTGTACCTGCTGTTACAACCACTGAGATGTGGCAACTCCTCCTCCAGGGCGATTCTTTAAGCTGTCCATCTGCAGCTTAAAGATCCATTCCTCCCTCATTTCCTTGATGATGTCCCATATACTTTTCAGGCATATAAGGATAGTTCATATGGGGATACTCAACTTGCAGCCTTCTATGCACCTGCCTCTCTGCGTGGCTCCATTCTGGCAGGTCTCTCACACTGTTCCTCCTGACTTGCCCAACTGGTAACCATATCCTCCTTCAATACTTGAGATTTAACAGATCACTAGGATTCCACTCGTCCATCTGGGTCTGGAGAGTCTTAGCCCAGACCGGGAGGTGTGGGGTGCTGTTCACCAAGGTGATCACTGGGTGATGGTACAGTCGGGGGATTGCTCTAACCACATGGTAGTCCTGAAATTGAAATATACTACCAATATCCAGTGCATTGTGCAACACATTGACAGTGTGATCAAGGATGTCAATGCCAAGCTCGGAGTGCTGTATAGGCATAGAAGGAGCCTAACGGCTGCTGCCCTCCACCTCTCCTTCACCAGCTCTATTCTATCCACTGTAGACTATGGGCTCGTGGTCTGTGGGGCAGCCTTGGATATGGCACTTAAGTGGGTTACCATGACCCTCAACAAGGCATGTAGGCTTGCCCTTGCTGCTGATCACTTTATGCACACCTGCTCACTGTACACTGAGATTGACTGGCTCTCCCTTGGAAACAGGATCATGTTCCATACTTGTCTCCTCAGCAAGAAGGCTCTATTGGCAAAGCCTCCCCCCTGTGCATCTCTGAAATTTTCTGTTTGGCATATACCAAGTACACAACAAGAGGTAGGGCATAGAACACTCACTGTGCCTTTCCGAAGAACAATGCTAGGTCAGCATTCCTTCTCCTACAGTCTGAGACCCCTGCCCTTCCCACTGCCATTGGGATAGCCAGTAGCCAGCGTGGGGAGTGGAGCAGATGACTGTGCTCCCCGTCACCTTCTTTCTTTGCTTTTTCCCCTGCACCTTCCTCTTCCTTGGCCTCCATGATGACATTTGCGAAACACTCCTGATCTCTTCCACTTAGGCACGAGTGCTTTCCCCCGAGAGAGTCTTTCAAAGGCTCCCAAATCCCCATTGGCTGGTGACCACAGTACAAAGGAGTTTGCAGTGGAACAGGGAGGGAATCTCAAATTTGGAACTGGCAGCATACCTGTATAGCTTCTGCACACAGGCACCTTGGCAACACCCCCCCCCGATACCCACAGCTCACACATCTTTCTGTATCTTGTGCTATTCCTTCTGCTTTCCAAAGCCAGGAGAGCAGTGAGGCAGGAACCGTGGCCAGTGGTTCCTCCTGGGGGGTTTCCTCTGCTTCAACTTCCTTCCTGCCAGGCACTATCCACTGCCAATCCATGGGGCTGTCTGATTAAGTCTTTTTTTTTCTGGGCCTCCTAGTACCTACAGTAAGAAACTTGCTTACTTTATTGATTTTGATCTTTCTCTTTTGCTTTTTCTTGGTGTCACACAACCCTTTTGCTTTGGAGTGAAAGTGCAACTTTTACTTTTACTGTTTGAATTTCTATCCCTCTTTCTCCTCACCTTCTTGGCTCTGCTCCATCCAATTACTGTTTCCAAGATGGCACTTCTGTCAGCAGCTGCTGTAATTCCTCACCAGCCATCATCCAATCGGATTCTGCCTGAGGATCATGTGACTGGCTGGTCATGCACACAGACCACACCAGGCATGCTGAGGCCTACACCTATTCCAGACCTAACTCACAGCTAATTTCTTTCTATGCCACAGGGCCCAAACAGTCTAGGAAGCCAGCTAATGCATTAGACCTCAAGGCTCGGGGGTCTGGTGGCATTTCAGGGTTTGGGGAACATCCTCGATGAGCCCCCACATGTAGCCCCACCACCCTTTGTCTAGGAGCATACTTTAACTTCGCAGATGGTCCAGGGAGCAGGAGGGGGAACAGAGATAAGCACTAACCTGAGCCAGTACACCCTTCTACAGGATAGGAAAAATAACTGTCCTACCTTTCGGTGACTTCATTTTCCAGTGCATTCTTGATCTCACCACAACAAATCTGGAGTCTCCCCAAATTCTGACCTCTGGACCAGGATCTCCATGCTGCAACCTCCTATTTCCAATCAGCCACAGGGTCCCTCAGTTGTGCTACAACAAGGTGGAACCCTTCTGGAAAAAGTAAAACCTGTCGAATAAATTAAACACTGGGGGGTTGGGGGTTCTATGTCATTGATTTCCCCCTTGTCTAACTCAAATAAGGAGACCATCACTACCAATTTCTTCCCAGACCAGTGTCTTTATTTAAGCTCCTGAACCCCTAATGATACCAGAAATGCAGTGATCTCATCTTCCACCAAAATAAATGAAGCAGCTCCATGGGGCTTTCTGAACTTTATACAATTACCCTAACTGGACATTCTGAGCAGCACAAATGGATTACAGGCAGTACAAGCAGGAATTCATCTATCTAACCCTTGGATGAATTATTCAAGAACCCTTTTTCCTAGAAGAAGCCCACAGAGTCCTGGCTCACTGGTGTTGGCAAGCCATAAATCTCTTTCCTTCCTCTCCTCCTGGGTTACCCACACAACCTTCCTTACTCTGGTCTGGCACTGGTCAACTGCTCCATCTCCGGTGCGGAAAAGCAGGTTGCTTCCCCCACATGGCACCTGGATCTTGGCCTAAATCTACTAAGTGTGCCAGGATTTCTTCCTCTGACCCAGGCTCTGTAACCCAACCTCTCTGGCTTCATGTTAAACCAGAACCTGCCTAGCACTACCAGAGTCATGGCACCAATCCCATTTCTGCAGCTGAGCTCTCCCTCTTTTTGGTGCAGCGGCCCCAAAACCCAGCCCTGCTCCAGCACTCGAGCTAACTCACCCGGGCTACCCTGCCATGGGAGGGACCCAGTCCCTGCCACTGCCCAGATCAACTGAGTAGCCCACTTCTCTCATTGCCCCCAGATGGCAAACTTTGGAAAGGGGTACACAGCTCCTTGCCCCACATCTCTGTCCAGACACATTCTGGGCTTGCATTAAACACCCACCAGAGGCACCCTCCAAGGCCTGTCCTAAGACTTGTGACTTTCCCGGCCTTTTAATGTCAGTGCCCCAGGACCTGCCCCTCCAGGCAGGCCCTACAAGAATGGGTGAAAGGTCCCCTGGTTCCATCTATGTTCAGACGCCCTGCCACACCAGTTGCAATGAAAGCCGCTGCCACTGGCCCTTGTCCCTGTGGGGACACTGCCACTGCCCCCACAGCCCTGGCGGCCTGAGTAGCACTGCCATGGGATCTCTATGGGCTCCTGCCTATCCTGGCATCCCACCACCACCTACACTACCTATCCCAATGACGCAAGCATACTTTATTTATTTATTTATTTTATTTACTGAAGAGTTTCATCAGGAAGGCAGACTGAGCAACTGGAAATGCTCATCTCCTGGTGTGTCCTTGGGGAGGGGGTACAGAAGGACTGAGCAAGCACATGTTGATTCAAAAATACATACAGCACATGTACAATGACATAATACATACACTAACAAAAATTAGTACTAGAGGGTAGGGTGATAGATTTGTGTGCAGGGGACACCAAAAACATATACAATTAAAATACAAATAGCAAATTAAGTGCTTAAGGTAGAGCAAACCAGGTTGGAGGAGAGGATGAGAAACCCTGGGTAGAGTGAAGATAGTATGCTGTTGGTGTTAGGGGAGAAGAAATTGAGAAAGGCTAAGGATAACGATGAGGGGGACAAGGAGAGCCACATTTCCGGAGGCAGTGAGTTCCAGAGTTTGGAGAAGTGATATGAAAAAGCAAATTGGCATGTTATTGTAGAGCAGTGAGGGACAGGCAAGGAGTGAGAATCACTTGACCTGAGGGAGTGGCACGAGGACGCGGGAGAGTGAAGGCAGGAGGAGAGGGAAGAAGGTAGTTTGCCAAACCAGAATTTAGAGATAAGTTTGGTGCAGTGGGAGAGTGTCTGTCCAGGGAATGGAAGGCAAAAGAGAGGTAGAGGTCACGGTGGTGGGTGTGAGGAGGGGCGTTCAAAGCAAAGCGACAGAAGGAGTTGAAAAGATTGTCTAATTTGGCTAGGGAGGATTTGGGAGCAGCACTGTAGACAACATCACAGTAGTCAAAAATGGGCAGTGATCCGCTGTCATTACTGTGCTAGGTTTACTAGTGCTTATTTGCAGAAGTCTGTATGTTATGCTGTGTAAATGTCATTTTACTATTTGAATGTTTGCAACTGAGGTATCCTCATAGGACTGTCTTGTACACAGGATATACATCCTAATAACGTGATTCCTGTTTAAAAATAAAATTTTCATTACTACCACTGCATTTTCTGGATGAGTTCATGTCTAACCATAAGAGGTTGACTGCTACGGTTCCTGTACAGGGTGCCGAGTTTTGGGTGCAGTTTTTTTAGGATGGTGTTCATATGTCCAGAGAAATTGAGGTGTTGGTCTAGCCAGACCCCAAGATACCAGAATGAGGAGGTGTCCTCGATGTTAATCCCATCTAGGGTGTGAAAGCAGGGTAGGGGTTTAGCCTTGAGAGTCTCTGTCTGGTGCCAAAGGTCATGGAGACTGACTTCTTGGTGTTTAGAACAAGTTGATGTGTGCAAATCCAGTGTTGTACTGGCTGACCATCCTCCCCATGGAGCTTCCTCCCCTACTCCTCTGCGCCATGCCGCTGCCCAAAGCCGTTCCTATCTGCACATTTTGGGGGTGGGGCCCACTGGCCCACTCGAACAGCTGAGTTCCCATCCTGCCTGCCATTTCTGCTCCTCCAGCTCCAGACCTACTGCCTGCACTGCAAAAGGCCCTGAAACTTCCTGCCGCCAGCCTTGTATACCTCCCTAAACTGCCCTCTGCTGCCATCTTGAGGCATCCAGCAGGTATTAACCCCCAGAGCACAAATTAATTCCTTAGCTCTGTGGGAGGTAGGAGGGGGAAGGGGGTCCTAATGGGACCAATAAGTCCCTCTTTTAAAGGGGGGCTTACAGTGGTAACTGTGTCTAGTTTGTAATCTGCCGTCATCTCCAGGTGCTCACTAGTTTTGTTTTCCAGAGCTCCTGGTGTTCAGACCAAACCATTTTTCATCCATACTTCTTTGTCTCCTTTGCAGTTCCTCTGCCGTGGCCTTTGTACCTCCTTGTTATCCAGTCCTTTAGCCCCTACCACCTGTTAGTTTCCTGCGACTCCCCCACAATCCTCATTCCAACTTCTTGACCCAGTGCTCTTCCTGATTACGCTATCCATACCTCCCTGTCTCATATATTGTAACAACGACCTCCCCTTCTGTAAGGATGGGTTTGTACATGAATAAAAGTTTTCTTTCGTATTTCAGAAAGAGCAAAGAAAGCCAGCACAAACACTCGCACTTACTTTGGTGAAATTTTGTTCCATAATGTTCATGTGGAAAGTGGCAACAGACTCCTGACCGTTTTTTTTCTGTCTAGGCTTTTCAGAGGGATACTAGCATGAAGGGGGGTGACACTTAAAAGTACAGTGCAACCAGTTACAATCAAGTGACATCATATGCTCAGGTAATTTCATATTTTAAAGTGACACGTGAATAAAGTGCATATAGTTAACAGTGACAAAAGGTGCTAACAGTGTTACAGTTACAAAAGTGTAACGTTGTGGAAAAGCTATAGTTAGTACTTAGAAAGGAGACGAATGGAGACGAGACTGATGGCGGAAGAATTTAATGATTATAATAATAATCACAGCGAGAAATTACAAGTGGTACATTCTTCAAAGTAACAGGATGCACAAGCTTACTCATATAGTAAAAGCAATGTGTCTATTTTTAGTATTTTCTATGATTGGTCAAAAACAGCATACACATCAACTTATAAGGTAATAAGATACTTTTCCTTGGTATGAGTATGATCTCACCCTTGGTCAGCATAAATATAGACAGTGTACATTTTGTTTACCATATATGGTGGGTACCGGCTGTCACCACCAGTTATCAGAATTCAGAAGAAAAGAGATAAGCTTTAAATAAGCACTTTGGACTGTCCATATAAGGACAAGCACCAAAGGTTAATCATAAGGGAAATTTTGGACACTAGTCTGTGTCTGTGCTTGCAGTCACGTAGGCCAAATATTACTTACTTCTGCTAAATTATAATGCTAAAAGGCACATTGGTATTGCAATTGTAGCTCAGCTCTTCTCATGGCTGTATCCTAGTTTTATAGGCCAGTATGTGTTATATATATACCAAAATGTTTTCAGACCAAAATAAGGTTAGGCCGCAATATAGGGGCACACTCCTTCACCCCTTACTACAAGCCCCTCTTTGGCCCTATATTGCCAAATAATTATTTGTGTAATAATGCAGCTTCTCTGAGTATGTACATCTCACTGCGTACAGTACGAATGGTCAGTCTTAATCAACACAGGCCTATGATTAACAAGAACACTAAGACTACCTGCAATAGAAGTAATGTCTTAAAGGAGAGGACTCCCAAGGTTCCTCCTGCGTAGCTGTAAATTAAGTGCTCATTGTCACTTTCACTGAGCAACTCATTTACAGCTGCTTGGGCTTTATGAGCAGTATTTTGGATATGTATTAAATGAGTATCTTTTCGATTTAAAAGTGACTGCACGTTAAGAGACAGAGGAGGTATTACTGCTCCTAATGATGGTGCATACTTATTAATATCATACGCTTGGTGAGGGGTATTAAATGTAATATTATAACTCTTGTCTTCCGTGTCGGCAATAGGGTGTAACACCTTGTTACCAATATATACATTGTGTTTGGGAGTGATACAAAAATTTGGGTTGTGAATGGTACACATTTGTCCTTCTTAAGATAAGGTAGGTATATTGGTAACAACACAATATTGGTTAGTGCCATTATAGGTTACACTGACTTGTGGAGTGTACCACCGTTTTAATTGGACGGGGCACCAGGCAGTGTTATTTTCAATTTGGCCTATGGGAATCTCCCCACAGATTGGTTGTGTTTGTGACACGACGTCACACTGGCATACCCATTGATTATTTATTTCCTCACAGCAATGTAAGTTTGGTGCTGTCCATGACCCATCATTGCTGCGCACTAGGATCTCTGGGGATGAGACCCGATATGCATAATACTGACCTTGTAGGTACCCCACAGAGTGTATCTTTACTATTTGAGAGTACACCTCCTTATTGTACTCAACTTGGGGTAGCTTTACTACGAGTGATACCCTCATGGTGCAGCTAAGAGTACTATTGGGCCTAAACATTTGAGGTCTAACATATACTTTGGTTACTTTACTGACCCACCATATGGGTGGGGCCCTATCCCTAAGGCAAAAGATCATACATTTACTGTCAGTGATGTTAAGACAATCTGGGCAATACCACAATTTTAACTGTGCGTCAGAGATTTGATTAGGCAATTGATTATTAGTAATTTCCTATAGCAATTGGCTAACTTGAGTTAAAACATAAGATCCATAAGCACTACACACTATAGCTTTATTTACTATATTATTAAAAACTTTGTTATGTTCAGTCACTACTTCATTAATTTTATGCTCTACTTCTTTAAACAAACGGCCCACCTCATGTATATTGTACATGGATAGGGGCTCTTCTATTGCCAAACCCTGCTGACCTAATGTGAGTGGCAGCAAGACCTTTTTCCCAGTATTAGTATTAAAATGATCTTGATAATCTTTAATAGCCTCTAGGACTGCCCTGTTCCATATACTCATTCCTGATCCAAAAAGTCCAGCCAGCTCTCCCCACAGATCTCGTTTTTTCCTAGTGTTATTGACCTTCTCCTTACTAATAAGGGGGGCCATAACACTTCCTGTTTTGGCATGGAAGGCACCCAACATGTCAATCAACATGGTGGCATAAAACTTTGACACACTAGTGTTAGCACAGCTACTATTAACATTTATATTCCAGCCCGAAAAATCTAGATTTACATGCATCCTTTTGTATTTCACGTTATTTACAAGCACTTGGTCAATAGGTGTTGACGTGAGCCCGCTCTCTGGCCCTTTGGTCACATTGGGGCACTCAATTGGTCTTACAGTTAAATATATAGCATCTGAGATTGCAAAATGCAGTGAACTAGTTGTACTAGCATAGTTACAAACAGTATTGTTACCCCAGAGATAACAAGATAGACTTAACACATAGGCATCATTATCTTTTGGTGTAGTTTGGTTTATAACAAGAGACCCATTTTGCGTCCAGTCCATATAACTGTGTTGTGTTCCAGTCTTGAACTCTGAGGCGCAGCTGGACCAACTATTAAGTGAGTCCACACACCAGTTTTTTATATATAAAAATGTTGTTATCCTTGGTCCAGGTGGCTCTCCATGCCCGTGTTGTGTAGTTATTTGTATCAACAGGATCCCAGTTCTATTTAACTAACAGTGTGACAGATTGCTTAGGTTCACACGTGACATTGGTCTGTTCCACATTAATATGCAGGCTGAGGATCATAGAAAACCTTATGACTATCACCAGGCCGATGACAAGGTTGCCTTGGGTCTTCATGGCTAAAAACATCAAGTGTAATATTTTAATTTTTAACCAACTTTGCTTGATACCTTTTTACACTGATCAACATGCACCCAAAATTCCTGTTTCTTTCCTCCAGCCCCTTTCTTACCACTTACTCTGACCACATATGCTGTACTTTCACCTATCCGTTTATACACTTTGTACGGTCCCAACCAATTAGCATCTTTCCACGGATTTTTTTGTTCCCAATTTCTCACCATTACCACATCTCCCTCCTCTATAGGTAACCCCCATCCTGCCACCGGCTGTCTGCCTTGCCTATTTTGCTCGTGTGCTGCAGCCATATTCCTGGCTGCAAAGGTCAAATATTTATCTAGCTGGTACTGTATTGACTTTAAAAACTGCTCATGTTTAATCTTATCTTGAGTAGCTGAGTTTGGTAGGGGTACATCTTGCAGGTGGACCAACCTCATTTTTCTTCCTGTCATTAACTCATAAGGGGTTAATCCTGTACTAGCTTGGACTGTCCCTCGTATGGCCATTAAAATCCCCGGGAGGTGTGTAACCCAGTCCTTTCCCTCATCCAACACTGCCTTTTTAAGGGCATTTTTTAAGGTCCGGTTTAGTCTCTCTACCATCCCTGAGGCCTGAGGCCTGTACGGTAGATGTAATCGCTGCTGAACTCCCATTATTTTACACATTTCCTGCATTACTTGGTTTACAAAGTGAGTTCCCCTGTCAGATTCTGTGGTGTTAGGAAATCCCCACCTAGTACAAACTTGTGTGTATAAAATTCGAGCTGTTGTTATAGCATTTGCACTTTTAACTGGGAATGCCTCTACCCATTTTGAAAACATATCTATCACTACTAGCATATACTTATATCCCCCCTTTGCGGTGGGCAATGGCCCAACGTAATCAATTTGCAATGCATCCCAATGTCCTTCTGCTAAGGGCAATCGCTGTAGGGGGTATTTTTCTCGCTTGGGATCTTGCTGGAGGCATATTAAGCATGTCTGTAATACTGATTGAACAGTTTTAGATATATCAGGCCAGTAGTATTTACTTTTAACAATTTGGCATGTCTTGTCTTGTCCTGGGTGCCCTGCCCATGGATGGTTTTCTAGTACTATGTCTTTTTGTAGTGATTCGGGCACTACCCATTTTGGGATTTTATCTTCCCCCCTTTGATATAACACGTCATCTATTATAGTAAAGGCCCCATGGACCTTTGGGTCTTTTTGTACTTGTTTTATTTTTTCTTGGATGCACTGGTCTTGTTTTTGGAGCTCCTGTAAGTTACGCAGAATATTTACCCTTTTAACCTCACTAATGCTATTTGGATCTTGCCCGTCTTGTGGCCTGATTCCCTTCCAGGGGTCTCCTCTTTTGGCGGCAGTTTTAGCCCATTTATCTGCCTCTTCATTTCCCCATTCTTCGAAGGACCCATACTTACCATTAGTGTGGGCTTTTACTTTGACTAAAGCTATTCTCCCTGGAAGCTTTTCTCCTTCCTTCAAAATTGCTTTTAAAAGTTGTCTGTGTCGTACATGCTCCCCTGTGGATGTCTTCATGTCCCTTCTAGCCCATATGGGCAACCACGTGGTTAACGAGCCTATGGCGAATTGCGAGTCAGTACAAATTGTGATGCGTCCGTATGGGGCTGCCTTTATTGCCTCATATATGGCTACTAATTCTGCATATTGAGACGAATCCCCTGGCAACAATTTAATGAGCAACGGCTGTTGCTCAGGGGGCCTCATATCATCGTCATCTCCAGTATTAAAATATACAGCAGCCCCAGTATAGGCGTTTCCCTTTTCCTAGTACCTTGATCCATCAACACACAACATTGTGTAGCTTTTATCATCTCCATGCCTCTCTATAAAGGGGGACAAATATGCCTCTTGCTGCATGAGTTCCCCACAATCATGGGGCTCTCCTTGGTAGTCTAAGTATTGCATCATGTGGGGTTTGTTAAGTTTTTGTACTGTAACTTGTTTATCCTGTAGTGCTAGCAGCCACTTAGCGTGTCTGCTATGGCTGACTCCCTTTGTCTTTCCTTCTATTAACAGTTT
Source organism: Neoceratodus forsteri (assembly GCA_016271365.2). Classification (NCBI taxonomy): domain Eukaryota; kingdom Metazoa; phylum Chordata; order Ceratodontiformes; family Ceratodontidae; genus Neoceratodus; species Neoceratodus forsteri. Next base: position 48,509,824 of record CM057455.1, read on the forward strand.
AATGGGTGTGTGAGTTGTTTGGATAATTATAGGGCTAAATCCAACTATTTCTTCACAAGCCTGCACTGCCCATGCTATTGCTAACAAGGTTTTTTTTCGCACTGGCTAAAATCTTATTCCACTTTAGACAACTGTCTATTTAGATATGTTATTGGGACCAAATTATCCCAATGATTTTGTAGTAGTACTGCTATTATGGTATCGTCTGTTGCTACAGCTTGTATTATGAATGGCTTTGCATGATCTGGGATAGCTAAGGCTGGAGCTTGCATCAATGCTTGTTTTAATTTTTTAAAACACTGTAATTCTTCCCCTTCCCATATTAGCTTGTCCTCTTTTTGTGGATTGTCTCGCAGTAGTGTGTACAATGGCTTAGTAATCTCAGAATACCCCTCAATATAATCTCTACAAAAATTAGTCATTCCTAACAGTTTTCTGAGCCCTGTCATAGTTGTTGGTAAGGGTAATTTTTGTATAAGAGTAGCCCTTGCGGGGTCAATCTTCCTACCTCTTTTTGACACTATGGTTCCTAACAATGTCACTTCTGGTCTAGCAATTTGTACTTTCTCTGGATTAATTTTAAGACCTCTTTTAGCTAGGGCCTTGAGCACACGATCCAACAATTGGGCGTGCTCTGCCATATTTTTGCTTTGTAATAACAAATCATCCACATATTGGACTACCTCATGTTCTAGCCCCTCCTCTTGGAGCACTTGCTGCACATAGCGATGGAATAGCGCTGGGGACGAGTGGAACCCCTGTGGCAAGCGGGTAAACGTATATTGTTGGTCTTTAAAAGTAAAAGCGAATTTATACTGGTCCTGCTGTCTAAGGGGTAGAGACCAAAATCCGTTTGCTAGATCAAGTACCGAAAAGACTTTGCTGGTAGGTTTAAATTTATTAAACATTTCAATTGCTGTACTTATGATGGGGCTAACTTGTGGGGTTACTTTATTTAATCTCCTGTAATCTATAGTAAGCCGATATTTACCATTGGGTTTTTTAACGGGCCAAATAGGACTATTTGCTGTGGAGCAAATGGTTCTTAACACCCCTTGGGACAATAAATCTTTTATTACTGGTTCTATCCCAGTTACTTCTTCTTGTGGGATGGGGTACTGTTTAGTATGTCCAGGGTCGGGGCCCTCTACCGCTATCTTTGTGTCACTGACCATCCCACAATCAGTGCCAGACACTGCCCAGACGCTGGGGTATTTGTCTATTATTTGTTGCAGTTCTGTTTGACTCACTTCGGGCTGTTTATACACTTTATTAAATTTAACTGAAGCCCATATATAACTCTCGGGTACTGTTATAGCACTGTATCCCTTAACTGTTACTTGGCGCAAACATTTGTTGACTAAATCAATAATTATGTGATGTTCTTTTAAAAGGTCACTTCCTATTATGTTTTGCTCTACAAGACTCCCCTCCATCTTTATAAATCTTCCCTTTCCAATTACCTTGGTTCCTAAAGCAATCATTTGTGGGTGGCTAACGTATCCTTGTGCTGTATGTCCTGTGCACCCCTCTATTGTAAGAGGGGTTTGTCTGGGTCTAATGATACGTGCATAGTAGTAAGTGAGATGGCTGCCCCGGTATCAACTAAAGCCATTACCCGCCTTTTTCTCACTTTGAGTGGCACGGTTGGTCGCCCCTGTTTATCAAATGTTAATGCTCATACCCATTGTGAGTCAGGGGCCCCGGGGCCTCCGCATCCCTATTCTTCAGCCAACCGTCTGATTGCCACCAGTCGCCTGATGACATCATCATCATCAAATTCCTGAGGCGGGGCGGTCGTTTTTTTGCATTCTGCTGCGTCTAATATTGTTTTTAGTCAGTCCAACAAATCCTGTGCACTATCACCCCCTCGTCCTGGTTTATCTCTTACGTCTTGCCTCTTTTGCCCTCGGCCCCTTCCCAGTTGTCGGGGTCCTTGTCCTTCCTTACCTCCCCCTTTTGCCCAACAATCACTCATCACATGTCCAGGCTTTTTACAATTAAAACACATCCTAGTCTCTTTTTGTGGTCCCTCATTTGTCCAGGTCACAGTGGCTACTTCCGCTTTTCACTGTTTCTCATTAAGATAAGTCTCTAGGAGGGTAATTCGCTCCTCCTGGGTTGGGGCCAGTTTTACAACTGTCCGCAAGGTGGGATCTAAGTCGTATGCTCGGATCCACAAGTCCCTAAAGGTAGTGTCATCCTCTGTGGGACAATCTTGGCCCCCATATCTCTGATACACCTCAAACAATCGTGGGATAAAAACTCGAGGACCGTCCCCCTCCTGGGGCTTGGTCTGTAATATTCGATCCCAATCCACCTCTTGACAGGCTGATTCCCTCTCACCCATCTGATAGCTCCACTACCTCATTAAGTCCGCCACGAGTTGGCATTTTGTAATGCCCCTTCGAGGGTCCCTTGTACTTTGGGTGGCATTGCTTCGGCCAACACCGGAGACAATTTAAACATGACCAACCTACATACATCCTGGTTAGTCAACCTGAGCGTAGTAGTGAGTTGTTTTAACTTTTGTTGCAGCTCAGGTAAGTTGGTTTTGTGGTCAACTGGCCCAATCATTTTTCCTAAATTTGTGATCTCCTCAATAGTCAAGTCTTTGACTACTGGAGTCTCTGGTTCCTTTACCACCTCATCTGTTTTTGGTGGGGATTCTTTTATAACCCTCTTTACCTTTAATACCTTTTCACCCATCGCTTTCCATCCATCCCCATCCTTTTCCATCTCCTGTGTCTCCTCTTGCTCTGTCCATTCCTCCCATCCCTTCTTTTTGTCCTCCTCTAATCGGCTAGTGGATGCTCCGTCCTCTCCCGCTTCTGCTGCATCCTTTGATGCCTTGACTTTTTTGTCATCCAAATCGATGGCAAAATTTACCTGTTTGGCCTGTTTTTCATACCTTTCCTGCAATATTCGATGCCTTTCCTCCTCTCCTTTGTCCCCATTTTTTGCAGCATAATCCTTTTTTAACATGTGTTTGGTTCCCTTTGCAGTCAATTCTATCAAGTACTGCTCCTGTTGATGCCTTGTGGCTGCCGACATGGTGCCCCCTGTTAGTGAGGTCCCCCTTGGCCATTTTGAGGATTACCGCCCCTGTTCCTTTCTCACTTTGGAGGTCATCTAGCGAATTTTGTGCCTCCTGCAGTTCTTGTATTTTATTTGCAGCATTTTGGAGCTCGCTGTAGAGGCGCCTAGTCTCCCCAGCATGCTCTTGCGACTGTTGGTCTAACTTAATTTGTAGGAGGGCATGATCTCTTCTTAACAAGCACAAGTCTCCTTTTGATTTGATTAGTTGTGTCCTATAATCGGCACACTGTTGTTCTAACTCTTGATATTGACTTATCATAACACTATCCTTATGCTCTAATGTTAGTTTCATTAATTGTTTTAATAGTTTAGCATTCTCATCTCTCTCTCTTCCCTCAACTATGCTAATTCTTTATTTCGGTGACACACAATAGTCTGGTTATACTGCCACAGCCCTTGCAATGCATTTGTAAAAATTTCCTTTTCATTTTTTACCCTCTCATTACGGAGGGATACTTGCTGAGTAAAATATAATTGTGCCTGTTGATCATCGGGCACAGGTTCATATGCTCCCCCCTTTAGGTGTTTTCCTAGAAAATGACCTATTATTGTTTCCATACTCATTTTTATTTTATTTGCCTGCCTAGCCTTTACAGCTGGGCTCACCTGTGCACTGGTGCCCCAGTCCGTTTGGCTATGTCTTACGGCTCCCTTGTGAGGTCTGGCTTGCAAGTCCCAGTACCTTCACCTACCTACTCTGCCCCATGAGTTCCTACAGAGATAAGTATTATCTTTTTTTTTATTATTTTAAGTAAGTTGAGAAGCATACATCACCTGATTGTCAAGTGGCTGTGGCTGTCTGTGTGTACCTTTTCTTCTCGCTTTAAGCCAGCAGCACCACATCTCTGAGCGTTGTCACCCTGCAATGGGGCTCGCAACCCAACCGACCAGCAGTTAGGCAGCCTTCTCAGCATGCAGCACCAACGATCCGAGTCACGGCACCAATTGTAACGTTGTGGAAAAGCTATAGTTAGTACTTAGAAAGGAGACGAACGGAGATGAGACTGATGGTGGAAGAATTTAATGATTATAATAATAATCACAGTGAGAAATTACAAGTGGTACATTCTTCAAAATAACAGGATGCACAAGCTTACTTATATAGTAAAAGCAATGTGTCTATTTTTAGTATTTTTTATGATTGGTCAAAAACAGCATACACATCAACTTATAAGGTAATAAGATACTTTTCCTTGGTATGAGTATGATCTCACCCTTGGTCAGCATAAATATAGACAGTGTACATTTTGTTTACCATATATGGCGGGTACCGTTGTCACCACCAGTTATCAGAATTCAGAAGAAAAGAGATAAGCTTTAAATAAGCACTTTGGACTGTCCATATAAGGACAAGCACCAAAGGTTAATCATAAGAAATTTTTGGACACTAGTCTGTGTCTGTGCTTGCAGTCCCGTGGGCCAAATATTACTTACTTCTGCTAAATTATAATGCTAAAAGGCACATTGGTATTGCAATTGTAGCTCAGCTCTTCTCATGGCTGTATCCTAGTTTTATAGGCCAGTATGTGTTATATATATACCAAAATGTTTTCAGACCAAAATAAGGTTAGGCCGCAATATAGGGGCACACTCCTTCACCCCTTACTACAAAAAGTAAGCATTTATACAGCATCTGGTAATTAAAAAAGACTAAACAGGTATTACAAATCCTCATGCACCATTATTTTTCTAGTTGACAATATTTATCTGTATTTATATAGAATATAGTAGACCGTCTTGTAATTGTACCGGTTGTATTGCTGTAATCTGCAAGGGGCAGTATAGCGCAGTGGTCTAAGGCTCTGAGCTGCAAATCTGGTGACATCCAGCAGACCAGACCTGTGTTTGAATCCCACAGCTTCCACTTGCATACTGTGTGGCCCTGAGCAAGTCACTTAACCTCCTTGTGCTCCCAGGTCGCTCCTGTAAAAAGGCATTCAGTTTAGTGTGCTATACCTGGTTAAACAATTAAATAAAAAAAAAATCTACATTGCTGTACCAGGGTTTTAATTAATTGCTTTGCAGTTTTTTTCTTCGGACTATACTAACAGTACAGAAAGTATTTATATAGATTTTCTATAAGTGCTGTGTTTGTTAAACACATCGAGGCAAGAGCTATGCATTTTCACAAAGATTTAGCACTTTTATGAGCAAAATGCTAATCAGTTTTTAGAGTTGAGTAAATCCCTGCTGTACTGTTGCTTAAACCCTCTAATTACCCTAATTGTATTGCTGTACTTCGACATTACTGTTGTCCTCCATTGCTTAAATTGTATTGACGCATATTGTTTACTATCTATTCTTCTAGCCCCCCGACACACTGGAAGACAAGCAGCTTGTTCAGTGTGCCCTCCTGGTGAAACATTTCAATAAATAGTTTTAATCATAATACCTTCTTCAGTATTTAGATTATGGTATCTATGGTCACTTGCTAATTGAGTAACTTTTAAAAACACACAGAAACAGAAAAAATGTTCCGAAAGCTCTCACCCCTATGGTATAAATTGCATACATGATGTGCAGATCGTGGGATATGGAAAATATTCTCAGTTCTGCAGAGTGAGCGGCACTCGTGAGTATACGCAGCTCACTCTGCAGGAGTGAGAATATTTTCCATATCCCACTCCTACTCATCATGTATCCCCTATATATCATATTTTCGCTCCTTTAGAATAACCTCTGGATATTCACGAGTGGCAAAGCCACCCGTGAGTATCATAGATACATAGATACATAGATACATAGACAGTGTCGGCAGATAAGGGCCTACGGCCCACCCAGTCTGCATATTTGAGCTTTTAAGTTTACTTTATGTTTTCCTAGAAGACTGTTGCCCCTTAACCCTGACCTCCAGAATTCCTTTATGTCTATCCCATGCATTCTTAAATCCCGTGATTGTTTCAGCCCCCACCACTTCCTCTGGCAGGGTGTTCCACTTGTCCACCACCTGTTCTGTGAAGAAATTCTTCCTCATGTTTCCTCTGAATCATCCTCCCTCCAGCTTCATCTCATGACCTCTAGTCCTGGAACATCTTTTTCACTTAAAAGAGGTCACAGTGCCGGAGTGAAAATATTTTCCATATCACATGAGTGCACATCATGTATCCAATTTATACAATAGGGGCCCCTATTGTTGCAAAAGTCACCATTTGTGTGAGTTTGCATGGGTTTGCATGGGTGTGATAAATGTCATTTCTTACATTTATCACACTCTGGTGACACTAACAGGATTTATCACACTCATTTGTCATTCACCCCGTGTGTGTGCGTACGCGCGTGCGTGAGTATATGTGTGTGTGTGTGAGTGTATATATATTTATATATATATATCTACATATATTATAGTGGCACAGTAGTGTCACTATAGTTAGGGTTGAGTATCCCATTTAAGGTTAAAGTGTGAATTTCTGCAGCTTGATAACTTTGTCACTGTATGACAGATTTACCTGAAGTTAGGCATACACGACGGAGCGGTACCATAGATCTCTAGATCTGCCAAGTTTCGAATCAGTTGGATGTACGGTTGCGGAGCTGTAAAGTGCAATAGAAAGTCATATTTACACTTTTTTGCACATTCTTTGCTCACACCTACAGGTTGTACGGTTTGTGCGACCAGTCTGAAAACTTCAGGGAACATGTGGACAGGGGCCCCAATGTGCCTTTCATAGATTTCGTGAACAAATATTAAACGGTTCAAAAGTTATTCAAAAAACAAATTTCTTACTATAGTCAATGGGAAAAGTTAACAAAAAGTTCAACAGTGTTGCAAATGCAATTTTTAGTGTTGCAAATGACCCCTGTAGTGCCATGAGTCAGCCTTTTTTTTTCAGTTACTGGTCACAGAAATGCTTGCGATTTAAATTTGGGACACTCTGGGGACACAGTTCTTTTTGTGTTCACCTAGTCGAGCCCTGAGGATGCTAACCATGTATTTTTTCAGGGGTTAAACATCCCAGAAATATGTTTTTCAAATTTTTGTAAACTGTAGTGTCACACTTGTGACACTTTCATGATTTTATATGCGAGTGTCTTGATTTGCGATACTACTTTGCGACACTATGCCCAAAATAATAGGAAAACTTTGACACCCGGCTTCAAAAGAACGGTTTGGTCTTGTGGGCTGAAATTTGGAGAGAAGAAAGCCAACATCTCACAGATGTGCATTTTGGTGGTTTGGTGACAAGATATTAGAGGGCTGCAAAGTTACAGTACTCTGAAGTTGACTATTTTTCCCATAGACTAACATTACAGCGTCCGCCGCACCTTTCGGGGTCCTTATCTCGGAAACGCTTTGAGATATGAACGTGTTGTCAGAAAAGCACTTAGCTTCCCCGCTAGGGGGCTAAGTGCAAAACTAGCCCTGAAAGTCATAAATTATATGAAATTTAAATTTTTTTTCTGTGTAGTATGCTTCCTGAGATATAAGCAATTTACTATTCTAACTGCTCATTTTCTGCTCTGAGGCCCATTATTACGCATACATTCTTTGTATTCACTGTGTTTCTCAATGCAGCTTTTTGGGAAAAAAGCAGTGTGCACTTTCGTTACTGTTACAGTTAACGTTTCCACTTGCATTTCTGTAACCATTTGCGTTAGCGTTCCCGTCTACGCCACCGTGTGCATTACCCTTTGTGTTTTCATTTGTGCTTGCATTTGCGTTACTGTTACCATTTGCATTTCCATTACTGTTTCTGTTTGCATTTTGTTTTGCGTCACTGTGTGCATTACCATTTGCATTTGTGTACGCGCTTCCGTTTGTGTTTCCTTTGGTATCATCATTGGTGTTACCATTAGCATTTGCGTTTCCAATTGCGGTACTGTGACCGTGCACATTACCATTTACATTTCCATACGTGCTTGCATTTGCGTTTCCATTTGCATTACTGTTCGCTTTCGTGTCCTCAATGCTGTTACTGTAACTGTTTGCATTTCCAATTGCGTTACTGTTAACTGTTTGCGTGTTTGTCACTGTTTGCATTTCTGTTGGCCTTAGTGTTTGCATTTTTGGTTGCGTTTCTGTTGTCGATTGCATTACTGTTTCCTTCTGCGGCACAGTTGCCTTTACCGTTTGCATTTCTGTTTGCGTTTGTGTTACTGTTTGCATTTTTTTACCATTTGCGTTTCCGTTGGTGTTGTCGTTTGTTACTGTTTTTGTTACCATTTGTGTTTCTGTTGCTGTTACCATTTGCATTACCATTTTTGTTTTCATTAACGTGTGTGCTTGCGTTTCTCTTACTGTTTGCATTATCACTTATGTTTGCGTCACCATGTGCATTACCATTTGCGTTTGTGTTACCGTTGGTGTTACTATGTGACAAAAAATCACATGACGAGCCCTGCGCTCCCACCACCACATTCCATTCACTATTTATAGTGCTCGTTCTCAAAAAGAAGGGAAATTCATGCCAAAAAACTCCATTTAATGCATCAGTTAGAGTTGTTCCATAGCAACAAAAGTGAGGAAATTCGGTGTTAGGGTTGCCACCCCTTACACCCCAAGCCCACCCCATCCCCACCAACAGGCTTTGGTGTGTGCGTTGGGGTCATCGGTCCTAACTCTCATCCCATTCTTCTATACTGCACCACCTCAGCTTGTTTACACATGGGATGGGGTGAGAGTTAGGACCAATGACCCCAATGCACACTCCGAAGTCTGTTGGTTCTGCTCTGATAAAACGTGACACACACTTTCAGTTTTGCAGAACCTGGCTACACTCCTCACCATATACTGTTCCTAAACCTTCTGTTCCTATACTAACAACTTAGTTAACTAGTATATTGTGGAGCCCTACCCCTAGACAGTCCAATCACTCCCAGCCTGAGGACTACTGCTTTGTTTCTAGTTCACAGACTGAGGACTCCTGCTTTGTTCCTGACTCACAAATCCAGCATGAACATGCTTATCCCTCATCTACTGTTCTTGTACTCCTCTTACCTTCTGCTCATCCTACTCCTTGCAGGGGATGTTGAATCAAACTCAGATGGGGCCCCAGCATATGAACTCCCTCAAAGGTCTAAGCATTGTAAACATGAACATCAGGACGCCCCTTCTACCAAAAATAGACCTCCTTAACTGCCAGCTAACTCAACACTCTCCAGACATTTAGTGCTTCAGAGAAACCTAGCTAAGTGCAAAAACCCCAGACTCCTCCCTGATGATTCCTGACTACGCAATCTATCAGCAGGACTGATGCAAGAGGGTGTTGTGGTAGCAATTTACACAAGGCAATCACTATCCTGCACTGAGGTTCTTTGTCTTTTAGCTTCTTTTTTTGGGGGAAGGGGCTCATTATAACCTCCAACCCATAAGACCAACTTAGGGCTCTGGTTCATTTCACCTGGGGTGTGATACAGATGAGGCACACTGATGAGTCCTGGGGAAGATGAAACATGTGTATGTGTCCTCTCTTTTCACCCTTTGCAGATTGTGTGAGAGACCCTTCTGCACCATACATTCTTGCTTAAAGCTGAACCAACCAAAAATGTCATGGTGATTTGCATTTACATCCCATGATGCTTTGCATTATGGGTGTGTGTGTGTTTTTGTATTTCTTTGAAACTTGGTTTTATTTCCTCTGCTATTTGGGGTTATCGTTGCCTCAGTGCTTCCACACTGAGATTCATCTTTTAGCTTGTTTTTATGGCTGCATGGGAGAAGCCCTGGAGGCCTTTTGGGATTGCTAGGAGGGAGAGGGAGAGGGAGAGAGAGATGACAGAGATGACTGACAGGAAATGATGACTGTGTTGTTCCTTTGAATGCCTTGGAGTGGACATACATCAGTGCTTCTGTCCAGGATATCCGATTTAAAGTTGTGGTCTGTTTCTGTCTTCTGCTTCATTTCATTTTAGCCTGCCGGCACTACATCTGGACTCTATTTCATTGCTATCTTTCTCTCTCGCTCTTTCTCTACCTAGCCTGCCAGGCAGAAAACTCTGTTACAGGAGCTGTCTTTTAAAAACCTAGAGCAATATTAGGAAAAAAAACTTGTACACATCAATGTGCCAGATTAGAAGAGCAATTAGTTAAAAAATGCAACTAAAGCTATAAGGAAACATCCTTGAAATCCATAGGGGGGAATATGTCAAATGTCACAGAAGGAATTTTCCTGTAGTAAATTCTCTTAATAGGAAGTGTTCAGTAAGGATGCATACCTTAAAGAATGACGGTCTGTTGCCCTTTGCTTCGGTCATTCTGTTTGCTATTATTTGTTTCTTTACTTACTTTTCATCTTGCCAACTGCTTGTGAAAAAGAATACTATGGAATCCTTGTATTCTGAGGTCAGAAACTGTCTACTGGCAAGATTTGCAGTGTATTTTAAAGGGAAACTATAAATCTGTTTTCAGATTTTTATAGATAAATAATTCTGTCAGTAACAAGCCCACTCCCAAGGGGCAGGATTTCCCTCTCTCTGCATCACAGCGAATCCCTCTTGTGACTGGAAAGGGGGGGTGGGGTCAGATCTTTTCCCCGTGCGAGGGGATACAAATACAGTCTCATGTCTGTGTTCTTGGGGTAGATCCCTTTCAGCCACTGCACCTAAAAACAGAAAGCCACAGGTGTGTTTAGGATCCAGGGGGCCCTATACACCCGATTCTGTGTCTTGCACCAGAAATGCAGCGCTCAGTTCAAATACAATCACAGGTTCCTCCTGAGACCCTTTGTATTTCCTCCCCTCCTTTCATCTCGAAGTTCCCAGTGGTTCTTCACTCTGGAAATGTTTTGGCCCTTAAAACAGTCAGACAGGCATGGTATTGTCTGAACATTAATCCAGACAGATACACACACAAATGACAAAGGCAAAATTATTTTAAAATAAGCAAAAGGCTTTACTAATTAAATTTAATAAGAAAATAGTAAATAATAAAAAAATAATTTGGAGATTGGTTACAGGATATTAAAAAAAAAAGAAAAGTATACATAAGAAACCTACACTTTAAGCTCAGGTTAAAAGTCTACCTTGAGTCATTAGTTGGAATTTTGAAAAGCAGATGTGTCCTTAAAAAGTATGGTAGATGAAGTCTCGACTCTCAGTGATCCAAGAGAAAATTGTCTATGCTCAAGACAGGCAGGGTCCCAACTGCTTCAAGCAAGAAAACAACAGAAGGCAGCAAAAAAGGCTCCACTACCCTTCTTTATCCTGGTTTTAAAGGGGTTCAAAAGGGCAGGTCCAGTTGATGTGGCTAGCCCTGCGACTAGCTAGCATTTCAGTTTCTATGGTTATTCAACCAATCAGAGTTCAGTATGTTAATACAATAACACAGATATGCAGTTTCTGAACATAGAAAAAAAAACATGAGGTAGCAAGCCCAAACTAGATTTTCTGGGAACATTCCAGGCCTCCCTCCTAGGAGATGGCCGTCGTTACTAACACACTTAAAAACAGCTATTTACATAAATGGTAGCCTTATTCAGTTGTAACGAGTGTAAGACACTGCAGGCCTCTCAACACAAAGGATGACCAGATATCCTAACTCTTCATGAGGTTCTGTCCTTTCACAAACAAATGTACCTAGCTGGCCTTCCAGCTAGGCTTAATCATTCATTTGTCTCCTTTTAAATAATTTAATTAACTCCAGTTTCCTGGCTAGCAACAAACATCTTTTCTGCCCAGTAACAGGAATGCCAATCTTAATCTAGGGCTTATGGCTTTTTTTTTCTATACCCATGATTCCTTGCCCTTACACTGGCTACTATGGGTATCTGATGCATTTCTCACATAAAGTATAAAATATATCCCAGAATAATAAAATATAACCTTATCTTGCTACACTCCTCCCTCCTTAACCTAACATGGGGGAACATGCCCCTTTCTAGTAAAGGTTTCCGCCAGTTCTGCCTTACTCCGACTGGCAGGATATGCCGTCTCCATTGGCACTAGCAAACCCTGATTGGTGGGATATGCCATCTGCATTGGCATTAGCAGACCCTGACCTGTGTCTGATGCCCATGTCATAAGCCTGCCATGGTGCTATAATTTGGTACAAATTTTCTGTAGTACCCTGCAGTCCCCAGGAAGCTTCTGGCTTGCTTCTGGGTCTCTGGCCTGGGCCAGGCCTCAGTGACCTCTGTCTTGGCCTGGTTTGGAAATAGCTGTCCCCTCTCCATTACATGTCCCAAGTATGATACCTCGGCCATAGCAATCTGGCTTTGGCCTTTACAGTGAGTCCAGCCTTCTGTATCCTGCCTAACACTTCCCTCAGATGGGACAGGTGTTCCTTCCGTCTGGTGCTGAAGATGGCAATATCATCCAGATAAGCCACTGCATACTGTTCAGTACCCTGTAACAGCTGGTTGACCAACCTTTGGAATGTGGCAGGGGAATTCTTCATCCCAAAAGGCATCACCTTAAATTCAAAGAGGCCTATTGGAGCGATGAAGGCTGACCATTTCCTAGCTCTGGCAGTCAACTCCACCTGCCAGTACCCCTTTGTGATGTCTATGGTTGTTAGGTAAGTCACCCCTCCCAATTTGTCCAACACCTCATCTGTCTGGGGCACTGGGTGGGCATTGGACTTTGTGACTGTGTTGAGTCCATAATAGTCCACACAAAAGTTGTTAGACTGGTAAGGCTTGGGGACAAGGACTACGAGCAAGGTCCAGGGACTGTGGGATTTCTTGATCACCCTATCTCCAGGATTCCTCAACCTCCCTCCCTCCCTCCCTCCCTCCTAATGCCTTTTAGGATGGCCTCAGATACCGGTAAGCTGTCCGTTGTATGGACACTTGCTTCCCCATGTCCACATCATAGGTCACTAAGGGGATCTGTCTGGGCTGGGATGTAAAAAAAGGAGCAAAGTTCTCTAGGACCTCCCTCACTTCCTGGCTCTGTTCCAGGGTCAACTGGGGTGACAGCTTGATTGTCTCCACCTATGACTCCTGCTTGCTTTCCTCTAGCAAGTCCAGGAGGGGGTAATCTTCATCTGTCCCCTTCCCAGGACTACACACTGTAAACACTATGTCAGCCCTATTTACATATGGCTTCATCATATTAACACAGTACATTGGTACATTTGATGGGAACAGTTTGTCTCCTGTCAGGCAGTTCTAAAATGAATTCACATCATTCACCTGTCAGACTACCTTGTATGGTCCCGTGCACTCGGCCTGCAGCTTATCCTTCTGGACTGGAATGAGGACTATTTCTTCCTGACCTGTACTGTATGAGCGAGCTCTTGCTCTGTGATCATACCAGACTTTTTGCTTCTGCTGGGCAGCTGACTAGTTGCTTTGGGCCATCCCCATAAGATCCTTCAGTTTCTACCTCAGCCTAAAGGAATGCTTCACTATGGGAGTTCCCTGGGTCACGTGTTTGCTTTCTCAGTCTTCCTGGATCAGGTCTAGAGGCCCACACACCCTACGTCTGTATGGGTTCAAAGGGGGAGAACCCTGTCAACTCTTGGGGCACCACCCTGTATACGAACAACAGGTGGGGAAGTATGTCTCCCAGTCCCTCTCATGCTGTTCAGCAAATGCTTGGAGCATTGATTTTAGGGTACCATTGAATCATTCCATGAGTCCATTGGTTTGTGGATGATAAGGTGTCATGCGTCTTTGCACAACTTCACACTTCTGCCACAAAGATTGCATCAGGTCTGACAAGAAGTTAGCCCATCAATCAGAGATAACCTCCTGCAGAAACCCGACACTAGAGAAAGTCCCTAGCAAGGCGTCTGACACTTTGAGTGCCTTAATGGAGGACAGGACAACTGCTTCTGGGTGTTGGATGGTGTAATCAACCACTATCAGGATGTACATTTTTCCAGAGGAACTTGGGGTATTCATGGGTCCCACAATATCCATTTCTACCCTCTGGAATGGCTCCTTTTCAATGGGCAAGGGAAAAAGGACAGCTTTTGTTTTACTACCTGCCTTCTCTATCTGTTAGCACCAGTGACAAGACCTACAATATTTCTTCACCTGCTGGGTGAAGTTGGGCCAATTGCTGCATGATTCACACAATTCCCAGCTGTCCAGACATGGGGATATCATGGGCAACTTTTAGCAACCACTCGAAATACTCCTGGGGAACGAAAAGATGCCTGCCCATCACTCCTCCCTTAGTCCTCATGTTCTATATATACTGTACAGCAGTCCATTGTCCCAAAATACCCTATGTCTCATGTCACCTTCCTGTGTCCCATCAGATTCTGCACAAGCCCTCAGCCTTTCCAAACTAAGGTCAGTTCTCTGGGGAGCTGCAAAATCTTCACATTTTCCCAAAGCATGGCACATGTCCCCTTCAGTTTGTAAGCTGGGGTCCGTAGCACAAGCATCAGGGCATTCAGAGTCACTGCCATCACTAACCTTCTGATCATTTGTTACCCCTCTCTCCTCAGAGTAAACTTCTGTAGCTGATTGGTGCATGGCTACTTAGGGAAGTCTTACCTCCCTTCCACTGTTCTCCATTTCAGGAGCCACAGGCTGGGAAACCAGCCTCCTATTCCCTTCCACAGGTGCTTCTGAAAGGTTCAGGGAAATACAAGGGGCCTTAGCTGTCTGACTATGGATTACCACAGACACCATCCCCTGCTGTATATATTCCCTATAATCACATCCAGAGCGAGGCTGTCTGCCACTTCCACTTTTTGTACCCTTTCTCCTGTCTCATCCCAGTCCAGGAGAACACTAGCTAGTGGTAGAGCCTTTTCCTCCCCTATGAATCCCTTCACAGTGACAAATTGATTAGGTATAAGTTGTTCAGGCTCAACCAGATCCTATTTTACCAGGGTAAAAGACACCCCTGTGTCCCTTAACCCATTGGTTTGAACCCCATTTACAGTAACAGGGTGTATGTTCTCCCTCATGTTCACTGGCAAACTCTCAGGAATACACAGTGTGCTCATCTTCTTTCACGGGACACTTTGTCCACGCTTTGCCTTTTTAGAACACTGTCTAGCCAGATGCTCTGGCTGCTTACAAAGCCAACATTCATCATTCTTTTTTTTCCAAGACCTGATAACTTGGGGCGTCCTTCATTTTACAGAGAAATTGAGGGTTTTAAGGTGTGCTTTTTCCTCTCTGCCCTGCATCACCTGCTCCCCCGCTTCCTGTTGGAGCAGGTCTGCTCCTGGCATAGTGATCTGAGAGCTCAGCAGCTTGATGTACTCTCTTGGGGATTTCAGTCTTCCAGCCAGGTTTTCAGCTCTGTGGGGCAAGCCCAAAATAACTGTTTTAAAAGCATAACCATTTCAGTTTTCCCCACAGAATTTGCTTCCACCCCCTCCCACCAACGCTTTAAAAACTGCAGTTACTTTGTGACTAGTTTTTCAAAGTTCGTGTCCGGGCTTTTTTGGAGTTTATGGAATTTAATCCTGTATGCCTCCGGAGTCAGTTTATACTTTTTAAGTAAAGCAGCTTTAAGTTTCTCATAGTCTTGGCTATCATCATTGTCCAGTTGACCTAGCACTTCATGCTCTTTAACAGTAGGTAGCAGGGATAGCTGGATGGTCCAGGACTCCCTGGTTCCTTGGCCTGGATATGGACCTTTTGAAACAAATTCAAAAATGCATCCATATCCTCCCCCTCTTTAAATTCCACCATTAATTTGAAACTTGATTTGTACACTAGCCCTGGAGATTTAGCTCTATCCCTACCACTTACCTCCTCTGGCACTGGTCATTGGAATCTCAGATTCTCCACTTCAGATTTCCTATGGCACTCTTTTTCCCCTCTCTCTCTCTCTCTCTCCCAGCCTCTCTCTGATGCTGGTTTTCTTTTTTCTGCATCTTCAGTTCAAACCTCTTCTGTTCAAACTCTTTCTGCTGCTTGGCTTCAAACTTTCTCTGCTTCAATACCTGCTTCAGTTCCCTTTCTTTCCATAGTCACACTGTGAGATTAGCAACTTGTTGTTCAGTGTGCCCTCCTGGTGAAACATTTCAATAAATAAATTTTACTGAAAGCTCTAGTTTCCTCAACTCCAGCAGCAGCCAGATCCCTTCCAGCTCTGTGGTGGCCTTTCCCTAGCACTGTGGCTGTGGATTCCCTCTTGTCTCTTTGCCCTCCTCCCTAGGAATGGACACTGTGACATCCATTGGCACCCCCATGCCCATAGTCTGGTCCCTTTCAGTCATCTGCTGTGACTTGAGGTCCTGGTCAGTCGCTGGCTCATTGGCTGCCATAACAGTCTCTATGAGGTTCTTTTTGCTTCGCCCCTCATAATGGACCCTTCTTTCCTGGCACAGCTGCTTCAGTTCTTCTAGAGTGTAGTCACTGTACTTGGAAGTCATCTTTCTTCCCTACACTACCACTAGTCTGTCTTCTGCACAAACGATTATAAAACGGGATGGGGAATTATATCTTGTAACCAATTTACCCTTTTTCCAATTTTCTGCCATCTTTGTGTATGGTTGTTCAGACAGTTCGCCAGTCCCAGCACTGCCACCAAATCTGTTACAAGCCCACTCCTGTGATGTGGGAGTTCCGTCTCTCTGCATCACAGCCAATCCCTCTTGTTACAAGGCGTGTGTCTGGGGGGAGAATGGGGTCAGAGATACTCTTTCACCATGCGAGGAGATACAAATATAGTCTTGGGTCTGTTTTCTTGGGGTAGAACCCTTTCAGGCATTGCACCCAAAAAAACAGAAAGCCACAGGCTTGTATAGGCTTCTGGGGGCTCAATACACCCAATTCTGTGTCCTTCTCTAGAAATAGGGTGCTTTGTTCGAATCCCATCACAGGCTCCTCCTGAGACCCTTCGTATTTCTTCCTCTCCTTTCATCACAAAGTCCCCAGTGGTACTTCACTCTGGTAGCATTTTGGCTCTTAACCCTTAGGCTGTCACCAGAATTAGAATGTATAGGAATTCTGGACTGATATATCAGTCCACGGCACAGCAAGGGTTAAAATTGTCACACAGGCATGGTATCATTTGAACAACTTTTACCCAGGCAGCCACACACACAAACAACATAAGCAGAATTATTTTAAAATAAGCAAAAGGCTTTATTAATTAAATTAATAAGAAAACAGTAAATAACAAAAAGGCAAAATCATTTGGAGATTGGTTACCGGATATTGAAAAATAAAAGGGAAGTATATATAAGAAACCTACACTTTAAACTCTGAGGTTAAAAGTCTACCTTGAGTCCTTAGCTGGAGTTTGAAGTGCAGAATTGTTCTTAAAAAGTGTGGTAGATGAAGTCTTGGCTCTCAGTGATCCAGAAGAAAAGTGCCTCTGCTCGAAGTAGGCAGGGTCCCAACTGCTTCAAGCAAGAAAACAACAGAAGGCAGAAATCTCCCTCTTAAAGGGGTTCAAAATGACCGATTCAGTCGATGTGGCTAGCCCTGAGACTGCCTAGCATTTTGGTTTCTATTGTTACCCAACCAGAGTTCAGTATGTTATTACAATAACACACATATGCATTTTCTGAACATAGGAAAAAAAACACATGAGGTAGCCTGCCCAAACTAGATTTTCTAGTAACATTCCAGCCCTCCCTGCTGGGAAATGGCCATTATTACTCAACACTTAAATACAACTATTTACATAAATGGTAGCCCTATCCAGTTGTAAGGAGCTTAAGTCACTGCAGACCTCTCAACACAAAGGATGCCTCTTCATGAGGTCTTGTCCTTTCCCAAACAAATGTGCCTAGCTGGCCTCTCAGCTAGGCATAATCATTCTTCTGCCTCCTTTGACATAATTTAATTTCTTGGTTTCCTGGCTAGCAACAAATAGCTTTTCTGCCCAGTAACAGCAATTCCAACCTTGATGTAGGGCTTATGGCTTTTTTTCTGTACCCATGATTCCTTGCCCTTATACTAGCCACTATGGGCATCTGATGCATTTCTCACATAGTTATATAAAACATGTTCCAAAATATGGCCTTATCTCACCACACTGTCTTCCACCAAAATATTGCATATTTAATAGAAATATGTAATTTTTGCAGGCCCCCCAGTCCCCCTCATCTAGGAGCATAAATATTCATTGCAGTTGTTCCAGAGGGCACATGGAGAAGACTACGTCAAGCACTAACCTGAGCCAATGCACACTTATAACAGATAGGAAAATGGTGATTCTACCTTTCAGACATCTCCATTCACCAGTGTACCCTTGATTTCACCTCCAAATCTGGATTTTATTCCTGAACACTGACCACTGAGCCAGGATCTCCCAGGTGCAATCTTCTGACTCTTTGCACCCATGAGCCCTTTGCTCTGGAATGCCAAGAGACAGCATCTCTCCTGGAATTAAAACTTATGAGACAAATTGGACTCAAGGAGAGGGAATCTCTTATTTCATTTTCTCCCCTTTCCAGCTTAAATAAAATAATATCCACTACCAATTTCTTCCCAAACTAGCTTCTTTATTTAGCTCCAGAATCCAAAATTATTTCAGGAATACAGAGGTCACATCCTTCATAAATACACAAAGTAGCTCCGTGGTGCTATCAAAACTTTGTACACTTCATCCTGACAAGACACTTGGAATAGCACATAAAACACAGGCAGTACAGCAGGGCTCATTCACTTTACCCTTATTGGATGCTTTACCCAAGGAATCTCCCTTCTTAGAAACCCCTGGGCTCCTGGCTCGGTGGTGCTGGTAAGCTGTATCTTTTTTTTTTCCTCTTCTCTTCACTGGGTTACACATAACACTCTGGCACTGGTCACTGCCCCAACTCTGGTGCAGGAAAGTGTGCTGCTTCCCCCTCCTGGCCCCTGGACCTATGACCTGAATCACTGTGGATAGCAGGATTTTCTCTGACCCAGGCCCTGCAACCCCCAACTCTCACTCTACAAGGAACCTGCTCCATGAAGGTGTTCCCACTCTCACAGTACCCACTTCTTCCTTGCAGCTCAGCCTTTTCATCTACATGGCTCCCACTGGTGCAACAGCCCTTACACTGGGCCCTGC
Organism: Neoceratodus forsteri; assembly: GCA_016271365.2. Classification (NCBI taxonomy): domain Eukaryota; kingdom Metazoa; phylum Chordata; order Ceratodontiformes; family Ceratodontidae; genus Neoceratodus; species Neoceratodus forsteri. Next base: position 48,528,784 of record CM057455.1, read on the forward strand.
TCCAGTACCTGAGCCCCTTGCTTCAGGCTGACCTGCCACAAGAGAGGTCCTGGGCCTTGCCACTGCCTACGCCTCTCCTAGCAGCCCACTCCCTGTGAGTAGCACCATCCTTTCTTCTTCCTCCAGCTGACCCTTTGGGGGGGATCCATGCCCAGGCCCATATACCTCTCACATTACTCCTGGACTTGTGGTAAGCTCCAACCAGTGGCCACCCTTCATGTTCTGTTCTGCAACTTGTGACCCTCCCGGCCCTTTAATGCCAGCTCCCCAGGACCTACCTCTCCAAGCAGGCCTCAATTATGGGTAAATGGCACCCTGGTTCCAGCAGTCCTCAGGCCACCCTGCCACACTGGGTACTGGGGAAAACCAATGCCACAAGCCTCCCCCTCTCATGAGGACCCTGCCACCATTCCCACAGCCCTGGCAGCCTGAGCAAACTGCCTCATGGGGATCTTTTAAGGGTTTCTGACTATACTGGCATCCTAACTGCCTCCTGCACCTCTCTTATCCTCAGCGACGCAGGACCTAGCTAACCATCCTTCCCCACAGAGCTTCCTTCCCAGCTACTCATTGCTACCTCACTGCCAGTTGCTTTCTTCACCATTTCTGTCCCCTCCCTCATTCTCCTCTGCCTCTTCCCCTGTTGGCAAAACCTCAACCTCTCCCTCAAACAAATTGATGCAACTGATTATTAAGTATGGACAAAAGGCGAGTAAAATTCTTCTACAACATATTAAGGAACAGGAGAAAATCGTTTTTGCCTTTAAGAATGATACAGATTTTAAAATTTCTAACAAACGTCTAAAAGATACTGTGGCTAATTTGGATCTTGAATTGAAGAACAAAAAATTAATTAAATTCAAGAGAGACTCAGGCGATTATCAGCTGGGTCATATAGTTGGAAAAGATCTGAGAATATAAACCCAAAAGGCATTCTGAGACAGGAACAGAGGGTATCATTTAATTTCAGTACTAGTGATTCTGAGACTGCAATGTCGGGTGGAGATACGGTATTGCCATCTCATATTCCTGAGAACAATAATATCTCAAGAAGAAGTAGCAGACAGAGTCATTTTCAGGGTTTTTCAAACACCTCCACAGAGAGGGAGAGGTCGAGATTTTGCCAACAGAGGAAGAGGCCTAGGAGAACGAGGAAGGGGGGACAGAAATGGTGAAGAAAGCAATTGGCAACTAACATCGTATCAGAGTACCCAGCCCCATCTACAGACACAATATCCAGAACAGTTATTTCAGCAACAACAATATCGGGGACAAACGTACAATGCTCATCCCCAGACCTGACCTCCACCTCCACTACAACATCAGCGGAGGGGAAACAGAAAGTAATACATCTTTCAGATAGAGTTCTGACTTCTGATGAACTGAATTTGTTGAATAAAGGCCTATCTTTTGCTCCAACATGTTTAATAAATAAGTTTGACATGTTTATTGACGTAAATAAACTGTGCCGTAATCTGAATTTGAAATCCTTTTTTGTTAAACAACAACATCTCCCTGGTGGAACAGTGAATTTGGCTCCTGAAACTGAGACTGCTAATTCGAATTAAGTTGATTCTGTGACATCTCCTTACAGATTTAAAGGCACATTTACATTTTACCCAGCTCCATCTGCAGCTATTGGTACTTTTCAGGAATTACGTGAAGCACAGATGGAACACTTTTTTAATGATTTGACAGATATCTCATATAATAACCTCTCCAAGGATGAAAGGACAGCTTTAAACTCCTTGAAAAATTACACAAGCGTTGTTATAAAACTGGTCGATAAAGGGGGTGCTGTGGTCATTCAGAATATGGGGGACCATATTGTTGAGATTGAAAGACAATTAAACAATGCAGAATTTTATACGCCATTAACTGGGGATCCTACTATGAAATTTAAACATGACATAGATGTATATATTGAAAAAGCATATAATGAGCAATGGATTGGTGATGATGTAAAAAAGTTTTGACTGTAGATTTTCCTAAGCGAGCAACAATTTATACTCTGCCTAAGGTACATAAGTCTTTTACAGTACCCTCCCCCCAGGTAGACCGATAGTTAGTGGAATCAGATCTCTTACTGAACCCCTATCACAATATATTGATTTTCATGTACGTCCTTTTGTAGAAATTTTGGGGTCATAATAGTAGAGGCACAGAGGATATATTGAATGTTCTAAAAGACATCGCGTTGGGGAGGATTCTTTGTTGGCATCATTAGATGTAGAATCTTTATACACCAATATACCAGTGCAAGGCACCCAGAGAGTGTTGAACATTTTTTAAATATGAGAACAGAGAAGGTTGAGCCCCCCCCAGAAATTTTGATTAAACTCTCTGAAATTGTTCTTACTCACGATGCCTTCACTTTCCTTGACTGTTTCTATATACAAAGAAAGGGAACAGCGATGGGGGCGATGTTTGCTCCCAGCATAGTGGATTTATATATGGGGATGTGGGAGAATAAAGTTGCTAGGGATTGTGATTATAACCCTTTTTTTCATTAGATAGAATTATATTGTCGCTTTATTGATGATATAACCCTTATATGGAAGGGTTCTCGAGCTGAATTAGATTCATTTATCAGATATTTGCATGTATCCAATCCACATCTCCGATTTAACTATAGTGTCAGTGAGACAGAAATCTGTCTTTTGGACTTATATCACTAAAGATCAGATGGAAAATTTAGAAATGAATATCTACAGAAAGGAATTTGAACAAAATACATTGTTGCTATCCTCTACCTGTCATCCACGACATGTAATTGACAATAATCCTAAAGGACAGTTTCTTAGATTAAAACAGAATTGTAGTACTGAAATAAAATATGAAATAGCTGCTAATGATTTGGAACAAAGATTTATTGAGAGAGGTTATAATAGGAACAGGTACTTTCTCCCAGGAACTCAGTAAGTGAGATGTCTAGAAGTGAGGTATTATACAAAGGACTTTCTAGAAAACAAGATGACAATATTTGTAATTTTGTAATAGACTATTCAGTACATGCAAATGCAATAGGGAAAATTGTTTGAAATAACTGGCATGTGTTAAAAAGAGACAGATATTTGAGAGAATTTTCTTTACGTCTTCCATGTCTTTCTTTTAGATGTGCTAGTACCCTTAGGGATTATTTGGTCCATAATAAATTAGAAAAAACAAGGACACAGACATGGCTTAAGAGTCCATCTGTATGCTGCTTATCATGCAAAAGGTGTATTTATTGCACTGTTAAATCTGGCAAGGAATTTTATAGTGTGAACAATGAAAACATTTTGTATACCAGGCAGCTAATGACGCGTGACACTATGGGAGTAATTTATCTAGCCACCCATACCTGGTGCGCCTTTTACGTGGGCAGAACAGAAAGAACTTTCAAATGCCACATAGAAGAGCTCTACAGGGCAATTAAAAATGGGGATTTTACCTATGCAATAGCATCACATGTGAAAAATCAGACGCAGAGTGGTGAACATCAATTCTCTTTTCAGGCTATAGAAAAAGTAAAGGTAGAGAAGAGAGGAGGGGATTACAAAAATGTGATTCTTCAGTGAGAAGGCTTTTGGATATATATTTTAGGAGCATATAAGTTCTCTGGATTAAATCAGAGAATCAGTTTAATTTCCTATATCAAATATAGATACTAAACGGATATATTGCTTTATTATGATTGTATTTATAAACATGATTAACTAAATATGTAATTTATAGACTTGTTTTTAGGTATACCAGAGAATGAAAATCATGTTTTGATTTGTCAGAATATATTTATATATATTCCGGATATTCTAGATACTGAATCTCTGTAAATAAAAAATAACTGGAGTATATACATGTTACTGTCACATAGACATGTTCTATAGTTATGTGTTTTTCTTTATATGTATGTCTTTTGTAGATACTGTATATTGTATTTTTTAACTAGCCATTTTATAGGGGTAGTACTTCACTTTACACTTGCATTTATGAGGACACTAACTGATGATATATTCTTGTGCCTATTTAAGGCAGAATTTGAATAATTTTTGCAAGGAACTAGAATGGGGACAGGATCAGATCTACAGTACAGTAGCGTCTGTTGTTTTTACATTGTTTCTTGTGGATTCTACTTGGTAGAAGGTTCTTTTCTTTTCTTTCTTACTACTCAGGGGCTAGCAGGGTATTGTTTGGGGCTGTTGGAATTTTGAAACCTGTTTTGGTAGCTATAAGTGGGGTCATTTGTTTGATTCTCTGTGTAGCAGGCTGCATTTGTAGAGGCCTATTTCTTCTGTTTTAAAACATAATTGGTGTGATTTAACTAGGTCTGTTTCTTTGAATTGGAGACCTATATCTTCTAATTCCAAGCCTATTTTGATGTGTTGTTGGTGAAGCTGTTTGAATTGGAGTCCTGTTTCTTTGGGTAGCAAACCTATTTTTGGGGCTTTGAGTAGAATTGTGATTCATTCTTGCTGGCTTCACTAGCTGCAAAGTTTTAGTGCAGAGTGGGGGAAGGGTGCTAATGGTCTGACCAGAGGCCTCAGCTACCTGATTGTTTCTGGAAGACTTGGGCTGGTCCCACCCCCAAACCCCTCACCCCACCCACCCCTGGTCCATTATTTCCTTTATACCAGGGGTTCTGACATCATTTCCTCAAATGGGCAAAGGATGTGCACCTGTCATAGCAGAAGCAGACATCCAAGAAAGAAACAGCGGCAAGTGAAGAGGTGACTGCTATCTCAGTGGAAGGGAAGTAAATGCAAATCTAGGAGCTTTCATTATTACTTCTTCACATTGATATTGCATTGGGGAAAGGAGGAGTAGGAGTTTGAAGAAGATTGTGCAATGGCTACTTAAAGTCTCTTTTTGAGTGTGGATAGGAAGGATAGGAATATAAAAAGCAGTTGCTCAATATATCAAAACGTGTGCCAAAAAGGAGGTAAGGGAAATAAAGAAAATGTTTTGTACAGATAGAGGGAGGAGAGGGGAGACTTGGGGGAGTGTTTGGTATCCTGCATCTGGAAGGGTGGGGGGTCGCTGGTGGGCAACGGCAGCAATGGGTAGGGTGGTAGGCTACAACAACTGTGGTGCACCAGTCTTTATAAAAATTGCCTGGAGTGTGGGAGGATGTTTAGTGTGCAACCACATAGACAAACTTAGAAAGGAGATTGAGGGTCTGCAGGAGGAACTAAGACAGGCAAGGCAGATTGGGGGTGGGTTTAGCCCAGTACTGGAGGGAGGAAGAAGGGGAGATGAGGGAGGGCAATTTAAGCCAAAAGTGGAGAGGAGAGAGTCAGAAGAAGGGAAGCAGAGACAAAGAGACCCAGGCCAGGAAGAACGATTGCCGAGGAAACCAGGTCAGGAGACAAAAGACAAATGGACGGAGGAGATAGGGACTTGTGAGGGGAGGTGAAGAAGTTGCAGAAGTCATGGAGTAGAAAGGAGAGAACAGGTTGCTATGAAGAGAGAGGGAGCGGGCATTTGTGAAGGGTCTTCAGAAAATAGTTTTGCACTGCTAGAGAGGAAGATGGTGGAGGAGGGAAATGATAAAATTAGAGGAGTAATTGATAAATGCCTGGACCAAAGTGGAGCGGGGGGGGGGAGTTCTGCTGGGAGAATTGCAACAGGGGTTAAAGGGGGAAATAATGTGCAGGAGGAAGAAGAAGAGATGGAAATGAGAGAGGGAGATGAATGGAAGCAAGCAGGGAGTAAGAGGGGTGGAATCTTAGTGTTGGGGGACTCAATACTAAGAGGAGTCAGGTGGGGTAGCAAGGGGGAGAGGCATAGTTGCATTTGGGTGGAGGCCATGCCAGGAATGACAGCGGAAAGGGTGGGACAATCTGTTCTGAAATATGCTAGAAGGGGTAGGGACAAGCCTTATTTAATTATACATCTTGGGACAAACGACCTGGCTGACAAGACGAATGATATAGTCAGAGGAGGTTTGAGGAACTAGCACAATTATGTGAGGGGGTAGAAGATCAGTAACTTTTTCAGAGATACTTCCGGTGCCAAAGCAAGCACAACAAGAAAGCTGAGAATAGAGGAATTTAACGGATGGCTAAGAACCTGGTGTTGTGCTAAATGGTATGGGCTGTTGGGGGGGGGGTTGGGAAGGACCTGGGAGGATAGTAGTCTGTATGCCAAGGACAGACTACACTTGAGTGAGGAGGGAAAGAAAGTGTTGAAACAGAGGATGGAGGAGTACATACATGAAGTTGAGAATTTAAACTAGGAGTGGGGGGTGGCAGTTGGGGAAGAAATATGCAGAGACCACAGGTTGGGAAACCATATGAGCTTACCTCCCATAACAGTGACAAAGGACAAATGGCAAGTACTATTGGTGATGCTAGGAAAGGAGGGCAGGATGAGAGGAGGGGAAAAGGGTGGAAGGTGGTTACCCTTAATGCTAGGAGCCTTGGGAAGAAAACTGCAGAGTTACAGGTTCTCATGACAGAGGGAGAGGTGGACGTCACAGAAACATAGGCCACCCAATACAATGACTGGGACCTGTCTGTACCAGGGTACAGGTTATTTCTTAGGGACAGGGTGATTGGGAAAGGGGGTGGCACTATATGTGAAGGAAGGACTGAAGTGTAAGGGAAGAAGGGAGGAGGGTAGTACAGAGTCACTTTGGATGCAAATCCAGGATTCCAAGAATAGGATTCTTAGAATGGGAGTGGTGTACAGGCCACCATCTCAGACGGAGGAGTTAGACAGGGAACTAGCGGGACAGATCAGGAGGACCTGAGAGAAGGGTAGTGTGGTGATTGTGGGGGACTTCAACTTGCCGGGAGTGGACTGGAGCACTCCAACAACCAGGAGCAGAAGGGAGCAGGTACTGCTGGATGCCTTGCAGGACAGCTTCCTTCTGCAAGTGGTCAGTGAACCAGCCAGGTTAGGGAATACCCTTGACCTTGTGCTGGCAAATGGGGACTTTGTGAGAGAACTTACAGTGGAGGAACCGCTGTCAGGGAGTGACCACCACTCAGTATGGCTCACATTGGATATCGGCAAGGAAGGAGTGGAATCTGGCACAAGAGTGCTGGACTTCAGGAGGGCTGACTTTGGGAGGATGGTGGAAGTGGTAAAAGGGTACCTGGCCAGAATTCAATCTAGTATGGACACTAACCAGAGGTGGGAGCTCATAAAGCTGGGGATAGTGGAGGCAACCAAAACCTGCTGCAAAGTCCAGAGCAAGAAGGCTAGGGCTAAGAAACTGAGCTGGTTGAGCAAGGAGGGCATGGAAAAGGTAAGGAGGAAAAGTGCTGCCTTTAGGAAGTACAAGAAAACAGGGAGGGGAGGACAGGGAGGAGTACTTAACTGAATCGAAGGAGGTGACAAGGGCAGTAAGGGGAGCCAAAGCATCTACGGAACTCAGGCTGGCACAAGGCATTAAGAAGGGGGAGAAGGACTTCTTTAAGTACACCAGGGAGAAAAAGGAGCTGTAAGGACCACATAGTAAGGATTAGGAAGGAGGGGGGTTGGGTGGAAGCTGGGTGCGATAAAGCAGAAGCAGTAAATGAGTACTTCTGCTCAGTATTTACTAAAGAGAAGAGAGGTGACACCCAAGGTGGGATAAATGGCAGAAGCAGGGAGGGAAGTGGTGACAGATGGGGAAATCATGGAGGGCAGAGTTCAAGAGGGTTTGAAGGCACTGAGGGTGGACAAGGCGCCAGGCCCAGATGGCATCCACCCCAGGGTACTGAAGGAGCTGGCAGAGGTCCTTGCAGGACTTTAGCAGACCTATTTAATGTCTCACTACATTCGGGGTGTGTGCCTCAGGACTGGAGTATGGCTCATGTGGTGCCCCTCCACAAGAGTGGCCCCAAGGATGAACCGGAAAACTACAGACCAGTGAGCCTCGCATCCATTGTGGGTAAGCTAATGGAGACTCTCCTGAAGGAGAGGCTGGTGGCCCTCCTAGAGGCCAAAGGACTACAGGACAGCAGACAGCATGGCTTCATACGTGGCAGATACTGCCAAACCAACCTGGTGGAGTTCTATGACTGGGTAACTAGGCAACTGGACAGAGATCATGCAGTGGATGTCCTGTATCTGGACTTCAGTAAGGCATTTGACTCGGTGCTGCATGAAAGGCTGGGAAGGAAGTTAGTAGGCACAGGGGCGGGTGCAAAGCTGTGAGATGGGTAGGAAACTGGCTTCAGGGAAGGCAACAGAGGGTGGTGGTAGGTGGGGACCTCTCACACCCAAGGGCAGTGACGAGCGGTGTTCTACAGGGCTCGGTGTTGGGACCAGTGTTGTTTAGGATATTCATTGCAGACATATCATGGGACATCAAGAGCAAGATCAGTCTGTTTGCTGATGATACCAAGGTAGGCATGGTGGTGGATGACCTAGGGGATGGCAGGGGTTGCAGGATGATGTGGCAAAGCTTGAACAGTCAGACACCTGGCAACTGGGGTTTAATGCCAAAAAGTGCAAGGTGCTGCATTTTGGGATGAAGAACCCAAGGAGGAGTTACCAGCTGGGGGGAGTGAAGCTAGCCCAGACAGAGGAGAAGGATCTGGGTGTGCTCATTACAGGGTCAATTAACAACTCGGCACAATGTAGGAAGGCAGCTGCAAAGGCCAACAAAATGCTGGGTTGTATTGCAAGGGGTATATCCTCGAGGAGGGAAGAGGTGATTCTGCCACTGTATAGGTCATTAGTTAGACCACACCTGGAGTACTGCTTGCAGTACTGGCTCCCGTATCTGAAGAGGGACATTAAGTTACTGGAGGGGATGCAGCGCAGGGTGACAAAGATGATCAAGGGGCTGGGGGAATTATCATACGAGAGGAGGTTGAAGGAGTTGAACATGTACTCACTGGAGGAGAGGAGGGACAGGGGTGACATGATTGAAACCTTTAAATAGATGAAAGGAATAAACAAGACGGGTACAGAGGGGCTGTTCAAAGTAAGGGAGGAGAGGACCACCATGGGCATGATATGAGACTGGAGGGAGGGAGGTTCAGGATGGAGATGAGGAGACACTTTTTTACAGAGAGGGTGGTGGCTGGGTGGAATGCGTTACCTGCAGAAGTGGTATGCAGTAGAACAGTGGACTGCTTCAAAAGGGGATGGGACAGGACAAGGCGGAGGGTTAATGAAGGGGAAGGGTGGAAGGGAGGGGCAGCTGCAGAATATGGGGTGCTATCTACACATTCGAGCAGACTTGATAGACCTCTGGGCCTTTATCTGCTGGCAAATTTCATATGTTCGTATGTCTTTTGATAAAGGACGATTAGTCTGAAACTAGTCAAGGCATGCTGATCACTGGCACTTCAATACATTTTGCACCTGAGATGGAAAATCTGCGAGCAGCATTTTTTATGGTGGTGGTGAGTGCTGGACTTTTACAAACTCATCATCCACTAGTTAAAATCAAACCTCTAACACATATAGTTCAATAAATTGGACAGATTATATATATAAGCATATTAAAAATATGTAAGACCAATAACTGAGGAATGGCTCCATATTAAAAGGTATCAAGCTGCCTTTTAAGTCTCTTTCCTTAGTGCAAATTAGCACAGTTCACTAAATTTGCTATATTCAAACATGTTTTTAGCAAAGTGCAACTGCTCCAAACCTGTTTGAATATAGCCCCTTAAGCAAAAATGAGGCACTGAAACATGCCAGTTGTTTAGGGATCACATCACTGAAGGTGAAAAATGGAACCGATGCCTGTATTCTCCTACAGTGTTACGGCCTCCCATCCACAGCACTCAAGTCACTTGTGGTATGCAGTGTCTCCTTTTCAGCCCTCCACAGATGCAGGACCCCTCTGTGGTGCTCAGCCCCCTTCCCTTAGCTCACTACTTTCTGCTACTGAGGAAATGACAGCCCTGACATAAACTGCGCATGCGTGATTATCGCGCATTCCCGGATCTGTCGGAGATGCCATCTTGAGCATGGCAGGCTCCGGTGTGCAGAGCATGGCTGCTCTGATGCAAACTGCTCATCCACAAGTACTACACATGCACAGTTGTGTCAGAGCCATTATCTTCACCATGGCAGTCTCCAATGAGGCGAGAGTGAGTAAAACTATACTCTGAGCTCTTGCTGAATAAAAGCACCAGAACTGGTCTGGGCAGTCACATCAGCTCTGACCAGAATTTTATTTTTTTGGAGTGGGCCTCACCATGAGCATGACTCAAACCCATAAGGCCAACCTAGGGCTCTCATTAATTTCTCCTGGGGTATGATACAGATGAGGCATGTTGACAAGTCCTGGGGAGGATGAAACACATACTAACATACTAATTGCCAGCAGATTAGGCCTTACGGTCTGTTGAGTCTGCTCGAACCTCAGATCCCTAGTTGGGTGCCAAGGTCCTCCCCCCACTTGTGTTCCAGAAACCCCTATCATCCATCCCCACCCTCCTGGGCCAGGCCATCATCTGATACTTCCACTTTCTGTGTCTGTCCCACCGTCTCTTGAAGCCTTCCACTGTGGATCTCTGAACCAGCTCGCCAGGCAGTGCATCCCAAGGATCCACCACCCTGTCAGTGAAAAACCTCCTCTTTTGGCCCCTCACCCTTCCACCTTCCAACTTCAAACCATGCCTTCTGGTGATACCTCCCTGCTTTAGTCTAAAGATCCCCTCCATGTTTATCCTATTTATTCCCTTGAGGTACTTGAAGACCTCAATCATATCCCCGCTGTCTCTCCTCTCCTCCCCTCCAATGAAAACAGGCAGAGCTCCTCAAGTCTGTCCTCATACGTCAAATCCCCATGTCCTCGTATCATCTTAGTTGCTCTCCTCTGTACCCTCTCCAGGAGCTGTTTGTCCCTCTTCAAGTGTGATCTCCAGTACTGTACACAGTACTCAAGATGTGGTCTAACCAGTCTGTTGTACAGCGGCAGAATCACTTCCCTGCTCTTAGAGGTGATCCCCCTTACGATGCATCCCAACATCCTGTTTGCCTTGCTAGCCGCTCTCCTGCACTGCTCAGAGTTATTCATACATGCATCCACCTTGACCCCTAGGTCCTTTTCCCCTGTTGAGGCCTCCAGCGCCTCCCCTCCCAGGGTGTACCTGTGTTTAGGGTTTCTCCGCCCAGGATGTAACACCTTGCACTTGGTGATATTGAAATTTAATTTCCATGTGTGAGCCTAGCTTTCCAGGGTGTCCAGGTCCCCTTGCAGGGCCAACCTCCCCTCTTCCCTCTCAACTACTGCTCCCATCTTGGAGTTATCAGCAAAGAGACTCATTTCACACCCTATACCTTCCCTGATGTCCGATATGTATGCATTTAACAGGATCAGACCCAGGACCGAGCCCTGCAGTACCCCACTACCTACCTCTCTCGGGTTCAAGAGCTCCCCACCGACCACTACTCTATGGGTGTGTCCAGCTAGCCAGTTTTCAATCCATCTGACCACCACAGAGCCTACTCTCAACCTCATCAGTTTCTCCACCAGACCATTGTGGGGGACAGAGTCAAACGCCTTGCTAAAGTCCAAGAATAATACATCCACAGGCTTTCCTCTGTCCAGTTCAGATGTTACCCATTCATAGAACTCCACAAGATTGGTTTGACATGATCTACCTGGCACAAACCCATGTTGCAGACTATCCCGACCTCCCACCTCCTCCAGGTACACCCCCAATCGTACCTTTAGTATACTCTCAATTAACTTTCCCACCACCGAGGTCAAACTGATGGGTCTATAGTTACCTGGTACTTCCCTCGACCCCCCTTTATGGATTGGCACCACATGTGCCTCTCGCCAATCCCTAGGTACCCTCCCTGTCTCAACCGACCCGTTGAAAAGCTCCACCAGGGGTGCAGCCAATATGTCCACCAATTCCCATAGTACTCTCAGATGAATGCCATCCGGCCCAGGAGATTTGTCTTTCTTTACGGCCCTGAGGGCTAACCACACCCTTTCAGTGGAGATAGCATCATCCGTCCCCTCAACCTTACTGGCCTTTTCATCCTTATCCTAATGTGACACCCCTGGGGTACCTCTCCCTTCCTCTTGCTCCATTTCTGTTGCTCCCCTGATCCCATTCACTGTCGTTTCTATCCCCATCGTGCCTTGCTTTTTAGATATCCTATCCCCCCCTTCCTAGTGAACACAGAGGCGAAGTACTTATTTAATACCTCTGCCTGGTACCTCGCCTCTTCCACCCACCCTCCTTCTGATCTCAATCTGCTGAGATGGCCCTTAGTTTTTCTTCGCTCCCCAATGTACCAGAAGAACCCCTTTTCCCCCTCCATGTATCCCCTGTGCCAGCCGCTGCTCTTTACTGGACCTTGCCCCCCCTCACCATCCGGGTGACTTTCCTAGATGCAAGATGGTACATTTCCTTATCCCTATCCCCTCTTGTTGTTTCATATTTTTTGTAGGCCACCTTCTTTTCTCTGACTGCTACCTGAACCTCACTGGACCACCAGCATGGTTTATGTGACCTTGCTCCCTTACATTTCACCTTAGCGCAGGTTCTGACTGCCTCATGAAGTCCCCATTTTATGACCTCCCATCTCTTTTCCACTTTTATCAATGTCATTGTCATTGATGTAATCCCCTTCAAATGTGAGATGTGTCTTCCGTTTACACCCTTTGCAGATTGTGTGAGAGGCCCTTTGGCACCATGCATTCTTGCTTAAAGCTGAGCCAGCCAAAAATGTCATGACAATTTACATATACATTCTATGATGCTTTGCATTATGGGGGTATGTGTGACTTTGTATTCATTTGTAAACATGTTCTTCTATGAAATGTTTCCTATTTCTGCTAAATGTGTATGACTTTTCTGTACTCATTTGTGCATCTGTAATCTAAATGTAAATATATCCATGTACCTCCTTATATATTTAAAGTCCTGTACCCCTGTCCTCGGTTCACACCTGTAAATAAGCCTTGGCTCACTGTGCCTTTCCTGGTTAGCAAATGTTGAAATGAAATAAAAATTAAAAGTAAAAAAGTCCTGTTTTGCCAAATCACTATTTATTTTTGATTAACAGAACAGCAGCCATCTTGCCTACTAGCTCAGCCCTTGGAACATATATCAGTTGGGGGGGTGAGGATATAGCATGCACCAAGCAGGAAAGGGATCTTGGGGTTGTCATCTCTGATGTCCTCAAGGTAGGGAAACAGTGTGACAAGGCAGCAGGTAAAGTAAATAGGATGCTGGGATGCATAGGTGGGGGCATCACCAGCAGGAAAAGGGAGGTCATAATTCCACTATACAAGACACTAGTGAGGCCCCACCTGGAGTACAGTGTACAGTTCTGGAGACCTTACCTACGTAAGGACATAGACAGGGTAGAGAAGGTTCAGAGGAGGGCAACAAAGATGGTGCATGGATTGCATCACAAGTCCTATGAAGACAGGTTGAAGGAACTGAACATGTACTCCCTGGAGGAGAGGAGGGAGAGAGGGGATATGATAGAGACATACAAGTATCTTACAGGGAGGAACAGGGTGCAGGAAAACACTATTTTTAAGCGAAAAAGATGTTCCAGGACTAGAGGGCATGGGATGAAGTTGGAGGAGGGATGATTCAGAGGAAACATGAGGAAGAATTTCTTCACAGAGCGGGTGGTGGACAAGTGGAACACCCTGCCAGAGGAAGTGGTGGGGACTGAAGCGATCCGCAGGATTTAAGAATGCATGGGATAGACATAAAGGGAATTGAGAGGTCAGGGGTAAGGGGCAACAGACTTTTAGGAAAACATAAACTGAACTTACAAGCTCAAATGGGCAGACTGGGTGGTCCACAGGCCGTTATCTGCCGACACTGTCTATGTATCTATGTATCTATGGAACACTGAGCTGTCATCAACCTAACATCCATTAGGGAACATTGGAGAATTGATTTATCCTTGGTAAATGGATGGCCAATTTATCCTTGTCTTTTAGGCTGCACATTTTAAAGTGATTGTATGAGCTTTGCCATAGCAAATGGGATTAGTAAGCCTGTAAGCGTTGAGAATCAGTCTCCTACCATTCAGATTGCCAAAAAGTGCTGTTTTCATGAAAAAAAAACTCCTTATTTTGGTGCTCTGTTTCATTTGCTTAACCCATCCCTTTTTTCTCAGTACTGCAACCCCTACTGTGACATCATACCAGGGAAACTAAGTTATTAAAGTGACATTGTCAGTTTTTAGTTGTAGATTGAAAAATCAGCTATTTACTGTACCCACAATGCCTTACTATGTAAACTAGTATACATGCTATTATATTTCTGTGCTCACTGCAGAAATAGGAGACTACATCTCTCAGTATAGATGTCTTGTAGCTAGATGCTGTATGCACAATGCCTTGTTTTGAAAATAATCCATTAAGAGCTTATATCATTGATACCACTACAGAAATATGGGACTGTGTCTCACAGTAAGAAACGTGAAAAACAGCATCTTATTTTACCCACAGTGCCTTGCTATGGACTCCCCTACTTCCCCCCTTTTACATAACCTCTTTCTTCCTGCATCTCCTAGCTTGACAATGTATGCTATATAGTTTACTACATACTAGTTGGACAAAGTCTACTATATATTTGTCTACGTACATGTGTTGTTGTTACTATTGTTCTTCACTGGTATCCCAGTTTTCCACTGCTTTAGCCAGATATACCACCTATGTAATTTTCTGCCCATCGTTTTCTCCTCTATGTAATTTATTCTGATTGTATTATTTTATTCCTTCTCTTGTATATGTTTCTGTTGTTTTTCTTACTTGATGTGGAACCTTTGTAAAACAACCCTTGGTTCAAAGGTACTTGTAATCCTAGTAATTGTATAAATAAATAGAATAAAAATGCTAAGAACCTCTGTGCGCAAACACTGAGGCAAGGGTTACCTCAAAGGGCATTTGGCTGGGAAGCCAAGTTTCAAGAAAATACAAAATCACACATGCCCACACAATGCAAAGCATCATGGACTGCATATGCAAATCACTACAGAATGTTATGCTGGTTCAACTTTAAGCAGAATTGCATGGTGCCGGAAGGCCACTCACACAGTTTGCAAAGGGTGCCAACAGATGACATAGACACGTGTTATCGTCCTACCAGGAAATGTACATGTCAGGTGCTGACCACTACCAACAAACAGGACTATACTGTACTGTACCTCTGAGTAACGTACATTTAAGTCAACATGATAAATTACCCAGAATTCCTTGTTGTTTGTGAAAAGTTGACAGCTCACAGATATGACATCGTTCTGGGGGAATGGCCTCACAAAGAAATTGGAAGCAGCCAGACACAAAGTGCTAATAAAACATAGCAATAAAATGACTATGATTGATATTTTTTTACAAAACAAATTGCAGCTTCAGCATCTGAAGCATGGCTGGCAATGGCACAGTATGTGAAAAAGTTATCTGCGAAACATCACACAATCGCTGTCTTGTCCTGTTCCTGTTGAAAAGTTGCAGATATCTAATTCATTTATTATTTTTGATTTTATTTATTGTTGTATTGGGGTATTATTATTGTTGCTCTGTTTTTATTTTGTACAGCAATCAGAGCCTTCGGGATTGGGAATCTTTTAAATAAACCTTGCCTTGCTTTGCTATTTCTCCATTTATGCAATGAAATTAAGAGTAAATAAATGCTTCTTATGATCTTGCAGATTCCAGAGACCTTTGAAGATGTTGCTGTTGATTTTTCCAAAGAGGAATGGAAGGTGCTGAGCAAACAGGAGAAGGAGCTTCACAGGGAAGTGATGGTGCAGAATTATGAAAACATGGTGTCAGTAGGTGAGGACAGACCCAGCATCATCAGTAGAATCTGTATTAAAAGGGGGATGGTCTTTGTGTTATGGTTCTTTTATGCATATGAAAAGTCCCAGTCTGATGCAAACTTTAGAACTGTTATTGCAGAACACAATTTTAAATAATGAATGCACAGCTTGACCTCTCAGGCATTGCATAATGTTCGTCTTTAACCTGGAAGTCCCTCCTCCAGCTACCTTGCTATCAATCACAGTACATTAGCAGTTACAGACTGATGCCACATCTCTCCTTTTTAGAAGAGATAAAAACATAGTATTTTTGTAGACTAACTTATTAATTCATTTTGAACAACTTGTTACCAGGCATACCACATTTGTTTTCTCACATAATAAGTGTGCAGTATTTGGGCGGATTTATTTTGTGTCTGTAATTATGATTGTGCTCTAAGTTCAGCTTCACTGGTTGAACAGATAATCTTCCAGATCTTGTTCAGAATTGAATTACTCCTGTGATCAGCTGTTTTATTATATGAGCAAGGGCAAGAATGCACCCTAGTCTGAGAGCTGGGATCTCTGGTTTCACTGCTTGTAAAGATCCTAAAGGTCACATCACATTTTGGCATACTTTTTGAAAAACTTTGCAAAATGTTTGTAGTACCAGACTATATTAGAGCTGTAGCAATCCCTGTTGGTTTACATCATGTACTACTCACTTCTGGGATTGCTGGTCTTGATGCCACAAGGTGGCAGTGATTACATCTTATCATGCTTTGCAGAGTGGTACAATGTAAGATCTTTTAACTCTCTTTCCCTCCTAGTCTTCACTGCCTGGGGCCCCATTGGTCAGCTGCTGCTGGTTTTCATGTGCCCTGAAATCCTCCCTGCCTGTTGCCTCAATTCCACTGACCCACCACAACTCACCAGTAGGGCCGCCTTGAGCACCACAATATTCCTTACAATCCAGTGTCCTTCAGATGGAGGTGAAGGAGGGAGCTAGTCAGGTACCAAGAGGGCAGGATCCAGCAGTGGATGTGGTGGCTGAGTGAAGTCTTCCTCTCAGCCAGCAGGGTTTTCCACATGTTTAGGTGTTCCCTCAGAGGTGTGGGCATGCGCTGACATGCAGCATGAGACAGGCGCACTCCAGTATCTGACCCTTGGACATCTGCCATTGCCTTTTCCACTGGGGAACCCTCCCCTCCAGTAGAGGAGAGCAATCCTCCAGATGCTTGTTCCTCTTCTTCCAGTGGCCAAGCCCCGGCGACCAGAGCTCACTCCTGGCCCATGGTTGCTGGCATGGTTAGAGATCAGGTATAAAGCACCTTGACTCTCTGCATCACTGTATCAGCTTTTATTTTTCTAATTGTATAATGAATAGGTGGTGTAGGAATATATATATGATGAGCACAGAGGGTGTAGGTATAGCTGAGTGTGGAGAGCTCAGGGGTGAAAGTATGTGAGTATGAAGAAAGCAGAGTGCAGGAATATGTGAATATGGAGAGAAGAGGGGTTTCCAGAATATGTAAGTATGGTTAGAAGAACAGGGATGCAGGAATATATAAGTATGGAGAGAACAGCCTGTGCAAGAATAGGTAAGATAGAGAACAAGGTTGTAGGAATATGTATGTACACAGAATGAAGACAGCAGGGTGTGTGGAAGTATGTACATAAGAAGAGAATCAAGGATTCAGGAATATGCAAGTATGCAAAGTAATAATTTGACTTCAGAGATGAACAATCGTTACGCATGATCTGTGATGGAATACTGCTGTGGTTGTGGGCCATGAAATGTCAATTTTCAGGTATGAGCAGCCACCGGTACCGTTAATGGATTCCCTGAAGGGCTTTTGTTTACATTGATAAAGCTATACATAACATATATTATTCAATTTCTGCTCTTTCTAATGTGCAGGATACAACATCCCAAAGGAGCAACTGCTGTCGCTGTTTGAGAGGAATGAGGAACTCCCACATGATTCTGTGGGTGGGAAGGAGACTGCACATCTGAAGGATCATCTTGAAGACATTTCCAGCAGTAAGTAGACCGCTAGATATAGAAACGTAGAATCTGATGGCAGATAAGGACCACTTGGCCTGCCTAGTCTGCCCATTTCCCTACCTAACGGATAAGCTGCAGATCCTAGTTAAAAAACAGCCTACTTCCTCTAACCCCCCCCCCAGAATTGCCTTATGTTTGTCCCATGCATTCTTAAATTCCTTCTCTGTTTTTGACTCTACAACCTCCTCAGGAAGGCTGTTCCATGCATTTACAACTCTCTCTGTGAAGAAATACTTCTTCACATTACCTCTGAGCCAGTCCCCCCTCTGTCTTCAAATTGTGCCCCCTTGTTCTTGCACATCTCTTTTTCTGAAAGACGCTACCCTCTTGGACTTTGTTGATTCCCTTGAGGTACTTAAAAGTTTCTATCATGTCCCCCTCTCCCTCCTTTCCTTGAGGCTATACATCTTAAGCTCCTTTAGTCTTTCTTCATATGTCTTCTCATGCAGACCCTGCACCATTTTGATTTCCCTTCTCTGGACAGCCTCCACCCTGTCTATGTCTTTGCGGAGATGGGGTCTCCAGAACTGTACACAGTACTCCAGATGTGGTCTTACCAACTGTCTGTACAGAGGGCCAACAACTTCCTCTTTTCTATTGGTGATGCCTTTCCCTGTGCATCCCAGTATCCCCCCAGCCCTCCTTACTGCCTTCTCACATTGCTGGCCCACCTTTAGGTCATCTGATATGACTACCCCCAGGTCCCTTTCCATTTTTGTTGTTGTCAGTATCTCACCTCCCACTGTGTACTCTTCCCCTGGGTTATTGTTTCCCAGGTGCATTACTTCACACTTCTTTGCATTGTATCTAAGCTGCCATACATTTGACTATTCCTCAACCTTACCACATCCCTTTTCATCCTTTCCACCCCACCCCACCTTGCGTATGAACCCTGTGGCAGATCTTTGTGTCATCTGCAAAGAGACTTACATTTCCTTCCAGCCCCTCTGTAATGTCACTTATAAAGACATTAAAAAGGACTGGCCCCAGTACTGAACCCTACGGTACCCCACTAGTAACTCTCCTTTCTTCACTGTGGACTCCATTTACTATTACCCTCTGTGTCCTGTTCTCCAGCCACTGTTTTACCCAGGCTACCACCCTGGGACCCACTCCCAGGCTGGCTAATTTGTTTATTAATCTTTTGTGCGGGACTGTGTCAAATGCCTTGCTAATGTCTAGGTAGGCCATGTCCACAGCCCCTCCCTGGTCTACTACTTTGGTCACCCAGTTAAAGAAATCAATTAGATTTGTCTGACATGACCTCCCTGCTGTGAATACATGCTGCCTTGGGTCCTGAGTCCCACTGACCTCTAGGTACTCAACATTTATTTAGTTCAGAAGTGATTCCATCATTTTCCCTACCACTGAGTCAAACTGACAGGTCTGTAGTTTTCTGCCTCTGTTTTGCTTCTACTTTAATGAAGGAGAATTGCATCCACTCTCCTCCAGTCCTCGGGTACCACACCATCCTCCCATGATTTATACAAAAGGATAGTCAGTGGTGTTACTAGTTCTTACCTTAGTTCTTTTAGAATTCTGGGGTGAATCCCATCAGGCCACATTGCTTTATCCACCTTCAGTTTTAAGAGTTCTTTCAGAACCCTTTCTTCTGTGAAAGGACAAATATCAACCCCCCTATCCCGAGTGCTTCTATTGACTGGATTAGGTATCTCCCCCTGCTCTTCCACTGTGAATACTGAGCAAAAGTATTCATTCAGTATCCTTGCTTTTTCACTGCCACTCTCTGCCCAGCCATCTTCCTCTTTATTCAGCCTCAGTATCCCTGTCTTAGTCTTTCTTTGCTCCCTAATGTACCTATAAAAGGTTTTATCTCCCTTCTTGACCAAGTTGGCTATCTTTTCCTCAGTTTGGACCTCTGTTATTCTGATTGCCTTCCCCACTTCCTTCTGCTTTAACTGGTAAAGTTCTCTGTCCTGCTCCTTCTGTGTTTCCTGATACTTCCTGAATGCTATCTTTTTCTCCCTAACCTTCCCTGCCACTTCTTTTGAGAACCATTGTGTTTTTTTTCTTTCATTTTAATTTGTTTATTTGCTTCACACAAAGGCTTGTTACCTCTGTGATGGCAGTTTTGATGTTTCCCCATTGTTGCTCCACCCCACCTTCTTGCCTGTTTGCTAGTGCTTTTCTGAGGCACTCTCCCATTTTGATGAAATCATCCCTCCTGAAGTCCAGTACCTTCACTTTTGTATGGATTGACTCTACAGCTAAGTTTATTGTGAACAACACTGTTTTCATGGTCAATTGTTCCCAGATGGCTACCCACTTCAAGATCGGAGATCCTTTCTCCATCTCCATTTGAGAGTAACAGGTCTAAGATTGCTCCCTCCCAAGTGGATTCCAAACCTAGCTGTCTGAGGCATGCCCCCTGTAGGGCATAGAGAATGGCCCTGCTCTTGGATGTGGCTGCAGCAAAGGTGCTCCAGTTAACATCTGGCATATTCAGGTCCCCCATCAGCAGTATCTCCCTTTTCTCTGCCATTCTAAGGATGTCTTCTATCATTTCCTTGTCCATTTCCTCCCCTGAGATGGGGGTCTGTATACAACCCTTGTGTGCACTGTGGTGTCATTTCCAGTCTCCAGGGTGACCCACAGTGCCTTCTGTCCTCCCTGTTTACCTATTAGCTCTGTTGCTTTGATCCCTTCCTTTACATAGATAGCTACTCTTCCTCCTCTTCTTCCCTCCCTGTCCTTCCTGTAGATTGTGTACCCTGGTATGTTGACATCCCAGTCATGGTCCTCTGTGTACCATGTTTCTGTGACTGCCACAATATCCAGGCATCCCTCTTCCATCAAGGCCACCATTTTGGGGAGATTTTTACCTAGACTATGGGCATTGGTGCTCATTACCTTCCATTGTTTTATGGCTTTATTTCTTTTTGCCTCATCATTGTCCTTACTACCGTTGTCTTTCTCTCTTTTTACCCCTGCCCTTCTCTTTATCGACTGCTCTATCTTGGTGTTTACCTTATGAACTACCCTGATTTTTTTGGGGGGGCTAGGATTTCCCTTCCCCTTTTCAGTGCCTCCCCCCTTGGCTAGTTTAAATGCTTGCCAATGAAGCATTTAAACCTCTCACCTAGGATCCTGGTTCTGCCTTGGACGGATGCAGACCATCGCACCAGTATAGGTCTGCATCCCTCCAGGTGGAGCCCCAGTCTCTAAGGAAGCCAAATCCCTGAGCTCTGCACCAGTTTTTCAACCAGTCATTGAATCCCATGGTGTGGAGTACCCTAGCCTCATCCATGCCTTAGACTGGTAGCACTTCCAAGGAAGTTACCATGTGTGCTACTTGTCTAAGGCCCCTCCTCAACTCCACAAACTCCTATTGCACTGCTTTGATCCCATTCTCCGCCAGGTCATTTATCCCTAGGTGGATAATGACATCCAGCTTACTCCCCCTTGCAGCTGCTCCCACAATCCTGAGGATTCATTTCCTGTACCTCCAAGCCATGGCACTAGGCAGGCACCTTACCTCCCTTTCCCTTCCCTCCCCAAGTTCTACCCCCTAACAATTGAGTCCCCTACCAGGAGTTGTTTCCTTCCCCTGTGGGGTCCTGTGGCACCCTCCTATTGGTCTCCATTGTGGAGGTTCCCAGCATCCTCCTTGGTCTCCATTGCGAGTGCCTCCATATAGGAAACATGCTCCACCAGAGTGGCGAATGAATTGTGGAGATGCACAACTGGAGGGATGTGCCTCTGTCCCACCACCCTCAACATCCCTGAGTCTACTGAGGTCCAACCACTCATCTTTCTTGGCAGCCTTTGAGGTAGTGGCAGTGGCCTGGTTGGTCCCTGGGTGGGGGAACAGGTTTCCCGAATCCTTGCCAGGTCAGCATGGAGATGAACAACCTCCTCCCTCAGACCAGAGAGGTGCCTGCAAATAGGGCAGTAACGCAGTCTCCAGAATGTTTCCCAGAAGACTGGTGCTCCACAGCCAGTGCATCGCACCACTCCCCACATGTCTGTGTCCCTTCCTGTTACAGATGCTTTTTTTTTGTTCTTGTTTAAGTGTGTGCAAGCTTGTGAGTGTCTCTACCCCCTGTTCAGTGTGCTGTGCCTTTAAGGATATGAACAGGTGTATGTTGTTAGCAGTTTTGGGGAAGTGATATCAGAATCCCTGCTATAAAAGAAGTTATGTGCATGGGGAGTGTGGGTTGAGGGGCAGGGTGGGTGGGAGTAAGCCCGTGCCCTCCGAAACAATCAACTGCAAGTCTGGCCCTCCACCCCGTGGAGTGCCTTCCTTCCTTTAAGACACCTATTTGACAGAGGTTAAGTAACAGGTCTCATCACAAATGACTGCAGATATCTCCCAGCTACAGTTCCTCCCTGGCAAATAAAAGTTAAACTAAGAAAAATCAACCCCAAAAACAGAGAATCAGTACTAGTTACTTACACAGGCCCAAAAAGTAATAATTCAGTTCAGTGTAGCCTATTAAATAACCTTGCCCAAGAGTTCATTGTCACCACGCTAAACGAGCCTCTGGAAGTTGTAACCAAATTTAAATATCTAGGTATCTGGATCGACAATAAATTATCTTAAGTTTCAATGACCACGTTGAATGTGTCTCTAGAAAGTTAAAAGCAAGGTTAGGTTTCTTCTACAGAAATAGGCCCTTTTCCCCCTTGAAACTTGAAACAAGCTTGTACAGGCCACTTTTCTCCCCCTACTCAACTATGGCGATGTAATCTGTTCCTCCACCACTCTTGCAAATCTAAGTAAACTGGATATCCTTTGTCACCGTGTGTTATGGTTCATTACCAACTCCCCTTACTGTTTGCACCACTGTGACTTATATGCAGCTGTTGGTTGGACATCCCTTACTACTAGACACCTGCTCCATGCTGGGCTATGGACTCTTAAACTGCTCCTGCAGAAATTGCCAAGCTATCTCTCTTCCCTTATTAGTATCTCACATAGTGCATACTTGTTAAGAAAATCTGACTTTATTATGCTTGACATACCAGGCCGGACCTCCTTTGGTAAGCGTGCTGTACATATGCCTTTCTTTCCATTTGGAACCAATTACAAACCGTGCTGAGCAGACTAGCACAGTTTCAATAAACTTCTACAAATCGCTAAGTTCAGCCAAAATAAAAGACACCTGTAACTGTCATTAAGTCTCTTCCTTCCCCATGTGTGCCATATTTATCCACTGGTAAGGTATAATTGCTTTGTCATATTAACTGCTTTCCCTTCCCCTTCTACTCCTGGCTTTATCTACGCTTACACTCTACTGCTACTCTATCAAATCACTCCCCCCCCATATCAGTTGTTGTCTGTTTATTGTTCTAGCTGCCAAAATATATGTATTGCACACACCAGTCATCATGTTTCATTTATCAGTATGCAACCTGTAAGTCGCTTCCCTGTCTCATATTAATGTTTACCACCTGCGGTCACCCTATGTGGTACCCTTGTATGTATATCCAGCTTGTATCATGTAACGTGCATTTCATGTATATACTGTTATTACCTATCTATGTTTGTACCTTAAGTGTTTATGTCACAGGACCTCCTTGTGAATGAGCTTACTCAATGGAGTTTTCCTGCAATAAACTTGAACTTGAAACTTTGAACTTGAACTTAAGGAAGCTTTGGCTGCTTTCTCTCTCTCTCTCCAACTGTAGTCGAGGGCAGGTTAAGAGAAATTGTGAAGAAGGCTACCTAGTGCTGGACAAGCAGTGAGCATGGGGTCTGCCAGGAAACATCAGGGAACAAATCCAAAATGAGCATGCTCAAACCTTTTATGTTGCTTCACACACTATAATTCACATTTCTTCTAAGGGGTGCTGCTGGGTTGTGGCAAACAACAAACAATCCAAAAGAACCAGCTCTGGTTCTTTTGGATCACATCAGGGAACAAACTGATAACCAGGTCTGTATGTCATGCCTGCTAAATCTTTTAAAGTAAATAAATTATATGAGTAAAGAGTGATGTTGCCAGAATGATAGGAATGAGGGAAGCCAAGAAGAATTTCTAAAAGAAACAGGTCAATTTCATAGTAGACATGAGGTTGAACTGAAAGTGGACGTGATGGAGGATTGAATTGGTAGGTTGGTTCATTTGTTTACTATAAGCTAAATGGACTATTTGTCCTTATACATTTGACAAGTTTAAGAACTATACTCCCTGATTTTTTCAATTTCTGTTTATTAAAGTGTTTTTCCAATTTACAACAAACACTTCAACAAAAAATAACATACAGCTGTACGTACGTCAAACATGCTGTCACTATACATCCTGTTTTAGCAGATATCCAGTGGCAGTGTGGCTTCAAGTCAACTCCATAACCAGCTTCATTACTTTGAAATGTTAAAGCAGACATATACTGCATCTGTGTGTGTGTGTGTGTGGGTGTGTGTCTATATATATATTAGAGGCAAAAACTCTGTTTAATGCATCATTTAGGGTTGTTCTACAGCGAAAAAAGTGAGGATATTCAGGGTTAGGGTTGAAAGCACCCCTTGGACCCCCCAGCCAAGCCCCCCAACCAGCATCTGGGTGTGCGTTGGGGTCGTCGGCCCTAACTCCCACCCCATCACATGTGTAAAGAAGCAGAGGTATAGGAGAATGGGGTGAGAGTTAGGACTGAAGACCCCAACGCGCACCCCAGTGCCAGTTGGGGGTCTCAGCTGGGGGTCCAAGGGGGGCTTTCAACCCTAACCCTGAATCTCCTCACTTTTTTTGCTGCAGAACAACCCTAACTGATGCATTAAACTGAGTTTTTTGCCTCTAATTTCCCTTCTTTTTGAGAATGAGGATGATAAATAATGAATAGAATGCAGTGGCAGGAGCACGGGGCCCGAACCTTGTGATGTCTTGTTACATAGCAACAGGAACTGCAAAGCAAATGCAAGCAGCAACAGTACACAGATTGTTACAATAACAGTAACAATAAAGCCAACAGAAACAGAAGCACAAGCGCATACAGAAATGCAAACTGTTACACGCAAGGTCTTGGTACCGCAATTGTAAATGTAAATGGTAACAGTAACAGCAACAATAAAACCAACAGAAGCAGAAACGCAGGCACATACAAAAACACAAACCATAACATGCACAGGCACGGTACCGCAATTGCAAATGCAAATCATTACAGTAACAGCAACAATAATGAGAAACAAAACAGAAACACAAGTGGAAACGCAAATGCAAATTGTAACACACATGGTGGCGTAGCCGAGAACAGTGATGCGAACGGTAACAGAACCAAACCTGGAAACGTTAAGTGACACAGTAACGAAATGGCACACCCTTCTTTCCCAAAAAAAACTGCATTGAAAAAACACAATTAAAACAGAGAATGTATGTATTATAATTGACTTCGGAGCAGAAAATTACGACTTAGAATAATAAATTGCTTATATCTCAGGAACCGTACGACATGGAAAAAAAAATAAAAATGTTGTATGAATTATTACTTTCCTAGCTAGTGTTATGCTTAGCTCCCATTGGGGGGCTAAGCAGTTTTTTTATGAAAAGTCTGTATCTCGCACTGTTTCTGAGATACGGGCCCCGAATGACGTAATGGATGCAATAGTGTTATTCAATGGCAAAAAGCGTCAACTTCAGAGTGCTATAACTTTGCCAACCAATAAAATTATTTCACCAAACCAGCAAAAGGCATGCCTCTGGGATGTTAGCTTCCTTCCCTCCAAATTTCAGCCCAAATGGCCAAACTTGTTATTTTGTAGCACTGCAGCAAAAGATTCCTGTAATGCAGCAAACACTGCAATGTTATCCTATGGGAAAAACCATCAACTTCATAGTGGCATAACTTTGCTGTCCTGTACTATTTCTTGACCAAGCCACCAAAAGACACATCTATGGGATATTGCCTTTCTTCCCTCCAAATTTCAAGTCAAAAGACCAAACCGTTTACCAAGATATTCAATGGCAAAGTTTTATAAAAGTTCCCTATCTATTCCATTATAAAAAAATCTAGCCATCTTGTCCCTCCCTCGCGATCAAAGATGGTGATCAAAGGATTTGCAGGCTCATGATCAAAGAATTTGCAGGCTCATGAACAAAGATTCCAAAACATTATAAATTGAAAAATTGAAGGCGTTACTGTAAACCACCACTATAGTTCGACAGAAAGAAGCCCCCTTAGTAAACCCCACCCTCATTTGACTTCCTACAGCACTCCTGGGATGAAATAATTGTTTTTTTTTAATTCGGCCATCTTGTCCCTCGCTTGCGATGCATGATTGAGGAACTGTTTTTTCACAGAGAGGGTTGTGGATGTATGGAATGGCCTTTCAGAGGAGGCTGTGGAGTCAAAAACAGTGGTGGAATTCAAGCATGCATGGGACAGTCATAAGGCAATTCTAGGTGGTGGGGGTAGGAAGAAGTAGGCTGTTGGTTAACTAGGATCTGCAGCTTATCCATCAGGTAGAGAAATGGGCAGACTGAGTGGGCCAAGCGGTCCTTATCTGCCGTCAAATTCTATGTTTCTATGTTTCTATCGTGATCAAAGAATTTGCAGGGTCATGATCAAAGAATTCAAATGATTGTAATTTACAAAATATGGATAATCACGGTATATCACCACCATGCTTCATCAGAACGAAGACCCCTGAGGAAAAAACACCCTTGTTTGACTTCCTACGACACCCTTGGGATGAGAAAATTGCTTTTTTCATCCATCCATCTCGTCCCTTGCTCGTGATGCACGATCGTGATCAAAGAAGCTCACAGTCAAAGTTTTTGGATCCTCACGATCAAAGAAAGTGCTTGCTCGTGAATAAACAGTGGGATGAGATGGCCAAATGTTAAAATTAATTTCCTCAGCCCAGTGGTTCCCTAGACTGTCAAATAAAGATGTGTTTTCCTTAGGGTGCTTCATTGTGCCCCATCAGCATGCCCAAAATAATGTAATAATGCTCCCTGGTAGTCTAGTGGCCCTCCTCCCTAATAAAATATTTACATACCCTGGTAGTCTAATGGCCCCCCCAATAAAATATGTGAAGAAATTAATGCCCTGGTGGTCTAGTGACCCCCACCCCTGTTCTTTTTTTATTTAGATCCCTGGTAGTCTAGCGCCACCCCCCAAGCTGTATTGACTGATAACATCTGAGTTTTATATCCCTGGTAGTCTAGTGGCCCCCCAGTATAAAAAAATTATGCATTTACTATACACCTGGTAGTCTAGTGGCCCCCCACTCCCCCAGCCATCCATCCAAGCCCACTCAGCAAACCCCCTACCCTTCACCAGCTGGTGACTGGCACAGCCCTCCTCTCACCTCCATGGCCAGCCACGACTGTCTGCACATGGGGCACAACGAAGTCCCCTAAGCTAAACCCACCTTTATTTGACAGTGTAGGGCACCCCAGGGATAAAAAAATGAATTTTTAAATCTGGTCATCTCATCCCTTGCTTGTGATGCACGATTGCGATCAAAGAATCTTGCATTCAAAGAATTTGCAGGCTTGCGATCAAAGACTAAAAAATGGTAAAATGCAATTTTTTGACTGATTTGAACCAAACCAATACCAGGGTTCAATAGAACGGACCCTCCTGAGCAAAACCCTCCCTCATTTGTGTCCCTAGCCCACCCCTGGGCTGCGAAATGTGTGTTTTTAGGTCGTGATGCAAGATTGCGATCAAAGATTCTCACAATCAAATAATTTGTCAACTCGTGATCAAAGATCGTTAGTGAGCCGCGAACGAAGAATTAAAAAGCTAAAAACTCTATTTTTGGACCGTTTTGGATGGAACCAAAGCCATGGCTCGATAGAGTGGGGTCCCCTGAGTAAAACCCATCGAAGTTTTACTTCAGAGGTGACCCCTGAGCCCAGCTATTTATGTTTGTGCAAACAGAAAACTGAAAACAAGATGGCGGACCTTGCAGTCAAAGAATTGTTGAAATTCCTCGGGATCAAAGATTCTTGAACCGTGAGGCTGCAATTCTTTGACCACCAGGTGGGATGAGATGGCCAGAACCCCGATTCTTTGATTGCAAGATATACATATAAATTTTCTCATTGACTTATAATGGGAACTTAAAACTGCCATAACTTTTGAATGGCTTAATATGTTTTCACCAAACAAAAAGTGGCATGTTCGACTAGCAAAGCTCTTTCAAACAAGCCATCTCACAGAGCAGCACACCACACAACGGCCATGCAAGACCACATTTAGAATGCCAAAAGGTGCCTCCAAATTGGCTAATTTTGCATTTTTCAGCGCTTTCATACACGAATACCAGCACTCTTACACAAACACAATTTGGCAGATCAAGAGATCTAATGCACCCCAACGTGTGTCCCAAATTTCAGGCAAATCTATTGAATGGGTCCAAAGTTATTAACATCCAAACTTTTGACTTTAGTTATGTAACTGGCCACTCAACCTTAACTATAGTGGCACAACTGTGCCACTATAATTAATATATGTATATGTAACCCCTAGATGGTGCTATCTCAGGGGCTACTACCTCTGCCTGCTTGGCTAGTTGCAGGTTAAGGGACCTGGGTACTGAAATGGGTGCCTCCACCCAGAGGACAGGGTTGTTAGTAGCAAGGCTAACCTGGGTACAGCCCTCCGGGACACTGTAATCCCACTCATTCCCCGCTAGTGCCCTAGTCAATATGCAACAAACACTTTCACAGTAGCTGCTATTCAGTATACAAATCCCCACACTGTTTGCACTCACCACCAGGGCTGGTTCCACCAGTTCGACCCTGGACACCCCCTGTAAAACAAGGTTAGGCACAGCAAATAACAACAGTACAGTGATTTTGGTACAAACTGGAACCACAGACAGATTAAATGCAAAAAGAGTTAAATCTGATCTATTCAGGGGAATTGAACAAGGTGTAATCAGGTTGGTAGATTCTAAAACTGATCTAGTCAGGCAATTATGCTTGCACTTTTAGTCCCTGCACAGTCACATGCTCTGGGTACCCAGTTGGAAGTAAGGTGAGCTAGCCTGGAACTTTGCCTGGGGTAGGCTGGTGTTGCAGCTGGTTGGGGCCCTGTGATGAATAGAAAAGACATGCACAATGACACATAATTTGTAATCTGGAGCCAGGAAGCTCAGTTTGTGATGATTAGACAAAACAATTAAATCAGATGACACACTTTGATTGAGCTGTTGTTGCAGGGAGCTACCCTGGTGTTTGCTCATGCTACTCAGTATAGGACACAGGATGGACAAAATGGAGACTGCAGGATGACTTGCTGGTTTGCCACGAGAAGCAGGGACCACACGATTCACCGTGGTGTCATTCCTGTTTATGATGTTGAGCAGGGGGCTGATCCCCAGGCAGGTCTCTCATCGATGGTCTTCTCTGTGGCGTGAGTAGCTGGCTGGGCCAAAGTGTGGAGGTGACTCAGACCAATTGGAGATAAATGCTGATTCAGTCCGGTAGGTGCTGGATGCAGCTTCCAGCAAGCAAGACACAATTAAACAGTGGGGAACCAAATTGCGAGGATAATCAAAAAATAATAAAGACTCCCAACCCATAAGAACTTTTCCTGTTCTCTGTAATTATTCATTCCATACAGAGATATACAGCATTTCCCATACTGTGTTCAGGTTACAAAATAATCACAATACTTCAAATTAAATTACAAATATATTCTCTGAGCAGGCATGTTAAACCATCATTTTAAATATATTCAGTTTTCTGGTTAAACGTTTTCAGGACCATCCTGTCCCTTCTTCAGACCCTGTTAGTAGTTTTATGTGCCCTGTTTTAGGAGAACATAAATAAATATATGTTTCAGTAACCCGAAGAGTTATAAATAATAAATTAATAGAGTGGTCCTAAATGCATAAATTCAGGGGGAACACACCTGTTATTTTTCTTTGTCAGTGATTTCAAAAATGGTCCTGATTCTCTGGCTCCTGAAAACCATCTAAATAAAAATATTTTCATTTTTAATTTTGTTTATTTTCTCTTGTTAACATTAAGCAGGTATTGCATTTACAAAAAGGGACCTTTGAAAGATTTACCTGATTCAAAAAAGCTCTCTCTTGAGGTAAATCTTAGCACTGTTACACCGGGAAAACCCTGTAAAGAAAGACATTAATATTAAAAAAGCAGGCAGCACTGAACATCCAAACACTCTCTCCTAGACGAGTGATAGAGCAGGAGGGGGCTGAGCCACCTGAAATCATGCTCCCAAGGGGCATGACGACATCACAGGAGTGATGTCTTGGGCGGCTCAGTCACTAAGGAAACCAACGCTGTATCATCGCGATGGTCCCCTTTCGTATTCTCTGACTTTTCTTTTAGTTTTTACTATTTACCGTGGTGCCAACCTGTAAATTCAAGGTTCAAATATGCTAGTACATGGTCACTGTTTAAACCGGGTCTGGGGGATAGTGTGAATCAATTGATCATATCCAAGCTAACTGTGATGGGAATAGAACCAAATGTTGAAGCTTGGTTAAAAGGATTCTCATAGAGTTGTGCCAAATCAAACTAATATTATGCCTTTATATTTAAATGTTATTATCGGTGTTTCATCAATGTGTCTACTGAAGGGAAAGATTGTTCCAATTAAGAAGCTGCGATTAGGAAGGAAAATATTGGAAAACCACAGAATGAAAATCTAACCATAAATGTACACCGAAGGATAAACAGGGAAGAGTTGAGAACAGAAAGGAAAGGCACGAAAGGTAAAAATAAAAATGGGAAGAAAATGAGAGGTAAAAATGGAAGGGTTGTGAAAATGAAGTGGGGGGAGAGGAAAAGGGAAAAAAATAAAAAGACCAGGAAACAGAAAAAAGAGGGAGATATTGAAATACAGTGAAAAAGAGGCAAAACTAAAAAAACAATGAAGAATTGAAGAAGTGGAAAGAGGAATAGCTTTGTTGGGGGGGACAGGTAGGGGGAAAGGGGGAAGGTAAAAGGGCAAGGGCAGTCAAGAGAAATAAGAGAGAATCACAAGGAGGGAGATCATCACGTGGACATGGCATCAGATCATAAATTCCACAGAAATGTCCTTTTCAACAACTGCTCTGAACAGCAATAGAGTAACATTATAGATATCTCCACTGGCCATAATAACATTTGTCCATCAGTGAAAACTGGTCCAAATTAAGTTCTCACTGAGTCCATAATGTCTGTAATGTGTTCTTAAAGTGTAAATCCACCAGGCTTCATGTTTGAGGAGCTGTGTTTCCCAGTTTCCTCCTCTTTTGGGCTTGGTGACTGTTTCGATTCCAATAAATTTCAAACTGGAAATAGGATGCTTGTATTCAAGAAAATGTTGAGCCAGTGGTGATCTCTCTTTGCCAGTTCTAATGTTACTCTTGTGTTCTGTGATCCTTGTTTTCAATGGTCGAGTAGTTTCTTCTATATAGTACAAAGCACAGGGGAAAATAATGCAATATATTACATGGTCAGTACTGCAAGTAATAAAATTATTGATAGAAAAAGCTTAACTTGATATGTGCTTTTTTATAGTCTTAGTTTTTATAGCACTGTTACAGTGTGTACAATTACCACATGGAAAAAAGCCAATAACATTTCTGTTTAACCAAGTAGTCCCTGTTGGTTGCTTGGAATAATGTTGAGTTCTAACCAGTTCATTTTTCAGAGATTTAGTCTTTATGGCTGTGATCCATGGTTTTTCTCTAAAACTAACCTGACCTGTGTCTGTGCTTTGTAAAATATTCCAATTTTTTGTTATAGTATTTTTGATTTTCCAATATTGTTCAGAATATTGTGTTGAAAAGGAAATTTTATCCATTTTCTGCATGTCTTTCAGTTTATTCTGCAAGAGATCTATTCTACTTTGTTGTTGTACTCTTTGTTCTGCTCTATGCAGAATCTCCTTATTATAGGCTCTTTGTGTAAATATATTTTTTAAATCTTTCAAATTATTCTGTAATTGTGTATCATTACCAGTATTTCTCTTGACATGCATCATTTGACAATAAGGAGTGCTAGCCTTCTGAGTGGGTGGATGGAAGCTCCTAGCATGCAATGTGGTGTTTTTATCAGTAGGTTTTCTGTATAAGTCTGTAACAAACCGATTGTCCTCAATCAGTATTTTTAGATCTAAAAAAAGGAACCTCTGTTTTATGATAATTCAAAGTTAACTGTAAGTGGGGGTACAATGAATTTATGTAACTATCAAATTCCAACAATCTTTCTTCTGTATAGAAACATAGAAACATAGAAGTTGATGGCAGATAAGGACCGCAAGGCCCATCCAGTCTGCCCATTTCTTTTTCTACCTTATAAATGTGCCATTGGCCTTTGCTCTGTCAGTGACCTATCTATTCATAGTCATTTGTATTGCTCCCTTATGCCTATCCCATGCCTGTTTGAAGCCCTGCACTGTATTCATAGCCACCACTTCTTGTGGTAAGCCATTCCAATACATCTACCACCCTTTCTGTGAAAAGAATTTCCTCACATTCCCCTTAATCGGCCTCCTCTAATCTCATGCCTTGTCCTCTTGTCCTGCTATTTTCTTATATTTAAACATGTTAGACTCTTTCCTTGTTTATGCCCTTAAGGTGTTTGAATGCCTCGATCATATCACCTCTCTCCTCCTTTGCTCAAGGAGTATACCCATTGAGCTCCGTTAATCTGTCCTCATATGTCTTCTGATACAGTCCCTGCACCATTTTGGTTGCCCTTCTCTGGACTGCCTCAATTTGGTTAATGTCCCTTGTGGTGTGTGCCTCCAATACTGCATGCAGTACTCCAGATGGGGCCTAACTAATGTCTTGTACAGAGGGGATTATTACCTCCTCTATGACTTCAGATACCCTACTAATACACCCTAACACCCCCCCTAGCCTTACCTACTGCTTTAGAGGTTTGCTTGGATGATTTTAGGTCATCAGTGATGATGATGCCCAAGTCTCTTTCTTCCTTTGTGACTGCTAGCAACTCCCCTCCCAGCCTATAGGTGGCTTCAGGGTTTCTCTTCCCTATGTGCATGATTTTGCACTTCTTTGCATTAAATCCCAGTTGCCACTCTTCTGACCATTCTGCTAGTTTATCCAGATCTCTTCTCATTCTGCCCACCCATCTGGATCATCTACTCTGTTGCAGATCTTGGTGTCATCTGCAAACAGACAAGCCTTACCCTCTAGTCCATCTGCGAGGTCACTAATGAAGATGTTGAATAGGACTGGCCCCAGGACTGATCCTGAGGTACCCACTTGTGACTTGCATCTCTTCTGACTGTATACCATTTACCACCACTCTCTGTTTTCTGCCAGTCAACCAGTTTGCCACCCAGTTGACCAACTTCTGACCACCCTGAGCCTACCTAGCTTATTTATCAATCTTCTATGTGGAACAGTGTCCAAAGCTTTGCTGAAGTCAAGGTAGGCGACATCAACTGCTCCCCTTGGTCCACCACTCTGGTTACCCAGTCAAAGAAATCTATGAGATTAGTTTGACAGGACCTTCCTTTGTAAACCCATGCTGTCTTGGATCCTGTGCCCCATGGATTCCAGGTGTTGCACTATCCTTTCCTTAAGGAGTGCCTCCATAATCTTGCCCACTACTGAGGTAAGACTGACCGGTCTGTAGTTCCCCACCTCCTCCTGCTACCACTCTTGTGAAGCGGGATCACATGAAACCCTTCTCCAGTCTTCTGGGACCTCTCCTGTGCTCAGAGACTCACTAAACAATTCTGCTAATGGCTCTGCTAGTTCCTCCTTTAGCTCCTTAAGTACCCTGGGATGTATGCCATCAGGTCCCATTGCCTTATCCACCCTGGGCAGCAAGCTCTTGTGGGACCCTTTCTTTTGTGAAGGGTGGTGCCTCCTCCCCCTGTGTCCATGATGCTGAGCTGTGGGCCCTGCCTACCTTCTTCAGTAAATACTGAGCAAAAGTATCTATTTAGGATAGATGCCTTTACAGGAGTCCTCCTCCTCACATGCTCCCTTTTCTCCATTAAGCTTAGCAATACCCCTCTGGACTTTCTCCTTTCACTAATGTATCTATAGAAAGTCTTGTCACCTTCTTTTACTGTTTGTGCTAGTGTTTCCTCAGTTTGGGACTTTGCCTGCCTTACTGCCTTACCTGCTTCCCTTAGGGCAGTTTGGTATGCCTCCTATCTTCATCCGCTGTGTTCCCTTATATTTCCTGAAGGCCAGCCTTTTGGCTCTGACCTTTTCTGCTACTGTATTGAGAACCAAAGTGGTTTCCTTCTTCTTTTGCACTTCCTTTTCTGTCTAACACAATGGGATGTTGCTTCAAGTATTGCATCTTAATGCTTGCCCACTTTGCC
Organism: Neoceratodus forsteri; assembly: GCA_016271365.2. Lineage (NCBI taxonomy): Eukaryota > Metazoa > Chordata > Ceratodontiformes > Ceratodontidae > Neoceratodus > Neoceratodus forsteri. Next base: position 48,562,760 of record CM057455.1, read on the forward strand.
TGCCCCCTCACCTGTGTTTCTTTTTGCCAGGGCTAGCTTAACTCTGTTGGCCATCTTATCAAAGTCAGCTCCTCTGAAGTCCCATATTTTGCCTTGGAATGGGATGATGTAGTAGCCAAATTGAACCATACCATGTGATGGTCACTGGCCCCCAGGTGACCTTCTACCTGGAGATCTGTGATCCCTTCTTTGTTAGTCAGTACTAGATCTAGGATAGCCCTGTCTCTTGTGGGTTGCTGTACCAGTTGTTTGAGGCCCTCCCCCTGCAGGGAATCCACTATGAGTCTAGTTATGGCAGATGTTCCTGCTGGTATTGACCAATCTGTATCTGGCATGTTGAAGTCTCCCATTATCAGAACCTCCCCTTTAGCTGTCATGTTTTGTATATCTTCTAACAGTAATGTGTCTATGTCCTCCCTCTGGTCTGGGGGCCTGTAAACAACCCCAGTTCTTATGGCTGTCCCATTTCCTGTTTCCAGGGTGACCCACAGTTCTTTTGGCTCCTTATGTGTATTCTGAATTTCTGTAGCTTTGATATTTTCATTAACATACAGGGCCACTCCTCCCCCCCTTTTGCACCCGGTCTCTTCTGAACAATTCATAGCCAGGTATTGAAGTCTCCCAAGTGTGGTTACTGGTAAACCACGTCTCACTAATTATGTCCAGTTTAGCCTCTGACATTATTGCCTGCAGGTCTGGGATCTTATTTCCCAGGCTGTGAGCATTTGTGTACATGATTTCCATTGGCCAGATTTTGGTGTGTTAGTTGTTGGGTGAAGTCTGGCATTACTCCTGTGCATCGTATGGGAGACAAACCTTTTTCTTACCTGGTGATGCAAATGAGCGGCAAACACGCTGAATTCCTGTTTGACCACTAGCTGAGGGGAGGGTGTTCTTCCCATTCGGCGTATGGGTGCTGCACCCTCTCCCCATTTGCTAGTTTAAATATTCTGCAAAGACATCAAACTTCTGCCCCAATGCACTGACTCCCTCTTTAGTCAGATGCAGTCCATCAAATTTAAAGAACTTTCGCTCCCAGAACTGTTGCCAGTTCCCTACAAATCTGTGTCCTTTTTCCTGGCACCAGTCCTTGAGCCACATGTTTAGCTCCCCTATCTCCCCTTCTCTGACCTTCCGTCCATCTGCTTCCTTCTCCCAGACTGGCAGGATCTCAGAGAAGGAGATGCCGGACGAAATAGATGATAGTTTGTCACCCAGCCTAGTCAGGTGTTCCTTGGTCTCCACAACTGACCAGCTGGCGAGATCATTAGTCCCGTGTACTAGGACATCAATGTTTTCTCCTGCTTTGTGAACAATTAGTAATGCGGTCAGTGTCTCTCCATGCTGATGTACCTGGAGACATCTGACCATCACCTAGCTGGAGATGGGTATCAACTCCCGAATCATAGAGTCTCCTATGATCAGAGTTTTTGGATTTCCTTTGTGCTTGTTTAGTTTTGGTTCCTGATTTGGGTGAGTATTGTTGTGCTAGCTTCTGTGCATGTGTCCTGCTCTGCAGTGTCTTCTTCCTCTTTATTTGATTTCAGAGATAGAGGCAGATGCTTGTTTGTAGTGTTTATATGGTTTTGGAGGTAATGTGTTGGAGAGCAGAGGTGATCGGCACCTGATTTGCTCCTCTAACCACCTGCCAACCTCCTGGACCAACTACCCTCTCTGGTGAGGTTTTTCTGTTGGATGCTGGGGAAATGGCGGGTGGTTCTTATAATGTATTTCCTCTTCAATGTGAAATTTGGCGTGCAATCTCTGCCCATGCTGCCCGGAGCTGAGACCTAAGATCTCCAAAGGCCCAGCATGTGGGACAGTGTCCTAAATCCTGTAAGACTGTCCTTCTGAAAATTGTTCCACAGTACCTGCAGTTAATGAAATCCATTCCAAATAAGTTGCTGGGTTTGTAACCTAGTCAGAGTAATTAGAAGGAAAAAGAGGAAAAAAATGCAAGTAATGGTTTAATTGTGCTTTGTTTAACTTGTTATAACAAGTTAAATTACTAGTGCCCCTGTAAATGAGATCACCTTGTGGAGGCCCGCTGATCCGCCCCTTCCTGCTCTGCCACAGGAAATGTCACAACTGTGGTACCCTATAAAAGGAGTGTAGCGTGGGGTGGTTGGGGATGTATCTTGCCATATCAGTATTATGTCATCAATAAAGCATTTCTACAACACTATTGAGCCTTCATAAATATTCCCTGGATTCAAGATATGAAGGTGCTCAAAATATGCCATATAAAAACTGGCATAAGTGGGGGCCATTGCGGCTCCCATTGCTGTTCCAGTTTTTTGATATAAATTCCTAATTTCAAATCTAACATAGTTATTTTGTAGAACAAACTTTTCTAAATCCACCAAGAATCCCTTATCTGGTATATTTTCTTGTCTTGAATTCAAAAAGTATTCCAAGGCTGTTAAACCATCAGAATGAGGAATACTTGTATACAGTCTTTTTAAATCAAATGTTGCCAGAATACATCTGTCTCCATCCACCCTTTGCTGATTAAGTTGTTCCAGCAATTGAATTCAATGTTTAGAGTCTTGTAAATAAGCTGGGGAAGTAGTTAAATGTTTTTTGCAATGAAAGTCTACAAAAATAGACAAAGGTTCAGTGATGGAATCTATACCCGAAATAATTGATCTACCTGGGTTTTTTTGTAAATTGTTATGGATTTTAGGCAAACGATAAAATAATGGAATTCTGGGAAATTTATTAATCAAGGCTTCAGCTTCCCATTCCACGATCAATTTGTGCCTTTCAGCACCCCTTACCATTTTTTCTATTTCTGAATGTAATCGTTCATAAGGAATCTCCTGTACTTCCATATATGTATTCAAATCTTGCATATGGCTCAAACACTCCTTCCTATTATCCTCATAATCCATAATCACTATGGCCCCTCCCTTGTCTGCCTCTTTGATCACTATACTGCCATCTTCCTTCAAAGCTTTCAAACTATTATGTTCTGCTAGACTCAGATTGAATTTCAGTCTTTGTTGTTCACTTTCTTTTATTATTTTTTCAGCAAAAGCAGTGATATTGGGTGTTTTTTATAGAGACAGGGTCAAAGTTCGACTTGATATGCAAGGCTTGTTTTAATGCAAAGCATCTTTATTAGTAAAGGTTTGTGAAGTATCTGTTTGTTCTTCCTTGTAAAAATAATTTCTTAAACATAACTTACGATAGAATCTTTCGAGATCAAGTTTAAGTTCAAATGGTTTCAGCCTCTCTGTAATACAAAAACTAAGACCCTTGCTCAAAAGTTTGTGTTCTATATCTGTTAAAACTCTATGTGATAGGTTGAAAACACTCAATTCATGTTGTTCCTGGATTTGGTGACGTGGACCTTTCCTGCATTTCTTTTTTCTTTTTCTATTCTTTCTTTTTCTCTTGAATGTTCTGAGGTGGATGGTTCTGGTGGTGTCATAGGTGGGGGAAAATCCCTTTTATAATATCTACTGTATCACCTCATCCCCACTGTGTTCTATTCGCTTCATAATAATCTTGTCTATATGAACCCCTGAAGTTGTATCTATTTCTATATGGTTTCCTGTAATCATTTCTGTTTCCATAAAATCTTCTATTATGCCTATTTCTATAATTGTGATTAATTCTTCCCCTGTGTGGGCCATAATCTTGTAACTCTGAGTCTGTTGTGTGATCAGAGATTTCAGAATCATCCAAATCATAAATCATGATTTGGGCCCCAGATCTTTTCCAATTATAAATCCATCCTTCTTTGTAATCTATAATGTCTTGTTTAAATTTATTTAATTAAATACTTTTAATATGGTTATCATACTCTTTCAGGGACTGTTCAACTTGTTCAAGTAAAACCATCATTTGACTGAAGTCTGTGCGTTTGTGTATTTCACTCTCCAAGGTATAAATTTCTCCTTGCAATCTTGATTGTTCAGTAGTTAGAGTTCCAATTAACAATAACATAAAGTCAAAAGAGCATTTGGCTCTGATACCATCCCATTTATCTTGGAAGCCTTCCAGTGAAAAACCTAAATGAGATTCTACCAGACTCGCAGTCCTCTAGGAATTCTTTTCTGTTTCATATATTCTAATAAAGTAACAGCATGCCAATCAATTCTAATGTATTCCTCCTCCTTAAGGGCTTGCAGTCTATTAAGAGATGTTTTTGGAATTTCCACGGTTTCAATTGTTCGTTTGCTTTTCGCAAGATTCATGATCCTATTAGCATCATCTTGGTTCATGCTAATTGGTATAGAACACATTTCTGTCATATTCCCCAACTCTGCAAACATGGCCATGTCTGCTAAAAAAAACCTTTTGAATGCAGGGAGAACCTGACACAAATTCCCCTCTCCACCAAAGGAATACATTTGTATTCTTAAAGTATCTAGTTCTCACCTATGTTCCTTTTTGTATATTGGATATTGTAAAAAAGGCACTAAAGAGGAACCCTGTAAAAAAACATGTAACTGGGGAGTGTCTTTAACTCATGGGAGTAATAATCATCAGGATAATCAAAAAATAATAAAGATTCTCAACCCATAAGAACTTTTCCAGTTATCTGCAATTATTCATTCCATACAGAGATATACAGCATTTTATATACTGTGTTCAGGTTACAAAATAATGACAACACATCAAATTAAATTACAAATATATTCTCTGAACAGGCACTTTAAACCATCATTTTAAATATATTCAATTTCCTGATTAAACATTTTCAGAACCACCCTGTCCCTTCTTCAGACCCTGTTAGTAGTTTTATGTGCCCTGTTTTAGGAGAACATAAATATTTGTTTCAGTAACCTGAAGAGTTATAAATAATTAATAGAGTGGTCATAAATGCGTAAATTCAAGGGGAACACACGTGTTATTTTTCTCTGTCAATGATTTCAAAAAATTCTCCTGATTCTCTGGCTCCTGAAAACCATCTAAATAAAAATATTTTTATTTTTAGTTTTTGTGTTTATTTTCTCTTGTTAGCATTAAGTGGGTATCACATTTAAAAAAGAGACCTCTGAAAGATTTACCTGCATCAAAAATGCTCTCTCTTGAGGTAAATCATAGCACTGTTACACCAGGAAAACCCTATAAATAAATAAATACATTAATATTAAAAAAACAGGCAGCACTGAATTCTCTTTTCAAACTCTGTTACTTCAAAAGGCTGCACTTAGTTTAAATTAGTTTCACTCACTCAAGTAACTTTTTTTTTTTGAGGGGGAAGGTATTTCCCCGTAGCACAAACAAATGTTTTTTAATGCAGTCCTGGATTTCAGCAGATCACCAAATGTGCAAGGTGGCCATTCCTATTACCTTTACTTACTGCACTGATAATATTCTAAAGTTACATTTCATTTCAGTGCAATCACCATTGTTCAGGACACCAGAACATCCAAACACACTCTCCTAGATGAGCGATAGGGAAGAAGGGGGCTGAGCTGCTTGAAATCATGCTTCCAAGGGGGCATGATGACGTCACAGAAGTGACATCTTGGGCGGCTCAGTCACTAAGGAAACCAATGCTGTATCATTGCGATGGTCCCCCATTGTATTCGCTGACTTTTCTTTTAGTTTTTTACTATTTATCTTGGAGCCAACCTGTAAATTTTGAGCCACAGGGAAATACAGAGTTTGAAAAGAATTCAGTGCTGCCTCTTTTTTTTAATATTAATGTCTTTATTTATAGGGTTTTCCCAGTGTAACAGTGCTAAGATTTACCTGAGAGAGCATTTTTGATGCAGGTAAATCTTTCATACAGTAGGTACCTTTTTAAAATTTGATTCCTGCTTAATGTTAACAAGAGAAAATAAAAAACAACAACAAAATAAAAATCTTTTTATTTAGATGGTTTTCAGGAGCTAGACAATCAGGAGCATTTTTGAAATCATTGACAGAGAAAAATAACAGGTGCATTCCCCCTGAATTTATGCATTTAGGACCACTCAATTTATTATTTATAACTCTTTGGGTTACTGAAACATATATTTAATTATTTTCTCCTAAAACAAGGCACATAAAACTACTAGCAGGGTCTGAAGAAGGGATAGGATGGTCCTGAAAATGTTTAACCAGGAAACTGAATATATTTAAAATGTTGGTTTAAAGTGCCTGCTCAGAGAATATATTTGTAATTTAATTTGAAGTGTTGTGATTATTTTGTAACCTGAACACAGTATGTGAAATGCTGTATATCTCTGTATGGAATGAATAATTACAGAAAACAGAAAAAGTTCTTATGGGTTGAGAGTCTTTATTATTTTTTGATTATCCTGATGAATATTACTCCCTGAGTTAAAGACACTCCCCAGTTACATGTTTTTGATAGGGTTCCTCTTTTTTGTCTTTTTTACAATATCCAATATACAAAAGGGAACATAGGTGAGAACTAGATACTTTAAGAACCAAATTGTGACCCACTAGCAGCTTACAGCACAATTATAGTAAAGCAATCACCATACCGCTAAGCGGATAAGAGTCCCGCCACGATATCAGTGTCTCTGAGCAAAACTGGGAGTTCTATGATGAATGGATGTCCTGACAGGCCGATCGCATAAAGCAAATCTTCAGTCTTCTATCAATCAATCAAACATTCAAATTTTATTTCTGGTTCGAGTCTGGTCACAGTTCAGTGGCTTTGTCACACTCCAATTCAGATACGGTCCAATTAATAAGCCTTTCAAAGAATTCCCTCTTGAGGGACAGCAGGCAGACAGGCCAAACTCAGCCTCTTCACTAATCTCTTGTACGAACTACGCAGGAGCAGCCACTCGAATCTCTTGAGCTGTTAACTTTCTCAACTCCTCACACCAACTGACTCACTGCTGCAGGCAGCTTGAGAATTTCCCTTCAGTCCAAACAGTGCTGGTTGGTGGATCCATCAGTCTGTCAAAAGCAAGGGCTCCCCCTCCAGGTGCATTTAGATGCCAAAGTCTCAAAACTACAATTCCTACAGAAATTCACTCCCACAATACCCCTGGGAACAGACTCCATTTTAGGGTTCCCAAAGGTACTGATTGGTCCAAACTTTTAGTCCAGAACCAAGATGGTGGCACAATACAGAAACGTCCATGCTGCAAAGAAGGCAGGTTAGACAAACTTCAGTAACATTACTATTATAATAGATAGTCAACAAATAGATACAGCTTCTAACAGAGCTCCCCCTGCGCAATTAGTGATGGCAGAATGGAACAATTATCTGGTAGCTCAGGTGGGACTCGAGCATAGGAACACTCAGCCCCCACCCAGATTAACTATTACACATGCGATATAGTCTGCTCTTAAAGAGACAGTACACAGAGGCTATAAAGGCACTCCCAGGCAATAGCGTTTAAACGATTAAGACACAGGACACAGCCTGGCAGTGGGCATTTAGGCAAGCCCAAAGAAGACTTTTTGGGAACGCTCATTTGTAGGGGGATTACACCCTTCCCTGCCTGGAAAAAACTTGGCATCCACGTCAAGTCTACACCATCACAATATTGAAGAAGCAATATATACGAGACATATGTGACATTAGCATGCAATGGAAGTAATATCTGATGCATCAGTTAATGTAAACTTATCACATTGCTATACATTTCACTATATTTCACTATACCATATTTTCATTGAATGCGTGTTTCATACATTCTATACTGATTATATTATGATTAACATACTATGAACAGTTACCTATGACTTCACGTCATAACTTTTTGTACAGTAAACCATATAGAAGGGGGTCCTTCCCTATCAGCTAACTAGGGGCTAAATGGGACAGGAACACCTTGTTCTGAGTGGAGAACAATTAATCGGGAGGTGGCAGTCAAGCTCAGTTTGGGCAGTGAGTTCTTGGAAACGTAAACACCTTTATGGACCACATTGAGAGGCAAGTCCACAGGCCTCCCAGGGAAATCATAACTGAAACATAGCACTGGCTTAACAGGTCACCCAGATTGTCTGAGGGGAACAGACAGAGGCTCTGGGCGGTCAACACTGGCATTGATTTCTCCTCCTGTAGTGAGGGATGCCTCTGCACTGGTTGAAATGTTCTGATTGGGAACACTATCAGCTCCTTGCTCTGCAGACTCTGTTTCCACAATACTTTGCTCATTATTATCTTCTGAAGAGGGCCCAGGTTGCTCATTCTGAGAAGACTCTGGCACAATTAGACTTTGCGGCACTGAAGGGGTGCTGTCAACACTTTCATATTGTTCTTCAAGTTCTGGTATGTCACCATGGAGACTTGGACCATCAGCCCCTTCTTCATGCAATTCAAACAGTTCTACAAGACACAGAGAGGCTACACTCTCAGACGTGATACTTTGCACCTCACTTTCAGGGGGCATTGGGTCCAGAGAAGAAGCTTGGGGGGGGTTAGGCAGTTGTGAAGGCCCGGCTTCATCCCCATGATTCTGCAGAGGATTGACTCAGTTCATATGAGGGATAATAGGCATTATCACAGTCACTCTCATCAGAGACAGATGAACAGTCATCACTATCACTCTGGGCATGCTGAGGGGAAGGCCTTAGTTCTGGAACAACACAGACAAGTTGGCTCTGTTTCCTTTTTGCAGTAGTATGAGTCACTGGCCCAGGAGAAGTGTCAGGTGTTGGTTCGGCATCAGTAATAACTTGGCCGATGGGCAGTAAGTGATTACAGTGCGTGGTCTTTACGGCTTTGGAATTATTTTCTGTGCGCACCTTGTACACCGGCAGATCATCCAATTTACCAACTACTACGTGAGGCAGATGATGCCATCTATCAGCAATTTTGTGTTTTCCATGCAGTCCCAAATTGTGCAGTAATACCCTATCCCCGGGTGACAACTCCTGGACTTTTACTCGTCGATCATGTCTTTCTTTTTTGGCAAGATTCCGCTTAGCAGCCATAGTTTGAGCTAGATGATAGGCATGATTCAACTGATCTTTCAACTTCTGTACGTACTGCAACAAGTTTTTGGCTCAGACCCCATCTGGAGAGACCCCAAAGCAGACATCAACTGGCAGTTGGGCCTCCCTCCCAAACTCCCAAACATGAGACGGTAGAGGGAGAACCCAGTAGCGTCACTTTTGGTGCAATTGAATGCGTGTACCAAGGTGCTAATCTGCTGGCTCCACTTATGCTTGTCTTTTGGAGGGAGGGTGCTCAGCATGTCCAGAAGGGTGCGGTAAAAGCTTTCTGGTTGAGGGTCCACCTGCTGGTGATAGGGCGTGGTTTTTGACTTCTGCACCCCCCACAGAGAGAGAGCATTTCTTTGATTAACTTACTTTCAAAGTCTCTGCCTTGGTCAGAATGAATCCGCTGGGGCACCATAGTGGACAAAGAATTTTTCCACTAGCACTTTGGCCACGGTAGAGACCTTTTGATCTTTAGTTGGGAAGGCTTGTGCATACCATGTAAAATGATCAGTAACTACCAACACATTGCCAATGTTCTTTTGGTTTGGTTCCAAGCACAAGAAGTCTATGCAGACCAATTCTAGAGGGGCGCTGGTAGTGATATTGACAAGGGGCGCAGCCATCTCAGGCAGGGCTTTTCTTTGGAGGCAATGACTGCTGGTCTTTACACAATGCTCAACATCTGCTCCCATCTTTGACCAGTAGAATCAGGATTGTACCAGGTCGAGAGTTCTGTCAATAGCGAGGTGCCCATGTGATTGTGGAGGGACCTCAGTACCAGCTGCTTAAAGGCCATGGGTAGGACCAACTGTTGCTTGTCTACTTGACCACAACAATCCACTGTCTCTCTGTATAACAACTGATCATGCTACTTTAACTTGGGGTCTTCCTTGAACAATAGAGCAGTTCACAACTCAGGGAAATGCAACTTGGACACATCTTTCCACGTACACAGGGTATCAAGTGCTAGTTGAATCATGGGAACTTGGGATTGAGCCCACTGAATACTGTCATTATCAAACTAAGGTAGTGCACTAATATCTAAAGCAGAGAAATGGCAATAGGCAGCTGGTATGCAGGTATCATGAGGGCCCAAGCAATCTACTAGGCAGTCCACTGTGTCCGTAGACATTTGTTCATCTTTATCAAACTTTTGGCATAATGCTTTGATGTCAGGTCCAAACAATGTGAACCAATCATTTTTGGAAGCTGGCCTTCGTGACAGGATGTCAGCATCAGTGTGGTTCAGTCCTGGTCTGTATTCAACAGCATAATCATAAGTAAGTAAGGCAGAAAGCCACTGGTACCCAGTGGCGTCCAATTTAGCTGAAGTCTGCACATAGGTCAGTGGGTTATTGTCAGTCTTCACTAATATCTTTGCCCTATAGAGGTACTCATGAAGTTGGGCAACTATAGCCCATTTTAGAGTGAGGAATTCCAGCTTGTGGTCCAGATAGTTCCGCTATGACGGGGTCAAGCTCCTACTGGCGAAAGCTACAGGTCTCAAGCCATCTTCGTAGTCTTGATATAGCACCACCCTGAGGTCCTGCAAACTAGCGTCCATATGCAGAACATAGGGCTTGGTAGGATCAGCATAGGCAAGGACTGGGGCATGGGTGAGCTGGTATATGACTTCAAAGAACACTGCTTCACATGTGGGTGTCCACTGAGTCGTAAAAGGCTCACCCGTTTAAAAATACACTTTCTCTTGTTCTTTGACAGACCCCTTTTTGTATTTGCGGTTGGTAGGGGGGGTAGCCGTGGGTAAGGTTAAGAAGTGGTCGAATCAGCCTTGAATAGTCTTTGATGAATCTGCGGTAGTAGCCGCAGAACCCCAGGAAATGCTGTAGCGCTTTCAGGTTATTGGGCTGGGGCCAAGTGTCAATGATTCAACTTTACTAGGATTTGTCTGTATCCCTTCTGCAGACACTATATGTCCCACATATTTTGCAGATGTTTGAAAAAACTGGCACTTGCCTATGGATAACTCGAGTATGAATTCTTCCAAACGATCGAGGACTTTGAACTGTCTGGTCTCATGTTCCTCTAGTGTGCATCTGGAAACAATGACATCATCCAAGTACACTAAACATTCCAGCAAGTTCATGTCTCCCACTGCACGTTCCATCAATCTCTGGAAGGTGGCAGGGGCACCTGAAATCCCCTGTGGCATCCTCAGGAATTCGTAGAACCCCAAAGGACACATGAAGGCTGTTTTCTCACGGTCCTCCAGGGCCATCAGAATCTGATAATATCAATGCAGAGATCCCGTACTGAGAACCACTGACCCCCGTTCAGGCAATCCAGGACATCCTGTATGCGTGGTATGGTGTATTGATCTGGGATAGTCCGTCGGTTTAAGCTCCCATAGTCCACACACATCCTCACGGATCCATTCTTTTTACACACCACTATGATGGGGGATGCATATGGGCTTCTTGATTCTTGAATAATGCCAACAACGAGCATTTCCTGTAGGTGCCTCCTAACGTTGTCTGTGTCAGCTGGGGCAAGGCGTTGAGATCTCTCTCAAAATGGTTGGTCATCATGCAGGTGTATGTTATGCTCGGCACTATGGACACATCCCACATCCCACTCTTTTAGTGAGAACACTCTGTCTGTCTGAGCAAGTTTCCTGCTAATTCGGGTCTTCCATTCAGCAAAGGGGAATTACCAAAGTCAAATAAGTATGGGGTCACTTTCCCCTTTTCACCAGAGTACTTGTTACTGGATAATACTGCAGTGTCTGCACAGTGTACTGTAGCCAGCGTGCATCCCTGGTTCACACAAACCTCCCTGTCCGACATGTTTCTCACTTGCACCATCACTCAGTGGGCATAGGCATGGGCATGTGCAGGTAGTATGCTGGGCTTAACCATCGACCCCTCTGGCAGCTTCCCTGCAGCAGGGGCGTCTATCATCAATATTTTATTCTTTACATCTCTCCTTAGGCGGACTTCTCCATGGATTGTACACTGGGTGTTGGGGGGTCAACACCAAAGAGTCAGGATCCTTTTTCCATGCTATCCCCACTGGCTCATCTCAGTCCACTTCATTGGGTTTCTGTTGCAAGTAATAAGCCCTTTTGATTAATGCTGGAATTCTTAGGGCCCGTCCAGTCCATTGCTGTCTTTTCTCATGGCAGAGTTGTGATAGTCTCCCACACATGTGGGTGTTTAACATAGAAACATAGACTTTGACTGCAGATAAGGACCACTTGGCCCACCCAGTCTGCCCATTTCCCTACCTACTGGATAAGCTGCAGATTCTAGTTTGTTCCAGTTAACAGGGGAACCCCATCATACAGGCTGGGAAGGGGGACACACAAGGGCAAGTGTCTCAACTTGTTCATTTACCCCAGCCATGGTGGTAGGGAATGATAGCCAGATCCAGATATACCCCAAATACGGATAGGACTTCTCACTCAACCCCCACACATGCAAACCTTCCAAGGGTTGTAGGGGCATGTCAGGCATAAGCTTCTGGTACCAATCTTGAAATACTATGGTTACTTGAGATCCACTGTCAAGCATGGCCTGGGCAGACACACCGTTCACCATCACTGTAGTTTCCATTGAAGGGCCAACCACCTCAGACCACTCAGGTGACGTGGACTTGGACGTCAGCTGTACAGCTGCCTTGGATTAATTGCTTTTCCAGGCAGCCCCACCTTGCAGCCGTATGTTGCTTCGTCGAATCAATTCCAGCAGCCTAGTAGTAACTTTTCTCAGATTCTCAGGCGAATGGCAGGTGAACCGGGTGTGCCCATCCTCTTCATAGTGGTAACAGAAAATAGGTTCTTTAGAGTCTCTAGGGGGAAAAGGAACTGTTCCCCTGCTTGAACATAATGGCGGAGTCTCGGGGTCTTTCTCTGGTTGGGGGTTGCTCTCTTGGCTTTCTGAGCTCCCCCAAGGGTCAGTGTTTCTGGTAGCTCGGAGCAGGTCTCCCACCAAAGCTCTCAGTTCTCATACCTCTTCCAGCAGGTTGTCTTCAGGCCGGGTTTCAGAGGAAACAGCATGTACCCCCACCCCTCCCAGCAGGACTTCCCTCTTTGTCTCGGGGTGGCTGGACACGAATTAGCATCTTTGGCTGCCTCGGCAGCTTGCTGAGTGACTCTCAACTAACATACTAAAATGCCAGCAGAATAGGCCTAACGGTCTTTCGTGTCTGCTCGTTTGGTCAGTCCCCACCCTGGGTGCTGACCTTGCTGCCCCCCCTCGCCTTCTCTGGCTTCTCCCTTCCCAGTTCCGGATATTCTTGCTGCATTGGATTTTGCTTCCAGAACCCTTTCCCTGTACCTGTCCCACCCCCTCTTGAACCCCTCCACTGTCTCGCCTCCTCCAGCCCCCTAGGCAGTGCATTCCATGGCTCCACCACCCTCTCAGTGAAGTAGCACCTCCTCCTTTCTCCCCTGAATCTTCCCCCCTCCAGCTTCCAGCCATGCCCTCTAGTGGCCCCTTCCTCCTTCCTTCGAAGCACCCCGACTGTTCCTCCCTATTTACCCTCTTCATGTACCTAAAGACCTCTATCATGTCCCCCGGTCCCTTCTCTCTTCCATGTGTACATATTTAGCTCTTTGAGCCTCTCCTCATAGGTCCTGTCCCCAAGCCCCAAATCATTTTGGTTGCCCTCCTCTGGACCCTCTCCAGGAGTTAATGTCCCGCTTTAAGTGTGGCCTCCAAACTGCCGCAGTACTCAAGGTGCGGCCTCACCAAGCAGTTATACAGAGGGAGTATCACTTCCCTCCTTCTGAGGTGATCCCCTAGATGCATCCCAGCATCCTGTTGGCCTTGGCTGCTGCCCTCCTACAAGTCTCTGAGTTGTTCATCTTGACATTCGCCACCACCCCAGGTCCCTCTCAGCCATTGAGACTTGCAGCATTCCCCGGGTGTACACTTGACCTGGGTTTCTGCCCCCAGGTGGAGTACCTGCATTTCCCTGCATTGAACCTCAGCTTCCACTTTCTAGACCATCTTTCCAGAGCCTCCAGGTCCCCTGTAGGCCACCCTCCCTCCTCCCCATCCACCACCACCCCCAGTTTCGAGTCATCTGCAAAGAGACTCATCTCACTCTGATTCCTGTCCTTATGTCAGATAATGAGGCGTTGAACAGAAGGGCCCAGGACTGATCCCTGTGGGACCCACTAATGACCCTCCTTGGGATGAGACTATCCCACCAACTATGACCCTCTGGGTCCGGTCCTGGAGCCAATTGCCTATCCATCTGATCATCTGGTTCCCCACCCCATTTCTCCCAGCTTATCCAACAGGCCCACGTGAGGAACAGAGTCAAATGCCTTGCTGAAGTCCAGAAAGAGGACATCCACTGGTCTACCCAGGTCCAAGGCACTTGTCACCCAGTCATAGAACTCCACCAGGTTTGTCTGACATGATTTCCCCGGGATGAATCCATGCTGTCTATCGTCCATGCACCCTGACTTATCCAGGTCCCCCCCTAGCCTCTCCTTGACAATGCCCTCCATCACCTTGCCCACCACCGAGATCCGACTGACAGGCCTGTAGTTCCCTGCCACCTCCCTTGATCCCCCCTTGTGGATAGGCACTATATGCACCACCTTCCAGTCTTGGGGCACCACCCTGTCCTCAGAGATGGTGAAAAGCTCTGCCAGGGGTTTTGCCAGGACATCTGGAATTCCTTCCAGCACTCTGGGATGCTAATTTATCCGGCCCGGTGCTTTCTCCGTCTTAAGGGAGCTGAGGGCTTCCTCACTCTCTCAGCTGTGATTTCACCTCCGCTACCCCTTCTCCTGCTTAGCCCTCCCCCACCTGCCAGTGATGCTCCCCCTCTCCCCAGACCTGCCCGATCGGTAGGGTCCCCCCTCCTCAGTATCTCCTGTCTCCTCCATGTATGATGCAGCACCCCCATTTTCCTGGCGAAACTGAGTGAAGTACTCATTTAGTACCTCAGCCTGCTCCCCCGGGTCTTGTGCCCATCCCTCCCCTGATTTAATCCTGCTAATCTGCCCCTTCACCCTTCGTTTTTCCCCAATGTATCTAAAGAACCCCTTGTTCCCTCTCCTAATTTCCCTGGCCAGGTTCTGCTCCTTCCTTGCCTTAGCCGCCCTCACCACTCTAGTGGCCCTTCTAGCCATCAGCTCGTACTCCCCTCGATCCCTTTCACTCCTTGAGCACTTGAATTGCTTATAGGCTGCTTTCTTTCCCCGCACCACCTCCTGGACCTCCTGGTCCACCAACAGAGTTTTGGGCCTACATTTTCGTCTTACTCTTGCACAGGTGCTGAGTGGCATCCTGCACCCTCTCCTGATGATTTCCCACCTACTATCAGCGTCCATGTCTGACCAATCCCATCCAAATGCTCAAGGATCCTTCCCATTTCCTAAAATCCGCCCCTGAAGTCAGTTACTTCTGTCTTTGTGCAGCCTTCACCCTCCTAGGTCCAGGCAGAACCAGACCGTGCGGTCACTCCCGCCAATGGGTCTCTTAACCAGGCCCCCAATCTGATCACTGTCTGCCAGGACCATCCAGTACCCATGCCTCCCTGGTCGGTTCCCTCACCTGCTGAGTTAGGAACGTCTTGAAAGACATCAACAGCCTCTGTTCCCTGGTCACAGAGGATGTCATAGTCTCCCAGTCTGTTCCTGGCATGTTTAAGTCCCCAACACCACCACCGTTCCTCTGCCCAGTCTGCGTGTTCTCCTAACATCTGCCACCAGACTGTCCTCCAGCTCCTCCATGGGCAGGATCTATACACCACTCCCTATTTTACTCTCTTGCCTCCCCTTATCCATCAAGGTGACCCAAATCGCCTCCACGGTTCCCTCCGCCTCCTCTACTCCCCTATGCCAATGCAGTTTTGACTATCATTGCCCCTCCTCCCCTTCCCTCCCCTGTCCTTCCTGAACATAGTGTATCCCTCCAGGTTCAGGTCCCAGTCATGTCTTGCAGTGGCCCAAGTCTCAGTGACGCTGCCATCCACTGCTCCCTCAGTTAGCATTGCCTGGAGCTCAGGCATTTTATTACCCAAGCTCTGGCATTTAGCAGGACTACCTTCCACCCTTTCCATATAGTTCCATTTCCTCTCATTCCCATGGGGATTCTGTTTTCCCTGGTCTGCACTTTTGCCAATTGGCCTTTTCCTGCAATCCTCCTGGTCCCCAGGGGAGAAGACAGAGTCCTCCTTATCGGCACCCTGACAGCCTTTTCCCATCCCACCCCCTTCACAAGTTTAAACCCCACTTTTCACCGATGAACCCCTCTATTTTAAACTTAAGGATTCCCCTCCCCTCCAAATTGAGATGTAGTCTATCTCTAGCATACAGCTCCTTATCCTCCCAGGTCTCCCCCCAATCCCCCATCAACCCATACCCTCTGGCCTCACAACACTCCCTGAGCCACTGGTTTATCTACCTAATTTTCCCTTTGTGTTCCCCACTAGCCCTTGGCACTGGCAGGATTTCTGAGAAGGAAACTGTGCATCCTATGTCATGACAGACCCTGGCGAGCTCCCTGAATCTTGCCTGTATCTCTAGCTCACTATTTCCCTTAATGTCATTTGTACCCAGGTGGACCAGTATGTCTGGGGAACCCCCACATTCTTTGCCAGCTGATATACCTCATGCTTAGCCCTGTGCACCGTTAGTCAGGAAGCATCTTGTTCTAACTGGCCAGGCTTCTCCTCCCTATCCCATTTGATACCCTTATCATAGAATCCCCAGCAGGAGCACTCTGACCCTCCTTTTCTCCATTCCCCCTTCCATGTCCTCATCCTTTCTACAGGCCCTCCACCCAGCTGGCTCTGTGCTCCTCCCTTTCTGGGGCCACATGCCACCCCTCCTCTCCAATCCTATGCCTCCTCCTCTTGAGTATCCTTCTGTTCCTTGCAATTCCCCTCACTGCTGGCAACTGGTCCTTCTCCCCATCTGCTAAACAAGCCTGGCTCATCCTCCCTTCCTTCCTGTCTCCATTTAGTTCCTCCCTTGCTAGTCGTTGCTCCCCTGGCCTAAACCCTCAGCTCCCTTTACTGAATCCTCCTTGTACTTCTGGTCCTTCTCCTTTACCTTTCCTCCCAACTGGTCCTTCTCCTTGTGCTTTCCTCCCTCTTCCCCCTGCCCCTCCTGCTCCAATTCACTGCTCCCCTCATTCTCCTGCATTCCAGGTCCCCCCCTGTTCTTCCTGCTATCTGGCCCCTGCCTCCTGCCTCCCACTCCCTTACCATCTCTAACTACCGCTGTCATGGCTACATCACCCCCCTCATCCTTGAGCAGAAGAAGAGAATTGAAGCGGTTACTGGGTGTAAGGTCTGATCCACTTCCCCGCCTTGCTTCCTTCTGTCCAGCCCTGGCCATCTGCCTACTTCTCTGAGAATGTTGTCCCTCCGTCACCCCTTTGTGAGGGCCCCCAGTTACCTGCCTGCTTCCTTGGTAGTGTCCTTTTGGACCCCCTCTGCCAGGTTCCCTATGTGACCCCTGAGTATTCTCCTGCACTCCTTTCCCTATGCCCCCAACCCCAGTGCTTGGTGCAACCCTGTGGGAGATTCCCAGCCCCCTTCCCCAACCATACCACCCCTCTTCCCCAGCTGTCTCCTAATCCCCGCAACCTCCTCCCTAAGCTGTGCTAGCTGGTAGCACACTGGGCAACCACCGAACTTCCAAGCCCAGTCCAGTATCATGGCTGCTCCACACCCTGTGCACCCCACCACCCTCCCAAAGATGCCGGCCCTAATGATGTGTGGTTCCATCCCCTTCCAAATAGGTTTCCTTGGGTGAGCTACCAGGGTTCCCCCAGTCCAAGATACCCCTACTGCCTAATCAGGTCACCCACTAATCTTACAGACAGTCCTGTACACCAGTAACCCTGTACTAGGTGCAGTACAACACATTAAACTTATAAGGAAATGAACAACTCCCTAACTCCTCTCCCAGCCTTTTAAATCCTACCCCAGTGGCTAGAACTACATGAGCTGCACCTGCAGCCTTTTCCTTCAATTGCAGGGCAGGTGTTCCCCTATAAGTTGCAGACCTCTGGGAGGGTGGGTATTGGGCAGACACCTGACTCGAGAGAGTGTATCAGCCCTGTGTCTCCCTCCAAGCCCAGCAACCAAAGAACCAGGCCCAAGCAAATCCCACCAAATAGGTTTTAAATCAGAAGAAATAGGCCTCTACCAGCACAGCCTGTTACACAGTGAAACATCCACAAAATGAGCCCCACTTACAGCCACCAAATCAGTTTACAAACATCCAACAGCCCCCAAAACAATACCCTGCTAGCCCCTCAGAAGTAAGAAAGAAAAGAACTAACCTACCAAGTAAAATCCACAAGAACCCTGTGAAAACAACAGCAGCAGCTACTGTCCTGGAACACAACTGATCCTGTCCCCTTCCAGTTCTTCTCCTTGATCAGTTCTCTCATCTGTTGCATTTCGGCCTCCTCACCTCTCTCAGGGGCCTGACAGGTATGGGCAACTCCAGCATAGGGCTTCCATCCCTCCTCATCATTTTCAGCTTCACAGATCTTTCATTAGATAGCAGTATTCAAGAGGGTTGCCCCTTTTGTCCTGCAGTTTAAGTTTTAACAGCATCATGCTTGAGTACCTTGCTGACTTTAAGATGTGATCTAGCCTGACCCTGTTCAATTCGCTGGCGGGCACCCCTCTTTTCCTGCGAGCCCGCTGCAAAGCTCGGTCAATTTGGGTGACAAACATTGATAACTTTTCATTTTCCACTGTTTTGCAGATTTAAACTTCCACATTAGATCATCCCCCGACTCGGTGCTACCAAATACTCCCTCCAAGGCAGAGAGGTATTCAGTGGCTGTGGCCTCCGGGCTGGTGGATCGCAGGTAGTGAATGGTCTCTAGTGCAGGGACCCTCAAGCTTTCCATGAGCCTCTTCCTCTTTTCCCCCTCAGCACACTGCCACTCCTGGATGAATGGGGTGGCATAGTCCTTCCAAGTTTCCAGATCGTCCTCCCCCATGGGCACTGGGACCATGCCCAAAAAGAGCCTAAGTCTGCTGTGTGAGTCCAAATGCACAGTAGGTATCACTATGGGGGAAGCAACTGTAGGGGTGGTGGGAGAGGCTCTGGGGGACTGCACAGGAGTGATATCTTCAGAAAGCTCTAACATTTTCACTAGCTCTGTAGCAGAGTGCCCATCAGAGGTTAAAAATTTAAACAACTTGTTTTTGAACCCCTCTATGCCTGGGGCCCTCCAAGAGCAGCCGGGTTGCTATGTAAGGGAATGACCCTCCATCCCTTTTGGAACCCTTCACAAAAAAATGACAGGGGGTACCTTCTCTGGTTCAGTGGGCAGGCTGCAGGAGAGTAGGGCCACCATAGTTTGATTAAACAGGTCGGAATCCCTTCCTTTCACCTCAACCTTCCCCAAACACTTAACTTGTTCAACAGTCTCTATAATAGTTGCATTAGTGGTCCCTAACGGGATGTCCATTAACAAAATGGCTTGTTGAAGGTCTACCCCCGTGCCTCACTCCACCCCATCATACGGTGCACTAACAGCTTATGGGGGTCAATCTTAAACTTAGGCATAGCAAGTGCCTCCATTTTACTAACATTTTTTAAGTGTGGGGTTGTAGTACCCACTTCTGACCACTAGAAGGTGCAAATCCCAGTGTTGGTGCCTCCAAGATGTAACCTCTAGGTAGCGCTATCACAAGGGCTACTACCCCTGCCTGCTTGGCTAGTTGCAGGTTAAGGGGCCTGGGTACTGAAACGGGTGCCTCCACCCAGAGGGCAGGGTTGTTAGTAGCAAAGCTAACCTGAGTACAGCCCTCCAGGACACTGTAACCCCCCTCTTTCCCCTCTAGTGGCCTAGACAATATGCAACAAACACTTTCACAGTAGCCCCTATTCAACATTCAAATCCCCACACTGTTTGCACTTTCCACCAGGGCTGGTTCCACCAGTCTGACCCTGGAGACCCCCCCTGTAAAACAAGGATCGGCACAGCAAATAACAACAGTACAGTGATTTTGGTACAAACTGGAACCACAGGCAGATTAAATGCAAAAAGAGTTAGATCTAATTTATTCAGGGGAATTGAACAAGGGAGGGGTGTAATCAGGTTGATTGTTTCTAAAACTGATCTAGTCAGGCAATTATGCATGCACTTTTAGTCCTTGGACAGTCGCACGCTCTGGGTACCCAGTTGGAAGTAAGGTGGGCTAGCCTAGAACGTTGCCCAGGGTAGGCCGGTGTTGCAGCTGGTTGGGGCCCTGTGATGAATAGAAAAGACATGCATAACGACATATTATTTGTAATCCGGAGCCAGGAGGTTCAGTTCGTGATGATCAGACAAAACAGTTAAATCAGATGACACACTTTGATTGAGCAGTTGTTGCAGGGAGCTACCCTGGTGTTTACTCATGCTACCCAGTACAGCACACAGGATGGACAAAATGGAGACTGCAGGATGACTTGCTGCTTTGCCAGGAGAAGCAGGGCCCACACGATTCACCATGGTGTCATTGCTGTTCGTGATGTTGAGCAGGGGGCTGATCCCCAGGCAGGTCTCTTGTCGATGGTCTTCTCTGTGGCATGAGTAGCTGGCTGAGCCAAAGTGTGGAGGCCCAGACCAATTGGAGATGAATGCGGATTCAGTCTGGTAGGTGCTGGATGCAGCTTCCAGCAAGCAAGACACAATTAAACAGTGGGGAGCCAAATAACGACCCACTAGCAGCTTACAGCACATTTATAGTAAAGCAATCACCACACTACCAAGCGGATAGCAGTCTGGCTGCGATATCAGTGTTTCTGAGCAAAACCGGGAGTTCTGTGGTGAATGGATGTCCTGACAGGCCGATAGCGTACAGCAAATCTTCGGTCTTCTTCAGGTTCGAGTATGGTCACAGTTCAGTGGCTTTGTCACACTCCAATTCAGATACAGTCCAGTTACTAAGGCTTTCAAAGGATTCCCTTACGAGGGACAGCAGGCAGACAGGCCAAACTCAGCCTCTCCACTAATCTCCTGTACAAACTACGCAGGAGCAGCCGCTTGAATCTCTTGAGCTGTTCACTTTCTCAACTCCTCACACCAACTGACTCACTGCTGCAGGTAGCTTGAGCATTTCCCTTCAGTCCAAACACTGCTGGTTGGTAGACCCATCAGTCTGTCAAAAGCAAGGGCTCCCCCTCCAGGTGCATTTAGGTGGCAAAGTCACAAAACTACAATTCCTACAGAAATTTACTCCCACAAGATCTCTGGGGACAAACTCCATTTTAGGGTCCCCAAAGGTACTGATTGGTCCAAACTTTTAGTCCAGAACCAAGATGGTGGCACAATACAGAAACATCCATGCTGCAAAGAAGGCAGGTTAGACAAACTTCAATAACATTACTATTATAATAAATAGTTAACAAATGGATACAGCTTCTAACAGAGCTCCCCCTGCGCAATTAGCAATGGCAGAATGGAGCAATTATCTGGCAGCCCAGGCGGGACTTGAGCATAGGAACACTCAGCCCCCACCCAGATTAACTATTACATAGTGATATAGTCCACTCT
The DNA here is from genome assembly GCA_016271365.2 of Neoceratodus forsteri. Taxonomy (NCBI): domain Eukaryota; kingdom Metazoa; phylum Chordata; order Ceratodontiformes; family Ceratodontidae; genus Neoceratodus; species Neoceratodus forsteri. Next base: position 48,584,134 of record CM057455.1, read on the forward strand.
TGAAGTGACAGTACACAGAGGCTATAAAGGCACTCACAGGCAATAGCGTTTAAACAATTAAGACACAGGACACAGCCTGGCAGTGGGCATTTAGGCTAGCCCAAGGAAGACTTTTCGGGTACCCCCATTTGTGGGGGTGGGGGTTATATATATAAAATATATAATATATCCCAGTACAGTTTTAGTATGGGGCAGTGCCAAAAGATGTGGGAATGTGAAGCCCTAGTATGTCCGCACTGTCTCCAACAGCAATCACCAAATTAAGTCAGATAATTTTCTTGCTGTAGCGGCATACAGATGTAGTGGATGAGGCTCTTCCAGGAATACTCTTTCCTGGTATATGATGATGTGAGCTTATGTGTATAAGTAATAAATTTGTCCCATCAGGAGGGCAAAATTCCAATTTCAAGATCCTATTCCCATCCTTTTCTAATATAATCTGTTGATAGTCCTGTTGATGTCATTAGTGCCATGTGAATATATGCTATGAGGGAGTCCACTGACCCTGTAGTGAGTGCTTGTATTATTAAGAGTATCAACCGTTGGGTCAGGGAGTCCTTAGGCGTCATTTTTTGCTGCTGCCCTATGTATGCTTTCTGCTGGAGGTATCTGAAAAAATCTGTTTGTCTCAAACTTCTCTTTTAGGACTGCGGCATCCACTGTGGTATCTCCCTGCTGACAATGCACTGTGAAGAATATGCCTCTCCTCTCCCACTGCTGATCTGTATGGTCTAGGCTAGCAGGTTGAAAGCCTATACTGCCTACGAAATACCCCATGATTTTATTGGCAATACAGTAGTTCTCGAGTTCTGTTTTGAATTCATTCATTGTTCTGCTACCCACTATGTCAAATGGTAGCCTGTTCCATACTGATACCACTCTTTCTGAGAAACACATTATTATTCTTTTAGTGCTGATTAGACAACCTTTGAACTGGAGCTCATGAGTCCTCATATTATAGTGCAAGTCTGTAAGTTTGAGGCCTACACTTTTCCAAAGATTGAAACTATTAAATGCATGGAGGGGCAAGCACAGGTCCCCTCTCATCCTATGATATTCCAGTGTATACAAGTTTAGACTACTCAGTCTATCCTCATACTTAAAGTACTGCAAACCTGTTATCATTTTAGTTGCTCTGTATTGCATATGGTCTAATTGATGGGTATCCATTTTAGTGGAAGAAACATAGAAACATAGAATTTGATGGCAAATAAGGACCACTTGGCCCACCTAGTCTGCCCATTTCCCTACCTGATGGATTAGCTGCTGATTCTAGTTAATCAACAGCTTACTTCCTCCTACCCCCCACTAGAATTGCCTTATGTCTGTCCCATGCATTCTTGAATTCTTCCACTGTTCCTGACTCCACAACCTCCTCAGGAAGGCTGTTCCATGCATCCACAACCCTCTCTGTGAAAAAATACTTTACATTACCTCTGAGCTGTCCCCCCTCTTTTTTCAAATTGTGCCCCCTTGTTCTTGCACATATCTTTTTCTGAAAGATGCTACCCTCTTGTGCTTTAATTCCCTTAAGATCATGTCCCCTCTCCCCCCTTTCCTAAAGGGTATACATATTAAGCTGTTTTAGTCTCTCCTCATATGTCTTCTGGTGCAGACCCTGCACCATTTTGGTTGCCCTCCTCTAAACAGCCTTCACTCTGTCTATGTGTTTGTGGAGATGGGGTCTCCAGAATTGCACACAGTACTCCAGATGGGATCTCACCAACTGTCTGTACAGAGGGATAACAACTTCCTGTTTTCTACTGTTGATGCCTCTCTCTATGCATCCCAGTATCCCCCCAGCCCTCCTTAATGCCTTCTCACATTGCTTGCCCACCTTTAGGTCATCTGATATAATTACTCCTAGGACTCTTTCAATTTTTGTTGTTGTTATTATCTCACCCCCCATTGTGTACTCTTCCCCTGGGTTTTTGTTTCCTAGATGCATTACCTTGCACTTCTTTGCATTGAATCTGAGCTGCCATATATTTGACCATTCCTCCAACCTTTCCAAGTCCCTTTTCATCCTTTCCACCCCACCTTGTGTATCAACCCTGTTGCAGATCTTTGTGTCATCTGCAAAGAGACATACTTTTCCTTCCAGGTGCTCTCCAATGTTACTTATAAAGACATTAAAGAGGACCGGTCCCAGTACCGAACCCTGCGGTACCCCGCTAGTTGCCCTCCTTTCTTCACTGTGGACTCTGTTTACTATTACCCTTTGCGTCCTGTTGTCTAGCCAGTGTTTTATCCAGGCTTCCACCTTGGGACCCACTTCAAGGCTGGCTAACTTATATATTAAACTTTTGTGTGAGACTGTGTCAAATGCCTTGCTAAAATCTAGTTAGGCCATATCTATAGCCCCTCCCTGGTCTACTACTTTGCTCACCCAGTCAAATAAATCTATTAGGTTCATCTGACATGAACTTCCTGCTGTGAAACCATGTTGCCTTAGGTCCTGTGCCCCACTGGCCTCTAGATGTTCAAAAATCCTTTCCTTCAGAAGTGATTCCATCATTTTTCCTACCACTGAGGTCAAACCAGATGGTCTGTAGTTTCTTGCCTCTGACCTGCTCCCACTTTTGTGAAATGGAATCACATCTGCCCTCCTCCAGTCCTCAGGTACCACTCCATCCTCCCATGATTTGTTAAAGTGAGTAGTCAGTGGCATTACCAGTTCTGCCCTTAGTTCTTTTAGAATTCTTGGGTGAATCCCATCAGGCCCCATTGCTTTGTCCACCCTCAGTTTCAAGACTTCTTTCAAAACCCTTTCTTCTGTGAAAGGACTAGTATCAACCCCCCTATTCAGAGTGTTTCTCTTGTTTCATTTAGGTACCTCCCCCTCCTGATCCATTGTGAATACTGAGCAGAAATATTCGTTCAGTATCACTGCTTTTTCACTGCTACCATCTGCCCACATTCCCACCCCTTTTCTGTATCCCTCCCTTGGTCTTTCTTCTCTCCCCAATGTACCTATAAAAGGTTTTATCCCCCTTCTTAACAGAATTGGCTATCTTTTCCTCAGTTTGTGCCTTTGCTATTCTGATTGCCTTCCCTGCCTCCTTCTGCTTTAACTGATAAAGTTCTCTGTCCTGCTCCTTCTGTGTTTCCTTATAGTTGCTGAATGCTGTCCTTTTCTCCTTAACCTTCCCTTCCACCTCTTTTGAGAACCATAGTGTTTTTTTCCTTTGATTTGTTTTGTTGATTTGCTTCACACAAAGGCTTGTTGCCTCTGTGATGGCTGTTTTGATTATTTCCCATTGTTTCTGCACCCCTCCTTCTTGCCTGTTTGCTAGTGCTTTTTTGAGGCACTCTCTCATTTTCCCAATGTCAGCCCTCCTGAAGTCCAATGCTCTTGTTTTTGTATTGCTTGACTCTATGGCCGTGTTTATTGTGAACCACATTGTTTGGTGGTCACCTGTTCCCAGATGGCTACCCACTTCTAAATCAGAGATCCTTTCTCCTTCCCCTTTTGAGAGTACCAGGTCTAAGATTGCTCCCTCCTGATTGGGTTCCAACACTAGCTGTCTGAGGCATGCCCCCTGTAAGGCATCAAGAATGACCCAGCTCTTGGATGTGCCTGCAGCAAAGGTACTCCAGTTAACATCTGGCATATTCAGGTCCCCCATCAACAATATCTCCCCTTTTCCTGCCATTTTAAGGATGTCTTCTATCATTTCCTTGTTCAGTTCCTCCCCCTGAGATGGGGGTCTGTACACAACCCCCCATGCGGATTGTGGTGCCATTTCCTGTCTTCAGGGTGACCTATAGTGACTCATAAATGTCTTGTTTACTCTTTAGTTCTGTTGCTTTAATCCCTTCCCTTATATAGAGAGCTACACCGCCTCCTCTTTCACCCACCCTGTCCCTCCTGTAGATTGTTTATCCTGGTATGTTGACATCCCAGTCATGGTTCTCTGTGTACCATGTTTTAGTGGCAGCCACACTATCCAGGCATCCCTCTTCCAACAAGGCCACTAGTTCAGGGAGTTTGTTACACAGACTGCAGGCACTGGTACTCATCACCTTCCATTTTTTGATGGCCTTACCCGTTTTAGCCCCATCCCTGTCCTTACTGCCTTTTTCTGCATTTACCCCCAGTCCTGCTCCCTACTGACTTCTCTACCTTGGTGTTTACCTCTCTAACTACTGTGTTTTATTGGAGGAGGCTGGGATTTCCCCTGCTCCTTTTCAGTGCCTCCACCCTTGGCTAGTTTAAATGCTTACCAATGAAGCATTTAAGCCTATCACCTAGGATCCTGGTTCCCCCCAGACAAATGTAGACCATCGCGCCAGTATAGGCCTGCATCCCTCCAGGTGGCTCCCTAGTCCCCAGTGAAGCCAAAACCCTGAGCTTCACACCAGTTTTTCAACCATTCATTGAATCTCATGGCGCGGAATACCCTAGCATCATCCTTGCCATAGACAGGCAGCACCTCGAGAAGGTTACCATACATGCTACTTGTCTAAGGCCCCTCAACAACTCTACAGACTCCTCTTGCATGACTCTGATCCAGTTCACAGCCAGGACATTTGTCCCTCAGTGGACAATGGCATCCAGCTCCCTCCCTTGTGCAGCTGCTCCCACGGTCCTGAGGATTTGCTTCCTGTTCCTCTGAGCCGTGGTGCCAGGCAGGCACCTTACCTCCCTATCTCCTTCGTTCCCCATTTCTACCCCTTAATGATTGAGTCCCCCACCAAGAGTTGTTTCCTTCCCCTGTGGGGTCTCGTGCCACCCTTCTGTGAGTCTCCTTTATGGAGGTTCCTAGCATCCTTCTTGGTCTCCACTGCAGGTACCTCCACAGAGGAACCACTCTTCACCAAAACAGCATATGAATTCTGGAGAGGTACAGCTGGAGTGCTGCACCTCTTTTCCACCACCATCTTCCTCCCTGAGCCCACTTTGGTCCAACCACTCCAACCAGAACTTAGCACAGTATTCACAGTGGGGTCTAATCAGCAAGCAGTACAGTGGCAAAACCTCCTCTCTGTTGCTACTGTTTATAAATTTCTTTATACAGCTCAGTATCCAGAAGGCTTTCCTTTTGATCTGGTTACAGTGCCTCCTAAGACTCAGATTATTGGGGATTATTGTTCCAGAATCGCACTCCTCAGAACACTAGTGTTCCTTTCCTTGTCGCTAGTGTTCCTCTATTCCTGTCCCAAGCATGCTTAAATCATGCCACCACACGTGCTGCCACCACCTCCTGGGGCAGACTGTTCCATGCATCTACCACCATCTCAGTGAAAAAGAATTTCCTCACATTTCCTCTTACATGGTCTCCCTCTAGTTGCATGTCATGTCCTCTGGTCCTCGCTTTCTTTTTGAACTGGAACATATTGCTGTTGAGGTACTTGAATGTTTCTATCCTATCACCTCGCTCCCTCTTCTGCTCCAGGGTGTACATATTGAAGTGTCTCACTCTCTCCTCATAAGACTTTTGCTGTAACCTTCTGACCATCTTTGTTGCCCTTTTCTGCACTACCTCCCTCTTTTTGATGTCTTTACAAAGTTGTGAACTCCAGAATTGCACACAGTATTCCAGATGAGGCCTCACTAGGGTTTTGTGCAGTGGAACCATTACCTCCCTTCTTTGGCTTGTGATACCTCTGCCAGTGCAGCCCAATGTCCCACTGGCCTTCCCTACTGCCTTTACCATCTGTCTGGTGGCCTTCAAGTCATCTGTAATAAAGAACCCTCAAGTCCCTTTCCAACTGTCAGCAGCACCCCCCATCCTGTAGCTTGTTCCCGGGTTTTTACTCCCCACGTGCACAACTTACCTGTGTTAGTGGCTGGGAAGGAACCATAAACTGGTTCATTAATGGTTGGGAGTAGTACACTATAGAGGGCTGAAGATTCCAAGAGGGAAATCAATGGATGTGGATGTAGGGAGTGAGGGAGAGAGTTCCAGGGTAAGCATTGTGACTAAACTCCCTCAACATGGAAGGTCAGTGGCATAGATATAATATTCTTTATGGGCACAGTAGATGGACCCTTATCTGCAGGCAGTGTCTGTGTTTCTATAGGACTGGAGACTCCTGAAATGACTTGTATGATTTGCTTGTGTGAGTAAGTGTGATGCTGTATTTCTCTTCGGTTTTGTATTTAAAGTTGTGCAAATTCAGTATAACAACAATACAGAAAAACAGTTGTAGGCCAGCATGGTAGCACAGAAGACTGAGGTGTTGTTAAGTGCCTCACCTCACGCCATGACAGGGATCCAAGTTCGGGAATGAGCTGTGGTTGCTGGGGGGTCAGCGGGTAGACAGACACGAGAGGCTCTAGCAGCTACCTGGCATCTCTCCTGTCTTGGACATGAGTGGTGGGCCCTCCAGGCTCTTGTCTGTCACCAGCTGGAGGCCCAGTGGCAGCGCTAACACACAGGAGGCAAACGTATGTTGGGGGGGTAAAGGAAGATACAGTTCTGGAATACATGTATCCTCCATGCTGCTGTGGCTTCAGGAGCTACAGGGAAGAAAAACAGAGTGGAAAATGGAGCAGAGCAGACTCCATGAAGCCTTGCCCAAACACTTGAACCTGCCATTCCACTCCAGCTGGTAAAGTGATTCTCGATATGTGTATTCTGGGGGGGGGGGGGACATGGCCATTTTGCAGGAAAGGGGGCGGACACAGGGAACTAGTCCGCGGTGTGAAGAAAGGACAACGATGGTTCAAGGGGCCTGAGGAAGTGGCTGAGTAGCTGCCCAGTCTGACTTCAGAGGATAAAAACCTTTAAAAAAAACAACCCAAAAAACAGTTGTGTCGGCTTAGGACTGTTTGACAGCTTTCAGTACCATTGGTATTTTGACTAGTCCTGTGCACATTTAAACTTCAGAGCCCCCGCCTTTCCCCATGTTTCAACTCGCATGTGAGCAGCCATCGGAGAAAAAGAAAGGAATGAAGAAGAAAAGGAAGATCAAATGCAACAAGAAGGAGAAGTCGAAGAGAAGAAAGGAGAATAAGCCACAGGACAGCAGGCCAGACAAGGTGGGGGAAGAGGAGCAGAGACCAAAAGAGAAGACAGGGATGGTGCAGTCCAAGGCCAAAGCTGGTGAGCATTTACTTAATTATGATAGAGGGTCTGAAAATGAAAATGAAAATGTACAAGGCCACTGATTTATGGTGATCCAATCCAATCCAATCAAACTTTATTTATATAGCGCCTTTCAAATCCAAGGTGCTGTACATAAAAACATATACACAATAATAACATTTTTTCATACATTAAAATATAGCAACCATGACTAAGTAGAAGCTAAACTAGATAAATATGTTTTTAAACCAACTTTAAAACTATCGACGGTTGGGCATTCTCTCAACCAACGAGGTAGAGAATTCCACAGGGTTGGTGCTGAAAAAGCAAAAGCACGAGATCCTGATGTCTGTAATCGAACCCTGGGAATCTCCAGCAATCCTTCATTGGCGGATCGGAGAGGACAGAGGGGGAAGTAGGGAATCAGGAGATCTTTCAGGTAACTGGGTCCCTGATCATGTAGGGCTTTAAAGGTTAGTAGACCAACCTTAAATGTGATCTGCCACCAAACAGGCAGCCAGTGCAGTTCGCGGAGCACAGGCGTAATATGACTGGTTCTAGAAGTCCCAGTCAAAAGCCTGCCTGCCGCGTTCTGCACCAGCTGGAGGTGGCGGATATCAACCCCAGGTAGCCCGAGGTAGAGGGAGTTGCAGTAGTCCAGACGGGTAGTGACAAAGGCGTGGACCAATGTTGGAAGATCACCCAGAGGAACCAGGTGTTTCACCCGGGCGATATTCCTCAGATGGTAAAAAGAGGATTTGACGACAGCTGACACCTGAGATTTTAGGGTCAGACCGTCATCAAAAATAACGCCCAGATTTCGCACCTGATCGGAGGTAAAGAGTGGTATACAACCAAGTAGCAAACCTGATGGTTGTCCAGCTCCCAAACCCGCCCCCGGACGACCTGGGTCCACTACCAATACCTCAGTCTTATCCGGATTCAGTCTCAGCCAGCTGGAACTCATCCAAAGTCTGATGTCCGCAAGGCAGTTATTCAGCATAGAGAGTGCATCACCCTGTCTGGGGAGAAAGGACAGATACAGCTGAGTATCATCTGCATAGCAGTGAAAACCCAGACTGTATCGCCTGATGATTTCTCCCAATGGCAGCATATACACTGCTAACAACATGGGAGCTAAAATGGAGCCCTGTGGTACCCCACAAGGCAGGGAGTGAGCGCCAGAGGAATAAATTCCAGTGACAACTCTATGGGACCTGTCCGTGAGGTAAGAATGAAACCATTTGAGGACTGTACCAGACAGCCCACAAAAAACCCGCAGGCGCTCCAACAGCACTCCATGGTCTACAGTGTCAAATGCAGCAGAGAAATCGAGAAGGACCAGAATGGTACATGCCTTTCGATCTCTAGCCATTAGGAGGTCGCTCAATACCCGGACAAGGGCAGTCTCCGTGCTGTGCCTCTTCCTGAAGCCAAACTGGAGAGCATCATAGACATTGTGAGTTATAAGATGATCATCCAATTGCAACGCAACTGTCTTTTCAATAACCTTACCAACAAATGGCAGGTTAGAGACAGGCCGGTAGTCAGCTAGACAATCTGGATCCAAGGAGGATTTTTTAAAGAGTAGTCGAATGACCGCCTCCTTAAGTGGGTCGGGCAAGACCCCCTCTCCAAAGACTTCCAGACAATGTCAGCAAGGATTGGGCAGATAACTTCTATACATCCTACTAAAAGAGTGTAGGGCCCGGATCCAAACTACAACTAGTTGGGGGCTTTGTTTGGATGATCTTCACAGTGTCCCCGAACTCCAGCCGGCGAAAATCTGACCAGACAGACTGAGAGCATGCCACTTCCCGTCGTCCACTGCAGTCCCCCATAGGAGAGGTCAGACCGATGCCGGACCTGATGCTGACAACCTTATCTGCAAAAAACCGAGCAAACTCCTCGCATCTTAGCTGAGAAAAGGCTTCTCTGGGCTGAAGACAGATTGGATTGCACATTCTGGCCACGGTCCAGAAAAGCTGAGCCGGTCGATTTTGTGCAGCAGAAATCTCTCTGGACAGGAACTCTGCCTTCTTACGGGTGATTTCTGATTGATAGCTATCATAATGTGCCATCAACCTAAGCCTGTCAGCATCATGGCCCGACTTCCGCCAGGCTCTCTCCAGCCTTCGGCCTACTCGCCTTAACTCCTTCAAGGAGCAATCAAACCAAGGGCTCCTTGGACGGAGGGCAAGAGGCCGAATACGAACAGGAGCAATTTTGTCCAGAGCATCTTCCACAGCCTTATTATAGGCTAGTACGAGATCATCTGGACTCATGCATTCACCCGACAAGCTCGATGGATCCAGTACCGCCATTAGGTCACTGGGGTTAATACCCCTTAAAGGGCGGTACCGAACCATCTCCGTAGGGGCAGACCTATTAGGGGGGACCCTGAAACTGAACCTTATGGTGTGATGGTCAGACCAGCTGACAGGTTCCACCCCCAAGTCAGCAATCTCCATACCCAAAAGAAGGATCAGATCCAATGAATGACCCCCTATATGGGTCAAGGAGGTAACCACCTGTGTTAGGCCCAGCATAATCATCAGCTGGAGGAGATTTTGACCAAAATGCGAGAGTTCATCGTCGACCCAGGCATTGAAGTCCCTCAGAACTATCAATCTGGGGAACCTCAACACCAAGTCGACGATAAAGTCTGCTTTCTCCTGCAGGAATTCTCCAAAGTAATGAAATTCCAGTTTCAAGACTTGAAATTAGAGGAGTCGCAGTGATTATTAGTTTCATTTCTGGATTTTATCAGGATTCTGCTGTCATTCTTTTAGTATGGGCATGAATAATGAAGATAACAGAAAGCTTAATATACAGAACATTAAATGAAGCATTGCGTCTTTTTCAGTGGTGGGGCCTGCAGAAAGTTTTATTGATGTCTATTTACTTATTTATTTTTTGAACTGGGTAGACACACTAGACATAAACTGCCTATTTTTGGTAGGAGTGCAGGTTCAAATATGTCTATAGTATATGGTTAGGACTTATTGTATATGGAAAATGACGGTTTTCCAAATGTTGTTGTAGGACAGTTCAAAGGTCAAAAAAGTTGTTGTACTATCATTTTGACGTCATATTGATGGTACAACAGCTTTTCCCCCTTGAACTGGTACCTGATTGGCAGAAACGGCGCTGATTCCAAAAAAAAGCAGGTTAAAATGGTGGTCCCGGTTAGCGAATGGAAGAGGGTGCGGTCATTTCGAGTTTGGGCATGGACTGCCATAGTCGGCTCTGTGTCCAAACTACCAGTTTGGCAATTATCTTTTTTTTTTCTGTTTGAATTACTGGCACAGTAGCATAGAGGTTAGAGCGGAACTGCGGCGAGGACCAGAGTCTGGTGCGGAGCGAGATTGCGCCGAGTATTAGTACCATGAACACAAGATATAACATCACCTTGTAAAATTAAAATTTCTATGTTTTTGGGAACCCTATACTATATAAAATAGTGTATGGTTGCCCAGACACAAGAAGGCATGTTGCCATCTTGGCGATGGGATGTCATGATATGGACCTCTCGAGCTTCACCCTCGAGGTCTGTATGATGACATCACATCCCCTCTATGGCAACATAGCCTCGTTGTGTATGGTCAAGCATACACTATTCTATATGTTGTAGGTGTGGAGGGTACATTTCTATCCTGCACTGTAGAAAGAACAAAAAAAATTGGAAAGATGATTCCAGGGATCCGATGCCTGGGCTTAAATAGATCTAACAGCCATATCAGCCAAAGCTGGTTCCAGGAACTAGTGCAAAGCTTGAAGTTTAGATAATATTGTTCCTACCACATCCAGTGATTTTTTTTTTTTGATTTTTTTTTTAAGCATGGTTGTCAGTTTGTGCAAAATAAATATGGCTTGAAGAAAGCCTTTTTTGTAACTTATCTGGTGTATCTGCTGTGACTAAAGTAGAAGAACATTTGTACTTGGACCTTTAATTTAGGGTAATAAAACTAACACACACACAAAAAAAGTGTGTGTTTGGGTTAACTGAACTGAATGGACATCTGAAGAGTTATCTAGGTGTAAATCTCAGGTGACTGAAAGGACTTAACTGCTGTCAGGTTTAAATTACTTGTAGAAAGATCTGGTAAGTAGGGGGAGTGGCTTAGCTAGAAGGAAGCTACATTTAAAGACTGCCTTAGAAAGTTTCTGCTAATAGCTTGGCAGAAGACACCAGGAGAAGGACTGCTGTGTGACTGAACTTCTCTGCTGGGACTATATTGCCCTCCTTCCCTTCCCTCCACTCCCTCACCCAAAGCTAGTTCTATTTTTATAGGCACAGGATTTGACTGACAACAGGAACTTCCTGTTTAGGGGTAGGAAGTGAGTGATCTCAGAACCACCAAGGACCCACCATCCTAGAAGGGCAAGAGTAGCTCTCCAGCCCCCTCTAGCTGCTGGAGGTCTGCCTCTGAGCAAGTAAGTGGTCTACTGAGAAATATAGGATATTCTTGTCTCAGAACAGGACAATCAGGAGATTAAAGGGCACACAGGCAGAAAGTAAGGAGAGAGAGAAAAAAAAAACAGACGAAAGAGTAAGGATTTTACACAGTTAAGGGGCCAGAAATAAGACATGATTGGAGTGGTGCAGTGCAGTGGCTGTGGAGCAGCAGTCTTCCGGGAGATGTTCTGGAGGATGCAGTGTTATCCCATCTGCAGGCACCTCTCTGGGCTGAGGGAGGAGGTTGCTCATCTCCATGCTGAGTTGGCCAGGATTTGTGGGACCTCTTCTTCCATCCAGGGACCACCAGTGCCACTGCCGTTGCCTCAGAGGTTGCCAAGAAAGAGGAGCGGTTGGACCACATTGGGCTCAGGGAGGGTGAGGGTGGTGGAACAGAGGCACATCCCTCCAGTTGTACCTCTCCACAATTCCTATGCCATTCTGGCAAAGTGTGGTTCCTCTATGGAGGCACCCACAGTGGAGACCAAGGAGGATGCTGGGAACCTCCACAAAGGAGACCCACAGGAGGGTGGCAGGGGACCCTGCAGGGGAAAGAAACAACTCCTGGTGGGGGACTCCATTGTTAGGAAGGTAGAACTGGGGGAGGAAGGGGAGAGGGAGGTAAGGTGCCTGCCTGGCACCATGGCTTGGAGGGACAGGGAGCGAATCCTCAGGATTGCCGGAGCAGCTGCACAGGGGAGGGAGCTGGATGTCATTGTCCACCTAGGGACAAATGACCTGGCTAAGAAAGGGATTAGAGAAGTGCAGGAAGAGTTTGTGGAATTGGGGAGGGGCCTTAGTCAAGTAGACATGTAACCTTCTCTGGAGGTGCTACCCATCTATGGCATAGGAGAGGTGGTGTTCCACACCATGGGATTCAATCAGTGGTTGAAAACTGGTGTGGAGCTCAGGGATTGGCTTCATTGGGGACTGGGGGTCCACCTGGAGTGATGCAAGCCTATACTGGCATGATGGGCTGCATCTGTCCGGGAGGGGAACCAGGATCCTAGGTGATAGGTTTAAATGCTTCATTGGCAAGCTTTTAAACTAGCCTAGGGGGGAGGCACTGGAAAGGAGCAGGAAAATCCTAGCCCCCAAATAATCACGGTAGTAAGTGTGCAAACACCAACATAGAGGTGTCGATAGGGAGAAGGGCAGGGGTAAATGGAGAAAGTGACAAAGGCAAGAAGGACAGGGATGGGGCAAAAGGGAGAAGGCCATCAGGAAATGGAGGGCAATGAGTACCAATGCCCATAGTCTGGGCAACAAGCTCCCTGAGCTGATGGCCTTAATGGAAGAGGGATGCCTGGATATCATAGCAGTCACAGAAACATGGTACACAGAGGACCATGACTGGGATGTTAACATACCAGGGTACATTACAGGAGAGACAGGCAGGGGAGAAGAGGGGGAGGAGTAGCTCTCTATGTAAAGGAAGGGATAAAAGCAACTGAACAAAAGAGTAAACAGGGAGGAGAGGAGGCCTGTGGGTCACCTTGGAGACTGGAAAGGGCACCACAATCCGCACAGGGTTGTGTACAGACCCCCATGTCAGGGGAAGGAATGGACAAGGATATGATAGAAGGCATTCTTAGAATGGCAGAGAAAGGGAGATACTGTTGATGGGAGACCTGAATATGCCAGATGTTAACTGAGCACATTTGCTGCAGCCACATCCAAGAGCAGGGCCATTCTTGATGCCCTACAGGTGGCAGGCATTAGACAGCTAGTTCAGAACCCACTATGGGGAGAAATCTTAGACCTTGTACTCTCAACACGGGGCAGTGAGAGGATCTCAGATCTAGAAGTGGGTTGCCATCTGGGGACAAGTGACCATCAAACAGTGTGGTTCACGTTAAACTTAGCTACAGAGTCAAGCCATACAAAAAGTGAGGGTACTGGACTTTAGGGAGGGCTGACTTGGCAAGATGGGAGAGTGCCTCAGAAAGCACTAGCAAACAAGCTAGAAGGAGGCGTGGAGCAACAATGGGGAATTATCAAACTGCCATCACAGAGGCAACAAGCCTTGTGTGAAGCAAATAAACAAATCAAAATGAAAGAAAAAGCCACTATGGTTCTCAAAAGAGGTGGCTGTGAAAGTCAGGAAGCAAAAGATAGCATTCCGGAAGTATAAGGAAACACAGAAGGAGCAGGACGGAGAGCTGTACCAGTTAAGGCAGAAGGAAGCACGGAAGGAAGTCAGAATAGCAAAGGCCCAAACTGAGGAAAAGATAGCCAACTCAGTTAAGAAGGGGGATAAAACCTTTTATAGGTACATCAGCGAGCGTAGAAAGACTAAGGGAGGCTGAATAGAATGAACGGTGGGTGGGCAGAGGGGGACAGTGAAAAAGCAGGAATACTGAATGAATATTTCTGCTCAGTATTCACAAAAGAGGATGGGGAAGTGCCTAATCCAATTAACAGAAGCACTCTTGATAGGGGGGTTGATCACAGTCCTTTCACAGAAGAAAGGGTTCTGCAAGAACTCCTAAAACTGAAGGTGGACAAAGCAGTGGGTCCTGTTGGAATTCACCCCAGAATTCTAAAAGAATTTAGGGAGGAACTAGTGAAACCACTGGCTACTCTTTTTAATAAATTGTGGGAGGATGGTGTGGTACCCGAGGACTGGAGGAAGGCGGATGTGATTCCCCTTCACAAAAGTGGGACCAAGACAGAGGCAGGAAACTACAGACCTGTCAGTCTGACCTCTGTGGTGGGGAAAGTGATGGAGACACTTCTGAAGGAAAGAATAGTTGAGTACCTAGAGGCCAGTGGAGCACAGGACCCATGGGTTCACAACGGGAAGGTCATGTCAGACGAATCTAATAGATTTCTTTGACTGGGTGACCAAAGTAGTAGACCAGGGCAGGGCTGTGGACATGGCCTACCTAGACTTTAGCAAGGCATTTGACACAGTCCCACACAAAAGATTAATAGTCAAATTAACCAGCCTGGGAGTGGGACCCAGGGTGGTAGCCTGGGTAAAACATTGGCTGGACAACAGGACATAGAAGGTAATTGTAAATGGAGTCCACTCTGAAGAAAGGGGGGTTACTAGTGGGGTACCGCAGGGTTCAGTATTGGGTCCAGTCCTTTTTAATGTCTTCATCAGTGACATTGTAGACGGACTGGAAGGAAAAGTATGCCTTTTTGCAGATGGCACAAAGATCTGCAACAGGGTTGATACACAAGGAGGCGTGGAAAGGATGAAAAGGGACTTGGCAAGGTTGGAGGAATGGTCAGAAGTATGGCAGCTAGGATTCAATGCAAAGAAGTGCAAAATAATGCACCTGGGAAACAAGAACCCAGGGGAAGAATACACAATGGGTGGGGAGGTAGTAACAGCAACAAAAAAGGAAAGGGACCTGGGGATAATCATATCAGATGACCTTAAGGTTAGCAAGCAATGTGAGAAGGCAGTAGGGAGGGCTGGGGCATACTGGGATGTATAGGAGAGGCATCACCAGCAGAAAACAGGAAGTTGTTATCCCTCTGTACAGACAGTTGGTGAGACCCCATCTGGAGTACTGTGTCCAGTTCTGGAGACCCCATCTCTGCAAGGACATAGACAGGATAGAGGCAGTCCAGAGGACGGCAACTAAAATGGTGCAGGGTCTGCAAGAGAAGCCGTATGAGGAGAGACTAAAGGAGCTTAATATGTATACCCTTGAGGAAAGAAGAGAGGGGGGACATGATAGAAACTTTTAAGTACCTCAGTGGAATCAACAAAGTCCAAGAGGGTAGCATCTTTCAGAAAAAGAGACTTGCAAGAAGAAGGGGACACAATTTAAAGATAGAAGGAGGGTGGTTCAGGGGCAATGTGAGGAAGTATTATTTCACAGAGAGGTAGTGGATGTATGGAACAGCCTTCCTGAGGAGGTTGTGGGGTCTAAAACTGTGGGAGAATTCAAGAATGCATGGGACAGACATAAGGCAATTCTTGTGGGAGGTAGGAAGAAATAGGCTGTTGGTTAACTAGGATCTCGGCCTATCCTGTAGATAGGGAAATGGGCAGACTAGATGGGCCTAGCGGTCCTTATCTGCCGTCAAAGTCTATGTTTCTATGTATCACTGTTGTCTAAACAGCAGAACTTCACTGCACTTACTGTATACCCAGACGGAATGGAGGCTGCACTAGAGCACCGTTTTAGATATTTTTGATACTCCTGTGAATGGCTATGGGTTAGCAGGAAGACAGGCAATTTAAAATATATAAATGTGAATATGGAGGCAGCAAGGGACTTGATACAGCAAGAAGTGCAGGCAGGTATAATGGAGGGCCCATTTGAACCCTCCATCTGAAGACGTTAACAATATCCCATTGTGTTTGGTACCCAAAAAAAGAGGAACAGTTTTGCTTGATTCATCGCCTATTCTTCATATATGGAATCAGTGAACAATTTCATCAATAGCAGTAGCTGTGGAGTCAGGTAGTAGACAGTGGACCATACTATTGAGTTGTTCATGGGGACTTTATTAGCAAATTGTAATAGTGAGTCAGCTTTCTGCCTCTTACTGGCCTCATTAAGATGTTTAGAGGTTCGGTGCACAACTAGGCAGACTTTTAAGTAAGCAATAAGGCATGTGGGGGTGTGCGTTAGTTCTAACGCATTTCTAGGGGCGTAGTGAGGCACAAGGCCGCAGGCTGAGCATGTCCAGCCAAACCTTTAATGTATTTTTTTTTAAACTTCAGTTTTATTGAATGTCACATAAGTTTCATGTTACAATGGATGAGACAATGTACAACCAGTTACACATATTCATGATATTGATATTAACATCCATTTCAATTCTGTAAGCTGTAAAAAGTTGATATTTATGTGATAGTTGAATCTACGTATTTCTTATTCTATAGAATTTGAAACATATTAAGTTTCCCTTTTATCTGTTTAACTGAAACAAATGAAATCATTTAAAAAAATAAAATAAACTTATATTTATCAGGCAACCTGAACTCTTAACTTTGTTCTTCAGCATATCTAGCAGTGGTATGTTATGACTTTAAACCTTGTTTTCCTCTGTATGGTGATACCAGGGGGACCACATCTCTAAGAATTTTTCTGGTTGTAATCTTAGTTTGCTAGTGATCTGTTCCATTCTCTCCAAGTCTCTTACTCTCACTTACCATTCTTGTAATGTGGGTGTGTGTGTAGACAACCCTTTAGAAGTGTTGCACTTTAGTGCTGATGGTCTCATTATCTGAGCCAAGCTGGTTGAGGTTTTGTTCCCAGAAAGCAGTGTGGGTGGTCCTAGTACTAAGTCCTCCCGTGTAAAGGGTATTTGAAGGCCAGTAACGCTTTGTATGTGAGTATGTACAGAGTGCCAGAATTTTTGAATTTTGGTGCAACTCCAAAAAATATATGTCTGGGTCCCTTTATTGCCACAACCTCTCCAACAAAGATCTGAGTGATGCGAGTGGAAGTGTTTGACAGTGGTGGGAGTAAGGAAGAACCTGTGAATGATCTTCCAATGTATTTCTCTCCACATAGGTGAGCTAGTTACTTTCCATCCCCTGGCAAATCTCCTTGCCCAAACAGTCAGTGTTATAGAAATATTTGATTCACTTTCCCATCTCTCTTTTACTTTCTCTGAGCTGGCAGAGCTCTGTGTGTTTAGACTTGTACAACGTTGTGAGAAGAGGTTGGTGTTTTTAAGTGTCACTGCAAAGTGAAAAAAATCTAGTTCTGTACGATCCCTGCCTATTTTTTTGGCTCACTCCTGGTTTTTGGATAAAATGACACACCTGCAGATGTCTGTAATGGTCTTCTCCATGAAGGGTATATCTGGCATTTAGTTGGGCAAATGATAAGCATCCCCCTTTTTCCAGGCATTGTGCAAAAGTTGCCCAAAATTGAAAGCCGAAGTCTGTATTTGGGGGAATGAAAGAAAGTTCATATCTGATCAGTGATAAGGATCCTGGACCTTCAGGGGTGTGTATGTGAGCTTACTTAGTTTTTTTAATATCTTGAGTGAGTGTCTTATCCAGGGGTTATCTATTTTGTCATGAATTTGTGTTGGAATGGTATTGGTTGGTAAGGCCCAGAGAGCCCACCCCTTAAGGGCTGCACCTTCTAAGTGGTACCAACCATATTCCTCTCTACGTCTGGCCCAGGTACATAGCTGTGCTCCTCTGGCTGCTACATAATATTGGTAAACATTTGGGAGGGCTAAGCCTCCCCTTTCTCTGGAGGTTTGTGATATGTTCCTAGCCAGTCTGGGGCACGTTTTGGCCCAGATGAATCTCTGTGTCTCTTTTTGTAACAGTGTCCAAAACTCTTGAGGGAGTTGAATCGGAAGAGTTTGAAAAAGAAAGAGTGCCCTAGGCAATACATTCATTTTAATTGTTTGTATTCGCTCATATAGGGTTGGGGTAGCAGTTGCCATCTGGCCATATCTGCCTGGAGTTCTTGAAACAGTTTTAGGTAATTATTCTTTTATAACTGAGTCAAGTCCACTGAAATTTAAATACCTAGGTATCTGAATGTGTTTTTCGGGGCCCAAGCAAGGGGGAAATCTGATTTAAATTTTCGGGATGGGGACCCACTCAAGACTAGTGCCTCTGATTTGTCAAAGTTGATTTTTGTGACCTGCCAATTCACCATCTAGTCCTATGGTATGTAAGAGATGTAGGTCTCATATAAAAAATAGGGAATTGTCTGCGTGTAGTGCTACTTTTTGTGTAAACCCCTCTACCTCTACCCTTTTTATTTGTTGTTGTGTCCTTATATCAATGGCCAAGAGTTCCAGAGAAAGAGAGGAAAGAGTAGGTGTGAGAGGGTGCAGCCCTGTCTCATTCCTCTCTGGAGGGAAAACTGTTCAGATGGGTGTCCATTCACCTTGACTTTGGCTTCTGGTGCTTGTCAAAGTATCTTAACCACGCCAGCAAACTTGTCTCCCAAGCCAAACTTTTTCAAGATAGAGTCTAAACACATCCAATCAACCCTATCGAATGCCTTTTCAGCATCCATGCTAATGGCTAGTTGAAAGCTTTTCTTAGTACATTGTGCTGAAATTACATTTAGTAAGTGGCTAATATTATCTTGTAAATAGCGATCCGATATGAATCCAGTCTGGTCCCTGTGTACCAGAAGTCTCATCAGTTTTTGTAAATGGTTTTAATATGCCCGTAAAGATCTTTAGGTCCACTGGGAGCAGAGAGATGGGGCTATAAGATTTACAGTCTTCTGGCTATTTGTTTGGCTTGAGGATAACTGAAATCTGTGATTGGTTCCAAGATCTTGGGGCTGCCCCTTCTCTCCCAACAACTCATTGAAAGTGGCCTCCATAACTGGAAGCAAAATTTCACTGAATTGCTTGTAGAATTCAACTGCAAAGCTGTCTGTCCTTGGGAACCTCCAATTTTTGAGTTGCTTGATTATCTTAGTTGTCTCCGACACTGATCCTGGATTCTGAGTTGGCCTTTTGATCCTCAGTAAGAATGTGTATCTGCAATTTGTTAAGGTAGTCTGAGTTTTTTTCTTGATGTTGTGGACCCCTTTCTTTCTCATACAATGATGTGTACCTTTATTTTGTTGTAAAATATTTTCTCTGCCTGTGATTGACTGGTGTATTTTTATTTTTTTTGCCCACAGGAGTTTCGTTCCATTGTGCCCACTGTAGTTTAAGGTCGTTGATAGCTTCTCACCAGATACTGTTGACTGCTGTCACCCTCACACACTTCTCAACTCGAGAAACTCAACAGGATGTCCGTGGAATGTTTTATTTTGTGTTTTTTTTTTGTATCTCTCCCGGTAAACTGTTGCATTCAATTAGGAGCCTGTAAAGAGTGAGCCAGTGTGTGCATTAGGGTGAAGGAGAATGCACAAATGAGGGCAGGGAAGCAACCAGTGCTAGTAAGTTAAAAAAATAAATAAAATGGAGAACAAACTTAGAGCAGTTTCTACTTGGTGAGGTGGTAGTTACTGGAGTGTGTGTGTGTAAAGGGAGCAAGGGGAAGATTGGCCGAAGCAGGAAGAGCTTAGGAGCAGGTGTTTTAACAAGTAAGCGAGGGGCATATGAGAGGAGATGTAACCAAATCGAGGCACGATAGTGAACAGGTTTGTTAATGAGGAAACGACTGTAGCAGAGCAACATGTGCCAGAAAATTAGTTTAAAAGGGAAAGAAAATAAAATGAGGGGAACAAAAATTTAAACCAGTTTGTGTTACTGTAGTGGTAGTTACTGGAGTCTGTACGTGATGGCTGCAAGAGAGGGAGAAAGCGGAGGACTTGCTGAAGGAGGAAAAGACAGGGATCGACTCTGTTATATGCCAAAGAATACAAAAAAAGTGATTATATGTGTTGTTATTTTTATGTGGAGTGATGTGTTCTTGTTTGTATGATGCAGTTGTGTTAGGCAGGAATCAGCTTATCTCTATTTTTTGGGGCAGTTAGGCTGGCACAATTGTTGGCAGAAACAAGATGGCTGCTATCTGTTTTTTTGGTTTTTAAGTTTCTGAGTGGGCAGAATCATTCATATCAATGCCCAGTGGGCATTGCCAGACCCTTTTAGGGGTGATGAGTACCAATGCCCATAGTCTGTGTAACAAGCTCCCTGAACTAGTGGCCTTGATGGAAGAGGGTTGCCTGGATATTGTGGCAGTCACAGAAACATGGTACACAGAGAACCATGACTGGGATGTCAACATACCAGGATACACAATCTACAGGAGGGATAGGGAGGGTAAAAGAGGGGGAGGAGTAGCTCTTTATGTAGAGGAAGGGATCAAAGCAACAGAACTAAACAGTAAACAGGGAGCAAATGAGACACTCTGGGTCACCCTGGAGACAGGAAATGGCACCACAATCCACATGGGGGTTGTGTACAGACCCCCATCTTAGGGGGAGGGAATGGACAAGGAAATGACAGAAGGCTTCCTTAGAATGGCAGAAAAAGGGGAGATATTGTTGATGGGGGACCTGAATATGCCAGATGTTAACTGGAGCACCTTTGCTGCAGGCACATCCAAGAGCAGAGTCATTCTTGATGCCCTACAGGGGGCATGCCTCAGACAGCTAGTACTGGAACCCACTCAGGAGGAAGCAATCTTAGACCTGGTACTCTCAAATGGGGACGGAGGAAGAATCTTAGATTTAGAAGTGGGTAGCCATCTGGGAACAAGCGACCACCAAACAGTGTGGTTCACGATAAACACAGCCATACAATCAAGCCATACAAAAGCAAGAGTATTGGACTTTAGGAGGGCAGACTTTGGGAAAATGAGAGAGTGTCTCAGAAAAGCACTAGCAGACAGGCAAGAAGGAGGGGTGGAGGAACAATGGAGAGTTATCAAAACAGCCATCACAGAGGCAACAAGCCTTTGTGTAAAGCAAATCAGCAAAACACAACGAAGGAAAAAAACGCTATGGTTCTCAAAAGAGGTGGCAGGAAAGGTTAAGGAGAAAAGGATAGCATTCAGGAAATGTAAGGAAACACAGAAGGAGAAGGACAGAGAACTTTATCAGTTAAAGCAGAAAGAGGCTGGGAAGGCAGTCAGAATAGCAAAGGCCCAAACCGATGAAAGGATAGCCAACTCTGTTAAGGGGATAAGACCTTTTATAGGTACATTAGGGAACGAAGAAAGACGAAAGGAGAGATACTGAGGCTTAATAAAGGGGAGGGAATGTGGGTAGAGGGTGACAATGAAAAAGCAGGGATAATGAATGAATATTTCTGCTCAGTATTCACAAAGGAAGAGGAGGGGGAGGTACCTAAACCAAACAAGAGAAACACTCTGAAGACGAGGGTCGATACCAGTCCATTTACAGAAGAAGGGTTCTGAAAGAACTAATAAATTGAAGGTGGACAAAGCAATGGGGCCTGATGGGATTCACCCAGGAATTCTAAAAGAACTAAGGGTAGAATTAATGACACCGCTGACTACTCTCTTTAACAAATCATGGGAGGATGGGGTGATACCTGAGGAGTGGAGGAGGGTGGATGTGATTCCTCTTCACAAAAGTGGGAGCAGGACAGAGGCAGGAAACTACAGACCAGTTAGTTTGACCTCAGTGGTAGGTAAAATGATGGAATCACTTCTGAAGGAAAGAATTGTTGAGTACCTAGAGGCCAGTGGGGCACAGGACCCAAGGCAGCATGGATTCATGATGGGAAGGTCGTGTCAAATGAATCTAATAGATTTCTTTGACTGGGTGACCAAAGTAGTAGACCAGGGAGGGGCTCTGAACACGGCTTACCTAAGTTTTAGCAAGGCATTTGATACAGTCCCACACAAAAGATTAATACACAAGTTAGCCAGCCTTGGAGTGGGTCCCAAGGTGGTAGCCTAGATAAAAAAATTGGATAGACAACAGGACGCAAAGGGTAGTCATAAGTCCACAGTGAAGAAAGGAGGGTTACTAGCGGGGTACCGCAGGGTTCAGTACTGGGACCGGTCCTTTTTAATGTCTTTATAAGTGACATTGCAGAGGAATTGGAAAGAAAAGTATGTCTCTTTGCAGATGACACAAAGATCTGCAACAGGGTTGGTACACCAGATGGAGTGGACACGATGAGAAGGGACTTGGCAAGGTTGGAGGAATGGTCAAATGTATGCCAGCTCAGATTCAATGCAAAGAAGTGCAAGGTAATGCACCTGGGAAGCAAAAACCTAGGGCAAGAGTACACAATGGGGGGGGTGAGATACTGACAACAGTAAAAATGGAAAGGGACCTGGGAGTAATTATATCAGATGACCTAAAGGTGGGCAAGCAATGTGAGAAGGCAGTAAAGAAGGCTCTGGGGATATTGGGATGCACAAGGAGAGGCATCGATAGTAGAAAACAGGAAGTTGTTATCCCTCTGTGCAGACAGTTGGTGAGACCCCATCTGGAGTACTCTGTGCAGTTCTGGAGACCCCATCTCTGCAAAGACATAAACAGAGTGGAGGCTGCCCAGAGGAGGTCAACCAAACTGGTACAGGGTCCGCACCAGAAGACATACGAAGAAAGACTAAAGGAGCTTAATATGTATACCCTTGAGGAAAGGAGGGAGAGAGGAGACATGATAGAAACTTTCAATTACCTCAAGAGAATCAACAAAATCCAAGATTTTGGTGGCATCTTTCAGAAAAAGAGATGTGCAAGAACAAGGAGGCACAATTTGAAGATAGAGGGGGGACGGCTCAGAGGTAATGTGAGGAAGTATTTTTTCACAGAGAGGGTTGTGGATGCATGGAACAGCCTCCCTGAGGAGGTCATGGAGTCAAGAACAGTGGGGGAATTCAAGGATGCATTAGACAGACATAGTCAGTCCTAGTGTGGGGTAGGAGGAAGTAAGCTGTTGGTTAATTAGGATCTGCAGCTTATCTGTTAGGTAGGAAAATGGGCAGACTAGGTGGGCCAAGTGGTCCTTATCTGCCGTCAAATTCTATGTTTCTATGTTTCTTTTCCTGTGCGTTAGACATGTTGGTGCACGGTGAGCAGCCAATCAGATTACTTATATTTTGATATGCATTTTATAAGGGAGAGTGGCATTGAGGGCCTCAGCACATCTCTACACAAACATATTCACGTAGCACAGCATAATATCATCGATATAGAATTCTTGATACTATATGGAATGCATCCTCTATTATGAGTCACTAAAAGCAGCTTGGAATAAAAAATATTTTCTGTGGATAATACAGTTCGGTCATTAATCCATTAATGTAATGTACTCTAGGAATGAGTTCCATAATACAGCTGCCTGGACACTAAAGGAGCAACCTTGTACTACCGCCATTCTGATATAGTGTGTTCTGGGAATGCTTCAACCAGTAAGGACAGAGGGAGAATTCTGGCAAGCTGTGACCCCTGTAGGTATGCCAGAGAGCTTGCAGAGTAAAGCCATTAATGGGACAGCTAGCACTTTCCTGATTTCCTGTAGTACCCTTGCTTCTGCTGCAGGGTTTTGCTGTTATGCTGAATCTGATGGGCATGGCTCACACTGTGGGTAGGAGGGAGTCACCAAGGGAGTTAAAACTGGAAGAAAAATCCCCCAACATCTGTTGGCGAACTCTCCTGAACAGGATTTATCTCTGATCAACAGGGTATACCAGTCTCTTTAAAACTGGGAAAAATCCCTCAGCATCTGTTGTTGAACTTGCCTGAAAAGGCAACATCCCTGATCTACAAGGTATATCTATGAATAATGGAAGGGGTGGGGAGAAAAACTGGGAAGAAATCCCCCGACATCTGTCACTGAACTTACCTGAACAGAATTTATCCTTAATTAACAGTGAGCAACAGGATATATCTCTGGGAGATGGATGATGTGGGAAGAAAAACTGGAAAAGATCCTCCAACATCCTTTGGCGAACTCTCCTGGACAGGGTTTATCCGAGTATCAGGCTATATCTCAAGGTAGCAGTTGGGATGGGGAAAAAAACTGGGAGAAAAAATCACTCGACATCAGTCAGTGAACTTGCCTGAAAAGGGTTTATCCCTGATCAACAGGGTATTTATCTGGGTAACAGAATGGATAGAAGGTGAAATGGGAGAAAAATCCCTTGACATCTGTTGACAAACTTACCAGATCAGTGTTATCCATGATCAACAGGATATATTCCTGGGTAACAAAAGGAGTGTGGGGGATTCCTCCGACATTTTTGCACACTCACCTGAACATGGTTTATCACTGAATGATAGGGAGCATCTCTGGGTAACTGAGAATAGTAGAATTTTACAAGTAAATCTTTTTGAAGAAGCCAGTGATGTTGTACTAAAATAGAAAAGATGTGATCAGGGTCTAATATTCAGACAGTTAGCATGGCACTAACTGGGTTAGCAACATGCTAACCATGAATAGTGCCAGTGGTCCAGGTAGGAGTCTTATTCAGAGGTCCTTGCACTGCACTAAGCCCACAGCATGACCGCACAAAATATATTGCAGTGCCTGTGCACATGAGGGCTCACTTATGCACAGAGGCAGTAGCAATATATTCAAAGGTTTCTGCAGTGCTAAACTACTATCATTGCAGTGTGGTTCAACACTGCTGAAATCCTACCCCTAGGTTGGCACAATGAATGTACCCATCACCTTTTCCCTGTAATTCTGAACATGTTGTGGTAGTCTAGTGGACTTCCCATGCCTTTTTGCCTATTCCCTGTAGTTTGTAAAAGCCCTGGTTTCTTAGTGACCCCCCCCAAACAATCAGCAGACCACCCTCCTGACTCTCCCAGTCAGGACCCACCTGCCCACACTTGCCTCACCAAAGACATTGTCAGTGCCACATATACACAGCTTGTCAGATGGTGACTCACACAGCCCATCACTTATGATCTCAGCCAACCACCACCTGACAGGCATACCAGATCGCAGGTACTGTAGGGTAATATTAGTACATAGGCAGGAGAAGAAGATGCCAGAGATCAGTTAGGGCCTGCAGAGACAGTCTAGGCTGACTATGTTGGCTAGATGGTCCTTTTGTGCTAACAGAGTTCATGGTTTCTTTGTAGCACGGATAAATGGGGGTCACGTCAAATGAGGTTGATATGTTGAACAAGGCTGCCAGTGGGAGCAGCCAGCATATCCTTGAGCTCCCTCAGTACCCTGGGATGTATTTCATCTTGTCCCTTTATCAGCCTTCAGGGCTGCAAGTTATTTCATTAGTTTCCTCTGAAAATTATATTGTATACACCCCCTCCCCACCTCTATTCCTACTTCTCTAATGGCCTATTTCCTCTCTCCTGTTCTGTGAAGACTAAGAAAAAGTACTTTTTCAAAATATCTGTGTTTTCTTGGTCTCTTTCCACACAGTCTTCTCCATCTATCCTTTGTATCCTCACTATCCCATCTCTGTCTTTTCTCTTCTGGCTGATGCATCATAAAAAAGTCTTGTCCCTCTTCTTCACCTCCTTGCAATCTTTTCCTTTGTCTGTGCCTTAGCTCTCCTAACCTTTCCTGCTTCCTTCTGCTTGGTCAGGCAAGCTTCTCGTTCAGTTTCCTTGCACCTTTTGAATGCTGCCTTTTATTCCTTCACTGCCTTAGCCACCTCCTTTCCCCCTGCTTTTTTATGTATTTCATACAGAGGCTTGTCCTAATGCTGCCCTCCTGCCTCTGTTCTTTCTTCTCAGGTGCGCCATTCCTTTTCTCCTCTGAAGATGGAGTGAAACATCTCCATTTTTTTTATTTAGTTGTTTAACCAGGTATAGCACACTAAGCTGAAAGCTTTTTTACAGGAGCGACCTGGGAGCACAAGGAGGTTAAGTGACTTGCTTAGGGTCACACAGTATGCAAGTGGAAACTGTGGGATTCAAACCCAGGTCTGGTCTGTTGGATGTCACCAAATTTGTAGCTCAGAGCCTTAGACCACTGCGCTATACTGCCTCCTGTCGTGGTCTCCTTCTGCTGAGTCTCATCCAGCCAACGTTTTTAGTCTCACTATCCCATGCCTTGTTTTCTTTTCTCACAGACATATCAGAACAAGGTCTTGTCCCCCTTCCTCGCTTGCCATGCAGTGCTTTTCTGTTTCTGTGCCTTATCTGTCCTAACTGAAGCATAAGGAAAGGATAAATAAGGATCATATGATTATGAGTGCTCATCCTTTCCTTCTGCTTCAGTTCAGACTGGTTTCTTGGATGATCCAACAGCATTAAGTGATTTTCTTTTAAGAAATGGGCAGTCTGAACCCCCAGTGAGTACTTAGCTATCCTAACCTTCTTTCCTGCTTCCTTCTACCTCATCGGATACACTTTCTTGTCCTCTTCCCTCTGAGTTTCCTTGTACCATTTGAATGCTGCAGTTTTCTTCACTGCCTTTGCCACCTACTTAGGGAGCCATACTGGTCTCCTTTTCCTTCTGCCTTTTTACCTCTTTCATGCAGAGGCTTTTTGCCATAATGATGTCCTCCCTTATTCGCTTCCACTGCTCCTGCACTCCCATTCTTTTCCTGGAGTCATTTTCTAAGGCATTCACCAGTTTCTTTGAAATTTGACCTACTGAAACCCAAGACCCTCATTTTTGTATGGCTTTCCTCAGCTCCTTTATGTTTAGACGCACAATACAGGGATCACTGGTATGAAGGGGACTACCAGCTGTGATGTTTACAATGCTTTCCATGTTTGTGAGTACCAAGTCCAGCATTGCCCCACATCTAGCAGGTTCCTTTACAAGCTGCTGAGAAAAACTCCCAGTAGGGAGTCTGGGATGACCCTACTCCATGCTGAAGCAACAACTGGTAGGTTCCACTCCACATCCCATGATTAAAATCTCATACTTTCAACATGTTTCATTTTCCTATCATCCTGATGATGGCCTCTCCCAGGGATCTTCCCATCTTCTCCCCTTTGTGATGGGGCCTGTAAAGTATCCCGTTGGAATAGTGGTACCACAGCCTGTCTCTAGGCTGCTGAGGGATCTGATATGTTAGTGTTTATTCAATCACTTTTGCGTTGGCCTTCCTCCCTCTGGAAATAAATGTCTCAGAGCAGGCACACAGATCATTGTTGTGGCCCTGACCCCCGCCTGATGGTAGACCCAGAGCCATCATCCTCAGATGTTTAGATTACCAGGAGAAGCTTTGGATGAAACAAAAGGCTAGAACCAAGAGACTGCTTAGCTGGCAGGGAAAGATGTTTTTCATTTTCAGTGATACCACCCCCATGGTAAGGGAGTGCCAGACTGCATATAAGGACATTAAGCTCATCTTTTACAGAGCCGGGATTACATTTTGCAGTATATGTGCTACCCTGCTAGGTTTTTTGTGCATTCTAAGGTGGGAGTTATCAAGTTCTCTTTGGCCAGTCAGGCAAGACTGGAGCTCATAAAAATATACCCACAGCTGTTCTCTCCATTGGCTCCTCAGGATATAACTTGATTGTTTGTGGCTGGACTGTTTCGGGCTCTGCAGTACTGACAACTTCTGTTTGAATGGTCTCCTTTTGATTTGGATTTGATGGTAACAATTATCATCATGTCTTCTGTTTGAACTTTATTCACTTCCTGGTGTGGGGATATGCTGCTGACTATGCTGATTTACATGGAAACCAGGTGAATGTCACTTTAAGTTTTTACTTTTCTTCTTCAAGTGACTGGCTTTGAACGAATGGTGTCTTGAACTCTGTTTGCCAACATTCTTTTCACAAGTCAGCCAGTATCGATTGGATGTTCTTCTTAGTAAATCTGAACTGTCAGGCAGTTTGTCTGTTTATGAATCTTATTTTGTATTAATCTAAGGATATTCCCTGTAACACCATGAGTCAGTATTCCAGATTTGGGATTGTAATTTCTATCCTTCTTTCATCGTGGGAGCACAGAAATGACCCGTTTATGGGTGCAGGGTCAGGACAACCCAATGTGACCTTGTTGGTTTTGGAGAGACATGCTTGATTATTCTGACATCTAGTGACTGGGTTACAGCAGTCGCTCCTGTTTCTTCTTCTTCTGGGCAGCAGGCAACAGTGATTACTATGGCATTGCACTACTTATACCTGAGTTGTGCAGCTTTGGGGAACACAGAAACTACCCCTCTTTGGGTGCAGGGTGTATACTCCTTTTCATTTTGCTTTTTATGCCCGGTTTTGTGACTTTATAGTCCTTATTTGTATACTCTCCTCCTTCCCCCTCCTTTTATAGCCATCCCTTTTGTCTTTCTTCCCCCTTCCTTTTTTTATTTGTGATTTGCTGCTAACACAATGGGACAGATATTTCTATTTCCACCAGGAGATGGAAGCTGACATGTTGCACCACAGTCTCAAATCATTATGGTCTGTTTTCCATTGGATGACCTTAGGTCATCACCGGGGGAGTTTTCCCATCCCCCCCTCTCTGTACTGAGAGGGGAAAACTGTGGAATTTTGTTACTTTGCTTGTTAGTGTTTTAATGTTGCAGTTTGTTGTTGTTCTATTTTTATGCTTCATAGTTGGAGTTTTTTTATATTGGTATGTAGGGGGGGGATTCTTTTTGACTGAAATGCCGTGAATAACATGGTGGTGCTGCTATTTATCTTTGTTCAGACGAGTGACTGCAGTATGTCTAATTTGGAAGGGCTGCTGCATATGATTAATTTTATAGGGCGTATTACAACATGGCACTCTCAGATTTGACTTGTGTAACATGGAATATCAAGGGTGGGGAACTCTCCCCTTAAACGTACTCAAGTACTTAAACATCTCACTCTTGCTTTATCTCAATTTGTTGAGGAGACAAATCCTGTAAGTTAAACAATAACTTATTAAAGGAAGAATGGTATTTTTAGCAAAATTAAGCAATCTTTTAATGAGCACTTTCAGATACATTCTTCCACTTCTCAAACTAGAGATTTAATTTGATGTGCCTTTAAATGTGCCATAAGGGGTGGGCTTACATGCTTGGCCAATGTGGAAAAATAATGTAGTGAAGGCCAGCTGTTAGAACTTTTGAAATCTATCGAGTTTTAGAAAAGCATATTACCCCTCAATCCCCAGAGATAGATTTGCTCCACCTTAATCAAGCTCAGTCCCGGTATTCAGAGTTGAATTAGGAGTAGGCTGAATATGCACTCTTCCGAGCTAAAACTAATTATATGTATGGAGAGAAATCCCGTAAACTTCTTGCCATGTGCTTAAAACGGCAAGTGTCCCAGCTGATTACGGGAATTAGATCTGACTCTGGGAACACTATTTTACCTCCTCCTAGGGACATAGCTGAGGAGTTTAGGAGTTTTTTTGAACAGCCCTATTTGGAGGATCCTGCTGAGCCACCTCCAGACCAGTTAGTCCAAGACTTTCTTCATAATGCCAATCTGCCGCAATTACATCCTGATCTGATTTCCGGGTTTTCTGCCTTCATTACAGTCTCTGAAGTAGAGACAGATATTTCCTCCCTCATCCAAAATGCCTGGGCCTGATAGTTTCACTCCTAATTTTTATTTAGCATTCAAAAAAGAGTTAGCATCACATTTGGCCAATTTCTTTAATTATTGGTTAAAAGTTAATACGTCTCCTTCTAGATTTTTAGATGCTCATATTACACATATTACACTTTTGCCCATATTACACTTATTACCACAGCTGGTGAAGACCACACCCATGTTGGTTATTACTGCCCAATCTCTTTATTAAACATAGATACTAAAATACCTTCCCACGTTCTGGCCTCCAGGTTGGCTGGACTCTGGCAGCCCTTAATTAGGCGAGAGCAAATTGGATTCATGCAGAGGCATCTGGTCTCTGACCATTTCAGGAAGCTATTTCAGTTGCTCTAGGCATCCAGGGACTCTGATATCCCTTCAGTGCTGGTCTCCCTGGATGCTGAGAAGGCATTTGATAGAGTTTCCTGGGCCTATTTATTTCACACGTTGGCTGCTTTTGGCTTTCTCCAGGAGTTTATTAAGTGGGTCATATTACTTTACTCTACTCCTAGGGTGTGTATCCATTGTAATAGGGTTTTGTATGGTGCTTTTGCTTTACACAGAGGGACACGTTCAGGATGCCCCCCTTCCCCTGTTTATTAATTTGTATCTTGAACCCCTTACTCGACACATTATTTAAAATGCACAAATAACAGGTATTTCTTTTGGGCCTAATTCTCTCAAACTATCAACTTACGCAAATGATATTTTGGTACATATCACTCTTGCTTCAAATTTGCTCCCAGCAGTTTTACACATTTTCAGGTTGTTTAGTTCTATATTTGGTTACAAGTTGAATTTATCCAAAACAGTTATCATGCCTCTGAATCCCATGATTCATAAGCATGATCTACCCGTAGAGTTACAAAACTTCTGGAATATTTTGGATCTTACTTATTTGGGTATTAAAATGGCTTTAGGGACCCGTTCTTTAATTAATCGGAATCTTAATCCATCAGTGGGTACAATATCCACTGATTTTGCACATTGTCTGGATTTACCTTTGTCACTGTACATTCTCCCACATATCTTTTACCCGCTTACCATGCTTTGGGTGCCTTTACCTAAAGTTTAGTTCACTCCTCTGTAGCCTCATATCTACAGTAATTTTTTATGGAAACGCAAGAAATCCCATATTGCTTTCATTAGGTTAACTTTGGCAAAATGTCACTAGGGGTTACAGTTGCCCAATTTTTTTCTGGTA
This sequence comes from Neoceratodus forsteri, assembly GCA_016271365.2. Lineage (NCBI taxonomy): Eukaryota > Metazoa > Chordata > Ceratodontiformes > Ceratodontidae > Neoceratodus > Neoceratodus forsteri. The sequence goes on from CM057455.1 coordinate 48,614,641, forward strand.
CTATTTGGCAGCCCATGCCAGGAATACAGTTTTGGTCTGGTACCTGCCAGACCTGGGTAAAGAATCGGCAGTGCATGCTCCCCTCTGGAAGGATATTGAGGCCGATCTGTATCAGGCTTATGGTATTGCTTCAGCAGCATTACCTCATTTATTGTGGAAGAGTTTACCTCCTGATTTGCATGCTGGCCAGGAGGCTGGTCTGTTAAGATTAACCAGCAGCTTTGTAAAGTCTTGAACTACGCACCACAAAAGGATCCTGTATAGCCGATCCTTTACAACCCTTATTTTAAGATTGCCAATAAAATTATTCCTGTCTCTTTTCTTTCTGTAGTGAACTTAGACAATCTTTCCCTTTTATTGCAGGGTGAACAAATAATTTCTTTTGAGAATTTTTGTCGAGTTCTTTGTCTTCTTAGGCAGCTTTTACCTTTTATCAGTTAATTCATTCAATTTAGTCTGGATTAGGTCCCTGACCATGGCGGTTTCCCTACTGTGTTCCCTACATAGAGCTGACTGCCTTAGTTAACAAAGCACATGTAGTCTCATTGCTTTATAAAGCTATAATAAACTTTATGGGAGTATAGTCACAGCCTAAAATTACCTGTTGGAACAGAGAATTCTCAGATCATACAGATTTTTTTTATACTTTGGCTTCTTGGGACTTTGTTACATCAGGACAGATAAATTGTGGCTCATTCAGTATAAAATTTTATACAATGCATATTTTATAATAATAATAAAAATAATAAAATGTATTTGTATAAGCACCTTTCAAATTTCAAGGCACTGTACAATTCACATAAAAACAAAACACAGTGCATACAATATAAAATCAAAAAGGTACCGAACATGCTTTCCCCATAAAAAAGTCTTAAGTGCCTGCTTAAAACTCCCCACCGTCCTGCACTCCCGAAGCTGATGGGGCAGAGAATTCCAGAGGGTAGGTGCCACAAACCCAAAGGCACGAGCACCAGATGACTTTAGGTTAACCCTTGGAATCTCTAGCAACCCCTCATCAGCCGAGCAGAGCTGTCACAAAGGGGTGTAAGGAACCTGGAGCTCTTTCAAGTAATCGGGGCCTGATCCATGTAGGGGTTTTGTAAGTCAAAACACCTACTTTAAAGATGATCTGCCACTATATAGGCAGCTGCAGATCGAGCAGCACAGGGGTGATATGAGATCTTCTAGATGCCCCAGTCATCAAACGTGCTGCCACATTCTGCACTAGCTGCAAGCAGCGGATATCAACCTCAGAAAGCCCTAGGTAAAGGGAGTTGCAATAATCAAGGCGCGATGTCACAAAGGCATGGACCAAGACAGGTAGGTTGCTGGACAGAACAAGGTGCTTAATCCTAGCAATGTTCCTAAAATGGTAAAAGGCCAGCTTAACGACTGCCAATACCTGATGATGAAGAGTCAGGCCATCGTCAAGCACCGCTCCCAGATTACGCACCCGTTCAGAAGTGAGAATCTGGGCCTCCCCCAGGACTAAATCAGAAAGGCGCCCAGTCCTCAACCCCTCTGCCCTATGACCTGGGTCCATGACCAAAGGGTTCAACTTTAGACCGCTGGTATTCATCCAATCTTGGATTTCTATGAGGCAGCTGTTCAGTACTGAGATAGCACTAACCTGGTCGGGAGTGAAAGACAGGTAGAGCTGGGTATCATCAGCATAGCAATGAAACCTCAGCCCATACTGTCTTACAATGTCTCCGAGGGATATCATATATACTGCGAATAACATGGGAGATAGCACCGAACCCTGAGGTACCCCGCAGGGCAGTTAGAAAGCCCTGGATGAAAATAAACCCGAGACAACTCTCTGCTTTCTACCAGCGAGGAAAGATGAAAACCATCTGAAGACTGTACCAGACAGCCCACAGATAAACCTCAGACGTTCGAGCAGAACCCCAAGATCCACAGTATCAAAAGCTGATGATAAATTCAGGAGAACCAAGATAGAACGGTGTCTCTGATCTCTCGCCATCAGGAGATGATTGAGCACCCGAACCAGAGCAATCTCAGTACTATGCCTCTTACGAAAACCCGATTGGAGGGGTTCGTATAAATTATGGATGGTTCAATGGTTATCCAGTTGAGCAGCCACAGCTTTCTCAATAACCTTCCCCACAAAAGGGAGGTTAGAGATAGGCCTGTAGTTTGCTAGGTTCTCCATTGTCTAAAGAAGCTTTCTTCAGAAGAGGAGTCACCACCCCCTCCTTCAGGGAGCTAGGGAACTTGCTCGAATCCAGAGAGCACCAGACAATCAGAGCTAAGACCGGGCCGATAATATCACTACAACCCAAGATCAGGGAAGTAGGGCCAGGGTCTAAACTACAGCACGTGGGACACATCTCATGGACAATCCGCATAATATCTATGAAATCCAGCAGGTCAAAGATACTCCAGGAAACTCTGGGCTCTGCGACAAAGCACCGATCAACAGCAACCCCCTTAGAGTGAAGTTGGTGGCACTCCTGCCTGATGTCAGCCACCTTATTTGCACAGAAGCGAGCAATCTCATCACAATCAATTTGTGAAAAACTCGACAGAGCTGCTGACAGGCTGGCTGCACATCCTGTCAACAGTTCTGAGGAGTTGAGCCGGTCGATTCCATGTGACATTAATTTCCCTGGACAGGAATTCTGCCTTCTTATGGGAAATTTCTGTTTGGTGGAGTTTATAATGCTCTAACAAAATGAGGCAGTCGGCATCAGAGGCAGTCTTCCTCCAACGACGTTCTAACCTACGCCCCAATCTCCGCAATTCCCTTAGTGTCCCATCAAACCAAGGGGCCCCAGGGCAACCTGGGAGGGGGCGAACACAGATAGGAGCAATCAAATCGAGAGCTGAAGATATGGCCCCATTATAGGCTGCAACCAACTGCTCGGGATCTGTGGAAGTCTCATCCAACGAGAGGTCAATAAACAAATTGCATAAAATGGATCGGATACCTAGTCCTACATGTCAGAGATGTAATAGTGCTATAGGTACGTTGAAACATGTTCTTTGGGATTACCCTCAGATTTATAATGTTTGGATGCAAATTCACTCTCATTTGGATCAACTTTTAAGCCTACAGGATGCTTTTACTCCTGAAATTTGTCTTTTGGGGCTAGGTTTAGATCTGCTGTGGGTATGCAGGAATTCCATATAGCACTTATAGCTGCAGTGGCAAAATTTATTATACTGCACCACTGGGTGGATAACAAAGTTCCCACTTACAGGGAATGACACAATGAAATATTGGTAATGTTGCACATGAAGAAATTGGTGGCCAGTGTGCGGCATGCCCTCCCCTCTTTTAATGATAGCTGGGAGACATTATATACTTTGCTCATGATTGCATGAGTTATTTTTATTAACTTTTATGATTTATTGTGTGGCTGTATTTTATTTAGTGTCTCTCATTGTGCTTTATGCTTAGTCTGGTTACCCTTGCTCTTGTCTGTGTGCTCTCCTTTTTGATATATTTTGGTGTAGACAATTCTGGTGTAACCCCCCTGCAAATGGGGGTTCCCAAAAGACTTCCAGGAGCTTGCTTGAATGCTCCAAGCCTGAATGGTGTTTGGCATTTAAGCCATTTATCAGTGAGTGTTTTTAGAGCCTCTGGTACTGTCTCTTTAAGAGCTGTCTGCTTGCAGACATAATTAGATTGCATGGGGGGACTGTGTGCTTCTCTGAGTACCACTCGAGCTGCTGCCAATTCACTTCATTTTTGCAGTCACTAGGAGTGCAAAGGGAACCTATCTGAAAGATGTAACTGTTTGCCAGAAATTATTTAGAGTAATAATAAAATTACAGTTTGTCTAACCTGCTTTCTTTGCAGTCAGAACTGTGTCTGCTAGTTCCCCATTCTAGTTTTGAACTGCTGAACTGGACCAATCAGTGTGGGGTAAGCTAGCTCTAAAATGGTGCCTTGACCGAATCAGAACTTGGACTCATAATCTGAGCCAGCCACAAGAGGATTATGGGCAGTGACTCTGGGAGATGTAGTTTAGACTTCAGTGCCTTTTTGGACCAACAGCAGCAGTCTATTGGTGACAGCCAATCCAGTCAAGAACTGGGAGGAACTCAAAGAATGCCGGTTTTGTCGGTTGGAGTTCAGTTGAGCTTTGGCAGTGAAGAAGGAAGGAGCCCTGTGCTTTTCAGTGTGCAGTTTTAGTCAAAAAAGCGTGTAAGGCCCAGAGTTCCGGTCTGCAGCTTGTTAGGACTGAATCCGTCCTGTGAAAAGAATCAAAGGATCTCTGAAGAGTAGAAACCAGGCTCACCCTGTAGAAGACTGGAAGAATTGCTGAAAATTGCACTCGGTCTGTCAGGAACTGAATCTGCTGTGTGTTCTCCGGTATTGTGCAGTAATTGCGATCGGGATACAGATGCAGCCTGCCTGGTATAGTGCTTTCTTTTATATAAATGTGGAAGAGGTTTGTGTACCTCAAGTGAGCCCTGCTGACATTGAAGGACCCTATCTTATTTGGAGGTCGTGAGTACTAATTCAGGGTCGCTCCTATTGAATGCCACATTAAATCCAAATGGAATTACTGTACTGCTGACTGTTTAATTTTCCTTTTCTCTGTGTGTGAAAGGGCCCCTACCAGCTGCCACGGTTTGGACTAGTTCACTAGGGCTTGGGTACCCAGGGACAGTAACTGATAGGGATAGCCTGTGCACAGAGCCATAAGTAGATTATTAGAGTGATAAGCTAATTAACCTGATTTCCCCTGTCCTTGTTATATCCCTAAATAAATCAGAGCTGCTTGTTTCAGCAAAGTTGTACTGCCTAGAGGTATTTGTCTATGTTAAAGTACTGTACTGTGATTGTTGCACTGTATCTCATTTCACAGGAGGTCCCAGTGCGGAACCAGTCCTGGGGGTAAGTGTATACTGTGAAGGTAATTCTGATATATTGTGGGCCACTAGTGGGAAGAAGGGGTTGCAGTGTCCCAGAGGGCTGTGACCAATTAGTTTAACTATTGCAAACCCTGACCTCTGGGTGGAGGCACCCGCCATTGGATCAGGCCCCTCAACCTGTTAGTAGCAAATCAGGCAGGGGTAGTAGCCCTGGGATAGCGCCATCTAGGGGTTACATCTTGGAGGCTCACCGCTGGGATTGTGTGCCTCTAGTGGCCATATTCTGAACCACTGTTAAAAAAAATGGGTACCCGACAGAAGTGGCTGTGCACCGGCTGGTGGAGTGGTGTACTGGGGAGGAGATCGACCCCAAATGCTATGCTTATCCTGGACATCCCCTGGGTATCAATACGGACACTGTGCAGGGAGTACTTTCCAAGGTGGAAGGTTTACAAAACCCTGTGGTGGTGGGTTGGCATGCTAATCTGCTCACCCACACTTTCCTGGCCCTAGTAGGTTTAAGGATCCCATAGATAGCTCCAAAGTGCCACAGACCATTACCCCAGAGGGCCCTCACTGCTTGAGAGTGATAACTAAGGACAGTAAAGACCGGGAAATCAGCCCCACCACTATCTGAAACTTTAAGGAGAAATTTGCTGAATGGTTGCTGGGAGGGAAAACTGTGGAGGACTTGAAGAAACTATTCTTGCCACCTGGGGTGTTCCTCCCAACACCTCTCCTGCTCCAGTGCCCGTAATGGTGGCTGAACCAATGCAGACTCCTATTTCTGCACCTGCCATTAGTCACGACTCTTACCGAAGGTTGAGGATCTTCTCTGGCACCCTCCCACCCCCAAGGGAGGATGACTGGGAGACCTGGATAGACTATGTTGCCCCCAAGTGTTAGAATGGCAATGCTCGGAAGGCGGCGAAGAGGGTTAGTGAGAGCCTCCGAGGTCCTGCCCTGGCTACCATCCGTAGCAAACGGGCCAGTAACCCTGAAGCGACTGCACAGGCCTATCTTGAGGCCTTGGAGAATGTGTATGGGAGCCCAGATTCTGATGAGGACCTATGGTGGAGAGTAGAAATGCACAACAGTACCAAGGGAGTTGTTGTCTGTGTATGTCTCGGCTGGAAAAATTGTTGCAAGAATGCCTCAGAAGGGTAGGTTGCCAGCGATTGAACTGGACGAACCAGACTGGACAGAATCCTTAAGTCTGCCCCTTCTCAGAACTGCTGTTGCTTCAGTTACGCCTGGCAAATCGACTGGAATCCCCACCTCCTATGATGAGTTAATGAGAGAAATTCGAGGAGTTGAGAAAAGGCGACCTCGGAGGTACCTGCCAACAGCTGTGGCTACGACCAGTGACTGAGGGTGACCCATCATGAAGTTCAGGGCAGAGGTTGACAGTCAATGAGTGCTCTGACAAGGAAAAGATATGCCACAATGGGGCGAACTGTTGAGAGAGATCCGAATTCAAAACAGTCCCTTTATGAAGGCCACGCCTGCAAGCACGGGCCCTGACCTATATCCGACTGCATCTGCTATGGGGGGGGTACCCACCCATGTATCTCCTGCTGATAACAGCTCCAAACTCAATTCCTTGACCATGGAAGTGGAGAAACTGACGAGATGTCTCCAAATGCTTATCACCGCGACAGAGATGGCACCCAGGTTTCCAGTTAGTAATACCCCGCCTGGCTCCCAGTGTGGCGCCTCGCCAGCTCAAACTCCAGAAAGTATGTTTTGCTATAATTGTGGGAAGATGGGCACATGAAAAGGGAATGCCAGTCCCCAAAAGACACTGACAAAGTTGCATATAGGCTACAAGGAGAGCTCGAGAAGAAATCAGTGGTTAAGAGGTGCACGACATGATCCCAGTGAGGGCACCAAAAATGCTAATTCACGCCTTTGTGGCAAGGTCAGTTGCCCAGGCCCCCACTACCGCCTCTCCAGACTGGTCCAGAATAGTGGGTCCCTCCATGGAGACCACTGTAAAGGTGAATGAGTGTCTACAAGAGCTGTATTAGACAGTGGCTCCCAAGTGACAATTATGTTCCAGGATTGGTATCAGAAGCATTTGTCAGGCATCCCTTACAACCATTAGAAGGACTGCATGTATGGGGGTTAAGTGAGAAGGCCTACCCTATTCCGGGTATATCCGAATTTGGCTGTCTTTCCCCACCTCCGTGGCTGGAGTGGCCGAACAAGTAGAGACCCTAGCCTTAGTGTGTCCCCCACTGGACTGTATGATGGTGTCCCTTGTTGATTGGAACAAATGCTCATATGTTCGGAAGGCTGGCACAGTTGTGTTATGAAAAACAGGGGTCAAAGACTAGTAGAGCTTTAAGAGTTCCGCTTTAATTAAGAAGGCCTATGAGGCACAGAGAGATGCTGAAAAACAGAACCAGAGGAACCGGTCGGAATTGTATGGAAGAAGGATCCTGAGTCTCTGATCCTGGCCAAATGCCCAGTGTACCTTACAGGGAGAGGTCGTATCAGAAAGGATGTTAAGAATAAAATATTAATGTTGGATGCACCAGGCGATGGAAAATTGCCAGAGGGACTGCTGGTCAAGCCTAGTATTTGCCTGCTAGAGCCCATGCTTATGCCAGAAGGGTAATGGTCCAAGTTCATAATGTGTCTGAAAGAGACATTCAGTAAACAGAGGTTGCATCCTGGCTAATGTGCATTGTGCAGACACTGCAGTGCTACCCAGCAGCAAGAGTTCAAGGAAGAATGACAGAGTAGCGCCTGACTTGTTTGATTTCAGCGACTCCGCTGCCAGCTGAATGGAAAGTGAGGATCAGTGAGAAGCTTGCCCAGAGAGACCAGGTGTTTTCTTTAAAGAATGGGATGTAGGATGCGTGCAAGGAGCTGAGCACAATATCCGGCTGCATGACGAAGACCATTCTGTGAGAGGTCTGACGCCTGGCACCTGCTGACATAGATGATGTGAGACGGCATCTGCAAGAGATGTTAGCTGCTGGTGTAATACAAGAATCCAGAAGCCCTTATGCTTCCCCATGTGGTAGTGAGGAAAAAGAATGGAACAGTAAGGATGTGTGTGGATTATCGCACCTTAAAACCCGGCCCGGACTATCCTGATCAGTACACAATGCCCGCATTCAGGATGCTTTGGACTGCCTAAGCGAGAACAAGTGGTTCTCTGTGCTGGATCTCCGCGGTGGGTACTACCAGATCCCGATGGCCCCAGAGGACCGTGAAGACTGCCTTTATCTGTCCGGCTAGCTTCTGAATTCATGAGGATGCCCAGGCGATTTCAGGTGCCCCAGCCACTTTTCAGCGATTGATGGAGCGTGCAGTGGGGACATGAACTTACTAGAGTGCCTGGTATACCTAGATGATGTTATTGTGTTTGGCAGCTCACTGGAGAAACATGAAAGCAGATTATTTAAGGTATTGGACCGACTTGGAGGACTTTGGCCTTAAACTGTCCATTGATAAGTGTCAATTCTTTCAAACATCAGTAAAGTATGTGGGACACATAGTATCCACCGAGGAATAGAGACCGACCAAGTAAAGTTGAGGCCTTGACCACCTGGCCACAGCCAAAAATCTAAAAGAACTGCAAAGATTCCTGGGATTCTGTGGTTATTATAAGTAGCTTCATCAAGGACTATTCAAGAGTGATCCGCCTTTACTTAACCTTACTCAAGGGTATCCCCAACCCACAAAAAATACCAAAAGTCAGCGTCCCTCAAGACTGAAAGAGTGTATTTTCATCCAAGTGAAGTATTTGGGGTCCCGCTGGACTCCTGATTGTGAGACTGTTTTCATGAGATCATATATCAACTTACCCATGCTCCAGTGCTGGCCTATGCCGATCCAAGAAAACCCTACGTCCTGCACACACTGATGCTAGCTTGCAAGGGTTGGGGCTGTGTTGTACCAAGAGCACGAGAATGGCCTGAGACCAGTGGCCTTGCCAGTAGAAGCCTGACCCCATCCGAAAAGAACTATCCTGTACATAAGTTAGAGTTCCTAGCTTTGAAGTGGGCTATTGTTGACCAATTCCATGAGTACTTGTATGGGGCTAAAATACTAGTAAAACTGACAATAATCCTTTGACCTATGTGCAGACCTCAGCTAAGTTGGATGCCACTGGCCATAGGTGGCTTTCTGCATTATCTACATATGACTATCTCTCGAATACCGAGCAGGTCTGAACCACATAGATGCTGATGCTCTCTCCGGAGGCCTGTTCCCCAGAATGATTGGGTCCGATTGGTTAGAACCTGACATTCGGCACTCTGCCGAAGTTTGACAGGGAGGAACAATGCTGTCCATCGACCTAGTGGACTGCATGGTGGATTGCTTGGGAGCCTCTGAGAATTGCATACCTGCTGCTTGTGCCACTTTTCTGCAATAGACATTGGTGCACTGCCTCAGCTGGACAATGACAGTATTCGGGGGCTCAATCCCGCGATCCCATGATCAAAGCAGCTTTAGAAGCCCTCTATGCAGGAAAAAGATTGTCCAAATACGCCCACTGATTTGAGAACTGCACTGTTATACAAAGAAGGTCCTAAGTTGAAACTGATCAATAAACTGTTATACAGAGAAACAGTAGACAGAGGGGACAAGTAGACAAACAACAACTAGTGCTGCCCACTGCCTTCGAGACTCAGTACTGAGGTCCTTGCACAACCATGGGGCACCTTGGTATAGACAGAACACTTGACTTGGTGAGATCCAGATTCTATTGGCCTAAGATGGGGGCTGATGTGGAGCAACACATTCGAACTGTGTAGTCGCTTGCCTACAGAGGAAAGCTATTCTAGAGGGCTGCCCCCTGTTAACATCACCACCAGTGCACCCATGGAGCTGGTCTGTATTGATTTTGAGTTTGGAGTCAGATCAAAGAAATATCAGTAATGTGCTGGTGGTCACTGACCATTTCACGAGATATGCCCAAGCTTTCCCCACCAAAGACCAGAAAGCATCCACTGTGGCCAAAGTACTTGTAGAAAACTTTTTGTTCACTATGGGGCTCCACAAAGAATCCATTCTGATCAAGGGAGAGACTTTGAGTCGTCTGATCAAAGAGATGCTTTCTCTGTGGGGAGTGCGAAAGTCCAGAACCACTCCTTACCACCCCCCAGGGGACCCACAGCCTGAACGCTTTAACCGAACACTTTGCTAGATATGCTAGGCACCCTGCACCCAAAGGACAAGCCTAGATGGAGCCAACAAATTAGCACCCTGGTACATGCTTATAACTGCACCAAAGTGATGCCACTGGATTCTCCCCACCGCCTGATGTTTGGAAGAGAAGCTCGACTACCAGTAGATGTGTGTTTTGGGGTCTCTCCTGATGGGGTTCAAGCTGACAACTATTTACAGTATGTGCAAAAGTTAAAGGCCCAGCTAACTCATGCGTACTAACTGGCTCAAACCATGGCTGCCAAAAGAAATCTGGCCAACAAAGAAAGGTATGATAAAAGGTGAAAGCACAGGAACCCAGGAGGAGATCGGTATTGCTAAGAAATCTGGGACTGCATGGCAAGCACAAGATTGCTGACAGATGGCACCATCTCCTCACATTGTAGTGAAACTAGATGATCTGCCAGTGTACAAAGTAAGGCCTGAGAATAATTCAAAGATGTAAAAACAATGCATAGAAATCATTTACTGCCCATTGGACAAATCCTGATTGAGTCTGAGCCCCAGAAGATGCCCCTCTGGACCAGTGACTAGAGCTGCTGCTAAGAAAAGATCAAGAAAGTCTGCACCTACAGAAGCAAAGTTAAAGTGTTCCTCCACAAGTCCCAGTTGAGCATGACTGTCAGTCCATATCAGAAGAAAGTGAGAGTGACTTTGAATACTATCCTTCTTACAGAACTGAGTCAATTGTTTCGGGCAATCCTAGTCAATACTGGAGACAAAGCTGGGCCTTCTGGACTGTCTAAGCCCCCAGCTTCATCCCTGGAGCCAATGCTCCCAGAAAGTGAAGTGCAAAGCATCAGATCAGATGAAATGGAATCATTGTGCATGGTTGAACTGTTTGAGCTTTCAGGAGAAAATGATAGATTAGGGCAGACTGGTGATACACCAGAACAAGGAAGAGTATTTTGAGTGCCCTGACAGTCCACTGCCAGTGTCCAAAGCTCTCCATGCGAGCCAAATGTTGTGGACTCAGAAACTGTAACTCCTGGAGCTGAAAGTGCCCCAAGTTCTAGCCTCTCTACCCCATAGAGACTCCCTGACAAGTGAGGACAATGCTGAAAATGAGGCTCAGAGTGCAGAGACTATAACAGTTCCCCTAGAAAGACTGGTCGAGCTGTAAAGCCTGTGGTGCACCTCAGTTATGATTCACTTGGGAGGCCTGTGGACTTGCCTCTCAATGTTGTCCATAAAGGAGTGTATGTGTCCCGAGCTCATTGCCCAAACTGAGCATCAGTGCTAACTCCAAGTTACTTGTGTTGCCCTCTAAGTATGGTGCCCTTGCCCCATCCAGCCCCAAGGTAACTGATAGGAAGGGCCCCTCTCTTCAGGTTTCATGTACAAGAGGTAATAACTTGAGTTATGGTACAATGTGTATGTAATACTTGTAAAGTGTGACGTACTGCAATGTTTCAGAAATGTGTTCTGGTAAAATGATATATTGACTGATGATTACATGCTGAGCCTAATGCAAATGTATATGGTTGCAGTTGAAAACTTATGGGGGTACTTGCTTGGCCGCGGACGTCAAGCTTTCCCAGGCCAGGAAGGGTGTAACCCCCCTGCAAATGGGGGTTCCCAAAAGACTTCCAGGAGCTTGCTTGAATGCTCCAAGCCTGAATGGTGTTTGGCATTTAAGCCATTTATCAGTGAGTATTTTTAGAGCCTCTGGTACTGTCTCTTTAAGAGCTGTCTGCTTGCAGACATAATTAGTTTGTATGGGGGGACTGTGTGCTTCTCTGAGTACCACTCGAGCTGCTGCCAATTCACTTCATTTTTGCAGTCACTAGGAGTGCAAAGGAACCTATCTGAAAGATGTAACTGTTGCCAGAAATTATTTAGAGTAATAATAAAATTACAGTTTGTCTAACCTGCTTTCTTTGCAGTCAGAACTGTGTCTGCTAGTTCCCATTCTAGTTTTGAACTGCTGAACTGGACCAATCAGTGTGGGGTAAGCTAGCTCTAAAATGGTGCCTTGACTGAATCAGAACTTGGACTCATAATCTGAGCCAGCCACAAGAGGATTGTATGGGCAGTGACTCTGGGAGATGTAGTTTAGACTTCAGTGCCTTTTGGACCAACAGCAGCAGTCTATTGTGAGTGACAGCCAATCCAGTCAAGAACTGGGAGGAACTCAAGGAAATGCCGGTTTTGTCGGTTGGAGTTCAGTTGAGCTTTGGCAGTGAAGAAGGAAGGAGCCCTGTGCTTTTCAGTGTGCAGTTTTAGTCAAAAAGCGTGTGTAAGGCCCAGAGTTCCGGTCTGCAGCTTGTTAGGACTGAATCCGTCCGTGAAAAGAATCAAAGGATCTCTGAGTAGAAACCAGGCTCACCCTTAGAAGACTGGAAGAATTGCTGAAAATTGCACTCGGTCTGTCAGGAACTGAATCTGCTGTGTGTTCTCCGGTATTGTGCAGTAATTGCGATCGGGATACAGATGCAGCCTGCCTGGTATAGTGCTTTCTTTTATATAAATGTGTGAAGAGGTTTGTGTACCTCAAGTGAGCCCTACTACGACATTGAAGGACCCTATCTTATTTGGAGGTCGTGAGTACTAATTCAGGGTGTCCTGTTGAATTACACATTAAATCCAAATGGAGATTACTGTACTGCTGACTGTTTGAATTTTCCTTTTCTCTGTGTGAAGGGCCCCACCAGCTGCCACGGTTTGGACTAGCCACTAGGGCTTGGGTACCCAGGGACAGTAACTGATAGGGATAGGCCTGTGCACAGAGCCATAGATAGATTATTAGAGTGATAAGCTAATTAACCTGATTTCCCCTGTCCTTGTTATATCCCCTAAATAAATCAGAGCTGCTTGTTTCAGCAAAGTTGTACTGCCTGAAGGTATTTGTCTATGTTAAAGTACTGTACTGTGATTGTTGCACTGTATCTCATTTCACAGGAGGTCCCAGTGCGGAACCAGTCCTGGGGGTAAGTGTATACTGTGAAGGTAATTCTGATATATTGTGTGGGCCACTAGTGGGAAGAAAGGGGTTGCAGTGTCCCAGAGGGCTGTGACCAAGTTAGTTTAACTATTGCAAACCCTGACCTCTGGGTGGAGGCACCCGCCATTGGATCCAGGCCCCTCAACCTGTTAGTGGCAAATCAGGCAGGGGTAGTAGCCCCTGGGATAGCGCCATCTAGGGGTTACATTGGATTTTTTTTTAATATTTTTACTAAACTGTTAAAATGTAATGTTTGCTTATTATTGAGAATTGTATTCAATTTGTCTCCTCCCTATGGACATATTTGTAGTTCGTAATCTACCTTAGTTATGCGCTTGTTTTTTTATTTCTTTTTGTTATGTGGTTCTGAAGCCATTTGTTTATTGTCTTGTTGTGTTGGATATATATTTTCTAATAAAGAGGATTAAGTTATAAAAAAATGACAGATAATGGCTGCTTTGCCCACCCAGTCTGATCATTTCTTTCTACCTTCTGTTTTGCTGCAGACTCTACTTGATTGACGTTGCTTTCTCTCCTCCCCCCCCCCCCCTCCTGGTGACTGAGACCATTTTGGTTTTCAGACAAGTGGTGGAAAATGTAAAAACTAAAAGGATATCATTCTAGAGGTATAACGAAATGCAGAGGGAGGAGAATAAGGAGGTATATCTGAAGAAAACAGAGAGAAGTAGGGAAAGTGGTAAGGAGTGCAAAGGTACAAACAGAGGAAAGAAAGGGGACGGGACATTTTTTATGTATACAAGTAAAAAGTGGAAGACCAGGGCAGTGACTGTATGGTTAAGAAGGGGAGGAAGGGACTACACAGTGGAGACCAAGAAAGGCAGATATCCTCAACAAATACTTTTGTGTGATCTTCACAGAGGAGGAGGGGCCACATAAAGACATCAGGAGCACCGGAGGGAGGGAGGGAGGTAAACACTAGCCCTTTTTCAGAGGAAAGAGTCTTTAGGGGAATCAAAAATTTGAAAGTGAGTGGTATGATAGGGCCAGATGGAGTACATCCAAGAGTTTTGAGGGAGCTCAGAGAGGTACTGGCTGCACCCCAGCTCACTAGAAATGGGAGTGATTCCTTAGAAATGGAAGAGAGGAGATGCAGTCCTGTTTCACAAAAGCAGTAGCAGGGAAGTAACTGGCAACTATAGGCCAGTCAGCCTGACAGTCATGGTGTGGAAGTTCAGGGAGACACTGCTGAAACATAGAAACATGGAATCTGACAACATATGTATGCTGTTTGCCCCACCCAGTCTGCCCATTTTGTTTTTACCTGCATTTCTTGCTGCAGACTCTTCCTTACCTTTACAATTCCTTTGTGCCCATCCCAGGAATTTCTGAACCCCACCACAATTTTCACCCAACAACCTCTGCTGGAAGGCTGTTCCAGGAATTTACCACTCTTTCTGTGAAGAAGTACTTCCTCATATCTCTCTGGACAGTACCCACCTTCCAGCTTCATAGCATATCTCCTTGCTCTAGAGTGCCTTTTTTCTGAAAAATATGTATTTAGTTTTTGTTGACAAGGTAGGTACACTAGACAAGCAAATGCCTATTTTCAGGCACGACCTGGGAGGTTACAAAGATATCTGGATTACAAAAGTAGCGAGGACTTAACATTTACAGAAGAGCAGAAAACATCCAAGAACATAAGAACAAAGTCACAAGTAGCAGGCAAGATCTTCATACACAGAAACAGTCCACAATGGGAGATAGTACAACGACCAGAAAGCAGCCAAAAACAATGTCACGGTTTGTCAAAGGCTGTAACTGCAGATACATTATGTGGTGAGAGGTATACAAAGCATAAAGTAATGACTTCTCAAAACAGTAACTCAAACCCACACATAGTCAATTACAAGAGTATTCATCTGCAAAACACAAAAAGTAGAGAAGTTCTTTCTGAATACGTGGTGGGACTGACAAACTCCAAAATGCGGAGGGATGGAGTTCCAAACCCTTAAAGAAAAAGAAGTGAATGTTTAATAGTTAGTTTATTGTTGATCAGTTGTTTCAACCATTACAAATTTAAAATACATTCAAAATACAATAATCCAGATAAATAATACAGGCAATATTCCAAGAATTCTTGGAGTCCATCAATATCAAGTACAGAGCATCCTTCATCTTACATCAAACCAATACTAAAAAGATAATTCAAAAGTATCCTGTTCATTTTATATTCTTTGAATCAATAAATAGATAAATCTTTTTTTAGCTTACTTTTCTCACTTAATATAGACATGAACCCAATAGAGTAAACTGCAATATTTTGGGATTGGCCAATCCAGGTTTACTCAGTGAACAATTTACGTTTCTGCCTAATGCATTCCTCATTCAGGGGATCATCTATAAGCCCAGCTGTTGAAAGGTTCAAGCCATGCATATTTGGCCTTAAACCAGCAGCCTTGATCAGTGCTTAAAACTGCTCTGTCCCAAATAAGAATTTACAGATCATTTCCACATCTCCCAGTTTTGCACCAACATATACTACCAGCTTTGGTCCATCCCTGGATCCTTGTGGAGATACCCCACAGTGCATGCTGCCCAGTATCCCTCTTAAGTGATCTCTTGGTCAGGCACTCTACCAGCCTGTATTATAGGCCAAAAATTCAGGGTCTAAGGTCTGGACCTATGGTTACGCATTGGGTCATTTCACTTTATTTTATTTATTTAAAAGTTGATTACTGGGAAAGGCATCAATGATACAAAGCTCATTTCCAGATGTGACGCAGGGGAGGGGGGGTACATAAGTCAGGACAGAGGTAATGTGGTATACAGAGAAAGTGCAACACTGGAGTCATGTACAAAGAGAAGAGTGGGCATGGTGTAAATAATAAAATAAATAGTGTTTCAAAAACTAAATGTGAACAGCATACAATAAAAGCTATTTACAGTGGTACATAGCATATTACAAAATGGGGTATTTACAGTGGGATTTGGCAGTGAGGTGGACAGACAATACTGTAGAAGGAAAGGACTAGGAGGGGGAGCAGGAGCAGGAGGCGAGAGGGGTGGGTCTGAGCAAGCGTTTAAGCGAAAGGAGGGAGGAAGAGAGGGGCAAGTAAGGGAAGGGAGGCTGTTCCAAAGGGAAGAAACTCTATAAGAGAAGGAGAGTTTACCAGCTGTGCTTTGGACGCGAGGGAGGGAAAAGGTATGGGTGCAATTGACCTTGAATTGTAGGGCGGGGGGCGGGAGGAGGAGTGAGGTGAGGTAGGGTGGGAGACATCCAATCCAGTATTTGACTGTGATGGTGGAGCAGTGAGAGGAGTGTCTCTGTGCAAAAGATTGGAGGGAGAGGGAGGAGTAAAGATTGCAGTGATAGGTTGGGGGGAGTTTGAGGCAAACCTACAGAAGGAATGGAAGAGGACATCCAGCTTGGCAAGGAAACTGGCTGGGGCAACACTGTAGACTATATTGGCATAGTCAATTGTTGGGAGGATCCATTTGACAACAAGGTCACATCTTACTGTGAGGGAGAGGCTGGCCTTGTGTCGTTAGAGTGCCCAAATCATGACCAAATCTTGGATTTGATAAGAGGTTCAACACATGTCTGGGGTGTACCATCCTGCTATAAGGCTAATGATACCCACTTACAATAGAAACCATCAGCCATTTTGGAATAAGCTCATGTAATTATTCCTGATTAGTCTCCCCATATTACCACAAATATACTCCTGTATAGATCCATGAAAAACTTCTCAGCAATATCAAACAGTACCTGTATAATTTAGTCTAGGTTACTATATATATCAATATACAGATATCAATATCTATCTATATATTCATTATTGTAATATTATAAAAATCCTCTCCTAAATAAAATCATGTTCAGAATAAGTCCCAATAACTGTGTGCTTACTGCTATTCTGAGCTGTAGGCTGTCACTTATTTATTTACTTTTGGTAACCGGTGAAGTGCACTAGGCATAGCAATGCATATTTTCAGACATGACCCGGGAGGATACAAGGGTTACGGAGACAACAACAAACAGCTTGTAGAGCACAATAATAGGTGGAAACAAATTGATACTGGTCAGTACAGTTTTCAACAAGTGTGCAGTGTATATAAGTCAACAATAGATGACAATAAGCCAAAACATGAAAGTAAACGGCATATAATAATAATAATAAAACTTTATTTTTATGACGCATAAGTGCAGGTTCACCCATCTTAGGGATACAAATGGGAGAGATAGCTAGCTAGTGCACACATGTGAGATACAACTAGGAAATAAGTTAGAAACACAAATAAATTATCTGCTTTAATTGAAACCAGGGGACTGGAGGCCTAAGGATGGTTGTGGAGTGATGGTTTAGAGGGAGAGAACCAGATGGCAAACAGGGGGGTGAGTGCTTTTCTTTTGTTCAGGGGAAGGAAAAGCAGGGGAGAAGAGGGAACAAAAGAGAGAGAGAGAGAGAAAGAGGAGGGAGAGTGAGTGGGTAAGAGAGTGGAAATAGAGAGAGGGAGACAGGGGTAAGGTAGAAAAGGAGAGGTGGGGAGAGAGCAGTGGTGAAAAGGTGGAGGTGAGGCAGCCAGGGGGAGGAGGATCTGGTTCTAGAGAGGTTGAAAGCAGGCGCAGGGGGTAGAGCCAAGTAGATGTTCGTGATGCAACCTCTTGAAAATGTCATGGGCAGGAGCAAGACAGATTACTTGTGGAAGAGCGTTCCAGTATTTTGGTGCCATATGCGAGAAAGCCCGTGTCCCCATTGCTGTTTTGCATCTAGGGATGTGTAGAGGTGCTTGAACAGTGGAGTAAAGCTCATAGGAGACAGCTTGTGCATTCAACATAGAGGCTAGGGACTGGGGAAGACAAGATCTGGCAATGCTGTCTGTGAGAGATCCAAGTGACTGGAGCTGATGGGCAGAGGCGGAGAGCTGTTTTAGGTCAGCATAGAGCTGGAAGTGGTGCTTGTAGCGAGGGGATGCAGAGGCATATCTGCAGCTATTGTTATAGGTAGTGTCTCACTTGTGGAGAGAAGTTTTTGATGTACCAAGGTAGGTGACTGAGCCATATGATAGTGCCAGAAGTAGAATGCCTTGCGCAATGGCAAGCCTGGCTGACTGGGTAAGGGCATAACTAGTCTCGTAGGCACCACTGAGTTTAGCATTTACGGCCTTGCAGGTATTTATTTATTTTTTGAAAGCATCGGAATTACAACCTTTGAGTCATAGACTCCTTTGCAAATGCTTCACGTCAGTAGGAAGATACAGAAAGCAAATAAACAAGCATTTCTTAAATATTACATATCAAGTCATTCAGCACAATTAACACTGCACAGATTACATCAGTCAGCACAGTAAGCAATTACACAGTTAAATTAGTAGTGATCATTGGAGAAGGTCGCAGGTTAATACTAAGTACATGAGACAGTAAAGTTTCAGAGGTCATATTAATAGGCCTCGAGTCACGAAATATTTATAATGAGTTTGATGAGCCTTGGCATGGGAGAAGAGAGAGAATATCCCTATGCTGTGACCTTCTCAGTTTCACAGGGGGAGAAAAATCTGGGAGGGGAGGAGTTAAATATGTTGTGTAACATTCACAGTTTGCAGGGTTGAGGAGAAAGGATTTGAGATCAGCTTTAAATTGGCCCGGACTGGAGGCAAGGGAGACACTGGTTGCAAATTTGTTTAGCCATGAGGGGGCACGATATCTGAAAGATCGTTGACCAAGGGAAGTTCTGCAGTGGGGTACTTGTAGGGGGTGTTAGCAGAGTGCCTTGGTGTACTCCTGTGAGTAACTGTTTGGATGAGGGGGTGGAGGACAGTCGGTGCCTGTTTGTGAAGAATCTTATATGCAAGGAGGCAGGTGTGATACTTAAGCCTATCCTGGAAGTTGTGCCAACCAGTGGACTTGTAAAGCTCACAGGTGTGGGTTTGCCTGTCACAATTTGATACCAGATGGCAGGCTTTATTAAGGGTGAGGTGAATGCTACGTAGGGCAGTATGGTCAGCAGATCCATAAATTATTATGCCATAATCCGACACGGGTAGTATGGAAGAAGATACTACTAGGTTCATTTCCTACAGGGGAATACAGTGTCTGTGTCTATATAGGATCTCGAGCCTGGAGTTAACAGCGGAGGAGGCTTTTTTGTATCGTTTATGTATTTATCAAAACCCAGAGATTCATCAAGCAGGATGCCCAGGTATTTGAATGAACTAGTGTTGACCAGTAGTGAGCCATCGGAGCAGGACATTTTGAGGGGGTTTTGGTTTGTTCTGAGTCTGGCTGGGAGCCGAAGAGCATTGCATGCGTCTTATCCACGTTTAGAACAAGGGTGTTTTCAATGAGCCAGGACTGAAACTTGATAAAGTATGAGGAGAGAGAGCAGTTTATATCAGAGATGTCCCTGGTATTGGAATACAGAACGAGGTCATCAACATATAGCAGAGATGAGCAGTCAGGGGAGAGAGTGAGGAGGACGTTTACAAAGATAGACAAAAGTAGAGGGTCCAGAATAGATCCCTGAGGAACACCAGTGTTAGTGGTAGAGAGATTGGACAGGATGGAGTTATAATTTACGACCTGTCTTCTGTCTGTCAGGTAGCTACTGAACCACACCACTGCCACTGTGGAGAAGCCAAGGGACAAGAGTTTGTTAAGAAGAAGAGGGTGGTTCACCAGGTCGAACACTTTAGTTAGGTCAATAAAGACAGTTCCGGTAGGGAGGCCATTGTCAATTGCGGTATAAATATCATTTGTAAATTTTAGGACAGCGGTGACAGTGCTATGGCCTTTGCGGAAACCATGCTGGGAACAGGAGAGAAGATTGTGTTCTTGTAGAAAAGAGATGGTTTGAGTGGCTACTAGTTTTTCCAGTATCTTGCTCGGAATGGAGAGAATGGCAATTGGCCGGTAGTTGGCCATATCTGTGGGGTCACCCGTCTTAAGTATGAGAGTGACTTTTGCTATTTTCTAAATGTCGGGGACAGAGCTGTGGCATAGTGATAGGTTGAGAATTTTGGCTACAGGTGAGGCAGTCATCAGGGCACCAAGTTTCAGGAGCTTGGGTACAAGATGTTCCGAGCCAGTAGCGGTACTATCGGGGATGCCTAGTAGCATCTTTAGGACTTCCTGTCTAGTGATAGTTTGAAAAAGAAAGGGGGATAGTTATATTGGAACCCACTGTCTGCGGGGGTGGGAGGATTGCATGGTGGTGGTGGTGGTGTGAAGACAAGTATTTAGATAGGTCAGAGAACTGGAGATTAAATGAGTTAGCAATGGTGGCTGGATTATTGCAGTGCACACCATCTATAATCATATCATTGGAGATTTTGTTTTGTTTGGCTCCTAAGAGAGTCTTGATAAGAGCCCAGAACTTTTTGGAGTCACCTGATGCATTTATTAATAAGCCTTTGCAGAACAAACTCTTTGCATGGTAGATGAACCTTTTACACAAGTTCCTCTTAGTTGTGTAGTCATTATAGTCAGATGGGAGGCCCGAGACCTTGAAACTCTGCCAGCTGTTGTCCCTGGCTCTGAGTTTTGGCGAGTAGGTCCTTGTTGAGCCATTTAGTGTGGGTTGCACTTACTTAGTGTGGTGAGGGGTGCATGGGCATTTTGGATAGACCCAAATAGGGTAAGGAAGTGATCAAGGGCTGTTTGGGCATCGGTGGCCAAGTAGATGTGGCTCCAGTTAAGCATGGTGAGATCACTCTGAAACTAGGCTATATCAAGGTTGGCTAGGTTATGAAAGGTGATGAGTCGTGGTGGAGGTGCAGGTGGTCTAGTTGAGCGCCAGACACAATATATGGGGGTGTGGTCACTTATGGCATCAGCAAGGGTACCTGCCAAGACTATACAGTCAATATGATTGGTCAGAGCCCAGTCAATTAGAGTACTGTGTCTTGTGGGAGGCATAATCCTAGTGGGGTCAATGATAAGGTGGTGGAGGTTGTGGTCTTGTGCAATTGTGTGGAGGGATTTGTTTTGTTTCCAAATCCAAGTGAGGTTAAGATCTCCAAGGATAAGGACCTCATTGCGACCCACCGCTGCATCTATGTGCGAGAGGAGCTCCTTGAGGCAAGCAGTACCACCTAGTGGGGGGTTATAAGCACATACAATGTGGAGTTTTTTGGGGCCAAGCTGGACAGTGGCAAGGATGGATTCAAGTGTGAGAGGTCAGGTGTGGTGATGTTAGAGAGATTAAGGTGTGTTTTGTAGAAAATGACGACTCCACCGCCCAGTTTAGAAGTGGGCCTGTCCTGCCTGATGAGGTGATAGTTGGGTAGTGAGCATGCTGAGTCAAGGGTTGAGGGTTTGAGCCAGGTTTTGGTCAAATACATGATGTCTGGGTCATATTATAAGACCCAGGCTTCTAGTTCAGTTTTGTTATGGAGGAGGCTTCTTATATTCATGTGAGCAAGGCAAAGACCCTTCATGTCCTTCCATGATGAATTCATGTGGGAAGGGGAAGTGAATGGGCCAGAGTTTAGTTCAATATCTCCTGCAACTAATAAGGCAAGCAAGAGGAGATACCATAGTTTGCAATGGATGTTCGGTGAAGACAGGATTGAGAGATAGAGAAGGTATTTCTTAAAGTATAAGCTAGGTGATGGAGATAGTTGTGAGGGATGAGTAGAGGTGAGATATTCTTGGTGGTATTGGGGTGTATTAACATATTAGAGAAAAATAAATTAGTTTGATCTGAGGTGAAAACCTCAGATGGGGTGGGGGGTACCAACCCATTGGGAGCAATAGGAAGAGACCCAGTATGAGACCTGGAAGCAGTAATGTGTGTAGAGTATGACACATTATATGTATTAAGAGTCAGCTAAGAGTGTGACAGGATGCATAGGCTAGGATAGGTGACAAGACACTATAGGAGGTTACCAGTAGATGGCAAGAGAAGAAAAAAGCAGAGTTTGAGCTGGGTAGCAGTAGAAATTGGTCTGCCAAACGATTAATAGGAAAATGTGAGAGGTTTTGCAGATGCCATCTATTAGCATGAGCTGATAGGCTGCAAATGGGAAAAAGGGGAGTTTGTCAAAGTCAGATGACTCATCCAGAGGTATAAAAGACAAGCCAGCCAAGGGTGGGAGTGGTGGTGGGAGGGCGGAAAAGTACTGTATACTGCAGAGAGAGAGAGAGGGAGAGACGAGTTTAAGTTTAGCACCGTGCAGCACAGGGCCCGTTTAGGCAACTGCAGGTAAGCCTGCTCCTAATTAATAGTGCAGCAGGGGAAATTGAGCAGACTTTAAGACCCCCTGTGACTGAATATAATTTACAATTAATCCAGTTCAGGCCAGGGTATGCTTCTATTAATCAATCCAGTGTAGGCTGAGTTGAAATACCCTCCGGTGCACTTCTGGGCTGAGCACAGTTTTGAAATTAATCTGGTTCACACTAAGGGTATCATTTTTTATTTTATTGATTTATTTATTTAAATCTCAGATTAAAAATACCTTTGCGCTTAAGACAGCTCATTTACAAAGATTCCATTTCAAAGGGTAGGGTTACAATTAGGTAGGGAGGTACAAACAGTATTTATGGTATCATCGGAGCTCAGCAGGTCAAACTGGTAAATATGTGGGAGCAGTGCTACACACACAAGATTACAAGCAAGCATAGGAAATCCTCAGGTACATTTGAAGCACCATTGCTAATCAGAGGTGGGGGAAAGGGGGATGGTAAGGGAGGGGTTGGGGAGATGGGAAGGGCAGAGTCCAGATAGAGAAGGGAAAGAAAATATGGCAGCCAGAGGCCTTGTTGTAGGGTGAGAGGGAGGGGAGGCTAAGGTGGGTGAAAGAGGAAAAGGAGGCCAGATGAAGGGAAAGAAGATAAGGGAGGAGTGGGGGCCAGAAGGCCTGGCAGGACCATGAAGAGGGATGTCTGTGAAACAGGAAGCCAAGTAAGTGCATCAGAGCATGAAAAAAGTGGTAAAGGGTGTCCGCAGAGGTGGGAAACTAGGTGTAACAATCACAAGTGCTTTTGGTTAAGAGATGCTGACGAAGCAAAAGTTTATATTGGGAAAGACTACTCAGCTGGTTGCTTAGATTATTAAACCACAGAGGGGCTCTGTATTGGAAGGATCGCTGGTATTGAGCAGTCCAACAGTGGGGTACTAGAAGGAGGTCAGAAACTGAGGTGCATGTGTATTGGGTCTTCAGGGATTTGTTTAGCAGGCAACCAATGCTCAGGGGTAGTAATCCAAGTAGTGCTTTTTTGGACAGGAGGCAGGTTTGATATTTGATCCTGTTACTTAGTTGGAGCCAGCCAGATTGAGCATATAACTTGCAGGTATCAGTGAGGTGAGCAGCACCCATAACTAACCTACAGGCTTTGTTCAGGGCCACCGTGAGTCACTTAAGAGATGTGGAGGTTGCAGCACAGTGTATGATTAGACCATAACCATGATCGAGAAGACTGAGCTGTGAACTGCAACCTTCAGGGCTTCTTGGGTAAGACTTAATCTGTGTCTAAAGAGGAGCCCAATTCTGGTATTAACATCTCCGGCAACATTTTCAATGTGAGGCACAAAGGTAAGGTGACTATCCAAGGTTAGATCTAGGTATTTGAAGAGCTGAGTTTGTTCATGAGCGTCTCCATGGTTGTTGGTGATAGTGAGTTGATGGGTCTTAAACTTATTCAGAGAGGATGAAAACAGCTGGACTTTAGTTTTTTTGTAGTCTAGCACTAGTTTGTGATTATTAAATCATCTCTTTGCTTCTGTGAAGCCTTGTTGATGATTGTTTTCAAGAGCGTTGGGATCCGGGTGGCTAGTAAAGATGACTGTATCATCTGCGTAGAGGAGAGTACGCTGGTTGCAGACAGCTGGAAGGTCATTCAGGAAAATACTGAATAGTACGGGACCCAGGATTGAGCCTTGAGGTAGCCCTAATCGGACAGCCCTCTGCTTTGAAACTACATTTGATATTCTCACCCTCTGCAGTCTATCACTGAGGTAGCTTCCGAACCATTTCAGGGTGTTTGGGGCAACACCAGTTTTAGAGAGTTGGCCAAGCAACAGTGTGTGATTCACTGTGTCAAAGGATTTTGTTAGGTAAACAAAGGCTGCACCTACAATCTGATCTTGATCGATGGCCTGTTGCATGAAGCTTGTGAATTCTAATAATGCTGTGGTAGTACTGTGCCCCTTTCTAAAGCCATGTTGTTGTGGGCACTGGATGGAGTATGTGTCCAGATAAGCACTAAGCTAGTTGGTGACAATTCACTCGAGCACCTTGGAGAGTGGAGGGAGAATAGATGTAGGCCTATAGTTACCCTGTAGGGAACGATCACCGGTTTTATGCACTGGAGTTATGATGGCTGTTTTCCAGGCGTCAGAAAATTGTCCCAGTGTAAGAGAAAGGTTTAGAATCTTAGTTATAGGTAGGAGAACTTCATCTAGGGTTAGGGTGATAAGCTTAAGGTCTAGTCCGTCACTACTGTGTCTTGCGTTTCTTCGCACCTTAGCTAGTAGTTTTTTAACCAGGTTGCGTGATACCCTTTTAAAATAAAAAGGGGGTACTCAGGACTTAATTTCATGACTGTGGCTAGAAGAGTGGGCAGCATCATCATCGAAAAAGTCAGGTGGGAGAACACAGCTCAAATTGGTAAAAGCATTGTTAAATGCATTAGCAATTTCATGAGTCAGTGATGGGGGTACGCTGGTTGCAGACATCTGGAAGGTTGTTCAGAAAAGTACTGAACAGTAAGGGACCCAGGATTGAGCCTTGAGGTACCCCTGATCAGACAGCCATCTGCTCTGAAACTACATTTGATATTCTCACCCTCTGCAGTCTACCACTGAGGTAGCTTCCGAACCATTTCAGGGTGTTAGGGGCAACACTAGTTTTAGAAAGTTGGCCCAGCAACAGTGTATGATTCACTGCATCAAAAGCCTATGTTAGGTCAACAAAGGCTGCACCTACAATCTTGCCTTGATCGATGGCCTGTTGTATGAAGCTTGGGAATTCTAATAACGCTGTGGTAGTACTGTGCCCCTTTCTAAAGACATGAAGTTATGGCAACTGTATAGAGTAAGTTTCCAGATAAGCACCAAGCAGGTTGGTAACAATTTGCTCGAGCACCTTGGAGAGTGGAGGGAGAATGGATATAGACCTATAGTTACCCTGTAGGGAATGATCACCGGCTTTATGCACCGGAGTTACGATGACCATTTTGCAGGCATCAGGAAATTGTCCCAGTGTAAATGAAAGGTTTAGAATTTTAGTTATAGGTAGGAGAACTTCATCTAGGGTTAGGGCGATAAGCTTTAGGTCTAGTCCATCACTACCGTGTCTTGTGTTTCTTAGGACCTTAGCTAGTAGTTTTCTAACCAGGTTGCATGATACACTATTAAAATAAGAAGGGGGTACTCAGGGCTATTTTCATGACAGTGACTTGTAGAGTGGGCAGCACTGTCATCAAAAAAGTCAGATGTGTGAACACAGCTCAGATTGGTAAAAGCATCATTAAAAGCATTAGCAATTTCCAATGGTTCAGCGGTAGGGGTCCCATTTATGTTTAGCATTGTAGGCGATACTTTAGGTTCTTTGCCAGTGACGTCATTTATATTAGACCAGAACCTTCTGCTAACACTCCAGGAATTGGTAAGCATCTCCCTATGGTACTTGTCTTTAGCCTGGTGAGTCTCCTTTGTGCAGCTGTTTCTAGCAGCTTTATAGGGTTGTAGGTCCTGCTGCTTACCAGTGGCTTTTGCACAGTGCCAGAGATGGTCCTGAAACTTCATGTGGGAAAGGAGTTCAGGAGTGATCCAGGGGTTCACCGTGACAGAGACCTTTATCTTTTTGAGAGGGGCATGTGTATCACAAGCAGTGTTGAAAACCCTTATAAAGTGACAGAAGGATACATTAACGTCATTGGTTGAGTCCAGAATGTTCCAATTTTGGGCATGAAGCTGTTGTTTTAGGAGGCCCAGGTGGCCTCTTCTGAGAAACCTGCTGTAGATAGTTTGAGGATGGGGGATAAGGAATTTATTGGTCCAGCTGCATGTGGTAGAGGAATGGTCACTGATGGAGTCAGGGCGCACAGTTACATTGGAAAGGCGGTTAGGCTGGTTGGAAATTATCCAGTCGAGGGTGGTGCTATTCTCCATTTTATAGTTTATTCTGGTGGGTGTATTAACAAGTTGAGTTAGGTGAAGGGCTGTTAGTGCATCCTTTAGTGAGTTGCTCGCAGGTGACAGACAGTTTATGTTAAAATCTCCCATGATAATTGTCTCTGTGAGGTGATTTTGTGAGCAGAGATGGTCAAGAAGACTGAGGAGACCAGATGCCGGGTCTTTGGGAGGTATGTAGACTGAGAATACTGATATTCTTTTATGGTGAGCCCCAACAGCAATTTTATCGCCAGTGCCTGGGTATTGCCTCTGAGATCAATTGGTGGCATAGCATACCCCTTTAGGGAATGTTTTAGAAATATAGCGCATCCACCCCCAAGTTTGGTCAGCCTGTCCAGCCTGAATATAGTGTATCCAGGTATAGCTACTGCAGAATCTGGTATTTTGGGGGTCATCCATGTCTCGACAGACAGTATGTCAGGGTTGTGCTGAGTTACTCAGACTTTCAGGATGTCAATTTTGCTTAACAGGCTGCAGATATTAATTGTGGCCAGTTTAATGGTACCTTGTTTAGGGTGCGCATTGTAAGTGGGGGTGCTTTGGGACCTGGATTAGGATGAATGTTTCCAGATAGCAGAAGTAGCATAAGGGCTATCCTGAGTAGGAGTTCTCTTAGAGCCTTGGAGAAACATTTAACCTTCATACAAACACAGCGAGGTTTTGTCTTTTCCCTGTATAAAACAACGAGGATGGTGTGGTCCTTAAGGACACGTTGATGGGGATGTGATCCACCTGGGGGCCAAATATTTATAGAGGGCAGGATCATTGTGGTAGACCAAGGTCCTTTATTAATAGTGAAAAGGTTCCCAGATGAGCAAAATACGTTGAAGTGAAGGTTTTTCAAGATTTCAGTATTGGGCTAGTAAACCAAACTATGGCTTCTCTTGCTTGTGGGAGTGGACAAAGACAGAAATATGAGAATGGGAAAGGCACTCAGTAAGAATTTAAAATGTGGGGCCATGGTTACTTAGAGGGTGAGCAGGGAGCGGTAGCTGTGTACCTTTAAGATGAGACAGGCCAGGGTACGAGGGGAAAAAAATTTATAAAAAAATAGTCCGTGTGGATCAGTAAGCAGCCAATGGTAGAGGAGGTCTTGAGAAATGGGCAGGAACTATAAGTATTTAATAGCGGCTGGGGTTGGGGCGGGAGAGGTGGGAAGAAATTTAGAGACAATTAAAAGAGCTATTCAGGTCAGGAGCAACCCGTGCTTTCAGTCCACAAAGCCAAAATGCTCAGGCAGCCAATTTCGTAGGTGTGCGGAATCCCAGGTGTTCAATCAGGGAAGCTTTCCGTCCAATGAATTGTGAGGGCAGAGGGCTCAAAACCAACTGAGGGAAGATGTACCTTGCCAGCCGACAGTGGCTGAAGTGGTGCAGCATTAAAGGGTGGTGGCCACCAGCCAGAGGAGCGGTGCATGGCCACGTGCTGCAGCCTTAGTCAGGGGCTCCTGTCTGTGGGGAAAGAGCAGAAGAAGAAAATTACTTAAAGTCAAGGAACCAAGAATCAGGGCATGGTAGTATAGACACAAAGGAAAGGAGGAGGGGGTGAGAAAGTTGAGGGGGGAGCTACATCCAGGAGACAGCAAGAGGTTGACTGGACAAAATTAGCAATAGAATTGGGGGGGGGGGTGCTGAGTGCCAAGAGGAGGAAGGATGGTAAAAATTAGGAGGTAGAGGGCAGAAATTAGAGAAAATGTAGGACTGAAAAGTTCAATTTGGGGGGCGTGGCCTGGCTGTGCCGAAGATGGCTGCTTAATTCTGCTTCTCCCTGGGACTACCATCTATCATCGTCCATCCTTCTGATCCCAGATTGTCAGCGTTTACCAGCAAGTGAAATATAATTTTACTAACATCATAGCTCAACTCTGGTAAATTATTTTCTCTATATCATAACTCTATAGCTATAATCTTTCTGCATTTATACTGCTTCTCTGTGAAGGCCTACTACAATGGTTGATCAACTCCTGCAGAACAGTTACCTCAGCAGAGTGGAAACTATGTTTCAACAGCTCATCTGTGAAATTAACGACTTAAAAATAATATCTCAACAAAACATCACTAACATGCAAGTGTTAGACCAAAAAATCAATGATGCTGGAGTTAAAGTTGCTCAAAATGAAAGTTCTATTAACATCCGGCAAGCCACCATCAGAGAGCAAGGCAGAGTTATCAGAAGCCTACAAGATAAAATTGATGACATTGAAAACAGAAACAGATGCAACAACCTGAGATTTTTGGGTTTTCCTGAAGGTGCAGAACTCGGAGACACTAGTGTGTTTCTATTACGCGTGCTGCTAGCCCTGTTCAAACTCCCACCTGGTCAAGACCTTACTATTGAGAGGTCACACCATATTTTAAGCTGGAGGCCTGGTCCAGATCAGAAACCTAGGCCTATCATTGCAAGATTCTTAAACTATGCTCACACTGAACTGATTATCAATAGAGCAAAACAAGTGGGAACACTTACTTGGCAAGATCATAGAATTTCTATTTTTAGAGACTTCTCTAAGGAACTCTGTAATAAGCGCAGAGCTTTCAATCCTGTTAAAACTACTCTACACCAACAAGGGATCAAATTTGCTCTATGCTATCCTGCTGTCATGCGCCTGTTTCTGGGTGACTCAACCAAAGATTTCAACACTGCTCAAGCCTTGGCTGCATTTTTTGGCGAGCCCCAGCCTCCAACTGCCCCATTTGGAAATACTGATGTGACCCCTTCTCCCACTGTCTCTGCAACTTCCCAATCAGACTAGCACACCAACATTATGGCTTCAAATTATGAACGCACTGAGAAACCCTTATCTCTCCAGGCTGATGCAGCACATCTTGTCTGAATCTCAGCCCACTTGCTAGACAAAAAGAACTTGAATCCACCTTCTTCTAAATATGCCTGTTGTGCAGATGCTACTCCTTCTAGGCCTACCTCTCAGTACGAGCGACATGTTGGCTTCACTACACCCCTAGCCATCTCCAATAAGTTTTCTTTACTACAAGAGGACTTAAACTTGTCTCTGGAAAACCTCCCAGACTCAGCTATGGATCCTGTTGGCAATGACCTTGGAAATGCTTTACTGGGCAGCAGGTCTCCCGATTTCTCTTGGGCTGAATTAGTGACCAGCTCCCCTTTCCAATCGGCAGAGCCTCCTATAAAGAAATGGAAGGGAAAGCGCAAAAACAAATCAAACCTATAAATGATGCCTGGTCATGTGTATATATTAGTACCTCTCGAGGTCAGTGCCTAATTAACCTTGGCTCTCTGATCACTATCAGAATTTGTCTGCCCTGCAACCGTGCATTGCATTCCTTGTGTGTGCATACTATCGCACCCAGCTTGTTTGGAAAGCAATAAGCTGTATATCGCGGTTACAGGCTTTTGGTTTAATAGCACGTCATATTATTTAGGCATCTCATTGTGACAGTCTTTGAGTTTTCTATCCCAATGTAATGTCTGCTACATTATACATCCAGTTACTCATAATGTCAGTTTTTGAGTATTCCTAATGTTGGGCTATGTTCTTCTTTAAAAGGGACAGTTCTTATACAATGTTAGACTAGTTCATATGTGCTCAATGATTTCTATATTCAGTTAGAGGTGTCTACCATCTATTTTATCAGTATGTTCTTCTCACATAACCATTAAGGGAGGTTGCCTGCTTAATTAATTTGTGATCCAACATCACCCCACACATTTGTTACCATACAGTATATAAACATTATAAATTTACAGTATCTTGGGGTTATATTAATGAGGTCCTCAACTAGTTATTCCCTTCGTCCACTACTACATCCCAGGCTAACATTTAACACTTTAATATTTTTCTCTAGTCTCCTTCCCACTCCAACCCACCTTTACCTAACTTTTAAACCTCTTTTCTTTAACCATGGTATACCAGCTTCTTGTACTGTTTTATTTATCCGTCACTTAGTCTTCAGTTTTACCCTACGGTTAGGTGTTGCAGGCTATTTTCAAGGTGTCTCATCTTTTTTATTTTACTCAACGTGCTGCAATCAATAATAGATAGCACAGTCTGACTCGAAGCCCTTATGATATGGCTTTTTAAGCCTGTGTTGTAATCTTATAGCTGAGCTTGCTCGACCCTCTCCAGGTCTTGAGATCTCACAATGTTAAAGCAACTCCTTCCCTAGGGGCGATTTTTGGGTCTGTGCTACTATTAAATACCTAGTACTTATCAATAATATATGCAGTCCCTCAAGCCTGAACAAACTCAACTCTTATAAATGTCATATTACCAGAATGACTACATATTCCTGTTCAATACAAGATTTTCACCAGATACCCCCTCCCATACAATTTGGATCTTGTAATGCCTCAACACCCCATAAATCCTTATACTATTTGGACCCTACTCACTCCATTTCACCAGAACTCTCCTCCTACATAAATGCTTCTGTGTCTAAGCATTATGATTATGTGAGTAAGTACATAGTAGATGGCACTAGTACCGCTGTTCTTATAATTTTAGGTCTTAGCCAACCATGATGGCATACTGTTTGTATTGCCATAATAGCTTTTTCAGCTCTGTTCTTTTTTCCAGTCTAATTTAGGTTTAAGATTATTATTATGTCTGGGATTGCATATACTTTCTGTAATCCCCTTTTCATATATGGTAAGATGTTCATGGTTCCCCCCCCAGGGAATTATTATGTTCACTTTAGTTCTAGTCAGAGTTATAACTTGATAGAAATAATTGTTTACAGTTTGTATCTTGGGTTTAAGATAATTTTCTCCCAAGATTTACTTACTATTTACATGCTCTGTAGTATAGCGAGAGAGTCTTGGCGATTTCACCGACTCATATCTTGCTATATTACCTAAAGACTTCATAGTGTGTTAGTATAACATGCATAGGGTTTGTTTAGTAACTATATATATGTCTTCTGTATTCTCTTTACTACCTCTCTTCCTTGTGAGACCCAATGGAAACATTCACCCAGGATTTAAGTATTTCCACAAACTAAATATCCTGCACACATTTGACTGTTCTAGCCCTCTCCCTTCTGAGTCTGTAACATCCTTTAGCCCTTTCAGTATGAGTCCCTTACTTCCTATTTGTGTTTTCATTCTCATCTCCCCATTAGCATGAGTGATCTAATTCTGCATTCATGGAATGTTAAGGGACTCAACTCACCTTGTAAACGAAAGTAAATACTTTCTTACCTCAAAAAGCAAAAAACTCGTATTGCTTTCTTACAAGAAACAAAACTTTTAATAGAGGATGTCGACAGACTCAGAAGGGATTGGGTCGGTCAAGTATATGCATCCTCCTCTACTTCTAAAAAATTGGGGGTCGCTATTCTATTACATAAATCCCTTAACTGGACCCTTATCAAATCCATCTCCGATTCAGATGGCAGATGGATTATAGCCCACTTAAATACCCCTGCAGGCCCTCTTATGTTAGTCAACGTTTGTGCCCCTAACTCTGGTTCACCTGAATTCTTTCACAATATGGCCCAACAAATTGTGAACAGTAACTTTAACAATTCTCCTGTACTTGTAGGTGGGGATTTCGATTTAGCTTTGGAAGCACATTTAGACAGAAGTAACTCTTCGCATGATTTCCACCCCAGAAGTATTTCTGCACTCTCAATGCTAATGAAAGACTTCGGTCTCACTGACATTTGGAGACTACATCATCCTAGACAGCGCAACTATGCTTTTTACTCACCACTTCATAAATCTTATAGCAGAATTGACTACTGGTTTTCTTCCCCATTCATCACTGAAAAAATTATCGACACAACTATCCTTCCGATTACTATATCAGACCATTCTCCTATAAAATTACATCTTATTTGGGGCTTGCCCCAATCTAAATCCCCCTCCTGGCGTCTAGACCCACTCTTATTGAAAGACCCCGATTTCTTACCTTGGATTAGATCCCAAATCCAAGAATTTCTTTCCTTTAACAACACTCCTGATGTATCTCAAGGTACCATCTGGGAAGCACTTAAAGCAACAGTTAGAGGGAATATTATAAGCTATGTAGCACACAAGAAAAAACTAAGGGAACAGCAATTGGCTGATTTAGGGAAATCTCTTAAAGAAAAAGAAACCCAATATTATAAAACAAAAAATCCAGATAATAACTCACAACTTCACCTTGAAATTCTTCAACTTAGAATTAAAATCAATGAATTAATATCCAGGAAAGTTGAACTTGCCCTCCTTAGACTTAAATACCATCATTGGGAACAAGGGGATAAATGCGGGAAGCCGCTTGCTTATCAACTCAAGAATCAACAGATGGAGAGACATATTGCTGGTTTGAAAGATCCTTCAGGCAAAATCCATACATCTAATCCCTCAATTAACCATATTATGCAATCCTTCTACCAAAAATTATACTCTCACCCCACTCCCCCACAACCTAAATATATACAACAATTTCTGGACAATTTACAGTAACCACACCTCTCCCAACAAGATATTGCTTTGCTAGATGAACCCTTTTCCCTAAAAGAGATACAAGCAGCGCTAAATTCCCTTAAATCTGGTAAAGCTCCTGGGAGTGACGTTTTTTCTGTAGACTTTTATAAACCCCTAGCTGACATCTTATGTCCCTTACTGTTTAAGGTCTTCAAAGAGGCATCTTCACACGGTAAACTTCCCTATTCTATGACAGAAGCCATTATAACTATTGCTAGCCTTGCTTGTAGAGCAGAAAGCAGCTAACTAAAAGAAGCTACATTTTCTTATTAATTTAACACTTGTATCTTAGCAGGAGTCAGTGTCTGTTGAGTTTAAGCAAACAGATACTTTATTAGAAGTAGAAGGGGCCTTATTTAGGGTTTAAAAAAAAGAAAGAAAAGAAAGAAAGTCAGTGTGTGTTCTGTGCTGGGAAGGGTTCTGTATCAATTTACTTTGCTAAACCAGTAGGAGGAGAGAGAGCTTAATTGGGGGTGTGGCTTAGACACTATAAAAGCAGGTGACTCAAATTACAACTTCCTGTTGCTAGCCTTTTTTCTTACTAATTGCCCTCCATCCCACCCTCCACCCACCGACCCTAAGCCAGTTCTACTTTTATAGCCACTGGATTTGACTGTCAACAGGAACTTCCTGTTTGGCAGTAGGAAAGGAAGGATCATAGAGAAACATTGGTTTTGTCAACCCTAAAGGAAAAAAGTAGCTCAATCTCCCCCCCTAGCTGCTGGTGGTCTGACACTGAGCAAGGAAGAAGGAGGCTACTGAAGAATATAGGAAGTTATTGTCCCAGAACAGGAAGGGTGAGATTTGTAAGGAGAGGAGAGAGTAAGCATACAGAGAAACAGGAGAGGGGACACAAAATAAGACATGATAGGAGTGGTGCAGTGCAATAGCTGTGGGGCAGCAGTGTTCCGGGAGACATTCTGGAGGCTGCGATGCTGCCCTATTTGCAGGCACCTCTCTGGTCTGAGGTAGGAGGTTGCCCGTCTCCAGGCTGACCTGGCTAGGATTCGTGAAACCTCCTCCCCCACCCAGGGACCACCAGGGCCAATGCCACTACCTCAGAGGTTGCCAAGAAAGAGGAGAGGCTGGACCAGGGTGGGCTCAGGGAGGGAGATGGTGGTGGAACAGAGTTGCATCCCTCCAGCTGTACCTCTCCACAATTCATTCGCTCTTCTGGTGGATAGTGGTTCCTCTACGGAGGCACCTGCAGTGGAGACCAAGGAGGATGCTGGGAACCTTCACAAAGGAGACCCCACAGGAGATGGCATGTGCCCCACAGGGAAGGAAACAACTCCTGGTTGGGGACTCAATCATTGGGGAAGGGAGAGGGAGGTAAGTGCCCTGCCTGGTGCCATGGCTTGAGGGACAGGAAGCTAATCCTCAGGATCGTGGGAGCAGCTGCACGAGGGAGGGAGCTGGATGTTATTGTCCACCTAGGGACAAATGACCTGGCTAGGAATGGGATCAGAGCAGTGCAAGAGGAGATTGTAGAGTTGGGGAGGGGTCTTAGACAAGTAGTGCATACAGTAACCTTCTCAGAGGTGCTGCCTGTCTATGGCAAGGGTGATGCTAGGGTACTCCTCACCAGGGAATTCAATGAATGGTTGAAAAACTGGTGTGGAGCTCAGGGTTTTGGCTTCACTGGGGACTGGGGAGCCACCTGGAGGGATGCAGACCTATACTGGTGCAATGGTCTGCATCTGTACTGGGGGAACCAGGATCCTAGATGAAGGTTTAAATGCTTCATTGGCAATCATTTAAACTAGTCAAGGGGGCACTGAAAAGGAGCAGAATCAGCCTCCCCCACAAACAACAGTAATTAGTTGAGGTAAACACCAAAGGTAGAAGTCGTGGGGAGCAGGCCGAAGTAAGTATAAAAAGGCAAAAGGCAGTAAGGACAGGAATGGGGCTAAAAGGGCTAAGGTCATCAAAAGTGGAGGGTGATGAGTACCAATGCCGTAGTCTGTGTAACAAGCTCCCTGAACTAGTGGCTTGATGGAACAGGTTGCCTGGATATTGTGGAGTCACAGAAACATGGTACACAGAGAACCATGACTGGGATGTCAACATACCAGGATACACAATCTACAGGAGGGACAGGGAGGGTAAAAGAGGAGGAGGAGGAGTAGCTCTTTATGTAAAGGAAGGGATCAAACAACAGACCTAAAGAGTAAACAGGGAGCAGATGAGACACTCTGGGTCACTTTGGAGACAGGAAATGGCATCACAATCCACGTGGGGGTTGTATACAGACCCCCATCTCAGGGGGAGGGAATGGACAAGAAAATGATAGAAGGCTTCCTTAGAATGGCAGAAAAAGGGGAGATATTGTTGATGGGGGACCTGAATATGCCAGATGTTAACTGGAGCACCTTTGCTGCAGGCACATCCAAGAGCTGGGTCATTCTTGATGCCCTACAGGGGGCATGCCTCAGACAGCTAGTACTGGAACCCACTTGGGAGGGAGCAATCTTAGACTTGGTACTCTCAAATGGGGACAGAGAAAGAATCTCAGATTTAGAAGTGGGTAGCCATCTGGGAACAAGCAGCCACCAAACAGTGTGGTTCACGATAAACACAGCCATACAATCAAGCCATACAAAAGCAAGAGTATTGGACTTTAGGAGGGCTAACTTTGGGAAAATGAGAGAGTGCCTCAGAAAAGCACTAGCAAACAGGCAAGAAGGTGGGGTGGAGGAACAATGGAGAGTAATCAAAACAGCCACCACAGAGGCAACAAGCATTTATGTAAAGCAAATCAACAAAACACAATGAAGGAAAAAAACGCTATGGTTCTCAAAAGAGGTGGCAGGGAAGGTTAAGGAGAAAAGGATAGCATTCAGGAAATATAAGGAAACACAGAAGGAGAAGGACAGAGAACTTTGTCAGTTAAAGCAGAAAGAGGCTGTGAAGGCAGTCAGAATAGCAAAGGCCCAAACCGAGGACAGGATAGCCAACTCTGTTAAGAAGGGGGATAAGACCTTTTATAGGCACATTAGGGAGCGAAGAAAGACCAAAGGAGGGATACTGAGGCTTAATAAAGGGGAAGGAATGTGAGAAGAGGGTGACAATGAAAAAGCAGGGATACTGAATGAATAGTTCTGCTCAGTATTCACAAAGGAAGAGGAGGGGGAGGTACCTAAACCAAACAAGAGAAACACTCTGAAGACGAGGGTCGATACCAGTCCATTTACAGAAGAAAGGGTTCTGAAAGAACTAATAAAAGTGAAGGTGGATAAAGCAATGGGGCCCGATGGGATTCACCCAAGAATTCTAAAAGAACTAAGGGTAGAACTAATGACACCACTGACTACTCTCTTTAACAAATCATGGGAGGATGGGGTGGTAACTGAGGACTGGAGGAGGGTGGATGTGATTCCTCTTCACAAAAGTTGGAGCAGGACAGAGGCAGGAAACTACAGACCAGTTAGTTTGACCTCAGTGGTAGGTAAAATGATGGAATCACTTCTGAAGGAAAGAATTGTTGAGTACCTAGAGGCCAGTGGGGCACAGGACCCAAGGCAGCATGGATTCACGATGGGAAGGTCGTGTCATACGAATCTAATAGATTTCTTTGACTGGGTGACCAAAGTAGTAGACCAAGGAGGGGCTGTGGACATGGCCTACCTAGATTTTAGCAAGGCATTTGATACAGTCCCACACAAAAGATTAATACACAAGTTAGCCAGCCTTGGAGTGGGTCCCAAGGTGGTAGCCTGGATAAAAAATTGGCTAGACAACAGGATGCGAAGGGTAGTAGTAAATGGAGTCCACAGTGAAGAAAGGAGGGTTACTAGTGGGGTACCACAGGGTTCAGTACTGGGACCGGTCCTTTTTAATGTCTTTATAAGTGACATTGCAGAGGAACTGGAAGGAAAAGTATGTCTCTTTGCAGATGACACAAAGATCTGCAACAGGGTTGATACACCAGATGGAGTGGAAAGGATGAGTAGGGACTTGGCAAGGTTGGAGGAATGGTCAAATGTATGGCAGCTCAGATTCAGTGCAAAGAAGTGCAAGGTAATGCACCTGGGAAACAAAAACCCAGGGCAAGAGTACACAATGGAGGGTGAGATACTGACAACAGTAAAAATGGAAAGGGACCTGGGAGTAATTATATCAGATGACCTAAAAGTGGGCAAGCAATGTGAGAAGGCAGTAAGGAAGGCTGGGGGATATTGGGATGCATAGGGAGAGGCATCAATAGTAGAAAACAGGAAGTTGTTATCCCTCTGTACAGACAGTTGGTGAGACCCCATCTGGAGTACTGTGTGCAGTTCTGGAGACCCCCATCTCCGCAAAGACATAGACAGAGTGGAGGCTGTTCAGAGGAGGGCAACCAAAATGGTGCAGGGTCTGCACCAGAAGACATACGAAGAAAGACTAAAGGAGCTTAATATGTATACCCTTGAGGAAAGGAGGGAGAGAGGAGACATGATAGAAACTTTCAAGTACCTCAAGGGAATCAACAAAGTCCAAGAGGGTGGCATCTTTCAGAAAAAGAGATGTGCAAGAACAAGCATAGAAACATAGACGTTGACGGCAGATAAGGACCGCAAGGCCCATCCAGTCTGCCCATTTCTTTTTCTACCTTATAAATGTGCCATCGGCCTTTGCTCTGTCAGTGGCCTATCTATTCATACTCATTTGTATTGCTCCCTTATGCCTATCCCATGCCTGTTTGAAGCCCTGCACTGTATTCATAGCCACCACTTCTTGAGGTAGGCCATTCCATGCATCCACCACCCTTTCTGTGAAAAAGAATTTCCTCACATTCCCCCTTAATCGACCCCCCTCTAATCTCATGCTGTGTCCTCTTGTCCTGCTATTTTTCTTATATCTAAACATGTTAGACTCTTTCACCTTGTTAATGCCCTTAAGGTGTTTGAATGCCTCGATCATATCACCTCTCTCCCTCCTTTGGCATCACAAGGGGGCACAATTTGAAGATAGAGGGGGGACGGCTCAGAGGTAATGTGAGGAAGTATTTTTTCACAGAGAGGGTTGTGGATGCATGGAACAGCCTCCCTGAGAAGGTCGTGGAGTTAAGAACAGTGGGGGAATTCAAGAATGCATGGGACAGACATAAGGCAGTCCTAGTGGGGGTAGGAGGAAGTAAGCTGTTGGTTAATTAGGATCTGCAGCTTATCTGTTAGGTAGGAAAATGGGCAGACTAGGTGGGCCAAGCGGTCCTTATCTGCCGTCAAATTCTGTGTTTCTATGTTTCTAACCATTCTACCAAAAAAAGATAAAGGCCCTTCTCTCCCATCCAGTTATAGACCTTAATGTAAGCATTAATCACCTCCAGCTGAGGGCTCTACCAGTGGATTAATGCCCGCTGAAGGTTTGTGCACGCGGCTACCGTTGCGAGGTGCTTCAGCGGGCATTAATCACCGGTAGAGCCCGAGGCTGCAGGTGAATGCGCTGCTCTTTAACATAGGTCGCCGCCGTGCAGAGCCTATGTTACCGCATCACCTCCCGCGGGCAGGACCATTTGAGCGGTCGGCCACGGATCTGTCTGTGGTGCACTGGAAGCCCTATAGACAAACAAGACGGGACTCGGCTGTCAGCGGACAGTTTTTTTCTTACGTTACAAGCTGGAAGGCTTACTTGCTGGAGCCCTGCTGAATGATTGAGCGGCTCCGGCTGCTGTGCTGGAGTCGCATCAAGTTGCTGGCTCGCTGTACTGCTCACAGCGGTGGTCTCTGAGCTGCAGGCCACCTCGATCACTCAGGAGGTGCGAGGCGATGGGTGGCAGCTGGTGCAGCGGTCCACTCCTTGCACGTCACGTGCAGCAGGGCTCAATGATTTCGGCCCTCTGCCGTCGCACACAGGCAGACGCTCTGCGACCGGGGGGCGCGGCGTGTATGGCAGGCTGGCCAGGACCGCCGCTGTGCATCTCAGTGGGGGGGGGGCGAGGAGGTGCTCTGATCTGCTGGTTTGTTAGGGGCAACAGGCGTAACAGGACAGCCTCTCTGGGTATCTGCGGTTGGTGCAGGGGAGGGCGCACGCTCCCAATGGCATCTTCGGCGTGTTTTGTGCATGCTCAGTGCTGCACCCTCTGCCTGCTGGCCAATCTGGGTACTACCCCAGCGGGCTGCTACTCTCGGCAGCCTCCATGGCCACAGCTGGTACTGACCGAGCGGGTGTTATGTCTGACTTAATACCCGCTCGGTTTCAGTCAGCTGTAGCGATTCCGCCAATCGTCGCGCTCCTTCCCGCCGCCCGACTGAGAGCCGTGTTACAACATTACTTAATACGGACGGGAACATTTTTGCCAGAATGTTAAATACTTGTTTAGAATCAATAATTTTGAAACTTGTTCATACCTCCCAAGCTGGATTTATCAAAAATAGAACTGGTTCTGATCATCCCCGCTCATTATTTAATTTAATCTACAAAGCTAAATCTCTTAAATCACCTGTCACAGCTATAGCCATCGACTTTGAAAAGGCATTCGATTCTCTCAACTGGACTTATTTGTATCGTGTTCTATCCCACTTTGGTGTCACTAATACATTTTCTACATGGATTCAGTTACTATACACCCTCCCCTCTGCCCGTGTTCTTACTAACTCTACTCTGTCCTCATCCTTTCATCTGGCAAGAGGTACCAGGCAAGGGTGCCCCTTATCCCCTACTCTCTTTATTCTAGCTATGCAACCCCTATCAGCTGCTCTTTGTCAATCCTCCATGAGCCAAGATATCCCTATTGGTAATTCCCGCTATACTTCACGATCGTATGCTGATGACCTCCTCATTCTAGTTGACAATCTTGAAATTTCAGGACCACTCTTAACTAAGTTACTTAGCAACTTTACTTCACATTCTGGGCTAGCTCTGAATCGAAACAAATCAGAAACAATGCCATTGAACAATTTTTGTAACCCGTCCATGAATACAATATTAGGTTTTCATTGGGCCCCTCAAGGTATCTCTTACCTTGGAATACAGATCACTTCTAAATTAGACAAGATATGGGACGCCAATCTTTCCCCATTATTAGCAAATACTAAAAACACTCTCAACAGATGGAAACTGCTTAACCTCTCTTTTAATGGGAAAATCTCTGCTATCTAGATGTCTATAGCTCCCAAAATACTGTATCTATTTTCTAATATCTCTTTAACCCTCCCTACTTTCTTTTTTGTCAGAATTGATGAAATACTGTAATTGGCAATTTTTTATGGGAAGACAGAATTCCCAGATTTAGTCGTAACAGACTGCATTGCCACTGGTCCAAAGGGGGCTTCGGGCTCCCCTGGTTCCAAGTATATTTTTGGGCCCTCTGCACTGCCCAAACTGTCAAATGGTTTAATAAACCCAGCAATAAATCACCGTTGTGGGTCAATATGGAAACATCTCTATTTCCGGAAAGTGTCACCACTTCCTTCATTTGCAAACACCAACATGGAGGTGTCGATAGGGAGAAGGGCAGTGGTAAATGGAGAAAGTGACAAAGGCAAGAAGGACAGGGAGGGGGCAAAAGGGGTTAAGGCCATCAGGAAATGGAGGGTAATGAGTACCAATGCCCGTAGTCTGGGCAACAAGCTCCCTGAGCTGGTGGCCTTAATGGAAGAGGGATGCTTGGATATCATAGCAGTCACAGAAACATGGTACACAGAGAACCATGACTGGGATGTTAACATACCAGGGTACATAACCTACAGGAGAGACAGGCAGGGGAGAAGAGGGGGAGGAGTAGCTCTCTATGTAAAGGAAGGGATAAAAGCAACTGAACAAAAGAGTAAACAGGGAGGAGAGGAGGCACTGTGGGTCACCTTGGAGACTGGAAAGGGCACCACAATCCGCACAGGGTTTGTGTACAGACCCCATGTCGGGGAAGGAATGGACAAGGATATGATGGAAGGCATTCTTAGAATGGCAGAGAAAGGGAGATACTGTTGATGGGAGACCTGAATATGCCAGATGTTAACTGAGCACATTTGCTGCAGCCATCCAAGAGCAGGCCATTCTTGATGCCCTACAGGTGGCAGGCATTAGACAGCTAGTTTGGAACCCACTGTGAGGGAGTAATCTTAGACCTCGTACTCACAAACGGGGCAGTGAGAGGATCTCAGATCTAGAAGTGGGTTGCCATCTGGGGACAAGTGACCATCAAACAGTGTGGTTCATGTTAAACTCAGCTACAGAGTCAAGCCACAAAAGTGAGGGTACTGGACTTTAGGAGGGCTGACTTTGGCAAGATGGGAGAGTGCCTCAGAAAAGCACTAGCAAACAGGCTAGAAGGAGGTGTGGAGCAACAATGGGGAATTATCAAAACTGCCATCACAGAGGCAACAAGCCTTTGTGTGAAGCAAATAAACAAATCAAAACAAAAGAAAAAGCCACTATGGTTCTCAAGAGAGATGGCTGTGAAAGTCAGGAAGAAAAAGATAGCATTCCGAAGTATAAGGAAACACAGAAGGAGCAGGACAGAGAGCTGTACCAGTTAAGGCAGAAAGAAGCAGGGAGGGAAGTCGGAATAGCAAAGGCCCAAACTGAGGAAAAGATAGCCAACTCAGTTAAGAAGGGGATAAAACCTTTTATAGGTACATCAGCGAGCGTAGAAAGACAAAGGGAGGGATAGTGAGGCTGAATAGAATGAACGGTGGGTGGGCAGAGGGGGACAGTGAAAAAGCAGGAATACTGAAAGAATATTTCTGCTCAGTATTCACAAAATAGGAGGGGGAAGTGCCTAATCCAATTAACAGAAGCACTCTTGATAGGGGGTCGATCCCAGTCTTTTCACAGAAGAAGGGTTCTGCAAGAACTCCTAAAACTGAAGGTGGACAAAGCAATGGGTCCTGATGGAATTCACCCCAGAATTCTAAAAGAATTAAGGAAGGAACTAGTGAAACCACTGGCTACTCTTTTAATAAATCATGGAGGATGGTGTGGTACCGAGGACTGGAGGGAGGCGGATGTGATTCCCTTCACAAAGTGGGACCAGGACAGAGGCAGGAAACTACAGACCTGTCAGTCGGACCTCTGTGGTAGGGAAAGTGATGGAGTCACTTCTGAAGGAAAGAATAGTTGAGTACCTAGAGGTCAGTGGAGCACAGGATCCAAGGCAGCATGGGTTCACAGTGGGAAGGTCATGTCAGACGAATCTAATAGATTTCTTTGACTGGGTGACCAAAGTAGTAGACCAGGGAGGGACTGTGGACATGGCCTACCTAGACTTTAGCAAGGCATTTGACACAGTCCCACACAAAAGATTATTAGTCAAATTAACCAGCCTGGGAGTGGGTCCCAGGGTGGTAGCCTGGGTAAAACATTGGCTGGACAACAGGACACAGAAGGTAATTGTAAATGGAGTCCACTCTGAAGAAAGGGCGGTTATTAGTGGGGTACCGCAGGGTTCAGTATTGGGTCCAGTCCTTTTTAATGTCTTCATCAGTGACATTGCAGAGGGACTGGAAGGAAAAGTATGCCTTTTGCAGATGACACAAAGATCTGCAACAGGGTTGATACACAAGGAGGCGTGGAAAGGATGAAAAGGGACTTGGCAAGGTTGGAGGAATGGTCAGACGATGGCAGCTAGGATTCAATGTGCGTAATAATGCACCTGGGAAACAAGAACCCAGGGGAAGAATACACAATGGGTGTGGAGGTAGTAACAACAACAAAAAAGGAAAGGGACCTGGGGGTAATCATATCAGATGACCTTAAGGTTAGCAAGCAATGTGAGAAGGCAGTAGGGAGGGCTGGGGGTATACTGGGATGTATAGGGAGAGGCATCAGCAGCAGAAAACAGGAAGTTGTTATCCCTCTGTACAGACAGTTGGTGAGACCCCATCTGGAGTACTGTGTCCAGTTCTGGAGACCCCATCTCCCAAGGACATAGACAGGATAGAGGCAGTCCAGAGGAGGGCAACTAAAATGGTGCAGGGTCTGCAAGAGAAGCCATATGAGGAGAGACTAAAGGAGCTTAATATGTATACCCTTGAGGAAAGAAGGGAGGGGGGACATGATAGAAACTTTCAAGTACCTCAAGGGAATCAACAAAGTCCAAGAGGGTAGCATCTTTCAGAAAAAGAGACTTGCAAGAACAAGGGGACACAATTTAAAGATAGAAGGAGGGCGGTTCAGGGGCAATGTGAGGAAGTATTATTTCACAGAGAGGGTAGTGGATGCATGGAACAGCCTTCCTGAGGAAGTTGTAGGGTCTAAAACTGTGGGAGAATTCAAGAATGCATGGGACAGACATAAGGCAATTCTTGTGGGGGGCAGGAAGATATAGGCTGTTGGTTAACTAGGATCTGCGGCCTATCCTGTAGGTAGGGAAATGGGTAGACTAGATGGGCCTAGCGGTCCTTATCTGCCGTCAAAGTCTACGTTTCTATGTTATAACCCTCTCCCCCCAATTTAAAATCTCACCCTACTATAGCATCATCCATATACTACTGGAGAATTATTCATAAATGCCTTAAATCCAGCCCAACCCCTCTCATATATGCCCCCGTTTGGGGGAACCGTAACATCACTCTTGATAGCCATCCAATTTTTTGTTGTAATTGGAAAAACAGGGACATTTTTTTCTTGGAGGATATACTTATACCTCAGACTCTCAAATTAAAATCCTTTTCTGACCTGCGCAAACAATGGGATCTTCCCCTGCACGATTTCTGGAAATATTTACAGTTACGCACGGCATGGAACCTTTATCTTTCTACTATTCCTCATCAATCTATATATGATACTTTCATTTCTAAATGGATCAAAACAAATTCTAAATTAAATAGTATCATTTACAATCATATCAGAAATACAATTCCAGATCAATCTATCGTTGCA
Organism: Neoceratodus forsteri; assembly: GCA_016271365.2. Lineage (NCBI taxonomy): Eukaryota > Metazoa > Chordata > Ceratodontiformes > Ceratodontidae > Neoceratodus > Neoceratodus forsteri. The sequence continues at coordinate 48,657,973 of CM057455.1, forward strand.
AAAAATAAATGGGGTACCCTTTTAAATTATAACATAACCAATTCACAATGGCATAACTGCTGGCTATCCTGCCATAAATCTTTAAGGATAATCACAGTTCACTCATACAAACCAAAATTCTACATCTATGGTACAGAACTCCTGAGATTTTGCAAAAAATGGGCTCAATGAACAACAACAAATGTTGGCTCTGTAACTCCCCCAATGGCAATTTGCTACATATTTTATGGCATTGTTCTCCCATACACAATCTTTGGCATCATATTCATTACTTGGCAATGAAAGTGATTGGTCTATCCGTTGCATTAGATCCAAAACAGTGCATACTTGGTATTTTCAATGCTCATTCATACAAAATATCCCATTCTCAGAATAGGTGGTTATCCCTTCTGTTCCTTCAAGTTAAATGCCTTATACTAATGCATCGGAGAGCCAACATCATTTCCACCCTCCTGGTTATTCTCAAACAACTATCTCAGTACGCCATCCTTGATCGTATGTCACACTTAGTCTCTAACCGACTTAATTTATATAATAAATGCTGGCAGGACTATTTTAAATATTTAAACAGATCTACACATATTGTCACTTAATCCATGGGTTGTTATATGTTCACATTGGAATCTTGCTTCTAGCTCTTTCGTTTCTTCTTCATCTCCTCTCTTTCTATCTTTCTATCTCCTTTTCTTCTTCCCTTTCCTTCTTCATTCGTGTTCATTCTCTTAGATATTTTTCTCTTTTTTTATGGTCTTCCTTTATACAGTCTTACACATACTTGTATTAAATTACAGCATAATAGAAGTACAATCAAACTACTCATATTTCTTGTTTGTATCTACTATCTTTTACCCCTTGAACCATAAATTGCCATATTTTCTATCATACAGATTGTACTGCTTCATATTGTTTTCTCAACATTTGTTTTCCCCTTTAATATCATTGTATAATACTTTAGATATGTTTTTTTTTCCTTCTCCCATTTAGAATTTATGTAAGTGTATACTAGAGAATGTAGTGTATTTGTATGTATAATTATAATAACTACAACAAAAAGATTAACTGCAAAAAAAAAAAGTTCAACTTGGAGATGGTGTGTTCCAGGAGGCCGAGGTGGAGATATTAGCCAGGAGTTAGAGGTGGAAACAGAACAGGTTGTAGAAAAAGTGGTCGGGGCACAGAAAAGACACACTGCTAATTTTTTTTTTGCAATTTCAGCTCAAAGTAAAAACATTACAGTGCTCCCCTTAATTAATAAAACTTTCCCCAAGTTCAAATTAACACTCCTAAGAATGTTTTTCCTAACTGTCCCAGCTAAGAGAAACACTTCATTACAGGGGTAGAGATTACATACAGCCTAAATTAAATTCAAAGGTTAGGTGGCTTTCTTATATTTTAAACAACAAATTTAGAGACAATTAAAAGAGCTATTCGGGTCAGGAGCAACCCACACTTTCAGTCCACAAAGCGAAAATGCTCAGGCAGCCAATTTCGTAGGTGTCCAATCCCAGCTCAGTCAGGGGAGCTTTCTGTCCAATGAATTGTGAGGGCAGAGGGCTCAAAACCAACCGAGAGAAGACATACCTTGCCAGCTGACAGCGGCTGAAGTGGTTCAGCGTTAGAAGGTGGTGGCCGCCGGCCAGAGCAGCAGTGTACGGCCACTTGCTGCAGCCCTAGTCAGAGGCTCCTGCCTTGCCAGCTGACAGCGGCTGAAGTGGTGCAGCATTAGAGGGTGGTGGCCGACGGCCAGAGGAGCGGTGCATTGCCGCTTGCTGCAGCCCTAGTCGGGGCTCCTGTCTGTGGGGAAAGAGCAGAGGGTTTTGGTAACCTGGTGCGGCTATGTCGAAAATAACCTCTGGTGTACTTCTGAAACCAATTAATTAACAAGTGCTGTGGAGAAGTTAATGCTCATGAATGGTTACAGGCTGAGCAGAAATCCTACAAAATTTCCCTGGGATGTTTAACGCGTGCTGCAAGTAATTACTGTGGGTGCTAGTTCCGGAGAGATCCCGAGTTACAGGCCTAAACATCCCACAGAGAGAAAATACATTTTTAAACTGATGGTGCCCTGTCTCTGAATGCGGAGAAAAAGGCGCTAAAATTCAAAACGCTGAGTGAGATTCTGTGGTGCAGTTCAGGACGGCACTTGGAGGCTGTACCTTGCAGCTGGGTGTCCTCTGGGTAGGTGGAGTAGTTGCTCCTGAGGGCAGAGTGATGCTCGCCCTCCTTATAGCTGGGGCTAAGGAGAGAGGGAAGAGGGTTTTCAGTAGGTTTAAATGAGGTTTGGGAACAAAGAAAGAGTACTGTAGTGGAAGGAGATAGCTGGGGGAGTGGGGGAGTGGAGGAGGGAGGGGCAGTGAAGAGGAGAAAATTACAGAGAGAGCTCAGTAGAAAGAAGAAAATAGGAGGTTGTAAAGAAAGGGTAGGAGATAGAAACTATTTAGGCAGGAGCATCAAACAACTTAAACTGACTAAATAAAAATTCACATATAAAAGCAGACTGTAAACTTTCACAGGAAAGCATCTTGTTCTTACATAACAGCTAAGAAACTTTACACTTCAGGGCATTAATTTAACAGGCTGCAGAAACAGTTCTCCACACACATCGGGACTAGCTGAGAATACAGGGAAGGACACTAAGTTCTGATAAGAAAATGCCCTAATTAAATGAGCCCTGTATGCTGTAGAGAGAGAGAGAGAGAGAGAGAGAGTTTAAGTTTAGCACTGTGCAGCACAGGGTCCATTTAGGCAGCTGCAGGTAGGCCTGCTAAATTAATAGCACAGCAGGGGAAATTGAGTGGACTTTAAGACCCCTTGTGGCTGAGTATAATTTAAAATGAATCCAGTTCAGGCTAGGGTATGCTTCTGTTGATTAATCTGGTTTAGGCTGAGTTGAAATACCCACCTGTGCACTTCTGGGCTGAACACAGTTTTGAAATGAATCCAGTTCAGGCTAATGGTATAATTTTGGTAACCCAGTGCAGGCTATGTCAAACTTCAGAATTTCAGAATAAACAACTGTATAAACTAATAATAATGATGACTTAAAACAAACACATAAGAAAAAATAAATTTACAGACATATATGGTTCAGTGTCAAATACTCTTAGACACCAGCGTCTCCACTTTACCATAGGATTCCAATGGCTTTAGCCATGTGAGCCGATTTCCATACACAGTTCTCAGTTCAGTAGTTTGGTAGATCCAGCTATGGGGGGGAGCATCACAAAGCACTGTAAGTCTCTGCTCTCTCCCATTTTAGCTTATTGACGCTGGACTTCCTGTTGAGCAGTGACCAGCTCATACAAAATGCGAAATAGGGCAATACATACCCTCTAACCTGCATACTGCTTCATTTATACTCCAAGAGAGGATTACACCTCAACCCACATCGCTAATCTCTAAAGTTTAAAACTGAATCGATGCAGAAAGAAATGGTGTTAGTAAGTCATCACACTGTATCTAATTTTAGATAAATATGAGAGTTTATGTTCTCCATTCAAAGCTATAATGCCAAAAGACAGACAAAGCCAAACAAAGCTTTCGGTGAACAAGATAATACATGTACCAATTCAAAAGCGTACCTCCATGCAGAAAACCTCAGCCCATTCCCAGCGGGCAGGCATTGTTTTCTAATTCCTCACATTCTCATGCATATTGGTGGCCAGGATTGATTCACCAAATGAGGTCTCTGTAACTTTTGCTCCGAATCATCCTATGTTACTTTTTTCACCGCTCCTTTCTACTACCTTTATCAGTCTCCTCTCCATTTACCAGGCATGGTGGAATGGCAACCTGTTGATTTAAACCCGAAAGAAAAGCATTTCATTAAGCGCAGTAAATTCGTGTAACCCAAATAATGAGTACTGGCAAATCTGGTCCCCCAGGCAACTATATCATATTTTGTAAAGGCTATACAAGCCTATCGGCGCTAAAGTGCCTCTGTGATCCAGTCGACCTCCTCACTCCAAATCTGAATGTTAGTCTTAAAACTCCTTGTAAATATCACACAGCATGCCACATGTACTCCAATACCCAGTCATTCATTCCACTCCCTAGGAACACTGAGAATGCCAAAAACACACTCAAGCAACAATTTTTCAGGTGGGCACCAAGTGACATTTGACCCTCTTGGGAAAAGGAAAACCTCTGTCCTTGGCCAACACAAAATGTGTTAAACCACAGTTCCAGCCATTCCACCTTTTCTTCTGAGGGACGCCTTACTTCCAAAGTTGAACAAAAGCTGCTAAGTAGTGATGGTATTGTAACACTGCTCTAAAGATGCAGTCAGTTCAGCTCAGAGCATTCAGAATATCAGAAATGCCAAAAGATGTCACAAACACTGACTTTATTATGTAAACTATAAAACAGGTTTTATCAACTTTCTGCCTCGCTTATCGAAAAGAGTCCTTTTACCAGAGGCAAGAAACAAGTAGAATTACTGAGAGCAGTCAAACAGAGCAGAGCAGCCTGCAGCCGTATTTCTGCTCTGCCTCTTCCCTCTCGAAAGAACTCATCACATCGAAATGAATGTCTGCTCAGCCATTTTAGAGGAGCACTTTGGTATGGCCGGGAGAGACAGATCATTGAAATGTAGGGACTAGGCTGGGTCTGATGTGGTTAACAGAGCAACAAGAGTAGTAGGTTTGGATGATCTGATGATGTTGTCAGAAACGCTACACAAGGTATAAAGGCACAGAGGGGGAAGGGTGGAGAGCCAGCCAAGACTGGAATATAACATGCAGTGGTGGGTCAGCGAAGGGGCAGATAAGGCAAACTTACATGTATTATTGTAGGTACGGTAAGTTTCCATTTAGATAGGTTGCAGGCACTGGTCTGGTAAAATGAGGTAAGCCCATATGAGAGGCTGGTGAGTAGGACTTCCTGGGTAATCATTAACCTAACTGTGGGAGTCTGGGCAGAACTGATTCTGTAGGCAAGGTCAAGTTTTGAATTTATGGAGTAGCAGATGTTCGAGATGTGTAGTGTAAAATCCAGGGAGGAAGTGAGGGTTAGGCCTAAGTATTTGAAGGAGTTAGTCACAGAGATAGTGAAGCCATCTAAACAGTTGATATCTAATCCAGAGGTGCATGCCCGCAATTTATGTGTGGACCCAAAGAGCATGGCCTGAGTGTCACTTAAGTTTAGGATAAGTTTGGACAAGCCAGATCTGAGTTCTGTCAAAATCTGCCCTGAGCTTTGCATTGATGTCTAACAAACTCTTGGAAGTAGAGTAAAGCACTGAATCATATGCATATGGTTTTCCAAGGAAGTGGCTACCACAGGTAAAGAAAAAAAGAAGGCGTACAGCATATACCAGGAAACCAAAACTGAGAAAGACTGGGAGTCGTACAAGAAAAAAATGAGAGAGTCTAACAAACAAATTAGAAAGGCAAATGCCCAGACAGAGGAAAAGATAGCAGAAGGGGTAAAGAGAGGAGGCAAATAATTTTTTAGATACATTAGAGAATGTAGGAAGGCAAAAGGGGGATAGTAAAGACTGCTACTGAAGAAGGAAAATGCATCAAACATGACCCAGAGAAAGCCAAAATCCTCAACAAATACTTCTGCTCGGTGTTTACCAAAGAGGACCCAGGGGATGGTCCAGCACTGAAAAAAAAACAACACCCCAGGACCAGGGGTAAACACAAGTCCCTTTACAGAAGTCGAAGTATGGGAGGTGCTAAATAAACTAAAAGCAGACAAAGCTATGGGACCAGACAAGATGCACCCCAGAATACTTAAGGAACTGGGTGCAGAATTAGCAGCCCTTCTGGCATTTCCATTTATGAAATCCTTGAAGTGCAGTGTGGTACCCGAAGACTGGAAAAAGGCAATAATGGTTCCACTTCACAGATCAGGTAGTTGCAAAGAGGCTAGTAATTACAGACTGGTGAGTTTCATATCTATAGTAGGGAAACTAATGGAGACACTACTCAAACAGAGGACCATAGCATTCCTCAAAACTAGCAGCCAACAAGACCCTAAACAGCACGGTTTCACAGCAGGTAGGTCATGCTGGAAAAATCTGCTCAAGTTTTTTGACTACGCTACAAAAATAATGGACGACAGTGGGGCAGTAGATGTGGTTAACCTAGACTTTAGGAAGGCCTTCCACTTGGTTTGTGTGGAAGGCTGGTAAAGAAGCTTGACCACACAGGGGTTGGTCCAGAAGTAGTCAGATGGGTGCAAAACTGGTTACAAGGCAGAACCCGGAGGGTACAGGTTAATGAAACACAATCGACGGAAGGCAGGGTGACCTGGGAAGGTGTGTCTGTTAGCAGACAACACCAAGAAATTAACAGGGTAGACACCTCAGAAGGAGTGAGCAAGATGAAAGCTGACCTCAAGAAACTGGAAGAATGGTCTGGAGTGTGGCAGCTGAGATTTAATGCCAAAAATTGCAAGGTCATGCACGTAGGAAAGAAAAATCCAAGAAAGGAGTATTACCTAGGAGGTGAAAGACTGGTGGCCTCAAACCAGGAAAGCAATCTGGGAATCATAATCTCAGATGACTTGAAGGTTAGTAAGCAGTGAAATAAGGGAACTTTTAAGGCCAACAGAATGCTGGGCTGCATTGGGAGGGGAATCACGAGCAGGAGGAGAGAGGTGGTACTGCCACTGTATAGATTGCTGGTCAGACTTTACCTGGAATACAGAGTCCAATTCTGGAGGCCTCGCCTCAGGAAGGACATTGACCAGGTGGAAACAATACAGAGAAAGGCGACAAAAATGATTCAGGGTCTGCAGCAGATGTCCTAAGAGGAAAGACTTAGGGAACTGAATATGTACTCCATGGAGCAGAGAAAAGAGAGAGAGATGGGACATGAATGAAACATTCAAGTACATAAAAGGCATTGAAAAGGTACAGGCACAGGAACTTTTTCATTTCAAGGAGGGCTCCAGGACCAGGGGACATGACCTCAGGTTGCAAGGAGGGAGGTTATCTACAAACACCAGGAAGTTTTTATTCACAGAAAGAGTGGTGGATGCCTGGAACAGCCTGCTCCAAGAGGTTGTGGGGGTCAACACTGTGGGGGGATTCAAGAATGCATGGGATAGACACACGGGAGCCATGACTACAAAGGGCAACTAGAGTGCCAAAATAGGTCTAAAACAAATGGGCAGACTAAATTGACCTAGCAGTCTCCTTCTGCCAGCAACCTCTATGTTTCTGTATAGTAGGGTAAGTAAGTAAGTTAATTTTTATTTATTTCAAGCACCCTTTCCAGGCTCAGGGTACTTTTACAACAATTCAAAACCACTTTAAAATCCAATTTACAAACAGTCATACTTAACACTCACTTATTATGTTCCAGCAAATGCTTGGGCAAAGAGGAAAGTCTTTAGGTGTTTTTTAAAACTTTCGACAGTTAGGTAATCTTGTATCTGACGAGGTAGAGAATTCCACAAGGTTGGTGCCATATAGGCAAAAGATCTACCTCCAGACATCTTTAGACATACCCAGGGAATCTCTAGCAATCCCTCATCAGAGAACGGGTAGGACAGTAAGGCACCAAGAGGTCTTTCAGGTAGTGAGGTCCCAAATCATGTAGGGCCTTAAAGGTCAGCAACGTGACCTTGAAGGTGGTATGCCACTGTATTGGCAGCCAGTGCAGATCACGTAGCACAGGTGTCATATGGTTAGATCTTGAAACTCCCATCAACAACCTGGTTGTCGCATTCTGCACAAGCTGCAAGCGGCGGATATCCACCCGCGACAGCCCTAGATAGAGGGCATTGCAGTAATCAAAACGGCTGGTAACAAAGGCATGGACCAGGATGGGGAGATCTTCGGGTGGAACCAAGTGTTTCACCCAGGCAATGTTTCTTAGATGAAAAAAGGCAGATTTGACTACGGCCGATACCTGCATCTTCATAGTCAGGCCTTCATCAAAAATCACACCTAGGTTACGCACTTGGCCAGAGGCAAGAAGCGGGGCTCCCCAAGATATAAACCTGAAGGTTTTCCAGTCCAAGCCCCCATCGCCCTCCCTCCAGGGTCCACAACCAACACCTCAGTTTTATCTGAATTCAACCTAAGCCAACTAGCACTCATCCAATCCTGAATCTCCCTGAGGCAGTTATTAAACATCGTGATGGAATCAGTCTCCTGATCAGGCATAAAAGATAGGTAGAGCTGAGAATCATCAGCATAACAATGAAAACTCAGCCCATACCATCTTATAATGTCCCCCAATGGAAGCATATACACCGCGAATAACATAGGGGACAGCACCGACCCCTGCGGTACCCCTCAGGGCAAGCAATGAGGGGCCGAGGTGTAAATTCTGGACACCACTCTCTGAGATCTGCCCTCCAAAAAAGATCAAAACCAACTGTGGACTGCTCCCCACAGACCACAGAAAAACTGCAGGTGGTCGAGCAATACCCCATGATCCATGGTGTCAAATGCTGCTGAGAGATTCAGGAGAATCAAGATGGAATGGGTCCTCCGATCTCTTGCCATCAGGAAGTCATTCAATACCCGAACAAGAGCTGTCTCTGTACTATTCCTTTTCCTAAAGCCGGATCGGAGAGGGTCATAGATATTTTGGCTGGACAAATGATCCTCCAGTTGCAAGAGCGCACCTTTTCAATAACCTTCCCTGCAAAGGGAAGGATAGAGACTGGTCTGTAATTTGCTGGGCAGTCGGGGTCAAGAGAGGCTTTTTCAACAGGGCGTACACCGCTTCCTTCAAGGGATCCGGAAAGATCCCTCTCTCTAATGACACCACCACTATCCCAGCCAGGGCTGGGCTGATAACATCTACACACCCCACCACCAGGTGAGTAGGGCCTGGATCCAACTTACAGTAGGTAGGTCGCAGAGTCTGGATGATCCTCACTATATCTATTACTGCTGGTAGTCTAAAGGTTGAACAGTACATCTGGGCATTAGTACCACCCGATTGATCAGTGCAATGTCCAATAGAAGGACATTGGCGGATCTCGACCCTGATCGCAGATACCTTGTCAGCGGAGAATTTCACAAACTCCTCACACTGTGCCTGTGATAATACTTTACCAGTCTGAAGACAGACTGGATTGCACAGTGTGTCCACAGTCTGGAGGAGCTGGGTTGGTCTGTTCCTCGCTGCAGCAATTTCCCTGGATAGGAACTCTGCCTTCTTATGGGAAATTGCTGATTTGTAGAATTTATAATGTTCTAACAATTTAAGTCTATCCACCTCCAGTTGAGTTTTCTGCCAGTGTCTTTCCAGTCTTCGTCCCTTCCTCTTCAACTCGTGGACCTCCCATCAAACCAGGGAGCCCCCAAGTGAAGAGTACGAGGACGAACACGAATTGAGCAATGGCATCCAGGGCCTCAGCTACAGCCCTATTATAGGCTAGAACCAAAGGCCCTGGATCCATGCTATCCCTTGGAAAACTCGAGAAGTCCAGCTCCGTCCTTAGGCCTTCTGAGGTAACCCCTCTTAAAGGACAGAACTGTACTAACTCCCTAGGAGCAGGCCTATTTTGGGGGGCCGTAAATCTAAACCTCAGGGAGTGATGGTCAGACCATCCGACTGGCTCCACCTCCACATTGGATACCTCCATCCCCAGATGGAACACCAAGTCCAATGTGTGCCCCCCCTCATGGGTTGCAGAGGTAATTACCCGTGACAGACCCAATGAATCCATCAATTGGAGGAGGTTTTGACCAAATGGCGAGAGTTCATTGTTGACCCAGGCATTGAAATCTCCCAGGTTCAGCCATCTGGGAGATTCCAATACCATATCGGCGATGAAGTCCACAACCTCCTTCAGGAACTCCCTCTCATCCCCTGGTGGATGGTAGATAAGAAGGATCCTGTAGCCTGCACCTGCACCCACTATACACTCAAAGGAGTTGGTATCACCAATTGGCACTTCCCTGAGATCCAGATCTTGTCTAAAACAGACCGCAACCCCCCCCAACCCTCTAGTCCACTCTCGGGCGGTGAATCACCGAGAACCCAGCCGGAATCGCAGAGTCCAAAACAGGACCAGCATTTCCATCTAGCCAGGTCTCGGTGATGCAAGCCAAGTCAATAGAGGAAACAAGATCTGCAATCACTGCAGTCTTATTCCTAATCGACCTGGCATTGCTTAACACCGCCCGAAAGGGACGGGCATCCAAGGGTGGTCCCAATTCCTGCCTGACACACTCCAAGTCAGTGCCCTTGGGTATGGGAACTAGGTAAGGAGGACCTCACTCCAGTACCCATTTCACCCCAGGGCATCTGCTAGCCCGCACTGCCCGAATCCGTTCTCCTCCCTCCCACGGTATTACAGTACAGAGAGGTGTCATTAACATAGAAACATAGACAATGATGGCAGAAAAAGACCAGAGGTCCATCAAGTCTGACCATGATCCCTGTAATCTCTGGAACCTTCCCTGGAGCCTGTTGTTCCTCCAGGGTACTAACCCTTCTTGTCCTATCCTCATTCTTCTCCCTGGTCCTGTCTTCTTGAGCAACCACCATTCCCTTCATTGTATCCTTGAATTAGCTGACTGTATTTGCACCCACCACCTCGGCTAGCCAACTGTTCTAAGGTTGTACCTCCCTTTCCGTAAAGAAGTACTTCCTCACATCCCTCCTGAACCTCCCTCCTGTTAGTTTCCATTCATGACCATTGGACCGTACGTTGATATGCAGGCTAAATAATTCTCCACAGTTCACTTTGTTAATTTCTATAAGGAATTTGAATGTCTCAATCAGATGTTCCCTCTACTTTCTGGTTCTAGTGAGTACATATTTAGCACCTTGGTGCGCTCCTCATTGGATCTGCCTTGCTGGCCCTGAATAATTTTTGTTACTCTGTGCTGCACTGTCTCCAACCTATTCTTCTCCTTTCTAAGGTGCGGACTCCAGAATTGGGCACTGTTCTCCAGGTGAAGCCTCACTAAGGATCTGTAAAGGGAGAGAATTATCTCCCTTCTGCTATCCTTACCCCTCTTCATACATTCCAGCATCCTGTTAGCCTTGCTATAGGCCCTGTTCCACTGACTTGTTTTTTTAAGGGAGTTACTGATAACCCCTAGATCCTGTTCCTCTTCTGCAGTGCTAAGTCTCATCCCACCCAACCAGTACTACATCTTGGGGTTCTTTTTCCTGAGGTGTATTATCTTGCACTTTTTGGCATTGAATTTTAACTGCCTGACGTTTGACCGCCCTTCTAGCTTTTGTAGGTCCCTCTGCATATCCTTATTACTCATCATTATCCACCCTCCCACATAGTTTTGTGTCATCCACGAAGAGATGCAAGCTGTCCCAGATTCCCTCTCCAGTGTCGCTGATGAACATGTTAGAGAGTACCAGACCCAGGACAGATCCCTATGGAATACTGCCCATAACCTCCCTCTTTTCTTATTCACCCCATTTACCACCACCCTCTGCTGCTTCCCTCTTAGCCAACTACCCACCTAGTTCACTACAGTTTTATCTGCACCCAGATCCTCCATGTTTTTGAGCAACCTTTTGTGCTGTACCGAATCAAAAGGCTTGCTGAAGTCAAAGTACATCAGATCCTCAGCATCGCTCTAGTCTACTTCCTTTGTCACCCAATCAAAGAAAACTATCAGGTTAGTCTGACAAGACCTTCCTGCCACAAAACTGTGCTGTTTATTCTCCTGGAATCTGTTGCTGTCCAGGTAGTCTACAAGGTCCTCTTTAATTAGTGATCCCATCAGTTTCCCCACTATGGAAGTCAAACAGACATGCCTGTAGTTCCCTGGTTGCTCCTTATTCCCCCACTTCCTTATAAAATGGTACAATGTCACCCATTTACTAATCCTTTGAAACTTCCCCAGATCAAAGTGAGCTGGTGAACAGCCCAGTCAGTGATTCAACCAGCTCTACTGCTAAAACCCTAAGTATCCTCAGATGCAACCCATCTGGTCCTGGGGTCTTATCTGTCTTAAAGGCTGCCAGCCCTTTCAGGACATTATCACTAGTATGCAATGTGTGTCTCATCTCCAGGACTCCTTTAATTGTCACTTTGATGCCACTCTCCAGCATGGGACCTACAGTCTTCCTTAGTGAATATGCAGCAAAAAACAACAGCCTTTTGCCCATCCTCCTCTATCACCCTGCCCCACTCAACTAGCTGTGCGATTCCCCCCTTTGTTCTCTAGTATATCTGAAAACCTCTTTTTCTTCACTCTTGACTCCCTCTGCGATATGCACCTCCATGTCTGCTTTTGCCTCCCTGACAGCCCTCTTTGCCTCCCCATTTTACTGTAGGTAATCTGCCATTCCACCTCCTGCTGCTTTTGCATGTATTTATAGAAGGCCTTCCTTTTGGTCCTAAATACTTCCCTAACCCTAGCTGAGAAACCATAGTGGTCTTTTAAACCTGTTTTTCTTTGTTACTATTCTTATGCTTGCCATTGCTGCCTCGAGTATGGCTCCCTTAACTGACCCCCATATCTCTTCCAACCCACCTATGTCCTCCACCCCTACTAACTTATCTCTGACTTGTTCTTTCAACCTGTCAAAGTCCACTCTTTTAATGTCAAGTACTTGGTTCTTGATTGTGGTTTGCTGGACCTAAGGGACAACTTGGATCACACAGAGTTATGATCGCTGTTCACTTGTGGTTCCCCTATTCCCAGAGCACACACCATATCTGAGATGCTGAGCAACACATCAATGATTGCAGTCTTATCGCATCCTCTCCTGTTAACCACCCTCGACCACCTAGGCTTTGCCACTGGACTGGTCTCCTGGTGCGCCAGCTATCTCTCAGCCTGCTCTCAATGTGTGAAAGTTAGTGTAACTCTCTCCAGCACCTGCCCTATCCGCTCCGGAGTCCCCCAGGGCTCTATTCTTGGACCCCTACTCTTCTCCCTCCTCAACTCGCTACCCAGCGAATGTGCGGTTAAGATCCTACTCTATGCTGACGATGCAGTACTCTTCGTCTCTGACAGTAACCCCTTTTCGCTCCAGAATTCTCTCCAACTAGCCTACGATACCGCTGAAACCTGGTTCACTGAGCACCGACTCATAATCAACCTAAAGAAAACAAAAACAATGCTCTTTTCCCACCCCCAAAATAAGTCCAGCAATTTTCCTCTCACTGTCCACTCCACCCTCAATATCCCCATCGAACGTGTGCAGTCCTATAGATATCTTGGAATAATCTTTGACCCTGCCCTCTCCTTCCATGGCCATATCTCCACCTTGAACTCTGCCGCCAACACATGGCTGGGCATTCTTTACTGGCACAAAAAATGCCTCCCCTCGGATGCCCTCCACCTGGCTGTCACCTCCTCTGTCATATCACTCATCGACTACGGCCTTCCGGTCTATGGGGCTGCAGATCAGACGGCCCTGAGCAAGGTTCGCCTTACACTTAACAAAGCCTGCAGACTTATAACCTGTGCACCCAGACTTACCCACACGTGTCTGCTGTACTCCTTGGCCACCCTACTCAGCCTGGATGAGCGGCTCATGTACCAAACCTGCCAGTTCACCTTTAAAGCCATCCATGGCCTATCCCCCTCTGGCTTATCTGACTCAATACACCGGGCTAATCCGACTGTGAACACCCGCAACTCATCCAAAACAACACTGGTCATACCAAGAGCTAGGACCTCGCAAGGCCAAAGGGCGTTCCCTTACAGAGCACCCACCTGGTATAACTCCCTCCCTGCCATTGTCTCCGACTCTCCCTTGTTAGCATGCTTTAAACACAGCCTCAGAAATCACCTGCTCATCTCACACAGATGCCGCTGCCGCTAAAAAAAAAAACAAACAAAAACCTCCCTCTGACAATGCTCACCAGCTGCACTCTTCCTACTCACCACCCTCCCTACCCACCTTCCCCCTTCTTCTGCTTCCCAGCCCTACTCCCTCTTACCCGCTATCCCTCTACCTTCCACCTCCCTAACCCTAATTTATAGCCTTTTATTCTTCATATGTACTGGAACCAACTGTAACCTTGAACGACTCCTATTTTGAACCTGTATTATCTGTATTATCTGTTGTCTCTTGTGCCACTGTCTGTGTCCTCTATGTGACGAGGTACCTTTGTAAATGAGCCCCTGGCTCAAAGGTTGTTAAACTGATGTTTAAATAAATAAATAAATAAATATCTGCTGGGTTCTTTAAAAGTAGAGACTCCGGGAAGGCATCAAGAAATGTCTGGCTCCTGGCAGTCTTGGCCATGTGGACCTCGCAGTCAATGTCAGGGTGGTTCAAGTAATCCACCACCACTCCCACACCCCCACTACCTCTCTTTTAACTTCCTCCCTGAGAACATTGTCCATTTCCTCTCCTGGTCCTGGGGCATATAAATCGCACCTAAGTACTAAGTGCACTTTACAACCTGAGGCTGACATGAGTTGCACCCATACTGACTCAGTCCCTCCATTGCTACCTGTAATGCTTCCACCTTCTGCTGTTTCAATGTCCTCCTTGACAAAAAGGGCAACTCTTTCCTACTACTAGTTCCTCTATCCCTCTTGACAGTGAATACTCAGGGACTGTCCTCTACCAATCATTAATATTTATGACCCATGTTTCCATGATGTCCACAAGGTCCACCTGAGTATCTGCTATCAGCACCTGGAGCTCATCGAGTTTGTTACCTAAGCTCCTGGTGTTAAGGCATACCCTGTTCCATTCAATCCCTGCCCTAACTCTGCTACTGTCCTTCTGTTTTCCATGCTTTCTCCCCTTGCTTGTGCATTTGCCTTCTGTTTTCCTCCTCACTGCTGCTCCTTCTCTAGTTCCTGTAAGCCCTACTGTGTTCCCTGTACCATTTTTGCTGCTACAGTCCCCTAGATGTGGGGAAGTACCATCTAGGATCTCATTCTGTTCACCATCTACCATGGATACCCTAGAGTCAGACTCCCCCACAGTCGGTTTGAATGTCGGGTATAGCTGTCAAACGTCTGCCCTAGTGCGTTGGCCTCATCTCTTGTCTGGTGAAGTCAATCTCCCTTGAAGAGTCTCCTGTCCCAGAACTCTCCCAATTCCCATTAAAGTGGTACTTCATGTCTCGACAACATCCCTTAAGCCAACTGTTAAAAGCCTCAATTTCAGGTCTCCTAATCCTGTTTGGCTCCCCTGCCCCACACAGGGAGGACTTCAGAGAAAGCCAGGGAGGCTGAGTCTGTGTCCCAGCCTGTGGAAGTTCCGCTTCTCCATCTTCACCAACTGGTTAGCCAGATTGTTGGTACCCAGGTGCATCATCACTGCCAGATCCCCCCACCATCCTCCCTATTCTGTCTAAATCCTGGTTGGCTAATGCTCTAGCTAGGCATCGGACCAACCCCCTCCTTTCCACTCCCTCCCTGATTTTTGAGCCTCTGACCACTAGTTGCTTTCTGTTAGGCTTGCTCCCTTTGGGTGCCAATGTGTTGTCCTGCCTTTTCCGTATAACAGGACTGGAATCCCCCCTGGCAGAGTCAGGAGCCTGAACCTCCTCCAGAGGTGCAAAGCAATTTGCTGTCTGGATGGTACTCTGCTGGACAACCTCCTTATGGTTGCCGCCCCACCTTCCCGTGCCTCACCACAGTCCACCCTTCCTTGGCCGATGGATCTCTGGGGGAGTGGGGAGGTGAACTCTTGCTGAGCCAAGTGCACACCTGAAATATCTCTCTCCTTGCTGCTACCAGCTGAGTATGGAGCTCTGCTATGGTCCTGTAGCTGCAGAGTACATACCTGGAGAAGAGTGCCCCACAGTCCCACAACGAAGTGCCTCACCCCTAAACCACATCCTACAAGAAACTGTATTGGTGGCAGATAATCTTGTCTTAATATCAGCTTATTTTAAATTGCATTCCACTCCGGAGGAGACTTCTTGCATTGAGGTGGATGAAACTGATGCCCTTGGGTCACACATGGAAATGAACCTCGGCTCAGTGAGCCTTGCCTGCTTATCAAGCTTTTAGATAAATAAAATAAGTGAAAAGTCAGGGGAGGGTAAGGGTGGTCAGGGTTGGGTTCCATGTTACCAGGAGGAGGAGAATGAAGTGGGACTTGCAATCTCTTTATGGGGGTGAGATGGGTGAGAGAGAGAGAGAGCGGATGATGAAATTAAGGTTTGGAGAGCTGGTATGTAGAAGTTCAGGGTGGATGGAAGGTGTAGGGAAGGGGCAAGATAAGGAGTGGGGGGGAGAAGGAGTGGTGTAGAGGGTGAGTTGGAGGAAGAGGAGAGGGTAGAGGAATTGGAGAGTTGGGAAGGGGAAGGGAGGGACGTGTGTTGAACTGAGAGAGAGAGTGTGGGGTCAGGGATAGGATGGAGAGAAATATAAGATAGAAAAAAAGGGAAGACAGCATGGTGAGAGGGCCTGTGATTAGAAAAAGTAACAACAGAAAGCAGATGCGGTTGCAATGAGGGTAAGTGTGCCAAGGGACACTTTAGTACAGGTTAACCAGGGTTATATACTAACAGTGTACATAAGGAAAGGCAGCAAATCAAAAAGCTAGTACTAATAGGGCAGAATCTAGTCAAGTGAGAGAGCACTGAGCAGCAAACTGTTTTGACTAAATGTAAACAGTGCAGATATGAGGTGCCACAGGGCGTAAACAGTACACATCATTGACAGTAGGACATTGTGTGTGCAGATATAATAATAAAATTGATTTGATTAAGCGCCTTTCAAATTTCAAAGCGCTGTACAGTATTCATAAAACAAAACACATGTACAAATACATGCAATATAAAATCAGAACAATACAGGAAATGCCTTCCCCCATAAAAAAAAGTCTTAAGTGCCTGCTTAAAACTCCCCACTGTTCTGCACTCCCGGAGCTGACGGGGTAGAGAATTCCTGAGGGTAGGTGCTGCAAACCCAAAGGCACGCGCACCAGATGACTTTAAATTAACCCTCGGAATCTCCAGCAACCCCTCATCAGCCAAGCAGGGCTGTCACAAAGGGTTGTAAGGAACAGGAGCTCTTTCAAATAATCGGGACCCAATCCATGTAGGGCTTTGTAAGTCAATAGACCTACTTTAAAGGTGATCCACCACTGTATTGGCAGCCACTGCAGAGCGCACAGCACAGGGGTAATATGTGATCTTCTAGATGCCCCAGTTAA
The DNA here is from genome assembly GCA_016271365.2 of Neoceratodus forsteri. Taxonomy (NCBI): domain Eukaryota; kingdom Metazoa; phylum Chordata; order Ceratodontiformes; family Ceratodontidae; genus Neoceratodus; species Neoceratodus forsteri. The sequence continues at coordinate 48,675,006 of CM057455.1, forward strand.
CAAACGCGCTGCCGCATTCTACTCTAGCTGTAAGTGGTGGATATCAACCCCAGGAAGTCCTAGGTAAAGGGAGTTACAATAATCAAGGCACGATGTCACAAAGGCAAGAACCAAAACAGGCAGGTCGCTGGATGGAACAAGGTGCCTAATCCTGGCAATGCTCCTAAGATGGGAAAAAGGCCAGTTTGACAACTGCCGATACCTGATGTCAAAGAGTCAGACCATCATCAAGCACCACTCCCAGGTTACTCACCCATTCAGAGGTGAGAATCTGGGCCTCCCCAGGACTAAACCGGAAGGGAGCCCAGTCCTCAACCCCTCTATCCTACGACCCGGGTCCACAACCAAAACCTCAGTCTTTCCTGGGTTCAACTTCAGACTGCTGGAATTCATCCAGTCTTGGATTTCTGTGAGGCAGCTGTTCGTTACCGAGATAGCACCAACCTGGATCAGGCGCATAAGGTAGAGCTGGGTATCATCAGCATAGCAATGAAACCTCAGCTCATACTGTCTTACAATGTCTCCGAGGGGTAGCATATATATTGTGAATAACATGGGGGACAGCACCGAACCCTGAGGTACCCCACAAGGCAGAGAGAAAGCCCTAGATGAAAACAAACCCGAGACCACTCTGCACTCTCCCAGCGAGGAAAGATGAAAACCATCTGAGGATTGTACACAACAGCCCACAGATGAATCTCAGGCATTCGAGCAGAACCCCATGATACACAGTATCAAAAGTTGATGACAGATCCAAGAGAACCAAGATAGAATGGTGTCTCTGATCTCTCGCCATCAGGAGATCATTGAGCACCCGAACCAGAGCAGTCTTGGTGCTATGCCTCTTACGAAAACCCGATTGGAGAAATTCATATAAATTATGGATGGTTAAATGGTTATCCAGTTGAGCAGCCACAACTTTCTCAATAACCTTCCCCACAAAAGGGAGGTTAGAGATAGGCCTGTAGTTTGCTAAGTTCTCCGGGTCTAAAGAAGCTTTTTTAGAAGGGGGATCACTACCCCCTCCTTCAGGGAGCTAGGGGACTCACCCATATCTAGAGAGCACCGGACAGTCCAAGCTGAGACTGGGCCAATGACCTCACTACAACCCAAAATCAGGGAAGTAGGACCCAGGTCTAAACTACAGCACGTGGGACGCATCTCCTGGACAGTCCTCATACTGCCTACGAAATCTGGCAGGTCAAAGGTACTCCAGGAAACTCCAGGTTCTGCGACAGAGCACCGATCGGCAGCAACCCTCTTAGAGTGAAGTTGGTGGCACTCCCTCCTGATGTTGTCCACCTTTTTCACAAAGAAGCGAGCGATCTCATCACAATCAATTTGTGTAAAGACTCTACGGAGCTGCCGACAGGCTGGGTTGCACAACCTGTCAACAGTTCTGAAGAGTAGAGCCAGTCGGTTCCATGAGACAGAAATTTCCCTTGGCAGGAATTCTGCCTTCTTACGGGATATTTATGTTTGGTAGAGTTTATAATGCTCTAGCAAAATACGATGGTCGGCATCAGTGGCAGTCTTCCTCCAACGACCCTCTAACCTACGCCCCAATTTCCGCAACTCTCTCAGAGCTCCATCAAACCATGGAGCTCCAGGGCAACGTGGAAAGGGGTGAACTCAGATAGGAGCAATCAGATCGAGGGCTGAAGATATTGCCCCATTATAGGCCACAACCAACTGCTCAGGATCTGTACAAGACTCGACAAACAACGAGAGGTCAATACCTGCCATCAGGTCTTCAGGGACCACATCCCGCAAAGGGCGGTACCTGACCAACTCCACAGGGGCCAACCTACCCAGGGGGCTGCAAAATTGAACCCAACTGAGTAGTGATGAGACCAACTGACTGGTTCCACCACTAAATCGGAGGCCTCGATCTCCAGGAGGAAGACCAGGTCAAGAAAGTGACCTCCCTTGTGTGCAGCTGAGGAAGCAACCTGTGTGAAGCCCAGAGATGTCATAACCTGGAGGAAATGTTGACCAAAAAGTCATATCAGATGACCTAAAGGTGGGCAAGCAATGTGAGAGGGCAGCAAGGAGGGCTGGGGGGATACTGGGATGCATAGGGAGAGTCATCACCAGTAGAAAACAGGAAGTTATTATCCCTCTGTACAGACAGCTGGTGAGACCCCATCTGGAGTACTACATGCAGTTCTGGAGACCCAATCTCCGCAAAGACATAGACAGGACGGAAGCTGTCCAGAGGAGGGCAACTAAAATGGTGCAGGGTCTGCACTGGAAGACATATGAAGAGAGACTTAAGGAGCTTAATATGTATAGCCTCGAGGAAAGGAGGGAGAGGGGGGACATGATAGAAACTTTCAAGTAGCACAAGGGAATCAACAAAGTCCAAGAGGGTAGCATCTTTCAAAAAAAGAGGTGTGCAAGAACAAGGGGCACAATTTGAAGATGGGGGGCAGCTCAGAGGTAATTTAAGGAAGTATTTTTTTCACAGAGAGGTTGTGGATGCATGGAATGGCCTTCGGAGGAGGTTGTGGAGTCAAAAACAGTGGTGGAAATCAAGCATGCATGGGACAGTCATAAGGCAATTCTAGGGGGTGGGAGTAGGAAGAAGTAGGCTGCTGGTTAACTAAGATCTGCAGCTTATCCAGTAGGTAGGAAAAGGGGCAGACTGGATGGGCCAAGTGGTCCTTATCTGCCGTCAAATTCTATGTTTCTAAAAAGCGAGGATTCGTCGTCGACCTAGGCATTGAAGTTGCTCAGAACAATCAGTCTGGGTGACTCCAAAGCCATGTAGGCGGCAAAGTCTGCTATTTCCTGCAGGAATAGCTTATCATCACCTGGTGGATGGTAAATGAGGGCAATCCTGCATCCAACACCATCTACCACGGTACACTCAAATGACCTGGCCTCCTCAGCTGGTATACCTGTTAGGCCCAATTCGGTCTCGAAACATACTGCAACCCCCTCGGTCCAATCTCGGGCGATGTACAACTGAGTACCCGGTGGGAACAGCGGCCTCTAAAAAAGGGCCACATTCCCATCCAACCAAGTATCTGTAATGCAAACCAGATCTGCCCTAGCAACAAAATATGCGATAAGACCAGCCTTGTAGCTGACAGATCTGGCATTGCATAACAGCGCCCGAGTTGGATGAAGTTAGCGAGCTGTCTCAACTACTTACCCTCCCAAATTGGAGGTGCCCTTGGGTATGGGAGCCAGAACGGAATCACATGTTCCAAGTACCATTTCGCCCCAGGGCATCTTCTGGGCTTAACCACACTTATGGGAGAGCCCCACTCACTCTGTTTCGGCAACCCCCCCACCCCCCGACTTCCCCTTCCCCACGAGCAATCCCCAATGCCCGACAACGTTGATAAATAAAAGCAGGTGGGGGGGAGAAGAGAAAGGGCGGAGGGCATGGAGAGCGGAGGCCGAATAGCACAGGACAGGAGGGGCAAGCAGGCACATTTCAACAACACTATTAAAAAAATGGGAAAGCACAAAACTCCAAATATCCCAAATCACAAGGTGATAATGTAAACAGAATTAAAACCCCCAAAACATAAACAACTAAAATATCCATCCTAACCATAATAAATCAAATAAACTACAGATAAACTACCCCCTCCCACTATTAGATAACCTTCTAACCCTGGAAGAAAAAATAAAACTAAAAAATAAAACAATAACACAATCCCCTCTCACGGGATAAAATAAAACATCAAAATATAAAATAAAAATTCCCTCTCCCCTCTCCCACAGCCCTCTCACAGCCAAAGAGGGGGAAGAATAATAAAACAACCCCCCTCACAGGATATTCAAAACAAACAAACATAAATTTCCCCCTGCCCTCCCACAGCTGAGGAAAGAAAGAAAAAAATAATAGCAAGGCTCACTATAAGGTGAAACAGGGAGTTAACATTACTCCGCATTGACAGTAGGACTTGTGTGTGTGTGTGTGTACAGATATAAGGTGACACAGGGAGTAAATAGTATATAGCAATGGTAGCAGGACACTGTGTGCAGATGTAAGGTGTCACAGGGAGTAAACAGTACTCAGCAATGGCAGTAGGACAATGTGTGTGCAGATATAAGGTGACACAGGAAGTAAACAGTACTCAGCAATGGCAGTAGGACAGTGTGTGTGCAGATATAAGGTGTCACAGGGAGTAAACAGTACTCAGCAAAGGCAGTAGGACAGTGTGTGTGGATGTAAAGTGACACCGGGAGTAAACAGTATGTAGCAATGGCAGAAGGACAATGTGTGTGTGGATATATGGTGACAAAGGAAGTAAACAGTACTTAGCATTGGCAGTAGGCCTATGTGTGTGCCGAGATAAGGTGACACAGAGAGTAAACAATACTTATCAATTGCAGCAGGACTGTGTGTGTCTGTGTGTGTGTGTGTCTCTGGATATAAGGTGACACGGAGTAAACAGTACTCAGCAATGCCAGCAGGACAGTGTGTGTGGCTATAAGATGACACAAACAGTAAACGGTACTCAGCAATGGCAGTAGGACAATGTGCGTGAAGATAGAAGGTGAGACCTAGTAAACAGTACTTATTTTTGAGACAAGCTCAATTACAAGATGGACCTGGTGCAAAACAATTGCCAACAGGGTTAAGACATCACAGGTTGAGTGAACGTACATAACATTTACATAGTAATAAGAACATAATAATATAGTAGTAATAGTAGTAATAAAAAAATAATAATAGCATAATAGCATATAACCATCGCATGTGACAAGATACTTGCACCAGAACGTAGCAATAGATTCAACAGGAGGTAGTGCCATTTAAATACAATTGCATGGATACAGATATATGGACGTAAGGTAATGAGCTAAAGTTTATACAGTAAACATCATTGGAGGGGTCATAGTGAGTAGGAGTGGCAGTTCCTTTAGCGTCAAAGTGCGAAGAAGATTGAGATGTACAGGTAAGAGTCCTTTGATAAGTACTGTAGGCATGGCCTGGCAAGTGAGGTGGGAAGGAGAGGGTTGGATAGAGAATAGGGAGGGAAGGTAAGCCGAGATAGGAGAGGGTTGGACATGATGGCCTAGGGAGGAAGGACTGTTCGAAGGGAGAACATGACAGATGCTAAAGGCAGTGGTTGGGGTTTAAGTCCAATATTTGAAACAAAGACAGATTGTGATGTTGGGACCTTAATTTGGACAATGACAGTAGGGAGGACTCAAATGGCGCCTCAGGCAATGGTTGAGGTGTAAGTCCAGAATTTAAAGCAGTAACAAATTGTGATGTTAATACCTTGACTTGGAACAATGGCAGACCTCAGTGAAGGTCCTTAGGAACAAGGATTTGAAGAGGGAGAAGGTGAGGGGGTAGCGAGCCTTAAGGTTTTTTGGATCTTATTCCAGAGCATAGGAAGAGTGAAGCTTGCTCTACCAAAGCGCATTTTAACTTTAGGGATAGCCAGAAATAAGATGGTAAAACATCTGACAAAATAGACACTAGGGTTGCAGGGAGTCAGGCAGCTTTGAGGTACTGAGATAATTTATGAGTGATTACCTTATATTTTATTTATTGATTAATTTTGGTGACCGGGTAAGCCCACTGGGCCCCGGAGATCCCTTTTTCAGAGGTGACCCGGGATTACATAGCAATAGATAAACAACATTGTGAAACAGTGAGCATGAGTTATGTTCATAGAATAGCATTCTTTTGCCTCCTGAAGCTAAGGGAGCTCCAGCCTACAGAAGAATGGATGATGCAGTGTTGCATGTAATAAGGGGCATCTGAAATGAACCTAAGGGCTCTGTGGTACAGGGTATCAAGCTTGGAGAGAGCTGTGCTAGTACTATGGCCTTATAGGAAGTCTGCATAGTCTAAGAGAAGCTAGAAGGTAGCTTGGACTAGGAGTTTTCTACCCTCCTGGGTTAGTGAGTGCTTGATCCTAAAGAAAATACCGAGCCTTTGACGCAGTTTCTTAGTGAGTTCATCAATATGATCAATGAAGGACAAGTTGTAGTCAATCCAGACCCCCAGGTATTTGAATTTTTCCATGAACTCCAGGGCTTCTCCCAAAAGGGTGCTTATATGAGGAACCTTATCTGTTTTTTTTTTGGTTTTTTTTTAGATGAGGGGCCAGTGGAGAGAAAGTAATGGCCTTAGTTTTTTTGGCACTGAGCAGGAGTTTCAAGCTGAGAGGATTTTTGTGGAGGATGTCGAAATCATTCTGGAGGTCCAAAATGGCTTGATCCAGGGTTGATCTGTCAATGTATAGCACTGTATCATCAGTGAAGAGACTGATACTAGATGACTTTAGGCCAGTGTCAATCTGATTAACGTAAATGGAAAAGAAAAGTGGCCCAAGTATGGATCCTTGGGGGACACCTCTAAGGAGTATTTTTTTTGGTGATAGGTCTCCTTCAGCCTTGGCCTACTGCCCTCTGTCCACAAGATAGTTTGCAAACCAACTTAGGGCCAGGTTGTCCACCCCAACTTTCTTCAGGGTCACCAGGACTAAATCGTTGTCCACCATGTCGGAAGCCTTGCTATGGTCCTGAAACAAGGTACATATGTATTATTTGTTATCAAGCGTGGACTGCCAGTCATTTATAACCTTAGCAAGGGCAGTGGAGGTACTATGCATGAGATGGAAACCAGATTGAATCGAGTTTAGTAGATTAAATCTTTCCAGATGAGATCTGAGCTGTTCATTTACTACCTTCTCAAATAGTTTTGACAAGGCTGGGAGCAGGGAGATTGGGCGGTAATTATTTAGGTCGCAGGGGTCCCCTGATTTGAATAGAGGAATAACATGGGCCATCTTCCAGACCTTGGGGAGGGAGCCCTGATTGAGAGACAAATTGAAAATGTTGGTAATAGGGGGAGCCAAAATATAGTAGGCCAACTTTAGGAAGAAAGGCTCAATCATATCCACGCCCATACTTTTCTTAGTATCAGGTTGAAAAGGAGATCCTCAACCTGTTTGACAGTGACCGGACAAAAGGAGAAAGAGTGGTAAGGGTCAAAAGATTCCGGATCATGGCAATCAGATGACTGACTAAGGAACTGTGCCTTGATGTCATTTGCTGGGGAGGTATCAAAAGCTATCCCTGCTGTTGCAAAGTGATTGTTAAGGAGGTCAAATATCTCATTTTTATCTGTTGTGTGGGTACCACCAGTCAAAATTTTGTGGGGAAGCATGCCAGTGATGTTACGGCCTTCTACCTCCCTTAAAGTTTTCCAAAACTTAGTAGCAGAGTTAGTGGATGCGTTAAGCTCAGAGCGGAAATAAGTAGACTTTACAGCTCTGATAGTTTTCTTGCAGAAAATCCTTGTGGTTCAGAAAGCAGACCAGTCTTTGGCCAATTTACACTTTCTGTCTCTTTTCCAAAAAGCATCCCTATGCCATATGGCAGTCTATAGGTTATCCGTGAACCAAGGACAGGATTTTCTTTTGTTTCTGCTTTTGGTAACTGAGGCATGGAGGTCTAGGGTTCCGGTGACTATTTCATGAAGCACCTCATGTGCCTCTTCCACAGAAGATGCAAGGTAAAATTTCTGCCAGTTAGCATGCTGGAGGTTGTAGAGAAAAGCATCTGGGCAGAAGTTCCATTTACATCACTTATGGATGTATTTAGAGGAAGAGGAGGGTTTGGAGTTGCGCTGACCTTACGCATGCAATGGCACAGCGGTCACTGATGTCGTTAAAGAATACACCTGAGTGGGAGAAGATGTGAGGCTTGCTTACAAGGATTAGGTCAAGAAGGCAGCTACTCTCTGGGTTTCTGGTGCCTGGGCGGGTTGCTTTATTAATGATCTGGATGAATCCATGGACATCACATAATTCTTTCAATGGTAAGGAGACTGGAGAGAGCCAGTCAAGGTTGAGGTCACCAATTATGGATACTTCTGATGAGGTGGTAGCTAGTATATCACTTAGATGTTTGAGCAGAGAGAGGCCAGCTGAGGGGGTCCTATAGCACCCACCAATGCAGATAGAGGTTGATTTGATTGGTTGAATTTTTAGCATGAGGTACTTGAATTCCTTAGGGAATGTAGTCGTGTCCACCATAGTTGGGGTAATGTCCCAGACATAGATGGCTTCTCCTCCTCACTGGGATTTCCAGTACGAAACAAGTTGTTTGAAGGAATGTTAACTTCATAGTCCAGGGTGGGTGGTCTTAGCCAAGTTTTGGAGATTACAGGAACATCAGGAGAGCTGTGGAGGGTCCAAGTTTTATTTATTTATTTATTGAAATGGTTTCACTAGGAAAAGCACACTGAGCAAGAACTGCTCGTCTCCCGGTGCGACCTGGGTGGAGGGGTACAGTGGGGAAGAGGACAAGGGTAGTCCAGGTCCTGTCATATATATATATACAATTACAATACAGTTGAAAACATTTGACAGAAATAGTTGGACGTAGATGACAATTTACCTTTACTTATAGTATAGTAGCAATTACATGGGGAAGTCATGCTTTATACCTTGAAAACATATAATTAGATAATACAGCTGCATATGTTTGACAGGAATAGGTAAGTGTGGATTAATACATATACCCTAATAGTCGAGAGTAACAGTTACAATGAGGAAATCCTGCTAAGGTATTGGGTTGTGGTATATAATGAGATAGGAGTAAGTGCAAGCTAGCTAGCTCAAGCGTTGGGATCAAGTGCAGTAGTTGGGTGTGGTTAGCGAAGAAGCACCATTGGGCCTACTGGGAGAAGAAATATAGGAGTGTCTGAGGTAGAATAGATTGGAGAGTTAGCTCCAGGAGCAGTTTACTGAGCAGTGATTGGCAAGGGGATAGGATAGTGAGCAGACAGAGGAAAGCTTTTGATAGCATCAAGCTTTTTCAGAAGGCTGCAGGCATTCAAACGCAAAAATGATAATCCTTTTAGTAAAGGTAGGTCAGCTAGGGCAGGAATGGAGAGGGGGGGGCCCGGGGTTTAATTCGACGTTACCAGCACAGATAAGTAGCAGCAGGAGCATCTTTTTTATAGCACTAAGTAGTAGTCAGAATGGCCAAATTTTGCCCCTGAGGCATGAGCAGTTTCTCAACCTCTTCTCCAAGGCCAAACAGCAAGGCGAGGGTCGATAGTAAGCATACAGAACAGCTTTAATTGAAAGAGCAAACCTATGAGAGGCAGTTGGTACCCGAAGTGAGTACAGCAGTGTGTGGAAGTATAGAAGCCAGGTGAGGTAAGTGGCAGTTGGAGGAAACATTTAGAAATTTGTGTGTAAGATTTAGGTAGCCTGTGAATATGCCTGGGTGTTGAAAATTGTGTGGGTTTAGAGACCCACGGAATGTGATGGTTACACTAATAAGTAGAAATCCTATGCTGCATGGATGAAGCAGTATTTTTGCAGTTAAATTTGAGCATGAGAGAGGATCACCTCTTTAAGAAGTTGCTGTAATTGAGTAGTATGAGGCCTCGGGGGCGGGGATCACTAGGGAAGTGTATTTAATAAAGGAGGGAGGGAAGGGGGTGAGTGAAAAAAACTGTCCAGAGAGTAGTAAAGCAAAGCAGTGGCCGCGCTGTGATTTGAAAAACGTGCCTTGGGTGCTTGCTTTCTCAGTGGGGATCTGCAGCATTCAATCGGGAAGCAGCCACAGTCCCCAGGAGCCAGTCCAATTATGGGATTGAAGTTTGACAGCTTCAGTGACACAGGGAGTAAATAGTACTCAGCAATGGCAGTAGGATAATGTGCATGCTGATAGAAGGAGAGATGGAGTAAACAGTACTCAGGAATGACTGTAGGATACTGTGTGCAGATATAAGGTGACACAGGGAGTAAACAGTACGTAGCAATGGCAGTAGGACCGTGTGTGTGCAGATATAAGGTGACACGGAGTAAACAGTACGTAGCAATGGCAGTAGGACAGTGTGTGTGTGTGGATATAAGATGACACGGAGTAAACAGTACGTAGCAATGGCAGTAGGACCGTGTGTGTGCAGATATAAGGTGACACTGGGAATAAACAGTACTCAGCAATGGCAGTAGAACAGTGTGTGTGTGTGTGGATATAAGGTGACATAGAGAATAAACAGTACATAGCAATGGCAGTAGGACAGTGTGTGTGTGTATTTGCAGATGACACAAAGATCTGCAACAGAGTTGATGCACAAGGTGGGGTGGAAAGGATGAGAAGGGACTTGGCAAGGTTAGAGGAATGGTCAAATGTATGGCAGCTTAGATTCAATGCTAAGAAGTGCAAGGTAATGCATCTGGGAAACAAAAACCCAGGGGAAGAGTACACAATAAGGGGTGAGATACTAACAACAACAAAAATGGAAAGGGACCTGGGGGTAGTCATATCAGATGACCTAAAGGTGGGCAAGCAATGTGAGAGGGCAGCAAGGAGGGCTGGGGGGATACTGGGATGCATAGGGAGAGGCATCACCAGTAGAAAACAAGAAGTTATTATCCCTCTGTACAGACAGCTGGTGAGACCACATCTGAGTACTGTGTGCGTTCTGGAGACCCCATCTCGCAAAGACATAGACAGAATGGAAGCTGTCCAGAGGAGGGCACTAAAATGGTGCAGGGTCTGCACCGGAAGACATATGAAGAGAGACCTAAGAAGCTTAATATGTATAGCCCTCGGAGGAAAGGAGGGAGAGGGGGACATGATAGAAACTTTCAAGTAACTCAAGGGAATCAACAAAGTCCAAGAGGGTAGCATCTTTCAAAAAGAGGTGTGCAGAACAAGGGGCACAATTTGAAGATAGAAGGGGGTGGCTCAAAGGTAATTTAAGGAGTATTTTTTCACAGAGAGGGTTGTGGATGTATGGAACAGCCTTCCAGAGGAGGTTGTGGAGTCAAAACAGTGGTGGAATTCAAGCATGCATGGACAGTCATACAGGCAATTCTGGGGTAGGAAGAAGTAGGCTGCTGGTTAACTAGGATCTGCAGCTTATCCATCAGGTAGGGAAATGGGCAGACTGGGTGGGCCAAGCGGTCCTTATCTGCCGTCAAATTCTATGTTTCTATGTTTCTAAGATAACACAGGGAGTAAACAGTACTCAGCAGTGGCAGTAGTACAGTGTGTGTGTGTGTGTGTGTGTGTGTGTGTGCGTGTGTGGCTCTAAGGTGACACAGGGAGTAAACAGTATGTAGCAATAGTAGTAGGACATTGTGTGTGCAGATATAAGGTGACACGGGGAGTAAACAGTACTGAGCAATGACAGTAGGACAGTGTGTGTGTGGATGTAAAATGACGCAGGGAGTAAACAGGACTCAGCAATGGCAGTAGGACTGTGTGCAGATATAAGGTGACACAGGAAGTAAACGGTACTCAGTGTTGACAGTAGGAGATTGTGTCTATAGATATAAGGTGACATGGGAAGTAAACAGTACTCAGCAATGGCAGTAGGACTGTTTGCAGATATAAAGTGACACAGGAAGTAAATGGTACTCAGCGTTGACAGTAGGAGATTGTGTCTGTAGATATAAGGTGACATGGGACGTAAACAGTACTCAGCAATGGCAGTAGGACAATGTGCGTGCAGATAAAAGGTGAGACAGAGAAAACAGTACTCACCAATGGCAGTAGGGTACTGTGAAGATATAAGGTAACATGGAGTAAACAGTGCTCAGCAATGTCAGTAGGACTGTGTGTGCAGATATAAGGTAACACAGGGAGTAAAGAGTACTCAGCATTGGCAGCAGAATTTGTGTGTGTGTAGGTATAAGGTGACATGGAGTAAACAGTACTCAGCATTGACAGAAGGACATTGTGTGTGTGTGTGTGTGTGTGTGTGTGTAGATATAAGGTGACACTGGGAGTAACCAGTACTCAGCAGTGGCATTAGGATAGTGTGTGTGCAGACAGATGGTGAGACAGGGAGTAAACAGCACTCAGCAATGGCAGTAGGATAGTGTGTGTGTGCAGATATAAGGTGACAGGGAGTAAACAGTTCTCAGCAATGGCAGTAGAACACTGTGTGCAGATATAAGGTAATGCAGGAAGTAAACAGGACTCAGCAATGGCAGTAGGACAGTGTGTGTGTGCAGACAGATGGTGAGACAGGGAGTAAACAGCTCTCAGCAATGGCAGAAGGACAATGTGTGTACAGACAGATGGTGAGACATGGAGTAAACAGTACTCAGCAATGGCAGTAGGACAGTGTGTGCAGATATAAGGTGACAGGGAGTAAACAGTACTCAGCAATGACAGTAAGATAGTGTGTGTGTGCAGACATAAGGTGACACAGGGAGTAAACAGTACTCAGCAATGGCAGTAAGACAGTGTGTGTGCAGACAGAAGGTGACACAGGGAGTAAACAGTACTCAGCAATGGCAGTAAGACAGTGTGTGTGCAGACAGAAGGTGAGACAGGGAGTAAACAGTACTCAGCAATGGCAGTACTGTTGTTCAGATAGTATCCTAGAAACTTGGATACCAACAGATATCTCCCATTTGGCCAGATGGTTGCTGTGGTTGGATGGCGGTGCTATCTGACATGGATCCTACCCTCTAGGATCCAGTGCATGGATCCTTCAAATGATGGGGATGCTGCAGGTCCTAGCAACAAATGATGTGAATCCTAGCAATAGATCCAGCTCAGACACTTACTATCCGACCTAGGATCCCTGGATCTGACCTTGGATCCGCCACTATCTGACTGAAGAGCCTAACTATCTGACCTATGTTCACTGGCTCTGACCAAGAATTCCTGGATCATAACTAGGATCCATTGCTGTGCTACCCTGGATCCTACATCTGTCTTTGGCAGTATTTCTGATAAGTTCCTACTGTAGGTAGGATACCAGCACTGTCTGACAGATAGTGGTAAGATCCACAGAAGCACCATCTGAGCAACACTAATTGGCAGTTGGACAGTATATGTTTAGAAGGAAGCAATCACAAGTTAGTGAGGTAGCAGTGACCTGACATGTATAAACTAGGCAGCAATTAGTAAAGGCAATAGATAAGTTCCAAAACATAAGGTGACCCAGTTGGGAGTGGCCAGTGTTTAACACCATCTGTGATGTGCAGGTGTTGATCAGTACACATAACAGGTTTTTACTGATAAAAGGTAGATTGTCCTGCTGTTCCTTCTGTTCTGGCTGACTCTGGCAGGCTCCTGATGTCCTTTACTCCCAATGTTGTTTACTCTTGATGTCCTTTGCCCTCGTCCTTGGCACAGAGGCTGCAGCTGGTAAGGCCGCTTGTCTGTGAATATTATATAGTAAGTAAGGAGTGTGATAGTTTGTGGGCTAGCTTATAGCCCACCCAAAGTCCCGAGCAGTGTCCATGACTGGTGGAGGATCAGCAGTCCAAACTGCCAGTGGATGGCTTCAAGCTGGGCTCCCCGATCTGGTAAGATGGCACAGAGGCAATCGCTGGTATGGGGAAGGACAGGCAAGGAGTTGCTGAAGCTTCACTCACATCCCTCAAGTCATCCGAGTCCTAGACTGAAGTGTGAGCTGTAGAATTGAGTGGCTTTTTTTTTAATTGCAAGCTTGCTTTGAGCCCAAACCACAGTCCCGAGCAGTGTTGTAGTTCACTCTTGAATTAGGAAACAGAGCCACTATTTGGACAGGTGTAGTCCACAGGCCTCTCACCCAGGGAGAGGAGTTAGAGAAAGAAATGTTACAAGCATCCTGCAATGTGACAGAAATGGGTGTGGTGTTGCTGGAAGGGGTCTTCAGTCTGCCTGGTGTTGATTGGAGCCTCTTAGCTGTGGCATCAGCTAGAAGCAGGGACATTCTTGACCCCTGCAGGAGGTGTTCCTCAAGCAGCCAGTCTGTGAACCCACTTGTGATGGAGCAGCACTTGACCTGGTGCTTACTAACATGGACAGTATTGCACAAATGAAGGTGGGAAGCCATCTGTGGAATCTAATCACACATGGGCAAGAGTCCTGGACTTCCGAAGAGCAGATTTTAGAAAGATGGGCGAATGTCTCAGGAATGATGTGACAGGGAGAGAGAACTGGGGGGAGGGATAAAAGTGAGTCACACTAAAAGAGGGCATAATGAAAGCAACAAATCTCAAAGTCAAGCAAGTAAGCAAAGGCAAAAGAAAAAGGAGACCACTATGATTTTTTAAAGAAGTGCCAGAAAAGGTAGAGGCTAAAAGAGTAGCATTCAGAAGGTGTAAGGAGACGAGACGTAGAGAGAGAGGAGGATAGGGAAGTATGTAGCCCCTAGTTGGGGGTTAGGTACTAAATCCTGACCCTTGGTTGCCTAACTTATAATTTCCTAACGTTAGAATCTTGACTATGCACATGCCCGACTTGTAAATTTCCTATTTTCAGTAATCCTGACATGTCCCGATGCAAGTCGCAACTGTAGACATGCATCCTCTAATACAGCTACTCCTTTCAGTAAAAATTTCTAAACCTCCCGCTCTCAGTAAAGGGAATTAAGTATATATTAAGTATGCATAAATGACAGTGGAATACTTTATGTTAACAATCCCCCTCTCACACAATGGGCAACCCTAAGACAGCAACACACCCGATTCTCAAGACCGCAGTGGAAGCCTTAGAGCAAGGTATGAAATGAAAGAGCCCCCACAGGCCTTATAATTACCTCTGGCACAACCTCCAGTTATTTGCAGTTTTGAAACAAGCCTTTCTGGTGGACATACTGGGAGTGGAGAGGTATGGCTGGTTTCAGACTTATCTCTCCCAGTCTCCAACACAGTGCTCTCAATCAGAAAACTGAAGATAACTTTTGGGGTCTCATTGGCAGATTTTGGGCAATACTTCCAGTTGACAGCAGCGTTGTAACCCCCATACAATTCCACCCCAATGCCACATTCCTGGCAGTGGCTACAATGGCTGGATTTCTCCCCTGCCCTAAAGGAATTAGCAGACAAATGCACTGTACCATCAAATATGCAGAGTCTCCGATTTTAGAAAAGTATGGAGAGTGATGTGAACAGGAGATGCGGCACACCAGTCCTGAAGACAGTTATGGAGAACTCTATGCAGGTGATTTCTGTTTATATTTGTCAGGATTTTAATTAGTGGGATTATAAATTGTTGGGCAGTTGCACAGTTGGGTTTACGGTGTTGGGATTTTACAAATTGGGCAAATGTGTGCTGGGATTTAGTATGGATCCACCTAGGCGGCACTATCCCTAAGGCTACTACCCCGCCTGTATTTCTGGCCACAGGCTGAGTGGCCTGGATTCGATATTATGGCACCTCTACCCAGAGACACAGTAGTGAGGGGTGTCTTCCTGACCTGGTATAGCCCTCTGGGATACTATAACCATCCACAAACCCTTCTAGTGACCTTGTACCTTCAGTAGCAGTTTACACACAGTCTGCAATGAACAGTAATAATATGCACAAACCCTTTACACATACAACCAGGGTCTGACCTTCAGCAAATTCCAAGGAACCTGCTGTAAAAGTAAGGTTAGCAAAGCTAGTGTACACTTTCAATACTATGACCCAATTGATAATATACTCATAAGCCAGTTTAAAAATGTGAAACACCAAATCAAATTTATTTAGGGGCTGTGAACAAGGAAGGGGCATGAGTTTAGTTGAAAGAATACTATACTGATTAGATTCAGGTTACTTTGCATGCACTTTAGTCTCAAGTAAACAGTCTGATAACACTGGGTACCCAGAATAGTATGCTGGCTGGCCAGATTCAGTGTCTGGGGTTGGTTGGCATTGCAGCTGCTGTTAGGGCCCATGATGAAAAGAAAAAGGCAGTTAACATGCACAAACAAAGCTTGGGTTATTTGTAATCCTGGCTGATTAGCCCAGTCTCTTGTAACCCAATACATCACTGAAGCAATTAGATGGTACCACAGATGATTAAATGGTGTGTTGCAGGGAGCTACCTTGATTTTTTTCCCAATTGTTTAACCAGGTGAGACACACTACGCTGAAAGCTTGTTTACAGGTGCAACCTGGGAGCACAGGGAAGTTAAGTGACTTGCTCATGGTCACACAGTATGCAAGTGGGGGCTGTGGGATTCAAACCCAGGTCTCTAAACTTAAACTGTCAGTTGGGTGTGATTGGTCTGGTGATATGAAGACATCATGTAGATCACCGAGGAGCATGGGGGAGCTGGGCCCTCATGACACACTTCCACTTCACAGCCTTTCCCTCCAGGTGGCCACAACCTGCGAGTTGTCTTTGCACGGGGGCTGGATCCCCAAAGCTGTTCTGTCACCAAGAAACCATCTCTGATGCAAGCACAGTTGGCTTGGGATGTGATTAACAGAGGCCCAGGCTGGATGGACACTTTTGGCAAAGCAATTTGTTTTGCTGGTGAAGCCTCCAGCTGGCACTACAGTTCAGTCGCTGGCAAAACAGGCCTCGACCCATGATAAACATTCAGCACATTTCACATGAACATTAACCTCTGCGACTCCAGATTCGGTTTTCAGGCCGGTTGCTATTACAGTAGTTTCACTGAGCAAACCTTTTAGTTCAGTAAAGCAGTCTCTCACACATTCTTGGGCCGGTCGCTTCACAGAAGCCTCTGATCGGTCCAAAATCTCAAGCTGTACTCCTAAACATCTCGGAGCTTGCTGCTGCAGTTAAGTTATTTTTTGGAACAATCCAGTTAGTGCAGTAGGGCAGTCCCAGATAGAAGAACCCCAACAGGAAGGCAAGGCAGGCCTTTCCCTACTGGCTCTCCTAGGCTCCTTTCTGGATGCAGCTTCTTGACAGCTTGAGCTATGCTGCTCACTCTTCCAACTCTGTGAGAACTCCTCCAGTTCAAGCTGTCCTTTTTAAATAAAGGCAAACGTCTTTTGAATTCAGTTGGTCATTCAGGTTGCCTAAAACAGTTCAAGTCTTTGTATTGGTTGCAGTTTAGGTGCCCAAACAGGTTATGCATATTCATGATGGCATTATGAATATTAATGATGCCCATCTTAGCACCAAAAATGCCCTTGATTTAACTTTATTTTTAAAATCCAGAGTGGTTTCTGCACCACATCACTAAGGTCATTGGCCCCTATTTATCTTACCAGGGCACTGCAACCACTTAAGAACTCTACGTTGGACTGCAGTCTGGTGGCCAGCACATCAAATGTGCTTGTTATGCATGCATGGTCGCTGGCGGCACCGGAACAATGCCAGCGACTTGCGGTTAAGGATTTTAGTCCAAACTGGGCTTAAATAACTTAATAACTTCAATAATGCACAGAGGAGTTAGGGGCACCAGAACACCAGAAATACTCTGGCTGCAAAGGAAGGGGAAATGCTGGTCGCCAGCAGCAGTGGGAGGATAATGGGAGAGCAACAAGAAAGACATGGACAATTAAGGTAAGCCCCCAGAGTGGGGGGGTACAAGTATATCAGAGAAAACAGAGGGAGAAAGGGAAAGCAGTAAGGAGTGCAAAGGTGCAAACTGAAGAAAGAATAGTTCGGGCAGTATCAAAAAGGGACAAGACACGTTTAGATATGTTAGTTAAAAAAGGAAGACAGAGAGGGTCTGTAAGCTTAAGAGAGGGGAGTGTATGGAGGGGATCAAGAAAAGGCATACATCTTGAACAAATACCTCTGCTCAGTGTTCACAGTGGAAGGGGAAGGGGAGGGATCATGAAAAACATCAGAAGCTTTGATGGGAGGGAAGTAGAAACTAGTCCTTCTGAGGAGAGAGTCCAGAAAGCACTTGCTAACCTGAATGTGGACAAAGTTATAGGACTAGATGGGGTGTATCCAAGGCTGCTGAGGGAGCTCTGGATGGTACTAGCTGCAGCTGTAATGGACCTATTCATCAGATCACAGGAGACTGGAGTGCTCCCAGTCCCCGAGGGCTTGAGAAGGGCAGATGTAGTCCCACTTTTTGAAAGTGGTAGAAGTGAAGAGGCAGTCAGTTATAGGACTGTAAGGCTGACACTGGCAGTGGGTAAGGTAATGGAAACACTGCTAAAGGAAAGGACTGTGGAATTTCTAAAATCCAGCAGGTTACAGGACCCGAGGCAACATGGATTCACAGGGGGAAGGTCATCCCAAGAAATCTGATAGATTTCTTTGACTGGGTGACCAGGAAGTTAGATCATGGAGGAGTGGTGGCATGACCTACATGGATTTCAACAAAGCTCTCAACACTTTTCACACTGGAGACTGGTAAGCAAGCTCAGTAGCTTGGGGTGGGCAACAAGTTGGTAACCTGGGATAAAAACCTGAGAAGACAGAGGGTAGTGGTGACCGGAGTTCACTTTGAAGAAGGGAGGGTGACCAGTGATGTACCTCAGAGGTCAGTGCTGCTTTGTTAGTAACATTGCAGAGGAGCTGGAAGGGAAGATCTACTTCTTTGCAAATGACACAAAGATCTCCAACAAGGTTGACACTCTGTGGGGATGGAAGTGATGGACAGAGATCTGAAAACTGGTGGAGGTGACAAGGGTATGGCAGAGGAGTTTCAATGCAAACGAGTACAAAATAATGCACCTGGGCCATTAACACAAGGTGATGGAGTACTAAATGGGTTGGTGGAGTGATACTAACAGTGATCAAGCAGGAAAGAGAAAAAGAGATAATTATATCAGATGTCCAAAAGGTATCCAGGCAGCGTGACAAGGCAGTTGGTAAGGCTAGTAGGATGCTGGCGTGCATAGAATGATGTATCACCAGCAGAAAGAGAGAAGTGGTGTTGCTCTATATGGATAACTGGTAAGATGCCACCTTGAGTACCATGTACATTTCTGGAGATCGCAACTCAGTATGGATATAGAGTGGATGGGGTTTCAGAGGAAGGCTGCAAACATTTTGCATGAAGAACTCTATAAAAAAAGTCTAAAGGAGCATAATATGTACACTTTGGAGGGGAGAGGATGGAGAAGGGGGGTGATAGAAATCTTTAAATACTTCACGGGGTTTAGTACAGTACAGGAGAGGAACGTTTTTCAGAAAAATTGTGCTCAGAGACAAGAGGAAATGTTGTGAAGTTGGAGCTGGGTAGATACAGAGAGATATGAGGAAGTACTTTTTCACAGAAAGAGTGGTTGATTCATGGAACAGCTCTCCAGCTGAAGTAGTGGGGGTGAAAACAGTGGTGGGATTCAAAAATGTCTGGGATAAGCACAAGGGACTCGTAGGGGAAAGAATTGTGTGTATCGGGGAAGGGGGTGCATCATAGATAAGTGTGACTGTGACAAAAATGAAAGGAAAAAAAATGGTCAGACTGGATGGGTCAAGCGGCACTCATTTCCTGTCAGTTTCAGTGTTTCTATGTTTAGCAAAAGGGAGAAGGAGCTCCTTGCAATATTTACTCTTGACCAGTCAGATTTCTTTTTTGCAGGCATTCCTCAAGGCCTGATACGCCAGCTAGTCTGAGTATCCCTACCACTGCCTGTGCGACTAAGTACAGGTTGAGGGGCCCGAGTTCTATGAATGGGTGCCTCCACCCAGAGGACAGGGTTACTGGTAGTGTAGCTACTCTGGGTTTAGCCCTCCACGACAATGAAACCCCCATCTTTCCCCTCTAGTGACCTATAGTGGTCAGCAAATACACAGTTACAATTAAGACCAGAATGCAATGTCAACCCCACACTTGTTGCACTTACCACCAGGGCTGGATCAGCTGGCTCGGCCCTGGAGACACCCTTTAAAATAAGGCTTGTAACAGTAAACAACAGTATCTCAATGGTTTCCACACAGAGGTACACCACAATCAGGCTAAGTGCAAAAGCATTCAGATCTGACTTATTGAAGGGGCTTGAACAAGGGAGGGGCAGTAATCTGGTGCTTGATTCTAATTCTGATTTAATCAGGTTAAGCATGCATGCATCTAAGAGTTCCTCGAATACAGTTGCACACACTCTGGGTACCCAGTTGGATTACAGGCTAGCCTGAAGCATTGCCCAGGGTAGGCCAGCGTTGCAGCTGTTGTTGGGGCCCTCGGGAAAGAAGAAACACACATGCACTTCACCCCACAATTTGTATTCCAGACCTGGGTGGCGCAGTCCAGAACAGTTAGCAGCCCACAATTAAATCAGCTAGACACACTTCAATTTGAACTTGGTTGCAGGGAGCTACCCTGATATTTACTCACTCTACACCAGACCAGGCAGTTCTCAGATGAAATAAGACCTGTAGACACAGTTGGATACAGATGAAGGTACAGTCCCTCATGGTCCTCATTGACAAAGTTGGTCTTCAGGCTGGCAGGACAATGTAAAGCAGGCAGAGAAAACATGTAACACAAAACATTTTTGAACTATTCGACTGCGCAGCACGCAGAACAACTCACACACATTTATATGTAAAGGCAACTTGGTCCTTTCTGTTTTTTCCAGCCAGGATGGAGGCTGATCTTCTCATCTCAGGCTTATGGAAACAGCAACTACCCCGACTGGAACAATGTGGACATGTGGATTGACAGCTGAAAAAAGTCTAGGCCAGGCAGGCCTAACCTCTGAGAGCTGGCAGGCTCCCCAGAGGCACACACACACTAGTTCTTGGGCTGTCTCTCCAAATCTGAATCTTTCCCAGCAGTTGCCCCCCTTTTATATGGGCAGAGTTCCAAAGATCTTATTGGCTGCTAGATCTGTCTTGAACAGTCCCCAGATCTTAATTGGCTTGTGTTTTGGTGCCTAGAAATTGTCCCAGTTCATTGCCCATAAGTCCCTGGTAAATCCCCAGAAGCCCTTTTGTTAAAACCTAGCTTCCGATTGGTGGCAAAGCACTAAAATGGTGGCCGCAGACAGTTTTCCAAGCAGTCCAATGTACTGCACCCACACTTTAAGTTCTGGTGCAGCCAGGAGCAGTGTTCCCATTAAGGCTGCAGATCTGGGGGTGCACTGCACCCTCTCCAAAAATTTTCAGGGGTACAAATTAAATTATAAGGGTTTATTCTACCATTTGTACAACATTTTTGTGGGGTACATATACTTGTAACAGAATTATGGGGGTACAGTGTACACCCTTCACACAAAAATGTACTTGAATTTCATAATTTGTACTTGAATCACGTACAGATGGGGGTAAATGGCTTGGCAGAAGACACCAGGAGAAAGGACTGCTGTGTGACTGAACTTCTCTGCTGGGACTAAAGTAGAAGAACTTTTGTATTTGGACCTTTAATTTAGGGTAAAAAACTAACATACAAAACAAAAAAAAAAATGTGTGTTTGGGTTAACTGAACTGAATGGGTAACTGAAAAGTCGCTAGGTGTAAATCACAGGTGACTGAAAGGACTTAACTGCTGTGAGGTTTAAATTACTTGTAGAAAGATCTGGTAAGTAGGGGAGTGGCTTAGCTAGAAGGAAGCTACATTTAAAGACTGCCTTAGAAAGATTCTGCCAATAGCTTGGCAGAAGACACCAGGAGAAAGGACTGCTGTGTGACTGAACTTCTCTACTGGGACTATATTGCCCTCCTTTCTTCCCCTCCACCCCCCACGCAAAGCTAGTTCTATTTTTATAGGCACAGGATTTGAATGACAACAGGAACTTCCTGTTTAGGGGCAGGAAGTGAGTGATCACAGTACCACCAAGGACCCACCATCCTAGAAGGGCAAGAGTAGCTCTCCGGACCCCTCTAGCTGCTGGAGGTCTGCCTCTGAACAAGTAAGTGGTCTACTGAGAAATATAGGATATTCTTGTCTCAGAACAGGACAATCAGGAGCTTAAAGGGCACACAGGCAGAAAGTAAGGAGAGAGAAAAAAACAGAGGAAAGAGTAAGGATTGCAAACAGTTAAGGGGCCAGAAATAAAACATGATTGGAGTGGTGCAGTGCAGTGGCTGTGGAGCAGCAGTCTTCCAGGAGATGTTCGTGAGGACGCAATGTTGTCCCATCTGCAGGCACCCTCTGGGCTGAGGGAGGAGGTTGCTCATCTCAGGCTGAGTTGGCCAGGATTTGTGGGACCTCCTCTTCCATCCAGGGACCACCAGTGCCACTGCCGCTGCCTTAGAGGTTGCCAAGAAAGAGGAGCGGTTGGACCACAGTGGGCTCAGGAGGGTGAGGGTGGTGGAACAGAGGCACATCCCTCCAGTTGTAACTCTCTACAATTCCTATGCTATTCTGGCAAAGTGTGGTTCCTCTATGGAGGCACCTACAGTGGAGACCAAGGAGGATGCTGGGAACCTCCACAAAGGAGACCCACAGGAGGGTGGCAGGGGACCCTGCAGGGGAAGGAAACAACTCCTGGTGGAGGACTCAATTGTTAGGAAGGTAGAACTGGGCAAGGAAGGGGAGAGGGAGGTAAGGTGCCTGCCTGGTGCCATGGCTTGGAAGGACAGGGAGCGAATCCTCAGGATTGCCGGAGCAGCTGCACAGGTGAGGGAGCTGGATGTCATTGTCCACCTAGGGACAAATGACCTGGCTAAGAAAGGGATTAGAGAAGTGCAGGAAGAGTTTGTGGAATTGGGAGGGCTCAGTCAAGCTAGCACGGTAACCTTCTCGGAGGTGCTACCATCTATGGCATAGGAGAGGCTAGGTGTTCCGCACCATGGTTCAATCAGTGGTTGAAAACTGGTGTGGGCTCAGGATTTGGCTTCATTGGGGACTGGGGTCCACCTGGAGTGATGCAAGCCTATACTGGCATGATGGGCTGCATCTGTCTGGGAGGGAATCAGGATCCAGGTGATAGGTTTAAATGCTTCATTGGCAAGCTTTAAACCAGCCAAGGTGGAGGCACTGGAAAGGAGCAGGAAAATCCTAGCCCCCAAACAATCACGGTAGTAAGTGTGGCAAACACCAACATGGAGGTGTCAATAGGGAGAAGGGTGGGGTAAATGGAGAAAGTGACAAAGGCAAGAAGGACGGGATGGGGCAAAAGGGGGTAAGGTCATCAGGAAATGGAGGGTAATGAGTACCAATGCCTGTAGTCTGGGCAACTAGCTCCCTGAGCTGGTGGCCTTAATGGAAGAGGGATGCCTGGATATCATAGCAGTCACAGAAACATGGTACACAGAGAACCATGACTGGGATGTTAACAACCAGGGTACATAACTTACAGGAGAGACAGGCAGGGAAAAGAGGGGAGGAGTTCTCATGAAAGGAAGGAATAAAAGTAACTGAACAAAAGAGTAAACAGGGAGGAGAGGAGGCACTGTGGGTCACCTTGGAGACTGGAAAGGGCACCACAACCAAGACAGGGTTGTGTACAGACCCCCTTGTCAGGGAAGGAATGGACAAGGATATGATGGAAAGTATTCTTAGAATGGCAGAGAAAGGGGAGATACTGTTATGGAGCCTGAATTGCACATTGCTGCAGCTACATCCAAGAACAGGGCTATTCTTGATGCCCTACAGGTGGCAGGCATTAGACAGCTAGTTTCGGAACCCACTGTGAGGGAGCAATCTTAGACCTCAGACTCTCAAACGGGGCAGTGAGAGATCTCAGATCTAGAAGTAGGTTGCCATCTGGGGACAAGTGACCATCAAACAGTGTGGTTCACATTAAACTCAGCTACAGAGTCAAGCCATACAAAAGTGAGGGTACTGGACTTAGGAGGGCTGACTTGCAAGATGGGAGAGTGCCTCAGAAAAGCACTACAAACAGGCTAGAAGGAGTGTGGAGCAACAATGGGGAATTATCAAAACTGCCATCACAGAGGCAACAAGCCTTGTGTGAAGCAAATAAACAAATCAAAATGAAAGAAAAGCCATTATGGTTCTCAAGAGATGGCTGTGAAAGTCAGGAAGAAAGATAGCATCTGAAGTATAAGGAAACACAGAAGGAGCAGGACAGAGAGCTGTACCAGTTAAGGCAGAAAGAAGCAGGAGGGAAGTCAGAATAGCAAAAGGCTCAAACTGAGGAAAAGATAGCCAACTCAGTTAAGAAGGGGATAAACCTTTATAGGTACATCAGCGACAGAAAGACAAAGGGAGGGATAGTGAGGCTGAATAGAATGAACGGTGGGTGGGCAGAGGGGGACAGTGAAAAAGCAGGAATACTGAATGAATATTTCTGCTCAGTATTCACAAAAGAGGAGGGGGAAGTGCCTAATCCAATTAACAGAAGCTCTCTTGATAGGGGGTCGATCCCAGTCCTTTCACAGAAGAAAGGGTTCTGCAAGAACTCCTAAAACTGAAGGTGGACAAAGCAATGGGTCCTGATGGAATTCACCCCAGAATTCTAAAAGAATTAAGGGAGGAACCAGTGAAACCACTGGCTACTCTTTTTAATAAATCATGGGAGGATGGTGTGGTACCCGAGGACTGGAGGAAGGCGGATGTGATTCCCCTTCACAAAAGTGGGACCAAGACAGAGGCAGGAAACTACAGACCTGTCAGTCTGACCTCTGTGGTAGGGAAAGTGATGGAGTCACTTCTGAAGGAAAGAATAGTTGAGTACCTAGAGGTCAGTGCAGCACAGGATCCAAGGCAGCATGGGTTCACAGCGGGAAGGTCATGTCAGACTAATCTATAGATTTCTTTGACTGGGTGACCAAAGTAGTAGACCAGGGAGGGGCTGTGACATGGCTACCTAGACTTTAGCAAGGCATTTGACACAGTCCCACACAAAAGATTATTAGTCAAATTAACCAGCCTGGGAGTGGGTCCCAGGGTGGTAGCCTGGGTAAAACACTGGCTGGACAACAGGACACAGAAGGTAATTGTAAATGGAGTCCACTCTGAAGAAAGGGCGTTACCAGTGGGGTACCACAGGGTTCAGGTATTGGGTCCAGTCCTTTAATGTCTTCATCAGTGACATTGCAGAGGGACTGGAAGGAAAGGATGCCTTTTGCAGATGACACAAAGATCTGCAACAGGGTTGATACACAAGGAGGTGAAAGGATGAAAAGGGACTTGGCAAGGTTGGAGGAATGGTCTGACATATGGCAGCTAGGATTCAATGCAAAAAGTGCAAAATAATGCACCTGGGAAACAAGAACCCAGGGGAAGAATACACAATGGGTGGGAAGGTAGTAACAACAGCAAAACAGGAAAGGGACCTGTGGGTAATCATATCAGATGACCTTAAGGTTAGCAAGCAATGTAAGAAGGCAGTAGGAGGGCTGGGGTATACTGGGATGTATAGGGACAGGCATCAGCAGCAGAAAACAGGAAGTTGTTATCCCTCTGTACAGACAGTTGGTGACACCCCATCCGAATACTGTGTCCAGTTCTGGAGACCCCATCTCCCAAGGACATAGACAGGATAGAGGCAGTCCAGAGGAGGGCAACTAAAATGGTGCAGGGTCTGCAAGAGAAGCCGTATGAGGAGAGACTAAAGGAGCTTAATATGTATACCCTTGAGGAAAGAAGGGGGGGACATGATAGAAACTTTCAAGTACCTCAAGGGAATCAACAAAGTCCAAGAGGGTAGCATCTTTCAGAAAAAGAGACTTGCAAGAACAAGGGGACACAATTTAAAGATAGAAGGAGGGCGGTTCAGGGGCAATGTGAGGAAGTATTATTTCACAGAGATGGTAGTGGATGCATGGAACAGCCTTCCTGAGGAAGTTGTGGGGTCTAAAACTGTGGGAGAATTCAAGAATGCATGGGACAGACATAAGGCAATTCTTGTGGGGGGCAGGAGATATAGGCTGTTGGTTAACTAGGATCTGCGGCCTATCCTGTAGGTAGAGAAATGGGCAGACTAGATGGGCCTAGCGGTCCTTATCTGCCATCAAAGTCTATGTTTCTATGTCTAATGGGAACACTGGCTAGGAGCAACAATAATTTAATTAAATTCCCCACTACCTTGTAGCCCCAACAGTCATCTTCAAAATTAGTCCACTGGTGAAAAATTAGGCTGTTCCTCCAGGGAGTCGCAGCTCCTGTAACATACTACCCCCAGAAACACACAGCAGCTTATGAATATGAATAAGGGCATCCCTTGCCCTGACCTTTGCCCCTTAACCCCTTGTATGTGCCCTGGAGGCAGCACTCACAACTGCTGTTGATTTATTTATTTATTTATAACCTTTCTTCTGCTTGGTTTGTGTTCCCAGTGCCTCTCTGAAACCTAGCTGGGCACCAGGAACTACAGAAAACATCCTGTCAGCTTTTTCCGACTGCAATGACGGTCTGTATGTGCAGGGCACCTCCTCAAATGTGCAAGTGGTGGCTCAGTGACTTGCCGCACACTCGCAAGTTACTCTGAGAGCCCTGTAGGGCTTAGTTTACACAGAGGGGCTGGGAAGAATGTCAGAGGAGCCACAATGAGCAGGACGCCAGAGGCAGCGGAGACACCCTGAAGCATTATGAAAGCTCCCCAAATGGAGGGGAGGGCATTACACTCTCCCCTGCCTTGGAAAACTTCACATCCGCACCAAGTCTAAAATATATTATTGTCCACTAACACATTTTCAGATATATTTTTGCTAGCACTCTATTACAACATATAACTATGTACATGTAACATACTATCACTTTAGTCTTCTTAGATTGTATGACATTTCTAATTTCAGTAGGTGCAGTTCAACAATTCAACATTCTTATTACTTTATCTGTATCACAACTTCAATAAGGTTAGGTTCACCACATTATTTTGAACTAATTTCACCTTATTCCCAGGTGGTTGTCTCTAAACCCTTGGTTGTACTGGGAGGGCACCTTAATTTGGGTGGAGTTCTTGAATACCATTGTGGGCAGGGAGTTTGGTGTGACATAGACCCCTTTGTGTATGACATTCATGGGCAAATTGACAGACTGGCCTGGGTGTCATAAGTGAGCTTCAAGACTGGTTTTACAGCTTGCTCAGAATGACGGGGCCAAAGGGGTACTGACACTTTGTGGTGAAGCTTGTTGTCGTTTGTCATGGTTATTTCAGCAAACTCTGGTTCTTCCACAACATCTCTTCCTGACTTTTCATCAACATTTTCATTAGTATGGAACAGTTCATGTAGTCCACTCAATTAATTCTCACTTGCACTGTCCCTTATAAGTTCACTACTTGCCTCTTGGGGTTCAGATTGAGGCATTTCCATTAGCTCCACCAAACACAGAGATCCAACTTCGTCAAGGTCCATACTATGAATATCACTTCCTGGAGGTTCAGGCACAAGAGACAAACTGGAATCTGGCACCACAACTGGGGGTTTGGGTTCATCCCCATAGTAAACAGAAGGAATTCCCTGGAACACTCTCTCCAGTTCACAAGAGGAACAGAAAACAGAACTGAATTCACTTTCATCATCACTTTCGGTGTTTGCATTATCTGCAACGTCTGCAGAATTTAAGGTATTAGGAACAACAGATTGGGAAGCAGGAGTTTGCTGATCTTGTTGCTTGGCTTTCGTGGTTGATCTAGTGGCTGGAAGCTGAGGAGCATCAGACTTTTGAACGTTATTGATCGCTATCTTGCCGATAGGTAACAGGTGGTTCCTGTGGATAGTTTTCACAGCACGAGGGTCCCCTTCCGGACGTATTTTATACACTGGTAGATCACGCAACTTACTGAGTACAATGTATGGGACGTGACTCCAGTGGTCTGCTATTTTATGTTTTCCTGGTAGTCCAAAATTCCTCTTAGGCACTCTGCCACCTGGTTGAAGCTCTTGGGCTTTTACACGTTTGTCATGCTGGGTTTTATTAGTCAGGTTTCTTTTTGCAGCCATGGTGTTTGCAAGCTGAGAGGCGTGATCAAGCTGAGCTTTTAGGTTTTTAATGTACTGCAGGTAGTTGTGTGATTTAACACCATTGGAAGACACTCCAAAACATACATCAATTGGAAGGCGAGCTTCTCTGCCAAACATGAGGTGGTACGGTGAAAACCTGGTGGCAGTGTTTTTGGTACAGTTGTAGGCATGTACGAGTGCACTTATCTGTTGACTCCACTTTGGCTTATCTCGAGGCTGCAAGGCACCCAGCATATCCAATAGGGTTCTGTTAAACCTCTTGGGTTGCGGATCTCCTTGGGGGTGATAGGGGTTGTTCTGGATTTTCTTACACCCCATAGGGACAACAGTTCTTTAGTAAGTCTGTTCTCAAAGTCACACCCTTGGCCTGAATGAATGCACTGTGGGGCACCGTAATGTACAAAGAACTTATCTATGAGTACTTTGGCAACAGTTGAGGCCCTTTGGTCTTTAGTTGGATAGCCCTGTGCATACCTCGTGAAGTGGTCAGTGACTACCAGGATATTGGCAATGCCCTTAGAATCTGGCTTGAGACTGAGAAAATCAAAACAGACAGGTTCCATAGGTGCACTCATGGCAATGTTTACCATGGGGGCAACTCTTTGCGGTGGAGCCTTGCACTGAAGACACCTGCTGCATATCTTAATGTGATGGTCGATGTCTAGGCTCATTTTGGGCCAATAGAAGTGTGACCAGGCCAGATCAAGAGTTCGTCCACCACCCAAATGTCCCATTTGGTCATGTAATGCTTTTAGGACAACAGTTTTGTATTTAGCTGGTAATACTGACTGCTTCCTCACAACCTCACCTTGGCTGTTAATAAGCTTTTGTTACAACAATTGCTCTAGAAGCTTGAACTTACCCCCCCCCCTTCAGGGAAGCAACACAGTATTGGGGTCCCTGGATCGCACTTTGGAGATATCTTCCCCTTTTTTCAAAGCATCAATTACTGATCTAGTCATTGGATCATACTACTGTTCTCTTTGAATGTCAGTCAGAGTTAACTGGGGCAAGGAACTCAAGTCCAATGCTGTAAAATTACAGTAGGCAGCTGGGGGGCCCAAACAATCAGCCAATCAGTTTCCAGGTTCAGAGGACAGGACCCCTTCTTTGTCAAACTTATGGCATAGTGCTTTTACAGACTGCTTGGGGATGCATATCCACTGTTGGTCAGGAAAAGGTCTTTGTGAAAGAGCGTCCGCATCTATGTGGTTTAAACCTGGTCAGTACTCTACCGCATAATCATAGGTTGCTAAGGTAGCGAGCTATCTGTGTCCGGTAGCATCCAGTTTAGCTGTTGTTTGAACATAGATCAATGGATTGTTGTCAGTCTTGACTAGAATTTTAGCACCATACAGATATTCATGATATTGGTCAACTATGACCCGCTTCAGAGTGAGAAATTCTAATTTGTGCAGAGGAAAGTTCTTTTCTGACAGTCAGACTTCAGCTTGCAAAGGAGACTGGGCACAGGCCATCCTGATGTTCTTGATAGAGCACTGCTCCAAGTCTGCTCACACTGGCATCCATGTGCAACACGTAGGGCTTGGATGGGTCAGCATAAGCAAGTATACGTGCGTGAGT
The DNA here is from genome assembly GCA_016271365.2 of Neoceratodus forsteri. NCBI lineage: Eukaryota > Metazoa > Chordata > Ceratodontiformes > Ceratodontidae > Neoceratodus > Neoceratodus forsteri. The sequence goes on from CM057455.1 coordinate 48,704,014, forward strand.
TAATCGGTATATTATCTCTTCGAAAGCAGAGTCACAGTCGAGCATCCACATTTTCCCGAACAACTCATTGGGCTTGAAATACATCTTTCCAGTTTTTTGATCAGTGCCTTTCTTAAACATTTTTTCCATGGGGGGATACCCTTGAGTCAAATTTAGCAGTGGGCAGATCACCTTAGTATAGTCCTTGACAAATCGGCGATAGTACCCGCAGAACCCAAGAATTCTTTGAAGTTCTTTTAAAGTTTTGAGCTTTGGCCAGCTGATTAAGGCTTCTACTTTACTGGGGTTGGTTTGAATCCTGTCTGGTGACACCGGGTGGCCTACATACTTGACTGAACTCTGAAAAAATTGGCATTTGTCAATAGATAACTTAAGGCCGAACTCTGCAAGTCTGTCCAGCACTTTGAATAAGCAGGCCTCATGCTCCTCAAGAGTCTTTCTGAATATTATGACATCAACAAGGTGTACAAGACACTCTAAGATTCATATCTCCCACACCACGTTCTATTAGTCATTGGAAAGTTGCAGGTGCACCTGATATGCCTTGGTGCATGCAAAGGAACTCATAGAAGTCCAAAGGACAAATGAATGCAGTTTTTTCCCTATCTTCAGAAGCCATTGGGATCTGATAGTATCTGCTTCTGAGGTTGAGGACGGAGAACCACATGCTCCCATTTAAACAGTATAAGGCATCCCGTATGCAAGGCATTGTATACTGATCCGGTACGGTTCTTTTGTTGAGGGTCCTGTAATCAACACACATACGGACAGAAGCATTCTTTTTTCACATCATGACAGTTGGTGAGTTGTATGGAATGTGGGATTCTTGGATGATGCCAGCAGCTGACATCTCTTGTAGATGGAAGTTTGACATCGTCTATGTCGGTGGGAGCTAGGCATCTGGATCGTTCTCTAAAGTGTCTCTCGTCATGCAGCCGAATGTGATGTTTAGCACCTGTGACACAGCCAACATCCCATTCCTTAAGGGAGAAAACCTAGTTTCTCTGAGCCAGCTTGCTACTGATCTTGGTTCTCCAGTTGTCTGGAAGAGGTGAATCTCCAAAATCAAACATTTTAGGTGACACCTCACATCCCCTTTCAACGTGGCACTGGGACGGGAGTACAGCAGTGTCAGTACAATAAACTTTAGCCAGGATGCATCCTCTAGATACCGTAATGTCTCAGTCTGTAACGTTTTTCACTCGGACTATCACTCTTCAGGCGTAAGTATGAGCCCGGGCCGGAAGCACACTGGGTTTGATTATTAGCCCTTCAAGTAATTTTCCCTCACTTAGAGTGCTAGCATCAGAATTTTATTAGTCACATCTCTTCGCAGTCGCACTTCACTGCTGATACTGTATTCTGTATTGGGAGGTAGTGTGATAGTGGCAGGATCTTTATTCCAGACCATGCCCCCAGGCTTATCTTGTTCACTTGGCTCAGAGTAAATATGTTTCTTGTAGGCCTTTTTTACCAGAGCGTGGACTCGCAGGGCTTTCCCTGTCCTTTCCCTCTGTCTCTCTTCACATAGTTGGGCCAGATGCCCAAACAGGTGTGCATTTGTGCCAATCAGTATGGGGATACTGTCATAGAGCCCAGTAGAATGGCAAACTAGGGCTAGAGTCTCTGCAGCATCCTACACCAGCCAATAGAAGATGGAAAAGAAAGCCACACTTTCAGATAGCTGAGATATGGATAAGATGTTTCACTCAACCCCCACACATGTCCTTCGAGAGGGTGTAATGGATGATCAGATAAATGTTGCTCATACCAATCTTGAAAGATTATAGTGACTTGGGACCCACTATCTAGCACAGCTTGAGCTGGAATCCCATCTATATGCACTGCAGTGTCCATGGAAGGGCCTACCAATTTGGAGCAGTCTAGAGGGACAGTAGCAGGGGCCTGGACAGATGATTTAGCCATAAAGAAGTTTGAGTTAGGATTTCCTGAACCTTCACTGCGGTCATTTCGGCACCCCTTGGCCACTGATTTGCATTCCGAAGCTCCCCTTGAAGCCTTTTTACCACTTTCTCTAAGTCTTTCTGAGACCGACACTCTCTCTTCATATGGCCATCCTTTCCAAATGATAGACTCCTGGATCATCCTTGGCAAAAACATTGCATGGGGGACTGGAGCAGTAGCAAGAGATTGGGGTCCAGTGCTTGGCTGCAGTGGTGACGGTGGTGCAGCATGTGTTAAAAGTTCCTTTATGGTGGCAGTCAATTCTCTGATTACCACACTGGAGCTGCCCTCAGCAGGGGGTGCCAGGGCAGGCACTCCTACCCCCATGGCAGTCACATCCTGAGAGGAATCTGGGCCTTTGTTGCCAGGGGAAATTTTCTTACAGGCATCCTGTGGTCATGCAGGCCGCACCTGTCCCAGAATTACAATCTCCTTCCTTGCCTTCAACCTTCCTGAGTTCTTTTTTCAGGTTACAGTAGTCAGGTGGGTTGTCTCTCCTGTCCTGGAGCCTTAACTGGATAATCTGCAATTTAGAATGCTTAGCATGTTGCAGTATGTGACCCAATCTCACCCAGTTCAAATCACTGGCTGCTACCCTATCCTTCCGGTAAGCCCTCTGAAGAGCCCTCTGTATGCGAGTAACATATGTAAACGTTTCCCTTTCCATTGTTTGGTACCTTTGAATTGTCACATCAAAGTCTTCCCTGACTCAGTGTTTCTGAAATTGCCTTCAAGTGCAGACAGGTACTTCTGAGCAGAAGCATCAGGATTTGTGAACTTCAGAAATCTAATGGCTTCCAGTGCAGGACCCTTCAAACTTTCCATGATCCTTTTTCACTTCTCCACCTCCGCACACTGCCACCTGGGTACAAAGGGGACAACATAGTCTATCCAGGTTTCCCAGTCATCCCCCCCCTGTGGGGTGGGGAAGGTACCTGAAAACATCCTCAACTTGTAGTACGTTATGACAAACTTAGGCACAGAGGTGGGTGTGGGCACAGGAGCTGGGACAGGAACAGATACTGGAGTGGGCGGAGGTGTTGGGGAAGGAACACATCCAGGTGGCAGGAATAATTTCTTAAAGTCCTCTACGGTCTTCCCCTCCTCCAGAAACAGCTTATCAATCCTCTCCTCAAAAGTCTCACATAATAGTGGGGACTCGTCCTCCCCAGCGTATTTACTGTCTTTAGTTATTACCCTCCATGCAACTGGGCCCCCCTCTGGGGCAATAGTCTGTGGCACTTTAGTGCTGTCCATGGGGTCACTACACTCCACCAAGGCCATGAGCCTTTCAGCAGTTAAATCAGCCTGTTGACCCACCACTATGGCATTTTTCAAACATTCAGCTTTGGAAAGTGCCCCTTCTACTGTGTCCTTACCAGTGCACAACCTACAGGAGGGACAGGGAGGGTAGAAGGGGGGAGTAACTCTCTATATAAGGGAAGGGATAAAGTAACTGAACAAAAGAGTAAACAGGGAGGAGAGGAGGCACTGTGGGTCACCTTAGAGACTGGAAATGGCACCACAGTCTGCACAGGGGTTGTATACAGATCCCCATCTCAGGAGGAGGGAATGGGCAAGGATATGATAAAAGGCATCCTTAGGATGGCAGAGAAAGGGGAGATACTGCTGATGGGGGACCTGAGTGTGCCAAATGTTAACTGGAGTGCCTTTGCTGCAGTCACATCAAAGAGCAGAGCCATTCTTGATGACCTGCAGGGGGCATGCCTCAGACAGCTAGTGCTGGAACCCACTCATGAGGGAGCAATCTTAGACCTTGTACTCTCAAATGGGGACTGTGAGAGGATCTCAGATCTAGAAGTGGGTAGCCATCTGGGAACAAGTGACCACCAAACAGTGTGGCTCATGATAAACTCGGCTGCAGAATCAAACCATACAAAAGTGAGAGTACTGGACTTCAGGAGGGCTGACTTTGGCACAATGGGAGCGTGCCTTAGAAAAGCACTAGCAAACAGGCAAGAAGGAGGGGTGAGCAACAATGGGGAAACATCAAAACTGCCATCAAAGAGGCAACAAGCCTGTGTGTGAAGCAAATAAATGAAAACAAAAAAAAAAAAGCCACTATGGTTCTCAAAAGAGGTGGTGGGGGAGGATAGGGAGAAAAAGATAGTATTTAGGACGTATAAGGAAACACAGAAGGAGCAGAACAGAGAACTGTACCAGTTAAGGCAGAAGGAAGCAGGAAAGGCAGTCAGAATAGCAAAGGCCCAAACTGAGGAAAAGAAGCCAATTTGATAAAGAAGGGGGATAAAACCTTTTATAGGTACTTTAGGGAGCGTAGAAAGACAAAAGAAAGGATAGTGAGGCTGAATAGAATGAACGGTGAGTGGGCAGAGAGGGACAGTGAAAAAGCAGGGATACTGAATGAATACTTCTGCTCAGTATTCACAAAATAGGAGGATGGGGAGGTACCAAATACAATTAATAGTAGCACTCTGGATAGGGAGGCCAATCCCAGTCCTTTCACAGAAGAAAGGGTTCTGGAAGAACTTCTAAAACCGTAGGTGGACAAAGCAATGGGGCCTGACGGGATTCACCCCAGAATTTTAAAAGAATTAATGGGAGAACTAGTGACACCACTGACTACCCTTTTTAACAAATCATGGGAGGATGGTGTGGTACCTGAGGACTGGAGGAGGGCAGATGTTATTCCTCTCCATAAAAGTGGGAGCAAAACAGAGGCAGGAAACTTCAGACCTGTCAGTTTGACCTCTGTGGTAGGGAAAATGATGGAATCACTTCTGAAGGAAAGAATTGTTGAGTACCTAGAGGCCAGTGGGGCACAGGATCCAAGGCAGCATAGATTCACAGCGGGAAGGTCATGTCAGACGAATCTAATTGATTTCTTTGACTGGGTGACCAAAGTAGTAGACCAGGGAGGGGCTGTTGCCATGGCCTGCCTAAACTTTAGCAAGGCATTTGACACAGTCCCACACAAAAGAATAATAAATAAATTAGCCAGCCTGGGAGTGGGTCCCAGAGTGGTAGCCTGGGTAAAACATTGGCTGGACAACCGGACACAGAAGGTCATAACAAACAAAGTCCACTCTGAAGATAGGGGGGTTACTAGTGGGGTACTGCAGGGTTCAGTATTGGATGCAGTCCTTTTTTTTTAATATTCTCTATTTACACGCCTTCCTCCCACAGCACTCCCCTCTCTTCAGGAGTCACCAATGGCCATTCTAGTCCCCACCTCCTACTTGGATCCTGTGGCGGTTCGTCCTCCATGTTGCCTTGGCTTACCCCCCAGGTGGGGACGATGTGGGGAGGCAAACACCCCAAAATTCCTTGAATTGTCAGGAGGCTGGTCACCGGGGCAGGTAGGGGTGTTGGGGATCGTGGCCTGGCGCTCTGTCTACACGGGAGTGCCGTGGGGTATTTTCCGATGTTCCGTGGAAGTGGCCACTGCCCTGACATCATGGTGTATCCGCCAACACCTGCCAGTTCCCAACCCCCTAGTGTGCCTATGTCTGCCATGCCTCCGGCTTCCTCCAGAGGCCAGTCAGACAGCGAGCATGTGTCCCCCCTCCCTCCTGAGAGAGGAGAACTGTCCTCGGATGCTCAGTCCTCTCCCTCCCCTGCCAACCCCCGACATCCCAGGCTTGTTCCCAAACCCAGGTCGCCGGCGTGGCCCAAGATGTGACGTCCAGTGCCTCAACCCTCAGTGCCACCGGGCTGATGTATCCAGTCTTTTTTAGTGTCTTTGTAAGTGACATTGCAGATGGACTGGAAGGAAGAGTATGCCTCTTTGCAGATGACACAAAGATCTGCAACAGTGTTGATAATCAAGGGGGGGGGTGGAAAGGATGAGAAGGGACTTGGCAAGGTTGGAGGAATGGTCAGAAGTATGGCAGCTTGGATTCAGTGCAAATAAGTGCAAAATAATGCACCTGGGAATCAAAAAACCAGGGGAAGCATACACAATGGGGGGAGGTAGTAACAACAACAAAAATGTAAAGGAAATTGGGGGTAATCATATCAGATGACCTTAAGGTTGCAAGCAATGTGGGAAGGCAGTAGGGAGGGCTGGGGGGATACTGGTATGTATTGGGAGAGGCATCACCAGCCAAAAATAGGAAGTTGTTATCCCTCTGTACAGACAGTTGGTGAGACCCCCTCTGGAGTACTGTGTCCAGTTCTGTAGACCCAGTCTCCACAAGGACACAGACAGGATTGAGGCAGTCCAGAGGAGGGCAACTAAAATGGTGCAGGGTCTGCAAGAGAAGCCATATGAGGAAAGACTAAAGGAGCTTAATATATCTATACCCTTGAGGGAAGGAGGTGGGGGGGACATGATAGAAACTTTAAAGTACCTCAGTGGAATCAGCAAAGTCCAAGAGGGTGGCATCTTTCAGAAAAAGATGTGCAAGAACAAGGGGAAACAATTTGAAGATAGAGGGGAGACATCTCGAGGCAACGTGAGGAAGTATTTTTCACAGAGAGAGTGGTGGGCACATGGAATCACCTTTCTGAGGAGGTTGTGGAGTCTAAAACTGTTGGAGAATTCAATAATGCATGGGACAGACATAGATTTCATAGGCAGATTCAAGCGAATATGGACAATAAATCTGTGGTGCTTGCCAAGTGTGTGTTACCCAAAACAAAATTTCACATTGTCTCCAATGGCTAGGTCTAAGCTTAATTTGAAAGAATCCATGTTGGGGCAATTTACTACAGCTGCTGGGAGATTATTCCTTGTGGGAACTGTTCTGTTCCTAAACCAATTTTTTCTTCACAGTGTATTCCGTTTAGCTAGGACTAGCTGTTTACTATGTTTTCTAGTACTTGTTCTATATTCACTAAGTAAGACCCCTAAGTCATCCCAGAGGGTTGGATCAGTTGTAGCTTTGAAAAGGAGACACATATCCCCTCTAAGTCTCCTGTAGTGGAGCATGTACATGTTTAGTGATTTAAGTCTATCCTCATTGCCTATAGCCTTAGTGGCCCCATGTTGGACCCCCTCAAGCCTTGAGATATCTTCTTGAATATAAGGTGACCAAACCTGGACACAATACTCCAGGAGTTGTCTGACCACGGCAGTGTACAGTGGGAGAATTACTTCCCTTTTTCTGCTAGAAATGTGTCTGAGGATACAGTTTAGTATTTGGTTGGCTTTTTTAATTTGGGTACTGCAATGAGGTCTGAATGTCAAGTCAGTAGTAATAGTTATTCCTAAATCTTTTTCTTGGCAAGTTACTGAGAGATCGGCATTCCCCTAGCATAGTAATGGTTATTATGTGTTCCCAGATGCATAACTTTGCATTTGTTGGTATTTAGGAGTAATTTACTACAATCAGTCCAGTTAAGAATTCTGTTAAGGGCTAGCTGGAGAGCATCTTAATTTTCAGGGCCATTAACCACAGTACCTAACTGACAATCATCCGCAAATTTCGGAATCCATATATTAGGTACATCGATTTTGAGTGAGGCAGTATAGATATTAGAAAGGCAGGGGTCCAAGACAGACCCCTGAGGGTCCCCACTTGTGACCCAGGCCCAATCAGATAATACTCCAATGATGGATACCCTCTGTTTCCTTCCCCTAAGCCAACCAGTAATCCAATTTAGGATGTTAGTATTTAGGCAATTTACATAAGGCAGTTCTTGTGGGGGGGCCGGAGAAGAAATATGCTTTTGGTTAACTTGGATCTGCAGCTTATCCAGTAGGTAGGGAAATGGGCAGACTAGCTGGGCCAAGCGGTCTATATCTGCCGTCAAAGTCTATGTTTCTGTTTCTGTGTTTCATTAAAGTCACCTACCATCACAATATCTCCTAGCTCAGAGGCAATATTGATTTCCTCAAGTAATGCAGTGTTATAACTCTATAAAATAGTTGATAGCCATGGATATTATTTGCCCAGTCACTGGCCTTGTCCCACCAGGTTTCCAGTTACACACACAATATCTACACAGTTCTTGGTCATATGAGCTTTGAGTTCCATGAGTTTGATTTGATTTAAACTTCTGGCATTAATGTGTAATAATTTAACAGGAGTGTGTTTATTCCCACTAATGTAAAAGCCTGAAGAGTTACCCTTGTTCCCCTTAGCATTCAGTTTAAAGAATGACAGATGATATTTTCAAATGCTCTTCTCAGTTTGTAGGCACCTTGTTTGCATAAATGTAGCCCGTCCCAACCATAAAGTGATTTATTGTTGCTAAAGGTTTCCCAGTGGGTAACAGAAGAATAACCCATGTTCAGTGTCCATTTCCTTAGACATTCATTGATTGCTTTGATCTTATTCTGTTTGTGATAATTAGCTCTGGGGACTGGTAGAATTTCTGAGAAGTGAACCTCACAGTTCATACTTTTCAGGGTCTCTTCCAGACTAATAAACTCTTTTTTATTTAATCAATAGAAAGTTTATTAATGTTGTTTGTGCCAGCATGCAGTATGACTAAAGGATTGTGGCCAGCGTTGTACAGAATATTATGACACATATTGTGGATATCTTTAATGCCGGCACCCCTAAATGAAGAACTTGCTATGTTATGCTTATCCTTTTTACAGACACTTTCATCAATATATTTGAATCAAAACAAAATGCTTGGGTCTGAGGCAGAACTTTAGAACTGGATGTGAGGCAGCATCAACCAACAAGTTAGAGAATCGGAAGTCCTGGGGTTGATTGGGGGGGGGTGCATAAGATATGGCAAGGAGCACAGTAAGGAGCAGCAATTGGGTAGTCAGCAACAGTAATAAAATTTGTAAGATCAATGCTGTTATTACAGATGAGCATATTGACAACATTCTATTTGGGGAAAAAAGCCTGCTGCACAATGCAGCTATAGAATTATCCTAGGCAGCAAGGGACAAAACTGAATCTGGCAGGAATTAAACTAGCAACCCAGTTTAGTTAGACTGAGAAATGAACCCAGTTCCAGTTAGTGACTAGCAAAACATTAATGACCAGGTAGTGCAACAGTTAAGTGATAGCAACATTCATCATGCAGTGAATAGGCTAGTAGAAACAACCAACTAGAAAGAGTGCTTGGAGCTGTTGCACCTAATTCTCATACTGTCAACAAATAGCTCTGCCAGAAAAGTAAACTGCATATTTACAACAGACATACCCTAAACAGCAAATATTGTACATGGTTACATAGACAAACACTTTACAAGAATCTGGTAACAGCAGCCAGCTGTGCAGCAGAGGCTTTGTAACCCAAGAGCGGTACAGAAAACAGGTGAGAGGGATACAGTAGTGTACTTAATATTTGCGTTGGTTCCTGTTTGCAGTGTTTTCCATCAGTAGGTACATCAGTGTAAGTACAACAGAAGAATTGGTTTGATATTGCAGGAATGCTGTACACTAAGGAAGCGTGGCCAACAGCTGTCTGAATTCCCAGAGTTGAAACCCACTGAATACACTCTTTTTCCTACCGTGATTAGTGTTCTGGACCACAAGCACAGAGGACTGCTAGGGCCGTTTGCTATATAACAAGGAGGTGCGAAGATCTGATTGGCTGCTCCTTGGGAGGGGCGTCTGTCTCTCACTTCATGGGTGAGTTGGGCCAGAGCAGGGCTTTGATATGGTGTGGGGCCACCATTGATGGAGAGTTAGGGAGGTCCTGACTGAAGGACAAAGCCTCCTCATATGTCTGAGCTTGCAGAAGGAGTGATCAGTAAGAGAGCATGGCCACGCTTTTTAAAATCAGGCAGCCAGATCAAGTCCAGCTTTAAAAACTGGTGCCTGCTCTTTCCCTATTCTGTGACTGGTTGCTAGCTCTGGTATCGATCTCTCTCTTAATGGCTGAGTTGGGAGTGGAACAGGGCTTTCAGCATGATCTGATGGCCATGTCTATTGGGAGAGAGGGGTTCTAACTGAAGGATGAAGCCTCCTCTCGTCCCAGATAGGAATCATCAGAAAAAGCACATAACCGCATTTTTCAAATTGGGCCTCCAGATCGAGTTAAAGTCCAAGTATAAAAACTCGTGCCTGTTCTGTTCCAGTTCTGTGATTGGTTGCTCACTGGAGGCATCGGTCTCTCACATCATGGCCAAGTCCGGGTGGGGCGGGCTTCAGCGTGGTCTGATTGCTCTGTCAGAAACATAGAAACATAGATGATTGCAGATAAGGACCACTTGGCCCACCCAGTCTGTCCATTTCTCTGTCTATTGGATAAGTGGCAGATCCTAGTTAACCAGCAGCCTACTTCTTTCTATCCCTTCCTCTACTGGAGAAAAGGGGATCCTGACTGAAGTTCTTAGCCTTCTTTCCTCCCTGAACTTGTGGCTCCCGTATGTTATTTACCCTGTGAAGTATTTAAAAGTCTGTATGATAGCCTTTCTTCCTCCTGTCTTCCAGGGTGTATATAATGAAGTCCTTTAGCCTCTCTTCATAGGCCTTGTCATACAGGATCTGTGCCATTTTAGTTGCCCTCTTTTGGACTGCCTGCACTCTTGTGTCCTTTCTGAGATGTGGTCTCCAGAACTGGACACAGTACTCAAGGTAGGGTCTTACCAGCAGTCTATACAGGGGCAACACCACCTCCCTATTTCTGCTGGAGATAACATTCCTATGCATTCAGCATCCCACTAGCCCTTCTGACTGCCTTATCTTGTTCTGGCCACCTTTAGGTCATCAAGTATGATGACCTCTAGATCTCTTTTCTGTTCGGTCATTGTCAATACCACGCCACCCATTTTGTACTCTGTCTCTGGGTTGCTGTGCCCAAAGTACATTATTTTGCACTTTTTTTGCATTAAAACCCATCTGCCATACCTTTGACCATTCCTCCAGTTTCCTCAGATCTCTGCTTATTGTTTCCTTGCCACTGAAGTGTCCACCCAATTGCAGATCTTTGTGTCATCTCCTAAGAAGCAGACTTTCCCTTTCAGCTCCTCTGCTATGTCACTTATAAAGACATTCACGAGGATGGGTCCCAGCACTGAACTCTGAAGTACACCATTTGTCCCTCTCCTTTCCTTGAAATGAACTCCATTTACTACTTCCTTCTATCTCCTGTTACCTAACCACATTTTTACCCAGTTTACAACCTTGTTTCCCACTCTTAAACTGCACAGCCTGCTCACTGGTCTCCTATTTGAAATAGTATTGAAAGCCTTACTGAAATCCAGGTAACCCATTTCCACCACTCCTCCCTGATCTCATTCCTTGGTCACCCAATCAAAGAAATCTATCAGACTAGTTTGGCATGCCCCCCATGAATCCATGCTGTCTCGGATCCTGCAACTTGGTACATTCAATGTATTCTACAGTCCTTTCCTTTAGCACTGTTTCCATCAATTTTCTCATCACCAGTGTCAGGCCACCTGGTCTATAATTGCCAGCCTCTTCCCTACTACCACCTTGTGAAGTGGGACTACATCTGTCCCCTCCAGAACCACTCCAGTGTCAAGTGATCTGTTAAATAGGACTGACAGAGGTGAAACCAGTACCTTCTAAGTTATAAGTCAGAGTTTAAAACTTAACTCTTTGATATGGCCCTCCCAGATGATTTTAATTCATTTTAACTAATCTATGCTTCGATGTGCTTACGCAAATGGATGAGATATAAGATACTTTTGTAACTTGATTTACTTTGTGGCTTTCCGCCTCTCTATCCATAGGATATACCACCCTTTAAGGGATGACACAAGGAACCCTAGAAGAGGACCCCCCCTCACAGGTGCCACGGGAATTATTTCATCAGCTAAAGGTAGGTTAGGAAGAAGCCCAAAAAGAATACCCAAAGATATCAAGCATCAAAGAGACGAGGATGATAAATGAATTCTGAGAAAATAAGGGCTGACTTCCTAAGGAGAGAGGGGAAAGCTGGGGCCACCATCCACCTCCATCCAACAGAGGAACCTAATTAACTAACCTAAGGAAAGCACTAACTAATATTATGACCATTGGCACACAGGAGAGGAAAAAAACCTTTTTAAGGAGGAAACCTCTGGGGATTCAAGGCCTAGGTTGCCTTCCCTCCAAGCTGATGACGTTTGATTTGAGGACGTATGTCAGTAAAGAGAATGATTCATTAAAGAGAAGGATATGAGTAGGGAAAATGACTGGATAGGGAAAAACTCCAAAAAGAAAGCACAGATCTGAAGAAGGAACATAATGCAGCAGGGACCCTAGAAGGGTATGCTTTAGTAGTCGATAGGAAGGAGTCGATCCATGCATAGGTCAGATGAGCGAGGGATATCCAGATGTGCTTGTGAGAAGACTGAGGCTGAAGAAGACTGATAATGATGAGTGATGTGACTGAGCAATGTGAGGAAGTATACTCCGAGGCCAAGAAGGCATGCCTGAAACCAGAGGGTATGCTCAGATCGAGCAGTCAGTAGGAGCAAAATGGACAATGGATGATGATGGAACAAAGCCATGATTGGAATGAATCCTGGATGGCTGGTGCAAAGTGGTGAATGATGACCAGAGTCTTGAACCTGATATAGGTGACCTGAGAGCCGTGGGTCGATGAGGAGGCATATGAGTAATAATTGGTATGCCCAAAAGAAATATCGAATGCATGCCAGATAGAGGCAGTCAAGACATACTGATTGAGCCAGTGAAATAAAGGAGTGGAAGGAGTGGCATCATAGACCTGAGAGGCAGGAAGGCCGCAGATGCTGGATTAAGTAATAGGAGAACAAAGATCCGGAGGCCAAGTGAAACCATGACTGGAGTGAATCCTTGATGGCTGATGATGGAATGAAGCCTTAAATGGAGGTTTGATGAGATAGGAAATGGTTAATGAGGACCAAAGCAGGTCGAAGTGAGGAATCGTGGACCAGCATGTCCGTGACTGATATGCACAGGATGGGCGATCAAGAGGAGCCAAATCAGGTGATGTACAGAGAGGAGGGAAGCCATGAGTGGACAGGCTCCATGATGGCTGGGATGAGAATAGGTGCTACGCAGATGAACGTAACTAGAGGGGGAGGGCGATGGATAGCATAAGACCCAAGGAGAGCAGGACTAGTCGAGGTAGCATGGACTGGGGGCAGATCATTCAGGATAGGTAGGCCAAAAAAGAAATGTTGCATGCTGGCCAGACAGAATCAGCCAAGGCAGCACCAATAAGAGTGCAGGATAGATAAGGCCCCCAAAAAAATATAGATCGATTGAAGACCTCAGTAGGAGTGAATCCATGAAGGACAGAACAGAATGGGAATAAGAGGAGATAGGAATGAACTGGAACATGAACAAAGGTAGGAGGATGGTCGACACAGCAGGGAACAGGGAGGCCGCATCACAGAGGAATTGGGAGTCAGGAACACTGGAGAAGAAGGATGGAGGACAGGCACAGAGGAGCCCAGGCGGGGAGGAGAGACCCTGAAGATAGCGAGCAACAGATCAAAAATGCCCCCGAGAAGCACTGAGATGCTTCCAAAATAGCATGACACACATCCACTGGCAGAGAACAGCAATTCCACAGCACACATAGCCATGCAGAAGGAATGCAGAAAAGGGCAGGTGTCTAGGCGGGAGGTGGGCATGGCAGGATGCAGTACAACAACCACAGACTACAGAGCAAATGAAGGAGAGTAGTGGAGGCATGAAATAATAATAATGCCGCCACAGTTGTAAAACAGTCCAGGACTTGAATTACATTATAGGGCAGCAGGCAGTAGAGAGCATACCTCTCAATTGCTATGAATCCTGCACAGTGCTAAGATTATCACATTAAAATTCACCCATGTCCGTCACAAGTTTACTGATGTTCCACATAATGGTAGAGCTATGTCCAGACACACAAATTATGAAATCATTGAACCAAACTGAAAGAAAACTGCCCTTAGCAGATACTAAATGGGGTTCACCAGGTGTAAATAGAAAATTGTTTAAAATAAGAAAGTGCCCACATACTGCCCATTTGCTATGAAGTATGAAGGCCAGTGCTTTGAGGTTGTAGTGCTGAGATGTTGAGAGATATGGTTGAGAGGGTCCCAGCAGAGAAAGGGGACAAAAGGTCCCCAAACAAATGAGCATTCGAGAGATGCAGGACATAGCAGTGAGAAATATGACATGCGAAAAGAAAACTCATGGACCGACTCCCAGAATAAGGGAGCATCGAAAAGTTCTATCCGTATGCCATCGCAATAGTACAGAACAGGAGAGAGGACAGGTGCAGGTCATTTCAATGAGTCCAAGAACAGGTAAGAAGGATAGGAAGACCAGAGCAGGGAACATGCCAGGGCAATGTAGGAGCGGGGATGAAAAGGGGATGCAGTGGGAAGAAGTAAACAGGAAGCAAGGCATGCGACAGGTAACCAAGCATACCAACAGAGGAGGAAGCAAAGTGGGCACCAACCCAAAGAGCAGGTATGGGGGGGGGAATGAGAGGACGGAATGGGAGTTGGAGAGCCACGGTATGCAGTGATGAAAGCGGAAGAAGGGGGCAAGGAAGAACAGGGCCACGGAGGTGGCAGGCAGGATAAGAAGAGCTGCAAATAGCAGCACAAAAGGAAGGGGAGCATGATGGGGGAAAAAAGGAGCAAGCCAGTGGCTGGAGGCGACCACAGATGCAGGGGCGAAAGCCAGAAGTAGAATACCAGGGAGAGGAACATGGACAGGTGGCGCCTTCGGCTGCAGTGAAAAATGAATCCTGGAGGGGCCCATGATGAGTGACCTTTTAAGCCTGATGGGGGAGTGACATTGTTGCTCCACCCATCGAACCTCAGGCTTAAAGCCCTTCCTTTATATATTTGTAATTTTATCAATTTATATGTTCAAGTTTTAACTTGCAAAGCACCTTAGTTTTAAGAAAGGCGCTATATAAATAGTTTCCTTCTTCCTGAGCTCCCTCACTGCCCTTGAATGCACCCTGTCTGGACCCATGGCCTTATTGACTTTCAGGTTAGTGAGTGCTTTCCTGACTGTCTCTCAGAAAAAAAGACTGGTGTCCACTTCCCTCCCAACAAAGTTCCTGTTGCTATTTTGTGCCCCCCCCCATTCTACTGTGAACACTGAACAGTAGTTGTTCTTCAACATGAACAGTTCCAGTCAAGAGCCACTCATTCAGGCAGGCAGTTCATGTGACACAAATTTATCTTAGATGAACAAGAAGTCACAGCACTCACCACCCAATGTCGAAATAAAATAACTGCTGTCCATACAGTGGTAAAATGCAAATATAGGCAGTCTTTACTTGAGAAAAAATTGCAACTCACAACACAACCTTCACCAAGGTGAACAAACAGTACTGACGTTTCACCAATAGGCTTTGTCAAAATATGTGCCCCCAAGGAGACTCTCAATTAAATACACTCACTGTGATCAATTAACAATTTAAAGTGACAGTGCAAATAATACAAAGGTAGATAGCCATCATTTATAGAGTTTGTGTAAAGAGATAAACAGGGGTGCATTCATGTACAAATATGTATTTAAAACACTAGTTTATCAGGCTTTTTATATCATGTGAACTCTGTGTTTATATCACTTGGTTCTTAACTTTGCTTTGCAATACAGTAATCTCTTTTTATAGTATCACAGAGTCAGACCAGTTCAAATTACATTCCTGATTTTAAGCAATCTGGTTATAGCAGCATATTACATTCCTGTATACAATTCCTATTTCAAAGATTCATATTTCTATGTTCATTTCATTTATTTGAGATACCCTTATAGTGTTCTTTGCTTCTTATGAGAACATCATTGTTATGGGGGAGGGGATTAGGAAATATTATTGAAATAAACTACAGTGTTGCAGTATCAAACTTGGGTAAGACATCTTTTCCATGCTAAAGGGTTTCTTCAAGGTGAAGGATCATAAAGGATCTAAGCCAAGGCAAATACAGACGTGATGCAACCTGTCTCTTTAATGGTGTTGGAATCTCTTCTTCCTGTGGCCTGCTGTACCTCCTCTTTCCCCTTCTGCCTCTCATCTGGCACCTTGGTATCTGAATTTCCTCTTCTCTTTCCTCTGAGATTTCTCCCCCAATATTTCTTGCTCTAAAAAAACATCTGGGAGTTCAGAGTCACTTGCCCTGCTAGTTTCTGAGGCACTTGTAGGCGTTGTTGGTATTGCAGCAGTCCCTGTCTCCTTAGTAGTTTGTCTCAATGCTTGGATTTAGTGTTAAATCTCACTTTGTTCTTCTTCCTAGTGGTTTTCTTTTTATCTTTTGGCCAGCTGAAAATGTTGCCCAGTTTGTAAATGTTCTCATCCATCAGGAGTTTCTTTTTCTTTGTAGCACAGGTTTTCCTATCTTGCTGTTCTATATACTTTTTAAGATCTAGTTTGAATTCCTCAAAATGTTCAACACCAGCAAAAGTATTTAGGTGCAATTCTTTATCTTTCAGCTCTTTTTCAGTTTGGGATTGGTGTTTTTTGATATTTTAATTATCAGTCTTATCCATTTTACAGATGCCTCTTCAGCTATCTCACGCCAGTCTCCAATGAATTCTAGATAATCTGTTCCTAAAGTCTGATCTTTTGTGACCCGTAAGCCTCTAGGAACTCTGTTCACCCTTATGTATTCTTCTAGAGTTTTAATTAGCTAGTATTGCCTTCACTACCTCAGGGCTGCTCTCTTATATTGGAAAAATGCAGTTTCTATATGTTTCTCTGTACCTTTGTTAGATGCTGCTTCCAGGTTCACCCCCACCATGTTCTCTGATGCTCCATCACATTCAAATGTTTCTTCACGATTTAGTCTGGAAAATATGCTGCTTGTAATGGAAACTGTATCCCTACCTTGTCGGTCAGTTGATTTAGTTTCATTAACTCATTGCCTCCTAGAATACACCTGCAGGAGGCAGTAAATGTTCGGCATTGTGTCCTAGAACTACTACAGATGTCACCTACAGACTTCCTGTGTGCCCTAGTAACATCTGGAGATGTCACTCACATGTTTTAAAATTAATTGCCAGCCATAATTGATTAGAATTGACTGAATAACACCATTAGAAAGGTAACGTTGTGTTGAACAACTTTGCCACTGAGTACTTTGTGTGCATCATGTTCACTTTAGGAGTTATTCACATTTGTTTATGACATGGTGTGTACGGAGACATTTTGTCCATCAAGAACCACCTACAGTAAGCACTTAGAAGAAAACACACATTCTGGGTATCTCAGCCAGTATAAAACAAAAACCAGATTTAGCACAATTGATTGTATAGCACTGTTGCAAAGGCAATTTTATGCAGAACAACTTACAGGTATATGCATTTGTTTATGGTATGGTGTGTATGGTTCAGATTCATCCCTCAAACCTCACCAATGCACCTTGACTAAAATGGGGAAAAATTATGTTTAATACTACAGAAATAACTTAAACTACATCTAATATCTGGATGCATAATTTGGAGTTGATATGTTACATATTTCCCAACAAAAAAAGGATTATGGTGCATTTTTTAGTGGAAACTTTTTTTTTTTTTTTGCTGTTTCAACCAGCATAGAAAAAAGACTAAATTACCTGTTTCTTGCATATGAAAACATAATTTTATGCTGAACAAGTTTGCCACTCATACTTTGTGTCTAGCACTTGTGGTTTTTGTGCTATTAGCATTTGTTTGTGGCATGCTGATTATGGCTTGATTTGCCTTAGAAAGGCCCAGGATTCACTGTTGACAGTACACAGGAGACAAGTGCTGCAACTTCAGACAGCTCCTGTGGAGGCAATGAGTTAACTGTGTTCAAGTCAACTCCATCTGTGGCATACATGCTCAAGCTTGACCAACTTTAAAACACAGGGTTGCTCCCTCCTATCCAAATTTTGGAATGATTACTGGGTTCTTTCAGCGTCACTCCAAATACAGCCAGAACAGTTCCAATCAAGAACTGTTCATGCAAGTAGGCGGTTCATATGACACAGATTTATCCAAGATGAGCAAGAATTCACAGCACTCACCACCCAATATTGAAATGAAATGACTGCTGTCCACACAATGGTAAAGTGCAAAATAGGCAGTCTTTACTTAGAAAAATTGCAGCTCTCAACACCACCTCCACCAAGGTGAACTGACAGCACTGACGTTTCACCAATAGGCTTTGTCAAAATATATGCCCCCTAAGGAGACTCTCCATTAAATACACTCACTGTGATGAATTAATTAACAATTTAAAGTGGCAGTGCAAATAATTCATAGGTAAATAGCCATCATTTATACAGTTTGTGCAAAGAGAAAAAACGGGTGCATTCATGTGCAGATATGTATTTAAAACACCAGTTTATCAGACTTTTTATATCATGTGTACTCTGTGTTTATATCACTTTGTTTTTAACCAGATTGTCAAAAATCAAGAATGTAATTTGAACTGGCGTGACTCTGTGATACTATAAAAGATTACTGTATGGAAAAGCAAGGTTAAGGTTAGAATTTTACATTACTTAAGGTTAGAATTTTGCATTACTTTTGAAGACATTTTGATACCTCTAGAGCAAAATTTATTTAATCTGATAGAGAAAATGAGTATAATGCCAGATTCTTTTTTCACAGCATAAATTTCACTTTTACCAAAACAAGGAAAAGAAAGAAACAAAGTGGAGAACTACAGACCAGTTGCTATTCTAAGCACAGACTATAAAATTTATACAATAATTATAAATGATAGAATTTTATCACCATTATCAAACATTTTACATCATAACCAGATGGATTTTATACCCAGAAGAAATATACAGTCTGGATTATATAACATTCAGTTTATAATTGAATTATTAACAGAAACCAAAATTCTGGCAATATTTCTGGCCCTAGATGCTACAAAAGTGTTTCATATGCTAGAATGGGACTATCTATATGGGGCTTTAAGATTTTTTTCCCCAGTAAATTTATAGAATTTATTAGAACGTTATACAGTAAACCTGCAGCACAAATTAATAATATTTTCTCAAAAGTTATTAAATTATGCAGAGAAGTGAGACAAGGATGACCACTGTATGTGACTTTATTTATCATTGTGCTGGAATTGTTACTTAATGAAATAAGAAGAAATGATAAAACAATAGAGGTACTAGTGGGTACTTTTGAAACTAAACGTTGTACATATGCTGATGATGTGCTGCTAATGTTTAAAGAGCCTGAAACAAGTCTGGAAGAACTTAAATTCATAATCACTAGGATTTCACAAACTGCAGGCTATAGAATAAATGGAAAAAAAATCAGAATGATTGCTATTTAATATAGTTCAACCAGATACACTTAAAAACAATATATCAGCAAAAATACAGGAAAGAGGTTCTAAATATTTAGGAATGAACATAAACAGCAGGTTAGATATATTTTATAAATTAAACCACAAAGAAGCATTCACTTCTTTAAAAAATAAATTTAGTGGATACAGTAAAATACCTCTTTCTTGGTGGTGCAAAATACAAACTATCAAAGTAGTGGCAATCCCTTTTTTATCCTATTGGATGCAAACAGTATTGACCCCTATTCCTTCAAAGTGGTTTAAACAAATCAATGAGTTATTTAAAAGATATATATGGAATAATAAACAGGCAAGGATTGCCTGGCATAGCCACTGCCTAAAAAAGTAAAAGCTGAACTATCCTGTCCGGACAGTGAAGTTTGTTATTTAGCCTACCTGGTGAAGAGAGTAATTAAATGGGCCCTTACAGAGGAAGAGGATTTTTAATATGATCCGTTGAATATGATAGTAAAAACCAATCGTAATGAAACTGTAAACATTAAACAAATCTTATTCACTGCAAAAAAAAAAAAAAATCTAAAAGCCCCTTAATTAAAAACATGGCAAAGATAGTGGTCAGGTATACAAACAGAACCAAATGGATGACATATTTCCCACTAAATGAAACGTGGAGAAACCCAAACTTTAAAATCAAACGGCAATTTGTTTAAAACAAGGATTGGGAACTTAAAGGAATAAAAAAAGGTATGATTTCTTTGAAGAAGAGACTATACTAAATTGGGACCAATTTAAAGTGAAATACCAACTTAAAGATTTTCTTTTCCAATGTTTCAAACAATTCACAAGTCAATATGTGAAGGATTACAACAGGTGGAAAAGATCACCTAACAACAGAGATGTAGAGAAAGAACTACTAAATATTTGGAAAAATAACTTGAAAAATATTTGCCTGTCTAACTAATGTGATACAAAAACCTTAAATTATTCTATACAGAAAGGTAATTATGAAATGGGAAAGTGAACTTAATTGTATGTGTACAGAACAACAATGGCAGTTGGCCTATGGATCAGTAGTGAAATATAAACTTAGTAGGGACAAAGCTATACAATATAAAATAATCAACAGAGCATATGTCACACAACAACTCTTACACAAGATGAATGCCAAATTACCGGATACCTGCTGGTACTGCGGGGCCAGTAAGGTTGATATGCTGCATTTATTCTTGGACTGTAACTTAGGTCAGTCCTAGTGGACACAGTCCTTCAGAATTCTAGAAAAAATAGGGGTTGCACTTCCATTTTGGTAAGACCTCAAAGTTGTGTTATTAGATGATTACAAGGGAGTCAAATTAGAATAAGACTATTGGTGACAGCAAATATAATATCTGTCAAAAGATTGCTCTTAAAAAAACAGGAAATGTGATTTGGCACATAGACCACTCCCAAAACTAGAATGGAAAAAAATATATTTTAGTACTTCATACAATTATAATTATTTTTTAGATTTCAGAAGGTCATGGGACCTATATAATAAAGAGATGGAGGATTGTGTCCAGCAGGATTTCATTTTAAGCAAAGACAATTAACATCTGGTGGTGCAGTTCTTTTCCTCCCCCAAGGTTCTAGAAGTATGTCAAAATATATAATGAGTGAAAATGAATTTGATGGAAACCTATATGCACCATCGGTACTACCTGTTTCTGTATACCTATGCCTTAATGTATGTAAATTCAAAATAAACAATTATTTTCAAAAAAACAAAAAACAAAAAAAAAACAGCAGTGGCGGTAGTTTTGCCACTGTTTATATCACTGGTGAGACCTCACCTGGCGTACTGTGCCCAGTTCAGGACATCACATTGCTGGAAGGAAATAGCAGAAGTAGAGGCAGGTGCAGGGTCTCCATCAGAAGCCCTATAAGGAGAGACTAAAGGTTAAAGGACCTAAATATGTACAACCTGGAAGAGAGGAGGGAGATGGAGAGTTTTAAATACCTCATGGGGATAAACAAAGTACATGAAAGGGAGTGCCTGTTAAGCTGCAGCTTTCAAATTGGCTAACATGCATTGCCCATTTCCATTCCTAGACTGGGAGCCATTTCTGCCATGCTAGAGTGTTCTAATGGTCTCCGTTTAAAAAAAAATGGGTGTCACAGGTAGGTACATTTTACTTATTTCTGGGGTACTGTAGGGCTCTGGGGGGCCTATTTGCTCTTGCATCAGTTGTTCCCCTCCAAGCTTCAGGTTTCTGTGTGGCTATTTTTGTTTAAAAACAATAAAAATAATGAAGAAATTATAATCCTAGGGAACTTGGACCTTGGAGTTTTTGCCTGGCTTCTCCCCTGGCAGTCTTCAGACATGTTCCTTGGACAGCATTTCATTGCTGAGCTGCTGGGCATATCTTCTCCTGGCTATGTGCTAGTATAATCTGGTACTGATTATTTCTCACTTGTATTGTGGTCAGAGGGTCTTGGGAGGTTTTCTCCACCTCGGCCCTCTGAATGCTTTTGCATGGCCACCATTAAGCTGTGGCAACAGATAAATGTGCGCTCTTCCTCAGTCAGCTTTCCCACACTTAGTTTTGCAATGCAAGAGTGTGCACATAAGTGTGCATAGCATAGTACATTCATGCACACTGTCACCTATCTTTTCTATTGTGCTAATGTGCTTGTGCAATCACAGGTGTGTGCATGCCTGCGCTTGGCACACTAACATCACGTGGGATGATGTGACGTCATCTGCACTCCCGCCTTGAGCATGCATGCCCTGCTAGCTCTGTGTAGCAATGCTGATCCCTGCCTGCAGCTTTAGTTTGTTAGCCATCAGCGCAGGCAAGCTAATGAGGCTAATTATTTATTTTCTGCTAGTTATTATACTGCAGTACTTTTGGTCTTCACAATTATAAACATATACTTGGCACCAATGCTTATCAGAGACCATTAATTATGAAACTGTGTAAGACCTGAAAAGGGTCGAGGCCCTTCTCCATGGGTTCCTGTTGCCCTCATTGTTTTGCTCAGCATAATATTCCCTAAGAGGTCCTCCCAGACAGTCCTCCGAGCTGTGGAGGGGTGCATCTGGTTCTTCAGTTGGCAGTGGCAAGTAGAATAGCGAAAATCAGTTGTGTTGCTCCTTGGGGTGCTTTCAGGCCCTGATGTTCTATAGGACATCCCAGCAGACACACTAACCCCAAGTTGAGCTCCTCAGGTCGGGGGGGGGGGGCTCACACAGGCACATCCATGTGCATCACAGGGAAAAGGACTACTGAGACAGATGTGAAGGCAGACCCCAACCCTGACTGTTTAGAAGGTCAGGATAAGGATTTGGGAGATCTTGGGAAACAATGGATCAAAACAAAATGGATCAAAATAAAAGAAAAAAAACACTATGATTCTCAAAAGAGGTGACTGGGAAGGTTAGGGAGAAAAAGCATTTAGGGAGTATAAGGAAACACATAAGGAGCAGGACAGAGAGCTGTACCAGTTAAAGCAGAAGGAAGTAGGGAAGGCAGTCAGAATAGCAAAGGCCCAAACTGAGGAAAAGATAGCCAACTCAGTTAAGAAGGGGGCTAAAACCTTTTATAGGTACATTAGGGAGCGTAGAAAGACAAAGGGAGGGCTAATGAGGTTGAATAGAATGGATGGTGGGTGGACAGAGAGGGACAGTGAAAAAGCAGGGATACTGAACAAATAGTTCTGCTCAGTATTTACAAAAGAGGAGGAGGGGGAAGTACCTATCCAATTAACAGAAGCACTCTTGATTGGGGGGTTGATTCCAGTCCTTTCACAGAAGAAAGGGTTCTGAAAGAACCCCTAAAACTGAAGGTGGACAAAGCAATGGGGTCTGATGAAATTCACCCCAGAATTCTAAAAGAATTAAGGGGAGAACTAGTGACTCCACTGACTATCTTTTTTAACAAATAATGGGAGGATTGTCTGGTACCTGAGGACTGGAGGAGGGTGGATATGATTCTCCCTCACAAAAGTGGGAGCAAGAGAGAGGTAGGAAACTACAGACCTGTCAGATTGAACTCTGTGGTAGGGAAAATGATGGAATCACTTCTGAAGGGAAGAACTGTTGAGTACCTAGAGGCCAGTGGGGCACGGGACTGAAGGCAGCATGGATTCACAGTAGGAAGGTCATGTCAGACGAATCTAATCAATTTCTTTGACTTGGTGACCAAAGTAGTAGACAAGGGAGGGGCTGTGGACGTGGCCTACCTAGACTTTAACAAGGCATTTGACAGTCCCACATAAAAGATTAATAAATAAATTAGCCATCCTGTGAGTGGGTCCCAGAGTGGTAGTCTGGGTAAAAAATTGGCTGGACAACAGGACACAGAAGGTAAAAGTAAACAGAGTCCATTCTGAAGAAAGGGGGGTTACTAGTGGGGTACCACAGGGTTCAGTACTGGGTCCAGTCCTTTTTAATGTCTTTATAAGTGACATTGCAGAGGGACTGGAAGGAAAAGTATGCCTCTTTGCAGATGACACAAAGATCTGCAACAGGGTTGAAACACAAGGGGGGTGGATAGGATGAGAAGGGACTTGGCATGGTTGTAGGAATGGTCAGAAGTATGGCAGCTTGGATTCAATGCAAAGTGCAAAATAATGCACCTGGGAAACAAAAACCCAGGGGAAGCATACACAATGGGGGGGGGGGGAGGTAGTAACAACAACAAAAATGGAAAGGGACCTGGGGGTAATCATATCAGATGATCTTAAGGTTAGCAAGCAATGTGAAAAGGCAGTAGGGAGGGCTGGAGGAATACTGGGATGTATATGTAGAGGCATCACCAGCAGAAAACAGGAAGTTGTTATCCCTCTGTACAGACAGTTGGTGAGACCCCATCTGGAGTACTGAATCCAGTTCTGGGGACCCCATCTCTGCAAGGACATAGAATGGAGGCAGTCCAGAGGAGGGCAACAAAAATGGTGCAGGATCTGCAAGAGAGGCCATACAAGAAGAGACTAAAGGAGCTTAATATGTATACCCTTGAGGAAAGGGGGGGGACATGATTGAAACTTTTAAGTACCTTAGTGGAACCAACAAAGTCCAAGAGGGTAGCATCTTTCAGAAAAAGATGTGCAAGAACAAGGGGACACAATTTGAAGATGGGGGAGGCTCAGGGGGAATGTGAGGAAGTATTTTTTCACAGAGAGGGTGGACACATGTAACCACCTTCCTGAGGAGGTTGTGGGGTCTAAAACTGTGGGAGAATCCAAGAATGCATGGGACAGAGAAAAAGCAATTCTTGTGGGGACTAGGAAGAAATAGGCTGTTGTTTAATAAGGATCTGTAGCTTATCCAGTAGGTAGGAAAATGGGCAGACTAGGTGGGCCAAGCAGTCCTTATCTGCCATCAAAGTGTATGTTTCTATGGATGCCAGTTTGCGTGGTGCAGTGTAGTCTTGAATCAGTTACCCACCCAGAGAACTTGGTCCATTCAGGAACAGCATCTCCACATAAATGTTTTGGAAATGAGGGAGGGTCACCTGGTTCTTCATCTGTTTCAAAATCTGCTGCAGTCCGAAACAAAAAAACAATAAAGTCAGACAATGCCATCTCTGTAACGTACATGAACAATCAAGATGGCACAAAGAACTGGGAGATGCTAACAGAGGCCTCCAATATTCTCAGGTGAGCAGAGGAGGATGTTTGCTGTCTTTCAGCAGTATCCTTGGCAGGGGAGTTGAACATTCAAGCGGACTGGCTAAGTCACGAAAATATTCACCCCGAGGAGTGAAGGTTGAGCCAGGAGTTGTTTGACCTTCTGTGCAACAGGTCCAGTCAGCTGCAGAGTGAACTGTTCACATTTAGCTACAATGCTCTGATTCCAAGATCATACAAAAATAAGGCATTCAAGAGAAAGCTTCCTCCTAGTAGCTCCGGAGTGACAAAGAAGCCCGTGGTTCTAGGATTTAGTGATCCTACTAGCTCAGCAAGCACACTTTCACCTTCCAGTGTGAGGAGACCTGTCTCAGGGTTCCATTTTGCATCCAAATCCAGGAGTGATGCAGTTTGTGGCATGGCTCCTAGAAGGAGGAGGCTCATGAAATAAATTAGGTTTCTCTAAGAAAGCAGTGGATTCTTGATGGCTGCCAGGAAATATTCTGCTTACATGACTTATGCCTGTGTATGGACCACCTTTTTGTATTGGGCCAGGGGAAATTATTTTAAGCCTTCCGTGGTCTCAGTTCCACAGATTTTGGATTTCTTGCAGGAAGGCATGCAGAAGGGGTTGGCACTGAGCACTCCGAGAGGTCAGATTTCCACTCTTGGAGCTTTCTTGGGCATTTGTGCTGGGACTAATGGGGAGGTGATTCGTTTTTTGTGTGCGGTTAGCAGGAGTCATCCTGTGTTCCGATTCCCTGTTCTTCCATGGGCTCTAAGTCTAGTCCTTATACTTTTCATAAGAAGCCTTTTGAACTGCTGTCATCCATCTTGCTGGATGTGTTGACCTACAAGGTGTGTTTTTTGGTTGCTGTGTGCTCAGTCAGGAGGATTGATGAGCTTCAGGCCTTAACCCACAAGCAGCCATACCTTGTCATGCATAAGAACAAGGTGGTACTATGAACACTTCTGTCCTCTGCCCCAGAGGTACTCTTGGCTTCCATGTGCTCCAGAAAATATGCCTTCCAATTGTATGTCCACAGTCATCTCACCCAAGAGCG
Organism: Neoceratodus forsteri; assembly: GCA_016271365.2. NCBI lineage: Eukaryota > Metazoa > Chordata > Ceratodontiformes > Ceratodontidae > Neoceratodus > Neoceratodus forsteri. Next base: position 48,729,732 of record CM057455.1, read on the forward strand.
AAGGAGTTGCACAAGTTGGATTTGTGTTGGGCCTTTAAGATATACCATAATTAGACACCTGAGTTCTGGAATTCGGATAGCTGTTTTTTCTCTTAGGAGCAGTCAAGCAGGGTCAAAAAGCCTCCAAGGCCACCCTAGCTAGATGGGTGAGGGTCTGTGTTGCTAAGGCTTATGTCACAGAAAAGAGGTGGCCTCCTGCCCCCATCAAGGCCTACTCCACCAGGGCTATGGCCACGTCCTGGGCAGTAAGAGGTGAAGCATTGGTTTTAGAGTTATGCAGGGCAGCTACATGGTCTTCCATCCATACAGTTGCAAAACAGTACAAATTGCATGTTCAGCGTTCTGCTGACCCAGCTTTTGGTTGCAGAGTGTTGCAGGCACCATTTCTCTATTGATTTCTTCGGTATTTGGTTTGGGATATGGAGTAATATTCTCCCCCCTCCCAGCTTTTCTGGGTACTGCTTTTTAGAGCCCAGTTGTTGTGAATACCCATTGACAATGCAGAGCACTACAGAAAAAAGAAATTTCTTCATACTTACCATCATTTCATTTTCTGCTAGCTCCAGCATTGTCAATGAGATCCACCCAGGAGTCTTGCTCCTGTGGGAGAATATTGTCTGGTATTCCAGTGGAGTATGTAGTTTGCTTGATCAGAATCCCTATTATGACTTATTGGGGTATCCCTACATTTATCCTAATGTGCTGTATTCCTGTAACAAAAAAAAGATGTTTTTTAAGCAGGTGCAGCCATGCATGTTAAAAGGTTTAGTTGTTTGTCACTAAAGAAGATTTCGTGTTGCAGGTACTCTTACTGCATACAGTTTTGCCTACCATAATTCATCATTATGTTTGTCAATGATTAGATTTCAGAAGACTGCTGGTGCAGGACGTTCCTTGTTGGCTGTGACCCTTTTCCACAAAAGCATTTACTCAACCAAGCCTCGTGTCCAGTATGGGGTATGCTTTCTTTTGAAAGGTCTGCCAGGAACGTTATATACAAGTAATTAGTTAGTTGTTTTGTTTTAGAAACAGGCAGATATTGTCTGTTATTGAGGCACTGCAAGTTCATTTGTGACTGGGGAGTTGCTGCTGCTTTTAATCCTCACATTCTCAACATTCTAAAGCTTGGGTGGTTCCATTCCCCTGGTAGAGGTGCACTATACCCAGTTGTTGTGAATACCCTCTAACAATGTTGGAGCTAACAGTAAAGGAAATTAAGGTAAGTATGAAGATATGTCTTCTTTTTTTTATCCTTGAAGGTGAGATAGCTGCAGTTGTATGTTATTATTGAGAAATTTGGGGGGAGGATTACTTTGTCTGCCAAATGCCTTGTATTTAAAAATGTGAATTTCTTTTTTATGTTTGACTGCATGTATCCAAAAACAAACCATTGGGGCTGCTCAGGTGTGTAAGGCCTGGAAGGTATGTGCTGTAGTAGCCATTGCAGCTGAGCCAGCAGGAACTGTGTGAGTCAATACCCAGTCCTGACAATGTTTGCTGCTGATGCAACATTGCTGACTGATAGATGGAAACTTACTACATATGAAAGGATACAGCTGCACCTATCACAGGCCAGCTGCATACTTCTCAGTGAAGCAGCATCCCCCCCTCCTGCCAAGTCAGCTTTGTAACCAGTGACAGGTGCACAATCCCACTGCCGGTATCCCCCTTCATCTCACACGGCTTTCAATAAGTCCATTGTGTGCACATCTCAGCCACTGGAAAACAAGCCAACCACCTTAAAAAAATGGTGACAGGTTGCCTAACCCCACTGCTGGAGAGCACAGCAACTCCCACCACCCCAACCAACTTCTTGTGGTTTAGTGCCCAATGCTCCCCGTGGAAATCACAGCAAACTCCCACCCCAGCCAAAGTCCAATGATTGGCTACCCAACCCTGCTGCCAGAGATGGCAACAAAACCTCCACCCCACCAGTGTCCAAAAATCACGTGCTTAACCCCACTACCAGAAACTACAACACACCCACTTCTCCATTGAGGTCAAGCAGTCAGGTGCTCAACTTTGCCACCACAGTCCCCAACCCCCCCCAGCCTCAAAGTCCAAAGGTTGGATGCCCAACTGTTCTGCCTGAAAATGCTATCCCCGTAACGGCATGCTACATCTGCCAAAATCCACATATACTGACACTGGGGTCCCAGATCCCCAACGTCAGCACCTGCAATAAATAAAACCATCCCTTGTTATCCTCTTTGTTGTCTTTTTAACCTGAAACAAAGAAAACTGTCCATCAATGTTTTCTGCTCCACCACAACACTCCGACCTCCCACCTGACCACCCTCTCATCACTACAAACACTCAAACCTCTAACTTACCTATCTGTTCTGCCACTAAACTTCTCTGATGATTGACACATGCTATGGCTATGAACACTGACCACAAATTGGCTAAAAATAAGGTAAGCTTGGTTAATGCCTGTTTTAATGCATTTTGAACTTTTGCTCTTGACTCTGTCATTTTTTAACATTTTTCACCAGCTTTTAAACATAGCTTTATGTTCTCCCACCTCATGAACAAGGGAGGTGTCAATTTTCAAAACTCTCCCAAAACATGTTTTCACAGTTGTTCTGTGGAATCACCTTTCAGACAGGATTTAAAAGTTTCCACCTGCCTTGAGCAAATCTGGGACTAAGTGTCAAAGCACAACAAAGTCATGAAGAAACATTGAATTATTCCAAAGTTTATTCGTAACTTTTTTTTCCCAGATCATAGTCCTTAATTTCCAACTTAGCCCTACTATTTCCTGACTACATGAACAAGATGGGTATCATTTTTTAAATCTCTTCTGAAACGTGTTTTAATATTTGCGTCATGAAATCACCATTCAGTAGGATTATAACAGTTCCACCCATCTTCATCAAATGGTGGTGTCATGAAAATACTTTGTTAAAAATTTGGGGTCAAAATGTCAAAACACACTGAAGTTATAAAGAAAAGCAGATTTAAAAAAAATACCCATGATTGTGAGAGTTTTACATATTTTAGCCCCAAATATACAACATAACTCTTTAGCTACGCTATCAAACATTGCAGGTATCATTTTCAAATCCCCTTTTGAAATATGTTTCCACAGTCACTACTCTGGGAAATCTTGTTTCAGACGGGATTTAACAAATTCTACCTATCTTTATCATAAGATGGGGTCATAGACAGATGATGATTAAAATGTTGGGCCAAAATGTCAAAAAACAATAAAGTTATGACTAAATGTTGGGCCAAAATGTCAAAAAAACAATAAAATTATGAGAATAAAGAACATATAAAGATGTTCTTTATTCTGTTGACCATTTATTCAGCTCTAGGGCCCCATAATAAAAAAAATAACATAGCATTAACCGTGAATAGTGCTAGCTGATGGAGCAAGGACATACTCAACAGCCCTAGATGTGCTGTGCTGATCTGACAGCATGACCACACAAAATATGCCGCTGCACCCCTGCACAAGAGAGATCCCCCAATGCATATAAATACATGCATATAAAGAGTTATTTTGGCAGCTCCAAACAGACTCTGTCACAGTACTGTTTAATGTTGTGGAAACCTTTTATTTATCCCCATTAACAGTCACCCCCACAACTGCCTGTCCTGTATCAGTCTTACACATTCTTGTGGTCTAGTAGTCACTTGACCTCCTGATTGCATGTCCTATAGCTGTCTTGACTATTTCTGGTAGTTTAGTGGTCACCTCCCCACAAATCACCCATCCTGTTGCTGTCTTGAATATTTCTGATGATCTAGTGGTTTCCTACCCCAAATCATTTGTCCTGCAGCTCTTTTGAATATTCCTTGCAGTCTAGTGGCTCCCCGTAAGGGTATCTAACCCTCTTCCAAACCCTATTCAGGACTCTCCTCCATGCATCCTCCCCTCACCCTGGTCACCAAAGCTGAACTCTGGTAGTGGTGATGGCAAGTGGTAAAGCCCTCTGCTCCCCACCTCCAGCAGCTTCTTTTTGACTGTCAGTGAGCAATCATGTGTACTGTATAAACAGGAGTTTCTAGAGTACTTATGATCATGCACTGTTTGTCAGATGGCTTTTCTACATGACTCATGATCATTCACTGACAGAGTGAGGTCATCTGACATGGTGAGTGGATGGCTTTACTGGTGAATGTCACTGTTGCTGAAGTTCAATTTAGGTGACTGGGCACAGCGGGTATAGGGACAAATGTTCTTAACAGGGGGTTGGATATCCTTATGGTGAGGATCACTAGACCACTAGGAATATACAATACCCATACCCGGCCAAAAGAGATGAGGCTTGAGAGTCTTACCTAAGATTAAGAAGTTAGGGTTTTAAAAAAGAGGTTGAGCTATGTCTCTGTATACATCCATTTTTAGGAAAGTGTTTAGTTGGAATTGTGCTTGAAGCATAGGGCCTAGAGGTGTGGAATGCAGGAGTTTGGGAGTTTGTTTTAATTGGTGAAAGGGAGGGCTCTAGGATTGATGTCATAAGCCGAACATAAGGCATGTTCAATATTAACCCATAGGGGACTGTAAGAGGATTACGTAGGCTTGTCTAAAGGGTACAACCAATGTCTAAGTCTAGATAAGTGAATATCTAAATTGTATAAATAGAAATTAGGGGCTTGAAGAACTCTGTCCACTTTATGATTAGTACGTTTAAGATAGCTTCATCTGGTCTTTTTCCCCATTCATATAAAAGAGTTAATGATTCTATGAACTTGTGAAAACCATGATAACTGGAGAGCCCAACTGAACATTTGTAGAGGATATAATATATGTGCAGTACATTCATCTTTATTATACCCATACGACCTTACAGGGATAAGGGTAGTTTTGACCAACATTTGAAATCTTCTTTTAGTGTGTTTATGATAGCATCCAAATTAAGTTTTTTCATAGTATGAGGGGAAGGATGCAGGTTAATCCCTAGGTATTTCAGCTTGTCTGTACACCACTGCAACCCCAGGTGAGCAATATTAGCTTTCAATGTGTATTTATTCAGGGGAATAAATTCTGTTTTTCCCAGGTTTAACTTGTAGTTCGAGATCGCCCCAAACTGGGAGGTGATCTGAAAGACAGCAGAGAGAGACTGGGCTGGTTGGGAGTTATGCAGGAGTAAATCATCTGCAAAGGCAGAGATTTTATATTCTGAATCATAGATGGATATTCCTCATACAAGTGGGGAGCATTTCAGTTTTCTAATGAGGGGTTCTAGATATAGGTTAAAAAGATATGGGGAAAGGGGGCAACCCTGTCAGGTACCCTGAAATAAAGAAAAGGGTCCAGAAAGAATCCCATTACTTTGAATCCCTGCAGTGGGGGATGTGTACAGAATATTTACCCATTGTATAAATTCTGGTGGGATATGGTACTTGGGTAGCAACATGAAGAGGTAGCCCCATGAGACCCTATAGAAAGCTTTCACTGCATCCAGGGAAACCAGTGTTGCTGGTACTGAGGAATCCCTGAATGCAGAGAAAAGGTATGCCAGCTTCCTAAGGTGATCAGATGAAAGCCTGCCTTTAACCAACCCAACTTGTTCTTCGCTAATCGGGGAGTCCCAAATTAGGCTTAATCTAGAGGAGAGAATTTTGACTAGAATTTTAAGATCTACATTGATTAAAGAAAAAGGTCTATAATTGGGAACATAAAGGGAGTCCTTACCGGGTTTAGGAAGAACAACTATGGTAGCCTGGGTTAATGAGATGTCAGATATGTCTTCCTCAAAGATATAGTGAAAGGTGTCTAGGATAATAGGGTCAACTGTGTTTTTAAATGTTTTATAAAAGTTGGTTGAAAAACCATCAGGACCAGGGGATTTGTCCAAGGAGAGAGAGTCGATAGCCACTAGTATTTCTGTTAATGTAATAGGGACTTTTAATCTGGCTATTAGGGGATCAGTTAAAATCAGGAGGTTAATGTCCTGCATGAAATCTTCCAACTGTTGAGGTGAGGGAGGAGCCGTAGATGATGCATATAACTTTGTATAGTAGTCACTGAAAGCCACAACAATATCCAGAGGAGAGGTGAATAGCTTTCCAGTTTCAGAGTAAATGGAGGTAACAGTTATATTGGGGATTTGGGTACGAAGACGAAGAGCTAAAAGTTTCCTGGTTCTTTCACCCTGGTCAAAGTAAGAAGCTTCAGAACAGAGCATAAGAAATTCAGCTTTTTTGGCCAATAGTTGATTGTATTGGGCACAGAGATTCAACCTATTCCCAGTCTTCTATAGGCAAAGAAGGCGAAAGTCAAGATTCTGCATCTGCTATTTGATCAAGAGTGGAAGAGAGAGCAGCAACTCTGTTTTTTGCACTTAGCTGTAAGGCGAATTAACTCACCTCGCAATGCACATTTCAGTGCACCCCATAGAAAATCTTGTCTGTGCATGGACAGTGAGTTGTATTCCATGAAGTGGCAAATAAATGTTTGGAGGTGTTGAATATGTTCTTCGCATTTCAAAATTTGATTGTTAAACATCCAAATTCTATCGTTATGGATATTGGGTGAGAGATCTAAATGAAGGTGGGCAATATGATGGTCTGGAAGAATAGTATGCTAGAGAGACACCTGTAATGTGATCTACAGACATAAAAAAGAAGTCAATATGGGAGAAAGAGTGGTGATGGATGGAATGGAAAGAATATTCCTTACTGTCTGGGTACCTAAGTCTCCAAGGGTCGGTGAGACCAAGGGAGTGCTTCATCTCATGAATAGCTTTTTGTCCTGGTGATAAACTTAGCCTGGCCTGCCCTGTTCTAAGTTATTGGATAAGATCTGGTTCCAGTCACCACCTAGGATCATTGGAAGCATGGTCCAGGGAGCTAATGTAGTCATGAGATTTGCAAATAATTCAGGCACGTTAGAGTTGGGTCCATAGATAGAACCCAACACTACCTCAGAGTGACCCAGTATGGCCCTCAGAATAACAAATCTACCTCCTGGATCTACAGTTTCTTTAATAAGGTGAAATGGGATTCTATGGGATATGAAGATAGCCACACCTCTTTTACGCGAGTCGAGGCCAGAACCAAAAACTTGACCAACCCAATTTCTACGTAAATAATGTACTTGACTAGGAAGTAGATGCATCTCTTGTAAAAAAGCTACATCAATATACAGATTTCTGAGGTGAAGTAAAACTTGCATTCTCTTGGCAGGTGTCTGGGCACCCTTTATATTCCTAGAACAAAATGTATACCCTGCCATGGAGAGTGGTAGGTTGAAAGTAAGTCGTGGATAATTTTTTAGGAAACAACCAGTCCAGAGTATGCAGGATGAGAAAAACAACCTTCCTATAGTGGTAGACAACCCCTCAAAAGTGACCCTTATTCCCTTCCAAAAACTGCCTGAGAAAGGAATCTGTTGAATTTGACCAGGATCGATCATGCTGGGGCTCCCTGTTTTGACTTTGGGCTCAAGGCCATCTGGACTCATTCCAGCTCAAGGGATTCTGTGTCTGGTATTTCCAGTTCTGTATGGAGCCATGTTTTCATAAATTCAACCAGGTTATCCTGTTCACTGCCTTCAGGGAATCCAAGTACACAGATTGTTTTTCTTCTGCCCCTGGATTCGGCATCTTCTGCTCTCATGGTAAGCTCTCTTTCTCATTTTGCTAGGTAGTAAACCATCCAGCTCATTCACAGGGTGTCCTACCTCACTTTATTCTGGCCTGTCTCCACCTCTGTTGTCCTGTGTTCCAGCCTTTTAAAATCTTGCTTGATGTCTTTTACATTGGTGTCGATGCGATGCAGCTTTTTCATTATGTGGGTAGTCACTCTATCGATAGAGCTACTACAGGAGGCCGTTGTACCTTCATCTTTTCCCCCCAAGCCCACCGCTGACTCTGAGGCCCTTGATGGTGAAGCACTCGGGCTGTACTTGATCCATGAGCTATGACAATGGAAGTCTTTAGTGCCACCTCTGCCTCTTGTTTTGGCCACTTGACTCATTGTAGCACACAGCTTCACCTTAAACGTCAATAGCTGTAGCCTTAGAATGCCAGATGTTTATGGATTTAACCACCACGGGCTGGGAGCTCTGAGGATAAGCTTCCATTACTGATGGTGACATCACCGGAAGTCCCAATCTGAAATGTGATCCTCTGCCTGCGTTAACAATAAGAACACACTTGGAGTGAAATAGCTTTCAAGACATTGTGCCACTCAAGTGGTGGGGCCCCAAAACACCACAAGCATTTTCAGGTTTAGTTTAGAATAATAGAATAGAATTTGGTACTGGGCTATGCTAGCTGAACATATAAATGTAACATTAAAACTGTTTGCATGAGATATTTTGTGGGAAAAATAGTACTTGAAATGTTTAGAAATAAACAATCCTCATTAGCCAATAATGATATCATAATTTATAAGGCTGAGTATAGAGGATAGTGGATAGCCAGGCATGTAAATCAAGCCTATGTTGTCTCTGACCTCGACAGTAGTCAAGCCCTGCTGGCAACGCAGGCTTGTTGTGCATGTGACTGGGCAGCCACTGTTTTATACAATATTTTTTTTTTATCTTAAAAGAATACATTGTTGCCCCCATATAAACACACACAAAAAACACATAATTTGAGGAAATTTAAAACTAATAAAGCCACCCTACACCCAACTGCTAATACACCTTGCCATGCTTCTGACAGTTTATTTGCTTTTAAAACAATTGAAAAAAAGCTTACTTCATGGAAAAGGAAGACATGGGTGATGAGCAAGATCTGCACTTATGTGCTTCCATTTAAATCAATATGGATTCACACAAATGCATTATAGTGCAGATCGTGTTCATGCTTGTTTCTCATTTGTTTCATTTCTGTAACTAGGATTCTTTTTAAATGATTTTGAAAGCAAAACAGTATTAGTGGCACTGGGTCGGAGATTAGCAACTGGGTGCAGGATCAGTTCCTTAGTTAAAATGAATTAAAAAATAGAAAACTTTTGTGTTTGGGTCTATATGTGGTGAGGGGAGTCAACTGTAAAAATAACAGAGAACAGGTGGCACTGATTTTCCATACTTATTAAAAAGTTATTACACCACAGACAAGTGCAATAGCATTGTATGACCTTTGTCTTGTGGTATCAAAACTTTTCAGTTTGGATGGAAAGTCATGCACAACAGACCCTAGTAGTAGTAGTAGATTTTATTTCATTTTGGTGCCCTTCACCAAAGACTTTGGGCACCCTTACAAATATAAACAAACAAACATAACACATGATTAGTCAATGCAGTAAAATCAATAATAAAAATTCTTCAGAAACAGATTTCTAAAAATGTTAAGTATTCTGCTAGTCGTGACTCAAAGACAGCTTGAAATACCTTACCCAGTTATGAAAGAATAAAAAAAATAGAAAGGTTTTCAGACTCCTTTTAAAACTCTCCAAGGAAGCCACTTCCCAGAGGTAGCCTAGCAGAGAGTTCCAAAGAACTGAGGCAGCAGCCTCAAAGGCCCAATTTCCTGGTGATTTTAGTCTCATCCTGGGCACCTCCAGGAGGGCATCCCTGGCTGACTTAAGGGCATGACTTGGGGTGTAGGGGTGCAAGAGCTCTTTCAGGTAACCCTGACCCAACCCATGTAGGGTCTTGTATTTTAAAGGAGATGTGCCAACACACCAGCAGCCAGTGCAGTTCACACAGCACTGGGGTTATATGACAGGATCCTGGCAGACCCATCTATATAATATAGTGCCTTTCATAGACGCTGTAGCCCTAAGTGCTTTACAAAGCACCAAGTTACAGGTAGTAAAGGGTTATGTGCAGTACGCATACAGAGGCCACTGAGAACACTCATATGATGCACACAGGCATACTACAATAAACTGGTGGTTTTCAATTCATATATCTGGAGGACCACACAATGCAGTCACCAAAACTTACTGGTGGCCTTGCTCTTACATTTCTTCACCCCATTCCCTTAATGCAACAGGTGTCTTTTCCCCACATGGTATGGCACATAGCAAATTAAGTTCCTATTGTCATCTCTCTCTCTTTTGCAGTATAAAATGGCCATTGTCTGGCATCAACACAACAATAGAGCTACCATTCATAGGGCCAGCAACCTGACTTCTGGAATAAGTCCGAGTCATTCAAGGACAGCCCAGGAGTGAAGAACTGATGGTCTCACAGTACGCTTCCAACCCCTAGAGTGGATGGGTCTCTAGCTCCACTGCAGTGCTGTTACCTAGGTGAACACAGGTGGAAGCAGAGCAGAGGTATCGGGGGGGCATCTGCTTGGCTCACAGCAGGCATACAGATGCACATTTTGCTGCTCTGAGCGCCATGTGTGGATTGCCAAGGGATAGTGAGAAACATAAAAAAATAACCACTACAGTTGTCAGAGATGATCCTGCAATATATCTGGAGGATTCTGCACCACTCTCTCTACATGCTGCTTGATACAACATTAGAAATTTTGGAGAGGCTACTGTCCACTCCTGTCCTTGTTTGTGGTGCAGTGTCATGGCTTGATAGAAGTGGTATATTGTAGTCAGAGGTGATGGAGGTCTTGCACTTTGGGGCAGCCCAAGAAGAACTGCACCAGAGATTGGAGGGAGCATAAATAGCATGTTAAACAAGCAATGTGGTGCTTTCCATTTGCATAGTGGTTTAAATAAGATTTCATTGGTTGGGGTGGGGGCTGAGGAGGGTATAGTCCTCGTGGACAGTCATGTCCCCATAGAAAATTAAACAGAATTTCATTGAACATTGCCTGGTGCCAGTGAGGACCTCAAGCATGCTGCAGAGGCTCTGAAGACGGGGATCTGATGAACATAGGGCCAAAGATGATAGGATATGTGGTTTGTGGAGTGGCAGAGGGGGCTGCAAGGCTGCTACTGCTGCCCTTAGGCAAGCATAGCTAATGACCCTCTCCACCAGCCCTATGCCTTGAGGAGTTTGTGTCCAGGATCAGGTGGATATTATCCCATGCCCCCTGGTAAGCCACTGTCCCACATACCCACAGAGAGGTGTGCTGGTCAGGTACAGGGTATATAGGGGGCACACACCAATACTCTGGATACTCTATAGTACCCAGATGGGGTGCATGGGGTGCATAGAGGATGCTCCATGGCTTTCCCAGGACCAATGCACAACTCATGGAGGGGCAGCAAACCATTTGAGGATTGGGCCCTGAATATACAAACTGTTGTAGCTGCACTAAACTTGGTAATGTAATGAGATATATTCTGTACATTGTATTACAAAGATGCAGCTGTAGAGTTTCCTTCTACCTTGTCCCACTGGCTACGAAGCTTGATCAAATAGAAATAAAGAAAAGTATAAGTGGAGGTGCACACACACTGAACAGTGTAATTTATTTATTTATGTATTTGTTAACCGGTTGGGTGCACTGATCCATTGCACCATTTTCAGGCATGATCTAGGTCAGAAAGATGGCACAAGGATTACAAACAAGTACAAGGTACAAATACAGAACAGAAGAAATCCAAGCACAAAAATCCAAGTACAGAGTGCAGGAAAAAAATGAAGGGTTACAAGTAAAGAATACTTTAAGGACCACAGTGGCATTTCGTACAGTATAAGCGATCAATCAGTTAGAAGTGAGTAGACATACAGAGCACCGTATTGGTTCCTAGGCAGAGCTACTCAAGATAAAAGCAGAGATCATGTTATTTGTAGGATGCTATACAATAGAGTGAGTGCTGGAAGACATCAGCAACCTAGAAAGCTTGTTGGGGGGATAATATTTAATCAATAAGGCATGACAGGGTGACCCAAGAATTGATGTTAATACACAATAACACACACCCTTGGAGTGCCTTATTGCTATTATACAATGGTTTGTTTATTAAGAAACAAAAAAATATTAAAACATATTTTAAATACATTTTTTCTTTAATTTTCTGAACTGCAAGTATACCTTTTAAATAAAATAAAAAAGTCCACAATTTCTCATTTGTCCACTAGGTGCTGCTGCTGCTATATGGTACCTGATTTCTGTCTGTCAGCACCTCTTGCCATCAGTGCCCTGTTGCTTTCTAAACTGTCTCTTCATTACGGTGCCCCCCCCACACACACACTATATCCAGCTGTATATTTTAGAGCCCAAGATCAGCCCCCCGCCAGTATATACAGAGGTGACATACATTTAAACACTAGGCCATTTTTAACTGCAGCTCTTCAGAGTAAAAACTTCCATTCTGAACTGACCTCGTGTTTACAGGATCGTGTGAATGAAAGCTGCAGTTTCAGCTTTTTATAGAAATGTTAGAGGGGCTGAAGCGAGAATATTGATGACAGTGACTTATTTATATATTTAATTAAACAGAAAAACCTTAAGTGGAGCAGTTCATGAGTGTGACACTAAAATGCTAAAGTAGAGCATGGTACAGCACCAAGGAGCTGGTGAGAGCGGCAGAGTGCTGACATACACGTTATCTTCAAAATGTCAGTTACTGAGGCGGCTCAGGAAGCAGTGCATAAAGTGGTACCGTTCAGGAGTGAAAAGCTGTTTCTGCTTTTTTTTGTTGTTGTTTAGGGGTAGAGGGAAGCCTTTGACATGGTGGGAGGGAGCTTTTGGTGTAGTATCTGAAATTGGGGAGGCAGCGGCTTTGAGATGCAGTGGTGCACGGATTTCATTTTGTTTTGTGAGGTCCCTGTTGATGACGAACCTTCATTCAGTGATGTTATGCTCAAATAACATCACTGTATGAGGGAGCCAGTAATCAATCAGAGTACAAGAAATTTTCTTGCAGTTGTTTAATTTATAATAAAATGCAAAGAGCTATAAGCACACTCATATGAAACAGGCATAGTAGAGTAAACCAGTGGTTTTCAAGCTACACATCTGAAAGGCCACACAGTTGGCCACCAAAAATTACTGGTGGCCTTGCTCTTTACATTTTTTATCCCATTCTCTTAATAAACAGATCTCTTTCCCCACATAGTACAGTACATAGCAAATTAAATTCCTGTTGTCTTCTCTCATTTGCTGGTAGGAAATAGCCAAAGGCAGGCATCAGCACAGTAGTAGAGCTACCGTACCCAGGGCCATCAACCCTAGTTCTGGAATAAGCCAGAGTGATTTGAGGCTGGTCAGGGAGTGGAAGATTGAGTGTCTCACAGAATGCTACTCTGCTTAACAGTGGGAGGTTTTTGTCTCCACAGCAGTGCTGCTATCTGGATGAACACAGGTGGAAATGGAGCAGAGGCATGGTGGTGAGGGAGGCATCTGCTGGGCTCACAGCAGGCACATAGATGTGCATACTGCTGTTCTGAACTACGTGTATCGATGGCCATGGGATGGGAAGAAAAAAGAAAGCCCCAGCAGTAGTCCGAGATGCTCCCTCAGGAGGACTCTGCACTACTCTCGGCACGCTGCTTGATGTAACATTATAGATTTGGGGAGGCTACTGCCAACTCCTGTCCCTGTCTGTGGTGCAGTGCCACAGCTTCATGAAAGTGGCATATTGCAGTCAGAGGTGATAAGAGGTCTAGCACTTTGGGGTAGCCCAAAGAAGTGCTGTACCTGAGATTGGAGGGAGCATAAATAGTGATTTAAACAAACAATGGCGTGCTTACCATTTGCATATTGTGTAAATAATATTTCATTGGTGAGGGGGTTGAGAAGGGGGCAGTCATCCTGGACTGCTATATCCCCACATCAAATTAAACAGAATTTCATTCAAGACTGCCTGTTGCCAGAAAGAAACCCCACACACTGCAGAGGCTCCAAAAATGGGGATCTGGAGAAAATAGGGCCAAAGAGGGTAGGATATGTGGTTTGAGGACAGGTAGAGGGGGTCACATAGCTGCTACTGCTGCCCTTAGGCAGGCATGGCTAATGGATCCCTACACTGGCCCTATACCTCAAGGAGTTTGTGTCCATGATTGGACAGATACTGGCCTATGCCCCACTGACCCGCATAGAGAAGTGTGCTATACCAGAGCATAAATGTTTAGCACACTTTTCAAACACTTTTTATGACCCAGACGTTGAAACTATGATTGGAGGTCTTCTAAGAAATATCCACAGATTTAATATTACAGTGGACAAGATTTTACTTGCTATATACTCATTAAAGAAGAAGAAAGCTGCAGGGCCTGATGGAATCCCGGCCGAAGTACATCTCACAGAAGCAGTATCATGGTGTAGGTTTCTGGCTATCTACTATAATGAATGTATCAGATATAGTGGCTACCCAGAGACTTGGAAGGGAGCAATTATTGTACCCATACACAAAAAGGGTAGCTTATCAGACCCTGCTATGTATAGGCCAATCAGTCTTCTAGATACTGATTTAAAAATATTTACAAGAGTGATCCTGGAAAGGTTTAAAGTAGAAGTCGAATGAACCTGTGGGATTTCACCTTATCAAGCTGGTTTCCACTCCAACTATTCTACTATTGATAATATTTTCATCTTGAACCACTTGGTTGAGAAATATGTGAGACTGAGAGGCCAGAAACTTTACACTATGTTTATTGATTACACAAGTGCTTTTGGTAGTATCCATAGAGGAACTCTGTGGGAAACTCTAGCTATTCGAGGTATAGACCAGAATCTGATTGCAATAATAGCTCATTTGCATACCAATACCTGGGTTAAGATCAGAATGGGCTCCCGAGGACAGTACTCTAGCACATTTATGTCCAATAGAGGTGCTAGACAGGGTTGTCTGTTAGTACCAATTCTCTTTACCCTGTATACAGATAAGATGCTGATGGATTGCAGCACTGCCGACGGGGATTTCCCGAAAATCAACTTAACCCCTGTCCCAATATTAGCATATGCAGATGACATTGTCATCTTCTCAATGACAAAAAAGGAATTACAGAATAAGATAAGTTGGATATAGAGACCACATGATGCAGTGCGACTGGTAACCGCTTGCTTTCATAGCTCCAGCCACCCGTCCTTTTAAAACTTTATTCCTTGCCAGTAAGACTGCTTGCAATCTTTATAACAGGTGCTACAGAGATTTGCCTATTCTGCTGCCTATTTCCATTTGCCAGATTTCGATCTATGGAGGTAGAAGTGCGCAAAGCTTTTCCTCAGCACAATCCACTGGTCACGCCAGAGAAGGCCCCTAACAAGCCAATGGCCTCTAGTGCTATGGACCCTCACAGCTTGAGTACCAACCCATTACAACAGGAACCACTTACCCTCACCAGATTTCTTGAAGAGTTCCAGCCATTTTGGGGTGAACTGTGCTCCATCTCAACCAATTTAAAATCCTTCTCCCAGGCCATGGAAGATCTCTCAATCCATACCATGGATGGGGAAGCCCGTATAGCCTCCTTAGAAAAAAGAGCTGATAAAGTGGACCCAGAACTAGTCAATACAAAATCACACATGCCCCCACAATGCAAAGCATCATGGGCTGCATATGCAAATCACCACAGAATGTTATGCTGGTCCAACTTTAAGCAGAATTGCATGGTGCCAAAAGGCCTCTCACACAGTTTGCAAAGGGTGCTAACAGAAGACATAGACACGTGTTTCGTCCTACCAGGACTCATCAGTATGCCTCGTCTGTTCGACACCCCAGTGGAATGGACCAGCTACCCCTAAGGCAGTGTGCCTGGGATATATCGTGGTAAACCCATTAAAATAAAAAAACATTTAAAAGACAAAGAACCTCTGTGCATAAACACTGAGGCAAGGGTTACCCCAAAGGGCATTTGTCTGGGAAGCCAAGTTTCAAGAAAATACAAAATCACACATGCCCCCACAACTAGTCGCTACATAGCAAAAAAATAGCCAGGATGGAGCTCAAAATTGAAAACCTTGAGGGCCGCAGTCATCGGAACAATGCATTACTCATGTGCTTACCTGAAACATAGAATTTGAAGGCAGATAAAGACCGCTTGGCCCACCCAGTCTGCCCATTTCCCTATCTAATGGATAAGCTGCAGATCCTAATTAACCAACAGCCTACTTCTTCCTACCCCACCCCCCTAGAATTGCCTTACGACTGTCCCATGCATTCTTGAATTCCACCACTGTTTTTGACTCCACAACCTCCTCAGTAGGGCCATTCCATGCATCCACAACCCTCTCTGTGAAGAAATACTTCCTTACATTACCTTTGAGTCACCCCCATCTTCAAATTGTGCCCCCTTCTTCCTGTACACCTCTTTTTCTGAAAGATGCTACCCTCATGGACTTTGTTGATTCCCTTGAGGTACTTGACAGTTTCTATCATGTCCCCCTCTCCATCCTTTCCTTGAGGCTATACATATTAAGCTCCTCGCTTTTGGACCCAAGTATGTGATATAGCATGCACATAGGGCTCTTCGACCGATTCCCCCCAGCAGAAGCCCAGCCGAAACCGCTGATTTTTTTCTTCTTAAACTATTTGTAACATCAACATTTTCTATCAAAAGTCCGAGACCTGCAAGAGGTCTGCTGGGAAGGGGTCAAGATAAGAGTAGCACAAGATCTGCCAGCCTCAATATGGTCCTGAAGAACAGCATTTCATCCTGTAGTCTCAAAAATTATTGCTGCTGGGATTGAATTCTGTATGAACTATACATCAAGGCTCCAAGTACAAGTGGCCGGCTCCTTGCAGTCATATGACGATCCTGATGTGACCCTGGCAGAGCTAAAAACTGCTCTCCCTGATCTCTTTCAGGACACATGATCTGGCCAGTTCTTCCAGTTATCATACGCTGGTAGGAGATCTTGCCTCCTAGAATTGTAATATTTTTTCAGTTTGGGATGATTTACAGTGGGTCTATGCAAAACCAATCTAGGGTCTAGTCCAGTGACCTTTGATTCCACTGCTTCTAACTGAGGTATTGTAGCGCATCAAAACAACATATACAATTTTGTTGGAACTTAACTTCCTATCTGATGTCACCAAATTATATCCACTGACTGTCTGACCTCTCGGCAGTGCGCATGATTGTACAGAGACTGTACCTGTTTTCCCGACCTGTTATGCACTGTAGTTGCCACTAGATGGCACAGGACATCCATGTTTTTAGGGTTATCATGCATTCTGTCTGTAGTGATATTTGTTAAAGCAGGTTTATTCTTTTTACAATGAAATTAGAGTCTGTTAAATATTTAACAATTTTCTAAATGTCTTTTAGTAGGCTCAACTTGGAATTAGATATTTTAATGTTTCTTTTCAGTCAATAATTAATCCGTTTTAAATTATTTTCAACAGCCTCCACATAAGAATAGTATCATAGCAAAATGCTTTAATAGCTGATTAAACTGTTTAATAGCTTCAAACAGTGTTATATGCAGTATGTCAGATAGATTGCAGGAAGATTACAACAGTTTATTTTTTGGTGTTTTAATTAGTGTAATAATAATAAGGTAATAATAAGGTTCATTATAGGGTGGCTGGAGGGTGGGAGCAGTGAAAGTGTGTACTGTTTAGCGCAGTCCATGACAGTAAGGGAAGCAGGGTGGGTGGGATTTATTTGTATTTTGGGATTTTATGGTACATTTTCCTGATATTCTTAGGTTATGAGGGTAGGTTTGAGATGTTAGCAGGGGTTTGGGAAGGGTGGGTAAATGGCACAGAGAATATATTGTCCGGGTCACCATTGGTATCTTCGCAGAATATGCGGTCCATTGAGTTTACAGCAGACTTTGTTTGGGACTATGGCTAGAGATCTCTTTCTGGCTTTGTGGAACATTAAAGGGGCTAGACAGAAAATTACTAACATACTAAAATGCCAGCAGAATAGGCCTAACGGTCTTTCATGTCTGCTCATTTGGTCAGCCCCCACCCTGGGTGCTGACCTTGCTGTCCCCCTTGCCTTCTCTGGCTTCTCCTTCCCAGTTCGGATATTCTTGCTGCATTGGATTTTGCTTCAGAACCTTCCCCTGCACCTGTCCCATCCCTCTTGAACCCTCCACTGTCTCTGCCTCCACCAGCCCCCTAGGTAGTGCATTCCATGGCTCCACCACCCTCTCAGTGAAGTAGCACCTCCTCCTTTCTCCCCTGAATCTTCCCCCCTCCAGCTTCCACCCATGCCCTCTAGTGGCCCCTTCCTCCTTCCTTTGAAGCACCCTGACTGTTCCTCCCCTATTTACCCTCTTCATGTACCTGAAGACCTCTATCATGTCCCCCCGGTACCTTCTCTCTTCCAATGTGTACATATTTAGCTCTTCGAGCCTCTCCTCATAGGTCCTGTCCCCCAAGCCCCAAATCATTTTGGTTGCCCTCCTCTGGACCCTCTCCAGGAGGTTAATGTCCCTCTTTAAGTGTGGCCTCCAAAACTGCATGCAGTACTCCAGGTGCGGCCTCACCAAGCAGTTATACAGAGGGAGTATCACTTCCCTCCTTCTGGAGGTGATCCCCCTAGCGATGCATCCCAGCATCCTGTTGGCCTTGGCTGCTGCCCTCCTACAAGTCTCAGAGTTGTTCATCTTGACTTCCACCACCACCCCCAGGTCCCTCTCGGCCATTGAGACTTGTAGTATCCCCAGGGTGTACACTTGGCCTGGGTTTCTGGCCCCAGGTGGAGTACCTTGCATTTCCCTGCATTTAGACCTCAGCTTCCACTTTCAGACCATCTTTCCAGAGCCTCCAGGTCCCCCTGCAGGGCCCTCTCCCCTCCTCCCCATCCACCACGCCCCAGTTTGAGTCATCTGCAAAGAGACTCATCTCACTCCTGATTCCTGTCCTTATGTCAGATAGGTAGGCGTTGAACAGAAGGGCCCAGGACTGATCCTGTGGGACCCCACTAATGACCCTCCTTGGGGATGAGACTATCCCACCAACTACGACCCTCTGGGTCCGGTCCTGGAACCAATTGCCTATCCATCTGATCATCTGGTTTCCCACCCCATTTCTCCTAGCTTATCCAACAGGCCCACGTGAGGAACAGAGTCAAATGCCTTGCTGAAGTCTAGAAAGAGAACATCCACTGGTCTACCCAGGTCCAAGGCACTTGTCACCCAGTCATAGAACTCCACCAGGTTTGTCTGACACAATTTCCCCGGGATGAATCCATGCTGTCTATCGTCCAGGCACCCTGACTTGAAATTACAAATTGAAATTAAACAATATAAAGTTTTAAAGCATTTTGGTCTATTGAAGGCTGAGAGTATCTTTATACAGGAATCTTGCTTATTAGATTTTGATGCTACCCAAATGAGAAGACTGCAGATCGGATAGATTTTTTCTGCAGAGGACAATACTCAGAGTTGTGGTGTTATAATATTGCTAGTGAGAACAGTCCCCTTTTCCCCTGTTCAGATGATAAAGGACCCTCAGGGTAGATATTTGTTAGGGGTATTTTACACACTACTGATGCATTACTGGGAAGCATATATGGTCCTAATTTGTACACTCCAGTGTTTTTCATGCAGCTAGTAAATGCATTAACTCCTTTCCTTTCTCTCCCGATAATTATTGGGGGTGATTTAAATTAGATTTTTGACCCAACTATGGACCGCTCAGGGCCAGCCTGTAAGGGGCTTTCCCCAGCCCAGAGAGCACTTCGAGAGCTGTTAGACCAAGTGGGCCTGTGCAATGTTTGGTGTCTTTTACACTCCTCTGATAGGGGTTACACCTTCACTTCTCAGGTCCATGGGACATTGTCTAGGATTAATTACCTGTTGATCTCTCAATCTCTCCTCCCAGAGGTGTTAGATTCATCTAGTCACCCAGGCCCTCCTTCTGATCACTCATAGTCACCTGCCAGATTTCTCTTGCATTTCTTCTTAAACCTGGGAGTCGCTGGGAAATCAATAATCAATTGCTGAGGAACCCTGGAGTGACCAAATATATTTCTGACCAAATAATCTACTTTACTAGTATTAACCAGAACTCTACTAATAGGCCTGATATAGAGTGGTGTGCCTTAAAAGCCTATTTAAGAGGTCTCTTGATCGGTCTGGCTTCTCACAAAAAGAAAAAGAGGGAAAAGCATCTCCCCATCCTCCTTTTCCAAATACGTAACATAGAGAGTAAGCTCTCCCCCATTCATCGGAGCAACTTAGACAAGATTTGGCTAAGCTAACAAGTAGCTACAGAGAGCAAGCTGAATATGCAATTTTAAAAGCTAAAGCTTCCTATATGGATCAAGGTGAAAAAGCGGGGCGCTTACTTGCATTACGTATTAAGCAACAAGAATCTTCATGATTAGTAGCTGCTATTCACTCACAGACTGACAATACCCTTAAAACATCCCCTGAAGAGACTGTGTCTGAGTTAGTCATTTTTATAGACACTTATATGGCCCAATGCCAAACCCGCCTTCTGAGTTAGAGCTCAATAATTACCTTCAGAGCTCCCATCTCCTCTCTCTTTCAGAAATCCAACAGAATTATCTGGTATTACCACTCTCAGAAGCAGAATTGACCAGAGTAATTAAGGATTTTCCATCCGATAAAACCCCAGGACCAGATGGATTTTCTCCCAACTTTTATATGCAATTTGCTGACCAGCTTATTCCCTTATTATTACCACTTTATTAGCATATCTTGTCAGGGGCAGAATCGGATAAAACCCTGTTTGAGGCCTTGATTGTCTTTCTACCAAAGCCTGATAAAAGCCCAGAACTAGTAACCAGTTATCGTCCAATGGTACTGCTCTATCAGGACATTATAATTTTGACCAAGCTTTTGACTGACCATATTAGTCCTGTACTTCCTGAACTAATAGTCCCTGAACAAGTAGGATTCATGAAAGGTAGGTCCTCTATGGATCATTTATGTACCTTTTCCCATGTCTTCTCAGCATCCAGAGATGCAAACTTCCCAGCAGCATTGATTTCTTTGGATGCCGAGAAGGCTTTTGATAGGGTCAATTGGAATTTCTTGTTTCGCACCCTCACTGCATTTAATTTCCCTTTGGTCTTTCGGAACTGGATATCTACCCTTTACAAGTTCCCATCTGCCAGAGTTTCAGGGAATGGTGCTATTTCTGAACTCTTCCCTTTACAATCAGGCACAAGACAGGAATGTCTCATGTCTCCTCTGCTCTTTAATCTCTATTTGGAACCTCTGATCCGCAGGCTAACTGAATGTCGACAGATTCAGGGCATACCTGTTCAGGGCTATGAGATCAAAGTTTCTGCATATGTCGATGACCTTCTTCTGCAGTTAGCTCACCCAGACACTTCCATTCCACCTTTGTTAGACATAATTGGTGAATTTAGTGCCATATCTTATTATAAATTGATAAAAGTAAAACAGTTGCATTTCCCCTTAATCACAGAATTTTCAAGAATGAAGTAACAAGTCTAGGGCTCTCCTGGAAAGCAGATTCTCTCAGATATTTAGGAAATTGAGTTAGCAAAAACCCTCAATATCTTCAAAAGTTAAATTTGGATTCTCTCATACACACCATTATTCAAGATCTAAACCAATGGTCCCATCTCCCATTATCCCTCTGGGGTAAAATTTATTTGATCAAGATGAATATTTTTTCTTGTGTTTTTTACCCTCTTAACTTGCTGAATATTTGGCTCCCTCTTTCCTGGTTCAGGAGAGCTCACAATCTTATTACAGATTTCATCTGGTCTGGGAAAAGACCTAGAATAGCCTTTCATAAACTAGCTGCCCCAAAGGTTCGGGGAGGTCTTCGTCTTCCACACCTTGGTTTATATTATTGGGCCAGTCATGCAAATAAATATCTCTGGTGGGTTTCGGATGAGAACCTACAAATCGCCTCATCATATACCCCAATCTGACTTAAAATTTAACTTGCTCAAATAAGGGCACATGGCCTTTCTCCTGAAGGCCAAAATCCCTTCATTTAACCCTAAAGACTTCCCAGATAGCTATCTCTATTAGGATACATTCTCAGCTGTGTTCATTCCTCAAGTATAATCACATTTTAGATTTGTTTCAAACAGTACAGTATATGGTAACCCTAACCTCAAGATAGACAGAATAGTGATTTCCCCCAGATGGCTATCTAATCTGGAAGTATCTTAATTTGTAAAAGAAGATGAGACTTGGCTTTCTTCTGTAGAATTTATGATTAAATTTAAATATCCCAAATCTCATGGTCTTCAAAGTGCTTCAACTGCGACACCTTTTGTTGAACATTATAGGCAAGATCCTACCACAGCCAGCAAAGATTTTTACTAATGGAGATATATGTCCTGTAGTGGAATTTCCACATGCAGTGTCCAAAATGTGTGGTTATCTATATGATTGGATGTTTTGTTGATTGTTTTGGTCCCATTGTTTTCTTGGTTCTCCTACTTTCCAGACTTGACTATAAACTGGTCAGCCTTATGGCATAGCTGTCACAAATTTATAATCCAAGATAAGCTACAGTTAATGCAGTTTCAAATCTTGCATAACTTGTACTGGATCCAGTTTCTCCTTGTTTTTTGGTCCTCCTACTTTCTGGACATGACTATAAACTGGTCAGCCTTATGGCATAGCTGTCACAAATTTATAATCTAAGATAGGCTACAGTTAATACAGTTCAAAATCTTGCATAACTTGTATTATTCCCCACAAAAGCTAGACACATTTGGTTTACTGCCCTCTTCTCTCTGTGCTAGATGTACATCAGAGGAAGGCTCATTATTGCACATTTTCTGGTGTTGCCAAAAATTGCCCCCCCTGTTGTCCCTTATTCAACAGAAAGTGGATCCCCTATTTGGTTTGAATGATTTGTTTACAGCAGAGATTTGTCTTCTAGGTGATTTTTCTGAGATTTCAGTACTCAATCATAAATATTATATGGCTTTAATATCAATGTCAGTTGAGAAATTGGTACTGAGACATTGGAAGGACCAATATGATATTACATATACAGAATAGTTAAATGACCTGCTGGTGAATCTCAGAATGGAGAAGACAATAGCAAGCTTGCACAACAGGTCGAAGAGATTTGCCAAGATATGGGACCCCTTTTATACTCTTTATTCCTTATGTTGATGAGACTAGTGCTATACCACGCCTATCATATTATCTTACTTTGTGCCGGGGGGAGGGGAAGGGGAGATGGTGGGTTAGGGAAAGGGGGGAGAGAGGTACCATCAATACTAATCCAGTGTATGTTGCTTTGAATGTATGTATGTTATGGAACCTTTCTCTGTATTGGAAAAAATATTAAACTTTGAACTGAAAAGAAAAGATAAGTTGGAATATGAAAGATCAAGGGATCTGAAGCTACAGATAAACATGAATAAATCAAACATCCTTATCTTTGGAGAGAAAAGTGTAGAAAGTTGGTAGTATGTGGGGAATGACAAGGTGGTGGTAATGCTGAACTACACCTGTTTAGGGGTGGTAGTTCAAGCAAATATGAATTGGCCCTCTCATGCAGAAATGCTTCTGATAAAATCCAAAAACACAACTGCAAGACCAAGTAGGTTTAATCTTAAATATGTAGGGATGTCAATGAGGCCCTTTACTCAAGTAATAAAAACAAAACTTTATCCACAGCTCCTATATGGGGCCCAAGTCTAGGACATGAAAAATGTTGACAAACCTATGGTGCCTTTACATAAAACTATCCATAGCACATTAATACTTGGTCTTTCATGCCCTGCTGCCTAACCAAGATCTGGATTAGGACTTATAAACATTTATGCTTTAATTGAAACAAGAAAAATGAGTTATTGGCTTAAACTGAAACAGATGGAGGATAATAGATTGGCACAATTATGTCTTATTGAAAAAAACATTTGGCAGACCCTAGGGTTTAAGAGGGGATATTGGTATAATACTATAACCCTCCTACTTGAAAAGTATAAATTGTTGAACCTTAGGCGAGCTGTTGAGCAAGGAATTGTTTTAAGCCACAAATGTAATAAATATGTCTGTAAAAAGATCAATAGACATTGGGAGAGGAATGACCTAGAATTAATCACTGCTTCACATTACTCTGGTTGGTTTGCCAGAAACAATTACAGCTATGGATAAAAGCCCTATTTAGACATACTCACTGAGCCCAAACTCAGAAGCACATTTATAAGTTATAAATTTGAGCAATTTAACAGCAATATTCTAGTGTACCACTACAAAATATCAGGTATCTGATCAGAGGAGTGTGATTGCGGATACGGTGAGAAAGAAGATTTACTCCATGTATTATGGAAATGCAAATAGTATGAAAAACAAAGACAATATTGGCTGAGTTCTTTTCTTCTCCCTCAGTAACAGACAGATATGTTTACATTAACCTGTATTCTAATGCACACAGAAGATGTTTGAACATTGGAAAGAATGACTAAATATTTTTATGCTATTGAGCAGTTGAAAAAACATATAAAAATCATTTAAGATGAGATAAAAAGCCCATTGGACCTTTCATTTTTAGGGTTGGTGTAATGGAGAGCTACTGATGTATTGTATTTTGCACAAATGATGTCTTTTTAAAGATATTGAATATTTGTAAGTAGTATACTGTACTTAAATGTTCATTGTATGTCTTAAATTATTGTATCTTTTACTGTATGGTGATTGTAAAGGCTGTATAGCCAAATAATAAACTGGCTTGATTGATAGAGAGGTGCACTGGTCAGGCACAGGGTACATAGAGGCACACACCAGTACTGTAGAAACTCAGTAGTACCCGGATGGTGTGCATGTGATGCATAGAAGGATGTGCCATGGCTTTTTCAGGACCTCTGCACTCATGGAAAGGCAGCAAACCAAATAAGGATTAGATCCTAAATATGCAGGCTGCTACAGATATACATAACATGGTAAAGAAATTAAATAAATATTGTATATTGCAGTATAATGATACAGCTGTGAAGCTTCCATCAACCTTGCCCCACTGGCTGTAAAGCTTGCTCAAATAGAAATAAAAAAAAGTGTAAGTGGAGGTGCAAATGGAACAGCATTATCTATTCAGTCATATATTTACTGTATGCATGTATTTGTTAAGTGGGTGGGCACACTGATCCATTGGACAGTTTTCAGGCATGACCCAGGCCATGAAGATGGCACAAGAATTACAAACAAGGGCAAGATAAAAGTACAAAACAGAAAAAAATCCAAGTACAGAGTATGGGGAAACATTTTAGAAATGAATAAGGGTTACAAGTACAGCATAGTTCAAGACCACAGTAACATTCTGTGCAGTATAATCCAGCAGTTAATTAGAAGTGCACAAGCATACAGAGTACCGTATAGGTTGTTAGGCAGAGCTACTCAAGATAAAAGCAAAGACCATATTATGCATTTGTAGATTGCTATATAATAGAGTGACTGATTGAAGACCTAGTGAGCTTGTTGGGGGTAGTATTTTATAACAAAATAAGACAAGTGAGGAATACTCTATAAAAACACAAGTCTTAATAGAAGTCTGATCTGAACAGGAATTTTAATTGTTTCTGTTGATGTTTTTCTTGCTTGGTCTTTGTATTATATGTTATTTTCTGACTTGCTGGAACATCCTTATTTTTCCTATATTTGTATGTTTACTTGTTGAAAAGATTTCAATATAAATTGAAGAATGAAAAAATACAAAACTGGGAAATGCCAATAAAAACATACCATTATTAGTGGCCGAAGATAAACTACCTGGATAATCAATGGTTAAAAGTTCCCAAGAAGGGATGAATGATTAAAACCAGCTATGTCATTTGATTCAGTTCAGAGAGAGAGAGAGATGCAGCTGAACATAAGAGGTGTGTGTGTGTGTGTGTGTGTGAGTGTCAGAGTGAGAGAGAGAGAGAGAGAGAGAGAGAGGAGAGGAGAGGAGAGCATGCTAGACAAGGGCATTCCTTTGAAGTAACTCAGGGTGCTTTGTTTTTGTTTTTTAATGCTGTTAACATTCAGTTTGGCAGGCTACACTCCTCTGTTCCAAGGTCTTCCTGCTGCAATGCTTCATGGCGCTTGCCTGTCACAGAGCCATCCTGTGTAATGTGCATGCTCTGTTTTAGGCTTCACTTTTTCAAGAGCAAATTACTATATAAAAGAGCCCCCATTAAAAAAATACTTATATTGTGAAAAGCAGTGCAGTTACAACTATACTCAAAGCTATCTATCCCATATGCTCTCAGAATAATGAATATGCATTTCAGTAGGAATCACATAACTACTGCCTAAAGCTGCCTTGACAGGCACACTGACATGTTTTATGCCCCACCAAAAGCACTGATCCATATGATTCTCCTTATAACATCTGTTTTGTGTATTAACCCCTGTATAACACTTGCAACCTTTGCTTCATCTTCAATTGTAGCAATTCATGTATTATTATCACACCTAAGTAGGCTTGATATTTTGCATTAGCTATGTTTATTCCTCCATTGCTCTGTGCCTACTGAAGTTCTACCTAGTGTCACAAACCCATTCCTGGGTGCCAGAACCACAGAGATCACAGTGCCCACCCCTAAGTGTAATCTGTGCCAGGGAGGGGGAGAAAACAGGAATTACCTCCCCGTGTCCTCCCAGAGTTCTTGTTGAGTTTACAACTGAACACCTGCCATGAGGTCCCAGTGCTCCCTCTTTACTCTGGATAAGGGTGCAATACCAGTCTTGAGTCTGGTAGCCAAATGAGAACCCTTCATGGTTGTTGCACAAAGGGGGAAGATTGATGCCTTGTAACCCTGATTTTGTCTTCTCCCACAGGGCATGCAATAGCGTGGATCAAATCCTCACAGACTCTTCCCTGAGACTTTTGTATTCTCTGTATCTTTAGGCAGATTTCTTGTTGCAGATCCTTGTTTAATTGGTAGCTTATGGTGGTACCCCTTAGCAAAAACAGTTTGGTCACAGATTATTAACAAAACATCCCACAATCACACACAATATAAAAATCTTCCTCAGGCAGGTTTCTTAAAAACAAGTATTTTTACTAAATAATTATCTTACGTTTGCAACTAAAATATTAGAAATGTGGTCACAGAATAACACAAATAAAAGTGGGCATGTACAAGAAAATGCACTATATTCTTTTATCTAATTTCTACTTTAAGTTTGTAGTGAGTTGAAGTCCAGAAGAATAAGTGAAGTCTGAAAAATGCTTTCCTTCTTTTTCAGTCACTGGCTTTCAGTGTCTGCTGGCAGTTTGTTCTGTGTCTAGTCAGGAAGTGTATCCTTTAAAATGTTTCGGGAAAAAAATAGCTTCTGATTCAAAGTCCCTTAAATAGTCTTCCAAAAATCCTAGTCTTGTCCTAACTTTTAGGCCAGAAGATGTCACTCTTGCGCTTTGCCAAAAATTTAGGAAATTATTATTACCACTTCCTGGCACAATAAGAACATTTTCAGGATTGGTGCCTTTGATGTCCCACTACCTGACAATATAACTCTTGTAAGACAATTCACACCAGCCTGTCAGGAATGGCTATTTCCCAGATTCTGGTTCCCAGGCATCCTGTCTTTGAAGTGCAAAGGTTTATATACTGAAACTTTTTATTACCTCTGCTTCCCTCAATTAAATTTACAAGGTGTCGCCACTCTCTTTAGAGTGTAATTTAGCTTGATGGCAAGCAGATGGTTTCTAGGTCATAGATGAATATCATACTTTCAAAAAATCCATTCTCTCTTGCTATATGACCCCTTTTCTTAACACTGGCATTTTCTTGTGGCATATACTGTAACATACACAAAATTACATAAAAAAATAACAGAAGTATATCTGCAAATAATGACTGGCAGTGGTTAGCTTACCACATCCCTTCCTCCTAGACTGAATTTGTGGGAACACGCCCCTACTGCATGGTACAGTTTTCACAGATTTTGTTACTGTTCTAACTGGCAAGATAGGCCATCTGTGTTTGCATTGGCTGATCCAGCCCTGTGCATAATGATCATGTTGTAGGCCTGTAGGGCAATAATCCATCTTAAGAGATGACCATTTGTTTTACCTATCTGATTTAGCCACATCAGGTGGTTATGATCAGTCTGTACCTCAGAGCACCTCCCATATAGATACGGCTCTAATTTCTTCAGGGACCATACCAGTGTAATGCATTCCTTTTCTGCCATGGAGTATGCCTACTACTGGGAAGTAACTTTTTGCTCAGGTATACGATTGGGTGGTCTGTTCCTTGATTAGATGTCTGACTGAGG
Organism: Neoceratodus forsteri; assembly: GCA_016271365.2. NCBI lineage: Eukaryota > Metazoa > Chordata > Ceratodontiformes > Ceratodontidae > Neoceratodus > Neoceratodus forsteri. Next base: position 48,757,634 of record CM057455.1, read on the forward strand.
ACTGCTCCAATCCGCACATCTGAGGCATCCATCTGTACTACAAACTGCCTAGTGTAATCTGGACTGGCAAACATGAGCACTGCACAGTGCTTCCTTTAGCCAAATGAAAGCTGGTTCACAGGCTAGTTCCCAGTTATCCTTTTTGGGCTATCTTTTCATTAGCAAGTTAGATAGGGGAGCTGACAGGGGACTGTAATTTCATACCAACTTTCAGTAGTACTCTGTGGCCCCTAGGAAGCTCCTAACCTGCTTCTGAGTTTCAGGCATAGGCTACACATCTATTGCCTCATCCTTTGCTTCATTAGGGCAAAGCTTCCCTGCCCCACTACATGGCCTAGATATTTTACCTCCTCCATTGCTACCTGGCACTTTTCAGCCTTGACAGTAAGCCCTGCCCTCTGTATTTTGCCCAACACTTTCTTGAGATGGGACAGGTGTTCCTTTCAGCTGGTACTGAAGATGGCAGTATCATTCAGATAAGCTACTACATACTCTTCAGTACCTTGCAACTCCTGGTTGACCAACCTTTGGAAGGTGGCAGGGATATGGGTGTTCTTCATTCCAAAAGGCATTACCCAGAATTCAAATAACCCTATTGGAGTGATGGAGGCTGACCTCTCCCTGTATCTGGCAGTAAGCTCCACCTACCAGTACCCTTTCATCAAGTTAATCAATAAGGTAGGTCAGCCCTCTCAGTTTGTCCAATATCTCATTCGTCCATGGCATTGGTTGAGTATCTGACTTTGTGACTGTGTTGAGTCCAAGATAGTCCACACAGAAGTGAGTAGAGGCTTGGGGACTATGGTTGAGGTCCAGGGTCTGTGCATTTTCTGGATTATTCCGAAATTCAGCATTTCTCCACCTCCCTCCTAATGTCCTTTAGAATGGCCTCAGACACCCAGTAGGCTGTCCATCAGATGAGTGCTTGCATCCCTGTATCAACATCATGTGTTGCTAAGGAGGTAAGTCCCGGCTTGACCATAAACAAAGGGGCAAAGTCCTCTAAACCCCCCCTTGCTTCTTGGGCCTGTTCTGGGGTCAGCTGGGTTTACAGCTTGATTGTCTCCACAGAGGACTCCTACTTCTTTCCTCTAGCAAGTCCCAGAGAGGATCTTCTTTGTCTTTCCTCTGCTACACACTGTAAACACCATATCAGCCCTATCTGCATATGGCTTCAAGATGTTGACATGGTACATTCTATGGATATGTCTCCTGTCAGGCATTTTTACAATATCATTCACATCATTTACCTGTTGGACTAGCTTGTGTGGTCCTGCCAACTTGACCTGGAGCTTGTCCTTCCAAACAGGAATTAGGACCATTACTTCCTGACTTGCGCTTTATTTGCAATCTCTAGCTCCATGATTGTACCAAATGTTTTGTTTCTGCTGAACAGCTAACAGGTTGCTTTGGGCCACCCCCGTAAGCTCCTTCAGCTTCTTCCTAAGCCTAAGGACATACTCATCTATGGGAATTCCCTGGGTGGTGTGTTTGCTTCCCAGATCAAGTGTAGGGGCCCACTCACCCTACATCCATACACGAGTTTGAATGAGGAGAACCCTGTTTACTCTTGGGGCACCTCCCTGTATGTGAACAGGCGGGGAAGGTATTTCTCCTAGTTCCTCCCATGATGTATAGTAAATGCTTGGAGCATCAATTTTAGGGTACCATTAAACCTTTCCATAAGCCCATTGACTTGTAGGGGATATGGTGTTGTGCATCTCTGCACCACCTCACACTTGTCCCACAAACACTTCTTCAGGTCTGACATCAAGTTACCCCCTTGATCAAAGATAACCTCCTGCATAAATCTGACATGGGATAAGACCCCTAGCAAGGCATCTGCCAGTTTGGGTGCCTTAATTAAGGAGAGGACAACTGCCTTTTTCCAGAGGAGCTTGGAATATTCAGGGGTCCCACAATATCAATTCTCCTCCCTCTGGAGTGGCTCCTACAGAATGGACAAGGGCAATTATGGCAGCTTTGGTTTTATTACCCACCTTCCTATCAGTTAGCACTGGTGACAAAACCTGCAATGTTCCTTCACCTGTTGGGTGCAGTTTGGCCAATAGAAATTCTGGCCAATCACTGCATGTTGTGCATGACACCCAGATGTCTGGACATGGGGATGCCATGAACAGCCTTGAGCAATCGCTCACGAAACCCCTGGGGAACGTCAGGCTTCCTGCCCATCACCCCTCCCTCTGTCCTCATGTCCTGTGTATACAACAGTCCATTGTCCAAAAATATCCTGTGCCTCATGTCACCTCCCTGCGTCCCATCAGATTCTGCACCAGCCCTCAGCCTCTCCAAACTCGGGTCAGTTCTCTGAGCAGCTGCAAAATCTTCACATTTTCCCAAGGCATGGGGCATGTCCCCTTCAGTTCCTAAACTGGGGTCCATAGTTCTAGTATCAGGGCATTCAGGGTCACTGCCATCTCTATGCTACTGACCATTTGTTACCGCTCCCTCCAGTGAGTAACTTTCTGTAGCTGTCTGCTGCATGGCTACTTTGGGAAGTCCTACCTCCCTTTTTATACCCTCCATTTCAGGAGACACATACTTGGGAACCAGCCTCTGATTTTTTTTTTCCACAGGGGCTTCTATGGGGTTCAGAGAACTGCAAGCATCCTTTGCTGTCTGGCTGTGGGTAACCACACACACACACACACACACACACACACACACACCCACACCCCACCTCCTTCTGGAGATTGTTCCCTATAATCACATCCAGGGTGAGGTTTTAGGCCACTGCCACTTTTTGCACCATCTCTCCTGTCTCACCCCATTCCAAGAGAACACTAGTGAGTGGCAGAGTTTTCTCCTCCCCAGAGAATCCCCTCACAGTGAAAAACTGATTTGGTATAAGCTGGTAAGGCCCAACCAGATCCCCTTTTACAAGGGTAAGAGACACCCCTCTGTCCCTTAACCCATGGGTTTGCATCCCATATACAGTAACTGGGTGCATCTGCTCCCTCATGTTTACAGGCATGCTTTCAGGGATACACAAACAACCCAGCTCTTTTTGAGGGCCACTTTGCCCACTCTGTACCTTTTTATGACACTGTCCAGCAAGATGCTCTGACTGTTTATAAAACCAACAGTCATCATTCTTTATTTCCAAGAAATCCTTTTTTAGTAACCTGGGTCTTCCCCTTTTCTGCAGAGGCTATGAGGGTTTTAGCTGCCCTGAAGGTGTGCCTTTTCCTTTTGGCTTTGCTGTACTTGCTCCCCCACTTCCTCTCACAGTAGGCCTGCTCCTGTTATAGCAATCTGAGAGCTCAGCAGCTTGCAGTGCTATTTTTGGATCCCGGTCCTATAACCAGGTTTATAGCTTTGCTGGGCAAGCCCAAAAGAACCTCTCTAGCAACATAACCTCCTTAATTTTTTCCACAAAATTTGCTTCTATTCCCTCCCACCAGTGTTACAAAAACTGACATTGCTTTGTGGTGAGTTCCTCATAGCTCATGTCAGGGCTTCTTAAGCATACAGAATTTCACCCTGCATGCTTCAACAGTTTGTTCATACTTCTTAAGGTAGCACTCATGTGTTGATGGGGCAGCAAGATGGCTGCAGTGCTGCTCTGCTCCGCTCCTCATTGCTTCACACTTGCTTAGGCATCCTCTGGCTTTTCATTCTAAACTTTTTTTCTAAACCCTAAAATTCGCTGCTGAATGAAATTTACAGTATGTTATTTTAATTTATTTTTACCTTTGAACAGAAGCGTTGAACTTATAAAGGTGTCTACCAATGGGAGTTGGACTTTTTATGTCAGTTTTTCTGACTAATAAAAGTACTCCCTGCCACCTTAGCATCTTGACTTTGAATGCAGCTTATGTGATTTTTGGCAAGGTACATTTTACTAAGGAGACCTGGGAAGACCTGAGGAGAAACCAACAAGAAGGAAAATAATGTTGCCCTGTATGAGCTATAAGGCTCATTTTATTCTACTAAAGGTATGCCATCATTGCCTAGAATGGGGGTCTCAGTTTTATTAGTGGTGAATTTACTGCGCTCAGTGGAACGTGTATTCTTTTTTACAGATGTTCATAGCGGTACTTGGAGATTAGTACTATAGAGGAATTATAATGGAAGAAAATATGATGATGAGACCTGGGAAATTGGTGAAGTTCTGTGTGGGGAAATGGAGTTTTGGACCCGCCAACCATTGGACAAAGAGAGGCAAGCTAAGTTTGGTTATGCTATTCATGGTGGCCAGCTTGCACCAAAACATAAAAAGACACTGTTATAGTGCCTGATGGAGGTCGACTTGGTAATTTTCTTCATGAGGTATTGTTTTCTTTTCTCCACTCAGCTAATCAATCTGCTGGCAAACAGGATTTGTAAAATATTATGAGCAGCACTTGAGCTGTTGGAACTTCTGCTGAGGCTTAAAAAGAAAATGTATTTCTGAACTTACAGTACTTACTTGTAACTTGCCGGCAGAAACAGGCCAAACGGTCTTGCAAGTCTGTGCGAGTGTGCAGCTAGCACCCCACTTTCTACAGCTGCCCCTTCACCCCCAGTTACCCCACACACAATGAATGCTGACTGACCTTGAACCAGATTAAGCTGTTGGTGGTATTTTTAGTGAATGGGTGAAATTTGGCCAGGGCACTGGGGAAACTCTCCTATTCTTTTTGATAAGTGCCATGGGATCTTTAACATCCACCTGAACTACCACCGGAACAGGCAGATGGGACCTCGGTTTAATGTCTTATCCAAAAGACGGCACCTCAGAAGTGCAGCACCCCCCCATGCTGCACTGCAGTGTCAGTATTGGGATTTTAACCCAAGTACCAGGTGTGGGAATTGAACCCACAGCCCTCTAACAACCCCAGTGTAAGATGTGGGAATTAAACCCACAGCACTCTGACAACCCTCTGATCTCCCTGCCTCAAAGGCAAGTGTACTACTTGCTTAGCCACTGACACTGCATGATTTAATTATGAGGATCATGTTATTTAAATGTGCCATTTTGTATTGGGTTTTGTATTGTATGTTTCAGGTATGGGTAAAATATGCTCACAGCATTTTTTTTTTTTTACCAGGAGAGACACACTAAACTGAAGCGTGTTTGCTTGTGTGACCTGGGAGCACAAAGAAGTCAAGTGACTTGCTGAGGGTCACACAATATGCAAGTGGGGGGCTGTGGGATTAAAACTTAGGTTTGCAGCTCAGAGCCTTAAATCACTGTGTTATACTGCCTCCTGGTTAGCAGTCACAGCATAAGTACAAGCACCTAACAGTTCCTTATTTGCCTAATGAATTGACCATTAACAATGACTGAATATTTGGTTGCTTCCTCATAAGATATCATATATTTAGGGGACCCTTTTAGTCTTTTACAGAGCTGGTGTTTGATTTATCTAAACAGACCTTAGGAAAATTGGGAATAATGATGGCTATTTTGTATAGGCTTTTTAAAATAGGGGGACATCCAGGGATTAACCCTTTGGAAAATTAGGCATTGATTACCTAGTCTAGACTTTAGAAAAATGAGGCAGCACCAGCAACCACAGCTAATATGTGTTTAATATTTGAACCAATAGTCCATACAGCTCATCTGATCTCACAGTGTCAGTGCAGAGTGCACCCCTCTTCAACTGCCCCAACCGGTTTTGAGCATGCGCTCTTCCTCAGGGAGTATAGTAGCTATAAAACCATAAGGTGGAATAATATGTCTACAATGCAGGTACGTATAATTAAGGGCAGAACCAGACATCTGCTGGTTTTTAAATGGTAGGTTAGGTTCAGATGTAATTCCTTCTGATAGCTACCAGTGGTAAGGGACTGTTATGAGCCAACATGGCCACTTAGGCCAAAAGTAAAGTCTATGCAAATTAAGGGTAGCAAGTATGAGGGCTTTGCCCCAAATAGGCACCAGTTGGTAGTACTCGAAAAGTATTCAGAACATTAACCACTTTATAAGCTGGCTTTACGTTTGGCAGATCCTATATGAAAGACACTTTAGTATTTCAGCAGTATTCCCAGAGGTTTGCTAGAAAATATTTTTGATGCCTGGTGAAAATGGAATGGTTCTCTTAGTCCCTCTGGATAATGGAGTCATTCCAAGCAGTCGTGGAAGAATTAGAGCTTTCAAATGATCTCTGGCTGCCCTAAAGAAAATTGTATTTCTCCTTTTAGTGTGCACTGGCAATGTTGAACTTAACCCTGGTCCTACAGAAGATTTGTCATCTCCATCCAACCTTACAAGGCTTAGAGGAATGAGCTTTATGCATGTTAATGTTTGCAGTCTCTTAAAAAAGCTTACATTGATCCAGACCTGGGTCATTCATACTGAATCAGATGTGCTGGTAGTCTCGGAATCCTGGATCCGATCTTCGACTCCTGACAGGGAGGTTAACATCCCTAACTATTGGCTATTCAGACAGGCAGACTGGGGGGGGTGGTGGGGTAGCCATTTATGTCAAGGACAAATATATGTTCACTACCATTGACTCCTCCTCTATCGCAAATGGCTTTGAATGTTTGTCCCTTAAGGTCAAAACATCCCACTCAATGGCTATCAGGGTCATAGGGTGTTACAGGCCTCCATCTGCTGGGTCCCAACTCCTGTCTCACCTGTCGACTATTGGGACATGAAACCCTCGAAACTATTATTCTAGGGGATCTCAATTTCGACTGGTTATAGTAGGCTTCCTTACCCCTCAAAACCTTCTGTGACTCTCTTGGGCTCACACAACTCATTGAAGAACCTATGTGTCCTAACAAGAAAAACCCCAGGAATAGCACCATATTGGATGTCTTTCCTACAAGCAAGCCACAGTTCTTTTCCTACACTGGAATATTTTTCTTGGATTTCAGTGATCACTGCTTCATTGCCATAGTGTCTTGTGCCATAAATAATCTTGCTCCCTTGGTAAAAGTCCATGTAAAGACCAGAACTTGCCATTGGTTCTCTGCTGAACTCAAGGCTGCATTATTAGTGAGAGATAAACTCTGTAAAAAATCCCTCAGATCTAAAACTGCCGAGCATTAGTGCCACTTCAGGAAGGCTATGAACTCCTGCACCAAACTGGTTAGAGAGGCTAAGGCCAACTTTTGCCATTCTGAGCTTGACTCTGCCTCAAGATGCCCAGCTAAATTTTGGTCCACAATCAAAGAGCTGTCTGGTCATACAGCTGGAAGTGCACTTCCCTTCGAAAATCATCTCTGACAATGTTACTATCAACAATAGCAAGGAGATTCTCCAGGCCTTCAACAACTACTTTGCTACAGTAGACCTAGCATTCAGCAATTCACCAGCATCCGTGTTACATTCTCAGGTTAGTGCACAGATTCCTGAACCTTGCACCACTAATGCGGTCTTCTCATTCCTTCCTGCTTCGTTGAAAGAGGTCGAAGACCTCCTTCTACAGTTGGACACCAAGAAAAGCATTGGTGCTGACTCTCTCGACCCCTACTTCTTAAAGATTGCATACTATGTCCTACCTGTACCAATCACACACCTATTTAACTTGTCCTTGTCCCAGGGGACTCTTTCACACCTATGGAAAATTGCCCACATCATTCCTCTGTTTAAATCAGAGGATCCCTGCAACCTAAATAATTACAGGCTGATATCTCTCCTACCAATATTGTCTAAACTGCTTGAAAAAATTATGAATGCTCAGTTGAGATCCTACCTAGATAACAAGAACCTTCTAAACCCTATGCAGTCTGGTTTCAGAGTCAAGCACAGTACCATTACGGCTCTGACCAAAGTGACTGATGACTGGCGATGACAGCTGGAAAACAAAAAACTTGTATGTGCCATGTTCCTGGACCTTAGCAAAGCCTTCGACACTGTTGACCACTGCCTGCTTCTTTCCACCCTAAAAGTGATAGGTCTGAACCCGATTCCTCTGTGCTGCTTCAATAATTACCTTACAGATAGGCTTCAGTAGGTCAAGGCCGAAGGGGAGCTCTCTCCATTCAAACCACTAAAAAGAGGCATTCCACAGGGATCCATCCTGGGCCTCTGTTGTTTGCCATTTATATAAACAATATTGATGTTGGCATCAAGGAGGTCACTATTCACCTTTTCGCTGATGATACGGTGTTGTACCTAAGCCACCCAACTCTGAAAGTCACCTGTGGAGATTTACAAACAGAATTCAACTTGTTGCAGAATCAGCTCCTGAATAAAAAACTCTTACTCAATGCCAAAAAAACAGAACTATGCTGTTCTCTCAGACTACTCATTCGGCGAACCTTGCTATCTCTGGCTCCTTACCTCCTATAAACACTTTACTAGGAGAGAGGTTGGAATTTGTTATGAAATTCAAGTACTTAGGGGTCTGGCTAGACCACAGACTCTCCTTCGTGGAGCATGTTGAGAATCTGCTGAAAAAGATGAGGCAGAGGCTTGGTCTCTTCTTTAGAATAAACTGTCTCCTGACCAAAGATGCCAAGATGCAGTTAGTTCAATCCACATTTCTATCCCTAATTTATTATGCCAATTTCATTTATAGTCACTGTAATGCCTCTTGTCTTACTAAACTGGACATCTTATACCACAGAGCCTTGAGATTTATAACTGGCCTACCTATCAACACCCACCGCTGCTCCTTATATGCAGCTGTGAGGTGGAATTCTCTTCAGTACAGAAGGAATAGAAATGTGGCTCTCTGGACTTCCAGAGCTAGTACCAACAAATTACCCCAATATATTTCTGACTGTTTGCCATTATACATGGTAGACAACTACTCACTGAGAAACTATTCTCTGCTTCTACTGAAGGTACCTAGGGCCAATACACGCTTTGGGAGAGCGGCCATAGGCTTTGTGTTGTCCTCACTCTGGAAAAAACTACAGAAATCTATGAAACTGAGTCTCCCTGTTAGCCTAACTACCTTCAATACCTTGTATGCCAAGGCTGTTAATGAGTTATGCAGTTGCTCAGTACGCTTAGTGCTAGGGTGCCTACTACTACCTGCCCACCACACTCCACCCAACCCAGCCCCTTGATTGTCTCCACCTATACCCCCTTTTTTCTGCTAATCCACTACCTTTCTTACCCTCAGATTCCTAATATATATGTCCCCAGCCCATCTACTGTAGCACCCCTCTTAGAACAGCTGCAGTCCTGTACCCCTCCCCTCCATATCTGCCCCTTAAGTTTGTATATGTCCTGACCAATGGTATCCCGTGCTGCTTGAAAATGTTTTAATATGCTGGCTGTTTCAGAATGTTTTAATTCTCATTCTTATGCCATTCTCCCTAACCTTATTAACCCTATACCTGAAATACTTGTTATTGCTCTGTGTATTTTTTTTCTGTTTCTGTATAATTATATCTATTTATTATCGGTACACAAAAGTGTTATTCTTGACCTTGTGTAATGCAGGTCCACCTTGTAAATGAGCCTGCTTAATGGTGTTCGCCTGGATAAATAAAGACTTGATTGATTGAGTTTGCCTCTAAGGGGCAGACCATATTGTCCGGGGGACCACCCAAGAAAGACCTGGGAAAAGCCAAAGAAATGAAAGGGGGGAAGAGAACTCGAAAAAGGGGGAGTGGTTGTAGTGGTGACTCAGAGGAAAGAGGGCAGAGAAAGGGGGGATAACATCATGATGAAGGTGGAGCTAAGGGGGACTGGAAGAACAAGCAGATTGACCAGTCAGACAGGAAAAGGAGGGAATATGCAGGCTTCTTAAGGGGATGCAGAGAGAGAGGAAGCCCTCTTTTTGGCTTGCTACTGTCCAGATTCAAAACACAGAGAGCAGCACATCAGATCAGCGTTTGAATTCAGCATACAGAGGTATTTATTTTACCACTGCTGTGATATTTCAGGCTGAATACATTTTGCTAGCTAACAATTTAAAAAAAAAACAGCTGCCATTTTTGTTAAAAAAAATCTTTATAATTTTAAAACATTTAGAATTAAGTGAATGGTCATTGTAAGACAGGGAGTCATTACTACCCAGAGGAAGGAACTACAGTGAGCCCACAGAGGATGAGCGGAGAGGAGACCCAACTTGTAGAGTTCCATGTGGCAGGTAGGCCCATGGCTATCAGGAGACCACATAATTGTGTATGGAGGGCATTTATGCTGGGGAACAGGGAGAAAGGGCTTTCTGTTAAATGTGTTGGAGCAAGCGGCAACAGCAAGGATGTGTTTTTGCATTTGGTTACAGACTGTCAGGTGATTTAGGACATTGAGCAGGAGAAGTGACCAAGTTAGCAGCAAGGAGATGGGTTTTCATGCAACAGCGTGGACTGACTTGGGGGGGGATGCATGCTGCTGGGGTCAGATACTGTGGGGATAATGTTTAGAATTGATTGCTGCGCAGTTATACTGTTCAAGTAATGTTTAGGATTGTTTGCTGGGCAGCTACTCCACTGAGATTACAGGGCCAACCGTACGAGGGATTGAGATGCAAAACAAGCTGATGCAAAGTGCACAAATGGCACCATGCAGAGGCAATAGGAGTGAGCAATAGCATCAGGCAAAATGTTTTAACAAGGCACAAAAAAAGTCAAAGGGAATTGGAAGGAAAGCGGAACAGTGAGTACAGGCTGCATGGGAAGGCAGGCCTGAAGCTTGCCCAAGGGGATGCGCATGCCACATGGCTGGGTGGTAGGGGGCCTTGTTACAGGATAGGGGAATAGAAAGCGGCCAAGCAATCCAAAGATACAATGGCATGCCACCAGTGAGTGAAAACAAAAGAAAGAGGGTGTCCCAGAAGTTGAACAAGAAGTCCAGTTACCCCAAACAGAAAGGACATAGAGGCCTATGACGCAGGACAAGAGAGCATGGCCACATGGCCAATGAGGTGTTTCAAAAACCAGGGAAAAAGGCAGCAAGGGAATGGAAGCCCCCATTTGTTTGCTGTTCAGTCCAGGGGCATCACGAGGAGAGGACAAAGGGAGTATTAAAAAACACGTGTCCTAAACAAGGTACCATTAAACTGGCCACAATTAATATCTGCAGCCTGTTAAGCAAAATTGATGTCCTGAAAATCTGGGTAACTAAGCACAACCCTGACATACTGTCTATCATTGAGACATGGATGACCCCCAAAATACCTGATTCTGCAGTAGCTCTATCTGAATACACTGTATTCAGGCTGGACAGGCTGACCAAACTTGGGGGTGGATGCGCTATATTTCTAAAAAATTCCCTAAAGGGGTATGCTATGCCACCACTTGATCTTAGGGGCAATATCCAGACACTAGCAACAAAAGTGCTGTTGGGGGCTCACCATAAAACAATATCAGTACTATCAGTCTACATACCTCCCAAAGACCTGGCCACTGGTCTTTTCAGTCTTCTTGACCATCTCCACTCACAAAATCACCTCACAGAGACAATTATGGGAGATTTTAACATAAACTGGCTGTCACCTGCAAGCAACTCCCTAAAGGCTGCAATAACAGCTCTTCAACTCTACTTGTGAATACACCCACTAGGATAAACTATTAAATGGGGACTAGCATTACCCTCGACTGGATAGTTTCTAACCAACCTAACCACCTTTCCAATATAACTGTGCACCCTGACTCCATCAGTGACCATTCCCCTATCACATGCAACTGGACTAATAAATTCATTATCCTCCATCCTCAGACTATCTACAGCAGGATTCTTAAAAGTGGCCACCTGGACCTCTTAAAACAACAGCTTATGCCCAAAATTGGAACATCCTGGACTCTACCGACAACATTAATGTAGCCCTCTGTCACTTCATAAGGGTTTTCAATACTGCCTGTGATACTCATGCTCCTCTCAAAAAGATGAAGATCTCTGGCACAGTGAATCCTTGCATCACTCCTGAGCTCCTTTCCCACATGAAGCTTCAGGGCCATCTCTGGCACTGTGCAAAAGCCACTGGTAAGCAGCAGGACCTACAAGCCTGTAAAGCTGCTAGAAACAACTGCATAAGGGAAACCCGCCAAGCAAAATACAAGTACCATAGGGAGATGCTTACCAACTCTTGGGGGTGATAGCAGAAAGTTCTGGTCTAATATAAATGACGTCACTGGCAAATAACCTAAAGTATCACCTACAATGCTAAACATAAATGGGACCCCTACCGCTGACTCACTGGAAATTGCTAATGCTTTTAATGATGCTTTTACCAATCTGAGCTGTGTTCGCCCATCTGACTTTTTTGATGACAGTGCTGCCCACTCTACAAGTCACTGTCATGAAAATAGCCCTGAGTACCCCCTTCTTATTTTAAAAGTGTATCATGCAACCTGGTTAGAAAACTACTAGCTAAGGTCCTAAGAAATACAAGACACGGTGATGATGGACTAGACCTAAAGCTTATTGCCCTAACCCTAGATGAAGTTCTCCTACCTATAACTAAAATTCTAAACCTTTCTCTTACACTGGGACAATTTCCTGATGCCTGCAAAATGGTCATCGTAACTCCGGTGCATAAAGCCGGTGATCATTCCCTACAGGGTAACTATAGGCCTATATCTATTCTCCATTCTCCCTCCACTCTCCAAGGTGCTCGAGCAAATTGTTACCAACCTGCTTGGTGTTTATCTGGAAACTTACTCTATACAGTTGCCACAACTTCATGTCTTTAGAAAGGGGCACAGTACTACCACAGCGTTATTAGAATTCCCAAGTTTCATACAACAGGCCATCAATCAAGACAAGATTGTAGGTGCAGCCTTTGTTGACCTAACATAGGCCTTTGACACAGTGAATCATACACTGTTGCTTGGCCAACTCTCTAAAACTAGTGTTGCCCCTAACACCCTGAAATGGTTCGGAAGCTACCTCAGTGGTAGACTGCAGAGGGTGAGAATATCAAATGTAGTTTCAGAGCAGATGGCTGTCTGATCAGGGGTACCTCAGCACTTTTCTGAACAACCTTCCAGCTGTCTGCAACCAGTGTACTCTCCTCTACGCAGATGACGTGGTCATCTTTACTAGCCACCTGGATCCCAACGCTCTTGAAAGCAATCTTCAACAAGGCTTCACAGAAGCAGAGAGAGATGGTTTAATAATCACAACTTCGTGCTAAACTACAAAAAAACTAAAGTACAGTGTTTTTTGTCATTTCAGAATAAGTTTAAGGCCCACCCACTCACTTATCACTAACAACCAGGGAGACTCTCTTGAACAAACTCAGCTTTTCAAATACCTAGGTTTAACCCTGGATAGTCACCTTACCTTTGTGCCTCACATTGAAAATGTTGCCAGAGATGTTAATACAAGAATTGGGCTCCTTTTCAGACATAGAAGTCTTACCCAAGAAGCCTTGAAGGTTGCAATTCACAGCTCGGTCCTCTCGATCCTTGATTATGGTCTAATCATATACTGTGCTGCAACATCCACATCTCTTAAAGGACTCACAGTTGCCCTGAACAAGGCCTGTAGGTTAGTTATGGGTGCTGCACGCCTCACTCGTACCTGTGAGTTATATGCTCAATCTGACTGGCTCCAACTAAGTAACAGGATCAAATATCAAACCTGCCTTCTGTCCAAGAAAGCTTTACTTGGATTACTACCCCTGAGCATTGGTTGCCTGCTAAACAAGTCCCCTAAGACCCAACACACACGCACCTCTGATTCTGACCTCCTTCTAGTACTGCACTGTCGGACTACTCAATACCAGCGATCCTTTCAATACAGATCCCCTCTGTAGTTTAATAATCTAAGCAACCAACTGAACAGTCTTTCAAGTCCTTCCCAATTTAAACTTATGCTTCGTCAGCATCTCCTAACTGAAAGCACTTGTGATTGGTACACCTAGTTTCCCACCTCTGCGGACACCATCCTACTACTCTTTTGCTCTCTGATGCACTTGCTTGGCTTCCTGTTCTTTCACCTCTCTTGGCTGAACAATTTCCCCTTTTCCCCTCTGTCACTTCCTCCCATACCACACCCCCCTTCTTGCTCTTATCCAGTGATCTCCTTCTTCCTGGACTTGCGAGGCCCTCTGATCCCCACTCTCCCTTATCTTGCTATCTCTTCCTCCGCCCTCCTTTCCTCTCCTGTACCCCTTCTCCCACCTCAGCCTCCCCTCCTTCTCACTCTACAACAAGGCCTCTGGCTGCCATATTTTCCTTCTCTATTCTGGATTCTGCACTTCTCCATACCTCTCCCTTACTCTCCCCCTTTCCCTCTCACCCCTGACTAGCCATGTTTCTTCAAATGTACTTTATCATTTATTATGCTTGCTTGTAACCTTGAGTGTGTAGCATTATTCCCACATATTTACTATCTGACTTGCTATGCTCTCATGAAACCCTGAATGTTGCCTGTACCTCCTTGCTTTATTGTAAACCTTTCCTTTGATGTGGAACCTTTGTAAATGAGCTGCTTCGAGCTTAAAGATATTTGTAATCCAAGATTTAAATAAAATAAATAAAAAAAAATAACCTTGAATTATGGTGTATCTTTGAAATTATCATCCAGCTTTTAGAACTGCTCATTCAGTCAACAAGGAATGCATCCTATGAATAATGTTATTGCTTATATGGGGAAGATTATTGTTTTGTTTCTCCAGTAATTTTAAATTATGGCACTTAATTAATAACCGAAGGTTGGATTAACACAGCTAGTAGCAATGCTTTTTGGATACTCATTATATCAAGATATTGTCTAAATCTTGGAAATTACAGGAGGAAAATGCTTGTTTAATAATGTTTAGGGGATGACTGCATTTTAATTGGATAGAAATGGAGATATGTATTTAAGCTTCTATATTTTCATGTATGTGTGGCATATATGTATTTGTATCTGTTTTTTAGTATATTGTAATGGCTTTTAGCTGAACAATAAAACCTAACTACTACTCATACTTCTTAAGCAAAGCAGTTTTTAAGTTTCTCATAGTTCTCAATGTCCTGATTGTCCATTTGGCCCTGCGCTTCACACCCTTTACCAGTAAGCAGCAGGGATAGCTGAAAGCTCCAGGACTCCCTTGGTACTTTGGCCTGGATACAGACCTTTTCAAACAAATTCAAACATGCATCCATATCTTACCCCTCTTTAAATTCAGCTACTAATTTGGATTTTAAGTTATACCCTCGTTCTGGAGTTTCAGGTCCACCCCTGCCACTTACCTCCTCTGCCACTGGTCATTAGAGTTTTAGCTTCTCCAGTTCAGACTCCCTCTGGCACTGCTTTTCTTCTCTCTCAACCTCTCTCTGAATCTGCTTTTCTTTTTCCTTGTCTGCTCTTTGAAGCTGTTTTTCCTTTTTCTCAGCCTCTCTTTGGCACTGTTTTCCTGCAACTCCTGTTCGAACTTTCACTGCTCAAATTCCCTCTGCTGCTGGGCTTTGAACTTTCTCTGTTTCAGCTCTAATTTATTCAACTCCAGCTGCAGCCGCATCCCTTCTAGCTCTATCTCTGTAGTGACCTTCCCCTGGTGATGTGGCTCTGGGTGACCTCTGGTGTTGCCATCCTCCTCCCTGGGACTAGGCTCTGTGGTTGCTTCTGGCACCCTCACTCCCAGGCTCTGGTGCTTTTCATTCACTGGTCGTGATAGAGGTCCTGGGCAGTCACTACCTCATTGGCTGCCACAACAGCCTCCACAATGTTCCATTTGGTTCGTCCCTCATACTGGACCCCTCTTTTCTGACACAATTGCATTAGGTGGTCTGTTTTTCCTGACACAACTGCCTTAGGTGGTCTGTAGTGCCATAGTTCAATGCCATCTTCTTCTCCTCTAGCTACTTCTACACTAGCTTACACTGAAAAATAAAAATAAAAACAGGTAGGGAACTTTATACTGTAACCACATTTTTATTTATTTTCAAACCTCTGCCTTGATTGTGTGTGGATTGTTTTCAGTTTATCAGTTTGATACACTGGCCTTGAATCCAGCTATTATGCCTGTGCCACCAGTATCTCTCGAATTGCAACACTGTGCCACCAGATCGCTCAGATCCCACTGCAACCACCAAATCTGTCATAAACCAAATCCTGGGGGTCGGGTCCAATCAGCTCACAGTGCACACCCTTAAGTGCAGTCTATGATGGGTGGGTGAGCAGGACTATCCTCCTCGTGTCCCCCTAGAGTGCTCACTGAGTTTACAACTGAACATCTGCCACGAGGTCCTATGGCTCCCTCTTTACTCTGGATAAGGGTGCAAAACCAGTCTTGAGTCTGGTAGCCATATGAGAACCCTTCTTGGTTGTTGCACAGTGGGGGAAGATCCAGGCATTATGATCTCTTTGGGGTAGCCTTGTAACCCTGATTTTGTTTTCTTCCACAGAGCTTGCAATAAATAGTTCAAATCCCCACAGACTCTTTCCTGAGACTATTGTATTATCCCTATCTTTACCCAGATTTCCCATTGCAGGTTTTTGTTTGATTGGTAGCTTATGGTGGCATCCCTTAGCAATAACAGTTTGGTCACAGATTATTAATAGACGTCCTACAATCATACACAATGTAAAAATCTCACTTGGGTAGGTTTCTTGAAAACAAATGTTTTTTACTAAATAATTATCATACATTAACACTAAATGATTTAGAAATGTGGTTACTGAATAACACAAATAAAAGTGGGCATGTAGAAGAAAACTGCACTGTAAACTGTTATCTAATTTCTACCTTAAGTTTGTAGTGAATTGAAGTCCAGAAGAATAAATTTAGTCTGAAAAATGCTTTTTCTTTTTCAACCACTGACGTTCAGTGCCTTCTGGCAGTTTGTTCTGTGTCTCATCAGGAAGTGTATTGTCATTTTAAATGTTCCAGGAAAAAACAGACCTTCTGATTCATAGACCCTTAAATAGTCTGCCAAAAGTCCTGGTCTGGTCCTAATTTTTAGAGCAGTAGATGTTACTCTTGCACTTTTCCCCAAATATTAGAGAACTATTATTACCACTTCTTGGCACATTAATAATATTTGTAAAATTGGTGCATTTGATGTCCCACTGCCTTACAATATAACACTTGTAAGACAATTCACACCAGCCTGTCAGGAATGGCTATTTCCCAGATCCTGGTTCCTTGGCATCCTGCCTTTGAAGTGCAAAGGTTTATCTCCTGAAACATTTCATCTGCTTCCCTCAATTAAGTTTACAAGGCATGTCCATCCCTTTTGGAGTGTAATTTAGCTTCCTGGCAAGCAGTTGGTTCCTTGGTCATAGATGAATATCAGGCAATTGAAAAATCCATCCTCTCTTTCTGTATGACCCCTTTTCTTAACACTGGCTTTTTCTTTTGGCATTTAACATGCACAAAATTGCATAAAATAATAGAAATATATCTGAAAATAATGACTGGCACTGGCAAACTTGACACACATAGGACCTTATCTGGATGTTTTGTGCACTTTAGTTATATTGTAACCAGTGTATGCAGTGTATCCATTTTTCACACTTGGAATCAGTGTATGTATTGTAATATGACTTGTGTTCTTCCAGGACCACAAGTCATATTACAATACATACACTGATTCCAAGTGTGAAAAATGGATACACCGTAATACACTGGTTACAATATAACCAAAGTACAAGTTCTGTGGAAGAAAACCTTGAAAATGAGCTTGCTCAATGGTGTCATTCCTTGTAAAATAAACATGATTGATTGAGTTATTAAAGAGGCTGTAAACATGGCTTAAAAGGAAGAGATAGTTTAAGTACCTAACTTAAACCTGCAGTCCAGCAATGACCTAGTGCAGTCTAGTGAAGGCAGAGGTAGAGGATGGGCCAGACACAAAACTACCACTGTCATAAATGGAGACAAAGGGTGGAGAGTTGTGAGTCATGTCCAGCTGAACCACTCAGTGGAAGAACACAGTTTTACTATCCCCTCACAACCATTTATATCTCTTCTACTCCTAGCAATTCGCCAACATGGTGACATCCTCATGCAGCCATAAAAAGGGGAAAGGGAGAACAATGTAGATTTACTTGGTTTTATAAGACAAAAGGAGGCCAGTGGCCCATTGAGATTGTCTCCCACATTGAATGGGCCATTATTCCAGGACTGGGTTGGAAGATAACCAAAGGTCAAGGCCTGTTTTGAAGCCATTTAAATTATTAATATCTACTAGCTTTTGGGGCAGAGTGTTCCATATTCTAGGCACTCTTAGTGAAAATAAATTGTGCCTTTTGTTGGTTTTGGCTCTTTTAACCTCTAATTGCTTATTTTCTAGCCTTGGGACAGTATGTCGGAGGAAGTAGCTAATTCCACATTGTTGCATAAGTTCTGAGGACTGGATAATTTTGTATAAGAGCAGTAAATCTCACCTACATCTTCTAGTGTAGAGAATGAAGGCCTGTCTTCTGTAGTCTAGATGGATAAATGCAGGACCATTGTAGTAGCATGTCTCCGAATTTGTTCAATGTGTATAATGTCACCTTTAAGGTCCGGGCTCCAGAAAGGGGAACTGTAGTCTGAGTATGGTCTGATATTGGTCCTGTAAAATGGTATCAGGCATTGTTCTATTTTGGTAACAAAAGTATGATTTATGCATTTAAGTAGTCTGGTGGTAAAATGAGCAACTTTAGTGCCATGATCTGATGAGGAAAGTTTATTGTTCACTAATATGCCCAGTTCATGCTCCATGCATGATGCCTTAAGTGGAGTGTTATTGAGGAGGTAGATTGTATTTGGGCTGTTTTTACTGAAGTGTAAAATCGTGCACTTATCAATGTTAGAGAGTGTGCCATTGCACTGTGCCCATTGCTCAATAGTTCTTAGGTTGTCAACAAGTATTAGACCTGTTAGTAGTGCTATTCACCCTCCCTCCCAGCTTGGTATCATCAGTGAATTTAGATAAAATATTGTATGGACCTATTTGCATGTCACTGATAAAAATGTTGAACAATGTTAGACCCAGGACTGAGCCCTGGGGTACCCCACTGGTCACCAGTCCAGTACTGAATAAGGTGCCACTGATTTTCACTCTTTGAAATCTATTTGTTAGCCAAACATTAACCCATTTAACTAAGCAAGGAGAAAAAATGAGTGTTGACAATTTCTGGATTAATTTGCCATGCAAGACCTTATCAAAAGCATGGCTGTAATCCAACAGGATTATGTCCATGGGGATGCTACTATTGAGTCCTTATCTTATGTGGTTGTAGAATGAAATTAAATTGGTTATGCTGGAGTAGCCCGGCCTGAATCCGTGTTGTGAATTGTCCAAAATATTAAGTGATGCCATCTCATCTCCTCTTCTAGATAAGATTTAATTATTATTTCCATAAATTTACAGATTATTGAAGTAAGGTTGATTGGATGATAATTTTCAACACTGGATTGGTTTGCTTTCTTAAATATGGGTGTCACTGTTGCTTTTAACCAGTCTAGTGGAATTATGTTATTATTTAAATAGTTATTAAAAATGCTTGAAAGTGGAAGAACTAATGTATTTTTTTTTTCATTTAGTCTTTGGTAACCAGATAAGGCCCACTGGGCACAAGTGCCTGTTTTCAGGGGTGACCTGGGAGCACTGGGCTGTTAAGTGACTTGCTCAGAGTCACACAGTATGCAAGTGGAGGTTGTGAGAATCAAAGCAAGGTCTGGTCTGCTGGATGTATCAAGCTTGTTCACAGCTCATTACTCTAACTTCTAGGCTATACTGCTAGTCTAATGATTCTGAAGTTTCAATTATAAACCTAGGATTACTATCATCGGGACCCAGACTTGTTTTTTTTTTTGAAGTTTTTTAAGACCTGAAGAATATCAGGGTTGTAATAGTATATGGGTTAGGGCTGTTAACTGAGGATATAGGGAGGCTATGAATGTCTTTGGTAGAGAAGACAGAACAGATGTATTCTTTGAAAGAGTCAGCAGTGTCTGTCTGATGTTAAATGAGAATTGTTTATTATTAAAGGGCCTATTTGTCTATTATTACCCTTTTTGTTATTTAACTAAGGATTTATGACAATCCTTAGAGTGTGCTAACCTATATGAAAATTTGTTGCCAGTTTTGATTAATTCACTTATTAATATTATTAGTGCACTCTGATTTAACTCATTAAGTCAGTTGTGAACATACAGGTTGCCATGATTCTTAAAATATGTGTTTATTTGTTTATTGGCTTATATGCATTTATAAACTGTTATGTGATTGGCTATTATGTACTGACAATATTGGTTATTGACATCCACATGTGGGTTTTCCACTGCACATACACTTCTTTGCATTTATCTATTCATTGCAAAAAACTCCATTAATGCATCAATTAGGGTTGATAGCACAGCGACCACAGTCTGGAAATTCCATACTGGGGTTCCCAGCCTTACCACCCCTTCACCGATCACAGACCAACAGGTGTTGAATTTTGCCTTGGGTCATCAGCCTAACTCTCACTCCATTCCATGTGTAAATAAGCTGAGATGGTACAATATAGAAGAATGGGGTAAAAGTTAGGCCTGGTGACCTCAAGGCACACCTCGATACCTGTTGGTGTGTGGAGGGTGGGGGTGGTGGTAAGGTTAGGACCTCTAACATCAAATTCCCAGACCCGAATTCCCAGACTTTTTTTGCTGTGATATCAACCCTAACTGATGCATTAACTGAGTTTTTTTGCAATGAATTTCTCTTCTTTTATAGAAAGTGTAATGTTACTCATTTGCAGTTGTGGGAGCTCAGGGCCCACCAGGCCTTGCACTCCCATGATTCATGCATATTGTTGTTATGTCTGATTTTCATATGGGAGCACTAGGCAGACATATTTCAATAATCTCAGATCTCCCTGTGGGAGTCCTCCAGGCCCTGCACTCCCAGCACTGCATAATGGAAGGTCCTGTGCTCCCAGTTTTGCGAAATGGTATCTATACTGTATGCGGGAGTACGGACCCTCTGGGTCCTGCACTCCCACCTACCTGTAACTATACAGACTGAGCACAGGCGGGTTCTGTACTCCCAGTTTTGCAAGATGGTATACATATGTGGAAACCAGGGCCCTCTGGTTCCTGCGCTCCCATCTACACACAGGTACAGCCATGTAACACAGGCCTACAGACATTCCAAGTAATCCTTGTACTGCAAATGTGGCAATATCTCAGTAATCATAGGAACATTGGAAAACACTTCCATCACAGTTGTATTCATGTCCTGGCAACCTCCATACATGCTTAATAGACTTTAAAGTGTACTAATCTGTGCTTAGCGAAAAATCCATATCTCAAAACGTTTTCGAGATATAGCCACCAAAAGATAGTGAGTCCACCACAATATTATCTTATGCGAAATTTCAAAACTTCAGAATATTATAATTGTGGAACTGTTGTAAGTATTACTACCAAACCAGCAAAAGGCACATCTGTGGTGCAAGCACTTGCTACCCTGCAAATTTCAGTCAAAAAGTCCAAACCATTTTCTTGCTATGAAGTAGCAAAGAAACTTTTCGGGGAGAGGGCTATACTTTCACATATTTGCAAAAGTTTTGTGTAATTTTGTGAAAGTTTCACTGGTAAAATGGCAGAAAAAGTTGAAAAACATATTTTCTCCATTTTTAAAAAAATCTAATGCCAGGATTGTGTTTCTAGGGCCCCAATTAGGTAAACACAACTGTTGGTATTTACTAAGGGGTAGTATTGTTTATTTTTTAATTACTGTTTTTTTTTTTGCTGCAGCTAACTGAAAACAAGATGGTGGCAGCATAAAAGTAAAAAAAAAACATTTGTAACAGTAAAAGAGGCTTTCACAAAAGTTTTAATGCTGCACATATTTTTTTTCCATATGCTATAATGTGAAACTTAAAAGTTTAATAACTTTGGAAAGGATTAATATTTTTTCACCAAACCTCAATTGACACATTGGTGACCCAGTCCCTATATACCCTGAAATTTCAGACCAGAACCAGAAACCATTCAGGCTATTGAGACAAGCAAAGAATTTGCCAAATAGTGAGGATTTTTCACATGTTTTGGCACTCCACAGCTCTGCATCTGCACATCTGACTGGAATGCACTTGCCATATCTAGAGAGCTATGGTACCAGTCCATGCATGCAAATTTTTAGGCATATTGGCTGAAGGGTTACAAAGTTATTAATTTGCAAAATTTGTGGTTTAACATAGAAGTGGCTGTTCAAAACTAACTATACTGACACTGCCATGCAAGTATAATTCATGAAAAACTCTATGCATTTTTAAATGTGTGGATAGAAGTGTTTGAAACAGCATTGTTTATTCTCTTCATCATTGATAATGAATAGTGCACTAGTCTACATAGTTTCATTTGGTTGTTGATATTTTTAATTATTACTTCTTTCATGCACTTTTTTTTATTCATCTTTGTAATGTGTTATATACACAGCATGTGTATACCACTTTTAGTGCAATGTATAAAATGATGTCATCCTTGTGGGATGGATACTCCATGATGATACTATAGGCAAAACCTGTCCAATTTAGTGGGGTCCTGCAGGTATCCCACATCTGGCAAGAGGCCTTTTGCACACCTTTGAAATAAATCTGGCATGTATGACACTGATGTGGTCAGAAGTTGTGATTTAGCAGTGAGTAGTGCCGGAGTGCTTGATTCTGTTGTTATCTTGGTAACTGCATTAATGTTAACCCACACTACTCCCTAGTTGACGGACAACTTTAATGGCTGCAGTGCTGTCCCTGTAAATATGCACGAGGTTCAGCACTGCCCCATATCTACTGAGCTTACTGACTATCCATCTGAAAAATCTCTCCTGATGGGAGTCAGGGATGGTCCAGCTTTTTGCTGAGGCTGCAGCTGGAATGCTCCATTCCACATCTGGTAGATTGAAGTCACCAGCCAGCAGTACCTCTCCTTTATTTGCCATGCTGATGATGGCTTCCACTGGTGCCTTATCCAACTCCACTGTATGATGGAGATCTGTATACTTACCCCTACATGGATAGTGGTCCAAGTTCCTTCTCCAGGAAGCCCACAGTACCTCCAGCCCTTCCTTTTCCTCCTGCCCCCTCCCCATATTTCTATAGCCCTGAGTCCCTCCCTCACAAACTGAACAGTCCCTTCTCCACTTCCTAGCTCTCCCAAATAGAGAGTGGCCTGGTTTGGCTATGTCATATTCATGAATGTCAGTGCACCATGACTCAGTTATGACCAAGTCTCTGCCAGCCTAAACCATGATGACCTCCAGCTCCAGAATGTTATTTCCCAGACTCCTTGTGTTGCCCACACATGGCTTTTCATACCTTGCTTTGTCACTGCCTGTAGACCCTCTTTCTCTCCTTCTGCCTGTGCTGCTCCCTATCCCTTCCCCTGACCACTCTCTTGTCATGTTCCTTCCCTGCTTATTGTCTCTTTTACTTGTCCCTTTTAACTTTCTTGGTTTATACCCTCTTTGACCTCTGCCATTTCTTCACCCTTTTCCTTTTGTGCTCCTGCCCTATGGGAATTCCCTTTTCCTAAGGTCCATCTTCCCTGTTTCTTCATCATGTTGGGGAGGGACAGTTGTTGCATCTCTTGTTAATACAGCCACCACAAGTTAGTGTAAATGGTAATCCAAGTAACATTTACACTTCCCACTAAGGAGTGAGGTAGTATTCTGGAAGGATGCAGGACCAGCCGCAGCATGGGTTTCACAGAAGGAGGTCATGTCAGACTGTTTTCAAAGATTTGTTTGACCAGATTACTAGAGAGGTGGCTCAATGGAGAACAGTGGATGTGGTCTATCTGGATTTCAGTAAAGCATTCAGCACTGAACCACACAGAATGCATGTTTAGAAACTAAGCTGTCTGGGGTGAGGGAGACAATGACAGGCTCCTACTGAATTGCAATCTTTGAATAGAATCAGGGGTTTGTTTACTTTTGTCAGAACTTTTAAACAATGATGAAAATAGAGTAAAACAAATTTCTAAGGCAAACGAAGCCTATCATTATGATGGTAAGCCTCTAATTTGTCATGCTGTGGTTTTGGTTTTCAGAACCCCCTCTTTTATATTCTGTTTAAGGAAAAACAACTGACACATTTGTTTGCATATTGTAAGAATATATTAATTAAATATCTCTTTAGTCAACAGGAAGTTTGAATGCAATGAAACTTGGAGCCAGCAATCATCGCTTGAAAATTGCCAGATGAGTCACACAGCACAAAAATCCCATCAGTATCTTCCATACAGGAAGAGTTTCTGTGACCTGCATCGCATCACCATACAACAGATTCATGAAGGAGAGAGGCAATTTAAATGTACCAAATATCAGAGGATTTTAAACAAGCTAAATGCAGTTAAATGTACTGACAAGAGTTTTACTGTGCAGCATAAAACTGCAACAGACCAAAATTACAAGGAGCCATATAAATGTGTTCAGTGTGACAGGAGTTTTACAGCACAAAATATCTTCATGAGACATCAGCAAATTGACATGGGTAAGAGACCATATAAATGTGCTGAATGTGACAAGAGTTTTGGCCAGAAGAGTAGCCTCACAAGACATCAGCAAATTCACTCTGGAGAGAGACCATATGAATGTAATGAATGTGATAAGAGCTTTGGCCGGAAGAGTCACCTGATAATCCATCAGCGAATTCACTCTGGAGAGAGACCATATAAATGTGCAGAATGTGACAAGAGTTTTAGCCATAAGTGTACCCTGATAAGACATCAGCAAATTCACGCTGGAGACAGACCATATAAATGTAATGAATGTGACAAGAGTTTTGGCCGGAAAAGTCACCTGACAATACATCAGCAAATTCACTCTGGAGAGAAACCGTATAAATGTACTGAATGCGACATGCGTTTTGCCCTCAAGGGTGACCTGACAATACATCAACGAACTCACACTGGAGAGAGACCATATAAATGTGCTGAATGTGACAAGAGTTTTGGCCAGAAGAGTAACCTAATAAAACATCAGAGAATTCATTCTGGAGATAGACCATATAAATGTGATGAATGCAATAAGCGTTTTGGCCAGAAGAGTCATCTTATAATGCATCAGCAAATTCACTCTGGAGCTTTTGGCCAAAAGTACTAACATCTCTACAACAGGATTTAGCCACTTTAAAAACTATTTATATGAACATCCTGAGTTGACACCCATCTGGCTAACGACAGGTAATACCATACTTTTTATCAAATCTGAGCCAGCCAGTCTCCCCAAGAACTATCACTCAATAACTTGTTTGCCAACAACATACACTGGAATTGATGCAGACAGGGTCTACAATCATTTAGACTGCAATAAGCTCATGGCACTAGAACAAAAAGGCAATGAAAGAAAATCATATGGTACAAAGAACCATTTTCTACTGAATAAAGCCATAATGGTGAGCTGTACAATATGCGGAATCCTTAGTGTAACACAGATTGACTACAAAAAAGCGTTTGATAGCATCTCATATTCCTGGATCATTGAGTGTTTACAAATCTATATGATACATCCCATACTGATAAACTTCATCGCTGCTACTATGAAAAAGTAGCAAACCACCCTGCAATTAAACCACGAGAAAGGTTAAATAACCTTCCCAAGTATAATCATCTAATGAGGGTATTTCAAGGGGTCTCCTTGTCACCACTGCTGTTTTGCCTTACCCTCAACCCATTAAGTAGCCTAATCAGTAATAACCTAGGTTATGGATGCAGCTTGGCCCCAGAAACAAAAGCAATCTACAGCTAACATCTCACCTCCTTTTTGTAGATGACCTGAAGCTTTATAGTTCATCTGATAAACACTTTGAAGCACAACTATAAGTTGTTAAGACCTTCGCTGATAAACAGATGTCATGTGGCTTAGGCAAATGTGCCAAAGCAACATTTATAGCAGGAAAATCAACTCATAAAGAAAACATTAACCTTGCAGAGGGTTGTGACATAATAGAATTCAAGCAAGATAGAGTGTATAAATACCTTGGAATAGATGAAGAAGCTACAATGCAGCATGAACAAATGAGAGCAAACATCAACAAGGAATATTTCAGAAGGTTGCAGCACATACTGAAAACTGCTTTGACAACACAAAATAAAGTGCAGGCTATAAACCAACTTGCCCTTCAAGTGATATCATACAGCTTTTGCTGTGATCGACTGGTCACAGAAAGTGTTGACCCAGCTAGCTATAAAAACAAGAAAACTGCTTCATGCTCACCAGTTAAAACACAAAAACTAGTGCATGCCAAGATTATACATTCCAAGGTTTGAGGGAGGCATGGGCCTTCTTGAAATTGATTACATATACAGATCCACAATAGCTGGGCTACACCATGCCTACTGACATCTTTGGATCCAAAATAGTCAGGGTCCTGTAGCATGAAGAAAACACGCCTAAGATGACTTCACTCATCAAATTATGAGAAGCCATCAGGAGGGTAGCAGAGATGGATGTTAAGCCACTACTAGATAAGTAACAGCCAGCAACAGAAAGTGCAAAGAATCAGAAAAAAAGGTTTACCTAAATATTTCCTGGTAGTGATAGTCTGCTATATGCAGATGGCACCATATTCTGTGACTCTTCCCCTTCAGTTCTGACCTTAGATTTTGCTAAGAAGCCAAGAATTAAATGCAGCATTAATGCAATACACTAATATATGGAATTATGACTGGATTTCACAAAAAAGGGATAATAGGCACATAGTGTACCTAGCTAATGGGATAATACTTTTTTTTGGGGGGGGTGTTAAGAAATTCATTAGGAAAGAAATGGCAGGGACTGATGCAAGTCAAAGCATCATCTTTAATTTCAGAAATGGCTTCAGATCCCACTTTTCATTCACGCCTTTAGGCTTCATTGCTTCAGCTGGTAAATGAAGAGGATTCTGAGGATTACTCTGAACTTGAGCAAGATCTAAAGACAGCTAAGGAAGAAGTTGCAAGATATAAAACTCATCCTGAATTTGTACAGCTTGACAAACTGCTGAAAAATAAAATACTTAAACATGAAAAGAGACATAACTGAGCTGAAGCAAACAAAGCTATTAAGGGACAATAAGGATTACGAATCGGGGACAGCATACATTTTAATAAAAAATCCAGAGAACAGATCTAGGAGCAAAGGAAGATCCAGAAATAGAAATAAAAATCGTAACAGCAATAATCAAGGAGTAACATCTGAGTTACCAGTTAGTAAAATCTCAAAATCTGTTACCATTGATCTTACTGAAAATACTGAGACTGGGCCATTTTTAGAGAAAGCAGATCAGTCATCAGGAAATGAAGGAGACACACTTGAGGAGGCAAACGAGGTGGGAGATCAAGGGAACAAAATAAGATCTTTGAGAGCCCCAAAGAATCTGACTTACAAATAATTAAAGTAGTTTGGAACTAAATTCAACATAAATTTCATTACTGCAGAAGTGGCTAAATTTTGTCCCTACTCCTCTTATACATTTCTTTTCAATATTTGTGGATTTATTCAAGCTTTGCAGAAAGATTCAATTGAAATATTTCTTTAAGAATAAAGAGATTAGCCCAAATAGTCACAAAATGGGTTTTACTGAAAGCCAGGAGAATCTGGAGTGTCTCTGTGAAAAAGATCTGGACTACGTGATTGCTGCAGCACAAGGGTAGGAGGACATGGGGGGAAATGAGACACTGACTGAAACTACTTTTATAAATGAGGTTTTTAATTATGATGCAGTGGACACAGTAATTAGAAAGGATTTTAATATTATGCAGGATACCTTATTTAGATGCCAGTCTGATTTCTGTCCTATAATAAATAATCCTAACATTACTGTTTTTGAAAACACCATACTCCATAACGTAAGAGAGCACATGCTACAAAGCAAGCAAAGAAATACTAAAAAGAATTTGTGTTGCTGAAGAATCAGCTTTGCAAGAATTGATATCTAATAAAGATGTTGTGATTAAGAAAGCTGTGAAAAAGGGGGAAATATTGTGTTAATGGAAACTATGAATTTTAAGACCATGGTTGAGAGGCTTATCTTTGATGTGAACAGTTATAAAAAACTAAAGAGCAACCCCACATACCAATATAAACAAGAGCTCTATATGATGTTGGAGAAGGCTGTACAGGAAAGGAATATTTCTAACAGTGAATTTAAATATCTTTACTGTGAATATGTGATAATCCCTACATTGTACTGCCTTCCCAAGATACATAAGGATTTGGAAAACCACCAGGGAGGCCCATTGTCTCTGGTGTGCGCTCTGTTATGGAGCATTTGTGATGCTGTATTGATATAATTTTGCAACACAGCATGCTAAAATTACCTTCCTATTTGAGAGATTCTGGGAACACCATTAAAAAATTCCAAGGGATTATTTGGAAGAAAGATTTTTTTATGGTTCACAGTGGATGTTGAGGCATTATATATCCCCATCCGACATTATGATGGTATTAGGGCAGCTAAATATTATCTGGAAAAGGATGAGCTAGAAATTAATGCATCTGTTGATTTTTTGGTTGAAGCGCTGAGCTTTGTATTACATCATGGATATTTTTAATTCAGTAATGACTTATGTGCAGGAATGTAGTACTGTTCTGGGGGCCTCTATGACCCCCGCAGATGCAAATCTATTCATGGGAATGTGGGAATTTCTCCATCTACATAATCCAGATGTTAACCCTTACTTTAAAAACATAATTAAGTGGGGTTGTTTCATTGATGATTACTTATGTATCTGGAAAAGTAGTCTGGAAGAAGCACAAGAATTTACTGACTGGCTTAATGTAAACAATTTGAATTTAAAATTTACTTCAAATATGCATTCTGAACAGACTGATTTTCTGGACATAACATTTGTAGGCAGTAACATCACAGGTAACATAAGCATGAAGGGATTTAGAAAAGTTACATCAACTAATTCATTACTTATGAACACTAGCTCACACCCTAGAAAATTAAAGGAGTCTATCCCATATAGCCGGCTTATTAGGCTGAGGTATAATTGTGCAAAAGATAATGATTTTATTCATCAGGCAGTGGAACACTTGAATAGATGTAGGGCTCAAGGATATCATGAGTCACTTTTGCATGAAGCCATGAATAAAGTTAAAAACAAAACACAGAAGCAATTGTTAGAGGGTGGAGCTGCCCATGGTAAAAATTAAAATGATAAAAAGATGACACTCTCATTGGAGTTTAATAGGATCACAGATCAAGTGGGGAATATAATTTGGAGCAGCTGGGATATTCTTAAAAGTGATGCCAATCTAAAAATTTGATTTCTGACACCCCGAGAGTAACTTTCAGAAAGACTGAAAATTTGCAGGATAAGCTGGTAATGAGTCAATTTTATAGGAAAGAACAAGAGCAGAGAATGTGGCTACCTGCAAAACCTATGGGCATGCACAGGTGTATGAGGTCTAACATCTGTAAGTGTAGGCAAGTTGGAATAGAAATAGTTCTACCAAATAGGGTTAAAATTGAAATTAGAAATATCATTTCTTGCACCACAACATTTGTGGTGTATATACTTTGGTGCAGTTGCAACTTCTATTATATAGGAAAAACTGTTAGGGCATTAAAAGAACGCATGCAGGAGCACATTCACTCTATCATAAATAAGAGATTAGATACACCTGTCAGCAGGCACTTTGTGCAAATGTACAATTCTGACCCAGAGGGTTTTATGGGACTTGAATATGTCCAAAGCCCAGTAAGATCAGGTGATAGGCAGAATCTTCTTTTGCAGAAAGAAAGCTATTGGATCTTTAAGAACAAAACAGTGGTGCCTAAAGGCCTGAATGAAAAGTGGGATCTGAAGCCATTTCTGAAATACAAAAGATGATGCTTTGACTTCTATCAATCCCTGCCATTTCTTTTCTAATTAATTTCTTGACAACCCCCCTCCCCAAAGAAAAGCATTATCCCATTAGCTAGGTACAATATGTGCCTATTCCCCTTTTTTGTGAAATCAAGTCATAATTCCAGATATTAGTGTATTAATTATTACTGTTGCATTTCACTCTTTTTTGTGAGTCAAGTTCAAACATCAGACTTAAGTGTATTAATTTCTAATGTGGTTATCCTGCTAGTTTTACTTTATCTTCCCTTATGTATTCTATGTAAGAATCTATTATATTGAGGTTGAATTTAAAATGATCTTTCTTTTTTATGTGGTTTGTTTTTTGTCCTCCCACCCCACCCCTCATCCCCGCTTCATTTATTGGGAATTATGTATGAAACTGAAGCTTCCTTTTGTTAGTGCTCCTTTTATAACTAGAGTATAAGAATCTCAACATTGAATTAATTCCTAATGTTTCTATTTTTGTTTGTCATTATAGAAATCTATGGTCTCCCAGATATTTTGATATACTGAGTCCAGGAATTTACTCTACTGAAATTTGAGCTGAGGGCCTGGAATCTGTTCATGTGCTTAAATTGTAGCAATTTGTATCTAGGTTACCTTAATGTGCTTGATGAGATTGTTGTGCTAAAAAATTTAAAAATCTTCTTGTATCCTACTGTAAGGTAGACGTATACACTTAATTAGACAACTGGGGCTTTACTAGTGAGGCATCTACAATTAATTAGTTTAGTTAACTGATGGTGTATCCCTGTTTAGGAGATCCCTCTAACAAAATTGATATTGTTAATTTGCCTCATTTTGTATAGCCCCTTGTTAGAAATTTCTACCTTTCCACCTTTTCTTTCTCTCTTTCCTCCTAGGTTTTGCAAGTTTTCATTGCTCTTTTGATGTAAATCTGGAATCTAAATGTTCAAAGTTTTAAGATATGACATCTATTTCTATTATCATTGTTTAATTTAACTTAATTTCTTTAAATGGTGTGAAAATTAGGTCACTAATTGTGATGTCATTTTTTTATGTTTAAAATGCACTGCTAATCCTTGTATGGTTCATGCCCCCTAGAAGGCTTGTTGCTGAGGCACTAGGGGCTCACATTGATGTAATATTCAAAACTTTGTGCTGAGCGTAAACTGTTTGCGCAGGTTTAGTGCCTGGTTAGTGCTGGTCTGCTGTATTAAAAAGGTCAAATAGTGCATGCAAACTGCAATAATGCCGGGAAAAATAAAATGATAATATATGCAAGGGGCAAACCGAGGGAGCATGTCAGCGCAATGCTATATTCAGTGAATAGTGCCACACAAAGTGGTTTTGCATGACATTAGCTCAACACTTTGCGAGTTGCCAGTTACTGCCCAGGAAAAGGTAGTCTTAACTCTGGGCAAACCTGCTTTGCATGAGTTTGTGGCTTTGCATAACCCTAACCAATAATTATGACACATAGAAATAAGTCAAATGTAGAGGAAAGATGCTGCTCACTGATGGCATCTCAATGATGCCATCCTCTGCCACCAGTCCCAGCCAGGCAGTAAGTGGTGACCCAGCTCCTAGTGGACACCGTGGCAGTGCAGCCATACAGCACACACCTGCAGACCACCCTTCTGTGGCTACCAACAGATACCAGCACACACATGCAGCACTATGGGCACAGAGGGTGCTGAGGGGGGGTGTACAAGTGGCCAGGCTGCACCACGGGCTGGGTGTGGCCACAAGGCTGGGACACCATCACACAGTGCACATGAGCCAGTGTTGGGAATACCCCAACACCAGTGTGCCTGTCTGATTGTATGTGCCCCCCAGCCACATACCGCACATCTGTACAGACACCACAGCACACACAACCAGCCATATATATGTCACTGTGAGCATCCCATGCCAGTGGTGCAGCATGTGTGGGTCACACAACAGCATAAAAGTAATGTTCACTGTCAGTAAACACCTGCAAGTTGGGCCTGTCACTCTGTACAGTGCAGTGATCATCACTGTCCTACACACCATAGGCATTGCTGTGTTCTGCACACTACTGGGCCCCTTGCTACTGTAGTGTCTGCTGTGTGCTGTAGCATGACCTAAAATCTGGCAGATTTATACAGCATCACCATCTGTGCCTGTGCTGTGTAGTCCTCTAAGACACAATATGCTATGCTGTACTGTATAAATGTAGCTTGTAGCTACCACCATGCACTGCCAGACTGACCTACAGGTGGAGCTGTGGGCAGACCCAGCCAGCCCCTATATGTCCAGACTAACCTACAGATGGAGCTGTGGGACCCTGCAATAATGCTGTGCAAACTACATGCAAGTCAGGTCATAATGAGATGCTAATCTAGTTGTTTGCCCAGAGACTACCTAAGTAGGCTCATTTGCATGTCACTTTTGAATATAGCAAAGTTTAGCCCTCGACAAATGTGATAGCACTGGGTAAATGGCTTAGCTCTGCACTAAACCTGTACAAATGTTTTAGTGCCGTGCAAGCATTTCAGAAATATTGTACATTTTTGTACAATGTAATTTCACATGCACTGCTGCTTACAGCTTTACTGAGTACATGCCTTTGCTGGCACACACATTGGCTACATAGTTCACTTCTGCCTTCCTTCATGTGAACTTGGCTGCTGTTGTGGTGTGCACTTCCTGGTTGATATATTCAGAGTTATCTTATTTTGAATAATGCAGGCTATTAGGTCCAGGCTAATTTAGCCCACTGGGCAGTGCTAATTTAGCCCCTGGGCAAAGTTTTGAATATCTGGCCCAGAGTATTTGAAAATCTAGTACAGGAAACCCTTTTTTCATTCCTTAAACCCTTGTCTCTGCATTACAGTATCAAGAGCAGTGTATCTGCACTCTTTTCTGCTCCCTTTTTAAAGTTGAAAATGTATAAACAATAATTTTCTTGCTTTGGACCAGTTATTTAAATGAATTGTCATGTATTGTTAGAAAACCACACATTGTTTAGCATTTTAATCATATTTTAACACATTTGTTCAGTATTTATGGTCAATGTTAGTGTTAATGTCTGTCTGCTCTTTTTATGTCAGGCATGACTGAAAAAGGGCTGTGCCCAGTTCACCACCTGGTAAACATGAAACTAAATAAACTAAACAAGAGATAGCTGGTTGCATGGGTTTACTAGTCTTTGCATGAAAAATATTTGCATTCAGTAGACCTAAACATTTTCCCATTTATTTGTAACAGGTGTTCTCTAATCTCTCTGTCTGATGTTTTAAAGTTAATACCCAGCTCATATAATAGGTAGGGGTTCTTTATTATGTAAAACATCATTAGAAGATCTCCCCTTATTCTTCTTGTCTCTAAAGACATACGATGAGGTGTTGGTGTTGATTAAGCCTTTTTTTCTGTAACTTCAGTTGGCATTGAATATTTTTTGGTTAACTTGTCCGCACATCTGAGATCAAGGAACGACAAAACCTCTACTAGTTGGAATTAGTTTCTTTGTTTTCATAAAAACTATTCTTGGGGAGGCAGTCTCTGTTAATTGGAGGATCATTAAATGCTAACCTGCCCAGCCATTTAGGTCTGATGACTCTTCTGGGAAAAATAGTCTGACAAAAGGCCTTGGGCCAAGCCCTCTCAGCAGGTGTGATGCCTAGTGTCTGCAACATGTAGTAGCAGAAAAAAAATGTTTTTCTAATGGGGGAGATCCCTCCGCCAAGAAACTCTGTAGTTAAAGTTTTTCTTTTTTAATCAAAACATTGAGAGCTAGGTCGTTCTTTGTAACCATATGACAAAAGGCCAGACAATCACAATAGGGTGTTCCAGAGGCAGCACTTTTAAACCTGCATTTTTAAAAGCTAGGAAACACTGGTGGAGTTCAGTTCCATTTGTGAGGAGGCAAATGATCAGATAGGACTCTTGTTTTAAATTCAGTTGCAAGATGGTAATAACATTTTTTTTACTGGAATCTACACCAGTTGCAACTGGAACAGGGTTAGAAGCTATTTGCTAGATTGTGAAAAGTTGAGTGTACTTTTTTGTATATTGTCAAACTTTATTTTCTTATATCTCATATCTAAATATTTGAATGCTTATGTTTAATTTCTCTTACCTAGTAACTATCAGTAAAGCCTGTGGCATATTTTTTTATAACATCCCTGAAATTTTTGTTGTGTGTAAGCTTGGGAGGTTTCATTCAAACAATACCATGCCTGCTCTAATGCTTAAAGACCAAATGCTACTGGGACGGAACATGAGAAGGGACTCTGAGTGTAAGGAAGACATACAAGGTCTCATAGAGTGGTCTGTGAGGTTTGAACTGGTCTCTGCATTTCCCTGGAAATACATTTATAGGGGTTTATAGGCCACCCTGAATGCCTGTAAACATCTGTGGCTTTTCCTTCTCACTGCACAGTGTCCAAGAGAGTTCTCTCCCAGGAATACAGACTTGAGGCTGTATCTTCACCCCTCACACAGAGAGAGGAAACCCAAGGGTCTCCTGGTGGATGTTCAGTTTTAAACCCAGCTAGCTCCCTGGAAGGATGGGGGAAGGATCATGACCCACATTTCACACTCTGCACTTGGTGAAGTTTGATGTATCACAGTGAATCCTGCCCCTCAGGAGTTGTCCTGTGATACATGTCTGAAATAAATTTAGTAAATCTCCTTTGTATTTTTTCAGGATTAGTGTGCTCATTCTTTTTATGTGGACACCATAATTGAGAGGAGTACTCAAAATGCAAATATACATAGGCCCTGAAAAATGGGTAAAAGAACTTCAGCATCCTTTATACAGTGTTTCTTTTAATTACCCAAATTACCTTTTTTAGTTTATTAATAGCCATGTTTACCTGGCTGAAACTTTCAAGATCTTGGAAAATGGTTATACCTAAATCTTGTTATTTTTCTGTGGAGAGAAATTGATTCCCATTAATTATGTATGAGTTTTCCTGATTACATTTACTCAGGTGCATGACTCTGCACTTGTCTACATTCAGCCTCACATCACAATAATTAACTCAACTTGAAATTAGGTGCAGGTCATTTTGAAGGTTTCTGATTTGGGTTTGAGTTTCACAGCCCCCCCCCCCCTCAATTTGACAGTGCCTGTGTTTTTAACAGACCAACTTTTTATATTGATTGTCATTTCAGAAATAAATACTAGAAATAAAAAC
This sequence comes from Neoceratodus forsteri, assembly GCA_016271365.2. NCBI lineage: Eukaryota > Metazoa > Chordata > Ceratodontiformes > Ceratodontidae > Neoceratodus > Neoceratodus forsteri. The sequence goes on from CM057455.1 coordinate 48,792,366, forward strand.
AAACCCAGCACTGACCCATGCAGCAACCACTAGTAACTCTCCTGACTCCCAATAAATGTCCATTCACCAGCACTCTCTGAGATCTATCCCTCAACCTATAAGTAATCCAGTTGACAACAGAGCAGTTTAATGTAATATTTAAGATTTTTCCATTAAGACCCAGAGTGGCATTCAATCCAACACCTTACTGAAATCCATATAAATCATATCACAAGGCACATATCTATCCTGCTGGTCACCAACCTTGTCATAAAACATGTCAGATTTGTAGTAGTACTTCTTCCCGTTATTAAGCCATGTTATATATGGTCTACGTTATCAGTTATTTTACTAATGATGTCTTTGAAAGTTTTACCCTGAAGAGTACACTAATACAACATCAGCAAGTTTTATATCACAGAATAGCTTTATGAAACATCGACAGGTTCACTTTGGGGAGAGACCATGTACATATGCTGAATGTAGCAAGAGATTTCCCTGGAAGAGTCATTTAATTAAATATCAGTGGGTTGGCATGGGATGGAATACAGTATGTGTGTATATATATATATATATATATATATTATGGTAGTACGGTAGTGCTACCATAGTTAGGGTTGAGGAGCCATTTACATGTTAAACCCAAAGTTTGCACCTTAATAACTTTGCAAGTGTTTGACAGATTTACCTGAAATTTAGAATACGTAATCAAGAACAATAGGCCTTGGTATCTGCCAAGTTTCGTATCGGTCAGGTATACGGCTGCGGAGTTATTAAGCGTGATCTGTGCGTGCGTTCACGCTTTTCTGGAATTCTACGGTCGTCGCCTACAGGTTGCACGGTTTGCACAACCGGCCAGAAATCTTCAGGGAATGTGCGGCCGGGGTCCTTGATGTGCCTTTTGAAGAGTTCGTGAAAAAATATTGAACAGTTCAAAAGTTATTCAAAAAACAATTTCCCATTATAAGTCAATGGGAAAAGTTAACAAAAAGTTCGACAGTGTCGCAAATGCATTTTTACTTTCGCAAATGTCCCTCTTACTTTCACAAATCTGCCATCTTGTTTTCAGTTAGTGATCAGAAAAATGCTTGGCATTTAAATTTGGGACCCTCAAGCAACCTAATTCTTTTTGTATTCACCTAGTCGGACCCTGAGGATGCTAGCCATGTCTTTATTTTGGGGTAAAACACCCTAGAAATATGTTTTTCAAATTTCTGGAAAAAGTACTTTCGCAAAGTACTTTCATGCTCATGAAAGTGTCGCAAATTTTTGCGAAAGCTTTCACAAATTGTGACAGTACTTTTCTAGTTAGTGGGAAAATGACAGAAATTCTTTGGCACTCCACTGCAAAAGAACAGTTTGGGGTTTTGGGCTGAAATTTGGAAGGAACACAGCTGACATCTCACAGATGTGCCTTTCAGTGTCTTGTTGAAAACTTATTACACGGTGGCAAAGTTACGGTACTCCAAAAGTGACACTTTTTCCCATAGGATAACATTACAGCAGACGATGCATTGCAGCAATCGTTTGGCGCCCTGCTGCAAAATAACGGTTTGGTCTTTTGGGCTGAAATTTGCAGGGAACACAGCCAACATCCCACAGATGTGTCTTTCAGTGGTTTGGTGAAAAAATATTACAGGGAGGCAAAGTTATGGCAGTCTGAACTTCTGTTTTTTTCCCATAGGATAACATTACAGCGTTCGCTACGCCTTTCAGGGCCCATATCTCGAAAACAGTGTGAGATACGGACTTTTTGTCAAAAAATTGCTTAGACCCCATTAGAACTAACCAGGAAAGTGATAATTCATATGACTTTAAATTTTTTTTTCTTTGTCATATGGTTACTGAGATATAAGCAATTTACTATTCCAAGTCCTCATTTTTGTGTTCCGAGAGTCATTATTTTCCATACATTCTTTGTACTCATGGTCTTAATCTACACAGCTTTTGGGTAAAACCAGCCTGTGCGCTTACATTACTGTTACCAGTACTGTTTCTGCTTGCGGTTCCATCCCCGTTTCAGTTACCGTTCATGTTTACGCCACCATGTGCATTACCCTTTGTGTTTTCATTTGCGTTTGCATTGTTTTTCACATTTCTGTCTACAGTACTGTTTCTCTTTCTGCTTCACTTTGCGTCATTATGAGCATTACGATTTGCGTTTGCGGGCACAATGTTACTATGTGACAAGACATCACGTGGCGGGAGCCGTATTACATTCACTATTTCTCATTATCATTCTCAACAAGAAGGGAAATTAGAGGCAAAAAAACTCTGTTTAATGCATCAGTTAGGGATGTTCCACAGCGACAAAAGTGAGGAAATTCGATATTAGGGTTGAAACCCCCTTTGCACCCCTCCAGCCCACCCCGCCAAATGGAATTAGGATGTGCATTGCAGTCATTGGTCCTAACTGTCACCCCATTCTCCTATTCCTCAGCTTCTTTCCACATGTGATGGGGTGACACTTAGGGCCGATGACCCCAATGCGCACCCCGATTCCATTTGGGGGTTGGGCTGAGGCAAAGGGGTTTCAACCCAACATAGAATTTTCTTGCTTTTGTTGTGAAACAACCTCAATCTCGATGCATTAAACGGAGTTTTTTTTATATATATATCTATATATATATATAGATATATATTAGAGTCAAAAACTCCTTTAATGCCTCAGTTAGGGTTGTTCACAGTGACAAAAGTAAGGAATTGTTGTTTGGGTTGAAAGCCCCCTTGGACCTCCCAGCCACCCCTAAACAGCATCGGGTGTGCATTGGAAATAGCCCAACTCTCACCCCATCACATGTGTAAATAAGCAGAGTTATAGGAGAATGGGGTGAGTTAGGACCGATGACCCAACACACACCCCGATGCCAGTTGGTGAGGTTGGGCTGGGGGGTCCAAGGGGGGCTTTCAACCCTAACACTGAATTTCCTCACTTTTGCACTGTGGAACAACCCTAACTGATGCATTAAATGGAGTTTTTTGCCTCTAATTTCCCTTCTTTTTGAGAATGAGGACGATAAATAGTGAATGGAATGCGGGCCCCGCTCTCATACCACATGATGTCCTGTTGCATAGTAACAGGAACTGCAAAGCAAACGCAAGTGGCAGTGGTTACGCACATGGTAAAACAAACATAAATGGTAAAGCAAATATTAATAGAAACGCAAGCGTAAACTGACACTGAAGTGAACAGTGATGTAAACAGACACACAAACACGTATGAAAATGCAACTGGTAATGCACACAGTGACTGTATCAGTACTGTAAATGCAAATGTTAAGTGTTACAGCAACAAGAATGCCAAACGTAACAGAAATGAGAATGCGAACGGAATTGCGCATGTAAACGCAAACTATAATGCACATAAGCACGGTATCGCAATTGTAAATGCAAATGGTAAAGTTAACATGAACAATAACACCAAAGGAGACAGAAATGTAAATGCAAATGTAAACACATACATAAACACAAACCATAATGCACACGGTCACGTTACTGCAATTGTAAACGCAAATGTTAACAGTAACAGTAACAGCAACAGTAACGCCAAAGGAAACATAAATGCAAAAGGAAATGAAAGCACATATGGAAATGCAAACCGTAATGTGCACGGGCACAGTAACACAATAGAAAATGCAATTGGTAACAGTAACAGTAACGAAGATGCAAAATGATAGACAAACACAAACGCAAAGGAAACGGCTGCTGTAAATGCTAATGCCGATGCACACAGTAATGCAAACTGAAATGCACATACAAACAGTAGCGGAAATACAAAAGGTAACAGTAATGCAAATGCAAGCGCAAACAAGAATGCAAAGCGTAATGCACATGGTGACGTACATGGGAACGGTAATGCAAATGGGTACATAAATGCAAGTGGAAACAATAACTGTAAAATTAACAGAAGTGCATACCCTGTTGTTCCCACACAGCTGCATAGAGAAACACAGTGTGTACAAAGAATGTATGCATAATAATGGGCCTCGGAGCTGAAAATGAGGTGTTGGAATACTAAATTGCTTATATCTCAGTAACCATATGATGTAGAAAAAAATTCACATGATTCATGATTTCCTGGCTACATTTTTGGTGAATTTTCACGATGAAAATTCCATATCTCACATCATTTTCGAGATCCGAGCCCCGAAAGGCGCGGCATACGCCACCATGTTAGTCTATGGGAAAAAACATCAAATTTTAAGTACTGTAACTTGCCATCCATACAATATTTTTTCACCAAACCACAAAAAGGCACATATGTGAGATGTTGGCTGCCTTCCCTCCAAATTTGAGCCCAAAAGACCAAATTGTTCTTTTGCAGCAGGGTGGCAACGAACTCCTGTCATTTTTGCCATAGTCTGGAAAAGTAGTGTTGCAATTTGCAAAAGCTTTTGCAAAATATTGTGAAAGTGTCACAAGTGTGACACTACTTTGCAACATTATTTTTTCCAGAAACTTGAAAAACATTTCTGGGGTGTTTAACCCCAAAATAAAGACATGGCTATCATCCTGAGGATCCGACTAGGTGAACACAAAAAGAATTGTGTTCCTAGAGGGTCCTAATGTTAAATGCCAAGCATTTTTCTGATCAGTAACTGAAAAAATTGGCAGATTTGTGACACTGCTAGGGCCATTTGCAACACTAAAAAGTGCATTTGTGAAAGTGTTGAACTTTTTGTTAACTTTTCCCATTGACTTATAATGGGAACGTGTTTTTTGAATAACATTTGAACTGATCAATATTTTTTCACGAAATCTTCAAAAGGCACATCGGGGACCCCAGCTGCATTTCTCTGAAGTTTTCGGACCGGTCGCTCAAACCATGCTACCTGTAGGCGAGAGCAAAAAATTCACAAAAAGGCATAATTGTGCATTCAGTTGTCACTTAATAACTCCACAGCTGTATATCCGACCAGGATGAAAGTTGGCAGATCCCAAGATTTGCTTTCACAAATTGTGACACTACTTTTCCAGACGATGGCCAAAATGACAAGAGTTCTTTGCCACCCTGCTGCAAAAGAACGGTTTAGTCTTTTGGGCTCAAATTTGGAAGGAAGGCAGCCAACATCTCACAGAAGTGCCTTTTGGTGGTTTGGTGAAAAAATATTGCATGGGTGGCAAGTTACGGTATTCCAAAGTTGACATTTTTCCCATAGACTAACATGGTGGCATATGCTGCGCCTTTTGGGGCTCGTATCTTGAAAACGGTGCGAGATATGGAATTTTCATCATGACAATACATAGCCTACAAAAACATAGCCAGGAAAATCATGAATCATGTGAATTTTTTTCTACGTTGTACAGTTACTGAGATATAAGCAATTTAGTATTCCAACACCTCATTTGCAGTTCTGAGGCCCATTATTATGCATACATTCTTTGTACACACTGTGTTTCTCTATGCAGCTGTTGATGAAAAACAGGGTATGCACTTCTGTTAATGTTACAGTTACTGTTTCCACTTGCATTAATGTACCCATTTGCATTACTGTTTCCGTGTATGTCACCGTGTGCGTTATGCTTTGAGTTCTTGTTTACGCTTGTGTTTGTGTTACCATTACCATTTGCATTTCCAATACTGTTTGTGCTTGCGTTTCGGTTTGCATCATCGTGTCCATTGGCATTAGTGTTTACAGCAGCCCTTTCCTTTGCATTTACGTTTGTCTTTCATTTTGCGTCTTCGTTGCTGTTACTGTTACCATTTGCATTTCCTATTGCGTTACTGTGCCCGTGCGCATTATGGTTTGCGTTTCCATATGTGCTTGTGTTTCCTTTTCCATTAATGTTTCCTTTGGTATTATTGTTGCTGTTATCATTACCATTTGTGTTTACAATTGCGGTAACGTGACTGTGCGTGTTACGGTATGCGTTTATGTACGCATTTATGTTTCCATTTCCTTTGGCATTATTGTTCATGTTAACTTTACCATTTGTATCTCCAATTGCAGTACCATGCCTGTGCACGTTACGGTTCACGTTTACAAGCACGATTCCATTCGTGTTTTCATTTCTGTTATGTTTGGCATTCTTGTTGCTGTAACACTTTAACATTTGCATTTACAGTACCGTTGCCATCTCTGTGCACATTACCAGTTGCATTTTTTGAATGTGCTTGTGTGTCCGTTTACATCACTGTTCGCTTTGGTGTCACTTTACGCTTGCGTTTCTATTAACATTTGCTTTACCATTTACGTTTGCTTTACCATGTGTGTAACCATTGCCGCTTGTGTTTGCTTTTTCAGTTCCTTCTACTATGTAACAGGACATCATGTTGAGAAAGCGTGGGGCCCAAAGGGCCCCACACTCCTGCCACCACGTTCCATTCACTGTTTATTGTCCTCATTCTCAAAAAGAAGGGAAATTAGAGTCAATAAACTCCATTTCATGCATCAGTTAGGGTTGTTCAACAGTGACAAAAGTGAGAAAATTCAGTATTAAGTTTGAAAGCCCCCCTTGAATCTCCCAGCCCACCTCCCCAACCAGCATTGGGGTGCGCATTGGGGTCATCGGTCCTAACTCTCACCCCATTCTCCTATACCTATGCTTATTTACACATGTGATGGGATAAGGGTTAGGGCTGATGATCTCAATGCGCACCCTGATGCCGGTTGGAGGGTGGGCTGGGGGGTCCAAGGGGGGCTTTCAACCCTAACACCAAATTTCCTCACATTTGTCGCTATGGAACAACCCTAACTGACATATTAAATGGAGTTTTTTGCCTCTAAAAAATATATAGATGTAGATATCAGTCAAACACTTTATTTAACCAGGCATAAACACCATTTTCAGGATGGTCCTGGGCATTAATGCAATACAGTACACTTCATAAGATTACAATTACAGTGGACAGCGGTGCAAAAAAAAAACATTGTGAAGGTGCCAGTCAGTATGGGCCTATACATACCGGTCAACATAATTAACATGCAAAGGTACATAATGATAAGCTTTACTAGAATGAGTAGAGACAATAATCCCATATAGTCTCTGCTAAGTAAGAGCTCATTCCTAAATGATAAAAAATAAGGAGTTATTAAGGAATGGGGCAGAAACTGGGGTGAAAGAGTAGGCAGCCAAGAGGGAGGCCAGAATAGGTAAAAGGTAGAGAATTGGCAGGACCATCTCGGATTCATGGAACTAGGCTTGTAGGTCCTAGGTTTCAGTTGTTAGAAATGTGGGGTGGATGAGATACTTAGGTGTAGGATTTGAGAGTGGCACCCGGGACTTATGGGTCATAGGCATCTGAAACAGTTGCATGATTCCTTCAGCTAATCTGTTAATAGAGCTTTGAATGTGAACATGCTTGGAAGTGTGGATAATTTTAATGCGTCTTGCATAGTGTTCCAGAGTGATGGAAGTGAGAAGTTGATTGCTGCTGAGCCAAGGGTAGTTTTCATTCTAGGAATCTGGAAGCAGATTATGGAGAAGTGTCTCAGGCCATAGGAACCTTTAGCCAATTTGAAGAGGTTTGAGATATATGCAGGGAGGTTATCAGATAATGCTCTAAAAAACCAGAGGAGAGCATTCCTTTTTCTCCTAGTTGAGAGTGAGGTCCATCCCAAAACCTGGTATAGACAACAGTGATGTGTACCATGGGGTAGATTTAGGATCAATCTTAAAGCCCAATGGTAAAGGATGTCCAGTTTGTTTAGCATCGTTGATGGGCAATGACTGTAAAGGAAGTCAGCGTAGTCCAGTATAGGTAGGAATGTAGTTTGTACTAGCCTCTTTCTGGCTTCTAATGTAAGTAAGTGTTTAATGCGATAGAATAAACCTAATCGCTGTCTTAGTTTCTTCAAGGTTTCATTTAAGTGGCACAGAAAGTTGAGCTTGTTATCCAGCCAGAACCCTAGGTATTGAAAGGTATCATCTACTTCAAGGGGTTCATCTAAGAGTGTTCAGATCTGTGTGATATATTTATATATATAGAGGTATATCTAAATATATATATCTATAGATATATCTATATATCTATAGATATATCTATAGATATATATATATATATATATTAGAGGCAAAAAACTCCATTTAATGCATTAGTTAGGGTTGTTCCGCAGTGACAAAAGTGAGGAAATTCACTGTTAGGGTTGAAAACCCTAACTCCGAATTCACCCCCCAGCACCACACACACACAGACACACACACATTCAAGTATGGGGGAGGACCAAGTCAACACAACCAATGACAGACATGCAGCAGCAGGTGACAGAAATAACAAACAATTGTCTAAATGTACTACGAGACATCCCCACCCACCTGACCAGGTACTGCATGCTCAGTGGAGATCAACAGCAAAACTGAGGCCATGTACACCAAACGTACACATCCCTGATTGCAGCTGCACACAACGTACCACACTTAGTAGTTGCATGGCCTTACCTACCAATGCCCCACACCACACCACACCACTTGTGGTGGGCCACCTGAGCAATAGAGTTAAGCAAAACCAAGGAGTTGTACAGGTATAATATCTCTGATTATAACAAGGGTTTGAGAAATGCAGCTTTCTAATTGACTGTAAACATTGTAACAGCCTTATGTTTAGTTTTTATTAACATACATGTAGAGCCTAACCATATGATGAACATGGTTTAATGTTGTTTAAAAAACAGTTTTATTATGATAGCAATAAGCCACTCCCAGGTATTATGTTAATGGTCAGTTTATCACTGTCTAGTGACATGTGGCATCTCGGATATGCCTCATTCAACATTAAACCCCTACAGGGTGATTAACCATTTAACATAACTGTTGGTCATGCCTTATTGCTTAATTGTCTTTATGAGTAGATGCTCTCCCTCTGCTAGGCACTGCTGCAGCTTTGCAACACAGTGTCCCACCCAGTTACACCATATACTGTCTAGTTGCTGGAGAATGGCTGTGAATATGAACTCATGAAGATGAACAGTGTAACTTGATCATTACAGTCATCGAAACCCTAGTGTGATTATAACTGACAGACTAAGTGATAGAGGATAACCCCTGCTGTCCTAGTACATTTACCCCATTATGAGTTAAATCAATACTAAAAGACATTCTGTTTATATCTACACCATACCTACTTGATTCCTGTTGTAGCAGAATTAACATAGTTATCACTTTGATAGCATCAGTGACAGAAGTGTGAAACCCAAACAGTAGGCATACAGCCTGAGTATGAAACAACTGTTAAAAAAAATCACACTGTGTCCATAAGTGGCATAGATCACTCATTGCAACAATAGCAAATGTATTACTATTTGAATAAGTTAGTCATCACAGATGCAATGAGATTGTCTTTATCAGGTACAACATACTCAGTAAGTGCCTACAGGAAAATCTATCCTATATACATGTCCGATACAGGTACATCATTGTTGGCTCAGTAGTGCTATGATATTTAGAAGTTGCTTGGCCTGATCCATGCAATTACAATCTTTCTTACAAATAATACTTACTGCATCTTTAATATTGAAACACACTGAAGGTCTATGTATGTACATCAGCAGTACACCTTCATCAGTAAGAATGCATGTGATACTGGCAGCATCAATTTCACAGTGTTGAACAGGCAATGCTTTTCCATACGTTTACATCAGCCTCTCTATGTTGAGTAAACCATTGCAGTAAATATACTACTATGTAAATCACCTACTAAATGTATCACTACTTTTATCTTGAGCATGCTAGTGTCTTGTAGTTAATTTATGTGCTTCTCTTAATTAATGTATACTCAGTAGTGTTAAAACCTTTCTACAACTGTCATCATGCACCTTCAGCATTTATATTGAATAACGCACAGTACCAGTTGTGGTGTGGTGTGGGGCATCGGTAGGTAAGGCCATGCAACTACTAAGTGTGGTACGCTGTCGCAGCTGCAATCAGGGGATGTATGTTTGGTGTACATGGCCTCAGTTTTGCTGTTGATCTCCACTGAGCATGCAGTACCTGGTCAGGTGGGTGGGGATGTCTCGTAGTACATTTAGACAATTGTTTGTTATTTCTGTCACCTGCTGCTGGATGTCTGTCACTGGTTGTGTTGACTTGGTCCTCCCCCATACTTGAATGTGTGTGTGTCTGTGTGTGTGTGGTGCTGGGGGGGGTGAATTCGGAGTTAGTGTTTTCAACCCTAACAGTGAATTTCCTCACTTTTGTCACTGTGGAACAACCCTAACTAATGCATTAAACGGAGTTTTTTGCCTCTAATTTCCCTTTTTTTGAGAATGATATTGAGAAATAGTGAATGTAATGCGGTGGCGGGCGCTTGCTCCCGCCACATGATGTCTTGTGGCATAGTAACAGGAGCAGCAATGCAAACAGAAATGCTAACAGTGGCACACATGGTAACACAAGTGCGAATGATAACAGGGTAATGCACACGGTGGCGTATGACGGGAACGGTGTGCCACATGATGTCTGGTCACATAGTAACATGGTGCCTGTAAATGGAAATGTCACTGGGCATGGTGACGCAAAGTGAAACAGAAAGAGAAACAGTGCAGTACACACAAATGGCAAAAAAGTAACAGAAACACAAGCGCAAATGAAAACACAAAGGATAACGCATGGTGGCGCAGACGTCAACCGTAAGTGAAACGGGTATGGAACCGCAAGCGGAAAGGGCAACAGTAACAGTAACAGTAATGTAAGCGCACAGGCTGGTTTTCCCCAAAACCTGCATTGAGAAAGACAGTGAGTACAAATAATGTATGCAAAATAATGAGTATCGGCGCAGAAAATGAGATCTTGGAATACTAAATACATTATATCTCAGGAACCGTACTACATAGAAAAAAAATGTAAAAGTCATATTATTTACAACTGTCCTGGCTAATCTGAATCTTAGCCCAATTAGGGGGCTAATAAATTTTCCGATGAAAAGTCCGTATCTCGCACCGTTTCCGAGATACGGGCCCTGAAAGGCGCGGCGAACGCCGTAATGTTATCCTATGGGAAAAAAAGAAAAGTTCAGAGCACCATAACTTTGCCTCCCTGTAATGTTTTTTCACCAAACCACTGAAAGGCACATCTGTGGGCTGTTGGCTGTCTTCCTCCAAATTTCAGGAAAAAGACCAAACCGTTATTTTGCAGCAGGGATCCAAAGGATTTCTGTTATGCTACGCCGAATGTTATCCTATGGGAAAAATGTCAATTTTGGAGTACCATAACTTTGCCGCCGTGTGATATTTTTTCACCAAACTACTGAAAGGCACATCTGTGGGCTGTTGGCTGTCTTCCCTCCAAATTTCAGGAAAAAAGACCAAACCGTTATTTTGCAGCAGGGTGCCAAAGGATTTCTGTCATGCGTCGGGCACCGTAATGTTATCCTATGGGAAAAAACATCAACTTTGGAGTGCCGTAACTTTGCCGCCATGTAATATTTTTTCAATACAATGCTGAAAGGCACATCTGTGAGCTGTCGGCTCTGTTCCCTCCAAATTTCAGCTCAAAACTCCCAATGGTTCTTTTGCAGCGCAGTGCCAAAGAATTGCTGTCATTTTCCCACAGACTAGAAAACTACTGTCGCAATTTGCGAAAGCTGCAGGGTCATGACACTTTCTGCGGAGCACGAAAGTAATTTATGAAAGTACTTTTTCCAGAAATTTGAAAAACATATTTGGGGTGTTTTACACAAATAAAGACATGGCAAGCATCCCTCAGGGCCCGACTAGGTGAATACAAAAAAATTAGGTTGCTAGAGGGTCCAAATTTAAATGCCAACCATTTTTCTGATCACCAACTGAAAACAAAATGGCCAATTTGCGAAAGTAATAGGCCCATTTGTGAAAGTAAAAATGCATTTGCGAAAGTGTTGAACTTTTTGTTAACTTTTCCCATTGACTTATAATGGGAAACTGTTTTTTGAATAACTTTTGAACCGTTTAATATTTTTTCATGAAATCTTTGAAAGGCACATTGGGGACCCTGGCTGCATGTTCCCTGAAGATTTCGGGCCGGTCATGCAAACTGTACGACCTGTAGGCGCGACCACAGAATTCCAGAAAAGCGTAAACGCGTGCACAGATCACACTTAATAACTCCGCAGCTGTATATCTGACCAATACGAATCTTGGCTGATCCCAAGGCCTGTTGTTCTTGATCATAAATTCCAAATTTCAGGCAAATCCATCAAACGGTTGCAAAGTTATTAAGGTGCAAAGTTTTGGGGTTTAACATAGAAATGGCTCCTCAACCCTAACTATGGTAGCACTACCGTGCTACCATAATATACATACACATACACGCACGCATAAATCTGCTACTGGAGAGACCTAGTGTGACTCTAGGCAAAAATAAAGTCTGTTTGATTCTCATGATGATGTCTCTGTTACGATACATACGTATACTACTGTTGCTATCCCAAATATAAAGACAGTTCATGAAGTATAAGTTACTGAAAAATGTATTGAAAGTTTGAATATGAAAACTCTTACGTTCATAACATGGTGTCCTAATTGTTTAATTTATGGTTGCATAAATAAAATAATTTTTTTATAATACCATGACTTCTGCTTCTATTTATGGGTTGTAGTATGGATCTTCAATTGTTTCTTCCTTATTCATTCTGGGAGTGGTCTTACACAACCATTTTTCATAGGACACCATTGTATGCTAAACTTCATAATGTAACAGCTTAGTTGTGACCTATATATTTCTGATAGCCCTGAGCAACCATGTTATGCAGTTTTCTACATGTTAGTATTTAAGCCAGCCAACTCTGCATGTCGTGGTTAAAAAAATAAATTTTATTTTCAAGTTTTTTTCCAGAGTTAACGTATGTTACAGGGACACCACAATATCACAGTGATACTGTCTCACCATACACATTACTGCTAACTAGTACTTCTTCATAAAACAATGTCATACTGACACACACAGACAATTAAGCTACTTATAAAAAAATTATTTACACTTGATTACACTATGTACTAGGTATTTAATCACGCCTGGTATGTCTCATCCATTCTCATACCAACTGGTCCCAAACCCAGAAAAAAAGTGATGGAATCCAATGTACTAAATGAATAACCATAACCATGAGAATATTACTGTGATAAAATGACTGTCAGGTTTTAGGCACAAGTCACAGCTAAGGGTTTGGGGAAGATAATTTAAAAAGTACTTGAAGGCCAATAAAGGCATTTCTTATTTTGTCAAATCCATCTGGAGCATAAGAAAACAATGACTGTGATTGGCTGAGTAGAGTATTCAGCCATGTCTTCATCTGGACACTGGTAAATACAGTTTCTGTTCCTTATCAGATATTTTACAGTTACTTCCTCATCCGTGGATGAAACAACCTCTGCCAAGTATATGTAGGCCATATTCTTTTGCCCAGTCTGGAACAGGACAGCCACAAAATCACCTTCCTGGAGAGCACTGCAAAAAGTATACAATGAATAAATCATCCACTTGAGCATTTTGATTATCAAGACACCAGAAATCTTTGTGGGAGGGGCAAATAATGGGGAATGGTATACCCTATTCCATATTCTAAATAGCTAGAATTCATCCAATGGCAAGATATAAGGACATTCAAATGGCTTGTAAGTGACTCCCAAATTAACTGCCACCATAGTAGATATGGGTGATATGTTCAGGTATTTGGCATGAAGGAGGTTTTATTCTCATTGTGTACATGCAGTAGCACACACATGAATGCATGCATGAACACATATCCAGGGATTAAAACATCCATCTCCTCCAGTAAGTCACATTATTACTTTAGCATTGTGTGCTGTCTTGCACACCAGAAACTTTATGGATAAGGTGATGAGGCCAGTAGCTGGCTTCAACAAAATGTTAATCACATGGGTACTTACACTGAGGGTGATGAGTCCTTTGATGGTTGAGAACTTGCTGATGGAAATGATGGTGGGTGAGATGGAGACCTTGCCCGCAGCACTGGTGGTGGTGGTGGAGATGGAGACATTGCCTGAGGTGATGATTCAGGTGGTGGTGGAGATGGAGACCTTGCCTCTGTTGATGCTGCTGGAGGTGGTGGAGAAGTAGACCTTTCTTGCAGTGAATCTGGTTATGGTGGAGAAGTAGACCATTCCTGCGGTGTTCCTGGTGGTGTAAAAGGAGACCTTTCCTGCACTGATGCTGCTGGTGGAGAATGAGACCCGTCCTGCACTGATGCTGGTAGTGGTGTAGAAGGAGACCTTTCCTGCACTGATGCTGGTAGTGGAGTAGAAGGAGACCTTTCATTCACTGAAGCTGGTGATGGTGGTGGTGGAGATGGAGACCTTGACTGTGGTGGAGCTGGAGATCATGCTGTCATTGATGGCAGCGTTAACTGCAGTGCTGCTGATGTTGGCGTCGGAGACTGTGTCAAAGGTGGTGGAGTCACCTCTGTCCCATATTTCAAAGAAAAGGTTCTCCAATCTCCTGTGAATAATACATTAGGGCACTGGTCTTCATTTATAACACATGGTCAGCAGAAGCAGCTTCTCTCTTTAGCAGCTATGATATGTGGATCTATTCCTTTCACACAGTGTACCAATCGTGTGTTTGGCAATGTTTTCACATTTGTTCTAGTAAGTTTTTGCCTGTTTATTTTGCCCTCCTTGATGAAAAAGAAACTGTGTGTCACATGCACATGATCCTCCTCATTTTTGGGACATGTAAGATATTTTTTGCCATATTGGTATAATTCAAAGGCACTGTCAATAATGTTTTTTTGTGATTTTACTGCCAGTAATGCACTCTTTTTCAAGACGCCCATTTCTCCATCACACAGTCCTTTGCTATGCCGACTGACAAAGAAGTGTTTTTTAATGGAGACACCACAATTCACCACACCAATTGATGCATCACCAAAGTTGCCCTTGCTCTTGTACTGTGTTGGTGCCCCATCAGAAAAATGAATTTGCTTAACCATGGCAACCCCCTGTTCTTTAAGATATTTCATTGCCATATTTGTGGAGTGGTGAACAGCATGGAAGTCATGCTTTCGGTCATCAGTAATAAAAATAAGTGCGCTATGCATGTTTATGCCACAGTTTAGTTTAGGTCATCTATAGTAGGCCACAACTGGATGAATTGTAGCTTGGTTGTATGCCCAGTGTGCACTCTGAGCTTCATCTTGGTAGTGGCAATTATAGTTTTCTCCAAAGTCTAGACAGAAAACTACCCAGTAGATGACCTGCATAATCAGTCCAGCTCTGCAAGCAGAAAAAAAGTAGGGGTATCACAAGTCAGAAGAGGGAGGCAATAATCCCTCTTTACAAGACACTGGTTAGGCCCCATCTGGAGTACTGAGTGCATTACTGGAGGCCACACCTTCACAAGGACATTAACCAAACTGAGGCAGTCCAGAGAAGGGCAACCAAAATGGTGCAGGGACTGCATCAGAAAACATATAAGGACAGATTAACAGAGCTCAATATGTATACCCTAGAGCAAAGGACAGAATGGGAGGGGGTGCTCAATGGGAAAAATAATGGAGGACAGGGTTCTGGAGGGTTTAAGGGCACTGGGGGTGGGCAAGGCACCAAGGCCAGTTGGCATCCACCCAGGGTACTAAAGGAGCTATCTGAGGTCCTGGTGGGACTTTTGGCTGACCAGTTCAATGCATCACTTCACTCAGAGTGTGTACCTCAGGACTGCAGGATGGCTCACATGTTGCACCTCCACAAGAGTGGCCCCAAGGATGAACTGGAGAACTACAGACTGGTGAGTCTCACATCCATCATGGGCAAACTGATGAAGACTATCCTGAAGGAGAAGCTGGTGTCCTTCCTGGAGGCCAAAGGGCTACAGGACAGCAGACAGCATGGCTTCGTAAGTGGCAGATCCTGACAAACTAACCTGTGGGAGAACTATGACTGGGTAAATAGGCAATTGGATGGGGCCATGCAGTCGATGTCCTGTACCTAGACATCAGCAAGGCATTTTACTCAGTGCCACATGGGAGGCTGGGAGAAAGATTAAAAGGCATGGGGTGGGTGCAAGGCTGGTGAGATGGGTAGTGAACTGGCTTCAGGAAAGTCAACACAGGGTGGTGGTGGGTGGGAAGCTCTTATCCCCAATGGTAGTGTGAATGGTGTTCTGCAATGGCTCTGTAATGGGACCTGTGTTGTTTGGGATATTCATTGCAGATATATCATTGGGTATCAAGAGCAAGATCTGCCTGTTTCCTGACAACAGCAAGATGGGAGCAGTGGTGGATGACCTAGGGGGATGGCAGAGATTGCAAGATGATCTGGAAAGGCTGGAAACCTGGTCAGACACCTGTCAAATGGGGTTCAATGCTAATAAGTGCAAGGTGCTGCATTTTGGGGTGAAAAATCCAAGGAGGAGTTACCAGACTGGGGGGAGTGCAGCTAGCCGAGATAGAGAAAAAGGATCGGAGGGTGCTCATTACAGGATCAATGAACAACTATGCACAATGTAGGAAGGCAGCTGCAAAGGCTAACAAAATGTTGGGTTGAATTGTTAGGGGTATATCTTCTAGGAGGGGTGAGGTGATTCTGCCATTGTATAGATCACTGTTTAGACCGCACCCAGAATACTGCAAACAGTACTGGTATCAGTATATGAAGAGGGACATCAAATTATTGGAGGTGGTGTAGTGCAGGGTGACAAAGATGATCCAAGGGCTGGGGACTTACCATAGGTGAGTAGGCTGAAGGAGCTGAACATATACTCACTAGAGGATAGGAGGCACAGGAGGGATATGATTGTAACCTTCAAGTACAGTACATGGCAGGAATAAACAATAGAGATAAGGAGGGGCTGTTCAAAGTAAGGGAGGGGAGAGACTTATAGGACCATACTATGAGACTGGAGGGAGGAAGGTTCAGGAGAGAGATGAGGAGACACTTTTTACAGAGTTGGTGGTAGCTGGGTGGAATGCATTTACAGCAAAAGTGGTATCCGGTAGAAGAGTGGGCTGCTTCAAAAGGGCCTGGGACAGGGCAGATGGGAGGAAGGGTCAAAGGAGGGGGAGAGTGGGAGGGGGAAGGGTAGAATTTGGGTGCTAGCTGTACATTTGAGCAGGCTTAATGGGCTACTAGGCCTTTATCTGCTTGCAGATTTTGCATGTTCGAATGCACTTGGGGTGCAGGAACCCTGGGGAGGACTAGATGATGAAGTGGTAGATATTAGTGGACACAAAACAGGAAAGAGATCTGGGGTCATCATATCTGATGACATAAAGTTGGCCAATCAATGGGCCAAGGCAGTGGTGAGAGACAGTGGCATTATGGACTACATAGGGAAAGGTATCACAAACAGAAACAGAAAAAAGGAAGGCATAATGACACTATACAGGTTATTATTGAGACCTTATCTGAAGTGCTGGTTCCAGTTCTGGAGGCCTCATCTCAGGAAAGACATAGACAGGGTGGAGACAGTCCAGAGATGGGCAACAACATGGGACATGTCATATGAGGAGAGACTACACAAACTCAATATGTACACCTGGAGGAGAGGAAGGAGAGGGAGACAAGACAGAGACATTAAAGTACCTCAAAATAAATAATAAGGTACAAGAGAGCAGCATCTTTCAGAACTGAAGCTGCTCAAAAAAATCAAGAGGGCATGACATGAGAATGGAAGGAGTAAACTGAGGGATATGAGGAAGGGATCAGTGCTGGGACCGGTCCTATTCAACATCTTCATCAGTGACATTGCACAGGACCTAGAAGGCAGAATTTCACTGTTTGCTGATGACACAAAGCTCTGTAACAGAGTAGACACACCAGAGGGTGTAGACAGAATGAGAAGTGACCTGCAGAAACTTGAAGAATGGTCAGGGGTTTGGCAGTTGAAATTCAATGCAAAGAAGTGCAAGATAATGCATATGGGCACAAAACCCTGGCACAATATATCAGTTGGGGGTGAGGATATAGCACGCACCAAGCAGGAAAGGATCTTGGGGTTATCATCTCTGATGACCTCAAGGTAGGAAACAGTGTGACAAGGCAGCAGGTAAAGGAAATAGGATGCTGGGATGTATAGGCAGGGCATCACCAGCAGGAAAAGGAGGTCATAATTCCACTATACAAGACACTAGTGAGGCCCCACCTGGAGTACAGTGTACAGTTCTGGAGACCATACCTACGTAAGGACATAGGGTGAGAAGGTTCAGAGGAGGCAACAGAGGTGGTGCATGGATTGCATCACAAGTCCTATGAAGACAGTTTGAAGGAACTGAACATGTACTCCCTGGAGGAGAGGAGGAGAGAGGATATGATAGAGACATACAAGTATCTTACAGGGAGGAACAGGGTGCAGGAAAACACTATTTTAAGTAAAAGATGTTCCAGGACTAGAGGGCATGGGATGAAGTAGGAGGAGGATGATTCAGAGGAAACATGAGAAAGAATTTCTTCACAGAATGGGTGGTGGATAAGTGGAACACCCTGCCAGAGGAAGTGGTGGGGGCTGAAACAATCACAGGATTTAAGAATATATGGGTAGACATAAAGGAATTCTGGAGGTCAGGGGTAAGGGGCAACAGACTTCTAGGAAAACAAACTGAACTTACAAGCTCAAATGGGCAGACTGGGTGGGCCATAGGCCCTTATCTGCCGACACTGTCTGTGTATCTATGTATCTGTGTAAGTGATTTTTCATGGAAAGGGTGGTGGATGCTTAGAATGACCTGACCCAGGAGGTGCTGGGGGCAAACACAATTGGGGGATGTAAACAGGCATGGGATGGATATGAGGGATCCAAAGAGTGGGGAAGGAGAGGCAGCAGCAGTAGACCAAAAGGATCAGTGGCAGCTAATTAAGTTTAGGGTATACAGGCAGACTGGATGGGCCTGGTGGTCCTTATCTGCCATCAGTATCTATGTTTTTAAACCTGGACACCTTGGTTTGAATCCCATCAGCCCATGCTTGCATTCTGTGTGACCATGAGCAAGTCGCTTAATTTTCTTGTACTCCCATTTAAAATGCAAATATGTCACAGTGTTGCCTGCACATGTTTCTGCGAACTAGCAGCACACCACCCTGATTTGCTTACATCCACGATTGTTGACATGGCAAAAGATCATCAGCTTTCAAGAACCTAAAAATCATTTTACTTGCCTTAAGAGTGAAATAAAGCAAAAAGAAAGTCCTGTACCTTGATGTTTGGCTTCTTCTAACTGCTCAGGAAATGGACAATTAACTGCAAAGCATGCTTATGAATTGCATACCTAGTTTCTGTCAAGAAATACTTTGTCTGAATGGGGCTGGAAGTATTGCATAGAGTTTAGAGTAATGAGCTGTGAACAGGCTTGCTACATCCAGCAAACTTGAGTTTTATTCCCATAGCATCCACTTGCATTGCTTTGTGACTGCGAGCAAGTCACTTATCTGTACCAGTGCTCCCAGGTCACACATGAAAACAGGCAGTTGTGCCTAGTGGGCTTTATCCAGTTACCAAATAATAAATAAATGAAATTTGATTCAAAGGTTGGGTGAGTTTGTATGACTCTTCAAATTACACACAAAAACATATCTCTCAAGCTCTCAGCATTAAAAATCATAGCACTGGCCTTCTGAAATCATAACACAGGGCCAGAATGTGTAGCACATTCTTATTTTAAAGAATATTATATCTACAGATAGTGAGCCCCAAATAGTGATTAATAATGTTTTTATGAACCTTTGTTCAATGGATCATAATTTGTGTGTCCAGAAATAGCTCTAACATTATGCGGAACATCGGTTAACATGTGATTAGCAAGGGTAAATTTGAGTGTGAAAATCAAAGCACTATGCAGAATTCTTAGCAGCTGAGAGGTAGTCATGAAAATGTGCTTTGGGGTGTTGGTGACAGTGATAAATTTCTTAACCGTCTGCCACACTTTCATGCACACATAAAAAGACAGTCTTGGACCAGGTTCCAAACAATTATTTTATAATTTATTTATTTATTTGGTAACAGGGTAAGGCCCAATAGGCACATGTGACTGTTTTCAGGGGTGATCTAGGCACACTGGACAGTTAAGTGACTTGTTCAGAGTCACACAGTATGCTATGGAGGTTGTGAGAATCAAACCCATGTTTGGTCTGCTGGATGTATCGAGCTCATGCACAGCTTGTTACTCAAACCTCAAGGCTATACTGCCAGCCCATTCCCAAACAGAAAGCTATGCCAGGACTTATGTGCAGCACATGGCACACAACACATTACTTAGAAGCATCATCCTTTGCTCTGAAATTAAGAAAAAAACAAACTTTCAAAATACAAAGGTGCTTACAGGCAAACTGGTAGGAACTATGCAAGCATCTGGGGAAAAGAGATGTAAATTCAGCATTTAAAGCTGTGAGATGGCCCACGTCTACATTCAGAACAAAGGAATCAGCCATTTTATTTTCCCCCTGTTCTGAACATCAAGTGAAACAATCAGACTGCCCAAATGTTACAGAAAAGCCTACAAAATGTGAGAAAAACACTAGCATTGAAGGTAATTATGAACCAGTTACAGACCAGAGTTGGCCCGTGCAGCAAAACCTTATTTTACATTTTCTCCAGAAATTGCCATGCAGAGCCTCACTTTCAGCACATGGTACACCAAACAATAACTCAAAAGTACCAGAATGTGCTGCGAAATACACTGTGACCGTGCACGTAACGGTTTGTGTTTCTGTATGTGCTTGCTTTTGGGTTTCTGTTTCCTTTGCCATTATTGTTGCTGTTACCATTACCATTTGCATTTACAATTATGGTACCTTGCCTGTGCGTGTTACGGTTTGTGTTTTCATACTCGCTTCTGTTTGTCTTTCCATTTCTGTTTCCTTTGGCATTATTGTTGCTGTTACCATTACCATTTGCAGTTACAATAGTGGTTCCATGACCGTGCACATCATGGTTTGTGTTTCTGTATGCACCTACAATTTGGTTTCCGTCTTTGTTTTTGTTGGCGTTATTGTTGCTGTTACCATTACCATTTGCATTTTCAATTGTGGTACCATGACAGTGTGTGTTACCAGTTGCATTCCATACATGCTTGCATCTGCATCTCCGTTTCCATCACTGTTCACTTTGGCATCACTTTGCGCTTGCGTTTCTATTACTGTTTGCTTTACCATGTGCGTCACCATTGCCGTTTGTGTTTGCTTTGCAGTTCCTGTTACTATGTAACAAGACATCACATGGTGGGAGTGCAGGGGCTGAAGGGCCCCATGCTTCCGTCACTGCATTCTATTCACTATTTATCGTCCTCATTCTCAAAAAGAAGGGAAATTAGAGGCAAAGAAAAATCCATTTAATGCATCAGTTAGAGTTGTTCCACTGTGACAAAAATGGATTGGGGTCCTCAGTCCTAACTCTCACCCAATTCTCCTATACCTCTGCTTCTTTACACATGTGATGGGGTGAGAGTTAGGGCTGGTGACCCCACGCACCTGATGCCAGTTGGGGAGATGGGCTGGAGTCCGCGGCTTTATAACTCCTAACATCGATTACTTTTGTCACTGTGGAATAACCCCATTGATGCATTAATGGAATTTTTGCCTCTAAAATATATATATATATTTTCATGGCAAAAAAATATGTTTAATGCATCAGTTAGCATTGTTCCACAGTGACAAAAGTGAAGAAATTAGGTGTTAGGGTTGAAAACCCTAACTCCGCATTCACCCCCAGCACCACACACAGACACACACACTGTGGTAGTTGACCCCCCCATGTGAATAGTGCTTAGCTGAACCTGATGTTTTCTTCTTCTCTCCTACATCTGTTCCAAAGACTGTTACGCAATAACACTTTACTCCTTCATTTTATGTCTTCCTGTCTCTTTCTAATTTTCCCCCCTCTTCTGTGTAAAACAGTCAGAATATGCAGTAGTCAGACTGGCCATCTGGCGCTGTGTATTACAATTTAAACTATTTTTCATCCCCTTCCTATTTCTGCTCTTCTACGTCATGGTCCAGTTAAATATAAGCACTTTTTCCCTGTATTGCCCTTAAATGTGCAGGCTTAAAGAATGAAAGTAAATAAAGGTCTGAAACAGAATTGGTAGGCAAAGGTTTTTTCACAATGTAAAAAGCAAGCTGGTATTGACAGTCAAACTTAAGAAATTACCAATGCCAGTTTTCTTCAGCATATGTACAGGTACAGATTGGAGTATCCTGTTCTTGAAAAGGTTAAACAGTTACCAAATTAACTAAAATACAGGATAATAGAGAAGAACTAAAATGTGGTCTACCTACACAACTCCTAGAAGTATCATGTCTCCAAACAGTGCTGGTGTCCTTGCAAGGTGCTATCTCTTATAGAAAGTCAGTAGCACCTTTCTCCCTTCTTTTATATACTGTAGCTCCTAGGTTACCTTTACAAAAGGGGAGGAGTTGTCTATAATGCAGCCCACTCTGCAAGAAATGTGCAGTAATATCTGATAGAGCATTAGGGTGTTTATGTTGATGTCATAATAATGGATTATTTGTTATGCCTTTCATATATGTGTATTCTATGTAAGTGATTGTACAAAGAAATAAGAAGACTTCCTGGAAATAACTTAATAATTAGGTGGGGCTTTGAGCTAAGGGGTGGAGCTCCACTCTATAAAAGAAGCCAGCCTAGATCCTCAGGTTAGATGCTGCTAGGGAGAGTTCATGTGAGGACCTCCTGCTCTCTGTTATACTGCACAAGGTTATGTTCCACTGCTAGACCCTTGACAGGGAAGCTGTGCTGTTTTCAAGTTTTATTTTGTTTGCTTATTATCATAAGTTTGCTGCTGTAAGCTGTTATTTTTTTTGTATTTAATTTTGTTGTTTGTTTAATAAAAATCATACCGTTTCGGTATGTTGTACCAAATTTGTTGATTCTTGTGTGACCTGATTTGTTCAACCCATGATATTTGGTACCAGAAGTGGGGTTGATCGGAGATCTATAAGGAATAGGTGGACTCCAGTAAAGATACTGCATATAGTATCCAGGTCACAAGAGGTTTTCAACAGGTACATGGCACATAAACCCGAGGAAGCTGGTGCCTTATCAAGGGTTTTGACCAGAACCCATGCGGCTGCTGTTGGTGAACTACTTCTTGAAGGATTACCTACTGCTACACATCCTAAAGTTAAACAGGGCATACAGAAGATGGAAGAGGCAGGTGTGAAGAGACCAGAAGAAGAACAGCTGGAACCCCTCCGAAGACCTCAGGGATTTATGCCGCTGGTTAGCTATATGTCAGATGGAGATGGAACACCAGTGAGAGGTAGGTCTGAGGGAAAGAGAGAAAGAAAGAAGGTGACAAGACCAGACACGGGCTGACACAATACAGGCCTTACAACGTATTGGAGCTGGTCAAGGGGTGGCCCATACAAATCCCAGAGACATAAAATTAACTAAAATTACTCCATCTGATGATATAGAGGCATATCTTACAACATTTAAAAGTGTAGCAAGGCTTGTAATTGGCCTGCTACCCAATGGGTGGTAAGACTTGTCCCATATCTATCTGGCAAAGCTCAGTTGGCATACACCTGTACAGATATCCAGACTGCTAATGATTATGCCTTTGTAAAGAAGGAGATACTAAAAAGACATGACATTAACACAGAAACATATAGACAAAGGTTTCGATCTTTAAAGCATTTACCCCATGTACCACCTCAGGAGACCTATACCAGATTGAATGACTTGTGTCACAAATGGCTACAACCTGAGGGAAAGACTGTACCAGCCATCATTGAGCAGTTTGTGTTGGAACAATTTGTACAAATGATGCCTGTGGATGTCCAATTATGGGTTAGGGAACACATCCTGATAATGCTGAAGCTGCAATTACCCTAGCTGAGGATTTCTTATCTGTATGACAACCGGTGCAAAAAGGGTATAGGAGAACAGAAAGTGTCATTCCTACTACAACGTCTGCAACCACCACGGTAAGACCTATTGTTTCATCAGTTGGGACAGGGATTGCTAAGACTAGAGGGGAAGGTTGGGAGATGGCATCAAAAAAATCTGAATCCACCATAGAATGCCATTATTGCCATAGACTGGGACACATAGCCTGTTTCGGCCCAAAGAAAAAGTCTGCATACCTAGCTTCTATGAACTTGGGGAACTTTTTCATAAAGACTATGGTAAATAGAACTCAGTAGAAGGGCTGGTGGACTCAGGGAGCAGACAAAGCTTAATCTGGGCTGACCTACTGGATAACAAGTTATTAAGTACTAAACCCACTGGTGTAATTTGTATCCATGGTGAAGTGCATCAGTACCCAACTGCACAGACACAAGTATGTATAAATGAACAGACATGCGATATGACATTAGGAGTTGTACCCACTTTACCTGTGCCTTTGATTATTGGTCAGGACTTTCCAGCCATTAACGACCTTTTAATCTCATGTGACATTGCCTTAGCTGTAACCACGAGGGCTCAGTCACAACTGATACAACAGGATCCTATAGTTAGACTGGCCATCTGGCGCTGTGTATTACAATTTAAACTATTTTTCATCCCCTTCCTATTTCTGCTCTTCTACATCATGGTCCAGTTAAATATAAGCATGTTTTCCCTGTATTGCCTTTAAATGTGCAGGCTTAAAGAATGAAAGTAAATAAAGGTCTGTAAACAGACTTGGTAGCAAACGTTTTTTCACAATGTAAAAAGCAAGCTGGTATTGACAGTCAAACTTAAGAAATTACCAATGCCAGTTTAAATGTTTTTCTTTAGCATATATACAGGTGCAGATTGGAATATCCTGCTTGAAAAAGTTAAACAGTTAGCAAATTAACTAAAGTACAGGATAATAGAGAAGAACTAAAATGTGGTCTACCTACACAACTCCCAGGAGTATCATGTCTCCTATCAGTACTGGGGTCCTTGCAAGATGCTGTCTCCTATAGAAAGTCAGTAGCACCTTTCTCCCTTCTTTTATATGCTGCAGCTCCTAGGTTACATTTACAAAAGGGGAGGAGTTGTCTATAATGCAGCCCACTCTGCAAGAAATGTGCAATGATATCTGATAGAGCATTAGGGTGTTTATGCTGATGTCATAATAATGGATTATTTGTTATGCCTTTCATATATGTGTATTCTATGTAATTGATTGTACAAAGAAATAAGAAGACTTCCTGGAAATAATAATTAGGTGGGGCTTTGAGCTAAGGGGTGGCGCTCCACTCTTTAAAAGAAGCCAGCCTAGATCCTCAGGTTAGATGCTGTTAGGGAGAGTTCATGTGAGGACCTCCTGCTCTCTGTTATACTGCACAAGATTATGTTCCACTGCTAGACTCTTGGCAGGGAAGCTGTGCTGTTTTCAAGTTTTATTTTGTTTGTTAATTATCATAAGTTCATGCTGTAAGCTGTTATTTTTTTCTATTTAATTTTTTTTGTTTGTTTAATAAAAATCATACCATTTATGTATGTTGTACCAAATTTGTTGATTCCTGTGTGACTAATTTATTCAACCCATGACATACACGCATATACAAGTAGGGGGAGGACCAAGGTAATACGACCAATCACAGACAACCAGCAGCAGGTGACAGAAATAAAAAACAACTGTCTAAATGTACTACAAGACATCCTCACCAACCTGACCAGGTATTGCATGCTCAGTGGATATCAACAGCAAAACTAAGGCCATGTACACCAAATGTACACATTCCTGATTGCAGGTGCACACAACGTACCACACTTAGGAGTTGCATGGCCTTACCTAGCAATGCCCCACACCCCACCACACCTGGTACTGCACCCTGACTCCAAACTCTTGTG
Organism: Neoceratodus forsteri; assembly: GCA_016271365.2. Taxonomy (NCBI): domain Eukaryota; kingdom Metazoa; phylum Chordata; order Ceratodontiformes; family Ceratodontidae; genus Neoceratodus; species Neoceratodus forsteri. The sequence goes on from CM057455.1 coordinate 48,817,998, forward strand.
AGACATAAACAATGTGGCCCTCTATTTGTCAGCACCACTGTTAAATATCTACATATCTTACATGGCCTTCTTCCGTACCTTTACTAGACACAAATTCTAAACATAACTCATACTTATTTATGTACCTACAAAAATGTTGTCATAACACTGCAATATATGTAACACAACCACAATTGTAATGTGTTATCTGTTTAAACCTGAAACTTTGTGTATTATGTCCTTCTTCACCAAACTAAGGAAAAGGAATGCTTTCTTATAGAATATATATTGATGACAAAGATCTCCAAAACGTAATAATACCACAACAAAAAGAGTTATTTTCAAACAATATTTATTTTTACATATATTAAAATAAAAAATAGTATTTTTAGACTTTCAAATCAAACAAAGTCAATCCTCACAAATCGTTTAATAAATTCAATGACGTTTAATAGAAAAATAAAAAAAACATAAAAATGCATTCTTTTTTTTCTTACTTATCTACACAATTAAATGGTACACAAAAAATAGGTATCTTCATTAAGAAAAGTTACAAAAATGATTTTACAAAATATGTGAAAAAATATTTTAAAAACTATGTACAATATTTACAAACAACTCTGAGAGAGAGGTGTATTGCTGCTTGAGGTAGCCCAACCCGTAAGTTGGACTCAATGTGGAGGCACAATAGAAGTGGAAGCTGTTGCTCCTTCTAGAGGAGATACCAGAGGAGCTGTGGAGGCTGGTCACTCTTTGCCAGGGAAGCTGGATACCACTGGTGGAGGTGAAGTGCTTGAGCTGGCCACAGTCTCACTTGCCGCTGTCACCACAGGCTCAAGCTCAAGGTTGACAGTTGCTTGTTGCACTTCCATGAAGGACAGCAATTTCTCCTGCCCTTCACAGAGTGCAACATTGTCTCTTATTAGACTGTCAACCTTGTGCTCAAGCCTGTGGTAACAGCGACAGTGGCCAGCGCACTGCTTTAAGCGAGGGTGCCCTGCAAAGTGACAAAAAACATGAATCAACATATGAGCCTCAACATGGTGATTGCCTACTTGTCTTTCATCTTACAATATTGATATCTAATTCAATAATTGTAATACATTTTGTTGGCCACTCTCAAGACCTTCGAGGAGTGTGTTGTAAATCAGAACTCCTGTCTTGTCAGTTCCATTATTATATTTTTTTCTACCATATTATGTTCTTCGTGGACAACTTGAAAAGATCTATAAGAATGGTATACTTTCTACACTGTTGTTCTATATCAGTAAGTATTTGCCAACACTCACTACTTAAATGTTTTGTCATAATGAACAACACAGTGTGATATACAGTGATACTAGCTCTTCAACTGTGTATGAACAAGTGAACTTGAACATCTGCATCTATATTATTTGTTCACACCTGCATGAGAATAATAGCATGACCTGTAGACCAACTCTACTATTTCCATTATCTAATGTTCATATAATCATCTGTTTAATAACTGCTACAAAAGAGACACACATGTCATATACTAATTTATTTTGTGTACATATTTTCATAGAAGCAAATCATCTTTTACTGCTGTTACATTAATTAAACAGTAAGGCATGATCAAGGGTTATGTTAATGGTCTGCTAATCACCTTCTAGGGGTGTACTGTGGCACAAGGTGTAGCTGAATGCCATATGCCCCTAGAGGGCGATTAACTGACCATTAACATAATCCCATGGGAGTGCCTTTTTCCTATTATAATAAAACATGTTTTTAAACAGTCTTAAACCTTGTTAAACATATGGCCAATCTGTACATGTATGTTAATAAAAGATTAGCATAAGGCTGTTAGAATTTTTGCAGCCAGTCAGAAAGCTCCATTTCTCAGACCCTTTTTATAATACTTGAAATAATGTTAAACATTTAGAAAGCAACAGCTCAGTGACATTGGCAACTAATTAATTAAATATTTTCTCAACACGTCATGTAAAGAAACAGTGGGTGGAATATTCAGAAGGGTTACACATTGCGCAACACAGTGTCGCCATGCACAACACACTGATGCACCCCGGCATGATATTCAAAAGGGGAATGTGCCTGGTACAAATGCCGATGAGTCAAAGCACATCAGTAATGTAGGCGGCACAATTAGGGAGGTCATGCCCATTCGTGTTCCACACATCCCGATATTCAGCCGGGGATGTACTAACCCATGCAGTCACAACCCCTGCTTGCACTGCACACAGATGATCCCCCAAAAAAGGAGCAACAGCTGGCCACCCACAGGCGAGCTGCCATATTGCAGGGTGCAACATGGCAGCTGCCAGCTATGAGTGGCCTCCTGAGCTCCAGTGGCACCTTTGTGGTGGCACCCCCATGCCTGATCGTGGTCATTAGTATACTATTAATGGTCTTATATCCCTGGTGGTCCAGTGTACTGCTCACAGCATGATTGCAGGTGTCGGTGATATATCATGTCAAACCTATCCACCCCTGGTGGTCCAGTGGTAACCCCCTTCCCACCCACCCACTGAGCCACACTGCCCACCTCTCCCATCAGCAGCAGTCGGCAGCTCCTCACTGGTTTGACACCCTGCCAGCTGACCTCTGACTCCATACAGTAGAGCTGTACACCCATTGGGCCACAGCATAAGCAAATGGGCGTGCAGCCCGTACTGTACTACACAAGCCTGATATATGAATGGATCCATTCACATTTCTGTACTGTGTAGTGCGGTACGGCCTGCACACCCATTGCTTACACTGTGGACCAATGGCTGTACAGTCCTACCATATGAAGTCAGTCAGCAGACAGCAGGGTGGCAAGCAGATGGGGAGCTGCCACCTACCGCTAACTGGGGTGGCACGGGGTGGTGGGGCTCAGTAGATGGGTGGGGAGGGGAGTACTGCTGGGCCACCAGTGATGGACTGGTTTCTCATTATATCTTACTGACACCTGCGATCATGCTGCGAGCAGTCCACTGCACCACCAAGAGTATTGGACTATAATTTTTTTTACATATGACCGCGATCAGACTGCAAGTGGTCCACTGGACCACCAGGTTTATAGGACATTGTAGTTTATTACATATACCTGCAATCGGGCTGTAAGCGGTCCACTGGACCACCAGGGATATTGGACTATTATTTCATTACATATTCCTGCAATTGGGCTACGAGCGATCCACTAGACCACCAGGGTTATAGGACATTGTAGTTTATCACATATGCCCGTGATCAGGCTGTGAGCATTCCAGTGGACCAGCAGTGATATGGGATGTTTATTATTTATACATATGCCCACGAACGGGCATCAAAGTATGTTGCCAGTAGGGGCATTTGTAAAATTGTTTTAACACACATGTAGAGCTCCAACTCCAAGCTCCCTTTTCGGCTCCAACCCTGTGGAATTCTCTACCTCGCTGGTTAAGAGAATGCCCGACCGTTGACAGTTTTAAAATTGCTTTAAAGACATATCTTTTTACCCTGGCTTATTCTTTATAGTTATGGTTGTTTAATGCTTGGATTTTGCTGTTCTATTTATTTTTGTACAGCGCCTTGATTTCGAAAGGTGCTTTATAAATAAACATGACTTGACTTGACTTGACTAGAGCTTCACCATATGCTGAACAAGGTCTCACACTATTTTCAAATAAAGATTATTATTATAATAACAATAAGCTGTAGCCAAGAATCATGTAAATAGTGACCTAATCACCCTGTAGTGTCATGTTGCAGTCATGCACACATCATGACACATTGCACCGCTGCACAAAGATTGATACACTATAGAATTACACTTGCTCATGCCTTGAAACTTAATACTACTTACACCATGAGAACATTGATGCACAGACTCAGGATTGTTAAACTGTTGAACCCACTTAACCATAAGCTATACAGCAGTATTGAAGTTATGTTTGGAACACCTACATTAGACTATGTCGATGAGTTGAACATATGACAACAGTTTCACGTCATGAAAACCTTGAGAGATATATCCTTGTGTAAGGATCAAAATGATAAGCTGATTAGCAGTTTGCTATAATGAAACAAACTGCAACAGTAATTGATGCAAAAAAATAAGTGGCCCGTTAGCATGCATAGTCATCAGTCTTCATTATTCACTTTGTAATCTGTGTCATATATATATATATATATATATATATATAGCTGCACACTAACCTTCCACAGTCTGTGTGCGGGGGTACTGGTGTGAGCATTCACCATAAGCAAACAATATGTACCCACATACAGGTGACTTGACACATTGCAAAGCATTACAGTACACCCATCATCCATAAATGGCAAGTACACCATGTGACATAGCCATTGTACCCCCCACTACCATTTATCACACTCTTACAATAGGGTAACTAGCTCTGTTACTACACTAGGCCCTCCCCATTGAACTAAAAACTTGTTTTGAATTAGTTGAGTATGCATTGTAGTACAGTAGGCCTTATCATCTTGATTATAACGAATTTTCTATCTATAAATACACTTCTTATCCCAGTACACTCTCCTTCATACAATAACACTTATGATGACATACATGCATGACACACCAGTCCAGTACACTCCATCACCACTGCACACACATTGCGATAATTATAACATACTCAGAAATGGCTTAGTTCAGCTGCTCTCATGTGCCATACTAGTCTTACCACATCATACATTCCCCCTTGAAGTAGTACTACCACCTTGACCACCTACCCACTGAGAACCAAAAATGTAATCATAAGTGTAGCATCATAACAAATAGGGCACACTGTACAGAAAAATACCTCCCAACTATGCATGAAGTGACACCATATAGTACACCTGTATGCATAGTAAAGCAAAAAGTAGGTATCTGAACATAGATAACAGACTGTGTCACAGACTCTGAATATACAAATGATTCATTCACTTGTTGAGACTGTCTACTACAGTACTGTTTGCATCCCCACTTACTCGTCCCTTTCACAAATATCCACACTGCTCTCACAGTACCTAGCAATTAGCAGTTCTACGGCTGCCTTAGGGGGTGACAAGGTCCTCCATACTACTGAACAGAGGTTGTGGGTGCAGGGGGCTGTGACTCTACATCTTGTGTGAATATCTTTTATGATGGTACTTACGCTCAGAGCTGGTGCCAGGCACTGGCACTGCTTCCCTGGCCACTATAAAACATATAAGTAACAATATTATAACATATACCACAATATATTAATCTACCACTAAACTTTTATTGTGAAATACATTTCTTATAGTGTCTCATTGTGTAATTCAACAATGTACCACATTTCTCTTTGCAATGACACTTCTGTGTTTCTGTGGATGTTGTGTCATTCACCAGCAGTGACATCCACGCACCGGCCCTGCTCGTGGGTACAGCAACAAACTCACTCACATGAAGGGTACCGGCAGTGCCACAGCCAATCTTCCAGAGAAGTTCCCACACCTTGCCAGCCACATCAGCACTGCACACCCCACTGTAATTCAGAAACTCTCTCTGTGCAGTACTGCACGTGGCCATCCAGCTGCTCAGTGATGCCCATGCCATTTTCAGTTACACCCCCAATGTAAGCATAGACATACAATACTGTCCATTCAGAAATATACAGATTCTGGTAATATATTCCCAAGACATAACAGGATCAATATCACAATCTGTTAGGTATGCATGGGTCGGACCCCCAAACTGATTAACATATATTACTATGTTTCCCTTCTCACATCATTATGTGAACAACAGAATATTCTCCTGTTTATATTGTGTCTGGTCACATCACTACATCTCACCTAAGTGGGTAGTATATCAATATGCAAAAACACTTTAAATATACCAGCCAAGATCTAGATAACATATATTGGGATAAGTACCTGTATTACTCATTTTGAACATGAGATGACACAGAAACACAATTCAGATCTGTACAGATATCTTCTTAGAGCGCAATGAAGACAACATTCACTTATAAAAAAAAATAGATAAGACAGTCATATGACAACAATATTTCACATACTATTGGTGTCTAGAAATGTAATCACCAGTTGTAGATCATAGTCAGTTAAACCAAACTGAGATGTATACAACTACCGCACATCTGGCTATAAAATCTGTTCCTTTTGAATCACCAGTTATGTTATGAAGTAGTATACTTTGGGGTATATTGCTTAATAATTCTAAATAACAACAGGGTATTGGTTTACTGGAGAATTTACCATGGCTGGTGTAATTCAGTCACAAGGTGCAGCCGAGAGACTTAACCACACCAAGAGTGGTAATTCCTCCAGTATACCCACTCCCTGGAGGGGTATATTGCGATTATACAAAGGGCCTGTTTGTTTTTTTACAACAAAAAAAAAATAAACTTCCATTTGATTTCAAACTTGCTGCTCGCTTCTTTGCCATCCATCCATTAGCTTCGCAGTGGTGTGTTTGCGATGAACATATGGATTTGCCAGGGAGTTCCAGATGCTGCTGAGTGGTGGCAGGCCCCTTTTACAGTGAGTACACTGGAGTATTTACAACACTGAAAAGGTGCCAGCCAGACAATCAAAATTCAGAATTCTATTCTTTTTTTTGTGTATGTTGTATTAGTACAAATATTACATGGGTGCTGGAACTCATGGTAACTTTCTGAAGAGTATTTCCTAAAAACAAGTGAGTTAAGTAGTCCAGCTCACACCTTACATGACAGCCTCATACCACCCCAATTATGTAATGCAATTATTTCTATCAGCATCTTACCATCCAACTCAACAAGGATGATGCTGTCAGTGTCAGAGTTCTAAGCTTCCACAGCTTCTAACTGTGCTGTTACTTCCTCGGCTGGGATTGGGGGGTGCCTGTGCTGCTCTGTGAAAGAAGATAAGTAGATCCACTAAGTTTTTCATGTAAATGTCAACACATTTTAACTACACTTTCTTTAAGCAGTCAACATGTTTCAGGCACCTAACATTGCCTGTAATCAGGTATTGCAGAGCCATTGCAGACACATATAAAATCACAATTACTGCAAATAAATATTTCATAAATAAAAGATCATAAGCTGACTCAGTACACAATACTTAGTACTTATATAGTATGCCACATGAAATACAATTCTGCTTCAATAAAACTGATACTGGATAGTAACTCCATCACTATCACTGGGTTATTCATTCAACAGCATCATAAAATACATGTTTTTATCTAAGTCAATATCAGGACACTTGTATTATATGGACATATATATACGTAACACAAAAAATGCATCATTATTTAATAACCATTATAAATACTTTTCCCCTCAAGACAAAAAAACAAAAGACAAAAAAATGACGTCGCCTGTAACATAGGAAATATTCAGTTGTTTTACACTGAAGCCACTTGACTTGTAACATCATTTCGTGATAATAACATGGCTACAACAACAAAGACTTCAATCAGAAAAAGACTTTCTTTTACCCGATTGTATACCTGTACTATAATATAGAATCTGAGGAATTTTGTTTTGAATAACTTACGATGAGTGATGCGTCCCCCTGCAGCTGGCTTCCCTGCAGCTTCCCATAGTTCGTAAGAGAGGTAGTACCAGCACTTGTCGTTCTCCGGTATCTCCTCTCTCTGCTTCAAAACATAGAAGCGTTGGCACAACAGCTTCCACTTCCTCTTCAACTGCACAATGGTGTTATTTTTCACCCTTAAGATCATGTGCAGGAAGCTATCAATGCGCCTCCACATTGAGTCCAACTTACGGTTCATGCTCCGCATTAAAATACAGGCACTACCCCTCACTTGGACTGCCTCAAGCAGCAAGCACATCTCTCTCAGCACACCTCTCTCATGGACCACTGCCTCATCGTTTAATTTTCTATTCTGCAATAAAAACATACACAAACATTCCATTGCTCTCATGTCTCAGAGCCTATATATTTCTATGTATTCTATGAAGTATTCTGATTAGAACATGGTAAGAACAGCATTTTAAAACATAATTTTCATAATCACAAATATTATCATTCAGCCATGTGAATTAGTGTATTTCAACACACTAAAAACATGCACAGCTCTGTGTTGTGTCATGGTATGTTTGAGTAATAACATATACCACAGCTTGAATACATTTACATCAAAAGTTCATCTTCCTGTCTATTGAAGATGAAGCATTGTCTGTCTCATGTTGGTCTGCTTCACAACCAGCATCTTGTGGTAGTACAGAGTTAAAGGAATGGTTACTGTTGGGTCAGATGCACAGTACATAACACTAGGCGTGTTCCACATTCCCCAATCACTCAACAGCAGTTGCCATCATCCTGCCTACCTAATTAGGCAATGACATCAGAGAAAAGTTAAAGTGTAATGAGAGCAAAGGTCTCACACAGTGTTACCATAGCAAGTCTCTCCCTATGTGCACCCAACATAGCAGCACTGAGTGCTGGTGTTTCTTATGAACACACCCATTTATTGTGCGTTTATGAGGGCACCCAGTCACCATTAGCATAATTTAACCCCCTCACTTTTTTTTGCTTGCCAAGGGTGTGACAAATTCCTCTCAGTTTGTGTGCTCCCCTTTCTTTGTTTGACAAGGGGGATACCCATCACCCCATCACCACATGCATCCCCCTTTCCTGTTTTCTTGATGTGGGTGGCCAATTCCCCATTGGCTAGACCAACCACCAATACACACACAGACAGTTGGCATGCTCAGCAGCTCACCCTAGCATGACAAAAAACCTCTATAAATGAAAACAGTGTGCCAATGTCTCTTGCAGCATTTTTCATGTCTACAAAGGGACATCACAGTAGTCACATGTAGGAGAAGCACAGTCACACTGGTACACACTGGTGCTCCTCTGTGGACACTTGCCCAGGCACTATGACACAGAACCATATGCTACACAAGTGCCACAGTCACATATTTCAACATACCTGACCCATGCCATGACGCCATAAAATATCACCCTGGCAACACCTGTTGTGCATCCAAGGTCAACTGTTACCAGCCCTGCATTTCACTGTGAATATCCCCAACTATGTGTTACTCCTGTGTGAATGTTCTATATACCTATTCTATTTTATGACCAATATGTTTGGTTCTTAAAAGAACCTTTTTTTTACAGCTCAATAGGTATACAAACAGTCTGACATTATTAGAGTACTTTGAGGATTCCATCTCAAAGCTCTCCCAGGAAACAGAAATTGCCAGCATGTGAGAAGTGCACACCGTTAGGTAGGTATAACCAATCATAAGAAAACTTAATTTCAGGGTGACATATAGTGTGCATTACACACATGCGTATTTATGCAAACATTTGTATGTTGACCTTTCTCCGTGCTCTGTCAAGCAAGTACATGGTGTTCTGCTTGGCAGATCCTACACTCTATATCTGAAAAAAAGATTTTACAGGCTGGCAACATACTGATAACAGAAACAAGTTCCAGTTTTGCTTCTGCCACTAAATCTACCCAACGTTTGATGCCTAAATCATCCCGGCCAAGATGTATTACCACTATGTCTGGGTGAAGCTGACTACTCAGAAGTCTGTCCATTGTTGGCATGAGGTGCTCCCACCTCATTACACCCCTGTCATACCACGTAACACAGAAATTATTTTTCACATGGGTTGTATTGTGGTACAGTAACACTCCTGTGCATGCTTGACACATCCTGGTATTGACCCCAAGATACCATGAGCATCTGCAACCACAACCCGTACTTCTGCTGCACACTATTGAGGCCCCCAAACAAAAAAAATTTAAAACAATTACAACCACAGTGTACCTGCAGTATTGCACAGTACAACATGGCAGCCAACAGCTGTGTGTGGCCACCCAAGCTCCAGGGCTACTGCGTGTTGGCATCAGCCCTCAATCATCAACTGTGATTTTGCTTTGAAAAATACATCCATGGTGGTCCACTGCACCCTATCCCTTCACCCAATTGTGGGCTTTCTGTTTAAAAGTAACCATTGTGCTAGAGTGCATCTCCCACTCCAGCCCAATTGAATGAGGAAGTAGAGTGAACAGGGCCAAGAGAGATACATTTTATACAGTTAACCCATGATAAGGTGAAAGGGTAGAGTCCACTGTACTACCAACAGTATTTTTTTATTGAAAAACCAAGATCTAGTTTTGAGATACATTACCACAAAGCAACTGGGGGGGCATCAGTAGCCAACAGGTACTGCCTCACACAGTACCAGGGAGAAGTTACTGATGATAGGAACACCTTCATACTAATGATGCCATAATGATATGCAAATAGGTGCATTTACACCTTGCAGACATTATGGCTCCATTTGCATATACAGTACTAAACACTGTCATTCTTGAACCTATCACCACTGCACTTCAGTGCTGTATCCCCCACTTCTCTCTGGCCACTTACACTGGTACAGTACCAGAGTAACATGCACAATGCAGGTTGCCAGACTGAAATATTTAACACTGCTGACCATGCCACAGCACTGTAAAATATCACCCTGACAACAACCTGCTGCATTGCAGTTGCACTTTGCCAAGGCTTGTTCCACACCCTGGCACAGTCTGAATATTCCCGACCCATGTGTTACATCTGTGTGAGTGATGTATGCAGCTGTTCTATTTTTTGACCAACATTTTTTGGTTCCGAAAAGAAACTTTGTTTGCACTTTGCTATTTGTTCAAACAGTCTGGCATTCTTAGAGGACTCTGAGGATTGCATCTTGAAGGTCTCCCAGGAAATGACAATTGCTAGCATGCGAGAAGTGTACACCGTCTGGTAGGTATAGCCAATAATAACAATACGTAATTTCTGGGTGACGCATAGTGTACATTCCAGACATGCATAGAAATGCAGATATCTGTATGTTGACTTTTCTTCAGGCTCTGTCAATCAGGTGCATATGGTGTTCTGCTTGCCAGACCCTACGATCTGTAATATCTGAAAAAATGATTTTATAGGCAGTCAACATACTCATAATAGAAGTGAGGTTCAATTTTGCTTCTGTTACTAAATCTACCCAGCGTTTGGTTCCCAAATCATTGCCTCCAAGATATATCAGCAGTATGTTTGGATGAGCCTGAATACTCAAAAGTCTGTGCATAGTTGGCATGAGGTGCTCCCACCTCATTCAACCCCTACCAAACCACTTAACACAGCAATTTGGGAGCTGCAGGATTCTCCCAAAATCACTATTCTGAGCATGCTCAGACACTCGTCTCACTATACTGCTTCTAACAATCCACAAAGTCCTTTTGCTGTTTTCTGCCATTCTCAGCTTTTCAACTTAGAAGTGGACAGAGAGCTACCAAAAAAGTCAGTGTTCACCCTGCAGTACCTAAGCAGTAGTGAAAGTAAAACTGCTATTTTCCTTCCTAACTTCAACCCAGCTTCAGTGGGCTGATCCATGACACACAAATAAAACAAATCATTGGCTACTACTGTGCCTTCGTTAACCAATGTAGTCTATGCACTGACTATCACTGCACTTTTGCTCCAGCTAAAAGGTACTAAAATTTAAAGGTGGGAAAAATTGCATCCTTTTGATAGGCAGTTTTAACCAATTACAAATGCAGAAACATGACTGATTGATTCCCTCTTCTGTTGTGGGTACACGTGCACCTTGCTGTCTCCCTCCATTTGCAGCTGTATCTGTGCATGTAAATACCAAATAATTGTCTGACTTTAAACAGTTGTACCTAAATAATGAACCATCATAGATTATTTCTAGAAAAATAGTCAAATAGAGCAGTAAAAAACATTTTGATTAATACTATTTACCTGCTACTAACACTTTTTATCATACTAGAAAAATACTTTATAAAATATGATGTACTTACAGTTATAAATGTGGTGTGTCTCAATGTAGGCTTAGATGGGTGCTGTGGACATCTTCTTCAGCGTTCTCCATCCCTGATTGGTTGTCTCACATGGCCTGATAAATCTAGCATAACATTGGCAGAACTAGCTGTCAGTCAAATAGCAATCAGATATGATTTGATAATGAATACAGTTCTCACTCCCAAGCTTAAATTTGCCACACTTTTCACGCATGACACTACTTTTGTGACACTTTTGAACACACACTATATTTTGCAACACTTTCGTGCACATGGCACTGTTTTTTTGAAACTTTGAATGTACAACATAATTTGATGATGTTTTCCCCAAAATGATGATTACTGACGGGAAAAGTTTCCTGCTTCTTACCTAATGTACAAATACATAAGTTCACATAATTTCACATACTTGTTCTGAAATCGTAACTCTACCTGCACAACTTTGTAATTCCTGAAGCTGCATTTTCTCATTTCATTGTTTTCTGTCACTCCGCAAGTGACCTCAACATTCATTCCTAATCAATAATTGTGATTATTTGTCTTAACAATATTACATGAACAGAGCTTGGCTTAACAATATCTTAAGCATTCCCTAGCTATGTAATGTGGCACAGGGTAGAGCCAAGTGTTATATTGTCCCAAAGACGTGATTAAGTAACTGTCAATGTGATTCTTGTGAATGCTTTATGGCTATCATGACAATTAATATTCAAAAGTTAAGAGTTTGAAGTTGACTTTATTAATCTGTTACTCATTTACAGAAAGATTTTAAATAAAGTAGTTATTTTACCGGCAGTTTAACTATACTAGGTCAAAATCACTATACAGAATTGCAGTGATTCTGCATTGCTGAACAGTGAAATAGAACAAAAAAAAATCAATGTGGCATGGTGATAATGCTATACAGGACAGTGTAACATGAATTAAAATAGGACTGTCAAAATTTGAGCAACCAATCTGATTACAGCATTTTCTGAAACTTTTTTGAAATATTTTATACATAAATGATCTGTGTCAATATACAATGTTAGAAGTGATCAACACAAGCATATACTAATATTTTCTTTTTCTGTGTCTTTTATGCAGGTGTCTGATACTTCTGTAACATTGCTGACTGCTACTGTGAACTAACAGATTGAAAGATGCCTAGTAAACACAGATATGCAGGTATAGAAAGATGAATCAGGTATCATAGTACTTCACTGTTGCTTAAGAATGATAAAAAAACAGTGATGTGAGTTCAAGACATAAAACAGTACAGAGTTCTACTGGAATAGTGAGCTTTACAGTAACAAACTCTGCAAAGAAACCGCATACTTGCTCAACAGCAAGTAAAATATGTTTACCTGAGCAACAGTTGTGTAGATCTCACAGATGAAACACAACTATTGCTACAGCAGCCACAAACAGACCTTCTAAACAGTGCCATAAACTCACAGCTGGTGATTTTCATCTGAGAAAGCAAAAGCATTTCCGATCACAAGCAAGTAAAGCTACGGTCGACAGGCTTATTGCTGCTGTGATGAGACATGAGCACAGAAAGACAGAGAGTCATCTGACTTTGATGAAACTGAATCTCAATGTACGCACATTTGTTAATAGAGCAGCATTTGTTCTTCAGCGTTTATGGCTTAAAACGTCTCCTGCTTGAACTGTTCAGAAAAGTTGTGTATGACTTAAAAAAAGGCTACAACGGTATCCTACTTTGACTGTGCACAATTTCTGTGATGTATTCACAGGTCACTGGATGCACACACAGCACTCAGAGGCATATTTCTGAGAAGAATCTTATTATTCACAGAAAAAAAAAAGAAAGCAAGTTCACCATGGATGAGTCTGGTAAGCTGGTCAATGTGCTCAGTGTTTGTGATGACACAGCTTTGGACACAAATGATGACTGTGATGTAACCACTGTGTCCCATAAATGGCACTGTCTCTCATGGCCATGTGATGAAACCTGCAACCGTAGGCAATCATCATTTAAAAAAAGTTGAACAGTTTGTCTACCTATTTGTCATAACAGATCGCAAAGAAAGATATAAACTGTTTAACAAGATTGACCTTTATGAAATCCATCCACATGCTGGACTTATGGGTCACTCACTAGCATGCCTCGATAGTGATGTTTGTGACAGTGTCTTTCACAACATGCGAATGCTGGGAGTGCATCAAACAGGCATGCAAAACTTTGTATACAGGGTATATGAAATCTGACGAGTTGTCAATCAGTACACTTGTTTAAATGACTTATTGCAGTCTGGTGACATGCAGGGTGCCATCACATTTCTCAAACAGCTGCAACGTGTGACTTCTGTACCAGACACAACTATTTATCATTCAGCAAGTTCTGCCGAAACATCTGTTTCTGTATTAGAAACTGACATACTGAAACAGTATGGCAAAGAAATTTCAAAATTTGAGCTGGCAAAGGCTCAGAAGTTTGACTCTGTGTGTGTGTGTCATGTGATCGTCTGTGCTACAGCAAACAAACAGTCACAGTGTACCTTGAAACCTTGTCACCATACAATGACATGTAGTTCCATCTCTCAGTATTTTTGCTGATGAAATCTGACTTTCAGTTACAGAACACCATTGTGCTGTGCAAACATTGTTTCTCCAAACTAAAGTCCAACATTCTGCCACTAAGGTCACTGTTGAATAATATAGAGGCACATGTTACACCAAGTGAGATTGTGACATTGAATATGTTTGAACGCATTCTAATTCAGACAATGAAACCATTTCAAACTATTCTACATCTGAACACAAAGACATGGAACATTCCACAGAAAGAACTCATTAGATCTCTAAAGGGTTCTGTGATGTATCTCCCACTTCCTCTACAGGAAAATGTGGAGGCAATCTTTATGGAAAATAGTTTGGTGATTCTTGTAAATGGTGTTCCAACTAAGTCCAAGGTCATCTGGCAAGATGTTGTCAATGTACAGAAGGTAAAGCTTGCTCTTAGTTATTTAAAGAGTAACAATCCCTTTTATGCAGACCTTGACATTGATCACATGACTAGTCTCTCTGTTCAACATGATCTCTTAGAAACAACTAAGCCAATGATTGAGAAGGTCAGTGGACAGACACATGACAATGTGTATGAACTATACACAATTCACCCACTACATGACAGAGATCCAGTAGGAGACAACATTGATCTCTACCAAATGAAACAGGTTGAAGGTGAGCCTGTCAGCATTTGGGAGGCAACACTAGAAGCGTGATGTTTCCCAGACTTATTCCCAAAAGGGTCAGGTAGACAGCTAGATGAAAGGGAAGTGCATGTACAGGGTGCTGAGTACAGCACTAGCCATGTGCTCAGTACAGATGACAAATTCAGATGTAACATACAGTACCTGTTTCATCTCCTCTAGGAGGGTAAACTTAGCATTCTGTCTGCGTCTATTGCACATACTATTTGTCTCACAACTCCACTAGATGGAATAACTGCTGCTCAATTTCTAGAGAAATTAAAGCAGAAAGATGAAAATGTGCAAGTGAATCTGTCTTCCATAGTTTCAAGTCTACGTGGCACCAAAGAATATTAGTATCGCAGACACTCCGAAGTGATGACAATGCTGCAAGGGTATGGTGCAGCCACATGGTTTGTCACACTTAGTTGTGCTGAATATGCCTGGGACAAGATCATTGAACTGTTGAAGAGGGCAAATTCTGATGTTGATGGCATTTCATCCATGACTGTCGGAGAAATGTGCTCACTTGATCCTGTGTCTGTCACAAGACATTTTCACAAGCGGTTCCATGACATTCTGACTTTCATATTGTCAAAGGACAATCCAACTCTTGGTACTGTAGAGCATTACTTTTGGAGGATGGAATATCAAGCATGGGGTGCCCCTCATATTCATGTGTTATTGTGGATTAAGGATGCACCGCACATAAGTGAACATGAAGCAGCACAAGTGCTAGCATTCATCAAGCAATATATCACTTGTCACATTCCAGACAAGTATGACAGTCCTACACTATAGTAGCTGGTACAAAAGTTCCAGTGACATATTTGTGCAAAATACTGCTGACGAGTAGTACAGAACAAATCTAATTGGTACACACAATGTCACTTCGGATTCCCTAGATGAATTCATCAGGATAGTGCCATGAATGAACTTTTTTCAGCAATGCGACACCACTTGAAGGCAAAATCAACCAAGAGGGTATACGAGTTACCCAGAGATGAGAAAGAGGTGTACATCAATGACTACAACTCAACTCTTCTCCTAATGTGGCAAGCAAACATAGATGTTCAGTTCGTGGCTCACAACTCATTACCCCTGGTGCGGTACGTGACTTCGTACATAAACAAGTATGAGCAGACTAGCTTGCAAGATCTTTGGGAAGATATTGCCAGTTCAAGCAAGAGCCTGACTTCTCAGCTGTGGTCATTGGGCTTGAAGACCCTTTAACACAGAGAATGTGGAGCTTATGAAGCCAGTGACCGTTTAATAGGTACTCATCTGTACAGTAAGTCTGATGCTGTCCAGTTTCTCAGTGTGAACTACAAAGAGAAACACAAACTTGTACTGATTCCCCATGCTGAGATTGAGGAACTCGCTGCCAATAGACCTTCTTCAGAACAGATCTTGAAGAATAACCTGATAGACACATACTACCCCTGTAGACACAATGACATAGATGATATGTGTCTCTTTCAGGTGGCTAAGTGGTGTGACTACAAGGCAGATATATCACCTGACTCAACACGGCACATTTACAAGGTGAACGGAGTGGATGGCTGTCTCGTACAGAGACACAAGCCATGGCTCATAGACCACTGTAAATTACACCTAGGCACATTGGAGAGCAGAGAGCATTACTACTTTGCTATCTTATTCCTATTGAGATCCTGGAGGAATGAGTCTGAATTAAAAGGTGACTGTGATACATTCGAGGAAAAATTCAGTCTAAGTTACATGACTTCAAAACTGAATACTCAGAGACATACATACAGAGATTGTAGGCTGAGAAAGAATAGCTTGAGAAGGCAGAGAAGCAACTTCATGAAGACAGTCTTGTCAGCTCACAAGACAATCTTGATCCAGAAGGACAAGTTGTTCTAGGTGAACCTCTGCCTTTAAATGCCCCACAAGTGTTAATCTCAGAAATTGAAACTGCCATGGAACATGAAACACTCTCCACTGTCAACCCAGCTGACTTGAGAGAAAGATTGAATCAGCAGCAGCATGTAGTTCACTCTCAAGTCATTGATGCTGTTCAACTTGGCCTACTACATGAAACAAAAAAGTGACTGTTGTGACTATAAACCACTACTGATCTTTGTTAGTGGTTCAGCTGGCACAGGAAAGGGTTTCCTTATTGAAGCCATCACTGCTGAAATATGGAGCCTGACAGGGTCATCAATGTCTGTTGCTGTTACTGCTCCCACAGGACTAGCTGCATACAACATTGGTGGAGTAACATTACACCGTCTCTTTATGTTGCCAGTGGAACATGGCAAAATGGGAAAGTATCGTAAGCTGTCATTAGAGGTTGCATCTCAGCTCCATTCCATGTTCACAAAGATGAAGTTGCTCATCATTGATGAAATCAGCATGGTCTCCAATGTAATGCTTGCCTGTATACACCTACGTCTACAGGAGATCTTAGGTACTGACGATGGAGTACCATTTGGTGGCAAAAGTATTGTTGTATTGGGGGACCTTTTACAGCTTGCACCAGTTAATGCAGAGCATGTGTTTGCAACTCTGACTGCCAAGCAAGCTAAGAACATACTCAGCTGCATTGCAGGTTTTAACATTTGGGAGTTATTCACCTATGTTGAGTTGTATGAGAACATGTGCCAAAGTGGTTATCTGGCTTACAAATCACTTTTAGATCAAACTTGTACAGGTTCTCTATCACCATAACATGTTGCTATGTTAAACGATCAGAGAATCGGAGTAGATACTACATCCATAGAAACAGCATGTAATGTTTCCAGCTATGTGTACTCTACAGGCACACACATAGTGTGTCTTATGCCATGACTAAAGAAATGCACTGAGTTCAACAATGTTATGCTGCTGAGAGAA
Organism: Neoceratodus forsteri; assembly: GCA_016271365.2. Lineage (NCBI taxonomy): Eukaryota > Metazoa > Chordata > Ceratodontiformes > Ceratodontidae > Neoceratodus > Neoceratodus forsteri. Next base: position 48,835,806 of record CM057455.1, read on the forward strand.
AATCAAGAAGTTCTAACTCTGCATGCTGTTGATACAGTTGATGGTGTCATTCTCAGTCACAACCTAGTAGCAAAGATGACTGAATGACTCACTGAACTGAAGTCAGATGTTTCATACACAGCTGGCCTAGAAGCTGTTCTTACACTTTGTAGGAATGCACATATCATGCTATGACGTAATCTCGATGTTGAACGAGGCATGGTAAACGGAGCCATGGGAAACATCACTGACTTTGTCTACAATGTCCAGAGGACATGTACTGAGACACTTGTAGTTCACTTTGACAACGTGGAACAGCCTGTACAGATAGAACATACCTGTGTGAAATTTCAGATATCTATGTAAACAGGAAACAGTTTCCACTATGTGTTGCATATGCTGTTTCTATTCACAAATCTCAGGGCTTGAGTTTGGATTCAGCAATGGTGGACATAGGTACAGACATTTTAAAGGATGGCATGAGCTACGTGGCACTTTCACACATGTCCGTATTCTTTCTGGGTTACACATTATAACTCTTGCACCTCAGAAGATATGAACTGACAAGCAATATATTGTTAAGTACAACAGGTTACGTACTCTCCATCAGCCACAAATGTCTTTAATACCACTGCCTACATATCTGGCTGCCTCACATCATACAGTCATATCTACACATGTCAGCAAACAGGCACAAGCTTCCACAAATGATTCAACTCTAAAGAGTTCAACAAAGGTTACAATATCAACTACACATTCAGAGGCAGCTGTTCATCAGAAATCAGTTGGTGTAGCTGCTGTGCCAGTCTTTGACAACAGCACTAGAGTGAACTGCTATGCTAACTCAGCTATGCAAGTTTTTCTCCACATGCCACACTTTATGCAGGCAATATCTACTTCACAAGACACTCCCCTATCAAAGACATTGAAGCAGATTGTCAACATGGCTTCTGACCAGTCTAACAATGTGCAGTCACTAACACCACTATGGCAGGTGTTAGGTACATATGATGGATGCAGTACATTTGCTGCAGACATACAGCAAGACACTAGTGAGTTTATGATGGCTGTCATAAACAACTTGGATGAAGACAGCACTCCAATGCATCAGTACTTCACTGTGTTGTATGTAACCAAATATGTATGTGTATCATCTGGTCATTCACAGTGTGAAATCAGAGAAAACATGCTGTGGATTACTATTTTTTGTCCCTCAAGCCAAAAGTGTCAAATTTTGACAGCAATTTACCAATGCTCAATGTGGTCACTCCTGTAAAAGGTGTGGAGGCAGATGTACTCAGTTCATATGTCTCAGGAGTTCATCTCAATATCTGTTGCTTATATTGCACAGATTTGACTCCAATGGGCTCAGAATTGACACTCCCATCACAGGTTACACAGCTGGTAGAATAGTTTTTGACCAATCAGTGTTTGACACTGACAGTGTAGTCTATCACCATGGTCAATCTATGCATCCTGGCCATTACACCTGTTTGCTAAGGTACAGAAGTGGATGGGTAGAGTGTGACGACTCTACAAGCAGTTTTAAACAGACACTGCCATGACACTTAAAAAATGCATATCTTCTAATATTGAAGAATTATGATGACCTTCATATTTCAGAAGAATAGCAGACAACATGTGGCATTTTTTAATGACTATTTTGTGACAGAATCAGTCGTAGGGCAGTACAATTGTTTCCAATCTACGACTTTCAATAAACCGTAGCATATCAACAAAATTACAGTATATACTGCCAGAGACCTTTCATGCACTATGACATCTAAGATCTTGTGTGGATCAGTGACAACATGGAAATTAGAGAAACCATGCTTACATGTCTATCAAAGATTGTACATGTCAAAACAGAGTCCTTTCTGGCTCCCCTGTTCTGTACATATCTTTTCTAGTAGGTGTATCATACCCATACATAACAAGAAGTTTTTGCCAGTTGCTAACTTTTTGCCTCTGCAGAGACACAAAAGTTGTCCCTTATCATTTTAAATAACTGTGTAACACGTCTCATTCACCAAAGAGAACACTATGTCACAAGTTTTCTATCGCCAGTTTTGTTTGTCTATTATCTGTTGACATCTAGACAACAGCATCATTCTGTCACCATGCAACAGTGTTGAATTATGCCTGATGTATTTGTTACACTAAAACTGTACATATGTAAATATAAAACTCTTTAGTCATAAAGCAAGTGAAAATAATGAAGTATTGCAGCTTATTATCAAATGACTCTTGCATACCTATGTAATGACATGTAAATAATATTTACATTCTCATTTCGTCTCACCATAATTGTTAACTAGTTTAATTGTTCTAGTAAAAGTTTTACTATAAGAGTCAAGTAGCAATTTCTCCTTAACATATGGTAGAATATCATAGTGATTAAGTTCAGTGACCCATATCTTTCATAAGAACAACATGGTGCAAACATTTATTTACAAGTTCAGAACTGATATAGTAACTAATGACTGGAACATTCAAATACTTAAAAGGTATAAATAATATTGATAACCAAAGTCTCTTCAAGCTGAGTGGCAAACATATCATGAGGGGGCACAGTCTTCAACTTGATGCTGGGAGGTTTAGGAGGAATGTCAGAAAGCACTTCTTCACACAAAGAGTAATGAACACTTGCACTGCACTGCTAGAAGAGGTCACCTCATTAAAGACAGTGACCAGCTATAAAAGAGCAAGGTATATGCATGGGGGAAGATAAGAATCATGCCTAGGGAGGATGAGAGGACTGTGCAGGGATAGCAGAGACATTAGCTCAAGAAGTGGACCCTATAATACGAGCAGACTTAATAGACCAAATTGCCTTCTTCTGCTGCCTTCTTTCTATGCTTGTATTTCCATACGTACATACTTATTCCTATTCATATCATCTAGTTACTATGCATGACACACATTTAGATATATTCCAAGCAATGATTACACACATGCAAGGATTGTACTGTGAGACTGATTTTGTAAAAAAAATTAAATCTTAATTGGCCCTTTCTCAGCTTCACCAATTGGCAATAAATCTTTTTTAAACTTAACCACCTGTGTTGAGTCTTTACTGAATCATAACATTATAACATTAGAATGTAACTGTTGTTCCTTTTAAGCATGCAAATCAACTGGAAGACATAGTACCACACATACATGTCCATAGGCTTATTTTTTGCCATGGCTCTCAACTCAGTATGCACCACGTGGGCTACGGTGTGGCATATTGCCTGACACAGTTCCTGTAATTCCTAAGTGTATTAAGTAGTCTGCAATGCCCTTAGTTTTCCTGTGCCTCTCCAGTTAGTGGGCAGTAGCTGCTGTAGCAAGGTGTGGTACATCACTATCTAACACTATGCAGCTGTGGCTATAGACTCAGGATGCAGTAGCTGCTGCAATTCCCTGGCTGAGCCCATGCAACTCCTAATTGTGCTAACTTCACTGTACCTACAATTACAGAGCTCTGCCGTTGATCTCCAGTGCCTTATTGTTCCTGTGGATCACCACTCATGATGCAGTACTATTTTTTGGGGGGGAGCAGCATTAGTTGCCTAAATCCATGCAAATCCTAACTGAGCTAACTTCAGTATCCCTGCAATCAGTGATGTCTACCATTGATGTTCATACCCTCACCTGTGTTGTGTATCTTCACTGAGATGTCCATACCCTCACCTGAGTTGCGTATCTCCACTGACAATGCAGTACCTGCTGTCACGTTTGAAGACACATTGCCTGCCTGAATCCATTCCAGTGATAACTGTGCTAACTGAACTGTTTCTGTAATCAGGGAGCTGTACAACTGATGTGCATTGCCTATCTTTTCCAGTGGCTGTTCACTCAGGATGCAGCAAGTGGTATGCAAGTGCAGTGTCCCCATGACACTGTTCTTCTCCATTGGCTTTTTTGTCCTATACTCTCCACTCAGTATGCAGTATGTGGGCTAGAGGTTTGGACATTACCTGACAGAGCTCCTGTAATTCCTAACTAAATTAACTAGTATGTACCACCCCTACTTTTCCTGTGAGTCTGCAGTCAGAGTGCAGTAGCTGGTGTAGAGAGATATGTGACATTGCAAACTGAGTCCATGCAGCTGTGGCTGTATAGCCACAATCAGTAACTGGTATGCATGAGAAAATTGCCTAGGTGAGCCCATACAAATCCTAACTGTGCTAACTTGTGTCAACCAACAAATACAGAGGTGAACCTTTGATGTCCATTGTCTCACTCTTGCTGTGCATCAGTACTCATGATGCAGTATGAATTTTTTTGGGGGGGGGCATTACCTGTCTGACCCTCCTCAATCACTAACTATGCTAACTTGAGTGTCCCTGCAATCACTGACATCTACCATTGATGTCCATGCCCTCAGCTGTGCTGTGGGTCTCTACTGAGGATCCAGTACCTGGTGTCACAGTTTGGAGAGGCATTGCCTGGCTGAGGCCATTTAAGTGATAAGTGTGCTAGCTATACTGTACCACTGTACCTGTAATCAGGGAAGTATACAAGTGATCTGCATCACTCTTCTTTGCCTGTGGCTCTTCACTTAACATGCAGCAAGTGGTTTGGAGGTGTAGTCCCCTACCCCATGAGACTGTGCAACTCCTAAGTGTACTAACTTCTGTACACCTGCAATGACACTTCTAAGTGTGCTAACTTCTCTACAGCTGCAATGACAGAGCTACGCTATTCATGTGCATAGGCATATTTTTGCTGTGGCTCTCCACTCAGTATGCAGTATGTATTCTAGTTGTATATTTTTTCTGACACCTCCTGCTGATTGTCTGTGATTGGTCCTTTTGCCTTGGTTCCCCCCCACTTCCATGTGTGTGTGTGTGTCTCTGTGTGACAGTGGTGCTCAGGGGGGTTGGGGTGAATGCACATTTATGCTTTTGAACCCTAACACAGAAGTTCCTCACTTCTGTCACTGTGGAACAACACTAACAAATATTAAGGGCCCTGTGCTCCCACATAGTGATGTCTTGTCACATAGTAACACAGTGCCAGCAAACACAAATGGTAATGCTCATGGTAACACAAAGCGAAACACAAAGATAAACAGTACTGTAGACACAAATGGTTAAAATTACAGAAACACAAGCACAAATGAAAATGCAAAGGGTAACGTACAAGGTGGCATAGACAGGAAAAGTAAGTGAAACAGGTACAGAACCATAAGCAGAAGTGTTAAGGGTAACAGTTATGTAAACGCACACAATATTTTTCTCCAAAAGCTGCATGTAGAAAGACAGTGGCCCAGATATTCAAACTGCGCTCAAAATGAGCGCAACAGCAGGAGCAAGCACAAACCAGTTGCGCAAATGTGCGATATTCAAACATGGAGCAGAACAAATTGCGCAAGCAACCAACGTCTGAATATCGCACATACTGCGCCATAGTGCAACCAGGAAGGAGAAGCTGAGCCGAAATGTTGCGCTATGGAGCAACCAGGGCAGCCCAGCTGAGCATTCCAGAGGTGCCATAGCACAAGCAGAGCCCCCAAGAGCAATGGAACTGCATTCCAGGAAGGCAGGCTGGGGCCACCGCCAGCCATGCCACACATGGGCACAGGAACACACTGCAGAACCCACACCACACCTGCACACCCCAAGCACAGCATCACTGGGGGTGTGACGGATGATCTACTGGCCCATGGGGACAAGCCAACACAGCATAGCGGAGCTATGACACCCCAGCACAACCACTGGCATGCTGAGAGTGCCACACACAAGGGGTTGACAACCACAGTGCACAGCAGCCCCCCGTACGCACAGCACACCCTGCACTGTGACCCCAAGACACCACCTATGTGCAGTGACTGGTACTGCAGGAAACCATGCATCCCCCAGCACACGTCAACCCCGTGCAGCACAGAAGCCTACAAGCCAGACACACCCTGTGCACCCAGCAGTGGGTGGCAGCAGACGGCAAGACCAACAGAAAGTCACTGCCATGCTGGAGATACCTCCCCATGCACACACACGCACACACACGCCACACACACACACACACACACATACACACACACACCCAGGACCATACCACTCCAGATGGCATGTACACCCCTGCAACTGAGCACCCATAGCCAGCTGCAAATCAGAGACCAACACAGCATTCATATCAAAATAGAAATGTATATTTAAAATAGTAAATAACAAAACAAGAGAAACTATTTACAAGGGGGATGGGTACAAGGTAGGGGTGTTCAAGGGGAGGATTAAAACTTGAGAGGGAAGGCAGGGTGGTAGGGATGGGAGAAGTGGGAAGGGTATATGGGCTATGGCCCAGCCGGCTGCTGGTCCTCCCCCTGCGGGCGCACCGTCCTGTACCGCCTCCGACGAACTCCATGGCGCCGGATGGATTGCAGGATCTCCTGGTTCTCCATTCCCAGTTGTGTGAGGCGCCGAATATCGCGTGCCATCCTCCTGAGAACCTTGAGGCCTAGGAAAATGGGAACAAAGTCAATGGCTGTGACTGACCACAGCCCTGAACACCACCCAACCTGCAAGCCATAGCCCAATGTAAACCCACACCTGTGATGGCATGCACCCACCCACAGTGAACATGCACATGGCCATCACAAACAGGCGGCACCAGCTATGCGCACCACTGCACACACACACTGCCCATGTCCATCACAGCACAAGCAAGGCTGTCCAGTGACGTGGCAACATGGTGCGATGCCAGTTACATAGCTAGTGCCCAGTGCATGCCTGGACACCAGTGACGATACACAGACGCAGGATATTGACAGTGATGCATGTCACCTGTGTCATGCATACACATAGATACATAGACAGTGTCGTCAGATAAGGGCCTATGGCCAACCCAGTCTGTCCATTTGAGCTTGTAAGTTCACTTTGTTTTCCTAGAAGTCTGTTGCCTCTACCCTGACCTCCAGAATTCCTTCATGTCTGTCCCTGCATTCTGAAATCCGTGATTGTTTCAGCCCCCACCACTTCCTCTGGCAGGGTGTTCCACTTGTCCACCACCCGCTTTGTGAAGAAATCCATTTCCATGAGTCCTCTGAATCGCCCTCCTCCAACTTTATCCCATGCCCTCAGTCCTGGAACATCTTTTCACTTCAAAATAGTGTGTCCTGCACCCTGATCCCCCCTGTAAGATACCTGTATGTCTCTATCATATCCCCTCTCTCCCCCCTCTCCTCCAGGGAGTACATGTTCAGTTCCTTCAACCTGTCGTCATAGGACCCGTGATGCAAGCCATGCACCATCTTTGTTGCCCTCCTCTGAACCTTCCCTGCCCACTCTACGTCCTTACGTAGGTATGGTCTCCAGAAATGTACACTGTACTCCAGGTGGGGCCTCACTAGTGTCTTGTATAGTGGAATTATGACCTCCCCCGTCCTGCATGGTTGCATTGTGCAGGGCTAGTGGACTCCCCCTCAGCATGCAATAGCATCCATGAAGTCATAATACTCACATTGCTCAAGCAGCTGTGTCTGCTGCTGTTGCTCTTGCTGCCGTTGCTGCTGCTGCTGTTGCTGCGGCTGCTGCTGCATCCGGGGGGCGACTCCTGCTGCCATCGGGGCCCTGGCATGGCCCTCCTCACCCCGGCCCTGCATCCTCACATCCCGGCCTGTGGGAGACATATGTTGAGACAAACATCAGTGTGACTCAAAAGCAGAGTGCCCCCTGCCCCAGTGAGAGTGCCTGCCCATACAGCCATACCCATCCATCGCACAGCTGCACACACTGACACAGCCAACCGTGTCCGAGCCATCACCTATGCACAGCCACCAAAGCACACACACACCCCTACAGAGAATACAGGTGCATAGATGGTACACTCATCTGGCCTAGGTACCACACCCCGCCTGGCATGTGCCCGCAGCCTTGCCAATATGTCTGGCTCTCTCCGGCGGAGGTCACTGTACCGGTGCCGGTACTGCTCAGCAGACCGGCACCATCCAGTGACCCCCACCAGGTCAGTGGCCACTTGCTGCCACACCTCTGTTCTTGCTATGGTGAGGGGGGCCTCACCATAGAGTGCCTCATAGTGGGGCTCTACTAGGGCCACCAGGTTGGCCACCTCCAGTGGGCTCCAACTCACAGCCCTCCTCCTAGCCATGTTAGCCAGTTTACAGCAGGCAATATGGCGCCCTGCTGCACCATAACCCCACGTGGAGATGTTGCGCAATAGACCACCACAGGCTCCAATCGCGCTGTTCGAACAGCCACATTATTACAGCTACTGTCACCAGACAGCGCAATAGGGATGTACACATGGCAGGCGAACAGCGGCAGGGGGCAAAGGGCATACACAAGGTCATGAGCAATGAAGCAAGGCTACGCACAGTGCCATCTGATGTATAGGTATCCTGCACGACTGACCAGCTGCGTACCAGTGCCACAGTGGACTATTGCGCAGTAATGCCACAGCGCCATATAGTGGGCAGTGCTGTAGCGCCACTGGCACAATGGTGGCCATGGCCTGACTTGCCTATCGCGCTCAGCACATCAGCAGCACGACAGACACATGCGTAAGCTATCTGGGCATGCGCAATGCAGTGTACCACACAGGCACAGATCTGCGCCATTGGCTCAGCCGACTCTTCTGTATTGCGCAAAGTGCAGATTCGCGATATTCAGCCGACACATGCAAATCATCTGATCAGCCATTCAAGGGTGCAGCGGCACGATTTGCATGTCATTAAAGTTGCTCCACTCCTAATTTGCATGTGTTGCACTATAAATGTGCGACAGTGGGCTGTGCTGGCCAGATTCGGTTACTGCAGGTGAGAGGTGAGTTACATGCTGTGTGATGTTCAGGACAATGCTCATGGGGAAATGCTGTAGACTGCACAGTGACAGGTGTCCACTTCCACCCATACAGATCACCATGACCGAGCAGAGCCAAGGTGAGGGTGAGGACGGTGGGAGTAGGAGGAGGAGGCCCAACTTCACAGCGGCAGAGACAGAGGCCCTCTTCCAGGCCTACCTGGAAGATGAGTCACTACTGAGTGGACGGAGGGGCACCCCTCAGTCCTGTGCACCTGCATGGGAGGGGGTTGCTCGGGCCGTTAACCTGCACGGAAGCCACCAGTGCTCCGTGCAGGAATGCAAGAAAAAGATGGGGACTGACCGCAGGAGGTTGAAGGAGAAGGTGGCAGCCTTCAGGGTGGCACGTCCTGGCACTGGCGGGGGCCCGCCAGTGGTGTTGCAGATGACCCCACATGAGGAGACACTGGTCGCAGCCATGCAGCCGAGTGCCATTGCGGGCATACCGGGTGGAGGATTCCAGACAGGTGGAAGCCCATCACTGCACGGTATGACATGGTGGTGGTGTTTGGGGGGGGTGGTGGCAGTTGTTCACATGCACTCACATGTACTCTCCTTCTGTTACAGATCCTGTTCATCTTCAGGAGCTGGTGGTGGTGGGTCCAGACAGTGATGCTGACCTGCTGGACATGGAGGAGGGACCATCCACCTCCACCACCAGCCAGCAGGCACTGCAGCAGCATGCACGCTGGGCCAACAACTCTGGTGTCAGTGATACAGGTGCGGGGGGTGCACAACCTGTGTCTCAGCAGTCTGGCATGCAAGCATGCCAGCATGCTGTGACCATGGCAGTAGCATGTACCTGCACCATTAATGATAGAAGGCCTGCAATGGGCAGTGATAGGTGTGTGTCCCATGACGGACACACAGCAGGCCAGCACATGCCCCTGGGCCTTTCTGGTTCAAACATGTGTAGAGGCATGCTGGCACAGTCCCAGGCTGTGCCTGTCAGCACCGGTGTGCAGGTGTCTGGCACTGTTTCCAGCACGGCGGTGGAACAGGTGGACCTGGGGGCACAGCGGTTGGAGGGGCAGCAGCAGCAGTCGCACACCAGGTCTGGGGGTACAGTGTCAAGCAGTGGCACATGTCCACCACCCTTTGATCTGCCCATACCTGGTCCTGGCGAACAGCGCCCACCCTCAAGGGGTGATGTGCATCAGGACCGTCCCTCCCTGGGGTCACCCCGATGCCATTGGGGCACAATGCCCATTGGGCCTTTACCCGCATGCTGCAGGAATCAGTACAGCTGCAGGGGCGGGTTGCAAGGTCCGTGGAGGCACTGTCTGTGTCCGTGGAGCGGCACAGCAGGGAGTGTGCTCGGGACCGAGCCGAGCTGGTCCGTATGCAGACGGATGTGACCGCCGCCATTGACAGGCTGACCCAGGCAGTGGTCTCTGTCGAGGATGCATTGGGCACACAGTCAGGTGCCCCTGTACCGCACACCCCACACAGTGCACTCTCCACTCCCCATTCCCAGCGTCGTGCAACACCAGGCCTGTCGATGCCGGGTTCTGCTGTGGGCATCCCAAGCACCCCTAGTGCAGGTTTGTTCGGCGTGCTGCAGACCCCTGTGCGGGCAAGGTCGCGTTCACGCAGTGGGACCCCTGGTGGTGCACCAGTGCCACCCCATGTGGCCCCTGCTCAGCCTGCCCATGCTGTTGGGTCACGGCGGGGCTGCACACGCATCCGTGGTGGCCGTGGGACAGTGCTACATGACTGAGCTGTCTCCCAGTGCGGGCCCTGTCTGGTGCTGCCCTGTGTGCAATGTGTGTCATGGTGGGCAGTGCACTGCTGGGTGCTCTGCTCACCACGCTGACACACGGACCACCTGCACACCCTCCCAACTGCTGTCCACAGGTGCATGTGCATGATGATGCCTGCATTGCACTGTACACCAAGGTGCAAGGGTGCCCAGGTTCTGACACACGTACTTGGACAGTACAGGTGGTGGGGGTGGTCGGTGGTGCTGTGTGTTAGCACTGTCGGTTCTGCAGTGCTGTGCATCTGCCCATGTACGCTCTGTGCCTGGTGTGTGTGTGTCCATATGAGTGCTCACCCCTCCCTGATGGTGTGTTGGTATGCCTGGACCCTTCCACTCCCCTGACCTTCATGCACCCCTGGTGTGTTCCCCTGTGTGCCTGCAGTTTGAGCATGGACAGTGTTGGTTGCACATGTCCCCTTGACTTACCTGTGTTGTGCGTAGTGCTCCTCTGTGATGGTGTCCCGGTGCAGCTGGGCCTGACGGATCAGTCGGGGGGTCCCTCCATCCTAGGGGGGGCTGCTCATCACCATCATCACCGGCACCACTGGCATCCCCATCGCTGTCCCTCTGTTCGACCTGTACGGCTATCCCATGGTCTTTGGCCATGTTGTGCAGGATGCAACAGGCCAGGAATATCCCACAGGCCTTTTGGGGGCTGTACTGTAGGGCACAGTCGGAGGTGTCTAGGCATCGAAAGCGTGCCTTGAGCATCCCAAACACCCGCTCTATGATATTACGTGTTGCGGCATGTGCCTCATTATAGCATAGCTGTGCTGGGGTCGTGGGGTGCCGGTACGGTGTGAGCAGCCAGGGATGGAGTGGGTATCCACAGTCACCTGTGTGGAGATAGTGGAGAGCAGTGTCATGTTCAGGTCCATATTGGCCATCTCTCTGTGTGCCACTACCATGGCACCTGTGGCATTCCCACCCTTGCCCAGGATTTGCATTCCATACATGTGTAATCATCCACTAGATGTCCTGTGGGGATGTTCCCACTCTCGAATCGATGGCACAGTACAGACTGATACCATATGAAGGCATCATGTGCTCCGCCAGGGTGTGTGGCACAGACATTGATTATGCGCCCAGTGGCATCACACACACCACCTGGCAGTTGACACTGGAGAATCCCTTTCGGTTCCGATATGCGTGGCCATCGGGGCCAGGTGGCGTGCGGATGGCCACATGGGTGCAGTCTATGGCCCCTAGCACGCCAGGCATACGTGCTACCCTGTGGAACTCCTGCATGTTTGCTGTAGGCTCTGCCGCGGTGCTGGGGAAATGGATGTACTCCGCAGCATGTGGCAGCAGTGCGCTGAGGAATTGGGTGAGGATGCATGACGTGGCCGACTGTGTGATGCCTGTGGTGTCCCCTGTCGGCCTCTGGAAGGTGCCCGTGGCGAGCAGGCACATGCAGGCTGTCACCTTGGTCTCCACCGACAGGCGTGACTCCGTCGTGAGGGTGCCTGCATCACATCACTGCACAGCTCACAGAGCCGTCTCAGTATTGCCCTGTTCAGGCGGTACTGGCCCACGATCTCTACATCTGTGTACAGCTCAAAGCTGATGCGAGCACGGTACCGCCTGTCGGGGGCATACCGTCGATGGGCCCTTCCACGGCCACGTCCCCCTGCAGCATGGATTCTCACCCCCCTCATTACGGCTTCCATGTGGAAGCTGGCATTGTCCATCTCCCTGGCTTCTGCCCCCCCCGGCTGCTGTTGCTGTGTTACCCCCGCTGTCCTCACTGCTACTTCCACTGCACCGGGCACCCCCCGCTGGCCTCTACGAACTATGGGACACACTTTCCTTGCCTGCCCTTTTAAGTCTGTCTGTCTGTCTCTGTCTGTCTCTCTCTCTCCCCCACTTGGCAGCCTGGTAGCGTTCTTGCGCCGCTTCCTTGAGCCTTTTTATTTTGGCTCATTTCCGCTAGTGTGCAGTTTCCGGCTGTGCCGCTATTGTGCATTGCGCAAGTCTTTGAATATCGCATTGCGGTCTTTATGCATGGATCCGCCCCCTTCGGTTGCGCATGCCTTCATTTTCATTGCGCTATTGCTCAGCATGTTTTCGGGGGCGCAACTGCCTCCTTCTGAATATCGCGAAATGGCGCAGTTTTGGACTTGCGCATGGCGCAACCCTTTTGAATATCTGAGCCGGTGAATACAAAGAATGTATGCATAATAATGTGTGGGGCATCACTAGGTAAGGCCATGCAACTACTAAGTGTGGTACGTTGTGTGCACCTGCAATCAGGGATGTGTACGTTTGGTGTACATGGCCTCAGTTTTGCTGTAGCTCTCCACTGAGCAAGCAGTACCTGGTCAGGTGGGTGGGGATGTCTTGTAGTACATTTAGACAGTTGTTTTTTTATTTCCATCACCTGCTGCTGGTTGTCTGTGATTGGTCATCTTACCTTGGTCCTCCCCCCTACTTGCGTTTGTGTGTGTGTGTTCCTTTGTGTGTGTGTGTGTGTGTGTGGTGCTGGGGGGGGTGAATGCAAATTTAGGGTTTTCAACCCTAGCACCGAATTTCCTTGCTTTTGTTGCTGTGGGACAACCCTAACTGATGCATCAAACAGAGTGTTTTGCCATGAATACCCAGTCTTTTTGAGAATGATATGTACCAATACTACCTGAAATGTTGTTGTGGCAGCACCACACCTCAATAGCCAAATGCACACAAATGAAGAACACAGTAAGTCATCTAGCAGAATTTTCTGTTATGAAGAGTAAGACAGCATCCATCTCAAGCATATGCCTCTTAATATTTATCTATTTCCTTTTGCTTACCACTGTTATGTCAATACTAATTTATGGTCTTGCAGTGTTTCACTCACTATCTTTTAGCAACCAATGAGACTACTCTTGTGGTACATAAACAAATGTGGCACTCTATTTCTCAGCACCTCTGTTAAATATTGAGATATCTTACATGGTCCTCTTCTGTACCTTTACTAGACAGACATTCTGAACATAACTCATACTTATTAATGTACCTACAAAAATGTTGTCATAACACTGCAATATATGTAACACAACAAGAATTTAAATGTGTTATCTTTTTAAACCTGAAACTTTGTGTATAATACCCTTCTTTACCAAACTAAGAAAACTGAATGCTTTGTTATAGAATACTTAAGCAATAAGGCATGACCAACGGTTCTGTTAATGGTCTGTTAATCACCTGCTAGGGGTGTACTGTGGCACAAGGAGTAGCCAGCTGCCACATGCACCTATAGAAACATAGAATTTGACAGCAGATAAGGACCACTTGGCCCACCCAGTCTGCCCATTTCCCTGCTTACTGGATGAGCTGCAGATCCTAGTTAACCAGCAGCCTACTTCTTTCTACCCCCAACCCCTGGAATTGCCTTAAGACTGTCCCATGCATGCTTGAATTCCACCACTGTTTTTGACTCCACGACCTCCTCTGGAAGGCCGTTCCATGCATCCACAACCCTTTCTGTGAAAAAATACTTCCTTAAATTACCTCTGAGCCGCCCCCCCTCTATCTTCAAATTGTGCTCCCTTGTTCTTGCACACCTCTTTTTTTGAAAGATACTACCCTCTTGGACTTTGTTGATTCCCTTGAGGTACTTGAAAGTTTCTATCATGTCCCCCCTCTCCCTCCTTTCCTCGAGGCTATACATATTAAGCTCCTTAAGTCTCTCTTCATATGTCTTCCTGTGCAGACCCTGCACCATTTTAGTTGCCCTCCTCTGGACAGCTTCCATCCTGTCTATGTCTTTGCGAAGACTGGGTCTCCAGAACTGCACACAGTACTCCAAATGGGATCTGACCAGCTGTCTGTACAGAGGGATAATAACTTCCTGTTTTCTACTGGTGATGCCTCTCCCTATGCATCCCAGTATCCCCCCAGCCCTCCTTGCTGCCTTCTTACATTGCTTGCCCACCTTTAGGTCATCTGATATGACTACCCCCAGGTCCCTTTCCATTTTTGTTGTTAGTATCTCACCCCCCATTGTGTACTCTTCCCCTTGGTTTTTGTCCCCAGGTGCATTACCTTGCACGTCTTAGCATTGAATCTAAGCTGCCATACATTTGACCATTCTTCTAACCTTGCCAAGTCCCTTTTCATCCTTTCCACCCCACCTTGTGCATCAACTCTGTTGCAGATCTTTGTGTCTTCTGCAAAGAGACATATTTTCCTTCCAGTCCCTCTGCAATGTCGCTATAAAGACATTGAAGAGGACTGGTCCTCATACTGAACCCTGTGGTACCCCACTAGTAACCCCTTTCTTCAGAGTGGACTCCATTTACTATTACTCTGTGTCCTATTCTCCAGCCAATTTTTACCCAGGCTGTCATCTTGGGACCCACTCCCAGGCTAGCTAACTTGTATATTAATCTTTGTGTGGGACTGTGTCAAATGCCCTTAAAGTCTGGTAGGCCATGTCCACAGCCCCTCCCTGATCTACTACTTTGGTCACCCAGTCAAAGAAATCTATCAGATTTGTCTGGCATGACCTTCCCGTTGTGAATCCATGCTGCCCTGGGTCCTGTGCCCCTCTGGCCTCTAGATACTCGACAATTCTTTTCTTCAGAAGTGATTCCATCATTTTCTCTACCACTGAGGTTAAACTAACAGGTCTGTAGTTTCCTGCTTCTGCCTTGCTCCCACTTTTTTGAAGGGGAATCACATCTGCCCTCCTCCAGTCCTCAGGTACCACCCCATCCTTCCATGATTTGTTAAACAGGGTAGTCATTGGTGTCACTAATTCCACCCTTAGTTCTTTTACAATTCTGGGATGAATCCCATCAGGCCCCATTACTTTGTCTACCTTCAGTTTTAAGAGTTCTTTCAGAACCCTTTCTTCTGTAAATGGGCTGGTATCAACTTCTGTATCCAGAGTGTTTCTACTGTTTGCTTTAGGTACCTCCCCCTCTTCCTTTGTAAATACAGAGCAAAAATATTTGTTTAGTATCTCTGCCTTTTCACAGTCACCCTCTGCCCACCCCCTTTATTAAGCCTCACTATCCTCCCTTGGTCTTCCTTCGCTCCCTGATGTACCTGTAAAGGTTTTATCCCCTTCTTAACTGAGTTGGCTATCTTTTCCTCAGTTTGGGCCTTTGCTGTTCTGACTGCCTTCCCAGCTTCCTTTGCTTTAACTGATACAGTTCTCTGTCCTGCTCCTTCTGTGATTCCTTGTACTTCCTGAAAGCTTTCTTTTTCTTGAACCTTCACTGCCACTTCCTTTGAGAACCATAGTGGTTTCTTACATCGTTTCATTTTGTTTATTTGCTTCACACAAGGCTAGTTACCTCTGTGATGGCAGTTTTGATTATTCCCCATTGTTCTTCCACCCCTCCTTCCTGCCCATTTGCTAGTGCATTCCTTAGGCACTCACCCATTTTGGCAAAGTCAGCCCTCCTAAAGTCCAGTACCTTTGCCTTTGTATGGCTTGACTCTATTGCTGTGTTTATTGTGAACCATACTGTTCGATGGTCGCTAGTTCCCAGATGACTACCCACTTCTACATCTGTGATCCTCTCTTCATCTCCATTTGAGAGAACCAGGTCTAAGATTGCTCCCTCTCGAGTGGGCTCCAATACTAGTTTTCTAAGGCATGCCCCCTGTAGGACATCTAGAATAACCCCACTCTTCGAAGTGGCTGCTGCAACTGCACTCCAGTTAACATCTGGCATATTCAGATCACCCATCAGCAATATCTCCCCTTTTTCTGCCTCATTAAGTATACTTTCTATCATTTCCTTGTCCATTTTCTCCCCCTGAGAAGGGGGTCTGTATACAACCCCTGTACGGATTTGGTACCATTGCCGATCTCCAAATTTACCCACAGTGCTTTTTCTCCTCCCTGTTTTCCCTTTTATTCTGCTGCTTTGATTCCTTCCCTTATGTAAAGAGCTACTCCTCCTCCTCCATTACCCTCTCTGTCCCTCCTGTAGATAGTGTATGCTGGTATGTTTACATCCCAGTCATGGTTTTGTGTGTCTCTAGAGGGTGATTAACTGACTATTAACATAATCCCTGGGAGTGCCTTATTGCTATAATAATGAAACATGGTTTCAAACAGCGTTAAACCTTGTCCAGCATATGGTTAAGCTCTACATGTATGTTAATAAAACATTAACATAAGGCAGCCAATCAGAAAGCTGCATTTTTCAGACCCTTTTTTATTAATATTGATCACAAAGATCCCCACAACTTAATAACACAAGAAAAAATGTTATATTCAAAAAATATTTATTTTCTGTATCTATAAAAGTAAAAAAATTTTTTTTTAAATGTTCAAATGAAAAAGTCAGTCCTGACATACAAAATTTTTTAATACATTCAATAACATTGAATGCAAAAATAAAAAACATAAAAATATATTGATTTTTTATTTATCTCCAAAATAAATACTACATAAAAATATATTCATTTATAAAACTTAGAAAAATGATTATGTAAAGAATATATAGAAAAATATGTAAAAAACTATTTACAATATTAACAACTCTTAGAGAGAGGTGTGCGCTGCTTGAAGCAGCCCAACCTGTAAGTTGGACTCAATGTGGAGAAGCAATGGAAGTGGAAGCTGTTGCGCCTTCCAGAAGAGATACCGGAGCAGCTGTGGAGGCTGGTCACTGTGTCCCAGGGAAGCTGGATGCCACTGATGGAGTTGAAGAGCTGGAACTGGCAACGGTGTCACCAGTTGCTGTCACCACAGGTTCAAGCACAAGGTTGACAGTCTTCTGTTGCACTTTCATGAAGGACAGCAATGTCTCCTGTCCTTCACGGAGTGCAACATTGTCTCTTATCAGACTGCCAACCTTGTGCTCCAGTCTACAGTAACAGCGGCAGTGGCCAGCACACCACTTTAAGCGAGGGCATCCTGCAAAGTGACAAAAACATGAATCAATATATGAGCCTCAAAATGGTGATTACCTACCTGTCTTTTAACTTACAATATTGATATCTAATTCAATAATTGTAATACATTTTGTTGGGCACTCTTAAGACTATTTAGGAGTGTGATGTAAATCATAACGCCTGTCTTGTCAGTTCTGATATTATATTTTTTCTACCATATTATGTTCTTTGTGGACAACTTAAAAAGATCTATAAGAACAGTATACTTTCTACACTAGTTAGTATTTGGCAACACTCAGTACCTAAATGTTTTTGCAAAATAAACAACACAGTCTCATATACAGTGATACTAGCTCTTCAATTGTGTATGAACAAATAAACTTTAACATCTGTACCTATATTATTTCCTCACATCTGCATGAGAATAATAGCTTAATCTGTACCCCAACAGTACTATTTCCACTATCTTACATTCATATAATCATCTGTTTAATAACTGCTACAAAAGAGACACACATGTCATATAGTTATTTATTCAGTGTACATATTTTCATTGATACCAATTGTCTTTTACTGCTGTTACATTAATTAAACAGTGACGTATGACCATGAGTTATGTGAATATTCTGTTAATCACCTGTATGGCTGTAGTGTGGCACAAAGTGTAATGAAATATCACAATGGCCTAGATGGTGATTAACTGACCACTAACATAATCTCTTGGAGTGCCTTATTTGTATTATAATAAAACATGTTTTTTAACACTCTTAAACCCAGTTCACCATATGGCCAATTTGTACATCTATGTTAATAAAAGATTAACATAAGCTGGTAGAATGTTTGCAGAGAATCAGAAAGCTGTACTTCTCAGACCCTTTTTAAAATACTTGAAATAATGTTAAGCATTTACAAACCAACAGCTCACTTACTTTGGCAACTTATTAATGAAATATGTTCTCTACATATCATGTAAAGAAACAGTGGCTGGGATATTCAGAAGGGTTGTGCAACACGCACAACAGTGTCGCCGTGCACAACCCACTGATGCGTACCACTGTGATATTCAAAAGGGGAATGTGCCTGGTACACATGCTGATGAGTTGAAGCACAGCAGTAATGTGTGCGGCACAATTAGGAGGGTCGTTCCTATCCATGTTACACACATCCCGATATTCAGCCCAGGATGTACTAACCCATGCAGTCACAACCCTACTTGCACTGCACACAGTTGATCCCCTCATAAAAATGAGCAACAGCTGGCCACCCACAGCTGAGTTGCCATATTGCAGCTTCCAACATGGCAGCTGACAGGTGTGAGTGACCACCCAAGCTACAGTGGCACCTTCATCCTGGCACCCTCACCATGCTAATTGCAGGCATTACTATAGTAATAATGGTCCTATATCACTGGGGTCCAGTGTACCACTCACAGGCCAATTGCAGGCATCAGTGCTATATTACGTCAAACCAATCCATCCCTGGTGGGCCAGCAGTACCCTTCCCTCCCACTCCACTAAGCCCCACCACCCCACTCCTCCATCAGCAGCAGTCAGCAGCTCCTTACCAGTTTGCTTGCCTGATGACTGACTCTGTACAGTAGGGCTGTACACCCATTAGGCCACAACATAAGCCAGTGGGCATGCAGCTCATACCGTACTACACAACCCTGATATATGATTGGATTCATTCACATTTCTGTACTGTGTAGTACGATATGACCTGCACAACCATCGCTTACATTGTGGAACAATGGCTGTACACTCCTACTGTATGGAGTCAGTTGGCAGACAGCAGGGTGGC
The DNA here is from genome assembly GCA_016271365.2 of Neoceratodus forsteri. Classification (NCBI taxonomy): domain Eukaryota; kingdom Metazoa; phylum Chordata; order Ceratodontiformes; family Ceratodontidae; genus Neoceratodus; species Neoceratodus forsteri. The sequence goes on from CM057455.1 coordinate 48,854,988, forward strand.
AAGCAGATGGTGTACTGCCACCTTCCACTAAGGGGGGAGCACGGGGCAGTGGGGCTCAGTACATGGGTGTGCAGGAGAGTAATGCTGAGCCACTAGTGATGCATTGATTTCTCATTATATCTCACTGACAACCATAATCATGCTGTGAGCAGTCCACTACACCACCAAGGGTATTGGGCCATAATTTTATTTCATCAGACTGAAAGTGGGCCACTGGACCACCAGGGTTATAGAAAATTGTAGTTTATCACATATCCCTACAATCAGGCTGTAAGTGTTCCACTGGACCACCAGTGATATTGAACTATTTCATTACATATTCCTGCAATTGTGCTAAAAGCGCTGCACTGGACCACCAGAGTTATATGGCATTGTAGTTTATCACATACACCCGTGATCAGCCTCCAAGCATTCCAGTGCACCAGCGGTGACATGGTTGTTTATTATTTATACATATGTACACAAATGGGCATTGGAGCATATTACCAGTAGGAGCAAGGGGTGTCGATCCCCAGTGACTGCAGCCTGGCAGGTTGGCAGTCACAAGTCATGAGGGATTGGCATACCTGCATGCAAATGGGGCCATCATGACATACAAATGGCACATTTCTAGCTTGCATGCATGATAGCCCTATTTGCATCTACACTTTTGTATATTACAGCAGTTTGCTATGATGAAACAAACTGCAACAGTAATTTTTGTGAAAAATAAGTGGCCGGTTATAATGCATAGTCATTACACACTCTGTAATCTGTAATATATATACATATTTATATATATATATATATATAGATATACCACAGGGGAGTTTAGGGATTTGCTCAGAGTCATACAGTATGCAAGTGGAGGTTGAAGGAATCAAACCCAGTTCTGTCTGTCAGATGTACCAAGCTCATTCATTCACAGCTTCTACCTTCTAGGCTATACATTGTTGCTGCATTGGAGCTCACACAGTTAGCATCACAATTAAATTTATTGCACTAGAACTCTGACATCCAGAACAAAACACCAGGATGCTTGAACAAGCATTTAATATTGTTGCTGCCATGCAACCTATGCCTCCGAGTTAAAACTGTTTAGCTGATTGTTTCGTGAGGGCACAGTTAGGCCCAACCCCTTCCCACCCCTCACCCCACCCACCCTGGAAATAGTTCATTTATACCTGGGGTTCTGACATCATTCCTCAAGAGGGTAAGGTACACATCACTGTCATATCCTGTCTAGCACACTGCACTGACAATATAAGCATACATTATATAAATACATATTTTTTATATAACGCACCAATCACACACACAAAAAAAAAGAAAAAACTAAACAAGGTAGACAGTTATGTGGGGAGTAGTACAATGTAATGGCTATGGGGAAGCAGTCTTCCGGGAGTCTTTCTGGAGGCTGAGATGCTGCCCTGTTTGCAGACAACTATCTGCCCTGAGGGAGGAAGTTGCCCATCTTCAGGCCACACTGGACAGTGGCAAGGGATCCTCTCCCATCCAGGGAGCACCACAGCCACCACCGCTACCTCAGAGGTTGTGAAGAAAGCACAGCATTTGGACCACAGTGGGCTCAGGAAGGGTAAGGGTGGTGGAACAGAGGCACATCCAGTCAGTTGTTACACTCCACAATCCATACACCATTCTGGGGGAGCATAGTTCCCCTATGGATGCACCCACAGAGGAGACTAAGGAGGGTGCAGACAACTGTCACAAGGGAGGCCCTCAGGAAGGAGGCAGAGGGAACCACAGGGAAAGAAAGCAGCTCCTGGTAGGGGACTCAATTATTAGGGGGATAGAACTGGGGGGAGCATGGAAAACTGAAGTAAGGTGCTTGTGTGGTGCCATGGCTTGGAGGGACAGGAAGCGCATCCTTAGGATCACGAGAACAGTTGCACGGCAGTCTGAGCTGGATGTCATTGTCCACCTAGGGACAAATGACTTGGCTCATCATGAGATCAGAGCAGTGCAAAAGGACTTTGTAGAGTTGGGGAGGGGCTTAAGACAAGTAGCACACACAGTATCCTTCTCAGAGGTGCTGCCTGTCAGTGGCATGAGTGAGGCAAGGGTACTTTGCACCATGCAGTTTAACAAATGGTTGAAAAAATGGCGTGGAGCACAGGGGTTTGGCTTCATTGGGGACTGGGGTTCCACCTGGAGGGACACCAGCCTATACTGGCAGGATGGTCTGCATCTGTCCAGGAAGGGAACAAGTCTTTTGAGCAATCGGTTTAAATGCTTCATTGGCAAGCCTTAAACTAGTCAAGGGGGAGGCACTGATAAGAGCAGGAAAATCCCAGCCTCCCTACAAAACAGGGTACTAAATGAGAAAAGACCAAGGTAGAAAGGTCAGTGGTGTGGCTTACAAAAGGTAAAGCCATCAAAAAATGGAGAGCAATGAGTACCAATGCCCATAGTCTGGGTAACAAGCTTCCTGAATTAGTGGCCTTGATGGAGGAGGAGGAAGATCTGGATATTGTGGCAGTCACAGAAACATGGTACACACAGAACCATGACTGGGATGTAAACATACCAGGATACACTATCTACAGGAGGGACAGGGAGGGTTAAAGAGGCAGAGGAGTAGCTCTCTACATAAGAGAAGAAATCAAAGCAACAGAAGAAAAGGGTAAACAGAGAGGAGAAGAAGTACTGTGGGTCAGTTTGGAGGCAGGCAATGGCACCACAATCCACACAGGGGTTGTATACAGACCCCCTCTCAGGGGGAGGAAATGGACAAGGAAATGATAGAAAGTATACTTAGAATGGCAGATAAAGGGGAGATATTGCTGATGGGTGATCTGAATATGCCATATGTTAACTGGAGTGCAATTGCAGCAGCCACTTCTAAGAGTGGGGTTATTCTAGATGCCCTACAGGGGGCATGCCTTAGACAACTAGTATTGGAGCCCACTCAAGAGGGAGCAATCTTAGACCTGGTTCTCCGAAATGGAGATGAAGAGAGGATCACAGATGTAGAAGTGGGTAGCCATCTGGGAACTAGCGACCATCGAACAGAATGGTTCACAATAAACACAGCAATAGAGTCAAGCCATACAAAGGCAAAGGTACTGGATTTTAGGAGGGCTGACTTTGCCAAAATGGGTGAGTGCCTAAGGGATGCACTAGCAAATGGGCAGGAAGGAGGGGGTGGAAGAACAATGGGGAATAATAAAAACTGCCATCACAGAGGTAACAAGCCTTTGTGTAAAGCAAATAAAATGAAATGTGGTAAGAAACCACTATGGTTCTCAAAGGAAGTGGCAGTGAAGGTTCAAGAGAAAAAGAAAGCATTCAGGAAGTACAAGGAATCACAGAAGGAACAGGACAGAGAACTGTATCAGTTAAAGAAAAAGGAAGCTGGAAAGGCGGTCAGAACAGCAAAGGCCCAAACCGAGGAAAAGATAGCCAACTCAGTTAAGAAGGGGATAAACCCTTTATAGGTACATCAGGAGTGAAGGAAGACCAAGGGAGGGAGAGGAGGCTTAATAAAGGGGAGGGAGGGTGGGCAGAGGATGACTGTGAAAAGGCAGAGATACTAAACAAATATTTTTGCTCAGTATTTACAAAGGAAGAGGGGGAGGTACCTAAAACAAACAGTAGAAACACTCTGGATACAGAAGTTGATACCAGCCCATTCACAGAAGAAAGGGTTCTGAAAGAGGTCTTAAAACTGAAGTTGGACAAAGCAATGGGGCCTGATGGGATTCATCCCAGAATTCTAAAAGAACTAAGGGTAGAACTAGTGACACCACTGACTACCCTCTTTAACAAATAATGGAAGGATAGGGTGGTACCTGAGGACTGGAGGAGGGCAGATATGATTCCCCTTCACAAAAGTGGGAGCAAGGCAGAAGCAGGAAACTACAGACCTGTTAGTTTAACCTCAGTGGTAGGGAAAATGATGGAATCACTTCTGAAGGAAAGAATTGTTGTATCTAGAGGCCAGAGGGGCACAGGACCCAAGGCAGCATGGATTCACAGCGGCAAGGTCATGCCAGACAAATCTGATAGATTTCTTTGACTGGGTGACCAAAGTAGTTGATCAGGGAGAGGCTGTGGACATGGCCTACCTAGACTTTAGCAAGGCATTTGACACAGTCCCACACAAAGGATTAATATACAAGTTGGCCAGCCTGGGAGTGGGTCCCAAGATGACAGCCTGGGTAAAGAATTGGCAGGAGAATAGGACACAGAGAGTAAAAGTAAATGGAGTCCACTCTGAAAAAAGGGGGGTTAGCAGTGGGGTACTGCAGGGTTCAGTAGTAGGACCGGTCCTCTTCAATGTCTTTATAAGCGACATTGCAGAGGGACTGGAAGGAAAAGTATGTCTCTTTGCAGATGACACAAAGATCTGCAACAGAGTTGATGCACAAGGTGGGGTGGAAAGGATGAAAAGGGACTTGGCAAGGTTAGAGGAATGGTCAAATGTATGGCAGCTTAGATTCAATGCTAAGAAGTGCAAGGTAATGCACCTGGGAAACAAAAACCCAGGGGAAGAGTACACAATGGGGGGTGAGATACTAACAACAACAAAAATGGAAAGGGACCTGGGGTAGTCATATCAGATGACCTAAAGGTGGCAAGCAATGTGAGAGGGCAGCAAGGAGGGTTGAGAGGATACTGGGATGCATAGGGAGAGGCATCACCAGCAGAAAACAGGAAGTTATTATCCCTCTGTACAGGCAGCTGGTGAGACCACATCTGGAGTACTGCGTGCAGTTCTGGAGACCCAACCTCTGCAAAGACATAGACAGGATGGAAGCTGTCCAGAAGAGGGCAACTAAAATGGTGCAGGGTCTGCACCAGAAGACATATGGAGAGAGACTTAGGAGCTTAATATGTGTAGCCTCGAGGAAAGGAGGGAGAGGGGGACATGACAGAAACTTTCAAGTACCTTAAGGAATCAACAAAGTCCAAGAGGGTAGCATCTTTCAAAAAGAGTGTGCAAAACAAGGGCACAATTTGAAGATAGAAGGGGGCGGCTCAGAGGTAATTTAAGGAAGTATTTTTCACAGAGAGGGGTTGTGGATGTATGGAACAGCCTTCCAGAGGAGGCTGTGGAGTCAAAAACAGTGGTGGAATTCAAGCATGCATGGGACAGTCATAAGGCAATTCTAGGGAGTGGGGGTAGGATGAAGTAGGCTGCTGGTTAGCTAGGATCTGCAGCTTATCCATCAGGTAGGGAAATGGGCAGACTGGGTGGGCCAAGCGGTCCTTATCTGCCGTCAAATTCTATGTTAAAACTGTCCAGAGGAGTTCTCCACTACTAAACTCTTTCAAAAGGGGAACATGTACAAACAAAAATGCAGGTAAATGAGCTGGGATCAAACCGCAGAGTTTACATCTTGACAATACAGGGACATAGTCCTTTTAAAATGTATACTAACTGGCTCCATTTCTAACCTCACTAAAGATACTCATGAGAGAACATGATGGGTGATCAGACACACCACAGATTTTGGTGTGTTTCACTAACTCCAGCAAGTTCAATTAGTGAAGTGAAAAGCACCCCCATCTTCAAAATTGGAGAACTTGCATACTAATGCCACCCGTGAACAATCGCTCCTATAGGATTGATCTTGGTTGCCCAGTTCGCTAATTGTTACTTGTCCCCTATGATGATTGTAACTAGTCACTCACCTCGTGATGGGTGTAACACTGATGAGTGGCAAAGACACCGCTCTTTCACTCTCACTGGATGTGAAGGAAAAGAGGAAGATCCAGTCATAAACGTAACTTTTATACTGCCACCACTTCAAACTGCTTTTCTGGCACAGACACAAGACAAGTATCACACTGGGCTACCAGACTACTCCCTACCTGTGATGTGCAAACATAAGCAAATCTAGGACATCATATCATGTGGGGGATCAAACGGCCACATAGCATCATTGTGCTGGGGCCATGGACAAATCAATGTTTTTTTCTAAGAAGCTGAGAGATCCAAGGAGCAAGGAAAAGTGCAAGAATTTTAAATAACTGACTGGAAGTCAGTGTGGGGTTCACTGTGATGGGTGTAACAAATTAGGGCACTACATGTTACACCCATCATGGAAACTATTGAGCGTCTCTGCAGCCAAAGGGAATAAAGTAAAGGGCCAAGTCAGTGTGAATATCTTAAAACAAGATGTTTTGAGCAACACAGTTCTTTAGTTTGAATACTGCGAAGTAAAATGAGTTCACAGTAGCAAACAACAAACACGTTGGTTTTGATGTCACATTTTGAGGCAAGAAAATCAGCAGTAAATTAACTTAAATTGAAAAAAATATATATGTGTTAGGGATGTAATTACAAAAAAAACATTATGTTACCTATCTCTACTACCAACTACCCTTAAAAAGCATCACATGAATTAGGGAAATCTTTTTTTATTTTTGTAACACAATTCAATCAAAGTGATGGGTGCCTTGGTAACCCCTTTTTGTGAACAGACCCATATCTTTGTTTCTTAAGAGAAGATGCAAAAAATGCAACAACAAATCACTACAGTGCAGTTGTTCTCAGATAATCTCACTGTTGCCAAAGACAGACAGCCAATCAGCATCCAGGATTTGTTTTGCCCTTGTGCAATTATTGTTTTATAACATATTAGAATGCAGTATTTATTCAGAATGTTGTGGCCATGAGGATGGTGTGTGTGCGTGTGTGTGTATGTTTGCTGTAGCTCAATATATTTTTTTCCCAAAAAGCATAGTAGAAAAGAGAATGCTTGCAGATTGCTACATATTCACTGAATAGTAGTTCACTGAAGACCTGGCATATGTCTGAGGCAGTGTCTTTAGAGGTTAAAAAAACTGTGTAAATTATAGATGTGTTGGAGAAAGGGTGGCATTTATGAGGTATGAATCTTTCTTGAAAGGCAATACATTCCTAACTGAAACTAGTAGTAAGAAGCTGTTTAAATGCTAAGTATTTAAATGTGCAAGTTGTTGCATTCCTAAGAGGGTAAACAAATCTCCAGTTTAATAGGCAACAAATATATAACAAATATTTAACAAGCCATTTCGGTTTCCTAATGGCATCTGATAAGCAGTTTAGAATTAGGTCTCCAACATTCTTAGCAGAAAAAATGGACTATTTTATTTCAGTTGTCATTGAAAAGTCCAAAATATGTGTTCCACGATACTTCATTTTCCAGCTACAGATAACAAGATGACTGTAGGCATCTCCCACAGTCATAAAAAAAGGAGATCCAGCTTCTCACAGGTGGATTCCCTGAAAACACAAGCGAGAAGAAAAAGAACAAGGTCCCTGAAAAATGGTGCACACATAAAGTGGTTGCACACACAACAGAGTCATCTAAAAAGAGAAATGTCCCTTAAAAGGGGAACGTCCCTAAGATAAATAACCAAAACACCTGACAGAAAAGGAGAGACCAAAATAAACAATGGGGGGAAGGGGGAACTGATGCTCGAAGATAGGGAAGCCCCAAGGAACCCTAGGGAAAGAAAAGAAAAGGTACTTACCTGAGGCACCAATACCTTTTGTTTTTTAATCGAAGACCTCCCAAATTATAAAAAATTCTGTATAAAATGTGGCAGACATGACCCCCCCCCAATCAAAGGACAGTCAGTGGAAGAAGGGGAGAACAGGTTAGTCAGTCTGAAAGCTACAGCTTAACAGGCATGATTTTAATTTTGGGGTGCACCCTGTCTCCAGGTACTTCCTACCTCCTATGCAGAATTGAAGCCCCGAGGCCTAGAGGCCAAAAGTTTCTTCAGAGAAGTTTGATAGATGTTCCCCTTCAGTGGCACAGCTGAAACTGGAGAGTTGCTGTTTGTAAATATTACCATTCGGGTTCCACATGGCTCTGTCCTAGTCTCACCCTTCTCTGTTTATATTACTGATCTCCTTGATGTTGCCCCGGGCTGCAGCTCTCTGCCGTATGAAGGTGATGTCGTCCTATACTTGTAGTAGGGCTGGTTATCTTACCGATGCAATTAGAGGAACTCTATTCTAATGTATTTTTCTAAAGCCTGTTGCAACAGCATTTTAACTATTCTATACTGTACTATCCTCTCCCTGTTCTGTCAGGGTGGCCATCTACAGACCCCATTTTTTTTTCTTAATTAGTCTATGGGCTTGATTCACAGATGTTGGCACAAGCTGCACCAATTGCAGCTTGCGCGAACTGCCGGTGCACCAGGGACCCTGCACCCGATTCACTATTGGGTAGGGTCCCAGCAGGAAAGTCCCTCAGCTTGAGACAACTGTGAACATGTGCCAAGCAGATGGCACATCTCGCAGGTGCACCACAAGCTGCAGGGCAGTTGGGTGCAGAACATATAACTGAGTTCCCTGGTGATCTAGCAGACCCCATCTCCCATTTGAAGTTGAAAAAGGAACAGTTCCCAGGTGGTCTAGTGGGCCCCTCGACTGGAAGGCAGTACCCCACCTCTCTGCTGTCCAACATCCCATCCCAAAGCTGATGCCTAGAACAGTCCCCCACTCCCAACCATGGCTGCTCACTGACTGAGCTGTCAAGGAGCACATACTATATACAGTGTGCATGAGCTGTCAGTCTTACAAATTATAGAAAAGCTGTTGGCCAACAATGTTTTTGTTGACTGGAAATCATTATGCATGGAGTTTGATCAAAAAGCAACCTATTCCAGGTTTATGTCTGCACTGAAAGGATATTTTATGACTTTGTCTAAATGTATGTGTTTTACCTGACTGTGTTTAACAATGTACTTTGTGTATTAATTGTTTTATGTATTATTCATTTATTGTACCTCTGTACCCGGGTCCCCCTTCAAAATCGGCATTCAGTGTTCTAGGGTTCTTACCCGGTTACCAAACCAAATAAATAAATGTGCCCAACTTCACAATGCACAGGGGTACAGATCAGTGTATGGGAGGGTCCACTGGAGGCAGACATACAGTACCTCTTCATCCCTCCATATAAGGTGAACCACACTGCAACAGACACTGACTATTGTCATCACAACTGATATTGAGACACAGAAGGGTATGCAGAGTTGTGGATTTGGAAACATAGGCACAGACCAAACAGAGCAGCAGCAAGGGGAGGCAGCCCAATGATGGAACCCTGGCACCAGGCCAGGATGGTGGACCTGCACATCCCACCACATACCATGATCAGTGCTCCATGCATGTTGCCAGATGCTGGAGGTGAGGCATGCATGGGTTATCCTCTGCCAGGTCCTACATCTTCAGCTCCGAGGAGGTGGCCATGCTGGTAACTGAGTTCTGAAGCCACAACATCACCTGGTATGGTGCTGGGTCACTGAAGGCACCTGCAGAGGACAAGGCTTGACATACAGGCCACCGTTAATGTGCATGGACCTGAAGCATGGATCCTGAGTGCCATTAAGCTATAAGTTATAAAGAAACAGAAGATAGTCACAGTACGCCAGTCCAGTCACCAGACTGCTGGTGGTCTACCACAATCAGGCCCTACAATGGACCTCATGGCTATAAAGGCAATCATGGTAGACACCCTGACTCAGGAGGTGCTTGACAGGGATCAGGATGGAATGGACACCACACTAGGTGACTGCCCCTGTGAACAAAGTGGATGACTGGCACACCTCTCTACAACAGATTCTGACCTTGCAGAACCACAGTATTCAAAGGACAGATGTCCAATACAGTCACCTGCCACAAACAGCACACAGAGCCAGATCACAAGAGGTAAATGCCACTCATGCTGACTGTCACAGGGTGCTGTAAGACCATTTATGTTTCTGGAACCTTCTTCCCTTTCTCCTGCTTCAAGTCTGCTGCAGCACCTTCTATATCTATCCTGTCTCTATTGACTTTGCTTTATTTCCCCTTTCCCAGACAGGCCACCTGGGAAAGCTCTTTGTACTATCCCTGTGATTCCTTATGGTTTCAGAAAGAAAAATGTCTTCATGCCCCCCCCCAGGTAGCTAATGTAGCTAACATATCTTCACTTGTGTCCAATTATTGCAACATTATGGCACTTTGACAGTGCTAGAATTTCTATGCACAGTGCATTCTACAGAGAGACTTTAGCCGTATGGATGTTTGCCCTGTTAGCCTCATTTAGAAACCTGCACACAGTATACTCAATAAAGCAGCAGTTTAAAGCTGCCAGTAAGTGACCCCCCCCACACTTGTGAGGTGAAACCCCTTTTCTTTTTTACATCTTGCGCTAGTGCGGGTCTTGGGGGCGTGGCTGCTGTTGGGTGAATGAAGGGCATGCATCAGTAGGTACGTCCCTCATTCCCCAATTCCCCAATCAGCCTGCTTGCCACCACCACACCATGCATTCATAATGAGGTGAGCATATCAAAGCAAAGGTCCACTGCAATCCAAGCAAAGCTCGTCATACGCAGTGGTCCTTCACTTGCCGTGCTCGCCGCCATTTTGGCCATGGTCAGTGAGCGGGTGGCCGCCTCACGCTTGCCAACATTGGGGGTGCCCAATCCCCCTGTTGGCAACCCCCCCATGTTTGTGTGCCGACAGAGAAGCCCACTCCCCATTGGCATACCCCCCCAAATGTTGAATGCCGAGGGGTGCCCAACCCCTCGGCTCATGGCCCCCTCACTGTCTTTGCCTGCCAATGGGAGCCACTCTGTCGGCATCACCTCCCCAACTGTTGAATGCCGAGGGGGTGCCCAATCCCCATCAGCTCGTGCTCCCTCCCTCTTTCTTTGTTTGCCGGCAGGGGTGCCCAATCCCCGTCGGCATTACCCCTCCATGTTGTGTGCCAACGAGGGTGCCCAATCCCCTGTCGGCTACTGACACCCCCCAAAAACCCACTTAGGTGGCATGCTGGGAGCCAAATGCCCTGTAAGACGAAATGCCCTGTAAGATGAAAACTGTCCTGCGACGGTTTTCCTTTTTCTTTTCCCCTGCAAAACAAAAACCGTCCCCGGCAGTCTAGATGCCCACCTCCCTCTATCCACACCCACCCACTGCACACCCTGCCTCCCCTCACCCCCCATCCCATACTTACCTTTGGACTCCGGCGCGACGATCTTCCGTGGACCGGGAACACGTCTGCACTCTTCAAAGCCGACCGCGAACTGAGGAAATGCCGGTAAGCTGTATAATGCAATGAATAAGGTTTTTTCAACTTTGCTGCATATTTCAGGCATTTCTTGGAATTTTGGCACAAAATTTTCAACATGGGGTTTTTGGGGCCCCTCCATATGAATTCTATCACTGTTATGGCGTTAGTCGGCCTCGAAAGGTGATTTCACATTCACTGCGTGAAATCACCTTTCGGGACCCATTAATGAAATGACAGTGCCAGTGTTCATGAGGTGGCCTCTCAAAAAGCTTATGTTCCAAATTTGGTGGAAAAAATCCAACAAATGCCTGTTTTATGAGTGTGCATTGCGCAGTTGCTACGCAGGCTCGTAACTTCGCGCATTCACAATATTTTAATGCCAGATTTTCAGCATTGGTATTTTTGTGCACCTTCTTGTGAACAGTACAGCTGTCATTTTCCACATCCTGCCTGAAATGTGTTTCCGCACTTCCGGCGCACAATTGTGCAGTCGCTGTAGGAAATCAGTGTTTGGGCCAGATTATGAAAATGACAGTGACACAGTTCATGAGCAGAGCTCCTAGAATGCCTATGTAAAAAATTTGGAGCTGATACTCCATAAAATGACTGTGTCACGAGTGTGCTTTGGCAGATTGCACGCATGCTCGTACTGTCGTGCATTTGTGATATTTTAACTCTGGATTTTCACCATTGCCATTTTTCCACACTTCTTGATGAACAGTACAGCTGTCACTTCACATATCCTGCCCAAAATGTGTTTCCACACTTCCAGCGCAGAATAGCGTGGTCGCTGTGCAAAATCACTTCTTGGGACACTTTGAGGAAATGAGAGTGACACTGTACATGAGCAGAGGTGCTAAAATGCCTATGTTGAAAATTTTGTGCAGAACACCCATAAACTGGCAGTGCTGCAAGCGTGCCTTGCATATTTCCCACGCACCCTTGCATCTCCGCAAATTCCGTATTTTTGCATGCCACATTTTCAGCACTGGCATTTTATTGCACCTTCTTATGAACTGTGCAGCTGTCATTTTTCACATCCTGCCCAGCATGTTTTCCCACACTGCACTAATAAACACCCACAGGGACACCCTAATGCCTCTCACTCTCTGCAGGGTGGGGGTGGGTTGGCATCAGTTCAGTACTTGACTGCCACTCCTATGCTGCATCTCTCTAACTCCTGCATTGCCAATGGCAACAAGACAACATTCGGCATTGACAAATGCTTGTTTTCCCTTGTGAGATGTCCAAAGAGACCTCCATGTGGAGGCATTTGTTAAACTGTTGAGTTTGCCTCGGTAGAAGCTGTATTTTAAACCTAAACCAAAACAAACACAGTTTTCTGTTTGTTTTCTTCAGGCCTAGGCATCCAAGCATAACACTGAATGATATGAAGTTCTCTCTGTTGTTAGTAACCCAGTGATATGAATTCCAGAAAACATGGTTTTAATGTTTGTTTTCTGAAGAATCTCCATAAATATTGTAGTTGAATAAACATAAAATAAGAATGATAATGGCCATACAAAAGCAACACAATGTTTCTACAATAAGAGCTCTGTGTTTCCCTGTGCTGCAGCACGTTTGTAAATATAAAAAAGAAGCTTCTGTTCTTAACTGTACAGAATTCTAGATAACTTTCAGCTTTTGATTACAAGAATGTATACAATTCCAATGTTAGTTTATTTGTTACTTAAGAATGGAATGGCTTACCGAGGTATAAGCAGGGGGAATCTTCTAGGAGGGGTTTTCTGCTTGCAGGGATCATTATGAATGGATCCTTAGGAGTCAGCCAGCCCTCTCTTCCCCATAGTTATACCTTAGGTCATTCAGGGGAGGAGTCTGCTACCAGGAACAGCATTACAATAAAAGAAATAAAGCATATTTATTGATATCATAAGCTATACTACATAGTTTTATGCCGAATTGAAGCTGTCCTGTGTTTAATATGTGAAAATAATGGTTAGTTTTAAAATTAAGGATTTTAGAAGTAAGTGGGCAGAGCTTCAAGTAAATCACCTGACCCCCACTGAGATAAAAGGAGCAGCTTTTATGCATCTCCTCAGATAGATAGTGAGTGGAGAGGTTGGTAGTACACTGACCTGCTGTTATGCTCTAGCCATTTCTAGAGAAGTGTATATTGATATATTATTTTTGTTTTGCTTCTGTTTATTTTTGTCATATTCAGTTTGCCTTTGTTTTCTTTGCTTTGCTTATCATGCTGGCTTGAAACGAATTTGCCTAGCAATTGCTTGGTCCATCCTGATAACTTTTGACTCTGTGTCCATCCTTGGCCACTTCCCTCTGACACTGACCATGGAAAAGTAATACCTGTGCCCTCAAATGGTGATTTCAGACATGTAACAAAACCTCCTTCTACACAGGTTCACCAGGACATGTGGTACCACAGGAGCAAAAGAATGGCATACTGATGAGGAGGGCCAGGAGTGCCTGGCCAATGGATCAAAACACCATTCAGGACAGCGTAGATCTCCCATGCTTAGATACAACCTAGCCAGAATGACAAACCAACGTGGGCACATTACACACAGATGACCTCATTCTTGTGGGCACAGATACAGACATGGATGCTGTTGAGTGACAGCCGTTAACAACTGGGGCCACAAGGTGCTCACAGCAGACCAGCAAACTCCAGCATTTCTACTCTAAATTACTCCAGCTGGATCTGAAAAGGCTGTGTAACATGAGGGAAAAAATACAGAGTGGGCATCAGCATGCTGTGGAAATATGGGGTGTTCAGAGTTAGCTGTGCAGGATAGAATACAGATCAGCAATCTCCCCAGGGCAACAAACCACTCAGTGTACAGTTTTACATCACTGTGGAACTCCCATGAGGTATGTAACCACCAGCCCATGTCCACACAGCTCTGCTGCAACCTTCGTTCAATGGGCACTTCATCCACTGAATGCATGTTGCATTCTCAGATGCCTTGTCGACCTGCCACTATACATCCAAGTTCTCCTCCATTACCATCCAGCAGACCCTCATCAGGTAAATGCTCCAGCAGGGGTATGCAGTGTCATATAACTAGATTGTGTAGCATGGTGCATGTAATAAACACATTCACAGGTGACAACATCACAGCGCCACCCATCTGATCCATCCAGGTGGCAGAAATGCAACTTCAGGAGGCCAGTCATTCACTTCACCATTTCATGGGTTCTGTGGTGTACCTCACAGTATTTCTTCTTAGCCTCTGTGGACAATGACAGAATGTCAGTAGGTATTGCCTCAAGAGGTATCCATTATCACCTGTGGGGGAGAAGCAGAATACAATCAGGTAGTGTATGCACAGGTGTAGGAGGGCACCTGTTGAATGTCACACATGCACTCACCAACCAGCCAACCCACCTGACTCCCATGGATCTCAAGCAGTATTAGTAGCCATGACTAGTAGAAACTGTATGCATCATGACAGGACCCTGGGTACCAGGTAATCACATTGGTGATGGCACCATCGGCATCGCAGGTCACCTGCACACTGATGCTGTGGAAGCCTTTCTGATTACAATATGCCTCCTCATTCTATGCCGGAGAAAGTAATGTCATGTGTGTGCAGTTTATAGCCCCAAGAGTGTTCTAGAATGCATGCAATACATGGCACCCCTCCTTAATAGCTCTCACAGCCAGCTGTATGATCAGAAGGATATGTATGTGGCCACATGTTAGACAAGGGCATTGTTTACCAATTGTGGTGCTCAAAACACCATAGCCTGACTGGCATTTATTACATCTCCCACCACCCTATACAATGAGCTGGTGACTTAGTATGTCAGGGCACACAGTATTTTCTGCTCCACAATCAGTACACAGGATGATCCTGTGGTGGGTGCGTTGTCTGTGTGTAACAGGCAACACGTGTCTTGAATGGCAGCATGGTCCAGGCACAACCAATGGATGCAGTGCATATGGGTTAGGGTGGCTGCCTCCATTCGAGGCACATACAACCATGGCCTACAGCTGCAGCCACATTCTTGGTCCTGTTGCAACTCATCTTCCAACCAGAGTACACCCAGCAAATATGAAGGGCACATATTGTGCAGGTTACCAAAGCCATTGCACAAGTAGTGGCCTGTGGGCTAGCTGAGAATTATATCTGCAGTGCATCCCCACCTTTGTGCACCTGTGGGAAGCATGTTGGCTAAATAGCATAGCACACACACCCTTAGTAACTTTATCATCTGTGTGAACCATAATTGAGAGAGATCAGAGGTGACAGAGAGAGCCCAGGGAGGAAATGCTGGTACTGATGTGGGCGATGGCCCTCTATACACCATACATGAAGATCACAGGTACCTGGCCTGCCCTGTAGTCTACAGGGGGTCAATATGGTGTTCTAACAATACAACATAGGACTGCTGTAGATTAACAAACTACTGCTGCAATTGAGCATTGAGTCAGGGGGTGGAGTTTTAGTACCCCCTACCCCATACAGAAACATCGAAGCAGAATTTGATGGCAGATAGTAACTGCTTGGCCCATCCAGTCTGCCCATTTCTCCCTATCTATATTATTACTACAGACCGTACTTGATCTGCAACCCTTTCTACTTCCCTCCTCCCTTTCCACTATGATTCTCTTTTGGTTATCCTATGCATTCTTGAAACCCACCACTGTTTTCTCCCCAACAACTCCTCTGGAAGGTTGTTGCAGGAATTCACCACTCTTTCTGTGAAGAATTACTGCCTTACATCTCTCCTGAATCTACATCCTTCCAGCTTCATAGCATGTTCTCTTGTTCTTGAGCAACTTTTTTTCTGCAAAATACCCCCTTCCTGGACCTTATTTACCCCATGAGGTATTTAACAGTCTCTATCATACCCCTCCCCATCCTGTGTTCCAGGGTGTACATACTGAGATCATTTAGCCTGTCGGCACTGGGTGTTTGATGCAGACCCCTCCTCTGAACCATCTCCACTCTATGTCCTTCTGGAGATGTGGTCTTCAGAACTGGACACAGTACACTAGGGGGGGTCTTGCCAATTATCCATACAGATGCAACACCACATCCCTCTTTCTGTTGGTGATACCCCTCCCTATTCACCCCAGCATCCAACTCGCTCTTCCTGCTGACTTGTCACACTGCCTTGCACCTTTTGGTCATCCAGTATAATTACCTCCAAGTCTCCTTCCTGCTTTGGGGTTCTCAGTATGACTCCACCCATTTTGAACTCTGCGCCGAGTTTCTGTGCTCTAAGTGCAGGATTTTGCGTTTTTTAGCATTGAAACCCAGCTGCCATACCCTTGACCACTCCTCTAGTTTTCTCAGGTCTCGGTTCATCCTTTCATCTCCCCTGAAGTGTCCACCCTATTGCAGATTTGTGTGCCATCCACAAAGAGTCACACATCCCCTTCCAGCTCCTCTGCAATGTTACTTATAAAGAGATTAACGAGGACCAGCTCCAGTACTGATCCATGATGCACCCTGCTGGTCACCCTCCCTTCCTTGGAGTGAACTCTGTTTACCAGCACCCTCTGTTGCCTGTCCCCTAACCAATTTCTTATCCAGTTTACAACATTTGGACCCATTCCTAAGCTACTCAGCTTGCTTACTAGTCTCCAATGTGGAACAGTGTTGAATGCTTTACTAAACTCTAGATAGGCCACGTCTACCGCTCTACCCTAATCTAGTTCTTTAGTCACCAAGTCAAAGAAATGCATCAGCTCTATTTCACAGGATCACCCTGAGTGGCCAGTGAGAATGATACTATCACTGGAGGAGTGGCATGGGGCTGGTGCTATTGTAGTGGTAGTTTTAGAAGAAAGGCAGTAGCCTACTTTTGTGTGTATCAACTATGAACCTACGAACCAGCCTTACTCTATCTTCATCAGTACACAGATCCCATGATCTAGCTACCAGTATACAGATCCTTGCTAAGAGCTGCACCCACTGAAAGCAATGAAATAGGGTCTGGTTATTGATGTTCTACTCTGGGAAACATGTGTATATACTAATGTACTAATTGCCAGCAGATTAGGCCTTACGGTCTATCAAGTCTGCTCGAATCTTAGATCCCTAGTTGGGTACCGAGGCACCCCCCTTCTGTTCCGGAAACCCTTATCATCCATCCATTGCTTATGTTATGTTTTATTACAGGAATGTTAGTCAAGGATATTGTGTTTAGTAGAGATGTGTGGAATATTAAAATTGTTGCTGCCTAACGCTGTATAGCTACTAGATCCACACTGCCTGCTATTTGCCACTGTATAGCTATGTATTTACTGTGTGTTTGCTGTGACTTTGCTATATGTGCCAGTCTCTGGCCCGGGCCATGCCTGAAAAAGGCCCTTGGATCAATGCACCAATCCGCTTAACAAAGGAATAAATAACCTACATACATATGTAAATAAATACTTAAATTCTGCTGGTGGAATGCCCACAGAATTACCACTACAATTCCATGGCGCGTTGTAGAATCTGCCCCCAAAAATCTCAGGATTTTGCCAGATTTTACATTCCAGTTATGTTGGTCTAATTTTAGAATATCCAAATGACACCATATTTGGCAGGTGGACAGGTGCTGATGACATTCATAAGGGTACCACATTTAGGAGTACTAGATTAAAAGGGGTCTGAGGTATGGGTGGACAAACATTTAATCAAAATTTACTTTTCAGTTATTTCTATTTTAACCAATGGGCTTGCAGTGTATGCTGTAAGCTATCATTGACAGTTCAGTCAGCAGGCAGCTGTGGAGATGTGAGGATTGCTGTGCTGCTTAACAATGGGCAGCTGTGCGGGGGCAGGGGTAGTGGGGTGGTATGTCATTAAAGAAGTGGGTGGGGGTTGTGAGGTCCACTAGACCATTGAAAAATATGGATTTTCATATCGGGTAGGGGATCGGCCAACAAGGTGGGACCCTACACTATGGAAAATGTTTTATTGTAATACTGGGTTTGTAATAGGGTGATCAGGGATGGGGAGGGACCACTACTCTATGGAAAGGTTTTTATTTTATAACCGGGTGGTTACTTGGGCAATTGGGGATGGGTGGGACCTCTACTGTACGGAAAGGTTTTTATTTTATTACCAGGTGGGTACTCAGGTGATCAGGAGTGGGGTGGGACCACTACACTATTGAAAAATATGGATTTTCATATCAGGTGGTGGATCGGCCAACAGGGTAGGACCCTACACTATGGAAAGGTTTTTATTTTATAACCGGTGGTTGCTTGGGCAATTGGGGATGGATGCGACCACTACTGTATGGAAAGGTTTTTATTTTATAACTGGGTGGTTACTTGGGCAATTGGGGATGGGTGGGACCTCTACTGTACAGAAAGATTTTTATTTTATTACCAGGTGGGTACTCAGGTGATCGGGGTGGGGTGGGACCAATGCCCTATGGAAAGAATGTCTTTAATTTACAGATGGGTGATCCAGTAATCGGATACCAGTGAAAGGGATAGGAGGTGGCTGCAGTATTTCCACAAACTACCAGGACTGCATGGATTACCATCGTGTTTTTATGGTGGTAATTTTCTCCATGTAAGGTCCTTCACCAATGCCCTTGTATGGATCAAATCCTTTGTGAATGGGATATGGGAATATGCAGGTCCCCGCCCCCTCATTTGAATTGCGGCACCCCTCACTACTTTGTGTAGGTGCAAACCCAGTTAGCAGATGAAGACTGGGCTTTGTGAATACCAGCTGGTCACAAAGCCTAGTCTGCCCTGGGCAAACTGAGTGAATCCTGCTGGTGACATCATTTTAAATCCCAATGACCTTAATTTTTTTTTATTTTCGGAGACAATGGTAAAACAGCAAATAAAGTGCTCTGTTATGTATTTCAATGCAGATGCCTGAACAGATACACACAGTAATACTTCTAGTAAGTTTTAATCAGTTTTTGGCTGTTTGCTGTGCTGCTGTGCATTTTTTCAGTCTTTTTAAAAGACAGTGATGTAGTTTACTGAACTGTTAAAGTTTCCGTGCAGTACCTTTAGTCTGTGTGCATGCTGCCAAGTCAGGCACATTTTATTGTGCCATCATAATAACACTACTCTTAATTTCTCAGCCTGTCTGCAGTATTTTTTCCTGCTTCATAGAATCATATCATAGACTAATAGAAGCTTGACAGCAGAAAAGTACCATACCAACCCATCCAATCTGCCCTTTTCAGCCTACACTTCCCCCTTCCTGCCAGTTCCCACCCTCCCCTTAATACTCAGCCCCATATGCTTGTCCCATACTCTCTTGAATTCTTCCACCAATTTACCCCCACCACTTCATCTAGTAGTTTGTTCCAGACCTCCATGAAGCAGGGGAGGCAGTATAGCGCAGTGGTTTAAGACTCTGAGCTGCAAATCTGGTGACATTCAGCAGACCAGACCTGGGTTTGAATACCACAGCTTCCACTTAGATACTGTGTGACCCTGAGCAAGTCACTTAACTTCCCTGTGCTCCCAGGTCGCACCTGTAAAAAAGCTTTCAGCTTAGTGTGCTATTCCTGGTTAAACAATCCCCCCAAATGTCCTCTCACATTGCCCCTGTATCTTTTTCTTTGCAGTCTGAGGCTGTGCCCTCTAGTTTTGACCCCTCCTTCCTCTTAAGTAAACCTTCTTCTCCCACTTTATTGAGTCACTTTACATACAGTATTTAAAAGTTTTAATCATGACTATATATATATATATATATATATATATATGTGTGTGTGTTCAATCTATATAGCTACTATATAACCCCCCCCCGCAAAATAAGGTATTGTTGTTCCACTTTTGGATTTCTGAAGACTCGTTAACGTCTTGCTGTACCTGTGTGGCTATATATGTTTAGTGCTAACTTTGTTTTTTTTCTGGAAGTCACTATTGTTGTTTTTTGGCTTCCCATCCACCAAAAACTAAATAAATATAACATTGCTGTTAATTTTCTGTGTTGTCTGTTGAAATTGTTGTCACTGTGCCACTATCATGTGTTTCCCCAAAGAACCATGAATACTGTCTCTCACTGCATGTTATAGTGTTTAACTGAAAGAAAAAGTCATAATAAAGAAACATGCCTACTGCAGTATTTTTGGCACTGTGCTGTCTTGTGAATTTTCTTGAATTTGTTAGCAACCCACAAAATTAGAAAAATCACTTTTTGCAATAAGCATGTTTCTTTTCTTGGTGGCTCGGTGTAATCTAAAAAAATGCCCACAAAGACAGAGTCAGTGGGAACTAATCTGCCTTTTCAGGTCTGTTTCCTCTCAAACAAACTGCATTCTGCAGTTTGGTAAGCACATAAGGAGAAGTTGCCTGACGCTCACCCTCCAAGCAAGGTACGGGTTGGAACTCTGAATTTTGGCATCTACCCCTGGAGGAATCTCACTTGCTCCTGTTTGTCAGTGTTTCTCACACTATGTGCAGCAATCCAGAAGTCTTCTAGGAACTGCTGCCAAGAAATTAATGCTAGGACTGACCTCTGCTTGACATGTTCTTGATTTTTCACTTTAAGTAATGTTTACTCTGATGTAGAGATTTCTTAAGAGTTGGTTTCAGTTTGAGAGAGGTTATTAAGGTAGTGTGATGTTGCTATCTGCCCTGTGCCCCTTCTGTCAGAGCTGTAAGTCTGTGGGCTGCACCCTTGACCTCTGTGTCCCATTGAGGCTGCTGCAATGCCCCCCCAAAAAAACTTGCTTCAGAACCTCCCTGCCTGTTCCCCCCCACCAGTGCTGACTTTTCCATTAGCAGATTATATCTTTTAGCCACTAAAGGGCCCAGTTATAAGCACACTTATACAATCCAACACCATACAGTTCCTGTCACATCTCACTTATTGTGTGGTCAGTCTATCACTATTCATCAGTCTTTGCCCCCTCCCTCTTCTACTGATTTTTCTCAATTGCAGCTTATACTCTTCGCCCTCTAGAGGGGTTTCCCCCAACCGCGTAAAAGCTGCTCTACATCTCCTTACTCTCTACTACACCTGGACACTCTTCCTTTACTGCTCAGCTGCTATGGGTACCTACATTCCATTACTAAATTTGCTCTCCTTCACCCTCTTGGTACAGAACTCACACTGACTGGAGTACCTTTCCTCCACACTAGGCACCTCATCCCCAGACTACCCCACAGTGACTCGGCCCTCCCCCCCTTTGACACACCCATGACCCCCCAACACCCCCACTCTACCAACACTCCCACTCCCTCCACCCTCCAAGCCCTGACCTGGACCCAGCTCTCCCCTGCCATTGCCACCCTTCGCACTTTATCTATCCCATGCACCTGATTGTAAAGTCCTCAACTGGGTGTTGCCCCAAGGGTCACCATCGCCACCAGCCACTAACCAGAATAATTACACTGCTATTATTATTATCTGGTAATGTACACCCAAACCCTTGACCAATGGCTTCCAGCCCTTCTAAACCCTGTACTGCAACTGGCCTCTGCTTTGCATCCTTAAACATCTGCAATCTCCTAAAGAAATCTGCTGCCCTCCAGTGCTGGGTCATTCAACATCAACCTGTCATAATTGCACTGGTTGAGACTTGGCTCTCCAAATCCACCCCTGACTCCGCTATCACCCTACCTGGATATACCATCTACAGGGAAGACCAAGTAGGCTAACGTGGTGGTGGTTGCGCACTACTCGTAGCGGGACTCCCTTATAGGTCAGGCACTCCCAGCTCCTAAACTTTATTATGGAGCCCAAGCCCTCACCTTAAAAATCACACCTGACCCCGCCTGAGGCCCTCTTTTCCTCATGGTCTCCTATGTACCCCAGAGGAATCAAAACCAAGTGGTCCAGTACCTCACTGACTACCTCACATCTCTCCCTCTCAAAGTGGAGCAAGTCATCCTAGGTGATCTCAATGTTAACTGGCTTGCCTCCACTGCCTCCCAGATAAGGGACTCCTTTGATGCCCTGGGTATGTCCCAGTTAGTCACCCAGCCCACCAGATTCAACCACTCTACTGGCACCAGCACTCTCCTAGATGTTGTTATATCTAACCACTCCTACAAAATCTGGGATGTCACTGTCCTCCCCAAGTCTCTTAGCGATCATTCCCAGTCCTCTGTCTCTGGTCATCCTCCATTCTGAAGCCAGTGTCCCAGGCAACTCTACACCACTGTTTATGTCCCAGCAGCCTCAGAAAATTAAAATAGTACCTAGCCCAGCTAGACTGGTCCTCTATCCAGTGTGCCCCTGATATTGACTCAGCTCTTGACCACTTCACAAATGCCTTCTGTAAGGCTTGTGACCTTTTTGGCCCCTCACCAGGCTCCTCTCCAATAAAAGCAATGCCCCATGGATCACCCCACCCCTCCTCCAAAGACTCAAAAACAGAGATAATCTCTGGCACATTGCTGTAGAACCTGGAAAGGCATCTGATAGACATGCCTACAATGCAGAACACAATAAGTGTACTTGGGCCATTAGGTGGGCCAAGGCAGAGCACTACCAGACCACCCTCGTTTCCACTTGGGGTTCAGCCCAGACCTTCTGGGATAATAGAAAAGAGCTAAATGGGAAGTCCCACTCCCCCCCCACCATCTCAGCTCTCCATCAATGGCACCCCCACCACAGATCCTCTCTTTATCGCCAATTGCCTTAACACTGCCTTCTCTGACCTAAGCTCAGTCCTCCTCAGCAGCTTCTTTGACCTAATCCCCACCTCTCTCACTCCGATCCTGCATCGCCCACCATTTTACCTGCACACCCTATCCCCCCAAGAAGCCAGGCCACACCTGCTAAAAGCCTTAAGCAGCAATAACCCCAGCAGTGACCCCCTCAACTCCAGGATCCTCCGTATGGTCTTGGATGAAGTCCTAGTCCCCCTGACTGACCTTCTAAATCAGTCTGTATGCCTGGGTCAGTTCCCAAGTGCTTGGCAAACTGCTGAAATCACACCCATACATAAGAGTGGGGACCAGTCCACCCCCAACAATTACTGGCTGATCTCCATCCTCCTCCCCACTCTCTAAAGCCCTTGAAAAAGTGGTATTGATCCTTCTCTCTGAATACCTAACCAAGTATGACATTATGTGACTACAGCAGCACAGTTTCTGCCTAGGACATAGTACAACCACGGCTTTGCTGGAATTCTCCCAACACCTGCATGCTGCTTTCAACTCTGGCAACCTTGCAGGTGCAATGTTCATTGACTTCTCCAAGGCCCTTGACACTGTCTGTCATCCCCTTCCACTCGACTCTCTCTACCAACTTGGCATCTCTGACAGTCCCATTTCCTGGTTCTCTAGCTACCTCTCTGCTAGATCCCAGTGTGTCAAGATCAGTGGCTCCCTCTCCAGCACTCTTCCTATTCACTCCAGGGTCTCTCAGGGCTCCATCCTGGGTCCAATACTTTTTAGTCTCTACCTCAATACCCAACCCAGCTCACATACCAGTAAAATGCTCCTCTATGCTGATGATGTAGCCCTCATTGCCTCACATCCCAACCCCACCTCCCTTCAGTTATCCCTCAAGCAAACTTACAACTAAGCTGAAAGTTGGTTCGGTGAATGCAAACTGGTCATTAACCTAAAGAAAACCAAATTAATGCTCTTCTCCCACCTCTAAAATAAAGCTAAAAATACCCCCCTCTTGATTATCCCCAGTACTCTGCACCTGCTAGAACAAGTGGCCACATACAAGTACCTAGGCATCACATTCGATACCGCCCTCTCCTTCCACACCCACATTAATGCCCTGTCAGCAGTCATTAACTCTCGGATTGGCCTGCTATACAGGCACATGGACTGCCTGCCTCAGGATGCCCTTAGGCTGGCCATTACCTCCTCCGTCTAGGGTAAGGTAAGGTCAATTTTTTATTCATAAGATAATGAATATGGATTACTCCACTGACCAAAGTTCATTTACAGTGAGATCCAGAGAGTCAAAAAACAGTTACGCTTCAGATCAGCTATACAATTAATCATATCAATAAAATACAACATCCCCTACTATAGACATATAGCAAAAAAAAAAAATACATGTATCTTTACAATAACTTAACCTAAACACAAAACAAATAACACATAAAATAAATACACACAGATTTCTATACTTATTCCTAAACATCTTGTCCCTTGTGGACTATGGTTTGCCCATCTACGCCACAGCTGACAACACTGCCCTCTCCAAAATCCAACTCTCCATCAATAAGGCCTGTAGGCTTCTGACTGGTACCCCCATCCACACTCACACCTGCCTTCTTTATACTACCACCAATCTGCTCAATTTTGAGGAGTGACTCTTCTACCAGACCTGCGTTCTCGCTAAGAAATCACTGCTAGGACTCTTCCCCCCCCGGGAGTCTCCGCCTCCCTACAGCAGTCATCATCGTCCAGCCCCACTCATAGCAATGGTAAGGCCACTTTAAAGGTGCCCAGAATCAAGACCTCTCTTGCTTAGAGATACTTCCTCTACGGAGCCCCCACCTAATTCAACTCCCTCCCTAGCTTCATCTCCTACTTGACAAAAATTGGCTCCTTCAAATAGCCCTTCAGAACCATATCTTTAATACCCACTGTTGTAGGTGCAACTAACCCCCTGTTGTAACCTGTGGTAGCCGTCTGCCTTGCCTCCTGGCTCGACAACGTCCACTGGACAGCCTCTCCCTCCCCAGACCCACTCCTGCCCTACTAGGTCCAAACAGGGATGTAACCCACTGTCTCTCTGAGGATGTACTATATCCATGAGTGTAACTCACAATTTTATAACACTATGCAACCTAAGTAACATACAAACTACTACATTATGTAACCTAAGTGTATCTATGTTAAAAGTTCCTTTTACTGTACCTATAATGTTAGCCTCTGTTTTCATCTGCACTGTAATAACTGTCTTGATGTCTGCCCCCCCCTGCAATGAGGTGCCTTTGTAAATGCGTCTCTGATTCAAAGGTTGTAAACCCGATTTGTAATGAATAAATAATGTATAAATAAGGAATAAATAAAGGCAAAGGTGTTTCTGCCTGTGGCATATAAGGCACATAAGTCAGTGGGGTATAAGCCTTCACTCTGTGGACAGGGCATTCCATCACATCTTGTGGAATAAATAAAAAAGAAAACATCCTAGAAGGAGAAAAGTGCTGTGTCAGAGAGGGTTAGGCCAGGCAAGGTCCCCACATCTGTATGAGTAGCAGCAGTGCCTGCAGCATCACCCTTAGCATAGGTAGTGTGTGAAATAAATTCTGTATGTGTGTCTGAAATATAATCTGCCAGCCAGTCATCAAGTAACAGCAAGTAGCCATGTAGGTATGAGTTGTGAATTAACACTGGAAGTTTACTAAAGGCATGAGGAGGACGACTTTGAATGTTCCAGAAGTGGTCAGAGTACCAGTGGTGATGATCTGAGAAGTACTTCCAGTGCCAAGTTCATGACTCACATCACACTCACACCATGGCGAATCACGTTCTTCCTGGTAATTATGATCACGAATCATACCACTTCAATGTTTTTTGGTCCAACCCTGTTTTTTTTTTTCAAATCTTCGGTTTCATCATGAATCAGGAGGACACCCAGTTATCATGTCAGATCACTCAAGATCCTTGGTCCAGTATGATGCTTCTGTTAGTTTTCATGTTCTGTTGGGTGGTCTACTAGCAGATATACTTGAATCTTTGTCCTTACAACAAGCCAGCTCCATTTAATCCAGTAGATATCATCCCAGCATGAACATTGTACAGTTCAGGGAAGTGCAGCGGTAGGTATTTCACATTTTTAATGGCAACTGTTTGTGGAAGCTCAGTTACACCCAGTTTCTGGTGCTCTGAGAAGCATTGCCAGTGCCAAGTTCATGACTCACGACATGACTCATGAGATGAATCACGTTCTTCATCTTCACAATCACAAATCACACCATTTAAACTTTTTTGGTGCAACCCTGTTTTTTTTTTTCAATCTTTGATTTCATCATGAATCAGGACACCCAGTTATCATGTCATGTCACTCAAGAGCTTAGGTCCAGTACGACCATTCTGTAGGCTGCCATATTAATAGATGGCCTTGAATCCTTGTCCTCACAACAAGCTGACTCTATTTAATCAAGTAGATATCATCACAGCATGAACACTGTACAGTTCAGGGAAGTGCAGCTATAGGTATTTCAAATTTTCAATAGCAACTGTTTGTCGAACTTATATTCCATCCAGTTTCTGGTGCTCTTAGAAGTGCTGGCAGTGCCAAGTTCATGACTCACAAGATGAATCATGTTCTTCTTGGTCATCATCATGATCACAGATCACACCACTTCAGCTTTTTTTGGTGCAATATACCAAGTAGGACAATCACATGTATGTTTGTACCCAGTCACGGTGATGGTGGTGCTGAATAATGCGGGCAAAGCAGATCATCCTGGTGGCAGCATCAAACGGTGCACCATTGAGGTTGCTGATTCAGTCATGGAAAAAGAATGTCCAAGTGGGTACAACTCTGGCATTGAGGATTGCAAGTGCTGCTTTCCTTTGTTTCCCCTTGTTTTCTGCAGGTGTAAAGTATTTAACAGTGGTGACATACAAGCCAGATGAAGGCAATAACCAAAGACAGAAACAGCTCCTCTTGGTACTAATACTGAATGGGGTACTGAAATGAACTTAGAATACATTCTTCTTCATCATTTTGCAGGAAGCATCAAGGTACTGTGGTCAGGTGGTATATTCCAATCTGGAGATGCACAACAGTTTGGATACACTGAAGACCTGGAAAGAAGACAACAATATTAATGAAGATTGTTTTCCAACGATGCATGCACCCCCCACCCAAAAAGAAAAATAGTTTTCATGGCTTGAAATTGTACAGCAGAAGTCAACAATCAGACACATGTGGAATACTTGTGTGGTGGCAACATGGCTACATTACTACGGTCATGATTTTGTGTGCTGTGACCTGAGAATGTAAAAGAAAAGAACAGTAATGAGAAATGCTTATAATTCACTCACTCTCAGAAGTCCCCCCCAGAAAAAAATTACATTTTACAGTACCACATTTGATGGCAGCACATATGTATGACATGTGAATGAGACCATGACCAACACACTGGTGAAGGGAAACATTCAATATGTGTGCTGATGATTCCCTGCAAAGGAACAACACAACAGACTGCTGCTTACAACAAAAAACAAGAATCAATGCAACTTAAATGACAGTATGTCTGAAAGAATATGACAGTGACACATGCAATAACTTATCATTGTTGGTATGGATACACACACATAGGGCAGCACGTTTCAATCAGTGCAACAGAAGAATTTTCCAGAACATCAAATTATAGTTCAGCCCAAGGTCACCTGTGACTTTCATCATTTAGCAACACACTGTACATCAGCAGCTGTAGGAAACAGCAGGACAACAGCAGAAAACAGCAGGACAACAGCAGCAGCAACAGCAGCAGGTGTCAGCAAGCCATTTTCTCATTTGGGACACTTATGCAGAGTTCTAGCTACTGTATAGGTGCACACTTTTAAGCAGTGCATCAATAAATACTTGTGACTTTTCTGAATAGTTTCTCACGTGATTATTCTTCATTGGAACACTAATACTGCATGCTGAATAATGTAACAAGATTGCAGTATAAGCATACTACATTCCCATAGGATAGGAATTTTTTTGGTGAGAATTGTAATTGTATATGATGGTAGAGTATTTTGATTGTCATTGTGGGTGTGCTACGAAAACGTAACACAGGCAACAGTAACAAAAAAGTAAAATAGCATAACAAGTACAGCAGCAGTGCAATAATTAGGTGATAATTTTTAATTAATGTATTCTATTTTCAACTGGTATTTATCTACTGATTTGTCTATATGATACCCTTCTTTTCATAATTTACGACTGCTGTACTCCTTTTTTCGCATCTGAAATAATAAACTGAGTGCTCCTTTCAATCTGACTTGCAACTTGTTTTCATCAGTATTCCCACCTGTTTTTGAACATCTATTATTTAAAATCATTTCTGTTGTGACTAAAATGAACTAGTATGCAATCCAGTAGGCAGTGTTCCATCATTACAACCTTATGGAGCAGTAGGTGTTCGAAAACAGCTGATATACTCATAAAAACCAGCTCTGAACAATATTAAAAGGAATACTACTTTTAATAGACAAAGAACCTCTGTGTGCAGGCACTGAGGCAACAGTTACCCCAAAGGCATTTGGCTGGGAAGCCAAGTTTCAAAGAAATACAAAATCACACATGCCCCTACAATGCAAAGTATCATGGGCTGCATATGCAATTCACCACAGAATATTATGCTGGTTCAACTTTAAGCAGAAATGCACGGTGCCGAAAGGCCTCTCACACAGTATGTTGATATCTTTAAATAGGGAGTTAGTATGCTTAACCCATGAAAGACCATGGATGTATTAAGGCATTCATGTAAACCCTGG
This sequence comes from Neoceratodus forsteri, assembly GCA_016271365.2. Classification (NCBI taxonomy): domain Eukaryota; kingdom Metazoa; phylum Chordata; order Ceratodontiformes; family Ceratodontidae; genus Neoceratodus; species Neoceratodus forsteri. The sequence goes on from CM057455.1 coordinate 48,883,320, forward strand.
TACCTTGTGACTGAGGCACGAGGGCTTGCCCGAGTGACTTCATCCAGCCAGGAAGTACATTAATGCTCTGATACACCCATGGGTTGGAGTGGGTTTTTGCATTTATAAAACATGCTAGCTAACTGTAGAATGCAAAAAATTAAAAACTTTTTACAATCAGCATGCCAACTTTTCATCTACCAGGGCATTAATGAATGGTTAGGTGACACTTTCTGCCCAATGGTAAGTCATCATTTGAGCTTTCATTAATGCCCATTTTATAATGCAGAATCAAATTAATTGTGGAAGGAAGGGTATTATACAAGTCAGTAGATAAGGGACAATTGAAAATTGAATAAAACAGTATAGGTCATATTATTGCACTACTGCTTTAACACAATACAAGAAGAAGAAAACACTAATGGGAAAAAACACATACTTGTTCTGTAAGTAAAAAGATTAATAAGTAATAAGAAAAAAAGGAAAATGCAGGATAGGATTTCATTTTTGTTTTTCCTTTTTTTTTTAACTTTTGGACATTTCTGCCCCATTTATACCCCCTCCCATACTCCCCTCTGTGCTCCACTCCTTCAGGCCTTGCTCAAGTCCCCTCCTTGGTCCACTGCCATGGTATCTGTCCCTAGAGTGCCTGGTAACTCCTTACCTCCTCCACCTACTCACTAAGCACCTGCACAGTGGAGATCTGCCTGTGGGTTCTGGATCTGGATGGCTGTTGGGAGCAGCCATCATCTAGGCTCACTGGAGCATTTTCTGTTTTTTTGTGGTCCTCCCCTAGTCCTCCCCTGGGATGCCGGTGCAAGGACATATGTCCAGAGAGGTGATGTCCTGATGCATGCCTTCTCCCAAGTGCCTGACAGCATCCCCCCAACTCCAATGAAGGAACTGTCAGAGCCCGGGAAAGCCCATGCTTCCACCTGCTTTTCTTGGGAAGCAGGTGCCAAGGCACCCCATGGTAACCATCCCAAAGGGAGGAGATCATCCATTGGGATGCTCAATCCTCCTTCCCCCCCACAGACCCGAGTCCATTCCCGAACCCGGGTCGCTGGTGCAGCACAAGGTTTTGCGTCTAGAGCCTCAACCCTCAGCACCACTGGGTGACCTTGTTTTTCCTTTTCCTTTTTTGGGAGTGTTTTAATATTTGTTTGGAGAGGGAGAAAGTGAGGAAAAATAAAGGCAGAACACACAATGCATGTTAAGAAAGAAAACAAAAGGACTACTGGGCCTGGTTCTGACCAACTAGAATTTGGAGCATAGCAATGATTTGCAATTGCTGATCCTCCATTCAGTCCAACTGCTGTTGCATTGTGTCAACAATGTTACCTAGGTGGTCGTCCTTACTCCACAGAATGGCAAGATCACCCTGAGTGACTGGAATTTCAGATGGACCACACTCACGTGCAGCTGTGGGAGCTGCCACGTGTTCAACACTCCCTTCTGCTGCACCTTGGATGCCGTGCAGGCTGATGCTGTGCTGCCACCTCTTGCACTGTACGCTCCACTATAGGACAGGTTGCAGCTAGTTCAGCCACCTTGTCCTCCCTGTCTGCATGGTGGTGCGCAGTCAGGTGTGTTCTCTGGCCACCTGTTCCCTAGTGGGTACCCTTGTGACCACGATGCACCATCATGCCGCAGATCTTGCATCTCACCACAGTTGGGTCACCTGGCAGTGTGGAGAAAAAATGTCACACTGCCGAGCTATGAGGTGGAGCAGACAAAGGCAGTAGGGATGCCCCAGATGTACTAGGCCACTCTACAGTTGGGGGTGGTGGAACAAGCTGCTGCTGCTGTTGTTCCTGCTGCTGCTGTTGTTCCTGTTGCTGCTGTTGTTCATGCTGCTGTTGTTGTTGTTGTTTTTCCTGCAGCTGCTGTTGTTACTGCTGCTGCTGTTGTACCTACTGCTGCTGCTGCTGTTGTTGTTGTTGTTCCTGCTGCTGCTGCTTTTGTTCCTACTGCTGCTGTTATTCCTGCTGCTGCTGTTGTTCCTGCTGCTGCTGTTGTTGTTCCTGCTACTGCTGTTGTTCCTGCTGCTGTTGTTGTTCCTGCTGCTGCTGCTGTTGTTCCTGCTACTGCTGTTGTTCCTGCTTCTGCTGTTGTTGTTCCTGCTGCTGCTGTTGTTCCTGCTGCTGCTGCTGTTGTTCCTGCTGCTGCTGATGTTGTTCCTGGTGCTGCTGCTGTTCCTGCTGCTGCTGCTGTTGTTTCTGCTGCTGTAGTTGTTCTTGCTGCTGCTGTTGTTCCTGCTGCTGCTGCTGATGTTGTTCCTGGTGCTGCTGCTGCTGCTGTTCCTGCTGCTGTTGTAGTTGTTCCTGCTGTTGTAGTTGTTCCTGCTGCTGCTGCTGTTGTTCCTGCTGCTGTTGCTGTTCCTGCTGCTGTTGTTCCTGCTGCTGTAGTTGTTCCTGCTGCTGCTGTTGTTTTTCCTGTTGCTGCTGCTGTTGTCATTTCTGCTGCTGCTGTTGTTTTTCCTGTTGCTGCTGTTGTTATCCCTGCTGTTGTTGCTGCTGCTGTTGTTGCTCCTTTGTCTGCTGTGGTGAGTCAGTACTAGCCATCAGTGCTGCTTGGCTGGCACCACTAATATCCAAAGCAGCAGCTGCTGCTGCTGATGCTTCTGGAACCTCATTTCCACTGCCAGTGGAAACAACATTTTCAGGAAGGGGAGCACTGGATGGGATCAATTTCCCACGGATGAGGCGAATAGTTCACCTCACACCACCACGTGTCCTTGCGCCATGACTCCCGATAGAGACCCCATCTCTTTCTATTTGGAAACAAAAGTTAATAGAAATATGAAGAAGTAAACCAAAAAAGAAAAACAGAGTAACATAATCAAATACAAAAATTAAAAAGGGCACTAGGATGAAAGAGGTTTAAAATAAAGTCAGGATGATGACAAACAAAGGATCAAAAGCACTAAACTGCTTTAAAAACTCCTCCTCCTCCTCCTCACACACAGACACACTAGACAGTCAGCTCCACACAGTTCCTTATCTAGCAAACAGAAGCCTGATTCACTTCCTCCCTGCATCATGTGACCTGCACACAGTCAGGCGTCTGACTGTGGACTGTTTCTTACCAACTTTGCCTTCCCAAACTGTAACTCAAAGATAACTCAAAGTGGACAAAGAGAAGTTCATTAAAGGAGAATTTTAACCTTTTAATGAGAATTTTGAGAAGTTCAACTTTGCTGCAGCTCTTACAGATAACTTAACATTCGGTCACCAAACAAACCAGAAAATAATAAACTGGTGGCTCACATGAGCATTGGATATGCTGTATCCAAAATAAGGAGTTCTATATGTGCTTATGTATCAACATTCATCAGCCTCAGAGCACAATCACTTACAGTAAAAAGAACCCTCTTAAAGAGACATACCCAGGAAGAAACACCAAGTGAAAAGTTCACAACACAGAAAATAGTAACACAGGCACCCCAGTGATCAATGTAAATTAAATATATTTTAATCATGAACAGCAGGGATTATCAATATGTGGCAAAACAGAATAATAATGTGAAAAAGGCAACATCAACAAAGACTTCATAATATCCAAAAGGCACACTTAAAACAGTAAAGCCAGCAAGGTACACCATTAAAGCCAGCAATAATAAGCAGCAGATCCAGCAAGTCATGCTGCTATGTAAGCTTCCCAAAATAATAGTGACATGCCTCAGAGCCAGCAAGTCATGCCGCAAATGAGCAAAGTAGAAAACATGCAGCACTAAAGTGTAAAAAGATTGCTGGTCACCAATAGCTAAAATCCACAGGTTACGCTATTCAGAAAATAAGTTGAAAACAAGCATTTTTCAATGCCAAATGCTGTCTCACTGGCATTGGCTTTGGTAGTGGCAGAGGTAGAGATGCATAATAGGAATGGTAGTGAAGTATTGAAGTGATGCCAACCCCACCCTCACCCTTGGTAGAAGACACCAAGAGGAAGGACTGCTGTGTGACTGAATTTCTCTGCTGGAACTAAAATAGAAGAACTTTTGTATTTGGACCTTTAATTTAGGGTAAAAAAACTAACATACAAAACAAAAAAAAAGTGTGTGTTTGGGTTAACTGAACTGAATGGGTAACTGAAAAAGTCATCTAGGTGTAAATCTCAGGTGACTGAAAGGACTTAACTGCTGTGAGGTTTAAATTACTTGTAGAAAGATCTGGTAAGTAGGGGGAGTGGCTTAGCTAGAAGGAAGCTACATTTAAAGACTGCCTTAGAAAGATTCTGCTAATAGCTTGGCAGAAGATACCAAGAGGAAGGACTGCTGTGTGACTGAACTTCTCTACTGGGACTATATTGCCCTCCTTCCCTCCCCCACCCAAAGCTAGTTCTATTTTTATAGGCACAGGATTTGACTGACAACAGGAACTTCCTGTTTAGGGGCAGGAAGTGAGTGATCACAGAACCACCAAGGACCCACCATCCTAGAAGGGCAAGACTAGCTCTCCAGCCCCCTCTAGCTGCTGGAGGTCTGCCTCTGAACAAGTAAGTGGTCTACTGAGAAATATAGGATATTCTTGACTCAGAACAGGACAATCAGGAGCTTAAAGGGCACACAGGCAGAAAGTAAGGAGAGAGAAAAAACAGATGAAAGAGTAGGATTGCAAACAGTTAGGGGTCAGAAATAAGACATGATTGGAGTGGTGCAGTGCAGTGGCTGTGGAGCAGCAGTCTTCAGGAGATATTCTGGAGGATGCGGTGTTGTCCCATCTGCAGGCACCTCTCTGGGCTGAGGAGGAGGTTGCTCATCTCCAGGCTGGGTTGGCCAGGATTTGTGGGACCTCCTCTTCCATCCAGGGACCACCAGTGCCACTGCCATTGCCTCAGAGGTTGCCAAGAAGAGGAGCAGTTGGACCACAGTGGGCTCCAGGGAGGGTGAGGTGGTGGAACAGAGGCACATCCTCCAGTTGTACCTCTCACAATTCCTATGCCATTCTGGCAAGTGTGGTTCCTCTATGGAGGCACCTACAGTGGAGACCAAGGAGGATGCTGGGAACCTCCACAAGGGAGACCCACAGGAGGGTGTCAGGGGACCCTGCGGAAGGAAACAACCCCTGGTGAGGACTCCATTGTTAGGAAGGTAGAACTGGGCAAGGAAGGGGAGAGGGAGGTAAGGTGCCTGCCTGGCGCCATGGCTTGGAGGGACAGGGAGTGAATCCTCAGGATTGCTGGAGCAGCTGCACAGGGGAAGGAGCTGGATGTCATTGTCCACCTATGGACAAATGACCTGGCTAAGAAAGGGATTAGAGAAGTGCAGGAAGAGTTTGTGGAATTGGGGAGGGGCCTAAGTCAAGTAGCACGCACGGTAACCTTCTCGGAGGTGCTACCCATCTATGGCATAGGAGAGACTAGGGTGTTCCGTACCATGGGATTCAATCAGTGGTTGAAAAACTGGTGTGGAGCTCAGTGATTTGGCTTCATTGGGGACTGGGGTCCACCTGGAGTGATGCAAGCCTATACTGGCATGATGGGCTGCATCTGTCCGGGAGGAACCAGGATCTAGGTGATAGGTTTAAATGCTTCATTGGCAAGCTTTTAAACTAGCCAAGGAGGCACTGGAAAGGAGCAGGAAAATCCTAGCCCTCCCAAACAATCACGGTAGTAAGTGTGGCAAACACCAACACGGAGGTGTCGATAGGGAGAAGGGCAGGGGTAAATGGAGAAAGTGACAAAAGCAAGAAGGACAGGGATGGGGCAAAAGGGGGTAAGACCATCAGGAAATGGAGGGTAATGAGTACCAATGCCCGTAGTCTGGGCAACAAGCTCCCTGAGCTGGTGGCCTTAATGGAAGAGGGATGCCTGGATATCATAGCAGTCACAGAAACATGGTACACAGAGAACCATGACTGGATGACTGGGATGTTAACATACCAGGGTACATAACTTACAGGAGAGACAGGCAGGGGAGAAGAGGGGGAGGAGTAGCTCTCTATGTAAAGGAAGGGATAAAGGCAACTGAACAAAAGAGTAAACAGGGAGGAGAGGAGGCACTGTGGGTCACCTTGGAGACTGGAAAGGGCACCACAATCCGCACAGGGGTTGTGTACAGACCCCCATATCAGGGGGATGGAATGGACAAGGATATGATGGAAGGCATTCTTAGAATGGCAGAGAAAGGGGAGATACTGTTGATGGGAGACCTGAATATGCCAGATGTTAACTGGAGCACATTTGCTGCAGCCACATCCAAGAGCAGGGCCATTCTTGATGCCCTACAGGTGGCAGGCATTAGACAGCTAGTTTCAGAACCCACTCGTGAGGAGCAGTCTTAGACCTCGTGCTCTCAAGCGGGGGCAGTGAGAGGATCTCAGATCTAGAAGTAGGTTGCCATCTGGGGACAAGTGACCATCAAACAGTGTGGTTCATTAAACTCAGCTACAGAGTCAAGCCATACAAAGTGAGGGTACTGGACTTTAGGAGGGCTGACTTTGGCAAGATGAGAGTGCCTCAGAAAGTACTAGCAAACAGGCTAGAAGGAGGTGTGGAGCAACAATGGGAATGATCAAAACTGCCATCACAGAGGCAACAAGCCTTTGTGTGAAGCAGATAAACAAATCAAAATGAAAGAAAAAGCCACTATGGTTCTCAAGAGAGGTGGCTGTGAAAGTCAGGAAGAAAAAGATAGCATTTCGGAAGTATAAGGAAACACAGAAGGAGCAGGACAGAGAGCTGTACCAGTTAAGGCAGAAAGAAGCAGGGAGGAAGTCAGAATAGCAAAGGCCCAAACTGAGGAAAAGATAGCCAACTCAGTTAAGAAGGGGGATAAAACCTTTTATAGGTACATCAGCGAGTGTAGAAAGACAAAGGGAGGGATAGTGAGGCTGAATAGAATGAACAGTGGGTGGGCAGAGGGGGACAGTGAAAAGCAGGAATACTGAATGAATATTTCTGCTCAGTATTCAAAAGAGGAGGAGAAGTGCTAATCCAATTAACAGATACACTCTTGATAGGGGTCGATCCCAGTCCTTTCACAGAAGAAGGGTTCTGCAAGAACTCCTAAAACTGAAGGTGGACAAAGCAATGGGTCCTGATGGAATTCACCCAGAATTCTAAAAGAATTAAGGAAGGAACTAGTGAAACCACTGGCTACTCTTTTTAATAAATCATGGGAGGATGGTGTGGTACCCGAGGACTGGAGGAAGGCAGATGTGATTCCCCTTCACAAAAGTGGGACCAAGACAGAGGCAGGAAACTACAGACCTGTCAGTCTGACCTCTGTGGTAGGGAAAGTGATGGAGTCACTTCTGAAGGAAAGAATAGTTGAGTACCTAGAGGTCAGTGGAGCACAGGATCCAAGGCAGCATGGGTTCACAGTGGGAAGGTCATGTCAGACAAATCTAATAGATTTCTTTGACTGGGTGACAAAGTAGTAGACCAGGGAGGGCTGTGGACATGGCCTACCTAGACTTTACAAGGCATTTGACACAGTCTCACACAAAAGATTGATAGTCAAATTAACCAGCCTGGGAGTGGGTCCCAGGGTGGTAGCCTAGATAAAACATTGGCTGGACAACAGGACTGAAGGTAATTGTAAATAGAGCCACTCTGAAGAAAGAGGCGGTTACTAGTGGGGTACCGCAGGGTTCATACTGGGTCCAGTCCTTTTTAATGTCTTCATCAGTGACATTGCAGAGGGACTGGAAGGAAAAGTATGCCTTTTGCAGATGACACAAAGATCTGCAACAGGGTTGATACACAGGAGCGTGGAAAGGATGAAAAGGGACTTGGCAAGGTTGGAGGAATGGTCAGGCGTATGGCAGCTAAGATTCAATGCAAAAAGTGCAAAATAATGCACCTGGGAAACAAGAACCCAGGGAAGAATACACAATGGGTGGGAGGTAGTAACAACAACAAAACAGGAAAGGGACCTGGGGGTAATCATATCAGATGACCTTAAGGTTAGCAAGCAATGTGAGAAGGCAGTAGGGAGGGCCGGGGTATACTGAGATGTATAGGGAGAGGCATCAGCAGCAGAAAACAGGAAGTTGTTATCCCTCTGTACAGACAGTTGGTGAGACCCCATCTGGAATACTGTGTCCAGTTCTGGAGACCCCATCTCCGCAAGGACATAGACAGGATAGAGGCAGTCAGAGGAGGGCAACTAAAATGGTGCAGGGTCTGCAAGAGAAGCCATATGAGGAGAGACTAAAGGAACTTAATATGTATACCCTTGAGGAAAGAAGGGAGGGGGACATGATAGAAACTTTCAAGTACCTCAAGGGAATCAACAAAGTCCAAGAGGGTAGCATCTTTCAGAAAAAGAGACTTGCAAGAACAAGAGACACAATTTAAAGATAGAAGGAGGGCGGTTTAGGGGCAATGTGAGGAAGTATTATTTCACAGAGAGGTAGTGGATGCATGGAACAGACTTCCTGAGGAAGTTGTGGGGTCTAAAACTGTGGGAGAATTCAAGAATGCATGGGACAGACATAAGGCAATTCTTGTGGGGGGCAGGAAGATATAGGCTGTTGGTTAACTAGGATCTGCGGCCTATCCTGTAGGTAGGGAAATGGGCAGACTAGATGGGCCTAGCGGTCCTTATCTGCCGTCAAAGTCTATGTTTCTATGTTTCTATGACAGGCATTGGGGTGTTTATGAGCATGCATGCAAACCGCGCAACGCACACTTGGAAAACACTCATTTTATGGACTTTCATCACCAAATTTTCAACATAGGCATTTTGGGACCTCTGCTAATGAACAGTGTCACTGTCATTTTCATAATGTGTCTCAAACATGGATTTCCCACAGCGATCACGCTATTGTGCGTCGGAACTGTGAAAATACATTTCGGCCAGGATGTGAAAAATGACAGCTGTGCTGTTCATAAGGAGGCGCAGAACAATAGCAATGTTAAAAATCTGGAGTGAAAATATTACAAGTTGGTGAACTTACGAGCGTACATGCAAATTGTGCAATGCACACTCGTAACACAGTTATTTTATGGTGTATCATCACCAAATTTTCAACACAGGCATTTTAGGACCTCTGCTCATGAACAGTGTCACTGTGATTTTCTTAATGTGCCCTGAACACTGATTTCCCACAGTGACCGTGCTATTCTGTGCTGTAAGTGCGAAAACACATTTCGGCAAGGATGTGAAAAATGACAGCTGTACTGTTCACAAGGAGGTGTGTAAAAATGACAATGTTAAAAATCTGGCATGAAAATATTGCAAACAATGCAATAACAAATCAATACAGTGCAGTTGTTCTCAGATAACCTTAATGTTGCAAAGGAAGACTGCCAATCATGTTAAAGGATTTTTTATTGCCACTGGCCTGGATATTCAGACTGCACCAGGCAGTGGTGCAAGCCTGGGTGCAGCACAACTGGGATGTGCCAGTACCAGGGTCAGGTGATATTCAATGGTGACCATTAAATATGACAACCTCAATGCACATACTGCGCATGGTGCAGTGGCACTGTGCCAGCTCAAGCCACAGATAGGGAGCCACTACAAGTGCAGTTGTGCTGGGTGCATCACTCGGGATATTCAGCAGGGGGCATGCAAATGAGGCCATAATATATGCAAGGTGCAAATGGGTCCATTTGTATGTCATTATGGACTCATTTGCATGCCTTGCACAGGGCAGCCCAGTGAATTGCTCCTGGTGCTCTGCACAGAGTGATGTGTGCACAGTGGGAGTCCCAAGGCATCCCCTGTCCCATAGCCGTGATCACAGTAAAATGCCATAGGACAATTCTCTGGTAGTCTAGTGGTACCCCCCTCCTTCCCATGACCCTGATCACCCATAAATGACTGTATTAAAATCCCTGGTAGTCTAGTGGCACCCCCCTTCCTCCCATTGTCACAATCATTGGTTAATACCATTCAAAAGCCCTGGTAGTCCAGTGGTACCCCCCAACCCTAGCCATGATCATGGTACAGCATTGTATGTATATTCCCTAGTAGTCTAGTGGTGCCCCCACCCCCCTCCCATTGCAACAATCATGGTAAATCACCACCATGTAATTCCCTGGTGATCCAGTGGCACCTCCACCCTCCACCCACAGAGAACCCTTGCCCACCCGCTCCCTGTCATCGGCGGGTGGCTGCAACCCACCCGGATACCACCCGGCCGCCTGCCAAATGACAGGTACAGTATGGGCTTCTTTGGTCCACACTGTACATGGCATACTGTACTAGACAGTCCCAAATACATGAATGAAGAGCAGTGTTGCTTATGTTCCCTATTATCATTACCCCTAGGTCCTTCTCCTCCTCAGTGATCCCCATCTTAACCCCCCCAGCCAGTATGCTCTCCTTGGATTCTTTGCCCCAAAGTGCATAACTTTATACTTATTTGCATTGAAGCACAGCTGCCACCCTCTCTGACCACTCCTCTAGCTTGCTTATGTCCCTCTGCAGCTGCTTCCATCCCTCCCTTCCATCCATCACTGCTCCGATTTTGGTGTCATCAGTGAACAGACTTACCTTGCTCACCATCCCCTGCACAATGTCTGATATGAAGAGCCCAAATAATATTGGTCCCAGCACAGAACCCTGTGGCAGCCCACTTGTCACTGGCCTTGGAGTTCAGAGCTCCCCTCCCACCACTACCTGTTGCAGCCTCCCACTCAGCCAGCTTGTAATCCAGTTCATCATTTTTGCCCCTACTGATACAACAGTTAGCTTCCCCCCAAGCCACCCATGAGGCACTGAATCAAAGGCCTTGCTGAAGTCCTGGTAAAGAACATCCACTGCATGACCCTTATCCAACTCTCCTGTCACCCAGTCATAATATTGTATCGGGTTGGTTTGACAAGACTTCCCTGGAACAAATCCATCATGCCTCACATCCTGGAGGCCATTGTCTTCCAGGTACAGTATGACACCAGTCTTTCCTTTAGTATAGTTTCTATGAGTTTGCGCACTATGGAGATGAGACTTACCGGACAATAATTACCCAGTTCATCCCTTGATCCACTCTTGTGTAATGGTACTACATGTGCCATCCTCCAGTCCAGTGGCACACATCCTGACTCCAGTGTGGTGCTGTACAGATCTGCCAGTGGCTCCCCCAACACCTCCGCCATCTCCCTCAGCACTCTGGGGTGGATACCATCTGGCCCTGGTGCCTTGTCTACCTTCAGTGCCCTCAGTCTCTTTAGGACTCTACCTCCCTCAATTCTTCTATCTGTCACCTCCTTTCCTCCTGTCCCCACTCTCCCAGCCCATGGTGGTACGGACCCCCCTTTTCTTCCATGAACACTGAGCAAAAGTATTTATTCAGTGCTTCTGACTCTTCCTCACCCTTTTCCATCCACTCCCCACTCTTTTTTATCCTCACTATTGTCTGCTTGCAAGTCCTTTTCTCCCTGATGTATCTGAAAACATCTCCCCCCCCCCCATTAATTCTCTGTGCTAACCTCAGCTCCCTCTGGGTCTTGGCTTCCCTCACTTTTCTGGTCACCTCCCTAGACTGTCTTGCATACTTCTTCCTGTCTGCCTCCTTTCCTATCCTCCTGTATCTCTGATGTACCTCTCATTTTACCCTCACTACCTCCACTACCTTGCTGTTCAACCAGCATGGTTTCCTAGCTCTGCTCCTCTTACTCTGTGTCTCGATGTAGGCTTCAGTTGCCTCTGTAATCTCATTTAATAATATCCCATTTCTGCTCTGCATCCATCTCCTGCCTTATGCCCTCCAGTTCCCCTTTATGTACTTCCTGCATCCTTCCAAAGTCTTCCCCCCTGAAGTTTACCACCCGGGTTACTGATTTATCTGGCTTGCCATACATCGTGATATTAAACCACACTGTTTGGCGATCACTGTTAGCTAGTGGGTCCTTCACGTTTATTTCCCTTACTGCCTTCCCATTTGACAATACCAGATCTAAAGTGTTCTTTAGCCTAGTAGGTACACTGACCTGCTGTAACAGGAGACCATCTTGGATCGCGTCCAAGAGCACTTGCTCCCTAGCACTGGATGTGACTGGAAGGCTCCAATCAACCCCCAGCAAGTTGAAATCACCCATGATGGCCACCTTCCCTTTTCTACATAACTTTCTGATTTGTCCCACTAATTCCTTGTCAAGCTCTTGAGACTGGGACGGCGGCCTGTATACCACCCCAAACCTCAGTTTCCTGCCCCTTGAGTCTAGGAGCTACAGCCAGATTGCCTTTGTTCTCCTTTCTTCCCCCTCGTCACTTGTGCATTTAATCCTGTCCCTCACATAGATTGCCAACCCACCCACCCCCTCCTTACAGTCCTTCCTGTATAATTTGTACCCTGGGATTGCCAAATCCCAGTCCCAGTGCTCAGTTGCTCATATTTCCATGACAGCTGCACTATTCACCCTCCACACTGCCAAGAGGGGATAGCCCCGAGGCTGAGTTGTTGTAGCGCGATGGTGTGGAGGTAGTCTTCTCCGGTTCGTGCTGGAGTTGGAGTTACGTTTGTGCTGCCCCCAAGGATTGTCTGAGGACCTGCTTCTGGGTTTTCCCTGGATTTTCTCTGGACTGCGATATTTTTATTGAAGAGTCTGCACCTATCGTTGTCCTTTTGAACTTTGTCAGCTTTGGTGTGCTGGTGGATGGCTGTCTGTGTTTTGGGGTCGCTTCTTGGCCCAGATCTTCGGGTTTTGATGCTTTTTTGGCATCCTACCGTCCTTCTGGCTATGAGCGACTAGGTCCTCAAGCTGTAGGAAAAGAGACGGTTCAGAAGTTTTCTCTTTCTCGGGGACTATTGCTGGTAAAGATTTCTCTGCTGAGAATGTTGAATACTAAACCCTGAGATCGCATGAACTTCCTCGACCTGCATTATTTTAGTGAGGAATTTATTATGGAGCTAAATTGATTTTGTTGACCTACTATCTCCTTGGATTTGCTTTATGTCCTGGTGTGTTTGAAACTAGAGACTGGGCTTATTTCTGGAATTGGAAAACCTGGCTTCATTTCTGTATCTGTGATTTATAGATTGTGCCATCACTGGTGGAGTGGGTGAGTTTTTCAGCCTTTTGATCTTAACCCAGGGTAGTCTGCTGGGGTGGTTAGTTGGGCAGCTTAGGGGGTGCTGTCGGAGGACGGATCCCAGGGTATCTGTGTTTCCGGGTTTCATAGCGAGCAAGCTGGAGAGCCTGCTAGTGTGAACCCCAGTTATAAATCAATCCCCCCCAGCTGCACCTTGGGGGATGATCAGGGGGGCTCTCTCTTCTATAAAAACATCGGCCTGAACCCGGTGTGGTTTTCTAGGGTGAACAGCTACCATGGGGACTTGGAGAGTACTATTGGAGGATGGACCTAGGGCACCTGTGGTTTATGGACTGTTGTTGGAGTAGGTTGGAGAACCTGCTCACATAGGTCCAGTTATAGGCTGGTCTTCCTGGAAAATACATTAGGGGATGACCATAGGGAGAGTTTTCCTTTTGTTGGCTGATTAATTATACCCCCCCCCCCAACAGCCGGATTAATGTTCTGCAGATTGATTTCTACTCTAGGAATATATGGTAGATTTATAAAGCATTTCCGTTTGGCCTATGTGAGAGATAGGCCATGGGACAGTTTCTCCAGGGGTGAGAGCTCTGTGGGATCCTTACTGTTCTAGTAAAAGCATGGATTAGAAGAACTGTGATTCTTGCTTTAAACTACTATAGACTTTTCTTTGCTGAATTTATGAAAATTTGTCCAGATTTGTTTTATCTCAGGAGTTGATTTAAATGAGAAATTGTATTATTGTTTTTAATTATTTTGAATCTGTTGCTAGTGTTGACAACATTTTTATTAAAGTGGTCTTTGGACCACTTTTTGAAGACCTATATAGTTATGTGTTGGGATCGAATATCCATGGACGGGCGCTACTCCCCCTCTAGGCTGAGGGACCTGCGCCCTTTTGACTGCCCCCCGTTGCGGCCCGAAGTGTATAGGCGTTGCCGTGCCTTGGGGATTGCATGGAGGAGGTGGAGAGGGAGGGTCCCCGGCTGGGGGTGAGTGGAGTGGGCGAGTTGAGACAGTGGGGTCGGGGAGATGCCCTGGGGTGAAATTGGCCCAGGATAGGGGAGTGTGTTGCCTGGTTCCCATACCCAAGGGTTCCACTTAGAGTGGGCATGTAGCCTGCTCCTCCAGGGCCTCTCATCCAACCCGGGCATTGTTATGCAATGCCAGGTTTATAAAAAACAAAACAGCAATAATTGCTGATCTTGTTGAATCATCTGACCTGACATGCATTACTGAGACCTGGCTGGACCAAAACGCTGGCCCCATTTTGGAGTCAGCTGTTCCAGCCGGGTACTGATAATACATTGCCCGAGGTTGGATCGTAGGGGTGGGGGTCGCTATTTGTTTTAAATTGGAATTGGGCCTTGTAGAGGTTCCAGTGGTGTCCCCTGGATCTTTTGAATGTATCATGGGAGCAGGTGTGGGCTGCAGAATTCTGCTCATTTACCGTCCACCCGGTAACGAGAAAGTTTTTCTGCAAGAAGTCGCGGACTTCATCGTCAACCTGGTACTGGAGCCCTCCAGGTGGTTGGTCCTGGGGGACTTTAATGCCTGGGTCGACGATGAACTCTCGCAGTTTGGTCAAGACTTTCTCCAACTAATGAGTTTGTTGGGCTTCACACAGGTAGTTACTGCTGCTACCCATATTCATGGTCATTCTTTGGATTTAGTGTTCACCCTGGGTATGGAGATCACAGGACTGGTGGTGGAATCAGTTGGGTGGTCTGACCATCACTCTGTAAGGTTCAATTTCGCGACCCCCTTATGAGACCCACCTCTTTGGAGATGGTCCAGTACCGCCCTTTGAGGGGATTTACCCCTGAGGGTCTGATGGCAGTGCTGGACCTATCGAGTTGGCCTATGGAGTGCATGGAACCAGATGCCTTAGTATTGCACTATAATAATATGGTGTTGAGGGCAATGGATTCCATTGAGCCTGTCCGTGTTTGGCCCCTCTCCCTTCACCCTCGATCCCCTTGGTTTGATGGGACATTGAGGGAGTTGAGAAGAAAGGGACGAAGATTGGAGCACTGTTGGCGGAAATCCGGCCTGGAAGGTGACAAACTTAGATTGATGGCCCATTACGTGGACTATCAATCCGTAATCTCCCATAAGAAGGCAGAGTTCCTGTCCAGGGAGATAACTGCATCAAGAAACTGACCTGCTCAGCTCTTCCGGACCGTCGACATGCTGTGCAATCCAGCCTGTCTGCGGGGTCGGAGAGCTTTTTCCCAAATACAGTGTGATGAGTTTGCTCGGTTCTTTGATGATAAGGTGTCATCAATCAGGTAGGAGATCTGCAGCATGCGTTCAAACGAGCATTGCAGTGACCAACATGGGGTTACATGTCCTTGGTCTGTCTGGATGGATTTCGACCAGCCAGCGATCATGGATATCATGAAGACTGTCCAAGGCTTGCGACCGATTTGCTGTAGTTTGGATCCTGGTCCTACGCGCCTCCTTGTGGGATGCATGGATGTGATTGGACCAATCCTTGCGAGGATAGTCTGGAGTTCTTTGGATCAAGGGGTGTTTCTGGAGTCTTTGAAGGAGGCTGTTGTGACACCCATTTTGAAGAAACCTTCCCTTGACCCCGACTGCCTCGCTAACTACAGACCGATCTCTAACCTGCCCTTTTTGGGCAAGGTTATTGAGAAAGTAGTCGCGTTACAGCTTGATGACTTTCTTACCACCCATGAAGTCTATGATCCTCTCCAGTCCGGTTTCAGGAAGAGGCATAGCACCGAGACTGCATTAGTTCGGGTACTTAATGATCTCCTAATGGCAAGAGATCAGAAGAGCCGTTCGATCTTGGTTCTTCTCGATCTCTCTGCAGCGTTTGACACCGTGGACCATGGGATGTTGCTAGATCACCTGCGGCTACTCTTCAGACTGTCAGGGACAGTCCTCAGATGGTTCCATTCTTTCCTCACAGGCAGAAGTCAAAGGGTAGTTTCAGGGTTCTTCTCTTCTGCTCCCTTTGCTCTGTCTTGTGGGGTGCCGCAAGGCTCTGTGCTTTCCCCCATGTTGTTCACGGTGTACATGCTGCCGTTGTGAGACATTATAAGGCGTTATGGGCTGAGTTTTCACTGTTATGCAGATGATACTCAGCTCTATATGTCCTTTGTACCTGAACAAAATGATGCAGTGTTGGTTTTTAACAACTGCCTCACTGAGATTCAGGATTGGATGAGTGCGAACTGGTTGAGGTTAAATCATAGAAACAGAATTTGATGGCAGATAAGGACCGCTTGGCCCACCCAGTCTGCCCATTTCCCTACCTACTGGATAAGCTGCAGATCCTAGTTAACCAGCAGCCTACTTCTTCCTACCCCCACCCCCAGAATTGCCTTATGACTATCCCATGCATGCTTGAATTCCACCACTGATTTTGACTCCACAACCTCCTCCAGAAGGCCATTCCATGCATCCACAACCCTCTCTGTGAAAAAATACTTCCTTAAATTACCTCTGAGCCGCCCCCCCTCTATCTTCAAATTGTGCCCTCTTGTTCTTGCACACCTCTGCACCAGACCTGCAGGCAATAATGTCAGAGGCTAAACTGGACATAGTAGCAATTAGTGAGACGTGGTTTACCAGTAACCACACTTGGGAGACTTCAGTACCTGGCTATGTATTGTTCAGAAGAGACCGTGGTGCAAAAGGAGGAGGAGTGGCCTGTATGTTAATGAAAATATCAAAGCTACAGAAATTCAGAATACATATAAGGAGCCAGAAGAACTGTGGGTCACCCTGGAAACAGGAAATGGGACAGCCATAAGAACTGGGGTTGTCTACAGCCCCCAGACCAGAGGAGGACATAGACACATTACTGTTAGAAGATATACAAAACATGACAGCTAAAGGGAGGTTCTGATAATGGGAGACTTCAACATGCATTATACAGATTGGTCAATACCAGCAGGAACATCTGCCAGAACTAGACTCATAGTGGATTCCTGCAGGGAGGCCTCAAACAACTGGTACAACAACCCACAAGAGACAGGGCTATCCTAGATCTAGTACTGACTAACAAAGAAGGGATCACAGATCTCAGGTAGAAGGTCACCTGGGGCCAGTGACCATCACATGGTATGGTTCAATTTGGCTACTACATCTAAATCATCCCATTCCAAGGCAAAAATATGGGACTTCAGAGGAGCTGACTTTGATAAGCTGGCCAACAGAGTTAAGCTAGCCCTGGCAAAAAACACAGGTGAGGGGTACAGGCAAAGTGGGCAAGCTTAAGGATGCAATACTTGAAGCAACATCCCATTGTGTCAGACAGAAAAGGAAGTGCAAAAAGAAGGAAACCACTTTGGTTCTCAAATACAATGTAGAAAAGGTCAGAGCCAAAGGCTGGCCTTCAGGAAATATAAGGAACACGTGGGATGAAGATAGGGAGGCATACCAAACTGCCCTAAGGGAAGCAGGTAAGGCAGTAAGGCAGGCAAAGTCCCAAACTGAGGAAACACTAGCACGAACAGTAAAGAGGTGACAAGACTTTCTATAGATACATTAGTGAAAGGAGAAAGTCCAGAGGGTATTGCTAAGCTTAATGGAGAAAAGGGAGCATGTGAGGAGGAGGACCCTGTAAAGGCATCTATCCTAAACAGATACTTTTGCAGTATTTACTGAAGAAAGTAGGGCAGGGCCACAGCTCAGCATCATGGACACAGGGGAGGAGGTGAGCACTACTCCTTCACAAAAAGGGTCCTACAGGAGCTTGCTAAGCTCAGGGTGGATAAGGCAATGGGACCTGATGGCATACATCCCAGGGTACTAAGGAGCTAAAGGAGGAACTAGCAGAGCCATTAGCAGAATTGTTTAGTGAGTCTCTGAGCACAGGAGAGGTCCCAGAAGACTGGAGAAGGGCTCATGTGATCCCGCTCCACAAGAGTGGTAGCAGGAGGCGGGGAACTACAGACCAGTCAGTCTTACCTCAGTAGTGGGCAAGATTATGGAGGCACTCCTTAAGGAAAGGATAGTGCAACACCTGGAATCCATAGGGGCACAGGAGCCAAGACAGCATGGGTTTACAAAAGGAAGGTCCTGTCAAACTAATCTCATAGATTTCTTTGACTGGGTAACCAGAGTGGTGGACCAAGGGGGAGCAGTTGATGTCGCCTACCTTGACTTCAGCAAAGCTTTTGACACTGTTCCACATAGAAGATTGATAAATAAGCTGGGTAGGCTCGGGGTGGGTCAGAAGTTGGTCAACTGGGTGGCAAACTGGTTGACGGACAGAAAACAGAGAGTGGTGGTAAATGGTATACAGTCAGAAGAGATGCAAGTCACAAGTGGGTACCTCAGGGATCAGTCCTGGGGCCAGTCCTCTTCAACATCTTCATTAGTGACCTTGCAGATGGACTAGAGGGTAAGGCTTGTCTGTTTGCAGATGACACCTAGATCTGCAACAGAGTAGATGATCCAGATGGGGTGGGCAGAATGAGAAGAGATCTGGATAAACTAGCAGAATGGTCAGAAGAGTGGCAACTGGGATTTAATGCAAAGAAGTGCAAATCCATGCACATAGGAAGAGAAACCCTGAAGCCACCTATAGGCTGGGAGGAGTTGCTAGCAGTCGCAAGGAAGAAAGAGACTTGGGCATCATCATCACTGATGACCTAAAATCATCAAGCAGACCTCTAAAGCAATAGAGTAAGGCTAGGGGGTGTTAGGGTGTATTAGTAGGGGTATCACAAGTCGTAAGGGAGGTAATAATCCTCTCTACACAGACACTAGTTAGGCCCCATCTGGAGTACTGCGTGCAGTATTGGAGCCACACCTTCACAAGGAAATTAACCAAATTGAGGCAGTCCAGAGAAGGGCAACCAAAATGGTGCAGAAACTGCATCAGAAGACATATGAGGACAGATTAACGGAGCTCAATATGTATACCCTTGAGCAAAGGAGGGAGAGGGGATATGATCGAGACATTCAAACACCTTAAGGGCATAAACAAGGTGAAAGAGTCTAACATGTTTAAATATAAGAAAAATAGCAGGACAAGAGGACACAGCATGAGATTAGAGGGAGGCCGATTAAGGGGGAATGTGAGGAAATTCTTTTTCACAGAAAGGGTGGTGGATTCATGGAATGGCTTACTACAATAAGTGGTGGCTATGAATACAGTGCAGGGCTTCAAACAGGCATGGGATAGGCATAAGGGAGCAATACAAATGACTATGAATAGATAGGCTACTGACAGAGCAAAGGCCGATGGCACATTTATAAGGTAGAAAAAGAAATGGGCAGACTGGATGGGCCTTGCGGTCCTTATCTGCTGTCAACTTCTATGTTTCTATGTTTCTTTTTTTGAAAGATGCTACCCTCTTGGACTTTGTTGATTCCCTTGAGGTACTTGAAAGTTTCTATCATGTCCCCCCTCTCCCTCCTTTCCTCTAGGCTATACATATTAAGCTACTTAAGTCTCTCTTCATATGTCCTCCGGTGCAGACCCTGTACCATTTTAGTTGCCCTCCTCTGGACAGCTTCCATCCTGTCTATGTCTTTGCGGAGATCGGTCTCCAGAACTGCACACAGTACTCCAGATGGGGTCTCACCACTGTCTGTACAGAGGATAATAACTTCCTGTTTTCTACTGGTGATGCCTCTCCCTATGCATCCCAGTATCCCCAGCCCTCCTTGCTGCCCTCTCACATTGCTTGCCCACCTTTAGGTCATCTGATATGACTACCCCCAGGTCCCTTTCCATTTTTGTTCTTGTTAGTATCTCACCCCCCATTGTGTACTCTTCCCCTGGGTTTTTGTTTCCCAGGTGCATTACCTTGCACTTCTTAGCATTGAATCTAAGCTGCCATACATTTGACCATTCCTCTAACCTTGCCAAGTCCCTTCTCATCCTTTCCACCCCACCCTGTGCATCAACTCTGTTGCAGATCTTAGTGTCATCTGCAAAGAGACATACTTTTCCTTCCAGTTCTTCTGCAATGTCGCTTATAAAGACATTGAAGAGGACTGGTCCTAATACTGAACCCTGCGGTACCCCGCTAGTAACCCTCCTTTCTTCTGAGTGGACTCCATTTACTATTACTCTCTGTGTCCTATTCTCCAGCCAATTCTTTACCCAGGCTGTCATCTTGGGACCCACTCCCAGGCTGGCTAACTTATATATTAATCTTTTGTGTGGGACTGTGTCAAATGCCTTGCTAATGTCTAGGTAGGCCATGTCCACAGCCCTCCCTGATCTACTACTTTGGTCACCCAGTCAAAGAAATCTATCAGATTCGTCTGGCATGACCTTCCTGCAGTGAATCCATGCTGCCTAGGGTCCTGTGCCCCTCTGGCCTCTAGATACGCAACAATTCTTTCCTTTAGAAGTGATTCCATCATTTTCCCTATCACTGAGGTTAAACTAACAGGTCTATAGTTTTCTGCTTCTGCCTTGCTCCCACTTTTGTGAAGGGAATCACATCTGCCCTCCTCCAGTCCTCAGGTACCACCCCATCCTCCCATGATTTGTTAAAGAGGGTAGTCAGTGGTGTCACTAGTTCTACCCTTAGTTCTTTTAGAATTCTGGGATGAATCCCATCAGGCCCCATTGCTTTGTCCACCTTCAGTTTTAAGAGTTCTTTCAGGACCCTTTCTTCTGTAAATGGGCTGGTATCAACTTCTGTATCCAGAGTGTTACTACTGTTGGTTTTATGTACCTCCCCCTCTTCCTTTGTAAATACTGAGCAAAAATATTTGTTTAGTATCTCTGCCTTTTCACAGTCTCCCTCTGCCCACCATCCCTCCCCTTTATTAAGCCTCACTATCCCTCCCTTGGTCTTCCTTTGCTCCCTGATGTACCTATAAAAGGTTTTATCCCCCTTCTTAACTGAGTTGGCTATCTTTTCCTCGGTTTGGGCCTTTGCTGTTCTGACTGCCTTCCCAGCCTCATTTTGCTTTAACTGATACAGTTCTCTGTCCTGCTCCTGCGATTCCTTGTACTTCCTGAATGCTTTCTTTTTCTCTTGAACCTTCACTGCCACTTCCTTTGAGAACCATAGTGGTTTCTTACATTGTCTTGTTTTGTTTATTTGCTTCACACAAAGGCTCGTTACCTCTGTGATGGCAGTTTTTATTATTCCCCATTGTTCTTCCACCCCTCCTTCCGCCCATTTGCTAGTGCATTCCTAGGCACTCACCCATTTGGCAAAGTCAGCCTCCCTAAAGTCCAGTACTTTTGTCTTTGTATGGCTTGACTCTATTGCTGTGTTTATTGTGAACCATACTGTTCGATGGTCGCTAGTTCCCAGATGGCTACCCACTTCTACATCTGTGATCCTCTCACCATCTCCATTTGAGAGTATCAAGTCTAATATTGCTCCCTCTTGAGTGGGCTCCAGTACTAGTTGTCTAAGCATGCCCCTGTAGGGCATCTAGAATAACTGCACTCTTCAAGTGGCAGCTGCAACTGCACTCCAGTTAACATCTGGCATATTCAGATCACCCATCAGCAATATCTCCCTTTTTCTGCCATTCTAAGTATACTTTCTATCATTTCCTTGTCCATTTCCTCCCCTGAGAGGGTCTGTATACAACCCTGTGCGGATTGTGGTGCCATTGCCTGTCTCAAATTTACCCACAGTGCTTCTTCTCCTCCCTGTTTACCCTTTTGTTCTGTTGCTTTTATTCCTTCCCTTATGTAAGAACTACTCCTCCCCTCTTTTACCCTCCCTGTCCCTCCTGTAGATAGTGTATCCTGGTATGTTTACGTCCCAGTCATGGTTTTGTGTGTACCATGTTTCTGTGACTGCCACAATATCCAGATGTTCCTCCACCATCAAGGCCACTAATTCAGGAAGCTTGTTACCTAGACTACGGGCATTGGTACTCATTGCTCTCCATTTTTTGATGACCTTACCTTCTATTGCAGCATCCCCCACTGACCGTTCTACCTTGGATTTTTTCTCATTTAGTACCCTGTTTTGTAGGGAGAGGCTAGGATTTTTCTGCTGCTTGTCAGTGCCTCCCCCATTGACTATCCAGATAAGACTGAGGTATTAGTTGTTGACCCGGGTCATTATGCAAAGAAGTTGACTCCTGGGGTCCCCCCTGGTCTTTTATTAGGGGATACCCAGTTGAGACCTTCTGAACAGGTGCGAAATCTGGGCGTTATTTTTGACAGTGCGCTGACATTAAAGATGCAGGTGTCGGCCACTGTCAAATCTTCCTTTTACCATCTGAAGGAAAATAGCCTGGATAAAACACCTTGTTCCACATGATGACCTTCCTGTCTTGGTCCATGCTTTTGTTCCTTCCCGTCTTCCCAGGGGAAGAGTACACAATGGGGGGGTGAGATACTAACAACAACAAAAATGGAAAGGGACCTGGGGGTAGTCATATCAGATGACCTAAAGGTGGGCAAGCAATGTGAGAAGGCAGCAAGGAGGGCTGGGGGGATACTGGGATGCATAGGGAGAGGCCTCACCAGTAGAAAACAGGAAGTTATTATCCCTCTGTACAGACAGCTGGTGAGACCCCCATCTGGAGTACTGTGTGCAGTTCTGGAGACCCAATCTCCGCAAAGACATAGACAGGATGGAAGCTGTCCAGAGAAGGGCAACTAAAATGGTGCAGGGTCTGCACTAGAGGACATATGAAGAGAGACTTAAGGAGCTTAATATGTATAGCCTCGAGGAAAGGAGGAGAGGGGACATGATAGAAACTTTCAAGTACCTCAGGGAATCAACAAAGTCCAAGAGGGTAGCATCTTTCAAAAAGAGGTGTGCAAGAACAAGAGGGCACAATTTGAAGATAGAGGGGGCGGCTCAGAGGTAATTTAAGGAAGTATTTTTCACAGAGAGGTTGTGGATGCATGGAATGGCCTTCCGGAGGTTGTGGAGTCAAAATCAGTGGTGGAATTCAAGCATGCATGGGATAGTCATAAGGCAATTCTGGGGGGTGGGGGTAGGAAGAAGTAGGCTGCTGGTTAACTAGGATCTGCAGCTTATCCAGTAGGTAGGGAAATGGGCAGACTGGGTGGGCCAAGCGGTCCTTATCTGCCGTCAAATTCTATGTTTCTATGTTTCTATGTTTCTATGATTACTGTAATGCTTTATATCTAGGGTTGCCAGGGGTAGATCTCTGTCACCTGTAGCTGGTGCAGAACGCGGCAGCTAGGTTGTTGACTGGGCTACCAAGAACTTGTCATGTCACACCTGTGCTGCATGAACTGCACTGGCTGCCAGTGCGATGGAGAATCACCTTCAAGGTCGCATTGCTGACCTATAAGATGCTACACGGTCAGGGACCAGGCTACCTGCAAGATCTCCTTTGTCCCTACTGTCCTCTCCACCCACTCCGCTCCTTTGGCGAGGGATTGCTAGAGATTCCCTGGGTTTGTCTTAAATCATCTGGGGCAAGGGCCTTTTCTTTTATGGCCCCGACCCTGTGGAATTCTCTACCTCGTCTGATTAGAGAGTGCCTGTCCGTGGAATCATTTAAGAGATCCCTGAAAAGTCATCTGTTTTCACTGGCATTTGGTTAGTTTATTTTATGGTTATTTCATTGTTTTATGTTTTTATTTATTATTGCTGATGTTCTATCTCTTGTTTTGTGTCAGCGCTTTGATTTATTGAAAAGCGCTTTATAAATAAATTTTGATTTGATTTGATTTGAAGAGTGCCTGTTGTTCAACTGATTTGTTGCCTAAGCTACTCACATTCAGTGAAACCACCCTCCATCCTGCCCCCTTCCCTTCACCGCCCTTCATCTCCTCTCTTCTACTCCCTGCCTTTTCGACCACCCTGAGTCCTACCCTGCTAGCCTGGGGGGTAGGCTGTGACTCCACTCTATTGGACCCCTGCCTACCTGTGGTCCACTTGCCAAACCCCCTGTCTAGTTTAAATCCACCTTTATCACAATATACCTCCCCAGTCTTTGCTTTAAAGGATACCTAAACAACATTTTGACAACAAACTATTCAAAAAGCTGACTCTGTAGGTGACAAAAGGAAAGGTTGCTGTATTCATGAATGCTAAAACTACAATTATATGATTTACCTAAATGTGGTTCCAGAGCATTTGAAAATTGTAAAATCAGCCTTCCAATTTCAAAAGACCTGTTTCCTAAAATGGCCGCCAAATGTGTCATGTGATGACATCACTGGAGCCAAAGTCAGAGAGATATATGGCTCTTTATAGTGCTAACTAGTTCTTTTGCCCTTTGTATAGAATTGTTTCACCCAAATGGTCAAAACCATGTGCATTATTTTGTATAATACACATGTTAGGCTATGGTTCTATTCATTTTGTTTACTTTAAAATTCTGAAATTGTGTTTTAATCTAACCAACTTTCTCTGTGGCAAACCACAGTGCAGTACAACTCTTGAACAACCTGGTGGTCTAGTGGTTATGGCAGATCCAAGATGCTGCAATGGTGGTGCTGGGGTGGTGTGCATGCTTAATATGCACTTTTTAACATTTTTATTAAACCTTTATATGTTCTGCTATTTTTCTTGTCTAGTACATTTTTGACAGAACCTGCAAATGCAATCCATAGTTTGAATGTAAACATTTGTACATTCAATAAATCAGAATTCTTCAACAAAGTGAAATGCAGCAGCAGCACCAAGCAAATACATTACTATGTGTGTGTGTGGGGGGGGGAGGTTGCAGCCACACCCTTCACCACCTCCTAGAGCCATCACTTTTTTGTAGCAAAGTTCTTGTGCAGTCCAATGTTGGAGTTCATACTTTCTCAAAAATCAAATATATGCTTGTCTCGTCTTCTTTTTCCATGGGAAATAATTATAATAATAATAAGAAGAATCAGCTTTAACATCCTGGTTTTCATACATGTTGTGTCCCAAAGTGCTTTACAAGCAATACTAGACTGGTAGTGAAGTGACTGAACATGTAGTGACAGCCATTTCATACATTAGCATCCACACACAGCCTTGGACAATTGCATGAACTGGTTTTATGGGAAGAAGAATGTTGGCCAGGACAATGGGGTCAGGTAGTGATCATGATGCTGGCAGCCCCACATCTTATTTTTCACAGTAATCTGCTCAGATTTCTCTCCTGTCTTCCCCCTTCTCTGAATACAGCAGTACCTTACAATAGTGGCCTTCTTAGTCCCTGTCTGGTGTTCATTCTTCACTATTCCTCCTCACACTGAAAAATGGTGAGCTCATCACCCTTCTGCATCATGAATACAAGTAGTACAGTCCCCGTTTTATTTTGACTTAACAAATATAAACATATCTTTACAGTAAATCAGGCTGATAGCAGCAGGGAACAAGGGGAATGATGGGCTTTCCTATTCTTAAAAGATCTAGGCTATCCTTGATTAAGCACTATTGGTTAAACAATGTTTTCTTTCCCTGAGCCTTCTTTAAGGACTCAATATAGCACAGTGGGTTAAGGCTCTGAGCTTCAGATCTGGAGACCTGGGTTTGAATCCCACAGTCACCTAGGTGCATACTGTGTGATTCTGAGCAAGTCACTTTAACTTCCTTGTGCTCCCAGGTTGCATCTGGAAGCAAGCTTCGACTTAGGCCCTGTTCACACTACCCCTCTGTAACATTATAGAGTGCCCAAACCATTAGTGCAATGGTTTGCATTTACACCTCTAATGTTACAGAAGTTTTTTTCATAATCGTTGTTGTAACCACATATAAGGTGGCTTTAACAACGGTTATGAAACCGGTTACGCCTCGATAATGTTACCGGGCGTAATGTGGATGAGTGGCACTGGTCCCCTAGGGCAGCACGAGATGCATTGTGGGATCGGATGCCATGGTAATGGTCACCCAGCTCCCGAAGTGTGGACTGGTGGTGCCAGTCCCATAACGGACATTGCAGCAGTGTGGACACACTGCACCGCTCCCCGGTTGTAACAGTTTCTATCCACAGTTGTTTCAGGTCCTCCCTTTGGGATTACCTAAAACAAGCCTCAAGCTTCCTCTGTCCCCGTAGTCCCTCCCTCCGTGAAGTGCCTGAAATAAAAAAAAAATTTCCTGGCTGCGGGCATGCACTTATTCCAAAGATAAATAACAAATAAGCAATATTCGCTAATATTGTTGCTGCTGACACTGGCTCTAATTTTTCCTGGCTGCCCTCCCTGGGTTGTTCTGCCTCATACTGAACTGCACTAAAATTGTTCTCCGCCTGTCACCTGACTGTAGATGATTGCTTATACCTGTCTGTACCTTGCCTGACAGTTAGACCCAAGCCTTTGTACTTTGTTTCGGCTGGTCCTTCTTGCTTGCATTCTGACTGTACCTTTGTGATACTTGATGCTTGCCAATGTACTGTTATTGCTTATATCTCTGTAACTCTCCTGGGTTGCACCTGAAAATAGGCATGTGACTGTCTAGTGTGCTTACCTGGTAAACAAAACCTAAATAAATAAATATCCGTTACGGGCTCTGAGTGGTGCAGAGTGGATGGGGCCTTAGTGTGCTACTCCTGGTTAAACAATGTTCCCTAAATGATGGATGTGCACATCATTATGCACGTCATTTAATAGTGCCTAATCATAGGTGGCTTAGATCTTACATGGGTAGCAAAGTCTATTTTTCCACTTGTGCCATGCTGCTATCAGCCTGGCTTACCCAAAGATCATGTTTATTATTAATATGTGAAAGTAACACGGGAGAATGTACTAACCACGTTCATGATGTGGAAGGGCAGTGAACACACCAGTTTTTGGTGTGTGGAGCAGGTGACAAGAATGAATGCCAGAGGGGGACTGAAGAGGCCATTCCAGCAGGGTACAGCTATATTCGGATTAATTGAAGACATGAAGGAGGACGTTGAGCAGATCACTGTGAGATCTGAAATGTGGGGCTGCCAGCATCGTGATCACTACCTGACTGTGGATGAGAGTAGCCAGCGATGATGAATACTCAGAACGGCAGGGCTGCACCTAAATTGTTACTTGAATTCAGTGTAGCGAGATTACCCTCGGAGAGACAGGTTGTTGACGTTTGTTAGGACAGTATTGAGGGAGTTGTGTATAGCTCATTCAAGATTTGGAAGGGTGGTAGCCAGTCAACTCTCATTGTGGAGTACAGCACAGAAAAGTACTGGAAAAGAATTGCTGGGAACTGTCCTGCAGGGTTCTACAGATCACAGGTAAAGGAGAAGACTGACACTGGAAGTCGGGTGGATTCGCTCAAGGTATTAGTATGCCTTTCCTGCTAATATTATTGTTATTCATTGTAAGTGCAGCCCTTATGAGGGCATGAACAGCAGTTTTTCTGGTGGGTCATGATACTTATTGCTTGGCCCTCTAGGAAGACCTAATTGTTGGTTAATGAGGCAGGAAACAAACACAACAGGGGAACTGTACATACTACCTTCACTGTGCAGAAGGATGGTGATCCACTCAATGTTTACTGTGGGAGCAGAAGTCAGATAATGAGAATGTGGACTGGAGAGTGATTTGGGAGGCATTTTTAACAGTGCCAGCTGATGATGTGTGGCATATGGTGTGTAGTATGATGATAGGTGTGCACAACTCTCTGAGGTACAAGATTACAATCTGAGGTGTGATCATTCTCTTCATGAGACCATGAGCACATATGCAGCCCCAGGCAATACTAAGGACAGGGTATGGATGGTGGTGTGTTCAACAGAAGGCAGGCTAGGTGCAGGGGGTTCACGTGGAAAAAGAAAGCCTTATTTGTGGATTAACAAGAGAGCATGAGCTTTGGAACTGAACCGGACTGATACTTTGCTGTGTGACCCTGAGCAAGTCACTAAACTATCTTGTGCTCCCAAGCCACAACTGTAAACAAGCTTTCAGCTTAGTGTGTCTCTCCTGGTTAACAAAAAACAAAATTCAGGGCATCATATAACCACTAGATTGTCAGGTATTTGAAGTGTTGTACTGTACTGCAGTTTGCCAAAGAGAAAGTCAGCTGGATTGCAAAACATTTTCCACAAGTTAAAGTAAACAAAATGAACAAATTTATAGCCTAACGTGTACTGATGAAAATAAGCCACGCGGTAATACATGGTGTTGATCATTCTGGTACAACAATTCAAAACAAAGAGGAAAAGAATTAGTTAGCACTATAGGAATATATGTGGGTCTCTGGCTCCAATGATACCATCATGACTCATCACTTAATACACTTGGCAGACATCTTAGGGAGAAACTAAGGCCGTTTTTTGAAAGTGAAAGGCTGATGTTTACATTTTTCAAAAGCTATGAAACTGCATTTATGTTATTTACACAAATGCAGTTTTAGCATAAATGTAAACAGCAGCCTTTACTTTACCTTGCAATGAAGCCAGGTTGTGGAGTTTTCAGTTTAAAAAACTGCTTGTTTAGGTGCACTTTAATACCTCCTTCCACTTCCCACTCAGGTGCAGCCTATCCCTTGCAAACAGGTTGCTATTATCCCAGGTACTGCCCCAGCCACCCACAAACCCATACCCCTTAGTTTGACACCATTCTACCAACCATGTGTTCAACTCCCTAATCCTCTCCTTTCTCACTGCGCTTGAGCAGGGTACTGGGAGCACCTCAGAGAAGGCCACAGACTCCCCAGTCTCCTTGTACAACTTTACCACTTCTTCAAACCTCTCCCTTGTTACAGTAGTCAAGATGGAAAGTTAAATTAGTGCCAGCTGGCTGAGGTTGAACCTGGCAAAGACTGAGGTGTTGGTGATAGGCCCAGGTCATCAGGGTGCAAGTTTGCCAGCAGAACAACCTTCCAGGCTATGGCTCAGGGGCATTCAGCTGATGACCTATGACCAGGTGCAAAACCCGGGCATTATATCTGATGATGGTTTGACACTTAAATGTCAGGTGTCGACCAGTGTCAAGATCTCTGTTTACCATCTGAAGACTATCACTTGGGTGAAGCATCTGGTTCCGCCCAATGATCTTCCAGCTCTGGTCCATTCCTTCATGACTTTCCACCTTGACTACTGTAATGCCCTTCACCTAGGGCTACCAGGGTTGATATTTGCTGCCTGCAAACTGGTGCAGAATGTGGCAGCCAGACTGTTGACTGGCTCCTCAAGATTGAGCAATATCACACCTATGCTCCGCAGACTACTCTGGCTGTCAGTAAAGTGACGGATCTCTTTTGTGGTCAGCTTGCTGACCTATAAAGCCCTACATGGGCTAGGACCCCACTACTAGCAAGATCTCCTGTGTCCCTACTGCCCCCTCACTCACTCCACTCTTCCGATGAGGGATTGCTAGAGGTTCCCAGGGTTTGATTTAAAACATCAGGGGCCCACTCTTTTGCTTTTGCAGCCCCTACCCTGTGAAACTCTCTACGTTATTGGTTGAGGGAGTGCCTGACCATCGAGAGTTTTAGTAGTGCACTTAAAACTTATTTATTAATCTGGCCTTTTTTGACTGCCTTTAGTATTTATGTGGCTTATTAAGTTATCAGAGATAGGATGAATTTTAGAGAAGTATGAATTGCGTTTTTTGGAGTATCATTTTAATTAATACAGTAGGTGTTTGTTGATGTTTTAGAATGTTTGTTCAAGCACATTGAACAATTGTTGAAATACGTTTCTATAAATAAACTTGATTTGATTTACTCTACTGAATAATTGTCTAGCTTCTACTAAAGGTTAATACTAAAGATGGTAAGGAGCCAGTAGGCAATTGCCCATAAATGCTCCTATATACCACTTTAATAATACTTAAAACTTCCACCTCCCAATATGTAAACTTCTAATTTTTCCTTAAATTCCCTTTTAGTTTTACTAGTCACCACCTCCAGTGGCAAACAATTCCAAACATTCATCACTTTAAGAGTGTAAAGGTATTTCAATTGATATGTGAAAACTTTCTTCCCCTGATCTGTAATGGATGACCTCATGTTTGCATATAGGTGTCCTTATATTCAATATTTAATTCAGTAATGAGTGTTTATATCCTGCATAATATCATGCAATTACAAGACATCCCCCATATACACCTGGTAGAAAGGGACATTAGATTTATTAACCTCAGTCTTTCTGCACAACTAAGCCTCTCTATCCCCTTATACTCTTAGTAAATTTTCTTTGAACTCTCTCAGTTTTATTTATTTCATGCTTCCTAAAGGGATTCCATAATTGACTGGTGAATTCTAAGTGTGGGCGTACATAGGCCCTATATAAAGGCATCATCACATCAACAGTTCTTGAGGTGATGTTCCTTTTTATTGTCCAAATAACTGTAGTGGCTTTTTTTATTGCTTCTGTGGTTTGTACTAGGCTATCAAACTCATTGGTAATTTGTATTCCTAAATCTCTCTCACCACTTGCTTCTGGCACTATCAAATTCTGTATATGATAATCAAATTTGATATTGTTGTTCCCCATATGTAAGACCTTACACTTATTTAAATTCAGTCTCATTCCCCATTGTTGTGTCCAATTAACAATTCTGTTGACATCACGTTGAATACTTTCCACTTCAATTTTGTACTGGAAGGGCCTCCTATTTTAGTGTCTTCTGCATATTTTGATAGCCAACTATCTAAATCCTGTGACACATCTGCAATAAAGATCTGAAAAAGCACTGGGCCAAGCACAGACCCCTGTGGCACCCCTCTAGTAACAGCCCCCACCCCGACAGGTGGCCATTCACTACCACTCTCTGGGTATGACCATACAACCATTCCTATATTCAGCCTATATAGACAAAGTCCACTCTTAAGTAATTATGTTTTTCAATAATTGCCCAATGAGGAGTTACATCAAATGCTTTTGCAAAATCAAGGTAGATAACATTATATGGAATATTAAAATCAAGGATGGAACTGACTTTTTCATAAAAACATAACAAACTTGTTGTACAACATCTCCCTGATTTAAACCTATGCTGAAGGCTATCACAATCCCTCACAAATGTAGATAAACAATCTTTAATTATAGACTCTAAAATTTTACAACAGACACTAGTAAGGCTGATAGGTCTATAATTTTCTTCACTTGCTTGATCCTCTTTTTTTGTAAATTGGCACAACATGGGATATTTTCCAGTCATGTGTTATAGTACTTGTAGCCATGGATTGGTCAAATAGAATCTTTAATGGTTTTGTAATGTAATTAATCATAATATGTAGTAGTCGTGCAAAAATGTTATCTGGTGCAGGGGATGAATTGCTTTTTAAGCATAATTTAAAAAAAATATCTACTTCATCTATTAAAATGCCACGTTTAACTAATTTACTACTTTCACTTGGCGTTGGATCCTTAGTGTAAATCTCACAAAAATAATTATTAAATATTTACGATATTTCTTTATTATCTATTATAGTTTTCTTTTTTATGTATAATTGGCCTTACTTGAGAGTGTGTTTTTTTCAATGATGAA
The DNA here is from genome assembly GCA_016271365.2 of Neoceratodus forsteri. Taxonomy (NCBI): domain Eukaryota; kingdom Metazoa; phylum Chordata; order Ceratodontiformes; family Ceratodontidae; genus Neoceratodus; species Neoceratodus forsteri. Next base: position 48,914,549 of record CM057455.1, read on the forward strand.
ATGTATGCAAAACATTAATTAAAATGATCTTTGTTTGCATTGCTGGCTACAAAAACTTCCATTTTAAGCTTTGCCCTCCTAATTTCTGTTTTACACCTTTTTATACCATTTTTATAATTACTCACTGCAATTGCTGAAGGTATATTTTTATATTGTTTATACTGTGGGGCTTGCCCCCCCCCCCTCACCTGATGGGGTAAGCAAAAAAATGATATTGGTAGCTAGCCTTTGTTATATTTTGCTTTTGTTTTTATAACAGCCTGTCAGCCTCACTCTTTTACATTGTATGCAGCCGTTATACATTGAAAATGTTTAAAATGTTGGCATAGTTTCCATCTCTGCTAACCACTCTCTGTTCTCTTCTAATCCATTCTCTCTGTTTGCTCTACCTCTCTCCAGCTTGCACTCATCTTCCTTTCCCCTAAACCTGTTTGTTCTGCCTTTTTCATGTACCAGAACTGAAGTTCCTGCTCCATGGTAGGGAAAATGTTGGAATCACTTCTAAAGGAAAGAATTGTTGAGTACCTAGAGGCCAGTGGGGCACAGGACCCAAGGTAGCATGGATTCATGATGGGAAGGTCATGTCAGACAAATCTAATAGATTTCTTTGACTGGGTGACCAAAGTAGTAGACCAGGGAGGGGCTGTGGACATGGCCTACCTAGATTTTAGCAAGGCATTTGATACAGTCCCACACAAAAGATTAATACACAAGATAGCCAGCCTTGGAGTGGGTCCCAAGGTGGTAGCCTGGATAAAAAATTGTCTAGACAACAGGGTGCAAAGGGTAGTAGTAAATGGAGTACACAGTGAAGAAAGGAGGGTTACTAGCGGGGTACCGCAGGGTTCAGTACTGGGACTGGTCCTTTTTAATGTCTTTATAAGTGACATTGCAGAGGAACTGGAAGGAAAAGTATGTCTCTTTGCAGATGACACAAAGATCTGCAACAGGGTTGATACACAAGATGGAGTAGAAAGGACGAAGGACTTGGCAAGGTTGGAGAAATGGTCAAATGTATGGCAGCTCAGATTCAATGCAAAGAAGTGCAAGGTAATGCACATGGGAAACAAAAACCCAGGGAAGCGTACACAATGGGGGGTGAGATACTGACAACAGTAAAAATAGAAAGGGACCTGGGGGTAATTATATCAGATGACCTAAAGGTGGGCAAGCAATGTGAGAAGGCAGTAAGGAAGGCTGGGGGGATACTAGGATGCATAGGAAGAGGCATCAATGGTAGAAAACAGGAAGTTGTTATCCCTCTGTACAGACAGTTGGTGAGACCCCATCTGGAGTACTGTGTGCAGTTCTGAAGACCCCATCTCCACAAAGACATAGACAGAGTGGAGGGTCAGAGGAGGACAGCAAAATGGTGCAGGGTCTGCACCAGAAGACATATGAAGAAAGACTAAAGGAGCTTAATATGTATACCCTTGAGGAAAGAAGGGAGAGAGGGACATGATAGAAACTTTCAAGTACCTCAAGGAATTAACAAAGTCAAGAGGTAGCATCTTCCAGAAAAGAGATGTGCAAGAACAAGGGGCACAATTTGAAGATAGAGACGGCTCAGAGGTAATGTGAGGAAGTATTTTTTCACTGAGAGGGTTGTGGATGCTTGGAACAGCCTCCCTGAGGAGGTTGTGGAGTCAAGAACAGTGGGGGACTTCAAGAATGCATGGGACAGGCATAAGGCAGTCCTAGTGGGGTGTAGGAGGAAGCAAGCTGTTGGTTAACTAGGATCTGCAGCTTATCTGTTAGGTTGGAAAATGGGCAGACTGGGTGGGCCAAGCGGTCCTTATCTGCCGTCAAATTCTATGTTTCTATGTGCCTCCCTTCTCCACTGCCTGCCTTTCCCCCCTCCTACTATTGCTCTGTAGCCTTTGTCATTTCCCCAATTTTCTCTCATTCCCCTCCCCCAAGACCGCTAAACCTGCTTCTTTGTACTGTGGACCCTTGCTCTGTAACCTCTCCCATTTCCCTAGCTTCCTGTTGTCCCTCCTCCCCAAAGACTACTAAACTTGCTTCTTTGTACTGTGGACCCTTGGCACCTCCCTTCCACAGCTTCTTCATTGCTTGCCTTCTCTCCCTCCTACTTTTCGCATTCACTCCAACAACCTGTTGTTTCACCACTGACCTGCCCCAAAATTACTCCCAGAATAGCTCTCCTCTCCTATATACCTGATCTTTGCTCTCTCTGCATATTCTCCAGGATCACTGCCCCTGATCGGGCACTCTATAGCTTGTGGCACTGGCCCTGAACCTGAGCCAGCTGCTTCTCACTCACCAGCCACTGCACAGACTTGGGTACTCCACTACAGACTAAGGGAAGCCCCTGCTGCTGTAACTTTAATCTGACTAGCTGCTCAGCCCAGACCTGGCTCCTCATTGGCCGGCTCCAATTATAGGCCTCTCCTAATTGAACTCCCTCTGCTCAGCTCTCGGCACTTGGTGCTTATTTGAAACTGTTACTATTTTACTCCACTGAATAATTGTCAAGCTTATATTTTTCCCACCCACCCTGTCTCTGATCTCTATTAAATACACTTTTCTCACCTCGCACCACCTCCCCTCTCTCTTTCTCCTCCTGTGTCTACCACTCTAGACCTCCTCTTAAAGAGATGTATGGTACACAGCTACCTCCCCTTAATGGAGTACTAGTTCTCAACACACACACCCAGAGGCCACTAGCAGAAACTTTCTGGCCCACATATAGGTTAAACTGCTGTTGCTGGATCTCTCTCTCTACCTCCTCCCCTCGCCCCTCACTACTTCATCCTTGTCCTAAATTCAACTCAGCCATGTGACCTAACTCTGCTGTGTCTGGTTTGATAGTCAGCTAGCCTTCAGCCATCAACTTGGAACCTAGTCTTCTCTGTGCACCCACAAATCACTCCAGACACAATGAAACCCCTATTCCCACTAACTGGGGGTGTCCTTCTGATAGACACCCTTCTACTAATCAACTTTTCAGCCTTAATTCTACCCCCTGACCAGGTGACCCTCCTACACTTGAATGACGTTAATCTCCCCCACCCCCCCATCTTCCAACTAAGTGGGTTTTAACCTCTCTCAGCGCACTTACATTCAGCTTCCTAACCAACTATGAGTGCCACCTGCTAGGTTTCTCACTTCATTCCACCCAATCCCCCCACTTACTATGCCACTACTGCCTCCTGCTCTCCCTGCTGTTATTCACTGGAGACATCAAATCTAACCCTTGGCGTGACTCCTCAGCCTCTAGATTTCCCCTTGCTAATGGACTGGACATCTACCACCAAAACACTAGGAGTCGTCTGCCCAAGCTAGATCACATTCAGGCTTGGATATCCCAATACTCACCCGATATCCTCTGCATCTCAGAGATGTGGTTATCTGCCAAAGTTTCTGACATTTCAGTCTCCATTCCTGGGTACTCCATACTCCATCTAGACAGGAGTGAGTGTGGTGGTGGTGTTGCTGTGTATGTCCAAGAGTCCCTAAGTGCCGCCATTGTCTCCCAGGAGGTAGCACTAAAATCACCCAAGGTCCTTCTCAACAAGCTGGTCTTTCTGTCCTTTCTCCCCTTTTTGTCACTGTCTGCTATGTCTCTCCCAGCACCTCACCTTCCTCCTGGGTCTTCAAAATCACCACCCTAATTTATTCAGCAGCCTTGAGAGTTCTTCTAGTCCTGTGTGACTTCAACTTTAACTGGCTCATCCAACACTCCAAGGCCATCACTCAAGAGATCGAGGCACTCAACCTCACCCAACTCATCACCAACCTTACCAGACCCAACCCCCTCTCCTCTAACCACTCGCTGATGGACTTGGATCTTAACCAATCACCCTCTCAAATTCTCTTCAGCTGTTACCCTCCCCAATGCCTTCAGTGATCATTGTATCACCTTCTGTCACAAGAAGCACCATCCACCCCAGCCCCACCCAAATACATGTGATTCAGATCCCTAAGGTCTCTCAACCAGCAGGCACTACTAGCCAATCTCTACCTGGCCGACTGGTCCAGAGTCTTTATGGCCCCAGACATCAACTCTGCACTGGTAGCATTTAACCCCATCTTCCTGGGATTTGGAACTCCCACACCCCACTAAAAAAGCTGTGTCTCCAGTGCAGGCACCTTCCCTGGCTCTCCCCTCACCTGGTGAAGCTTTTCAAAGCCAGAGTCAAAGCTTGGAAAACATTTAAGGCCTCCTCCAGCACCTCAGACCTCCAAATGTACAGAACCCTGAGGAATGCATGCACTAAGGATGTGTGTTCCACCAAAGCTGGCTTCTTTAAGTCTGAGCTTGAGGATTGTCACCCTACCCCAGCTGCATTCTGGAAAACTCTCCACTCCCTGCTTGGCTCCATTCAACAAGCCCCTTCCCTATGCTTGGATCCCACTGATGACAGCTCTGGTGCTTTTGCCTCTTCCATAAATCAATTCTTGACTATCTGTGCCTTACCCCATGGGCAACCACCTACCCCACTCTACCCTCCCTGTAGACACCAATATGATCCCTCCCCTCCCGGGTCCAATCAGCTATCTGATCCATCCACCCCATTCCCTCTCCCCCTCACCCTGGCAGTCTACCTCCCATCCACCCACCCACCCAATCATATCTTCTCTCCCATTACCCCCTCAGAGGTACTTTGAGTCCTCAAACCTCTGAACTCCTCAAAAACAAAGTCCAGATGGTATTAATCCCATCCTCTTGAAAATCTCAACTCCTGCCATTGTACCTACAATTACTCACATCTTCAATCTCTCCCTCTCCTCATGCTTCCTGCCCAAGCCCCGGAAATAATCCAGAGTCATCCCCCTACACAAAGTGGGAACCCATCTATCCCCGGCAACTACAAACCTGTCTCCCTCCTCCCCTTCCTCTCTAAAATCTTGGAATCGCTTATCTCTAAAAGACTAAATGAATTCCTTGCCTCCAAAGACATTCCGACTGCATACCAATCTGGTTTCCTTCATCTCCTTTCCACTTCCTCCTCCCTTCTCCACCTAACCAACCACATCCATTCAGCCATGGATAAGGGTCATGTAACACCGGCTATATTTATAGACTTAGCCAAGGCCTTTCATTCTGTTGCACATAAACTAGTCCTAGATGACCTTATGGCTATTGGACTATTCCTATCCTCTACTGAATGGTTCAAGGCTTACCTAACAGATAGGTTTCAAATCATCCAGCTTGGGAAAACCAAATCTGCTCCCTCTCCACTTTGGCTGGTGTTCCTCAGGGATCAATCCTTGCACCTACCCTATTGTCCATATTTGTAAATAACCTTCCTTCTCCCTGTTTTGACTCACATGTTCAAATGTATGCTGACAATACCGTATTCTTTGCTTATGGTCCCTCTCTAGCCCAGGTTGAACCCATCCTTCAAACCGACTTTGTGAACACCCTAAAATGGCTTGAATACAAATCACTCAGATGCAACACTAAGAAAACGGTAGTATGGCTTTTGACACCGACCAGAAACTGGCCAAAATGACATCTCTCCCCTCATTTTACACCTACAATGACTCCAAAATTGCAGCAGTTGAATCATACAAATACTTGGGTGTCTGGCTGGATAACAAACTGGACTTCTCCCTGCACCTGGATTCTATTCACAACAAACTGCCTCCAAAATTAGGAAAGCTCTGTAGACATAAGGACAGTCCCCCCATTAGGAGGGAAATCATTTCTAAGCTTATTCTTCCTATGTTCAGTTATACAAATGTTATCTATAGTTCAGTGCCACAATCCTCCCTTGCCAAATTAGACCCACCGTTTCATGCCTTTTGCCATTTTGCCTCTATTCTCCAATAATGCACCTATCACTGCCTCCTCTACCAATTTTTCTCCTTCCTCTCACTCATTGATCGTCATCTGGCACATTGCACATCCTTTATCACCAAGTTCTGGTTCAACACCCTTTCCTCCTACCTCTCCTCCTTATTAGCCTCAGCTCTCAGCACTGACTACTCGCTGCACTCATGAGTCCACCACTCCTTCACCCTGGCCACACCTCACTAACTTGCTGGGAAAATAGCCTTCACCCACTGGCTCTCTGCCCTCTGGAACTCCCTTTTCCTCACTGTACATAGCTTGCCTATCACCCTATCCATTAAAAAGCATTTAAACCCCCTCCTTCTCCCCTCTTGCCAATGTTTCTATCCTCCCTAACTCCTAGCAACTACTAGCAATATTGACCATACCCTCTATTACTGTCCCAGCCCTAGATCTGTGTGTATAATCCTAGCAGCACATTACTTGTGCACTTTTGTTCAGTATCAAAGCTCCTAGCCTTATTATGACAGTTAATGCATTACTATGTCCTCAGATGTTAGTGTGCACTGTTAGGTATGCTGTTATGCTCTACTTCTTGTAAAAGATGTAATGAATGCTTATTGTAATGTATTCCTCCATACCTCTTGTTTTATAGACAGGTATATATTTTATGTATCTAGTGTACCCTTCCCCCTGCCCCATATTGCATCTGTAAATGTGCCTTAGTTCAGTGTGCCTTTCCTGGTTATCAACTTTTAAATAAATAAATAAAACAAAAATGCTTCTAATTTCTGACTCACTTGCAGTAGCCACAGTTAAGGCCAGTGATGCAGAGTATGATGTTATTCTCATGCTCCAACACCAGGACCTAATTCCTAAACTGAAACTGATTCTACAAAGGCATCAAGAGGCCTTTGCCAAGCATAAGCATGATAGTGGGAGAATGGACATTCTCATGAATGTTACTGGTGATGAACCCCTCTGTCAGCAACAATATCTATTTCCTGCAGAGGCAATACCCTCACTGAGAGCAACTATTGATTCCCTTCTGAAACAAGGGATCATTAGATCCTGTGTATCAACAGTCAACTCTCCCATCTGGCCAGTAAAGAAACCTAACAACAGTTGGAGGCTAACTGTTGACTACAGATGACTTAACCAAGTCACCCCCAGTTGTGCACCTATCTTGGCATCAGCCCCGTATGTGCTGAAGTGTCTGAAATCTGAAAACAAGTGATTCAATACCCTAGACATCTCCGATGGTTTCTGGTCACTCCCTTTGGCTCCTGAGAGCCAATACAAGTTTGTCTTCTCCTTTGAAGGATGTCAGTACACATGGAACTGCCTTCCTCAAAGATTCCACAACAGCTCCTCCCTCTTTAACATCCATATGAGGGACACTATACAGTTTTTTTCACCTCAGAATGCCTCTTGCGGTATGTGGATAATCTTCCACTGGCCACCACAGGACTGGAAAAGCACCTGGAGCTTCTAGATAAGGTCCTGGCACTCCTACTGAGAGCAGACCTCAAGTGCAACCCTGAAAAATGTACAGTTGTGTCTCCCAGAAGTTTCTTTTCTGGGCCTACACATTACTGCCAAGGGCTGGAGCCCTGTCTTGGATAAGGTACAAGGTATTCAAGATTTTCCACTACCCACCAGTGTGTCTGCTCTAAGACATTTCCTGGGTATGGTCAACTACTCCAGGGGCTTCATCTGCAATTTTGTGCAGATGGTCACACCCCTGTAAGAGCTATTGAAAAAAGGCATCTCCTGGCATTGCGGATGAGAACACACATCTGCTATCACTTCCCTGAAAAAGACCTTGTCTTCCACTCCAGTTCTGGACAACCCTAACTCAGAACTACCATTCCATCTGGAAACCACCACCTCTGAGGGGGCATATCAGCAGTTCTTGCACAAAAGGACAGTGGCACCATTAAGCTTATTGCCTATGCCTCCAAGATGCTCTCCCTTGTGGAGCAGAAGTACACTCTATGTGAGAGGAGTCTCTTGGTGATCTTCTGGGCCATTAAACACTTCATCTACATTATAGGGTTCTGCCATATTGTGTTGCACACTAACCACACCTCCACCATCTTCCTTCTGACAGACAAAATCAAGGACAGAAATGTGTCTAACAGTAAACCCACCCATTGGTTCTCTCCTCCTTTGGTATAGAGATATCACTGTATTTCCCACCAAAATGCCCTCCATTTTGGCACATTGTCTCCTTTACCAAGGAGAGTCACATGAGTGTGGCCTAGAGCCACCTACCCTATTAGAACCAGGTCCATTCCTACCAGTCACTGAGGACACTCAGAAAGACCCTTCACTCTGCTGCATAGTTACAGATGGATCTTCCTCCTATCATGAAGGAGAACAATTTGCATGTTTTAGAGTTCTGGTCCAGTATCCAGCAGGTGACACCTTTAAAGTGGTTAGGAAGTGCACCATCAGATCTTTCCAGTATGCAGAACGTGCTGCAGTAGCATGCACACTGGAACTTATCCTTGAAGGAAAGGAGGATACCATCACCTTTTCCAATTCCCCCTGGGTGCGCAACTCATTGACTGAATTTCTTCCTTTCTGGAAGACCAGTGTTAAACAACTAAATTAAAAAAAATATATATATACAGAGAACAAAAGAGGGGCCAAGGCTCACCCATGCCTCACACCTCTGTTAATATTAAATGTGGTTGACAAATGGCCCTTATTCCCTAGTTTAATTTTCACCCATGTTCCTGAATATAACTCTCTGATGATTGCAAAAAGTAACTGATTAATGCCGCTTTCAATCATTTATGTCCATAAAATACTTCTTGAAATGTAATCAAAAACTAAAGAGTAGTTTATAAAAACTGAAAATACCTTTTGCTTCCTAATTTTCTTATATCTTTCTATAATATGTCTAAGTACATAAATATTATCACATGTTGAAAACTCTGACCGGAAGCCAGCTTGATAATTAGATAACCCTCTGGTTCTTTAAATTGCAGCCTTTAACTCTCCAAGAGTATTCTACTGAGTATGTTCAGATGCACATCTAGTAGACTTATGGGTTGATACATGGCTGGGATATACAGATCTCCTTTTTATGAACAGTAATCAAGTTGGCGGCCTTCCATGAAACCGGATATGTGTTAGCTGATATACTGTACATTTAGTAAATAAAATAGTTAAGAACTTTCCCCACAAGTTCGGGGCAGAAAGTTATACTTCAGCAAGAATTCCATCTGGACCTGCTGCTTTATGTTTTTTAAAGGACTATATGGCCCACTATACCTCATCCACTGTTATAGGAACTAAAGACGATATGAATTATTTGGGCTTCAATCCTTATATCATCTTCTGAATGATCAAAAAAAAAATGTTAGAAAAATGTTGAAGCCATTTCTCTTCCGAGATGTATGTATCTAGTTCCACTTTGAATTGATTTGCTCCCTTATCTAGCAGAATAATTTGGAATCTTTATTTATCACTGCATTCAACATACGTTGCCATTGTGCATCAAAAAAGCCTTCTTGTTATCCTTCAAGAGGTTCTAATATTGCTTTCTTTAATTGTTTAATTGTTTCAATAATTGTCTATTCCCCTCTTTCCTAAAAGTAGTATACAATTTTCTAATATGACTTTTCTTGTTTGACAATCTTTATCAAACCATGTATTAATGGATAGGCTATTACTATTTTTGATTGTTTTTTTCTATTTTATTCCTGATATTTACCATTAGATTGTTCAATTCTAACATCAAAACATCACGATATAATTTCCATAAATTCCCTACTTCCTCTGCTGTGATGGAGTTCATTATAATAGGCAGTATCTCTATATGTGTATTATGTCTTCAAATAATTTTCTTTGAGGTGCTTACCTCTGTAACTATCACTGGATCCAAGATATTTCTGTTAGATACAGCTCTCTGTTATTTAGTCTCTAATATAAGTGGAAAGTGGTCACTATACCCTGATATAATTATATGCGTATTTCCCCAGTAGGAACTAGAGCCATACCAGAAGGCATAGACCACTATTGAGGAGCCTCTAGTGCAAACAGAGGTGAATTCACTACCCCCCATATCCCCTTGATAGCTTCCATTTAATGGATAAAGGTTGAAATTCTTTAATAGGTCACTAAGTTGTTTTCAAGATACATTTAGCTTTGTATTCTTAGACTTTCCTGTCAGGATTTTTTCTGTTGTACCCATATAGAGATACCTTGGATTGTCAACCAAACCATCAAATAGCCTATTCGGGCATTGAAATCTCCCATGAGCATAACTTCTACATTGGGAGATTCCAGGACTGTAGCTAATAATATATTAATGATACTCAGTACATATTAGGGGAGTGCAAAAATTAGAAGTATCTGGAGGAATATTACAGTTAACAATTGCAATATCTTGCATACCATCCTTAATGGAAACTATGACATAATTACTGGTACATTTTCTTACTGTCACTGTTTGAAAAGTACCTATTCTAATAAATATTATAAGGCCTCTGGAGCATCTGCCATATTTGGTAAGTCTTGAACCTGTACTGTGGAAAGCTTCATATCCATTTAATTCAATAATATCATCATCTGTGTGCCACATTTCTTGTAAACATAATACATCATAACCTAATAAGAAATGCTTAAAATCAGTATTTACTAATGTATTTACCCATCCTGTTATGTTCCAAGAGAGAAAGAGAACACAACAGATTTTTTCTTTTTCCCTTCCTCATACATCAGCCTGCTCAAAGTTAAGTCAATCTTCATTGTATCCAGCTAATAATCTTAATTTATCAGGCACTAGCAAGTCATCCCTATCTAGTCCATCAACATAAGTTAATTGTACATCCATTTTTCTTAGCATAGTAATATATAATCTGAGATTATCTAATTTATTAACCTTATTGATAATATAGTCTGCTCATTTTAAATTGGACACCTATGACTCAATTTAGCTATTTTATTGATAGTCATCATAAGTACTTTTGCTAAAATTTGACCCATCTCATCAATAGGTATGTACACAAAGTTGTCAGCAGATCCTTAATTGTTTTTGTTAATATATAATCATCTTCCTGTCTTAAAGGATTCATTCCAAACAAACTCAGTGTCAAAATGTTACTTTGTGTGTCTTTATTCTTATTCCCATCTTTATTAAACAGCCCTGTATTGGAGAAAGTTAAAATTAATTCTTTCTCTTGTATTACCTAACTGTTCACCCAGACAAAATTTGCCAGTCTTGGTGAAACAAACAGTATGTCAACCAGTGCAGCTGCTGTTATAGGCATATTCTTGATTTCAAAAATGGCATCCTCTTTTAGAGGCATATGTACTTCTTTACTTAAGTATTCCAGCAGTTTAATGTCATACTTACAAGGATCAAAATTCCCCCAATTCAGAGGACAATATATTCTAATGAGGGGATAGGTATCTGCCCAATTCCTCGATACTCCAGTATCTGAGGAATGATTAACAGATAAGCCATTCTTTACCACCTTATTAAACTTAGTCTTGTAAGGTCCTTGATTGGTTGAGTATATTGCCCCTCTTTGTCACTTTCACAATCATCTAGAGACATACCCAAATCCTTTACCAGCAGAATTTTACCAAATTGCTGGTTAAATTTTATTATTTCTTGTTCCAACTAAAGGATTATCTATTTTTACTAATTCTACCGGCAATTCCTCTGCTACAACACAGTGTTCCATACAACTTTCCTTTTCCACAATACTCACTTCCCCCAGAATAATTTTATCTCATTAATGAGAGGTTGGCTTAGACTTTGAATCTTCACAGACTTGGCTATTTTTTTCTATGGCATTGTAAAGTTTTTTTTTTATCATTATTTTTCCGATTGTTTGTAATTAGTGGAGAGTAAGGTAACTCAATATTGCTAAAATCTGGTATTATTTCTGTACTTGCCTGATAGTGTCCTCACCCTGGTGATTGATTTCTTACCTTTGTTAAAGTTGTTGTTCTGAGGAGATCCAACTCCACTCTGTTATAGGCAATCTCCTCTTTCATTGCTTCCATTATATTCTTTTTTTTTTCAATTTAATCTTTTTGCACCTGCTCCACTTGTCAGGCATCCACCAGTCATGGACTTCTCAGCTGCAGCATCCCCATGTGAACCACACTCCCGGGACCCCCTGGATTACCCTCCAGGGTGGAGACATGGAACTCAGCCATAAGATGCCATGAACAACAGGCAAGGGTGGGAGTTGGCCTGGGGAGCCAATTGCAGCTGAGGGGCAGGCTTCATGTAGGCAGTGAAAACAGGCATTTTTTTTCCCTGTAGGGGGTGGGAACATGCAATGACACCAGCATCCATCTTGCCCCATTGGAACCTTGCTGATGTCTGATGCTGTGGTGCCTCTGGCCTCCACCGGGGTCTCCCCTGCACCAACGGCATCCCGCACCCTCCCCTTGGAGAATGAGAGCAGCCATGGGATGATAAATCCTTCTCCCCAGGCCAGCCCTCTGACAACCCGAGTCCATTCCTGAACCAGAGTTGCCAGCACTGCAATCAGAAATCCAACCACTGTGCTGGCAGGCTAGTGCTTCCATAATATTCTTATTAATCACCAGTTGTTCCACAATTGCCGAATGGGCATGGTGAGGATTATTCAATAGATCTATCATATCTTCATCTAAACATAATGGTTTAAATTGAATCTTGTTATATCCTAATAGTGCCTCTTCCCCGCCTTGTTGTGCACCACAGTAATTATAAAACCTTGATTGGAGCATTGAAGACTAAGCTTCAGTCTGTTTTAGACCCTCTATCATTGTTTGTAAATGCTGAATCACACCTTCCAATTCCATATTATTTTTTTGATTTAGATTCATTAGAGCTAATTAGATTATATTCACTGCTCCTTCCTTCTATGCTTTTATTAACATGATCTAGTTCCCTGCTGTACCATGAATCCCATAATATTGGGGATTTTTCCAGTTCTGGAGATAAGGCATAATTTCCAATCAAGTACTCCTTGGCCTCCTTAGGGTGATAGGTGTTTGCCTTATTCAATAAATCCATTTCTTGCGAGACATTTTGCATACTAATAGCCTCTAGGTTTTGTTTATTAACCTGAGGTTGCCTATCTGTGTAGGTACTTGGAGCATTAGATAAAAGCTCAGAATTACTTAAAAAGCATATACTAGTATCTCCAGCATACAAATCCCACCATTGTGACAGATCGCCTTGTGATGCAGCTCTTAATATGGGAGTTGATGTCTTATTAACACAAGGCATCAGATGCTCAGTGATTTTGGATTGTCTGCTACAGACATTTTTTATACTAATTGGAAATTCTTGTAATGGGGACATGTTATTATGCTGTTGTCTTTGTAATCTTGTATTTAGCATAATGAATTTTAGAGCTATCAGCTGTTCTTGCCTTGATAAAAAAGAATTACTAAACAGCACACAGAGTCTAATTAAAAAAAAAGGAAAAATACTCAGTCAGAGAACCAACTAATATTTATACTACTATACGAATCACATTCTGGCTCAATCAATATGAGACGTACACAAATGTACAAAGGGAAAGGAAAATACGGTTTCCTAAATGAAGGGAGTCAATCCAAGAATTATATATCCAGAGCTTTTTGTTTTCAGGCTTTAGTTTCAGAAAACTTCATGCGTATTCCCACTAATTCTCTAAGATGGAGATAGAATAGATATACAATGCCCAGTGTGCAATGTCCAAGCTATTGCAAAGACCTTTAATGAGTAATGAATCTGCTGTCTCTTGATAAATCTTGATATATTTCTGATCAAGCATGATCAGATCACAGTTTATAAAATTCCCAAGCCCGGGATTAAGGTCCAGTAAATATAGGGTCTGCCTTCAAATCAGTGAGTTTCCATATTAACATCAATGCATTCTCATTTTCCAGTCTGAACTTCTAGGTCCCTCTAACACCAAGGAGAATGTAAGGAGATACTAGGGACAAACCAGAAAATATAATTAGATAAAGGCCAGTCTATCATAAATTGTAACAACTTCCCACTTGACTAAAACTAGTATTCCCTCAGGAAGCATGTTTTAGGCACCTCGATATATTATAAATCACTACACTAAAAATGTTATAACATTCTACAGTATGTACAAAAAAATTAAATTTCAAAATACTTTTTTTTTTATTTAGTTGTTTAACCAGGTATAGCACACTAAGCTGAAAGCTTTTTTTACAGGCGCGACCTGGGAGCACAAGGAGGTTAAGTGACTTGCTCAGGGTCACACAGTATGCAAGTGGAAGCTTACAAAAACATGATGGATGTTGCAGAGTATAATAGACCCAGAGGGTAAGTAAGGCAAGGACTTAGAGCCGAATGCTAGCTGAATACTTTCTGCACACCGCAAATTACTAAAAGTAATAGCGCAAAGAAGCAGAGTGTAGCTGAGTTTGCACCCCCCCTTGTTTTAATCAGCTTCTAGCATCTGCTCTGACTGAAAATATCAGCAACAGCTCACAGCTCACCAACCAACATACACGCTCTCAGGTTGGAGCCGATAGAAGATCTGGCTAAGAATGCTGCACATGTGACCCTATAAGCTAAGGGTCATGTGTGCAGATTCAGCCAGTCAGAAGATCAATAACTTAATATAAATTTAAAAACTTCTAAAACCTAGATAATCTGAATTCTAATATTGAATACTATGAAATCCAAGTAGGGAGGATTAGAAAGAACAACCAATACAGGAAGATTAGCTGTGGGATAAACTTGAAAAAAAAAGAAACAAGAAAAGAAAAAAACGTCCCTTCTTTTGATCTGAGCATTCTGACTTCAGAGCTTCTTAGTTCAGTATACAACAGCTCTTTAGGTAAGCTGCTAATTATTCTTTTCTTTACTTTTTCCTCTGTTTAACACCATGTATCAGCTCCTTTTACCACCTCAGTGTAGTTCACCCCTGTTATTTTAAGGGCTCACAATAAACCACCGCTGAAGGATACTCCGGCCTTCCTATGCAGCTCCCCATGGAGTTTTCTGCACTTCTTCTCACAGGGAGACCTCTTTCACTGTCAGACTGTCCAACCTAGGGGGAAACATAGAGGACAAAGCAAGGCCAGGGAATGCACTGTAGCACAAGACAGTTCATAAAGGACGTGACCATACAAACAATGCAATCAGTGCAATGTGTAACAGCAGCTACGGGTGAGCAAAATATGAAACATAAAAACACTCAGTGGGTGTTCTGAACAGCAATTGTCACACAGATAGTTGCACTTATCCAAAACACAGGCAATGGTGGTTTAATAATTCTGAATTGTAAGATAGCATGTCAGGCCACTGCTGAGTACTCCTCTAGCTCAGCATGCAGCTACTTCCTCCATCCAATTAATTAGATTTCAGCCTGAGGAAGCCCGTTGAAGCAGTCAGATCACCACAATTTCAGCAGCCTTGCCTCAGCAACTGTCTAAAATGTAGTTTGACAAAAAAGTCAAAGAAGTTGATTGGCAAATAGGAGATCAAATAATGATATTGAAATTCTTCACCCCCTGCCCACCCATGTACAAATATATGGATGGGCCCCACGACATCATCAACAAATTGAGCCCTGCCATCCAACAAGTGTGGATCATGGGCCGTAAGAAGCCCATCAAGAAATGGTACCATGCCAATCAACTGAAACTGTGCAAAGATGATTAAATGCTCCTTCCTCCAGCCAGTGGAGAGAGACCTGTGAGTTTAGATTTCTGTTTTCTCCCTTTTCAGGAAATTATTTGTTTCATCTACCTTATGCCATACCTCTGACAAGCACACAAGAAGACTCCAAGAAATGACTCCCCAAGATGGACTGAAAACTTCTCCATTTTAGGAACCCTTGGGATATCAACTACTTTCCTTCTGGCCTTCTACCACCTACCACCCAGACTAAGGGTGTAGCCATTGACCTCCCTCCTACAACTGTCACTGTTTGTGAAGCAAAAGATGCCTACCTGAATGCCATGGTGGTATCTCCAGACCAATCCATTCTACAAATAAAGTGGAAGACTGACAATTTGAATGGACAACAGATCCCAGTGGCTCACCTTTCCAAAGGAACTTTCCAAGGCTGGCCCAATACCCGTATTTGCACTAACTGAACATTGCACATATACCAAGTTCAATAGCAACATACAGGTCTTTACAACCTTATAGCCATGATGAATCCAAACTTTTGCACCAGATACCACCATGCACCAATTTTATTCCAACCATTCCATTGCAACTGCTGTTCTTTCCCTTACAGTACTTCCAGAAGAAATTAATGATCCTTTACAAAGTCTAACCCTGGAGTCAGGCCCACCTAGTGGCCTGGTCACAACTTCTGTTTCCGATGGCAAGTCTGACCTAGCTTCACAGAGATGCATGAGTTTTGAGCCACACCCTGCATCTTTAATTGCCTTGAACATGTGTGAAGTGTGCACGCACTTTAACTCCATAAAAATTGAGACTTGGCCATCCTGGGGGGGGCGTGTTCCCATGCTGAAAAAGGAGGACTGCATGTGAAAAATGCCCTTTGGAGTTGTGTTTCTCAGAGTGTTCCTCAGATAAGGAGTGGCAGTGAAGAATGCCCCTTGAGGTGTGTCATATCAACTACTTTGTTCCCTGAGACTGGCCGGTGAAGAACGCTCCTTGGGGGCATGTCAGACACATTTACTGTGTTTCCAGGCTAAGACAGCTACTGAGAACTCTGGACATCCATTGAGGTACCGTAAATATTACCTGCATAGTCGTCTTGCTCTCTGGCAGAGTGACTCGTTTAGCTGCAAAATAATTTTAGAAAATGAATGTTCTAAGTCATGTTAGTGTACGGTTCTGCTCTCCTCAATCATAGAGCAGACCGGTGAAGACAGATTCGTTACTGTGAAAATCTGTTTTGAAACAGACACTGTCCGGGAAGCTGATTTACGGTGTGCTGTCTGTGATAATAGATAGCTGTTACAAGTTAGACAGCATTCCTCCATTATTTCAATGTGGCCACAGAATTATTCACTATTTAGCAGTGAGCTAGCCATTTTTATGAGCTTTGACTTACACAGCTACAGGATTTTCAGCATGAGGACATGCGATCAACATCTGTTCCTGTGAAGAAAGACCAAAGGAGCTTACAATGTATAGCCTCGATGAAAGGAGAGAGAGGGGGGACATGATAGAAACTTTCAGAAACCTCAAGGGAATCAACAAAGTCCAAGAGGGTAGTATCTTTCAGAAAAAAAGATGTGCAAGAACAAGGGGGGCACAATTTGATGATAGAGGGGGGACGGCTCAAAGGTAGTGTTAGGAAGTATTTCTTGACAGAGAGGGTTGTAGATGCATGGAACAGCCTTCCTGAGGAGGTCATAGAGTCAAAAACAGTGGGGGAATTCAAGAATGCATGGGACTGGCATAAGGCAATTCTAGTGATTGGTAGGAGGAAGTAGGCTGTTGGTTAACTAAGATCTGCAGCTTATACGTTAGGTAGGGAAATGGGCAGACTAGGTGGGCCAAGCGGTCCTTATCTGCTGTCAAACTCTAGGTTTCTAGGTTTCCTTATTGGGAGAAATACAAGAAACCCCAGAAGATTTCATTTGTCACATCAAGTGCTTTATGCATTATGGTGGTAAAGATCATGGTTGCGCTTCCTCTAGCCTCTTGTAGATGAAAAATGTCAGGTCTCATAAAAAGGTTAGCTTTGAGCATCTTGTGGTCATTTTGAAAGAATGAGTGCTGTCTAACATGCAAAAGCTAGCTATTAACACAAGCAGCATGACATGGAATTGCAGATACAGCTTCTCTGGTCTCTGAGGGAAAACATATTAATTTATGTAGTAACAACTAGCTGTCTGCACCATGCATGATAACCAAGCTCAGCCACTTGCAGACTACGAAGATGTGAAGCAGATTACCTTTCTAAAAAATATATTGTGACTTAAACACGGTCAGGGAGAATGGGAGACAACCCCTTGGTGTACAGTACTTTTTTTGTCAGCGGGGAAAGGGGAAGTGATTGACACTATCTGCTTTGACTGGCAGGTCTTTGGATGTCTGTGGCACAAGTCATTGGAGGCAGGTGCTGCATATTATTTTCTGTCACAGAATGGCTGAGCAGGGATTCAAGGGATGGGTGCTCCCGATCTGTACCATGTGATGTGCACAGAGATGCATCACATGGTACAGTTCATAGTATAAAAAGCACATTTTCTCAGAGGAGCAGCTGAATGCATAGTTCACTTGAGTGAGTGATCAGCAATCGTGCATACTACACTCAGTGACTGAATCAAATCGGCATGGAATTCTCTTTATCGTATCAGTGCTACTAGTACTTAAAACATGTCAGGCAGTATACTTGAGGCAGCAGTGTGAAAGGAGGACAGAAATAACCATTTATAAATAACAACATTTTGAAATTGAGAGGGAGGGAGGCTGTGGCTTTGCAGTCACTGCAAGTGACAGAGTTGTTAGGGTTGGGCCTCTGCCCTCAACAGACTTACAAACAGAAAACAGCAGAACAGAAAGAGCAATTACAGTACTCTGAAGTTGAAAACTAATCTCACAGGGCAGATCTCTGAGTGTGTGGCAGTTTTGTTATTTGTTGATTTGTTTAAATATTCCCCTAACCTAATTTGGTAGCTGAGAGCTCAAGGAAGCAAGTGGGGTAATTAAAATACTAGCAGGCATGAAATGTAAATACAAGCAAATTAAAATAACCTGGGCACAAGGAAAACCATCTCTTTGTTTGATTGCTGGTCAGTTGTTTGAATCCACTTACATGTTTTGGCAGGCTGAGAACTAAGCCTTTAGGCTGTACTTACTTTATCAAAAATAAAGAAATATGTTACAGGATTTTATGATTAGGACTTTTACTGTGGTTGTACATTACAACAACTGTATCTGAACATCGTGTTGTGTGGGGGCTGCTCTCCTTAATCTTCCAGCCAGCAGGGAGTGAGTGTACTTAAGTCACTATCTGCAGTTTGAAAAACAAAATGTAAATAAAAAAATACCAACAGCCAGTGAATATCATTCAGAAGTGGGTGTGAGGGGCAACTGTGTGGAGGGTACTGTGATCTCCAGTTGTTCACCTCTTGGCAGACAGCCTTTAAGTCCCAAACTAAAAAAGGTGCTACTTAAAGAAAACAAAGTCTAGCCAGAGCTGATAGGGCCATGAAGAGCTACAAAGTGACCAAAGTTACACATGTGCGTAGAAATTATTCAATGCCCAGGTGTAAGCTGACCATATTTTGCAAGTGTTGCATCAGATTTTCAACATGTCCTTTTTGGGACCTCTCCTCATGAAGACTGCCAGTGTCATTTTGGTCACTTTTCTCAAAAGGTCGTTTCACAAAGCGAATGTGGTATTCTGTGCCACAGGTGTGAAAACACATTTTGGGCAGAATGTGGAAAATGACAGCTGTACTGTTTTGAAGAAGGTGTGCAAAAATGGCAATGTTGAAAATGTGAAGTGAAAATATTAAAGATTGGAGAAGTTGTGAGTGTGTGTAGAAACTGTGCAATGCACACTCATAACACAGTCATTTTTTTGAATTTTTTCACCAAATTTGCAACATGGGCTTTTTGGGACCCACCTCATGAACAGTAGTACTATCATTTCATGAATTGGTCCCAAAAGGTCACTTCGTGCAGTGACCACGAAATCACCTTTTGGGACAGAGTAACAAAATGACAGTGACAGTTTTCACTAGGTGGGATCCAAAGACCCCCACGTTGAAAATTTTGGACATGAATTAAAAAAATGGCTAATTTATCAGCATACATTGAAAATCACATTGAATGGCATTATAGCATGCTTACCTTTGATTTTTCAGTTCACAGTTCAGCTTTGAAGAGAGCAGACGTGTCCCGGTACAGAGAAGAAGGCAGACCTGATCTCCAAAGGTAAGTATGGGGGTAAGGGGGGCAGGGAGGTGGGTGCTCAGTGGGAGGGTGTGGAGGGGGACTGCAGTGATAATGAGGGTCAAATTTATTTTTTACAGGGAAAAAAATGTGATGACAAGGGCCTGCTTTTATTTTTACAGAAAAAAAAAAACATTTGGGCACACTGGGGTGAGCTCCCAGTGTGCCACAAAGAAACATTAGAATTTGACAGCAGATAAGGATTTCTTGGCCCACCTAGTCTGCCCATTTCCCTACCTAACGGATAAGCTGCAGATCCTAGTTAACCAACAGCCTACTTCCTCCTACCCCCCACTAGAATTGCCTTACGTCTGTCCCATGCATTCTTGAATTCCCCCACTGTTTTTGACTCTGTGACCTCCTCAGAAAGGCTGTTTCATGTACCACAAACCTGTCTGTGAAGAAATACTTCCTTGTTTTACCTCTGAGCTGTCCCCTCTATCTTCAAATTATGCCTCCTTGTTTTTGCACATCACTTTTTCTGAAAGATGCTACCCTCTTGGACTTTGTTGATTCCCTTTAGGATTTTGAAAGTTTCTATCATGTTCCCCCTCTCCCTCCTTTCCTTGAGGATATACATCTTTAGTTCCTTTAGTTTTTCTTCATATGCCTTCTGATGCAGACTCTGCATCATTTTGGTTGCCCTCCTCTGGGCAGCCTCCTCCCTGTCTATGTCTTTGCGGAGATGGGGTCTCCAGAACTGTACACAGTATTCCAGATGTGGTCTTACCAACTGTCTGTATAGAGGGCCAACAACTTCCTGTTTTCTACTGGTGATGCCTCTCCCTATGCATTCCAGTATCCCCCCAAGCCCTCCTTACTGCCTTCTCACGTTGCTGGCCCACATTTAAGTCATCTCATATGACCACCTCTAGGTTCCTTTCCATTTTTGTTATTGTCAGTACCTCACCCCCCACTGTGTACTGTTCCCCTGGGTTTTTGTTTCCCAGGTGCATTACTTTGCAGTTCTTTGCATTGAATCTAAGCTGCCATACATTTGACCATTCCTCCAACCTTGCAAAGTCCCTTTTCATCCTCTCCACCCCACCTTGTGTATCAACCCTGTTGCAGATCTTTGAGTCATCTGCAAAGAGACATACTTTCCCTTCCAGTCCCTCTGCAATGTCACTAATAAAGACATTAAAAGGGACTGGCCCCACTACTGAACCCTGCAGTTCCCCATTAGTAACCCTCCTTTCTTCACAGTGGACTCCATTTACTATTACCCTCTGTGTCCTGTTGTCCAATCAGTGTTTTACCCAGGCTACCACCCTTGAACCCACTCCCAGGCTGGCTAATTTGTTTAGTAATCTATTGTGTGGAACTGTGTCAAATGCCTTGCTAATGTCTAGGTAGGCCATGTCCACAGACCCTTCTGGTCTACTGCTTTGGTCACCCAGTCAAAAAATCAACTAGATTTGTCTGCGTGACCTTCCACTGTGAATCCATGCTGTCTTGGGTCCTGTGCCCCACTAGCCTCTAGGTACTCAACAGTTCTTTCCTTTGGAAGTGATTCCATCATTTTCCCTACCACTGAGGTCAATCTGACAGGTCTGTAGTTTCCTGCTTCTGTCTTGCTACCACTTTTGTGAAGGGGAATCACATCTGCCCTCCTCCAGTCCTCAGGTACCACACCATCCTCCCATGATTTATTAAAAAGGGTAGTCAGTGTTGTTACTAGTTCTTCCCTTAGTTCTTTTAGAATTCTGGAGTGAATCCTATCAGGCCCCATTGCTTTATCCACCTTCAGTTTTAAGAGTTCTTTCAGAACCCTTTCTTTAGTGAAAGGACTAATATCAATCCCCCTATCCAGAATGCATCTATTGACTGGATTAGGTATTTCCCCTTGCTTTTCCATTGTGAATACTGAGCAGAAGTAGTCATTCAGTATCCCTGCTTTTTCACTGTCACTCTCTGCCCAACCACCTTCCTCTTTGTTCAGCCTCAGTATCCCTGCCTTAATCTTTCTTTGCTCCCCAATGTACCTATAAAAGGTTTTATCCCCCTTCTTAACTGAGTTGGCTATCTTTTCCTTGGTTTGGGCCTTTGCTATTCTGACTGCCTTATCCGCTTCCTTCTGCTTTAAGTGGTACAGTTCTCTGTCCTGATCCCTCTATGTTTCCTTATACTTCCTGGATGCTATTTTTTTCTCCCTTACCTTCTCCGCCACTTCTTTTAACCATACTGTTTTTTTCCTTTGTTTTGATTTATTTGCTTTACACAAAGGCTTATTGCCTCTGTGATGGTGGTTTTGATGTTTCCCCATTTTGCTCCACCCCACCTTCCTGCCTGTTTGCTAGTGCTCTATTTTATTTATTTTATTTACTGCATATTCGGAATTACAAACCTTTGAGTCACAGACTCTTTTGCAAAGGCTCCACATCGGTTAGAGAGGGTGGAGGGAGAACAAGAACAGGGAAGACAGGTGGAACAAGGAATTATATACAGATTTTAGTTCAGAACATTATGTATACAATGGCTTCACGGTGGTTACAGCGGGTGGAGAGACATATGACAGTATATGACAATAAAAAAGAACCAATTTTATATACACACAAATTATTTATTGATTACATTACTGACTTAATAGAAGAGAGACTTATTTATCAGGTTAGAGCATTAGGAGACATACATGTGACCCCTAGACTGAGCTTATGGGGAGGGCGATTCATCAGGTCTAGGAGGCCCCTGTGTCAGTACGAGGTGGGGAGGGAGGAGTGAGGTCAGGCCGAATTAGCATTCACATTTAGTGATTTCAAAGAGGTGGGTTCTAAGGCCTGTTTTGAAGAGTGGGATGCTGTGGGACTGGGAGAGAATGGGGGGAAGAGTGTTAAGCCATTTGGGGGCACAGTAGCGGAGGGATCTCTGCTCAAGGGATGTTCGACATGGGGGAACCATGAAGGATGCGGTAGTTGAGAGTCTGGTAATTCGCCTGAGAGGGGCTGGTCTGATGATGGGGAGTAGACCGGTTGGCGCATGCTGGAAGTGGATCTTTTTTGCTAGAATGCAGGTGTGGTATTTGAGTCTTTGATGGAAATTAAGCCAGCCAGTCAGTTTGTATGGATCACAGGTGTGGGTGAGTCTGTCACAGCCAGGAACAAGGTGACAGGCTTTATTAAGCGCAGTGATTATGCTGCTTAGGGTGGTGTTATCAGCGGTGCCGTAGATAACAATCCCGTAGTCGATAAAGGAGAGGATGGAAGAGGTGACAGCTATCTGCATGGCTTGGGCAGGCAGGCTCATTTTGATCCTGTAGAGGGTACCAACTCTGGAGTTGATTGCTGACGAGAGGAGGCGTTCATGTCTGTGGTAGGAAAGGGAGGTATCTAAGGTGACACCAAGGTATTTGAAGTGAGTAACGTGTTCCAGTTGGGAACCATCCGAGTTGGAAATATGAAGTGCCATCTGGCTGTGTGGGCTTTGGCGATGAGCAAAGGTCATGGACTTGGTTTTGGAATAGTTAATGATCAGGCAGTGATCAGCGAACCAATTCTCCAGCTCCCTGAAGAATCCCTGGAGGGTGAGTTGGAGGGTGTTCGGTTGGAGGTGTTGCCAGTAGAGAACTGCACCATCAGCATAGAGTAAGAGATGACCACTGCAAGCTTTGGGGAGTGAGTTAAGGAAGAGAGTGAAAAGCAGCGGGCCCAAAATTGCCCCCTGCGGAACCCCAGAGCAAACAGATTTGGTGGAGAAGATACTGGAGTTTATTCTTACTTGCTGTGAGCGTCCTGAAAGGTAGTCCTTGAACCAGGCTGAGGCCTCGGGGACCACATTTAGTTGCGGCAGGACTTGGAGGAGTAGATCGTGACTGACCATGTCGAAAGCCTTAGTTAAGTCTACATAGATGACCCCTGCAATTGATCCTTGGTCAAGTGCCTCATGGATGAACGTTGTGAGTTCAGTGAGAGCCATGATGGTGCTGTGGCCAGCTCGGAACCCATGCTGTTCCTTACTAAGTTGGTTGTGTTTCATTAGATGCTCTGTTAGCTGGTCTGAGACTATTTTTTCCAGAGCTTTGGAGAGAGGGGGTAGTATTGAGATTGGCCTATAATTACCGGGGTGGGTGGGGTCACCGCTCTTTTTTTTTTAATCAACTCTTTATTCATCATTTTAATACAGAACAAGACAGACATACAACAAAATCTGGAACCCCAGGCACACAGTCCAAAACTGACTGTGTAAACTATGTACAATACAACTATATACATGCACAGAGATGATGTCCCCCTCCCTCACCAATACAACTTTAAGTCCAGTAGCACCTCTATGTAGGAAAACAACCCCATAAGGCCAATTACAAATCAGACCATTTCCATTTAGTCCTGCTACACCCACCCTCGGCATGTCGGGTGTTCCTTAACCTCATTATATAATGAGCCAATTCTTCCTCAAGGGGTGCCACCTCTCTGTGCCCTCAGAAAGAGACAGAGTCCCTATCCCCCCATCTTTGTAGCAGACCCAGTATTCATACTACTACTACCATAGTCCCCAAGACCCTACCAATCCACCTTCCGAAATTGTGAAGTCTTCAACCCCATTAACATCTCTAAGTTCTCACTCTAATCAGTCTTAAGCTAGTCATAGCCCGACAGACAGACCCATGTCCGACCGTGCAGTCACTACTGAGAGTAGATTGCCTCCAGTACTGCCCATCTTTTAAAATATAACCCTTTCCTTTCCTCTAGATATAAGTGTCTCTTAATCTTAGCTAGGGCTCCAATGAGATCTCTCACCCATTGTGTATACCCATAGGATTGGTCATCTTTCCAGTGTTGGACCACATGTGCTTTGATTACCATAACCATCAGCGATAAATGATATTTAGGAGTAATATCCACTACTTGTGAAAAATCTCCCAAAACACATATCTCCAGTGTTGTAAGCTCTGAGTAGTCCAACAATGGGTCCATTCACCTTTTTACTTCATCCCACAAGGGCCGTATTCTATTGCAATTCCACAACACATGTAAGAGATCTCCTCTCTCTAATTCACACCTAAAACACAGGTCTGTCTGTCTAAGGCCTCTTTCACACAGTTTCACAGGGATAAAATACATACTAGAAGCAATAAAAAATTGTAGGCTCCTATGGTTAGGTATCAATATATATCTAGCACTCTTCCAAACATTGGCCCAGTCAAGGTTTCGGGGCGCCAGCTTATTGTCCAAGTATGTCACTGCTATAAGAAAGCTTGGCCCAAAAAAAGCCAGCAAGATTCTATAAACCTGCTACAAAACTTTGACTTTTGGGTCAATCTCCCTCGGCTCACCCCACTGAAAGGAACAATTTGAAAGGCCCCCTATTTTCTTTAGTGCTCCTTCAAGCACTCGCGTGAGTTGCAATCTATGAAAAAAAGGCATACTGTCACACTGCCCTGGAAGAACTACCCTGTTGTCCTGAATGACCTCCTTTAAGGTCAAGCCCGAGACCCAGTTCACCCATTTCCCTTTAATTACCCTATTGCCTATAGTTAAGTTGGGGTTGCCCATAAGTGGTTGCTCTTGGGCCCTCATTTGCTCTTTTCTCTGGGGCACAGTCAAGATTGACCACCAAGCTTCTACCGTCTTCAAAATTGGGCTTCCCACCTTCTGTTTAACACAGGCACCTATATTAGCATACAAAGGCGCCTCTGAGGAGAGGCCTGCCTCTCTCAGAATCTGAGTCTCAAGCTGTAACCACTCTGGAACATAAACTTCTCCCATCATGCTCCTACCCCACCGAGCCATTAAACCCAATTGGCCTGCAACATAGTAAAGGTGGAGATCTGGTAGCTTCATGCCTCCCAAACCCAAGGGAAGTCATAAATCATTATATTTTTTCCTAGGTGGTTTATAAATCCACAGAAAATCTGAAAGTAACTTCTTAATCAATCCAAACCATTTTTTGGGGATATTATGTGGAGCTAAATACACCGGGTATAACAGCCTCAGCAACAGATTCATTTTAATGAGGCCAAGCCTAGCCATAAAATTCAGTGGCAGCCTATTCCATCTTATTAAATCTTCCTTAATGGCGGAAATTGTCTCCCCCATATTCGTTTCAGCCCCCAACTCATAGCTCCTTGTAATCCATATGTCCAGGTATCTCATCTTATCTGCCATCCACTGGATTTGTAAGTGGGAAAAATCCACCCTGTGTATGTGTGGCGTCAGAGGTAAAATCAGAGTTTTAGCCAAGTTTAATTTATAATTTGATACTTTAGTGAATCACTCAGTTAGTTCTCTAACCCCCTCAAATCCGTCCGCCAGATTTCTTAAATGCAGAAGTACATCGTCTGCAAAGACTGAAAGTTTTAACTCCCTTCCCATTACCTCTACCCCTCCTTATTCATCTGTCCCTACTGATAGCTCTCAGCAAGGGTTCTAAGTAAATATTGAACAGTATCAGGGAAAGGGGGCATCCTTGATGCGTGCCGTTCTCTAAACATATTTTCTGTGAAATGTAACCATTGCACAGGACTCTTGCCGTCGTTGCAGCATACAAATTTTTAATACCCCTTAGAAGGCCCTCAGAGACACCCATCCTCCCCATTGTAGCAAAGAGGAAAGAATGAGAGACCCTATCGAAGGCCTTCTCAGCATCAAGAGATAGTAAGACTACAGGGATCTGAGTATCCACAGCGTAACTCAAGACATGATGAAGCTTCCTCAAAGCATCATGTGCCCCCCTCCCTGGCATGAACCCCACTTGCTCCTGACTGATTATTACGGACGCTATCCACCAGATTCTATTGGCCAGTATTTTTGTAAGAATCTTAATGTCCTGGTTCATCAGTGCAATAGGCCTATAATTAGTTAGTTCTCCTTGGGCTTGCCCGCCTTAGGAATTAATGTAATATAAGCCTGGTAAAGGGGAGGATGGGGCACTCCTTCCAGCATTATAGTATTGTAAAATTCCTGGAGTATAGGCAGTATAATC
This sequence comes from Neoceratodus forsteri, assembly GCA_016271365.2. Taxonomy (NCBI): domain Eukaryota; kingdom Metazoa; phylum Chordata; order Ceratodontiformes; family Ceratodontidae; genus Neoceratodus; species Neoceratodus forsteri. Next base: position 48,941,113 of record CM057455.1, read on the forward strand.
TGGATGAAGGTCTGATAAAACTTCACCGTAAAGCCATCCGGTCCCGGTGTCTTACCCGGGGGGAAGGGCTTGATGACCTCCACAATCTCTGCTGCACCTATAGGAGCTGCCAGTTCCCTAGCCTGTGAGGGGTCTATCTCGGGCAAAGGCATTTCATCCAGGAATGCCTTAGTTTCCTCCTCCCCTACCGTATTCCCAATCTGATATAAATCCTTAAAATACCACCCAAAAGTATCAGCTAGTTCCTGGGAATCTGTAATTAACCTCCCTTTGTACCGGATAGACGTCACCATTCTACTCACCTCCCACTCCCTAACTCTAGCTGCCAACAGGCGACCCGGAACATCACCATTCAATAGATATTTAGCTTTAATCTTTTCCAACCAAAAATCCACCTTACCATAAGCCATGTCCTCCAGCTCATGCCTTAAGCTTCTAAGTTCCCCATCAACTTCCTCTGAGAACCCCTCTACAGGTGTCAAATAGTTGATAGCCCTTAAGATAAAGTCCTCTTTTGCCCTCTTCGGCCTATTTTTCAGAGCTGCCAGTTCCTGAGCCACCCCTGCAAAGAGTACTTTGCAAGCTGGCCAGGCCAATTTCCTATTTGTTATCGTGGATAACTGTTGCTGGATATTATCCAGCAATGCTCCCTTGAGCTTATCCCTAGTCACAGGTTCAGTCATTAACAAATCACTCAGCCTCCAACGAAAAGGTCTAGGTGGGCCCACTTTTGGTTCCCAAACTAATGAGATCGGGGAGTGATCTGAAAAAATTCTACCTTCCGTCGTCAGACCCTTTATTCCCATAAGTACTTCCCTATTTACCAAAAAAAGTCAATACGAAATTGAGTCTTATGCACCGATGAGTAAAATGTCATGCTCCTACCCCCACCAGTATGAGTCTGTACCGGGTCCACCAGAGCCGAAACCTCCAGCAGTTTCCCCAAGGCTAGTTGGGCCCTTGTTAAGGGTCCTCTCATCTGTGGAATCCTATTCTTACAGTTATCGACATAAGCATTCCAGTCACCTGCCAAAATAAGAGCATACCTCAGGAGACCCACTATATTCCCCTCTATTGAAGCAAAAAACTCCGCATTGGGAGGTGTTGGACCATATATGGAAGCCACCGAAGTGGCCCTACCATATAGCAAGCCTGAGATGTAAATCCCTGTACCATCCTCTCTTGCAACCACCTGTTCAACACTATACAAACAAGTCTTCCTAATTAAAATCGCTACTCCTCCTGACGCCCTCTCTTTGCCCACCCCAAAAATCTGTCCCACCCATGATCGCTTGAGGCTATTCAATTCCTCTGTTAGAAGATGTGTTTCTTGTAGAGCCACAATATGGCCTCCCAGATAATCCAAATGTCTCAAGATTACCAATTTTTTATGCCTACCCCTGAGCCCTTTAACGTTCCATGAAATCAGTCTAACATTTGCCATTGGTAGTGCCAAGGACATAAGTTGGGACAAATGGCTCTTGAAACCCTGTCTGAGCCTGCCTTCTTACCTCTATCCTAAAGGACTCTCTCTCTTTCTCAAACCCTAATCCCTCCCCACTATCTCCCTGCCCCCAATCCCTAGATCGCTCGCACCCTAATCCATGGGTCATCGATGAGCTCTCTCCCGTACCATTCCCCCGCCCTCCATGACCTTCTCCCCTCCGAGACCCCCAGTCGTATGACTAAATAAAACTACATTACATACCCCTCCCTTTAGTTCCTCTTGTTAAACCCCTAATCGTCTATAACCAATCCTCCACCCCTGTCTCTAAGCTTCTATCTCAGACTCAACCAGGTGAAATATTAGGTTCAGCCACTTCAAAGTAACTTTGTCCAATTTGAGATTAACAGGCTTAATACTTTAACAGTCCCAGTCCAAAGAGACTCCTGGTGTCTCTCCTGGTCATCTCAGACATCTCAACTCGATGCTCTGAATAAATCTGGAAGTTCCACTCGTAACCCTTCCAATGCATCCTTTGCTGTAAGGTATCTCTTCTTCCCAGCTTGTAACTGGACTACCAAGGTAGCAGGGTACTGAAGCTGAAATTTAATACCAGCCAGATAAAGCTTCTTTTTTGATATCCACATACTCCTTCTGTTTGCTTCTCATTGAAGGCGTTTGATCTTGAAACATCCACAAGGTGGAGCTGTTCCACTGTATCGCTTTCTTCTGTCTTACTGAAGCCAACACAAACATTTTTTCTTTATAATTAAGAAAGCGCATTATAATTACTCTGGGTCTTGCACCCGGTGGCGGCACCTCTGTCAAAGCCCTGTGCGCTCTCTCTAGATTATAGGACTCCCCATATGGCGTGGGGCCAAACAGTTTAAGCAGCATATCTTGCAAAAACAAACACAGTCCGAACCTTCTGCCTTCTCAGAAAGACCGGCCAGAATCAAATTATTTCATCAGCTCCTCAATTCTTGGTCTTCCAGCCTTTCTTCTAATTTTTTCACTTGTTTTCTGACCACCACAAGCTCCTGTTCCACCATTGAGACTTTCCTTTCCTGTGAAGTGACCTGGACCTCTGCATCCCCCCATCCTCTGTGCTAATGATTTCAACTCAGGTTTGACGGCTGCAAAATCTGCTACCAGCCCTTGCAGCAAGTGTTTAATTTCTTGGATGTCCTCATTGTTTGATTTAGCCCCACCTTGCTCTCCTGCCTCATCTTCCCGGTCATTAGGGTGGGGGATTGAGGCTTTGGCCATTTAGAGGCTGGTGATCTCCCTGCCAGGGGATCCACTGTCTCGGGCTCCATAACAACTAGTACTCGCAGCTGGACGCAATTTGCAAATGCCTGTCACAAGCCGCTGCTTAAAACCGGCAAACTTCCCCTTTTTCCCGCAAGACGCCACTGATCTAGTCCACCAGCATACCACCAGTCAGGGAAGGGTTTAATTAATGGAAACTGGCTAGTCCCGAAGAGATTTGACTATTTAAAGCAGTTTTGGGCCTTGGAGCGGCACAGGAGACGTCCTGCTCAGTTCAGCTCATCACATGATCCACCGCTGTTTAAGATAGGAGTGATCAAGGCTTTTTTCCAGGTAGAGGGAAACTGGCCGAGGCAAAGTGAAAGGTTAAGAATTTTTGTGAGATGGGGTAGTGTTACATCGAGGGTAAGCCTAGTGAGTTTTAGGTCCAAGGAGTCATTGCTGTAGTGAGTGTTAGTGATAGCTTTGGAGATGTAGCATTTGGCCAGGGTGCAGGGAATGGTTCAGAGCCAGAAAGGGGGAAGGTGGTCTTTACTCATCATAAGAGAAGTAGGGGGGGTTTTGGGAGGGTGGAAGAAATTAGGCGGGAGGATATGTGAGAGGTCTGAGAAGGATTCGTTGAGGGCTTCAGCGATTTTAGTAAGATCTTGGGTAATGTCCCCATTCAAACTGAGTTGGGTAGGGGTGGGGGAACATGATTTGCCACTGATTTCTTGTATGTTGCTCCAGAATTTTTTCCCATCTCCCCAGGAGGAGGAGAGGGTGTGCTGGTAGTAATCAGCCTTAGCCCGACGTGTGGCCCAGGTGCATTTATTTTGCACCTCCCTATATAGCTGTCTGTCCTGGGTGCATTGGGAGTCTATGGCCCTGTGCCAAAGGTTGTCCCTGTGTTGCATAAGGTTTAGGAGGGAGGGTGTGATCCAGGGTGTAATCCTGGTTTTTACCACCTGCTTAGTGAGGGGAGCAAATATATCACAGGCTTTGTTAAAAGTAGCTATAAAGTGGGTGAGCGGTATCCACTGATTGTGCGTTATATAATGGTAGCCAGTTGCTATTGGCAAGGTATTCTTTGAGGTTATTAAGGCCTCCTTTTTTGACCTTTCGGTGTCATGTGGTTTTAGGAGGTGCTTTTCTGAGGCACGCTCCCATTTTGACAAAATCAGCTCTCCTGAAGTCCAGTACCTTCACTTTTGTGTGGTTTGACTATATAGCTAAGTTTATCATGAACCACACTGTTTGGTGGTCGCTTGTTCCCAGATGGCTACCCACTTCAAGATCAGAGATCCTCTGTCCGTCCCCATTTGAAACTACCAGGTCTAAGATTGTTCTCTTCCGAGTGGGTTCCAAAACTAGCTGTCTGAGACATGCCCCCTGTAGGGCATTGAGAATATCCCTGCTCTTGGATGTGGTTGCAGCAAAGGTGCTCTAGTCCACATCTGGCATATTCAGGTCCCCCATCAGCAATATCTCCCCTTTCTCTACCATCCCATGGATGCCTTCTGTCATTTTCTTGTCCATTTCCTCCCCCTAAGACAGGGGTCTGTATTCATCCCCTGTGCAGATTGTGGAGCCATTTCCAGTCTCCAGGGTGACCCACAGTGCATCTTCTCCTCCCTGTTTACCCTTTACATGAATTTACATGAATTGGGGTGTTGTATGTGACATCAACATGGGGATTAGGCACCCTGAAGTCAGCGGAGGGGAAGAAAGAAACAGTTAAGCATATTGTGGTGAGCTTCCAGTGTGCCAAATGAGTGGTGTTGGGGGTGGGGTTCCACATAACGCCAACATGGGGATTGGGCACCCCAATATCAGAGGGTAAAATGATTATTCTTTGGGCACACTGGGGTGGTCTCCCAGTGTGCCACATATGTTAGGGGCACAGAATGCTGCAGAGTTGGTGGTGGGGGTAAAATTATTTTTATTTGGGCACAGTGGGGTGGGCTCCCAGTCTGTCACATTAGTTGAGGGGGGGCACAGAATGTCCCAGAGCTGGTGGCGACAACACAATTGTGAATGCACAGTAGTGGTGAATGGCATTTTGCCATTCACAACATGATGGTGCCAGCAGAACTGTGCCACGGAATGTGGAAGTAACATCTGAAATAGTGCATCTGTTATTCCGTAGCAGCCAATCATGGTGGAGGGCTTTAAGTTCCGCTGGACTTTTGGAAGGATATTTCCAAATGTCCAATGGAAAGTTCCATGATTGGCCATTTTTAAAGCTACTAAGCAATCCCAATAGGCCTGTAGGCTCCACCCACAGCCCTAAAGAAATTAATAAATATCTAGCAGGGGAAAGTAATCGAGAGAGGGTGAGGCCAACGTGCAGAAAATGAGGGGATGACTGTCTCTACTACTCAGATAGCAGACAGGGCAAGAAGTCAGGGAGATGAGACTGTGCAAGTCAGTGTTGACTGAAAAAAGATAAGAAAAATTCATAAACAGCAGGAAAAGGAACAAAAGTCTAAGAGTGCGAGGCTGATGTGCAGAAACTGGGGTGGGGCTCTGACTGTCTATTGTTCATCACTAAGCAGAGAGTGAAGTATGAGGGTCAGACTCTATGGGCTACTCTCTCTTGTCCAGACTGAAAAAGCAGCTGCTGACATATTTGTTTGCATTGTCATACACTGATGTCTGTATAAAAAGAAAAGACACAGATGTTGATTTAATTTTTTTATTAGTAAATCACTACATAACAGCAGTCATCTTAAGTTAAAGTGACAGACACTTAGTTTGAAGGAAATTCTCCTTTAATGAAACTGATTTACAGTGGAGACCAGCAAGGGAAGGGTTCTATAAGTGTCCATTAGATGCTTCCCTCCTGGGGGGGGTGGGATTTGCCTGGGGACCTGTGGGCAGATTGGTGGCGAGCTTGGGGACATGTGGCCCTGACATGCCCATGGCACGTCCCCACCCAAGGAATACCCTGCGTGCTTATGCAAGGCTAAGAACAGCAGGAGCCAGGGCACAGAAAACAGAAAATTATGCCCCTGCCAACCAGATGATGAACGCCTGGGCCCCTGCCACCCAAAGCCCTGAAGCCAGCCCAGAACTAGCCCTGCAGCACCTGGGATGCAAAGGTAGGCCATAAAGGCCATTCCCCCTGGAAGAGAGGGACCCTTCCAGCATAGGGATATGCTGGTCTACCCAAGGTAGGCTGTAACTGGGGCTGGGAGTAGGTGGCAGGAGGTCAGAGGGAGGCAGGAAGGAACTGGCACTCCGAAGGAGTGGTCAGTCGGGGTGTGTGGGAGGAGCATAAAAAAAAAGAAACTGATTTACAGACTGCTATACAAAAGGACACTTTATCATTTTTAAATCAGATAATAGCATAGAAACAAGTGCAAATAAAACATGTTTTTACACCTGCACCTATGTGACTCTGTATTGCATCAGGGTCTTCTAACAAAAATACTACAGCTAGTGAATGTAAACAGGTGTGGGTTCAGTCATAGGAGGAGGATGAGCCTGTGTTGTCTGTGGACAAACAATTGGTAAGAAACACTAGTGTTCCTATTCATAACAGTGCCAACCAGTCACAAATGAATTTTGAGTCTGCTGCTTGTGAACAACCCCTTAGTTCCTCCCAGATCATTGTAGCTAGTAAACATAATTTTCAGGCCCACTTGCTTACCATGTCCAGGTGGTTGAGATATAATTCAGAGAAAAATGTAATGCCTTGTGCTGTCTGCATCAGTAGAAAGAAACGAAATACACTGTCTGCTGGCATTGAAAATTTCAGGACAAACACCCTAACTAGGCATGCTGACTCAGCAGACCACAAGGATATTATGGCTGCAGAAAATATGCAGGGAGACTTGCAGCAAGTGTTCAGAAAAGCTATTTCTGAAAAACAGCAAACTGTTCCAGTGGCCATGAAAAGTGCATATTGAATGGTTAATGTAAAATGAAATCCACTAGTTTAATGGAATTTTTGTCTAGTTTAGATCATCCTTCTTTTGACAGACTGAGTGTAGCAAAAAATGTATCTTATTCAACTGAAACTACAGCCAATGCCATCCTGGAATGCATAAAGCCTTGGTAATCTGGCAAGAGATATTAAAAAGACTAGAAAGTAGCCCATACATCACTTTAATATGTGATGAGAGTACTGATATTACTATAGCCAAAAAACTAGTTCTGAATACTAGAGTGCTTGATCTGGAAAGTGTTGTTGCATCTACTCATTTCCTAGACAACTTACAAATCTCTAATGCCACTGGAGCAGAGATCTACAACGAATTACAGAAATTCTTAGCTGACAAAAAAATGTGCAAGCCAAAAGTGATGGGACTGGGAAGTGATGGAGCAAAGGTCATGACAGGGACAGGCAAGGGGGTAACTAAGCACATGATACATAAAAACCCAGTGCTAGTAAATATACACTGTGTTCCTCATAGAGTTACTTGCACTATGCAATTCACAAGCAACAGACTTGGTCCCCTACCTGAAAGAATACCAGGAGATTCTAACTGGTATTTTCTACCGCTTTAAGAGATCAGCCAAAAGAACTGACAAACTAAAACAAATTCAAGGAATGCTGGAAGAACCAACTCTAAAAGTGAAGGAGGTCCATGATGTCAGGTGAATAGCAGTTTACAAAGCTGTGCAGACTGTACATCACACCCTGGACTCTCTTCTAGCTTTTTTTGCAATGAAACTGATGCTAGAGAGAAAGGTTATGCCTTAAAAATGTCAAAATATGACTTTATAGTGGCAACCTATATACTAATGTATGTTCTTTTGGTAATTAGTCAGTGAAGTGTAGTGTTTCAAAAAAGTGATCTGGACATCTCAATGGTCCAAGAGAGATTACAGAAGTGCTTCTCTGATTTAGAGAAAATAAAATCTGATACCAAGGATAAAATGTATCTACACAATGTGGATAAGGATACCCAGGCAGATGAGGAGCAAAGGCTTGTGTTTCAGGGCCATCACATCAATCAATCAATCAAAACTTTATCTAACGCCTTTCGAAATCAAGGTGCTGATTGTACACAGTAGGAACAGAATATAAAAAAACAGGCAACACTATACATTATTTAAAATAAGTCTGGGAAATCCAAAGAGAATAAACATGTTTTTAACATAGATTTAAAACTTCTGACGGTAAGGCATTCTCTTAACTGACAAGGCAGAGAATTCCAGAGGGTTGATGCTGCAAATGAAAAAGCGCACACTCCAGAAGTTTTTAAACGAGCCCTGGGAATCTCTAGTAATCCCTTGTTGGTGGATCAGAGAGGACGATTGAGGGAGTACGGAATCAAAAGATCCTTCAGGTAGTCGTGTCCCTGTTCATGTAGGGCTTTAAAGGAACGCAAGCCCACCTTATATGTGATCTGCCACTGAAATGGCAGCCAGTGCAGTTTGCACAGTACAGGCGTAATATGGTTGGTCCTAGAAGTACCAGTCAAAAGTCTGGCTGCAGCGTTCTGCACTAGCTGCAAGCAATGGATATTAATCCCAGAAAGCCCTAGGTAGAGGGCATTGCAGTAGTCAAGATGGGTAGTAATGAAGGCATGGACCAATGTTGGAAGCTCACCAGGTGGAATTAGCTGTTTCACGTGGGTGATATTCCTCAGATGGTCTGGTCTACTGGATGTCACCAGATTTGCAGGTCAGAGCCTTAAACCACTGCGCTATACTGCCTCCCTAAAGTTTTTATTAGGTAGAACAGCACAGTGGATGCTTAACATTGTGGCACTCTTTGATTTTTGACATTTTTAGATATTTATTCTCACATTATTATTGAAGTTATGTTCGGCAGCATTTGAAAAGACTGTGTATTGTTTTACTGATCTTCACTTAGTACGGTAATTATCTCCACAATATTTCGTGCACAGTAGTATTTGTTGTTCTTATATGAGATATGGATAGTGTATGATACTATGTAATATTAGAAGCACACTAAAGAGATGAATTCTAACTTATTTTTTTCTGTACTTCCCATACAGGTGTCTGATTTTTCTGTAAGATTGGTGTACTGAACTGTGAATTGTGAAACAGGGAAGATGCCCTCTAAACAGAGACAGAAATCTATGCAGAGACGAAACAGGTATAATAGTACATCACTGTTGCTTAAGAGTAATGCAAAACCCAGTGCTGGTAATTCAAGACGTAAAACGATTCAGCATTCCAGTGAAAGCATGAATTCAGAGCTTCATCACTCTGCAGGAAAAAAATGTGCTTGCTCAATGGCAAGGAAAGAATGTGTAGCTAAGCAACAGCAGTGCAGATCTGTGAGCCAAAAGGATACTGTTGCCAAGACACGCATTAATACACGTGGTAAGCAGCATCGTAAGTTCATAGCTGCTGATGATCATCTGAGGAAGCAAAAGTATTTTCGATCACTAGCTTCCAAAGCTAAGATTGACAGACTTAATGCTGCTGTGATGAGACATGAGCGCAAAAAAGTAAAAAGTCATCTCAGTTTGATGAAATTGCGCCTCACAGTACGCACATTTGTTAGTAGAGCAGTTTTTGTTCTTCAACGTTTACGGCATAAGATGTCTCATGTACTTGAGCAGTTCAGAAAAATTGTGTATGACATAAAGATGAGGCAACAACGGTATCCTGTCTTGAGCCTGCACAATTTCTGTGATGTATAATATGTATACCCTTGAGGAAAGAAGTGAGAGGGAGGACATGATAGAAACTTTTAAGTACCTCAGTGGAATCAACAAAGTCCAAGAGGGTAGCATCTTTCAGAAAAAGAGACTTGCAAGAACAAGGGGACACAATTTAAAGATAGAAGGAGGGCAGTTCAGGGGCAATGTGAGGAAGTATTATTTCACGGAGAGGGTAGTGGATGCATGGAACAGCCTTTCTGAGGAGGTTGTGGGGTCTAAAACTGTGGGACAATTCAAGAATGCATGGGACAGACATAAAGCAATTCTTGTGGGGGGTAGGAAGAAATAGGCTGTTGGTTAACTAGGATCTGCGGCCTATCCTGTAGGTAGAGAAATGGGCAGACTAGATGGGCCAAGCGGTCCTTATCTGCCATCAAAGTCTATGTTTCTATGTTTTCACAGGATGGTGGCTGCACACACAGCACTCAGAGGCACATTTCTGGGAGGAGTCATATTACTCACAAAAAAAGGATAGCAACTTGTGCATTGATGAGTCCGGCAAAGTGTGTAATGTGCTCAGTGTGTGTGATGATGCTACAGTGGAGGCAGACAATGAATGTGAGGGAACTACTCAGCCTCATAAATGTCACTGTCTCTCATGGGCATGTGATGAGACCTGTAACTGGAGGCAATCATCATTTGACAAAGCCGAGCACTTTATTAACCTGTTTGTCATTACTGATTGTAAAGACAGGCATAAACTGTTTGAGAGTATAGACCTTTGTGAGATCTGTCCACATACTGGACTTATGGGTCATTCACTTGTATGCCTAGATAGTGGTGTTTGTGACAGTGTCTTTCACCACATGTGTATGCTGGGAGTGCATTAATCAGGCTTGTGAAACTTTGTGTACAGGGTCTATGATATTCATCGAATTGTTGCTCAGTATACTCATCTGAATGAGTTATTGCAGTTTGGTGCCATGACATTTTTGAAACAGCTGCAGCATGTCAGCAGTGTGACAGATACTGTGATTCATCAGTCATCAATTGCTGATGGAAATGGTGTCTCTGTCTTAGAAAGTGATATTCTCAAACAGTTTGGGAAATCTATTGCCAAATTTCAGTTGGAAAAGACAGAGAAATTTGACTCTGTACGTGTGTGTCATATGATGACCTTTGTTACGAAAAACAAACAGTCACAGTGAACCTGGAAACCTTGTCACTGTGCAATGACATGTGGTTTCGACTGTCAGCATTTCTGCTGTTAAAGAGTGACTTTCAGTTAGACCCAATCATTGTGATGTGCAAGCACTGTTTTTCCAAAGTGAAGTCTAACATTTTGTCACCAAGATCAGTCTTGAACAACATGGAGGCACATGTTACACCAACTGAGATTGCCACATTGAATATGTTTGAATGGATTCTAATTCAGACAATGAAGCCATTTCAAACCATTCTACATCTGAACACAAAGACATGGAATATTCCGAAAAAAGAACTCATTAGATCTCTTAAGGGTTCCGTTATGTATCTTCCACTTCCTCTGCAGGAAAATGTGGAGGCGATCTCTACTGAGAATACTTTGATAATTCTTGTCAATGGTGTTCCAACTAAGTCAAGGGTCATTTGGCAGGATGTTGTCAATGTTGAGAAGGTGAAGCTTACTCTTACTTATTTAAAGGGCAACAATCCCTTTCATGCAGACCTTGATATTGATCACATGACCAGTGTGTCTGCTGAACATGATCTGTTTGAAAGCACTAAACCAATGATAGAGAAGGTCAATGTGCAGACAAACGATAATGTGTATGAACAGTACACAGTTCACCCACTGCATGGCAGAGATCCAGTAGGGGACAACACTGATCTTTATCAAATTAAACAGGTGGAAGCTGAGCCTGTCAGCATTTGGGAGGCTACATTGGAAGCAAGCTGCTTCCCAAATTTATTCCCAAAAGGGTCTGGTGGATGCCTAGGTAAAAGAGAAGTCTGTGTACAAGGTGCTAAGTATCATACTAGCTGTGTGCTCAGTAAGCATGGCAAATTCAGATGTAACGTACAGTACTTGTTTCATCTCCTGTGGGAGAGTGAGCTTAGCATACTGTCTGCATCTATTGCGCATACTATTCGTCTTACTACTTCACTTGGTGGAATAACAGCTGAACCATTCCTGAAGAAACTAAAGCAAAAGGATGAAATTGAGCAAGTGGATTTATCTTCCATTCTGTCAAGTCTACATGGCACCAAAGAATACTGGTATCGCAGACACTCTAAGGTGATGACCAAGCTGCGAGAGTACAGTCCAGCCACATGGTTTGTCACATTCAGTTGTGGCGAATATGCCTGGGATGAGGTCACAGAACTGTTGAAGTGGGCAAATTGTGATGTAGAGGGCATTTCATCAATGGTTCTCAGAGAAATGTGCTCACTTGACCCTATATCTGTGACAAGGCATTTCCATAAGCGATTCCATGACATTCTGACTTTCATTTTGTCAAAGGACAATCCACCTCTTGGTACTGTGGAGCATTACTTCTGGAGGATGGAGTATCAGGCACGTGGCACTCCTCATAGTCACATGTTACTGTGGATCAAGGATGCCCCATGCACAGGTGAACATGAAGCAGCATAAGTGCTAGCATTCATTAAGCAGTACATTACTTGCCATATTCCAGACAAGTATGACAGTCCTATACTGTGGAAGTTGGTGCAGAAGTTTCAAAGCCATATTTGTGTGAAATACTGCTGCTGGGTAGTGAAGAACAAATCTGATTGGTACACAAGATGTTGTTTCAGATTGCCTAGATGTGTCTGTCAGGATGGTTGCATGAATGAACTTTTTTCAGCTATGCACCACCACTTGAAGGCAAAATCAACCAAGAGGGTTTATGAATTATCCAGAGAAGAGAATGAGGTGTACATAAATGACTACAACCCTACTCTTCTTCTAATGTGGCAAGCAAACATAGATGTTCAGTTTGTGGCTGACAACTTGTTGGCTCTGGTTCAATACATCACTTTGTACAAAACTAAGCATGAACAAACTAGCTTGCAAGATCTTTGGGAAGATATTGCCAGCTCAAGCAAGTCACTGATGTCTCAGTTGTGGTCACTGGGGTTGAAGAACCTATCACACAGAGAATGTGGGGCTTATGAGGCTGGCGATTGATCGATCAGTACACATTTGTACGGCAAGTCTGATGCTGTGCACTTTCTCAGTGTAAACTACAAAGAGAAGCATAAATGTGTACTTATTCCTCATGCTGAGATTGAGGAACTGGCTCTCAAGAGACCGTCTTCAAGATATATCGTAAAGAATAACCTCATTGACACATACTACCCCCGTAGATATGAAGACATGGATCAAATGCGTTTATTTGAGGTGGTTAAGTGGTATGACTACAAGACAGATGTCTCACCTGATGGTACACGTGACATTTACAAGATTAAAGGAGTGGATGGCTGTCTCATTAAGAGACATAAGCCTTGGTTCATTGACCACTGTAAGTTACATTTAGGCACATCTGAGAGCAGAGAGCATTACTACTTTGCTCTCCTATTTCTATTTAGACCTTGGAGGAATGAATCTGAATTAAAAGGTGACTGTGATACATTTGAGGAAGAATTAAATCACAGTTATGAGACATTCAAAGGTAAGAACTCTGACACATACATACAGAGGCTAGACACTGAGAAGGAGCAACCTGAGAAGGCACAGAAACTACTAGAAGAGGACACTCCTGTTAGTTCATAGGAGAATCTTGATCCAGAAGGACAAGATATCCTTGGAGAACCTCTGCCTCTGAATGCCCCAGAAGTACTCATGTTGGAAGTGGAGAGTGCTATGGAGCATGGCACACATTGCAGTGTTGACCTAGCTGAGTTGAGAGAGAGACTCAATGAGCAGCAATGGGTGGTTCACACTGAGGTCACTGATGCTGTCTGGCATGGATTACTACATGAACACAACAAATGTGACTGTCTTGACTACGAGCCACTGCTGATGTTTGTTAGTGGCTCAGCTGGAACAGGGAAGAGTTTCCTTATAGAGACCATAACGGCAGAAATATGGAACCTGACAGGGTCATCAATGTCTTTTTGCTGTTAGTGCTCCCACTGGACTGGCTGTGTAGAACATTGGTGGAATTACGTTACACTGTCTCTTCATGTTGCCAATGGAGCATGGCAAAGCAGGAGAGTATCACAAACTGTCATTTGAGGTTGCATCTCAACTTCATTCTATGTTTACTAAGATGAAGTTACTCATCATTGGTGAGATTAGTATGATCTCCAATATAATGCTTGCCTGTATACACCTGCACCTACAGGAGATCTTGGGGACTGACTATGGAGATGCATTTGGTGGTAAAAGTATTGTAGTATTCAGAGACCTCTTACAGCTTGCACCAGTTAATGCGGAATATGTCTTTATAGCTCTGACTGTCAAGCAGGCTAATAATACACTAGGCTGCACTGGAGGATTTAACCTGTGGGAGTTATTTACCTATGTTGAGCTTGTATAGAAACATAGAAACATAGAAGTTGATGGCAGATAAGGACTGCAAGGCCCATCCAGTCTCCCCATTTCTTTTTCTACCTTATAAATGTGCCATCGGCCTTTGCTCTGTCAGTGGCCTATCTATTCATACTCATCTGTGTTGCTCCCTTATCCCTATCCCATGCCTGTTTGAATCCCTGCACTGTATTCATAGCCACCACTTCCTGAGGCATGCCATTTCATGCATCCACCACCCTTTCTGTGAAAAAGAACTTCCTCACATTACCCCTTAATCGGCCTCCCTCTAATCTCATGCTGTGTCCTCTTGTCCTTCTATTTTTCTTATATCGAAACATGTTAGACTCTTTCACTTTGTTAATGCCCTTAAGGAGTTTGAATGTTTTGATCATATCACCTCTGTCCCTCCTTTGCTCTAGGGTATACATATTGAGCTCCATTAATCTGTCCTCATATGTCTTCTGATGCAGTCCCTGCACCATTTTGGTTGCCCTTCTCTGGACTGCCTCAGTTTGGTTAATGTCCTTGTGAAGGTGTGGCCTCCAGTACTGCACTCAGTACTCCAGATGGGGCCTAACCAGTGTCTTGTAAAGAGGGATTATTACCTACCTCTTATGACTTGTGATACCCTTACTAATACACCCTAACATCCCCCTAGCCTTACCTACTGCTTTAGAGGTCTGCTTGGATAATTTCAGGTAATCAGTGATGGTGATACACAAGTCTCTTTCTTCCTTTGTGACTGCCAGAAACTCCCTTCCCAGTCTATAGTGGTTTCAGGGTTTATCTTCCCTATATGCATGATCTTGCACTTCTTTGCATTAAATCCCAGTTGCCACACTTCCGACCATTTTGCTAGTTTATTCAGATCTCTTTTCATTCTGCCCACCCCATCTGGATCATCTACTCTGTTGCAGATCTTGGTCATCTGCAAACAGACAAGCCTTACCCCCTAGTCCATCTGCAATGTCACTAATGAAGATATTGAAGAGGACTGGTCCCAGGACTGATTCCTGAGCTGCATCAGAACATGCGACAAAGTGGTGATCTGGCTTACAAGGCACTGTTTGATCAAGCTTGTACAGGTTCTCTGTCACTGGAACATATTTCAGTGTCACATGGTCGAAGAATCAGAATGGATACTACATCCATAGAAACAGCATGTGATGTTTTCAGTGCTGTGTACTCCACAGGCACATGCATTGTGTGTTTTATGCCATGACTGAAGAAATGTGCTGAGTTCAACAGTGTCATGTTGCAGAGAGAGAATCAAAAGATTTTCACACTGCATGCTGCTGATACAGTTGATGGTGTCATTCTAAGTCAAAAAATGGTAGCAAAGATGACTGAATGACTCTCTGAATTGAAGTCAGATGTTTCATGCACAGCTGGACTGGAAGCTGTTCTTACAGTTTGTAAGAATGCAGGTGTCATGCTACAACGCAATCATGATATAGAGTGTGGCATGGTAAATGGTGCAATTGAGAATATCGTTAACTTCATTTACAATGTTCAGAAAACATTTATTGAGACACTTCCACTTGTCCACTTTGACAGCATGGAACTTCCTGTACAGATTGATTGTACCTGTGTTAAATTCCAGGTATTTAAGGATATCTATGTCAACAGGAAACAGTTTCCAATATGTATTGTGTATGCTGTTTCAGTTCACAAGTCTCAGGGCTTGAGTTTGGATTCAGCAATGGTGGACATAGGGACTGACATTTTCAAAGATAGCATGAGCTACGTTGCACTTTCATGCATATGTAGTCTTTCTAGGTTGCACATTATAACACTCACACCTCAGAAGATACGTGCTGACCAATGATGTATTGTTGAGTACAACAGATTGCGTACTCTATGTCAGCCACAGATGTCTTTAATACCATTACATATGTGTGTGGTTTTCTCACATCCCACAGTCACAGCTACACCAGGCAACAAAAGAAACTGGGCTTCTACAACTGATTCAACTGTGCAGAGTGGTAAGAAGGTCACGATGTCAAATACAGATGCAGAACTGCCTGTTGGTCAGAAGTCAGTTGGTATGGCTGTTGTCCCTGTGTTTGATAACAGTACTAGAGTAAACTGCTATGCTAATTCAGCAATGCAAGTGTTTCTACACATGCCACACTTTGTGCAGACAATATCTGCTTCATAAGACACTCCTTTATCAAAGGCATTGAAGCAGGTTGTCAATGTGGCTTCTGATCAAGCTAACAATGTACAGTCACTTTCACCTCTATGACAGGTGTTGGGTACATATGATGGATGCAGTACATTTGCTGTTAACATGCAGCAGGATGCTAGTGAGTTCGTGATGGCAATCATAAACAGCTTGGATGAAAAGGGGATTCCAATGTGTCAGTATTTCACTGTGTCTTATGTAATGAAGTATGTATGTGTGCTATGTTGTCATTTAGAGCGAGAAACCACAGAAGACATGCTTTGGGTTTCTCTATTTGTGCCTCAGGTTGAAAGTGTCAAGTTCCGGCAGCTGTTTACCAATGCAGAAAGTGGTCACTTGTGCGTAAGGTGTGGAGGTACATGTACTCAGTCCATACATCTGAGGACTTCATCTCAATATCATATGCTTGTATTGCATAGATTTGATTCTAATGGGCTCAGGGTTGACACAACTATTACAGATTTCATAGCTGGTAGAATTGTATTTAACCAAGCAGCGTTTGATATTCATGCTGTGATCTACCACTATGGCCAGTCTGTACATCCTGGACATTACACTTCTTTGTTGAGGTACAGAACTGGCTGGGTTGACTGCAATGACTCAATAAGCTCTTTCAAACAGAGACTACCTCGACACTTAAAAAAATGCATACGTTCTGATATTGAAGAATTACGACAATCTTCGTGTGTCAAAGGAATAGTCACACAGCATGTGACATACTTTGCTGTCCATTTTGTTACAGTGTGACTTCTGATACATTATCATATTTTTTTTTGCAGATGTACAATCATTACCACATTGGTAACATATCATATGGTTGAATGGCATATGCTTACTCAATGTCACATATAAGACTGTTGTGTTGATCAGTGACACAGTAAAAATAGTTGCAGTGGTCTTTAATTGGTGCCAGCTGTCTTCACAGTCACTAGAAAAACCATACTTATATGTCTAAGAAAGACTTTTTAATGTCAAAAGAGAAATCTCTATATGGTTGCCCTCTTCTGTCATTGCCTTTTTCTTATGAGTATGTTGTATGCATACATAACAAGCACTACTTGGCACACTTGCCAACTCTGTGCCTCTACTAAGGCACAACACTTGTCCATGTGCATTAAGATAACAGTGTAACATATCTGTTTGTTACAATGTTCTTTATTTTAACATTATTAGGATCTTTTATAACTAAAATATATCCTGCTGTTTGTTCCTATTCTGTGACAGCAGTATTCAGTTCTCTTTTTTTACATAGTCAGATGACCTGTACTTGAGGGTACAATCCTCAAAAATTTTACTTCACTCTGTACATGTTGAGTAACATGAGATGTGCTCTGTGTTCCTTTTTTATCTGCTTGCTGCTTCATAAATACCACCATTTAGTGTTGCAGCAGTGTATTACTATACCTGTTTTTGTTCTCATACATCTGTACTGTATTTATGTATTTATAATACTTAATACATCACTTAGTAATAGTTTGTAACTGTGACATTTACATTAGTTGTGTTACTTGGTATATTGGTTGCTGTATTACATAAATAACTAATATCTGACTGTTTTCAAGTATTACATTAATAAGCATTTAAATGTTATGTGAATATAGTTATTAGCATGACATAGATATGTAGTTGCAGATATATATTCTATTGTTATTCCATATAGCTATACTAGATATCAAAGTTAAGTGTTGTACTACATATTCTTAATTGTGTACAGGTGACATTTTCTGATCATAGTATAATAAAATGTTGTATTCATAGCATTCGGGTAACTATTTCTTTAATGTAAGTAGAAGATGTGACAGATCTAGGTGCTTTACTAGTTCCTCAGTAATTTGATTATTGATTTGATACTTTTAACTGATGTATATACTGCCTGTCAACATTTGCTATTTGATTTAGTTGTGTAGTAAGTTAATTAAACGTATGTTTATAATAGTTTACAATTGTACATCAGACACTTTCACTGATAAAAACTGATTTTTTGTGTTTCTGATAATATTTTTTGATCACCTTTATTGAGGGTAGGGTGGGAATTTTCCAAATGCAGTAACATAGTGATGTGTCTTAACATGTATATGTATGTGCATACATATGCGTATGTGTACACATAAAATTTATAACTATTAAATGTTTAACAGTAAGTCTCAGATGAATATTTTTCTCAAGAGAATTGTATGTTTTTGCTGCCTTTACTTTAACAGTTGCATCTGTTTTTTTGCCCACCCCAAGAACATTCACACTATCAGTCACACAATGACAACAACATCATAACTGTTCAATATGTGTAAGCAGTGTGCAGAGTACTGTGGTACATGTGTTTATGTATTGTGTACTACCGTCACATGTTACCATTGACTATCTGTGACACTGTTTTACATGTATTTCAAACATTGGTGTAAATGTTTCAATGTTTGTTTTGTGAGACTGATTTTGTGCACCAATTGAATTTTTAATTCAGCCTTTTTTACAATTTTTAATTGGGCAATATATATTTTGTAAGCCTTATCTACCTGTGTTGTGTCTTTCATTAAGTATAAAGTAATAGTGATAAAATGTATGTTACTATTGGTGTATTAATGCATCTATGCATACTGTATCATGCTCATCAGTGCAGATAACGTACTTTGAGATAGGGAGCATAGAAAGATTAAGGGAGGGATAGTGAAGATTAATAAAGGAAAGGGGAGGTGGGCAGAGGGAGACAGTGAAAAGGCAGAGATACTGAATGAATACTTTTGCTCAGTATTCACAAAAGAAGAAGACGAGGAGTTGCCTAAACCAAACAGTAGAAGTACTCTGGATAGTGGGGTTGACACCAGTCCATTTACAAAAGAAAGAGAGTTGAAAGAACTCCTAAAACTCAAGGTGGACAAAGCAATGGGACCTGATGGGATTCACCCTAGAATCCTAAAAGAGCTAAGGGAGGACCTAGTGACACCACTAACCACACTTTTTAACAAATCACGGGAAGTTGCAGTGGTACCTGAGGACTGGAGGAGGGCGGATGTGATTCCCCTTCACAAAAGTGGGAGCAAGGCAGAAGCAGAAAACTACAGACCTGTTAGTTTGACCTCAGTGGTGGGGAAAATGATGGAATCACTTCTGAAAGAAAGAATTGTTGAGTACTTAGAGGCCAGTGGGGCACAGGACCCAAAGCAGCATGGATTCACAGCAGGAAGGTCATGTCAGATGAATCTAATTGATTTCTTTGACTGGGTGACCAAAGTAATAGACCAAGGAGGGGCTGTGGATATGGCCTACCTAGACTTTAGCAAGGCATTTGACACAGTCCCACACAAAAGATTAGTAATCAAGTTAGCCAGCCTGGGAGTGGGTCCCAGGGTGGTAGCCTGGGTAGCAAACTGGCTGCACAACAGGACACAGAAGGTAATAGTGAATGGAACACATTCTGCAGAAAGGTGGGTTACTAGTGGAGTACCTCAGGGCTCAGTACTGTGTCCAGTCCTCTTTAACATCTTTATAGGTGACATTGCGGAGGGTCTGGAAGGAAAGATATGCCTCTTTGTGGATGACACAAAGATCTGTAACAGAGTTGATACACGGGGGGGTAGAAAGGATGAGTAGGAACTTGGCAAGGTTGGAGGAATGGTCAGACATACGGCAACCTAGATTCAATGCAAAAAAGTGCAAAGTAATGCACCTGGGAAATAAAAATCCAGGAGAAGAGTACACAATAGCAGGGGAGGTACTAACAACAACAACGTTAATGGAAAGGGATCTTGGTGTAGTCATGTCAGATGACCTAAAGGTAGGTAAGCAATGTGAGAAGTCAGTAAGGAGAGCCAGGGGGACACTGGGATGCATAGGGAGGGGCATCACAAGTAGAAAAAGGGAAGTGGTTATCCCTCTGTACAGACAGTTGGTGAGACCCCATCTGCAGTACTGCATGCAGTTTTGGAGACCTTATCTATGCAAGGACATAGACAGGATGGAAGCAGTCCAGAGGAGAGCAACTAAAATGATGCAGGGTCTACATCAGAAACCATATGAAGAGAGAGACTGAGAAAGCTTAATATGTATGCCCTTGATGAAAGAAGGGATGGGTGGACATGATAGAAACTTTCAAGTACCTCAAGGGAACCAACAAAGTCCAGGAGGGTAACATCTTTCAGAAAAAGAGATGTGTAAGAACAAGGGGGCACAATTTAAAGTTAGAGGGGGGACGGCTCTGGGATAATATGAGGAAATTCTTTTTCATGGAGAGAGTGGTGGATGCATGGAACCACCTTCCTGGAGAGGTTGTGGGATCTAAAACAGTGGGGGCATTCAAACATGCATGGGACAGACATAAGGCAATTATAGTGGGGGGTTGCAGGAAGTAGGCTGTTGGTTAACTAGAATATGCAGCTTATCCAATAGGTTGGGAAATGGGAAGACTGGGTGGGCCAAGCGGTCCTTATCTGCCGTCAAAATCTATGTTTCTATGGATGGAAGAGAGAAGTGAGTTAAGCTAGAAGAACAGAAACTCAAGTGTTTGTACTATGTAGTGCTGATGGTTGAATTTACAAAAATTAAAAGACGTGAGGGGAGAGGGAGCTGAGAATGGGAATAGATGAGTGAATGGCGGAATACTGGAAAATGACTAAACTGGTTCTGGATCTTAATTAAGGAACTTGAATTAGAAGTCTGTTCACTAAGATTTAGAGGTTGTACACATTTGTGCTAATTTGCCTGCTCAATCTACCAAAAGGTATCCCAGTGCTGCCTAGGGGTGCAGGATTTTGGTTATACTTTAGCTGACAAAGGTTTACTGTGCTCAGTGGTGCATTTGTCTCTTTGTCTTTTATACAGGTTATCCAACCTTTACAGATATTCCCAATGGTTCCCTTTTATGTATCTATCAGCTGCATTTTCCGGGGCTAAGTAATTTTCTTTCCCTTTCCTCCTTTGTGAATCAGTTACAGTGGCAGCACTTCTCTCAGTGACAGATCCACAGCTCAGATCATCGGTTGCATGACATCATACTATAGCGAGGTGACGATCATTGCTCCTGGCTTCCTGGGCTGCCTCCTTCCCAGTGAGGCAGAAAACCAAAAGATGTCAGCAAGCGCTAAGCAGGTTCTTGACATGCACGTGCTTGAAAGGTCCTCTCCATTCTGTGGCCTAGTCTTGATCCCAGTATTTAAAGAAAGTTGCAAAATGACCAACCTGTGTGAAAAATAATACTAATAATAAAAACATGACTCTCACAATTATTTTATTTAATGTGGAGGCTACATTTATTAGGATTTGCCACCTACTCCATTCTCTTTGCTTGCAGTCCATTTCAAAAATGTAAATGATTATACATGCTGTAATATGGTACCCTTTGAGAAATAAAATGTTATTGCTCCCCCCTTCATTAATTTTACCCTAAACATTTTCAACTATCCTACATGTTTACTTCTTTGCTCTGTACCCATCTGAAACAAGTCATTTAAACTTCACAATAAAAAAATGTTTTGTTACAGTCTTAGACATATATGTGTGATAGGGCAGCTTGTCAAAAAAATATGCAGCTGTTTCTAGCCTTGATAAATAATTAAAATTATCATTCTATGTTCCCTCTATAGCTCCCCACCACCAGTCCTTTTTGGCATTTTACTTTTGTGCATTTTTCAGTTTGCATGCCTCATTTTCTCACCCCTTCATCTCCTGTTATGAATCACTTTTCAGTATTTCCAAAAATGTGCCATTTACAAGCTGTGGGATCTCCTGGGAGATAACAAATTGATCAATTCAGGGATTGCCAAGTTTAATCCCAAAGTGAGCTGATTTTATCTGCATTAACACACAAAATGAAAGAAAAGTTGTACACACCCACATGTTCTAATACAGTGACAGAGGCTTTTTTTAACATATGCTTTATATTTGTTATTGAACGTTGCACATGTCTGGAGGACACTGATTGCATTTTGAACCCCAGCCCTCAAAAGCTAATCTTTATTTAACAAGAGAAGCAGGTTTGTTAAAATGACCTCATTGTTTTGTTAATGGGCATCAAGATTCTTTATTTAGCATCCACATTAGCATTTCTTGCATTCAACCACTGATATTCTATCAAAATACACATTTTGCTCACTCCCCCCCCCAAAAAAAATGAACATGTTGTTGTACAGTGTACTCTTCTCTAATGGTTCTATTGCACGTTGATTTCATGGCAGTGGAAGGTAAAGGCTTTACACATCTGGCTCCACACCGTTAACCACTAAAATATTACAGATTGGTGGAATTTACATTTTGTGTATGTTCTTTGGTGGCATGGTGGTTGGTTGGGGGTTGTCTTGTGCACTGTTATAACCCCTTTGTTAATATAACACGTTATGCATACAGTGGTTGATGAAACGTTCTTCTCAAAATAAAAACTGCTTATTCAAGTAAGTACATGTAGATTGTTTTCCAACCAATTTATCACCTCAGCAATGCAGCTCAGTGTCTAATGAACACCTTTTTACTGGCAGGAAAGAGCAGTAATTTATTACACCACATTGTAAGGTTGCTGTCACCAGGGGAGCTCCCACCATTATATACTGTATAGCTATGAATATGTTTTTTGGTACCACTGTAGTTAGGGTTGAGTCGGTACTTTAATGTTAAACTTGAAATCTTGCATGTTAATAACTTTGCCATCGTTCAACAGATTTGCCTGACATTTGGTATGCAGGGTGGGGCATGGTAGATCTTTTGATTTACCAAGTTGCATTTTGGTCAGTTTTTGTGCAGTGAAATGCTCAAAAATGCACTTTTTGCCAGTCTTGTGGGTAGTTTTCTGGATTTTTCAGTGGCGCTGAACAGCCATCGTGTGGTCTGCTGGTCTGAGACTTGGCACGTAGAAAGAACTTGGGGCAAGGAACATGCAACTTTCTGTTTGGTGAAAAATATTAGTCCATTCAAAAGTTAGTAAACTCTTTAGTTCCCATTTTTAGTTCCCATTATAAGTCTACGGGAAAATTTATATGGTTATTTTGCGAAAGAAGAACAGAGTTTGGGCCATCTGGTCACTCCTCACATTCAAAGAATCTGCAGGCTCATGATCAAAGAATCTTTGATCATGAGAAATTTATTGTTCACGATGGCCACCATCTTGTTTTTAATTTGGAGTTATAAAAAAACTAATATCTTAGCCCAGGGGTGAATTGTGAAGTAAAACTAGAATGGGTTTTGCTCCAGGGCTTTCCTCTATCAACCCATGCCTGTGGTTTAATGTAGCTGTGTCAAAAAATTGAGTTTTAAAATTTTAAATTCTTTGGTCAAACCTCGCTAATGATCCTTGATCTCGAGCCTACAAATCCTTTGGTCGCGAGATCGTTTTTGATTGTGAGCTTATTTCACGAGGCCAGGATGAGATGGCCAGAATTTTGCTGGACCAGATGTATCTGAGAGGGATCAGATAGCCCACATTTCATGACCAGATGTCCCCTCATGACCAAAAATGATCTTAGGTCGCAAGGTGGTGGCTGATTCTCTCGATCAAAGAATATTTAAAGATGGTAAAACTTTAAAATTAAATATCTCTGAAACGGTTTGGTCTTCTAACTTGAATTTTGAAGGGTGTTGAGGGAATATCTTGTAGATGTGAACTGTGGTGTTCAGGTGTTGGAAAATGAATTATCTGTACAGATATTGTGTGATGTAACTAACATTTTGCACATAGCATTCTGCATCTTGCTAGTGGCTTGAAATTTATAGAGTATGTAGCTTTAGTGTCACTGAAGTACTTTTCAGTGTTTGGTATGTAAAATGTAAACAGTTGCAGAATTATAACACTCGGATGAATGAAAATGTGGTTAGTTTCACATCAATAACTTTTGAACCGTGTGTCCGATTTGCCTGACATTTGGTATGTAGAAAGAGTAATCATATTGTTTATTTATTTATTTACATTTTGGTAACCGGGTAAGCCCACTGAGACCAGAGGTCCCTTTTTCAGGGGCAACCTGGAATTAGTTACAGTAGATTACATACATTGGTATCAATATACAGCATTTACAGCTGACACATACAAGAAATTGGTATCAAATGCTTAACACAGAGACAGCAGGCTTCACAAAGCTCACAAAGTGATAGACAGGTGCACAGTACATTTAACAATTTTGCATAAGAGTTTTATGGGAGAAATAAAAATTGCAAAATTAGTGACAGCATGACAACAGGCCTGGGCAGGGGGCTAGCGATTACAACCACAAAGACTAAGTTCCAGAAGGTACACTTTGAGGCCTGACTTAAACCCTTCGAGAGTAGGCTTGTCCACCAGACTTTGCTGGGAGGGTGTTCCATAAGTATGGAGAGGCAAACTGAAAGGAGCACTTACCTTGGTTGGTGCGAACACGAGGGATGTCAAGGGGATGACTTGCCAAGGATGGCATGGTACGGCACTGTACTTTTGGAGTGAGCAGCCCACTCAGATGGGGATGAGGGCTGAAGGAGGTGAATTTAAAGGTCAAACAAACAGAGGAATAGGCCAACTTGTGCCATAAGGTGGGCCAGTTTAGGTCTGCGAGGACCTCACAGTGATGACTCCTGGGGGAGGAGTTTGTTGCAAAGCATGCCATCCTGTGGTAGAACACAGAAAGTTTGCTAAGTTCCTTCTCCTAGAGGAACTGTAGCAGGGGGGTCCCATATAGGATGGAAGGGAGAAGGTAGCAGTTGGCTATGGCACATTGCACCTCACCAGAAAGAGAGTTACTCAGCCAGTAGAGGAGTCCAAGCCTCTGGTGGATGGATCTAGTTAAGGAGTCGATGTGGGGTTTGTAGGACAGATCTTGGATTGTGTCCATTACTGTATCAGTGCCAGTTACAGTTGCTGAGTTGTGGTGCAAGTTCTTTATAGCAATAGGAAAGCAATTCTGTGCATTGTGAAATCCATGGTGAGCACATATTTGGTTCTGTAGGAAGATGTCATGATAAGGGTATAGGACAGGTGAAAACATATGGCAGATGTATGTGGTTATGCAGTGATGGGCAATGCGGTGGGAGCACAGGGCCCAAACTTGTACTGTGATGTTAGATAGAAATGTACAAGTTGGTGGGAGTGCAGGACTGAAAGGGCCCCGCGTTCCCACCAATACGCACTGTCACCCATACATATGATATTCAGTACTTGTACTGTGATGTTAAGCAGAAATGTACAAGTTGGTGGGATCACAGGGTGAAAAGGACCCCTTGGTCTCAACAATATGTACTCTCACCAATACATATGATTCAGTACATGTACTGTGATGTTAGGCAGAAATGGAGAAGTTGGTGGGAGAGTGCGGGGCCCCAGCAACAGTGAAACAATGCATTTGAGTGACTTCAGATTGGGTTGTATGCATGGGTGCTGGGCTGTGGTGGTGTCCTTTGAAGATTTCGTAAAAAATGATTGCTCTGTTCTAAGGTTATGGGTTTTTTTGGTCTGTCATTATAGTCAATGGGAAAATATATATGTGTATTATGAAAACAGTAATGATGTCTTGTTTAGGTGTGTTGCAAGAATGTATTTGACTGACTTCATTTTGTTTTGTATACATGGGTACTGGTCTGAGGAGTTCTTGTATGAAGATTTCATGAGAAAATGTTGCTCTGTTGACAAGTTATGAAATTTTTTGGTGTCCCATTATAGTCAATGGGAAATATATATGTGTAGTGTAAAACAGCTGCTTGTGCGGCACCATGTCTGCAAAGCATTGTCCTGGCTGTTTCTTTCTGTGGGACTCTGCTGTATCACTGCATTGTGCTGGTGGGTGCACATGTTGTCTGTGAAAAGTCATCATATCACAGATGTCAGTTTTGCTGTGATAGCACCCCTATCTTTTAGGTTTGATACGCACTTTCATGTAAAACTTCACATTTTTTGTGTTCTTATAACTTTAAAACTGTTGAACGGATTTGTGTGCCAATTGTAATAGTTGGTCTACTATGGTACGTCTGTAGATTTACCAATTTTTGTTTGACGTGCATACAGTTTTTGCATAGTGAAGTGCCAAGAATGTATTATTCGCTACTTGTTTGTAATTTTCCACTCATGCCGCTCTGGAACCGTTGAAGTGGTTTGGGTAAGATTTGATATACATGGACTGGCATGGTACACCTCTTTATTTAACCAATTTCTATTTCACTGGTGCATACGGTTTTTGTGCAGAGAAGTGCCAAAAATGCAGTTTCTACTATTTTTGCACACTGTCTTCTGTGATACGTAGCACAGCTACTGTGTGGTTGATTTGTTTGAAACTTGGCACATAGAAAGCCCTTTCCTTGGGGAACATGCTGTGTTTTGTTTGGGGAAAACATTCTGTTCTGTTCCAGAGTTATAAGGGTTTGGAGTAGCCTCCTTTATGATCAAAGATTTGTTGGCCACGAGGTCTGCCATTTTAGTGCATTTTTGGCCATGATGTCCTCCATTTTGTGATGGTCACAGTCGAGTCTCATGATCAAATCATTCTTAAAGGAGTACAAATTTTGAAATTGATTATCTCTGAAATGGTTTGAAGTTTTAACTTGAAATTTGGTGGGTGTTGAGTGGAAGTCCTGGAGATGTGCATTTTCTGTTTAGAATTTGGAAAATTAATTCACTGCAGAGGCATTGTGTGACACACTTAACGTTTTGTGCATCGTGTTCTGCATTGTACTGACAACTTGAAATTTATAGAGTAGGTAGCCCTAGTGCCATTGAGGTTTCTTTCAGTGGTTTGGTGTGTAAAATGTACAGGTGTAGAATCATGCCAGTCTGACAAATGAAGATGTGGTTTGTTTCGCTTCAATAGCTTTTGTACGATGTGCCCGATTTGTCTGAAATTTGGGATGTAGAAAGATTAATCATAGTTCTTACATTGTTAACATTTTTGTGTCAGTACCACTTATGGTTACTGAGTTGTGAGGCACGTGTGATAGGCTTGTATACATGGGTTTTGGGTGTGCTGATGCTGTTTGAAGATTTTGTATAAAAGATTTGTCCGGCGAACAGTTATGACAGTTTGTGTCTGCCATTATAGTCAAAGGGATATATATATATGTGTTGTGTAAAACATATTCTCATACGGCACCACGTCTGCAAAGCATTGTCCTGGCTCTTTCATTCTGTGAGACTCTGTGATAACATTGTTTTGTACTGGTGGGCAAATATCTTGTGGGTACAAAGTTGTGGTCCTGGTGTCAGTATTGCCATGATAGAACCCCTATCTTTTGAGTTCAGTAAGCACTTTCATGTTAAATGTCACCTTTTTGTGTGCTTATAACTTTACAGCTGTTGAACGGATTTGCATGCCATTTGTAATACTTGGTCTACTATGCTACTTCTGTGGATTTACCAATTTTTGTTTGACATATGCAAACAGTTTTTGAACACTGAAGCATCAAAAATGTATTATTCACTACTTATGTGCAGTTTTCTGCTCATGCTACTCTAGAACTGATGAAGAGACTTGGGTAAGATTTGGCATACATGGACTGGCATGGTACATCTCTTTATTTACCAATTTCTATTTCACTGGCATATGTTTTTTGTGCGGAGAAGTGCCAAAAGTGCAGTTTCTGCTATTTTTGCACACTGTCTTCCATGATGCATAGCACAGCCATTGTGTGGTTGATTTGTCTGCAACTTGGCACTTAGAAAGCCCTTCCCTTAGGGAACATACCAAGTTTTGTTTGGTGAACAAATCTTGTTCCTTTCCAGAGTTATAAGAGTTTGAATTTGTCACCCCTCAGGATCAAATATTTTCTGTCCGCGAGGTCCACCATTTTAGTGTATTTTTGACCACGAGTTTTGCCATGTTGTGGCTGTCGCGGCCAATTCTCATTATCATAGAATTCTTAAAGGTATACATATTTTTAAATTGAATACCTCGGAAATGGTCTGGTGTTTTAACTTGAAATTTGGAGGGTGTTGAGGGGATGACCTGTAGATATGAATTTTGCTGCTCAGATGTCAGAAAATTAGATCACTGTGGAGGCACTGCGTGATGCACTTGACATTTTGCATATAGTGTTCTGCATTGTACTAGCAGATGGAAATTTATTGAGTAGGTAGCCCTAGTGCCACAGAGGTGTCTTTCAGTGGCTTGGTGTGTAAAATGTAAACAGGTGCAGAATCATGCCAGTCTGATGAATGAAAATTTGGTTTGTTTCATGTCAGTAACTTTTGTACCATGTGTCCAATTTATCTGAAATTTGGGATGTAGAAAGATTAATCATAGATCTTACATTGTTAACATTTTTGTGTCAGTGCCACTTATGGTTGCTGAGTTGTGGCACATGTGTGTTTGGCTTGTGTACATGAGTCGTGGGTGTCCTAATGCTGATTGAAGATTTTGTGAAAAAACATTGGTCCGTTGAACAGTGATGGTAGTTTGTGTCTGCCATTATAGTCCAAGGGAAATATATATGTGTAGTGTAAAACATCTGCTCGTGCAGCACCATGTCTGCAAACCATTGTCCTGGCTCTTTCATTCTGTAAGACCCTGTTGAATCACTGCATTGTGCTGGTGGGCATATATTTCGTGGGTACAAAGTTATTGTGGCACAGATGTCAGTTTTGCCATGATAGTGCCCCTATCTTTAGGGTTTATTATGCACTTTCATGTTAAACGTCACAGTTTTTGTGTGTTTATAACTTTACAACTGTTGAATGGATCTGAGTGCCATTTGCCATACTTGGTCTACTGTGGTACTTCTGTGGATTTATCAATTTTCATTTGACATGTGCATATGGTTTTTGCACCGTGAAGTGCCAAAAATATATTATTTGCCACTTATGTGCAGTTTTCTGCTTGTGCTGCTCTGGAACTGTGTAAGATATTTGGATAAGATTTAGTATACATGGACTGGCATGGCATATCTCTTTGTTTACCAATTTCAATTTTACTGGTGCATATGGTTTTTGTGCAGAGAAATGTCAAAAATGCAGCTTCTGCTATTTTTACACACTGTCTTCTGTGACACATATCACAGCCATGCCACAGTAGATTTGTCTGAATATTGGCACGTAGAAAGCCCATTCTTTAAGGAACATGCCTGTTTTTGTTTATTGAGAAACTCTTGTTCCATTCCACAGTTATAAGGGTCTGAAGTTTCTCTCCTCATGATCAAAGATTTTTGGGCCTAGACGTCTGCCATTTTAGTGCATTTTCGGCCATGCGGTCTGCCATTTTGTGGCACTTGCAGCCAATTCTTGTGATCAAAGAATTCTTAAAAGTGTAGAAACTTAAAAATGTAATATCTCTGGAAAGGTTTGGTCTTTTAACTTGGAATTTGGAGGGTGCTGACAGGATGTTCTGGAGATGTGACTTATGTTGTTCACATGTAAAATCTATTCACTGCAGAGATACTGCATGATGTAATTAACGTTTTGCACATAGGCCCAGATATTCAAAAGGGTTGCGCCATGCGCAACAGGGATGCACCTGCGCAAGTCAAAAAATGTGCCATTGTGCAATATTCAGCGGGAGGCAGATGCACCCCCAAATCACAATGCACAAGAGCGCAATGGTAATGAATGCATGCACAACTGAAGGGGGAGGAACCATGAATAAATGGCACAGTGTGATATTCAACAACATGCGCCATGTGCAATAGGGGAGCAAGCAGAAGTTGCGCAATAGCAGAAATTATCCAAAATAAAGAGGAGCAAGAGAGAGAGATGCAAGAACACTATGTGGGAGAACTGCAAGCAGGCACACAGCAACTGTGAGCAGGACAGGGCAGGAGCAGGACAGAGCACCTGGAGCCACCAGGAACAGGGAAGGAGTTGGGAGCCTCTGCCACTGCACAGGACAAAAGGGGGAAGTGCCAAACAGCACTGAGGGCACAGACAGTGGGCAGTATGGCCACTACTAGGAGGTGTTCCTGGTGCAGGGGTAGCAGTAAGGACAGTAGGGGAATGGTATAACAGCTACCGGGGGTAACACAAGCCAGGGACATGGCCAGTGCCACCATCCAGATGGAGGCAGTAATGAGGGTGAGAAGGCTGGCAGCAGGGGGGTGCAGCTGTGGAAAGACCGGTCAGTGGTATGCCCCCAACAGGCAGTACCGAGCCTGCACCAGCTTCGAGCTGCACACTGACACTGAGATCGTGGGCTGGTACCGCCTGAACTTGGTGAGCCTGAGGTGGCTCTGTGAGCTGCGCAGTGATGTGATGCAGGCACCCACACGATGGAGCCATGCTCTGTCAGTGGAGACCAAAGTGACAGCTGTCATGTGCCTGCTCACCACGGGTACCTTCCAGAGACACACAGGGGACACGATAGGCATAACACAGTCAGCTGTGTCACACCTTCTCACCCAATTCCTCAGTGCACTGCTGCCACATGCTGCAGAGTACATCCATTTCCCCAGCACATCGGCGGAGTGCACAATAAACATACAGGGGTTCCACAGGGTAGCACGTATGCCTGGCATGCTCGGGGCAGTAGACTGCACCCATGTGGCCATCCACATGCTATCTGGCCCCAAAGGGGCCGCATACATAAATTGGAAGGGGTATGCAAGCATCAACTGTCAGGTGGTTTGCGATGTCAGGGGGCGCATAATCAATGTCTGTGCCACGCACCCTGGGGGAGCACATGATGCCTTCATCTGGCACCAGTCTGCACTGTGCCACAGGTTCAAGAGTGGAGACATCCCCACTGGCCACCTAGTGGGTGATATGCATATCATGCAGAAAGACATGGCGCTTGGGAGGGGCATAGTCAGTGGTGACATGTTTACTGGTCTAGATGGCCCATGGAAGGGTGATGCTGGTCACAAAACTAATGTACACCCTCTACACACAGGTGACAGTGGGTACCCACTCCGTCCCTGGCTGCTCGCACCATACCAGTGGCCCGCGACCCCATTGCAGCAACACTACAATGAAGCACATGCCACCACATGCAATGTCATCGAGCAGGTGTTCGGGATGCTGAAGGCACGTTTCATTGCCTGGACACATCTGGTGGTGCCCTACAGTACAGCCCCTCAAAGGCCTGTGGGCTATTCCTGGCCTTTTGCATCCTGCAAAACATGGCTAACAACTGTTTGATAGCTGTACAGGTCGAAGAGGGGGACAGCAATGGGGACAATGAGGACGCTGGTGGAGATGGTGATGGGCAGCCCCCCCTTGGTCGAAGGGACCCCCAACTGATCCGGATGGTGCAGCTGCACCGGGACACCATCACAGAGGAGCATTTCAACCAACCCAGGTAAGTCATGGGGCCATGTGCAACCACCAATGGCAAGGGCACAACCCACAAACATGCATGGACAAACCCCAGCATGCATGTCATAAAGAGAATTGGCTGAGAATGGAACCGCACACGCCGTCAGGGATGGGCAAGGTCTAACATGGTACACTGTCATACACACACACACACACACACACACACACACACACATGCACACACACCCACAAAACATGCACAAAGTATAGGAGGCACACTGACCCCAACCGCCACCCCTAGCCGCACACACGTCCACAGACCACCACACCCAGTGCCTCTCATTATGCGTGTGTCAGACGCTGGGCAGCATTGCATAGTGGTGAACAGCACAACACAGGCATCATCATGCACTCACCACAGCGGCCAGCAGCCGGGAGGGTGTACAGATGGAACGTATGTGTGTGTGTGTGCAGGGCTGGGTACCCCACCCGTGCATTGCATGTTGAACAACACACTGCACACAGGGCAGCGTCAGACAGTAGCCTTGGTGGGAGACAGGTCAGTCACGCGCCACAGTGCCATGGCCACCACAGATGCATGGGCAGCCCCAACGAGACCCACCAGCACTGATAGGCTAACCAGTGGCCTCACGGGGGGGTACCGAAGATCCCCTAGGGGTTCTGCTGCGTGAACGCGACCGTGCTCGCACAGGGGTCAGCAGCACATCAATCATGCCTGCGCCAGGCGTGCTCGGGATGCCCACAGCTGAACCCGGTGTCGACAAGGAGAGTGTCAAATGATGCCGGGAATGGGGGGTGGACATTGCACTGCATGGTGTCTGCAACGGATGGGAAAACATCTGTGTGCCCACTGTGGCCATGGCAGCTGTGATTGTCTATGTCAGCCTGTCAATGGTAGCGGTCTCAACCTCCCACAGCCGTTCCATCCCTGCCAGGAGCAGACCGGTGTCCCAGTTGCACCACTCCTCTGCCTGGCACAGAGCTGCACTGAGTGCATCCACTGCCATCACAAGCCACAACTGCTGATCAACTGAATCTTGGAGTATGCAGGTTTGCTCATCTAAGAGGTCATCTGCCTGATTGGCATGCTGTCTCTCAGGGTGTTCGCAGCCCTGATGGGCAGCACCTCTTGAGGGTTGGGCGCTGCACACCAGGGCCATGCCTGGGCATGTCCACAGGTGGTGCACTGACACCAGCCCCTGACACTGTACCCCCATGGCCATTGGCCAACTGCTGACACTGCCTCTCCGGCTGCCGCTCTCCAGGGCTCAACGGTGCCGCTGCAGCAGCTGCAACAGCCACACTGTCCTGAACACACACCAGTGCTGCCCCACTTGTGCAGACAGGCACAGGCTGGGACTGTGATGTCACACAGGCCTCCATGGTGGCACCATCCACGGCCATGCCTGTGCTGTTACCTGCTGTGTGGCCATCCTTTGACCCACACATATCACTGTCCATGAAGTGAGCTCCATCATCAGTGATGGATCTGGCACCAGTCCAAGTCTCAGCATGCTGGCATCCATGAATGCTGGCACGCTGGGACATGGGCAGGGCCTCCTCTGCACCTGCTCCACCAACATCAGTCTGGACAGCCGGGCAGGCCCACTGTCACCCTGACCCTCGGACACCTGTGGAGGTGGATGGCCCTCCTCTGTGTCCATGGTATCACCCTCAGTTGACAAGCCCACCACTGCTGACCCATGTAGACTCTCAGGAGCTGTAAGGGAACACAGTAGCATTAATGTATCTGCCCTACCCTGCCCCCCCGTGACAGATCAGGACCTACCATGCAATGACGGGCTACCACCCATCTGGAATCCACCAACTGGAACACCCTCGATGACAGAATGCCACATGTTGCCAGCAACGCACTCTTCTTGTGGGGTCAGGCATTGCATGGCCGGCTGTCCCCCACCAGTCACAGCCCATGCTGCTCTGATGGCAGCTACATTGTCCTTAATTCTCTGCCTGTCTGTGCCCACCTTCTTCTTGCACTCCTGCATGGACTGCTGGTGGCTGCCATACAGGTTGATGGCATGCACCACCTCTCTCCATGCAGCAGCATAGGCCTGTGGTGTTCCCCACTGTCCATTGAGCAGCAGCTCCTGGTCAAGGTAGGCCTCAAACAGGGCATCTGTTTCTGCCTTGGTGAATTTAGGCCTCCTTTTCCTCCCACATCTCTGTTCCTCTTCTTCCACCTCACGATCGCTCATTCTTGATCTTGTGGGAATGACAGGTGTTACCTGTGACTGTGCAGTCCCATGCATGTCCCACACACCACAGTCCACACTCCCAGACAACATGCAACTCACCACAATAGACAGCAATAACAGACTATGGCCTCTGCAGCCCAGTGTCACATTTATATAGTGCAGCACATGCAAATGAGGTGAGGTGCAATTTTAAGTGGATGCTAATGCGGTATCTGCACCATTGAATAGCTGATTGGCTGATTTGCATATGCCGGCTGAATATCGCGCTGTTGCACCTTGTGCAGTTGTGCTGAACGTGCTCAGGCAAGGGCGCATTTCTGTGACATGCGCAGTGGACACCAAACGGCACATGCCTGGGGTGTTGACATCGACACCTGCTGCGCTGCTGATGTGCTGTGCACAGGAGGCAATGCAGGGCACAGCCACCATTGTTCCAGTAGCACTACTGCACTGTTCACATGTATGGTGCTCTGGCACTGGGGCGCCGTAGGCACACTGAGGCCACAGTGCGGTAGGCCACTACAGGAAGTGGCACACAGGCACCCTACTGCGTTACATGCGGTGAGTACCAATCGTGCTGTGGCGGTCCGTGCACGAGAGACCCCTGACCCTGTGCTGACCTTTGCCCCTAGGTGCCATGCTTCTGCATGGGTGCACCTCTATCATGCTGTTTGGTGATAGCGCGATGGAGAATGGCAGCACAGTACCGCACAGCATCCGCACGTGGTGAACGTGTGCTACAGAGCGCCATTTTGATACTAAAACATTGCAGGATGGCACGGAGATGGGCACCGATCTGGAGCCAGATAGAACTGGCCAATCTGGTGCAGTTAGTGGAGCCCCATGCTGCTGCCCTATTTGGGGAGGCACCCCCAGACAGGGCCACGAATGCCATGTGGGAGGAGGTGGCGGTGGCCCTGGAGGAGGTGACTGGCATGGAGCAGACAGCGGAGCAGTGCAGGCACTGCTATGGTGACCTGCAGTGCTGAAATCCAGACAGGCTTGCCCGCCTGTGAGCACACACCAAGAGGGGTGTGGTGCCATGGCCAGGTTAGTGCCCCATCCATACACTAATAATGTCCATATGGGTATCATGGTGGCATGTGTCCAGCACATGGGGGAGCCATCCAGTGTGGGCCGTGGTGGTGGTATAGGGATAGGGGGAAGATGGGTATGGCTGTGTGGGACTGCACACACACAGGGGCAGGGGGACATTGCTACCAGATTGTACTGATGTTCCTCTCTCCATGTTTGCACCCTAGGCCCTGAGGAGTGCCAGCATGCCAGGGAGGGGAGGCTGCACCATGAACCACAGCATGCGGAGAGGGCGGCCGGACCAGACCGGTGCAGGGACCAGCCTGATGATGGAGAGCGCCTCACATCCATGATTACTTTTGCATGCTGTGTAACAGGGCAGGCAGTGGGGCATGACCACCATCCATTGACACCACTGCCATGCACGCAACTTGGTACAGTCAGCACTGTCCAGTGGCACTGCATGTCTGGGAGTGCATCAATGGTGGTTTATGTTTAAATTTGATGGACTGCATCTGACTAAAGAGGGAGTCAGTGCATTGGGGCAGAAGTTTGATGCCTTTGCAGAATATTTAAACTAGCAAATGGGGAGAGGGGTGCAGCACCCCATACGTAGAATGGGAAGAACACCCCTCCCCCCTCAGCTAGTGGTCAAACAGGAATTCAGCGTGTTTGCTGTTCATTTGCATCACCATGTAAGAAAAAAGGTTTGTCTCCCCATACGATGCACAGGGGTAATGCCAAACTTCACCCAACAACTAACACACCAAAATCTGGCCAATGGAAAATCATGTACACAAATGCTCACAGCCTGGGAAATAAGATACCAGACCTGCAGACAATAATGTCAGAGGCTAAACTGGACATAGTAGCAATTAGTGAGACGTGGTTTACCAGTAACCACACTTGGGAGACTTCAGTACCTGGCTATGTATTGTTCAGAAGAGACCGAGGTGTAATGGGGAGGAGTGGCCCTGTATGTTAATGAAAATATCAAAGCTACAGAAATTCAGAATACACATAAGGAGCCAGAAGAACTGTGGGTCACCCTGGAAACAGGAAATGGGACAGCCATAAGAACTGGGGTTGTCTACAGGCCCCCAGACTAGAGGGAGGACATAGACACATTACTGTTAGAAGATATACAAAACATGACAGCTAAAGGGAGGTTCTGATAATGGAGACTTCAACATGCCAGATACAGATTGGTCAATACCAGCAGGAACATCTGCCAGAACTAGACTCATAGTGGATTCCCTTTAGGGAGGGCCTCAAACAACTGGTACAGCAAACCCACAAGAGACAGGGCTATCCTAGATCTAGTACTGACTAACAAAGAAGGGATCACAGATCTCAGGTAGAAGGTCACCTGGGGCCAGTGACCATCACATGGTATGGTTCAATTTGGCTACTACATCTAAATCATCCCATTCAAGGCAAAAATATGGGACTTCAGAGGAGCTGACTTTGATAAGATGGCCAACAGAGTAAAGCTAGCCCTGGCAAAAAAGAAACACAGGTGAGGGTACAGGCAGAGTGGCAGCATTAAGGATGCAATACTTGAAGCAACATCCCATTGTGTTAGACAGAAAAGGAAGTGCAAGAAGAAGGAAACCACTTTGTTCTCAAATACAGTAGCAGAAAAGGTCAGAGCCAAAGGCTGGCCATCAGGAAATATAAAGGGAACACAGCGGGATGAAGATAGGGAGGCATACTAAACTGCCCTAAGGGAAGCAGGTAAGGCAGTAAGGCAGGCAAAGTCCCAAACTGAGGAAACACTAGCATGAACAGTAAAAGAAGGTGACAAGACTTTCTATAGATACATTAGTGAAAGGAGAAAGTCCAGAGGGGGTATTGATAGGCTTAATGGAGAAAAGGGAGCATGTGAGGAGGAGGACCTTGTAAAGGCATCTATCCTAAATAGATACTTTTGCTCAGTATTTACTGAAAAGAAGGTAGGGCAGGGCCCACAGCTCAGCATCATGCATCAGCATGAGCTTGCTAAGATCAGGGTGGATAAGGCAATGGGACCTGATGGCATACATCCCAGGGTACTTAAAGAGCTAAAGGAGGAACTAGCAGAGCCATTAGCAGAATTGTTTAGTGAGTCTCTGAGCACAGGAGAGGTCCCAGAAGACTGGAGAAGGGCTCATGTGATCCAGCTCCACAAGAGTGGTAGCAGGGAGGCGGGGAACTACAGACCAGTCAGTCTTACCTCAGTAGTGGGCAAGATTATGGAGGCACTCCTTAAGGAAAGGATAAGTGCAACACCTGGAATCCATAGGGGACTGGGATCCAAGACAGCATGGGTTAACAAAGGAAGGTCCTGTCAAACTAATCTCATAGATTTCTTTGACTGGGTAACCAGAGTGTGTGGACCAAGGGGAGCAGTTGATGTCACCTACCTTGACTTCAGCAAAGCTTTGACACTGTTCCACATAAAGATTGATAAATAAGCTGGGTAGGCTCGGGTGGGTCAGAGTTGGTCAACTGGGTGGCAAACTGGTTGATGGGCAGAAAACAGAGAGTGGTGGTAAATGGTATACAGTCAGAAGAGATGCAAGTCACAAGTGGGGTACCTCAGGGATCAGTCCTGGGGCCAGTCCTCTTCAACATCTTCATTAGTGACCTTGCAGATGGACTAGAGGGTAAGGCTTGTCTGTTTGCAGATGACACCAAGATCTGCAACAGAGTAGATGATCCAGATGGGTGGGCAGAATGAGAAGAGATCTGGATAAACTAGCAGAATGGTCAGAAGAGTGGCAACTGGGATTTAATGCAAAGTGCAAAATCATGCACATAGGGAAGAGAAACCTGAAGCTAGCTATAGGCTGGGAGGAGTTGCTAGCAGTCCTAAGGAAGAAAAGAGACGTGGGCATCATCATCACTGATGACCTAAAATCATCAAGTAGACCTCTAAAGCAGTAGGTAAGGCTGGGGGGTGTTAGGGTGTATTAGTAGGGGTATCACAAGTTGTAAGAGGGAGGTAATAATCCCTCTTTACAAGACACTGGTTAGGCCCCATCTGGAGTACTGCGTGCAGTATTGGAGGCCACACCTTCACAAGGACATTAACCAAATTGAGGCAGTCCAGAGAAGGGCAGCCAAAATGGTGCAGGGACTGCATCAGAAGACATATGAGGACAGATTAACAGAGCTCAATATGTATACCCTTGAGCAAAGGAGGGAGAGAGGTGATATGATCGAGGCATTCAAACACCTTAAGGGCATAAACAAGGTGAAAGAGTCTAACATGTTTAAATATAAGAAAATAGCAGGACAAAGACAACAGCATGAGATTAGAGGAGGCTGATTAAGGGGAATGTGAGGAAATTATTTTTCACAGAAAGGGTGGTGGATGCATGGAATGGCTTACCACAAGAAGTGATGGCTATGAATACAGTGCAGGGCTTCAAACAGGCATGGGATAGGCATAAGGGAGCAATACAAATGACTATGAATAGATAGGTCACTGACAGAGCAAAGGCCGATGGCACATTTATAAGGTAGAAAAAGAAATGGGCAGATTGGATGGGCCTTGCGGTCCTTATCTGCCATCAACTTCTATGTTTCTGTGTTTCTTATGCATGCACAGGGTACATGGCTGTGCCACTGCCTTTGCACCGCATAGCCATGTCACTGTACAGCCACTGTGGTACTGTGTGGGACTTGGCTGGTAGGTGTGTGCAGCGGTCCACATGGCTGTGTACACCTGGGTGGGTAGGCCTTGTGGACACGATCACTGTGGGTGGTCACACACCATCACAGGGGCATGTCCCACAGCCGTATGCCATGCACAGTGGGTGGGCTGCATGGGACTGTGCATTCACACCTATTGACTCTGCTCCCTTGTCCTAGGTGGATGGCAGCTGCAGGCAATCAGAGAGATGCTGTGGGAGATCCTGAAAGTTGCCAGGGCCTGCCTGGAGATCCTTGAAAGAATAGACCATCTGGGAGTACGACGGCGGCATGGCAGGAGGAGCAGCCAGAGTGGGGAGCGGGGCTCCTGCTGAGCATTCTCATGCCCCTGATTTCCCCTACCCCCTGGACCCACCCTCACACCCTTCCTTCCCTCTACCATTTGTTCACCTCCCCCTTACCCACCCCCACCTTGTTTGTGGACCTCCCCCAACCTTTTGCAAATATCTGTAAATAGTTTTGTTTGATGTTTTACAATACATTTGCTTTGATATACCTACTGTGGTGGTCTCTGATTTGCAGCGGGCTATAGGTGTTCAGCTCGAGTGGTGTGCCATGCGGCAGGTGTGGTGCAGTCATGTGCGTGTGTGTGTGTCCGTGGGGAAGTGATTATGGTGTGGGAGTAGCTTTCAGTCACTGTCTGTGGTGTGTGTGTGTTGTTCCCTGTGCACTGGATGACTGTGTGCAGTGGTCCACGGTGCATGCTCTGTGTCCATGGCGCACCTGTCAGACCATCCATGGCCTGTGCAGCTGACACCCTTGCATGTCCGTGACCTGCATGGTTCACTGGCATGTCAGTGGTGGCTGTCCATGCTGGACAGCCACTGTACCCGGCACAATGCCAGGTTGCCTCCTGTCACTGGTGTGGTGCATGTCTGCCTCAGGTGACACTGTGGCCTCTGCTGTTGTTGTTCACCTCCATGCTGTCACGTGTGTGTGTCACAGGGGATGTGCACTACTGTCTGTTAATTGTGCTCCGGGTGCATGCTGGTGGCATACAGATCCATGGTGCCTGAGCAGGGTGGCTGGCACTCCTGTGCCATGGAGGGGTGCTGGCTGTGTGTACATGGTTTCTGTGGCCACACGCTGGGGGCTTGGTTGCCCCACTGCTGTGTCCCTGTATTGGTGTGCCCTTGGGTATGGGTGGGTGTTTGTTCATGCTCTGTGTTACATCCTGTGTGGTGCATGCTTCCATGCACCACTGTGGGTGTCTGTGCTGGCTGTTGTGGCCAGTGCTGGGTTAGGGTGTGTCCTTGGGAGGGTGTGCAGAGTAATGTACCACTGGTGGTGGGGTCCAGGTCATGCCCTGTCACATGCGGGGTACCTTGTGTGCTGACGCATGGCCTTCTCTCAGCTGTATCTCGGGGGGAATGTGCATGCTGGCACTGTGTATGCAGTCATTGCATCGCTGTGTGCTGCCACCTGCTGACAGGTGCTCATGGTGGGGCTGCCTAGCATGGTTCTGTGGTGCACAGGGTTGCATTGTCACAGTGGGGGTGGTGGCATGCATGGGGTGTCCTGCACTGGTGGATGCTGCTCCTGTGGAGAATGTCTGGGGATCATAGTGCAGGGTGTGCTCTGCATTGGTGGGATGGTGTGACACGAGGTGATCGGCCCTCCTTGGGTGCTGGTCACAGCTTGCCAGGGGGTGTGCTGGGGCACCATGCCCCAGCTGTGGGTTTGTTGCTGGTATCTATGGGCCGGTGGTTATTCCAGCTCTCCACCAGGTGTGCAGTGCATGGGGTGTGGGGGGTGATGTCTGTTCTGCTGTGTGCTCCTCTGCCTATCTGTGGCATGGGTGGTGGGCCCCTGCATCCTGTCTCTGCGCATCCCTGGTTGTGCTGTTGCACTGCTGCCCTGCTCCACTGAGCATCTCTGGTTGCACTATGGCGCATCTGGACTGCACCACTGCACATCCCTGGTTGCACTATGGTGCAGGTGGTGTGATATTCAGTCGTGTGCCACAGGCATATCTTGACCTGCGCAGTTTTTGAATATCACGCTTCTTGCACATGGGTGCAGTGGACTTGCGCTTGCTCCTGCTGTTGTGCACTTTTTGGGCGCAGTTTGAATATCTGGGCCATAGTGTTATGCATGGTGCTAGTGGCTTGAAATTTATACAGTAGGGTACATAGCCCTAGTGGCACAGAGGAGCCTTTCAGTTGTTTGGTGTGTAAAATGTAAACAGGTACAGAATTATGGCAGTCCAATGAATGAAAATGTGCATTGGTTCTGCTTCAATAACT
Source organism: Neoceratodus forsteri (assembly GCA_016271365.2). Lineage (NCBI taxonomy): Eukaryota > Metazoa > Chordata > Ceratodontiformes > Ceratodontidae > Neoceratodus > Neoceratodus forsteri. The sequence continues at coordinate 48,981,431 of CM057455.1, forward strand.
TTTGAACTATGTATCAGATTTGCCTGAAACTTAGGATGTAAGAATATGAATCATACATCTTAGATAGTGAACATTTTTGTTATGAACATACTAACATATGAAATTTGCCAGCAGATAAAGGCCCAGAGGTCTGTCAAGTCTGCTTGAATGTGCAGCTAGCGCCCCTTATTCTGCAGCTGCCCCTCCCTTCCACCCTTCCCCTCCATTGACCCTTCCCCTTGTCCTGTCCCATCCCCCTTTGAAGCAATTCACTATTCTACTGGATACCACTTCTGCAGGTAATGTATTCCCCCCAGCTACCACCCTCTCTGTAAAAAAATGTCTCACATCACCCTTCTGAACCTTCCTCCCTTCAGTCTCATATCATGGCCCCTGGTGTCCCTCCCCATCCTTACTTTGAACAGACCCTCTGTACCTGTCTTGTTTATTCCTTTCATGTACTTAAATGTTTCAATTATGTCCCCCATCCCTCCTCTCCTCCAGCGAGTACATGTTTAACTCCCTCAGCCTCCTCCCATATGATAAGTCCCCCAGCCCCTTGATCATCTTTGTCACCCTGCGCTGCACCCCCTCCAGTAACTTAATGTCCCTCTTCAGATACGGGTGCCAGTACTGCACACAGTACTCCAGGTGTGGTCTAACTAATGACCTATACAGTGGCAGAATCACCTTCTCCCTCCTTGAAGATATACATATACCCCTTGCAATGCAACCCAGCATTTTGTTCGCCTTTGCAGCTGCCTTCCTACATTGTGCTGAGTTGTTTATTGACCCTGTTATGAGCACCCAAAATCCTTCTCCTCCTCTGTCTTGGCTAGCTGCACTCCCCCAATCTGGTAACTCTTCCTTGGGTTCTTCACCCCAAAAATGCAGCACCTTGCACTTTTTGGCATTAAACCCCAGTTGCCAAGCATCTGACCAGGTTTCAGGCTTTGCCAGATCATCCTGCAACCCCTGCCATCCCCCTAGGTCATCCACCACTGCTCCCATCTTAGTATCATCAGCAAAGACACTAATCTTGCTCTTGATGTCCAATGATACGTCTGCAATGAATATCCCAAACAACATTAGTCTCAACACTGAGCCCTGTGTAACACTGCTCATCACTATCCTTGGATGTGAGAGATCCCCACCCACCACCACCCTCTAGTGCCTTCCCTGATGCCAGTTCCCTGCCAATCTCACCAGCTTTGCACCCACTCCTGTGCCTTCTAACTTACTTCCTAGCCTCCTGTGCAGCACTGAGTGGAATGCCTTACTGAAGTCCAGATACAGGACATCCACTGCATGGCCCCTGTACAGTTGCCTAGTTATCCAGTCATAGAACTCCACCAGGTTAGTTTGGCAGGATCTGCCATGCATGAAGCCATGCTGTCTGCTACCCTGCCACCAGCCTCTCCTTCAGGATAGTCTCCATCAGCTTACCCATGATGGACGTGAGGCTCACCGGTCTGTAGTTTTCCGGTTCATCCCTGGGGCCACTCTTGTGGAGGGGCACCGCATGAGCCATCCTCCAATCCTGAGGTACACACCCTGAGTGTAGTGAGGCATTAAATAGGTCTGCCAAAGACCCTGCAAGGACCTCTGCCAGCTCCTTCAGTACCCTGGGATGGATGCCATCTGGGCCTGGTGCCTTGTCCACCCTCAATGCCTTCAAACCCTCCCAAACTCTACCCTGCATGGTTTCCCCATCTGTCATCCCTCCCCCCTGTTTCTGCCATTCCTACCCACTTGAGTATCACCCCCCTCTTCTCCTTAGTAAATACCGAGCAAATGTAATAATTTAGTGCTTCTGCCTTATCTCACCCTGCTTCCACCCAACCCACCTCCTTCCTAATCCTTACTATGTGGTCCGTACAGCTCCTTTTCTCCCTGATGTACCTAAAGAAGTCCATCTCCTCTTTTTTAATGCCTTGTGCCAGCCTGATATCCGCTGATGCCTTTGCTCCCCTTACTGCCAGTGTCACTTACTTCGATTCCATCAGGTACTTCTCCCTGTCCTCCCCCGATTTCTTGTACCTCCTAAAGGCAGCTCTTTTCCTCCTTATCTTTTCCAGGGATTTATTTAACTCCAAAATTTGATTAGCGTTTTGCTCATAAAAGTGCTAAAACATTGTGAAAATGCATAGCACTTGCCTCACTGTGTTTAACATACATAACACTTCTAGAAAACCTATATAAATACTTTCTGTACAGTTAGCATTGTCCCAAGAAAAAAACTGCTAATCAATTATTTAAAACCCTGTTTTCCATGACCTCCTTGCTCAACCAGCTTGATTTCTTAGCCTAACCTTCTTGCTCTGGGCCTTGCCTCCACTATCCCCAGCTTTGTGAGCTCCCACCTTTGGTTAGTGCCCATACTAGGTTGAATTCTGGCCAGGTACCCTTTTACCACTTCCACCATCCTCCCAAAGTCGGCCCTCCTGAAGTCCAGCACTCTTGTGCCAGATTCCACTCCTTCCTTGCCCATATCCAATGTGAACCATACTGAGTGGTGGTCGCTCCCTGACAGCGGCTCTTCCACTGTAAGTTCTCTCACAAATTCCCCATTTGCCAGCACAAGGTCAAGGGTATTCCCTAACCTGGTTGTTTCACTGACCATTTGCAGCAGGAAGCTGTCCTGGAAGGCATTCAGCAGTACCTGCTCCCTTCTATTCCTGGTTATTGGGGTACTCCAGTCCACTACTGGCATGTTGAAGTCCCCTACAATCACCACACTACCCTTCTCACAGGTTCTCCTGATCTGTGCCGCTAGTTCCTGTCTAACTCCTCCATCTGAGAGGGCGGCCTGTACACCACTCCCATTCTGAGAATCCTATTATTGGAATCCTGGATTTGCATCCAAAGTGACTCCATACTACTCTCCTCCCCTTCCTCCCTTACACACTTCAGTCCTTCCTTCACATATAGTGCCACTCCCCTCCTTTCCCAATCACCCTGTTCCTACAAAATAACCTGTACCCTGGTAAAGACAGGTCCCATTCATTGTATTGGGTGGCCCATGTTTTTGTGATGGCTGCAATGTCCATCTCTCCCTCTGCCATGAACACCTATAACTCTGCAGTTTTCCTTCCAAGACTCCTAGCATTTAAGGTAACCACCTTCCAACCTCTCCCCCCCCATCCTGGTGGGAACATGGGGTTGTGCACCTTTGCGCTCTTATCTCGGAAACCAAGTGAGATACAGCTTTCTTGATACTGGTGGCTTAGATCACCTTTGCACTGTCATCTTGGAAACGAAGCAAGATACAGACTTTTTGCTATTGTTGGCTCACCTCACCTTTCCACCGTTATCTCTGAAATGAAGTGAGATACAGGCTTTTTGCTACTGTTGCCTCACATCAGCTTTGCGCCTTTATCTTGATAACGATGTGAGATGCAGACTTTTCGTTACTGGTAGCTTAGATCACTTTTGTGCTATCTCAGAGACGAAGCAAGATTTAGACTTTTTGTTACTGTTGGCTCACATCAGCTTTGTGCTGTTACCCTGGAAACAAAGCGAGATACAGACTTTTTCGCTACTGGTGGCTTACATCACCTTTGTGCTATTATCTTAGAAACAAAGAGAGATACAGATTTCTTGCTACTGTTGTCTCAGATCACCTTTGCGCCATTATCACAGAAATGAAGCAAGATAGAGTTTTCGTTACTGGTGGCTTAGATCAGCTTTGCACCGTTATCTTGGAAAGAAAGTGAGATACAGACTTTTTCACTACTGTTGGTCCACATTGCGTGTGTGCTATTATCTCAGAAACAAAGCGAGGTACAGGCTTTTCCCTACTGGTGGCTTAGATCACCTTTGTTCTGTCATCTTGAAAATGAAGCAAGATACAGATTTTTCACTACTGTTGACTCATGTCACCTTTCTGCCGTTATCTCAGAAATGAGATACAGACTATTCACTACTGTTGCCTCACATTAGCTTTGTGCTGCTGTCTCAGAAATGAGGCGAGATACAGACTTTTCACTACTGGTGGCTTAGATCACCTCTGTGGTGTTATGTCGGAAATGAAGTGAGATATAGACTTTTCGCTACTGTTGGCTCACATCAGCTTTGTGCCATTATCTTGAAAAAAGAAGTGAGATACAGACCTTTCACTACTGGTGGCTTATACCACCTTTGCGCTGTTCTCTTGGAAATGAAGTGAGATACAGACTTTTCAGTACTGTTGGCTCAGATCAGCTTTGTGCTGTTGTCTCTGAAATGAAGCGAGATACAGACTTTTTGCTACTGTTGGCTCACATCGCCTTTACGCAGTTGTCGCAGAAACAAAGTGAGACACAGACTTTTCGGTACTGTTGCCTCACATTAGCTTTGCACCATTATTTCAGAAATGAAGTGAGATACAGACTTTTCACTATTGTTGGCTCACATGACCTTTGCCTCATTATCTCAGAAATGAAGCGAGATACAGATCTTTTGCTACTGGTGGCTTAGATCACCTTTGCACTGTTATCTCGGAACGAAGCAAGATACAGACTTTTTGCTACTGTTGGATCATGTCAGCTTTGTGCCATTATCTCAAAAATAAATCGAGATACAGACTTTTCGCTACAGTTGCCTCACTTTAGGTTTGCTCCGTTATCTTGGCAATGAAGCAAGATACAGACTTTTCGCTACTGGTGGCTTATATTGCCTTTGCGCTGTTCTCTCAGAAATAAAACAAGATACAGACTTTTTACTACTGTTGGCTCAGATGAGCTTTGTGCTATAATCTCAGAAACCAAGTAAGATACATGCTTTTCAGTACTGTTGGCTCACATCGGCTTTGTGCTGTTATCTTGGGAACAAAGTGAGATATAGACTTTTCACTACTGTTGGCTCACTTGACTTTTGCCCCATTATCTCAGAAACAAAGCAAGATACAGACTTTTTGCTACTTGTGGCTCACATCACCTTTGCGGTGTTATGTTGGAAATGAAGTGAGATACAGACTTTTCGCTACTGTTGCCTCACATCAGCTTTGTGCCGTTGTCTTGGAAACGAAGCAAGATACAGACTTTTTGCTACTGGTGGCTTAGATCACCTTTGCACTATCTCATAAACAAAGTGAGATACAGACTTTTTGGTACTGTTGGCACAGATCACCTTTGCACCTTCATCTCAGAAACAAAAGGAAGATACAAACTTTTCATTACTGTTGGCTTGCATTGCCTCTGTGCCGTTATCTCAGAAATGAAGCGAGATAAAGAGTTTACGCTACTGGTGACTTAGATCATCTTTGTGCTGTTATCTTGGAAACAAAGTGAGTTACAGACTTTTCACTACTGTTGGCCCTGTGCTCCCACCAATTTGTTTGACAATGCACTTAGCTATGCTTCTTTAAAAAGTTAGGAAATTCATTGCAACCAACTGCATTATTGCAACAGTTAGGGTTTTCTATAGAGATAAAAGTAAGGAAATTCAGCGTTAGGGTTTTCAACCCTAACTCTGACTCCCCCCCACTGCCACACATACACACACACACACACACACACACATACACAGCCACACACAGAACACACAACTGGGGGTGGTACAAGGCAAGACAACCAATCACAGGCACACACCATAACACAACAGAAATTACATGCAACTTCTTAGACATATCACAATAGGCATCCGTCATCATGTTTCGCCAACTGTATCAGTTGTACTGCCACTAACTTGCTCATTTCTGCATTACTGCATAGCCCCATGCTACCACCAACTTGGCCATTTCAGCATAACAGCATAGCCCCATGCCTCCACCAACTTGCCCGTTTGTGCATAACAGCATAATATAAATAGTAATACACATGTAACCAGAACGTTAATGCAAACAATGATTGAAACAGTAAGATAAAAGAAAATAGTAATGTAACGCAAATGCAAATGCAAATGGCAACGCAAATGGTGATGCAAACGAAAATGATAATGCAAACAGTAAGAGATATGCAAGTGTAAATGAAAACAGAAATGATAACACAAATGGTAATACAAACGCTAACAGCAAAAGAAATGTAAACAGTTACAAAAACGGTAATGAAAATGCAAATGGCAATGGAAACACAAATGCAAACGGTAAAGAAAACTGTAACCAAAATGCAAACCCTAACACAAATGCAAACAGAAACACTAACGGTAATGGCAATGGTAATGAAGAAGGAAACAGTAACACACTCAACAACGGAAAAGTTACCGAAAATGCAAACGCTAAGGCCAACAGAAACGCAAACACAAATGGTAAAAAAAATGCAAATGGTAATGGTAATGCAATTGGAAAATGCAAATGGTTATAGTAACACCTACCAAAAATGCAAAAGTTAAGGGCAACAGAAACACAATTGCAAATGGTAATGAACATGCAAATGATAATGGTAACGCAATTGGAAAAGCAAATGGTTACGGTAACATCAACAATGATGCCAAAGGAAACACTAATGCAAACGTAAAAGCAAACACAAGTGCATATGCAAATGCAAATGGTAACTCACACGGTCATGGTAATGCAATTGGAAATGCAAATGCTTATGGTAACACCAACAATGGCGCCAAAGGAAACAGAAATGCAAACACAAATGGAAGCATGTATGCAAACGCAAATAGTAATGCACAGGGTGACACAAAAGTAAACACAAACAAAAACAGTAATGGAAATGCAAATGGTAACAGTAATGCAAAAGCAAGCGCAAACACAAACGGTAATGCACACAGTGGCATAAACGGTAACGATAGCACAAACAGTAAGAAAAATGCAAGTGCAAATATAAATGAAAACAGAAATGGTAATGCAAACGCTAAAAGCAACAGAAACTCAAATGTTAACGAAAATGGTAATGCTGATAGAAACGCAAATGCAAATGGTAACAAAAATGCAAATGCAAATGGTAACAAAAATGCAAATGGTAACAGAAACACAAATGGTAATGACAACAGCAATGCAGAAGGAAACAGCAATGCACTTGACAACAGAAACACTACAGAAAATGCAAACACTAAATCCAACAGAAATGCAAATGCAAATGGTGACTAAGACACAAAACAGTAAAGATAATGCAATTGGAAATGCAAACAGTTATGGTAACACCAACAATGACACTAAAGAAAACAGTAATGCTTATGGAAACGCAAGTGCATACACAAACGCAAATGGTAATACACACGGCGACGCTAAAGTAAACACAAACAAAAATGGTAATGGAAATGCAAATGGTAACAGTAATGCAAGCGCAAACACAAATCCAAAGGGTAATGCACACAGTGATGTAAATGGAAACACCAACACAAACAGAAACACAGAAATGCTAATGGCAACCATATATCTGACGTAACCAAAAATTGGTAAAAGAAGACCTGTACCATAGCACAGTGTGTGTGTCCAAAATTCTGTGAACATCTGTTCAACGGTCGCACAGCACCACGAGCAAACAACTTTACATGCACAGTTCAGCAACCATAAGAGCCAGTGACCCACAAATTGTCACAGTCAAAAATCTATTACAAATCTTGTTACTTTCCAAATGGCAGGCAAATAGGACACACAGTTCAAAAGTTATTGAAGCAGAATGAACCAACTTTTCATTCATCATACTGTCATAATCTCCATACCTGTTAATGTTTTACACAGCAAATCACTGCAAGGCAAGTCCGTGCGACTAGGGCTACCTACACTATAAATTTCTAGCCAGTAGCACCATGCAGAATGCTATGCACAAAATGTTAACTGCATCATGCAGTACATCTGCAGTGTATTATTTTTAAAACATGTGAACTGGAAGGGGACAGGATCAGTTGTGTTCCAGGACAGTGGCTGCTGCTGCTTGTTGTTTTTGCAGGGTTCTTGTGGATTTTACTTGGTAGAAGGTTATTTCTTTGCTTTCTTACTTCTAAGGGGCTAGCAGGATATTGTTGTGGGGTGTGTTGGAAGTTTGAAAACTGGTTTGGTGGCTGTAAGTGGGCTCATTTGTTGGATGTTTCACTGTGTAACAGGCTGCACTGGTGGAGGCCTATTTCTTCTGATTTAAAACCTATTTGGTGGGATTTGCTTGGGCCTGGGTATTTGGCTGCTGGGCTTGGAGGGGAGACACAGGGCTGATACACTCTCTCTCGAGTCGGGTGTCTGCCCAAAACCCACCCTCCCCAGAGTTCTGCTAATTTATAGGGGAACACCTGCCCTGCAATTGGAGGAAAAGGCTGCAGGTGCTGCTCATGTAGTTCTAGCCTCTGGGGGTTGGATTTAAAGGCCGGGAGAGAGGAGCTTAGGGAGTTGTTCATTAACCTTATAAGTTTACTGTGTTGTACTGCACCTAGTAACAGGGTTACTGGTGTACTGTGGGACTATATCTGAGATTAGTGGGTGACCTGAGTAGGCAGTAGGGGTGTATCTTGGACTGGGGGAACCTGGTGGCTCACCCAAGGAAACCTACTTGGAAGGGGATGGAACCACATTGCATTAGGGCCGGCATCTTTGGGAGGGTGGTGGGGTGCACATATGTGGAGCAGCCATGATACTGGACTAAGCTTGGAAGTTTGATGGTTGCCCAGTGTGCTACTAGCTGGCACAGCTTAGGGAGGAGGTTGTGGGGATTAGGAGAAAGCTGGAGGAATGGGTGAGGTATGGTTGGGGAAGGGGGCAGGGGATCTCCCACAGGGTTGCTCCAAGCACTGGGGGCAGTGACATAGGGAAAGGAGTGCAGGAGAATACTCAGGGGTCACATAGGGACCCTGGCAGAGGGGGTCCATAAGGACACTACCAAGGAAGCAGGCAGGTAACTGCGGACCCTCACAAAGGAGGGACAGAGGGACAACATTCTCAGGGAAGTAGGCAGATGGCCAGGGCTGGACAGAAGGAAGCAAGGCGGGAGGTGGATCAGATCTTACACTCAGTAACCACTTCACCTCTTCTTCTGCTCGAGGATGCGGGGTTGATGTAGCCATGACAGGGGTGGTTAGAGATGGAAAGGGAGTGGGGGGCAGGAGGCAGGGACCAGATAGCAGGAAGAACAAGAGGGAAACTGGAATGCAGGAAAATGGGGGGAGCAGTGAATCAGAGCAGGAGGGGCAGGGGGAAGAGGGAGGAAAGTGCAAGGAGAAGGACCAGTTGGGAGGAAAGGTAAAGGAGATGGACCAGAAGTACAAGGAGGATTTAGTAAAGGGAGCTGAGGGTTTAGGCCAGGGGAGCACAACAAGCAAGGAGGGACTAAATGGAGACAGCAAGGAAGGGAGGACGAGCCAGGCTAGTTTAGCAGATGGGGGAGAAGGACGAGTTGTGAGCAGTGAGGAGGGAGTTAGCAAGGTACAGAAGGATACTCAGGAGGAGGAGAGGCATAGTATTGGAGGGGATGGGGTGGTCAGGGTAAATAAGAAGGGGGTGGCATGTGGCACGCAGATAGTGGGAGGAACAAGGAGCCGGCTGGGTGGAGGGGCTGGTCGAAAGGATGAGGGACATGGAAGGGGGGGAATGGAGGAAAAGGAGTGGCCAGAGTGTTCCTGTTGGGGGATTCTATGATCAGGGGTATCAAATAGGATAGGGAGGGAGAAGCCTGGCCAGTTAGAACAAAATGCTTCCCTGGACTAACAGTGCACAGAGCTAAGCACGAGGTATATCAGCTGGCAAAGGATTGTGGGGGTTCCCCGGACATACTGGTCCACCTGGGTACAAATTACATTGAGGGAAGTAGTGAGCTAGAAATACAGGCAAGATTCAGGGAGCTTGCCAGGGTCTGTCATGACATAAGATGCACAGTTTCCTTCTCAGAAATCCTGCCGGTGCCAAGGGCTAGTGGGGAGCACAAAAGGAAGATTAGGAGATAAACCAGTGGCTCAGGGGTGGTGTGAGGCCAGAGGGTATGGGTTGATGGGGATTGGGGAGACCTGGGAGGATAAGGAGCTGTATGCTGAGATAGACTCCATCTCAATTTGGAGGGGAAGGGAATCCTTAAATTGAAAATAGAGGGGTTCATTGGTGAAAAGTGGGGTTTAAACTTGTGAAGGAGGGAGGGATGGGAGAAAAGGCTGTCAAGGGGGTGTCTCCACCCCCCTGGGGAGCTGGAAGATTGTCAGAAAAGGCCGACTGGTAAAGTGCAGACCAGGGGAAAACAGAATCCCCATGGGAACATGAGTAGGGGAAATGGAAGTATAGGGAAAGGTGGAAGGTAGTCCTGCTAAATGCCAGGAGCTTGGGAAATAAAATGCCTGAGCTCCAGGTGATGCTAACTGAGGGAGCAGTAGATGTGGCAGCGGTCACTGAAACCCTGGGCCACTGCAGGACACGACTGGGACCTGAACCTGGAGGGTTACACTATGTTCAGGAAGGACAGGGGGGAAGGAAGGGGAGGAGGGGTAGCAATGATAGTCAAAAACTGCATTGGCATGGGGGAGTAGAGGAGGCGGAGGGAACCATGGAAGTGATTTGGGTCACCTTGATAACAAGGGGGGGCAAGAGAGTAAAAATAGGAGTGGTGAATAGACCCCTGGCCTTGCGGAGGAGCTGGAGGAGAGTCTGGTGGCAGATGTTGGGAGACACTGCAGACTAGGCAGGGGAAGGGTGGTGGTGTTGTGGGACTTAAACATGCCAGAAACAGACTGGGAGACTATGACATCCTCGGTGACCAGGGAACAGAGGTTGTTGGATGTCTTCCAAGACGCGTTCCTAACTCAGCAGGTGGGGGAACTGACCAGGGAGGTGTGGGTACTGGATATGATCCTGGCAGACAGTGACCAGATTAGGGGCCTGGAGGTAAAGGACTCATTAGCGGGGAGTGACCATGCCACGGTCTGGTTCTGCCTGGACCTAGGAGGGCTAGAAAGCTGCACAAAGACGGAGGTAACTGACTTCAGAGGAACAGATTTTAAGGAAATGGGAAGGATCCTTAAGGAGCATTTGGCTGGGATTGGGTCAGACATGGACGCTGATAGTAGGTGGGAAATCATCAGGAGAGGGGTACAAGATGCTCCCAGCACCTGTGCAAGAGTAAGATGAAAATGCAGTAGGGCCCGAAAACCCTGCTGGTGGACCAGGGAGGTCCAGGAGGTATTGCAGGGAAAGAAGGCAGCCTATAGGAAATTCAGGTGCTCAAGGAGTGAAAGGGATCGAGGGGAGTATGAGCCAATTGCTAGAAGGGCCACTAGGGTGGTGAGGGTGGCTAAGGCAAGGAAGGAGCAGAACCTGGCCAGGGAAATCAGGAGAGGGAACAAGGGGTTCTTTAGATACATTGGGGAAAAACGAAGGGTGAAGGGGCAGATTAGCAGGATTAAATCAGGGGAGAGATGGGCACAAGACCCGGGGGAGCAGGCTGAGGTACTAAATAAGTACTTCACCTCAGTTTTCACCAAGGAAAATGGGGGTGCTGCATCATACATGGGAGGAGACAGAGATACTGAGGAGTGGGGACCTTACCAATCAGCGGGTCTGGGGAGAGGGGGAGGCATCACTGGCAGGAGGGGGAGGGCTAAGCAGGGAGAAGAGGTACTGGAAGTGAAAATCACAGCAGAGAGAGTGAGGGAAGCCCTCAGCTCCCTTAAGATGGAGAAAGCACCAGGGCCAGATAAATCACATCCCAGAGTGCTGAAGGAACTTGCGGATGTCCTGGTGAAACCCCTGGCGGAGCTTTTCACCATCTCTGAGGACAGGGTGGGTGCCCCAGGACTGGAAGGTGGCGCATATAGTGCCTATCCACAAGGGGGGATCAAGGGAGGTGGCAGAGAACTACAGGCCTGTCAGCCTGACATCGGTGGTGGGCAAGGTAATGGAGGGCATTGTCAAAGAAAGGCTGGGGGGGACCTGGAAAAGTCAGGGTGCCTGGACAATAGACAGCATGGATTTGTCTCAGGGAAATCGTGTCAGACAAACCTTGTGGAGTTCTATGAATGGGTGATGAGTGCCTTGGACTTTGGTAGACCAGTGGACGTCCTCTTTCTATACTTCAGCAAGGTATTTGACTCTGTTCCTCACATGGGCCTGTTGGATAAGCTGGGAGAAATGAGGGTGGGGAACCAGATGATCAGATGGATAGGCAATTGGCTCCAGGACTGGATCCAGAGAGTCGTAGTTGGCGGGATAGTCTCATCCCCAAAGAGGGTCATTAGTGGGGTCCTACAGGGATCAGTCCTTGGGCTCCTCCTGTTCAATGCCTATGTCTCTGACATAAGGACAGGAATAAGGAGTGAGATGAGTCTCTTTGTGGATGACTCAAAACTGGGGGCGGTGGTGGATGGTGAGGAGGGGAAGGTGGCCCTACAGGGGGACCTGGAGGCTCTGGAAAGATGGTCTAGAAAGCAGAAGCTGAGGTTCAATGCAGGAAATGCAAGGTACTGCACCTGGGGGCCAGAAACCCGGGCCAAGTGTACACCCTGGGGGGGGAATGCTACAAGTCTCGATGGCTGAGAGGGACCTGGGGTGGTGGTGGATGTCAAAATGAACAACTCGGAGACTTGTAGGAGGCAGCAGCCAAGGCCAACAGGATGCTGGGATGCATCGCTAGGGGGATCACCTCCAGAAGGAGGGAAGTGATGCTTCCTCTGTATAACTGCTTGGTGAGGCCACACCTTGAGTACTGCATGCAGTTTTGGAGGCCACACTTAAAGAGGGACATTAAACTCCTGGAGAGGGTCCAGAGGAGGGCAATCAAAATGATTTGGGGCTTGGGGGACAGGACCTATGAGGAGAGGCTCAAAGAGCTAAATATGTACACATTGGAAGAGAGAAGGGGTCGGGGGGACATGATAGAGGTCTACAAGTACATGAAGAGGGTAAATAGGGGAGGAACAGTCAGGGTACTTCGAAGGAAGGCGGAGGGAGCCACTAGAGGGCATGGGTGTAAGCTGGAGGGGGGGAAGATTCAGGGGAGAAAGGAGGAGGTGCTACTTCACTGAGAGGGTGGTGGAGCCATGGAATGCATTGCCTAGGGGGCTGGTGGAGGCAGAGATGGCGGAGGGGGTTCAAGAGGGGCTGGGACAGGTACAGGGGAAGGGTTCTGGAAGCAAAATCCAATGCAGCAAGAATATCTGGAACTGGGAAGGGAGAAGCCAGAGAAGGTGAGGGGGGCAGCAAGGTCAGCACCCAGGGTGGGGGCTGACCAATGGAGCAGACTCAAAAGACCATTAGGCCTATTCTGCTGGCATTTTAGTATGTTAGTGTATTAGTTATCAGCATAATTCACATCTCCAGGACATCCACTTTAGTACCCTCCAAATTTCATGTGAAATGACCAAACCGTTCCAGAGATATTCAATTTTTATGTTTCTGCACCTTTAAGAAGTCTTCCATCACAGAATGGTGGAAATTGCAGCTGAAAATGTGGTAAAATAGCAGACCTGGCAATTGAAAAATCAGTAACTATGAAGAGGGCCAACTTCAAATGGTCATAACGCTGGAACGGAAAAACATTTTTTCACCAAACAAAAACTGGCATACTGTATTCCTTGAATTTCTTTCTGCCTGCCAAGTTTCAGACCAATCAACCACACACTGGCTGTGCTATGCATCACAGAAGATGGTGCAGAAAAATAGCAAAAGCAAAATGTTTTGCACTGCACTACGCAAATGCTAAAACACAAACGGTAATGTTAACACAAAAGGTGATGGAAACAGTGAGGTAAAATGAAATAGTAACGCTAACAGTAATGCAAATGCAAGTGCAAATGGTAATGCACATGGGGACTCAAACATAAACAATAACGCAAACAGTAAGAGAAACTCAATTGCAAACGTAAATGAAAACAGAAATGGTAATGCAAATGGTAACACAAATGCTAACAGCAACAGAAATGCAAATGTTAATGAAAATAGTAATGCAAATGCTAACGGCAATGGAGATACAAATACAAATGGTAATAGAAACGGTAATGAAAATGCAAATGGTAACACAAACACAAACAGAAATGCAAACGGTAATGGCAATGGTGATGCAGAAGGAAACAGTAATGCAATTGACAACGGAAATGCTACCAAAAAAGCAAACACTAAGGCCAACAGAAACACAATTGCAAACGATGACGAACACGCAAACAGTAATGGTAATGCAATTGGAAATGCAAACGGTTACGGTAACACCAACGATGATGCCAAAGGAAACACTAACACAAACGGAAATGCAAACGCAAGCACATACACAAATGCAAATGGTAATGCACATGGTCACGGTAACGCAATTGTAAATGCAAACACTTACGGTAACACCAACGATGACAGCAAAGGAAATGCAAATGCAAACACACACACGTTCACAAATGCACATGGTGAAGCAAAAGTAAAGGCAAACAAAAACAGTAATGGAAATGCAAATGGTAACAGTAACGCAAACGCAAGCACAAATGCAAATGCAAAGTGTAACACACACAGTGATGTAAATGGAAATGCTAACGCAAACAGTTACGGAAACGCAAGCAGAAATGCTAATGGTAACAGTAATGCAAATGCACATACTTTTTTTCCCAAAAAGGTGCACTCAGAAGCACAGTGAATACAAAGAATGTATGCATAATAATGGTCTTCGGAGCAGAAAATGAACACTTGGAATACTAAATTGCTTATATCTCAGGAACCGTAAGATGTAGGAAAAATGTAAAATCTCATATTATTTGTGACTTTCCAGGCTAATTTTCTACTTAGCCCCCCCTCTGGGGGCTACGCATTTTATAACTAAAAGTCCGTATCTCGAGCCATTTTAGAGATACGGGCCCCAAAAGGCACAACGGATGTCGTAATGTTATCCTATGGGAAAAATTGTCAAATTTGCAGTGCTGTAACTTTGCAACCCTCTAATATTTTCTCACCAAACCACCAAAAGGCACATCTGTGGGATCTTGGCTTTCTTCCCTTCAAATTTCAGCCCAAAAGACTAAACTGTTCTTTTGTGGCAGGGTGGCAAATATTTCCTATTGTTTTGGGCATAGTGTCGCAAAGTACTTTCGCAAATCAAGACACTTTCGCAAATAAAATCATAAAAGTGTTGCATATATGATACTACTTTGTGTCATTTTACAAAAATTAAAAAAACACATTTCTGGGCTGTTTCACCCCCCCCAAAAAAGACATGGCTAGCATCCTCAGGGCTCAACTAGGTGAACACTGCAAGAACTGTGTCCCTAGAGGGTCCCAAATTTAAACACTAAGCATTTCTGTAACCACCAGCTGAAAACAAGATGACTCATTTGCAACACTACAAGGGTTATTTATGACACTAAAAACTGCATTTGAGACACTTTCGCAAATTTTGTTAACTTTTCCCATGGACTACAATGGGATTTCATTTTTTTTTTAATAACTTTTGAATTGTGTAATATGTTTTCATGAAATCTATGAAAGGCACATCGGGGACCCTGGCTGCATGTTCCCAGAAGTTTTCAGACTGACCACGCAAAACATGTGGGCTGTAGGCTCGAGCAAAGAAACATGCTAAAAAATTTAATTTCTACATTTTCTGGTGCTCTGTAGCTCCACAACTGTACATCTGATCATAACGCAACTTGGCAGGTCCACAGATCTATGGTACTAGACCATGCATTCCAAATTCCAGCCAAATCCATCATGTGGGGGCAAAGTTATTAAGCTGCCAAATGTCAGATTTAACCATAAATGGGGTACTCAATCCTAACTATAGTGGCACTACCGTGCAACTATTATATATATATATATATATATATATATATATATATATACACATACAGTGTGTATATATGTATATATATATATATATATATATATATATATATATATATCGATAGATAGACAGACAGATAGCTAGCTAGCTAGCTTAGCTAGATAGATAGATAGATAGATAGATAGATAGATAGATATGTACTGATATAGATATATTCTCAGCAAAAACTGCACAAAAGTAAACAAATGCGGTGTTAGGATTTTCAACCCTAATTCCCCATTCCCTCCCTCAAGCAGCAAAAGAACAGCACCACATAAGCAACCACAGACAGCCATCATCTGGTAAGACAAACAACATACAACTGTTTCCAGATGACACAAGTGCAGTACTATTGATGTGGTGCCTTCGTGGATTTGCATCTGTAGAACACAAACTACAACACAAGCACACTCGCGTGTTGCTGCAGATAGAAATCTGTGATACTCATATCACAACACTACATCCATGAATAGAACCACAAGCCTCTGCAGCCACAGATACACATCCACAATACCCGAATTACAAGAATGATTTTGTCTGTAAAAGCACATGTCCCTGTGGAGTCAACACTTCTGTTGGCATCGATACTCAAGTTCACTATAAGACATACACATAGGTCTGTCTGCAGAAGGGCAGGCCCCTTAGAGGCCTGATGTTTTGCAGCCACTGGTGTAAGAAATACACTCTGACCTCTGTGAGCAAAAGTGCAGACTCCACGAAAACTATGATACCCATCTTCCAAAAGTAATTCTGTACACAGAAGCAAAGGTTCCTAAGGACCTGTATGTCTGAATCTGCAGGGTGTAAAACATACACACCAACTTCTGTCTGCATAAGTGCAGGGATGTGCAGCATGTACTTCTGCAGCTGCATATAGAAATCCATGATTCTGAAGTTCCAAAAGTACTTCTGTCTGTAGGTAGCCAGCACTTATGCAGCCACAGGTACTCATGAATGCTGTAAGACATACACACATAGTTGCAGCTGCAGAAGTAAAGGCTCAAAATAACAAACTAGGCTACTAACAGCCTTACCTTGTCAAAGCTATATGCTCACTCAAGAGAATCTGTGCAAAAGTTCACTTTATTTATGTGCTGCAAGCAGTATGATAGCTTCGATGTAATCATGTGACTCATTGTCCCATGACAAGGCACATAATTATGCAAGAAACATTGGATGTTTAGAAGCCTGTTTGTTCTACTTCTTGCTGCACTTGACTAAAGTGAGCATTTTAACAAATTTTCTTGAGCCAGTGTACAGCTTTGTCAAGATAGGGTGTTAGTAGCCAGTTTAGTTGTTTTCAGTGTGTCCTAAAGTTACCGAGCGCACTGCCCATACCAGAAGTGGTCACTGTTGTACTTTTGCAGATATAAATCCACAAAGGTAGCACATCTGTGCCACTGCATTTATTGTCATCTGAAAATAGTTGTGTGTTTTTTGTCTTACCTGATGGCTGTCTGTGGTTGTTTGTGTGGTGCTGTCCTTTTGCTGTTTGGCGAGGCTAAGCAGTTAGAGTTGGAAACCCTAATGCCACATTTCCTTACTTTTACAGCATTAAGCTGCACCCTAACTGGTGCATTAATGCAGTGTTTTGCAAAGAATGTCTTTACTTTTTGAGATAGTGGAGTTTTTTTATTAAGAAAAGTAAACAAAATATCCCTCTAACTTGCAGGGCAATGCCTGTTCTGCAAGAAGTTGGGGAAACACACAATAAAAACTGAAGGAGAAGCAGAAGAAAGTGGAAGAAAAGAAAGTATTTCACGCTTGGCTTTTTTTTAAATTCAGCAACTTCTACGCTGGGAGTGAAATCCAGGCAGGATATTACAGCTACCCAATCCGCAAAGGTGGTTTATTATGTGTCTGTCAGATTTATGGAGAGTATAATATGAAGCAGAGTAGAAAATGAGTAAAGAACTACAGCAAGGTTCAAGAGAGAATTCCTATAATTTAAATATAAAAACATGCAGTGGGCCAGGTGACCAGCCCCATCAAAGGAGAAAAGTAATTGTAGCCGCAACAAGAGTGAAGGAGGAGGGAGTGTTGGGATGGCAAGGCTTAGATGCAGTAAATTAAATATGCTGTCAGTTTTTTAATATTTTCTGTTAATGGCATCTTTAGAACATCACAAGATTGTGGTGGGATGAATAGCCGATAGTGAGCACCAGGTTCTGGACTGAGGAGCTCAAACCGATGAACAGCACATTGGTGCACTGTTCTGAGAACAACAGCTCTGCAAGTGAACAGCTCAACCTTCCGATTCCCAACAGTTCGCAGCAGAGTCTGCAGTGATCTGACTCTGTTCTCTTTGATAGTATACACCTAACTTGTGCTTGACAGTATAAGCCAAAATGGCTATTCCCAGTTTATTACATATTTATGAATTATAATGCTGTTTGCTGCCTTTATTTCCTTGCCTGAAAATATACATTTGTCACCTCTCCTGATGTATTGCTTCTTGTGGCACTTGTCAGTTCTCACTCAACTTATTTTTTCTCAACATTTTGTTGGCGTACACTGGTGTATTTTTTCATCCTTAACACTGTTGCTGTGATGCATTAGCCTGTGTTCAAACATTGACCTTGAGACCCTATGATTCTTATCTATCCACCCTGCTGTTCTCAGTGTTTTTATTTTGACTTTGGTCACAAAATTGGAGCTTGACTCTTTCCATTTCATAAATGGTTAGCTTGGTTCCTTTCTCAAAGTATTGGCCATGGCCTCATTTGCATGACTGTTCTTAGCTTAAAACAAATATCCACTGAACTTCATGGGCCTGATTCTGAAACATTATCTAAAGGAATGTGGTTTTGTGACATGTCACAAATAGCACCAAAAAAACTTGCACCTGCCACCATATACCCAATTCCAGAAAAATTGTGACTTGCACCAAACTTCCTGGAAATGGTGCAAGTCATAGACCACATCATACAAAAAGGCACAACCTGCAGAAACACAGCAGTTCACAAGTGCAGAGTCTGGCACATGAGATGGATGCACTGAATGGGCAACAGATATCACAAGACTCCTCCAGGAGGCAGTTGAGGAAAAGGAAACTTCACACAGGAAGACAGGCATCCTCATTAGTGAAGTGGAAGCTCAGATGAAGCGACTGTTGTCTAGAGGGGGAGACAAAGAACAGTGCAACAATAGAAAAAGAGCCTGCGATATAGTGGCCACCAGGGTAAATGCTGGGGCCCAAGTGAGACACTCCATCAGGGAACTGCAAAAATAATAGAATGACCTCAGGTGTAGGTGTAAAGGCAAACTTGCACACAACAGGAGGAGTGCAATGGCCACAGGAGTGAGCAGCAGCCAGGAAGGATACTAACTAGCCAAGAAGACAGAGAAGCAGCCATACCATACAGGGAGACACAGACCTGGACACCTTTTGGCTGTAGAGCAGTTCAGGTATGCCAGAGGTCAACACAGCAATACAAGGAATGGGGAGGGAGGCTACAATGTGCAACAGTACTGAGGGGTTTCACTTCATCCAGTGTGTGTGTGTGTGTGTGTGTGTGTGTGTGTGTGTGTGTGTGTGTGTGTGTGTGTGTGCATGTGTGTACAGAATAGAGAAGGAGCAGATCATAATGGCAACTGGGCCTGGGGCATGTCAGGAGTTGGCTTGGGGGGATGCAGCACAAGGTCCACACACAAGGGTCACAATGTACAATGACCAGCACAAGCTGGCCTGTAACTGTACAAGTGAATCCTCACCCAGGCATCTGTAGAATATGGGCCTGCCAATGTGTGATTGCCACGCAGTGTGTGCATTGGGGGGACTTTGCCCGCACACTGATGAGATAGGAGACTGTGTGACAGTACAAAACCCATCCTTCAATGCGTAAGGACCACGACTGAATGGCAGGTTGCATGGCACCATGCAGTGTAGCACAGGCTGAGTGTGTGGGACACACAGGTGGTGCCGTGGTGCAGGCATAAGAATGCATGTGGATGCAGACATGGCTGCGATGTCTGTTGTGGTGTCCCTGAACACCAAAGTGATGTGTGCACTTTGAGTATGGGCCAAGAAGTAGTAGGGATGACAGACATAAACATATTGAAGTTGTTGGCAGAAAAGGACCACTAGGCCCATCCAGTCTGACCCTTTTCCCTACCTGTAATAGTGGTCTGTGACCCTTGTTGGCCACAGGCTTTAGCTATCCCTTCTCATCTCTTTGGTTCCTTTATTCCTATCACATGCATGTTTCAATCCTGCCACATTACTTACTCCCACCTCTCCCTGGGGCAGCACATTCCATGCATCAACCACCCTCTTAGTAAAATAGAACTTCCTCTCATTTCCCCTTATTTGGCCCCCCCCATCTCATGTCATGTCCCTTTGTTCTAATACTCTTTTTGCACTAGAAAATGTTTCCCCTTTCACCTTATTTATACCCTTGAAGTATTTAAATGTCTCAGCCATATACCCCCTTCCCTCCTCTCCTCCAGTGTATTCATATTGAGGTCTTTCAATTTTTCCTCATGTGATTTATGCTGTAATCCTTGTCCCAACTTAGTTGCTCTCCTCTGCATCTTCGTCACCCTGTTGATGTCATTATGAATGTGTGGCCTCTAGAACTGCACACTGTACTCCAGAGGACACACCAGTGTTTTGTACAGTGGTACCAGTATCTCCCTTCTTCAGCTTGTGATACCCCTTTGTATACACTCCAACACCCTACTGGCCTGCTCCACTGCCTTTGTTGCCTGCTTGTAGGCCTTTGGGTGATCTGTAATAATGACCCCAAGACTTGGTTCTCACCATGGCAGTAAGAGACCCCCTA
Organism: Neoceratodus forsteri; assembly: GCA_016271365.2. Taxonomy (NCBI): domain Eukaryota; kingdom Metazoa; phylum Chordata; order Ceratodontiformes; family Ceratodontidae; genus Neoceratodus; species Neoceratodus forsteri. The sequence goes on from CM057455.1 coordinate 49,001,817, forward strand.
ATGGCTAAAATAATCTCCATGCTAACCAGGGTAACTCACCGAAGTGAAAAGCCATTGACTTCCTAACGTCCAGCACAAATATTGTTGCAACCTTTACTCATATATTAAACCACCAACTAGACCCTAATGATGAAAATCCAATAAATGGCCAGTAAATAAAGTAAGTAAATAATATAATGTTATTTTTGCTCAAGAGGCCCTCTTTACATACATACAGAAAATTAACCTATCAAGTACTATCTGGAGTTTCCATTGCTGGTGTTTTTTTGATGACCATGAAAAATTCCACTACTATCCCTACCAGTATGCTAAAGAACTCACTGTTCCTTACCAGGCAACAGATAACACTGAAGTTCTGGCTCCACATATGTGTGTGTGTGTGTGTGTATGTCAGTGGAACTCTGAAGAATTTTGAATCTCTGCATTTCATGTTATTATGTGTGTCGGGGGGGGGCATTCTACTACTGGAATAATGCAGAGCTCTGAATTCTTCAATTCCATGGTAAACAATCACACAATGTATTGAATGTGAAGAAAGACAGATGATTGACAGATGAAAACATATGTGGAGGGACAATGTTACATTATTTAATGACATTTAATTATATTTCTTGTGACTTTGAAAACTTTTTTGAGTGGTCGACTTTTACCAGTTGCCTGTGTGCCCATTTTATATAATCAATAAGGTACACTAGGTACGTTGGTGGCGCTAGGTTTCCCTCACAGTCAGGGTACTTAAGGTACTCAGCTTCACCTTGTGCTTCACTACCCCCCTGACATGCTGGGGGAACCTAGTACCACCAATTCCCCAGCATGTCTTATTGCTTAACTGCACAATGCCCATAATGGATCTGGAGCCTGGGCATATCTGTCAGACTGTCGTACCAGCTGAAGAGTTACCACCATGAGAGACAGAGGCTGTGCTTCAGAGTGGCATGTTGGCACATTGCATGCCAAATCCAACCAAGGTCAAAAAATACTGTACAGGGCATACAGGGCATGCTCAACATGCCTGCAGTAGCACACCATATGTTTGACTCTGTGATCAGACTGTGGACAGGGTGATCCAGCAAACAGGTGGCACTGCTGCATGGCTGTGCAATGCATCCTGTCTGTGTTGACATACACTAACCCAAACTGTCTCCATCCCCAACAGAAACCCCAGCAGAGCATTGTGAGGTGGGAACAAATGGCAGAGGCAGAATAGACAACCCAGGGAGCAGTCAAGAGGATGTAGAGGAGTGCAAATGCAGTACAGCCAGTATTGCAGACATGCAGTCCAATCAAGAGGAGGTGGAGAAAGACACACCATGTGTGGATACACAGATGACTGCAGAAGAGATGGCCGGATAGCATCACCAGTGGTGTCAGCTGACACCGCATCAGATGTTGGTGACATTGAAAAGATCACAAGCATACCTGACAACATAACCCAGGATCTGAGTCATATAAATATGACCTGGAGGGAAGACTGGAGGAGGCTCCAGCAGTAGGCATCATCACCCACAGACTATGCCACTTTCTGTCAATCTATGGTGGGCAGGCAGGAGGAGCAGACACAGAACCTAGTGGACTTAAGGGCATGCCTCGAGGAACACCACAAGCACCTGGATGACTGCCTGTCAGGCATCACCAGTGCCACACTAGGAGGCACATGGGACACCGCCAGGGTGCTGACATCCATAGTGGAGGTCCTGCATGGCCTACAGACATGTACACATGGCCAGATGGAGGAAATTGAGTGCCTCCAGTGGCAATGGAAAGGTCAGCAGAGCTGCAGCAGAGGCAGATGGAAGCTCTGGCACCTGCGTTGCTATCAACTGCAACAACAGTGCAGTCGAAGTTACCAAGCTTAGTGATGTCACACAGTCATGCAACACCCAAGTCACCCACTGTGCATCCGCCTAGTAGTGTGGCAACCCTGCACCCCCCACATGGCCCAACACTGGAGGCCAATGCAGCAGCCATTCCTATGCACTCACATATGATGCTCCAACAGACTGTGCCACACTGGTCTCTGATGTGTCCAACAATGTCCTTGATACTTTTGTCAGTAACATTTTATTGAGTTAAAATGCATAGCACTCATCAGAAATAAAATACCACAGATAATCAATACATCGAAGCAGAATTGTTTGAAGTTACACTAAAAATAAATGGATAAATAAAGAGGCAAATCTTTCAGTGAATAACTCTAAGTCCATAAACAATTACCACAAAGAAAACTCTTAAATACTTGAGGGATGTTACACCCCCATTCTTTGAATCCTTGTATCCCTGGTATACAGGAAAATCTGAATAAGAAAAATAAACAGGTGAATAATATAGAAAGAGAGAAAGGTAGAGAAAAGCAAAAAAGACCAAGTGGAAAGTATGTTACTAGCAGTGTAAAGTAGAAGACTATTGAGCAGATGTAAAATGGTTATACTGTAGATCATGCCCCATTGAGAGTTAAAGATATTAGCTTGGTCTAACATGAGATGTGCAAGCCTCTCCAACCTAATAGCTAAACTTTTAAGAAGGTTGAATAGAAAATGAAGGTAATAATCCATATCAAAGATCTCTTAAAGGACAGGGCATGTATGCGTTTTGATACAGTAGCAGTCAAACATGACTTACAACCACATAAAGCAGACACATTTGAGTGTATTATTAAAAGCATACAAGGCCTTATCTTTGGGGAAGAAGCATGTCTAGATATAAATACTAGTTCTCAAAAGGTTCTGGCTTGTGTACAGATGAAGATTAATATTTTGAGCTTTTAAAATTTCTATTTATTTTATTTTTATTTAATTCTTGGATTACAATTACCTTTGAGTTGAGGGCTCATTTACAGAGGTTCCACATCCAGTGATAACATATACGATTGTACAAGCTTATTTACAAAAGTATAACAGGCAGAAATAAAGAAGAGACCTAGGGGGTGGCAGTGGTTGCAGGATGATCTGGAAAAGATGGAAACCTGGTCAGACACCTGGCAACTGGGGTTTAATGCCAAAAAGTGCAAGGTTCTGCATTTTGGGGTGAAGAACCCAAGGAGAAATTACCAGCTCAGGGCAGTGCAGCTAGCCAAGACAGAGGAGGAGAATGATCTAGGGGTGCTCATTACAGGGTCAATGACAACTCAGCACAATGTAGGAAGGCAGCTGCAAAGGCCAACAAAATGCTGGGTTGCATTGCAGGGGGTATCTCCTCAAGGGGGGATGTGATTCTGCCACTGTATAGGTCATTAATTAGACTGAATTTAGAGTACTGCATGCAGTGCTGGCACCCATATCTGAAGAGGGATATTAATTTACTGGAGTGGGTGCAGTGTAGGGTGACAAAGATGATCAAGGGGCTGGGGGACTTACCATATGAGATGAGGCTGAGGGAGCCGAACATGTACTCACTGGAGGATAGGAGGGACAGGGGGTACATGATTGAAACCTTTAAGTACATGAAAGGAATAAACAAGACAGGTACAGAGGGGGTTGTTCAACGTAAGAGAGAGGCAGGACACTCAGGGCCATGATATGAGACTGGAGGGAGGAAGGTTCAGGAGGGAGATGAGGTAACACTTTTTTACAGAGAGGGTGGTAGCTGGGTGGAATGTGTTACCAACAGAAGTGGTATCCAGTAGAACAGTGGATTGCTTCAAAAGGGGCTGGGACAGGGCAAGGGGGAGGGTCAATGGAGGGGATGGATGGGAGGGAGGGGCACCGACAGAATAAGGGTTGCCAGCTGCTAGCTTCGAGCAGACTTGATAGACCTCTAGGCCTTTATCTGCTGTCAAATTTCATATGTTCAAATGTTTGTATAAAAAATGGAGCCAAGTTTGAAGTGAGGTTATATGAACTTTTTAAAATTAAAGAACAGAGGAATAAAACAGAGAGGAAATATGGCAGTGAGCAAACATCGGGCCAAAGTTAATAAGACTAAGAGAAAAGATCAGAACTCAATACATTAGCAGCCAGGAAGCAGCATTGTCAAGAAAGGAAGTGGAGAGGGAAAAGACGATACTTTAAGGAAAGCTAGGAGGGGAGAAGAGGTGGGATTTGAGAGGGTGAGAATGCAGTGGGGCTAGGAGGGCACATGGGAAGAGGGAAGGGGAGGGAGAAGGACAGGAGGAAGGAGGGAAAATGAGTCACAAGAAAAGGAGGTAATAATAATAATATTTTTATTTTTAAGGTGCCTTTCAAATGCCAAGGCGCCACACAAATTAAAATCAGGAAACAAATCAGAATAAAACAGTCTTAAAGGTAAAGAGTAGGGATGGGTTGGATGGGGTGAACAGGCTATGATGTCAGAGGAGAGGGAGATGAGTGGGAGGGAGGGAGTGGACTGTGTGCTTAGCAGACAGTCCCACAGTTCTGAGAGATAAGAAATTAGTACAGCTTGGATTTGAAGGGACCTAGTTTAGGTTCCAAAGGTGACCTTAGGTGGGAGGGTGGTAAGCCAGGAAGGGGCACTGTAGGAGAAAGAGCACTGAGCAAGGGATATGTGGCAAAAGGGGACAAAGTATGGATGCTTGATTACACCATGGGTGCTATGCAGATTAGTGGTAAGCTGAAGATGATCCTGGGAAGAAGGGGGAGTGAAGTCATGGCTAATTTTCTTAGTAATGAGGCAGGTTTGACACATGATCCTGTCCATAAGATGGAGCCAGCCAGTCTGGGCATAGAGCTCACAGGTATGTGTTCATTTGTGTGCACCAGTGATGAGCCGAAAGCAATTGTTGAGCATCACCTTTAGATGATTCAGGGCGTTTTCAGTAGCTCAGTGGCTGAGCCATAAATAATGAGCCCATAGTCAATGATGGACAGGATGAGCTTGTAACTGCAGTGAGAAGTGCTTCATTGGTGAGGCAATGGCGGTGACGAAATAGGACCCCAAGCTTCACATTTATGACTTTGGTGATGTGATTGATGTGATGTGGAATTGGTATGTAAGCGAGCTGTCTAAGGTAACCTCTAGGTATTTGAAGTCATTAACCTGGTCAAGTGGGAGATTTTGCTTGTTGAGTATAATGAGAGGCTGATCTGAATTTGTTATGGGTCCCACAGAACAACATGAACTTGTTTTTTTTTTATACTTCATTAATAATTTATGCTGCTGAAACCAGGTCTCAAACAGGTGGAAGTTAGACTGCAGGTCGGCAGTGGGTAGAAGCAGTTCAGAGTGGGAGGAAAAGATTACTATATCATCCGTGTAGAGGATCATGTGGATATTACATGCCTTGGGGAGGTTGTTGATAAAAAGGCTGAAAAGTACAAGGCCAAGAATGGAGGTGGCCTAGTGATGTGGCAACCCTGCATCCCCCACATGCCCCAACACTGCAGGCCGATGCAGCAGCTATTCCTATGCAGCCACATGTGACACTCCCACCAGGCTGTGCCACACTGGTCTCTGATGTGTCCAACAATGTACCTGATATTTCTATCAGTAACATTTTATTGAGTCAAAATGCATAGCACTCATCAGCTATCCAGCTAATGACACCTTGTGAGAGTCCAAGTGCAGAAAGAGACTAGAGTAGGAGCTGGTGATTGATGGTGTCAAACACATTGGTGAATGGTCTATGTAAATGGCACCCAGCAAATGATCCCAGTCAAGTACCTTATGAATATGGTTGGTGTATTCAAGAAGGGTGGTGGTTGTGCCATGTCAGACATAATATGCTGTAACATTTGGATAGAGGGGGAGGATGGCTATGGGGTGGTAGTTGGAAAGTAGGAACCTGTCACCACTTTTATGTACTGGCATAACAATGACAGCTTTCCATTGGTGTGGGAATTGTTTTAGAGTGAGAGATAGGTTAAACAGTTTAGCAAGCAGAGAAAAAACTGTGTCAAGAGTGAGGTGGAGCTTTAGGTCCAAGGAGGCCCCACTAAACTTCCCATTGTCAAGGACCTTGACAAGGTAACACTGGGTCTTGGCAAGGGTGACTTTCCTGAAGGTAAAGTGGGGTGAATTAGGTGGGGTGGAGTTGATGGTGCCCGCAGGGTTATCAGAGACAGTGAAGAAGTCTGGGGGGGGGGAGTATACTAGAAAGGTCAAAGAAGAATAAGTTAAATGCGTTAGAGTCACTGTCCATAATCATACAGGAGGATGTTTTATTAGGCTTGCCTGTGATTTCCTTAATGTTGTTCCAGATGATGTGGCTGTTTCCCCAGGAGGTGGACAGCTCATTTTTTAAGTGGGCTTGTTAGGCTTTCCATATTTCATGGGTGCACACATTTCTAGCAGCTCAGTAACATTGCATGTCCTCCTGTGATCTAGTAGCTTGTGTTCAGTACCATAGGTTGTCCCTGTGAGACAGCAAACTGAGAATAGATGGGGGGTGACCCAGGGGTGTGAGGTACCATGAAGTTTACATTTCTGTTTTAGGGCAAACAGGTCAAAGGCTGTGTTGAATTGGAAGATGAAGTAGTGAAGAGCATCATCAATATTATTGAATGTGTCTAAGGAAGACCAGTCACATTTGGCCAGGTGGGACTGAAATTGTTGGAGTTTGCCCTGTTTGAGGAGATGCTGGTGAATGATTTTAGGATGGGGTTTAGGGGATTTATTAGCCCATGGCAAAGAACAGGCGAGTGATCGCTTAGTGAATCAGAAAGGACAGAGGTGCTGATTATTCTGTTAGGGTCCTTAGTAAGAATGAGGTCAAGAAGGGTTCCAATACCAGTCTGAGGGTTAACTCTAGCAGGAGAGGGTACCATTTGGGTGAGGCTGATGGCTGAGAGGGGATCTTTGCAATGTTCAACATCTTAGGCAAGCCAATTGATGTTAAAATGCCCAACAGCTATTATCTAAGATTGGTGGAGGAGGTTGGTAAGGTAGTCAACAACCAGTTTAAGTCCAGTGGCTTGGTCATGAAAGGAAAAGGAAAGGGAACAGTGTTTAACCAGGAGCAGCACACTAAGCCAAAGCTTGTTTCCAGATGTGACCTCGGAGCACAAGGAAGTTAAGTGAGTTGCTCAGGATCACACAGTATGCACCTAGGTGGCTATGGGATTCAAACCCAGGTCTCCAGATCTGCAGCTCAGAGCCTTAACCCACTGTGCTATACTGCCTCCTAAGGGGGGATGGAAACCGATAGGGTAGTGAGGGTTTCACCCTGCTGTCCAAGAAAAATTTTAATTCCTAGGACTTGAGAGTAGGTGGCAGTATTTGTTGTGCGGAGGGCTTACCCTTTTAGGGTATCTTTGAGACAGATGGCACAGCCCCTTCCCCTTTTGATGAGGTGGTCATATTGAAAGACAACATAGCCAAGGAGTGCAATTGCAGAGTTGGGAGTTTGGAGAGAGCCATATCTCATTGATGGCTAGAACCTAAGGAGAGTGTTGTTTGACCCAGACAAGCAGATCATCAACTTTAAGCAGGAGGCTATGAATATTAATGGAGGCAATAGTAATATGTCTGTGTGAGGACTTAAGGCTATAGTGGTGAAGGGGAGGGTGGGATTTGGGTGAATACTGCCAGACTGAAGGAGGAGAAGTACAGCTACTCTGTATGCTTAGAGTTTCAGGAGCTTGGACCGGAGTTGTTTGCTACAGAGCAGCCTAGTTTTCTTAGTGGTAGTACTGGGGCTGGTGGCATGGCAGGTGGAGGACAGGAAGGATAAGGTGAACGGCTGCAGTGGAAATCACATTAAGGGGTAGAGTGCCCTTATGCATTGAAGCAACAGAAGGGATGGAAGGGGTTGGGGGTGAAGGGAAGAAACAGGTGGAGACAGATAGAAGGAGGAAAAGTTAGAGAGATGAGGTAAGACAACATTGTGTAGGAGGTGAGTAGGTGCCACAGACTGGAAAAAATGAGACAGGAGGTGAGGAGAGGAGATGAGAGGGAGAGAAGGTGGAGGGATTGCAGGCTGGAGGGGATAGAAAGAGGTAGCAATAGTGAAAAGAGACAGGGAGGTGAGTGACTGGGAACAGCCCTGAGAGTAGGGGGTTGACTATTATTTTCAGGTCTAATGAGTAGCTGGCATTAGTCCATTAAGTGGAAATAGTCACTGCTATCAGCAATTGGATGAAGGACACAAATGGGGAGGAGTCAGTTGACTGAGAAGTATTTAATAGGGTGTCGGGGTGAGGTGGGCCAAAAACACTCTAAACGAGCAGCAAGAGCTGAGGGCACTGCATACTTTAACAGCATCCCAGAGAAAAGCTGGGGATTACAGTGTGTTGAAATATCAGCTCAACGGGAATCCCAGAATAAAAGCAGGAGACAATACTGCAGGGCTGCTGCAACTACACAATGAGAGCAGTGCTACACAAACTGTCTGTGGGGGCTAGTATTTACAAGGGCACAAGATAAAAAAATAATCAAAGCCCTAAGAGATCCAGAAATTACAGGCTGGATTTGATAGCAGCTCACTGCACCCCATGAAATTTAAGCAGGGAAGACCAGAAAGATTAGGTACTTTAATTAATGTTCGATGCAGTTTAAACAGAGTGTAAAACTATAATTAATTTCAAATCAGAGTAATTCTCCCAGTGAGATTAGCAATGGGGCACAATCAATGCCCTAAGCAATTGCTACTGAGGAAAATGAAATTAAATAAAGTTCTGACTAGAGTTTTCAGAGCGGGTGATGGAGCAATCCACATCGGCACACAATGAGAGGGGAGTCCCGTGGGATTTTGAAAGGCTGCATCGGTTGTGGGAAAGCCAGGCATTTGCTGAGAGGGGGTTGGAGAAGACCACATCATCAGACTGTGAGAGTGGAGTCCCATGAGATTTTTGAATGGCCGCATCAGCTGCAGGAAAGCCAGACATTTATTGAGTCAGGGGACAGTCGTATTGGTGGCCTTAAGGTCTCCTGCATCGGCAGAGAGGGGCCAGGAGAATATTACTGGACTATGCAAGACTGAATGCTAAGGACATTTAGGTAATATTGCTGTATGTTAGTCTACAGAAAGGAGCTAATTTGTCCCACCTGCCCACTCGGTCCCAATCACCCCAGCCCTGACCTCTATTAAATGGGCAGTGGAGGCATGGCATGGTGGAAATTTGGGCACTAATTGGCTGGGGGTAACATAAGGAGGGTTTGAGAGCTGATTTAGAACTGTCAGCACTGAGCTGCTAAACTATTTTTACCTAGATTAGGAACTGGGTTTAGGGAGGTGTTCAAACTGTTAGAATTATTAATACTATTTAGTTGCTAAATTTATTTACTTAGATTAAGAGTGAGGGCTGTGTTTAATCTGTTAGAACTATAAGGGGCTATAAGACTTGAGCTTATACAAACTAAGTATGGCTACTTGGAGAAGGTTGAGGGGTAGTTTTCCAAGGGGAGGTAACCAGGCTAAGGGGAAACATCCCAATATGTATGGAATAGGACAATGTGAGTGGCCTCCAGCCAACAGGGCAGGCATCTTTGGAAGGGTTGTAGGTTGCACTGGCTGTCGAGTGGCAAAAATACTAAATTGGGCCTGGAGGGAAGGAGGGTGCCCACTCTTCAGAGAGTCATTGCAGATCAGGGGAGAGGTAAACTGGCTAAGGATACAACTGGAGGCGTGGGGAAGGGGTGATGCAAGAAAATGGGAGGGGCTATGGATAGCAGGTGAGAAGTGGTGGTGTGAGACCAGAACACAGTTCGTCAAACAGGAGGGGAGAACTTATGGAGAGAGGACTTTTAGCAAGGGAACCAGATGCCAGGGAGTAAAGCAGCAGAGTAAACTGACCAAAGCATAAGAGGGGGGCAGAATGACAGGGCAAGTGGGGCTGGCAAGGGGCAGCCTAGAGGGGCAGCCATTAGGGAAGTGGGTCAAAAGCAGGCAGCTGACATTGAATGTTACAACAAATTTGAGCCATTACTCAACTTATAAGGAGAAGAAGGGGAGTGTGGAGATGAGGGGGGATATAAATGAGACTGAAGGGAGGGAGATGGGAAATCAGAGGGTGATAGAGCCTGGGAAAGGAAATTTGAGCAATCAATCTAGCAGAGAAAGAGGAAAATTAATGTCAAGCAGAGGGAGAGGGACATTGGATTGCAGGCATGGGGGTAAAGGGCATGATCAGAGGGACAGGAGAGAAACAGAAAGGAGAGAGGAGGGACCCCGAAGGAGGGACTGCACCAGAGAAGGGGCTCTAGGTAAGGGTGGCCTGCAGGGTGGCCATAGGAGGTGGATATAAGAGTGAGGAGAAGGACGGAGGGAGCAAGGGGAACATGATCATGGACAGGAAGACAGGTGCGAATGGGGCAGGGAAGAAGGAGAAACCAAATCAGAGGGCATCTGAGGGAAGGGAGCATATAAAGTGTGGCAGGAAGGGGAGGGTGACAAGGGGTTCTCTCATGGGGAGGCAGGAAGAAATCCATGGGAATAAGAAAATGGGTAAAGGGGGGTTGGGTCAGGAGCACAAAATGGAGGTGAGCAAAAGACCGAGGGGGACATTAAGGTACTTCTGCTGGGGGACTCCATTATTAGGGGTATTCACTAGGAGGGGCAGGGGGAGGGACAATCTAGCCAAGTTAAGGTAGTGAGTATCTCTAATCTGATGGTGCACAATGCAAAGTTACTGGTGTACAAGCTGGCAAAGGAATGTGGAGGATCACCGGACTTCCTGGTGTGTCTGGGAGTAAATGATATAGAGGAAAACAGTGTACTAGAAAACCAGGCAAGGTTCCGAGAACTGGTCACAGTTTGCCAGGATAATGGATGCAGTTTCCTTCTTGGAAATTCTGCCAGTACCAAGGGCCTCTGTGGAGAATAAAATGATGATTGCAGAGGTAAAGGACTGGCTCAGGTAGTGGGGGAGGAACGAGGGATGGAGTGTTGGTGGACTGGGGGGGTTGGGAAGATAAGGGACTATATGTCAAGGACAGACTTCATCTAAATCCAATAAGGAAGGAAGTCCTAAAACGGGATGGCAGACTTCATTCAGGCTAGGTGGAGTTTATACTTGTAAAGGGGGAGGGGAAAATAGGGGGACAGACTGGATGAACTTACCTCTCATGGATGGGTATGGCCCTCAACCCCTAGTGGGGGAGGGTCGGAGAAAGCTGAGAAGAAAAAGGGTCCTTAGGTGAGGTAGGAGGGTGGAGGTGTAAAAGATCTGGAGTGGGAATGGTAAAGGGGTGTAGGCACAAGGGTTGGGGGGTGGTTTTAGCAAATGCCAGGAGCCTGGGAAACAAGATGCTGGAGTTCCAGGCCAGGCTAGTTGAAGGAGAGATTGATGTGGTGGCAGTCACAGAAACTTGGGCCAACCCAAACCACAGTTGGGACCTTAATGTGAGTGGGTACACAGTGCTCAGGAAGGATAGAAAGGAGGGCAGAGGGGGAGAAGTGCCAAAGTTCATCAGAGATGGCACAGTGATTATGAGGGTGGAGGAAACAGAGGGAAATGTGGAGGATTTATGGGTCACCCTGTGAACCCCTGCAGGAGGGAAGATCAAGATGGGAGGGGTATACAGGCCCCCAGGACTGGGGTAGGATCTGGAGGAGTGTCTGCTGGATAGCATTAAGGGCCAGTGTGGACCAAAAGGGGAAGGAGTGGTGTTGATGGGGGATCTACATATACTAGCTACTGACTGGGGAACCATGACATCCATGGTGGCCAAGGAGCAAAGGCTGCTGGATGGCTTCCAGGATGTGTTCCTCACTCAGCAGGTGTTGGAACCCATGAGGGGGGCATGTCCTGGATGTGGTTCTTGCGGTCAGGGATATGGTATGGGATCAGGTGAAGGATCCCCTGGTAGTGAGTGACCACAACATGGTCTAGTTCTAGATAAACTTGTGGGGTGAGGGGGAAAGTTCCAGGACAATGGCTGTTGATTTTAGGGGGTGGATTTTAGGGGCATGGGAGAGATTCTCAAGGAGCATTTGAGGGGGATTACACCAAGGATGAAGGTAGAAGGTAGGTCATAAAACAGAGGTCATCAGGACCTGTGCAAAGGTGAAGAGCAAGGGGGTGAGGTCATGTAAACTGTGCTGGTGGTCCAAGGAGGTTCAGGAGGTGGTAATGGAGAAGAGGGCTGCCTACAACAGACACAAAAGAAATGAGAGGGGAGAGGGATAAAGATAATTCAATGTCCAGCGCAGCCAGTACAGTGTTATGCTTGTGCAACTATGTTAGTTTTGTTTTGGCCATTCACACTCTCTGTTCAAGAGGAAATACTACCCTGTAGGGACACAAAAGGAAAGGAATCCTCAGAGGTAGTTCCACCCTTTTAGGAGCCACAGGATGTTTCCCGTGGCTAAAGGTACCTTAGCAATCCCCCAAGGAGAGAAGTGCTGCCACTGGAGGAGGAAGGGAGAATGGTGGGGCAAAGAAAAAGTGCTTCACAATGAGGCTGAGAGGAACTGCTTATATAGCTGCCAGGAGGTCTAAACCTCACTATCAGGTTCTTGGCAATAATGGGCATGCAAGGAATCTTTAACACATTACATAATGCTGCTGTTTTTGACAGAGGAGAACCTTGGTTTCAGAGCAAGAAAACAGCAGTCTAGAAGTACAGATTTTTTACTGATAAATCACTTCTATCTTAGCAGGGGTCAGTACCTGTTTGGATTAAGCAAACATATTCTTTATTAGAAGAAGGGGATCTCATTTAAGTAAAAAAAAAAGAAAGAATAAAATCACTGCATGTTTCTCTGTGGAAGGGGGTTCTATCAGCTTAATTTACTAAGTCAGGAGCAGAGGCTGAGGCTAATTGGGGGTGCGGCTTAGGAGCTTAGCAGTACAAAGGCAGGCATCTCCAATTACAGCTTCCTGCTGTTTTTGACAGAGGAGAACCTTGGTTTCAGAGCAAGAAAACAGCAGTCTAGAACTACAGATGTTTTGCTAATTGCCCTCCTTCCCACCCTAAGCCAGTTCTATTTTTATAGCCACTGGATTTGACTGACAACAGGAACTTCCTGTTTGGCAGTAGGAAGGGGAGGATCACTGAGACACATTAGTTTCATCAACCTTAAAGGAACCAAAAAAAAAAAAACTCTCCTCCCCTGGCTGCTGGAGGTCTGAATCCAAGCATGGAAGAAGGAGACTACTGAAGACTATAGGAAGTTCCTGTCCCAGAACAGGAAGAGCGAGAGTTGTAAGGGCACATAGACAGTAGGAAAGTAAGTGTAAAAATACAAAGAGGGAAGAGACGGTAAGCATACAAAGCAACAGGAGAGGGGACACAAAATAAGTCAAGATGGGAGTGGTGTAGTGCAATGACTGGGGGGCAGCAGTATTCTGGGAGACATTTATTTATTTTATTTATTTATTTAGTTTTTGTTGACCGGGTAAGTGCACTAGACAAATCCTACCTATTTTCAGGCACGACCTGGGGGAAGGGGATACAGATGAATGCCAACTGACCTTGAATCAGATTAGGCTGTTGGTGGTATTTTTAGTGAATGAGGGAAATTTGGCCAGGACACCGGGGAAATTCCCTTACTCTTGCCAGTTGGGGGACAGGCTGTCTGCAGGATGGCCACTCTGTGTGAAACGCTGAAGGAGGAGGACGTCTGTTCAGTGGAAGTGCTTGCCTAGGCTCCCGCTGTTTTTGCAACACAGGCTGATCTACAGCAGAGTATGGAAGCTGATTCAGATGAGGAGTTTCATGAAGCTCCTCTTTCCATGGAGGAAATAAAGAAAAATGTTGATCTGTCTACTGGTGTGGTCACATTGCAAAATGTGGAAGTTTGCATTACACCTGATGGTCCAAACAGAATTTACGTGTTTCAAACCGAAGCCATGAAATGCACACAGATGCTGCTACCTTAGGAGGCGCTCCCTGTTATTAGCAATGCTAATCCTGTCAACTCAGCAGCTGATGGAAACTCTTCTAAAGGCTCCGCTGGGCGTGGTGAGTCAGCTCTTACTTTTTCTGTCAAACCAAGCTCTTTAAGCACTGACTCTGTCAAACAACAGGCTGGCAGTAATTTTGTTGTATCCGACAAGTGCCTAAAGCCTGATTTGCCACATGGAAAGGTAAAAAATGTTTCGGACTCTGGTTTTCTTGTAAAGCATCAATGGGTGCATGCAAATCCTAAACCTGCTGAGTTTTTACAAAATGAGAATGTCCCGCTAAGTAAATCAGCGGGTTTTGTACTTAGAAACCTGGCTGCTGATGAGACTGTCATTTCCCCTGCTAAAGAGACTGTTTCTTCCCCTACTATTGTTTATCAGTCCACTTCAGAGTCTCAAGCAGGGGTCACGGAGTTTATATTTCCTACTAAGTATCTTCAAAAGCAGGATAAAAATGGTGCTGTGTCTATAAACTGTAATCCTCCTGTTCAAGAGCCAGGTTCTGGGGATACTGCCTCTAATTTAACTGAGGGGTCCTGGACACTGGGAAAAGCCCTAGTAGGGGCTGGATGGAAGCAGGCTCCCTCTGGTATTTGGATGCCTGACCCGACGTGGGATGTGGAATTTGCTTTTACTCAAAATTCCCCTGTCTGGAAACTAGGTACAAAGGTGAATGTTTGTTCAGAGGGCATTAAAAATGGGGAATAGCTCTGTGCACCTGGGCCTCACTCCACTGCTAAGCCTTCAGAATCACAGGCTTCACAGTCCATCACCCCCAAAGTAGATTCTGGTCTTTCTTCTGAAGTTCTTCCACTGCATTTAAATAACTCTGATTTGTCTACTCAAAAACCTTTAATGTCAGAACTGTTTTCTACTGCCAAGTGGGAGGCAGCTCCAAGAAGGAATGCAGTCCGCATACGATATAAAGGGGGATTAGAAAATAGGCCAGACAGATACTTTGTTGGAAAAACTCTGCTGAAAGATTCTCTTCACTTTTCACCGAAGGATGTGTTTGCCTTTATAAACATTTCTGGAGAAGATAACTTTGACATCAGTTTCAGGACATCACATGCATTAGACCTTTTTTGGGAAAGATATGGGCAGGTAAAGTTTTCTCCCACATGGACCCCCTTTTTGGTTATTCCTCTAACTAATCCTTTGATTAAGTTTGTAACGGTAATGTTTCGAAATAAGGAGGTCCATGTGGAAGATATTACTTTCTGGCTATCACAGAAATGTGAAGTTTTAAGTGTCCCAGAACCTATCTTAGATTCTGAGCAATTTTGGATGGGGGGTTGGAAATATAAAATGAAAGTAAGGCAATCAGATTCAGGTATCGAGCATATACCAAATTCTTTCTTGTTGGAAAGGGATAGAGGGGTCTGTTTTTATGGGGTGCAGCCTAGAGCGTGTTATAAGTGTGGCTCCAGGTCTCATCTCTCCAGTGTATGTGATCAACCCCGATGTGACAAATGTGGAGAATCAGGTCATGTTACTATGCAGTGTGCAAATCATACTAAATGTGACCTTTGTGAGGAATAATGCCATGTTTTTCAGGAGTGTCCTTGGGCTACTAAAAACAAAGCTACCTGTATTTGCCCAGATATTCTTATTCAGAAAGCACAGGATGCTGTGGGCCCACCCCGCTAAGGTAGGAAAGGAGAGGCCTCAGGCTACTCCCTCTACCAGGCCTTCTTCCCCAGAACCACTGATACAGGCTCAATCTCCAGTTCCAACACCTCATGAAGAGGTTAAGCCTTGCATGGGACCTCCAGAAAACCTTGAGTTTGCCCCTGTCTGTTTTACTGATCCAGTAGTCCCAGAGAAGGATCAAAAAGCTACTGTTCCTTCATCTCCATTACCTCGAAGGAGGTCTTCAAGGAATTTACAACCTAAATCTCCTCCCTCTTCCATTCCTGTGGAATCTAGTAATTGTTATGCAGCTTTATTCACTCCATGGGGGGAGACAGAAATGGATTTGGGAAATTCAGACTCTCAGAAATCCTCTCTGTCTACTATGTCTCAGTCTGTGGACAATTATAAAGAGAAAATAAAGAAAAAAATGAATAAATGAAGAGTATCTATAATCATTTGGTTTTCTAATGCTGTTATGGGGATCATTGAATAATCATAGCTTGTTAAATGCTATCAAAAGGCAAGCCCTATTTCAACATATTCATGACCAAAAAGTTTCAGTTTGTTTCTTGCAGGAAACCTGGATGTGTTCAATAGAGCAATTATCAGCTTTTAAGAGGGAATGGCCCTGGGGTCCTTCCTATTGGTCATTTGGGACAGATAGTGCGAATGGTATAGGTATTTATTTTATTCAATTCCTTTGATTTTTCACTTCATACCTTAATAGATCTTATTCCTGGTAGGATCATGATCCTGGATAGGAAATGGCAAAACACATGTTACAGGTTTATTAATATCTATAACCCTTAGACCAAGGCAGACAGAGTAGCATACATGAAGGCAGTGCAACCTTTCTTGGTCACCTCTGTGAAGGTGTTATGGGGTGGTGATTTTAATTGCAGTTTAATCAAAACACCCTAGCAGAATAAAAATATTATTGTGATTATCATGCACTAGATTCCATCATCAGGCTGGCTGGTTTACTTAATTGTATTTCTTACCTCTCACATGGACCCAGGTTTTCATTTATGAAAAGAAAACTGCATTCTGTGAATGATTATATGCTCATTTCCTCATCTGTACAGGTTCATACCTTTCAAATGAGACCAAGTGAATTCTTGGATCACCTTTTTTTGCTATGTTCTCTTCAAACGGAATGCTTGACCTACAGTAGACATGTTAGGTGGAAATTAAATACTTCTGTCCTAGATTCCCCCACATAAAAGCTGGCATGAAGTTTATACTAAGGGCCCGTTTATCAGTGGCTTTTTTATATATAGATATGGGAGCATGGTGGATGGAAACATAATCAGACATTTGTAAATGGTTCAGAAAACAAGGGGTTTTAGCAAAAGATCGGAATTTTTTAAAATACTTACCCCTTAGGCAGCAGTTACAGAGGCTTATTACAATCTCGTACACTACTAAACATGACTATTCTGAGCAAATTAAAGAACTTAAAGCTAGTATGAAGTTATACCAATATGATAGGGCTCGGACATTACAAGCCATTCTTACCAATGGTACAAAACAGACTCTTATTGGAGATCCTTTTGAGATGTGTAAAACCTTAAGGGACTCTTCCTCCATAGATTTCCTAATGAATTTTGATGGTTCTAGAGCTACAACAATAGAGCAGTTAAGGAACTTAATTAAACAGCATTACTAATCTTTAGAACTTGAACCCCCCATTTTAGAGAAAACAATACATACCTATTTGAGCTCCATTAATTTTCCTTCAGAATCAGTTGAGGCTTTAAAATTATTAGGGTCTCTTACTAGTCAGGAAGTAATTGAGGTTATTCATAAAATGAAGCCTAATATCTCACCAGGGATTGATTGGCTTCCTAATCAACTATACAAATGTTTTCAGAGCGAATTAAGTGAATGCCTTCTAATTTTAAGGTTTTTTTTTATACTACTTCTATTTTTCCTTCCTTTACTGAAGGACTTTTGATACATCTGTTTAAATCAGGAGAGAGGGATAATATCAAGAATTGGAGACCCATTACTCTTTATCATTCTGATTATAAAATTTTTTCCAGTATTTTAAATAATAGGCTAAAAAGATATGCCAAATGTGTTATATCTCCTGATCAATTTTGTGAAATTCCTGATAGACGAATTCAGTCCACTCTGATGATCATGAGAGATGTCATTGAGCATTTATTGCTGGCTGGCAAATCTGAGTGTGGTATCATTGCAAATTTTGAGAAAGCTTTCGACAGAGTTCACTTACCTTATCTTTTCTTAGCATTAAAAAGTTATGGGGTTCCTACACAGATGATTGAACTTATTAAATCATTGTATCAAAATAATGCAGTTTTTACTTTTTTAAAAGGATGTACAGCCAAGATCTTTTGGTTAAAAACTGGAGTTCATCAGGGTTGTCCCCTTAGTACCCTTTCATAAGTTTTTTCATTAGACCCCCTTTTATAGTCTTTAGTTAAATCACCAAAGTGGACAGGGATTATAGGAGATGCTTTGGATGATCAGCTACATTTGCAAGCCTGTGCAGATGATTTGAATTTATATTTTTCAGACCCAGCTCAAATCCACAATTTTCTAGAATAATTTAAAACTTTTTCTGCAGTTTCAAATGCTAAAATAAATCTGTAAAATACTAGATGCTTGTTTATTGGGGCAGTGAGTCCTGCTGAGGTTGTGCAGGATGATACCTGTATTTCAAGGAAACCACAAAACATTTTAGGAATCCTTTTTGGTCCCCAAAATCTACCAGCTGAAAATTGGAATCTAGTTCTTGAAAAAATGGAAAAGAAAGTAAATAGGTGGAAACAGTGGAAATTTTCTGAATTGAAGCACATACATATCATAAAACAATTTATTATACCATGCCTACAGTATGTTGCAATGCTTTTCCCACTTACACCTCAGCTAGAGACTAAAACCTATAGTGTTTTTTTTCAAATGTTATGGCGGAATCGTTTGAACCCAGTCAAGAGACATTATACTTATCTAGGTACAAAATTAGGGGTCTTGAGCTGATAGACCCAATTACATTTTGCACTCCCTATTTTTTATTAATACTATTAAAAGTGGTTTGATTCCAGTTGTGAGTCTAGAACAGCAATGGATTAATAGGGCCCTTGGTAGATATTTTAAAATTTGGCATAATTTAGCTCCTAAAATAAATCCTCATATTCACATTCCTTTGTATTTTAGACCAGCAGTGCAAACACTATGTAGATGGCAAATCACTACAGATATACTAACATACTATTTGCCAGCAGATTAGGCCTTATGGTCTATCAAGTCTGCTCGAACCTCAGATCCCTAGTTGGGTGCCGAGTCCCTCCCCCCCTTGTGTTAAGAATAATAATATGCAGACTATGTATAAATTGGTAATGGAAGCAATACATCTGCAAGTCCCTTGTTTTAAAAATTGTCCATCAGCATTAAATCCCAAGGTATTAGTGCAACTTAATAACACTAGATTACCTCCAGGACAGTGGGAAACACAATGGCTTATTTCGTATGGCCATCTTAACGTTAGGGGGAATGCTAAGTATATAGCTAGAGAAGAGAGGAATTGTCCTTATATGGACTGTATAAATACAGAAGAAATGATGGAACATTTTTTCCTCCAGTGCTCCTATTCTAAAGGATTGTGGGTTTATTTAGCAAGATTATGGAATTTTAAATGGTTTCCTTCTGTCACATATGATATTCTAGTATTGGGAATTTATCCATCTAGTCATGCTCATTTTCATGCTAATACTTTATCTTTATTTATTTGTTGTATGAGATATTTTTTATGGCAGGCAAGATGTCAATGGGTGATTTATCAGAAGAAAATGTCTTCTGAGTGTTATAGCATTTTAGTGTCAAGTGGACTTTCAAAGATATATTCACAAGATTCACAGTTGTTCACTTTGAAAAGATTAAGAAATGGTGGAATGGTTTCACTCACTTTATAAAACATAAGTAATTTCGTGTCTGTAAAAAGCTGTCCTGGTTGAGAATGATGAGTTTCTTTTTTCTGTTAAAGTGATATAATTTTCTTATATACCTTATTGTACTGTGTTGTTATATATATTTATTATTGCAATAAAAATTCCCCTACTCTTTTTGATAAGTGCCATGGAATCTTTAACATCCACCTGAACTACCACCAATCCAGGCAGATGGGACCTCGGCTTAACGTCACACCCGGAAGACAGCACCTCAGAAGTACAGCACCCCTCTCATGCTGCACTACAGTGTCAGTACTGGGATATTAACCCAAGTGCCAGATGTGTGAACTGAACCCACAGCCTTCTGATCTCCTGGTCTGAGGTGAGTGTGCTACCTGCTGAGCCACTGACACTTTGTGTCACATTCTGGAGGCTGTGATGCTGCCCTGCTTGCAGGCACCTCCCTGGTCTGAGGGAAGAGGTTGCCCTTCTCCAGGCTGACCTGGCTAGGATTCATGAAACCTCTTCCCCCACCCAGAGACCACCAGAGTCACCATCATTACCTCAGAGGTTGTCAAGAAAGAGGAGCAGTTGGACCAAGGTGGGCTCAGGGAGGGAGAGGGTGGTGAAACAGAGGTGCATCCCTCCCAGTTGTACCTCTCCACAATTCATATGCTGTTCTGGCAAAGAGTGGTTCCTCTATGGAGGCACCTGCAGTGGAGACCCAGGAGGATGTTGGGAACCTCCACAGAGGAGGCCCACAGGAGGGTGGCACAAGACCCCACAGGAGAAGGAAACAACTCCTGGTGGGGGACTCGATCATTAGGGGGTGCCTGGCACCACAGCTCAGAGGGACAGGAAGTGAATCCTCAGGATTGCAGGAGCAGCTACATGAGGGATGGAGCTGGATGTCATTGTCCACCTAGGAACAAATGACCTGGCTGTGAATGGGATCAGAGTGGTGCAAGAGGAGTTTGTGGAGTTGGGGACCGGATTTAGACAAGTAGCATGTATGGTAACCTTCTTGGAGGTGCTGCCTGTCTATGGCAAGGATGATGCTAGGGTATTCTGCACCATGGGATTCAATGAATGGTTGAAAAACTGGTGTGGAGCTCAGCGTTTTGTCTTCATTGGGGACTGCGGAGTCACCTGGAGGGATGCAGGCTTATACTGGTTTGATGGTCTGCATCTGTCCAGGGGGGGGAAACCAGGATCCTAGATGACAGGTTCAAATGCTTCATTGGCAAGCATTTAAGCTAGCCAAGGGGGGAGGCACTGAAAAGGAGCAGGGAAATCCCAGCCTCCCCCACAAAACACAGTAGTTAAAGAGGTAAACACCAACATAGAGAAGTCAGTAGGGAGCAGGACAGGTGTAAATGCAGAAAAAGGCAGTAAGGACAGGGATGGGGCTAAAAGGGGTACGGCCATAAAAAATAAATGGAAGGTGATGAGTACCAATGCCTACAGTCTGTGCAACAAGCTCCCTGAACTAGTGGCCTTGGTGGAAGAGGGATGAGTGGCTATTGCGGCAGTCACTGAAATATGGTACACAGAGAACCATGACTGGGATGTCAACATGCCAGGATACACAGTCTACAGGAGGAACAGGGTGGGTAAAAGAGGAGCAGGAGTTGCTCTCATATAAGGGAAGGGATTAAAGTAACAGAAGTAAAGAGTAAACAGGAAGTTGATGAGTCACTATGGGTCACCCTGGAGACAGGAAATGGCACCGCCATCTGTATAGGTATTGTGTACAGACCCCCCATCTCAGGGGGAGGAAATGGACAAGGAAATGATAGAAGGTATCCTTAAAATGGTAGAAAAAGGGGAGACATTATTGATGGGGGACCTGAATATGCCAGATGTTAACTGGAGTACCTTTGCTGAAGGCACATCCAAGAGCAGGGTCATTATTGATGCCCTACAGGGGGCATGCCTCAGACAGCTAGTGTTGGAATCCACTTGGGAGGGAGCAATCTTAGACCTGGTACTCTCAAATTGGGAAGGAGAAAGGATCTCAGATTTAGAAGTGGGTAGCCATCTGGAAAGAAGTGACCACCAAACTGTGTGGTTAACAATAAGCACAGCCATACAGTGAAAGCATACAACAAGAGTATTGGACTTTAGGAAGGCTGACTTTGGGGAAAATGAGAGAGTGCCTCAGAAAAGCACTAGAAAATGGGCAAGAAGGAGGGGTGGAGGAACAATGGGGAATAATCAAAACAGCCATCGCAGAGGCAACAAGCCTTTGTGTGAAGCAAATCAACAAAACAAAACAAAAGAAAAAACACTATGGTTCTCAAAAGAGGTGGCAGGGACAGTTAATGGGCAGACTAGATGGGCCTAGCGGTCCTTATCTGCCATCAAAGTCTATGTTTCTATGTTTTAAGGAGAAAAGGATAGCATTCAGGAAATGTAAGGAAACACAGAAGGAGCAGAACAAAGAACTTTATCAGTTAAAGCAGAAGGAGGCAGGGAAGGCAGTCAGAATAGCAAAGGCACAAACTGAGGAAAAGATAGCCAACTCTGTTAAGAAAGTGGATATAACCTTTTATAGGTACATTAGGGAGTGAAGAAAGACCAAGGGAAGGATACAGAGACTTAAAAAATGGGAGGGAATGTGAGCAGAGGGTGACAGTGAAAAAGCAGGGATACTGAACGAATATTTCTGCTCAGTATTCACAATGGAAGAGGAGGGGGAAGTACCTAAACCAAACAAGAGAGAAACTCTGAATAGGGGGGTCGATACCAGTCCATTCACAGAAGAAAGGGTTTTGAAAGAACTCTTGAAACTGAGGGTGGACAAAGCAATGGGACCTGATGGGATTCACCTAGGAATTCTAAAAGAACTAAGGGTAGAACCAGTAACACCACTTACTACTCTCTTTAATAAATCATGGGAAGATGGGGTGATACCTGAGGACTGGAGGAGGGCAAATGTGATTCCACTTCACAAAAGTGGGAGCAGAGCAGAAGCAGGAATCTACAGACCTGTTAGTTTGACTTCAGTGGTAGGGAAAATAGTGGAATCACCTCTAAAGGAAAGAACTGTTGTGTACCTAGAGGCCAGTGGGGCACAGGACCCAAGGCAGCATGGTTTCACATAAGGAAGGTCATGTTAGAAGAACCTAATAGATTTCTTTGACTGGGCAACCAAAGTAGTAGACCAGGGAAGGGCTGTGGATATGGTCTACCTAGATTTTAGCAAGGCATTTGACACAGTCTCACACAAAAGATTAATATGCAAGTTAGCTAGCCTTGGAGTGGGTCCCAAGGTGGTAGCCTGGATAAAAAAACTGGCTGGACAACAGGACGCAAAGGGTAATAGTAAATGGAGTCCACAGTGAAAGAAAGGAGGGTAACTAGTGGGGTACCACAGGGTTCAGTGCTGGGACCAGTTCTCTTTAATGTCTTTATAAGTGACATGGGAGAGCACCTGGAAGGAAAGGTATATCTCTTTGCAGATGACACAAAGATCTGCAACAGGGTTGATACACAAGGTGGGGTGGAAAGGATGAAAAGGGACTTGTCAAGGTTGGAGGAATGGTCAAATATGTGGCAGTTCAGACTCAATGCAAAGAAGTGCAAGGTAATGCATCTGGGAAACAAAAACTCAGGGGAAGAGTACACAATGGGGAGTGAGTTAGTAACAAAAATCAAAAGAGACCTAGGAGTAATTATATTGGATGACCTAATGGTGGGCAAGCAATGTGAGAAGGCAGTAAGGAGGGCTGGGGGGATACTAGGATGCATAGGGAGAGGATTTAACAGTAGAAAACAGGAAGTTGTTATCCCTCTGTACAGACAGTTAGTGAAACCCCATCTGGAGTACTGCATGCAATTCTGAAGACCCCATCTCAGCAAAGACATAGACAGAGTGGAGGCTGTTCAGAGGAGGGCAACCAAAATGGTGCAGGGTCGGCACCAGAAGATGTACAAGGAGAGACTAAAGCAGCTTAATATGTATACCCTCGAGGAAAGGAGGGAGAGGGGGGACATGATAGAAACTTTCAAATATCTCGAGGGAATTAACAAAGTACAAGAGGGTAGCATCTTTCAGAAAAAGAGATGTGCAAGAACAAAGGGGCACAATTTGAAGATAGAGGGGGGATGACTCAGAGGTAATGTTAGAAAGTATTTTTTCACAGAGAGGGTTGTGGATGCATGGAACAGCCTTCCTGAGGAGGTTTTGGAGTCAGGAACAGAGGGAGAATTCAAGAATTCATGGGACAGGCATAAGGCAATTCTAGTGGGGGGTAGGAGGAGGTAAGCTATTGATTAACTAGAATCTGCTGCTTATCCATCAGGTAGGAAAATGGGCAGACTAGGTAGGCCAAGCGGTCCTTATCTGCTGTCAAATTCTATGTTTCTATGTTTCTATAAGAGTAATAAACTTGTTTATTACTACCAAAAGGTAAATCACAGTTGCCCTAAGCAGTTCTTACCAAAATGAACTGGGAGCCAATGCTAAGCATTCCCTATCCGTCAAGGAATCTCTGTGTCTCATGGGGTCTCTGAGGTAAAGGATGTAATGTCTTACATTATATACCTACGATAATTACCATGGTTACTGTAAGATAGAGACATTTCTAGTTAGAGAGATTAGGTCTATTGGTTAAATTAGAGGTGCCTTCACAGCCCAAGATAACATCATACAATGTTGTAGTAGTCATCACTTTGTAAAGACAAAAGGGGTACAGTTTGTACATAGCCATGTAAAATTACAAATCATCAAATCATGGCAATGCCAACTCATATATCATAATCATTACAAGGACACAGGTGTTCTAACATCTTATAAGAAAGAAATACATATGTGTATTAGAAAGTAAAGTGTATAACAATAATATGAGTATGTATCCTGGCATCTACTCATGTACGGTAGATACCCTTAGCCCTATATGTTAGTAGAACATATATCTAAATGTTAGCTGTCTATGGTGTACCTCTGGGGATTCCGATTATAGTGCAGGGACCTCGTGTAACATCTCCCCCTGTTGCATCTCAAGAGCAACACAGCAAGAGTAAGGAATAAGTCAGGGAGAAGGTGTTGTTTACAGACCCAAAGCATGGGCCTTGTAAAGGAACTCCAGCTGCTCATGGTGTTGGCTTAATGTGCACTGTAGGCAGCAAAGCCCAATAATAAGAAAAAAGATCAAAAATGCTTGTATAATAACAAAGCTTTTAAATGTAATCTCTAACCAAGTGTTAGTAAGTGCACTATTCATACCACCACCATTAATAAGTGCAAGAACAGCTTTAGAAATATTATTGCTGATGTGGATGAGGTTGGTGTCTTTCCTATCTAAAAGGAATTTCAGTGTCAATGTGAGTGGGTCAATGTGTACATTAAATAGGGTAAATATTCTGAATGTGTAAGCAGATAATCAGGGCTACCATCAGTAATGCCTGCATCCATGAGAGGGACGGGTGTAATAACTGTGTGTCTGATAACTGATTTCTGATGGGGTACAAAGGAGAAACTGCAGCTATCAATAGAACATGTCTTGAGTCCATAGGTATAAGTCTTATGATTTGTTACCACTCAATATTCTCCATCTGAATTATATTGCATTTTAACAGTAGGTAGTCTCCATATTTGCAACTGTACTGGGAAAGTATAGGTCTGTTTGGAGATCTGTGTTGACAGGCAATGAACCTCCTCCCGGTAGGATTTGTAGAGCTTGGAATCATCTGGAGCCAATGATGAGTCTTGGTATCCTGTGCCATTGGTGGTGATATCATCATCCATGGTAAAGGACCAATCGATACTGTCTGGGGAATACCCACATACAGGTTTAATTACATCAAATATGTCACAGTGACACAAATAAATATCCCCTTTCTTCCCACAACAGTCTGTGTGTGGCACGACCCTGGTGTCCAGAAGAGGATGAAAAGCCCATAGAGGAGGTAAGTTGAAGAGTTCTCTTTAGATGTCATCATACAGGTGCCCAAGGGAGTGTACAGTTGCGAGTTTATCAAATAAAGCTGCAGTAGGATCAAAATGTGGTGAAGAGACATACATGGTATCCTTAAAGGAACATTTCTTAGTAGTAAAGCACAGACCAGTATTTGGATGCCTGGTCAAAAAAAACAAATTTCTAGCAGTAGAAATTGGAATAGTTAAAGTTTGCAACATACACATAGAACTACAGCTAGAGGGTCTACAACGAGGACAATATCATTTGAAATACATTTGTCATGTGTAATATCAGGGATTTATCCAGATTCAAGATCACAGAAAAGATTATTGATGGTCATGATAATATATGAACCATAGGCTGAGCACAATCGCTCACGAGCAATGTATTGCTTATCTGCTTCTTTATTATTCTGTGCAATGAGAGCGTTAATTTTATCTTTAGAATCTGAGAATGCCTTAGCAATATCGTGCATGTTATATACCGTATATTGTTCTTCCTGACTAAGGTCATCCACACCATGCAATAAAGGGGGTATAATATCATTAACCAAACCAGTTTGGACTTTCTGTGAGTGTAATTTGATAGCAGTGATGTTGGCTTTATTCCAAATAGACATGGGTGTACCAAAAAGACCAGTAATAGTGATATCAGAACTGTCGACTTCACGTCTATTTCGTTTATGACTTTGGTCATCAGGAGTGGGTTTACTCCTGAAATTGCCTGTATGCTCGGTGGAGTGTACCCTAGCAATAGGGTCTTGAGTACGAATCTGAAAAGCAGCTAAATTATCAAGTAGTAAAGTACTGTAAAACATTGAAGTGTTTGTAGTATGACATAGACCAAATTCTTTCATATTCCAATAAGTCAGGTTAAACAACACAGGTATGTGCATAAATTGTAAGTTATTGATAAGTGTGCCAGATAAAGCAGTAGCTGTAAGACCACTACGAGGACCAGGGATATGCTTTGGACATTCCAAAAGCTGTTTCTCAGTAGGGGGTAACACAGATAATTACATGGCAGCTGAGGCCATGTTGTGTACAGCACAAAATTGCCTGGCAGAGTCTTTAGACAAGGAATTACAATATGAGGGACCAATTAAGGCTGTACTATTGTATAAACCAGAATGTCTAAGAGATGTCTGAAGCAAGGACAAAGAACCATTTGGGGATAATCTTGCATTGGGCCAACCATGAAAAGTTCTCTTGGAAAGTTTGGCCACAGGAAGAATTTGTCCTTGCAACGTGGTTTGCCACTCAATTTGTAATGTTGATTTATCAGGAGCAACAACCGAGGCAGTGAGGTAGGCATCTGAACCTTCCTGGACAGTAATCAAATTCTCAGGAATTGTGATGGAGACTCCCTCTGTGTTATCTGCAGGTGGATCAAGGTGAGGAAGGAGTTGCTTTACCGTGTTTTGGATGCAGGGATAACTCCTGAGATGAGGAGAAAATGGAACAAGATAGCTATCTTATCAGTGTATCTGAAAAGGAAAATCAAACATTAGTAAGTTAATACTATTCCACCCAATGGGATGAGGAAAAGTAATTATACTCCTTTATACAGTTTCAGCTGGTTTGTATGTAACCATTTGTCAGTCAATTTGTTATTGTGCATAGTCTAACTTGATAGACTGCTAGACTGAGCTTGTTGACAACTGGATAGGGTCCTTCCCACTCATTGGAGAAAGAGTGTGTTGGGTGTGCAAATCTGAGAACCATCACTTGATCTCCGGCTTGTCAATCCAGTTCTTGTGCATGTTTGTCAAACTGTATTTTGGACTGTTGCTGGGCCTTGCCCATGCAATTAGCAGCATACAAATCAGTGTGTATTAAATCTTGTCTGAGTTTTTCCACATATTGGTCTACAGGCACACTGTCTGCAGTGAGGGTGTGCAGGTCAAACAATAGATGTTCAGGTAATCTCATATTTCTACCAGTCATCACCTCAAAGGGTGTTAACCGGGTGGTGGCTGAGGGTGTGTCCCTAATTGCCATAAGGAGTAACAGCAGTAGGGAATCCCAATCCTTGGAATTGTCCTCAATGAATTTGGAAAGCATTTGCTTAATCTGTATGTTGGCCCTCTCTACTTGACCTTAAGACTGTGGGTAGTAAGGTATGTGGAATTTCTGATGAACCTCTAGGAGTTCAAGTGCTTCTTTCATCAACTCACCTGTAAAACTGGTGCCTTTATTTGAGTCTACCTTGAGAGGCAGGCCCCACCTGGAGAAAATCTGTTCTACCAGGATTTTAGCAGTGGTTTTAACAGGGCATGTTCTGGTGGGGAAGGCTTCAACCTACTTTGACAAAGGATCTGTGACCACAAGGGCGTATTTATTATTTCTGCTGGTGTTGGTTAAAGGACCAATAAAATCAATCTGTATAGCATGCCCAGGGCCAGAATGTCTTTGTGGTAAGAGTTTGGCATTTTGTTTGGCAGGGATAGGGTTGTTTTGCACACAAACCAAGTAGTTGTCTATATACTGTTCAACATCCTTGGTGACACCAGGCCACCAAGCAGTGGTCTTGAGATGTTGAGAGTGTTTTCCAATTCCTGGCATCCACCAATGGGGGTATCATGCACTTGGTGCAAACATTCAGGCCTAAGATGACGAGGAATCACCCACAGCTTGGTGGGGGAGTCATCTGGTTGATACCAGATGAGCTTGTCATCAGGGGACAAGTTTAACTTACCTTCATGCCTTCGATAGGGATTATGGGTAGGGAGATTCTTCTCGGTACCTTTATCCAAGAATCTGAACATGTCCTTGAGTTCAGAGTTAGCATGTTGGGCTTCTGACAAATCCAAGGGGGAAAAGGGTTCAGGTTTCTTCCTGACTGCCACAACGTGTACTTTAGCCTCTGGATGGTCCATCATCCAGATGCCCCCCTGACCCCTTCCTTTGCAATTGTGTCAGCAGTGTCACTGAAGGCATGATAGGGGTCATGTATGGAGTGGGCCTTAACTTTGTGTACATAGAGTTTGTGTGCAAATTGCTGTGCCAGTGAGTGAATGTATATTACCAGTTACTTGTGTTTCACTGGGCTGTCATCAGAGGATATGAAGGACTTCTTCTGCCAGAACGGAAGAAATTCTGTCAGGGAACAATAAACCCAGTTAGAGTCTGTGAAAATGATGGTATCCTGAGTTCCATGCTGGATGAACTCAAGGGCACAGGCCACTGCTGCCACTTCTGCATACGTGATGATGCCACACTGCAATGCTTAGAAATCTTAACAGTATTACCAAAGGGGTAAAATTACTAATATGCTTATTCCTGATATCTGTTCTCCCTGATAATAGGAAGCTGATCCATCTGTAAAGACATGACACAGTGAGGTGGTCTCAAGTAGCTGTGGTTTAGCAGGAAGGAAAGGACCTGGATCTGGTAGATCAGGTGGCAGCAGTGTACAGTCATGGGGCTGTCCTTGGAACAGGAGACCATGTACCAGCATGGATGGTATCTTGGTTGGGTGGACCTTGATATCCCTATCCTGGAGAAGGAGGGACCAGTGTGTCAGTCTGGTATTGAAGACTGACCCATCCTTCACTGTATCTGATAGCATAAATGTTGTTGGGGTGTGGTTCACATTTATAATTGGGGAATACCCAATGATATACAGAAAGTGCTTGACAGCCCAGTATGTAGCCAGAAGGTTCCTTGCACAAAGGCTGTACTTCTGCTCCACTGGGGTCAAGAGCTGTGATGCATATGCAGTGGGTCTCAAAGTGCCATGAACCTTCTGGGTCAACACTGCAGACATAGCAATGTCAGAGGTGGCGCATTCCAGATGGAATGGCAGGTCTGGATTGAGGTTCACCAAGGCTGGAGCTGAGGCTAAGGCCTGTTTCAGTGACATCACAGCTTGAATGTGAATAGGGCCCCAAGTCCAGGGAACATCCTTTTTTATTAGTTCATACAGAGGGGCAGCCTTCTGGGCAAAATCACAAGTAAAATCTCTAGAATAATTTACCATACCTAGAAACCTTCGAAGAGTAGCCACACTGGTGGGCAGTGGCAAATCTTACAATCCTTGTATCTTCTTCCAGGTAGGACTTTGGCCTTGGTCTGTTATTCTCAGGCCTAGAAAGAGTACCTCTTTCTGGCATAGTTGTGCTTTTGATGGATTACATTTGAGCCCTACCCTCTGAATGAGGGTCACAAGTTCATCCAAGAGATCCAGGTGTTGTTCCTGTGTGGCTGTGGCCAACAACAGGTCATCCACATACTGCAAGAGACACTGAAGTGTAGAGAAACCCTCAAGGGCATCCACCATGTGTAAATGGAGCAGAGAAGGGCTGTTGTGGAACCATTGTGGTAAGCAGGTCCACGTGTACTGCCTTCCTTCAAAAGTGAAGGCAAACTTATCTTGACTTTTAAGAGCCAATGGTAATGACCAGAAACCATTGGAAATATCCAGGGCACTAAACCACTGTTGGCCAGGGGTCAGTAATCACAGCACTTTTAGTGCTAATGCTCCAGTTGGGGCACAACTGGGGGTGACCTGGTTTAGTCTCCTGTAGTCAGTAGTAAGGCTCCAGGCACCTGTGGGTTTTTTCACAGGCCAAACTGGGGAGTTTACAGTAGAAACATATGTCCTAATTACTCCTTGCTTGAGGAGAGATTTTATTGTTTCCCTAAGGGATGGCAAGGCCTCAGGGGGAAAGGATATTGCCTTTGCCTCTCATGTGCTGGGCCTGTCACCTCGATGATGGTGTGCATTCTGCTACAACTGTGCTTGTGGGTGGAAAATACCTTCAGATGTCTTTGTAGAATGGAGAGTAGCTTTGGGAAAAACTCACGATTCTTAAAAAATCTATGACATCATACTCTTTATTGTTTGCAAATATTGCTGCAACCACATAGAAATTCGGGATCATAATGATATGATATTGTCCCTGAATTTGTATCAGTAGCATGTTGGCTAGGTCTACCTCACAGCTGTGTGGTGCCAACCAGTCAATTCCGATGATACTAGGGTGATCACGCAATACCATCAGCTGAAAGGTGTGGTAGACCTTCAGGTGTCTCAGTGTCACAGGTAGTGGCAGAGAGCTAACCTAGTTCTGTCTACACCAAACATGTTGGTCCTCCATCTGGTAGACCAAGGTGATGCGTCTGGGTGGTCATCGTATAATACAGACACAGCTGCACCTGTATCTAGTAGTACTGTCAGTAGGTGGCCCTAGACCTCGGCCTCTGTGCAGGGCCTTCCATTTGCATCCAAGACCAACTTGTTTACAATCCTGGACTAGGGCCTGTAATTGTCAATCTGTACCAGTGGAAGCATGGGGGGGCTCGTGAAACAGGGTCTGGGCCTGGTTCCTTTGAACCGTCTCACCATGCTGCACTGATGTTATATAGGTAGGTGCTTCCAGGTTCAGGCCTGTATGGGCCTGAGGTCCTTGATTTCTGGTGTCTCCTTGGCCTGTTGAGGGCTGCTCTTCTGGTTGTATGGCTGCAAGGGCCTGGGCAGGAATGGCATCCGTTACGGAGCATACCTGCCCAAGGAGATTGCGGAACTTCCTTTTTTCATCAGCAATTTCCCTATATGAAGTACCTAATCTTTGCTGTTTGTCCTTATTATTCTTATGGTAGTTCCAGTTCCCATCCCCTGATTGTTGCTGTTGCTGCTGGGCCTGTTGTGGTTACTGGATTTACTGGATACACTGGACAAAAGAAGGCCTTCTCTGCCCATCGAGATTGTCCCCTACAAAAGTGGGCCAATTACCTTCATGTGTTTGTCAACCATACATCTAAGTTTTTTTAAAAAATGTCAGGGATTTTAGAATTAATCAAGTACTCCGGAAGTGAGTTCCAGATTTGCGGTACCCTAACACTGAAGAAATTGTTTCTTAAATTAGTATTTACCTTTTCAACGGTCAGTTGTTTATTATGTAGTCTACCCACAATACGTTTCTTTGCAAATATCAGTCTGCATAGCTTCATCTGAATTGGGCATTTTAAAATGTTAAATAGAAGTAAAAGGTCACCTCTCAATCTTCTTTTTTCCAGAGAGTGGAGTCCTGTTTTAGTTAATCTAACTTCGTAAGAGCCTTTTTTTAATCTAGGTATCATCCTAGTCAATCTCCTTTGGACCTGTTCCACTCTAAAGATATCCTTCTTAAGATAAGGGCTCCAAAATGGAGAAGTGTAATCAAGATGGGGTCTAACATATGATCTATACAAAGTAACCAAGCATTGTTCAGATTTATTTACAAAAGTTTTATCCATCTGCCTCAGCATAGTATTAGCTATATTTGCTACTCTGTTACAATGTAAATTGGCTGATAGTTTAGTGTTGATCATGATCCCCAGGTCTCTTTCACATTCAGAACTTTAATTAACTTGTTGTTTAACCGATAAGCATTTTTGGGTTATTTTTCCAAAGTGTAATACCACACATTTATTGGTGTTAAAGTCCATAGAATTTCTTTTGGCCCATGTTTCTATTGTTTGCAAATCTTTCTGGAGAATTTCACTATTTAAGGCTGTATCCACCCTTCCTCCCAGTTTGGTGTCATCTGCAAACTTAGTTAAAATGTTGCTGGAAGTTATGAATAGGTCCACAATAAATAAATTGAACAAAGTGGGACCCAGAACCGACCCCTTGGGGACACCACTAGCAACCCTACAAGGTATAGACACTGAATTGTTTACTCTAACAACCTGAGTTCTATCATATAACCATTGCGAAACCCAATTTATCAGATAATCTGAAAAACAGAGTTTGCACATTTTCTCAATTAACAATGAGTGGGGTACTTTGTCAAAGGTTTTACTATAGTCCAGAAGGATAACATCAGATGGAATATGATTATCCAATAACCTACTGATATTATTATAGAAAGAGATCAAATTAGTAGTACAGGATGATCCAGTTTTGAAGCCATGCTGAGTCAAGTCCTGTATCCCCAACGAATGTATTTCAGAGTCAGTATAGGACTTAACTATTCTTTGCATGGCCTTTCCCACTAGTGAGGTAAGACTAATTGGCCTATAGTTATGAACCCTGGATTTATTCCCTTTTTTAAAATTGGAATAACTGTTGCAGTACGCCAGTCCTTTGGTACATGACCTTCTTTCACGGATTTGTTAAATATCAGGGTTAACGGGAGAGTAACTGATTCAATGGTTTCTTTCAGTAACCTAGCATTAATACTGTCTGGTCCTGGACTGGTGGAATTTTTCAATAAAGACAGCGCATTTCTTACTTCCTGCTCTTTTATAGTTGGGAGTATGTGGGTTAGATTACACCTTGGATAATAATTATCATTATTAAAGAATTGTGAAGAAAAATAATCATTAAATGCATTAGCAATGCTTTGCTCATCAGTAATAGAGAGCCCATCATGCATTATTGATCCTATTTTACTTGGGTCACCTTTTTTACTATTTATATATGAATAAAGTGACTTTTTATTAGTTTTTGAGTGAGCCAAAGTAAATTCTAGTTTAGTTTTTGCTTGTTTTATTAGTTTTTTTAAGGATACTGATCTTTTGTATTTAACCCTTATATCCGGAGAGCCATTAATTTTTAATTTTTTAAAAAGACATTCTTTTATTTTAATTTGTCTAGAAATACTTTTATTAAACGAAAGAGGAATTTTTGGTTGTTGGTTGTTCGAGGGGAGGGGCTGTTTCTCTTGGGTCTGTCTCTCCACCGTGTAGTGTGTTGTGGCCTCTGGAGTAACTTCCATGGCAGCTACTTTCTTGGGACTGGAGCCTGCATCACAGACACAGAGTTGGTAAACTCTCTCTGTTTTCTGAAGAATATCGGAAAACGTTTCCGTGGTGGGATAGGTGGCTGGCTCTACCTTCTCTCTTACTGCAGGGATCATGTTCCTAAGGAATAGGATCTTGTACTCTATAAGCAGGGCCCCTACTTTTCTGCGGCACAGTGGGACCAAGTTCTGAGGCAAGACTACCATTTGCCGCAGAACTTCTGCGGCGGTGGTTTGTAATTTCTGCAGAAGTTCTGTGGCACTAACAAACTACCACATCACAGTGTCAGCTTGTCATCCTGACTTCACTTTCATGGCAGTGGTTATAGTAATCAGGATGATGGAAAACACAGTAACATTAGTTCAAAAAAATAAGTCTTATAAAAATTATTTTATGCCTAAAAAAGCAAAACAAATGTCTCTCCCTTAAGGTCCTAGCCTGTTGCATAAATGACATATGCAGAGGGGATCTTATGTGATTAATAAGGTATTTTTATATGCATGCTATCTATCCCACTAATGAGGTTTCCACTGTCTATCACTTATATATGTGTATGTGCTTTCTACATCACTCATGAGGTTCCCACTGTGTATTACTTATATATTTATATGCAATCTGTAACATACATACAAATATGCATGTGTGTGTGTGTGGTGAGAGAAACAGAGATACTGTGTGTGTGTGTATATATATATATATATATTTTTTTATTATTTTTATTTCCATGAACTTGCATCCTCATTCATACAGGTCCCATTGGAAATGGAATAGAGGAGTTATTGCAAAACTCATTTTTCATGTCAACCTGCTTTCCCTGACACACTGCGTAACACCATCAGGCCATGACATGCATGTAAACCAATTATGAGATACAGCTCTCTGGCCCATCACAATGTGTCCACCATGTGACAGAACTCTGCACCATAACTTCCCAGGCTCCAAGCAGTGATGTGTTCCACCAGTCCTTGTGCTACCCAGCCAGCTCCCAGAGTTAATCTCTGAACCTGAGGTGCTGGCATGGAAACACAGCATGCTACCCTCTGGCCCAACAGCTGTCCCTGCACACAACATTTCTCAATAACTTTTAGGTGATTCTATCAACCAATGACAATATGTAATCAATAACCCTGGCAAAAATGCATACAGTGCAATTATTTATTTAACAGGTTTATTCTTTCAACAGGTCTACACATTATTATATTTCACTTTTCTGGGCATAATTACTTTATTTTTCTCAAACATTTAGACAGTTAAATTCATTTTACCAGTTATTCATTTCAGATAGCGTCTCTATACCTTAAAGGCACAAATAGGTTTGTACAAAGTGAATTATGGACTTAACAGGTCTGTGCTATTTACAAGGTTTTGTTTAAGTTGGCCCTAGTGCAACAATGTAAGACTGAAAATTGTATTAGGCTGTAGTGCAGGTTGAGCAAATATCACCATGCATGATGTACTGTGCCACCATCTCTGGCAGTGGGAGCTGTGGTAGATAAGTGACTGTTCATTTCTGTTGCAGAATGTAGCCATTTCATTAGCTAATGTATGATGTTATAGCAATGATAACATCACATTCTGAACATATAGGGGGGTTTTGGATATAAAAAGAGGGGAAGAGAACCAGATTCTATGTATAAACAGAAATATTAATAAAAAATCACCAAGAAGAGTGAATTCTGCAACACCGCAGAAGTTCTGCAGTAGATTGCAAGTTCTGCACAAAATTCTGCAACCGCAGAATTCTAGGGGGCCTTGTCTATCAGGTTTACATCTGCAGCTTCCCCCCCCCAAGGTGTTTCCCTGCATGGCAGGCCATCCAAAGCCTCTGGTGGAAAGGCACTGGACTTTCTTTTGCATTCTGCTTCACAGGGTATGTGAGCATCACTCCCACTACCCCTGGATTGTGTGCAGAAATGAGCTCAGCTGCTACCTCATCAAAGGTGGCACTCCCGTCCTGGTGGACAGCATCGGGGAGTTTTGGCCACAGTCCAGGACCAATGGTCTGGCTTAGGATCTGGACCTGGTAGTTTGCAGTGAGACTGAGCATTTTGCATTTAGCACACACCTTTTCCAAGTGGCAACTGAGGTTGTTGGACAGGCTCATCCGACCAATGCTGTCAGCAATTTGTTGAACAGAATAAGCCATTTGTAGGGGATTATTAGGATGATCAGGCAGAGGTTGATTGGGTAGATTAGGCAAGTTATCTCAGGCGCCATCCAGAGTGGCCTGAGCTGTGGCTTCTGCCACAGTATGCACCATGGTCTCTTGAGTTCCAGCTCCTGTAGAAGCTGCCTAATCTGGGTTCTATGAACCCCTTTATTTCTCTCGGAGATGGGCACATTGCCTAGTGCTTGCTCAATCATCGTCCCTATCTCTTGCCTGTCTTCTGCATTAATAATGGCTATGGGTGGTGCCATCAGGACCAGGCCTGGGCCTGCTCCCCCCTGACATGGGGGTCACCATTTTGGCATCACCCATGATGCACGTCATGCCATTGATGTAGGGAAATGGGGTTGTGACTTAGGCGTTCGCCATGTTGTGGATGTGGGCGGTGGAGTCTGGGCCATTGTAGGGGTGGGAAAGGGTGTTGTACTGAGAGACATCATCATCTGACTCCTCCTTTTCATATGACATCATCAATACAGGGGCTACACCTCCCATTTTCTTGACATGACCAGCCAACACCTCTCACTGATAGTGCAGTTTTGCCATTTTGGTTACACATTCATGGTGACTCACTTTTGCAATATTCTGATCAACATCATCTTGCATCTGCTTCTGTAACACTTTTTACGTGGCGCTTAATTCGCGATTGTCCCTAATAGGTAATTCTAAGTCATTACATACCTGGTTTATCTCATCCTGTAACTCTCCCAACTCATCACACATCTCTTCATTTGTTCTACTTAACAAATCATTCATTTGCAAAGCATGCCCTTTGTTCTGTCTCAAACTTTTGCACTCCTGCTTCAACATGCAAAGTTCCTGCTCACTAGCCTGAGCAGAATGATGCAAAAGGGAATCCTTTTCATTCTGCAGTGTCTGGAGTTCAGACTCCAGATCCTGCTCTTGTCTCATACATTCCATTTCATGCAACCCCATCTCTTGCTTAAGAGATGAGATCTGCAGTTCAAGGGTTCGAAACCTGACTTCAGAGGCTTATATAGCAGCGTAGAGAGCCGCAATCAACAGCCCTTTAGCTTTGTGCTTTCTGGCTGTTTGTCTCTGAGTACTGGTTTGAAATCACCAGCATGGGATTGTTGGATTGACCTGCATCCCACAGGAAGTCAGCCCATCCTCCATGGGAGGCAAGGAAGTTTGAGACATCAAGTCTCAAGTCTGCGCAGATATTTGATATGGTGACCATTGTGTGGGAGGGAATGAAAAATCAAACCGTGAAAAGTCACCGTGCTGTGTATCAATCCACAACAGGTGCACTTATTCACAATCAGACTACTGTGCACTTGTAAGCTTGCAATTCACAACTGCCGTGGGGTAAGGTGAGATGGCATCGACCACACCCAGTAAGCAGCCAGACATTGCAAGTACTTACAAAGTGTGTAAAAAATGGGAGAGGTGATGCAGGAATGCACACCTACTGTCCCTGTTGGGAAGGGAAAGTTGTAGCAACAAGTGAAACTCTGCAAACTCCAAATATTGCCTGCTCATGGTCATCAATTGTCAGGAGGTCTAAACCTCACTCTCAGGTTCTTGGCAACAATGGGCATGCAAGGAATCACAAACACATTGCATAAGTGTAATTAACTTGTTTATTACTACCAAAAGGTAAATCACAGTAGCCCTAAGCAGTTCTTACCAAAAGGAACTGGGAGCCAATACTAAGCATTCCCTATACCTCGAGGAATCTCCATGTTTCATGGGGTTTCTGAGGCAGAAGATGTAATGTCTTACATTATATACCTATGATAATTACCATGGTTGCTGTAAGACAGAAACATTTCTAGTTACAGAGATGAGCCCTATTGGCTAAATTAGAGGTGGCTTCACAGCCCAAGATAACATTATACAATTTTGTAGTCGTCCTCACTTTGTAAAGACAAACGGGGTACAGTTTGTGCATAGCTGTGTAATAATACAAATCATCAGAAGATGGCAATGCCAACTCATATATCATAATTATTACAAGGACACGGGTGTCCTAACATCTTATAAGCAAGAAATACATATGTGTGTTAGAAAGTAAAGTGTATAACAATAATATGCATACTTATCCTGGCATCTACTCTTGTACGGTAGATACCCTTAGCCCTATATGTTAGTAGAACATATACCTAAATGCTAGCTGTCTATGGTGTGCCTCTGGGGATCCTGATTAGGGTGCAGGGACCTTATGTAACATAGCTCAGGAAGTGGGAGTGGCTGGCTGCTTGTTCAGTGAACTACAGGCCCAGCCTTCCAATGCAATGTCCTGTGCAACCAGTATAGTGTTATGCTTGTGCAACTGTGTTAGTTTGCTTTTGGCCTTTCACACTCTCTATTCCAGAGGAATTACCACCCTGTAGGGGTACGAAAGACAAGGAACCCTTGGAGAGGGTTCCACCCCTAGAGGTGCCACGGGATGATTCCCATGGCTAAAGGTACCTTAGGAATCCCCACAAGAAATGTAGTACAAGCATGTTCCAAAAGAATGAGGCAACACGAAGCATATGAGCAAGCAGTAACTGATGTAGTAGCAGTAACTGTGACGTAGTAGTAGAGACGCAAAGACAATTTGATAATGTAATGAGATGCTCAGTTTGATAATGTAATGAAATGCCCAGGTTTGCATAGCATGATACTAATGGCTTGCATTGAGAATTAGGGGATCCTCTAAGGAGAGAGTGAACTGTAAGACATCCTCCACCTCCATCCAACAGTGGAGTCTACCTAAAGAAATGAGAGGACACAACTCTGCTAACTAACAGTTATGACCTGAGGCAATGGAGGAGAGAAAAAAACTCCTATCAGGAGGAAATCTATGGGGATCCAAGGCCTAGGTCTCCATCCCTCCAGGTTTGGGATAGTTTAATTAGTGACAGTTCTGCAGCTGCAATTTGGAAAACCCAATTAAAAGGAGGTGGAAAATATTCCAATTTGGAGGAAGGCACTCACTCAAACCCTCTAGTGGGTAATGCCGTGGAAGGTTGCGAGGAAACTCTGAAACAACACATGCAACCAAGGTGCAGGAGGAGAGCAATGACTGCTGAGGCACTCACCTGGCCTACCCACACTAAACTCAAACCAGATAAAACAGAGGCAGTGGTAGGGAGAATGTGGTGAAGGTGCCTTGCTGGGAAACCACAAAAGTCAATGGCTAACCATTATAGTGGAACACTAGAGCTTAAGGAGGTAACTTTTTCCATCCTTCACTGCTAGCCTTAAATTCTACACCAGGAGCTGCTGTCACATAGCAGGCAGCTAAACCCTAGCCCAGGGTGAGGATATTCCCAGCTATGGGCTAAGTGAGAAGGATCTTGCCCCAAATTGGACATGCTCAAGATGCAGACTGAATGCACAGCGAGACCATAGGCTGCAGGAACCCTGCAGCAGAATAGAATGGCTGGTGTGCCCCAGAAATTGATTGAGAGCTGAAAAGCTAGTGAGCTGAATGAGCATGGAGTGCTGAGATTGTAATGAACATTGACTGCTGAGACTTTGCAAGATTGAATGCAGAATTGAGTGCAGCAGAATCCCAGAGGCTAAAGCCAAGAGGACGGCAGTAGGCATGAAGCAGTGGTTTGCATAAGCAATGATTGCATAAGCAAGTGTGGACCTGCATGTAGGTCAGTAAACAGAGTAGTAATAAGTGGACCTGCATCTAGGTCTGCATAACATAGGGCAATGAAACAGCACTGAATAGTGAAACAAGTAGGCCAGCATTTAAAAGCCAAATCAAGGTGAAAAATACTCTGAGGATTTTCTGTGGTGAAGGCAGGATTCAGAACAGAAATAATTAGCCACATGGGGCCATAACTCCCCAACCACTTCCCAGTCCCCACCATAGGACAAACAAGAAAATGATGGAAGGCCAAGAACCACATGCAGATATTAAAGCTAGTTTA
Organism: Neoceratodus forsteri; assembly: GCA_016271365.2. Lineage (NCBI taxonomy): Eukaryota > Metazoa > Chordata > Ceratodontiformes > Ceratodontidae > Neoceratodus > Neoceratodus forsteri. Next base: position 49,040,804 of record CM057455.1, read on the forward strand.
ACAGCCTCAGCAGGAGCTTTTTGGCTAACCTCAGATTAGAACAGGTTGAATAAATATAGAAGCAATAATTTGTATGGAGTACATGGAGTTGTAAAACTACAATAAAACATGGAGACATAATTCTTTGAAAGCAGGTGTAGCCAGGCAGTGCAATGAAACTACAAGTAGAATGACAGCATGAATGAGCAGCATAGCTAGGGTCAGAGTAAGCCTGTGTCAGGTGAAAGCAATTAAAGTATGCAACATGGAGCAGCTATGGTTGAGCTGAAACATGCAGAAAATGATTGCAGTTGTATTGCAGTAGTTTGAGAGTGGTGAGCAACAGTCTTAAAACAATAGCACTGGGTACAATAGTACTTGGAGTAAACAGCAGCAGTGGCTGCAGTTGTAAGTAACGGAAAGCAGTAGTATGAGCTTTGAGTAGCAGTATGCTAGGAGCTTAGAAACAAAGCCCCAAAAGACAAAACCAAAACACAGCAACACAGAAAACAGGGAACAAGGTCCAAAAACCAACACAAGACACACAAAACTCAAAGACACACAGAGCCAAAGGAAAGATGCAAACCAGAAGCGGGAAAGCAAACACCTAAGTCCAGCAGAGACACACAGAAACAGCAGGTGGGGAGGGGGGTAGGCCCCAGCCAGCTCAGAGGACAGACCAACATAGCCTCTGTCTGCAAAGAAAAAGTGCTTCACAATGAGGTTGAGAGGAACTGCTTATGTAGCTCAGGAAGTGAGAGCTTCTGGCTGCTTGCTCATTGAACTACAGGCCCAGCCTTCCAATTGCCACCTTGCAGCCAGGCAAGTCACCAGGATGGCGAGGGGGGGAAGGTCAGAAAAGAGCAGCGACTTGCCCGGGGATACAGGGAGAGGGAAAAGGGGTTCTTTAGGTATATTGGAGAGCAGAGAAAGACCAAGGGCCAAACTGGCAGATTGAGGACAAAAGGGGGTGGGCGGAAGATGCTAGGGAACAGGAGGAGGTATTAAATTAGTACTTTGTCTCTGTGTTCACTTGGGAGGGTGCTGGGAAATCTGAAAAGCAAGAATCAATGGAGTTAGAAGGGGCAGCAGGTAGGACAGCTGGAGCACCAGATAAGGAACAGGCAGTTGGGAGTTTTACCTCAGGGATATCGGATCAGGATGGATCTACCAAAAGGGAGGGAGGAACTGACGATGCTATCCCCATCGGCCGGGTGTGGGAAGCCCTTAAAGCCCTTAAAAAGGACAAATCTCCAGGGCCAGATGGCATACATCCCAGAGTACTATGGGAGTTGGCAGATGTACTGGCTGCACCTCTGGAGGAGATCTTTAACAGGTCACTTGAGACTGGGTGGGTACCTAGGGATTGGAGGTTTGCACATGTTGTGCTCATCCATAAAGAGGGATCAAGAGAGGTGCCAGGAAATTATAGACCCATCAGTTTGATGTTGGTGTTGGATAAGATGATGGAGAGTATACGTAAGGAATGATTGGGGGGGTTCTTGGAGGAGATGGGATTCCTGGATAGTCACCAACATGGGTTTGTTCCAGGTAGATCATGTCAAATGAACCTTGTGAAGTTTTATAAATGGGTAACATCAGAACTTGACAGGGGAGGCCTGTGGAGGTACTGTTCTTGGACTTCAGCAAGGTGTTTAACTCAGTCCATGAAAACTAAATTGGTACATGGGGCACACTCACCAAGGTAAATTATCACTTTTTTATTTTACTATATCAAGATACAATCCAAAGAACAAAGGTTTGGGAAACAATCCTTTTTCAGTGTTCAGACTGCATCTACATCAATAATAACATTGAATTAATATCACTTATTATCAAAATCCAAAATAGTTAATCTAGAATACACAGTGGTTGAAATGCTGACCTATATGTGCATATTAAGTGTAAATACAATTATATAGCCACAGCTACTATCATACATATTCTCTAAAAAAAGGAATATATTATTTTTAGATTATTAAATCAACCAAATATGCATAAGTATTTACATTTATTCACTCATATAACACATCAAATTAGTCACCATTCTAACTCACATAAATCACAGTAATATGCAAATAATTTTCACCTTCAATTTTCTTTTCTCCTGGTAATTAGTTTATCCCACCATAAATTACTCATATCAACCGTTTTCCTATAAACAAAAAATGCTAATATATTAGTCCAGTACAATGTTAATGCTGCTCTCATTGCTTTAGAATAAATCACAACTTATAAATTTCAATAATATTTACTTGCTTAGTTAGTCATCAGAACAAGGACTGTGGTATGATCTCATGCTCTCTCTCTCTTTACTGAGATGTCCCACCCATTCCTTTGCTCTTTTAAATACCTGCAAGGTTGGAATCAGGCACAAGTGATCACACAGCATCACGAGGGACTCGCGATACTTGTGGTCTCTCTCGCGCTTGACCTGCCACTTCAAAAATATATTTCTAAACATCAGCCCCTTGCCAGACCGAAGGTCTCCAGTCTGAGGCCATTTAGAAAGTTTATAAGAAGTACCCTGTATAAATATTATGTTGAAACTTCTCCCTAATATTGGGGGAATATGCGATGGCTCTTTACAAGTTTAAATATATTACTCTTAGCAAACATGTAACTTTATCCAATACTTTCCCCTCATCTTAGAATATCTTTATCTCAAAGTAATGGTTTATTTCGCTGTCCTAAGGCACTCACCTATAAACGAAAGATACTCCTGTATTGATCTAGTCAAAACTTTGTGTTACTCTTACTGTTTATAACTCCAATAACCACTATTTTTTAAGTTGAATGTGTACTTACTTATTAAATAATAAAGCATGGGCTGTGGCAAGACCTCCTTCTCTCTCTATGTATGGAGGTGTCTCGCCCGCTCTGTTGTGGGTTTAAATACCTGTAGTCATGGAATCAGGTGCCGGTGATAATGCATCACCACGAAAAGCTAGCAATATTTGTGCTCTCTCCCGCTCCTGACCCGCCATACAAAAAAGACTTTCCATTAAGGTGGCACCTTGCAAGAGCAAAGGTGTCCAGACTACTGTCCATTTCACACAATTAATGGAAGAAAAGAAAAGAGAGATCCGATAGAAACCAGAACCACATGCTCAGCTCAGATGAAAACCAATTAGTATATAACATTTCAAAAAGGATATTGAACCCAGCTGAGGAACAAGTTTTAAGTAAAGGCCTCTCATTTTGTCCATATAATTAGATTAACAGTTCTGAATTAAAATTAGATCTTAATAGATCTTATAGAAAATTAAAATTGAAATTTTTTTTGGGACGCAACCAGAGAGAGCTATTGATCCGGTACTGAAAAAAAAAAAAAAGATTGCACTTAGTCAAAGATTACACTTAAAGTCAAAATTTATTCTACCAGTTACACCACATGTGATTGAAACGTATATTTCATTAGTAAATAAAGAGATAGAGTAGGTTATATGGATCAATAAGAATATGGATAGGAGAAAGAAATATAATCTAACCACATCAGAGTTTGCAGCATTAAGTAGTTTAGAAAATTATTCTCAGATTATTATATAAAATGCTGATAAAATGGGATCAATAGTTGTGATGGATTATGATCAATATCAACAAACATGTTCAGACTTATTACAAATAAAAGAAAATTACTTTATTTTAGATAAAGATCCCACAAATCAAATTAAGTATTTAGTCAAAACAGCAGTCACTTTAGCTTCTGAAAGAGAAGAAATTACGGAATGGGAAAAAATGTCTTTATATAGGGATATGCCTAGTATTCCTTTGTTTTATATATTACCAAAAATTCATAAAAATTTAAGAACACCACCAGGACATCCAATAGTATCAGGCATCAATTCAATTTTAGAACCCTTGTCTATCTACATAGATCATCATATCAGACCTTTAGTTGAAAAAACAACATCTTATATAAGGGATTCAATGGATATTGTACAATTGGAAAATTCAGAAGAAAATATAGATGTTAAGAACTGTATATTAGTTACATGGGATCTAAAAGATCTATATACATTTATACCTCATAGACAAGGATGTAGAATATTGCAGATGTTTTTGGATGATGAACGTACAGAAGATAAACCATCAACTAACTTATTAGTCAAGTGGGCTGAGATTGTCTTAACACAGAATTATTTTAGATTTGAAAAAAAGTATTATTTACAAGTAAAAGGGACAACAATGGGATCCAGTATGGCACCCTCCTTTGCGAATATCTACATGAATTATTTTGAAAAAGAATATGTCTTTAATGATAGGAAAACATTTAAAAACAAACTTGTTTTATGGAAATGCTTTATTGATGATATTATTACTATTTGGATCAGATCTGAGGAAGAATTATATGAATTTAATCAGTATTTAAATAACTGTATCACTGGATCATTTAACTTTTGTCTTGAACTACAGTCAGACAGATATTTCTTATTTGGACTTGAGTATTTATAAAAATCAAAATAGGTTAGCAGTAAAACTTTTTCAGAAAGAAACTGATAAAAATGCAATCTTACATGCAAGTAGTTTTCACCCTAAGAGATTAATTGAATCAATTCCATATCGACAAATCTTAAGGGCAAAATGAAATTGTACAGATCCACAAGAATTTAATAAAACTCAGATAGACATGATTCAGAGATTTAAACAGAAAGGCTATAGGCAAGATACATTAGATTTAGCAGTAGAAAAAGCAACAAGAAGGGGAGAGAGAGAGAGAGAGAGAGAGAGAGAGAGAGAGAGAGAGAGAGAGAGAGACCCTTTTAAATGTCCAAGGCAGACAATCTGATTACAAGGGAGATATAATTGTATTTTCTACAAAACATAATGAAATATTTTACCAAAATTAAAAATATTGTTATCAAACATTGGCAGGTGTTACAGGCAACTTCAATAACACAAAACATTTTTGAAACCCCACCTTGTGTGGTTGCAAAAAGAAATAGAACACTGGGTAATAGATTAATGAGAACTGAACAAAAAATCCCAGACACTGGAGTACGACATTTTTTAAACTTAAATGAAGTAAAAGGAAACTTTTCATGTGGTCATTGTATAAATTGCAACAATACTTATAAAATAAAGAAAATATCTAACACTGCAAAGGATGAAGAAATAATAATTAACCAATTGATAAATTGTTCTACAGCTGGAGTTATTTACCTATTGAAATGTCCATGTGATAGAATGTATGTAAGAAAGACTGAAAGGATGTTGAAACTACATATTAGTGAACATAAATCTGATATTAGGAGGCAGGATTTAACGTCACCGGTAGCAAGACATTTTATAAAATATGGACACCAGTTACCACAATTACGATTTTTTGGTATAGAAAAAGTTATACCAGATACTAGAGAAGGTGATTTCAGAACCAAAATTCTAACAAGAGAAGCATATTACATTGATAGATGTGAAGCTACGAACCCAAGATTTGGATTAAATGAAAGTATAGATTGGCAACCAATATTATAAATGAAACATCTTAAAGTAATGTTTTTTAATAAATGATTTGTGTTTTGATTTTTTGGTAACACAATTTAAATGTAGAAATGGGTAATACAACTTTAAATATTCTGTTCTGTATACCTTATATTATGTAGTGGGCAAAATTTATACATAATAAAAGAAAAATATTTTCTTTATATTAGGTAAAATTCTAAGTCTGAAATCCATAACAGGTTCCTTTTTATACGTTTTTTAATGTAATTGTTTGAAATGGACTGTTTGAAATGTTTAGAAATATATTGTTGAAGTGGCAGGTCAAGCACAAGAGAGACCGCAAGTATCATGAGTCCCTCGCGATGCTGTGTGATCACTTGTGCCTGATTCCAACCTTGTAGGTATTTAAACGAGCAAAGGAACAGGCAGGACACCTCAGTAAACAGAGAGAGAGCATGAGGTCGTGCCACAGTCCTTGTTCTGATGACTAACTAAGCAAGTAAATATTATTGAAATTTATAAGTAGTGATTTATTCTAAAGGAATGAGAGCAGCATTAACATTGTACCGGACTAATATATTAGCATTTTTTGTTTATAGGAAAACGGTTGATATGAGTAATTTATGGTGGGATAAACTAATTACCAGGAGAAAAGAAAATTGAAGGTGAAAATTATTTGCATATTACTGTGATTTATATGAGTTAGAATGGTGACTAATTTGATGTGTTATATGAGTGAATAAATGTAAAAGCTTATGCATATTTGGTTGATTTAATAATCTAAAAATAATATATTCCCTTTTTTAGAGAGTATGTATGATAGTAGCTGTGGCTATCTAATTGTGTTTACACTTCATATGCACATATAGGTGAGCATTTCAACCACTGTGTATTCTAGATTAACTATTTTGGATTTTGATAATAAGTGATATTAATTCAATGTTATTATTGATGTAGATGCAGTCTAAACACTGAAGAAGGATTGTTTTCGAAACGTTTGTTCTTTGGATTGTATCTTGATAGAGTAAAATAAAAAATTGATAATTTACCTTGGTGAGTGGGCCCTATGTACCAATTTAGTTTTCATGTGATGTTTGGCATTAAATTGGTATGGGCCTCTCCCTGATAAGTATTATTATTCCTTTTTCCTGAGGTTGGCTTTGCTGGATCCAGATTTATTTGGAGTTTAACTCAATCCCTCACAATGGCCTCCTGGAGAAACTGAGGGAATGGGGGCAGTCCAATTGATGGTCAGATGGATCAGAAACTGGCTTGCTGGGTGCACTCAGAGGGTAGAAGTTGGCGGGGTGGTATTGGCTCCTGGGGGGGTCATCAGTGGGGTGCCACAGGGCTTGGTTCTGGAGCTGCTCCTGTTTAATGCCTACATTTCTGATATCATGGAAGGTATTGGGTGTGAAATGAGTCTCTTTGCAGACGGGTCCAAACTGGGAGCGGTGGTTGAGAGGGAGGAGGGGAAACTGGCCCTACAAAGGGGTCTGAAGACCCTGGATAGGTGAACCTGCACCTGGAAATTAAATTTTAACTCCTCCAGGTGCAAGGTGTTACATCTTGGTTGGGGTAACCCCAAACACAGGTACACCCTGGGAGGGGATGAGCTGAAGGCCATGGCAGGAGAAAAAGACCTGGGGGTCCTGGTGGATGTCAACATGAACAATTCTGAGCAGTACAGGAGGGCAGCAGTAAAGGCAAACAGGATATTGGGCTGCATCGCACTGGGATCACCTCAAGGAGCAGGGAAGTGATTCTGCCGCTATACAATGGCCTGGTAAGACCACACCTTGAGTACTGTGTGCATTACTGGAGGCCACACTTGAGAAGAGATATCCATCTCCTGGGAAAGGGTTCAGAGGAGAGCAACCAAAATGATCCCGGGACTAGGGGGGGTTGATGTATGAGGAGACACTAGATGAACACTACTTGTTCTCGCTGGAAGAGAGGACGGACTGAGGTGACATGACTGAGGTCTTCAAGTACCTCAAGGGAATCAACAGGGTAAATTGGGATGGGTTCCTTAGGCTAAAGGAGGGTGGAATCACTGGAGGACATAGTTGGAAACTTGAAGGTGGAAGGATGAGGGGGACGAGGAAGAGGTTTTTACTGAGAGAGTGATGGAACTGTGGAATGCGTTACCTGGTGAGCTGGTTCTGGCTTCTACAGTGGAGGGGTTCAAGAAAGGGTGAAACAGGTTTAGAAAGGGGATGAAGCTGAGGTTGGCCTGCCCTGGAGGGGGGCAGGGATGGAGGCAAGGAGGAGCAAGGACAAGAGAAGGAGTGACGGCTTTGATACCCAATCAGGGTTCTGAGGCATGAGCAGTCTCAATAGACCATAAGGCCTAATCTGCTGGTGACTAGTATGTTAGGTATAAATAAGTTAAAAAACAATTAATCTGAGGGTTTTCTCTTAAAAGTGTACCGCAGTTACTGGAACCCACACGCTGTGCTTAAGGATTAAGCTGAGGGATCAGGGGCATGGGGCCAAAATTTTAAACAACAAAGCCATGTTGAGAAATTGGCCCCAGAGACAGGATTATATTAGCACATAACTTTTAAGCCTAAATACAGTAGGGAAAAATAGCTCAATGCATAATCCATAGAAAAAAGCCTTGCAGGAGAAAGTAAATTGCAAGGACCAGGCTAGGAGTTTAAGAATCAGCCACAGGGCCCAGGAGCAAGGTGTCAAATTTAAACAAAGGGGAACGGAGAAAACTGGCAAGTGCAGATTCATTGATTTGGATTGCTGAAGGTGTACCTTTTACACTTCTGTTCAGTGGGTGAGGGCTAGCTCCTCCAGCTACGGATGCATGGGGGGGGGGAGTGCCCGAAGGGACAAGTCTCCAGCTGTCTGTACCCCCCCCACTGGCCCCCTTGTTTAGTTAGCAGGGCTGCTCCTCTCACCACAGATATCTAGGGGCAAATGGGAGGGGAGGTTACATAACAGTACACACTTCTATTTCTGAGCCTGCTAGTACAGACAGGCAACCAAGTGTGGCAACTACCTGGCACACACCTGGTGGGACCATTTACCATGGCCAGCAACCCAGCTCCCTGGGAGAAAATGGCTGCTCACAATTGTGCTAGGTTTGCACTTCTGGTCAGGGGGCACTCAAGTAAATCCAGACACAAAGGAAGCAATAACATCACTGTCCAAACCAGGCTGGGATTCTAGACTATGGCTTTAACAGTATTTACGTAACAAAGTAGGAATGATTACAAAGCGAAAATGGACTCCTACAGAGTTACTGATGCATGTAATGCAGATTACTGAGGTACAGAAATTCCAGAAATACCATTTAGCATAGGCATAATGAACCCAAACAGTGAACTCTCAGGTTCTGAAATGGAGATTGGCACACATGGCCAGTTACTGGTACATTTCCTCTCTACTAAGCACACATGACCAGTGCTAAGACACTTTCCTATATTTCATGAGGAAAACTACTGGCACACATGACCACCAAAGAGCACATACAGGCTCAAAATCTTCCAGCACCCACTATACTGAGGTGAACACAGTTTCCCCCTGAAAATAGCATGTGTGCCTAGCGGGCCTTACCAGGTTACCAAAGGCTAAAATAAAAAAAAATAAAACTGAGAACAGAGAATCCAAAACCCACATGTGGGTAACTATTTCCATCAGGCACTGGCCAAATGTACTGACTGAAAATTGTTCTGGTGCCCAAACTGAACCCAGAGAGGTAAATTGGTTAGTCCAGATGGGGGGGTCTCCCACCTTTTACTTCCATGTTTATACTCGCCCATTCATCTGGTTAGTAACACCCTCACAGAAAACTTGTAGATGCTATCTTGAAATGTAAATCACATTTAACATACTACTGGTTCAAAGTTCTGCACTTGGACAGTCTCTCACTAGACTCTAAATGTAGGCAGACACTTTTAAACACACAGAAACTGGGTGACTGGGTCCCTTTATCAGAGAAAAGTTCACCACATGGAATGCAGGTGCCCCAGGGCTATTCCAAAACAACAAAGGTATTCACAGAGCAGTTGAATCACAGGCAGCTTCAGAAGAAAGTCCAGACCGGACCAGCAGATTGCATTTGAATCCTGGAGTACACCCCATCCCTCTCGGGATCGGGCACTGTAAAAACCACTTAGTTAGGTTTCCACCACTTCACCATTAGGCTGTACAGACTCAATCTAGGGTGAGAAACAAACAAAACTGCTGTGTAGCTCTTTTACAGAGCTGAAGAGAGAAGCTGCACTACCTGTAGCCTCCTCCACTGAACTCCAACTGCCAACTGACTACACTCTAACTCAACATTCTGGAGCTATCTCCCCAGAGCTGGACAAGAGTGTGGCTCATGCCGCTGAGAGAGTTCTAAGATTACATCATTCTCCAGCTCAGCTGAGACTGAACACAGAGTATGACAGTGTGAAACCCATTTAACTGGCATTTCACAAGCTGTCTATCCCTGCCTGCCACTTGTTCTAATGAGATTCTTGTAACCCTGGGGAACAAGAGGGTTACATGTGGATAAAGAGAGCAAAGGATTAGGGCTGGAGGAGGGGTAACCAGGAGAAGGCAGTGTTAGGCAGAAAACAAAAGAAATGGGCAGGTCTAGCAATGGAGGTGAGGAAGTAGAAAAGATGGACGTTATGTCAGGGAAGGGGGAGGAGACGGGGAGCAGGTGTCAGAGAGACAAAATGGATGTTAAGTCGGGGAAGGGGCAGTGGAGCAGAGGTCTGACAGAAAGGGTTGAAAAGTGGACAATGAATCACTAAGAGAGAGTAGGAGAACAAAGTACAAAAATCAAGGCAGTTAACAACAAACAGCATGCAGTTAGGCAAAACAAATACAAAAGCAAAACAACCAGCTAATTTTAAAAATTAAAAGTATTCAACGTGGTTACCTTTAGCCTGCATAAATGGCCCTGACTTACAATGCAACAGGGGCTGGGCTAATGCTCCTGGCAATGATGCTAACAACTGGAATTGGAACAGAATGTGGGTAAACTCCATCAAAACATTCAAATCAGTTAATGCCAAATTAATACAATTCAAAACCATACATAACCTCTACTATACCCCACTACAAATGAATAAAATAAGTTTGAGAGCTGCTTCAAGTTGTTTAATATGCAGGAATGCTGATTGTGACCTGACACATATTTTATTTTTATTTGAGTCGTTGGTAACCAGGAAAGACCCACTAGGCACAAGTGCCTGTTTTCAGGGGTGACCTGGGAGTACGGCGAGGTTAAGTGACTTGCTCAGAGTCACAGAGTACACAAGTAGAGGCTGTGGGAATCAAACCCAGGTTTGCTGGCTGTACCAAGCTCATTCACAACTCATCACTCTAAATTCTAGGCTATACTGGTAGTCCCATAATGTATACTTTGGTCCTGTTCCCAGAATGGTTTCTTCGTGAGACAATATTTCTGACTACTTAAAGGAAGCTTCTTGGCTAGAAGAGAAATTCATGTGAAAAGACTATTCGTGTTAGTAATTTTGTTGAATCAATATTACGGGGTAAAGAACAACATCGTACTATAGCTTTAAAGAACTTTCTTGAATACTGATCCTTTTATAACTCACCAGTTGCTAACTTGCACAACTATATGCTGGAAATTTCCAACCAATTTCAGGATGTAATGTTATGCAAAATATTTTACCTTGTATTCTATTCATGGTCAACTATATGTCAATTAATTTCAACTACTGTGCAATAAGGTGAAGATATACAGTATATATTTATACAATGGGGGTGAGAGCTATGCAAGTGCAATAAATTGAGATATTCTCACTGCAGTAAATTCTCACTGCGGTGAGATAAATGCTGATGACATCAGTGGAGTGAGATATATTCTGCTGATGTAACCATTCACTCACTCAAGCTAGCATTCCAAATGAAAGTGCTTCAAAAATCAGTTTGTGTGTCTCACTGAAGCTTGCAAATCACTCAGTTAGCATTGCAAAACACTTATCTGTATCCCAAAGTTTCCAACACTCCTAGGCCATTTTTGTGCTAATCTCAGCATAAAAGCAACCTGAATTCAAATGAAACTCATTTACAAAGCAGTTTCTTTCTCACTGCAAGCTGCAACTAATGCAAATACCATAGAAAAACACACTTACCTGTGTTCCAAAGTTGTCAACACTCTTAGCCCATTTCTGTGCTACTCTCAACATAAAAGCAACCTGAATTCAAATGAAACTCATTTACAAAGCAGTTGCTTTCTCACTGCAAGCTGCAGCTAACACAATTAGCACAGCCAAACACAATCACCTGTGTTCCGCAGTGCTTCTAACAATCACAGCCCATTCAGAAACATTCCCACACTCTCAAACCACAGACGAACACTGCCTTCAGTATAGCTTAGATCTTGGAGTAATGAGCTCTGAACAAGCTTGATACAGTCATGTGGGTTTGATTCTCACAGCCCCCACTTGCATACTGTGTAAATCTGAACAAATCACTTAACTTCCCAGTACTCCTGAAGAACTCACCTGCCTACCAAAAATTAGTAACTAAAGACTAAAACTCAAAAAAAAAAAAAGGCACATAGATACAGGGGAAAAAAAGATGCAGCAAAACATGACACTTCATATGCTCTCACCCCGTTTGTATAAATAGCACACATGGGCCCAGATATTCAAAAGGTTGCACCATGCACAATAGGGTTGCGCCAGCGTAAGTCTGAAAATGCACCATTCTGCAATATTCAGTGGGAGGCAGCTGCACCTCCCAAATCACACTGAGCAATAGCGCAATGATAATGAATGTACTGTATGTGCAACTGAAGGGGGAGGAACCATGCATAAATGGTGCAGTGCGATATTCAACAACATGCGCCATGCACAATAGGGGAGCAAGCGGAAGTTGCGCCATAGCGGAAATTAGCCAAAATAAAAAGGAACAAGGGAGAGGTGCAAGAATGCTGCAGGGAAGGCACATGTTGCTGAACTATAGCCAGCCACACAGGCAACACACACACACACACACAGGGCAGGACAGAGAAAGGGCACCTGGAACCCACAGGCTCAGGGAAGGTGTGGGGAGCCACAGCCACAATGCAAAAGGGGGAAGTGCCACACAGCACTGAGGCCAGCAAAGTAAGATGTTCCCAGTGCAGGGGAAGTAGCAGCCAGGACAGCGGGGGGAACACAGAAACAGCTGCCGGGAGGGGTGAACACAAGCCAGGGACATGGCCAATGCCACCATCCAGATTGAGGCAGTAATGAGGGAAGTGAGAAGGCGGGCAGCAGGGGGGCGTGGCAGTGGAAGGGTCCTTCGGCGGTATGCCCCCAACAGGCAGTACCGAGCCCGCACCAGCTTCGAGCTGTTCAATGATACTGAGATCGTGAGCCGGTACCACCTGAACTGGGCAATTCTGAGGCGGCTCTGTGAGCTGTGCAATGATGAGATGCAGGCACTCACACGACGGAACCATGTTCTGTCAGTGAAGACTAAAGTGACAGCTTGCATGTGCTTGCTCGCCCTGGGTACCTTCCAGAGACCAACAGGGGACACCACAGGCATAACCCAGTCGGCCGCGTCACGCCACCTCACCCAATTCCTCAGTGCACTGCTGCCACATGCTGTCGAGTACATCCATTTCCCCACACACTGGCGGAGCGCACAGCAAACATACAGGAGTTCCACAGGGTAGCACATATTACTGGTGTACTAGGGGCAATAGACTGCACCCATGTGGCCATCCACACGCAAGGGCTATGCTAGCATCAACTGCCAGGTAGTGTGCGATGCCAGGGGGTGCATAATCAATGTCTGTGCCACGTACCCTGGGGGAGCACACAATGCCTTCATCTGGCACCAGTTGGCACTGTGCCACAGATTCGAGAGTGGGGACATCCCCACTGGCCACTTAGTGGGACAGTATGCAAACCACACAGACAAACATAGGGCTTGGGAGGAGCATGGTCAGAGGTGATATGGGTAGTGACCCACATGGCCCGGGGCAGGGCAATGCTGATCACCAAACTAACCTCCACCCTCTACACACAGGTGACAGTGGATACCCACTCCGTCCCTGGCAGCTCACACCATACCGGTGGCCCACGACCCCATTGCAGCAATGCTACAATGAGGCACATGCCACCACAGGTAATGTCATCGAGCTGGTGTTCGGGATGCTGAAGGCACGTTTCCATTGCCTGGACACCTCCAGCGGTGCCATACAGTACAGCCCCTCAAAGGCCTGTGGGCTATTCCTGGCCTGTTGCATCCTGCACAACATGGCCAACAAATGTGGTATAGCCATACAGGTCAAAGAGGGGGACAGTGATGGGGACGATGAGGATGCCAGTGACAATGGTGATGGGCAGCACCCCTTCGGTGATGGGACCCCTGACTGCTCCGGCTGGCACAGCTGCACCAGTACACCATCACGGAGGAGCACTTCAGCCAACCCAGGTAAGTCATGGGGCCATGTGCAACCACCAGTGGCAAAGGCACAACCCACAAACATGCATGGACACACACCAGGGCTGCATGCCATCAAGGAAAGTGGCCGGGCATAGAACCACACACACCACGAGGGATGGGTGAGGTCTAACATGGCATGCGGACAGACACACACACACACAAAACTCACCAGACATGCACAAAGGGTAGGAGGCACACCGACCCAGAACGCCACCCCTAGCCACACACATGTCCACAGACCACCACACCCACTGCCTGTCATTGTGTGTGTGTCAGACGCTGGGCACCCTTGCACATTGGTATACAGCACAATGCAGGCATCATCATGCACACGCAACTGCTGACAGCAGCCGGGAGGGTGTGCAGATGGACTGTGTGAGTGCGTGCAGGGCAGGGTTCCCACCCATGCATTGCCCGCTGAATGACACAATGCACACAGGGCAGCATCAGACAGTAGCCACGTTGTGAGACAGGTCAGTCACGTGCCACAGTGTCCCGGCCACCATGGATACATGGGCGGCCCCTCCAAAACCTGCCAGCAGTGACAAGCTGACCACTGGCCTCATGGGGTGGCACCGATGGTCCTCCAGGGGTTCCACTGCATGAATGCGACCGTGCTCATGCAGGGGTCTGCAGCACACCGAACATGCCTGCTCCAGGTGTTCTTGGGATGCCCACAGCTGAACCCGGTGTCGACACGGATGTTGTTGCATGACGCGGGGAACGGGGGTCGGACATTGCACTGCATGGTGACTGCGATGCATGGGCAAATAACTGTGTGCCCCCTGTGGCCATGGCAGCTGTGATTGTATGTGTTAACCTGTCTATGGCAGCAGTCACATCCTCCCGCATCTGGTTGATCCCTGCCAGGAGCAGAGCGGTTTCTCTGCTGTGATGCTCCTTTGCATGCTGCAGAGCCACACTTAGTGCATCCACCGCCGTCACAAGCCAGATCTGCTGATTGACTGATGCTTGCAGTATGCGGGTGTGCTCATCCAAGATGTCATTTGCCTGATTGGCATGCTGTCCCTCAGGGTGTGCGTGGCCCTGATGCTCATCACCCCTTGAGGGTGGGCACTGCATACCAGGGCCAGGCCTGGGCATGTCCACAGGTGGTGCACTGATGCTGCCTCCGACACTGTACCCCCAAGCCCATTGGCTGACTGCTGATGATGCCCTTCCGGCTGCCACTCCCCAGGGCTCAATGGTGCCACCGCAGTGGTTGCAACAGTCCCACTGTTCTGTAAACACACCAGTGCTGCCCCATTGGTGCTGACAGGCACAGGCTGGGACTGTGATGACACGCAGGCCTCCACGGCAGCACCACCCACAGCCATGGCTGCAATGTTACCTGCTGTGTACCATCCTGTGGCACACACACGTCTCACTGCCCATGATGTTAGCGACATCACCATTGGTGATGGACCCGGCACCAGCCCAAGTCCCAGCATGCTGGCATCCATGGACACTGGCATGCTGGGACACGGGCAGGGCCTCCTCCGCACCTGCTCCAACAACATCAGTCTGGACGTCAAGGCGGGCCCACTGTCGTACTGAGCCGCATATTCCTGTGGAGGTGGATGGGCCCTCCTCCATCTCCATCTGACCGGCCTCAGTGGAGAGGCCCACCACTGCTGACCCATGCAGACGCATGGAGCTGTAAGGGAAAACAAAGTCGCACTGCTTGTGACCTACCCTGTCCCCCCCAATAGACAGACCATTACCTACCATGGAGTGACAGGCTACCGGCCGTCTGGAATCCACCACCTGGAACACCCTCAATGGTGCAACTCTGTATGCTGCCAGCAACCCTCTCCTCCTGTGGGGTCAGGCATAGCACCTCCAGCTGTCCCCCACCTGTCGCAGACTGTGCAGCCCTGATTTCAGCCACCTTATCCTTAATCCTCCTCCTGTCTGTGCCCATCTTCTTCTCGCAGTCCTGCACGAAGCGCTGGTGGCTGCCATGCAGGTTTACAGCACACGCCACCTCTTCCCATGCAGCAGCATGGGCCTGTGGTGTTTCCTGGCATCCACTGAGAAGCAGCTCCTGGTCTAGGTAGGCCTCGAACAGGGCATCCATCTCGGTCTTCTTGAAATTTGGCCTCCTCCTCCCACAACTCTGTTCCTCTTCCTCTACAACTCGCTCAGTTATGATTCAGCCTGTGAGAATGACAGGTGTTACCTGTGACTGTGCAGTCCCATGCATGTCCCAAAATCCACAGTCCACACTCCCAAACAACATGCAACTCACCAATAGACTGCAGTAACCGACTATGGCCAGTGCAGCCCAATGTCGCACTTTTATAGCACAACCATGCAAATGAGGTGAGGTGCATCTTTAAGTGGATGTAAACGCAGTGACTGCGCCATTGAATGGCTGATTAGCTGATTTGCATATGATGGCTGAATATTGCGTTTTTGCACTTTGCGCAATTGTGTTGAACGTGCTGAGCCAAGGGCACAGTTCTGTGATATGTGCAGTACACACCTAACTGCGCATGCCTGGGTTGATGACGCAAGTGCCTGCCGTGCTGATGATGTGCTGTGCATGGGAGGCAATGCAGAGCATGGCCACCATTGTGCCAGTGGCACTACAGTGCTGTTCACCTATATGGCGCTGTGGCACTGGGGCATCATAGGCACACAGGGGCAACAGCGCGGTAGGCCGCTACAGGAAGTGGCACACAGGCACCCAATCATGCTAGATGCATTGGGTTCCAATCGCGCTGTGGCTGTCTGTGCGCCAGAGACCCTTGACCCTGTGCCCGACCTTTGCCCCCTAGGCGCCATGCATCAGGCATGGGTGCACTACTATCGCGCTGTTCGGTGACAGCGAGATAGGGAATGGCAGCGCTGTACAGCACAGCATCTGCACGTGGTGGACCCGTGCTGCAGAGCACCATTTTGACTTAATCGAGCAGTAGAGATGGCACGGAGGAGAGCAGTACAGTGGAGCCAGGTGAAGATGGCAAACTTGGTTGCCATTGTTTAGCCACTTGTTGGCCCACTATTTGGTGAGGCACCCCTGGACAGGGCCAGGAGTCAGGTGTGGCAGGAGGTGGCCGACGCCCTGGAGGAGGCCACTGGTATGGGGCGGAAGGCGGAGCAGTGCTGCCACAGATATGGGGACCTGAGGTGGAGGGACCCAGACCTGCTTGCCCACCTGCGGGCATGTGCCAGGAGGGGAACAGTGCCACAGCCAGGTAGGTGAAACATCCATACACTTTTATCTTCCATACGGGTATCACGGTTGCATGTGTCCGGCACATGGGGGAGGCGTCCGGTGTTGGCCGTGGTGGTGTTATCAGGGTGTAGGGTGGGTGGGTCTGACTGTGTGGGATTGCACACACATGGGGGCAGGGGGACTTTGCTACAGGATTGTACTGATGTTCCTCTGTCCATGTTTGCACCTTTGGCCCAGACGAGTGCCGGCTGGTGAGGGAGAGGAGGAGCCAGCAGGAGGACCATCAGTCCAGGAGGGGCGAAGGTCCTCAGAGGCACAGGGACCAGCCTGATGATGGTGAGTGCATTACATCCATGATTACTATTGCATGTTGTGTAACAGGGCGTGCAGCGGGGCATGCCCACCATCCATTGACACCACTGCCATGCACGCAACTTGTTACAGTCAGCACTGTCCAGTGGCACTGCATGTCTGGAAGTGCGTCAATGGTGGTCCATGCGTGCACTGGGTACATGGCTGTGCCACTGCCTTCGCACCACATAGCCATGTCACTGAACAGCCACAGTGGTGCTGTGCAGGACTTGGCTGGTGGGTGTGTGCAGCGGTCCGCATGGCTGTGTGCACCTGGGTGGGCAGGTCTTGTGGACACGATCACTGTGGCTGGTCACACACCATCACAGAGGCATGTCCCATGGCCATATGCCATGCACAGTGGGTGGGCTGAATGGGGCTGTGCATTCACACCTATTGACTCTGCTCCCTTGTCCTAGGTGGACAGCAGCTGCAGGAAGTCAGAGCAACACTGCAGGAGATCCTACATGTTGTCAGGGCCTCTCTGAAGATCCTGGAAAGGATAGACCAGCTGGGAGTACGACGGTGGCATGGTGGGAGGAGCAGCCAGAGCGGGGAGTTGGGGCTTCCACTGAGCATACTAATGCCCCTGATTTTCCCTACCCCCCTGGAACCACCCTCACACCCCTCCTTCCCTCTACCATTTGTTCACCCCTGCCCTTACCCACCCCCACTTTGTTTGTGGCCATCCCTCCAACCTTTTGTAAATATATGTATATAGTTTTGTGTGATTTTTTACAATACATTTGCTTTGATATACCTAATGTGGTGGTATCTGTTTTGCAGCAGGCTATAGGTGCTCAGCTGCAGTGGTGTGCGTGGCGTCAGGGGTGGTGCAGTCATGTGCATGTGTTTGTGTCCGTGGGGAAGTGACTATGGTGTGGGAGTAGCTATCAGTCACTGTCTGTGGTGTGTGTGTTGTTCCCTGTGCACTGGATGACTGTGTGCAGTGGTCCATGGTGCATGCTCTGTGTCCATGGCGTACCTGTCAGCCTGTCCATGGGCTGTGCAGCTGACACCCTTGCATGTCTGTGACCTGCTCAGTCTGCTGGCATCTCAGTGGTGGCTGTCCATGCAGGACAGCCACTGTACCCGGCACACCGCCGGGTTGTCTCCTATCACTGGTGTGGTGCATGTCTGCCTCAGGAGACACTGTGGCCTCTGCTATTGTTGTCATATCTCCATGCTGTGGCTTGTGTGCGTTGCAGGGGATGTGCACCACTGTATGTCACTTGTGCTCCGGGCAAATGCTGGTGACGTACAGCTCCACAGTGCCTGCACAGGGTGGCTGGCAGTCCTGTGCCATGGAGGAGTGCTGGCCGTGTGTACACAGTTTCCATGGCCACATGCTGGGGGGTTGGTTGCCCTACTACTGTGTCCCTGTGTTGGTGTGCCCTTGGGTATGGGTGGGTGTTTGTACATGCACTGTGTTGCATCCTGTGTGGTGCATGCATCCATGCACCACTGTGAGTGTCTGCTCTGGCTGTTGTGGCCAGTGCTGGGTCAAGGTGTGTCCTTGGGAAGGTATGCAGGGTGCTGTACCACTGGTGGTGGGGTCTGAGGCATGCCCTCTCACGTGTGGAGTACCACGTGTGCCGACGCATGGTTGGTCTCTCAGCTGTACCTCGGAGGGATGTGCTTGGTGGCACTGTGAATGCAGCCGTTGCATCGCTGTGTGCTGCAGCACGCTGATGGGTGCTCATGGTGGGGCTGCCTTGCATGGTTCTGTGGTGCACAGGGTTGCATTGTCACAGTGGGGGTGGTGGCATGCATGGGGTATCCTGCACTGCTGGACGCTGCTCCTGGGCAGGATGTCTGGGGGTCACGGTGCAGGTGTGCTCTGCATTGGTGGGATGGTGTGGCTCGGGGTGGTCAGCCCTCCTTGTGTGCCGGTCACAGCTTGCCAGTAGGTGTGATGGGGCACCATGGTGTTATTCCAGCCCTCTCCCAGTTGTGCAGTGCATGGGGTGTGGGGGGACAATGTATGTTCTGCTGTGTGTTCCTCTGCCCATCTGTGGCATGGGTGGTGGGCCCCTGCATCCCTGGTTGTGCTGTTGCATTGCTGCCCTGCTGCTGGGGGGGCATCTCTGGTTATGCTATGGCACATCTGGACTGCTCAGCTGAACATCCCTTGTTGCGCTATGGCACATCAGATACGCTCAGCTTCACCTCCCTAGTTGCGCTATGGTGCAGGTGGTGCGATATTCAGTCGTCGGCTGTAGGTGCATCTTGGCCTGTGCAGTTTTTGAATATCATGCCTCTTGCGCATGGGTGCAATGGACTTGCGCTTGCTCCTGCTGTTGCTCACTTTTTGGGCGCAGTTTGAATATCTGGGCCCTGATGTGCACATCATGAGATATGGGAAATATTCTCACTCCTGTAGAGTGAGCTGTGCTTTCTCACTCTGCAGGAGTGAGAATATTTCCCATATCTCACTCCTGCCCATCATGTATCCCCTATATATATACATATATATATGCATGTATGTACCTTTTATACTTAATAAAATGTTTAACTTCAAAATAATCAGTTGCTGATGTTCAGTCCCAAACTGTGATTGCATGCTTTTTGAATTAAAAATGTCACCCGTTTTAGTACTGTGCCCATTTTAACTGAGACCGCGCTTGCCGCTCTGCCTGCATAGCTTCTCACTGTTTACATTCTCAGTCAGTGCCCATGTGATGTCAGAATATATAGCACTCCTCAGTACTGCCCACTCGGTTTGTCTGCTGCTGTGCGAGAGCTCCTTGATTGAAGTGGTGCTTCCGGCTCAGTTCCATTTTATTGTTGTCATCTGAAGTCATTAATTTACAGCAGATCCCAATGTGATCCCTACTGTCAATTTTAATGAATTTTGTGCATGGTTACAGAAGTAAAAAAAGGCTGGAAATGACCCCCCCACACACACACACAAAGCATTCTGGCATGCAATGCAATGGAGTTGTACATGGTTACTAGTGTGTCCACTGATCGTTTGCAGTGTGATTCATTCGTGATGCACTTTACGTTTTAGTGAACGTGAAAATAAAATTGATTTAATATTTCATGCAGTGTGAATTTTTTTGAAGCTGCATATATATATACTTTTTTGTTAAGTGTGGCATTTCAGCAGTACTACGTGGGTGTTTCATGACTGTCTGTTCCCCCATGCTGTAAACCTTATCACACTGTGTTTTCTGTGTGTATTAATAAAACAACTGGGTAAAGCAATAGGTCTTCTTGTCATTTCATGCCATAAATTATTCACAGTCTTTTATAAAAAATGTTTATAAATCATATAAGGTACTTGTAAGGGTAGGTACTTCCTTGGTGCACACAGGTCATGTGGGGTCACGCTTTGGAGGGGAAATTGACAGTTCACAGTGGTACTGGTTGTGTGTTCAGGTCAATGTTGTACTGTATTAGTTCTGCTTTTCTGTAGTCTTACCTGGGTATTATAGTTTCAACACTAGATTTAATTATGGTTATCATGTGTTTTGCTGCAGGTTGCAGCAATACTCATAAAAGTGGTGCAAGTGTGTTGCACTTCCCCAAAGATGACAAGTTGCAGAAAATGATGACAGACCAGGTTAAGTGAACACGGGATAAATGGGTGGGTCCCACCAAGTATAGCTTTCTGTGTAATGACCACTTTACCCCAGACTGTTTTGAGACCACTTGTATGATGATGGCTCAGTTTAACATTCCTAAACGTAAACAACTAAAGGCAGATGGGTTCTTAGTATTTTAAAGTGACCATCATTGAATGTGAGTAAGAGAAAAACTGACATTCCAGATGGTGTTACATCCCCCAAGAAACTGAAAAGCTGTGCATTTGAGAAGTGGCAGCGTGCAGTGGTAAATTTATGTTTTCTTACTTTGTACCTTTTCACTTTATGTGCCATCTGATGTGTCCTTTTCATGTCACTTTTTACTTGCTGTACTGTAAGGTGTTGTTTACCATCATTGTCATTACTCCATAAAAACACTTTACCTGTGTTATTGCTGTGCCAGTGTAGGAGCATTGAAACATCCACACTTACCAATGGTGGGGACATAAGGACAGCTAGAGACCTGTACTCTGACCACAGGCCCTACAGTTTTTGGTGTTCTACAGTCATATATGTGCTCTTTGGCCCATATATTCAAAGGTGTTGTGCCTGGCACTACTGAGTTGCACCATGGCAACACCAGTAATGCTCCTTGGGGTGATATTCAAAAGAGGGACTTACACAGCGCAAGCCCCAGTGAGCCGCTGCACATTGGTAATGTATGCAGCACATCTGTAGGGGGCGTGCCCATGCATATGCGGCACATCCCCATATTCAGCCTGGGAAGTGTGGCACATCTGTTGTCACAACCACTAGACGTGTCACATATCAGGGCATAAAGTTGAGCCACAAAAATCATGCTCAAATGCTGCCCACCCACAGGTGGGCTGCTGTATTGCAGGGCACAACACAGCAAAATCCAGTTGTGCGTGGCCACCTGCCAATGCAGAACACCATCCAAAAGTGCCCATATGGTCCCTGGTAGTTTAGTGGTACCCCATCCCTCCCATAGCCGTGATCACTGCTAAAATGATAAAATAAGTATCCCTGGTAATGTAGTGGAACCCCTCTCCCTTCACAACACCCTGATTGCTGAAAGTAACACAAAGTCAAATCCCTGGTAGTCCAGTGGTAGTGGCGAAGGACCCCCATCCCAACCCTCTAATAGCCATCACCCTACTGTACGAACCATCCCTGGCAGTCCAGTGGTACACCCCACCCACACAGGACCCTTACCCACCCAGCTCCCCCTCCCCCATTGGCGGGCAGCTGCAACCCACCCGCATACCGCCTGGCTTCTCGCTAAACGACAGCTTACAGTATGTGTTGTAAGCCCATTGGTACACATTGTGGATCAATGGGCTTGTAGGGAATACTGTACTAGATGGTCACATAGTCTATATGTTAATGAATTCATTCACATATTTGTGACTGTCTAGTACAGTATGCTGTGCAAGCTCATTGGTCCACAGTGTGGGGGGAGCTGTGTAGGCAGAGGTTTTGTGTGGGTTGGGTGTACCACTGGACCACCAGGGATGGTTCGTACAGTAGAGCAACGGCAATTGGAGGGTCAGGATGTGGAGGGGGGTCCATCGCTGTCACAGGAGGAGTGGGGGGTGTACCAGTGGACTACTATATATCTTCCTGCTGACTCGCCACATTCAGCACTGGAGTTATGTTGCATGGTACATTTGTAGAAATGACATCAGTGACATCACTGCTGTCATTGGTTCTAACAAGGAATGACACCAGTAGTTACATTTTCACTGTATTGCAACATATTTGGAATGTGTATTATGGCTGTGTGTCTAAAACTGGAAAATTTGTTATGTTGCATTGTGACTTGCTGTTATTTGAACATTTTCAAGTTCACTGTGCTTGTTAACGTATATGTAATTCAGGAGTTGATGTCACAGTATAGCAAACAGCAGGAACAGATAGAAGAACCAGAACCATAGGAACAACAGGATGAAACAACAGCAGTAGACTGTATCACAGATGATGTACTCGACCTTTCATCAACCAGTTCAACTGTAGGTACTGGGAACTCTGTGGCCATGCAATGTAGGGTGCCTGGAATTTCTGTTAAGGTGCAGACAACAGATAAGCTTTTTGATCGTAGGTTTCATGGTAAGTCCATGGTACACATTCAGTACTATATCGACATTATGTTCCAAACCATTACTTTTTTTGTGTGTGTGTGACAGTAGCATTATGAAGTCTTATTTCTTTATTTACATTTCCTTAAACTCATTGCCACTTGATCCTCTCTGACTAATCACCGTACACCTGTGAGACAGCTACTATGTTATTTACCTTTATAAATGCACAGTTTCACACAGGCCCTGCAGTGTTAGCACAGCGAATACTTGTCAGCCTGTGGGTGGCAGTTCTGCATAATTCCTCCCATGATTTTATTGCCTGGCACTGACCAACACTATCAGTTTCACAGCTTGCACGATCACTGGTACTACAGAATTGTTCTGCAACCATGGAGCCTGCACCATGTGGTACTCGACACCTGTAGAACAGTACACGACATGTAAAGTGAAGCATGCCATGATGAAGC
The DNA here is from genome assembly GCA_016271365.2 of Neoceratodus forsteri. Lineage (NCBI taxonomy): Eukaryota > Metazoa > Chordata > Ceratodontiformes > Ceratodontidae > Neoceratodus > Neoceratodus forsteri. The sequence continues at coordinate 49,064,286 of CM057455.1, forward strand.
GCAGTGTCACCCGTTTCCTGCATGACAAAATGGATTAATTACCATTGAAACTGCATTGTTTGCATCACTAAGTGTACTGGAGAATTATTTAGTGTTGGTCTTCATCCTGGTTGTCTTCACTCTATGTGACCGGATAGCTGAGTGATTTTTCTTTGTTACTTCTGATGACAAAAACACCCTGCTAGCAAAAAAACAAAGCACTGTAAACTGGCAGAATGTACAGCCTTTCAGTGATGACAATGGCCCATCACCATTTAAGGAAAGAAAAACTGTATATTGTTTTCAAGTCACAACTCCTGAAACTGTTCAAGTACTGTTGTACTTGTCACTCACCCAATGTCACGCTACACAACTATGAGCTTGAAGCAATGTTGGTTATGCGTCAGAAATGGGATAAATGAGATGCAGATGACATGTGATGGAGCCAACCATTAATTAATGACACACCAGCTAGAAATGTTCAACTATCATCATCCATCCTTTATGCCAGATTATCACCCAAGAAGGCAGTGACTATGCTTCGTCATATGAACTGTGCATCAGTGAGTCTTGTAACTTTTTTTAAACATCAGCGTCTTCTGTTGTTTCCAGTGATAGAGAAGGTTGGGGAATGGCACCAGAACCAGATTATTGCAGAGGTCAAGCTATCAGAAGAGGAAGTTATAGTCTGAGGGGATGGACAGGCAGATAGTCTGGGGCACTGTGCAAAATATGGAAGCTGCTCCCTGGCTGACCTATTGCAGAGCATGGTTTTGTTAGTGCAGCTTGTGCAGGTTACATGGCAACTCATCATGCCCATTAGCAGACCACTCTGACACTTTTCTCGTTTTATACATATCTGCATGTGTTCTCCATTGCCTAGTGGCATGATATTAGTTCAAATGCGTTCTTACGGTGATAATGGCCTCATTGCCATACTGAACATAAAGACATGGTAATCAGCTGTGATATGATACAGGACATGTTAATGTTTTATGTTATAACATGCACAGTGGGTCTCTGAATTCAACAATGCTTCTTTCTTACTGTTTGTGTGTGTTACCACTGTCATGAATGTTGGAGTAGGTTTCACAACACTAAAACTACTTTTATCAGTATTTGTTCTCAGTGATTGTGGTGTTAGAGACAAAACAGAGTTAAGATAACCAGGCTCACCACTGCTCCATCACTACTAATGGTGTTGATGCCAGAGACCTTTGTTCATTAATGATCCTGGTGCACGGGAGGGCTGCTTGAGAGTGGAGGGATGAATAAGCTTGTGATAGAATGATGTCCTCATCTTGGAAGGAATTGGTGAATGCGGCATAGTGCTTCAGTCATGACAGGTGGAGGCCTGGGGTATGGTGAGCACCCTGCCTGGGAAAGAAGTTTTGATGGTGAACTTCGGCCTGTCTATGACTTGACACTGTGCACTGTTCACATCAATAAATTCCCAAAAAAGGATCCCTGTGCTATGGAGACATGACAGAGCAGCAGCACATACTCTCAAGGTCCCATGGCTGTTATGATTTGCAACCCCCAATACAATGCATATGTGTGTGTGTGTGCTCCGCATGCCCCACCTCATCATTGACCCTGGGTTAAGCCAAGGCCACATGGTGCTTACCACTGCATGCTCTAAGCAGGTAGGAACAATGGTAGACTCAAGGCAGCTCCTGAATGTGCATAGTACATGCAGCACTAGGGCCATTAATATAGATTTAGGAAGAAATGTACTTACTATGAAAGGGAATTGGTGTATCATGGTACACCATTAGGACTGGATCCATGACTGGTCGTCGACATAAATTTTGTTGAATGCTGAGACAGAAAAACTGGCACATTGTCCACTTTTAATGGTCATCTGATGGTTTCAAACCATACATACTGTTTTCCTGGGGAGCCTTCAGCCATCAGATCCCCTACGTGTGGTGCTGTGCACTACCCTCACCCCCACTAAGGATTATCAAGTCCAAGTCAGAGATGATTTGGGTGTGGTGTGCAAGACCCCCCCAACAGACAGTGCCAGGTTCCAGCATGGACACTACAGTGACATGGCGCAGTAGCCACAGCAGTGTTGTTCGCTGTGCCAGTGTTCATATGGGTGGGTGGGTGTGCACAGTTAGGACTGCTGATAAACTTGATTTTATATGGGCTCACTATCAAATATGTTTGTCTTTAACATGGTTTGAAATAGCTCATATAGCATTGAAAAACCATATGAAAAACGGTTGTCCATGATAACCTTTTTTAAAAAAGGCAAAGCAGTATATAAAGAAACATAGAAACATAGACTTTGACTGCAGATAAGGACCACTTTACCTACCTAGTCTGCCCATTTCTCTACCTATTGGATAAGTTGCAGATTCTAGTTAACCAACAGCCTACTTCGTCCTACCCCCCGCTATAATTGTCTTATGTCTGTCCCATGCATACTTGAATTCTTCCACTGTTTTACACCCCACAACCTCCCCAGGAAGATGGTTCCATGTGTCCACCACTCTCTTTGTGAAAAAATATTTCCTCACATTGCCCCTGAGCCATCCCCCCTCTATTTTTAAATTGTGCCCCCTTGTTCTTGCACATCTCTTTTTGTGAAAGATGCTACCCTCTTGAACTTTGTTGATTCTCTAAGTTTCTATCATGTCACCCATGTCCCTCCTTTCATCAAGGGTTAATCATATTAAGCTCTCTCAGTCTCTGTTCATGGGGTTTCTGGTGCACACCCTGCACCATTTTAGTTGCCCTCCTCTGGACTGCCTCCAACCTATCTATGTCCTTGCGGAGATGGGGTCTCCAAAACTACATGCAGTCCTCCAGATGGGGTCTCACCAACTGTCTGTGCACAGGGATAACCACTTCCCTTATTCTACTTGTGATGCCTCTCCCTATGCATCCTAGTGTCCCCCAGCTCTCCTTACTGACTGCACATATTGCTCGCCCACCTTTAGGTCATTTGATATGACTACCCCCAGGTTCCTTTCCATTTTTGTTGTTGTTAGTACCTCCACTGCCATTGTGTATGCTTCTCCTGGGTTTTTGTTTCCCAGGTACTGTGCTTTGCTCTTATTTGCATTGAATCTAAGTTGCCATATGTCTGATCATTCCTCCAACCTTGCCAAGTCCCTTCTCATCCTTTCCACCCCCCTTGTGTATCAAGTCTGTTACAGATCTTTGTGTCATCTGCAAAGAGGCATTCTTTTCCTTCCAGACCCTTTGCAATATCACCTATAAAGACATTAAAGAGGACTGGACCCGGTACTGGACCCGAGGTACTCCACTAGTAACCCCTTTCTTCAGAGTGAGTTCCATTTACTATTACTGTTATTCATTCTGTACACTGTCCCTATGTGTCAGTTGAACAATGTAATATAATGTATATGTAGTTTTTCATTTTTATAATCATTTTGTGTGAGGCACCATATATTTTTCATACCATGAACTCTTCAAACATATAAGAATGTTAATCAGTATTGTGGTGTTCCAAAGTACCGTGCAATAACTGTGTTCATATCTGACTAGAGCACATAACAGTGTCATGACATGTATGCCTTATTATTTCATTTTTGATGTGTTACACAACAAACAATGCAGTATGCATGACTTTGGTCAATGTCATTTATTGATGTGTAATTACATTCATATTGACCTTGCAAGTCTAATTTTCATGCTGCTGTGACCTGTCACTCACACGTACCTTGAAAGTGCCGATGACATCACAGAATGTTGTGACAGCATTATCATGTAGAGTACTCAGCTATGAACGTGACTTTTTTTCAGGGTACTACATACACCAAAACAGTGAATTATCATTGTGCTATGTAACAAGCAGTAATTTCATGAAAGAAAGCATGGCACTTCAGATGTAATGAGTAGAACACGCAAAAGGTATAGACAGCTTTTATTATTTTCTTCCACCGTCCATTGTATAGTGTTTCATGTGACAAATGTTTAGCACCTTACTGGTAAACCATTTCTTGATACGGTGACCACTACACACTTTTGAAGGGGTTGTAAAGTTAGGAACATATGAAAGTGACAGCAGAAGGTGACCGTCAGGCCCATCTAGTCTTCCCAGAAACTCTACATTTCCTGTGGTATCCCCCTCCCCACCTCCCTTCAGCAACCCTTTGTGCCTGTCCCAAGCCCTCTTGAACCCTCCCCACTGTGTTCTTGCCCTCCACTTCTCTTGGCGGCCAATTTCAGGCATCCACTACCCTGTTGGTGAAGAAGTATTTCCTGATGTTTCCCCTAATGTTTCCCCCCTCTAGCTGAAGATTGTGGCCCCTCTTTGTGGGGCACTGCTTCAGTTGGACTAGGTTCTCAGTAAGTAATTCCTCAGTAGGTACTTAAAAGTCTCTATCATGTCTCCATGCTACCTCGTCTGCTCCAGGGAGTACATATCAAAGGCTGCCAGTCTTTCCTGATACTGCAAGTGGTCGAGCCACCACACCATTTTATTTGCCCTGCTCTGTACCCTCTCCACCCTTTCTGCATCCCTTTTTAAGCATGGGCTCCAGAACTGGACCCCATATTCCAGATATGACCTGACCAGCTGGCTGTACAAGGGCATCAGGACCACCTCCCTCCTCCTGCTGGAGAGCCCCCTCAAAATGCAACACAACAGTCTGCTGGTTATTTCCACTGCCCTCCCATACTGCCCAGCCACCTTCAAATCCTATTAGATGTTAATGTGCAGGTCACTCTCATCCTTGGGCATTGCCAGTTGCCTTGCCCCCAGACTGCATTATGCTATCAATTTTTTTGGCCTAAGTCCATTATTTTGCAGATCTCGACATCATCCTCAAACAGGCTTACTCTACCCTCCAGACCCTCTGCTAGGTCTCCTATGTAGATGTTGAATAGCATGAATCCCAGGTGAAACCCCTATAGAACACTGCTAGTGACTGCTGATACTACTGAGGGCATGCCGTTGACTAGTACCCTCTGCCTCCTGCCCTCCAGCTAGTTGCATATCCACCTTGTGCCCCCCCCCCAGACCTAGGCACTCTAGTTTGTCAAATGACTTCCTGAAGTCCAGGTAAGCCACGTCCACTGACACCCCCCCCATCCACTACCCTAGTGACCCAGTCAAAAACCCAACCAGATTCGTCTGGCAAGACCGGCTCTTCAGTAAAGCTGTGCTGCCTGGGGTAAAGGCGGCCATTTGCTTCCAGGTAACTGCTGATTTTGTTCTTCAGCAATCTTTCCATGAGCTTGCTAACCACAGAAGTCAGACTAATAGGCCTGGCTGTAGCTGCTCATGTCCTGCCTCCCACCTCCATTGTGAAGGGTCAGTACATCTGCACTCTTCCAGTCCATCGAAATTTCCCCCGAGTGTACAGATTCATTAAACAGACTGGGGAAAGGGGCTGCTAGCTCCTCTCTCAACTCCCTTAACACACTTGGGTGGACCACATCCGGCCCATGGCCTTGTCCACCTTTAGGCCCTTAAACTCTCGTAAGCTCTGCTCTTCCTGGAAGGGGATCAAATCCACTTCTCCCCCTTCTTTTTCAGCTGGACTGTGCTTTCCCCTCCCATACCTTATCCCTCATAAATACTGAGCTAAACTGACTGTGTAGCATTTCAGCCTTCTCCCCGTCTACCTCTGCCCTCTACCCAGACTCTGTTAACAGGCTGGGAATCCCATTTTCCCTTCTTCTCCCTTTGCTACTACACCTAAAAAAGGTTGTGTTGCCCTTTTTAGGGGTCCTGGAGATCTTGTCTTCCATCCTTGACTTTGTCCATCTGACCACTCTCCCTGCCTCCCTCAGTTTTTCCTGGTATTCCACCAGGTTTGTTTCGCTCTGGGTTGCTTTGTATGCTTTGAAGGCTTTCCAGTTTCCTCTGATTCATTCCCTCACTTCCCTGCTGAATCACAGTGCCTTTCTTTTCTTTCTGCTTGAGCTTTCCTTCTTTGAGCAGTGGTCAGTGGCACCCACTATGGCTCCCTTAATCATGGCCCATAAGTTCTCCACTCCCCTGCTCTCCCCTATCCCGTCAATTATCTGAAGAGCATGATCCCTCATTTGGTCAAAATGTGCCCGCCTGAAATCAAGTGCCTTCACCTTTGTCTGGTGGTGCAAAGTCATGGCGTGCAATGTGAAACACACTGTGCAGTGGTCAGTTCAGACTAGGTGTTCCCCCACCAATACCTCCCCTGCCCTGTCTATGTTTGTGATCACCAGGTCTAACACTGCACCTTCCTTGGTTGGTTCCTTGACCAGCTGCATGAGATGGCCCATCTAGAGAGTGTCTATGACTCTTCTGCTTCTGGATGAGGCTGCAGTCATAGTCACCCACTTCACATCCTGCAAGTTGAGATCTCTCATCAACAGTACCTCCCCCAAAGTTGCCATCCAAAGCATCTCCTCTACCATCTGGTTGTCCACTCCTTCTGATTGCTCTGGTAGTCTGTATACCATGCCAGTGCACACCACCTCCCCCTATCTGTGCTTCTGCTAACCCTCACCTGCCCTTCATGCCCGATGCAGGGATCCCTTCCCTCATGTATAGTCCCACAGCCCCTCCTCTCCTGTCCACCCTGTCTTTCCTGAATAATGTATAATCTGTAATGTTTATGTCCCTGTCCTGCCCGTTGTGAAATCGTGTGTCTGTTATTCCTACCAGGTCCCCTTCTCTGCCATGACTGCCATCAGGTGTGGGACCTTCCTACCCAGGCTCCTGGTGTTTCTGCACATAGCCTTCCAGTATGTGGTATCCCTGCCCCATCCCCCTGCCCTGTTGATCCTCATCTACTAGCTATGACATTTCCAGCCTCCACTGGCTGGTACAATTTCTGTGTGGGGGAGCAACTCCCTTGTCTCGAGTGCTGTCCAGTGTCACTGACAATCCCACCCACCCCAGTTTAGTTTAAAATAATGTGCATTTTACACAACTCCTCTAGCTTCCACTTGAACATTTCCTTTCCATCTCTGTTTAGGTGAAGCTTGTCAGGGGTTAAGAGACTGACATCCTGCCAGATGCGCCCCCTGTGGCCCACCAACTCATAACCATTATGGACACACCATTTAGAGAGCCAGCTGTTGAATTCCACAATCCTCTGCTTCCTATCCATACTAGCCCTTGGGACTAGAAGCACCTCAGAGAACAACACCAAACAGAAGCTCTGGTTGTTAGAGAACCGTGATAGGGCCTCCAGCCTTGCTTGAACTTCTATCAAACCATGGCCAGCAAGGTCATTTGTTCCCAAATGGAACACCAGGTGTGTTCCCATATCCTGCTGCTTCCCCAAGGATAGGATGTAGCTGTCAATCCTGGTAGGCAGCTGACCCAAACTTTGCTACCCCCTCTGCCTGTACTTCCCCAGCTTATATCCCTAACCATGGAATCACCAACGATCTTGACCTTGTCCTGCACCTCTCCTACCGTGTGGCCAATTCCTGTCTGGCACCCTACATCCTCTCCTCCATTGTTGTGCACTGTTAGAGACCCTGGTACCTCCATTCTAGCAACTCACTTGCTCATTCTCATTCCCTCTTTATCCTGCCCTTGGGTGACTGCCAATTTATCCATGAGGGAACCACTTTTGTCCCTCCGCTTCTTGCAGCTCCTTTTATACTCAAGTTCCTCAGATTCCCCCTATATAGACTCCTCCTTGCTTCCTTCCTACCACATCTACTCTTACTGCAAAGTCCAGGAACATATGCTCATTTGTCCCTCCAGCCTCCTCCTCAGACTCATTTTCACCCCCCTGGGGTCCCCCACAGGTCCCCTTGCTTTGAGATTCAAGTGTGGCATGGACCCTCCCCTTTGAAGGGTGCCCTCTCTTTGCCTCTCTTTATTCTCTTTGCCTTCCGATCATGCCATCACCCCCCGTGTCTGCAATCAAAATTCCCCACTCCCTGCTTGACCATTAATCTGCATATACCGACACTGTCCTGAATGGTTGATTTTTATCTCCCCTTTCCTAAGCCCCCCTTTGATTCACCAATGTTTGTCCTCCAAGCTCATTTATATACTCCTCATCTTCACCTGCACCTTCCTCTCCATCCAAAGTAGCATAAGGTCTCAAATTTATTATAACATTAAACGCTAACCTCCTACTGACCGTTCCCCTAGGCTGCCCCTTGCCAACTCCATCTGTCCTGTCACCCCCTCCCTTTGGATTTCAACAGTTTCCTCTACTGTATTCCTCCCTGGCAACTTCCACCCTAGTCCCAAGCCTCTGCTCCATACTTTCACTGTGCCAGTTTGATGAAACACATCCTGGTCTTTCCCTGTCCCATCCCCCCCATGTCCCACAGCCCATCTACGCCATTTCCATCTCTGCCCCCCAAACCTCCAGGTTATTCCTTAGCCTGTTTCCCTCAACTGTGATCTGCAATAACTGCCTGCAGAGTGGGCAATCTCCCTCCCTCCATGCCCAATTTAGTCTTATTGCTACCCTGCAGCCAGTGCTTCCTACAACCTTTCCAAAGATGCATGCCCTGGTGGCAGAAGGACAGCAACACTGCCCCTCACCATACATAGTTTGGCGCTCACCCCTGGCCCAATCCCACCTCTCTGAACTACTAGCCCATACCCTTCTCAAGGCAGTCATGATTAGATGTGTAATGTTGTTGCATGTACTTGGGAAATAGAGGGAGTTAGAATGTGCACACTTGATATGACAGAAAGATCATTATGTGATGTCATTACCTCATGAATCAATGAAGTAAGTGTCACCATGAACACCCACTGGTCCTGTCCATATTTACAACAGGAAATTCACAACAGACTTCATCTATGCTGTCAACAATATATGTTTCTGATATTTTGTTGTTATAAGCAAGGTATTCCTATGCAATGTGCATCTTCATAGAGGTGCAACATCCATAAATACAATTTCACATAACTGATTTTGTGTCCTGAAAAGTTACAGTCGAGCACAGTACGTATTTTCTATACAGAGCAATGAGTGTGGTGGTTCATACTATATGGAACTGGAAGGCCTAAATAAAGCAGTGAATCACCTAGAGGAAAATGGTGTGTACTTGGACAGAATAGTGACTGGTCGCCATCCATCAATCAAGAAATGGCTAAAGGAACAGTTACCATCAGCAGATCACAGATTTGACATTTGGGACATTGCAAAAGGTATAATTATGTCAATGTGATGCTCGTTGTTTCTTCATCAAAATTAGCACAGATTGAAAAGTATGGTCCCCGTATACATATAACATCCTCTCTATGCCATGGCAGAGATGGGGTATCCAGAACTGCACGCAGTACTAGATGTGTGGTCTCAACAACTGTCTGTACACAGGGATAACAACTACCTGTTTTCTACTGCTGATGCATAACCCTATGCATCATGGTATCCCAACAGCCATACTTACCACCTTCTCACATTGCTCGCCCATCTTTAGCACATCTGATATGATTACCCCATGTCCATTTCCATTTCTGTTGTTGTTAGTACCTCCACCCACACTGTGTACAGTCCCCCTCCTTTTTTGTTTCCCCATTGCATTAATTTTCACTTCTTCATGTTCAATGTAACCTGAAATATTTTTGATCATTCCACTACCCTTGCCAAGTCCTTTGTCATCCTTTCCACACAACCTTGTGGAACACCTTTGTTGCTGCTCTGTCATCAGCAAGGAGGCATACTTTCCACCCCAGTCCCTCTGCAATGTCATGTATAAAGACATTAAAAAGTACCATTCACAGTACTTAACCATGTATTAACCCACTAGTAACCTCCATTTTTTTCAGAGTGGACTCCTTTTAATATTATCCTCTTCAACCTGTTGACTAGGCAGTGTTTTGGTGGTCGCTTCTTCTCAGATGGTTAACCACTTGTAAAACCAAGATCAGGTCTCCGTCCACATTTTAAAGTGCCAGTTATAACATTGATTACTGTCAAGTCATGCCTCCCGTTGTTCATTGAGAATGCACCTGCTATTGGATGTGACCGAAACAAAGGTACTCCAGTTGACAGAGGGAATTTTGAAGTCCGCCATCAACAATATATCCCCTTTTTCTGTCATTGTAAGGATGCCTTCTATGATTTCCTTGTCCATTGCCTCACCCTGAGATGGTGGTCTGTATACAAAGCATGTGTGCAAAATTGTGCCATTTACATCTTCATGGTGAACCACACTGCTTCCTCTACTCCCTGTTCACCCTTTATTTCAGTAGCTGTAATACCTTCCCTTACATACTGTAGACAACTACTACTGCTCCTGTTTTACTGTCCCTGTCCATCCTGTGGATTGTGTACCCTGCTATGCTGATATCCCAGTAATGGTTGTCTGTGTACCAGGTTTCTCTGAGTGCCATGATATCCTGGTGTCCCTCTTCCATTGGGGCCACGCGGTCAGTGAGCATGTTACCAAGACTACAGGCCTTGGTACTCATGAAAGGTTTACAAATACGTGTAAACATGTTGCTTGACATGTTGTGGAAAAAGTTGTACATGTTGTGGTTTAATAATATATACCCCATGTCGATGACTGATCATGAGACACAATTTTCAAACTCAGGGCGATATGTTCTCATGAATTATAACTGTATTTTACACACTGTATGCTACTAGTGCTAAATAAAGTGTAGATGGCCACATACAGACAGAAGGAATGCGATGTCCTCCAGGAATGGGAAAGAAGTGTAATCAATCACTTATACTGGCCATCTGTCTCTACTCCTGACGGGAATTCCAATGTCATTAAGGCAAAGTGGTGCTCAGTTGTGAACCATGTACAAAACATTCACTATGGCCACGGATCACATTTCAACAGTTGCATGCATGGTGATCTTGATTTGAGCGACCAGATCAAGAAATGGCTTGTGCAAGGTAATATACGGAATGACAACCAGAAAAACCACTGTCAGGCAAATGTGAGAAATGATATTAACATCATGGTAACAAAATACTGATATCTGATACAGAATTATAACAATACTCTGAATGCAGTGTCAACACTGCTTAACTTGCACTGTCCTGCTTTGTCTGTTATGCACAGCCACCACACAAACAACCCTAGTGAAAATCACAGTCACTGTATGACCTATGAAGTGAGGTTGTTAAAAGTTTGCTAGGAGACCTGGAAACTGAAATGTAACAACCAAAAAAGTAATAGTCATGAATGTGGCTGAAGAAACAAAGTGATTCCTACCTGCTGGAGTGGTTATAACATACTGTAGATGCATGTACACAGTACAAATATGCAAAAGTTGTAACCACACACAATCGTTTAGTTGTGACACTGAGCACCAGGGACATTTGCAAAGGTAACAGAATGCTGGCATGCATATTCAGGGAGATGACCAGTATGAGTTGGGTGATGTGCAGGCCACTATACAGCTCCTTGGTGAGGAAACGTGGAGTATGGGGAACAGTGCAGGACAACTGATGTGAGCAAGGAGACAGAAGGCATGCAAAGGAGTTCAGAGAAGCAACAGTAACATGACGTGGGGGATAATTGCAACATCGTATGAGGAGAGGTTGAGGGTGCTGCATTTCTATCAGATGGAGGCCAGAAGGGTGGTGAGGTGTGGTTCCAGAAGTTCATAATGTCAAAGTGAAGTGGATGGATTGGATAAATACTAAGACGCATGTTTGCAAGGAAAGGTTGACAGTAACAGCATGTAAGTGAGAATGAGCATATAGGGCAGCTGTTTGATAGTGAACAGTTATATGCATAACTTGAGTGCTGTGACAACACAGATATATGTTGGGTGCTCAGACATCTCAGCGATTGAAGGAGAATGTGGAAAAGCATTACTTCTGATCCCCTTCCAGTTGTTCGAGGGGTTACTTCTGATCCCCCTTTCAGTTGTTCAAGGGGTGCCACAAGGTTCAGTGATGGGCCCTTTGTTGTTCCTAATATATTTGAATAAAGTTGGGGATGTAGTTAATGGGTTGGCATACCATTTGCATGCTGGCAATACAATAATATATACTTCGGCTAGGACTGTCCAAGAAATCGAGGTGCAATTGCAAGCAAGTTTTAATACCACACAATATTATTTTGGGTGTTCAAAATTAAAAATGAATATTTCTAAAACAAAGTGTATGGTTTTGGGGTCTGCATCAAAATTAAAAAAATAATATTGATTTGGCTATAATAGATGAAGGGGGTGTTAGATTAGAGCAAGTTTCCCAGTATACATACTTAGGGTTCTGGATTAATACTTCAGTAACAGGAAATTTTCGTGTTGAAAAACTTATTGTGGACTTAGGTAAGAGAATAGGGGTGTTATACAGAAATAAAAACATCTTAGGAGGTACTCTGTTAAAGAAAATAGTGGAAACTCAAGTTTTTCCTTTAACAGATTTTAGTGATATATTATATGATCATGCCAATCAGGCTAAGTTACAAAAATTAGAGGTTCCCTATAGTAAATTAGCAAGATTAATTTTACAGTGTCCAAGGTATACACATCATTGTATGATGTATGAAAAATTAGATTGGTTCTCCTTAGCAGATAGGAGGAAATACCATACCCTCCCTGATGTCCAATATGTATGCATTAAACAGGATCGGACCCAGGACCGAGCCCTGTGGTACCCCACTACCAACCTCTCTAGGGTTTGAGAGCTCCCCACAGACCACTACTCTCTGGGTGCATCCAGCTAGCCAGTTTTCAATCCATCTGACCATCAAAGGGCCTACTCCCAACCCCATCAGTTTCTCCACCAGACCATTGTGGAGGACAGAGTCAAACACCTTGCTAAAGTCCAAGAATAATACATCCACAGGTTTTCCCCTGTCCAGTTCTGATGTTACCCATTTGTATAACTCCACAAGATTGGTTTGACATGATCTACCTGGCATAAACCCATGTTGCCAACTATCCAGACCTCCCACCTCCTCCAAGAACACCCCCAATCGTTCCTTTAGTATACCCTCCATTAATTTTCCCACCACCAAGGTCAAACTGATGGGTCTATAGTTACCTGATACTTCCCCTCAACTCCCCCTTTATGGATTGGCATCACATGTGCCTCTCACCAATCCCTAGGTACCCTCCCTGTCTCAAGTGACCTGTTGAAGAGCTCCGCCAGGGGTGCAGCCAGTATGTCCACCAATTCCCATAGTACTCTCAGACGAATGCCATGCAGCCCAGGAGATTTGTCTTTCTTTAGGGTCTTGAGGGCTAACCACACCTTTTTGGTGGAGAAAGCATCATCCATTCCCTCCACCTTACTGGCCTTTTTATCCTTATCCTGATGTGACACCCCTGGGGTACCTCTCCCTCCCTCTTGCTCCATTTCTGTTGCTCCCCTGATCCCATTCACTGCCGCTTCTATCCCCATCGTGCCTTGCTTTGTAGATATCCCATCCCCCTCCCCTAGTGAACACAGAGGCAAAGTACTCGTTAAATACCTCTGCCTGGTCCTTCGCCTCTTCCACCCACCCTCCTTCTGATCTCAATCTGCTGAGATGGCCCTTAGTTTTTCTCCACTACCCAATGTACTGGAAGAACCCCTTTTCCCCTCCATGTATCCCCTGTGCCAGCTGCTGCTCTTTACTGGACTTTGCCCCCCTCACCATCCGGGTGACTTTTCTAGATGCAAGATGGTACATTTCCTTATCCCTATCTCCTCTTGTTGTTTTATATTTTTTATAGGCCACCTTTTTTTCTCTGACCGCTACCTGAACCTCACTGGACCACCAGCATGGTTTATGTGACCTTGCTCCATCCTGACTGCCTCATGAAGTCCCCGTTTTATGATCTCCCATCTCCTTTCCACATTTGTCATTGATGTAATCCCCTTCAAGTGATCCTTGAGAATATTTCCCATGCCCACAAAGTCTGCCCCCCTGAAGTCCACTGCCAGTGTCCTAGATCTCACCCCCCTCCCCCCATGCTTATTTGAAACCAGACAGTATTGTGGTTGCTCCCAGTCAGGTGTTCCTCTACAACCAGGTCCCTTACCAGATCCCCATCTGCCAGAATCACGTCCAGGACATGCCCCTCCCTTGTATTTGCCTGATGTTCATGTATGTACCTTGTACTCTCCAAGGTCACACCTGAAAATAGGCACTTGGCTGTCTAGTGTGCTTACCCGGTTAACAAAAGCAAATAAATAAAAAATAAATAAAAAAGGTGCCACAGTGTTGTGGAACACAACCCCTGTCACTGTATCCATGAATGCATGACAGAATTCACCACTGTGCATTTACATAAGGCGTGGCAGGAGACATGCAACTTTTTGAGTGGCAAGAAAGAAGAACTATCCAGTGAATGGACGTATGAAACAACAACCATGTGTGAGGACCCAGTACGGTGCTACGTATATGCCTCCTTTCCAAAGGTTTGCTCACAGTGGTCGCATGTGTTATTTTCTAGCTGCACACTATGGTGGTTGACCTGCCCCCCCCCAACAGGGCATGGCAGGTGGTGTGTTAAGTAACACACAGTCTTGCATACTGTAGCCACCCCCATGGGGCACAGTGTCATGCAAAACTGCTCGGGAGCAAGATGCGGATAGCAGGGGTGAGTTACCACTGTGTCTGGTTATGGGCACAGCACACTACATACACAAATGTTCAATGTGACCACCACTGTGGGCGTGCCATAAGAACAACTGACCAAACACTAGCAAGTGTCAATGCTGCTGCAGCTGAACTAATGGATGAACATGGCACTGTCTGCCATGTCCAAGATGGCCACCAGAGTTCTTTGTGCATGTGTGATGACTTGCACATGTGCACTGAGCTCCAGAAGCCATCTTGGACTCGGAGGACTGTGCTGCTGTGCCCCAGAGTTCAGTGCACATGTGAGAGTCATTTGTGCATGTGCAAAGAATTCCAGTAGCCATCTTAAACACAGCGGACAGGTCCGTATTCCGCCGATAGCGACAGACAAACTAGTGCGGTGAATGGCCAGTGACTGCCATTCACCTCCACTATTAAAAGTCCATTCAGTATGCTGAAAGCTCCCTTTTCTCTACTGTGTTCACAAGTCAGAAAGGGTAGACATTAGGAAACAATGCAACTGACCCAAAGTCCCTTTAACTGGCAGCAATTACTGCATTACAAGAAATAACATGGTGTACTTTCTACAGGGATTAGCAACTTATTATTAGTTCAGTGATTTAGTCAATTAATTGTAGCAAACAATTTGCAAAGATACTAAATAAAATCAGACCACATGAAATGTTGGATTTGGAGAGGAATGAAGGGTTTGTGCAGAGCTAACAAAAAGCATGAAGTGCCTGTTCTGTCTACTCACCTACTGGGTCAACACTCACTATGTGTCTGCCACGTTCTGTGCTTTCAGGGGTGAAAGTGTCTGCCTTCTAAGCAATTAATTTGGAGCTCTACACCAACAACAAAGAGCCAATCTGCTGAATGTGATTGAATATGTATGAGATCTTGGAGTTGATGGGATTGGGTTGTTTTCATTCATAAGAAAGAACCATACGACCATATGAACATACATATTTGCCAGCAGAAACAGGCCACATGGTCTATCAAGTCTGCTTGATTATGCAGCTAACACCCTTACCTTGCAGCTCCCCTCTCCTTCACAATTATCTCCCTCTTACCCTGTCCCATTCCCTTTTGAAACCCTCCACTGTCTTACAGGATACCACCTCCTTCTCTGGCAGTATTCCATTCCACCACAACCCTCTCCATGAATAAGTGTCTCCTATTTCCATCCTATATCTTCCCCTCTCTAATCTGAAATCATGACCTCTCATGTCACTCCCCATTCTTAACTTAAATATCCCTTCTGTACTTGTCTTGTTAATCCCCTTTAAATACTTAAAGGTCTCAATCATATCTGCCCGATCCCTCCTCTCCTCCAGGGAGTACATTTTCATCTCACTCAGCCTCTCCTCGTATGGCCTGTCCCCCAGTCCCTGGATCACCTTAGTTGTTCTGTGTTGTACCCCATCCAGTAACTGGAAATCCTTCTTTAGATATGGGCAGTAGTACTGCACACAGTACTCCAGATGTGGCATGACCAGTTACCTGTAGAGGCGCAGGATCACCTCCCTGCTCCTGGAGGAGATTCCTCTTGCAATACACTCCAACATCTTGTTGGTCTTTGCTGCTGCCTTCCTGCACTGCTCAGAATTGTTCATTTTCCAAGTTACATTCACCCCAAGATCCTTTTCCTCCTCGATGGTACCTAACACTCCTCTTTGGGTTCTTTGCTCTGAAGTGCATTACCTTGCACTTTTTAGCATTGAACCCCAGCTGCCATGCTTCTGACTATTCCTTCAGCTTAGTCAAGTTGTTCTGCAGCCCCTGCCATCCTTCTATGTAGCTCACCATTGCCCCCAACTTGGTATCATTAGTGAGAGTCTGATCTTATTGCTGATGCCATGCGAGATGTCCGCTATGAATATCCTAAACAACACCAGCCCCAGTACCGAGCCCTGTGGCACCCTACTTGTCACCACCCTTGGAGATGATAGCTCCCCCACTACCCTCTGCTGTCTTCCTTGTAGCCAATTCATTATCCAGTTAACCATTTTAGTCCCATCCCCACATATCTCAGTTTTCCTCCCAACCTCCCTTGCAGCACTGAATCAAATCCTTGCTGAAGTCCAAAAATATAACATTCACAGCATGACTCTTGTCCAATTCCCTTACTTCCAGTCATAATGCTCAACTAGGTTAGTCTGATAGGACCTTCCAGAGACAAACCAATGTTGTTGATTATCCTGGAGTCCATTGTCAACCAGAAATATCACCATCCTCTCCTTCAGGATTGTCTTCATCAGCTTCCCTATGATGGATGTTAGGATTACAGGTCTGTTATTGCCTGGTTCATCCTTCAGGCCACTTTCAAGGAGGGGCACCATGAGGGCCATCCTCCAGTCTTGTGGCATGCACCCTGTGTCCAAGGAGGTATTGAATAGGTCCACCAGTGGCTCGGCCAGTACCTCCACCTGCTTCCTCAGCACCCTGTGATGTATGCAGTCTGGTCCTAGTGCCTTATCCATCCTCAGAGCCCTCAGGCCCTCCAATACCCTGCCTCAGTGATAACCCCATCTGTCACCCCCTCCCCACCCCCCATGGTAGCTGACCATCCTTCTCCCTCATGAATATGGAACAGAAGTACTCATTTAGTGCTTCTGCCTGTCCTGCTTTCTCTGTCCACCCCCACCCCCATTCTTCCTGATCCTCACTGTCTGGTCCTTTTGCCCTTCTCTCCTGTATGTGGCAGAAGAAATAATTTTCCCCATCCTTGATGCCCTGAGCAGCCTCAGTTCCTAGAGGCCTCACAATTTAACACCCCTGGTAGCTTCTTTGACTTCTTCACATACTCCTTCCTATCTTCCCTTCCTGGATTTCTTGTATTTATTGAATGCTGCTTTTTCACCCTCACCTTATCTAAAACTTCCCTACTCATCCAGCTGGGTGTCTTAGCCCTTCCCTTCTTGCTCTGCAATTTGGCACATGTCCCTGTAGCCTTCATAAACCCCAATTTGAACAATTATATTTCTTTGGTAAGCACCCATCAACAGCAGCTTAAAACATTTTTCTTATTATGTAATATTCATAGTGTCAAGGCTGTGCTAACAGGAAGAAACGTAAGTATTATCATGTTATTGTGCTCATTTTATCTGTGGTCTCAGTTAATTGAGGAGTTTGAAGAGCCCCCCTGCCTTTTAGAACAGTACTACCAGCCTACCACTGCTTTTTGCATGTGTGCTGCTTTGGACTTGCAGTGTTTCTCTGACACCACTAGGAGTATCTCTGCACCATTTTTCGTAAACCTTTACTTGCAATCCTAACCCGTATAGGAAGAAGAAGAAGGGATTCTGGCATTTTATCAACCAGTGAACCTAATATCCTGAACAAGAGTAAATAAAAGAAAGCTCACCTAGGTTCCAACCACTGCGCTGGAATCCTAGGAATCAGCATTCACAAGACACTATGCCTGGGGCAGTTCCAAACTGAGATAAACCTCTTGGATTATCAGTCTTCTCTGATTGCAGCTGTAGGAGAGAAAAAAAAAGATTTTTTTTCTGGCTGGTATATTTTGGTATTACTGATGATTCTTGACTGTTTTGTATCTTGAGAAAGAAATCGATATGTTGGAATTGCCTGCGGTGTTTTGAATTGAATACAGTAAATGACAACAACAACAACAACAAAACAAGCATTTGTCATTGCCAAAGTACGCTTTTGGTACATGTAGTAGTATTGTACTGGGTAGGCAGGGCTACAGGTCACAGTGCAGGTTTATTTACATACAGTTGACTAGCATCTTTTTCTGCTCCAGATTTTTCAACTTGGGCTTTTTGGAACCCCACCTCATGAACAGAGGCAGTATCATTTCGTTACTCAATCCCAAAAGGTGATGTCACACAGCGAGTGTGCATTCGGCACCACAGGTGCGAAAACACATTTTGAGCAGGATGTGAAAAATGACAGCTGTACTGTTCATGAGGAGGTGTGAAGAAATGACAATGTTGAAAATCTGGGGTGAAAATAAGGAAAGTGGTGAAGTTATGAGTGTGCATAGAAACTGTGTAATGCATGCTCATAACAGTCATTTTTATTCTGATTGCGTGCATGCGCAAGAAACATATTACTGCAGCTTGCTCCACAAGCAGGTTGTGGAGGCGTGGTACTGTTGTGGCCAGTGCCCCCCAGACTTTTTAAGGCTTGCCCACTTTTCCCCAATGCCATGGCATGCTGATGCTGACACTAGTTCAGCTAGCGTGCCACAACTTTGAAAATTTTCAGCCGCAGCAGTCAGGGGCTCCTTGTCATGGTAAGTCAGCCATTCGCTGCAATGAGGGCATGCCCTGTCATTGCTGGGCGGAACGTTAGTATTGTAATATTGTTTGTGAATGTGGTGGCAGCTTGCCGCCATGTTCACAAACAAGATTCCTGAACCCCAGGGCCGAGAGGATGCCCAATCCCCCTCGGCAGCATGTACCCTTCCCAGAGCTTTTGTGAGCCTATGGGGGCCCGAATCCCTGTCAGCTTTAGTGCCCCTAATAAAACATTTATTTTGCTGATGGGGGAGCCCACTCCAGTACAAAAGGGCAGCCTGCAGTGGTGAGAGAAACAGAACGAGCGACTGAGAGGGGGGAGTGAGCGAGCTCAATGGAGCTCTATTGTGACTGCTGCAGATTTCTTTGTGGGCAGAAAAGGGCAGCAACACAGGCAGAAGCCCCATACAACAGGGTAGCCTGCAGCGCTGGCAGAAACAGAATGAGCAAGTGATATGGGGGAGTGAGCAACCTCAACGGAGCTCTATCATGACTGCTGTGGATTTCTTTGTGGGCAGAAAAAGGCAGCAATGCAGGCAGGAGCCCAGTACAAAAGGCCAGCCAGCAGTGCCAGCAGAAATGGAATGAGTGAGTGGGGGAGTGAGCGAGGCTCCAGCGGAGCTGTGTCAGGACTGCTGCAGATTTCTTGTGGGCAGAAACATACGCCCGATGCAGGCAGGAGCCAAGCATCAGGGAAGCTCTGCCGTAGCAGGAGACACAGAATGAGCGTGGTAGGAGGGGAGTGCGAGCTCAACTGGAGCTCTTTTGGGACTGTTGCAGATTTCTGTGGGCAGAAAAGGTGCCAACAGAGGCAGGAGCCCAGTACAAAAGGGCAGCCTGCAGTGCCAGGAGAAACAGAATGAGCGAGTGAGAGAGGGGGAGTGAGCGACCTCAATGGAGCTCTGTCAGGACACCTGCAGATTTCTTTGTGGGCAGAAAAAGGTACCAACGCAGGAAGGAGCCCAGTACAAAAGAGCAGCCTGCAGCGTTGGGAGAAACACAGTGAACAAGTGACAGAGAGAGACTGAGCGAGCTCAGTGGAGCTCTATCGTGACTGCTGCAGATTTCTTTGTGGGCAGAAAAAGGTGGCAACACAGGCAGGAGCCCCGTACAAAAAGCCAGCCTGCAGCACCGACAGAAATGGAATGAGTGAGTGAGAGAGGGGGGGTGTGAGCAAGCTCAATAGACCTGTGTCAGGACTGCTTCAGATTTCTTTGTGGGCAGAAAAAGCCACCAACAGAGGCAGGAGCCCAGTACAAAAGGGCGGCCTGCAGCGCCAGGAGAAACAGAATGAGCAAGTGAGAGAGGGGGACTGAGCCATCTCAACAGAGCTCTGTTGGGACAGCTTCGGATTTCTTTGTGGACAGAAAAAGGTGCCAATGCAGGCAGGAGCCCAGTACAAAACAGCAGCCTGCAGCACCAGGAAAAACAGAACGTGTGAGTGACAGACGGGCAGTGAGTGATCTCAATGGACCAACGCAATCAACATTCGGCATTGACAAATGCTTGTTTTGAATGTTTTCACCAAATTTTTAACATGGCTTTTTTGGGACTTCCCCTCATGAATGGTGACACTGTGATTTTGTTAATCTGTCTAGAAAGTTGATTTCTTACAGTGACCACACCATTCTGTGCCACTGGTGCAAAAACACATTTCTGGAAGGATGCAAAAAATGACAGCTGTACTGTTCATAAGGGGGTGTAAAAAATTGGAAATGTTGGAAATTTGGAGTGAAAATATTACAGATTAATTGTTACGAGTGTGCACAGAAACTGCACAATGGATGCCCGTAATGCAGTCATTTTTTTGGAGTTTTGTCACTTAATTTGCAACAAGGGCCTTTTGGGACCCACCTCATGAACAGTGGTAGTGTCATTTCATTTATTGGTCCCAAAAGGTGATTCTTCGCAGCGACTGCAAAATCACCTTTCTGGACTAAGAAACAAAATAGCAGTGTCAGTGTTCATGAGGTGGGGTCCCAAGAACCAAATGTTGAAAATTTAGGACCAAAACTCCAAACATTGGCCGAGATATCAACCTAAATGTCCCCCTCCCATTGACTGCCATTATAGAGCTTAATGCAATTTCTTCAGTTCTTAGTTGGTCTTTGGAAAGTGCAGATGTGTTCCCGGTCCACAGAAGATCACTGCTCCCAACCTCTGGAAGTAAGTATGGGTGAGGGGGTGGGGGAGGATGGTGCACAGAGGAAGAATGCGTGTTGGGGGAGAGGAGGCATTCAGAATGACGAGGGACTTTTTTCAGGTTTAAAAAAATATGTTGTGGGACTGTTTTCTTTTTTACTGGTGAAATATTTGCAAAACAGACTTAGGCACACTGGAGTGGACTCCCAGTGTGCCAGAGTACTGGAAGGAGGGAATCAATGCCAACCTAGAGATTGGGTACCCGAGGTCAGATGAGCGGGGATAAATGCTGACATGGGGAATGAGCACCCTGATGTTGGTGAGGGGGATCAATGCCGATCCCACAATATGTTGGGCACTGTAAGCTCCCAGCTTGTACAGAGCTTAGGCCATGGCCTGCTCTGCATGGGTGGGAAAAGCAAAGCAAAAGGAGTCAGCAGGTGGTGGGGCAGAGACCTCAGCCAGGCTGACTGCAAGGCAAACAGCTGTTTGCTGGGTGGTAACCTGCAGATGAAAGGAAATAGCTGGCATATGATTGGTGCAGCTTTTTCTTTTCAAGTGCAGACCTCTTCAGGCAAAACAGCATCACGATCAGCCTAGCTGATGATTTGTGTGATACTGTTAAGCCCCTTGCAGGGCACTCTGCATTGGTCAATGTCACACCCTTCAAAAGTCCCTCATCGCCATAAGTTTGATGTGCATGTGAGAACTTAAAAATTACTCCTGAGAAGTATATTAAGGTGGTCGAGGCTACTGAACAGAACTGGTAAATATTCATATTTTTTTAAAATATTCACTTTACAACATCAAAGCAAATGTTATATGCACAATGGTGGCTAGCAAGCATACTTTTGTTTTCATCAGTGTAAGGTAAGACTTCAAGTTTGCAGCGCTGAAAAATAATCTTGTTAAAATAATCAAGGTGAACAGGCAGCAGTGCATCTAATAAATAATTATCATATTTAATATAATATTAAATAACACGTTCAGGAAGAGTGGGTATGTTCTTTGGCCTTTTTTGACTGAACTAGTTGTACAATACACAAACTATAGTATCTTTCATTGACCCATTTGCTTGCTAAATTTCTTGGACTACGTTTCTATATATTTTACAGAGTTTCTGTAGCCGGACTGTGATGGGTTAATAGACTTTTAAAATGAGAATAGATTTGGTGTTCATGCCCAAGATGGAAAATGCAATGTCCACTATAACAGTGGCATCCTTTAAAAAAATTACTTTTTTCAAACATCAATATTTATAGCTGTTTTAAAAGGTACATTGTATGCTGTCAAATTTATTAGATTTATTGGGATTCAATTTGGATTAAGCATGCCTATATGCGAGAAACAATAGCATTTTGATGTTGTGGTGCTGTGAGAATGCTCACTATATAATGTAGGCACTATAATGTCCACCTATTTATGACATACTTCAACTGTATTCTTTATTCATTTCTAGATTGTTACAGCTGTACACTTAGTAATGTACTGCAAGGGATCATTGCTTCCTTCCATCCCAGACTGCACTAGAATGCTGCTTTTATTTGCTGAAAAAAAATAAATTTTTATGCAGCTTTACTAAAAATGTATTAGACAATTAATTAATTTTAATTGAGTAATGAAATGTAGAATTTGCTATGGAGTCAGGAGATGAACAGGTAACTAAAATCAGTTAAAGAGTTACATGTGGTTTAAGAGGAAATACTTTAATATTAAATGCAGTGTCCAAGATGATTGCTGAAGTTCTTTGCACATGTGCGATGACTCACGCATGCGCACTGAGCTCCAGTGGTCATCTTGGACATGGCAGAATGTGCCGCCATGCCCCAGAGTTCAGTACACATGCACAAGTGATCAAGCACGTTGCAAAGAACTCTGGCGGCCATCTTGGACACAGCAGACAGTGCCATTTTCCACCGATACTGACAGACAAAACAGTGCAGTGGACGCAAAGTGATTGCTGTTCACCTCCACTATTTAAAAGTCAGTTTGGTATCCAGAAAGCTCCCTTTTCTCTATTGTGCTCACAAGACATCTGCAGGGCTACCACCCACTGCAGACATTAAAAAAACCAAAAATATCGACACCATGAGTTGCAAATAACAATGGATTGATTGTAAAACTGGAAATTACAAACAGTAACAAGTGGTACGTGTGAAATGCTACAGTGCATATCCAGAGGAGGGCAACTAAAATGGTGACAGGATAACATCACAAGCCCTACGAGGAGAGTGAGGGACCTCAATTTGTTCACGATGGAACAGAGGAGGGAGAGAGGTGACATGATAGAAACATTCAGGTACATCAAGAGCATCAACAAGGTAGAAAGGGACAACATATTCTAGATTAATTGTAGTGGCAGGACAAGAGGACATGACATGAGACTGAGGGTGGCTGCATAAGGGGAAAATCTAAGGAATTTCTTGGAAAGGGTGATGGATGCATGGAATAGCATGCCCCAGGAGGTGGTGGCAGCTCATACAGTGGTGGACTTCAAACATGAATGGGACAGAAACAAAGGACTAACAGAGATAGGAAGAAAAGCTAGTCTTATTTATTAGATGCTTTGTTAGGCAGCTTAAACAGGCAGACTGGATGGGTCTAGCAGTGCTTATCTACCGACAGCATCTATGTATCTAAATAAAAAACAAACTGTAAAAACATATAATAATGGAAAGAACATGCAGGATCATAACTGAACAGCAAACAAGATCAACCATGTACAACGTGCACTGTATGTGCCACACCTACAACATGCTGGGCACGTATATGTGACCTTTATCTACCGTCATTCCCACACTGTCCCCCAAAATGTCTGCAGGTACTCCATATCCAATAGTACTGCCCTACCTAGAATCACCATGCAGTGGAGTTGTTCCCTGCAGGGCATACAGGCTGGGCCTCCTGCCCACTGTCACTGACCTGAGCAGGAAGACTATTTCCTTCAGTCACAGCATCTTGTGACGTGTGCGACCTGATCCCAAAGTTTTTACATCATCTGGCATGTCCTCAGCAGCCATAGGTGCCAAATCCCCATGTAGTGTCCTCCTCCTGCTGCCCAGCACCATCTCTTTGAACACCATCACTACTATTGTGGCCCATCCCATTGTCCTCAATGTTGTCCTCGGTCTGCTGAGTGGTGTGCCTCTTGGATGGGGCATTTGCCCCCTGTTGTAACTGCTCCTGCTCTTCCCCTTACTCCTCATCTGAAGTTAGTCATAGAGCACAGTGATGATGGGGGCATTTCCACTTAGCATTTGCATGGGCATCCTGTTTCTTCTGGTGATGCATGGCATGAATCAGCACCCTGACCTGGAGTCTGTTACTCTGGGCTGTTGCTCCTTCTCACTGATGGTCACCTGTGACAAACATATATATACACGTTAGCACCCTCTTGGGTCATAGATAGACATACAACTGCTGAGGCCATCCACAGCTAAATCTGTGCATATGGAGAGCTGCTTATAGGCATAACCAAGTACCAGGCCAAAACACAATACAGGCAATGATGGTGGCTTCATGTAAATAGCTGCATGTTGTAAAATCCCTCTGCAGTCCCATGGCAGACCCTGGAGTACCACTTGCTAAACATGTAGCATACAGCACCAAAATGTGCAGTGGGACATGGGTTACCCCAACAGTAGATGCACAGTGGCTTGGGATTGCTGTGAGTGGCAGCAGTGTCATGGCTCATGCTGTGGAGCCAATACACCATGTACCATACTATATATTTAGGCCTGGTTAAAAACAACTAAAAAAAATATATATATTATATATTTGTGGGGGTTCAACGGTGAACAGTGTAAAACATGGTGTATGCCTCTATACGCTGTGCACCATGCTGGCTGTACTGCATGTTGGAGCACAACAGCTACAATGGGGTGTGTGGACAGTGGCATCAGTTGGGGCACCATGCCTGGATGGGGCATACATCTGCAGAAATGCAAGGAGTGGTGGTGTATGTCATCGCCCTCCAGGGGCACAACAAAGGATGAGCGGGTGGTTCTCCATTCTAAGGCTCGCCTTTGTTACTCATCTGCACCCCCCCATGAGGGCAAGGCAGGATACTTGTTAAATGGCAATGCCACAGGTATGTGATCACATCTGTGAACAATGTGTGGTGGGCGTGATGGCTGCTCACATTCACGTTGGTTGGCTGGGTCAAGTGTGACACATAAATCCTGTTGTGGACGTGGCACAGTGCCATCCCCTGGGTTCATATTTCAGAATGCAATGGATGCCATGTGGCCAGGACAAACATGTCACAATATCAGTACAGTATGAATTTAGGGGTACTGTCCTGAAGTTACATAGGAATGGACACATTTCCAGGTGTGTCATGGCAGAACAGCACAGAAGGTTTTGAATGCACAACACCGACATACCACTCCAGAACCTGGGCTTTTGTGGTGGTCTGGTCCACTGGTTATGGTGTTGTGTGCAGAGTCTACATGTGGGAAGGGTGCAGTTTTGCTGCTTGGACATGGTGGACAACTGAACCCCTCCTCCATGATGTACTTCATGCAATGGAATACCCCAATTGTGACAGTATGGATGGTTGACATCTGAACACTGGGGAGATGCTATGCATGTCATGTGTGTCTTGCTCATGTAGCCATTCCACATGGATCCCGCCATGCTTACCATACAATATAGCACATTGCAAATACCTGTACAGTGAACATTCCGTGATGGGCATCCTATGCCTGGCATTGACATGTGCCATGGAATCAGTATGCAATTCTGTTGCCAATCCGGGACCATATGGTACATAGATGATGCCAGGGTTCTGTGTAGTATGGGGTGTGGGTGTAACTCCAGGGCTCCCCCAACATCCATAGCCATGGTCAGTTGTGACACAGGTCCCGTAAGGCCATGCTTGTGGCCCACCCACATGCTTCCTGTCCGCACTGGTCTCCTCTCTTACTGTGGCCAGCAAGGGACCAACACAATGTGGGCAGCAGGGCATGTTTTGGATGTGGGACATATGGGCATATATGCTGGTGGCATTGTCCCATATTTCTGTCAGTTGTGTATATTATGGTGTTTCTGTGCATTACAGACTTGTCTCCAGCACAGGCAACCACCGCAGTGAGTGGCATACCACAGGCATGGCAGATCTGCCGTACCTGATGTGTTACCCACACATTGACAGGGTTGTGTTTCTACTGTGAAGGGCATTACTTATGTCCCACTCTGTGCTCAATGTGTGCACCTACCATTGCACATTCCCCTGGACATGTATGTGGCCTCTGATGCTGCAGCATCCACATACAGTATGTGCAACCATCACCCTTGTCTGACTGTGACAGTTGCCAATGCACCCCCCATTTATTTTTGTCTCTGTGTACCCCCTATAGGGCCCCACATATGCCAGATCCACACCACAAACCAACTATCATATGGATGGAGGACCACATGGCAAGATACACACACCCAGCATGTTGATACAAGAGGCACTACACCCAGGTCAAAGGCCTCATTCGTCCGCACAACAAGTAGAGGACATGGCCACTAGTGCCCAGGGCATGCCAGTCCATACACACCACTGTCAGCCACAGGCCTGTATGCATTGGTTTGGCAATCATGGGCACTAGATTTTTCTGCACTGAGATACACACTGCAATTGTGACACAAGGCTGTGACTCAATATCGGAAACCAATGCATATAAGCCATTGTTTGTTTCTGCATTGTGGCACACACATCCATGTACACTGGGATTGCACAAAGCCCAGACATATCCATGGACATCTGCATGTGGGTATATGTCCATATACACCCTTCCTGTAGACGGTCCTGGGAGATCAAGACCATGCAGTCACTCCCTCTATGGTGCTACATGGTGTACACGCATCAAAAAGCACACAGCTTGCAGTTTTGGTAACTTTTGCAAAAAATTTCAAATAGCTTAGTTTTATTAGTATTTCAAATCTTCTCTTTGTAACTTATTCAATACCTTTTCTCATGCAAAAATATTTATATATCTTTACTTGGATTCAATCTTTCTATATATACCCAACATTGATATTTAAAAAATTATTTTTCCATGCAACCTCGCAGCCTAGCCCAGTAAGAATATTATAAAAATTATTTAAAGTAATACGTAAGACATCTGGTTAGCTGTAGAGTCTGGCTTTTCTTCCTTAATTTGGGAATTTGGGTGAGAATTCTTCTTCCCTGGATGGTAAATTTTCTTGTTAGTGGCTGGATCTTATTATTGTTTTTACTCGTCTCCACTTGAACTCTGTACTTTGGAATCATTTATTGCCAACACGGCAAGTTAGACATATTTCCTTGCTTATAGACACCAATAGGCAGTCGCTGTCCTTTTGTTCTAGTTTTGGAGGGAATTTCAAAACATCACTTAGCCAAAATATCCATTCCACAAACAAAGGCCTTTAATGCTTCAGGTTTGGAAGATTGATTCATTTCCTGAACTTCCTCAGCTTATAGTCCAATTCTGTCATTCTTCTCGGAATTGATTTATTTCCTCAACTTCCTCAGCTTATAGTCCAATTCTGTCATTCTTCTCCTCCTCACTTCTGCTCCTTTTCCCTTTTTAGCTACACCTTTATTTCTCCTGCTCAAAATGCCTGCCCCGTGGCCCCTTGTTCCTGCCTTGTTAGGAGTTGATTGTTAGTTTGTTTCCCAACGATGTTGAGTCTCTGTATACGATATTTGATATTGTACTGTATCTTCTGCATTGTATTTCTTTCAACAATTATATTCCACTGCAAAAAATATTTGCCATTGTATTTATTATGTGTATGTGTATATGTGTGATTCTGTCTTAAATTGTAAACTATTGTATCATTTGATGTTTTTGTAAATATCTACTCAACTGGCCATTTGTGAAAATGGGCATTTTTACTTGCATACTCTCTAGTATAAAATAAAATTTTGATTGATTTAGCCCCTTCTAGGAACTGGCTTTTATTATCTCTGGTCCAAAGTGTCATTATTGTCTGGCCAGATCATTACTGTACCAGTTCTGATCGGTGCTAGCAAAGGGGTTGGGTTGGTTAGTTGTTTTTTTTTTGAGACTCCACCTTCCACTGCTTTGACTCAGTTTTTAGTTCAAAGTTAATTTTCCTTATAATGTTGGAATGTAGTAAGATGCAGTCTTCAAACATTTTCAAGCTCTGCTCATTAAAAGCAAACTTATAAGATGTTTCTAATTTCTGTGGGACAAACATTTTCTGAGATACTCTAACACAGGTGCCAATAGAAATTCCTGGGCCTGGAATACACACCTTTAGGACTGGGCCCCCCTTAGCTTCACATCCCCTGTTACAGGTTCCCCTATGGTCCCCCTTTGGGCCCTCCTGAGCCACTGGGCCTGGGACAGTTATCCCCCGTCTGCTCCCCTGTACTCTAATAATGACTAGAACTTCAGTTCTCAGTAAAATCTATTGAAAATAAAACAATACCTATACTCTTCATATCTCAAGCTTTAGAATAAAGTAGGTTTCTTCCAGAAAGTTTTTCAGGAAAGTCTTCAAAAGTACAGTGGTCGGGGGTACAGAGGGAACTTACCTATCAAGCCACTCTGCTAGTGCCTCAGCCCAGCGACCAGTGGTGAAACATTTCTGTTGGGGACTGCAAACTGGAATGATGCTAATGGAGGAGGTATATGGTTACTATCCATTTAATCTCACAGATATTGGGAGTGAGCTGAGGGCAGCTGCACATTTAGTATCTGGACTCCATCTATCCCTTGGCGTGCAATCACAGTGCATCTGCAGGTGACATGAACATACTATGAATTAGCATGCAGCATTTGCAGTCTACAGTCTATACTCCCTCGAAGTAGTATGCCAGCCTGGGCACAACATGAGGTACCTCTGTCTATCAACCCTGGCAATCACTTCATAGCTGGTACCCACATTATAATTTGACTTCTGATGCCTGGCCTTTGTGTTTGTCTCTGCATTGCCTCCCACTTCTGCTTTCCTGAGAGAGGGTTACAACAGTTCCCTCCTTTCTTTTTCCTTTTCCCCCTCTGCTCATACTAGGAGTTCATTCTAGGAAGTGTAAGGAGCAAAAAGGCTATAAGCTCATTAGTGCTCCTGTAATTCAGTCCTGATAATATTTAATGACATTGCCAGCTGGAATACATCTATCAACTTTATCTTAGAATTCCAATATTGTTTTCCTTACCATAATGTCAAGTGGCAGGGAGTTCCAAGGATTAGCCACCCTCATTGTATAATAATTATTTGCAAAAACGTTGTTAATGCACTAGTTAGAGTTGAAGCAACAAAAGTAGGGAAATGTGGCATTAGGGTTTCCAACTCTAACACCCCACCCCCACCCTGCAGGCAAAAACTGCTGTGCGATGTGCCTTGGGGTTATCTGCACTAATGCTCACCCCCATTCCATGAGTAAGTACACCGAGATGGTTAAAGTTTGTGAGAATGGGGTGAGCAATAGGGATGACAACCCCAAGGCACACCCCACACCTGTTGCTGCCTGCAGGTTGGGGGTGGGGTGATAAGGTTGGAAGCCCTAATGCCACATTTCCCTGCCTTTGTCACTTCACCTCTAACTAGTATATCAACGTTTTCGCAACAGAATTTCCTTACTTTTTGAGACAGTGCAATTATATTCTCATCCATCCCTCCTTAGATGCATACATATATTTTTCTGTGGAAAGAGCTGGTATCAAAACAAGAATTAAACTATCAGCACAGCATTATTACCTCCACATCATTAACCCAGTAAAGACATTTTTAAAACCCCTGCCAAAATGTCATTCTGCACCACTGCTATGTAGCTGTGTGCCACAAGAGTGAAAACAATTTGGCCAAGGTTTGAAAAATGTTATTTTATTTATTGATTGATTGACTTGATTTATTTATTTATGTCTTTGATAACCAGGTAAGTGCACCAATTCAGAGGACTGTGCACTTACCACAGCTGTCACATTCATGTGGTGGTGTAGGATGATTGGTATGCTGGAAATTTTGAGTCAAAATATTTAAAATTGCCAGTTACAAAGGAGTGTAACAAAATTTCAGCGCATGCACATAACGTTGGCATTTTTACATACTTTGACTCCAAAAGTTCAACATAGTCTTCTAATGACCCCACCTCATGAGCAGGGCCTGTGAAAATGTTCAAATCCTGGCAGAAAGGTAATTTCACCAAGTAACCATGAAATCACCTTTTTGAACAGATTTACATAATGACACTGATAGTGTTCATGGGGTGTGGTCTCCAAAAGGCCATGTTAAAAATGTGGGGTCAAAATATACAAAAATGCCTATGTTATGCCTCAAAGTTGAAAATTCCATTGAAATACATTGAACCGCATTCATTTGAGTTTTTCATGTTACAGTCGGCGATTCCAGCAGCAAGACGCCTCTTCCATGGGAGAGGGATCTTCACCGTGTCACCTCTTCAGATGAGTGACAATGTGTGGGGTAGCTGGTGCTGAGTGGGAGGTGGGGGTTGGGTGGTCAGATTTGTGAGGGACCATTTTCTTTCTTACAGGTAAAAAAAGAAAACATTAAGGGACAGTTTTCTTTATTCCAGTTATAGGTAACATATAGGATAGTGCATGGGGAACGGTTGACAACAGGGCTATTCTTTCACCGAGTTGGCACTATGACGACAGATTACCTCAAGAGCGCAGCTCGAGAGGTAATCCGTTGTCATAGTGCCAACGAGGTGAAAGATGCCCTATTGTCAACTGTTCTCCATGCACTTTTCTTTATAGTGTATGGTGGAACGTCGTTTTTTGGGGAAAAAAAAAAACAGTTACTAGAAGAAAAAAATAATTTACATTGTGAACGTTTTCAAACTAACCATTACTACTGCCCCCGATATTGCTGCTTTTGCCATGTGTCCTGTCTATGGAGTGAGCCCTAACTGTCAAATGCTGCGCGAGGACACAGTGTGATGTTCGCAGTACAGTAGAAAACATCATTCTGTTGTACTGCGAACGTCACTAGTGTGTGACTACAAGGTTTCGAAAACAATCGATTTCGGTGGAGAACGACGTTCCACCATACACTATAATTATGGGGAGGGGGGCACTAGACATCATGGATATGAAATGTAACACGAGACACAAATCAGAGAGTGGGGGTGCCAATAGACACCAGGGATAAAATTAATAAAAACAGGGACTGGGCTCAGAGGGTGAGGTACCACTAGACACCAGGGAAATATACCACAGGTAAGGGGAGAAACATAGAAACATAGACTTTGACGGCAGATAAGGACCACTTGGCCCACCCAGTCTACCCATTTCCCTACCTATTGGATAAGCTGCAGATTCTAGTTAACCAACTGCCTACTTCGTGCAACCCCCCACTATAATTGCCTTATGTCTGTCCCATGCATATTTGAATTCCCCCACTGTTTTAGACCTCACAACTTCTCCAGGAAGGCGGTTCCATGCGTCCACCACTCTCTCCATGAAAAGAATTTCCTCACATTACCCCTGAGCCGTTCCCCCTCTAACTTTAAATTGTGCCCCCTTGTTCTTACACATCTCTTTTTCTGAAAGATGCTACCCTCCTGGACTTTGTTGATTCCCTTGAGGTACTTAAAAGTTTCTATCATGTCCCCCCGTCCCTCCTTTCATCAAGGGTATACATATTAAGCTCTCTCAGTCTCTCTTCATATGGTTTCTGATGTAGACCCTGCACCATTTTAGTTGCCTTCCTCGGGACTGCTTCCATCCTATGTCCTTACGTAGATGAGGTCTCTAAAACTGCATGCAGTACTCTAGATGGGGTCTCACCAACTGTCTATATAGAGGGATAACCACTTCCCTTTTTCTACTTGTGATGCCCCTCCCTATGCATCCCAGTATCCCCCTGGCTCTCCTTACTGACTTCTCACATTGCTTACCCACCTTTAGGTCATTTGATATGACTACACCCAGATCTCTTTCCATTATTGTTGTCATTAGTACCTCCCCTGCTATTGTGTACTCTTCTCCTGGATTTTTATTTCTCAGGTGCATTACTTTGCATTTCTTTGCATTGAATCTAAGTTGCCATTTGTCTGACCATTCCTCCAACCTTGCCAAGTCCCTTCTCATCCTTTCTACCCCCCTTTGTGTATCAACTCTGTTACAGATCTTTGTGTCATCTGCAAAGAGGCATACCTTTCCTTCCAGACCCTCTGCAATGTCACCTATAAAGACGTTAAGAGGACTGGACCCAGTACTGAACCCTGAGGTACTCCACTAGTAACCCCTTCTTCAGAATGTGTTCCATTCACTATTACCTTCTGTGTCCTTGTTGTGCAGCCAGTTTGCTACCCAGGCTACCACCCTGGGACCCACTCCCAGGCTGGCTAACTTGATTATTAATCTTTGTGCGGACTGTGTCAAATGCCTTGCTAAAGTCTAGGTAGGCCATATCCACTGCCCCTCCCTGGTCAATTACTTTGGTCACCCAGTCAAAGAAATCGATTAGATTCATCTGACATGACCTTCCTGCTGTGAATCCATGCTGCTTTGGGTCCTGTGCCTCGCTGGCCTCTAGGTACTCAACAATTCTTTCTTTCAGAAGTGATTCCATAATTTTCCCCACCACTGAGGTCAAACTAACAGGTCTGTAGTTTCCTGCTTCTGCCTTGCTCCCACTTTTGTGAAGGGGAATCACATCTGCCCTCCTCCAGTCCTCAGGTACCACCCCATCTTCCCATGATTTGTTAAAAATTGTGGTTAGTGGTGTCACTAGATCCTCCCTTAGCTTTTTTAGGATTCTAGGGTGAATCCCGTCAGGCCCCATTGCTTTGTCCACCTTGAGTTTTAGGAGTTCTTTCAGTACTGTTTCTTTTGTAAATGGACTGGTGTCAACCTCATTATTCAGAGTGCTTCTACTGTTTGGTTTAGGTAACTCCTCCTCTTCTTCTTTTATGAATACTGAGCAAAAGTATTCATGCAGTATCTCTGCCTTTTCACTGTCTCCCTCTGCCCACCTCCCCTCTCCTTTATTAATCTTCACTATCCCTCCCTTAACCTTTCTATGTGCACTAATGTACCTATAAAAGGTTTTATCCCCCTTTTTAACTGAGTTGGCTATCTTTTCCTCGGTTTGGGCCTTTGCTTTTCTGACTGCCTTCCCCACATCTTTCTGCTTGAATTGATACAGTTCCCTGCCATGCTCCATTTGTAATTCCTTATACTTTTTGAATGCCGCCTTTTTCTCCTTAACCTTCCCTGACACCTCTTTTGAGAACCATAGTGGTTTTTCATTCCGCTTTGTTTTCTTTATTTGTTTCACACAAAGGCTTGTTGCCTCCATGATGGCAGTTTTGATTTTTCTCCATTGTTCTTCCACCCCTCCTTTCTGGCCATTTGCTAATGCATTCCTCAGGTATTCACCCATTATGCCAAAGTCAGCCCTTCTAAAGTCCAGTATCCTTGTCTTTGTATGGCTTGTCTCCATGGTTGTATTTATTGTGAAGCACACTGTGAAGTGGTCGCTTGTTCCCAGATGTCTACTGACTTCTAAATTTGAAAAAAAGATTCTTCTATTTATCTGATGCTTCCTATCCTCTTATTGTTTTATGTCAACTGACCTAACTGGCAGACTGAATTCTGGTCTGAAATTTTCAGGGTAAACATTAGCTGGGGCATAGATGTGCCTTGTGCTTGTTTAGTAAAGACATATGACTGGTGGGCTGGGGGTGCCACTAGACACCAAGGAAATAAGGCTACTAGACACCAGGGAAAATGAATAAGTACAGGGAGGGGTGGGGTGCCAGTAGGCATCAGGAAAAATGTGCCAGTGGGTAAAAAAGGATATTTCCCTGACAAAAAAAAAAAAAATTTCCAAGCATCGTCATATGAAAAATAATCTTTTTCCACATTACCGCTCACAAAAATAGTTACATTTTCAAAGAAACATCAATAAGTGGAGAATGGAGTAATATGTTTTTACCAACAAGCACAAGGTACATCTATGCCCCAGCTAATGTTTACCCTGAACATTTCAGGCCAGAATTCAGTCTGCCAGTTAGGTCAGTTGACATAAAACAATAAGAGGATCAGGAAGCATCCGATAAATAGGAGAATCTTTTTTTCATAATAAGTGAGCAATGAAAAAAGATTTTCAATGTAAGAAAAAATAAAGAAAAAACATTTCAGGCCTTTTACCAACAGTTAACTGCAGAATCTAACTAATAGGGTCAGGATAAGCAACATACATGTGTTGCTTGCACTGCAGAATGTCATTTTGCAGACTTTTTTAAATTTGAATTTCAGATAAAAACTGAAAACAAGATAGCTGCCAAACAAAAAAAGGATTTCCCACTAATGAAAAACAGAAAAAGGATGATGTCAATACAAAAAAATTAGTTTTTTGTATTCACATTTTAAATATTCTTGCTGTGGGCAGAGATAGCAATGACAGTTTGAAGATGTGGTGAGGTTCTGGAGAGCTTATCTATCTTTTTTGTCATAAGTTTTTATAAGTTTTGCTGTTCACCCATCCCTTGTATTAGCCCTTCTTAAATACAGAAAAGCCACTGGGGGTTGGGTTTAAAGGCTGGGAGGGAGGAGCTTATGGAGTTGCAAACTTCCCCTATGAGCTAATTCTTAAGGCTAATAGTCAGATGGGGAAAAGTTCAACCACTCAAGCATTACAAGTTTGAAAGTCTGCATGCTGTATGGTGGGATCATCTAGGTATAGGTACTAGTAGCTCAAGAAACTGTAGAACCACTGAGTTGGTAATTTGGACTAGAAAAGACTGCTATGACAATGGGGAAGGGACCGCACATCACTAGATAGGTATCTTTGGGCAGGTGGTTGGGTGCACATGATACTGGACTGGGCTTGGATGTTTGGGGGATGCCTGGTGTGCTACCAGCTGGCACAGCTTAAGGAGGAGGTACAGGGGATCCAAAGGCAGCTGGGGATGGTGGGGGTGGGATTGGAGAGGTAGGAAGCAAGCGGTCACCTACATGGAAGCACTAGGTGTTGAGGCTTCCCACGCTGGGGGATGAGTGAAGAGAGGTGCTCATACTAGGGGAGGAGGGAATGGGGGTATACGGGGGTTCTAGGGGACCCTGGCAGGTGGGGTCCAAAAGGTAGAAATTTCCACAGCAGTAGGCAAGAAGCTGGGGGTGTCCAGAGGTAACCGAGAGGGGTGGTAGGGATGGGGGAAGGGGCACAGGGGGATGGCCTAAGGCTCACAAATTGTTTTAACTCTTTAAGCTTGTTGATAGAAGAGGGGAGTGTGGGGGGGAGGAAGATGATGATGATGCTGCTGGTGAAGCTGGGGCAGGGATGGATAGAAAGGGTGAAGGGGCGAGAGGCAAGAGGCAAGGGAGCAATAGAGGGGGACCCGGACAGGATGGGGGAAGAGGGGTAGTGGGAGAAGAAAAAGGAGGATCAGGCAAACAAGGAGGAGGCTGATGGTATGGAACAGGGGAGCATGACAGGCAAGATGGCGCAGGATGTAAATGGGATGATAGCAACCAGAAAGCTAAGCAGGCAAATGGATAGGATGGATGGATTAGTAAGGAATGTGGAGGGAGATACAGAGAAAGATACTAAGTGGGGGGGGAGAAGGCCAGGACACGCGTGGACTAGGTGACCAGGGAAAGTAGTGAAAGGGCTACCTTTGACACCCACATTGTCGGAGGTATGAGGAGCCGGTTGGGGGGAGAACCCAGATAAAGGGATGAGGAGAGAAAACCCAAGGGGTGAACAGGGAGGCAAGGGGAAGGATAAAGTACTGCTATTGGGGGAATCCATGATCAAAGGCATCCAGTGAGAGGGGCAGGGGGAGGGTAAAACTTGTCTGATCAGAATCAAATGCCACCCAGGCCTGACAGTGCACAAGACCAAGCATGAGCTGTATTCACTGGCAAGGGAATGCGGGGGGACCCCGGACATTCTAGTGCACTTGGGGACAAATGACATAAATGGCAATAGTGAACTTTTAATTCAGACAAGGTTCTGCGAGTTGGCCAGGGTATGCCTTTCCAATGGCTATAAGATCTCCTTTTTGGAATTCCTGCTGGTGCCAAGGGCTAGTGGGGAAAACAAGAAGATGTTTAGAAGTGTAGTGTCCCTTCCCCCTCCCCACTACTGATCTATGCAATGTAATAAATACATACCCCCTTTTCCAAAGCATAGTGTCTTTCGCTCCACCACCAATTACTGCACTGTATTGTAGAATGAAAACGTTTCCCATGGTGTAATGTCCCACTCCAGTTCCCAATTGATCACCCAATGATAACAAATATTCTTCTATAGTGCAGTGTCCCACCTCAGTCTCCAACTGCCCACCCAGAATTAACAAAATAAGTTTTCCTAGTGTAGGGTCCCACCTTGGTTCACGATCACCCACCAGATAATGATCCTCATTTTCCATAGTGTGTGGCCCTTCCCAATCACCGATCCCCCTATGAAAAAACAAATTTTCCATAGTACAGTGGTCCCACCCCCCACCCCATTCCCGGATCCCAGAACCCATGAAATCACCAAAAACACTGGTGGTTGACTGGACCCCCCAACCGGTAATGGAGAGTCTGACCACCCCACTCCCTGCAGCCCAGCCCACAGTCAGCATTCAACATAGCCCTCCACTCACCACTATGGCTGTCTGCCGACTGAGCTCACGAAGACTGCACAGTACTTTTTAGAGTGTAGCCCATTGACAGTGATTGATATATCTTTCCCCTATTTTAGCTGCGGACTGGAACCTGGCACACAATCCTCATATTGACAGAGATGGTTATAGACAAAGGGGCTTATCCCTAGTCCAGACAGCCCTGAGGGATTTGACTGATGCACTAGGCCTAGCTGACTCTTGACGCGCTTTATACGCTGATACTAGAGCATATAATTTTTACTCTGCAGCGAATCATTCTATATCTAGGTTGGAGTATTTTTTGTTTTGTTATTATTAATAATAAAGAATGCCTTCAGGGTCTCCTTTCTTGAAAAATGCAAGTCTGAGTTGTCTTACACCACTCCCAAATCTCCTATAATTTGCAGTTTACGCACAACCAGACAAAGGAACTGAGACAATAAACAAATCTTGAAAGACAAATCCCCACTTAAACATCTTAAAACCTTAAGTGCATACATTTTTTAACTGTTTAACCAGTAATAGCTTGGAAGAAGACACCAGGAGAAAGGACTGCTGTGTGACTGAACTTCTCTGCTGAGACTAAAGTAGAATAACTTTTGTACTTGGACCTTTAATTTAGGGTAAAAAAAACTAACATATAAAACAAAAAAAAAGTGTGTGTTTGGGTTAACTGAACTGAATGGGTATCTGAAGAGTTATCTAGGTGTAAATCTCAGGTGACTGAAAGGACTTAACTGCTGTGAGGTTTAAATTACTTGTAGAAAGATCTGACAAGTAGGGGGAGTGGCTTAGCTAGAAGGAAGCTACATTTAAAGACTGCCTTAGAAAGATTCTGCCAATAGCTTGGCAGAAGACACCAGAAGAAAGGACTGCTGTGTGACTGAACTTCTCTACTGGGACTATATTGCCCTGCTTCCTTCCCCTCCACCCAAAGCTAGTTCTATTTTTATAGGCACAGGATTTGACTGACAACAGGAACTTCCTGTTTAGGGGCAGGAAGTGAGTGATCACAGAACCACCAAGGACCCACCATCCTAGAAGGGCAAGAGTAGCTCTCTGGCCCCCTCTAACTGCTGGAGGTCTGCCTCTGAGCAAGTAAGTGGTCTACTGAGAAATATAGGATATTCTTATCTCAGAACAGGGCAATCAGGAGCTTAAAGGGCACACAGGCAGAAAGTAAGGAGAGAGAGAAAAAAAACAGAGGAAAGAGTAAGGATTGCAAACAGTTAAGGAGCCAGAAATAAGACATGATTGGAGTGGTGCAGTGCAGCGGCTGTGGAGCAGCAGTCTTCCAGGAGATGTTCTGGAGGATGTGGTGTTGTCCCATCTGCAGGCACCTCTCTGGGTTGAGGGGGGGAGGAGGTTGCTCATCTCAAGGCTGAGTTGGCCAGGATTTGTAGGACCTCCTCTTCCATCCAGGGACCACCAGTGCCACTGCTGTTGCCTCAGAGGTTGCCAAGAAAGAGGAGCGGTTGGACCACAGTGGGCTCAGGGAGGGTGAGGGTGGTGGAACAGAGGTGCATCCCTCCAGTTGTACCTCTCTACAATTCCTATGCCATTCTGGCAAAGTGTGGTTCCTCT
This sequence comes from Neoceratodus forsteri, assembly GCA_016271365.2. Lineage (NCBI taxonomy): Eukaryota > Metazoa > Chordata > Ceratodontiformes > Ceratodontidae > Neoceratodus > Neoceratodus forsteri. The sequence goes on from CM057455.1 coordinate 49,102,260, forward strand.
ATGGAGGCACCCACAGTGGAGACCAAGGAGGATGCTGGGAACCTCCACAAAGGAGACCCACAGGAGGGTGACAGGGGACCCTGCAGTGGAAGGAAACAACTCCTGGTGGGGGACTCCATTGATAGGAAGGTAGAACTGGGGGAAGAAGGGGAGATGGAGGTAAGGTGCCTGCCTGGTGCCATGGCTTGGAGGGACAGGGAGTGAATCCTCAGGATTGCTGGAGCAGCTGCACAGGGGAGGGAGCTGGATGTCATTGTACACCTAGGGACAAATTACCTGGCTAAGAAAGGGATTAGAGAAGTGCAGGAAGAGTTTGTGGAATTGGGGATGGGCCTTAGTCAAGTAGCACACACGGTAACCTTCTTGGAGGTGCTACCCATCTAAGGCATAGGAGAGGCTAGGGTGTTCTGCACCATTGGATTCAATCAGTGGTTGAAAAACTGGTGTGGAGCTCAGGAATTTGGCTTCATTGGGGACTGGGGGTCCACCTGGAGTGATGCAAGCCTATACTGGCATGATGGGCTGCATCTGTCCAGGAGGGGAACCAGGATCCTAGGTGATAGGTTTAAATGCTTCATTGGCAAGCTTTTAAACTAGTCAAGGGGGGGAGGAACTGGAATGGAGCAGGAAAATCCTAGCCCCCCCAAATAATCATGGTAGTAAGTGTGGCAAACACCAACATAGAGGCATCGATAGGGAGAAGGGCAGGGGTAAATGGAGAAAGTGACAAAGGCAAGAAGGACAGAGATGGGGCAAAAGGGAGTAAGGCCATCAGGAAATGGAGGGTAATGAGTACCAATGCCCGTAGTCTGGGCAACAAGCTCCCTGAGCTGGTGGCCTTAATGGAAGAGGGATGCCTGGATATCGTAGCAGTCACAGAAACATGGTACACAGAGAACCATGACTGGGATGATAACATACCAGGGTACATAACCTACAGGAGAGACAGGCAGGGGAGAAGAGGGAGAGGAGTAGCTCTCTATGTAAAGGAAGGGATAAAAGCAATTGAACAAAAGAGTAAACGGGGAGCAGAGGAGGCACTGTGGGTCACCTTGGAGACTGGAATGGGCACCACAATCCGCACAGGGGTTGTGTACAGACCCCCAGGTCAGGGGGAAGGAATGGACGAGGATATGATAGAAGGCATTCTTAGAATGGCAGAGAAAGGGGAAATACTGTTGATGGGAGACCTGAATATGCCAGATGTTAACTGGAGCACATTTGCTGCAGCCACATCCAAACAGGGCCATTCTTGATGCCCTACAGGTGGCAGGCATTAGACAGCTAGTTTTGGAACCCACTCATGGGGAGCAATCTTAGACCTCATACTCTCAAATGGAGGCAGTGAGAGGATCTCAGATCTAGAAGTGGGTTGCCATCTGGGGACAAGTGACCATCAAACAGTGTGGTTCATGTTAAACTCAGCTACAGAGTCAAGCCATACAAAAGTGAGGGTACTGGACTTTAGGAGGGCTGACTTTGGCAAGATGGGAGAGTGCGTTAGAAAAGCACTAGCAAACAGGCTAGAAGGAGGTGTGGAGCAACAATGGGGAATTATCAAAACTGCCATCACAGAGGCAACAAGCCTTTGCTTTGTGTGAAGCAAATAAACAAATCAAAATGAAAGAAAAAGCCACTATGGTTCTCAAAAGAGGTGGCTGTGAAAGTCAGGAAGAAAAAGATAGCATTGCGGAAGTATAAGGAAACACAGAAGGAGCAGGACAGAGAGCTGTACCAGTTAAGGCAGAAGGAAGCAGGGAAGGAAATCAGAATAGCAAAGGCCCAAACTGAGGAAAAGATAGCCAACTCAGTTAAGAAGGGGGATAAAACCTTGTATAGGTACATCAGCGAGCGTAGAAAGACAAAGGGAGGGATAGTGAGGCTGAATAGAATGAACAATGGGTGGGTAGAGGGGGACAGTGAAAAAGCAGGAATACTGAATGAATATTTCTGCTCAGTATTCACAAAAGAGGAGGGGGAAGTGCCTAATCCAATTAACAGAAGCACTCTTGATAGGGGGGTCAATCCCAGTCCTTTCACAGAAGAAAGGGTTCTGCAAGAACTCCTAAAACTGAAGGTGGACAAAGTAATGGGTCCTGATGGAATTCACCCCAGAATTCTAAAAGAATTAAGGGAGGAACTAGTGAAACCACTGGCTACTCTTTTTAATAAATCATGGGAGGATGGTGTGGTACCCGAGGACTGGAGGAAGGTGGATGTGATTCCCCTTCACAAAAGTGGGACCAAGACAGAGGCAGGAAACTACAGACCTGTCAGTCGGACCTCTGTGGTAGGGAAAATGATGGAGTCACTTCTGAAGGAAAGAATAGTTGAGTACCTAGAGACCAGTGGAGCACAGGATCCAAGGCAGCATGGGTTCACAGCGGGAAGGTCATGTCAGACGAATCTAATAGATTTCTTTGACTGGGTGACCAAAGTAGTAGACCAGGGAGGGGCTGTGGACATGGTCTACCTAGACTTCTAGCAAGGCATTTGACACAGTCCCACACAAGATTAATAGTCAAATTAACCAGCCTGGGAGTGGGTCCCAGGGTGGTAGCCTGGGTAAAACATTGGCTGAACAACAGGACACAGAAGGTAATTGTAAATGGAGTCCACTCTGAAGAAAGGGGGTTAGTGGGTACAGTGAGGGCTCAGTATTGGGTCCAGTCCTTTTTAATGTCTTTCATCAGTGACATTGCAGAGGGACTAGAAGAAAAAGTATGCCTTTTTGCAGATGACACAAAGATCTGCAACAGGGTTGATACACAAGGAGGTGTGGAAAGGATGAAGAGGGATTTGGCAAGGTTGGAGGAATGGTCAGAAGTATGGCAGCTAGGATTCAATGCAAAGAAGTGCAAAATAATGCACCTGGAAACAAGAACCCAGGGAAGAATACACAATGGGTGGAGGTAGTAACAACAACAAAAAGGAAAGGGACCTGGGGTAATCATATCAGATGACTTTAAGGTTAGCAAGCAATGTGAGAAGGCAGTAAGGAGGGCTGGGGGTATACTGGGATGTATAGGGAGAGGCATCATCAGCAGAAAACAGGAAGTTGTTATCCCTCTGTACAGACAGTTGGTGAGACCCCATCTGGAGTACTGTGTCCAGTTCTGGAGACCCCATCTCCACAATGATAGAAACATTCAAGTACCTCAATGGACTCAACAAAGTCCAAGAGGGTAGCATCTTTCAGAAAAAGAGGTGTTCAAGAACAAGGGGGCACAATTTGAAGATGGGGGGGCAGCTCAAAGGTAATGTAAGGAAGTATTTTTTCACAGAGAGGGTTGTGGATGCATGGAACGGCCTTCCAGAGGAGGTTGTGGAGACAAAAACAGTGGTGGAATTTAAGCATGCATAGGACAGTCATAAGGCAATTCTAGGGAGTGAGGGTAGGAAGAAGTAGGTTATTGGTTAATTAGGATCGGCAGCTTATCCATTAGGTAGGGAAATGGGCAGACTGGGTGGGCCAAGCAGTCCTTATCTGCTGTCAAATTCTATGTTTCTATGGGGAAAGAGAATGGTCACTACAGACAGGTGGGGGCCCAGCAGTGCAGGGTGAAAAGGGGGAGGATGTGGAGGCTGAAATCCCAGTAGAGAGAGTAAGGGAAGCCCTCAGGTCACTTTGGATGGATAAGACACCTGGGCCAGGTGAGATACATCCCAGGGTGCTGCGGGAACTGGGGATGTCCTCGTAGTCCCTCTAGCAGAGCTTTTCAACATCTCTCTGAGGACTGGGTGGGTTCCCCAAGACTGGAGGGTGGCCCATGTCGTGCCAATCCACAAGGGAGGATCAAGAGAGGAGGTGGGAAATTAGAGGCCTGTCAGCCTGACATCAGTGGTCGGCAAGGTGATGAAGGGTATTGTCAAGGAAAGGCTAGGGGGTTACTGGAGCAAAATGAGTACTCGGACGATAGGCAGCATGGCTTTGTCATGGGAGGATCGTGCCAGACAAATCTTTTTGAGTTCTATAACTGGGTGACGAGGGCCCTGGACCAGGGTAGGCCAGTGGACGTCCTCTTTCTGGACTTTAGCAAGGCGTTTGATTAGGTACCCCACAGTGGCCTGCTGACTAAGCTGAGGAAATGGGGGTAGGGAGACAGTTGTTAAGATGGATAGGAAATTGGCTCTCTGAGTGTACTCAGAAGGTAGTGGCTGGAGGGTTAGCCTCATCCCCAAGGTGGGTTACAAGTGGGGTTCCCCAGGGGTCAGTGCTGGGGCCACTCCTGTTCAACGCCTATATTTCAGACATCAGGAGGGGGGTCAGGAGTGAGATGAGTCTCTTTGCAGATGACTCAAAGCTGGGTGCAGTGGTAGATGAGGAGGAGGGGAGGGTTGCCTTGCAGGAGGACCTGGAGGCTCTTGAAAGGTGGTTGGAAAAAGGAAACTAAAATTCAATGCGGAGAAGTGCAAGGTTCTGCACCTGGGAGTCAGAAATCAAGGCTAGGGGTATACTCTGGGAGAAGACATGATTCAAGTCACGGAGGGTGAGAGGGACCTGAGGGTAGTGGTAGATGTCAAAATGAACAACTCAGAGACCTGTAGAAAAGCAGCAGCAAGGGCAAATAGGATGCCGGGATGCATTGCCAGGGGGATTACCTCCAGAAAGGCAGAAGTGATCCTTCCACTGTACAACTGCTTGGTTAGGCCACACCCTGAGTATTGTGCAGTTTTGGAGATCACACTTAAAGAGGGACACTGCACTCCTAGAGAGGGTCCAAAGGAGGGCAACCGAAATGATCTGGGGCCTGGGGGAGAGGACCTATGAAGAGAGGCTCAAGGAGCTCGACATGTACACCCTGAAGGAGAGGAGGGACGAGGGGACATGATAGGGGTCTTTAAGTACATTAAAGGGATTAATATAGGAGGCCCAGTCAGGGTGTTCCAAAGGAAGTAGGGTGGGGCAACAAGAGGTCAAGGGTGTAAGCTGGAAGGGGGCAGGCTCAGAGGGGAGAGGAAGAGATGCTATTTCACTGAAAGAGTGGTGGAGCCATGGAATGCACTGCCCGGGGAGCTGGTAGAGGTGGAGACTGTGGACAGGTTTAAGAGGGGATGGGACAGGTACAGGGGGAGGGTAAATCTGACCAGGCCCAATACAGGTGGAACATCTGGGACTGGGGATAGTATAACCCAAGGGGGAAGGGAGACACCAAAATCGGCCCTCAGTGCAGGTGCTGAAAATCGAGCAGACTCGAGAGACCATTAGGCTTATTCTGCTGCCATTTTAGTATGTTAATTGAAATCTAATATTTCTGGACTGAATTGGGACATTGGTTTCATGACACACTACGGTAAACTGTAATTCTTTTTTATTGTGTACTAAATCATGTAGCTAACTATCACACTTTAGTTCTCTGTTTCTCTTATTATTAATTTTTTTCTAAATTCTGCCTGATCTTTTTTTTTTACCTGTACTTCACATCCTCTCTGCCTCTCCTAATAACTCTTTAGCTCAGTCCCTCCCACTCCCTCTTGTTTTCACATCTCTGTTTATACTACTTCACACTGGGTGGGATATTCAGACTGCGCCAGGCAGGGGCGCAAGCCTGGGTGCAGCACAACTGGTAAGAGCCAGGGCATGGATCAGGCGATATTCAATGGTGCTGCGCCATGGCACAGCACCACTGAATATGGCATTGAAGGTGCCCACACTGCACCAGTGCATGTGGCAGCAAGGGAGCAGGAGATGCGCCAGTGCAAGTTCAGTTGTGCAAGGCGCAGCGACCGCGATATTCAACGCTGGGCATGCAAATGAGGCCATTATGCATGCAAGGTGCAAATAGGGCCATTTGCATGTCATTATAGAAACACAGAATTTGATGGCAGATAAGGACCGCTTGGCCCACCCTGTCTGCCCATTTCCCTACCTGATGGATAAGCTGCAGATTCTAGTTACTCAACAGCTTACTTCCTCCTGCCCCCCACTAGAATTACCTTATGCCTGTCCAATGCATTCTTGAATTCTCCCACTGTTCCTGACTCCACAACCTCCTCAGGAAGGCTGTTCCACGCATCCACAACTCTCTCTGTGAAAAAATACTTTCTAATATTACCTCTGAGCTGTCCCCCCTCTATCTTCAAATTGTGCCCCCTTGTTCTTGCACATCTCTTCTTCTGAAAGATACTACCCTCTTGTACCTTGTTAATTCCCTTGAGATACTTGACAGTTTCTATCATGTCCCCCCCTTCCCTCTTTTCCTCAAGGGTATACATATTAAGCTGCTTTAGTCTCTCCTCGTATATCTTCTGGTGCAGACCTTGCACCATTTTGGTTGCCCTCCTCTGAACAGCCTCCACTCTGTCTATGTCTTTGCGGAGATGGGGTCTCCAGAATTGTACACAGTACTAAAGATGGGGTCTCACTAACTGTCTGTACAGAGGGATAATAACTTCCTGTTTTCTACTGTTGATGCCTCTCCCCATGCATCCCAGTATCCCCCCAGCCCTCCTTACTGCCTTCTCACATTGTTTGCACACTTTTAGGTCATCTGATATAATTAATCCTAGGCCTCTTTCGATTTTTGTTGTTGTTATTAACTCACCCCCCATTGTGTACTCTTCCCCTGGGTTTTTATTTCCCAGATGCATTACCTTGCACTTCTTTGCATTGAATCTGAGCTGCCACGTATTTGACCATTCCTCCATCCTTGCCAAGTCCCTTTTCATTCTTTCCACCCCACCTTGTGTATCAACCCTGTTACAGATCTTTGTGTCATCTACAAAGAGGCATACCTTTCCTTCCAGGTGCTCTCCAATGTCACTTGTAAAGATATTAAAGAGGACCGGTCCCAGTACCGAACCCTGCGGTACCCCGCTAGTTACATTCCTTTCTTCACTGTGGACTCTGTTTACTATTACCTTTTGTGTCCTGTTGTCCAGCCAGTTTTTTATCCAGGCTACCACCTTGGGACCCACTTCAAGGCTGGCTAACTTGTACATTAATCTATTGAGTGAGACTGTGTTGAATGCCTTGCTAAAATCTAGGTATGCCATATGCACAGCCCCTCCCTGGTCTACTACTTTGGTCACCCAGTCAAAGAATTCTATTAGGTTCGTCTGACATGACCTTTTCTTGCTGTGAAACCATGCTACCTTGGGTACTGTGCCCCACTGGCCTCTAGGTACTCAACAATTCTTTCCTTCAGAAGTGATTCCATCATTTTCCCTACCACTGAAGTCAAACTAACTTATCTATAGTTTCCTGCCTCTGCCCTGCTCCCACTTTTGTGAAGTGGAATCACATTTGCCCTCCTCCAGTCCTCAGGTACCACTCCATCCTCCCATGATTTGTTAAAGAGAGTAGTCAGTGGTGTTATTAGTTCTACCTTTAGTTCTTTTAGTATTCTTGGATGAATCACATCAGGCCCCATTGCTTGTCCACCCTCTGTTTCAAGAGTTCTTTCAAAACCCTTTCTTCTGTGAATGGACTGGTATCGACCCTCCCTATTCAGAGTTTCTCCCTTGTTTGGTTTAGGCACCTCCCCCTCCTCATCTGTTGTGAATACTGAGCAGAAATATTCATTCAGTGTCCCTTTTTCACTGTTACCCTCTGGCCACATTCCCTCCCCTTTATTAAGTCACTGTATCCCTCCCTTGGTCTTTCTTCGCTCCCTAATATACCTATAAAAGGTTGTATCCACTTCTTAACAGAGTTGGCTATCTTTTCGTCAGTTTGTGCCTTTGCTATTCTGACTGCCTTCCCAGCCTCTTTCTGCTTTAACTGATAAAGTTCTCTGTCCTGCTCCTTCTGTGTTTCCTTATATTTCCTGAATGCTATCCTTTTCTCCTTAACCATCCCTGCCACCTCTTTTGAGAACCATAGTGGTTTTTTCCTTCGTTTTGTTTTATTGATTTGCTTCAGACAAAGGCTTATTGCCTCTGTGATGGCTGTTTTGATTATTCCCCATTGTTCCTCCACCCCTCTGTTCCACCACCCTCACCCTCCCTGAGCCCACCCTGGTCCAGCCTCTCCTCTTTCTTGGACACCTCTGAGGTAACGGTGGTGGCCCTGGTGGTCCCTGGGTGGGGGAAGAGGTTTCACAAATCCTAGCCAGGTCAGCCTGGAGACAGGCAACCTCCTTCCTCAGACCAGAGAGGTGCCTGCAAACAGGGCAGCATCACAGCCTCCTGAATCACTCCCGGAACACTGCTGCTCCATAGCCATTGCACTGTACCACGCCCATCTTGACTTATTTTGTGTCCCCTCTCCTGTTGCTTTGTATGCTTATTGTCTCCTCCCTCTATGTATTTTTACACTTACTTTCCTACTGCCTATGTGCCCTTACAAATCTCACCCTTCCTGTTCTGGGACAGGAACTTCCTGTAGTCTTCAGTATTCTCCTTCCTCCGTGCCTGGATTCAGACCTCCAGCAGCTGGGGGGGGGGGATAAAGAGTTTTGTTTTTTGGCCCCATTTGCATGCGGTGTGCTGATCCCTGGTGATTTGAGCCTAGCACCCTGCCAGGCTGCAGCCATCGGTGACCGACGCCCTGCTGCCCCTTGGCAGGCTCTGCACCTGAATGCCCATTTGCGAGCATATGTGTAATAACACCCTGGTGGTCCAGTGGACCCTACCCCTTCACTCAATTGTGGGCATATGGATAACAACTCCTTGGTGGTCCAGTGGACCAATCCCCGATGCCCGATGGCAGGCATGGAATGAATAATTACCTGGAGGTCCAGTGGACCGCATTCCCATGCCCGATCATGGGCATGTATTAAACATATCCCTGGTGGTCCAGTGGACTGCATTCTCCTGCCCAATTGTGGGCGTGTATTAAACATATACCTGGTGGTCCAGTGGACTGATCACCTTCGCCCACTCACAGACGTGTGACAAACACCCCGGTGATTCAGAGGTACCACCCCACCTGCCCACTTAGTCCTCCGCCACCCAGCCCCCAGTCAGCAGTGGGTGGCAGCTCCCTGCCAGAAAGCCACCCAGCTTCCCACTGACTGGCAGCTTACTGTCGGGCTGTACGCCTATTGCACCACTGCATGGGTCAATGGGCGTGCAGACTATACAGTACTATGCAGTCCCGAAATGTGAATGAACACTCATTCACAATTTGGGACTGTGTAGTACTGTATGGTGTGCACACCCACTGGCCACACAGTGGACCAATAGGCATACAGCCCTACAATACGCTATCAGTCAGAGGGCGGCTGGGCTGCTTGCAGATGGGGAGCTGCTGCCCGCTGCTGACTGGGGGAGGTGCAGGGTGGTGGGGGACTAAGTGGGTGGGTGGGGAGAAGGGAATCTCTGGACCACCAGGGAGTTTGTTAAACACCTGTGAGTGGGCAAAGGTGATCGGTCCGTTGGACCACCAGGGACTGAGTCTTTACATGTCCATGTTCAAGCAGGGGATAACGGTCCACTGCACCACCAGGGATATTATTAATACATGCCCATGATTGGGCAGGGGAATGCGGTCCACTGGACCACCTGGGAGTCTTTACACATTTGCCCGTCATTGGGTGATGGGGCCACAATGCTCCCTGAGCAGGGGGCATGGGGTCAATGTTTTGGGAGGTCTGGTGGCCACCCTTGGAAGGCGGCTGCTGAGTTGCGCCCAGCAATATGGCAGACTGCCTGTGGGTGTCCCCGACTTGTTCTCTGTTTGAATGGGCACAACCCTGAGCGGTGCAAGGTGGGTTTGTGCCTTCATATGCGCCGCACATCCCGGGCTGAATATCAGGATGTGCCGCACTTGCATATGCATGCCCCCCACACTTGCACCGCATACATTACTGGTACGCCCCCATGCATCGGGGGTTGTGCAGCGCAACCACCCATTTGAATATCACACTGGGATGCATTGGTGGGCTGTGCATGGCACTCCTTTGAATATCCCACCCACTGTGTTTATCTAGGCCTTTATTCTTTTGTTTCTCCTAATTTCTTGACTTCTTGCATCTCTTAGGCATCTCCTGTATATTCAACCCTTACAGTCACCCTTTGATCTCAGATCCTATCTGTGTGCTTTTGACTTCCCATTTGCTTCCTTTCATCTCCTACTGACCTGTTCCTACTCAGCCCCCTCCTCATTTCTTCTCATGTTTTTACTTTGCATCTTTAACTTTCGTCTCTAGTCCCATTTGTCACTTTCCAACTTCACTTTCTGATTTTTAATTGCTCTACAGTGGATATAAATGCTGCTTATGTTACTCAGTTTTGCTATTCACCTGAAGAAGGGACCTGTGAGGCCGAAAGGTTGTGTATAATTCCCTCTAGATGATCCCAGTGTAGCACCCAGTGGTGCTCATGGTTATGGTGGCACCTCTGGCCATTTCCTTGGCCACCACCATCACCAAGGAGCCTGCTGACTCCGTGCCGCCCTCCTGGTCCTGCTCCTCAGACTCCTTCAAAAGACAATCCCAGTGCAGCACCGAGCGGCGCGCGTGGTTATGGCGGTGCCTCCAGCCGTTTCCATGGCCGCCGCCATTGCCGAGGATTCTGCTGACTCCCTGCCACCCTCTGGGTCCCACTCCTCAGACTCCTTCAGGAGATGATCCCAGCGTAGCATCGAGCGGCGCTCATGGTTACGGCGGCGCCTCCAGCTGTTTCCTTGGCTGCCACCATCGCTGAGAATTATGCTGACTCCCTGCCACCCTCCTGGTCCCGCTCCACAAACTCCTTCAGAAGGTACAGCTGCTGTTTCTCCCTGAGTCATCCCGCTTATGGCGACTTTCCGATTGGTGTGCCTTTTTCGCTCCTAACTCTGGATTAGCTAAGCGGGTACTATCAGGTTCCTGATTGGCACGCCTGCAAACCAGCTCTCCAAACCACTTTTCCCTGTTGTTAATTTGTGTTTCCAGGCCGGGGGTCTGAACACTTGGAATGGTATTTTCTCCCACCCCCCCCCACGCAGGCCTCCTATTAAATACTCTATCTGTCCCTACCTCCTATTGCTTACTCCAACCTTACTTGTTCTCACAGTCCTTTTCCGCCCCTTCCTACTGCCACATGAAAACTATTGATCCATTAAAGCCACTCTGCACTGTTTCTTGTTACAACTCTTTATCCTGGCCTTCTCCTCTAATTTTTCTTTAGTAACCTTGGAATTTATTAGGAGTAGCTCTCTACCTTTTCTCTCTCTATTCTTAGCCCACTTCTGTACTTATACACTGTAGCCTCCAGTCCACTGCCCTTTTACAACTTAATTGTTTTATACTGCTGTCCTTGTCAACCTCTTGTTAATCCCATCTTTGCTGCCCAACCCACCTTACCTGTCTATCTGGTCTATTCCCCTTCTCTTAGACCTGCCCTAAGTTTTTCTCACTTTCACCCTCTCAGTCACCCTAACTCCTTATTATTTTAACTTTCTCCTTAGTAAAACAGACCAGTTACTGTATATCACTCCCCCTCATTTTTTACTGAATCCCTCTCCCCACTAAACTCCTAGTGTCAGGGCTGAAAATGAATAAACTGGCACTGTTAATGCTATTCATATCTATGCCCCTTCTGCTACACCTTGTGGTCCCCCATGCCAAAACTGCACTCCCACATTATCTACTCCATGACTTCACATTCTAAAATTTACTGGTAGCACCCGTAGTATGCTATGATCCCACACCATTACTTATAAATAAGGCCTGGATCCGCCTGGTTGCCCTTGCCCTTAATTCCAGGTCCCTGCAAATCTGTACCCTTTCACCTTTCCTGCACTGTAAGCTATGGTACCTCCTGTTACTGGCCATTCTACTCTCTGGGGATATACAGCCAAACTCTGGACCCTTGTCAGCTGCTCCTATCTCAAATGCCAAAAGCCTGCTTATAACACACCATAATATCAGAAGCCGCGAGTGGAATTTTGTGGAACTTGAATCTTTGACACCACTTTATAAGCCTGATATACTATGCCTTACTGAAACATGGCTGAAGCCATCTACCCCAACTCATGGTGCTCTCTACCATCCTATAATCTGCTGAGGAATGATAGATCAGCACCCCCCAAAGGGGGGACGTAAAGCCATCTATTATAAATCACACCTCCAGCTCTCTAAAATCAGCTTGGCCCCCATGAACCATTGTGAGGCACTTCATGCCCTCCTCACCCTTGGTACAAAGAAAATGCATATTGTCTGTGCTTACAATCCCCCTACCCATGGCCTAAAAGGACTGGATGAGCTTCATAACCAAACCGCCATTCGCTCCGGAAACAATGAAGTCCTTATACTAGGTGACATCAATTTAAACTGGTTGGGAAATATACACATGACAGCCCTGACTAGACTACAGAGTTTTAACCTGCATCAACTTATCCCCCTACCCACCAGAACTGCTCCTCATTCCAATACTAGCACCTTGCTGGACTGGATCATGACAAACCACCCTGAGAATACTGTTGATGTAGGAATTCTATTTGATGTCATCAAAGACCACTCCCCCATTTTCTGTGTCTGAGGAAAAGGTAGGCCTGAACCTATGAATCCCCGCTGCATTACTTTCTGCAATTTTGTGAACTTTGACCCACAGGCCTTCTTGTTTGATGTAGCTTGCACTGACTGGTCCCCCTCTCTACAGCTCATCAGATGTCCAGACAGCCCTAAATATCTTTCTGACTAAATTCTTAGAACTACAAGAAAACCACTGTCAACTTGCTACAAGGTGGGTTAGAAATAGACACGCTGGCTAAAATCTGACCTATTATCTAAATTAAGACAGGGACAAAATCTGGCTTCGCTACAAGAAATCAGATCTTCTTGCAGATTTTAATACTTACAGAGCATTAAGAAATGCTTGTAAGAAAGAAATTAAACAAGGAAAAAGCTCATACAGCAATAATCTTCTAATAGACTTCCAGGGAGACCCCAAATAATGTTGGTCCCATATTAAGTTCTTCCTGGGATCGAACCAGTCATCCACTCCTAATGACGTGTCTCTAAATGACATCCATTGTAACAATCCCCTCACAATTGCAAACTTCAATAGGCAATTTGCTGACCTCACCCAATATACTTCCACTTTCCCTACTCCATTTAACCCTATCTCACCTGCTAACTCCTCCAGGCCCACTTTCCATTTCAGGTCCATCCTAACTAGTGTGGTTCTCCGACACTTAAGAAACATCTTGGAGAATGCAGTTGTTGGGTCTGATAACCTGGAATCTAAGCTTCTAAAACTGGTTGCCCCCCACATAGCTGCTCCCCTTGCAAAAATCTTTACCCTCTCTCTGTGTCAAAATACTGTCCCGGATATTTGGAAGATGGCATGAATTACCCCCGTCTTCAAAAAAGGTAACCCACTTGACCCACTCAATTACCATCCTATTGTCATCCTATCTGTTCTCAGTAAAATTCTTGAAAAAATAGTTGCTACCCAAACCACCGACTTTCTTCTGAAACATGACCTCTTAACTGACGCCCAACATGGTTTCCGCAAGAGTCATAGTACCACTACTGCCCTACTCAAACACACATCTGACACCTTAGTGGCTATGGACTCTGGCAGGCTCACTGGGGCCATTTTTATTGATATGACCAAAGCATTTGACCTTGTGGACCACTCCATCCTCATTGTTACCCTAAACTCTGTAGGCTTCATGCTAAATGTCGTTAACTGATTTGATAGCTATCTGTCAGATAGGTCTCAACATGTGAAATTTAACTCCACCCTCTCTGACAAGGCTACCATCAACATTGGTGTACCTCAAGTGTCTATTTTAGGTCCTCTGCTTTTTACTATTTTCATTAATAGTATTACCACGAATCTCCTCAGTACCTCCTCCCTACTATATGCGGATTACATTGTTCTGTACTGCAGTTCAAATAGCATCACAGACTTTAACACTAAGCTCTCCAGTGATTATCAGCTTTTACAACAGTGGCTTGTAAATCAAAAACTTGTTTTAAACAAATCAAAGACCCAAGCTATGTTATTTGGCTCCAGTCTCAAACTCAAACACTCCCAAACCCACCTTAATGTCTCCTCCTTTGATGGCACATCTGTTGGAATGGTTAACTCATTCAAGTATCTAGGGGTCACTCTTGACCCATCCCTGAGTTTTGATCTTCACAGTCATACTGTCTGTAAGCAGGTTATCTCCAAACTCAGGATTGCCTACTGAAAAAGTTATGCGCTTACACCTTCAGCTAGACTTGCTATAGCCCATGGGATATTACTTCCCTCTCTCACTTACGGGGTTGCTATGTATGCCACCACCTGCAATTTGAGTCTTCATAAGTGGGATGTTACCTACAATAACATCTGTCGCTTTGCATCTGGCTCCCCCTCCGGCTCAAATATCATTGTCTCCTCTACTCAGATCTAGGATAGCTTCCACCACTTGAACTATGGTCCTATGCACTTGGGTCCATTACTGATAACATTATCAGATCCTATATTCCTAATTCACTGACCTGTCTCCTTTCCTACCAGAAAACCAACTATGCATTGCGCTCTGCGGTAAATATCCCTGTCCTCATCCTGAGACATCACACAAATAAAGGTGGTCATGCCTTTGCCTGTCATGAGCCCTACTACTGGAACTCACTTCCTCTAACCTCACACTGATCTGTATCCCACAATTCCTTTAAGAAAGAACTTTGACATCATCTCCTGTCCTCCTACATATGCTCCTGCTTCAAACCACCCTAGCCCTTGCTGTCTATTCCCACTTTCCACTTGTGGCCACCTAGGAGCCTAAGGCCCACCCCAATCAGTGAAACTCTTCCTCTCAACTTTCACTTCCTCATTTCTTTCATTTTCATTCCTCCACTTCCTTCTCTCCCTTCCAGGTTATGCTATCTTCCTTCTCCACCTTCTCCCCAGCTCCTCCCTTTATCTATTTTTGCTTGGTGGCTATCGCTCTCACAGCACCTTATTCCCTTATTTACTTGCACAGTTGTCTGGTTGCTTAATTTGACCTTACTGTATTGTCCTATGTAAATATTAATGCTGAACTTTGGTCTTACTACCTCAATTTCCTAATCTCACCTGACTGTATTTTGTTTTTTGTTAACTTTAATGCTTATTTTGTTCTAACTACCTCAATTCTTTGTCACATTGCTGCTGTTATGTAACTTGTTCTATGTATCATGATATTCTTTTTTTATTTAAAATGTATTGACATTTTTCCATTTACAGAGGATAGAACATATATATGCTAAACAAATGTGTTGTTACAAATATAGAAGTACATGAACTACCCTCCCTCCACCCCTCCCCAGCTCTCCAACCACATGCGCAGAAAGCACAATAAATAAATTATAAGGAATAGAGATTGCAAAGGGCCCCAGAGTCTAGAACATTTTTTGTCTCTATTATGTAGGCTAGCAATGGATCTTTTGGTTTGGAGGTTAGACAGAAGTTCCTGTAACCATTCCAAATAAATATCCATATTGTCTTTCCAGTGTTTTAGTACCAATTTTTTTAACAGAGGCTGCTATTAAACCTATATGTTATTTACGATTGAGAACAGGTATTGAGGAAAAGTCCCCTAGTATACATATTTCAGGGGTAAATAAATCGGCTAATCCCGGAAGGGGGCCCACTTTATCTTTGATCAAGGCCCATAAAGGAGATATTTTGAGGCAGGACCAAAAAATATGGAAAATATTCCCTTCATCCAACTAACAGCGAGTACATGTGGAAGAAAATGTGCATCCCATTTTCATTAACTTTTGAGGGAGTAGTAAAGATTATGCAATATATGAAACTGCATAAGTCTAAGCCTATCTTGAGAAAGACATTTATGACAATTTTGCCATAATACAGACCAATTAAGAACTTTACCAGAAGAAAGAGGAGATCAATATGTAGAGGGACCAAAACTTTCAGGATAAATTTAATCAAACAGAAAACTGTATAAATGAGATACAGCTTGCTGGCGCCCTACCAAGGGACTTACATCTGCTAAAAAGGAGAAACTTGGAGGGTACGGTGGGGTAGTTCCTAAGACTTTTACTAAAAGGTGCCTCAATTGTAAAACCTGAAAAATCCAGGACTTGGGAATATTAGCTTTATGTAAAATATCTGGAGATGAAAACCATTGTCCTGTTTCAGACACAAAATAAGAAAGTTGGCAGTCTCCAAATTGGGGAAGCCATCCTCCAGGCAGGGATTTACTCTCTATCTGAAAATTAGAATTCTGTTTCAGATTTTGAGAGAGATCACTCAGTTGATTCTATTTTAAAAATGAACACAACTGATTGTGTACTTTGACTGAAGTAACAATCGGATGCGTTTTAAGTGCAGTGGGCAGGGCATGCACTTTAGTAAAAAGTAAGGTAGAACGGGATAGACCATGCTGTCTAATCAATGATATTTCTATTTGTGACCAGACAGGGTGGTAGGAGAAGAGATTCTGAGCTAAGTCAGGGGTCAACCATCTCAAGTACTTGTTGGCAGAACTCACCCAATAATAAAGACCCATATGTGGTAGTCTAAGCCCACTTTTTATTTGGAGGCTGCCAATTTAAGAAAAGCTAATCTAGTTTTTTTACCTGACCAAATAAAATCAGTGAAAAGTCCATGGAGTCTTCTGAACCATGATAAGGGAAGCCAATTATTTAAAAGGTTGAGGGGGTATAAAAAAAACATGGAAAAACATTCATTTTAATTAAGTTAATTCTACCCCAAAGAGAAACAGGCAAAGGGACCATCGTTTAAATCTTGGCTAATCACTTGTACTAAGGAATCAAGGTTTAATTGTTGAATGCATACTAAACTTTTAGAGAGGACAATACCTAGGTAACACAAAGAGTCAGATTTCCACGCGACACCAAGATCCAAAATGGCAGATTTAGAGACTCTATGATTAAGGGGGAAAACTACTGTCTTCTCAACATTTAATTTATAGTTAGAAAAATTGCCAAATTCTTCTAAGATATTAAGCATTGGTGGGATAGAGTCTACAGGATGGAAAATTTGAAGACGTAAATAATCTGCATAAGCAGAAACCTTTACTAGATGATTTAGGATCATGATACCTTGGACAGCGTGAAAGTTCTTTAACTTACAAATCAGAGATTCTAAATATAAATTAAAATGGACGTAGATAAAGGACAACCTTGTCTTATTCCTGAATATAAAGGAAAATTACCTGCTATTATTCCATTACTGGAGATGCAAGCACTGGGGGATTTATACAAGGCTCCTATCCAGTTCTGAAATCTAGGGAGAAGCCAAAGACCTTTAAAGCACATAATAAATAATTCCAATTAACCTTGTCAAAAGCCTTTTCAGTGTCCAGGGACACCAAAGCTGCTGGAAAATCAGCATCCCTGGTCACCGAGGAGACATGGGACAACGTTTGAAGATGGTCAGCTGAGGATCTGCTCTTCATAAAATCAACCTGTTCTGGTCCTATAAGAGTAGGAAGAATTGTAATTCGGTCCACCAAAATCTTAGATACAATTTTAACATCTTGATTTAAAAGTGAAATGAGTCTATAGCTGATACTAATTCTGGACATTTATCGGGTTTGGGAAGAAGGACAATCAGAGCTTCAACCAAGGTTGAGTCTATGTCCACACCAGAAAGAATATGATGAAAAAGGGACAAAAGGATTGGTGATTGTTGTTTTATAAATATTTATAAAAGTTAGGGGGAAACCCGTCCAGCCCAGGATTCTTATCAGACGGAAGAGCTGTAATCACTTGTTCCAGTTCTGTTTGCGTAATAGGCACAGTCAGACAGGCGTGTTGATCAGATGGAAGAGAGGGCAACTGCAAATCCAATAAATATTTTTCCAATTCCTGTTCTCTTGGGGAATTTACCATAAGACTATACAGTTGCTTATACTAAGAGGCAAACTCTAACAATTTCACTAGGTTTTGTTTTTATAGTACCATCTTCTATACTTTGGATTGAAGCTATCAGACGTGATGAGTTCAGCTGTTTTATTCTTAAGGCCAACATATGGCTGGCTTTTTCACCCTGGTCTGTATATGCAGCTCTTGTTTTAAAAATGTCAAACTCTGCTCTCTCCCTCAATAACTCCAAATAGGAATTTTTCAAGTTCACTAGTTCTATTCTGACTTGATCGGAGGTTTGAGAAGAGAGTTTGGATTCTAATTCCCTTATTTGAGAAAGAAGAGTGAGAGCCAAAGATTCTCGCAGTTTTTTTCCTTTGGGAAGCTAACATTATAAGCAGACCCCTCATATATGCTTTTAAGGCACACCAAACCATGTCATGTTTGCTCAACAGTAACCAATTGGTTGAGAGGAAAAAGGTAATTTGTTTGGATACGTACGAGACCTCTTTAGGGTTTTTTAATAATTATTAATTTTCCTTTGTCCCCCAGTTTTAGGGACAGAGGAAAACGAGAGTGGACATAAAGCCAAAGCATGACCAGAGGGGGGCCTGGTTTGATTGAGGCGTCCAGAGAATCAGGAATAATGGACTGGGAAATAAGCAGGTAGTCTATATGAGAAGATATACCATGTACCGGGGAGGTAAACGTGTACTGTCTGTCAGCCAGGTGAAAAACTCTCCAGATATCACAAAGCCCTGCCTGATACAACAAATCTTGGAAAGCATGTTGGGCCGGGGATAAGTCTTTACGAGAAGAACTAGATTTATCTAAGAAGGAATCAAAAATTCAATTTAGATCACACCCTAAAATAATTGGGACAGATAAAAAGGGATTTAGCTCTTGTAGGAGATATGTGAAGAATCCTGGTGAATCAATATTGGGGCCATACAAATTGCCTAGAATTTCCGAAGTGTGTAACTTACCATGTACTAAAAGAAATCTGCCTTGGGGATCACATTTGGTATGTACATGAGTAAATGGAAGGGATTTCTTGATAAGAATTAAGACCCCACAACTTTGGGTAGTCCACGCAGCAAAACAGACCTGTCCTATTTGTTGTCTCCTGAATTGGGATACCTCTGTGTTCAACAAATGGGACTCTTGAATGAATATATCAGATTTTAAGAGACCCAAATGTTTTAGTATTTTATATTGTTTTAGCTTTTGCCTGGCGCCCTTTACATTCCATGTAGAAAACAAAATCTCTCTAGCCATTCTTTATAATAGGACAAAACTGCAGCATCATTACTATTTTACAAAATTCCCAAGTTTCTCGCTACCCACCCTGCCCAACCCCTTATCCCTATTTCCCAAATAACACAGCAACCAGGGATAATGTGAAGAGAAATTGAAAATAATTTACCATCATGTCATACAAACACATCCCACCCCCAGCCCAACTAACACAGCCCATGAAAACAGTCCATCAAGCCCAGTCCTACCCCCATGCCGCCCAACCCGTTTCCCCCCAAAAAGAACCCTTAAAACCGTAGATATATTAAACATATTATAAAGACCCTAGATAAACCCATTCAAAATATATTGATCACAACCTGAACATTTCCAGTGTCTTTCAAAGTAAGGAATAACAAACATAAAATATTGACTATCTTTATATTGGATTTAGATCAATCTTGAGGACAGGAAACATCTAATTAAGTAACATTAATTACTTTCATTATTACTAAACAGATAATAAGATCCGAAGGGACAAAACCACATTTTAATTTACCTTTGAGCTGGTTTTAAGTTAACCACAAAATAAAACAGACGTTTATAACATTATGTTGAATTAAACTACCCCCTATAATTATGCATCATGTCTTATAAACTGTACCATTAATGGAGGAAAAGTACATTAACTTTCTGTAAATACAGAATGTAAATACAACTTTCATAGGAGCAAACGTTCTGTCCTCAAGATTCTCTATAGTAAAAATGCAAACTGAAGTGATCCGTATCGAGGGATACAACTACTGCTTCATTATACCAATCCCTTATGTAGAATATCCAAATAATAAAAGATACCTCGCTCTATTGCAGGTGCATATTTGTCCAAAAGTTACATCAAAACTTGAAGTTCTGCCTTCTGCAACAGGAGTGTCAAGCTGTATACCTCGGCATAGGAGAAAACATTACAGTGGCCACTGCGCACTCTTGTGGCCAAAAGGTAGAATTACAGCCACATTCTGAAGCGTTCTCTACATTTCTGGCCAAAGGATTTGAAATAGGCATTGATGTTTACTGTCCAGGTATGAAAAAAACAGAACAAAAGGGCATTTAACCCTCCAAAGTCCACTATACTGGTACTTCTGATCTTCTACTGTAAAACACAACCAATCCCTCACGGATCCCGAAACAAGGCAGGAAAGGCGATATTGAGGCTTACTGTCACTGTCTCCTGATCTTCATATGTAGACCGTATACTCGAAATAAAGACCTGCATCCTGGTTGGGTACCCCATCCTAAATTTTACCCCAGCAGTGAATAGTTTAGTGACTAGGTGATGCTAGGAAGCTCATCTTTATCTAACAGAGAGTGGTAAATCTTGTGCCACTCTAACCCTTACTTCTGCCCACTTAATTTCCTGGAGAGACTTAACTTTCAAAATGAAGTGTTGGCGCTCTTGGTAATTAAGAAAACGAAAAATGAAGGTACGAAGTGGGACATTCAGAGCTGGCGGTGGTCGCAGGGCACGGTGGGCTCACTCAATTATGTATGTAGAGCCAAAAGGTGAAGGTCCTGTCACTTTTTCCATGAATTTCTGTGCAAAACCAATGGCATCAGAACCCTCTTCTTTTTCAGGCAAATCTATTAGCACAGTGTTGTTACGCCAGCTACGACTCTCTAAATCCTCGACTTTTATTTCCATTTTACTAAGCCACTGGCAGGTCACAACCAATTCAGATTCCATTTTCATTTGTTTGCCATCTGTGGAATGTAGACGAGTTTCACTGTCCGAGGTCCAGACTGAGATATCTTCTAAAGCTTGAGCCATTGATTTAATTGTGTTTGTGATTTGCTTCAATTCAGAATGAAATGGGCTAAATTTCTCTAGAAAGCATGCCAAAGTAAGGGGTTCGGACTCAGGATCCGATGAAAAAGTACCTGCAAGCTGGTCCCCCATGCAGCCTTTGCTTTTTGGGGTCTTTTTCGAGTGTGGAAGGTGGCGTATGTTTAGGCAGATATTTCTTCATGTTTTCTTCCATCAATTCCTTCCAACAGAGAGACACTGCAGGTAAAGATGTTGAGATATTCTTTAGTGCAGAAATGCAGTAGGAAAATACCATTTTATAGGCTACAAGCTGAAATAGACGGCCAGGGGGCTGGAGCTATCTTGGAAGACTGTTAGCTGGAGCACTGCATCATGTGATCTCCATATCATGATGTTCTTGTACCTTGCACTATGTATCATGATATTCTTTGAAGTTTGTCTCTGTACTCTCCCGGGTCATGCCTGAAAATAGTCTTTCTGGCTAGTGCACCTACCTGGTTAACAAAAACTAAATAAATAAAATAAATAAATCTTTGTAAAATACATTTGACTTCCACCTTCTCATGAAATTTGTATGAAAATTCTGGGAATTTTGCCAAATTTTATATTTCCATTATTTCCCCATACATTTACATACGTGCATCCAACTGACACCAGCTTTGCTAAGTAGATGGGTAATAATAACTTACTGAAGTGTACTAATTATCATAGTTGTAGATTGAAAAAGGGTGAAGTAATAGGAGTCCAAATATTTAATCAAATCAAATATAATCAAAGCAAATACCTCACTCCTTGTGCGTACACAGGAAGCCCCCCTCTCAAAAAATGTTATCAGCTTCAAATACTTAGGTGTCACCCTTGACACTTCCCCTACCAGTTCAATACCACACATGCAAGATAGTGCAGTATTAACCACGCTGTCTATAGAGTGCATGTGGTTACAGCGACAGGGGTAGAACAGCACTAGGAAGATACTGCTACCCCTGTCACTGTACATGTTTCTGGCAGAGCTCAAGTTGCTGTGTGCTGGGTGCCTGATTGAGCCATTCCCCTGGTGGAGTGGCTAGGGCACTAGCACATAGTGAAATTGGAGACCTGGGACCACAGTTCGGTTCCCCCAATTTGCCCTGTGCAGCACAATTTTGGGGTGAGTTTTGTTTTCACCAGGAAATCCCCCCATGCCAAGTTATCTCCCTTACCCAATGTCTGCAAATTCCCAGAGTTTGTTCTTTAAATTCTAGGGGTGTGTGGGGGTGAAACTGCCCCACAGAAACAGATGATGCCCACAGAGTATAAGGTTGTGCCTGTGCACTGCCTGCATTCATCGGTATTTTGCCCGACGATATCACAGCATACGCCCTGATGCTTGTGGGATGAAATGCCATGCAATGCTTTCCTACGCAGTTATGACCCCATGCCAACCCCTCCATTGCTTTCACTGAACATGTCAACATCGTGAGCAGGGTAAACCAAAAACTTGGGTCTGCTTACTGCCAAAAGCAGTTCTTGCCCTTAGCAGCGCACCTTGAGATTGCCCAAGGCAACCTTCTCTCCCTAATAGACTACTGCTCCCCCATCTATTCCCAGGTGTCCTCTGCTCTGTGTTCCAGGTTAAACTCCATATACAACAGCATTTGTCATGTTGTGTTACAGTCTCCTTACTCTACTCACTACTGTGACTTGTTCCAGTCACTATGATGGCTCCCACTACAAGGTTGGTACAGAACCTGCAGTCCCTATCTGGACTGCCTGATTCAAATATTCCAGAGAAGCAGAACCTGTAATCCCCTTGAGTCCCTATCTGGACTGCCTGATCCAAATATTCCAAAAGAAGCAGCTTTTCCAAGAACTAGAGGACATGATGGAGCAAGAACCTGCTATTTCCCAGAGACAAATCAACAAATAGATCTGACTTATTGACTCTTCTCTAAATTAAATAATGACAATTGAAAAATGCTTTACTACTGCTTTTTCCTGACTTTAATTAAATACAACTGTATTGCAAAGCATAATTCTATTTAGCAAATAAACTGAGCTTGTCTTACTGTAAAATAGTTTAAAGATACATTTAAAACAAGAATGGTTAAAGCTTCTTTGTAATATTTAGTTGTACCATTAAGCAATATACCCCTCCAGGGTGTGGGCATACTGGGGGATTTAACACGGCTGGTATGGTTCAGTCACGAGGTGCAGCTGAGTGACTTAACCACACCAGAAGTGGTAAATACACCAGTATACCCACTCTCTGGAGGGGTATAATGCTATTATACAATGTTTAGATTTATTTGTTTTATAAGCATTAAAGAAAAACTTGAATTTAGATAGATTTGTGATTGATTTTTATTAAAATATACTTCCTTGGTATGTTAAATAATGGAGCTATACTTACATGGATGAGGGTTCTGTTTCTGTGATGTGCTTGTGCTGCCTGACTTCAAAATCCCAGAGTACTGTTCCTGTTGTGTCGCTGGTGTTTACGGTATTAATTTGAGCCTCTTGGAGAGTCCTTTGTGACTGTCCATGTGGTAGTAACGGAAGTCATTCAGAGACTCTGTGCTTACCAGCAGTCCTGACCCATTTCTCATGGCTCTTGTCTAAGCCATTATTGCAAATGTGTGGATGGAGGTAAGTGCTACTGAGGGAAAAAAAAAATTTCAAACAGGTAAATTGGGTACACGCAGTTACAGGGAAGAGTTTTGAAATATCATGTTTTGGCACAAGCTGGTATTGTGATCGAGTTAGTTTACTTTCAGTCTAACAGGGGATCCTGAGTTGCTTGTTTAGTGGCAAAGTAAGATGGTGATGTTTTGGAGCAGTTTTGAGGGGTCATATTGATTTTGGTCAAGAGGCTGACTGGTACATTTTCCAGTAGGTACACTGGAGGATTTACAATACTGGGAAAGGTACCAGCCAACCAATCAGGATGTAGCATTTGCCTGATTCAATTTACCACATTGTATAATTAAATTTTACAGTTTAAAGAAGGTGTCTTGTTTTAAAACTAGCTGTAGAATGGAGAACATTTATTTGAGGACGCGAAAGACAACACATTTCAAGAAAGCTTTGTGTTTGAAAGGATACAGGTTAAACCACAATTTCCTCTATAGCAAATAAGTTGTTTCATTAGCTTTTTTAGGTTGCAAACATTATTTAGCCTTAATTTTCTGTTTATCTTATAATAAATTGAGTGTGTATATCTTCTAACAGTTTAAAGATGCATTATAGTTTTTTTTGTACTATTAACAGTTTACAGTTTCAAAGCAAACATATATCTACATGTCTTGTTTGAAACTAACTGTAGAATGAGGAGATTTATTTTAGGAAATGAAAGAGAACAGATTTCAAGAATCTGACATGACATTTCACTTCTAAAATAAGATATTTTTGTTGCCACCTTGCATAATTTTGCAAAATTGTAACATGAGGTACATCATGTGCCTTCCATTCAAAAACATATAAATTTAGACTCCATTTAAGCTAAAAAGGGGGCAGAAGAGAGGAAGGAGCTGTGACAGCATGTCCTCCTGCCCAGTGCTTCATTTGAGACTTCAAGGTATGGCACTGTGTGTTATGATTATCTCTGATATGGAACAGGGAAGGATGATACTTGCATTTTATGTTATTTTATTTTTACTTTATTGTATGATTGTATCTAAAACTATGAGAGACTTCCTCTCCAGTTAACCATACATTGTTTGCTTGCACTGCTGATCCAATTTACATCAATTCTGCATACCAGTCTTAAGTAAGGAATAAAGACAATATGACATTTCCTGGTGTTTCTTTTCATTAAATATTTTTAATAATAAATCTGTTGACTTACAATATGGGGTAACGCTTAATTGTGATTATTGGTTTTGACAGTAGTAGTGGTTTTATGATTGTTTTATATTTTAATGAGACTGTGATGTATGGTGTGTTTAATCTGTTCGGCGCCTTGGTTTTTGAAAGGTACCTTAAAAATAAAGTATTATTATTATTATATACGTGGTACAAGAATATTTAAAGAAAAATAACTACAAAGGTGTAGGATAAGGTAATTTTATTTATTTATTTATTAGAAAAGTTGGATTTACAACCTTTGAGTCATGGGCTCATTTACAAAGGCACCTCATTGTGGGGAGTAGACAGAGTTACATAGTGTGGTTACAACAGTGAGAACAATACAGGTGCAGAACATGGCACCATGCATTTCTGCTTAAAGTTGAACCAGCATAATATTCTGTGATGATTTGCATATGCAACCCATGATGCTTTGCACTGTGGGGGCATGTGTGATTTTGTATTTCTATTAAACACAGAGTACACATAGGTTACATAATAATGTTACTTATAATAGGTTACAGTCAAATACAAGGTACCAAAGCATTACATTGGGGGTACAGCCTTGGACATACAGTACCTAGATAATACCTGAAGAGGGTGGAGGTAGGAATTGGGAGTGGGGTGAGAGGGAAGGGGAGACAAATAGACTAGACTATGATTGAGGTAGTGTGGTTTTAACTGAACATGCAGCCAAGTGCATGCTAACATGCACACCCGGTTAAATCAAATCAAATTAAATCAAATTTATAATGAGCTTTTCAAGTATCAAAGCACAAGTACATACAATAATAATCAACACAATAAATACAAATATAAAAACAGTTAAAAGGCAACAAGGTGACCTTTTCAAAGGTTTGTTCAAATAAATAACTCTTCAAGGATGCCTTGAATGACTCTGTGGACAGGCACTCTCTAGTCCAATGAGGTAGAGAATTCCACAGGGTTGGGGCCACAAAAGAAAAAACTCTGGCCCCAGATGACTGAATGCAAACCCTAGGAATCTCTAGCAATCCCTTGTCAGCAGAGCAGAGTG
The DNA here is from genome assembly GCA_016271365.2 of Neoceratodus forsteri. Classification (NCBI taxonomy): domain Eukaryota; kingdom Metazoa; phylum Chordata; order Ceratodontiformes; family Ceratodontidae; genus Neoceratodus; species Neoceratodus forsteri. The sequence continues at coordinate 49,127,875 of CM057455.1, forward strand.
GGTGGAGAGGATGGTAGGGTCAAAGGAGATCTTGCAAGTAGCCCAGTCCCTGACCGTGTAGGGTCTTATAGGTCAGCAACATGACCTTGAAGGTGATTCTCCACCATACCAGCAGCCAGTGCAGTTTGCGCAGCACAGGTGTGATGTGGCAAGTTCTTGGCAACCCAGCCAACAACCTGGCCGCAGCATTCTGCACCAGCTGCAGGCCATGGAGATCCACCCCCGGCAACCCTAGATATAGAGCATTACAGTAGTCAAGACATGAAGAAACAAAGGCATGAACCAGTACCAGAAGGTTATCGTGTGGAACAAGGTGTTTTATCCAGACTATATTCCTCAGATGGTAAAAGGAAGACTTGACAACAGCTGACACCTGTCCCTTCAGCGTCCGTTCACTGTCAAGAATTACTCCCAGATTCTGCACCTGTTCAGAAGGTCTCAACTGGGTACCCCCTAACATAAGGCCAGAGGAGAACCCAGGAGTCAACTTCTCTGCACAGTGACCCAGGTCCATTGTCAGCACCTCAGTCTTGTCCAGATTCAGTCTTAACCAGTTAGCACTCATCCAGTCCTGAATCTCAGTGAGGCAGTTGTTAAAGACTGATACAGTGTCATTCTGTTCGGGTGCAAAGGACATATAGAGCTGAGTATCATCTGCATAGCAGTGAAAACTCAGCCCATAACACCTTATAATGTCTTCCAATGGCAGCATGTACACCGTGAACAACATGGGGGAAAGCACAGAACCCTGCGGTGCCCCACAGGGCAGAGCAAAGGGAGCAGAGGAAAAAATTCCTAATACTACCCTCTGGGTTTTGCCAGTGAGGAAAGAATGGAATCAACTGAGGACTGTACCTGACAGTCCACAGAGCAGCTGCAGGCATTCTAGCAACATCCCATGGTCCACAGTGTCAAATGCTGCAGAAAGATCAAGGAGAACCAAGATCGAATGACTCCTATGATCTCTCGCTATTAGGAGATCATTCAGTACCTGAACCAATGCCGTCTCAGTACTATGCCTCTTCCTGAATCTGGACTGGAGAGGATCATAGACTTCATGGGTGGTAAGAAAGTCCTCGAGCTGCAACATGACTACTTTCTCAATAACCTTGCCCAAAAAGGGCAGGTTAGAGATCGGTTGTAGTTAGTGAGACAATCTGGGTCAAGGGAAGATTTCTTCAAAAAGTGGTGTTCTGATAGCCTCTTTTAAAGACTCCGGAAACACCCCTTGGTGCAAAGAGCACTAGATTATCTCAGCAAGGACTGGTCCAATCACATCCATACACCCCACAAGGAGGCGTGTAGGATCAGGATCCAAACTACAGCAAGTCGTTTGCAAGCCCTGGACAATCTTCATGATATCTATGATCGCTGGCTAGTCAAAGTCCATCCAGATAAACCGAGGGCCCATAACCTTGCATCGATCACCGCCATGCTCATTTGAATGCATACTGTGAATCTCTGACCTGATCGATGACACCTTATCATCAAAAAAGTGAGCAAACTCATCACATTTTATCTGTGAAAAAGTTCTCCGACCCCACAGGCAGGCTGGATTGCACAGTCTGTCCACGGTCTGGAAGAGCTGAACTGGTTGATTTTTTGATGCAGCTATCTTCCTGGACAGAAACTCTGCCTTCTTAAGGGAGATTTCTGATTGACAGTCAACATAATAGGCCATCAATCTAAGTCTGTCACCTTCCAGGCCAGATTTCTGCCAGCAGTGTTCCAATCTTCACCCCACTCTCCTCAGCTCCCTCAAAGTCCCATCAAACCAAGGGGACCGAGGGCGAAGGGAGAGGGAGCAAACCCAGACAGGAGCTATGGAATCCAGAGCCCTCAGCATCATATTATTATAGTGCACTACTAAGGCACCTGGTTCCCTGCACTCCATAGGCCAACTCAATCGGTCCAGCACTGCCATCAGACCCTCAGGTGTAACTCACCTCAAAGGGTGGTACTCACCATCTCTAAAGGGGTTGGTCTCATAGGGGGAGCTGCGTAATTGAACCTTATGGAGTGATGGTCAGACCACCCAACTGGTTCCACCACCAGTTCCATGATCTCCATCCCCAGGGTGAACACCAGATCCAAAGAGTGACCCTGAATATGGGTAGCAGTGGTTACAACCTGTGTAATGCCCAACAAAATCATCGGTTGGAGGAAGTTTTGACCAAAATGTGAGAGTTCATCATCGACCCAGTCATTGAAGTCCCCCCAGAACCAACCACCTGGAGGGCTCCAACACCAGGTCAACAAAATGGTCTGCAACTTCCTGCAGAAAAACTTTTTCGTCAGCGGGTGGATGATAGACAAGTAGAATTCTGCTGCCCACACCTGCGCCCATGATACACTCGGAGGATCTGGGGGTCACCACTGGAACTTACACAAGGGCCAATTCCAATTTAAAACAAATGGCGCCCCCCCCCTTGATCCAATCTCGGGTGGTGTATCACTGAGTACCTGACTGAAATAGCTGACTCCAATATGAGACCAGTATTTTCATCCAGCCAGGTCTCGGTGATGTAAGCCAGGTCAGATGACTCAACAAGATCAGCAAAAAATTGCTGTCTTGTTCTTGATAGACTTGGCATTGCATAACACTGCCCAGGTTGGATGAGAGGCCTTGAAGGAGCAGGCCATTTGCCCACTATCTGTGGAGCCCTTGAGTATGGGAACCAGGCAACGCATACCCTTATCCTGGACCCATTTCACCCCAGGATGTCTCCCTGACCTCACCACCCCTATCTGTCCACTTGCCCCCCGGCCGAAGAACCCCCCTCACCTCTGCCGTCCTATCCTCAAGGCACGACAGAGTCTGTATAACTTGGGTAGCAATGGGTGGCTGTCGAAGGGGAGCAGGTCCCTCAGCCTAGAGGAGGAATAGCACCTGCCCATAGAGGCTCAATCCCAACACATGCTGCCACTGTAAGATTACTAACTAAAACCAACTCACTCCAAATAATTAATACAATACCCAGAGAAAAACAATCCCAACCCACCCAAAATCCCCAGAACCCAAAAAGTTAAAATGAGGACAGATTCTAAGATAACTTATTAATATCCAAAAACTATTGTAATGTTATCTTGTATACATTAGTGTCCCATTAATGTCACAGACAGTCCTTCAGAATTTACACAGGATTAGCTCTCACGTAATCCATACATAAATATCCCAAAGCGGCACTCTCACTGTCAATTAGGAAAACACGTTCAATAAATAATTAAATGCCACAGAGGCTCTCTCACTGCTTCTGAAGTAGAAAATTGGTTTTAATACAGCAGATAGGTTCCCAGTAAATTTTTTGATGGTGAAATCCTGGATTCAGCTTGCAAAAATCCTTGTTTGAACAGTTTTTACTTGTAGCAGTGAAAGCAGAAAAGGCTAGAAGATTGTAGGGACAGAGGAGAAACCCCTCCACTGCTCGCCCCAGGAGGCAAACTGCCACACGCTAAGGAGCCGCAACTATGGTCCTCGGCTCGGAGACCGCTAAGAAGAAGACACCCCCCTGAGAAACCTAGAGGTTCCGATAGCACATTCACTCTTCACTAGATGTGCATCGGTGACTCTCGCCACGGCCCCAATGCGCAAACAGGTGCCTCCCCCCAAGAAAATGAGCATTGAAAGGCACACCAAATGCCCAAATCAGGCTCCACTCAACAAAACGGCAAGTACGAATCCCCAGGATGTCAAAAGTAGTTAATCCAAGCACTGATAGGATGTGGGTTTATGAAACATCAAAGGAAATGCTTTGATCAGAAATGCTGTCATATTTTACAAATTGCTAACTGCTGATTTTCAGTCAGCAGTGAAAAAACATTTCTTGCTTGGATATTCATACTCAGATTACAGAGTGATCACAGAGCTGATGGTGGCCTAATGGGGGGCTGTGACCTCACAAGAGGGTAGGGAAATGGACCTTCAAATTGTCCAGCATCTGCAGGAAAATACAATTTTATCTCTGAACTCATGTAAGGGTGAGACACACTTAGTCAGTGAACTGCAAACAAGGCACTTTAGTAATATATAATTCAGCAGGAACTTCTAAGTATTTTGCAGGCACTTTTTTGTTCTGTAATTTTCCAATTAGTTTGTTGACTCTAAGTATGTATGTTATCTGTTCTGTGTTTGGTATTTTATCCATTTCACCTATTTTTTAATAAACACTGTTTCTCTTAAAATTCTGCCTGTTCCTTCTCAGTTTTCTTTTGCATGTGAATGTTGGAAAAATGTTAATAATTCTGACAACTGTTAAGTGCTCAAAAAAAGGTTGTGTTACTATCTTGCTAAAGGTAAGAATATATCTAGGTCTCATATTGAGTTGTAAGGGTACATTTGGGAACCTGGCTGGGTGCCGCAGGGTGAAGGATTGTATTGCATTTCCCCAAAGAGAATATATATATGAGCCTGTTAACTGGGCATGCCAGCAAAAGGTTCACATTTGACCCCCAGGACTCCAGACTAGTAGGTGATTTGAACCCAAAACAAATAGGAAGGTTACCCTGTTTGTCTCCTGTTCACACTATTTGCTTCAAGGTTAGCACTGTGGAAGCAGAGGGCATGTGACAAATTTGGTTGACAGTGGTGTGATTTAAAAGTATTTGGTAACACAAGCCTTAACAATCCAGTTAGTCAGATGAATACTGTAACAGCTCACATGCAAAATAAGGCAATGATTTTTAAAAAGTAATAGAACTATGTCTTTGTGTTTACAGTCTAAGTTCCCTGTTTAATTTTTTTTTTTGGGTGCAACTTAGTGTAGCCGTAGACAGGTAAGAAAATGACTTCCAACTACAGCGAATACACTGCAAACTGCCTGAGGCAGTTGTGCCATGTGAGAGGAGCCCAGCACAAGGGCTGAGCCAAAAAGCAGACCCTCATGGAGGCTCTTGTGGCAGCCAAGGCACAAGGCCTTGAGTCACAGTCAATGACTGGAAAGGACCAAACCTTGGGCATGCAGGGGCCAGGGGCCAGTGCAATGTCCAGATCCAGTGAGGAGAACAGCAGGACCAGTGCAAGCCAAGGGCTGCAGAAGCAGAGGAAGGTCACCACCATTTTAGAGCCAGAAGGGATCAGGCTCCAGATGGAGTTGCAGAGGATGGAGCTGGGTTTAAACAGAAAAGGTTCAAAGCCCAGCAGCAAAGGGAGCTTAAACAGAGATGGAGCAAGAGGAAAGTGAGAGACAACTTCAGAGATTAAATAGCACAGCAGGTGCATTAGGCAGTGGCCGAGAACCGTGAGGAGAGTGTGGCCTGAGGATTTAATTATTCAGGAGGGGTGGGATCAAGTGACGCCCACGGGGAGGGATTAGAACAGCAAGGCCATTGAAGAGGCCTGTTAATTATTCATAGGGGAAGCAGAAAGAAGGAGGGGCTGCCCAGGGTGAGTGACAAGACCCTGATCAGGCCAGTTCTTAAAGGGGTCCACTGGTTTAAAAGGGACAAGTCAGGCCCAAGATAACTAAGAGGCGTACCAGGCCCTATAGTGTGAAGGGCACCAGGCCCATTTCAGAGAGGGCAACCAGGCCTCCAGTTTAAGCAGGGCACCAGGCCCATAGTAGTAAAGGGGTTCCAGGCCTAGTACATTAAAGGGCAGCCAGGTTCATAGTAGTAAAGGGGGGCACCAGGCCCAGTAAAGGCAGGGCATCCCAACCCATAGGGACGAGGGCAGCAGGCATATGGGTAATTAGTGTAACAAGGCTAAATAGCTGGGGTAATTACCTTAAAGTGTTCAGGGGTAGCCAGATCCTAATGAAGACAGACCCCAAGAGGAAAAGGGTCCGACTAAGGGGTGCTTAAGCATACAACCTGTTATGAAGTGATTATCAACTGTTGTATTCTTTTTTAGAACTGTTTATTCCTCCAGCATCTCAACCGTTGTGTTTATTGCATGAAGCACCAAGACTATATTGTATAATACTAGGATTGTGCTCATTTGCCCCAGACAGAGAACAATTGCCCCAGATTATTGCAATTTGCCCCTGCTCCAGGTAAGTTGCCCCTAACAGTGAACAACTGCCCCAGATTGTCACAATTTGCCACTGCTCCAGGCAGGTTGCCCCTGAGAGTGAACAATTGCCTTGGATTGTTGCAATTTGCCCCTGCTCCAGATGAACTACCCTTTGGAAGTGAACAATTGCCCCAGATTGTTGCAATTTGCCCCTGCTCCAGGCAAATTGCCCCTGAAAGTGAACATTCCAGTGTAGCATACTAAAGGAAGTGCCATTTTGCAGCATCAGGTCTGTGATTCAATCTTCAGCCTCCATCAACTCTCCACCATAGCCATCTTCAGACAGCAAAAGACTTCAGCAACTTCTTGCCCTTTCATCCGCCATAGTGGAAATCGACGTCCTTTGAAGAGATGTAGCCACTGGTTAATGAGCATCTTGGAAGAAAGACGACTGGAAAGTGCCTCATCCATCCCTCCCAGACACCCACTGGTAGAAGAATCCGTTGCAGCCAAGTGTGGTCATGGCCACCATTTCTTATTTTGTTCTTCATCTTTGTGGAATCCTAATCTTCATTTTTCACTCCTTCTTGCTTGTTTTGTCCTGCATCCCCAGTGCAATCCTCAGGATAGTAGCTCAGGTTTGGTGGTCCTCCAAGTGGATCTGTCACCAAAAGCAGCTCAGTAGTGTCTTCTTCGTCCTCGGTAGTTAGTGGATTCTTCACCAAATCTGGTGTTTGTTTGGCAACCCTAGTCGAGGGTAGGTGCCAAGAAAACCCACTGCAGTTCTTCTTCATCCTTAGTAGTCCTCCTAGTGGATTCGTCACCAAATCCAGTGTTCGTTTGGCAGCCCTAGTCAAGGGTAGGTGCCAGGAAAACCCTCAGCAGTTCCTCTTCATCCTTGGCTGCCTTGATCGAGGGTTGGCGCCAAAGAGAAATATTAGGATTGTTGTCATTTGCCCCAGACAGTGAACAATTGCCCCAGATTATTGCAATTTGCCCCTGCTCCAGGTAACTTGCCCCTGACAGTGAGCAACTGCCCCAGATTGTCGCAATTTGCCCCTGCTCCAGGCAAGTTGCCCCTGAGAGTGAACAATTGCCCTGGATTGTTGCAATTTGCCCCTGCTCCAGATGAACTACCCTTTGGAAGTGAACAATTGCCCCAGATTGCTGCAATTTGCCCCTGCTCCAGGCAAATTGCCCCCGAAAGTGAACATTCCAGTGTAGCGTACTAAAGGAAGTGCCATTGTGCAGCATCAGGTCTGTGATTCAATCTTCAGCCTCCATCAACTCTCCACCATAGCCATCTTCAGACAGCAAAAGACTTCAGCAACTTCTTGCCCTTTCACCCGCCATAGTGGAAATTGACGTTCTTTGAAGAGATGTAGCCACTGGTTCCTGAGCATCTTGGAAGAAAGACGACTGGAAAGTGCCTCATCCATCCCTCCCAGACACCCACTGGTAGAAGAATCCGTTGTAGCCAAGTGTGGTCATGGCCACCATTTCTTATTTTGTTCTTCATCTTTGTGGAATCCTAATCTTCATTTTTCACTCCTTCTTGCTTGTTTTGTCCTGCATCCCCAGTGCAATCCTCAGGATAGTAGCTCAGGTTTGGTGGTCCTCCAAGTGGATCTGTCACCAAAAGCAGCTCAGTAGTGTCTTCTTCATCCTTGATAGTTAGTGGATTCTTCACCAAATCCGGTGTTTGTTTGGCAACCCTAGTCGAGGGTAGGTGCTATGAAAACCCACTGCAGTTCTTCTTCATCCTTAGTAGTCCTCCTAGTGGATTCTTCACCAAGTCCAGTGTTCGTTTGGCAGCCCTAGTCAAGGGTAGGTGCCAGGAAAACAAACCCTCAGCAGTTCCTCTTCATCCCTGGCTGCCCTGATCGAGGGTTGGCACCAAAGAGAAAGCAGCAGATTCCTTCTCTTGTGGCAATCCCGCAGGTGGATTCCTTGCCACATTTTGGTTCTTCACCCTTGGCAGCCAGTTTGAGGGTTTTGTTCCAAGAATGAGTACTACCCCAAGTCAGTCAGTTTGTCCTCTTGTATTCTGGCAACCCTGGAAAGTGGGTTGGCTGATGCGTATGATCTGTTTACCAATCTCTCCATTACCTTTTGCAACCTCTCATAGGTTTCTGGTAAGTGTCTCACCAAGCAGGAGTTCTCCTCTTTGCCCCTACTATTCAATTGTGCATGAAGATGACGGACATCTACATGTAATAGACTTTGAGAGTGAGAGACTGTTTGCTGGTTGTATATTGAATGCTTGTCACATGGCATGATAAAGTAATAAGTTATACTCTTGATGCATAGACCTCTGGGGACAGTACTGTAAGAGATATAAGAATGTTATAGAGTGGCCTTAAGCCGAGGTGAATACTGTAGAGTGGCCTTAGGTCGAAGTACCTATACAACAGAATAACATAGAGTTCAGATCTAGTTGTATGTTATTGTTATCCACAATACTGTCAATGATCCCTGTTGTGTTTGCTGTTGGTATTTCTTATACGACCATGTCCTCCTTCCCCATCTGTCTAATAAATGTCTTTGCTTCATCCGACCTCCGTGTATGACTCCTGCCTCTCCTTGTCAGGTGATTCCATCAACCCAACTCAATTCAAACCTTAAGTGGCCCCTTGCCTTTACACCTGCTGAGGGTGTCGTTGGAGCTGCTGGTAGTGAGACAGTTCCCTTCACCACACAGAATGAAGAAGCCCCAGGTCCACCAGTACAGCATGGCCTACCAGTTCAGTGATCATCACAAATATCTAGCGTAGTCGGCAGGATACAGAAAGTGTTCTCAGGAGTCCAAAGCTGTAGAAGACACAGAGCAAGATGTTGCTGGGAATGGAAGGCAGTAGTGAACTGTGTAGAGAAGTTGGAGAAGGTCCATGTCAGGTGCACTGGTCACCCTTATCCATGCCATATTATGTTGGAGCACCCTGGCTTCCACTGTATACTGTGGAGCAGGATAGTGAATACTCCAGTAGGTTGGAAGAGTTTTGCTACAGGATGCAGTCTATGTTCTGGCTGTGTCAGAGTCCAGAAGACCAAAGATAGAGATACTAATCAGGCAGTTGAGAGGAGTTGCCCATCATGAGGTACAGTCCTGGCCAGAAAGGGAGAGAGCCACTGCTGACCAGATCTTTTGTCGTCTGTAGTACACATTTGACACATGAACTATCTCCAACCTGAAGTTGCAGTTCTTGTCATGCACTCAACATCCCCAAGAAATGATATGAGAGTATGCCTTTAAGTCTGCAGGAGGCACTGAGATCCATTGAGAAGATCAACCCAAGGGAGGTCCGGGACCCTGATTGAACCTTGATGGAGAAGTTCACAGAGGGAGTGAATAGCGAATCCCTAAAAAGAGAGCTCCATTTGCAACACTGGCAAGATCCCAATGCTCAATTCCAGGATTTTAAAAACAAGGCCATAAGGATGTGGGGATCTGGAAGGATGGGAGAGGAAGTGGCAGCCCACCAACAGAAGATGATGCCCTAGAGTGTGACGTGGCTGGAATACCCCATCAAACGCTTGGTACAGGAGGATCCCCTGCAGCCAGAGGCATGTTCAGCAAGGCTACTTCACCCATGGTCCAAGTATGAAGAAGCACCATTGGAAAGGTATCAGAGCTATTTCCCAGACTCCAACAAGACCTACACCCAGTGGTCTCAGTCCCAAGAGCTTCACCAGAAAGTAAAATGGAACCCAAACCAGGAATGGGTGAAGCAGGTCACAGCTCTTACCTGTAAAGTGACTGAAGTCTGCCAGGAGGTGCAAGACATTAAAAATGGCTGGAAGACAGTGCTCTTTACTAGACAACCAAAAAGACGACAGAGATGCCTGATGAATAAGTTTGATAGCCAGAGGAGACCCATCTGCTGAAGATGGGATGTTGATGAATACAAGCAACAGTGAGGCCTTAGGAAAACTGAGAGACCAGAGACCCAAAGGGCAAGGTGTCAGCTATATGAAGACACCCGGAGAGAAATTGAAAGAATCGATCACAGCAATGCAGCAATAAGAGTGCACTTGAGAAGACAACCAGAACAGCAAGCTGAGAAACTTCTTCATGATAGAATGGAACTGAAGCAAGAATGCGAATTCCTCAGGGAAACTCTCCAGCAGCAAGAAAAGGAGGCCAAAGAACAAACCACATGGCTCCTCCAGAATAAAAGAGAGAGAGAAAGAAAAGAACTCTGCAAAAAAGTTGAAAAGCTCCAGTGGATGGTTGAGGATTTGCAGAGAAAACAAATCCAGCCATGTAAGGTATCACCTGAAGCCGAGTACCTCTAGCAGAATGACACCCAGTCTCAAAGAAGGTCAGATTGCCTCACCCCTGGAGTATAGTCCAAGTGTAAAATGGTTGTCAGCCAAACAGAACCTGAGATGATGACTGAACCAGAAGAATGTGTTAACGCTTGGGGACCAAAGAAGGTAGAAGGTGTTAAACCACAAAGCCTCTTATTGTCTGTAGGAGAACATGTCATGGTGAAGAACACCAACAAAGGGAATGATCCGTTTGTGGAATGGGAACCAGAGCTTTATATTGTTGTAGTAATACCATATCCTGACCTCAAAGTGTACAAGATCCAGGTGGAAAATAAGAAGGGAGTTGAAACATTAGTACATCGAAGCCAACTCAAACCCTATGTACTTCAAGGAACTGTGGAAGAAAGGACCGACTTAGCACCAAAGGAGAGGCAGGAGCGTACCATGGATGGACCCATCGACATAGGATCTTCAATGCAGTGGTGTGCTGATCCCTAGGTTCACGCATCCCATATTAACCTGTCCTACTATCCAGTTACTAAGCCCACAGTAAACCATAGGCCTGTAGATTTCCAGGAGGTAGAGTGTGTTTTTGATAATAACATGGTTCCCCAGATCCATAGGTCACAGAGGTCCAATTTTGGTGTTTTCCCCAAAAGGATACACATCAGGAGTTCTTCAAGAAGCCCCTTCCTTTCCTGGATAGTCCTGTTAAAAGTATTCCAAAGACATGGTCACTTAAATAAGAAAGTTCTCTGAAAAGTTATAGATGTTTTAAGAATGTTTTATTTCAAGTACATAGAGGTTTAAGTTGAATGCTGAAGTGGTAAGAGATATTCTAAGAAACCTATAGAAGTAATATTTAAGAAATGTTTTATAAAATGTTTAAATGGAATACATGGGGACATGTATTTTTAAGCAGGCCTGAATCTGTAATGCCCCAAAGTTGGGGCATTCCAGAAAAAGAAAATCAATAAATAAATTAGGAGTTTACAGGCCCAGGGTGCCTGCTGCAGGTGCAGACTGCAGGAAATAGGTTAAAAGGGGGCCCTCAAATGTTAATCCCCCTTCTTGAAAGTGGGAAACAACTGTATATAATAAAAGTGCCCTTTGCACTTAAACATTCTCAAAAAATAGATTTTTTTGCAGCTCTAGTAACAATGCCTGGATGGAATGTGCTGAGCTGCTCATGCACAGCATTCCACTCCAGCAAGTTTGAAGTTAAACTGTTTTTTTTTAATCAGCTGCTCCTGGGCAGCTGTAGAGGAGACAGGACACGGTAAGTCAAAGGGACAGGAAAAAGGCTTACCTGGGTGTTGAAGCTGTCCCTGAGGACTTAGCTGTGTGCCTGCTCTGTCTCCACTGTCTGAAGACTCCTCCTGTCGCTTTGTAGTACGGTTGTTGGTGCCATTGGGGCACCACGAAGAAGAAAATGTCCAGTTCGGCCATTTTGGGCTTGTGTGCCCTGTTTGGTTATTTATTTTGCCCCTATTTAATTTTAAATAGTGTTCTCCAGTCCCTCGGTGGCACTGAAGAGCCATGGCATCGGTCACTGAGATACCCACAAGGTCCCCTGCCGTCCTTTGCATTGCCTGTCTCCAGCTGTGCTGGTTCCTCTCTCTGCCAGACAGCCTCCCGCTTCCCCGACTACACCTCTCTTCACGCCGGCCAGACGGTGAGTCAGACAGCAGTATGAAGAAGTGTGCTGACCATCTAGTGGAGGGAAAAGACTGTGCTGTGTATTTCTGATTAAATAGTGCAGTAGGCGCATTAGGCAGCGGCCGAGCACCGTGGGGAGAGCGGGGCCCGAGGACTTTAATTATTCAGGAGGGTCAGGATCGAGTGACACCCACAGGGAAGGATCAGCTCAGCAAGGCCATTGAAGAGGCCTGTTAAATATTTATGGGGGAGGCAGTGAGAAGGCAGGGCAGCCAGGGTGAGTGACAAGACCCTGGTCATGCGAGTTCTTAAAGGGGCCCACCAGTTTAAAAGGGGCAAGTCAGGCCCAAGATAACTATGAGGGGTACCAGGCCCTACAGTGTGAAGGGCACCAAGCCCATTTCAGAGAGGGCAGCCAGGCCCACAGTTTAATTAGGGCACCAGGCCCGTGGTAGTAAAGAGCACCAGGCCCAGTAAAGTAAATGGAACCAAGCCCGTAGTAGTAAAGGGTGCCAGGCCCAGTCAAGTAAAGGGCACCAGGCCCATGGTAGTAAAGGGGTACCAGGCCTAGTACAGTAAAGGACAGCCACGACCATAGTAGTAAAGAGGCACAAGGCCCAGTAAAGGTAGGGCATCCCAACCCATAGGGAAGAGGGCAGCAGGCATTGTATAATATTAGGATTGTGGTTATTTGCCTCTGACAGTGAACAGTTGCACTGGATTGTTGCAATTTGGCCCTGCTCCAGGCAAGTTGCCCCTGACAGTGAACAATTGCCCCAGATTATTGCAATTTGCCCCTGCTCCAGGTGAATTGCCCTTTGGAAGTGAATAATTACCCCGGATTGTTGCAATTTTCCCCTGTTCCAGGCAACTTGCCTCTGAAAGTGAACGTTCCAGTTTACTGTGCTAAAAGAAATACCACTGTGCAGCATCAGGTCTGTGATTCAATCTTCAGCCTCCATCGACTCTCCACCATAGCCATCTTCAGCCAGCAGATAACTTCAGCAACTTCTTGCCATTTTATCCACCATAGTGGAAACTGACATCATTTGAAGAGTCACGGCCGCCGGTTCCTGAGCGTCTTGGAAGAAAGATGACTGGAAAGTGCATCATCCATCCCTCCCAGATGCCCGTCGGTAGACGAGTCCGTCATAGCCATGTGTGGTCATGGCCTCCATTTCTTATTTTGTTCTTCATCTTTGTGGAATCCTAATCTTCATTTTCTACTCCTTCTTGATTGTTTCATCCTGCATCGCCAGTGCAATCCTCAGGATGGTAGCTCAAGTTTGATGGTCCTCCAAGCGGATCTGTCACCAAAAGAAGTTTAGTAGTGTTTTCTTCATCCTTGGTAGTCCTCCTAATGGATTCTTCACCAAGTCCGGTGTCTGTCTGGCAGACATAGTCAAGGGTAGGTGCCAGGAAAACCCACCGCAGTTCTTATTCATCCTTAGTAGTCCTCCAAGTGGATTTTTCACCAAGTCCAGTGTTCATTTGGCAGCCCTAGTCATGGGTAGGTGCCAGGAAAACCCGCAGCAGTTCCTCTTCGTCCTTGGCTGCCCTGATTGAGGGTTGGTGCTGAGAAGAAAGCAGCAGATTCCTTCTCTTGTGGCAATCCTGCAGGTGGATTCCTTGCCACATTTTGGTTCTTCACCCTTGGCAGCCCAGTTTAAGGGTTTTGTGGCAAGAAAGATCATTACCCCAAGTCAGTAGGTTTGTGCTCTTGTATTCTGGCAATGCTGGAGAGTGGGCTGGCCGACACCTATGGTCTGTTTACCAATCTCTCCATTCCCTATTGTACCCCCTCATAGATTTTCTGGTGAGCTTGGCGCCAAGCAGGAGTTCCTTCTCTTTACCCCTACTCTTCAATTGTGCATGAAGATGACAGCCATCTACATCTAATAGACTTTGAGAGTGAGAGACTGTTTGCTGGTTGTAGTTTGAAAACTTGTCACATGATATGATAAAGTAATAAGTTATACTCTTAATGCATAAACCTCTGGGGAGAGTACTGTAAGAGGGATAAGAATATTATAGCGTGGCCTTAAGCCGAGGTGAATACTGTAGAGTGGCCTTAGGCCGAAGTACCTATAGAAGAGAATAACAAAGAGTTCAGATCTAGTTGTATGTTAGTGTTATCCACAATGCTGTCCATGATCCCTGTTGTGTTTGCTGTTGGTATTTTCTTATACGACCATGTCCTAATTCCCCTCCTGTCTAATAAACATCTTTGTTTCATCTGACCTCTGGGTATGACTCCTGCCTTCTCTTGTTAGGTGATTCCATCAACCCAACTCCTCGACATCCCACCTGCTGAGGGTGTCACTGGCACTGCTAGTAGTGAGGCAGTTCCCTTCACCATGCAGAATGAAGAAACTCAAGGTCCATCAGTAGAGCATGGATTACTAGTTCAGTGACCATCACAGAGACCTTCAAGTTTCTAAAGGGAATAAACAAGGTGAACTGTGGGAAGCTGTTTAGGATGAGTATAGATTCAAGAACCCAATGTCATAAGTACAAACTGCAGGGGGGCGGAGTTTTTAGAGGGATGTGAGGAAATTCTACTTTACAGAAAACAGTTGTGGAGTGTCTGCCAAGACTATTAATGGTTTCAAATATGGCTAGGACAGAATGAAGGGTTTGGTGATCATTCAGTTTGGTAGCAGTGGAGCGGGGCACAGGGGGATGGAATGGGAGGGATGAAACCATGTATAGACAATAGGTCCTGGGGCAGATAGGGAACTCCAAGCACACTAGATGGACCTTGGGTCTTCTCCTGTCATTATTGTCTATGTGTCTGTGTTTCTTTTTTTTTTTTTAATTCTCTTTTATTTAAACTTTTAAGAAACAGACAAAACAGTTTACACTTTCCATACTGTTATGTTTTAATATATTCCTAAGATGCGTAACATACAAAGATGACGCAAGAAAAAGTGAGACATAGGATAACATCTCCCCACTCCACCTCCACAGCTTTAATACTGTTACGCTCAGGCCTTCCCCAACATGACTCTCCTCCCTGCTTCAGAGTGCGGGGTGAGATTTGAGAGTAGGATTTATACATTTCCAATATTCATAACTCATTTCCTGTAGTGTCTATGTTTCTAAATTGTACAACTATAATTAAAAGTTTTGACATGGGAGGAAAAGCAAGCATTACATCCACATGTGTATTCTTGCATCTTGGTGGGAAAGGAACAAAATAAATCCCCAATCAGAAGAATGCATTCAGGTTTTTTATTATTATTTATGATGTGTGACAGGAAAATATACTTTAAACTGTTACAGCTTGTTTCAAGATGCATGCTGGGGTATGAGTTACATTGACCTATTTTGATAGGGGGAAGGGGGGCTGGGGAAGTTGACCAGGAAAGTGGGAAAATCACCATCTTTTACACTGTGGCCACTCTCTGTAGTGAACACCTCTGGAGCTAGCTGAGGTGTTCACTATAGCTAGGGGTTTACTATAGCAAGGTATTACTGTGCCTGTTTTGGGGAACAAAGGGAGCCATCAAAGAAGTTCAATACAAGAAGGCTTTTGTTATAGAAGAGTGCTTTATAGCAAGGGAGCACTGCTATAAGTACCATGGAAACTTTAGCTTCCATATGCACAGACACTAGCGTTGAGGAGAAGGGACCTTAGTGTAACATCACATCCAAAGCACAGCATCTCTACAGTGCAGTATCCCCTAGTGCTACACAAGTACTGGACATTAGCCTGAGCTCCTGGTTAGAACTGTCCAGAATATTTATTTATTTACGAGTTTTACCAGGAAAGCATACTGAGCAACATGCTCGATTCCAGATGCGACCTGAATATAAAACTCTGCTGGTGGAATGCCCAAGGAATTAGTATTCTAGTTCGATAGAATTTTACAGAAGATGCATGTAAATTCTGTGGAATTACACCAAGTTATAGATTTCAGTATTTTGTTGTAGTTTTCAAAGTACAGTACATATGCAAATGACACCACATTTGGCATGTATGCAGGTACTAAAAGCTTGCATAACTATACCAAATGTTAGAGTCCCAGGGCCAGATAGTCAAAACTTTGTGCTGGGCCAAAACTGTTTGCGCAGGTTTAGCATGGGATTAGCCCAGGTCTGCTATATTCAAAAGGCCAAATACTGCATGCAAACTGCATTCGCACTGGACAAAATCATAAAGTATGCAAGGGGGAAAAGTGAGGGTGTGTGTCAGCAATGCTATTTTAGCAACTAGCACCATGCAAAGTGGTTTTGCATGACATAGCGTAACACTTAGTACAAAGCACATTACTGCCCAGGAAAAAGTAGTCTTAACCCAGGGCAATCAGCTTTGCGTGACATTTTCGCTTTGTGTGGGTGTTTGCATGGCTTTGCACAACCCTAACAAAATAATATGACACATAGACAAAGCCAGACAAAAAGACAACATGCTGCTCACAAATAGCATCACAATGATGCCATCATCTGCCACCAGTCCCAGACATGCCAGGCAGTAAGTAGTGACCTGGCCATCAGTGGACACCATGGCAGTGTGGCCACACAGCATGCACCAGCAGACCACTATTCTGTGGACACCAGCTGGTGCCAGCACACACTTGCAGCACTGTGGGCATGAAGGATGTTGAGGGGAGGGTGTACGGGTAGCCAGTCTGTGCCAGATACCAGGTGTGGCCACAATGCTGGGACACATCATGCAGTGCACATGGGCCAGCACTGGGAATAACCTAACACCAGTGTGCCTTTCTGATCATACAAGCCCCCCCTGGCAACATACCACACAGCTGTACAACTGCCACAGCACACACAACTGTACATGTATATGTCACTGTGAGCATCCCGTGCTAGAGGTGCAGCATCTGTGGGTCACACAACAGCATAACAGTAACATCCATTGTCAGTAAACACCTGCAAGTTGGGCCTGTCTCTGTGTACAGTCCAGTCATCATCACTGCCCTACACACCATAGGCAGTGCTGTGTCCTCACACTACTGGCTGTCTTGCTACTGTAGTGTCTGCTGTGAAATGTAACATGACCTACAGTGTGATAGTTGCATGCAGCACCACCACCATCTGTGCCTATGCTGTGTTGTCCCCTGGGGTACAGTATTCTATTCTATGCTATACCTAAGTATGCTCATTTGCATGTCACTTTTGAATATGGCAAAGTATAGCACCAGGCAAACGTGTTTGCAACAGGCAAACAGTTTAGCTCCACACTAAACCCACGCAAATGTGTTAGCACTGCGCAAACAGTTTGGGGAATATTAAACAGTTTTGAACACTGTACTTTCATATGCACTGCTGCCTGCAACTGTACTGGGTCTACGCATTTGCTGGCTGTAATAAGGGATAAAGAAATGTGTTCCAATATTTTAGCCTAAACCTTATTTTGGTCTAAAACATAAGGTGTTTGTGTAACTAATATTGATCTATGAAGCTCGATCATATTAAAACTTATGAAGTTACAAGTTTAACTGAGCCACAACTTGTAATATTCAAGTGTCTTTTGATATCTGTACTGACCATGTGAGTAATGGCAGACAGGTGTCTTAAGTGTCTGCAAAGACAGAAATACAGGGATAGAGTTCAAGTTACCCTTTTGACTATTATTATCAGGAGGACAGGCCAGAATAAAATGCTTGTATGCACATTCCTAAGTGCAAACCTATTTCTTCCTTCTAGATCTTAATAATTAGTAATGACTACTATTGCTATGCTTATATAGAAGTATAATTTACACTATCAATACATTTGTGCTAAGTAAGGATGAGCTCATACATGTACTAAAAGGAGAATTGCCTTGTCATGCATGAACTAAAAGAAGAAAATTGCCTTTTAAAGTGAATGTTTATATTTGTCTTGGACCAATCATAAGACAACCATAGTACTGTCTTCCACTATATAAGCAAGCCACTATACACTGTTAGTTTGAAGAATGAAGAATGAAAAATGTACCACTTGTAATCTCTCGCTATGATTATTATTTAATTCATTAAATTCTTCCGCCATCAGTACCATCTCCGTTCATCTCCTTTCTAAGTATCAGTCATGGATAATTTACAAATTGTAAATTTTTTACCCACCTCTACATCTGGTGCCTTAAAGACTCGTATCACTGGTGCTGCATGCTGAGGAGGCTGCCTAACTACTGGTTGGTTAGTCTGCGAGCCTTAATAAGAAGGTGACAACGCTCAGAGAAGGTGCTGATGACTTAAAGTGAGAGAAAATGGTGCACACAGACAGGTTTAGCCACTTGCTGATCAGGTGAGGTATGCTTTCCAAATTGTTTTGAATAAAAGTAATGCTTAACTCTGTAGGAACTCATGGGGCAGAGTAGGTAAGTGAAGGTGCTGGGACTTGCAAGCCAGACCTCACAGGGGAGCTGTAAGACATAGCTAGACAGACCAGGGCACCAGTGCACGGGTGCACCCGGCTGTAAAGGCTAGGCAGGCAAGAAAAAGATAAGAAAAATGTGTATTGAAACAGTAATAGGTCGTTTTCTGGAAAAACACCTAAAGGGGAATGCATACGAACCAATGCCTGATGATCAACTGGCACAATTGTATTTTATGAGTATGGAAACATTGATAGGTTGTTTCTGTGGGAAACACCTAAAGGGGGGAGCATACAGACCATGATTAACAGGCACAGTAGTGTTTTAAAAAATAAAAAAGAGTAACTAGCAAATACTGTACAAAGTCTGTGATAATATAGCCAGGTGGTAATTCATTAACACATGAGACTTTAGAAAAAAAAGGGAAAGCTACTTGAGCAGTAAGATGTAAATGTCTTAAAATCTAAAGACAAGCACTTGACAGTGTGCTATCTCCTGTATAGGAGCAGTTAAACTGTAGGAGTAAAAAGTCAGAGGTATTGGCAAGGCATACTAACTTAATGCCCAAAGACCTTGCCTCTTCTAATGTTAAAGAGTTTGATTCTAGATACTCTTAGTATGCTGTGGGGTGGACTAGAGCAAATCCTAGCCACTTGTTCTTCTGTAATGACTACCATAACCAAACAAACCACAGTTTTACATGATTAATAATGTTATCAGTAACACTAGAGTTTCTAAAGGACAAAAGATTCTCATTTAAAATAATGTTGGCATATTTTTAAATATGATATTCAAGTGTCCTTGGATAAAAAATGTTTAAAAGTTGTTTTTATTTCCTGTGCAATGTAACATTAAGATATTTTTAAGATCAGTAGTGTTCAAGGATCCTAAAAAAATAACTGGGTTTGAGCGACCCTTGTATGCATACTATGTGACCTTTTGACCTTCTTGTGTTGCAGCAAACACAGTCAATCAACATTTAACTGTAAGCAAAACTTCTTTGTTTAAACTCAGCTGACATTTTGTCATGCTTAGGATAAGAAAACCCAGTGATGCTTGGCTTCTTTTATCCTATGGAAATAATCTTGTATTACAGTAGTTAAGCTTTCTCTTCTACCAGTCGAAGCTTGGGGGGAGGGGGTAAGCTACCGTTCCTTCCTTCCTTCCAGTGTAATGTTCACAAAGGTTGCAAGGTACATTGCTATCTCCCCATAGGGGTAAATACCAAAAAATGTGTATTTTGATTCTTCTTCAAAACATATGCTTCAAGAATTAGTTAAGCTGGAGTGGAAGGTGTGTATGTACTTCCACATATTCATTCTTTTTATACATTATGCTCAATACTAAAATTGTTCTATTGCAAAAATGCTTATGTTTCCTAATTGGTTCCACATAAGTTATATTGCATAAATCAAGTCATTATTACCTCTGCAAGTGTAATGTTTTATCAAAATTACATATATTTGTACAAATTTAAATCAATTGAAAAAGGTCTAGTCAGTTTAAACTCTACAATCAAGCTTATTGTTTCTACTTACTATGAAGTAAAGTCTGGGGTAGGGGCAATCCTCTAACTTCAGCAAGAAGATTTTCTTCTTCAATTGATCTTCAAGCAAGACATCCATTTTCTTCATTGTTGTTTATTCCAAACATGGTTGAATCTGTGTACCAGGGTGTAATCAACTACCACAACACAAATGCCATGCCAGTGTGTGTGTTGCTACTCAATGCACGATCTAATGCACCCCTGGCCAGTGCAGTGTGTCTGCTATCCAACAGCCAGCAATATGAACACTGACTTTTACATACTTAACAGCTGGTCTAGCAGCTGTGCATCAAAGCTCAAGACTGGATCACCGCAAAGCTACATGGACTAGGAACAGGAAAAAATGGGTCTCTTGTTATAAACAGAGCTACACCAAAGGACAATGGTGTTTATGTGTTAACTCTGTCCTACTGTCTTTGGGGTGATAATAGTGTTTGTAACGATGCTGGTGTAAACAACTCATTACGTTTTGTAGTCTCAAATGCCATATATTTGACTGTAACACCAACTAAATGTGACGAAAGGGCCAGAGAGTGGATTTAATTAACACTTATTGATCAAGTGATTGTGAATAATGTAAAGTACATAGTGAGATGTACATGCTCAGAGGAGCTGCATTGTTGCATAAATAATAATTAAGCAATATTGGTCCAAAGGGGGGCTTGTAATAAGGGATAAAGAAATGTGTTCCAATATTTTAGCCTAAACCTTATTTTGGTCTAAAACATAAGGTGTTTGTGTAACTAATATTGATCTATGAAGCTCGATCATATTAAAACTTATGAAGTTACAAGTTTAACTGAGCCACAACTTGTAATATTCAAGTGTCTTTTGATATCTGTACTGACCATGTGAGTAATGGCAGACAGGTGTCTTAAGTGTCTGCAAAGACAGAAATACAGGGATAGAGTTCAAGTTACCCTTTTGACTATTATTATCAGGAGGACAGGCCAGAATAAAATGCTTGTATGCACATTCCTAAGTGCAAACCTATTTCTTCCTTCTAGATCTTAATAATTAGTAATGACTACTATTGCTATGCTTATATAGAAGTATAATTTACACTATCAATACATTTGTGCTAAGTAAGGATGAGCTCATACATGTACTAAAAGGAGAATTGCCTTGTCATGCATGAACTAAAAGAAGAAAATTGCCTTTTAAAGTGAATGTTTATATTTGTCTTGGACCAATCATAAGACAACCATAGTACTGTCTTCCACTATATAAGCAAGCCACTATACACTGTTAGTTTGAAGAATGAAGGATGTACCACTTGTAATCTCTCGCTGTGATTATTGTTATAATCATTAAATTCTTCCGCCATCAGCATCATCTCCATTCGTCTCCTTTCTAAGTATTTGTAATAGATAATTTACTAATGGTAATTTTTTTACCTCTGCTACACTGGCACTCACACTGGCCACATAGTTCACCTCTACCTACCTTCACTTCACTGGGCACTGTGTTGCTGTTGTGGTTTGCACTTCCTGTTTGCCATATTCAGAGCTGTCTTATTCCATGGATAAGCTTGCCCTGCACTCCTAGCCCAATTTGCCCAGCCTCATTTCCATGTTATATTCAGAAGCTGTTTGCCTCGGGCTATTCCTTTTGAATACAGCTTGCTTTGTGCTCCAGGCTAAGTTTGCCTGCCGGGCAGCCCTAATTTAACCCTGGGGCAAAGTTTTGAATATCTGGCTCCTAGACTGCAAAGGGAACTGATGTAGGGGTGGCCAAACATGCAATCAACATTTTATTTCCAATGTTTTTTTTTATTTAAGTTTAAAATTTCTTGTCCAAATTTCTCCAAAGTTTAAAGATTTAGAGAAACATCCAGCATGTGTATTGTATGTGCATCACACTTTAAAGGGGGCTATGATATAGGTAGCCAGTTTGTCAAAATGGTGATTTTAGTTATCTTAGTACTAATTTTTAAGTTTTTATCAAAATGTAATATAACTGTGTAGGTGTGTGGGCCATTATACGATTTGTTTATGTACCTAGTCTCATATTTCTAGCTCCAAATGTACCCAAGTTATATGCAGATAAAAGTTTTCATGAAATTTCCCACAAAACAAAAATAAAAATGTAAGTCTTTGAGCACTTATCATTTTGGGACAATACATCCTAATGTCATATTTGACACACCATTAGAACTACTTTGAGCAATGAACCATGACAAATTCCAGATCTCTAGATTAAAATAAGGTTGAATTATAACCAAATTAATACGTTTCCAAAATCACAATGAATGTCACCAAATTTTAGTTTTCAGTTATTTTGGTCTAGTTTTCAAAGGACATATCCAAATTATACCAGATTTGGCAGTGTGCATGTACTAAGGCTTTCATAAGTGTACCAAATTTCAGCATCCTAGATTGAAATGGGGTGAGCTGTGGGTGGCCAAACATTTATTCTAAATTTAATTTTCAGTTATTTCCATCTAATTTTAAAAATGTGTATCCAAATTTCTCCACATTTTCAGGATATAGAGAAACCTGCATCGTGAGTTTGTGTTTCAATTTATAAGTATCAAGCTGTAAACGGGGCTATGCTATAGGTAGCCAAACATGTTGCCAAAATTTAAATTTTAGTATAAATCTCACAGCACTCATCAACATGTTATAAGATTTTGCAAATAAAAGAGTTATTATTACATTTACATATGCACCTAGTTTCAGATTTCTAGCTCTAAAGGTGTCAGAGTTCTATGCTGATAACAAAATTCATGAAATTTTCCACCACAATTTAAATGACAGACTTTGAGCACCCATAAGCTTGAGACAATACATCTTAATGTCACCATATTTCACAAACTATCAGCAAGTATGTATGCAATATTTCAGAGTTCTACCCGAACTGGAAGCAGAGTTATGACCAAATAAATACATTTAAAAAATTCTGCAAAATTCCAATGAAATGTCATGATATTTCATGAAATTTACAGAATTCCATCAACATTCTGCAAGTTTGGATTATCTCATTCTCTGCAGCTGTACTCCTTGTGTCAGACTAGAACTCACAAACATCGGCTCTTACAGCCTCAGATAGTGCGACATACTGAGCCACCAGTACTGTTGATCCCCCCACAAAACCCTTGGCTTTAACTTCTCCCTGTATGACAACCTTGGTAACTCCATTGAAAGAGTCAGTGTATTCAAGTACCTTGGCTTACTCCTGGATAGCCACCTCAATTTTGATGCTCACTCTAACCTCACAAATAAAAAAGCCTACCAACCTCGATATCCTCCACAGAACCAAGCGTTACCTTAACAGATAATCTAAATCCCTCTTAGTCTCTAGCTTCCTCCTTCCTGTCTTTGACTATGGTTCACTTGTTTTCCTCCCACGCCTCTCCATCAAAAAGTTATCCAGACTTTGAAGTTCCTACCATAACACTATCCACTTTGCCTCTGGTCTACCTAAACTTACACACCATTGTAACCTTTATAAGTTTACCGGTCGGCCCTCCCTTGAGGCCCGTCTCAACTGCAAGATGGCCAGCCACCTTCTTCTTCAAACTCTCCCTTGGACTGCTCCCTGATTCCGTTGCCTTTCTTTTCCAGACAGCCACCACCAGCAGGACCGCTAGACTGTCCTCTACTCTCTTTTTCACTGTTCCTTTCTGCCGGACCACTCAAGGCCAGAAAACATTCTCTTTTATGGGACCCAATATCTTCAACTCTCTCCTTCCAGAACTAAAACTCTGTCTTTCCACAAATGTCTTCAAACACAATATTAGGAGGCATTTTTCTCCCACCTGCACCTGCTCACTGCCCTAATCTGGCTCCTCTTCTGCACTCTTTTCCCCTCACTCTCTAGTTATCCACCTCTGGTACTTACCCTCACTTTCTAGCACTTGTAGTATGGTTAATCCAGCTAGTGTAGTTTTTAAATTGCACTTACATTTTTTGTTTCCCACTGTTACATTACATTATTGTTAAACCCTCACTGAATGTTTAATGTCACCTTGTATTTGTTAATTCACCAAGGCTAGTTCATGGTTTGCCCTTTAGCCTATATTATCCTAATTGTATGTGCCATTTTATTAACCCTCACTGTTAGTTAAATGTTTTAGCCTATGTCATGTCTCAAGGTCATTGTAAGTAACTGAACGCTTGTGTAAATGGGCAGCAATGCTCACATACCTTTTCAGTATAACCAATAAAATGAAATGAAATGAATAACAATGGTTTGGGAATGTTGAAGCCTTCTGTTTATGAACACGATTGCAGATCTATCCTTGTGTCTAATTGCCTAGAAGGCTCTGCTCAGTTTCGGTCCTGACTACCAGAAAGATCTCCTGCCCAGACGGTAGCTCTGCAGAGGCAGATTTTTTAGTTGTTTCACAATCAAGACAAAGAATGGCCTGATGACAAGGCCTGTGGGTGACGGAAACTATGTTTTGGAACTCTTTGGCACCCCATATTCCTGCTGCCCCCTGAGTGGAGACTGTCACAAAAATATTAAATCCCATTTAACATGGCTCACAGTACTTCTCTGTGTATATATTTTGTATTTATTGAAACATAATTACTGAAACTTTTGTTACATACATTTGGGAGGCAGTATAGCACACTGGTTTAATGCTCTGCACTTCAAATCTGGTGACATCCAGCAGACTAGACCTGGGTTTGAATCCCACAGCTTCCACTTGCATACTGTGTGACCCTGAGCAAGTCACTTAACTTCCCTGTGCTCCCAGGTCGTACCTGTAAAAAAGCTTAGTGTACTATTCCTGGTTAAACAACTAAATAAATACTCATTTAAGGTCAATCAGTAAGATGTGCTAAGATAGGACACCAAAAACAAAACTGTGTTATATTACCTCAGCGGTATTTTTATTTTTTTTTCGTCAACTATTTTTATCCTCCTGTGGCAGGTCGACTTCTGCGTCTGCCAAGCCTACCAAGCTCAGGGGTCCTTCGGGAGCTTCTAGCACCATGAGCACTCCGGCGGATCCCTGGAGTCAGTCTGGGGCATCATCCATGTTGGCCCCCACAATTTCCTTTTTTTTTTCTCCCCATACTATCTGAGACCCTGGGAAGTGGTGGCACATGCATGTGGAGGCACACATGTGCACCGCAGCTCCAGACCGGGTCCCTTCTGCCCTCTCCATCGACCTAACATCAGAGCTCCTTGTGAGTGACACCATCCCTCTGGCCTCCACCAGGAGGTGGCCAAGCTCTGAGAAGGCTGGGTTTCTACTCCTGCGGAAGAGCGCTGCCAGTTGGCAGCATCTCACATCCTCTCCCTCCCCCTGGCTGGCCTCCAAC
This sequence comes from Neoceratodus forsteri, assembly GCA_016271365.2. NCBI lineage: Eukaryota > Metazoa > Chordata > Ceratodontiformes > Ceratodontidae > Neoceratodus > Neoceratodus forsteri. Next base: position 49,152,897 of record CM057455.1, read on the forward strand.
ATCTCTGGCTCGTTCCCGAACCTGGGTCACTGGCATGGCACGAGGTGTGGCGTCCAGCGCTTCAACCCTCAGTGCCACTGGACCGGCCTTACCTCAGTGGTATTGAAAGTTAAGCATACACATAGATAGCATGTTGTAAGAAAAGGAGAAATCTTAAGCCCATCTGAGAGTTAATACATAATATCTAAGAAAATCTGTATTTCTGTTCAGCAAGTTGTTTTGGGATCCCATGAAGGAAGAGTAGTTTTTTAAACTGTAAATCAGCATATAACAAACAGAAATTACATTAATCTTGAGAATGTTGATCAGATCTCATTTCATTAGCAGTAGCCAAAGATCCATCTATTGATCTGTACTGAGGTTGCTTATGTTAAAGCAGAATTACCACAAGGGTGCCTCAGTGATCCAAGCTAGTGAGCGAGAGTAGTAAATTTATTTTTCATAGAATGTAGCCAGACAGCAATTTATTGATCATGCACTGACTCGCTCCTTATGTTACAGCAGAGCTGTCACTAGGGGCAGCACTGTTGTTACCATTTAGACTGCAGGAAATCTCATTTATATAGAATGCTGCCAGACAGTCATTTATTGATCAGCATTGGTTCATTCCCCATATACAACAGCAAACTGTCAGAAGCTGGCATCAGTGGAGAAGGGGACTGCAGTACATCTAATTGTGAAGAATGCAGTCAAACAGCCATTCATTGATCAGTGCCAAACACATTCCTCCCTTAGAAACACAGAAGTTGACGGCAGATAAGGACCGCAAGGCCCATCCAGTCTGGCCATTTCTTTTTCTACCTTATAAATGTGCCATTGACCTTTGCTCTGTCAGTGGCCTATCTATTCATACTCATCTGTGGGGGCATGTGTGAATTTGTATTTTCTTGAAACTTGGCCTCCCAGCCAAATGCCCTTTGGGGTAACCCTTGCCTCAGTGTTTGCGAACAGAGGTTCTTTGTATTTTAAATAGTTTTTTTATTTTAATGGGTTCACCACAACATATCCAAGGCACACTGTCTTAAGGGTTGCTGGTCCATTCCACTGGGGTGTCAAACAGACTAGGCATACTGATGAGTCCTGGTAGGACGAAACATATGTCTATGTCTTCTGTTAGCACCCTTTGCAAACTGTGTGAGAGGTCTTTCGGCACCATGCAATTCTGCTTAAAGTTGGATCAGCATAACATTCTGTGGTGATTTGCATATGCAACCCATGATGCTTTGCACTGTGGGGGCATGTGTGATTTTGTATTTTCTCATCTGTACTACTCCCTTATGCCTATCCCATGCCTGTTTGAAGCCCTGCACTGTATTCATAGCCAGCACTTCCTGAGGTAGGCCGTTCCATGCATCCACCACCCTTTCTGTGAAAAAGAACTTCCTCGCATTACTCCTTAATCGGCCTCCTCTAATCTCATGCTGTGTCCTCTTGTCCTGCTATTTTCTTATATTTAAACATGTTAGACTCTTTCACCTTGTTAATGCCCTTAAGGTGTTTGAATGTTTCGATCATATCGCCTCTCTCCCTCCTTTGTTCTAGGGTATACATATTGAGCTCCATTAATCTGTCCTCATATGTCTTCTGATGCATTTCCTGCACCATTTTGGTTGTCATTCTCTGGACTGCCTCAATTCAGTTAATGTTCTTGTGAAGGTGCGGCCTCCAATACTGCACACAGTACTCCAGATGGGGCCTAACCAGTGTCTTGTAAAGAAGGATTATTACCACCCTCTTATGACTAGCGATACCCCTACTAATACACCCTAACATCCCCCTAGCCTTACCTACTGCTTTAGAGGTCTGCTTGGATGATTTCAGGTCATCAGTGATGATGATGCCCAAGTCTCTTTCTTCTTTTGTGACTGCCAGAAACTCCCCTCCCAGCCTATAGGTGACTTCAGGATTTCTCTTCCCTATGTGCATGATCTTGCACTTCTTTGCATTAAATCCCAGTTGCCAGTCTTCCGACCATTTTGCTGGTTTATCCAGATCGCTTCTTATTTTGCCCACCCCATCTGGATCATCTACTCTGTTGCTGATCTTGGTGTCAGACAAGCCTTACCCTCTAGTCCATCTGCAATGTCACTGATGAAGATATTGAAGAGGACTGATCCCTGAAGTACCCCATTTGTGACTTGCATCTCTTCTGACTGTATACCATTTACCACCACTCTCTGTTTTCTGCCCGTCAACCAGTTTGCCACCTAGATGACCAACATCTGACCCACCCGAGCCTACCCAGCCTATTAATCAATCTTCTATGTGGAACAGTATTGAAAGCTTTGCTGAAGTCAAGGTAGGCAACATCAACTGCTCCCCCTTGGTCCACCACTCTGGTTACCCAGTCAAAGAAATCTATGAGATTAGTTTGACAGGACTTTCCTTTTGTAAACCCATGCTGTCTTGCATCATGTGCCCCTATGGATTCCAGCTGTTGCACTATCCTTTCCTTAAGAAGTGCCTCCATAATCTTGTCCATTACTGAGGTAAGACTGACTGATCTGTAGTTCTCTGCCTCCTCCCTGCTACCACTCTTGTGAAGCAGGATCACATGAGCCCTTCTCCAGTCTTCAGGGACCTCTCCTGTGCTCAGAGAATCACTAAACAGTTATGCTAATGGCTCTACTAGTTCCACCCTTAGCTCCTTAAGTATCCTGGGATGTATGCCATCAGGTCCCATTGCCTTGTCCACCCTGAGCTTAGCAAGCTCTTCTAAGACCCTTTCTTTTGTGAAGGGAGTAGTGCTCACCTCCCTCCCCCCCACTGTGTCCATGGTGCTGAGCTGTGGGCCTGCCATACCTTCTCTTCAGTAAATACTAAGCAAAAGTATCTATTTAGGATAGATGCTTTTACAGGGTCCTCCTCCTCACATGCCGCCTTTTCTCCTTTGAGCTTAGCAATACCCCCTCTGGACTTTCTCCTTTCACTAATGTATCTACAGAAAGTCTTGTCACCTTCTTTTACTGTTCATGCTAGTGTTTCCTCGGTTTGAGCCTTTGCCTGCCTTACTGCCTTCCCTGCTTCCCTTGAAATGTGAACCTCATTGGCTTGTGGCGAGCAGCTATTATTTATTTTAACATAAATCAAGAACTAGCTATCACTCTTTTGTAATATTTTATTTATTTATTTATTTGTTTGTTAACTGGGTAAGGGCACTGGACCAGAGGCCTTTTTTCAGGTTTGATCTGGGGACATGAAATAGAAATGCTAACAGGCAGATCAAACAGCAGCATTACTCCCTCTCTCCCAATCCTTCCTCCTAATCTAGCTCAATAATCTATGATGGCACTCTGCTCCCTTACACCAAAGCTCTATCTTCTTGTTGCACTTTATCTGGATATAAGAACAAGCCTACCTTAGCTACCTACTGTATAGGCTCACAACATTGCCTCCTCATTTGTAATTGAATGTCTGTATAATTACTGCTCCTTCCCTCATGTACCCCACCTTGTTTCCCCCAGGTCGCATCTGGAAACAAGTGGTCTTCCGTTCAGTATGCCTGCCTGGTTAAACTCTTGAATAAATAAATAAATTATAAACAACTGTCAGATGTATGCAGCTCCTTACTCACAAGATTCAAACAGACATTCGAGACATAATCAAAAATATGGTAACAGTGACCCTACTGCTATAAATTTTCTTACTTCAAAAGAAAAATAATTTTTGCATTTGTACAACAATCCTAACTTTTGGTTTATAGTATGTACAACAGTATCGACCTGTAATAAGGGTGTCAATCCAGAGTCCAGTAGGACCCCTAGGTATTTAAATTGGTAAACTAGTTCAAAAGCTGAGCCATTTGAATCCTATAAAAATAGGGTAAGGTTATTCCTGAGCATTGAGGGGTACCAAATGTCATAGATTTTTTTTTTTTAATGTAAGACCATAGCATTGTCCAGAAACCATTGACAAACTCCCTCAAAATCATGATTCAAGGCAGCTGTTAACTTGGAGACGGAACTAGAATGATAAGAAAGAATCAAGTCATCCACATAAAATACAGTATCATAAGTCTCACAGAATTAAGGAACCCTTACAGAAATATAGGTGTGCTGTGTACATGCATTCTGCATGCCACATGCTTAATTGTGCAATGTTTGCATGCAGTCCGCATACACAAAGTGAACCTAAGTGAATCAGGTCTAAAAAGCCAATCAGTTTTGCATGCTGCAAGCTTGACATGTGTGCAGCAGGTAATGCACTCTCCTGGGTCCTGCCTGAAAATAGGCAGTTCTGTCTAGTGCATTTGCCCAGTTATGAAAAGCAAATAAATAAATAAATTGGTGTGAACATCTTCTAAAAATTATATCAGGTTCGCATGTCGCATGCTTGACAAGAGTGCAGCAGTTAAGCTGGTGAGAGCATCATTTCAACATCACATCATGTTCACATGCTGCACACTTGCCATGTGTGCAGCAGCTAAGCTGGTGCAGATGTCATCTAAAAGTACATCAGTTTCTATTTCTTATACTACTGCTAGCAATTAGAGCCATTAAAATACATTTTTATTTGAATTCCCATAAAAATTAGCTAACCTCATTAATTCTGATCCTTTTGCAGGTTAATAGCTTTTGAATAAATCACCATTCATTTATTAAGTATTGTTTGCTTACTACATTAAATGCCTAGAATACAGCCTGCCAACATCCCCCATTACAGATATGTGAAGAGGGGTCTATGTGTTGTGAAGTATATTTTATTATTTTATTTAAAATTTGTTGACCGGGAAAGGAGCATTGAGCTGGGGCTCGTTTCCAGGTGTGACCCGGGTACAGAGAAGTACATAGAAGTTACAGGGGGGAGTTAGTACAACAAATATATTCAAGTCCAATACAGGCCAGACTTGTACACAAAGTGCTGGTAACAGGCAGCAGATAACATACAGTGTTTACAAAAATGGAAGTAACTTAGTTTTTACAGTATGTTAACGGCAGATCCAGGAGTAGTACACTAGTGATATAGGAAATTGTATAATAACCTGCAGTAAGACATGGGCAGAGAAAGTGACCAGCGGGGAAATTTAAAAATGGAGCAGTTTAGGGACCAGCGTGGGGCAGGCCCCTGAAACGCACTTTAGGCAAGGTGTGGCTGGGAGGAGTCTGAGGAGTCGCTTAAATTATGGGAGGGAGAAGGCCTGACGAGTGATGAACGGGATGTTGTTCCATAGGAAGGGAAGGAGGTAATAGAAGGCGGCTTGGCAGTGTGTGAGTGAGGGAAGTCGAAGTGCGGTCATCTCTGTGGCGGAGGGAGTAGCCTATGGCGTTAGCTGGCGCGAGGCAGGAAGTAAAGTAAGGGGGTAGGGAGCCCAGCCAGTATTTAGCTATGAGGGAGGTGCTATGGATGATTCTCCTGTGGGACAACAAGGCCAGGGAGAGAGTGGAATACAGGGTGCAGTGGTGAGTAAGTGGAGGGGAGGCAGTGGCAAAATGACAGAATGTGTTTAGAAGAATGTCGAGTTTGGAGAGGGATGAGGTTGGTGCAGTGCAATATATAATATCTGCATAGTCTAATATTGGTAGGATAGTTTTATGTATGATTTCCCTGCAGGTGGGAAAGGGAAGACTGTCTTTGTGTCAATAGATGTTGACAAGTTTGGGCCGGAGTTCGGAACAGGTGGCCTCTATGTACTGTAAGTAGATAAATTTAGGTGGTTGTTGAGCCAGACCCCTAGGTATTTGAACGTGGGAACAAGGTCTAGGAGAGAGCAATCCAGGGTGGTGATCACCAAGGGGGCCGGAAGGGAAGTAAGCTTTTTTCTAGATCCGAAGACCATGGTGACTGTCTTTTTGTCATTTAGTTTAAGCTGATTTTTCAGGAACCAGACTTGTACTCTGTTGAAGTCGGTTTGGAGACCCAGGAGGACACTATCATGGGAGGGACATGAGGCAAAAATGATTGCATTGTCAGCATATAGATGCACGTTAGCAGTGAGGCAGGCAGACAGGAGGTCATTTATAAATAAGGAGACTAGGATGGGGCCACGGATTGAACCTTGAGGGACTCCAGAGAGGGTAGGAAGGGGGGGAAGGTATTCCCTATTTGAACGGATTGCTGTCTGTTCTGAAGAGTGGAACCAGTTTATGGAGGGTTGGGCGAGGCCGAAGAGGCTGAGTTTATGGAGCAACAGCGTGTGGGAGACAAGAGTCAAAAGCTTTTGCCAGATCGATAAAAATGGCGGTGGTGGTCAGACTGTTGTCTGTAGCTGATAGGATAGAGTCTGTAACTCTCAGCAAGGCAGTGGTGGTGGAGTGATGATTTCTAAAGCCTGACTGATACGGGGAGAGGGAGCTGTTTGTGGAAAGTCAGACAGTTTGGACAGGGTGAGGGGATTCTTGGATTTTGACGAGAGAGGGAAGGAACGAGATGGGCCTGTAATTTCCCGGTGAAGAGGGGTCACCGCCTTTGTGCAGGGGTAGGATCTTGGCTAATTTCCAAGCTGATGGAACCATAGTGGTGGAGAGGGAGAGGTTTAGTATGTGTGTCAGAGGTGCTGTGATGGCAGAGGCCGAGATGAGGAGAAGTCTGGGGTGCAATCCGTAGGACTGGTTTTGGCCTGATTGAGAGAGATGATTGCATTGTAGACTTCTTGGGTTGTGAAAGGAGGAAAGAGGAAACTGTGGGAAGATGGGGATGTATTTTAGGGTCAGGTGTGGGGGGGGAGATGGTTAGGGTGCATGAGATGAAGAACGAGTTGAAAGTAGCAGCTACAGAGACAGGATTGGAAAGTTGTCTGCCATCAATGTTAAGGACAGGGCAGGACTGCTTGGGAAGGGGACTGATCATGGAGTTGATCACCTTCCAGAAGGATGCAAGGGAGTTTTTGGTGCTGGGTGAGTTGTGCTTGGAAGTAAGAAGATTTAGATCGACGGATAGCTGAGGTGCATTTGTTTCTGAGGTGCTTGTAGGTTGGAGGTCGCAGGTGGTCTGGGTGGCTTTGTAATGCCGCCATGCCTTGTCCTTGACTCAGCACAGGACGATGAGTTCGGATGTGATCCAAGGGTGGTGGTGCCTTTTTACTCTAACTTTCCTGAGGGGGACACGGTGGTCCCAGGTACATTGGAAGGTGTCGCAGAAGTGTGATAGAGCAGTGTTGACGTCTGGTGTGGAAAAGACTGGACTCCAGTCTGCGTGAGGATGCCAGCTGACGAGATCCTGTGAGGATGGGAGGGTAAGATCCATTCCAGTGGGGTGTGATCTGAGGACCAGTGGTTAAGGCAGGTTGGTTCCTGGATTAGCTGGGAGAGGTTTAGGGCTTCAACCCTTAGTGTAATGGGTTTGCAGCAGGGGAGAGCCAGTCGAGATTGAAATCGCCTAGTAGTACGAGTTCCCCATTTGATGTTTTAATTGAAATTTCAGAGATGACTTTGACCAGGGAGTCGGGTGAGGTCTTTGGTGGGGCATATAGAACCCCTATAAAGAGGGGATTTGATGATGGAAAGGTGAGGTGCGCAACAATGTTTTTATGGGAAGAGGAGCAGGACTCCCTGAATAAAATGGAGTAAGGGATGGTGTCCCTGATGTACAGAGCTACCCCCCACCATGCTTACCCTGGTCTTGGCAGGAAAGGACATAGTTAGGGATGGTCAGTTATGGGTGGGGGATTTTGGGAGAAAGCCAAGTTTCTGTGATACAGAGTATATCCAGGTTGTATTGGGTGACCCAAGCGGAGAGGGCATATACTGGGTACTTATACTGGGTGTAGAATGGAAGAAGGCCATATGGACCATTTTTACCATTCACACATCAGTGGGTCTGTGTAGTCCTATTTTGCATTAGCCTATCCAATCCCTTCTTAAAGCATAGTAAGGAATTGCTATTCACTATATCACTTGGAAGTATATTCCATACCCTCCCTGTTCTATTCAGAAATGTGAAAAATCTGCTATTATTTTTAGGTGTTTCAACTTTTGTTTTCTATGTCCCCTTAAGTACATTGTTTTTTTCTTGTATACAAATAAAGTCTAACTTGTTGTCAATTGTGATTCCACAGTCCCTCTCATATGAAACATTTTTTAATTCCTTTCCATTCAACAAATAATTCTGCCTTGCGTTTTGTTTACCTAAATGTATATCGTGCATTTTTCTACACTAAATGACATCTTATTTCTTACTGCCCATTTTTCTATTATACACAAATCTTTTCTCATTTCAACCTGCATTTTTGGGGTCCCTGCTGGTCCTCCCAGCTTAATGTCGTCATCTGCAAATTGTATTACCCTATTACTTGTATTATGGTGTAAGTCACTTATGTAAAGCACAAACAGCACAGGCCCAATAATGAACCCTGTGGCACTCCACTTGTCACCTCATTGGGCTCTGTGTGTTTTCCTAGAAGTTTTACTCTCTGTTTCCTCCCATCTAATGAATTATTAATCCATTCCACTATTCTGTTATCCAGTCCTATTGCAATCATTTTTCCCAATAAATTACTGTGAGGAACTTTTTTGAATGCTTTTTGAACGTCCAGGAATATGACATCCATTGCAAAATGTTTATTCAATTCCTTACTGATGTGTTCATAAAAACATGACTGGTTAGTAGTGCAGCCTGTATTTTTCCTAAATCCATGTTGTTTACTATCCACAAACCCTAATACTGTGTATTTAGATTTTTTTCTATTTTGGCTTTCTGGAAGCTCTCTCTATTTTACACAGTATAGCTGTCAGGCTTGCTGGTCTATAATTTTATGTTAGTGCCCTATTTCCCTTTTTAAACAAGGGCACCACAGTTGCATGCCTCCAATCCTTTGGCACCTCCCCAGTGCAAAAGAATTTGTTGAAAATCATAGATAATGACTATGCAATCTGCCCCCGATTTCCTTTAAATACCTGGGGCTCAGTAGATCAACTCCTGCTGATTTATGAACCTTCATTTTGTTTAGTAGTTCTTCACTTCCTTTGGGCTTATCACTAATATCAAATTAGTGTATGCCCCCCATTTATGTTCTGATTGTTATCTTCAAACACTGACCCCAAATATGTATTAAATGTTTCTGCCATCTCCTTTGCATTATTTATTTTCCTTCCATTTGTTTTTCTTTGTCCTATATGACTATTGCTGCCACTTTGTTTATATACTGTATCCTTCCTATGCACTAAACTCTACCATATTCCTTTCTGTTTTAATAGCACTTTAATGTTTTTTTACTAAAGCTTTGTAAATTTCTTTATTTTCTGACGTCTCAGATTTTCTCATTTTGTCATAAGCCTTTTTCTTCTTTGCCCATAACTTAAGAACTTTATGTGTACACCATATTGGTCTCTTACCCCTCTTGTTACACATTTTTTTTGTCTGGGATATATTTGTCCTCTACCTGTCAAAGTTTGTTTTTACACAAAACCCACATCTCTTAGACATTCTTTCATTCCAATATATTTTTCTAGTCCTATTTTAATAACTCTCTTTTTATTTGTGTGAAATTGGCCTTCCTATAGTTTTTTGAGTTCTATATCCCTTAATAAATTACATTTGTTTTTTAATAAAGAATTCCACTATGTTGTGATCACTATTACTAAGGGTTTCGCTTATTTTAATCTTACTAATAGTCTCTTCGCTATTTGTTATTTATGATCCAACACATTCTCCCCTCTAGTTGCCTTATAAATTATCTGTTTTAGTCCCACTGAATGTATCATTTCCAGAAAATGTTTTGTATTCGCATTTTGTGTTGTTAGGTTAAGCCAGTTATTGCTTGGATGATTAAAGTCTCCTGTGACAACTAGATCCCCTTCTGCTGCCATATGCTCCATCTCTGCTTCCATATTCACATCCAGCTCTCTATTATTACTTTGGGCCCTATAGTATGTTCCCCAAAATAATTTATTTTCTGTCTTACCCTTCACCAATATCCATAATGACTCAGTACTCTTTTTGTTTTGGACCATGCAAATCCTTAAAGCATGTTTAGTGCTACAAATGTGTTTCTCCATGACTGTTTCATCTCACTTTCCCGTTGCCATTCTGTATTAAGCACATACACTATGGCCATGCTCAGCACTCTTTGTGCTGAGTAGGATCTTGGAAGCATGCACCATACCTCACATTTTGTCACTGAAATGAGGAACATGGATACTCAAAATGGGAGACACTAATCCACAAGATGATCAGGATACATCATGAAACATGGAGATACAGTACCTCTGAACACAGTGGATACCATTGCATTAGCACCTGAGAAAGAATTTCTACCATAAAACAGGGTGCCATCTAGGTAGGGTGGGGGAGCAGTCCCCCCTCGTATTTGTGCCTAGAGTGTTCTTATAGTGTGGCAATAATGGCATTAAATTTGGATTTAATCTTTTGTACATTAAGTGCTCACCTGGCCTGTGTGTGCCTGTGCTGCAGGTACTCTCCAGATTCAACTGCATCTGCATTGTGTTGTCCACATTCCACCAATTAGTGGCAGTACCATCACATGTGATGTGGATAAACTCCAGGCAAGAAAGAACACATGAGTCTTTCAAGTGAGACACTGTCTTTCCCACCACAGAGTAGACAGAATGCACACTACAGCTTGGAGGAGTTGGTGAGCACTGAACCCTCAAAAGCAGTGTTCTGGCAGCTTATTTTTGTTGATCTACTCTTAGTGAGTCTCTAGCTCTCCTGGTGGCTGAAGGGGCAGAGTGTAAGCTAGATGCTAATTCAAAACTAGGATACCTACTTACTCTAGTAGGCTTACCTTGAAAAAAAAACAGCACAGTCCCTCACAGCAGCAAGCAAGGCTTAGCAGCAGTGGTGACAGCAGTGTGGGTGGCCTTCATAGGCCTTGATCAGTACAATGCAGCAGCAGCCAAGCAAAGAGCAAGCAACCCAGGCTTGGTGGCTTCAGTTGGTGAGGTGACTTGGTTGCAGACCATGTTGGGGACCTGTGATGGGCAGTTTTAACATCCAGGTTCTGGCAGAAAGACAGATGGGGAACAAACAGAAAACTGGGTTAGTGGCACACTTTGCCAGGCTGCAGGTTCTGGACATATGGCCGGGTAAGTAAAAGTAAATAATTTTTTTTACAGGGGGATTGCAGAAAGATAAACGACTTAAATATTTATGTGTTTTTCATGTTTGGGATGGCAGTATAGCCTAGAGGTTAGAGTAATGAGCTGTGAATGGAAGGGAAGGGGAAATTGTTTAACCAGGAAAGGCACACTAAGCTGAAGTTTGTTTCCAGGTGTGACCTGGGAGCACAAGGAAGTTAAGTGACTTGGTGTCAGTGTGGCTCAGTTGGTAGAACATCCACCTCTGGACCAGAAGGTCATAGGTTCTCGTCCCACACCGGGATTGGACTTGCACCTAAAAATCGCTGGCATCCGAGTGCAGTATTGGGGGGTGCTGTACTGCTGGAGTGTGCCGTCCTTTGGATGAGATGTTAAACTGAGGTCCCTTCTGCCCATCCTGGTGTTGTCCTGGTGGGTGTCCAGGTGGAAGTAAAAGAACCCAGGGCACTCTTTGCAAAAGAGTAGGGAACATTCCCGGTGTCCTGGCCAACATTCCCCTTTCCATAAACCAGTTCATGCAATTATCCAGGCTGTGTGTGGGTGATGATGTGCGATATGGTCGCCACCACACATTCAGTCACTTCACTACCAGTCTAGTATTGCTTGTAAAGCGCTTTGGATGTATGAAAAGCGCTATATAAATGCTGATTCTTCTTCTTCTTCTTCTTGCTTTGGGTCACACAGTATGCAAATGGAGGCTGTGGGATTCAAACCCAGATCTCCAGGTTTGCAGCTCAGAGACCTAAATCTCTGCACTTTTCTGCCTCCTTGAGGTTGGTACATCCAGCTGGCCAGACCTGGGTTGATTCTCACAACCTCCACTTGCATATTGTGTGTCTCTGAGTGAGTCACTTAACTGCTGAGTGTTCCCAGGTGGCCCCTGAAAACAGGCACTTGTGCCTAGTGGGTTTTACCCAGTTGCTGAAGACTAAAGTAAAATAAAAAATAAAATAAAAATGTTTCTTCATCTTTAGGTGGCTTCATGACCCATATGGGATGGGTATTGAATAGAATGGTGTTGGGAAGAAAAATCAGGACAAAGTTCTTTGGGGGGGCAGAATTTCAGTCAAGAAAACATTTCTTAGTAACTGGGTTGGCTTAAGCCCAAAGCTGATGCCCTGCTCCAGGGTATATACAGATAACGCTTATACATTTGAATTTTTCCTGATTTACATATCACTTTTCAGCTGAAACAAATACATTTTACCTTTTAGAGATGTTACAGAGATTCTAAAGCTGACCCTTGCATTCATGGACAGTTGAGCAGTATGGTATGCACAGACTATTGGAGCCCCACTACAGTCAGGCTTATACTTCCTCCCCAGTGAAGCTGACCTCTACATCCTCATGCTCAGGCACATTATAACAAAGGGAAAAGGAAGCTGCAGGGATATGTACCATTGAAATGAATTTTTTTTATTACTATTTTATACATCATTGATGGAGAGTTGGAGATTAATGAAGGTCAACGCTCGACTAACAAGGGCCTTGATTGGAGAACAGTGGCCTTCATTATTCTCCAACTCACCATCATAACATATAAAATACTGTAGTAATAAAAAATAACTCCATTCATTTCAAGGGGGTACACCCTAGCACTCGGACCTATGGACACCATCTCTTAAAGACACCTACCTCTGGCTCTCTAGTACTCAAGTAAGATACTTTTTACTTATACTGTATCTATACTTGGTGAGTTATCTGTAGCAGCATGGCTGTACCTGCTACAGTGTGTTTGCATGTATGGGGAGGACTGGCCACGTGGGTGTGTGCCAAGTTATTACTACTTTTGTGTTTGCACCTTAAAGTCTGTTTGCGTGGAAGCATTCAAAACTATGGAGAGAAAATAGTACGTGTACATGCCAGACAGAAGTAATTAAGTGGTTTTGTGGGTAAGTGTGTATATTGGGGGTGGAAAGAACCACATGAGTTTATATTGGTATGTGTGCTACAGTTCAACTGTGAAACTAGGATGAGGGAAAGATGGCAGCTGAAAAGTATAACAATGGCTACAAGCATGCCACATGCATGCAGATGTATTCAAATATGTATTGAAGTACAAGCAAGCCATATGTGTGCAGACAGTAAGGCTTAATGGTTAAATGCACTGAACTCCAAGCCAGGAGACTTGGAGGCATGAAGACCTAGGTTTAAATCTCATCAACCCCCACTTGTATATGATGTGATCCTGAGCAAGTCACTTAAGTTTTACCTGTGCGGTTATCAATGGCCACTTGCTTTCTGCACACACACCACATGCAAGCAGTCTTTTCCAATTTAATATAAAAATCATGCTTTCCACACTTACATGCTGCATGCATGCCATATGCATGCAGTTGTTTCCAATTTAACATTTAAATCATATATGCAGCATGCATGCTCCTTGGGTAGTTTTATGTGTGCAGCATAAAAACATTTCATACAATTATTTCCATAAGGGATGTTCATTAAGAAAAAGAGAAAACAACAAGGGGCTCAACATGGACCTGTGAGGAACACCACAACTAATCAAAGATGTATTTTACACCACAGACCCTATATTAACAAATTGTGCATGATTAGTTAAATAGTTCCCTATCCAGAAAACAGCCACCTCAGAAAACCACGGGTCATTCAACTTTAAGTATGTCAGATTATGCTCTATAAGGTTGAATGCCTTTGTCAGGCCCAAAAACACCACCCCAGCCATTAAGCCTTTTTCAAAGCCTCTTAGGACAGAGTCTGTGAACCTGACCAAGGCAATCCCTGCTTTAATGCTTACAGAAACCATGTTAGTGAGATGAAAGTAGCTCATGAGTGGTAAGGTATTCATAAATTTAGTTAGCCACAATCTTTGCAAGCATCTTGCTTAGCAGATTAAAAATTAAAATAGGATGAAAGTCCTCAAGAAAAACTGTGTGGGTTCTTTTGGAGATTGGTACAACCCTTGCCAGTTTCCAATTTAAGGGAAACTGGCAGGATTACAAAGAAAGATTGAAAAGATAACATAAAGGTTTAACTATAAAAGGAATGGTTAGCTTTAAAAAGCGGTAATCCAGCCTACCCCTGCAGTTGCTATAGCCAGTAGAAATATTCCTGAGGGCAGCTCTGTATGCCAGTATATGGAAAAGTATAACTGCAGATGCAACTGCAAGAAATATTCTATCCCCCTTTTTTCAAATAAAATACATGTGCTACACAGCTCTGCCTGTAAGTTCTGTCTAAGTACTCTGAAAAAAAAAATGATTCTGGCACTTCCTCCATCTTCGATCATGCTTCAGACATCTAATGGGCTCCCAAGCATGTACACAGTAGCATGGGAGTGGTATGGTGCAAACTTTTGTGTTGGTTACTGCGGCTGGCTAGCAATAACTGATCTGGTTAGATTGGCCACTTCTGAATTTAGCCATGCATACGTGCACCTAGATCCAAGGTAGTTTAGCACCATCTGCTTTTAAATACATGGTCAGGGTGCCTAATTTGAGGATGGCCAGAAGGTCATGAATGGTAGAAGGGGTAGAAAAGTAGTACCACTCATGAGGGAGCCAGCCATCTCCTTTTCTGGGTGGCTGCTTGACAAGCCACAGAAGTTTCCAGGAAACTGGACTGGTGGTTGGCAGATATCCCACAAAAACGAGGGTCAGAATTAGAACTTCTCCAATCCAGCCAGCTGGCTGGGCATTATTTTGACACACCAGGCTAAGGGTGTCTTAGCCTGGTTTAGTGCTCAGTTGTTAATTTTCAACAGCAGAAGAGAGGTCAGCAAGGCAAGTGGGACTAGTATCAGTGCTGCCAGCAGACATGTGGATGTGCATTCAGATAGCCTGTGGGTTGGGGACTTGCATGGGTCACAAATGGTGGTTTAGGAGGTAGCAGTAGGAGTCAGTGCATGTAGGCCAAGGGAGAACATTTTTATTTTGAAAAAATGAATTCATTGACAAGCACTGATCTTCCTGGACTAAGCTGTCAAAAGTAATAAAGAGTAATAAAAACAGTAATATGCATTACAGTTACAAATTACTTTTTTTATAACATAACCCAGATAAACCATGTTAGGGTAGCTGGTTCATTCCACTGGGGTGTCACACAGATGAAGCACACTGATGAGTCCTGGTAGGATGAAACACGTGCATGTGTCTTCTGTTGGCACCCTTTGCAGACTGTGTGAGAGACTTTTCGGTACCATGCATTTCTGCTTAAAATTGAACCAGCATAATATTCTGTGGTGATTTGCATATACAGCCCATGCTGCTTTGCATTATGGGGGTGTGTTTGATTTTGTATTTCACTGTACCTGATTACATTTATTCAAGAATAACTAGTAACTGTAACTGATTACTTTTTAAGTAACGTGCCCAACACTGTGCAGCCAGTCAGCTTTTCACAGATTAGCACTGACACATTCCTCTTATGTCACAGCAGAACTCACATATGGGGATGACAGAGCTCCAAGCTAGCTTGAGAGTGCAGTAAATCCCATTTGTATAGCATGTAGCCAGAGTGACATTCATGGATCAGCAACAAAATGTTTTCCTCATGTGCTACAACAGAACTGCCACGAGGGGGTTATCACTGCTCCAAGACAAGTTGAATGTAATAGATCTCATTTGTATATCATGCAGCCAGAGAGCTGTTTGCTGACTGACACTGACTCATTCCTCATATGCTACAGCAGAACAGTCACCAGGGGACATCAGTACTTCAAGCTGGCAGGAGAGTTCAGCAAATAGTGTTTACATACAATGCAACCTGACAGGCATTTATTGGTCAGCATTGACTCCTTCCTCATGTGCTACAGCAGAGCTTCCTCAAGGGGCATCAGTGCTACAAGCCAACAGGAGAGTGCATTACGACAGCACAAAGATCTGCAACAGGGCTGACACTTCAGAAGGGGTAGAGAAAATGAGAAGGGACCTAAGCAAGCACGAGGAGTGGTCAAGGATGTGGCAGCTGAGATTCAATGCAAAGTACTTCAAGATCTTGCACTTGGGGCACAGAAATGAAGGGGAGGTACGGACAGTCACCAAACAGGAATGGGTCATGGGAGTAATCATATCTGATGATCTAAAGTTGACCAAGCATTGTAAAAAGGCTGTGGGGAGAGCCAGTGCAATGCTGGGGTGGATAGGGAGAGGTATCTCCAGCAGGAGGAGATGGTGATGCCACTGTATAGAGCATTAGTAAGACCTCATCTAGAGTACTGTGTCCAGTTCTGGAGGCCACATCTCCGGAGTGATATAGACAGAGTAGAAGTGGTTCAGAGAAGGGCAACAAAAATGATGCCGCAGCTGCACCAAAAGTCATATGAGGGGAGCCTGGAGGATCACAATATGTATTCCCTGGAAGAGAGGAGAGAAAGAAGGGGGATATGACTGAGACTTTCAAATACCTCAAGGTTGTAAATAAGGTTCAAGAGAGTAGCATCTTTCAAAAAAAAAAGATGTTCAAGAACAAGGGGCCAGCCTGGTGGCACTGAGGGTTGAGGCACCGGACACCACACCTTGCGCCACACCAGTTACCCAGTTTCGGGAACAATCCCGGGAAGCTGGGGGTCAGTAGGGGAGGGAAGGGATTGAACATCCACAGGACAGCTCTCCCTTCCCTGAGGTGGGTTCTGGGATAGTACCGTGCTGTAGCAGCACCTGGCAGTGGCCAGGATAGCACACGCATAGTGGTGCTAATCATAGCTAGGGGGTGGAGTTCGGCAGGTGGTGACAAGTTGTGCCCAGCCGCCAATGCATGTTTAAATCTCCATGGGGTGAAAAAAGAGAAAATCCCCTCCCTTTGGGGATAGGTGATGGTGTTTCCTCCCAGGACCACACTCCCAATGCTAGTTGCCCTACTTGCTCTTGCCGCAGCTCCCCGGCCTGGTACTCTATACTTAGATAGAGTGCCCTGGGCAGACAGGGCGGCTCTTCCTCAAGAGGATTCAGATTCAGGGGTTTCACCGGGTCTGGGTAGTGGAGCCACAGGAGGAAGCTTCACAGTGGGAGGTAGAGACCTGAGGATGGAAGATGCCAGAGAGAGAGTTCCCCTCAGAGGAGGTGCTAAAATAAAGTTGACAAAAAAAAAAGAATAAAGGGTAATTTTATAAAAAGGGTGTAGACTTAGGGGTAACATGAGAAAGTATTTTTTTCATAGAAAGGGTGGAGGATCCATGGAACAGCATCCCGGCAGAGGTTGTTGGGGAATAAATGGAAGGGGAATTCAAAAATGCATGGAGTATACATAAAGGAACTCTAGCAATAGGAAAGAGAAGATAAGCCGCAGATCATTAAGGATCTGCGGTACATGAAGCAGGTAACTAAAATGAGCAGACTAGATGGGCCAAGTGTTCCTTACCTGTCATCAAATTCTATGTTTCTATGCTACTACAGCAGAACTGTTACAAGAGGACATCAGTGCGCCAAGCTAATGGCAGAGTGCAGCAAATCTCAATTATGCAGAATGCTGCCAGTGAGCTATTTATTCAGTAGCACCAAACTTATTCCTCGTGTGCTATGGCAGAACTGCCACAATGGGGCATCGTTACTCCAAGCCAGCAGGGGAGTGCATTAAATCTCATTTGTACAGCACGTAGCAAGAGAGACATTTATTGATTTATTGATCAGCACCAACGTATTCCTCATATGCTGCAGCAGAACTGCCACAAACAGGCATCAATGCTCCAAGCCAGCAGGAGTGCTGGAAATCTTGTTTATATAGAATGCAGCCAGGTGGCCTTTTATTAATCAGTACAGAATCATTGCTCATGTGCTACAGCAGTACTGTCACAAGAGTTCATCAGAGCTCCAACCAGAAGAGAATGCAGTACATCTCATTTTGTATAGAATGCAGCCAGTCAGCCATTTATTGATGAGTTCTGGCTTGTTCCTCATATGCTGCAGCAGAACTGCCACAAGAGGGATCAATACTCCAGGCCAGCAAGAGTACGTTAAATCTTGTTTGTAAAGCATGTAGCCAGACAGACATTTCTGGATTAGCACCAAACTCATTTCTCATGTGTTACAGCAGAACTGCCACAAGGGGCATCAGTGCTCCAAACTAGTGACAAAAGGGCAGTAAATCTCGACTGCATAGCACACAGGCAGACAACCATATTTTGGTCAGTACTGACTCATTCCTCATATGCTGCAACAGAACTGTCCCAAAGAGGCATTGGTGCTCCAAGCTAGTGGAAAGTGTAATACATTTTGCTTATATAGAATGAAGCTAGAGAGCCATTTATTAATCAGCATCGACTAGTTCCTCACATGTTATAGCAGAACTGCTACAAGGGGGCATCAGTGCTCCATGCTAGAGGGGGAGTGCAGTACATCTAATCTGTGTAGCACACAGTCAAACAGTCATTTACAGGTCAACACTAAACTCGTTCCTCTCATGTTACATTAGAACTGACACAAGGAACATCAGTGCACCAAGTTAGCAGAGAATACAGTAACTCTTGTTTATACAGAATGCAGCTAGACAGTCATTTCATAACCAGCACTGACTCATTCCTCATATGCAACAGCAGAAGTTCCACAAGTGAGCATGAGGGCTCCAAACTAGCAGAGAATACAGGAAAATTGTGTTCATATGGAATGCAGTAGTCTTTTACTGATCAGCACTGACTCGTTCCTCATATGCTACATCAGAACCACCACAAGGTGCTCCAGGCCAGCAGAGAATATGTTATTATATGCAGCCAGATGGTTATTTATTGATCAGCACCGACTCGCTTCTCATATGTTACAACAGAACTAACACAAAGGGGCATCGGTCTTCCATGTAAGTGTTGCAATGTTGCAAATCTCATTTACATGCAATGCAGCCAGACAGCCATTCACTGACCAGCACTGATATGTGACAGAAGAACTATCACAAGGAGGCGTCGGTACTCTAAGCTGGGTGAAGAGTGTAGTAAATCTCATTAGTAGGAATATTACTATGGGTGAGCATTTGGAGCTGCGGTTCTGAATCTTTCAGCTGCAGCTTTTTTGTTTAAACAGACCATGCTGTCCTTAAGTCCAAGTCCCAGCCGAATTCCATCCCTGTGTATTCTGTTGCCTGATGCCAGCCTCACGTCTCCACCCCTACCCTATCCCACCCCCATACTTAGCAAGTCACATCAACTTTTCTGTCTGTTCAGGAGATGAGGTTCTGTGTAGACTACTACAGTCGGGGGGCTTCACTAGTGTAAGAGTAACTTCTTTGAAATCCATAACTGACACAGTCGGCAGGTCCCTGCTGGCACTGGTGCAGAGGCAGCAGTACTTATCTCCAGGAGATACACTACAGACTAGCCACCTAGTGCGTCTGGAGAGAGAGTATCGGGGCAGTGAGGTGCCTCTGGAAGGGAACAAGGCTAGCCGGGGTTCGGGAGGCACTTGGCTCCTCAGTCACATACCACTCAGGCTGACAGACCACTCTGTGTCCATGCAGCTGTTAGAGGGTGGTCAGACAGAGGCAGAGGCAAAGGCAGCAGTTTGAGGGCCTGCCAGCATTGATCCCACATTCTCTGCACTGCTTGAGCAAACCACCAGGCAGCGGATTGGAGAGTGGACTGAGCTGGGTCTGTTGTTGGCAGCAGTGAAGGACCCTGGCATTAGGAAGTAGCACAAAAGGGAGAATCACTAAGATGTCTGGGCAGAGCATAACTGGCAGGACTGTGGCAGCCCAGCATAGTGTCATGGGCGTAGCCATCTGCAAAGCTACCACTTGTAAAGTGGTGGGACCAAGAAGAAGCACCAGTACTGTAACTAGCAGCTGAAGTCAAAACACATTTGAGGGTCCCCTTCCTGTAGAAATGCCAGCTCATGAACTCAAAAAGCTTCTGGAAATTTGCTCTGTGCAGGTATCTGCTAGAGGCTTTGCAATGCTTGACTTTCAGCTGGGCTTGAGAATTTAATGCATTTTGCAAGTAAAGTACAAGAGAGAGTCTTAAAATTGAACAATTACTATGTTATGTTCTTAGTTGTTTTTTTTTTTTTTAATTCTGTTGGGGTTGTTTTTGTACATCTTTTCAGCACACCTCTTATGTCACAGTGAATAAACCATGGGGCAATAACACAGAAACACCTTCTTTTTAACTGGGTTTTATCTCACAATATGCTTTTAATGTCCTTAGACTACTTCAGGCATTGAAAACCTGGTTCCCCTCCAAGATATTTCTGAAATTTATCTTGTAAGATTTTCCTGTCCTTACGTCTGCTTCAGGTGTTGAAAACCTGGTTGCCCTCAAAGTTCCTTCATTATGTACTGTACCTGCTGAAGCTTGTTATTTGAGAGCAAGTTGTAACCACAGTAATATTTAACCAGACTCCCTGAGTGTTACTGTTTTTTTTTTTGTTTAATGTATCAAACCATCCCGTCATGTTAAAAATGGGAAACAGCTGTAAACTTAGAATGGCACTGAGCTATAGGTGAGATCAAAACAGATGTGCATGCCACCACCTGAAACTGAACCCAGTGCACTTTGATTTCCATGCTGCGGTGGGTTTCAAAGGTGGGCCAGGTCTGCTGTTATGGAGGTTGTATTCGGAGTGAATTTCCAGTTGTAGGTAGAAGACAGCAGGATGTTGATTCGTTGCTACTGAGCTGTCCAAGTACACAGGACAAACACAGAGAAGGAGTTCTGACATCGCCTGATAAGCCAAGATTCTCCTGCTGTATTATTTTAAGAATGTAGGTAGTCAACTGATTTGCCAAAATATGTTGCACAGCCACCATGGGCCAGATAATGTAATGCTGCAGTGTGCTGGTTTTTCTCGTTTGTTTATTCAAGGTAAAACCATTGAGTATAAACTCATTTACAATGGTGTACGTACAGAAATACATGCATATAAAAATAAGTACACTCAATAACAGACACCATTAATAACAATTACAAGATTTCTTGAAATGATATTCTGATCCTACCTCTCAGCCATCTGTCACTGAAATTAGGGACATGGACACTCAAAATTGAATTATTTCTTTATTTAAAGTTGTTTACTGGGAGAGGCACACTGTGCCATGGCCCGTTTCCAGGTGCGACCCAGGGGAAAGGGGAGTTGGTAGGCGATACAATGCAAAAGTTGAAACTGGCAATACAGAGTACATTACCAGAGTACAAATAGCATGGTATACATTAAATACAAGTTACAAATAGAAAGCATCAATTCAGAGATGCAGTAACATAACAGCATTGTCCAAACAGAGTAGCCTAGGAGGAGGGAGAAGGAGAAAGTGGAAGGAAGAGAGAAAGTGCCAACAGGGAACAATGAGAGTGGGATAAGCTGAAATAAGTGCTCGAAAGGTGCCTGTTTAGCTGAGCAGTGGTAAGCGATTGGGGATGGGGCAAAGGGGAGAGATCAGCCTTGGCATGGGCTGAAGTCTGGGAACACAGATGAGTGGGATATGGAATATTTAGGAGAGAAATGGAGGTGGAGTGTCTGATATGGAAGGGAAGGGTATTCCAGAGTAAGAGCAGTCTGTAATAGAAAGTAGCTGGACAAGAACAAGAGAAGGGCATTGGGAGGGAGAAAATACAGGTGTCCCTAGACCTGAGAGGGTAGGTAGCCACAGGGGAGGAGGGACAGAAGAGAGGAGAAGTAGGAGGGCAAGAACCAAGCCAGAATTTAGAGATGAAATGGGAAAAGTGGAGTAGCCGTTGTTGATGAAGAGAAGTAAGGGAAAGGGATGACTAGAGGCAGCAGTGATGTGTGTAATGAGGGGCGTTTAGAGCAAAGCAGCAGAAGGCATTATAGAGGGAGTCAAGCCTGGCAAGGGAGGAAGCTGAAGCAGTGCCATACACTACGTCGGCATAGTCAAAAGAGGGGATTATCAACTTGGTTAGGAGCTGATGCGTTGTGTTTAGGGAAAGGGCATCATTATTTCTACACTAGGCACCCAGTTTAGGGCAAACATTTCATAAGTTCATAGGTACTTACAAGATTGGGAGGCAGATATGCCTTTAATAAGCTCACCACCAATCATTGGTGGAACAATAATTTTTTGTTGCTCATGTGAGTATCCAAACTACTTTTAAAAGTGTCCATTGTATTGCTCTCAATGACACTTTTAGGAAGGTCGTTCCAAGTTGTAACTATTCTCTGGGTGAACCAATGATTTGTTTTGTTTATACTGTTTCTGGTATCCATTAGATTTTTATTGTGCGATCTAGTATTTACTTTTGAGAAATTTCTTATCAAACCAATAGCTGCCAAAGTTGTTTCATCATTTATTGCTCTGTATACCATACATAGGTCACCCCTTAGTCTTCTGTAGTGCATAGAATAAAGATTCAGTTTTCTCAACCTAGTGCCATAGTCAAGGTTCTATACAGTACTGATTTTTCTGGTTGCTTTATGCTGTATGTTTTCAATTAGTTTGTTACTTCATATAAGTAAAGGATTACATACTGCAGAGCAGTATTCTAGGTGAGGATGGACCAGGCTGGAGTAAACGGAGACTATCACGTTCTCGTGCCCGCTCTTGATGTTTCTCAGGATGCATCCCAGTATTTCATTCCCCTTTTTAATGGTATTTCTAATGTGTGCATCAAAGGTGAAGTCGTTAGAAACTGTAACCCCCAAGTCCTTTTCATCTTCAATTGTTCGTCGGCTCATGTTGTTCAATTTGTAAGGATAGCGGGGGTTGTTTTTGCCCAGATGCATAACTTCGCATTTCTGTGCATTAAAATACAACTAATTTTTAATGGACCAGCTCTCAAGGTGAGAATAATTATTCTGAATCTGAACTGCAGAAACCCTGTTTGTCACTATACCTCCAAGTTTGCAGTCGGCATACTTGGTCATCCAGCAATGTTTGTTTAAGAGAAGCATGGATGTAATCAGAATGTTGAAAAGGACACATCCCAAAACAGAGCCCTGAGGGATGCTGCTGGTAACAGGGCCCCAAGGGGACAGGTAGCCTTTTACTAAGACTCATTGTGTGCGGTCGGAGAGTCATGAAGTACTCCAGCTTATTATTTGAGGTTGTAAGTCTAGCATTTCTAATAATCTGGTTAGGACATTGTGGGAGACGGAGTCAAAAGCTTTTGAAAAATCAAGTAAAATTATGTCGACTTACAGGCCTTTATCCAGTGCCTCGCTTACAGGTTCAAAAAAGTTTAATAGATTAATCTGGCATGACCTGCCACTGACAAACCTGTGCTGAGTGATGTCAGTGTACTTAATATTTTTTAGGTGCTCAGTAATTCTTCCTTTCAATAGTTTCTCCATAAGCTTACAAAAAACATCTTTTAAGCTTATTGGCCAATAGTTTAACACAGAGGCTCTGCTACCTTTTTTGTGCAGAGGGGTTACAGTGGCCTGCCTACATATTGGAAGTGTAGTTCTTATCTTAAGAGCAGGGTTTTAAATAGGGATTTTAAATTGATTAGCACTTTCACACGGAAAAGTGCTAAACAATGTTGCAAATGTGTAGCAGTTGGATCGAATTGATTAGCAAAATAAAAAAAATTTCATATTTACTACAGATAGTATTATTGGTGTTATTTCTCACCTGACAAACACTTTTTTGATTTCCTTTGATGTGTGGAGCAAAAGGGGAAAAAAGACTCTGGTACAGGAGTGCGTGCAGTCACTGAGTCACTTTATTAATTTTTTTTTCATCAGTGTCTCTGAGTGAAATTCACAGAATTCATAATAACTCTGACATGAGTTACTAAAATTAAAACAGATTTGATTCTTCAGTAATGCAGTTTCTACTTGCCAACCTTCCCAAGCCTGACTACAAGTGAACAGTCAGCTACAAATTTCAGAATAAGCTGCAGCTGCACCATAAAAGTAATAAAACAGGCACACGTTACACCTGACTAGTATTCCCAACCTCCCATCCATTTGCACTTGACTGAGCCTCTAACTTAAACGGTCAGAAAAGTAATTGGATGGTGGTACAGTAGTCAGTTGTCAGGAGTCTAGTGAAACACAATTTAAAGAGTTCAGTACGTACCAAACATTTTCTGACCACCGGTCTTGTTAAATGTAGTTTCCACTTGCCAACCTTCCTAAGCGTGACTACTTATGTGACCCAAAAGTAGCAGTAGAATAAGCAGCTGCAGCTGCACCTCACTAATTTATTACACAGACGCTAGTACAACTGACTAGTGTTCCCCGCCTCCCATCCATTTGCACTGAGCCTCTAACTTAAACGGTCAATTTTAAATGGATGTCGGTGATTAGGAACAATAGTCAGTTGTCGGGAGTCACTGTGTCTGAAACAAAATTTAAAGTTCAGTTAGTAAGTAGTAACGAACATTTTCTGACCTTAAATAACGGTTTCCACTTGCCAACCATTCCAAGCATGACTACTTTTGTGATGGACCCAACAGTGAACAGCTAGTAGGATAACTGAGAATAAGCAGCTGCAGCAGCACCCTAAAAGTAATTTAACAACAGACACAAGTTTACAACTGACTAGTGTTCCCAACCTCCCATCCATTGTGCACTGAGCCTCTAACTTAAACGGTCAATTTTAAATGGATGGGTAGTTGGGAACAGTAGTCGGGAGTCTAGTGTCTCAAACAAAATGTAAAGTTATGTTCAGTACCGAACATTATCTGACCTTAAGCCTAAAGCCTGTGGTGCAGTCATGACTTGTGCTGGCATGGAAATTTAATTGAGGTGGCTAGGAAGCAATCTGTAGGGTAAGTGAGAATAAGCAGCTACAGCACCCTAACTGATTTACAAACATGAGCTGCTATTATTCTTGGACTACTACTGCAGTTCCCAACCACCATACAGATTTGGATTGAGCCTCTAACTTAAACGGTCAATTTTGAATGGATGGGTGGTTCGGAAGTCAGTAAAGTTGTCTACTCAGGCCTGTAGACCCAGTTCCTGGAGGCCAGATCCCACTAATTTTTCTGTAAGTGCAGATTTACAGTTTCGATAAGAACAGCCAGTTTAAGGCTGCCAGCAGCATACACTGTCAGACTCACTGTGGCATTTAACTTCACTTTTCACTTATTTCCAGAACCAGCCAGAGAGCGCAGCACAAAAGATGATGATGGCTTTTGTGTACCCACCTGAGAAGCCTGCTCATGAGTCTCCCCCCACCAACCCCACAATTGAGCGAGACGGGATTTTTGATTTTGTAGTCACATGCAAGTTATTATAAACACTTCTAGCCACTAATATTCTCACCAACAATGAAGAAATTTAACAACTGTGGTCTTCAACTTGAGCCACTGAAAAAAATACATATGGCAGTGAGTGTCTCCACCAGCCAATGAACCTGAGGACTTAATGCCCTATAAAAAGTTTAACTAGATGGAAAACTAATTCCTTAAACTACTTGCTTTTACCATAAGCAGCACTTTAGTCAGTGCTAAATTTTAACGTGAGAGCAAGGTGGTGTCCCAAATACCACACAGGCTTCTGAGAGCTCAGTACAATTAGTAAACTTGTGATGAAGTCAGCACAAGAAAAAAATGTAATTTTAAACAAAGTCTACTCAGACATCTCATGGCATGGTTGGTGCCCCAGCATGTACAGGTGCACACATTGCTGAACTCAAGACAGGTGCAGCCCATTTGCTGAAGTGAGCAAAGTCCTGACCTATGTGGATTGGTAAACGAAATTCTGAAAGAGCCGAGTTCCCATGGCCAGTTGGAATTCTGAGTGTCCACCTCCACATCTGCCTGCCTGTGCCAACCCCGTAATCACTGAGATCCAGATTGCTAAGTAGGGAGAGTGCAGGCATCTCCTATAATGGCAGTTGCACTCTCTGCTTGGAGATCTATCTGACGTCCAAGCACGGGAGGGGCTGGCACAGACATGAAGAGAGGTGCTCCGCTGACTGGCGTGGATTCTCAACTGACCCACTTCCTCGGTGACCAGCTATCGACACTGAGGACCTGAAATTTTTCCCCACGGCACTTACTGCCACTTAGGCTAAAGTTATAAGCCAAAAGTGTGCTTCCCAGTTTACAGGGTTCGCTACATTGATCAATCATGTCGTCACTCGTTCGACTCGAAGTACTGTAAGACATAACGTTAGTACTACTTGCTGCATCTTCTGAACTAGTTACATTTGTGGTGCTGGATGAATCTGACCTTTTTGCTTCTTACTGCCTTTGTTTTGCACAAACTCTTCTAGGAGTGCAGAACAATCTATCTACAACTGGAAAAGGATCAAATGTCTCTGGACTGTCACCCTCAACTGAAATTCTAACCAGGTGTTCCATCATTACTTCACTCAGTCTGTTTCTCCAGTCAGTTTTGACATGCTGCATTATTAAAAATGACCTTTCCAGCTTTGCATTGGACACTGGAATGAGCTTACAAATAACGACAACATGGTAGAAGTTTGAGAACTGTTCTCTGTAGGACTTCAGAATACAGTTCCAAAAGTCTTCCTGATTAAGTGACTTAAAACTTATTGTATAAAGTTTTAAGTTCGGACCATTCTCCTGGCAAAGCAGCAAGGTCAACATTATGTTTTGTCAGTATCTGTCCAAAGTAATTAACAAATACGTCCAAGTCTACATTCCCAAACATTTCTAGCTCATCAGCACTCCTAGGCCACTGTTTCACATCTAACAGTTTTAAAGTCCTAAAAATTGGGTGTTGGTCCTGAGAGTCACAGTCAGTGATATCTGAAAATCTATCAGAAATGCACTGTTGTACACTACTGACGTAATTAGCTACCTGTGTTATAAGGTGCCTGATGCCGTTAGCATTCGAGACCGTAACATCTTTAAACACGACTGATTCAGAATCGTCAGACTCATCATTGTCAGTAACGTCATGATCATGTTACTGTAACAGTGTCTTAAGTTCAGAGTTGCATGTTCCGAGAAGATTATCTGGGAGATGCTGTAGTTGCCATAAGGTTGCGTCAACACAAGCCAAAGCTAAGATCAAGTCAGCAGAAGAACCCTGTAAACTAAGGGAGAGTCATGACAGTGGCCTTAGAAGGTCAATATAGAACAGCAAATGAGTGACAAATTTGGCAGCTTTCAGTTTGGTCAAAAATGCCCTTACTCTGCTTTTCTCTGTTGGTGGTGTAGTGGCAGTTCTGCAAGATTTTCAAGATGATATATTGTAACTGTGTAGGATTTTACCAGTGTCCGAATCGCAAGTTTTTTGATCTACCCACCTTGTTCCAAATGCTCTTTTCTGGTTTGGTTGACTTCACCGCCTAACTATTTTAATCTAATTCTCTGAGCTCATAAGTTTCTTTGGACTTTTTTGTAAAGGTAGTACAATGTCATGAGATTATCATTCACTTGATCAAAAATGTTCCTTTCAGTGCATCTCTAGTTGCTAATTCAAGTCTATGGTTAAGACAATGAATAGACAGTAACCATGGAATTTCCACTTTTAGCAGAGCTGATTGCCCTTTTCTTTTCCCCAGGTTTACTGCAGCACCATCTGCACACATAGCAACCATGCGACTGTTCAAGTCTAAAATGTCAAACTCTAAGAAGGCTTCTTGAAGTGTTTCTAACAAATCTTCTGCACTGGTATGCTGAACGTCTTTTAATCTGAAAAAGATCATCTCCGTTAAACAAGAACTTTCATTAAAATGCATAATATACAGTAATTCTTTTTCAATACAACTTTCATCTGTTGCCCCATCTAGAAGAACTGCAAAAACAGACTTTTCTGAAGGGCTGTGAGTAGATTTTCCTGCAACAATTCACCAATAACTGACATGAACATATGACAACCGTTAATATTTGCATATGCACTTCCTAGATCAACATCATGTCTTTTTTCAAGTTTAACAAATGATTCAAATTTAGTACATGAAAGCTCTTCTTTAGTGAGCAGATAAGCGATTTCAATCAGACGGCGAACTACAGCTCTGTCTTTTACTTCTGCTCCCAATAGTGCATGTCCTATTGGTGTAGTTTTGTATATGGAGGCAATTGATTCTGGTTTCGATTGAGTGTAACAGCTTGTTTATGAGCATCACATTGACTGTGTTTTTGCAACATTGTCCTTTTCAAAGCTGTACCTGGATGCCAACAATGAAACTTTCACAAAGTTTCGCAGTACTTTAACTGGTCTGCCCATTTTTCACACAGGAACATTTTACCCGGTCACAAACTCGCCACCATTGTCTGTTTCACACTCAACTATTGTTGCAAGATCAATCTCCTTTTCCATTTTTCGGCAGTGCCTCCTTACTTTTTGCTGGTTGCCATGGTTTCTGTCTGTTCTCTAGGTTCACATAGCTGTGTGTGACACTGACTGACTCACCTAGTATGTAACAATAAAAAAACAACTTGAACAAGAATATGATGCTTTTTTCCAGTGTGTATAATTTGTTGAAAGACATTTGACAATAAACATCAGGCTTCTAAATTCTGTCTTGTTCAGTCCTTTTCTACAGACACCACCCAGTGATTACTTGCAGCTGAACAGTTGTCAGGGTGGGGGGAGACTGACTTACCTCTAAGTTAAACGGAATCAGGAGGACAATCTTTAGTTACCATACACTCGGGTCTGAGCCTCTAACTTAAACGGTCTCAGAACCCACGTTCCTACACAACACTGCAGAGCTATGCAGGGCAGAAGATGACCATGGAGTGGGGGCTTGATTGACTGAGCCCTCTAACTTAAATGGACCATGAGTCAGTCAGTACCCACGCCACACAGTACTAGTAACAGGTCAGAGCCTCTATCTTAAACGGTCACTGACAAGAATCGCTATCTGCTGCTGTCTGCACAGCTCTGCAGGACTGATGACCAAATCTTGGTTTTATGGGGGGGGGGGCTTCAGACAACAAAATACTAACAGACTGGACTTAAACACCAGTCATCAATATGGCAGGCCCTAGAGACTATTTGTCTCACTCTGTCACAGCTGCTGGCTTTGAACGTTGCGGCGGCCAGACACAAAATGGGCACCCCGAGAACAGCAAACAGAGTGACTATTTACCATCATGAGTTTCAAATGCCAAAAGTGAAAAGTCCAGTCGCCATTTGCCACACCGACCAAATCCCCTGAAATGTTTTCAGGCAGAGTTTGATTGCTAGCCCTAGGCTCACCAAACAACACTCCTCATTCCACTTCGAATATAATGACAATGTACAGTTGGCTTTAGAGTTTCACTGACACAATATTGTTTTTTTTTCAGTTCATAAGTGTGTCAGCCTGTGTCTTGTCCCTCTGAGAGCTTCTACACTCCTGGCACTTTTCTGAATCCTGTCACTCTTTTTCTTCCTGACCCTCCTCCTCCTCTTCCTGAGTCCCAGTCTACCACCCAGTGGCTCCTTTTGTCACGCAATCTAGTCCGTGCTAGCTGGCTGCAGCTCAGTTTGAACCTACAAACACAATGACAAACAGTGTTTGTATACTCACCCAATCTGATTGACTTCAAATACAAGAATCCCCAAGCTATTGCCAAATGCCCCAAATGTTAGTTACCCTACCTTGTCTCTGGAAAACTGGATGCAACTGCTGGCTGGAGGCTGGTCAGGTAATCGATGAACCATCAATGCAGCGAGCCCCCGCAAAACAACTAGACATTACATTCAGAGACTCGCTTAATTCAATAAATTCATTTTTCACTGAGGACAGTAACACAGCAGTAACTTATCATGAGGCCCACCAAGTTAGGGCAGGCTCCCTCTTCACTCTCTTGTGCCACAGGGACAAAGTTCTCAGTCGGGTCTAGCCACCAACCTGAAAAAAAGTTAAAGCACACTCATCTAGACTCTGACAGAGAGGCTCAACTAAATTTGACCACCCTCCCACATACAACCTTTCACTAGCAACACAAAAATCCCCAACACCAGACTACTCCACAACAGAGCATCTCACTGAGAGCTTAGTGGGCAGCTGCACAAACCACCTGATTCAAAAAATACCACCCCACCATTGGGGGGAGTGGCAGTACCAGCAGTTGCAGACAGCACAAATCAGATGCATCCATGGGCCACACTGAGACATGCATCATGGCTGGACCTCAAATTATCATTGAATGCAGGGGCAGTCGAGTGAGAAGAAGGACCCAGTCCGGTGCTCTGATCCTGGCCACTCAAGACTGCTTCAGGGCCCCAAAATAACTGGTGTGGCGAGGCTGCACAACACAATGCTTGGCCTGACAAAACTGAAACATCCCAGAGGGGGCAGAGGGCTTTGTCACTTTGAGGGCCTTAGTGAAGTCAGGCCCACACATTGCAAGTAATGGCACTTGCACCGAGAGCCTCCAAAAAGCAGCCCAGATGGTACTTTTCCACACAGGGCCTGCAAGAGCAGTTGTCTTGCACTTAATCAGTGTGACAGATAGTAGCTTGTCCCGGGGACTGATGTGTCTTGCATTGCCTCAGCTGCCTCAGCAGATCTTATTGGTAACCTTACAATTACTTGTGCTAGGCAGCAGGCTGCAGTTCTGAGGCAAACACAAAACAATGGTAAGGCGTTCCTGCTTCTTGAGGGGAGGATCTTTACACATGGTGCTGGAGTGGCAGGCAGGCTATTTCAAAATGGCACAGAAGGCAGCAAAACAGATAAAATTGAGAGGAAGTGACAACAACAGGATAATATCTGGATTCTGAATTGGATAGTTGGGCGGTATCGTTGGGGAAACATACATGACACACACCATGCAAAACCATGATGACCTGCCTCATGGCGTGACGACCAACACTTACGCAGCAATGAACTCAAGATAATTTAAATTGTAACATTACTCAGCATCTGTGAACCACTACAACCGTCACTGTCTATACACTAACCATACACACGCAATACTAGGGCAGTAAGAAGAGCAGAATTATCAGTATGTAAAGAGAAACATTGGTGGCCGATGTCAACAGCACGGACCTGTACTAGACAGTACAGTACTACAGTTAACCCACTGAGCAGTACACCACCATGCTGCAGTACCATTATAGCAGGGAGGAGGGACTAAGAACATGGCATGCCATGAACAGCCTTGACCTTGGGACAAATGGAGAAAAAAAGTGGTAAAAAAATGAGCAGCAAAACTATACACAACAAATCAGAAATGTCACACAAGTCCAGTTCACTCCTTTCCAGTTAGACGCTTGGTCACTGAGTCTAGCTAGCAAACTACTCGTTCCACAACTTCCACTATCACAGTCAGACACACAGTTAATTTCTCAATGCTGGCGCACCTGACCGGTCGATCTGATTGCTGTTCCAGGTTAATCCCATGCTGGTTGCTGAACCCTTCCTCAGTAGTCTTTCCACTTAGTCTCAGTCTTTCCAGTGACCCCCAGTCCCACTAAGACAAGTCTTAAAGAGCAGGAGCTAGTTAGGTACCTCACACAAACACTGTGCCTAGATAGCAAAACACAGAACAGAGCCCGAGTCATTTGACTACTCTGCTGAGCTGTGACAACACCCCACCACCTTTACATCGCAGGCCCTGCTGCTACCTCACTCAATTTATTCAACAGGAAAAGTCTCTGTCTACCTCCCATACTGATACAGGCTGCTTCAAGTCATCAAGGTCAGGACACCCCTTGCACTCCCCCCCTGGCTCAACTCTTGACTCTGGGCCCCCTCCTGCAAAGGCACAGTACATTTTAAATATTAGATTAATGAAGACCCACTTCAAATTGTCACATCCACTGACAGCAAGGTAAATTAACCAACCAGAATCGGGCAGACCATCTGACCAACACAGCACCACTTACCTCAGTTAATGCATCAGTGCTGCGGCTGACTTGTTTGATGGGGCTGCAAGTTGCACTTCTCTGCCTGGACCTGGCGTCCTCAGTTTTCTTTGGACAGCAGCACTGTGGTGACAGTTCTACTCTCCGAGGCTCGAGCTGTGAGAGTGAGAAAATGGCACGGGAACATACATTCTACTGCAATACTTGCCACATGATGAAGCATGGAGACAGCCCACAAAATTAAGTGATTGGTGGAACATACCTGAACTTTCTCTTGACCACCAATCATGTTCTTACACCGAATTCTGATTTTTTTTCCCAAATGAACCCACTCACACTTCTGCTACAATTCTCAGCCAGCCTCATGTAAAAGGAGCACAGAGCGTGTCTGCTTGGATGCACGTACACGTCATGTAGCCACTCTCCAGAGCGCAGGATCAGGCAGCCAATAACTGTGGAGGTCATGGGAAGAATGGGCATAGTAAAGCCCATTTTGCATGAATTACATAACTGTGGCTGAAATCGTGCCTCAAACAAGGTGGAAACCACAAAAAACATGGAAAAAATGGATCGCACTTTTTTGCGATCCATTCCATGTTTTGTCTCCCATGACCAGCCGGTTTGCATCGCAAAATGTGATGCGATACCGGCTATTTAAAACCCTGTAAGACAGACATTAAAAAAGTAGGTCAGGGGTCCACAATATGGGAAGCAGTGTTTTTAATAAAAATAGGTGGTATTTCATCTGGACTATGAATCCATATATGAGTAACATTATAGCATCCATTACCTCTCCCTTGCTAAAGAGCTGACAAGCATTATTTGGTTCCAAGACAGACAGTTGAGACTGAGCCTTTGGACTGAACAATCAAATAAAATATCTGTTAAATTCGATGGCCATTTCTTTTTCATTAGCTATGACTTTCTGGGGTGGTCAAAGGTCCAATTTTGGGACTCGAATTTTTGATGGACCCATTATAATTGAAGAAGCTTTTTGTTGTCTTTGGTGGAAAGTGCTATTTTTTCTTAAGATGTTGCTAGCTTTTTAATCAAATTCTGCTTTATTTACTGACGCTTTATATTTGGTCCAGTTTATAGACGTTGTCTGTTTTTGGATTTTTTTGTATAATCTACATGTTCTGTTAAAATTTAACTTTATACTTTTATTCCACCAAGGGGGAATTCTCTTTTTGTTACTGTATTTTTTCCTAATTGGGACCCACAGATTAATACAAAGCTGTATTTTACTGTGGAAAACTGACCAAACGTTATTTAGGTTTTGTCCTATTAGATCCTTTTCCCACTTCCACTCCATCAATGATTTATTTATTAGTTTGTAATCTGCATAGTAGAAGTTTTTTATTGATGTACAGCCACAAATGTTAGCATGTTCTTGGACATTAACAACAGCTTGCACCATATTGTGATAGCTGTCTGACAGCGGATGAAGTATGTGCTCAGTATGCTTAGTGTACTCAAGCCATATGCCTAGGTATTTGTATTGGGGGACTACATCGAATGTGGAGCCATCCAGAGTGGTGAATGCGGAAGGTAAGGGGAGTGAGGCAAGTTTTTGAGGGGTTCCAAATGTCATAGATACAGTTTTGCTGACATTTTCATTGAGGAGTTTTTTTGGAACCACTGGAGGCCCAAGTGGAAGTCAGATTGGAGATGATCTGAGACTAGACTGTAGGGGTAGAGGGGCCAGAGGTGAAAAGGACAGTGTCATCCATGTACATTTGCATATTGGCCACAGAGTACGCAGATGGGAGATCATTTGAAAATAGAGAACAGTATGGGACCCAAATGGAGCCTTGAGGGAACACCAGCATGGATTGGAAGGGGAGGAGAGGCACCACCAATAGCGATTTGTTGTGTTCATGCAGAGATAGGGTTAAACCAGTTTACAGTTGCAGAGGAGAGGCCTGCAGAGGAGAAACTTGTTCAGAAGGAGAGGGTGAAAGTAGAATTGCATGCCTTGGCAAAGTCAATGAAACAGCAGCAGATATGTGGCCTGGTCACATACAGAGAGGATGGGTTTGTGATGCAAAGAAGTGAGTTAGTGGTGGAGTGATTTGCTTGAAGGCTTGATTGAAAAGGGAAGAGGAAATCTGAGGTTGAGAAATTCAGTGAGACATGAGGCACAAGGGACTCTTGAGTTTGGTCAGCGTAAGAGCAGGAATATGGGGCGACAGTTTCACCAGGGTGAGGATACATCCACCTTTGTGCAGGGGTAGCAATAGCAGCCTTAGGCCCTGAAAGACTGTTGAGGCGAAAGAGCAAATTAGGATGGATGAGAACGATATTACAGGGCGGAAACACAGAAGGCCAGAGGTCAAGACCAACAGTGTAGACTGTGGGACTTAGGGAGGCAGGACTTGGACGACATGCAGAGATGGGAAAGAGTAGCCATGGTGGTGGGGATGGGAAAGGGGGGAAGGAGAGGTTGATCGGTAATCACAGCGTAAAGTAAAGTTTAGAGCAGCAGCTATGGTGGCTGTGTCAGAAACAGTGCATCATTGATGGGGTCTAGGCGTGGAGGTGGTCAGAAATTGGAGGAAGTTTGATTTGTGTGAAGACTGCGGATGTATGCAACCTTGGCAGTTCTTAAGCATGATGCGTGTTTCTAATACCCTGTATTTACAGATTGGAAATACTTTAGGCGCATAGGCCCTGTCTTGGTCGTGGGATTTAAAAGGGAGATGAGATCATGGGGACACTGACAATCATAATGACACCCTTTCTCTAACTTGATATTCAGGATCAGAACACTGTGGAAACCATCATATACTTGTACAAAGTTAAATTTTGATTTAGCATCTTAGAATATTGTTTCTACTTTAAAGTCTGCATTAAGTGTATTCATATGAGGGACAGGTGAGAAACAACAATTTTGATAAAAACCCATAATCAAGGACAGCTGAGAGAAGCATGTGCTGTGTTTGCAATCCCTTGACTGATGTACAGTTTTGGTTGAAACATTACCATCACAGGTTTGGATCCTTTTTAATCTGCAAGGGACCCTCACCTTACCATGCAGAATATGAGTCGAAATTGTGCATCAATGAGATTCAAAACAAGCAACTTCATGAAAATCATACAGCCCTAAATTCTGCAGACAGAATTTTGTACAGAACTTGCAATCTACCACAGGACTATACGGTGCCTCAAAATTACTCTTCTTAGTGATTTTATTAATATTTCTGTTGATTCATAGAATCTGGTTCTCTTCCCTCTTTTTATGTCCAAAAACCCCATATGTTGAATCTGATGTTATCATTGCTTACAACATACATTAGCTAATGAAATGGCGTTCACGAAATGAACAGTCATATCTACCACTGCCAGGGCGGTGGCACAGCACATCAGGCGGTGATATTGCTCGCCTGCTACAGCCTAATACAATTTTCAGTCTTATTATTGCACTAGGGCAACAAACAAACCTTGTCAATAACAAAGACCTGTGAAGCCCATACTCACTTTGTACAAACCTATTTGTGCCTTTAAGGTATAAACGCTATCTGAATGTAACTAGTAAAATTAATCTAACGTCTACATTTTAAGAAAATAAAATAGTATGTCAGAAAAGTGAAATATAATAATGTGTAGACCTGTTGAAGAATAACCTATTAAATACATAATTACTGTATACATTTTTAGGTTATTGATTACATATTGTCATTGGTTGATAAATCACCTAAAAGTTATGGAATGTTGTGTGCAGGGCAGCTGTTGGGCCAGGGTAACATGCTGTGTGCCGGCCAACTCAGGTTCAGAATTAGCTCTGGGGCTAGCTAGGCAACACAAAAGTGAGAAGAATACATCACTGCTCCGGAGCCTGGGAAGGTATGACGCAGTGTTCTGTCACATGGTGGACACATTGTGATGGGCGAAAACTGTATCTCTGGTGGTTCACATGCATGTCGTACCTGACTGTGATATACAGTGTGTCCAGAAAGCAGGTTGACATGAAAATTAGTTTTACATACTCCTCTATTTCATTTCCAATGGGACCTGTATGAATGAGGATGCAAGTTCATGAAATTAAAAAAAAAATATATATATATATATACATATACACACACACACATACAGTATCTCTGTCTCTCTCATCACACACACACACACACACTCACACACACACACACACACACATATTTGTATATATGTTAAGGTGCATATAAAGAGACAAGTGATACACAGAGAGACCTCATGAGTGGTATAAGCACATACAAATATATAAGTGATAGACAGTGGAAACCTCATTAGTGAGATGAATGCATATAGAAATACTATTTATCCACAAGATCCCTGCATATATCGCAACAGGCTAGGACAAGGATAGACATTTGTTTTACTTTTTAGGCATAAAATTTTTATAAGTCTGTTATTTTGAACTAGTGTTACTGTGCTTACCACCTAATTGCTACAACCACTGACATGAATGAAGTCAGGATGACACGCTGACACTGTGATATGGTAGTTTGTTAAGCACAGGACTACTGCAGAAGTACAAACCACTGCTGCAGAAGTTCTCATGACAAATAGTGAATCTTGCCATGAGAACTTGGTCCCACTGTGCCACAGAAAAGTAGGGGCCCTGAATTCATACAGTACATATTCCTTGCAAAAACATATGGCAAATTTGTGATGTAAGGGGTATACAGTTAGTCTCAGAATGCAAGAAACAAAGAAACATAGACATTTGCCAGCAGAAAATACCATCCAGCCCATCCTGTCTGCCCAAATACATCTTCTAGTCCTTTTAACTTCCCCCCTCACCTCCATGCCACGTTTGCTTCTATTTAGCCTCATGTAATTGTCCCATGCCCTCTTGAATTTGTTCACTGAATCTACCCCATATCACCCATTCTGGCAGCCTATTCCAGGGACCCACCACTCTCTCAGTGAAGAACTTTCCCCTTGCATTTCCTCCAAATCTCTCCCTCCCAGCTGAATTTGTGTCCTCTTGTTGACTTGTTTTCACTCATTCAAAATACACTACCACCTCTCACCTTGTTTATTCCCTTTAGATATTTAAAGGTTTCTACCATACTCCCACCTTTCCCTCCTCATCTCCAGAGTGTATAAATTTAGTTCCTAAAATTGCTCCTCATATGAACTCTGGTGCAGCCATTGAACTATCTTGGTTGGCCTTCTCTGGACCTTTTCAAACCTGTCTCTGTCCCCCTGCACATGAGGCCTCTAAAACTGGACCCTGTATTCCATATGTGGTCTGATCATAGTTTTGTATAATGGCATGATCACCTTTCTCCTGCTTGTGAAGCTGCTCTCTATGCATGCCAACATTCTGCTAGCCTTCCCCACCGCCTTATTGCATTGGTTCCTCACCTTCAGGTTACTGGAAATGATGATCCCCAGGTCCCTTTCCTGTTCTGTGACCTCTAATCCCCCCCACCCAGAATTTTGCCCTAGGGTTCCTGTTCCCTATGTGCATAATTTTGCATTTTATTTTGCACTGAATTGAAATTGCCACTTCCATGACTACTCTTCCAATCTGACCAGGTCCTCCCTCATTTTCTCCACCCCTCCCATGAGTCCACCCTATTACAAATCTTTGTGTTGTCTGCAAACAGACACACTTTATCATTTAGGCCCTCTGAAATGTCTCCAATGTAAATTTTGAATAGTATGGGACTCAACACTGACCCCTGAGGTACCCCATTCATCACCCCTCCCTCCCTGGAGTGCACCCCATTTACCATCACCCTCTGCATTCTTCCCTCCAGCTAATTTTCCAACCAGTTCACTAATTTAATTCCTACCCCTAAACTACCCAGCTTGTTTATTAGTCTCCTGTGAGGGAAGCGTCGAATGCCCTTTCTAAAGTCCAGATAGGCCATGTCCACAGCCCCTCCCTGGTCACATTATCTCCATTACTCCATCAAAGAATTCAATCAGGTTGGTCTGACATGACCTACCACTTGTGAATCCATGCTGTTTTTCGTCTATGAGCCCTCCTCCCTAGTATTGTGCCAGCCTTTTCTTTATAAGTGCTTTCATCATCTTACCTAACACAGAGGTTAGGCTAACAGGGTGATAGTTGCCCGTTCTTCCTTCTCACCCGTTTGTGCAACAGCACCACATTAGCCCTTTCCAATCCCCTGCAACTCTCCCTTTGTCAAGAGAAAGATTAAATAACTTTGTGATTGGTGCAGCTAGCTCCTCCCTTAACTCCCTGAGCACCCTGGGGTGGATTTCATCTGGACTCATTGCCTTGTCTGTCCACAGTTTTCCTAACTCCTCCAACACTCTACCCTCTGAAAAGGGACTTGTGTCCATCTCCTAGCCCACTCTTCCCCAGTAGCTTATTTCTGTCCCTGTCCCTTCTTTTTCAATTGTGAATACAGAGGCAAAGTATTTATTTGGCTGATTAGCTTTCTCCTCATCTCCCTCTATCATAGCTCCCCCCTCCCCTATTAGCCTCTTAATCCCATTTGCGTATTCTCTTTTCACTTACATACCTGAAATATTTTTTTGTCTCTCCTTTTAGCCTTCCTCGCTAATTTCTCTTCTGTATTTGCTTTAGCTCTCCTGACTATTATCCCCTCTTCCTTAAGCTTCACCCTGTACACTCCCTTATCCTACATCCCTTTTGAGGCTTTGTAGGTCTGAAATGCCTTCTAGTTTTCCCTGACCGCTGTCTTCACCGCCTTAGTAAGCCATAGAGAGTTTCTCCCCTTCTTGTGTTTGCTCACTGTCTTGATGAATTGTTCTGTTGCCCGCAGAATTCCTCACTTTACTGTTCCCCATAATTCCTCAACTCCCTCTATATTTTCTTTCCCTTCCAACTTCTTGTAAATTTCTTTCATTCTATTAACATTTACTTTCTTGAAGTCTAGTACCCTAGTGTGGGGACCAGTTCATATCTGTTCCAGTCCGTGGTCACTGTCTCTCAGATTTTCACCTACCTCCACCCCCTCAATACTATCCCCATTGTCATCACCAGGTTGAGTATGGCTTCTACCATAGTTGGCTGTCTGACCAGCTGTTGAATAAAAGCCTCCTGTACTGACTCCAATAGCTCCCTTCTCCTTTCAGATGCTGCTGCTGAAATCTCCCAGTTCACATCAGGGAGATTTAGATCCCCTACCACTAGAATTTCTCTATTGCTGGCCATCCTTTGTATTTCCCTAGTTAGCTCCCTATCACCTTCCTCTTCCTAATTTGGTGGTAAGTAAGTCACACCATCCTTACTACCTCTCCAGTCCTCTTAGTTACCATGACCCAGAGGATGTCAGCTGAGCCCTGTCCTTCCCCACTCACTGTGGTTCTAATCCCATCCTTTATGCAGAGGGAAACCCTCCCCCTTTTTTCCCTTTTCTGTCCTTCCTATAGAGTCTATACCCTGGTAATTCCACCTCACAACTGTGGTTATCAGTCCACCACATCTCAGTAACCACTATCAGGTCTAGGTCTTCAGCCACCACCACCACCTCCAGGTTCCCCATCTTATTCTCCAGACTCCTAGCATTTGCCAGCAGTCCCTTCCACTTATCCCCTCCTCCTCTGTTCTCCCTCCTTTTGTCTTTCCCTTCTCCCTTTTGTGGGG
This sequence comes from Neoceratodus forsteri, assembly GCA_016271365.2. NCBI lineage: Eukaryota > Metazoa > Chordata > Ceratodontiformes > Ceratodontidae > Neoceratodus > Neoceratodus forsteri. The sequence goes on from CM057455.1 coordinate 49,192,031, forward strand.
AAGTGCTAGTTAGGCAAGTCCTACTAGCTACTTTTTGTAGTCTATCCCTACCTTTGTACTCACCCCTTCTTAGTTTAAATCAACTCCCCATGTTTTGTCTATATGAGAGAGTATCAAACCCCCCCAAAGGTTATTGGGACCCCAAATCCCCTTCTTATGGGTTGGGGATCTTGTGAGTGGTCTCAAGCCTCTAATGCTTTGGTTACCAGGAAAGATATGTATTCAAATGTTAGAAAAGCGCCTGCTGGCTTGTATGAAATGCAGCCAGACAGCCATTTATTGGTTAGCACCAACTGATCTCTCATATGTTATGGCAGAACCACCACAAGAGGGCATTAGTGCTTCAAGCTAGCAAGAGTGTACAGAAAGTGGGGAGAGTGTGTCGCTGGCCAGAACTGGTCTGGGGGTGTGGGTGCCAGAGGCCAGACAACTCACCACCCGCTCCGCAGTGAAGGAGTGAAATAAAGTAGTGATAAAAAAAGAAATCTGGTTTATATAGAGAATGCAGCGACAGAGCCATTTAATGATGACCAGACACATAGAAACATAGAATTTGACAGTCGATAGGGACCACTTGGCCCAGCTCGTCTGCCCATTTCCCTACCTAATGGATAAGCTGCAGATCTTTGTTAACCAACAGCCTATTTCTTCCTACCCCCCACTAGAATTGCCTGTCTGTCCCATGCATTCTTGAATTTACCCACTGTTTTTGACTCCACTACCTCCTCAGGAAGGCTGTTCCATGTTTCCACAACCCTCTCCCTGAAAAAATACTTCCTCACATAACTTCAGAGCCGTCCCCCCTCTATTTTCAAACTGTGTCCTCTTGTTCTTGCACATTTCTTTTTTGTGAAAGATGCTACCCTCTTGGAGTTTGTTGATTTCCTTGAGGTACTTGAAAGTATCTAGCATGTCCCCCCCTCTCCCTCCTCTTCTCAAGGGTATACATATTAAGCTCCTTTAATCTCTCTTCATATGTCCGCTGGTGTGGATCCTGCACCATTTCAGTTGCTGTCCTCTGGACAGCCTCCATCCTGTCCATGTCCTTGCAGAGATGGAATCTCCAGAACTGCACACAGTACTCCAGATGGGGTCTCACCAACTGTCTTTACAGAGGGATAACAACTTCCTTTTTTCTACTGGTGATGTCTCTCCCTATGCATCCCAGTATTCCGCCAGCACTCCTTTCTGCCTTCTCACACTGCTTGCCCACCTTAAGATCATCTGATATGACTACCCCCACCCAGGCCCCTTTCCATCTTTGTTGTTGTCAGTATCTCACCCCCCCATTGTGTACTCTTCCCCTGGGTTTTTGTTTCCCAGGTGCATTACTTTGCACTTCTCTGCATTGAATCTAAGCTGCCATACATTTAACTATTCCTCCAACCTTGCCAAGTCCCTTTGCATCCTTTCCACCCCTATATCGACCCTGTTGCAGATCGCTGTGTTGTCTGCAAAGATACATACTTTTCCTTCCACTCCATCTGCAATGTCACTTATAAAGACATTAAAGAGGACTGGTCCCAGTACTAAACCCTGCGGTACTCTGCTAATAACCCCCCTTTCTTCAGAGTGGACTCCGTTTAAGAAATCTACCATGACAAGGGTGTGGGTTACACTAGGATTTACAATGCCTGGTGTGTTGTTTGGTCATAAGCCCGATAGGCCGGTGGGCAAAACACACCCAGAGTGTTTCACTCCTAGGGTGACCCACACCTTGTCATCAGTAGATTATACATACAATGACCTCTTATTTTGTATTTGAAAAATAAAAATTAACTTATTTTCCATTTAAAATTATTTTTATTCTAGTTATTGCTCCACCAGAAAAAAATAGTACCCGTCTCCACGTCCCCCAAGTGAGTGTGTGTGTGGATTCAATTCTGTGTGTTGAACCCATCTGGTTAGCAGTCTTTGGGCTGTTAGCGAAGATATGTAGGAGGATTTAGATGTTTATTTAAATGATTACCGCGATGGTGCGCCTCATGGTAAGAAAGAACTGCTGCCTGGCTTTTCACTGAGGAGGAAAAAAATCTCAGATCATCTCAGAATTCAAGGGTCCGGTGAGGAAGTGGAGCTGATGTGAAAAAGTGAAACACAGTGGCTACCGAGGAGCTGCCATGACCAAAATAAAATACTGTTAAACAAACTCTGGGAGTTAGGATGAGGTTACGTAGGTTTAACAGATAACATTGAACTGTTTGTGTACAGCACTTGTTGGTGACTTAAATGGTATGATCTAGCATGGCAGTTGGAATTGTAGTGAAAAGGTGGTGGGTGGCATGGATACATAGCAGCTTGGCAAGTGGTGCGGTTGGTTGGCACTTCTTCCCGTTGTCACTAGTGAGGATTTACAAAGGGTTTGAAGTGCCAACCAACTAATCAGGGAATGGCATTTTCAGAACCCACTGTATAATTGTTATTACCCTCTGCATCCTGTTTTCCAGCCAATTTCTTACCCCGGCTACCACCTAGGGGTCCACTCCAAGGTTGGCTAACTTGTATATTAATCTTTTGTGTGGGACTGTGTCAAATGCCTTGCTAAAGTCTAGACAGGCCATGTCCACAGTCCCTCCCTGGTCTACTACTTTGGTCACCCAGTCGAATAAATTTTTTAGATTTGTCTGACAAGATCTTTCTGCTGTGAATCCATGCTGCCTTGGGTCCTGTGCCCCACTGGCCTCTAGGAACTCAACAATTCTTTCTTTCAAAAGTGATTTCATCATTTTCCCTACCACTGAATTCTTGGGCGAATCCCATCAGGCCCCATTGCTTTGTCTACCTTCAATTTTAAGAGTTCTTTCAGAATCCTTTCTTCTGTGAATAGACTGGCATCGACCTCCCTATCCAGAGTATTTCTATTCTTTGAATTAGGTACCTCCCCCTCCTCTTCTTTTGTAAATACTGAGCAGAAGTATTCATTCGGTATCCCTGCTTTGTCTCTGTCCCCCTCTGTCCACCCTCCCTTCCCTTTATTAAGCCTCACTATCCCTCTCTTGGTCTTTCTTTGCTCCCTAATGTACCTATAAATAGAGGATAATAAATGGTAAACAATGAACAACCACACTATGCTTGCTTCAAGTGGTTCCCATGGCAACTTAGGTAAACCTCGAGAGTGCAGCTTGAGAGGTTTTCCTAAGTTGCCATGGGAACCACAAGAAGTAAGCATAGCATGGTTGTTTATCGGTGACCATACATTGTCTTTTATAGTGTATGGTCACTGCTGCAATCATGGCTTGTCTGTTGAAATATAAAACAGCCTGCATCCCGATACACTGTGCCATATTAACACATGATGTCAAACAGTCATAACTGGTTTACCTTATGGAATGAGTAGAGCCTGAGTCACTTTGCAGGGAAAACGTCATATTTATTAATGTATTACAAGAAAACTGCTCTAAGCACCCTGTAACTAGTAAATGTAACTTAAAAAAAATTAAAGCAACTAAAAAAATCCATTTGACTGTAACCACAGAAATCGTGTAGTCAATGGCGTGGGTCACATAAATTTCTGGACCAATCACAGTTGCCAGAAACTATCTTCTGGTTAGGGCCGTTGAGTGTGTGAAAATGTTAAAAACCTGTTCAATGGATTTGGATAGGACTAAAAATGAGACAGACCATTTAGAAACTAAGGGAACAAACAAAAAACAGATTTTCTACATGATTACAGGCACCATGACTATCATAAACAGGAGAAAGAAAAGGGGTGAGTTACAATATGATTTGAAGGAACTTTGGGGGTGTGAAAAACATATCACCTATTCCTCAGATACTGACTGTTCATGGATTACTGCTACACGCTTCTTCTTCTGTGGGCTAAATACTGTAGTTATGCACATTAAATGTGATGTCCTGCTGGAATAAACTGGAATAACAGTTATCGGGGTATAGAGGGGAAGCCATCGCTAAGCGCTCTTTTTTTTCAACTGAAATTAATGAAAGGACAAAATAAAAACAATCGGGTGGCTCTCATGGTTACATGACCTCGAGGGCATTCTATTTTGTTATCCCATCAATGTGATGTACCATCGATGGGTTAACAGCATAGTGACATCATATCGATGGTATAACAACGTTGTAAAGAGATGAATTTTGCCTTAAAACAACGTTCTACCATACATTATAAGGTTTTATCCCCCTTCTTAACTGAGCTGGCTATCCTTTCCTCAGTTTGGTCCTTTGCTATTCCGATTGCCTTTCCTGCTTCCTTCAGCTTTAACTGGTACAGTTCTCTGTCCTGCTCCTTCTGTGTTTCCTTATACTTCCTGAATGCAACCTTTTTCTCCTTAACTTTCCCTCCCACCTCTTTTCAGAACCACAGGGTTTTTTCCTTCATTTTGTTTTGTTGATTTGCTTCACACAAAGGCTTGTTGCCTCTGTGATGGCTGTTTAGATTTTTCCCCAGAACTGTCTCATTCCTCATTTGCTGCAGCAGAACCGCCACAAAGGGCATCCATGTTCGAGTTAGAGTGTGTGGGGGAGAGGGTTGTGTTAGGAAATCTTGTTTACATAGAATTCAGCCATAAAACCCTTACTTGATCAGCACTGACTCGTTACTCATATGTGGCTGCAGAACTACAAGGCGACATCAGTGATCCCATCAAACGGGGAGAATGTAGCAAATGTCACTTATACAGATTGCAGCCAGACAGCCATTTACTGATTAGCACCAACTCGTTTCTCATATGCCACAGATGAACTGCGACAAGAGGTATTAGTGCTTTAAGCTACCTGGGATGTGGAGCAATCTTCTTTTAAGGACGCTCCCTGGTGTTGCAAATCCCCATTTTTGGCACACTGCTGAAAACCTTTTCAAGGCTGTTTACTGGCACAAATATATTCTTAAATATATGAAAGTATTGTTAGAATAATTATTTATTCTATTATATCACGTTCAGCTACAAATATGTACAGGATGGCTGCAAAGAAATTTGCTCCCAAAATTGCAACTGGTGGCATCATTCAAGTCAATTTACATAAATGTCTTTCTGTCTTTGGTTACTCTATTTCATTTATATTTTAATTCTTGGCATTCTGTATATACTTTTGAATTGTTTTACTAGATTTCTGGCAAGTTTTATTTTTTATTGTGATTTTTAACTATTTTTTTCTCCGGCGCTGACCAGCACTGAAACTGCAACTTCAAAAGCAGATATATGGTATCCTGTTAAAACAGCAAGTTAAAAATAGTGAAGAAAGAATAGCAAGTAAAGAATCGCTATTTATACAATAGCAAGTGGCATATATTAGTGTGAACCATTAATGGTGATTTTACTGCGTCAAAATAGCGCAGATCAACTGCAACAGCAATTAGGGACTTTAAGCAGCAATGAGACGTGGCGTCAAAATCACGAAATTCTCATAATAAAAAAAAATCCTTTATCGAATCCTCGATTCTCCAGACTTCATTTTGCTGATTCTCCAGTCTACATTTCTTCATTTCTACATTTCTTCTAAACTTGAAACTGGAAGTTATATGCGAGTCCTCTCAAGTACTTGTACATTGTCCTTTCACCATTAAGTCGCACAATTTTCTTAATTCTCTCATTCTAGTCTCGATATTTTCTTTTTGTTCCTCCAGTGGTTGCACCTGAGATAAGCTGTTCCAGCTTCATTTCAGTCAGCTGCTGTTCTTCCAACAGACAATCAATGAGTTTCCAGATGCTCAGATGACAAGATCCCAGGCGCAAGTTAAACCCTCTATGCCATCCCTCAACTGCATTGTTTGTTCGAGACAGGCCCAATAATGTAGCTACATAACAGTTCCAGTTAGCTACTGGGAATATTGCACACCTTCTTCATGATCATCCTTTTGGTCTTCCCAACCAAGTGTCCTCAAAATAATCGAGGACTGGTTGTAATATCTAATTATTTCTGGTGAAGAACTCAATGTCCCTGAGCTCCTCGAATGCACTGACTAAAGAAGGATTACATCTCACTGTGTAACTCAAAAATAAGCAAGGTAACCCATGTTTTTAGTACTGATTTTAAATGCTTAGAGGACTAACATATACTCGGCCAAAAAATTGTGAATTTGTCATGGGATTGCATAAACACCAGGGAACGCTCTTAAATAGAATGCAGAGAGCCATTTGTTGATTTGTATACCAACTCATTCTTCACATGCTATATTAGAACTACCACGAGGAGGAATCAGTACTTTACACTACCTGGAGAGGGGAAAAAGCAAACAATAATACCCAACAGGGTGGGCAGTATTGGGCAGTTATGTTCTTCCTGGTAAAACCTTAAATTAATTGGGCATTACCAGACCACCCAGGAGGCATAATGAGGCCCAACACTGCAGGCAGATAGCCTTATAGCCCCTGGCTGGTCCGGTATTGCCAATACCACCCACCCTGGAGGGTATTATTGCACTTAGAAAATGGGCACTGTGGAATTTTTTATATAGATAGTAAAAGAATTAAAGAAAAACATAAAAAAAAATAAATTAGGAATGCAGTTTAGCACAGTATTGTAAAGTAGTCCATATATTTGTGCTGTTCTGTGTCCTGTACCCCTCCCCAAACAGAGTCGTTCTGTTCTACTCAACCCTCCCAGACAACCTCCAGAAAAAGACATGAGGTTTTATTACCCTTCTTCCCAGCAGTCTCTCTGCATCATTTTTATGTTTAAAAGAACACTTGTCTGCCTTTTCTACAAGACTGTTTTTTGTGTTGCTTGCACACAGTTGCAAAAAAAAAAATTGCATCACCTTCCTTCTCAAGTGGGTTGTGGAGGTGTGGCAGTGTTGTGCCAAATGGCAGCAGTCTGTTCTGGGGCTGGTCTCTGCCATGGAAAATAGAGGAGCATGCTATCAATGATGGCAGTTAAAGAGCATGCCAGTATACTCACAGAAACTCAGCTGCTGCAATCAGGGAGCGCCCCGTCACTAAGCAATCAGCTGTTTTTGCTGCGGGGCATCCCAGACTGCAGCAGCCAACTACACAGCTGCATTGTGTGTTGTTCCGATGGTGACAGCTTCTCCATCAGCCTCTCACAGTCCCCACAAAGCTGACGGAAAGCCATCACCAGCCACTCAGTGTGCCTTCCTGGTGAAACATTTCAATAAATAAAAAAAAAAAAAGCTGATAGGGGTGCCCAATACCCTTGTCTGCTTGCATCCTACCTGGTTCATTTGCCGATGGGGTAGCCTAATCCCCATCGGTATGATGCACCTCCCCTCACTTGTCTGCTGAGGGGGTGCCCAATCCCCCTCGGCTAATGCACACTCCCCCCAAGCACAAGCACAGTGTATGGCCAACGGGGTGCCCAAAACCCTTTCAGCTCCAGCCCCCCCAAAAAAAGAAACACCCAGGTGTGCTGGCACACTGGGAGCCCACCCCAGTGTGCAAAAATGTGCCCCATGTTGTCTGTATGTAACCCCCCTGTCACCCAGGGTTACAAGAATCCCACTTAGATCTAGTGGCAGGAAGGGAAAGGCAGCTTGTGAGACACCAGTTAAATGGGTTTCACACTGTCTCACTCTGTCCTCACTCTCAGCTGAGCTGGAGGGATGACATCATATAGAATTCTTGTAGCAGCATAGGCCATATTGGAATGCTGCTCCAAGGGGTTAGCTTAGAACATTGGGGATTTTAGTCAGTCTGCAGAGGAGGGTTGAGAGTGAAAGAGGTGTGTTGCAGGTGGCAGCCCCTCAGAGTATAGCCCTGAAATAGAGCTACCCAGAGGTAGAGGGTGTGTGTTCTTGCCCTACATAGGGACACAGAAGAAACCTGACATAGTGGTAGAGACCGCTACCTGGCTTATTCCAGTGCCCCATCCTTGGAGGGATGGGGGGAAGAGACCAGCAATTTCTGGGGCAATCCCCTGGCCCTGCTGAAAGAGGGAAAGCTGCCTGTACTGAGGTACGAAGATGTGTTATTTCTTTGACAGAAGCCCTGGGGCACCTGCAAATTAGTTGGTGAGCCTGTTCTACTTAGAGCCCATGTGTTCACTGAGTCAGTGTGTAAAGTATCTGCTACTATGGGGTCAGGGAAGGACAGCCAAGTACAGTACTTGAAGTTTGTGTATGACTTAAAATGTATCTAACCAGTGGGGGTCTACAGGGATGGACATAGCCACTAAAAGAACATTACAAGTCAGGACACCAGTTCATGAAGAATAGAGTGCTAAATGTGATATACGTTTCGAGACAGCATTCTACAACCAGAGAGGTTTACAAGAAAGGTGTTGATTCCAAATGAATGGCTGGGTATGGATTTGGGAGCAAGAGGCGGGAGACTCCCCATCTGGAGTAACCAGATTTACCTCCACAGGTTCACTTTGGGCACCTATAGCTTTCTTCCAGGCACTTGGCCAGTGTTTGCAGAAAGTACCCAGATGTGGGATTGAGGATGATGTTTTCCCTTATGGAGCTAGGAGGTGCTCATGGGTGGTAGAGGGAGCCACCAGAAAAATATCCATGCCATATGGAGAAATGTCCCACTGCTGGCCGAGGTGCCATGCCAGGGAATCCAAGAGAAGAATACCAGTTTAGGCTGAGGGCCCAGTGTGTTCAGAACCTGAGGGTTACAGTGTTGTGAAGAAGATGTGTTCTAGTCTCCGTTAATCTGTATTACCAGGGAGTGTAGCCCCGTGGGGGTCCATCTATGCTTTATTATTCTGCAGTTGTGAATAAAAGCCACACTCTAGAATCCCACTCCTGGTTTGCACATTTCAGTTATTGCTTCCTATGTCCAGATTACTTGGGTGCCACTGTGCAGATGTTTCAAACCTAGTCAAAATGCCAAGCAACAGTTTTCACCCAGAACCCAGGCAGCCAGGTAGTTGGTTACAAAAATGGAGGCACCGCACTAAAAATTAAAAATAACATCAACCCGACCCCTGGTTACAAATTGGAGGCTACCAATGGGATTTGGTTTGCAATTTAGGGAGAAAAGCAATAAAGGTTGCTCAGATGGTGGCTAGCGTTTTGGCCGTCTGGCAGTAGGAAGCCCAAAAATCAGAAGCATTGGCAACTAAATGTACTGCTGTGTGCTGTTGTCTATGTGCTGCTGTAACTGTGCCAACTGTTTACCAAGGAGCAGCAAAGCCAGAGAGTGCATGCCCTTGTCCGTCATCATAATTACAACGTTTGCCAGCTTTTAAAGTGTTGTGTGACAGGAACAAGTGTGGAAAACTGTGGGAAACAAAGATAGATTTGTGCCCTAGAAGTTGGAAGTGCTTGTGGTATGGACTAAGAGAGTCGCTGAGTAAAATGCCAAGAAAAATGATTGAAATGGAGCTCCTGCCAAGCAGTCACAGTTGGGGAAAAAAAAATGTGGTCTGCAGTTGAGTGATTGGTGAGACTGCACTATGTCCTGCCCCCAAGTCAGCTCTAGAGTGACTGCACAGTGTTTAAGAGGGAGACAGAGAGGACTGTGCAAACTGGGTTGCTCGGAGGAGCGTCGCAGTTTCTGAAAACGTTGTAAAACTAGTAAAATCAGACTTTTCTGTTAAAATCGGGCTCAACCCGCATATCGATCATCTGGACAGAAGGCGTGGTGTTCAGAGGGACAATCGGCAGGACTGCCAGCCTACTTCCATCCAGAGGCATTCTAGACCAGCTGTAGGCTGCATTTTCCATCACAATAACCAGCTACAGATTAAGTACCTTCCTGAGAAACAGCTCAAACTGTGTGTGATTTTAATCTAAAGCCAGCTGAATCTGTGTTTAGCAGTGTGATTGTTTTGCAAAGAAGGACTGTCAAGTTAATCAGCTAAAACAAGAATTCTGAGCATTAGACTGTGAGCATAATTATAGGTTCTGCAGCAGTATAATTTTCAAACCAAGTGAGAGACTGTGAGTTATATGACAGATGCAACAAATTTACAGCCAATCCTGTGCGATGAAATACTGTGGCTTTAGGGGACTTTAAGCAAAAACAAGTGATTTAAAGTGAATGAAAAGTCCAGTAGAAATCATAAAAATGTGCTGAGAGAGCAACCAGTGCAGTTTATGCAGTTTGAGTGAACTTCAACAGTGGAGTGTGTAAATTGGATGCACAGTGGCTTGAGTCAGAAACAAACGTTGATGCGCAGCAGTGCTGCCACTGCTATTACAGGGTGGGGTAGTAAAGTAAACACAGCAGCAGGAGCAATTTTGTAAAAACTTTTCCATTAAAGTGGAACTTGAAATAACAGTGAGCGTTTGTTTGTCTTTCTCTGCAGTCATGGCTTCAGGACCAGACCACTACCTGGATCATGCCTGGGCTATGAGAGTAGAAGAAGTTAACAAGTTGAAAGACACTGAGAGATGTTACTACGGGGGACATTTGCCTCCTCATGTGGCAATTCCTGGATATCTAGTTAGAGAGTGTGTGTAATGTGCTTAAAGGCTGGAAAGGATGTCTTCATGGTTCCTCACTGTTCTTGGTGCCTAGAGAAAGATGGCTTGACTAAAGCAATCAAGATTCGCTTGGCTCCCACATGGACAAAGCTTAAAGAATCTGCAGTTGGCAGCACACAGCACCTCGTGGAGCCTGATGGGGGAAACCCAGCAGAGTGTGGCATAAAGCGGGAGGGTGAAGATCTACAGGCAGAGCAAAGTACTGATGTCTCCAAGTCTGGGTCACAGACAGACACTGTGGAAGAAGCATCAGCAGACCCTTGGAGAGGGGGGCCTAGCCCAAGTCTTATAGGAGAAGACGAGATGAGGGAGACCCTTGAATGGGAGGTGTCGACCTCCATGCCCAGCGAAGAGTGGACAGTCTCAGGAGGGAGGATGACTACTCACTCCTGAGCACAGATCCTTAGTGAGGAAGAAGATGAGGGAGAACTCATGTGGCCTTATGAAGAAGGTGCAGATCCACAGCCTCAAGCTCTTGCCTCGAAGGAGCAGAACATAGGAGAGAGTAGTGACTCCACAGCCCAGTCCCCACAAGGAGGAGTCAGAGATCCATTCTACACTGCATTGAGTATGTGCAGTTGGGGAGTCGTGATGCAGTCCACCAGACAGCAGCTCTCCGGTGCAGCTCCAGCCTCCTGACCCAATTAATCTCTTACTTTACAATCAATAGTTCTCTGAAGCTTACTAAACCATCCTCTGTGACATCAAGGAAGGTGCCAGAGCAAGAGAGTAGGGTTGAGTATACATATGGAGGTAACTATGAGAAGAAATGCATCTAAACATACACCGCTAGCAATGCCTTAAAAGGCATCCAAAAAATCCAGGGTCTCGAGTAGTGCAGAAGGACCGGCCTCTGAAGCTACGGAGGAGGAACAGCAACCCCTTACTTTGCAGCAGTTTCTGCAAGAATTTACCCCGTTTAAAGAAGGCATCAGTGAGATAAAGTCTGAAATTAAAAGCTTAACTCAAACACTGGAAGACTTGCATCGGCAGGCAGCAGATAGTGAAGCCTGAATCTGCTCAGTCGAAAAAAGAATAGAGAAAGCTGAACTTGAGATTGCAGCCATCCATCAAAAGCTAATATGAATGGAAGCTAAGATCGAAGACCTAGAGGGCCACAGTCGTAGAAACAATGCGGTCCTCATAGGTCTTCCCAAAAGCGAAGAAGGAGCTGATGTGGTATTATTTATACAAAAATTGGTGGAAAAATTAGCTGGCCCATTGCATTTTGGACAGCAATACATTATAGAGTGGGTGCACAGGTCTCTTCGCCCAAAGCCACCAGCGGGAGAACCCCCACACCCCTTAATTTTCAAATTTTTTAATTATTTAGAATGACAGCATCTCTTTGCTAAAGTCAGAGAGCTGCATGAAGTGCGATGGAAAGGCACTAAAATCAGGGTGGCGCAAGACCTACCAGCATCCGTTAGGCAAAAAAGGGCTTTGTTCCACCCACTAGTATCCAAGTTAATCGCTGCCAGTGTGAAATTCTGGATGGGATACCCTGTGAAATTAGGTGTAATGATATCTGGAACATGGATGTCCTACGGAGACCCAGAAGCTGCCACGAAAGGGCTCAAAGCTGCCCTCCCTAATCTATTCAATGATGAATGAAAAAATGATATAAGAGGGTACAGGATGCTGAGAGGAGTGAAGAGATATCAAAGTCGATTCTAATGTAAACTTGAAGCTCGTCCTACTACATGCTGGCAGCAGGGAACATAAGCATTATCCAGCATGCAAAGTTAACAGTTTGGATGGCCATCAGATAAAATTGTAGTTTTTCCCTTTGTTGGCAGATTTTTTTAGGGGACTCCCAATGAGACGTCCTAACCCTTGAAAGGGGACTCATGTAAAATGCAAAGTTTTGAGTGGTCCGCAATCTGTTTGCAGCCTCGTCCCATCTATGTATGGGGAAACACACCTTGTTTTGCCTCTTTATGCCCTGGAGATGCCCACGAGCAGAATCTGCCTTACAGAGATATAGCCTCAATGCCTGGTATGGTTTAAAGACAGTCTCCGCTTAAGGTCTCGAAACCCAGCAATGACTGGAATGCCAAGACTGACGGAAAATAAAACCGCTTTGCCGGCATTGGCTGCAAAGTAGCTGGGAGCGAGACTGCAGAATGACATAGAGACATGCGGATAATTAAAGCCCAAGCGAATTTTGATTCTGGTACTGATAATGGCGAATAGCCAATGCCCCAGAACATTACCCAGGAGGAAGTCTTTTTTTTTTTGTTTAAAGTATAGCGTTATAGAACAATGAACTCAGGATATAAGACGAATGGGCCCCTGAGTTCGTTCTTAGATTTTGGAGGCACTATCATAGAAAAGGTAATGCTAAAAGGGGCAACGATCATAGAAAAGGGGCCAAGAGAATGATGGCTAAAAGCTTTGCAATGAGAAGGATGTATTCTTTATGTTAGGTGTTTATATGGTGGTAGACTCTCCAATGTTGTACTTTTCGAGGATTTGTATTTTTATGGGAGCTTGCTCATTTCCTCCCGTCTTTGCTTTCCTTTCTTATTCAGAGCAATTAAGCCCGGGGCGCTGATGGTTAGACAGGGCTACTCTAAAGTTCTATAAAGTACTACATGGTTGAAGAAGCGTAGAAAAAGGGATCCGGTTACCCGTTAGCGTTTTAGTGGATCTAGAGACATAGGTGTTAATAAAGATTGAAGCAACAGATTACCAAGATAAAAATTTGGAGTAGATGTAGTAGGAGGATGGCCTGTTAATAAAATTGGGGTCAATGAGAACAGCTCAACTCATATTCCCGATGCTGCCTTTAGTCACATATGGCACAAATGGTTGAAGAGGTATGGATGGGGTAGTGGTTGGGTCAGGAAGGCTGGGGGGAGGGCGGACTTAGTAAGGTGCACTGTTGACCATAGATCATAGCTATGAGGGTGGGAGGGTGGGCAGGAGGATAACCTAAAGCAAATGCTGGAATATTCCTACCCTGGGCAGTTGGGTTTCGGGGAGTGGGAGAGGGAGGGAGGTTTAGGGGAAGGCTGGGTTTGCTCGGGTCTACCTTCTAATGCCCAGATGGGACTAGGGTCTGCTGAAAAAATGCGCAGAAATGCTCACAGCTATGCATGTTTAGCCCATGATCAGTAACTTAGTTTTTTCCACGTGGAATGTTAAAGGAATTAGGCAGAAGATTAAGCAATACCAAGTCCGAAAGCATTTACAGTTATTAAGATCGGATGTCACTTTTATTCAAGAATCCCACCTATTGATTTCAGAAGAATTTAAAATGAGAAGGCAGCAAATAGGGCAAGTGTTTGCAGCTGAGGGCACTTCACAAAGTTGCGGGGTGATGATTTTGATAAAGCGTAATGTCCCATTTTCACCAACTAAGATTATTAGAGATGCCCGTGGGAGATACACACCAGTTCAAGGGTGAATGCATACTATGGAAGTATTATTGGGTAGTATATACGGGCCGAACACTGACTCCTCTGGTTTTTACATGGAGTTAATCAATATTTTAGCCCCCTTTTTAGCAGTACCTATGATTATGGGTCGAGATTTAAACCTAGTGTTTGACCCCAATATAGACAGTACAGGTAATAAATTCAAAGGCCTCTCACCGGCCCAAAGGGTGTTAAGAGACATGTGGGACAGGGTAGAACTATGTGATGTGTGGCGTACTCTACACCCCTCAGACAGATGCTATACGTTCACTTCTCCAGTTCATAAAATGTCTTCCAGAACTGATTATATCATGATTTCCTAGCAACTATTCTCGGGGGTTATAGAATCGACCATACAGCCTGGACCCCTGTTGGACCACTCTCTCGTTACTTGTCAGCTCTATCTAGCCACTGTTTCAAAGGTGGAAGGGCATTGGAAAATTAATAACCAAATGCTAAAGGACCCAAATACGGTGAAATATATTAGTAGTCACATTTCACAATTTATATCTGCTAATCTCAAAACCACCGGGAAACCCGATATGGAATGGGGTGCCTTAAAAGCCTATCTGAGAGGAGTGTTAATTGGGGTTGCGTCAAAGAGGAAAAAAATAAGAGAACAGCAATTAATGCAACTGCTTAATCAGATTAGAATTATAGAAAAGAACATGTCCCCTCATACCTCGGAATAAACTCAGTTGGAATTTATAAAATCAAAGGATTCCTACTCAGACCTTCTGAGGGAGAGGGCAGAATTTCTGATCTTGAAATCGAATGCTACCTACATCGACCAAGGGGAAAAGGCAGGTCACCTTCTAGCTACTCGAGTTAAGCAACAAGAATCTACTAGATTTATTGCCTCAATCTGGTCTTCCAGCGGGGTACTGGTAAATACCCAGAATGAAATTACTGCAGAGTTCCAAATATTCTTCCCACTGTTATATAGCCCGATGGTTGACCTTCCTCCGCTTAAAAATGTGGATCTCTATTTAGCTGAATCTCATCTGCCCTCTCTCTCAGAAATACAACGAATGGCATTATGTACCCCCATAACTGAAGCAGAGATCCTAAAAGCCATAGATGGCCTCCCCCTAGATAAATCCCACGGACAAGATGGATTTTCGCCTAATTTTTATAAAAAGTTTGGAAAGCAACTAGCCCCCTTGCTTCTCTCACTGTTCCAGCAGATTCTTGCAGGCAATAGTACAGATGATACACTATTCGAGGCCTTGATAACTCTACTGCCAAAACCTGAAAAGGCTCTTGTATATTTGGCCAATTATTGGCCTATATCTTTACTTAATCAGGATGTTAAAATCCTGAGTAAACTGTTAGCAGATCGTCTCAATACGGTCCTTCCTGATTTAATAGGAGCAGAACAAGTGGGCTTCATGAAGGGGAGATCAGCCAGTGACCATCTACGTACCCTGGCCCACTTCTTCTTGGCGTCCAGGGATGGGATGCAGAATATCCAGCTGCCTTGGTGTGCCCGGATGCCGAGAAGGCATTCAATAGAGTAAACTGGAATTTCCTTTTCAGGGTGTTACATGCTTTCAGTTTTCCCCCAGAGTTTCACAACTGGATACAAATACTTTACAAAGCCCTCACTGCCAGGGTTCTATGCAATGGTTGTATCCCCAAGCTATTTCCTTTGGGTTCGGGCACCAGACAAGGCTGTCCCCTATCGCCACTGCCTTTCAATCTATATCTTGAGCCACTCCTTTGAAAACTGATTGCTAGCCCTAAGATCCAAGGTATCACCATACAGGGTACTGAAGTTAAAGTCTTGGCCTACATCGATGATCTTTTACTTCAAATTTCTCACCCAAGAAAATCCATTCCGCATCTATTGGAAGTTATCAAAGAGTATAGCAGGTTTTCCAATTATAAATTGAACGTGGAAAAGACTGTGGTTTTCCCTCTCAGAGAGTGATGAAACATGAAGTTAGTGCACTGGGTCTGTTCTGGGAAAAGAAATCAATGAAATATCTAGGCATTGCCCTCACAAGAAGTGTCACACAATTGCAAAAGAACAACCTGGATTCATTATTGCAAGTCATTGCCCAAGATTTAAATAGGTGGGCCCTTCTTCCATTGACTATCTGGGGTAGAATCAATCTCATTAAAATGAATGTCTTCCCTCGGCTGTATTATCCACTGAGTCTTTTGAACATATGGTTACCTCAGTCGTGGTTCAAGAAGGTGCATAGCATTTTCACTAATTTTATTTGGGTGGGGAAATGTCCCCGTTTGGCTTCCACAAGTTAGCGGCCCCAAAACTCAAAGGTGGCCTTCACGTGCCGCATGTAGGCCTTTACTATTGGGCCAGCCATGCAAGTAAATACCTGAGGTGGCTTAAAATAAATGATCTAGAAGAACCCCAAGGGTACAAACCCCTCTGGAAAAAATAGAATTAGCCCTAATCCGATATTATAACCTCTCTCCTATGGCACTGCTTTTCACGAAACCCAAGAGCCTCCCAAAACAGCTTTGCATGACACCTATTGCAACGTCTGTGAGAGTACACTCCCAACTTTGTAGTTTTATAAAATACAACCACTGTGTAGATCTGAAGCAACTGTTGATAGGTAACCCCAATATTAAAATAGAGGGGAAGGTTCTCTCTCCAAAATGGCTCCCACTGGCTAAGGAGGCCAAGCTTGCATACTTTTAGAATGAGGCCAAAGGGGAATGGTTCTTATCACCAGACATTTTAGACAAGTTGGGCATCTCAACCTCTAATATTTTTAAAATCTTTCAGCTGCGAAACATCCTTCTGAAGGTCATAGGAATGAAGACTCAGCCTCCCAAGAGCCCTATTTTTGCGGCAAATCTAGCTCAAATGGCAGGCCTCCCACATGCTGTATCAAAGATTTTCAATGCTCTATATGATTGGATCTACCCTGGACCCTTTGGACCATCAGACTATTGGGCGGAGCTCCTTCCTGAAATACCCATTAATTGGGAGATACTTTGGCAAGGGTGTCATAAATTTATTGCACAAGGTAGGCTCAGACTCATGCAGTTCCAAATTTTACATAATTTATATTATACTCCCCAAAAAAATGGCTAAATTTGGTATTGCTTCTTCTGCCAGCTGTACAAGGTGTGCTCATGGGGAGGGCAACTTATTACACATTTTCTGGCTCTGTCCTAAGGTAGCCTCCCTATGGATGCAAATTAAACAAAAAGTAGATCCCCTGTTAGGGCTCAACGATTTGTTTTCAGCAAGAATTTGCCTCTTGGGAGACTATTCTGAAATCCCAATAACTATACGCAAATATCACATGGCATTAATATCTATGTCGGCAAAGAAATTAGTACTAAGACATTGGAAAGATAGCGATGAAATATCATATGCTGAATGGTTGAAGGAGCTTCTGGCCAATCTTAGAGTGGAAAAAATGATAGCTAGTTTGCTGAATAAAATGAGTAAGTTGCTCCCTCTTGAGTGGGCTCCAGTACTAGTTGTCTAAGGCATGCCCCCAGTAGGGCATCTAGAATAACCCCACTCTTCGAAGTGGCTGCTGCAACTGCACTCCAGTTAACATCTGGCATATTCAGAGTACCCATCAGCAATATCTCCCCTTTTTCTGCCATTCTAAGTATTCTGTTTCTTTAGCTCCTGGTGTTTGGTCGCAGGTGCCCAGGGTTTGGGGCAGATTCCCCTGTTTGTTTGTTTTTGGGTAATTTGGGTTAGAGTCAGATAGATTTCCCTAGAGGGTTGGGGGGATAGACAGGCTGTGGTCCTGACAGGCTGGAGGGGACGCAGTACTGATCTATTAGGGCTATGCTCTGGACAATTCTACCAGGACCACTAGGTATCCATAGTAAGAAGAAAGAGTAGAGGCTGATGCACCAGCCAAAGGCCTCTGGTCCCTTAGTGTTGTCTGCCTGTGCTGGCGCATGGTAGGGGAGAAGATAGCACTACCTTCTTGTAGTCAACACATAGGGTAAGATGGCCTGGGCCGGGTAAGTAATGACTGCGGACAGTCATTTTCTTGGCCAAGGGTGGGTGTAACCCCCCCGTCACCTGGGGTTACAAGAATCCCACTTAGATCTAGTGGCAGGCAGGGAAAGGCAGCTTGTGAGACACCAGTTAAATGGGTTTCACACTGTCTCACTCTGTCCTCAGTCTCAGCTGAGCTGGAGGGATGACATCATATAGAATTCTTGCAGCAGCATAGGCCACATTGGAATGCTGCAGCAAGGGGTTAGCTTAGGACATTGGGGATTTTAGTCATTCTGTAGAGGAGGGTTGAGAGTGAAGGAAGTGTGCTGCAGGTGGTAGCCATCAGAGTCTAGCTCTGAAATAGAGCTACCCAGAGGTAGAGGGTGTGTGTTCTTGCCCTAGATAGGGACCCAGAAGAAACCTGACACAGTGGTAGAGACCACTCCCCAGCTTGTTCCAGTGCCCCATCCTTGGAGAGATGAGGGGAAGAGACCAGAAATTTTAGGGGCAATCTCCTGGCCCTGCTGAAGGAGGGAAAGCGCCTGATGATTTATAGAGCAAGTACTGCGGCACCAGTATGTGTATTTTCTTTGCTAGAAGCCCTGGGGCACCTGCAAACCAGTTGGTGAGTCTGCTCTGCTTACAGCCCATGTGTTCCCTCGAGACAGTGTGTAAAGTATCTGCTACTGTGGGGTCAGGGAAGGACAACCAAATACAGTACTTGAAGTTCGTGTATGACTTAGAATGTATCTAAATGGTGGGGGTCTACAGGGATGGACATAGCCACTTAAAGAACATTACAAGTCAGGACACCAGTTCATGAAAAGTAGAGTGTTAAATGTGATATACGTTTTGTGAAATCATTCTACAACCAGAGCGGTTCACAAGAAAGGTGCTGATTCCAAATGAATGGCCAGGTATGGATTTGGGAGCGGGAGGTGGGAGACCCCCCCCCCATCTGAAGTAACCAGATTTACCTCCACGGGTTCACTTTGGGCACCTATAGCTTTCTTCCGGGCACTTGACCAGTGTTTGCAGAGAGTACCCAGATGTGGGACTGAGGATGATGTTTTCCCTTATGGGGCTAGGAAGTGCTCATGGGAGGTAGAGGGAGCCACCATATAAATATCCATGCCATATGGAGAAATGTCCCAGTGCTGGCTGAGGTGCCTCACCAGGGAATCCAAGAGAAGAATACCAGTTCCGGCTGAGGGTCCAGTGTGTTCAGAACCTGGGGGTAACAGTGTTGTGAAGAAGATGTGTTCCAGTCTCCATTAATCTGCATTACTAGGGAGGTGCAGTCCCATGGGGGTCCATCTATGCTTTATTATTCTGTTGTTGTTGTGAATAAAAGCCACACTCTAGAATCCCACTCCTGGTTTGGACATTTCAGTTATTGTGTCCTGTGTCTGGATTACTTGGGTGCCTCTGCGTAGAAGTTTCAAACTGAGTCAAAATGCAGAGCAACAGTTTTCTCCCTGAACCCAGCAGCCAGTTAGTGGGTTACAAAAATGGAGGCACTGAGCTAAAAACCAAAAATAACATCAACCCGACCTCTGATTACATATATACTGTATTTTTAAAATCTGTGGAAACAGAAAACGGTCCCTCACAGTGTTTTGTGCCCACTCCCCCAACTTACATCCACCCACTGTGCACCCACCTCCTCACACAGCCCCTTTACCCTATACTTACCTCCAGAGCCCGGTGCTACGATCTTCAGTCGACTGTGAACATGCCTGCACTCTTCAAAGCTGACTGCGAACTGAAGAAATGCCAGTAAGCTGCAGATGGCATAAATAGGGTTTTTTCAACTTAGGTGGATATCTCGGTCATGTTTGGGAATTTTTTCACCAAATTTTCAACATGGGGTTCTTGGAACCCCACCTCATGAACTCAGTCACTGTCATTTTGTTATTCTGTCCTGAAAGGTGATTTCACGGTCACTGCGTGGAACCACCTTTTGGGACTGAGTAACAAAATGACAGTGTCACAGTTCATGAGGTAGGCCCCCCAAAAACCCATGTTGAAAATTTGGTGAAAAAATTCACAAAAATGACTGTTTTATGAGCGTGCATTGCACAGTTCCTGCACCCTCTCATAACTTCGAGATTGTTTTATATTTTCACTCCAGATTTTCAACATTACCATTTTACCACACTTCCTTACGAAAAGTACAGCTGTCATTTTTCACATTTTGCCCAAAATGTGTTTTCCCATATGTAGTGCATAATGGCGCGGTTGGTGTGCAAAATTAATGTTCGTGACAGATTAAGAAAATCACAGTGACATCGTTCATGAACAGAGGTCTTAAAATGCCTATGTTGAAAATTTTGTGACAAATGACCATAAAATGACTGAGTTATGAGCGTGCATTGCACAGTTTCCACGCACCCTCGTAACGTCACGAATTTGTAATATTTTCACTCCAGATTTTCAACATTGGCATTTGTCCACACCTCCTTATGAACAGTACAGCTCTCACTTTTCACATCCTGCCCAAAATGTGTTTTCACACTTCCAGCGCTGAATAGCACAGTCACTGTGGGAAATCAACGTTTGGGACAGATTAAGAAAATCACAGTGACACTGTTCATGAGCGGAGGTCCCAAAATGCCTATCTTGAAAGTCTGGTTTAAAAAATTCCCACAATAATTATATTACGGGTGTGCATTGCACAGTTTCTATGCATGCTCGTGACTTCACCAGTATTTTTTTTATATTTTTACTATAGATTTTCAACATTACTATTTTTTTTTACACCTCCTCATCAACAGTACAGCTGTCGTTGTTCACATCCTGTTCACAATGTGTTTTCGCACCCGTGGCACCAAATGGCGCAGTTGCTGTGCAAAATCACCTTTCAGGTAACATACTGATACTGTCACTGTTCATGCGGTGGGGTCACAAAAAGCCCATGTTGAAAACTTGAAAAGACCAAGAAATGCCTAGGGCATTAGAGTTTCCAACCGTAACGCCTTA
This sequence comes from Neoceratodus forsteri, assembly GCA_016271365.2. NCBI lineage: Eukaryota > Metazoa > Chordata > Ceratodontiformes > Ceratodontidae > Neoceratodus > Neoceratodus forsteri. Next base: position 49,212,741 of record CM057455.1, read on the forward strand.
CCCTGTAAGGACTGACACTCAGGCATCAGGTGTGTGACTTGGGACTGTTGAAAGTAATGCTCACACCATTCCACCCCCACCCTGTAGCCAGTAACAGGCATCAAGGTGCGCCTTGGACTCTTTGGCCCCAGAGTTCACACCTCAAAACCTGTCAGTGTCTGTAGGGTAGGGTGAGGTGAAATGTCCTGATCATTAAGGGCAGCGACCCAAAGGCACACCCCAATGCCTGTCTACCTCTGCAGGGTGGGGTGGGTGGAGTTGGCGTCAGTTCAATACTTCACTGCCATTTCTATACTGCATGTGTCTAACTCCTGCACTTCCACTGCCAATGCCGTCGAGCAACCATTCGGCATTGACAAATGCTTGTTTATTACTGTTTTGCAGTTGGAAGATTCGGCAGTTAGGCACGTGACCTTGCACTATCCTGTAACAGAAAAGCAGGAAGTGGAGAACTACAAAGTGAGGGTGACACGGCAGCAGTCTAAAGCTTTTTTTTTTTTTTAAGTTTTTAGTTTTACATTTTGTGATTTCCGAGGGGGAATTATAGTTTGTTTGTGCATGGGGCAGCTGTGTAGATCACGGGGCTGGTGGCGGCTCCAGCAAGAACAGTGCCATGTGCCTTTTGGGACTGGGATGGGGCAGCTACAGTGCAATCGGGAGTAAAAGGTACATGACTTGAAAGGGCAGACTGGTCACGGAGCCGATCGGACTATCGCCTTTTTTATATGTGGCTAGTAACTAGTGATAGACCTCTGTAAAACAAATAGCAGGTGGGGTAACCCCTTCAGTGATAAGTCCTCCACTAAGTAACAAAAATAATGGCGGTATCTGCCGGATCGGTTCCGGTTGCGGGAATAGTGCGGGAACCTTTAGAGCATGCGCAGAAAAGTGACGCGCACTGAAATACGCTCCTGTGAATGTGCTGCGAGATTAGTACCTGCTCCACTCTGTACTTACTGATAAATTGTCCAAAGCCCCACTTTTCCACACCACAGGAAAGCGCCCATGAAGTCGGCTCTAGGATGCCATATGAATACTCCAAAGAAATAAAAGGCAGTTTGTACAAAAGTAATTTCAATTTGCCACAACAGAGATAATTATTAAACTTTTAGGTGGTAAAATGCTTTACTGACTCATGACATATTTTGTTGTACTTAATGAAACCCCACCAAACTAATAACGATCTAATGAGCTGACAGTAACATGGTGAAGAGATTTATTATACATAAAAATATTTCTTAAAGAACAAGCAGTCCGTCATTTTATGTGTGTTCAATCTATCAGAAGGAAAATAGTATCTGCACAGCTTCAACTCTAACATACAGCTTCACCCTGGCTGTCATTTCGAATGATTCATTTCTGTTATTTAATTACGTTTAAGTAATGTCATTGTAAATGGTGTTTCTACCCACTCAGAAGGTGCTGTGAACTCAATAATGTCAAGCACAATTTCTTTTTTTTTATAGTTCCCTCAATCTACTTTGACTCTTATCACACCTTTTGCAGTGGTCTGTGACTGACGTGTAGCTCACCTGAGAATGGTGGTCTCCCTTTGTGTGTGTGTGTGGGGGGGCAGCTTGGTTGGCTTCTAGCTGCAGGAATGAAGAAATGGTGTTATAGTGGTGTGGGGCAGAATTTCTGGGGTTGGGTTAGCAACAGACTGTGGTCAGAAAGGTTTGTATGGGGGGACAATTCAGCTGTATGAAGGGTCATCGGTTAGGGGAAGGGTTATAGGTTGGGGGGTAGTGCAGATTTTGGTCTATAGTATGCAAGGAAGGGTGCTCGGTTTGGGAGAGAGTGGTCATCTGCAATGATTTATAGCTGAAGTAAGGAATGGTAGTATAACTGCTGGGATGGTGGTTGAAGGGGGTCGTTCCTACTGTGTGTGTTGGGGGTTAGGCGAAAGGTATGTTCACAGGAAGAGTGTTATTGGGTAGAACCCAACTGTACATAGGGTTGTCAGTTGTGGGAGTGCAGGTTCGGGTGATGTAGTGGGCCAGGAAAGTTCCTCAGTTTGGTAGAGAATGATGAGTACGGGGGTGGGGTTCCAACTATGTGGAAAGTGGTTGGCGTGGTATGGGTGGCTGGTCTGTGGGATGAATGTGCGGTATGGACCTGGTGGCATCCAGTTGCAGTGAGGGTCCTGGGACTGTGGTGGTGTCCAGGACAGGTGAGCAGTTTTCTAATGGCCAGTTTGGGGGAAGACAAGAAGAAGAATCAACATTTATACAGCACTTTTCATACATAGTGTATCCCAAAGCACTTTACAAGCAATGCTAGACTGGTAGTGAAGTGACTGAATGAGTAGTGGCAGCCATATCACACATCAACACCCACACACAGCCTGGATAATTGCATGAACCAGTTTATGGGTAGGGGAATGTTGGCCAGGACACCGGGAATGTCCCCTACTCTTTGAGAAGAGTGCCCTGGGTTCTTTTACTTCCACCTGGACACCCACCAGGACAACACCAGGATGGATAGAAGGGACCTCGGTTTAACGTCTCATCCGAAGGACGGCACACCCCGGCAGTACAGCACCCCCCAATACTGCACTCGGATACCAGCGTTTTTAAGTGCAGTTCAATCCTGGTGTGGGACGAGAACCCACGACCTTCTGGTCCAGAGGCGGATGTGCTACCAACTGAGCCATGCTGACAGCAAAAGATGGTCCAGTTACAGGGATGGTGGAGATGTGTGTTTCTGGCTGGTCAGTAGGCATTAAGAGTTGCCTGTGCAGATTGGTCATGTAAGCACAGAGGCTGGCTCAAGGCCTAAAAGGGAGTGAGTAAGCTCCAGGTAGGGAGTTCAGCTTGGAGGTAGGGGGTTGATCCATACATCAGACTGGGAAAGGTAGTCCCGCTGTCCTGGATCTTGTTACCCTGCAGCCTGGGTAACAAGATCCCGTACCTAATGGACTTGATGACAGAGAAGACATGGATATTGTTTGTTTTTGTTAACTATCTCTTTATGCTCCCCCCTACCCACAGCACCCCACTCCCTTCAGGAGACACCTATGGCCTTCTTAATCCCTGCTCCCTCTTACCTTACAAGAGTGGTCCATCCCTCGTGTAGCCATGGCTATAACACTCAGGCGTGTATGAGGTGAGGGCCCATACACCCCAAAGTCTTCTTGTTTTCGTCAAGATGCCGTCACCGGGGCAGGTAGGGGCATTGGGGATTGGGGCCTGATGCCCCATCTACCTGGGAGTGCTGCTGGTAATATTCTGGTGTGTCGGGTGTGATGTGCACCCTGACATCAAGGCGCTAAGTGCCGACGTCCATCACGCCACCCCCTTGGTAGTGGCTTGGGCTTGCTGTACCTTGGGTCTCCACCTGAGGTCAGGCAAGTGCAAAGCCCTGGTTTCCCCCTTCCCCAGAGAAAATGAGCTGTCCCTGGGATGCTCAAGCATCCTCTCCCCTGGCTGTCCCCCCAGCTCCCAGGTTCATTCTAACAGCTGCGCCAATGGGCCTAGACCTGCATATTGTGGCAGTCACAGAATTATGGTGCTCAGGAAGCCATGACTAGGATATTAACATACCGAGGTACACAGTCTACAGGAAAGATAAAAAGCTGACAAAGGGAAGTGTTGCTGGTAGAAGACCTAAATATGCCAGATGTTGACTGAACATCTATGTTGCAGCCACATACAGGAGCAAATACATCCTGGATGGCTCTGCAGGGGGCGTGCCACAGACAGTTAGTGGTGGAAACCATCAGTGATGGGTTGATATTGGACCTTGAGCTCACAAATGGAGACAAATGGAGACAAAATAATCTATGTATCAGAAGGCAGTCAGCTATGGTCCAGCATAAGCCATACAGTATGGTTATAGGTAAACACAGTTGAAGAGTCAACACACCAAGTTCCCTAATGTTGCCACCATAAAATGAAAGTAAGGACCATGCCCCACCTATTTTCCTGACAATGCAACCATTAAATATAAGTAAAGCCCTTGCCCCCTCCCAGTTCACTGATGTTGACACCATTAAGCAAAAGTAAAGCCCATCCCTCCTGAAATCAGTTCACCGATGTCGCCAACATAAAAAATCAGTAATTTCACCATGTTCAGTATTGGTTTGAAATATGTCTCCAGTGTTCCACATTGCGTGAAAATATAGAGCAGTGGTAAGGGGAGGAGCCACAGGGGGCGGGGTCACCAGGGGGCGGAGCTACCGGTAGGCGGAGTCAGCCGGGATGCAATAAAATGCATAAGAAACAAGAAATAAGAGTAATCTGATGATCTGGAGGCCTCTGTAGTATGCAGTAGCAAAATAAAAGTGTGATAAAACATACTGGTGAACCTCTGCATTCTAGTTGCAGGCCAGGCAACAGTTTGTGAGAGTCTTGACATTTTAGTGAGGCCATACTACAACTCTTTACTAGTGCCTGCAAGGCCAAGATCTAATCTTCGGTTTCGCAGTCCTGCCCAATGAGCTGCAGCTTCCAAATAAGGGATACTGTCAACATCAGGGCCCTCAATTGAGATAAGCAGAAGTGCATTTAGCACACTGGCACTTAATCTATTTCGTTCCTGGGTTTATTCAATTCAGTGCAGAAAAACCCTCACAATCTGCAGTTGACATGGGTATTATCATTGCCAGTTCTGCCAAAGTAGATATGCTTGGATACAGGTCTACATAACTTAGTAGTTAAAGCGTGCAGCACATCAGAAATAGTCTTAAAAGCCATCTTTTCCATGAACATGAGACTACGCAGAGAAGCCCATTCCAGTGCAGAAGCATCTACATCCACAATAGTAGCATACTGACCAAGAATAATCTCAAGGCTATCACAACCATACCCTTCCAACTCTTCAATATCAACTTCCTGTATCATGCTGGGGTCAAAGATACTGAACGCATCCAAAAGTTCTGTGCTTGGAAATCTTTGCTCAATTTGAGCAATTAGGGCCCTAACAAACTTGTCATGCACAGAGGTTCTGAAATGATTTAACTGTGGTTGGCTAAATGGCAAGTTCAGGCCATTATCATTCAGGAGTACTAGTTCAGGCGAAACAGAGGAGAAGTACTGACCAGGTACCAGTAGGCGTGCCCTAAGAATCTCTAAAGTGGAATGTAAATGTCTCTTTATATCAGTAAAATTCAGAGCTGATGTTTGAAAGCATTTAGATAAGATGCTAAGGTGTGGAAGTATCACATCATGCATAAAATAGAGAAAACTCCCAGTTTTCCACCATTTTTTACTAGGCCCACAGCTTGGGGATCATGCTTTTCAGAGGCCTCTATGCAAGGATGTAACACGGATGGGAAAATCTTCCTTAGTGTGTCACATGCTGCATCATGGAACAACCACCTAACTGCTTTTGCCTGTTTAGGCTTTAAAACAGGGTTTTCCATTGCCTGCTGAATTTCTTTCAGGGCAGGCACGCGAACAGCAGAGTTTTCATAATATCTGTATAAGTGATCTAGTGTTTGATTAAACTTTTTAATGGTGTTCACTTCATTTGCTGCTGCCTTTACAGCCAAGGCCTCCCGGTGAGCCATACAGTGATTTTCAACAAGAATTGGGCTGACTTCTTTCAGCTTTTTAGCCACCCCGTTTTGCCTGCCCAGCATAACGGCTGCTCCATCACTGCCTAACCCTGCAAGGTGATCAACCGAGATTTGATTGTTATCAGAGAACTCCAGCATTTATTTTAACAATTGTGTCTGCCTTTCCATCAATTAGTTCCTCGAGTCCCAGGAAAGAAACTCTGGGTTTCCCTTCTTTGCAGTACATACCATACAAAATGAGCTGCTTCAAAACAGTAATATCAGTTGTTTCGTCCACCAGATATGAAAAAAATTTGGCAGCCTTCAAATCTGTAAGAACTGATCTCCTGACCACCTCACCCAGACAGAGAACCATTTCTCTGACAGTTCGATCAGAACGATATTTAACAGCATCAGCAATATGTATATTGTCTAGGTATTTGCATCCCAATGATTTAACGAGACCCAGCAGTGAGCTATATTTCGTTGTGTGAGGCAGCTCATTTTTTATTAGCCAGTACATGCAACGAAGGGATGCCACAAAAGCTTCTTGTTCCAGGGTCAGGGCCTGCTGCATTGCCTGCTCTATTCCACCTTTTGAAGCTGAAATTCTGCAGTTTGCTTCCAGTTCAGAAGCAACAACATGAACTGAACTGTTCTGATGCCTTTTTATAGCATCTTCTCAGAATGTCTTACACCCACTGAGTACCCAAACTGTTCCTGATTTGGGCATCTGTTTATGTTTTATGCAAAATGCACAAAACATGCCATCATTTCTTTGTACTCTAACCAACAGTATTTGTTAATATAGCCAGTATAAAAGCCTGTTGCTCTATGCTTAGAGGTTTTTTCTGTATAGGAGTAGGTGGAGGAGTCTCTTGGACATCCTGATCAACTGGACCAACTGGCATTGTCCCAATCATCGACTCACGACTGTCATGATCTTGATCAGGATGTTTCCGTTTTTGAGTTAATTTGAAACCAAAGTTAGTTAGTTTCTGCACTGTGTACAATAAAGCTTTTTTCTTTCCCCTACTTGTCGTGTGTTTATTTGTCAAATACAGAATGAGAGTTTGGTAATGCTGGTTGAGCGGAGCCCCAAATGTTTTCTCACACAAATATTTTTTTGCTCCCTGAATCAGGGTTTACTAGAACAAGTGACCACTGACGAAGCAAGACTGCACAACTTGACTGGGACAGAAACACAGTTAAGGAGCCACCAATTTTTTTTTCTCTCACACAAATATTTTTCTGCTCCCTGAAGGGTTTATTAGAACAAGTGATCACTGACGAAGCAAGACTGCACAACTTGACTGGGACAGAGACACAGTTAAGGAGACCCACATTTTTTTTTTCTCATACAAATATTGTTTTGCTCCCTGAATCAGGGTTTGGGACAGAGACTAGACCCTTGGTGGCACAGTTAAGGCAGGAGCCCTGAATTTTTTTTCTCACAAATGGAAACAAGTGACCACACACTGACAAAGCAACTGACTGCACAAGGACAGGACTGGCAGACCCCCTTGGAGGGGGAGGATCAAGTCAGGGCATCTGTCCCCAGTGTCTCCTCACAAACACAAATGGCTGTGGTGCTGTACACCAGGTAGTAATAATCTGACTGCTGTGCAGAGCACTGATGAATTATTTTATTTCTTTACTGCCAGTATGTATTTTTAATTTTTATGCACTGCAGCTCATCAAACACCCACTGTGGGAGACCACACAATGAGCTCTCTCTCTCTCTCTCTCTCCCCCTTTCCCCTTCTCTCAACGACCCACTTCAATTTTGTTCAGGACAGATTATTCTATCCCCTTGCACTGCTTACAGGTCTAATGTTGTAGTTTACAATCCAGAACCACCTACAAGCAGTTACCTAAAAATACAGGTCTGACCATTAATCCTAATCAAGTGTGCATCAGGCATGTAAGAAACCAGCAGCTAAATTCAGTTCAGTGAATTGGACGAGTTCTGACTCTCCATAGAAAATAAATCTTCCAGTGCAGACTGGTGTTTTTTTCTTTTACTGCCAGTATTTTTTGTTTTTTTTGCTGCAGTTGCCCTTTCATGAAAGGCAGAAGAATTTGCAGGTCTGAAATGCTGGAGACCACGCAATGATCTCTCCCCCCCCCCACTCAGTAACATTCATATACCTTAGTTCTGATGCTTCATGAGACTAAAGTTTCTAAAAACAAAATAAAAAGGTGTTTTTTTTTTGTTTTATCAATAATTAGGCAAAGGAAGCTGCACTCAATTTAATACTACAACTAGCACTTCTGGAGCCGACTGAACGATCTGAACAATCTGAGAAATCCCTAAAGTGGCAGCAGACTAATGGGAGTTACCCAGCAGTTCATAGCAGCTCCATTATAGGCTGCTGGACTGTCACTCCCAGAGGCTTCCTCTCTATTGGCTCCATGGTTTGGCGCCTTAGCCTGGTCTGCTGACTAGTTTACCCTGTGATCCCCAAACCTGCAGAGCTTTACTGCAGCTGCGCCAGTCTTGCCTGATCGCGCGAGTGTACGAATTTAAAGGCAAAGAGTGGTGGCTGCACAATATGAGAGGCGGGTGCTCAGGATTGCGTGGCGGCCCGCCTCTCAATAGTAATGAATGGGGATCCCTGGTCTCATGCCCCTCCCCCTCCATGATCCCAAAGGTACCAGCCCTAATAATACCATCTGGTGACCAGCTCAGCCCACCTCACACCTCGACGGCTGGTCACCGACGGAATAGTCAATGATCTTACTGTAATATAGCGGACCAAGAAGGCAGTAAGACATCACCAGTGGAGATACTTGTCTCATATACAGTTTAAGAGAGCGAGTTGAGATTACCTATTGATTTGCGTTTGGTATGGGACAGCCAAAGGCCATCCAATTCCCCACAGCTGCACTTACGATGGGGGGGGGGATAACAGACACTATTTCAGGCATGTCTGACAGGGCTACGCTAATAGCTGAAGGAAACAGAAAGGAGTGCACTTGAAGTTGGAAAGTACAACCGTGGGTAGGAAACTCAAATAGGCAAATAATTTCTCTTGATCTAATGGACCCGTCTTTCTGGATTCTGTGACAGGAAAGAGAGTCATCTGTCAGGTAATGTTCCAGTCCACCACAATATGATACTCTATCATCTGGGAGGGTCCCAAACATATAACTGAGTTTCCTTACATATAATACCATACTGTAAGAACCAGTTTTTGAGTTCATGGAAGCTTAGACTGTTAGTGAGAATTTTGGGGGTGATGTCGTCACAACTCTGGAGACCACATCCTGTAAGGCTTAGTCTAAGTCAGGTTGGGGAAAAAAACTATATAAAAATAGGTGAAGAGATGTAAAGAGATGTTGGTTATCAGTGGAGATGGAAGCAGAGTGGGTAGGAACAATTAGATGAGTATTAAAAACATAGAAACACAGACTTTGATGGCAGATTAGGACCACTTGGCCCACCTCATCCTCAGTCCCACGTCTGTGTACTTTCTGCAAACACTGGTGAAGTGCCCGGAAGAAAGCTATAGGTGCCCAAAGTGAACCCATGGAAGTAAATCTGGTCTCTTCAGATGGGGGGTCTCCCACCTCTCACTCCCAAATCCATACCCGGCCATTCATTTGGAATCAGCACCTTTCTTGTGAACTTCTCTGGTTGTAGAATGCTTTCTTGAAATGTATATCACATTTAACACGCTACTTTTCATGAACTGGTGTCCTGACTTGTAATGTTCTTTAAGTGGCTATGTCCATCCCTGTAGACCCCCACCATTTAGATACATTCTAAGTCATACACGAACTTCAAGCACTGTATTTGGTTGTCCTTCCCTGACCCCACAGTAGCAGATACTTTACACACTGTTTCGAGGGAACACATGGGCTGTAAGCAGAGCAGACTCACCAACTGGTTTGCAGGTGCCCCAGGGCTTCTAGCAAAGAAAATACATATACTGGTACCCCAGTACTTGCTCTATAAATCATCAGGCGCTTTCCCTCCTTCAGCAGGGCCAGGGAATTGCCCCTGAAATTGTTGGTCTCTTCCCCTCATCTCTCCAAGGATGGGGCACTGGAACAAGCTGGGGAGTGGTCTCTACCACTATGTCAGGTTTCTTCTGGGTCCCTATCTAGGGTGAGAACACACACCCTCTACCTCTGGGTAGCTCTATTTCAGCACACTTCCTTCACTCTCACCCCTCCTCTGCAGAATGACTAAAATCCCCAATGTTCTAAGCTAACCCCTTGCTGCAGCATTCCATTGTGGCCTATGCTGCTGCAAGAATTCTATATGATGTCATCCCTCCAGCTCAACTGAGACTGAGGACAGAGTGAGACAGTGTGATACCCATTTAACTGGTGTCTCACAAGCTGCCTTTCCCTGCCTGCCACTAGATCTAAGTGGGATTCTTGTAACCCCAGGTGACGGGGGGGTTACACCCACCCTTGGCCAAGAAAATGACTGTCCGCAGTCATTACTTAACTGGCTCAGGCCATCTTACCCTATGTTTTGACTATGAGAAGGTAGTGCTACCTTCTCCCCTACCATGCGCCAGCACAGGCAGACAACACTATGGGACCAGAGGCCTTTGGCTGGTGCATCGGCTTCTACTCTGTCTTCTTACTATGGATACCTAGTGGTCCTGGTAGAATTGTCCAGAGCATAGCCCTAATAGATCAGTACTGCATCCCCTCCAGCCTGTCAGGACCACAGCCTGTCTACCCCCCCAGCCCTCTAGGGAAATCTATCTGACTCTAACCCAAATTACCCAAAAACAAACAAACTGGGGAATCTGCCCCCAACCCTGGGCACCTGCGACCAAACACAAGGAGCTAAAGAAACAGAATACTTAGAATGGCAGAAAAAGGGGAGATATTGCTGATGGGTGATCTGAATATGCCAGATGTTAACTCGAGTGCAGTTGCAGCAGCTACTTCGAAGAGTGGGGTTATTCTAGATGCCCTACAGGGGGCATGCCTTAGACAACAAGTATTGGAGCCCACTCGTGAGGGAGAAATCTTAGACCTGGTTCTCTCAAATCGAATGAAGAGAGGATCACAGATGTAGAAGTGGGTAGCCATCTGGGAACTAGCGACCATCGGACAGTATGGTTCACAATAAACACAACAATAGAGTCAAGCCATACAAAGGCAAAAGTACTGGACTTTAGGAGGGCTGACTTTGCCAAAATGGGTGAGTGCCTAAGGAATGCACTAGCAAATGGGCAGGAAGGAGGGGTGGAAGAACAATGGGGAATAATAAAAACTGCCATCACAGAGGTAACAAGCCTTTGTGTGAAGCAAATAAACAAAGCAAAATGATGTAAGAAACCACTATGGTTCTCAAAGGAAGTGGCAGTGAAGGTTCAAGAGAAAAAGAAAGCATTCAGGAAGTACAAGGAATCACAGATTGAGCCGGACAGAGAACTTAAAGCAAAAGGAAGCTGGGAAGGCAGTCAGAACAGCAAAGGCCCAAACCGAGAAAAAGATAGCCAACTCAGTTAAGAAGGGGGATAAAACCTTTTATATGTACATCAGGGAGCAAAGGAAGACCACGTGAGGGTTAATGAGGCTTAATAAAGGGAGGGAGGGTGGGCAGAGGGTGACTGTGAATAGGCAGAGATACTAAACAAATATTTTTGCTCAGTATTTACAAAGGAAGATGGGGGTACCTAAAACAAACAGTAGAAACACTCTGGATACAGAAGTTGATACCAGCCCATTTACAGAAGAAAGGGTTCTGAAAGAACTCTTAAAACTGAAGGTGGACAAAGCAATGGGGCCTGATGGGATTCATCCCAGAATTCTAAAAGAACTAAGGGTAGAACTAGTGACACCACTGACTACCCTCTTTAACAAATCATGGGAGGATGGGGTGGTACCCGAGGACTGGAGGAGGGCAGATGTGATTCCCCTTCACAAAAGTGGGAGCAAGGCAGAAGCAGGAAACTACAGACCTGTAAGTTTAACCTCAGTGGTAGGGAAAATGATGGAATCACTTCTGAAGGAAAGAATTGTTGAGTATCTAGAGGCCAGAGGGCACGGGACCCAAGGCAGCATGGATTCAGCGGGAAGGTCATGCCAGACAAATCTGATAGATTTCTTTGACTGGGTGACCAGAGTAGTAGATCAGGAGGGGCTGTGGACATGGTCTACCTAGACTTTAGCAAGGCATTTGACACAGTCCCATGCAAAGATTAATATACAAGTTAGCCAGCCAGGAGTGGATCCCAAGATGACAGCCTGGGTAAAGAACTGGCTGGAGAATAGGACAGAGTAATAGTAAATGGAGTCCATTCTGAAGAAAGGGGGGTTACTAGTGTGGTACCGCAGGGTTCAGTATTATGACTGGTCCTCTTCAATGTCTTTATAAGCGACATTGCAGAGGGACTGGAAGGAAAAGTATGTCTCTTTGCAGATGACACAAAGATCTGCAACAGAGTTGATGCAAGGTGGGGTGGAAAGGATGAGAAGGGACTTGGCAAGGTTAGAGGAATGGTCAAATGTATGGCAGCTTAGATTCAGTGCTAAGAAGTGCAAGGTAATGCACCTGGGAAACAAAAACCCAGGAAAGAGTACACAATGGGGTGAGATACTAACAACAACAAAAATGGAAAGGGACCTGGGGTAGTCATATCAGATGACCTAAAGGTCGGCAAGCAATGTGAGAGGGCAGCAAGGAGGGCTCGGGGGATACTGGGATGCATAGGGAGAGGCATCACCAGCAGAAAACAGGAAGTTATTATCCCTCTTTACAGAAAGTTGGTGAGACCCCATCTGGAGTACTGCATGCAGTTCTGGAGACCCAATCTCCGCAAAGACATAGACAGGATGGAAGCTGTCCAGAGGAGGGCAACTAAAATGGTGCAGGGTCTGCACCGGAAGACATATGAAGAGAGACTTAAGGAGCTTAATATGTATAGCCTCGAGGAAAGGAGGGAGAGGGGAACATGATAGAAACTTTCAAGTACCTCGAGAGAATCAACAAAGTCCAAGAGGGTAGCATCTTTCAAAAAAAGAGGTGTGCAAGAACAAGGGGCACAATTTGAAGATAGAGGGGGGGCGGCTCAAAGGTAATTTAAGCAAGTATTTTTTCATAGAGAGGGTTGAGGATGCATGGAACGGCCTTCCGGAGGAGGTTGTGGAGTCAAATACTGGTGGAATTCAAGCATGCATGGGACAGTCATAAGGCAATTCTAGGGGGTGGGGGTAGGAAGAAGTAGGCTGCTGGTTAACTAGGATCTGCAGCTTATCCATTAGGTAGGGAAATGGGCAGACTGGGTGGGCCAAGCGGTCCTTATCTGCCATCAAAATCTATGTTTATATGTTTCTAATGCTACACTCTATACATTACTCCCACACTCCCCCACAACCATACCTGTGGAAGGAAAAGTTATACACAGTACGCAACACTGTACTTTAAACACTATAACATTAGAGTACTATGAGAAACCCCTCTGAGTCTCTCTTCCTCTTCTTATCTTCTTCAGGAACACCTGCAAGAAAAAGAAAGACAAACACCCCTAATCTGCAAACACAGTACTATCTAACCCCTACCATCAAAACACTGGAGAATCCCAAAAATATTTTTTAGAAAAGTAGAAAAGCAGTAGAAATAGTAAAAAACAGTAGAAAAACAACAACATTATTTACAATACACATTATGGGGATGGAAGGCCCTAAAAGTCCCTTCTAGTGACAACAGTGCCCGAAGGCAAGTCCAATAAAGAGTCTCTCCTGGGCCGAAGCCTGGTAAATCACAGTTCTAGCAGGCTGGAATCCCAAAAGGGAGAGTCTTTGAGGACAGTTCAAACATCTGGAGTCTGCTAGTGTAGGATGTGTACTGCAATGTCATTAGAATAGAAAAGTCTGGACTTACCAGTTCCTTGTAGAATAAAAACAATACAGAACCTGGTTCCCACTGAAGACTCTTCCTGGCAGCATTCTTCAGATACAGCTGGGTGGACATCTTTCAGAAAATGACAGGATGGCACATCTGGAAACTGCTGGGTGATGTCATCTAGGAGATGGAACCTTGGAACAGGAAAGGAAAAACAGCTGGTCTGAAATCATCCAAAATCCCAGGCGATGAATCAGGATACAGCTGGGTTGGTGTCCTCTCTGGATATGAAGTCATCTGGTAGGCCAGTCGATGGAATCTGGAAAGCCAGTACCCTGCAAGGCTGATGAATGTGGGGCACCTGGTTCCTGGAACGCCAGACTGGCAGAACAACATAGGTATGGCTACGGCTGGATTGCAGCACTGGCTACCACTGCTCTGCTCTCCACTTGGTAGGCATGGGCACATTCGCAGGAAGGTCTCTGCATTGTGGAAAATAATACAATGGGTCAGGTGCAAGAATTATTACCACGTCTGGGCGCTCATAATTCACATTGTGAAAGGTTTCATTGCCCTCTCCATCCACTGTTCGAACAGAGTCTATAAACAGTGTCCTGCCCACTTTCCACTGTCTGAATTTTACTTGTAACACTCTGTCTGACATATCTGCTTGCACGTGTTTTGTGGCCACTTCCACTATCCAGGATTTCCTGTTTCTTTCAATCTCTTCCCAGTCTCTCTGAGGAAAAGTAAGAAAGGACATTCCATAGATTTCATTCGCCTTCCTACGAACCAGTCTTTCCTCTTCACTGCACTTGGTCAACTTGAGACCTCTGGCCTGGCTTGGGGGCAGCCAGTCCTGGTTCTGCCAGCTACACATACTCTTTTACTTTTTTTTTTAAATTCAAAGTTTATTAGAAGTTTAACACATAACACATCATCATCACATAATACAGAAAATATTGATGTATGCTTTCGGCAAAATCATAAACATAAACCTAGTTCTCCTTCCTTCCCCTCACCCCCTCCCCAAATCCAATATATCAAGAAAGAAATAGAAGACCTCTCCCCAGAGAAAACCGCTCCTACTGCATCTCACCACACCCCTCCACCCTCCACCCCCAGTTTGCTTCCTCTGAATAGTGATTCATTTATATCCTTACCCTCGGGATCCACTACCATAATTTGTCTGGAGAGAATAAAGAGTTAGTAGTGGGGCCCCGATTTTGTTAAACTTACTCATTTTATTTAGCAAGCTAGATATCATTTTTTCCACTCTAAGTTTGGCCAGAAGCTCCTTCAACCATTCAGCATATGATATTTCTTCGCTATTTTTCCAATGTCTTAGTACTAATTTCTTAGCCGACATAGATATTAATGCCATGTGATATTTGTGTATAGTTATTGGGATTTCAGAATAGTCTCCTAAGAGGCAAATTCTTGCTGAAAATAAATCATTGAGCCCTAACAGGGGATCTGCCTTTTGTTTAATTTGTGTCCATAGGGAGGCTACCTGAGGACAGAGCCAGAAAATGTGTAATAAGTTGCCCTCCCCATGAGCACACCTTGTACAGCTGACAGAAGAAGCAATACCAAATTTAGCCATTTTTTGGGGAGTATAAGATAAATTATGTAAAATTTGGAACTGCATGAGTCGGAGCCTATCCTGTGCAATAAATTTATGACACCCTTGCCAAAGTATCTCCCAATTAATGGGTATCTCAGGAAGGAGCTCCGCCCAATAGTATGATGGTCCAAAGGGTCCAGGATAGATCCAATCTTATAGAGCATTGAAAATCTTCGATACGGCATGTGGGAGGCCTGACATTTGAGCTAGATTTGCCCCAAAAATAGGGCTCTTGGGAGGCTGAGTCTTCATTCCTATGATCTTCACAAGGATGTGTCACAGCTGAAAGATTTTAAAAATATTAGAGTTCGAGATGCCCAACTTGTCTAAAATTTCTGGTGATGAGAACCATTCCCCTTTGGCCTCATTCCAAAAGTATGCAAGCTTACATAGATATATAGATACATAGACAGTGTCGGCAGATAAGGGCCTATGGCCCACCCAGTCTGCCCATTTGAGCTTGTAAGTTCAGTTTATGTTTTTCTAGAAGTCTGTTGCCCCTTACCCCTGACCTCCAGAATTCCTTTATGTCTATCCCATGCATTCTTAAATCCCGTGATTGGTTTCAGCCCCACTACTTCCTCTGGCAGGGTGTTCCACTTGCCACCACCCGTTCTGTGAAGAAATTCTTCCTCATGTTTCCTCTGAATCATCCTCCCTCCAACTTCATCCCATGCCCTCTAGTCCTGGAACATCTTTTTCACTTAAAAATAATGTATTCCTGCACCCTGTTCCTCCCTGTGAGATACTTGTATGTCTCTATCATATCCCCTATCTCCCTCCTCTCCTCCAGGGAGTACATGTTCAGTTCCTTGACCTCCTTAGCCTGTGGGAGCCATTTTGGAGAGAGAACCCTCCCCTCTATTTTAATATTGGGGTTACCTATCAATGGTTGCTCCAGATCTACACAGTGGAGTGTACTCTCACAGATGTTGCAATAGGTGTCAAGCAAAGCTGTTTTGGGAGGCTTTTGGGTCTCGCGAAAAGCAGCGCCACAGGAGAGAGGTTATAATATCAGATTAGGGCTAATTCTATTTTTATCCAGAGGGGTTTGTACCCTTGGGGCTCTTCTAGATCATTTATTTTAAGCCACCTCAGGTATTTACTTGCATGACTGGCCCAATGGTAAAGGCCTACATGCGGCATGCGAAGGCCACCTTTGAGTTTTGGGGCCGCTAACTTGTGGAACGCCAAACGGGGACATTTCCCCACCCAAATAAAATTAGCGAAAATGCTATGCACCTTCTTGAACCACGACTGAGGTAGCCATATGTTCAAAAGACTCAGTGGGTAATACAGCCGAGGGAAGACATTCATTTTAATGAGGTTGATTCTACCCCCAGATAGTCAATGGGAGAAGGGACCATCTATTTAAATCTTGGGCAATGACTTGCAATAATAAATCCAGTTTGTTCTTTTGCAATTGTGTGACACTTCTTGTGAGGGGATTCGTGGGATTCATCCCAGAATTCTAAAAGAACTAAGGGTAGAATTAGTGACACCACTGACTACCCTGTTTAACAAATCATGGGAGGATGGGGTAGTACCTGAGGACTGGAGGAGGACAGATGTGATTCCCTTTCACAAAAGTGGGAGCAAGGCAGAAGCAGGAAACTACAGACCTGTTAGTTTAACCTCAGTGGTAGGGAAAATGATGGAATCACTTCTGAAGGAAAGAATTGTCGAGTATCTAGAGGCCAGAGGGCACAGCACCCAAGGCAGCATGGATTCACAGCAGGAAGGTCATGCCAGACAAATCTGATAGATTTCTTTGACTGGGTGACCAAAGTAGTAGATCAGGGAGGGCTGTGGACATGGCCTACCTAGACTTTAGCAAGGCATTTGACACAGTCCCACACAAAAGATTAATATACAAGTTAGCTAGCCTGGGAGTGGGTCCCAAGATGACAGTCTGGGTAAAATTGGCTGGAAAATAGGACACAGAGGTAATAGTAAATGGAGTCCACTCTGATGAAAGGGGTTACTAGTGGGGTACCATGAGGGTTCAGTATTAGACTCAGTCTCTTCAATGTCTTTATAAGTGACATTGCAGAGGGACTGGAAGAAAAGTATGTCTCTTTGAAGATGACACAAGATCTGCAACAGAGTTGATGCACAAGGTGGGGTGGAAAGGATGAAAAGGGACTTGGCAAGGTTAGAGGAATGGTCAAAGGTATGGCAGCTTAGATTCAATGCTAAGAAGTGCAAGGTAATGCACCTGGGAAACAAAAACCCAGGGGAAGAGTACACAATGGGGGGTGAGATACTAACAACAACAAAAATGGAAAGGGACCTGGGGGTAGTCATATCAGATGACCTAAAGGTGGGCAAGCAATGTGAGAGGGCAGCAATGAGGGCTGGGGGGATATTGGGATGCATAGGGAGAGGCATCACCAGTAGAAAACAGGAAGTTATCATCCCTCTGTACAGACAGCTGGTCAGACCCCATCTGGAGTACTGCGTGCAGTTCTGGAGACCCAGTCTTCGGAAAGACATAGACAGGATGGAAGCTGTCCAGAGGAGGGCAACTAAAATGGTTCGGGGTCTGCACCGGAAGACATATGAAGAGAGACTAAAGGAGCTTAATATGTATAGCCTCGAGAAAGGAGGAGAGGGGGACATGATAGAAACTTTCAAGTACCTCAAGGAATCAACAAAGTCCAAGAGGGTAGCATCTTTCAAAAAAAGAGGTGTGCAAGAACAAGGGGGCACAATTTGAAGATGGGGGTGGCTCAGAGGTAATTTAAGGAAGTATTTTTTCACAGAGAGGGTTGTGGATGCATGGAATGGCCTTCCGGAGGAGGTCGTGGAGTCAAAAACAGTGGTGGAATTCAAGCATGCATGGGACAGTCATAAGGCAATTCCAGGGGATGGGAGTAGGAAGAAGTAGGCTGCTGGTTGACTAGGATCTGCAGCTTATCCAGTAGGCAGGGAAATGGGCAGACTGGGTGGGCCAAGCTGTCCTTATCTGCCATCAAATTCTATGTTTCTATGTTTCTATGAGGGCAATGCCTAGATATTTCATTGAATTCTTTTCCCAGAACAGACCCCGTGCACTAACTTCATGTTTCATCATTTCATCACTCTCCGATTGACAGGGAAAACCACAGTCTTTTCCACGTTCAATTTATAATTGGAAAACCTGCTATACTCTTTGATGACTTCCAATAGATGCGGAATGGATTTTTCGGGGTGAGAAATTTGAAGTAAAAGATCATTGGCGTAGGCCGAGACTTTAACTTCAGTACCCTGTATGGTGATACCTTGGATCTTAGGGCTAGCAATCAGTCTTCAAATGAGCGGCTCTAGTTATAGATTGAAAAGCAGTGGTGATAGGGGACAGCCTTGTCTGGTGCCTGAACCCAAAGGAAAGAGTTTGGAGATACACCCATTGCATAGAACCCTGGCAGTGGGGGCCTTGTAAAGCATTTGTATCCAGTTCTGAAACTCTGGGGGAAACCCGAAAGCATGTAACGCCCTGAAAAGGAAATTCCAGTTTACTCTATTGATTGCCTTCACGGCATCCAGGGACACCAAGGCAGCTGGATATTCTGCATCCCATCCCTGGACGCCGAGAAGACGTGGGCCAGGGTATGTAGATGATCACTGGCTGATCTCCCCTTCATGAAGCTCACTTGTTCTGCTCCTATTAAATCAGGAAGGACCACGTTGAGACGATCTGCTAACAGTTTACTCAGGATTTTAACATCCTGATTCAGTAAAGATATAGGCCTATAATTGGCCATATATACAGGAGCCTTTTCAGGTTTTGGCAGTAGAGTTATCGAGGCCTCGAATAGTGTATCATCTGTACTATTGCCTGCAAGAATCTGCTGGAACAGTGAGAGAAGCAAGGGGGCAAGTTGCTTTGCAAACTTTTTATAAAAATTAGGCGAAAACCCATCTGGTCTGGGGGATTTATCTAGGGGGAGGCCATCTATGGCTTTTAGGATCTCCGCTTCAGTTATGGGGGTACATAATGCCATTCATTGTATTTCTGAGAGAGAGGGCAGATGAGATTCAGCTAAATAGAGATCCACATCTTTAAGCGGAGGAAGGTCAACCATCGGGCTATATAACAGTTGGAAGAATTTTTGGAACTCTGCAGTAATTTCTTTCTGGGTATTTACCAGTACCCCGTCAGAAGACCAAATTGAGGCAATAAATCTAGTAGATTCTTGTTGCTTAACTCGGGTAGCTAGAAGGTGACCTGCCTTTTCTCCTTGGTCGATGAAGGTAGCATTCAATTTCAAGATCAGAAATTCTGCCCTCTCCCTCAGAAGATCTGAGTAGGAATCCTTTAATTTTATAAATTCCAACTGAGTGTTTTCCTAGGTATGAGGGGACATGTTCTTTTCTATAATTCTAATCTGATTAAGGAGTTGCATTAATTGCTGTTCTCTCATTTTTTTCCTCTTTGATGCAACCCCAATTAACACTCCTCTCAGATAGGCTTTTAAGGCACCCCATTCCATATTGGGTTTCCCGGTGGTGTTGAGATTAGCAGATATAAATTGTGAAATGTGACTACTAATATATTTCACCGTATTTGGGTCCTTTAGCATTTGGTTATTAATTTTCCAATGCCCTTCCACTTTTGAAACAGTGGCTAGAGAGAGCTGACAAGTAACGAGAGAGTGGTCCGATAGTGGTCCAGGCTGTATGGTCGATTCTATAACCCCCGAGAATAGTTGCTAGGAAATCATGATATAATCAATTCTGGAGGATGTTTAATGAACTGGAGAAGTGAACGTATAGCATCTATCTGAGGGGTGTAGAGTACGCCACACATCACATAGTCCTACCCTGCCCCACATGTCTCTTAACGCCCTTTAGGCCGGTGAGAGGCCTTTGAATTTATTACCTGTAAGGTCTATATTGGGGTCAAACACTAGGTTTAAATCTCTACCCATAATCATAGGTACTGCTAAAAAGGGGGCTAAAATATTGATTAACTCCATTTAAAAACCGGGGGAGTCAGTATTCGGCCCGTATATACTACTCAATAATACTTCCGTAGTATACATTCTCCCTTGAACTAGTATGTATCTCCCATGGGCATCTCTAATAATCTTAGTTGGTGAAAATGGGACATTATGCTTTATCAAAATCATCACCCCGCAACTTTGTGTAGTGCCCTCAGCTGCAAACACTTGCCCTATTTGCTGCTTTCTGATTTTAAATTCTTCTGAAATTAATAGGTGGGATTCTTGAATAAAAGTGACATCCCATCTTAATAACTGTAAATGCTTTCAGACTTGGTATTGCTTAATCTTCTGCCTAATTTCTTTAACATTCCATGTGGAAAAAACTAAGTTGCTGATCATGGGCTAGACATGCATAGCTGTGAGCATTTCTGGGCATTTTTTCAGCTGACCCTAGTCCTGTCTAGGCATTAGAAGGTAGACCCGAGCAAACCCAGCCTTCCCCCAAACCTCCCTCCCTCTCCCACTCCCCGAAACCCAACTGCCCAGGGTAGGAATATTCCAGAATTTGCATTAGGTTATTCTCCTGCCCACCCTCCCACCCTCATAGCTACGATCTATGGTCAACAGTGCACCTTACTAAGTCCTCCCTCCCCTCAGCCTTCCTGACCCAACCACTACCCCATCCATACCTTCAACCATTTGTGCCATATGTGACTAAGACGGCATCGGAGAATTTGAGTAGAGCTGTTCTCATTGACCCCAATTTTATTAATAGGCCATCCTCCTACTACATCTACTCTAAATTTTTATCTTGGTAATCTGTTGCTTCAATCTTTATTAACACCTATGTCTCTAGATCCACTAAAACGCTAACGGGTATCCGGATCCCTTTTTCTACGCTTCTTCAACCATGTAGTACTTTATAGAACTTTAGAGTAGCCCTGTCTAACCATCAGCGCCTCGGGCTTAATTGCTCTGAATAAGAAAGGAAAGCAAAGACAGGAGGAAACTAGCAAGCTCCCATAAGCATACAAATCCTCGAAAAGCACAACATTGATGAGTCTACCACCATATAAACACCTAACATAAAGAAGACATCCTTCTCATTGCAAAGCTTTTAGCCATCATTCTCTTGGCCCCTTTTCTATGATCGACGCCCCTTTTAGCATTACCTTCTGTATGATAGTGCCTCCAAAATCTAAGAACGAACTCAAGAGCCCATTCGTCTTATATCCTGAGTTCATTGTTCTATAACGCTATACTTTAAAAAAAAAAAAAAACTTCCTTCTGGGTAATGTTCTGGGGCATTGGCTATTCGCCATTATCAGTACCAGAATCAAAATTCACTTGGGATTTAATTATCCGCATGTCTCTCTGTCATTCTGCAGTCTCGCTCCCAGCTACTTTGTAACCAATGATGGCATACGGTTTAGTTTTCCGTCAGTCTTGGCGTTCCAATCATTGCTGGGTTTCGAAAGCCCTCTAGTGGAGACTGTCTTTAAACCATACCTGGCATTGAGGCTATATTTCTGTAAGGCAGATTCTGCTTGTGGGCATCTCCAGGTCATAAACAGGCAAAACAAGGTGTGCTTCCCCATACATAGAAGGGACGAGGCTACAAACAGATCACGGACCTCTCAAAACTTTGCATTTTACAAGAGTCCCCTTTCAAGGGTTAGGACGTCTCATTGGGAGTCCCCTAAAAAAATCTGCCAACAAGTGGAAAAACTACAATTTTATCTGATGGCCATCCAAACTGTTAACTTTGCATGCTGGACAATGCTTATGTTCCCCGCTGCCAGCATGTAGTAGGACACAGTTCAAGTTTACATTAGAATCGACTTTGATATCTCTTCACTCCTATCAGCAACCTGCACCCTCTTATATCGGTTTTTCATTCATCTTTGAATAGATTAGGGAAGGCAGACTTGAGCCCTTTAGTGGCAGCATCTGGGTCTTCGTTGGACATGAATGTTCCAGATATCATCACCCCTAATTTCACAGGGTATCCCATCCAGAATTTCACACTGGCTGCAATTAACTTGGATACTAGCAGGTGGAACAAAGCCCTTTTTTGCCTAACGGATGCTGGTAGGTCTTGAGCCACCCTGATTTTAGTGCCTTCCCATCGCACTTCATGCAGCTCTCTGACTTTAGCAAAGAAATGCTGTCGTTCTAAATAATTTAAAAATTTGAAAATTAAGGGGCGAGGAGGTGCTCCCGCCAGGTGCTTTGGGCGAAGAGACCAGTGCGCCTGCTCTATAATGTATTGCTGTCCAAAAGGCGACAGGCCAGCTAATGTTTCCACCAATTTTTGTATAAATAATACCACATCAGCTCCTTCTTCGCTTTCGGGAAGATATATGAGGACCGCATTGTTTCTATGACTGCAGCTCTCTAGGTATTCAATCTTAGCTTTCATTCATGTTAGCTTTTGATGGATGGCTGCAATCTCAGGTTCCGCTTTCTCGAGTCTTTTTTCGACTGAGCAGAGTCGGGCTTCACTATCTGCTGTCCGCTGATGCAAGTCTTCCAGCATTTGAGTTATGCTTTTAATTTTGGACTTTATCTTTCTGATGCCTTCTTTAAATGGGGCAAATTCCTGCAGAAACCACTGCAAAGTAAGGGGTTGCTGTTCCTCCTCCATAGCTTCAGAGGCCGGTCCTTCCGCACTACTCGAGACCCTGGATTTTTTGGAGGCCTTTTGAGGCGTTGCCGGCGGGGTATGTTTAGATGCATTTCTTCTCATAGTTACCTCCATATATATCCTCAACCCTACTCTCTTGTTCTGGCACCTTGCTCGATGTCACAGAGGATGGTTTAGTAAGCTTCAGAGAACTATTGATTGTAAAGTAAGAGATTAATTGGGTGGGGAGGCTGGAGCTGCATCGGAGAGCTGCTATCTGGTGGACTGCATCATGTGACTCCCCAGCTACACATACTCAATGCAGCGTAGAATGGATCTCTGACTCCTCCTTGTGGGGACTGGGCTGTGGAGTCACTACTCTCTCCTATGTTCTGCTCCTTCGAGGCAAGAGCTTGAGGCTGTGGATCTACACCTTCTTCATAAGGCCACATGAGTTCTCCCTCATCTTCTTCCTCACTAAGGATCTGTGCCCAGGAGTGGGTAGTCATCCTCACTCCTGAGACTGTCCACTCTTCGCTGGACATGGAGGTCGACACCTCCCATTCAAGGGTCTCCCTCATCTTGTCTTCTCCTATGAGACTTGGGCTAGGCCCCTCTCTCCAAGGGTCTGCTGATGCTTCTTCCACAGTGTCTGTCTGTGACCCAGACTTGGAGACATCAGTACTTTGCTTTGCCTGTAGATCTGCACCCTCCTGCTTTATGCCACACTCTGCTGGGTTTCCCCCATCAGGCTCCACGAGGTGCTGTGTGCTGCCAACTGCAGATTCTTTAAGCTTTGTCCATGTGGGAGCCAAGTGAATCTTGGGTGCTTTAGTCAAGCCATGTTTCTCTAGGCACCAAGAACAGTGAGGAACCATGAAGACATCCTTTCCAGCCTTTAAGCACATTACACACACTCTCTAACTAGATATCCAGGAATTGCCACATGAGGAGGCAAATGTCCCCCATAGTAACATCTCTCAGTGTCTTTCAACTTGTTAACTTCTTCTACTCTCATAGCCCAGGCATGATCCAGGTAGTGGTCTGGTCCTGAAGCCATGACTGCAGAGAAAGACAAACAAACGCTCACTGTTATTTCAAGTTCCACTTTAATGGAAAAGTTTTTACAAAATTGCTCTCCTGCTGCTGTGTTTACTTTACTACCCCACCCTGTAATAGCAGTGGCAGCACTGCTGCGTATCAACGTTCTGTTTCTGACTCAAGCCACTGTGCATCCAATTTACACACTCCACTGTTGAAGTTCACTCAAACTGCATAAACTGCACTGGTTGCTCTCTCAGCACATTTTTATGATTTCTACTGGACTTTTCATTCACTTTAAATCACTTGTTTTTGCTTAAAGTCCCCTAAAGCCGCAGTATTTCATCACACAGGATTGCCTGTAAATTTGTTGCATCTGTCATATAACTCACAGTCTCTCACTTGGTTTGAAAATTATACTGTTGCAGAACCTATAATTATGCTTACAGTCTAATGCTCAGAATTCATTTTTTTTTTTTTGAAATTTAAGTTTATTGGTTTTAACAGCAAATAAAACACCAACAAAACAGAACAATCTGAAAAATGTACACAAGGAATAGCAAGCAAGCAGTACAACCAAAATACCCACTCCCACCCACCCCACCCAGAAAAGCCCCCACTCCCCCAAACCCACCCCCCACCCATCCCAACCACCCAAAGACAGATAAATCACACAATCTTCGACAGATGAAATCCTGTCCATCCAACCCCCACCCTCCCAACTGGGGCGTGCCAACAACAACAACAAAAAAAAAAAACATTAAGTCTGGATACCACTGTATGCTATAACAAAATATCAGAACATTGGTATCATAAATAACATGATAGCATAGAAATCAAAATTTAATAAATGACATAACATACAAAGGGACTAGAGGAATCGGGTCACAGAGTTGTATTATTAAAGCAGACATAAGGCCTGGAGCTTATCCCATCTCTTGCGAAACAGGTCCATACGACCTTTAAAACTAGCAATCAACCTCTCTGACTGAAGGTACGACACTACCTCCTTCAACCAATCGGCAAAGGATAAGAACAAATGATCCATCCAGTGTCTTAGGACCAGCTTCTTAACCGCCATGGACACCAAGGCCATATGATATTGACGCTCAATGCTATCAACATGGGAAAAATCACCCAGAACACAAATCTCAGGACAAAAAAAACCCAGTCAGACCCAGAAGAGGATCAAGGTTCTCCAGGACCAGGGACCACAATGGAGCAACTTTAGGACAGTCCCAGAAGATATGAATTAAATTACCTTCACCTTGTAGGCATCTAAAACACTCCGGATGGGAAACCATCTTACGCTGAAAGAGTTTGACAGGAATATAATAAAGGTTATTCACAATATAATATTGTGTTAACTGCAGCCTATCCTGGGTATGGTATCTATGCAAATCCTTCCATATACCAGTCCAATCCGGGGAAATGTCGGGAAGAAGGTGTGTCCAAACCATCGGACCCTCAACGGCCTCCTGAGAACTATAATTCAGAAGATAAGAATAAATCAACGAGATAGGATGAGATTGGGAGGCAAGACTAATAATGTCAGAGAGGAAAGGATAAGCAACTGATTCCCTAAAAGTAGTACCATATTTGCTACCGATTAAGTGCCTAAGCTGATAAACCTTGAAAACCCCTCTACTTGGTATACCAAATTTCTCCAGAATATCACCTGAGGAGAGAAGTGAGTCTTGGCTAAGCAAATGCTCAACTCTGGCCTCCTTAAGTTGTGGGAGCCATTCCGGCGTAATCCAAGAGCTGTCTAACCTAATGTTAGGATTAATGATCACCGGTTGTCCCAGGTCCGAAGCGCTAGAAATATGAAAAAACTTGAGGCATTGTGCCCATGATCTAAAAGCACCCATCACCGTGCTATCCGACACCAGCTGTGAAAGAGCCTTTGGAGGCACATAAAATAAAGCGTATTTATCTAGTTTAGCCTCAGAAAGAAAGGCACGTTCAAGCTGGAGCCAAATTGGGCAGGATATCACTGGATCAGTGGAATACCATCTCCCTAACTTAGAAAGGTGAGCCGCCCAATAGTACAGCAGGAGATTAGGCAACCACAGGCCACCTTTTTCCCTTGGGAGCGACAGCTTGGTATAGGAACGCCGTACCCCCTTCCCCCGCCAAATAAAACGAGAAAACAACGAGTGGAGTTGCTGAAAATAGGAAAGAGGAAGCCAGAGATTAATCAAATTCAACGGATAAAAAATCCTGGGAAGAACATTCATTTTAATAACATTGATTCGGCCCCAAAGTGAGATAGGAAGAGCTGACCATCGCTGTAAATCCTGGCTAACCGAATCCCTAACTCTGTCCAAGTTTAACTTTTTTCAAGAGGGAGAGATCAGTAGAGAAGTGGATCCCTAAATATTTGATAGATCTAGAAGTCCACCTCATTCCCAAGGAAAGAAAATCCTGCTTATTAGTATACTTGTTTAATGGGAAGATCTCACACTTAGAAATATTCAGCTTATAGCGGGAGAAAATGCCAAACTGCGCAATAAAATTGATAGCAGCCTTCAAGGATGCTGCAGGATCTGTTAAGTGCAGCAAAACATCATCTGCATATGCAGAGAGAACCAGTTCCCGCTGCTGTAGCCTAACACCTCTGACCTGCGGGGATGATTTAAGTCTAATCAGCAATGGTTCTAGAAATAAATTAAATAATAAAGGGGACAGGGGGCATCCCTGCCTGGTACCAGCAAATAAACGAAAAGAAGAAGATAAAACTCCGTTGCAGTAAATCTTAGCAGAAGGGCAACTATAAAACGTCTGAATACTATTCAGAAAAGGAGACGGAAAACCCATTCTCTCCATTACTGACCAAAGGAAAGACCAATCAACCCGGTCGAAGGCCTTTTCCGCATCAAGAGAGACCAGAGCAACCGGATACAGGGCTGTTTGAGCATATTGAGAAATATGTGACACGGTCCTCAAATGGTCAGCCGCCGACCTCCCGGGTATGAAACCAACCTGTTCAGGGCTCAGCAGCCCAGACCAGACCTTCTTGATTCTTTCAGCTAGTATTTTAGCAAGAATTTTCATGTCGTAATTTTGGAGAGAAATGGGTCTATACTTAGCCGGGTCTGTAAGAATTTTATCAGCTTTGGGGATTAAAACAATAGTAGCCTCAAACAGAGCAGGATCAACCTCAGGGGAAACCGATAGATAGTTATATAGCTTAAGGAGAATAGGTATCAGGTCCTTAGCAAAAACCTTATAGAAGTTTGCAGGGAAACCATCCAGACCCGGTGCCCTGTCCAGAACCAAAGAAGCAATGGTACTCTCTATCTCTTCGGCTGAAATAGGAGCCAGTAGTCTAGCTTGCTGAGCTTCTGACAGACAAGGGATGTCTATCTCCCTCAAATACGCCTTGACGTCCGAGGTGGGATAGGACAGAGGAGACTTACTATAGAGATCCAAGTAGTATTCCTTGAAAACATGCGCAATATCTCTGGGAGAAGAGACAACCTCACCGGTTGGAGAAGACAAGGAGGGGATGATCCTTGAACTTTCCAATGCGCGCAAGCGCAAGGCCAGAAGTTTCCCGGATTTTTCCCCAAAATCAAGATACTTAGCTTGAGTTTTTATCAAGCAGTATTCTGTTTTCTCCTTCAAAAGGTCCGTATATTCATTTCTAGCTGATAAAAGATCCTTAGGATCCCTTAGAGAGGAGGTTAAAGAAAATGTAACCTCTAATTCCCTAAGCTTGTCCATCAGAGCTAAGGAGCTAGCCAGCCGCGTCCTCTTCCTAAAGGAAGCCATTTTAATGAGTTTGTCCCTAAGATAACACTTCAGAGCACCCCAAACCATATCAACTCTTGGAGTAGAGTTCAAATTATCTGCCAGAAAAAGGGAAATCCAAGAACTAATGTCCAAAACATTTTGATGGTCCTTTAGCATTTGAGTGTTCAACCGCCACATCGAATCACGGGAATAATCCGGGTCTAAAGAAAGTCGGATCCAGACTACGGCATGGTCCGACAAAATAATCGGCTCAATGCCAGACAGAGAGATATTCGAGAGAAAGGGGAGACTAACTAAAACCATATCCAGCCTCGATTTGGTGCCATGCGATTGAGAGTGAAAGGAGAAGGCACGACAAGAGGGGTTAGCAATCCGCCAAGGATCACACATGCCCAACAACGAACTCAGATCTCGAAAAGCACGCTGAGCTGTAGAAGAAGGATGTTTATCCTGAGGATCTTTGTCCAAAATAGATGAAAAGGGCACATTCCAGTCACCCCCCAATATAGACTGGGCAGGGAGGAAGCTGGACAATTTATCAGCAAGGGACATAAAAAAGCCCGGATTCCCACCCACCGGACCATATATGGAGCCTAGAACTACATTACCACCATTAAGAGTACCCTTAACCAGGATAAACATCCCCTCTGGGTCTGAAACAATCGTCTCATTCGTAAACAGTACATGTTTTTAATAAGAACCGCAACCCCTTTGCTAAAACAGGAATTTACCGCAAGGTAGGATTGAGAAAAACCAGAACGAGATAACAGCCTGGTGTCATCATGGCATAGATGTGTCTCTTGCAAAAAAAGGATATCAATTTGAAGTAGTGAACAGTGATTAAAGGCCTGCAACTGCTTGACCCTATCCCTAAGTCCTCGAACATTCCAAGATGCTATTTTGACTGTGTTCATAGCCATTTTAAGTACAGCATGATACAACCAAATATCCAGACAAATACAGCAAAATAAAAAAAGGCAAGGCGCACCCCCATTGTAAAGGCCAGGGACATAGTAATCGCCCAAAACAATTCAGGCCTAGATCCCCACAGAAAAAACCCCGTCCAGCATACCCAACCAGAGCAGAGCCAGAACCTATGCAGGCAGGGTGGGCCCTCCCATCTGTGAGACCCCAGCAGAGCATGACTAATCCCCAGACACCCAACAACCCTTAAAACCCCCTGATCGAATTCAACAACAGTATTCCCCCAAAGACAGCAGTCTACCATAATAGGCCAGAGACCATACAAAACATATGGGATAACACTCATCAATCCCAATCCCCCCACACACCCAACAAAAACCAAAATCCAAAAAGCCCGAAGCAAGCCAGTCAGTAAAAGAAGGACCCCCCCCCCATCTCCGGAAACCCACCATAATCTAAAAAGCAACAAACTGGTCCCCCACCAACATCCAATACCCAACAAACCCAAAATAACTATATACAACGAGTGGCCTGAGCATGAAAAACCCATTAAACAAGTTAAGGCCTAAGGGCTCGAACCTCCCGACCCCCATTGCGAACCTCCGACTCCCCAGCATTGAGTACAAGTACCAATGTGCAAAATAATTCAGACACAATCCAATGACACCAAGAGTCCACCATCCCAACATAGTACTCCCCATCAGTCCCAGTGCCAGGGAGAGGTTAGCCAACCCCCCAACATATGGCTCGCGATTCCACATCCAGCGAGCAGGCACTCTAGACCAGACCCCCCACAGGCACCGATAATCGAGGGAAAGCAGGCAGAAGGAAGAGAGTAAGAGAGGAACCAGATAGGAAAGGAGGCTGAGGATACAATGGATCATCCCAACAATAAAAACCCCATCCACCCCCAATCTGGCCCAGAGGTCCCCCGCGTCTACCCAGGGAAGAGGGCAATTCAAATAGCACACCCACCGATATCCAGGCAGCCCGCAAAAAATGGAATTCCTGAAATCCAAAAAGAGTAAGGAAGCACTAGATCCATAAAAACATCATTCCAGAACCGCTGTTTCTGGAGGGACCGATAAGATAGAGGGACCAAACCGGTCCGCCCACCAGGAAGTCACCCCCAAGAAACAGCAGCCGTAAAAAAAAAAGTTCCATCGCGGGGAAGCATAAATGGGAACAGCGAGGGGGATCCCAGCCACCCAACAAACCCACCCACTGCAACCCGAATAAGGCCGGGCAACTCAGGGAAGAAAAATAAGGAGAGCAAGAAAGTAAAAGAGACCGAAAGAGCGACCAGAGATAGGAAAAAAAGCCGGAAAGAGAAGGTAAGACCAAGAAGCACCCCCAATCAGCTAGCATAGCAAAAAGTTATACAATTATCACAGAAGGCTGAAATACATGTATTTTTAGGCAAAAGAAATCGTAACTCCACGGGATCACCACACTCTTATATTGAGATAGAAAATAGTGAGTCCTTCAGCCAGCCGACTTAAACAGATCCGGTAGCTTAATAGCCAGTTCCTTGAGGGCCACTTCGGGGGAGTTAAAGCTGGTTGCCATGCCTCTGACAGTGACCTTCAGAATCGCCAGATAAATCTTCTTAAAGGGGATAGAAGCGGCTATTAACTTCTGCACTATGGGATGGTAAGCTGCCCTTTTTTCCCGGGTTTCTTTAGGCAAGTCCTGCGTAATCCGAATTCTGGATGCACCCCAGAGGACATCTTTAAGTTCACGCGATTTCATATAAACATGCTGTCTTTCAGCATAACTGAAGAACTTGACAATAATAGGACGTGGGGGGGATCCAGATGAGGGCCTGGGTCTCAGAGAGCGATGGGCCCGTTCCAGGTGATAAGAAGAGCTGATAGGGGATGGGCCCACGACCTTGTTCAGGAACCTCTGCAGAAAGGCCATCAAGTCTGGGCCCTCTTCCATCTCGGTAGGCCCAAATTAGTAAATTGTTCTGGCGATTCGCCCTTCAGGTCTTCAGTTTAGCTTGTAATTTTCTAATCTGCTGTTTAAGCTCGGTGACCTCAATTTGGGTTTCGACCTCCACTGCTCCGACGAAAATTCTAGCCTCCATATCCGAAACTCTAGTAGCGACAGAGGAGAGATCACAACGCAGGGACTTAAGTTCACCAGCCAGCTCTTTCAAAATATCTTTCAATGGAGTGAGCTCTTGGAGGAACCTATCCTCTGTTAAGGGAGTAGCCTGTTGCACTCTGTCCCCACTTCGATCAGGTTTAACAGTACCCTGATTGCGTTGTTTCTTTGCAGCCTTCTCCGGGGATGCAGGGGGTGTGTGTTTGACTGAGGCCTGCTTCCCATCCACCTCCATCCCGATATTATAAACGGTTATTTCACCAACAGAGCTCGTTTTGCAATAGCAGGCCGATTAGTCAGACGTCTCCTAAACAAATTTTGCGTTTAGATGCCGAGATGACTCCAAAAACAGCCAGGAAAGGTGGCTAGAGGGGAGAGCTCAGAGTCCCAGCTGCTGCCTAGCTAGATGCCATCACGTGACCCCAGAATTCTTGTTTTAGCTGATTTACTTGACACAGTCCTTCTTTGCAAAACAATCACACTGCTAAACACAGATTCAGCTGGCTTTAGATTAAAATCACACACAGTTTGAGCTGTTTCTCAGGATGGTACTTAATCAGTAGCTGGTTATTGCGATGGAAAATGCAGCGTACAGCTGGTCTTGAAGGCCTCTGGATGGAAGCAGGCTGGCAGTCCTGCCGATTGTCCCTCCGAACACCACGCTTTCTGTCCAGATGATCGATATGCGAGTTGAGCCAATTTTAAACAGAAAAGTCTGATTTTACTAGTTTTACGTTTTCAGTCACTGCGACGCTCCTCCTAGCAAGCCAGTTCTCACAGTCCTCTCTCGCTCCCTCTTAAACACAGTGCAGTCACTCTAGAGCTGACTTGGGGGCAGGACATATTGCAGTCTCACCAATCACTCAACACCATGCAAATGAGCCTCTCTCTTCTTGTGCTCTTCTCCTCCACGGCGATCGTCAAGCAGGGAACATTTAAACTGCAGACCACACTTTTTTTTTCCCCCAACTGTGACTGCTTGGCAGGAGCTCCATTTCAACCATTTTTCTTGGCATTTTACTCAGTGACTCTCTTAGTCCATTCCACAAGCACTTCCACCTTCTAGGGCACAAATCTATCTTTGTTTCCCACAGTTTTCCACACTTGTTCCTGTCACACAACACTTTAAAAGCTGGCAAACGTCGTAATTATGATGAAGGACAAGGACATGCACTCTCTGGCTTTACTGCTCCTTGGTAAACAGTTGACACAATTACAGCAGCACATAGACAACAGCACACAGCGGTACATTTAGTTGGCAATACTTCTGATTTTTGGGCTTCCTACTGCCAGACGGCCAAAACGCTAACCACCATCCGAGCAACCTTTCTTGCTTTTCTCTCTAAATTGCAAACCAAATCCCATTGGTAGCCTCCAATTTGTAACCAGGGGTCGGGTTGATGTTATTTTTTATTTTTAGTACGGTGCCTCCATTTTTGTAACCAACTACCTGGCTGCCTGGGTTCTGGGAGAAAACTGTTGCTCAGCATTTTGGCTAGGTTTGAATCATCTGCACAGAGGCACCCAAGTAATCCGGACATAGGAAGCAATAACTGAAATGTGCAAACCAGGAGTGGGATTGTAGAGTGTGGCTTTTATTCACAACTGCAGAATAATAAAGCATAGATGGACCCCCACGGGGCTACACTCCCTGGTAATGCAGATTAATGGAGACTAGAACACATCTTCTTCACAACACTGTAACCCTCAGGTTCTGAACACACTGGGCCCTCACCTCGAACTGGTATTCTTCTCTTGAATTCCCTGGCATGGCACCTCGGCCAGCACTGGGACATTTCTCCATATGGCATGGATATTTTTGTAGTGGCTCCCTCTACCACCCATGAGCACTTTCTAGCTCCATAAGGGAAAACATCATCCTCAATACCACATATGGGTACTTTCAGCAAACACTGGCCAAGTGCCTGGAAGAAAGCTATTGGTGCCCAAAGTGAACCTGTGGAGAAACATAGACTTTGACAGCAGATAAGGACCACTTGGCCCACCCAGTCTGCTCATTTCCCTACCTACTGGTTAAGCTGCAGATTCTAGTTAACCAGCAGCCTACTTCCTGCAACCCCCAACTATAATTGCCTTGTGTCTGTTCCATGCATGTTTGAATTCCCCCACTGTTTTAGACCCAACAACCTCCTCAGGAAGGCTGTTCCATGTATCCACCACTCTCCCCATGAAAAAAAATTTCCTCACATTACCCCTGAGCCGTCCCCCCTCTATCTTTAAATTGTGCCCCCTTGTTCTTACACATCTCTTTTTCTGAAAGATGCTACCCTCCTGGACTTTGTTGATTGCCTTGATGTACTTGAACATTTCAATCATGTCCCCCTGTCCCTCCTTTCATCAAGAGTATACATATTAAGCTCTCTCAGTCTCTCTTCATATGGCTTCTGCTGCAGACCCTGCACCATTTTAGTTGCCTTCCTCAGCACACTGCTTCCATCCTGTCTATGTCCTTGAGTAGATGAGGTCTCCAAAACTGCACGCAGTACTCCAGATGGGGTCTCACCAACTGTCTGTACAGAGGGATAACAACTTCCCTTTTTCTACTTATGGTGCCCCTTCCTAGGCATCCCAGTATCCCCCTGGCTCTCCTTACCAACTTTTCACATTGCTTACCCACCTTTAGGTCATCTGATATGACTACCCCAGGTCCCTTTCCATTTTGTTGTTGTTAGTACCTCCCTGTTGTGTACTCTTCTCCTGGGTTTTTGTTTCCCAGGTGTATTACTTTGCACTTCTTTGTATTGAATCTAAGTTGCCACATGTCTGACCATTCCTCCAACCTTGCCAAGTCCCTTCTCATCTTTTCTCCCCCCCTTGTGTATCAACTCTGTTACAGATCTTTGTGTCATCTGCAAAGAGGCATACCTTTCCCTCCAGACCCTCTGCAATATCACCTATAAAGATGTTAATGAGGACTGGACCCAGTACTGAGCCCTGAGGTACTCCACTAGTAACCCCCCTTTCTTCGGAATGTATTCCATTCACTATTACTTTCTATGTCCTGTTGTGCAGCAAGTTTGCTACCCAGGCTACCACCCTGGGAACCACTCCCAGGCTGGCTAACTTGATTATTAATCTTTTGTGTGGGACTGTGTCAAATGCCTTGCTAAAGTCTAGGTAGGCCAAATCCACAGCCCCTCCCTGGTCTATTACTTTGGTCACCCAGTCGAAGAAATCAATTAGATTCATCTGACATGACCTTCCAGCTGTAAATCCGTGCTACTTTGGGTCCTGTGCCCTGCTGGCCTCTAGGTACTCAACAATTATTTCTTTCAGAAGTGATTCCATCATTTTCCCTACCACCGAGGTTAAACTTACAGGTCTGTAGTTTCCCACTTCTGCCTTGCTCCCACTTTTGTGAAGGGGAATCACATCTGCCCTCCTCCAGTCCTCAGGTACCACCCCATCCTGCCATGATCTGTTAAAAAGCGTGGTCAGTGGTGTCACTAGGTCCTCCCTTAGTTCTTTTAGGATTCTGGGTGAATCCGTCAGGCCCCATTGCTTTGTCCACCTTGAGTTTTAAGAGTTCTTTCAGGACTCTTTCTTCTGTGAATGTACTGGTGTCAACCCCTACCCAGAGTGCTTCTATTGTCTGGTTTAGGTAACTCCTCCTCATCTTCTTTTGTGAATACTGAGCAAAAGTATTCATTCAGAATCTCTGCCTTTCACTGTCCCCTCTGCCACCTCCCCTCTTTATTAATCTTCACTATCCCTCCCTTAACCTTTCTATGCTCCATAATGTACCTATAAAAGGTTTTATCCCCCTTCTTAACTGAGTTGGCTATTTTTTCTTCGGTTTGGGCCTTTGCTAGTCTGACTGCCTTCCCCACTTCTTTCTGCTTTAATTGATACAGTTCCCTGTCATGCTCCTTCTGTGATTCCTTATACTTTATGAATGCAGCCTTTTTCTCCTTAACCTTCCCTGCCACCTTGTTTGAAAACCATAGTGTTGTTTTACTCCACTTTGTTTTCTTTATTTGCTTCACACAAAGGCTTGTTGCCTCTATGATGGCAGTTTTGATTTTTCTCCATTGTTCTTCCACCCCTCCTTTTTGGTCATTTGCTAGTGCATTTTTCAGGTATTCACCCATTTTGCCAAAGTCAGCTCTTCTAAAGTCCAGTATCCTTGTTTTTGTATGGCTTATCTCCATGGTTGTGCTCATTGTAGGCACACTGTGCAGTAGTCGCTTGTTCCCAGATGTCTACTGACTTCTAAATTTGTGATCCTCTCTCCATTTGAGAGTACCAGGTCTAATATTGCTCCCTCCCAAGTGGGTTCCAACACAAGCTGTCTAAGGCCTGCCCCCTGCAGGGCATCGAGAATGACCCTGCTCTTGGATGTGACTGCAGTACCTGTTATCCAGTTAACATCTGGCATATTCAGGTTCCCCATCAACAGTATCTCCCCTTTTTGAGCCATTTTGAGAATGTCCTCTATCATTTTGTTGTCCATTTCCTCCCCTTGAGACGGGGGGTCTGTATACAGCTCCTGTGTGGATTGTGATGCCATTCCCTGTCTCCAAGGTGACCCAGAGTTCCTCTTGTCCTCCCCCCTTACTTTTTAGTTCTGTAGCTTTGATCCCTTCCCTTATGTATAGAGCTACTCCACCTCCTCTTTTACCTTCCCTGTCCCTTCTGTAGATTGTGTACCCTTGTATGTTGACATCCCAGTCAAGATTCTCGGTGTACCATGTTTCCGTGACTGCCACAATATCCAACTGTTCATCTTCCATCAGGGCTACTAGCTCAGGAAGCTTGTTTCCCAGACTACGGGCATTGGTACTCATTGCCCTCTATTTAATGTTGGCTTTATCCTTTTTTCCCCCATCCCTGCTCTTACTGTCATTGTCTATTTTTCTATTTACCACTATCCTGCCCTGTGTTGAGCTTTGTATCTCAGTGTTTACCTTATGACCTGCCATGTTTTGTGGGGGGGGCTTGAAATTTCCTGCCTTTTATCAGCGCCTCCCCCCTTGGCTAGTTTAAAAGCTTGCCAAGGAAGCATTTAAACCTATCACCTAGGAGCTTGGTTCCCTTCATGGACAGATGCAGACCATCATGTCATAATTGACCTTTATCTCTCCAGGTGGCCCCCCAGTCCCCCAATGAAGCCAAAGCCCTGTGCTATGCACCAGTTTTGCAACCATTCATTAAACTGCATGGTGTGCAGTACCCTAGCCTCACTCCTGCCATGTACAGGTAGCACCTCTGAGAAGGTTACTGTGCTTGCTACTCATCTGAGGCCCCTCCCCAACTCCACAAATTCATTCTGCACTGCACTGATCCCATGCCTAGCTAGGTCATTTTTCCCAAGGTGGACTATGATATCTAGTTCCCTCTCCTGCGATGCTGCTTCTGCAATCCTAAGGATTCGCTTCCTGTCCCTCCAAGCCATGGCACCAGGCAGGCACCTTACTTCCTTCTCCTCTCCCTTTCCCAGGTTTACCCCCCTAACAATAGAGTCCCCTATCAGAAGCTGTTTCCTTCCTCTGTGGTGTCCCTTGCCACCCTTTTGTGGGTCTTCCTTGTGGATGTCCTCAGCTTTCTTCTGGGTCTCAACTGAGGGTGCCATCATAGAGGAACCTTGCTCTGCCAGAATGGCATATGATTTGTGCAGAGGTACAACTAGGGGGCTTCACCTCTGGTCCACCACCCGCACCCTCCCAGAACCCACTGTGGTCCAACTGCTCTTCATACTTGGCAACCTCTGAGGCAGTGGTTGTGGTAGTGGTGCTCTTTGGAAGGGGGAGGTCTCCTTAGGTGGTAGATGTGGAGGTAAATCTGGTTACTCCAGATGGGGGGTCTCACACCTCTCACTCCCAAATCCGTACCCAGCCATTCATTTGGAATCAACACCTTTCTTGTAAACCTCTCTGGTTGTAGAATGCTGTCTCAAAACGTATATCACATTTAACACTCTACTCTTCATGAACTGGTGTCCTGACTCGTAATGTTCTTTAAGTGGCTATGTCCATCCCTGTAGACCCCCACTGGTTAGATACATTTTAAGTCATACACAAACTTCAAGTACTGTACTTGGCTGTCCTTCCCTGACCCCATAGTAGCAGATACTTTACATACTGTCTCAGTGAACACATGGGCTCTAAGTAGAACAGACTCACCAACTAATTTGCAGGTGCCCCAGGGCTTCTGGCAAAGAAATAGCACATCTTGATACCTCAGTACAGGCAGCTTTCCCTCCTTCAGCAGGGCGAGGGGATTGCCCCAGAAATTGCTGATCTCTTCCCCCCATCCCTCCAAGGATGGGGCCCTGGAACAAGCCAGGGAGTGGTCTCTACCACTATGTCAGGTTTCTTCTGTGTCCCTATCTAGGGCAAGAACACACACCCTCTACCTCTGGGTAGCTCTGTTTCAGAGCTATACTCCAAGGGGCTGCCACCTGCAGCACACCTCTTTCACTTTCAACCCTCCTCTGCAGACTGACTAAAATCCCCAATGTTCTAAGCTAACCTCTTGCTGCAGCATTCCAATGTGGCCTATGCTGCTACGAGAATTTTATATGATGTCATCCCTCCAGCTCAGCTGAGACGGAGGACAGAGTGAGACAGTGTGAAACCCATTTAACTGGTGTCTCACAAGCTGCCTTTCCCTGCCTGCCACTAGATCTAAGTGGGATTCTTGTAACCCTGGGTGACAGGGAGGTTACATACAGACAACATGGGACACTTTTTTGCACACTGGGGTGGGCTTTCAGTGTGCCAGCACACCTGGGTGTTTCTTTTTTGGGGGGGTGGAGCCAACGGGGTTTTGGGCACCCCATCGGCCATACACTGTGCTTGTGCTTGGGGGGAGTGTGCATTAGCCGAGGGAGATTGGGTGCCCCCTCAGCAGACAAGTGAGGGGGGTGCATCATACCAATGGGGATTAGGCTACCCCATCGGCAAATGAACCAGGTAGGATGCATGCTGACAAGGGGATTGGGCACCCCCATCAGCTTTTTTTTTATTATTTATTGAAATGTTTCACCAGGAAGGCACATTGAGTGGCAGGTGATGGCTTTCCTTCGGCTTTGTGGGGAGTGTAACAGGCTGATGGAGAAGCTGTCACCATCAGAACAACACACAATGCAGCTGTGTAGTTGGCTGCTGCAGTCTGGGACACCCCGCAGCAAAAACAGCTGATTGCGTAGTGACGGGGCACTCCCTGACTGCAGCAGCTGAGTTTCTGTGAGTATAGTGGCATGCTCATTAACTGCCATCATCGACAGCATGCTCCTCTATTTTCCATGGCAGAGACCAGCCCCAGAATGGACTGATGCCATTTGGCACAACACTGCCATGCCTCCACAACCCACTTGAGAAGGAAGGTGATGCAATTTTTTTTTTTGCAACTGTGTGCAAGCAACACAAAAAACAGTCTTGTAGAAAAGGCAGACAAGTGTTCTTTTAAACATAAAAACGATGCAGAGAGACTGCTGGGAAGAGGGGTAATAAAACCCCATGTCTTTTTCTGGAGGTTGTGGGGGAGGGTTGAGTAGAACAGAATGACTCTGTTTGGGGAGGGGTACAGGACACAGAACAGCACAAATACATGGACTACTTGTCTCTAAATGAATGTCTGACCTGCCGTCTCCCTGGTGGCGTCCTACTAAATTGACATAGGTTGCCTTATTGACTTCTGCTCCCCTGTCAAATGATACCACCCCTTTATGTTGTCATGCTGTCATGTTGAACAAGCACTGTTCTCTGCACTATCCTGTAACACTGTGTGATGTACTTGCATTTACTCCTACCTGTTGTTACGCCACCATGATGTTCTTGCATTTGTTCTCTGCACTTTTTGTAATGCTGTGTGAAAAACCTGCATTTTTCCCTGCCCCATTTTTGTATCACTGTCTTTACTCTCCCGGGTCGTTCCTGAAAATAGGCATAATACTTGTCTAGTGTACTTACCCGGTAAACAAAAGCTAAATAAAATAAATAAATACTTTACAACACTGCACTAAACTGCATTCCTAATGTATTTTTTTTTATGTTTTTCTTTAATTCTTTTACTATCTATATAAAAAATTCTACAGTGCCCATTTTCTGAGTGCAATAATACCCTCCAGGGCGGGTGGTATTGCCAATACCGAACCAGCCAGGGGCTATAAGGCCCTCTGCCTGTGGCGTTGGGCCTCATTACGCCTCCTGGGTGGTCTGGTAATGCCCAATTTATTTAAGGTTTTACCAGG
This sequence comes from Neoceratodus forsteri, assembly GCA_016271365.2. Classification (NCBI taxonomy): domain Eukaryota; kingdom Metazoa; phylum Chordata; order Ceratodontiformes; family Ceratodontidae; genus Neoceratodus; species Neoceratodus forsteri. The sequence continues at coordinate 49,251,289 of CM057455.1, forward strand.
AAGAACATAACTGCCCAATACTGCCCACCCTGTTGGGTATTATTGTTTGCTTGTTCCCCTCTCCAGGTAGCGTAAAGTACTGATGCCTCCTCATGGCAGTTCTGATATAGCATGTGAGGAATGAGTTGGTATACAAATCAACAAATGGCTCTCTGCATTCTATTTAAGAGCGTTCCCTGGTGTTTCGGCAACCCCATGACAAATTCACAATTTTTTTGCCAAGTATATGGTAGTCCTCTAAGCATTTAACTAAAAACTAAAAACATGAGTTACCATGCTTATTTTTGAGTTACACAGTGAGATGTAATCCTTCTTTATAGGGAAAATCCCAGTCTGTTTTGTATTATTATAGGATCATTGTTTAAGGTGTCAAGATGGGTGTAAAAGAAAAAGTTAAACGAGGATTCATAATTTGTCATGATGTTTACTTCATTTTCTTCCACAGATGCAAAACTAAATAGTAAATTGCCAATAAGATGACACCCTCTTAAACTAAAAGTGCCAAAAATGTGGGAAATATTTACATATTTTTATGCATAAAACCATCAAAATCCATGTGAATTTCATAAACCTTTTTGATAGAAGCAGAATGTGGTTGTGAAAGTAGTGAAAGAAAAGAATATGGGGCCACCATGCTGCTTTTGTATATATCTGGGTGCTGTGTCAATATCACGAAATAATAATACCAATTTCATTAATAGCGCTGGCACAACATCAAAAATTTAAACAGTGATCGAAAGTTTAGCAAAACAAAATAGCTTTGCGACATTGATGGCGCCTATCGCTCCCATCGGTGGTTCATCTGGCCATTACTTCCTGTTTCCCCTTAGCAACTGGTTGTTGCTCGGCTACCAACCCATAGTCAGTCACAGTCCTTTGGCAGTCAGTAAGTTGCGATACAGCCATGGGTCACATACCTTTCAGTATAGGTTCTGGATTACAGTGTTGCCGATAGTAGCTTGGTGTTCTGTGGTGAAATGGCCTTACAGTTCATGACCAGTCAAAAGGGTAAGCCTCTTGTTTTTTTTGATGGTTACTTATACCACAAGGACAAGGAAACAGCAGCTAAAGTTTACTGGAGGTGTGCGGATGCTCATAAGTTTAAATGCATTGCAAAGCTCCACACAGATGCAGACACAGTTGCTGCAAAGCTTAAACATCATAACCATGTCCCTGATTCTGGTGACGTTGGAGCCCAAAATGTCATGGCAGAAATTTGCGACCATGCACGAAGCACAGTGGAATGTACGTCGCAGCTGCTAGTGACATCTACTGCTTCAGTTCCTGAGTCAGTGAGTGGTTGCCTTCCAGAAATATGTCTGATGAAGCGTACCATTCAACGCATTAGACAGCACGACCGTGGAGGTCCTGTAACCCCCACCTGTGTAGAGAAACTGACAATACCAAATGAGTTTGCAGTACTGAGATTGGGGGAAAGATTTCTTCTTTTTGACGGTGGGCTAGAAAGTGAGAGAATTTTAGATTTTGGTACTGGGGCAAACATTAGAATGTTGAAGGGCACACAGGATTGGATGCTAGACGGTACTTTTAAATCTTGCCCTACGTTGTTTAATCAGTTGTACAGCATCCATGCTATGCGTTCTGGTCAAGTGTTACCAGCACTTTACATCCTGATGTGCTCAAGAACATCAGTTTCGTACGAGAATGTGTTTGAAAAAATTAAGGCACTCTGTGGTGATGGCAGCCCAATAACAGCAATTATGGACTTTGAAGGAGCAGCATGGAAGGGTTTAACAGCAGTTTTCACTAGTACACAAGTAAGAGGTTGCTTTTTCCACTTTGTCCAAGCCGTATGGTGAAAAATACAGACCTGCCATGAAGTGGAAATGCTATACTGTAGTGACCCTGACTTTGCACTTCATTTGCGAATGCTTCTGTCCTTGGCATATGTTTCCCCAGATGATGTAGTCAGTGCATTTGAGGAGCTCAGGGACATTGAGTTCTTCACCAGAAATGAGGAGATATTACAACCAGTCCTCGATTATTTTGAGGACACTTGGTTGTGGAGGCCAAAAGGATGATCATGAAGAAGGCATGCAATATTCCCAGTGGCTAACTGGAACTGTTATGTGGCTACATTATTGAGCCTGTCTCGAACAAACAATGCATTTGAGGGATGGCATAGAGGGTTTAACTCGCGCCTGGGATCTTGTCATCTGAGCATCTGGAAACTCATTGATTGTCTGTTGGAAGAACAGCAGCTGACTGAAATGAAGCTGGAACAGCTTATCTCGGGTGCAACCACTGGAGGAACAAAAAGAAAACATCGAGACTAGAGTGAGAGAATTAAGAAAATTGTGCGACTTTATGGTGAAAGAACAATGTACGAGTACTTGAGAGGACTCGCATATAACTTCCAGTTTCAAGTTTAGAAAAAATGTAGAAATGAAGAAAGGTAGACTGGAGAATCAGCAAAATGAAGACTGGAGAATCGAGGATTCGATAAAGGATTTTTTTTTATTATGAGAATTTCACGATTTTGACGCCACGTCTCATTGCTTCTTAAAGTCCCTAATTGCTGTTGCAGTTGATCTGCGCTATTTTGATGCAGTAAAATCACCATTAATGGTTCACACTAATATATGCCACTCGCTATTGTATAAATAGCGATTCTTTATTTGCTATTCTTTCTTCGCTATTTTTAATCGTTGTTTTAACAGATACCATATATCTGCTTTTGAAGTTGCAGTTTCAGCGCTGGTCAGCGCCGGACAAAAAAATTATTAAAAATCACAATAAAAAATAAAACTTGCCAGAATTCTAGTCAAACAATTCAAAAGTATATACAGAATGCCAAGAATTATAATATAAATGAAATAGAATAACCAAAGACAGAAAGACATTTATGTAAATTGACTTGAGTGATGCAATCAGTTGCAATTTTGGGAGCAAATTTCTTTGCAGCCATCCTGTACATATTTGTAGCTGAACGTGATATAATAGAATAAATAATTATTCTAACAATACTTTCATATATTTAAGAATATATTTGTGCCAGTAAACAGCCTTGAAAAGGTTTTCAGCAATGTACCAAAAATGGGGATTTGCAACACCAGGGAGCATCCTTAAAAGAAGATTGCTCCACATCCCAGGTAGCTTAAAGCACTAATACCTCTTGTCGCAGTTCATCTGTGGCATATGAGAAATGAGTTGGTGCTGATCAGTAAATGGCTGTCTGGCTGCAATCTGTATAAGTGACATTTGCTACATTCTCCCCGTTTGATGGGATCACTGATGTCGCCTTGTAGTTCTGCAGCCACATATGAGTAATGAGTCAGTGCTGATCAAGTAAGGGTTTTATGGCTGAATTCTATGTAAACAAGATTTCCTAACACCACCCTCTCCCCCCCCCCACACACTCTAACTCGGAACATGGATGCCCTTTGTGGCGGTTCTGCTGCAGCAAATGAGGAATGAGACAGTTCTGGGGAAAAATCAAAACAGCCATCACAGAGGCAACAAACCATTGTGTGAAGCAAATCAACAAAACAAAATGAAGGAAAAAACCCTGTGGTTCTGAAAAGAGGTGGGAGGGAAAGTTAAGGAGAAAAAGGTGGCATTCAGGAAGTATAAGTAAACACAGAAGGACCAGGACAGAGAACTGTACCAGTTAAAGCTGAAGGAAGCAGGAAAGGCAATCGGAATAGCAAAGGACCAAACTGAGGAAAGGATAGCCTGCTCAGTTAAGAAGGGGGATAAAACCTTATAATGTATGGTAGAACGTTGTTATAAGGCAAAATCCATCTTTTTACAACGTTGTTATACCATCAATATGATGTCACTATGCTGTTAACCCATCAATGGGACATCACATTGATGGGATAACAAAATAGAATGCCCTTGAGGTCATGTAACCATGAGAGCCACCCAATTGTTCTTATTTTGTCCTTTCATTAATTTCAGTTGAAAAAAAGAGCGCTCTGCGATGGCTTCCCCTATATACCCCGATAACTGTTATTCCAGTTTATTCCAGCAAGGCATCACATTTAATGTGCATAACTACAGTATTCAGCCTGCAGAAGAAGAAGCGTGTAGCAGTAATCCATGAACAGTCAGAATCTGAGGAATAGGTGGTATGTTTTTCACACCCCCAAAGTTCCTTCAAATCGTGTAGTAACTCACCCCTTTTCTTTCTCCTGTTTATGATAGTCATGGTGCCTGAAATCATGTAGAAAATCTGTTTTTTGTTTGTTCCCTTAGTTTCTAAATGTACTGTTTCATTTTTAATCCTGTCCAAATCCATTGAACAGCACAGGTTTTTAACATTTTAACCCACTCAACGGCCCTAACCAGAAGAGAGTTTCTGGCAACTGTGATTGGTCCAGAAATTGGTGTGACCCACACCATTGACCCATTTCTGTGGTTACAGTCAAACTGATTTTTTAGTTGCTTTAATTTTTTTTAAGTTATGGTTACTAGTTACAGGGTGCTTAGAGCAGTTTTCTTGTAATACACTAATAAATATGACGTTTTCCCTGCAAAGTGACTCAGGCTCTACTCATTCCATAAGGTAAGCCAAATGTGACTGTTTGACATCATGTGTTAATATGGCACAGTGTATCAGGATGCAGGCTATTTTATATTTCAACAGACAAGCCACGATTGCAGCAGTGACCATACACTATAAAAGACAATGTATGGTCACTGATAAACAACCACACTATGCTTGCTTCTCATGGTTCCCATGGCAACTTAGGAAAACCTCTCAAGCTGCACTCTCAAGGTTTACCTAAGTTGCCATGGGAACCACTTGAAGTAAGCATAGAGTGGTTGTTCATCGTTGACCATACATTCTCCTCTATTTATAGGTACATTAGGGAGCAAAGAAAGACCAAGAGAGGGATAGTGAGGCTTAATAAAGGGAAGGGAGGGTGGGCAGAGGGGGACAGTGACAAAGCAGGGATACTGAATGAATACTTCTGCTCTGTATTTACAAAAGAAGAGGAGGGGGAGGTACCTAATTCAAAGAATAGAAGTACTCTGGATAGGGAGGTCGATACCAGTCCATTCACAGAAGAAAGGATTCTGAAAGAACTCTTAAAATTGAAGGTAAACAAAGCAATGGGGCCTGATGGGATTCGCCCAAGAATTCAGTAGTAGGGAAAATGATGGAATCACTTCTGAAAGAAAGAATTGTTGAGTTCCTAGAGGCCAGTGGGGAACAGGACCCAAGGCAGCATGGATTCACGGCAGGAAGATCTTGTCAGACAAATCTAAAAAATTTATTCGACTGGGTGACCAAAGTAGTAGACCAGGGAGGGGCTGTGGACATGGCCTGTCTAGACTTTAGCAAGGCATTTGACACAGTCCTACACAAAAGATTAATATACAAGTTAGCCAACCTTGGAGTGGGCCCCTAGGTGGTAGCCTGGGTAAAAAATTGGCTGGAAAACAGGACGCAGAGAGTAATAGTAATTATACAGTGGGTTCTGAAAATGCCACTCCCTGGTTGGTTGGCACTTCAAACCCATTGTAAATCCTCACTAGTGACAACCAGAAGAAGTGCCAACCAACCGCACCAGTTGCCAAGCTCATATGTATCCATGCCACCCGCCACCTTTTCACTACAATTCTAACTGCCATGCTAGATCATGCCATTTAAGTCACCGACAAGTGCTATACACAAACAGTTCAGTGTTATCTGTTAAACCCACGTAACCTCATCCTAACTCCCAGAGTTTGTATAACAGTATTTTTTTTTTGGTCATGGCAGCTCCTCGGTAGCCGCTGTGTCTCACTTTTTTACATCAGCTCTGCTTCCTCACAGGACCCTTGAATCCTGAGATGATCTGAGATTTTTTTTCTCCCCAGTGAAAAGCCGGCAGCAGTTCTTTCTCGCCATGAGGCGAACCATCGCGGTAATCATTTAAATAAACATCTAAATCCTCCTACATATCTTCACTAACAGCCCAAAGACTGCTATCCAGATGGGTTCAATGCACAAAATTGAAGCCGCACACATTCCTGCTTGGGGGACGTGGAGACGGGTACTATTTTTTTTCTGGTGGAGCAATAACTAGAATAAAAATAATTTTAAATGGAAAATAAAATTCTTTATTTTTTTCAAATACAAAATAAGAGGTCATTGTATAATAGCAATCTACCACGACAAGGGTGTGGGTCACCCTAGGATTTAAAACACCTGGCGTGTTTTGCTCACTCGGCCCATCGGCTTGACCAAACAACACACCAGGCATTGTAAATCCTTGTGTAACCCACACCCTTGTCATGGTAGATTTCTTAAACGGAGTCCACTCTGAAGAAAGGGGGGTTATTAGCAGGGTACCACAGGGTTTAGTACTGGGACCAGTCCTCTTTAATGTCTTTATAAGTGACATTGCAGATGGAGTGGAAGGAAAAGTATGTCTTTTTGCAGACAACACAACGATCTGCAACAGGGTCGATATGGGGTGGAAAGGATGCAAAGGGACTTGGCAAGGTTGGAGGAATAGTCAGATGTATGGCAGCTTAGATTCAACGCAAAGAAGTGCAAAGTAATGCACCTGGGAAACAAAAACCCAGGGGAAGAGTACACAAAGGAGGGGGTGAGATACTGACAACAACAAAAATGGAAAGGGACCTGGCGCTGGGGTAGTCATATCAGATGATCTTAAGGTGGGCAAGCAATGTGAGAAGGCAGCAAGGAGGGCTGGCGGAATACTGGGGTGCATAGGGAGAGACATCACCAGTAGAAAACAGGAAGTTGTGATCCCTCTATAAAGCCAGTTAGTGAGACCCCATCTGGAGTAGTGTGTGCAGTTCTGGAGAGTCCATCTGCGCAAGGACATGGACAGGATGGAGGCTGTCCAGAGGAGGGCAACTAAAATGGTGCAGGGTCCACACCAGAAGACATATGACGAGAGATTAAAGGAGCTTAATATGTATACCCTTGAGAAGAGGAGGGAGAGGGGAGGACATGCTAGATACTTTCAAGTACCTCAAGGGAATCAACAAACTCCAAGAGGGTAGCATCTTTCACAAAAAAGAAATGTGCAAGAACAAGAGGACACCGTTTGAAAATAGAGGGGGGACGGCTCTGAGGTTATGTGAGGAAGTATTTTTTCAGGGAGAGGGTTGTGGATACATGGAACAGCCTTCCTGAGGAGGTAGTGGAGTCAAAAACAGTGGGTAAATTCAAGAATGCATGGGACAGACAGGCAATTCTAGTGGGGGGTAGGAAGAAATAGGCTGTTGGTTAACAAAGATCTGCAGCTTATCCATTAGGTAGGGAAATGGGCAGACGAGCTGGGCCAAGTGGTCCCTATCGACTGTCAAATTTTATGTTTCTATGTGTCTGGTCATTAAATGGCTCTCTTGCTGCATACTCTATATAAACCAGATTTCTTTTTCTATCACTACTTTATTTCACTCCTTCACTGTGGAGCAGGTGGCGAGTCATCTGTCTGCTGGCACCCACACCCCCAGACGAGGTCTGGCTAGCGACACGCTCTCCCCAGTTTCTGCACACTCCTGCTAGCTTGAAGCACTGATGCCCTCTTGTGGCAGTTCTGCCATAACGTATAAGGGATCAGTTGGTGCTAACCAATAAATGGCTGTCTGGCTGCATTTTATACAAACCAGCAGGGGCTTTTCTAACATTCGAATACATATCTTTCCTGGTAACCAAAGCATTAGAGGCTTGAGACCACTCACAAGATCCCCAACCAATAAGAAGGGGATCTGGGGTCCCCATAACCTCTGGGGGGTTTGATGCTCTCTCTTATATAGACAAAACACTGGGAGTTGATTTAAACTAAGAGGGGGGAGTACAAAGCCAGGGATAGACTACAAAAAGTAGCTAGTAGGACTTGCCTAACTCACACTTCCCCACAAAAGAGAGCAGGGAAAGACAAAAGGAGGGACAACAGAGGAGGAGGGGATAAGTGGAAGGGACTGCTGGCAAATGCGAGGAGTCTGGAGAATAAGATGGGGAACCTGGAGGCGGTGGTAGGGGTCGAAGGCCTAGACCTGATAGCAGTTACTGAGATGTGGTGGACTGATAACCACAGTTGGGAAGTGGAATTACCAAGGTATAGTCTCTATAGGAAGAACAGAAAAGGAGAAAAGGGGGAGGGTTGCCCTCTACATAAAGGATGGGATTAGAGCCACGGTGAGTAGGGAAGGACAGGGCTCAGCTGACATCCTCTGGGTCATGGTAACTAAGAGGACTGGAGAGGTAGTAAGGATGGTGGTGACTTACATACCACCAAATTAGGGAGAGGAGGGTGATAGGGAGCTAACTAGGGAAATACAAAGAATGACCAGCAATAGAGAAATTCTAGTGGTAGGGGGTCTAAATCTCCCTGATGTGAACTGGGAGATCTCAGCAGCAGCATCTGAAAGGAGAAGGGAGCTGTTGGAGTCAGTACAGGAGGCTTTTATTCAACAGCTGGTCAGACAGCCAAATATGGTAGAAGCCATACTCAACCTGGTAATGACCAATGGGAATAGTATTGAGGGGGTAGATGTAGGTGAAAATCTGAGAGACAGTGACCATGGACTGGAACAGATAAGAACCGGTCCCACACTAGGGTACTGGACTTCAAAAAAGCTAATTTTAATAGAATGAAAGAAATTTGCAAGGAGAAGTTGGAAGGGAAAGAAAACATAGAGGGAGTTGAGGAATTATAGGGAACAATAAAGTGAGGAATTCTGTGGGCAACAGAACAATACATCAAGAGAGTGAGCAAACACAAGAAGAGGAGAAAACCTCTATGGCTTACTAAGGCGGTGAAGACAGTGGTCATGGAAAAACAGAAGGCATTTTGGACCTACAAAGCCTCAAAAGGGATGGAGGTTAAGGGAGTGTACAGGGCGAAGCTGAAGGAAGAGGAGAAAATAATCAGGAGAGCTAAAGAAAATACAGAAGAGAAAATAGCGAGGAAGGCTAGACAAGGGGGAAGGGAGAAGGGAGACAAAAAATATTTCTGGTATGTAAGTGAAAAGTGAATAAGCAGATGGGATAAAGAGGCTAATAGGGGAGGGGGAAACTATGATAGAGGGAGATGAGGAGAAAGCTAATCTGCTAAATAAATACTTTACCTCTGTATTCACAATTGAAAAAGAAGGGACAGAAAAAAGCTGCTGGGGAAGAGTGGGCAAGGAGATGGACACAAGTCCTTTTTCAGAGGGTAGAGTGTTGGAGGAGTTAGGAAAACTGTGGACAGACAAGGCAATGAGTCCAGATGAAATCCACCCCAGGGTGCTCAGGGAGTTAAGGGAGGAGCTAGCTGCACCAATCACAAAGTTATTTAATCTTTCTCTTGACAAAGGGAGAGTTGCAGGGGATTGGAAAAGGGCTAATGTGGTGCTGTTGCACAAACGGGTGAGAAGGAAGAAACGGGCAACTATCACCCTGTTAGCCTAACCTCTGTGTTAGGTAAGATGATGAAAGCACTTATAAAGGAAAGGCTGGCACAATACTAGGGGAGGAGGGGCTCATAGACGAAAAACAGCATGGATTCACAAGTGGTAGGTCATGTTAGACCAACCTGATTGAATTCTTTGATGGAGTAATGGAGATATGTGACCAGGGAGGGGCTGTGGACATGGCCTATCAGGACTTTAGAAAGGCCTTTGGCGCTTCCCTCACAGGAGACTAATAAGCAAGTTGGGTGGTTTAGGGGTAGGAAGTAAATTAGTGAACTGGGTGGAAAATTAGCTGGAGGGAAGAATGCAAAGGGTGTTGGTAAATGGGGTGCACTCCAGGGAGGAGGGGTGATGAATGGGGTACTTCAGGGGGTCAGTGTTGGGTCCCATTCTATTTAAAATTTACATTGGAGACATTTCAGAGGGCTGAAATGATAAAGTGTGTCTGTTTGCAGACAACACAAAGATTTGTAATAGGGTGGACTCAATGGGAGGGGTGGAGAAAATGAGAGAGGACCTGGTCAGGTTGGAGGAGTAGTCAGGGAAGTAGCAATTTAAATTCAATGCAAAATTATGCACATAGGGAACAGGAACCCAAGGTCAAAATACTGGCTGTGGGGGGGGGGGGATTAGAGGTCACAGAACAGGAAAGGGACCTGGGGATCATCATTTCCAATAACCTGAAGGTGAGGAAACAATGTAGTAAGGCGATGGGGAAGGCTAGCAGTATGTTGGCATGCATAGGGAGGGGCTTCACAAGCAGGAGAAAGGTGATCATGCCATTATACAAAACTATGGTCAGACCACATCTGGAATACAGGGTCCAGTTTTGGCGGCCACATGTGCAGGGGACAGAGACAGGTTTGAAAAGGTCCAGAGAAGGCAACCAAGATGGTTCAATGGCTGCACCAGAGTTCATATGAGGAGCAATTAGAAGAACTAAATTTATACACACTGGAGATGAGGAGGAAGGGGGTATGGTAGAAACCTTTAAATATCTAAAGGGAATAAACAAGGTGAGAGATGGTAGTATATTTTGAATGAGTGAAAACAAGTCAACAAAAGGGCACAGATTCAAGCTGGGGGGGGGGGTTTGGAGGAAATGCAAGGGGAAAGTTCTTCCCTGAGAGAGTGGTGGGTCCCTGGAATAGGCTGTCAGAATGGGTGATGTGGGGTAGATTCAGTGAACAAATTCAAGAGGGCATGGGACAATTACATGAGGCTAAATAGAAGCAAATGTGGCATGGAGGTGAGGGGGGAAGTTAAAAGGACTAGAGGAGGTATTTGGGCAGGCAGGATGGGCTGGATGGTCTTTTTCTGCTGGCAAATGGCTATGTTTCAATGTTTCTTGCATTCTGAGACTAACTCTATACCCCCTTACATCACATGTCAAGTCAAGTCAAGTCATTTTTATTTATAAAGCGTCTTTCAAAATCAAGGCGCTGTACAGAAATAAATAAAACAATAAAATCCAAACATTAAAACGACCAAAACTAAGACAAATAAGCCAGGGTAAAAAGATATGTCTTTAAAGCATTTTTAAAACTATCAATGGTTGGGCATTCTCTTAACCAGCGAGGTAGAGAATTCCACAGGGTTGGAGCCGAAAAGGCAAAGGCACGAGATCCCGATAGCTTAAGACGAACCCTGGGAATCTCTAGCAATCCCTCGCTGGTGGAACGGAGGGACGGAGGGGGCAATAGGGAATCAGAAGATCTTTCAGGTAACCGGGTCCCTGGTCGTGTAGGGCTTTAAAGGTTAGTAAACCAACCTTAAAGGTGATCCGCCACCGAACAGGCAGCCAGTGCAGTTCGCGAAGCACAGGCGTAATATGACTGGTTCTAAGAGTCCCAGTCAAAAGCCTGGCTGCAGCGTTCTGCACCAGCTGAAGGCGGCGGATATCAACCCCGGTAGCCCTAGGTAGAGGGAGTTGCAGTAGTCCAGACGGGTAGTGACAAAGGCGTGGACCAAAGTTGGAAGGTCCTCCTGGGGAATCAGATGTTTCACCCGGGCGATATTCCTCAGATGATAGAAAGAGGATTTGACAACAGCTGACACCTGAGATTTCAGGGTCAGACCATCATCAAAAATAACGCCCAGATTTCGCACCTGTCGAGAGGTAGAGAGCGGAACTCCACCAAGTACTAAACCTGATAGCTGTCCAGCACCCAGACCCACCCCAGGACGACCTGGATCTACGACCAATACCTCAGTCTTATCCAGACTGAGTCTCAACCAACTCGAACTCATCCAAATTCTGATCTCATCCAGGCAGTTATTAAATACAGGAGTGCATCACTCTGATCAGGGAGAAAAGACAGATACAGCTGAGTATCATCTGCAAGCAGTGAAAACTCAAACTGTATCGCCTGATATTTCTCCTAATGGCAGCATATACACTGCAAACAACATGGGAGCTAAAATGGAGCCCTGTGGTACCCCACAAGGCAGGGAGAAGGCGTCAGAGGAATAAATTCCGGTGACAACTCTCTGAGACCTGCCAGTGAGGTAAGAACAAAACCACTTGTGGACTGTACCAGACAACCCACAAAAAACCCGCAGTCGCTCCAATAGCACCCCATGGTCTACAGTGTCAAATGCGGCAGATAGATCAAGAAGGACCAGAATGGTACAAGCCTTTCGATCTCTGGCCATTAGGAGGTCGCTCAATTCCCGAACAAGGGCAGTCTCAGTACTATGCCTTTTCCTGAAACCAGACTGGAGAGTATCATAGACATTATGAGAAGTAAGATGATCATCCAATTGCAACGCAACTGCCTTTTCAATAACCTTACCAACAAATGGCAGGTTAGAGGTAGGCGGTAATTAGCGAGACAGTCTGGGTCCAAGGAGGATTTTTTAGGAGTGGTCGAACTACTGCCTCTTTAAGGGTAAAGGAACCCCAAGGATTTCCAGATAATGTCAGCAAGGATTGGGTAGATAATTTCTACACAACCTACTAACAGAGTGTAGGACCGGATCCAAACTACAACTAGTTGGTCGCATTGTTTGGATGATCTTCACAATGTCCACGAATTCTGGGCGGTGAAAGTCCAGCCAAACAGACCGGGGGTAAGACACCTCATCGTCCACCACAATCCCACGTGGGAGGTCGGACCGATGCCGGACCTGATGCTGGCAACCTTATCTGCAAAGAAGTGAGCGAACTCCTCGCATCTAAGCTGAGAGAAGGCTTCTCTAGGCTGAAGACAGACTGGATTGCACAGTCTGTCCACAGTCCGGAAAAGCTGAGCCGGTCGATTCTTTGCAGCAGAAATCTCTCTGGACAGGAATTCTGCCTTCTTATGAGTGATTTCTGATTGGTAGCTATCATAATGGGCCAACAATCTAAGCCTGTCAGCATCAAGGCCCGATTTCCGCCAGGCTCTCTCCAGCCTTCGGCCTACTCGCCTTAATTCCTTCAAGGAGCCATCAAACCATGGACTGCTTGGGACGGATGGTAAGAGGCGAACATGAACAGGTGCAATTTTGTCCAGAGCATCTCCACTGCCTTATTATAGGCTAATACAAGACCATCTGGACTCATGCATTCACCCGACAGACTCAATAGATCCAGCACTGCCATTAGGTCATTGGGGCCAATACCCCTAAAAGAGCGGTATTGGACCATCTCCATAGGGGCAGACCTATTAGAGGGGGCCCTGAAACTGAACCCTATGGTGTAATGGTCCAACCAACTGACTGGTTCCACCCCCAAGTCAGTGATCTCCATACCCAAGAGAAAGACCAGATCTAATGAATGACCCCCTATATGGGTAGAGGAGGTAACAACCTGTGTCAGGCCCAGTGTATTCATCAACTGGAGGAGATTTTGACCAAAATGAGATAGTTCATCATCGACCCAGGTGTTGAAGTCGCCAGGAGTATTAATCAGGAAACCTCAACACCAGGTTGACAATGAAATCTGCAATCTCCTGTAGGAATTTGCCTCCGTTACCTGGTGGACGGTAGACAAGGAGAATCCCACAGCCTGCACCCTCGCCCAGGATATATTCAAAAGATCTGGTGTTCCCCAATGGCACATCCACAAGGCCCAGTTCAGATTTAAACATAATGGCCACACCTCCGCCCCTACCATCCAGCCTTGGACAGTGTATCACCGAGAACCCGGCTGGAGTTGCCAGGGCCAATATAGGGCCAGGATTTTCATCCAGCCAGGTCTCAGTGATACAAGCCAGATCATATGACTCAACAAGATCAGCTATAATAGCTGTCTTGTTTTTTATAGATCTGGCATTGCATTTACCGCCAAGGCAGGATGAGCTGTCGAGAAGACCTCGGTACCTGTCGATTTCTTGGGGACTCTTTGGGTATGGGGACAAGAAAAGAAGCGACCTCTATCCTGACCCCATTTCACCCCAGGATGTCTTCTGGACCCTAAAACCCCAATCCGCCCTCCCTATCCTGTCCCCACAAGGCCCAGCTTTCACCTTAGGTCCTCGCCTCCTCAAGATGCCCAGTGCTCGACACCTAAAGTAGGTGTCGGATGACAGTGGTGGGCACTCAAAGGACATAGTTCCCTGAGCCTAGTGGGGGAATAATGCCCAACCGTCATTTATTAAAACAAAAACAAAAATAAACCTACAAATATCGAACCTATAAATAGCACACACTGTGAATTACTGCTGATTATTAAACAAAATTGTGTTTTAAACAATGCAGCACCTCTCACGTGCAACACTGCAGAAGATGTTATAAAATCTCCCAGTACCACCTCTCACATGGCAGGGAATCAGTTAAATAAATCAGATTTATAGTAGAGCAAATAAAAATAAATATACAACCACTCTCACCACCCTAATCCAGAAGTTGGTAAAAACCAGAGAAAACAACAGTCAAAAATGAATAAAATCCTATATAAGATCAACAAGTTCTCAGCAGGTAAATCAATAATAAATATACAAACGAACAAACAGGAGAGCCCAAAGGTGTCCGACAGATCCTCCAGTGGCTGCTCTTCAAAGACCGAAAGTTCAAACAGTCAATTCACCAAAAGCAGCAAAATACTACAAGGAGACAGAATATGTTTCTTCTGGGAGCAATGCCCCCACAAAACAGTTCTCCGTGCCTTCAAGGAAGCGAATTATATTTCTTCAGGGAGCAATACCCCCACTCAGTGGGCGACCTGCGGCTATAGCTGTTTCACAAGTCAGCCTGAACAGCCGACCCTAAGGCAGCTTAGAAGAGGCCCTAGTCACCCCAGCTCCCCGGGAAGCACCCAGGGCAACTCCTGCCCGGTCGGAGACCAAGTAGTGGACTGCAATCCCACAGAATCCAAAACAATTCTCCATGCCAGTAAATCCACGAAAGGCCCCAGAAAAGTTCATCCATACAAACGAGCCCTCCGATGCAAAGTCCGACTCCAGCAAAAACTCCTGATGAGTTCTCCGGAACCGATCCACAATCCTCAGCAGTCAACACCTTCCCAGTCCACTACAGGACAGCCTACAAATCCCAAAATCCAAAGGAACTCAATCAGTCCTAAGAGTTCAAAAAGCAGCACGATGGGACAGCAGGGAACCAGTCTGCTCCACAGCATGAGCTCAAAACTCTGCCCGTACAGGATGCAAACCGCCAACAGTAGCCAGCGGACAAAAACCGATACAAAAAATGAAACGGAGACAAACTCAAAATACAGTTTTTCACGTAAACACAAAGTTACTAATTAACTCACTCCTTCAGCCCTATCTAACTAAAATAAAGACGATAAATAACAGTAAAGCTGAAAATAGAGTTAAAACAAACAGTGCTAAAACACTGGCAGGCTCAACACAGCCGCCATGTTGCTCTTCCTATTTGCAATATATGTTTTGCAAGGAATATATACTGTAGGATTTTCAAGTGAAGCCTGCATTTGTTTTGGAATCCCTTCACTGATGCACAATTTCGACTACTACATTCTGCATGGCAAGGTGAGGTCCCTTGCAGATTAAAGGGATCCTAAACCTGTGATGCATAATGTGATTTTCAACTCAAAAACTGCACATCAGTCAAGTGGATTCCAAACACAGCACATGCTTATCTCTCAGCTGTCCCTGATTATGTGGGACATCATTTTACCCTCAAAATTGTTGTTCCTCACCCATCCCTCATGAGTGAATACTCTTTAAATGCAGACTTTAAAGCAGAAATAATATTCTAAGATGCTAAATCAAAAATAAACTTTGTACAAGTATACAGGATGGTTTCCATGGTGTTCTGATCCTGAATATCAATGTTAGAGAAAGGGTGTCATTATGATTGTCAGTGTTCATCATTTTGTCCCTCATGACCTCATCTCCCTTTATAAATCCCACGACCAAGACAGGGCACATCATAATGCTACTAAAGCATTTCCCAATCTGTAAATACAGGGCATTAAGAAACATGTGCACTAAGGCTATAAGAACTACCAAGGTTGCATACATCCGCATTCTTCTGCACACTAATCAAACTTCCCCCTCCAATTTCTGGACCACCCTCCACGCTCTTCTAGACCCCATCAACGATGCAACTGTTTCTGACACAGCCACCATAGCTGCTGCTCTAAACTTCTACTTTACTACTTGTGATTTACCATTGACCAACCCTTCCTTCCTGCCCTTTTCCCACCCACCACCACCTCACGGCTACTCTTTTCCCCATCTCTGCGCATGAAGTCCTCCAAGCCCTTGCCTCCCTAAGTCCCAATAAGTCTAGCACTGTTGGTCTTGACCTCTGCCTCCTTCGTATTTCCACCCTGTAATACTGCTCCCTCTCATCCACGTCCTAACTTGCTCTTTCTACCTCTGCACAGTCTTTCAGGCCTGGAAGGCTGCTGAAGTTTTACCCTGCACAAGGTGGGTGTAGCCTCACCCTAGGAAACTGTCGCCCCATATCCCTGCTCCCTACATTGACCAAACTTCAAGAGTCCCTTGTCTTCTCGTGTCTCACTGAATTTCTCAACTCCTCAGATTTCTTCTTCCCCTTTCAATGAAGCTTTCAAGCAAATCACTCCACCACTAACTCACTTCTTTGCTTCACAAACTCCATCCTCTCTGGCATGGACCAAGGCCACATATCTGCTGCTGTTTTCATTGACTTTGCCAAGGTGTGCAATTCTGCCTCTCACCCACTTCTTCTGAACAACCTTTCGTCTGCAGGCCTCTCCTCTGCAACTGTAAACTGGTTTAACTCCTATCTCTCTGCATGAACACAACAAATCTTTGTTGGTGGTGCTCTCTCTCCTCCCTTTCCAATTCATGCTGGTGTTCCCCAAGGCTCCATTTTGGGTCCCATACTGTTCTCTGTTTTCATAAATGATCTCCCATCTGCATACTCTGTGGCCAATATGCAAATGTATATGGATGACACTGTCCTTTGCGCTGGCCCTCTACCCTACAGTCTAGTCTTAGCTCATCTCCAATCTGACTTCCACTTGGGCCTCCAATGGTTCCAAAAAAACTCTGCAAGGAAAATGTCAGCAAAACTGTATCTATGACATTTGGAACCCCTCAAAAACTTGCCTCACGCCCCTTCCCTCCCATATTCACCACTCTGGATGGCTCCACATTCGATGTAGTCCCCCAATACAAATACCTAGGGGTATGGCTTGACTCCTGGCTTGAATACACTAAGCATACTGAAGCACATACTTCATCCACTGTCAGACAGCGATCACAATATTGTACAAGCTGTTGTTAATGTCCAAGAACATGCTAAAATTTGTGGCTGTACATTAATAAAAAACTTCTACTCTGCAGATTACAAACTAATAAATAAATCATTGATGGAGTGGAAGTGGGAAAAGGATCTAATAGGACAAAACCTAAATAATGTTTGGTCAGTTTTCCACAGTAAAATACAGCTTTGTATTAATCTGAGGGTCCCAATTAGGAAAAAATACAGTAACAAAAAGAGAATTCCCCTTGGTGGAATAAAAGTATAAAGTTAAACTTAAACAGAAAATGTAGATTATACAAAAAATACAAAAACAGACAACATCTATAAACTGGATCAAATATAAGCGTCAGTAAATAAAAGCAGAAATTTGATTAAAAAGCTAAGAAACATCTTGAAGAAAAATAGCACTTTCCACAAAGACAACAAAAAAGCTTCTTCAATTATATTGGGTCCATCAAAAATTCAAGTCCTAAAATAGGACCTCTGACCACCCCAGAAAGAGTCATAGCTAACAAAAAAGAAATGGCTAGCGAATTTAACAGATATTTTATTAGATTGTTCAGTCCAAAGGCTCAGTCTCAACCGTCTGTCTTGGAACCAAATAATGCTTGTCAGCTCTTTAGCAAGGGAGAGGTAATGGATGCTATAATGTTACTCAAATCAGATGGATCTGCTGGTCCAGATGAAATACCGCCTATTTTTATTAAAATCACCTCTTCCTATATTTTGGACCCCTGACCTACTTTTTAAATGTCTCTCTTAAGACAAGAACTTCACTTCCAATATGGAGGCAGGCCACTGTAACCCCTCTGCACAAAAAGGTAGCAGAGCCTCTTATTTAAACTATCGGCCAATAAAGCTTAACAGCTGTTTTGTAAGCGTGTGGAGAAACTATTGAAAGGAAGAATTACTGAGCACCTAAAACTATTAGGTACACTGACATCACTCAGCACGGGTTTGTCAGTGGCAGGTCATGCCGGATGAATCTATTAAACTTTTTTGAACCTGTAAGTGAGGCACTGGATAAAGGCCTGTTAGTCGACATTATTTTCCTTGATTTTTCAAAAGCTTTCAACTCCGTCTCCCACAATGTCCTAACTGGATTATTAGAAATGCTTGACTTACAACCTCAAATAATAAGCTGGAGTACTTCATGGCTCTCCGACCGCACACAATGAGTCTCAGTAAAAGGCTACCTGTCCCCTTGGGGCCCTATTACCAGTGGCATCCCTCAAGGCTCTGTTTTGGGACCTGTCCTTTTCAACATTCTGATTACATCCATGCTTCCCTTAAACAAACATTGCTGGATGGCCAAGTATGTTGATGACTGCAAACTTGGAGGTATAGTGACAAACAGGGTTTCTGCAGTTCAGATTCAAAATAATCATTCTCACTTTGAGACCTGGTCCATTAAAAAATAGTTGTATTTTAATGCACAGAAATGCAAAGTTATGCATCTGGGCAAAAACAACCCCTGCTATCCTTACAAATTGAACAACATGAGCCTACAAGCAACTGAAGATGAAAAGGACTTGGGGGTAACAGTTTCTAACAACTTCACCTTTGATGCTCACAGAAATACCTGCTTAAAAGGGGAATCAAATATTGGGATGCATCCTAAGAAACATCAAGAGCAGGTATGAGAAAGTGATAGTCTTAGTTTACTCTAGCCTGGTCCAACCTCACCTAGAATACTGCTCTGCAGTATGCAATCATTACTTATAGAAGTAACAAACTAATTGAAAATATACAGCATAAAGCAACCAGAAAAATCAATACTGTACGGAACCTTGACTATGACACTACGTTGAGAAAACTAAATCTTTATTCTATGCACTACAGAAGACTAAGGGTGACCTATGTACAGTATACAGAGCAATAAATGATGAAACAACTTTGGCAGCTATTGGTTTGATAAGAAATTTCTCAAAGTAAATACTAGATCACACAATAAAAGCTAATGGGTACCAGAAACAGTACAAACAAAATAAATCATTGGTTCACCCAGAGAATAGTTACAACTTGGAACGACCTTCCTAAAAGTGTCATTGAGAGCAAAACAATGGACACTTAAAAACAGTTTGGATGCTCACATGAGCAACAAAAAATTATTTTTCCACCAGTGATTGGTGGCGAGCTTATTAAAGGCATATCTGCCTCCCAAGCTCATAAGTGCCTATGAACCTATAAAATGTTTGCCCTAAACTGGGTGCCTAGTGTAGAAATAATGATGCCCTCTCCCTAAACACAGAGCATAAACTCCTAACCAAGTTGATAATCCCCTTTTTTGACTATGCTGACGTAGTGTATGGCACTGCTTCAGCTACCTTCCTTGCCAGGCTTGACTCCCTCTATAATGCTTTCTGCTGTTTTGCTCTAAACACCCCCATTACACACATCACTGTTTGCCTCTAGTCATCCCTTTCCTTACCTCTCTTCATCAACGTCTACTCACTCTTCCCTTTTCATCTCTAAATCCTGGCTTGGTTCTTGCCCTCCTACTTCTCCTCTCTACTGTCCCTCCTCCCCTGTGGCCACCTACCCTCTCAGATCTAGGGACACCTGTATTTTCTCCCTCCCAATGCCCTTCTCTTGTTCTTGTCCAGCTGCTTTCTTTTACAGACTGCTCTTACTCTGGAATACCCTTCCCTTCCATATCAGACACTCCACCTCCATTTCTCTCCTAAAAATTCCCTATCCCACTCATCTGTGTTCTCAGACTTCTGCCCATGCCAAGGCTGATCTTTCCCCTTTGCCCCATTCCCAATAGCTTACCCCTGCTCAGCTAAACAGGCACCTCTCGAGCACTTATCTCAGCTTATCACACTCTCATTATTCCCTGTTGGCACTTTCTCTCTTCCTTCCACTTTCTCCTTCTCCCTCCTCCTAGGCTACTCTGTTTGGACAATGCTGTTATGTTACTGCATCTCTGAATTGATGCTTTCTATTTGTAACTTGTATTTCATGTATACCATGCTAGTTGTACTCTGGTAATGTACTCTGTATTGCCAGTTTCAACTTTTGCATTGTATCACCTACCAACTCCCTTTCTCCTGGTCGCACCTCCAACGAGCCTTGGCTCAGTGTGCCTCCCAGTAAACAACTTTAAATAAAGAAATAATTCAATTTTGAGTGTCTATGTCCCTAATTTCAGTGACAGATGGTTGAGAGGTAGGATCAGAATATTATTTCAAGAAATCTTGTAATTGTTATTAATGGTGTCTGTTATTGAGTGTATTTATTTTTTATATGCATGTATTTCTGTAAGGTCACCATTGTGAATGAGTTTATACTCAATGGTTTTACCTTGAATAAACAGACAAGACAAACCAGCACACTGCAGCACTACATTATCTGTCCCATGGTGGCTGTGCAACATATTTTGGCAAATCAGTTGACTACCTACATTCTTAAAATAATACAGCAGGAGAATCTTGGCTTGTCAGGCGATGTCAGAACTCCCTCTCTGTGTTCATCCTGTGTTCTTGGACAGCTCGGAAGACTCGTGTGAGTCGAGGCTCTAGGGGTGTTTTCTCTACTTGTAGCAATCACCTGCACTATCTGTTTATTGTGCTGTTATTTGTGAATACCTTATTAAAGTTTGAGTGTTTTTTTACTTTAAAACGCTCCCTTTTCTGTTTTTTTGGTCCTCACTAATGCCTATTATTTAATACTTGTATAGTGTAATAGGTTTTTTGCGCTCTCGAACTTTGGAATCTTGTTTGGTATTTGGGCTGGCTGCCCTTCTGAGAGCTGAATGGTTTTTCACTGGACTGTCGTTCGCGGTGTTTTCATTTAGATTCTCTGTCTTCTACCTACAACTGGAAATTTACTCTGAATACAACCTCCATAACAGCAGACCTGGCCCACCTTTGAAACCCACCGCAAAATGGAAATCAAAGTGCACTGGGTTCAGTTTCAGGTGGTGGCAAGCACATCTGTTTTGATCTCACCTATAGCTCAGTGCCATTCTAAGTTTACAGCTGCTTCCCATTTTAACATGGCGGGATGGTTTGATACATTAAACAAAACAAAACAAAAAAACAGTAACACTCAGGAGTCTGGTTAAATATTACTGTGGTTACAACTTGCTCTCAAATGACAACAAGCTTCAGCAGGCACAGTACATAATGAAGGAACTTTGAGGGCAACCAGGTTTTCAACACCTGAAGCAGACATAAGGACAGGAAAATCTTATAAGATAAATCTCAGAACTATCTTGGAGGGAAACCAGGTTTTGAATGCCTGAAGTAGTCTAAGGATATTAAAAGCATATTGTGAGATAAAACCCAGTTAAAAGGAAGGCGTTTATGTGTTATTGCCCCATGGTTTATTCACTGTGACATTAGAGGTGTGCTAAAAAAGATGTACAAAAACAGCCCCAACAGAATTAAAACAAACAAAACAAAAAAACAACTAAGAACATAACATAGTAGTTGTTCAATTTTAAGACTCTATCTTGTACTTTACTTGCAAAATCCATTACATTCTCAAGCCCATCCAGAAGTCAAGCATTGCAAAGCCTCTAGCAGATACCTGCACAGAGCAAATTTCCAGAAGTTTTTTGAGTTCATGAGCTGGCATTTCTACAGGAAGGGGACCCTCAAGTGAGTTTTGGTTTCAGTTGCTAGTTACAGTACTGGTGCTTCTTCTTGGCCCTGCCACTTTACAAGTGGTAGCATTGCAAATGGTTTTGCAGATAGCCACCATGACACTATGCTGGCTGCCGCGAGTCCTGCCAGTTATGCTCTGCCCAGACATCTTGGTGGTTCTCCTTCCGTGCTACTATCTAATGCCAGGGTCCTTCACTGCTTCCAACAACAGACCCAGCTCAGTCCACTCTCCAATCCACTGCCTGGTGGTTTGCTCAAGCAGTGCAGAGAATGTGGGATCAATGCTGGCGGGCCCTCAAACTGCTGTCTTTGCCTCTGCCTCTGTCTAACCATCCTCTAACAGCTGCATGGACACAGAGTGGTCTGTCAGCCTGGGTGGTTTGTGACTGAGGAGCCAAGTGCCTCTGAATCCTGGCCAGCCTTGCTCCCTTCAAGAGGCACCTCACTGCCCGTGACACACCTCTCCAGAAACACAAGGTGGCTAGTCTGTAGCATCTCTTGAAGACAAGTGCTGCTGCCTCCGCACCAGTGTCAGCAGGGACCTGCCGACTGTGTGAGTTATGGATTCAAAGAGTTACTCTTACACTAGTGAAGCCCCCCCGACTGTAGTAGTCTACACAGAACCTCATCTCCTGAACAGACAGAAAAGCTGATGTGACTGGCTGAGTATGGGGGTGGGATAGGGTAGGGGTGGAGACGTGAGGCTGGCATCAGGCAACAGAACACACAGGGATGGAATTCAGCTGGGACTAGGACTTAAGGACAGCGTGAGCTGTTTAAACAAAAAGCTGTAGCTGAAAGATTCAGAGCCACAGCCCCAAATGCCCACCCATAGTAATATTCCTACAAATGAGATTTACTACACTCTTCTCCCAGCTCAGAATACTGATGCCTCCTTGTTATAGTTCTTCTGTCACATATTAGTGCTGGTCAATGAATGGCTGTCTGGCTGTATTGCATGCAAATGAGATTTGCAACATTCTCCGCCAGGGCCAGATCAAGGTCCTGGGGGGCCTGGGGCACTTGGACCTCTGGGGGGCCCATGCATGTGCAGTGTTTATGACATGTGAAAATCCCCAACCCATCTGGGGGGTCTGGGGGCTTGCCCCCCCAGAAAATTTTGAAAAAAATGGTTGAAAATGGTGCACTTTAGGGGGTTTCCTTACCGTTTTCTGATTTTTTTTTCCTACTGTAAAAAGTGACACTTTATGCCGGAAAAATACTGTACATGCCACTGCCTCAAATCATATATTGTATGTTTCCATATTCACATATATGGATAGTAAAAATTTGTATGTGCTTTCAGAATATGAATATATAAACATACGGTGGATATTACTACAAATATATATAATATTTGCAAAGTGAGACAGCGTAGGATAAGGGCAGTGTTCAAACTTTGGGGAGGTCTGGTGGGGCGGGGCTTGAGTCTGGAAGGTGTTTACTACTCCATTCGCAAAGAAAGAGCTAGAAGAGCTCGCTAAGTTCAGGAGTGGACAAGGCAGTGGGACCTGATGGCATACATCCCAGGGTACTAAAGGAGCTAAGGTTGGAGCTAGGATAGCCATTAGCCATTATCAGAACAGTTTATCGAGTCTCTGAGAACAGGAGAGGTCCCATTTTTTTTTCTTTTGTTTTTTGAGAGTGACATCTTGGAGTGCCTAAAGAATTGCTAGTACAGAGAGTACTCAGCAGCCAAAGACAAGTGTAAAGATGATTCACTGGCCACTGAGGTGGACGGTGATAGGGATAAGGCACTGACTCCAGGGTCTGTTGGTGTCAAGCCTCACATCACTTCTGCTGGTGCCAAGAAAAGGGCCAGAACTTGGCCACGTCGGAGTCCCTTTGGAAGATATCTAGGGCAACAAAAAAAATCTCTGTATTTCTCCTATATTATAGTGGCCCATCCAGGCCTGAATGTGGACAACCTCTGTAAAAAGTGGTGAGGCCCCAGAAGAAGACAAGACTCAGTGTGTACATCAGGGAGAACTTAGAAGAAAGGGGAACCTAGATGAATATGGATTTGCAGGACTGGACTACACAGTCAAAGGTAGTAGAGATGTGTTCATCTACCCCAGCATCCTTACAGGTAGTGTGCAAACAGCCCAGTTACACAAGAATAAAAGGGCATACCAATCAAGACAGTCTGACATAGTCAATAAGAAACAATTTCATCAAGAAAATGGGTCAGCTTCTCCATCAACCATAGGGATGTACCCTGTGTAAGAGGTAGTGTAGTCAATCCAAAAGGTGCATAGGATGTCCCATGAGCAGAACAACTTCCAAGCACAGTTACATTGAATAGTGCACAGGGGCATGTGCTGCATTTAGTAACTATCAGGAATATACCCCAGGCAGGGGGAGGAGGAAGACATGAAAGAAAAAGGTAAAAATAAGTTGCGTTCCAGAAAATCCCTTGTTTTGGTTGGTGGAAGGGCCCATGGGATCCTTACCCCTGACACTTGGTCGTTTGTCACCCCATTCTCTATTCATCATAATTTCCCCAAAACAAAATCAATTTATGCTACTAGAACATGGCATTTGCATGACTTAGCAGTTGCAAATGTATCAATAATGTCATCAAAGCTGACTTGTCGAAGTATATCACTTTCAATACTTAGAAGAGTGAGTGCACTGAGACGGTCATCTCGCATTGTAGATCGCAGTTTGTTTTTAATGAGGGCCATTTTGCTGAATGAGCGTTCACCTGAGCAGTTAGTCATCATCAGTGACAGGTACATGCAAAAAGCGACAGAAACATTCGGAAAGGTCTCTTGCAATTCTTCAGTATGAAGTAGTGATGCTCGAGATAGTGATGAATCACAACCTCTTGCCTTTGCAAAGCTGATGAACTGAGACATTTCACCAGGGAAAACCTCAACAGACAAGTCTGATGGGTATTCTTGAGCTAATTTCTGAGCCTCAAGATGTATTGCCTCATCAGTTAAGACATCAGAGTCCACTATAACTTTGAAGCGATCATAGACACTTTGGTAAGTAAATCCTGTAATTCAAAGCCATAATGAGGCAATCTATTATAACCAAGTAGGTCTCAGTCCGAAATTTCTCTCTGCCAGTTAGAACAACTCCTTCAGATTGCACATCGTCATACTGCATGTTTCTTTTCCTTTTCCTTGACTGATCAGTTCTGTAAGTAGAGGAGCCAGATAATTCTTGTGCTTGCATTTCAAATGTATCGAAACTATCACGTAATGTGTTGACAAAGGTTTTGAGAGATGTCAGTAATTCAACAGCTGATTTAAGATCAATCTTGCTATGTTGCAAAGATTTGCTCGTCGCATTAAATCTGACAAGAATGGTATTCCACAGATCACAAAGAAATGCTGTTTCGACTAACTCCATTGTTTGGGACAATGAGTCTGCCTCATGTCTTGAGGTGCCATTCTGATGTTCATCATCAGCCATTTCCTCTAGAGCAGCTTTGATGTTGGCATAGCTGTCAAAGAGTGCCTTGGTTGCATCAGCACCTGCAGACCACCGTGTGTCAGACAGTGACTTCAGTGTCAATCCACCACCTTTCTCTTTTAAGTGTTTCATCAACACTGACCAGCGGTGTGTGAGCGCGAGAAGAAAGTGTATACTTTCTGCAGAAAGCCAAAGAAGCTGACTGCCTCGACACAGCAATCAACAGAATTAGAACCAACTAGGTTCAGAGAATGGGCAGCACAAGGTACAAATATTGCTAGAGGTTCACTTGTCTGAGTCGTGCTTGCATGCCAGAGTATCGTCCAACCATGTTGTTTGCATTGTCGTAAGACTGGCCACGACAATCCATGAAGTCAATGGCTTCAGTCTTCAGGTAGTCTAGCAGAGTATTTGCTAGGTCTTCAGCCATATGACTACTGATTTGCAGGAAAGTCAAGCGCTCAACTGGAACACCATTTAAAACATATCGAGCAATCACAGTTAGCTGATCAACGTGAGTTAAATCTGGCGTTGAATCAACAGATACTGAGAAATACTTGGCCATTCGATTTCTCTAACAATAGTGCCTCGAACATGGTTCGCCATGATTTGAATGAATTCTTCAAATATAGTTGAGGACAGGTAAGCAGGCTTTCCTCGACCAGCATTACCAAAGTTTTCTATAGTGTGGCCAGAAAGGGATCAAACTTAGCTATCAATTCTATGCAACCAAGGAAGTTGCCATTATGTTTTGATCCAATTATTTCATCATCTCCTCGGAAGGGCAGGCCTCTCAGCCAGATGAGTAACAACAGCCACTACCTGACATAATACATCACGCCAATACTGCTTTCTCTCCTGACACTGCTTCTCCAAACTCGGTCAACATGGCAATATTCTTTGCAGCGAGTTGCAAATGCTGAGAATGCAATCTCTGTGCACTCACTTTCTTCATGTATGCGGATTCTCTCGTCCTTTTTTCCAGTCATTAAAACCGTCAACTTGCGAAAACTGATCCTTCTGACTTGTCATCAGCGTGCAGAAGAAACAGTATACAGATCCTTTTGAAGGACTATATAGCATCCATTTCCTCAGATGCATCTCACCATTCGTCCGCCTGGTGTAGAACATGTGATTTTTCATGAAACGGAAATGCCCCTTTGGCTGTCTCTGTGTTGGGTTGTAATAACGCTTTGACTTCATGTAACTGTCAGAGTCAGTCTTATTCTGGCAACTGTCTGGTCCTTTCTCAATCCAGAAGTCCACTGTGGCGGAACGTATGGGGAACCACTCCATGGGATCAGTTGATCGACATTCATATTCATCATGTACTGAGTGTGATGAATCGCTGATAGGCTCCTTCTGTCCCAAAACATGTCATCATTTTCATTTGTGGAAGTGGCAGTCAAAGGACACTGGTGGACAACCACAGTATTGTCTTCAAAATGTTCTAAATCAGATTCCGCATTAGGATGTGCCTGTGAAACTTCAGAGTTGACAGTAGCATTCACACTTGCTGAGGATAACTAGTTGGGGTGACAAGGACATCAGCTGACACAGAAGCATTAATCGTGAAAAATTGACTGAGTCGAGGGTCTTTGCCAACACGAATTCAGCTTATCTTGCTTCTCTTCGCAATGCGACGTTTCAGAGCACCTGATTGCAAAACCCTTCGTGGCATTTTCTTTAATCTTATCACCACTGTCTCTGCACGTCCCAGTCAGACCTGGGAAACAAAATGAGGATTGGAAAGAACTGCATACAGTAGTAATTGTTAGTAATCACACAGTTAACTGTCAACATAGTTGGAAGCCACAATAATGTTAGTCTCTATCCAAAATTTTAAGACGCACATTTTTCTTTTCTTTTCTTTCATTCCTGAACCAAATGTGGAAAATGGGTACCATACAAGTCAGAAGGTAAGTGGCAATCTAAAATAGCATAAAAAGTATAGAGTCAACATTTTCACCAGATTCATGCACAGCTGCTTTAGCCAAAATTATCAGAAACATGTGGAGCACCATTATTCATCCTCTTAAGCTGCCACTTAGAAAATGGTTAAAAGTATTCCAGGCTTCTGATTGGCTGAAGGACTTCTCTAGCTGGGCATCTATCACACAACTGATGGCCGTCTATTAAAAGTATCAGCCAGCCAACCCCATGACCATCACCACAGTCCTGCTGCCCAACCTGGTCTCTAATTGGCTAAAACACCCTCATTTCATTTTCAAATCTCCACCATTGTATTTGTCTTAACGAGGCTGAGACCACACACAGTCCACAACATGTCCTCCCAATAAAATTATGAACCTAATGCGTATCCCTGCTGAAATAAGCAGAGCACAGCCTGTAGAAAAGAAATAAATGAACCTGTTTTCACAAAGTTACTTTTCTTTCTTATCTCCTGTCCACACCTGAGCTGTCACGATTTGACAGTACAATGGACAACGTGGCATTTTGCCCCATTATCACAGAAATCCTGGTCACACTTTTAAAATCAAAACTGAAAACCACCATTTTTTATGAGTCACCAAGACAGCCACTGAGCTGGCGAAGCTCCAACCCTCATGCACACATACGCAGACACCACCAAAATGACAATCTAAATAAAGATCTCCAAAAACAACAACAGCAGTTTTCATTTTCAGACTATGACGCTACCATGCCGTCTGCTCACCACCACTCACATCCATGCTCACCTGTCTCTTAACCCAAAGACAAGCAACTCTATTTTTTCAATCACATATAACCTAATTTTCTAAGCACAATAACACCCTCCAGGGTGGGTGGTATGGGCTATATCCACCCTTCCAGGGGCTATAAGACCCTCCGCCTGTGGCATCAAGCATCATCGCCCTTGCAGGCGGGTACAATCCAATACTGCCCACCCTGTTGGGTATTATTTGCACACAGCATGTATCAAACATGCTTTTATTTGAAGTGCAAGCCATGATGTAGCTGTCATACAGATATATACTGTGCACTATTCCATAAATTTTAGTACAAAATGAGGATGACAACTAAAATGCAGTCTTACTTACCTCTGATAAACCCTCCTAGTCTCCTCTCTGCCTGAAAATGAATGAACTACTCAAGTTGGCCAGGCGCCGCAGTCTTCTCTTTTTTTACTATTCAGACTCGATAGCAAAATGCTCTGAAAATAGAAAAACAGAAAAATAAATACTGTATCTTGAAGCCAAATAAAGCCCTCTGAACTGTAAATGCCATCACTGATGAGCTGAAATCATCCAAGCAGACCTCTAAAGCAGTAGGTAAGGCTGGGGGGGGTTAAGGTGTATTAGTAGGGGTATCACAAGTCATAAAAGGGAGGTAATAATCCCTCTTTACAAGACACTGGTTAGGCCCCATCTGGAGTACTGCGTGTAGTATTGGAGGCCACACCTTCACAAGGACATTAACTAAATTGAGGCAGTCCACAGAAGGGCAACCAAAAGTCCAAAATGGTGCAGGGACTGCATCAAAAAGACATATGAGGACAGATTACCAGACCTCAATATGTATACCCTTGAGCAAGGAGGGACACCTTAAGGGCATTAACAAGGTGAAAGGAGTCTAACATGTTTAAATAAAGAAAAATAGCAGGACAACAGGACACAGCATGAGATTAGAGGGCCAATTAAGAATTGTGTGAAATTCTTTTTCACAGAAAGGGTGGTGGATGCATGGAATGGCCTACCTCAGGAAGTGGTGGCTGTGAATACAGTGCAGTGCTTCAAACAGGCATGGGATAGGCATAAGGGAGCAATACAAATGAGTATGAATAGATGAGGCCACTGACAGAGCAAAGGACAATGGCACATTATAAGTTAGAAAAGAAATGGGCAGACTGCATGGGCCTTCTGTGGGTCCTTATCTGCAAATCAACTTCACGTTTCTATGTTTCTATGGAAGAGCCTCCCTCACCACAGAGGGCTCCAATGGTATGAGTAACTGCATTGTAGTTAGACAGGAAGCAGCATTATTATGGCAAGGAACATGTTTGCTTTGGGAGACAGTAACACGACACCAGTTGTCAAGTCAAGCAGGTAGGTCACTAACCCTTTAACTCAACGTTCTCCATCACAAAGAAATGCCTAATTGCAGTAATTCCTCCTCCCTGCCCTGGTAGCGTAAGGGTACCATGATCAGCCACATATGGTATCTTGGTATGGGGATAGGTAAACTGTGAATAACTTCCTTCCTTCCTTATGACGGACTAGTAAATCGACTTAGCCTTCTAGTCCTGTCATAAGGAAGGAAGTTATTTGCAGATTACATAGCCTCAAGGTGAACACTGTCTGTAATTTGTTGTTGAGGTAATAAAGTACAATTTCCATTTAATACATTTAAACAACTTAAAATCAAGTAGTTGAATGAATTTGAAATCATGTAGATTCACTCTCAAAAGGAAGGAAGGGCATTTCTATTACATCAACAACAAGAACTACAGTGCACAGTGGTTGGTGTGTGTGTGTGTCAGTTTTCTGCTTCTGCTACAGTGCTTCTGTACTTGTGCATATTTTTGTTCAACTCTGCCGTCAGATCCTCGGGTGTGGAGTCGGATCAAGAGCAACAGCAACAGGGAGTTAGTACTAGGGACTCTGGAGGTGGGGAGGGCACTCAGACAAGACAGAGGGAGTACTAGTGTCCACTCGACTTGACCGTCATCTCGAGAAGTAACAAGAGGGAGAGGTGGCAGCGGAAGGAACTGGAGGTCGGACACAGGTGTGGAAGTATTCGGAGGACATACTAGCAGGTCAGGAAATTAATTCACAACTTGAACTTCCAAATAATTTAACATGAAAAGAAAAACATCACATGCAGGCTGTAGCAGACCTGCAGACCAGTTCATCTAACTTTCTATGGTACCTACCGGGCCTGGCTGGCTACCCCCTCCCGGCCCCACCCCAGAGTAAGAATTCATTCAGGATGGTGGTCCATGCCTTTCAAGGTCCCTGATTTTCAGGGATGTCCCTGATTTCACCTCAGAATTTGACTCTGTCTGGGACAGACTGTCCCTCCTAAAATCTGTGTTTCCCTGACTAAACAGTGATGATTGTAAGAATAAAATTATATCAAAAAACAATAAAGCTGCAGACTTCTTATATTCTTCAAAAAATGTATTATACACCGAGTCCCTTATATTCTGCCAGCATTAATCTGACTGGATACTGGATTACTGGTTACTGGATAGCACCAATTTTAAAACTTTTAAGTGGTCCCTGATTTTGGGCCTTTTGTGCTTTGTCCTGATTTTTAAGCCTTGTTTTTGTCCCTGATTTATGAGGCAGGAGGAGGAGGAGGTTGAGACCAGGGCGATTCAATTAAAAAATAAAATCATTCGAGATAGTCTTTAGACAACTTATTATCCTCTGTACAGACAGATGGTCAGACCTCATCTGAGTACTGCATGCAGTTCTGGAGACACAGTCACCGCCAAGACATAGACAGAATGGAAGCTGTCCAAAGGAGGGCAACTTAAATGGTGCAAGATCTGCACGAAGACATATGAAGAGAACTTAAGCAGCTGAATATGTACAGCCTCGAGAAGGAGGGAGAAGGAGACATGATAGAAACTTTCAAGTACCTCAAGGAATCAACAAAGTCCAAGAGGGTAGCATCGTTCAAAAAAGAAGTGCAAGAACAAGGGGCACAATTTGAAGATAGAGGGGCAGCTCAGAGTAATTTAAGGAAGTATTTTTCACAGAGAGGTTGTGGATGCATGGAATGCCTTCGGAGGTTGTGCAGTCAAAACAGTGGTGGAATTCAAGCATGCATGGGACAGTCATAAGGCAATTCTAGTGGGAGGTAGGAGGAAGTAGGCTGCTGGTTAACTAGGATCTGCAGCTTATCCAGTAGGATGGGAAATGAGCAGACTGGGTGGGCCAAGCGATCCTTATCTGCCATCAAATGATATGTTTCTGACTGTGCTTTGATATAGAAAGTTATTTGTGGTCTAAGATGCCCAATAATGGCTTGCATGGTGTAACCTGAAAGTGGGGACGTTAAGGTCTTCAGAACTGGACCTTGTAGGGATTTGCTTTCCAATATTTAACCATGCATGCTCATCTGGTAGTACTCTTAAAATTAAGATTGTTGTTATAAAGTAGAACCGAAATAATTGCGTCATAGTCAGCCTTGAACAGTTGAGAAAACTCCAAGAAAAGCAGGGGCTTTCGTGTGATCCCTGCAGTAACAACTCTCGGTTCTTGGACATTTATTGTTTATTGTGAGTCATACATATACATTAATCTTTTTTTTTTCTGGCCTTATAAACGCCCGCCCCCACCCCACTATAATGTAATTTTGTTATCCCCAGGATGACTTAATTAGTCAGGAAAACTATGCCCCCCCCAAAAAAAAGGACAGGGATCCAGAATAGATCTGTGCGTTTTATTTATGCTTATGTTATCTTCTGTCAAGGGAATGCATGAGCCTTCTTTTTATAAGGACTCTGTTGTCTTTTATCATTTTAATTTTATTCATAGACAACAACATTGTGCATTTGTTTTAAAAATCAAACTAAAGCATACATAACTATAAAATGATCTGAAATAATTTTACAGTGTACTGTACATGTACATATTTAGTTGACTGGCAAACTTTCTGGGGCCATAACTCAACTGACCCCTGGTGAGTGCAAAAAAACGCACGCAACCCAGTTTTACCATGTCCATACCAGAACTCAATAAATAATAAATCCATCCTGTGCATAACCTCCTCGTCACTGATCGCTTGTAGCCTACTACACTATCTATTTTTTTTTCTTCCGTAGGGCTGTGCAGTTGACTTGTTCACCACCTCTCTCTCTGCAGTGCTCTCTACTAGTCTCCTGTCTCAGACCCAGTCCCTCCCTCACTAGTAGACAGTACTTTTAAAAATAATAATGTGGCTTTT
This sequence comes from Neoceratodus forsteri, assembly GCA_016271365.2. NCBI lineage: Eukaryota > Metazoa > Chordata > Ceratodontiformes > Ceratodontidae > Neoceratodus > Neoceratodus forsteri. The sequence goes on from CM057455.1 coordinate 49,283,277, forward strand.
TTAAGTTTAACTTTTTAGACAGACGGAGGCCCGTACCAACTTCCAGTACTGTACTGTAAAACAAGCAGCAAGATTCAAGATTGGAATCAACTCAACAAGATTAGCGGTTAGCCAGGCGGGAAGGCGAGAGACCCAGATCAGCGAACCCGAGTCCACCCAGCACAGCAGCAAGCGCCAATACAGTCGAGTCCCAACACAACAACAATACACACATCTGCTCTCAGCTCTATTTCTCCTACATCTGCGTGGTGGTGCATACCAAGAGGAGGTTTGACTTACGGGTGTGATGACGTGATGATGCAATTCATGCGCAGCGCAGTCGGTCCAGGGGAGGTCAGGCGAGAGAATACGAGCAGCATGGCGATGATGATGAGGAAGGAGGGGAGGCTGGCGGCCTGCGACCCGACTTTGGACCACATGACCACTTCTCTCAAGTTCTCTGCAGCAGCAGCTCATGTGATCCGATTCCTTCCCCAGCTGTTCCTATTGCATGCAGTGAATTAGAGGCATGCCCAGCGCAGCGGCGACACTGGCAAAAAGCAGGAACAGCAGGGGCCAGCAACAGCAAGGGATTTAAACCACCGGCAGCGAGGCAGCGAGCCATACGAAACTGGAAACTTGCAGTGTTTTCCCAGGCCCACAGGGTACCCCCTCATGGTGGGGGGGCCTGGGGCATTTGCCCCATTTGCGCCCCTCTTAATCCAGCCCTGTTCTCCGCTCACATGGAAGACCGATGCCCCTTTGTGGTAGTTCTGCTGCAACATATGAGAAGCGAGTCGGTGCTGATCAATAAATAACCATCTGGCTGCATTCTATATAATAACATATTTTCTGCTGGCTTGGAGCACGAGCTACCCCTTGTGGTGGTTCGGATGTAGCATATGAGGAACCAGTCAGTGCTGATCAGTAAAAGGCTACTTGTCTGCATTCCATATAAACACAATTTTCCTGTATTCTCTGCTAGCTTGGAGCACTCATGCTCATTTGTGGAACTTCTGCTGTTGCATATAAGGAATGAGTCAGTGCTGGTCATTAAATAACTGTCTAGCTGCATTCTGTATAAACAAGAGTTACTGTATTCTCTGCTAACTTGGTGCACTGATGCCCTTGTGTCAGTTCTAATGTAGCATGAGAGGGAGCAGGTTTAGTACTGACCAGTAAATGACTGTTTGACTGTGTGCTACACAGATTAGATGTACTGCCTCTCCTCTAGCATGGAGCACTGATGACCCTGTGCAGTTCTGCTATAACATGTGAGGAACTAGTCGATGCTGATTAATAAATGGCTCTCTAGCTTCATTCTATATAAGCAAAATGTATTACACTTTCCACTAGCTTGGAGCACCAATGCCTCTTTGGGACAGTTCTGTTGCAGCATATGAGGAATGAGTCAGTACTGACCAAAATATGGTTGTCTGCCTGTGTGCTATGCAGTCGAGATTTACTGCCCTTTGTCACTAGTTTGGAGCACTGATGCCCCCTTGTGGCAGTTCTGCTGTAACACATGAGAAATGAGTTTGGTGCTAATCCAGAAATGTCTGTCTGGCTACATGCTTTACAAACAAGATTTAACGTACTCTTGCTGGCCTGGAGTATTGATCCCTCTTGTGGCAGTTCTGCTGCAGCATATGAGGAACAAGCCAGAACTCATCAATAAATGGCTGACTGGCTGCATTCTATACAAAATGAGATTTACTGCATTCTCTTCTGGTTGGAGCTTTGATGAACTCTTGTGACAGTACTGCTATAGCACATGAGGAATGATTCTGTACTGATTAATAAAAGGCTATCTGGCTGCATTCTGTATAAACAAGATGTTCTGCACTCCTGCTGGCTCTGAGCACCAATGCCTCTTTGTGACAGTTCTGTTGCAGCATATGAGGAATAAGTTGGTGCTGATCAATAAATGTCTCTCTTGCTACATGCTGTACAAATGAGATTTAATGCACTCCGCTGCTGGCTTGGAGTAATGATGCCCCATTGTGGCAGTTCTGCCATAGCACACAAGGAATAAGTTTGGTGCTACTCAGTCAATAGCTCGCTGGCAGCATTCTGCATAATTGAGATTTGCTGCACTCTGCCATTAGCTTGGAGCACTGACGTCCTCTTGTAACAGTTCTGCTGTAGTAGCATAGAAACATAGAATTTGATGGCAGGTAAGGACCACTTGGCCTATCTAGTCTGCTCATTTTAGTTACCTGTTTCATGTACCGCAGATCCTAAATGATCTGCCGCTTATCCTCTCTTTCCTATTGCTAGAGTTCCTTTATGTATACCCCATGCATTTTTGAATTCCCCTTCCATTTATTCCCCAACAACCTCTGCCGGGATGCTGTTCCATGGATCCAGCACCCTTTCCATGAAAATACTTTCTCATGTTACCCCTAAGTCTACACCCTTTTATAAAATGACCCTTTATTCTTTTTTTTGTCAACTTTATTTTAGCACCTCTCTGAGGGAACTCTCTCTCTGGCATCTTCCATCCTCAGGTCTCTAGCTCCCACTGTGAAGCTTACTCCTGTTGCTCCACTACCCAGACCCAGTGAAACCCCGAATCGAATCCTCTTGAGGAAGGGCCACCCTATCTGCCCAGGGCGCTCTATCTAAGTATAGAGTACCAAGCCGGGGAGCTGCAGCAGGAGCAAGGAGGGCAACCAGCATTGGGAGTGTGGTCCTGGGGAAGCGCCATCACCTATCCCCAAGGGAAGCTGGCACAACTTGCCGCCACCTGCCAAACTCCACCCCAGCTATGATTAGCACCACTATGCATGTGCTATCCTGCTATGGCATGGTACTATCCCAGAACTCACCCCAGGGAAGAGAGAGCTGTCCTGCGGATGTTCAGTCCCTTCCCTCCCCTGCTGACCCCCAGCTCCCCGGGATAGTTCCCGAACCTGGGTCACTGGTGTGGTGCAAGGTGTGGTGTCCTGTGCCTCAACCCTCAGCACCACCAGGCTGGCCCCTTGTTCTTGAACATCTTTTTTTTAAAGATGCTACTGTCTTGAACCTTATTTATACCCTTGAGGTTTTGAAAGTCTCTGTCATATCCCCTTCTTTCTCTCTCTCTTCCAGGGAATACATATTGAGATCCTCCAGGCTCCCTCATATGACTTTTGGTGCAGCTGCTGCACATTTTGTGCCCTTCTCTGAACCACTTCTGCTTTGTCTATATCCTTCCGGAGATGTGGCCTCAACAGGAACCCAAGGTCAAAATACTGGCTGTGGGGATTAGAGGTCACAGAACAGGAAAGGGACTGGGGATCATCATTTCCAATAACCTGAAGGTGAGGAAACAATGTAGTAAGGCGATGGGAAGGCTAGCAGTATGTTGGCATGCATAGGGAGGGGCTTCACAAGCAGGAGAAAGGTGATCATGCCATTATACAAAACTATGGTCAGACCACATCTGGAATACAGGGTCCAGTTTTGGCGGCCACATGTGCAGGGGGACAGAGACAGGTTTGAAAAGGTCCAGAGAAGGGCAACCAAGATGGTTCAATGGCTGCACCAGAGTTCATATGAGGAGCAATTAGAAGAACTAAATTTATACACACTGGAGATGAGGAGGGAAGGGGGGGGTATGGTAGAAACCTTTAAATATCTAAAGGAATAAACAAGGTGAGAGATGGTAGTATATTTTGAATGAGTGAAAACAAGTCAACAAAGGGCACAGATTCAAGCTGGGGGTTTGGAGAAATGCAAGGAAAGTTCTTCCCTGAGAGAGTGGTGGGTCCCTGGAATAGGCTGTCAGAATGGGTGATGTGGGTAGATTCAGTGAACAAATTCAAGAGGGCATGGGACAATTACATGAGGCTAAATAGAAGCAAATGTGGCATGGAGGTGAGGGGGGAAGTTAAAAGGACTAGAGGAGGTATTTGGGCAGGCAGGATGGGCTGGATGGTCTTTTTCTGCTGGCAAATGGCTATGTTTCAATGTTTCTTGCATTCTGAGACTAACTCTATACCCCCTTACATCACATGTCAAGTCAAGTCAAGTCATTTTTATTTATAAAGCGTCTTTCAAAATCAAGGCGCTGTACAGAAATAAATAAAACAATAAAATCCAAACATTAAAACGACCAAAACTAAGACAAATAAGCCAGGGTAAAAAGATATGTCTTTAAAGCATTTTTAAAACTATCAATGGTTGGGCATTCTCTTAACCAGCGAGGTAGAGAATTCCACAGGGTTGGAGCCGAAAAGGCAAAGGCACGAGATCCCGATAGCTTAAGACGAACCCTGGGAATCTCTAGCAATCCCTCGCTGGTGGAACGGAGGGGACGGAGGGGGCAATAGGGAATCAGAAGATCTTTCAGGTAACCGGGTCCCTGGTCGTGTAGGGCTTTAAAGGTTAGTAAACCAACCTTAAAGGTGATCCGCCACCGAACAGGCAGCCAGTGCAGTTCGCGAAGCACAGGCGTAATATGACTGGTTCTAAGAGTCCCAGTCAAAGCCTGGCTGCAGCGTTCTGCACCAGCTGAAGGCGGCGGATATCAACCCCGGTAGCCCTAGGTAGAGAGGTGCAGTGTCAGGCGGGTAGTGAAAAGGCGTGGACCAAAGTTGGAAGAGGTCCTCTGGGGAATCAGATGTTTCACCGGCGATATTCCTCAGATGATAGAAAGAGGATTTGACAACAGCTGACACCTGAGATTTCAGGGTCAGACCATCATCAAAAATAACGCCCAGATTTCGCACCTGTCGAGAGGTAGAGAGCGGAACTCCACCAAGTACTAAACCTGATAGCTGTCCAGCACCCAGACCCACCCCAGGACGACCTGGATCTACGACCAATACCTCAGTCTTATCCAGACTGAGTCTCAACCAACTCGAACTCATCCAAATTCTGATCTCATCCAGGCAGTTATTAAATACAGAGAGTGCATCACTCTGATCAGGGAGAAAAGACAGATACAGCTGAGTATCATCTGCATAGCAGTGAAAACTCAAACTGTATCGCCTGATGATTTCTCCTAATGGCAGCATATACACTGCAAACAACATGGGAGCTAAAATGGAGCCCTGTGGTACCCCACAAGGCAGGGAGAAGGCGTCAGAGGAATAAATTCCGGTGACAACTCTCTGAGACCTGCCAGTGAGGTAGAAACAAAACCACTTGTGGACTGTACCAGACAACCCACAAAAACCCGCAGTGGCTCCAATAGCACCCCATGGTCTACAGTGTCAAATCGGCAGATAGATCAAGAAGGACCAGAATGGTACAAGCCTTTCGATCTCTGGCCATTGGAGGTCGCTCAATTCCCAACAAGGGCAGTCTCAGTACTATGCCTTTTCCTGAAACCAGACTGGAGAGTATCATAGACATTATGAGAAGTAAGATGATCATCCAATTGCAACGCAACTGCCTTTTTCAATAACCTTACCAACAAATGGCAGGTTAGAGGTAGGCCGTATTAGCGTAGACAGTCTGGGTCCAAGGAGGATTTTTAGGAGTGGTCGAACTACTGCCTCTTTAAGGGAGTAAGGAACCCCCAAGGATTTCCAGATAATGTCCAGCAAGGATTGGGTAGATAATTTCTACACAACCTACTAACAGCGGTGTAGGACCCGGATCCAAACTACAACTAGTTGGTCGCATTGTTTGGATGATCTTCACAATGTCCACGAATTCTGGGCGGTGAAAGTCCAGCCAAACAGACCGAGGGTAAGACACCACCAGTCGTCCACCACAATCCCACGTAGGAGAGGTCGGACCGATGCCGGACCTGATGCTGGCAACCTTATCTGCAAAGAAGTGAGCGAACTCCTCGCATCTAAGCTGAGAGAAGGCTTCTCTAGGCTGAAGACAGACTGGATTGCACAGTCTGTCCACAGTCCGGAAAAGCTGAGCCGGTCGATTCTTTGCAGCAGAAATCTCTCTGGACAGGAATTCTGCCTTCTTATGAGTGATTTCTGATTGGTAGCTATCATAATGGGCCAACAATCTAAGCCTGTCAGCATCAAGGCCCGATTTCTGCCAGGCTTTTTCCAGCCTTCGGCCTACTCGCCTTAATTCCTTCAAGGAGCCATCAAACCATGGACTGCTTGGACGGATGGTAAGAGGCCGAACATGAACAGGTGCAATTTTGTCCAGAGCATCTCCCACTGCCTTATTATAGGCTAATACAAGACCATCTGGACTCATGCATTCACCCGACAGACTCAATAGATCCAGCACTGCCATTAGGTCATTGGGGCCAATACCCCTAAAAGAGCGGTATTGGACCATCTCCATAGGGGCAGACCTATTAGAGGGGGCCCTGAAACTGAACCCTATGGTGTAATGGTCCAACCAACTGACTGGTTCCACCCCCAAGTCAGTGATCTCCATACCCAAGAGAAAGACCAGATCTAATGAATGACCCCCTATATGGGTAGAGGAGGTAACAACCTGTGTCAGGCCCAGTGTATTCATCAACTGGAGGAGATTTTGACCAAAATGAGATAGTTCATCATCGACCCAGGTGTTGAAGTCGCCCAGGAGTATTAATCAGGGAAACCTCAACACCAGGTTGACAATGAAATCTGCAATCTCCTGTAGGAATTTGCCTCCGTTACCTGGTGGACGGTAGACAAGGAGAATCCCACAGCCTGCACCCTCGCCCAGGATATATTCAAAAGATCTGGTGTTCCCCAATGGCACATCCACAAGGCCCAGTTCAGATTTAAACATAATGGCCACACCTCCGCCCCTACCATCCAGCCTTGGACAGTGTATCACCGAACCCGCTGAGTTGCCAGGGCCAATATAGGGGTCAGGATTTTCATCCAGCCAGGTCTCAGTGATACAAGCCAGATCTATATGACTCAACAAGATCAGCTATAATAGCTGTCTTGTTTTTATAGATCTGGCATTGCACAACACCGCCAAGGCAGGATGAGCTGTCGAGAAGACCTCGGTACCTGTCCGATTTCTTGGGGACTCTTTGGGTATGGGGACAAGAAAAGAAGCGACCTCTATCCTGACCCCATTTCACCCCAGGATGTCTTCTGGACCCTAAAACCCCAATCCGCCCTCCCTATCCTGTCCCCACAAGGCCCAGCTTTCACCTTAGGTCTCGCCTCCTCAAGATGCCCAGTGCTCGACACCTAAAGTAGGTGTCGGATGACAGTGGTGGGCACTCAAAGGGACATAGTTCCCTGAGCCTAGTGGGGGAATAATGCCCAACCGTCATTTATTAAAACAAAAACAAAAATAAACCTACAAATATCGAACCTATAAATAGCACACACTGTGAATTACTGCTGATTATTAAACAAAATTGTGTTTTAAACAATGCAGCACCTCTCACGTGCAACACTGCAGAAGATGTTATAAAATCTCCCAGTACCACCTCTCACATGGCAGGGAATCAGTTAAATAAATCAGATTTATAGTAGAGCAAATAAAAATAAATATACAACCACTCTCACCACCCTAATCCAGAAGTTGGTAAAAACCAGAGAAAACAACAGTCCAAAAATGAATAAAATCCATATAAGATCAACAAGTTCTCAGCAGGTAAATCAATAATAAATATACAAACGAACAAACAGGAGAGCCCAAAGGTGTCCGACAGATCCTCCAGTGGCTGCTCTTCAAAGACCGAAAGTTCAAACAGTCAATTCACCAAAAGCAGCAAAATACTACAAGGAGACAGAATATGTTTCTTCTGGGAGCAATGCCCCCACAAAACAGTTCTCCGTGCCTTCAAGGAAGCGAATTATATTTCTTCAGGGAGCAATACCCCACTCAGTGGGCGACCTGCGGCTATAGCTGTTTCACAAGTCAGCCTGAACAGCCGACCCTAAGGCAGCTTAGAAGAGGCCCTAGTCACCCCAGCTCCCCGGGAAGCACCCAGGGCAACTCCTGCCCGGTCGGAGACCAAGTAGTGGACTGCAATCCCCACAGAATCCAAAACAATTCTCCATGCCAGTAAATCCACGAAAGGCCCCAGAAAAAGTTCATCCATACAAACGAGCCCTCCGATGCAGTACAAAGTCCGACTCCAGCAAAAACTCCTGATGAGTTCTCCGGAACCGATCCACAATCCTCAGCAGTCAACACCTTCCCAGTCCACTACAGGACAGCCTACAAATCCCAAAAATCCAAAAGGAACTCAATCAGTCCTAAGAGTTCAAAAAGCAGCACGATGGGACAGCAGGGAACCAGTCTGCTCCACAACGCAGGCTCAAAACTCTGCCGTACAGGATGCAAACCGCCAACAGTAGCCAGCGGACAAAAAACCGATACAAAAAATGGAAACCGGAGAGACAAACTCAAAATACAGTTTTTCACGTAAACACAAAGTTACTAATTAACTCACTCCTTCAGCCCTATCTAACTAAAATAAAGACGATAAATAACAGTAAAGCTGAAAATAGAGTTAAAACAAACAGTGCTAAAACGCTGGCAGGCTCAGCACAGCCGCCATGTTGCTCTTCCTATTTGCAATATGTTTTTGCAAGGAATATATACTGTAGGATTTTCAAGTGAAGCCTGCATTTGTTTTGGAATCCCTTCACTGATGCACAATTTCTGACTACTACATTCTGCATGGCAAGGTGAGGGTCCCTTGCAGATTAAAAGGGATCCTAAACCTGTGATGCATAATGTAGTTTTCAACTCAAAAACTGCACATCAGTCAAGTGGATTCCAAAACACAGCACATGCTTATCTCTCAGCTGTCCCTGATTATGTGGGACATCATTTTACCCCTCAAAATTGTTGTTCCTCACCCATCCCTCATGAGTGAATACTCTTTAAATGCAGACTTTAAAGCAGAAATAATATTCTAAGATGCTAAATCAAAATAAACTTTGTACAAGTATACAGGATGGTTTCCATGGTGTTCTGATCCTGAATATCAATGTTAGAGAAAGGGTGTCATTATGATTGTCAGTGTTCATCATTTTGTCCCTCATGACCTCATCTCCCTTTATAAATCCCACGACCAAGACAGGGCACATCATAATGCTACTAAAGCATTTCCCAATCTGTAAATACAGGGCATTAAGAAACATGTGCACTAAGGCTATAAGAACTGCCAAGGTTGCATACATCCGCATTCTTCTGCACACTAATCAAACATCCCCCTCCAATTTCTGGACCACCCTCCACTCTCTTCTAGACCCCATCAACGGTGCAACTGTTTCTGACACAGCCTCCATCGCTGCTGCTCTAAACTTCTACTTTACTACTTGTGATTTACCATTGACCAACCCTTCCTTCCTGCCCCTTTTCCCACCCCACCACCACCTCACGGCTACTCTTTTCCCCCATCTCTACGCATGAAGTCCTCCAAGCCCTTGCCTCCCTAAGTCCCAATAAGTCTAGCACTGTTGGTCTTGACCTCTGCCTCCTTCGTATTTCCACCCCTGTAATACTGCTCCCTCTCATCCACGTCCTAACTTGCTCTTTCTACCTCTGCACAGTCTTTCAGGCCTGGAAGGCTGCTGAAGTTTTTACCCCTGCACAAAGGTGGGTGTAGCCTCACCCTGGGAAACTGTCGCCCCATATCCCTGCTCCCTACATTGACCAAACTTCAAGAGTCCCTTGTCTTCTCGTGTCTCACTGAATTTCTCAACTCCTCAGATTTCTTCTTCCCCTTTCAATGAAGCTTTCAAGCAAATCACTCCACCACTAACTCACTTCTTTGCTTCACAAACTCCATCCTCTCTGGCATGGACCAAGGCCACATATCTGCTGCTGTTTTCATTGACTTTGCCAAGGTGTGCAATTCTGCCTCTCACCCACTTCTTCTGAACAACCTTTCGTCTGCAGGCCTCTCCTCTGCAACTGTAAACTGGTTTAACTCCTATCTCTCTGCATGAACACAACAAATCTTTGTTGGTGGTGCTCTCTCTCCTCCCTTTCCAATTCATGCTGGTGTTCCCCAAGGCTCCATTTTGGGTCCCATACTGTTCTCTGTTTTCATAAATGATCTCCCATCTGCATACTCTGTGGCCAATATGCAAATGTATATGGATGACACTGTCCTTTGCACCGCTGGCCCCTCTACCCCTACAGTCTAGTCTTAGCTCATCTCCAATCTGACTTCCACTTGGGCCTCCAATGGTTCCAAAAAAACTCTGCAAGGAAAATGTCAGCAAAACTGTATCTATGACATTTGGAACCCCTCAAAAACTTGCCTCACGCCCCTTCCCTCCCATATTCACCACTCTGGATGGCTCCACATTCGATGTAGTCCCCCAATACAAATACCTAGGGGTATGGCTTGACTCCTGGCTTGAATACACTAAGCATACTGAAGCACATACTTCATCCACTGTCAGACAGCGATCACAATATTGTACAAGCTGTTGTTAATGTCCAAGAACATGCTAAAATTTGTGGCTGTACATTAATAAAAAACTTCTACTCTGCAGATTACAAACTAATAAATAAATCATTGATGGAGTGGAAGTGGGAAAAGGATCTAATAGGACAAAACCTAAATAATGTTTGGTCAGTTTTCCACAGTAAAATACAGCTTTGTATTAATCTGAGGGTCCCAATTAGGAAAAAATACAGTAACAAAAAGAGAATTCCCCCTTGGTGGAATAAAAGTATAAAGTTAAACTTAAACAGAAAATGTAGATTATACAAAAAATACAAAAAACAGACAACATCTATAAACTGGATCAAATATAAAGCGTCAGTAAATAAAAGCAGAAATTTGATTAAAAAAGCTAAGAAACATCTTGAAGAAAAAATAGCACTTTCCACCAAAGACAACAAAAAAAGCTTCTTCAATTATATTGGGTCCATCAAAAATTCAAGTCCTAAAATAGGACCTCTGACCACCCCAGAAAGAGTCATAGCTAACAAAAAAGAAATGGCTAGCGAATTTAACAGATATTTTATTAGATTGTTCAGTCCAAAGGCTCAGTCTCAACTGTCTGTCTTGGAACCAAATAATGCTTGTCAGCTCTTTAGCAAGGGAGAGGTAATGGATGCTATAATGTTACTCAAATCAGATGGATCTGCTGGTCCAGATGAAATACCGCCTATTTTTATTAAAATCACCTCTTCCTATATTTTGGACCCCTGACCTACTTTTTAAATGTCTCTCTTAAGACAAGAACTTCACTTCCAATATGGAGGCAGGCCACTGTAACCCCTCTGCACAAAAAAGGTAGCAGAGCCTCTATGTTAAACTATCGGCCAATAAGCTTAACAGCTGTTTTTGTAAGCGTATGGAGAAACTATTGAAAGGAAGAATTACTGAGCACCTAAAAACTATTAGGTACACTGACATCACTCAGCACGGGTTTGTCAGTGGCAGGTCATGCCGGATGAATCTATTAAACTTTTTTGAACCTGTAAGTGAGGCACTGGATAAAGGCCTGTTAGTCGACATTATTTTCCTTGATTTTCCAAAAGCTTTCAACTCCGTCTCCCACAATGTCCTAACTGGATTATTAGAAATGCTTGACTTACAACCTCAAATAATAAGCTGGAGTACTTCATGGCTCTCCGACCGCACACAATGAGTCTCAGTAAAAGGCTACCTGTCCCCTTGGGGCCCTATTACCAGTGGCATCCCTCAAGGCTCTGTTTTGGGACCTGTCCTTTTCAACATTCTGATTACATCCATGCTTCCCTTAAACAAACATTGCTGGATGGCCAAGTATGTTGATGACTGCAAACTTGGAGGTATAGTGACAAACAGGGTTTCTGCAGTTCAGATTCAAAATAATCATTCTCACTTTGAGACCTGGTCCATTAAAAATAGTTGTATTTTAATGCACAGAAATGCAAAGTTATGCATCTGGGCAAAACAACCCCTGCTATCCTTACAAATTGAACAACATGAGCCTACAAGCAACTGAAGATGAAAAGGACTTGGGGGTAACAGTTTCTAACAACTTCACCTTTGATGCTCACAGAAATACCTGCTTAAAAGGGGAATCAAATATTGGGATGCATCCTAAGAAACATCAAGAGCAGGTATGAGAAAGTGATAGTCTTCGTTTACTCTAGCCTGGTCCAACCTCACCTAGAATACTGCTCTGCAGTATGCAATCATTTACTTATAGGAAGTAACAAACTAATTGAAAATATACAGCATAAAGCAACCAGAAAAATCAATACTGTACGGAACCTTGACTATGACACTACGTTGAGAAAACTAAATCTTTATTCTATGCACTACAGAAGACTAAGGGGTGACCTATGTACAGTATACAGAGCAATAAATGATGAAACAACTTTGGCAGCTATTGGTTTGATAAGAAATTTCTCAAAAGTAAATACTAGATCACACAATAAAAAGCTAATGGGTACCAGAAACAGTACAAACAAAATAAATCATTGGTTCACCCAGAGAATAGTTACAACTTGGAACGACCTTCCTAAAAGTGTCATTGAGAGCAAAACAATGGACACTTAAAAACAGTTTGGATGCTCACATGAGCAACAAAAAATTATTTTTCCACCAGTGATTGGTGGCGAGCTTATTAAAGGCATATCTGCCTCCCAAGCTCATAAGTGCCTATGAACCTATAAAATGTTTGCCCTAAACTGGGTGCCTAGTGTAGAAATAATGATGCCTCTCCTAAACACAGAGCATAAACTCCTAACCAAGTTGATAATCCCCTTTTTTGACTATGCTGACGTAGTGTATGGCACTGCTTCAGCTACCTTCCTTGCCAGGCTTGACTCCCTCTATAATGCTTTCTGCTGTTTTGCTCTAAACACCCCCCATTACACACATCACTGTTTGCCTCTAGTCATCCCTTTCCCTTACCTCTCTTCATCAACGTCTACTCCACTCTTCCCTTTTCATCTCTAAATCCTGGCTTGGTTCTTGCCCTCCTACTTCTCCCTCTACTGTCCCTCCTCCCTGTGACCACCTACCCTCTCAGATCTAGGGACACCTGTATTTTCTCCCTCCCAATGCCCTTCTCTTGTTCTTGTCCAGCTGCTTTTTACAGACTGCTCTTACTCTGAATACCCTTTCCTTCCATATCAGACACTCCACCTCCATTTCTCTCCTAAAATTCCCTATCCCACTCATCTGTGTTCTCAGACTTCTGCCCATGCCAAGGCTGATCTTTCCCCTTTGCCCCATTCCCAATAGCTTACCCCTGCTCAGCTAAACAGGCACCTCTCGAGCACTTATCTCAGCTTATCACACTCTCATTATTCCCTGTTGGCACTTTCTCTCTTCCTTCCACTTTCTCCTTCTCCCTCCTCCTAGGCTACTCTGTTTGGACAATGCTGTTATGTTACTGCATCTCTGAATTGATGCTTTCTATTTGTAACTTGTATTTCATGTATACCATGCTAGTTGTACTCTGGTAATGTACTCTGTATTGCCAGTTTCAACTTTTGCATTGTATCACCTACCAACTCCCCTTTCTCCTGGGTCGCACCTCTAAACGAGCCTTGGCTCAGTGTGCCTCTCCCAGTAAACAACTTTAAATAAAGAAATAATTCAATTTTGAGTGTCTATGTCCCTAATTTCAGTGACAGATGGTTGAGAGGTAGGATCAGAATATTATTTCAAGAAATCTTGTAATTGTTATTAATGGTGTCTGTTATTGAGTGTATTTATTTTTTATATGCATGTATTTCTGTAAGGTCACCATTGTGAATGAGTTTATACTCAATGGTTTTACCTTGAATAAACAGACAAGACAAACCAGCACACTGCAGCACTACATTATCTGTCCCATGGTGGCTGTGCAACATATTTTGGCAAATCAGTTGACTACCTACATTCTTAAAATAATACAGCAGGAGAATCTTGGCTTGTCAGGCGATGTCAGAACTCCCTCTCTGTGTTCATCCTGTGTTCTTGGACAGCTCGGAAGACTCGTGTGAGTCGAGGCTCTAGGGGTGTTTTCTCTACTTGTAGCAATCACCTGCACTATCTGTTTATTGTGCTGTTATTTGTGAATACCTTATTAAAGTTTGAGTGTTTTTTTACTTTAAAACGCTCCCTTTCTGTTTTTTGGTCCTCACTAATGCCTATTATTTAATACTTGTATAGTGTAATAGGTTTTTGCGCCTCGAACTTTGGAATCTTGTTTGGTATTTGGGCTGGCTGCCCTTCTGAGAGCTGAATGGTTTTTCACTGGACTGTCGTTCGCGGTGTTTTCATTTAGATTCTCTGTCTTCTACCTACAACTGGAAATTTACTCTGAATACAACCTCCATAACAGCAGACCTGGCCCACCTTTGAAACCCACCGCAATATGGAAATCAAAGTGCACTGGGTTCAGTTTCAGGTGGTGGCAAGCACATCTGTTTTGATCTCACCTATAGCTCAGTGCCATTCTAAGTTTACAGCTGCTTCCCATTTTTAACATGACGGGATGGTTTGATACATTAAACAAAACAAAACAAAAAAAAACAGTAACACTCAGGGAGTCTGGTTAAATATTACTGTGGTTACAACTTGCTCTCAAATGACAACAAGCTTCAGCAGGCACAGTACATAATGAAGGAACTTTGAGGGCAACCAGGTTTTCAACACCTGAAGCAGACATAAGGACAGGAAAATCTTATAAGATAAATCTCAGAACTATCTTGGAGGGAAACCAGGTTTTGAATGCCTGAAGTAGTCTAAGGATATTAAAAGCATATTGTGAGATAAAACCCAGTTAAAAGGAAGGCGTTTATGTGTTATTGCCCATGGTTTATTCACTGTGACATTAGAGGTGTGCTAAAAAGATGTACAAAACAGCCCCAACAGAATTAAAACAAACAAAACAAAAAACAACTAAGAACATAACATAGTAGTTGTTCAATTTTAAGACTCTATCTTGTACTTTACTTGCAAAATCCATTACATTCTCAAGCCCATCCAGAAGTCAAGCATTGCAAAGCCTCTAGCAGATACCTGCACAGAGCAAATTTCCAGAAGTTTTTTGAGTTCATGAGCTGGCATTTCTACAGGAAGGGGACCCTCAAGTGAGTTTTGGTTTCAGTTGCTAGTTACAGTACTGGTGCTTCTTCTTGGCCCTGCCACTTTACAAGTGGTAGCATTGCAAATGGTTTTGCAGATAGCTACGCCCATGACACTATGCTGGGCTGCCGCAGTCCTGCCAGTTATGCTCTGCCCAGACATCTTGGTGGTTCTCCCTTCCGTGCTACTATCTAATGCCAGGGTCCTTCACTGCTTCCAACAACAGACCCAGCTCAGTCCACTCTCCAATCCACTGCCTGGTGGTTTGCTCAAGCAGTGCAGAGAATGTGGGATCAATGCTGGCGGGCCCTCAAACTGCTGTCTTTGCCTCTGCCTCTGTCTAACCATCCTCTAACAGCTGCATGGACACAGAGTGGTCTGTCAGCCTGGGTGGTTTGTGACTGAGGAGCCAAGTGCCTCCTGAATCCTGGCCAGCCTTGCTCCCTTCAAGAGGCACCTCACTGCCCGTGACACACCCTCTCCAGAAACACAAGGTGGCTAGTCTGTAGCATCTCTTGAAGACAAGTGCTGCTGCCTCCGCACCAGTGTCAGCAGGGACCTGCCGACTGTGTGAGTTATGGATTTCAAAGAAGTTACTCTTACACTAGTGAAGCCCCCCCGACTGTAGTAGTCTACACAGAACCTCATCTCCTGAACAGACAGAAAAGCTGATGTGACTGGCTGAGTATGGGGGTGGGATAGGGTAGGGGTGGAGACGTGAGGCTGGCATCAGGCAACAGAACACACAGGGATGGAATTCAGCTGGGACTAGGACTTAAGGACAGCGTGAGCTGTTTAAACAAAAAAGCTGTAGCTGAAAGATTCAGAGCCACAGCCCCAAATGCCCACCCATAGTAATATTCCTACAAATGAGATTTACTACACTCTTCTCCCAGCTCAGAATACTGATGCCTCCTTGTTATAGTTCTTCTGTCACATATTAGTGCTGGTCAATGAATGGCTGTCTGGCTGTATTGCATGCAAATGAGATTTGCAACATTCTCCGCCAGGGCCAGATCAAGGTCCTGGGGGCCTGGGGCACTTGGACCTCTGGGGGCCCATGCATGTGCAGTGTTTATGACATGTGAAAATCCCCAACCCATCTGGGGGGTCTGGGGGCTTGCCCCCCAGAAAATTTTGAAAAAAATGGTTGAAAATGGTGCACTTTAGGGGGTTTCCTTACCGTTTTCTGATTTTTTTTTCCTACTGTAAAAAGTGACACTTTATGCCGGAAAAATACTGTACATGCCACTGCCTCAAATCATATATTGTATGTTTCCATATTCACATATATGGATAGTAAAATTTGTATGTGCTTTCAGAATATGAATATATAAACATACGGTGGATATTACTACAAATATATATAATATTTGCAAAGTGAGACAGCGGAGGATAAGGGCAGTGTTCAAACTTTGGGGAGGTCTGGTGGGATGGGGCTTGAGTCTGGAAGGTGTTTACTACTCCATTCGCAAAAGAAAGAGCGCTAGAAGAGCTCGCTAAGTTCAGGGTGGACAAGGCAGTGGGACCTGATGGCATACATCCCAGGGTACTAAAGGAGCTAAGGTTGGAGCTAGGATAGCCATTAGCCATTATCAGAACAGTTTATCGAGTCTCTGAGAACAGGAGAGGTCCCATTTTTTTTTTCTTTTGGTTTTTTTTGAGAGTGACATCTTGGAGTGCCTAAAGAATTGCTAGTACAGAGAGTACTCAGCAGCCAAAGACAAGTGTAAAGATGATTCACTGGCCACTGAGGTGGACGGTGATAGGATAAGGCACTGACTCCAGGGTCTGTTGGTGTCAAAGCCTCACATCACTTCTGCTGGTGCCAAGAAAAGGGCCAGAACTTGGCCACGCCGGAGTCCCTTGGAAGATATCTAGGGCAACAAAAAATCTCTGTATTTCTCCTATATTATAGTGGCCCATCCAGGCCTGAATGTGGACAACCTCTGTAAAAGTGGTGAGGCCCCAGAAGAAGACAAGACTCAGTGTGTACATCAGGGAGAACTTAGAAGAAAGGGGAACCTAGATGAATATGGATTTGCAGGACTGGACTACACAGTCAAAGGTAGTAGAGATGTGTTCATCTACCCAGCATCCTTACAGGTAGTGTGCAAACAGCCCAGTTACACAAGAATAAAAGGGGCATACCAATCAAGACAGTCTGACATAGTCAATAAGAAACAATTTCATCAAGAAAATGGGTCAGCTTCTCCATCAACCATAGGGATGTACCCTGTGTAAGAGGTAGTGTAGTCAATCCAAAAAGGTGCATAGGATGTCCCATGAGCAGAACAACTTCCAAGCACAGTTACATTGAATAGTGCACAGGGGCATGTGCTGCATTTAGTAACTATCAGGAATATACCCCAGGCAGGGGGAGGAGGAAGACATGAAAGAAAAAGGTAAAAATAAGTTGCGTTCCAGAAAATCCCTTGTTTTGGTTGGTGGAAGGGCCCATGGGATCCTTACCCCTGACACTTGGTCGTTTGTCACCCCATTCTCTATTCATCATAATTTCCCAAAACAAAATCAATTTATGCTATTAGAACATGGCATTTGCATGACTTAGCAGTTGCAATGTATCAATAATGTCATCAAAGCTGACTTGTCGAGTATATCACTTTCAATACTTAGAAGAGTGAGTGCACTGAGACGGTCATCTCGCATTGTAGATCGCAGTTTGTTTTAATGAGGGCCATTTTGCTGAATGAGCGTTCACCTGAGCAGTTAGTCATCATCAGTGACAGGTACATGCAAAAAGCGACAGAAACATTCGGAAAGGTCTCTTGCAATTCTTCAGTATGAAGTAGTGATGCTCGAGATAGTGATGAATCACAACCTCTTGCCTTTGCAAAGCTGATGAACTGAGACATTTCACAAGGAAAACCTCAACAGACAAGTCTGATGGGTATTCTTGAGCTAATTTCTGAGCCTCAAGATGTATTGCCTCATCAGTTAAGACATCAGAGTCCACTATAACTTTGGAAGCATCATAGACACTTTGGTAAGCTAAATCCTGTAATTCAAAGCCATAATGAGGCAATCTATTATAACCAAGTAGGTCTCAGTCCGAAATTTCTCTCTGCCAGTTAGAACAACTCCTTCAGATTGCACATCGTCATACTGCATGTTTCTTTTCCTTTTCCTTGACTGATCAGTTCTGTAAGTAGAGGAGCCAGATAATTCTTGTGCTTGCATTTCAAATGTATCGAAACTATCACGTAATGTGTTGACAAAGGTTTTGAGAGATGTCAGTAATTCAACAGCTGATTTAAGATCAATCTTGCTATGTTGCAAAGATTTGCTCGTCGCATTAAATCTGACAAGAATGGTATTCCACAGATCACAAAGAAATGCTGTTTCGACTAACTCCATTGTTTGGGACAATGAGTCTGCCTCATGTCTTGAGGTGCCATTCTGATGTTCATCATCAGCCATTTCCTCTAGAGCAGCTTTGATGTTGGCATAGCTGTCAAAGAGTGCCTTGGTTGCATCAGCACCTGCAGACCATGTGTCAGACAGTGACTTCAGTGTCAATCCACCACCTTTCTCTTTTAAGTGTTTCATCAACACTGACCAGCGTGTGTAGACGGAGAAGAAAGTGTATACTTTCTGCAGAAAGCCAAAGAAGCTGACTGCCTCGACACAGCAATCAACAGAATTAGAACCAACTAGGTTCAGAGAATGGGCAGCACAAGGTACAAATATTGCTAGAGGGTTCACTTGTCTGAGTCGTGCTTGCATGCCAGAGTATCGTCCAGCCATGTTGTTTGCATTGTCGTAAGACTGGCCACGGCAATCCATGAAGTCAATGGCTTCAGTCTTCAGGTAGTCTAGCAGAGTATTTGCTAGGTCTTCAGCCATATGACTACTGATTTGCAGGAAAGTCAAAGCGCCAACTGGAACACCATTTAAAACATATCGAGCAATCACAGTTAGCTGATCAACGTGAGTTAAATCTGGCGTTGAATCAACAGATACTGAGAAATACTTGGCCATTGCGATTTCTCTAACAATAGTGCCTCGAACATGGTTCCCATGATTTGAATGAATTCTTCAAATATAGTTGAGGACAGGTAAGCGTTTCCTCGACCAGCATTACAAAGTTTTCTATATGTGGCCAGAAAGGGATCAAACTTCGCTATCAATTCTATGCAACCAAGGAAGTTGCCATTATGTTTTGATCCAATTATTTCATCATCTCCTCGGAAGGGCAGGCCTTCTCAGCCAGATGAGTAACAACAGCCACTACCTGACATAATACATCACGCCAATACTGCTTCTCTCCTGACACTGCTTCTCCAAACCGCGTCAACATGGCAATATTCTTTATGACGGTTGCAAATGCTGAGAATGCAATCTCTGTGCACGTCACTTTCTTCATGTGTGTGATTCTCTCGTCCGCTTTTTTCCAGTCATTAAAACTGTCAACTTGCGAAAACTGATCCTTCTGACTTGTCATCAGCGTGCAGAAGAAACAGTATACAGATCCTTTTGAAGGACTATATAGCATCCATTTCCTCAGATGCATCTCACCATTCGTCCGCCTGGTGTAGAACATGTGATTTTTCATGAAACGGAAATGCCCCTTTGGCTGTCTCTGTGTTGGGTTGTAATAACGCTTTGACTTCATGTAACTGTCAGAGTCAGTCTTATTCTGGCAACTGTCTGGTCCTTTCTCAATCCAGAAGTCCACTGTGGCAGAACGTATGGGGAACCACTCCGCAGGATCAGTTGATCGACATTCATATTCATCATGTACTGAGTGTGATGAATCGCTGATAGGCTCCTTCTGTCCCAAAAACATGTCATCATTTTCATTTGTGGAAGTGGCAGTCAAAGGACACTGGTGGACAACCACAGTATTGTCTTCAAAATGTTCTAAATCAGATTCCGCATTAGGATGTGCCTGTGAAACTTCAGAGTTGACAGTAGCATTCACACTTGCTGAGGATAACTAGTTGGGGTGACAAGGACATCAAGCTGACACAGAAGCATTAATCGTGAAAAATTGACTGAGTCGAGGGTCTTTGCCAACACGGAATTCAGCTTATCTTGCTTTCTCTTCGCAATGCGACGTTTCAGAGCACCTGATTGCAAAACCCTTCGTGGCATTTTCTTTAATCTTATACGACACTGTCTCTGCACGTCCCAGTCAGACCTGGGAAACAAAATGAGGATTGGAAAGAACTGCATACAGTAGTAATTGTTAGTAATCACACAGTTAACTGTCAACATAGTTGGAAGCCACAATAATGTTAGTCTCTATCCAAAATTTTAAGACGACATTTTTCTTTTCTTTTCTTTCATTCCTGAACCAAAATGTGGAAAATGGGTACCATACAAGTCAGAAGGTAAGTGGCAATCTAAAAATAGCATAAAAAGTATAGGTCAACATTTTCACCAGATTCATGCACAGCTGCTTTAGCCAAAATTATCAGAAACATGTGGAGCACCATTATTCATCCTCTTAGCTGCCACTTAGAAAATGGTTAAAAGTATTCCAGGCTTCTGATTGGCTGAAGGACTTCTCTAGCTGGGCATCTATCACACAACTGATGGCCGTCTATTAAAAGTATCAGCCAGCCAACCCCATGACCATCACCACAGTCCTGCTGCCCAACCTGGTCTCTAATTGGCTAAACACCCTCATTTCATTTTCAAATCTCCACCATTGTATTTGTCTTAACGAGCTGAGACCACACCAGTCCACAACATGTCCTCCCAATAAAATTATGAACCTAATGCGTATCCCTGCTGAAATAAGCAGAGCACAGCCTGTAGAAAAGAAATAAATGAACCTGTTTTCACAAAGTTACTTTTCTTTCTTATCTCCTGTCCACACCTGAGCTGTCACGATTTGACAGTACAATGGACAACGTGGCATTTTTGCCCCATTATCCACAGAAACTGGTCACACTTTTAAAATCAAAAACTGAAAACCACCATTTTTTTCTATGAGTCACCAAGACAGCCACTGAGCTGGCGAAGCTCCAACCCTCATGCACACATACGCAGACACCACCAAAATGACAATCTAAATAAAGATCTCCAAAAACAACAACAGCAGTTTTCATTTTCAGACTATGACCGCTACCATGCCGTCTGCTCACCACCACTCACATCCGATGCTCACCTGTCTCTTAACCCAAAGACAAGCAACTCTATTTTTTTCAATCATAACCTAATTTTCTAAGCACAATAACACCCTCCAGGGTGGGTGGTATGGGCTATATCCACCCTTCCAGGGGCTATAAGACCCTCCGCCTGTGGCATCAAGCATCGTCGCCCTAGCAGGCGGGTACAGTAATACTGCCCACCCTGTTGGGTATTATTGTTGCACACAGCATGTATCAAACATGCTTTTATTTGAAATGCAAGCCATGATGTAGCTGTCATACAGATATATACTGTGCACTATTCTCATAAATTTTAGTACAAAATGAGGATGACAACTAAAATGCAGTCTTACTTACCTCTGATAAACCCTCCTAGTCTCTCTCTGCCCTGAAATGAATGAACTACTCAAGTTGGCCAGAGCCGCAGTCTTCTTTTTTACTATTCAGACTCGATAGCAAAATGCTCTGAAAATAGAAAACAGAAAAATAAATACTGTATCTTGAAGCCAAATAAAGCCCTCTGAACTGTAAATGCCATCACTGATGAGCTGAAATCATCCAAGCAGACCTCTAAAGCAGTAGGTAAGGCTGGGGGGTTAAGAGTGTATTAGTAGGGGTATCACAAGTCATAAAGGAGGTAATAATCCCTCTTTACAAGACACTGGTTAGGCCCCATCTGGAGTACTCGTGTAGTATTGGAGGCCACACCTTCACAAGGACATTAACTAAATTGAGGCAGTCCACAGAAGGGCAACAAAAGTCCAAATGGTGCAGGGACTGATCAAAAAGACATATGAGGACAGATTACCAGACCTCAATATGTATACCCTTGAGCAAAGGAGGGACACCTTAAGGGCATTAACAAGGTGAAAGAGTCTAACATGTTTAAATAAAGAAAAATAGCAGGACAACAGGACACAGCATGAGATTAGAGGGCCAATTAAGGGTAATGTGAGGAATTCTTTTTCACAGAAAAGGGTGGTGGATGGAATGGCCTACCTCAGGAAGTGGTGGCTGTGAATACAGTGCAGTGCTTCAAACAGGCATGGGATAGGCATAAGGGAGCAATACAAATGAGTATGAATAGATAGGCCACTGACAGAGCAAAGGACAATGGCACATTTATAAGTTAGAAAAAGAAATGGGCAGACTGCATGGGCCTTCTGTGGTCCTTATCTGCAATCAACTTCGTTTCTATGTTTCTATGGAAGAGCCTCCCTCACCACAGAGGGCTCCAATGGTATGAGTAACTGCATTGTAGTTAGACAGGAAGCAGCATTATTATGGCAAGGAACATGTTTGCTTTGGGAGACAGTAACACGACACCAGTTGTCAAGTCAAGCAGGTAGGTCACTAACCCTTTAACTCAACGTTCTCCATCACAAAGAAATGCCTAATTGCAGTAATTCCTCCCTGCCCTGGTAGCGTAAGGGTACCATGATCAGCCACATATGGTATCTTGGTATGGGGATAGGTAAACTGTGAATAACTTCCTTCCTTCCTTATGACAGGACTAGTAAATTCGACTTAGCCTTCTAGTCCTGTCATAAGGAAGGAAGTTATTTGCAGATTACATAGCCTCAAGGTAACACTGTCTGTAATTTGTTGTTGAGGTAATAAAGTACAATTTCCATTTAATACATTTAAACAACTTAAAATCAAGTAGTTGAATGAATTTGAAATCATGTAGATTCACTCTCAAAAGGAAGGAAAGGCATTTCTATTACATCAACAACAAGAACTCAGTGCACAGTGGTTGGTGTGTGTGTGTGTCAGTTTTTCTGCTTCTGCTACAGTGCTTCTGTACTTGTGCATATTTTTTGTTCAACTGCTGCCGTCAGATCCTCGGGTAGGGAGTCGGATCAAAGAGCAACAGCAACAGGGAGTTAGTACTAGGGACTCTGGAGGTGGGGAGGGCACTCAGACAAGACAGAGGGAGTACTAGTGTCCACTCGACTTGACCGTCATCTCAGAGAAGTAACAAGAGAGGGAGAGGTGGCAGCCGAAGGAACTGGAGGTCGGACACGGAGTGTGGAAGTATTCGGAGGACATACCAGCAGGTCAGGAAATTAATTCACAACTTGAACTTCCAAATAATTTAACATGAAAAGAAAAACATCACATGCAGGCTGTAGCAGACCTGCCAGACCAGTTCATCTAACTTTCTATGGTACCTACCGGGCCTGGCTGGCTACCCCCTCCCGGCCCCACCCCAGAGTAAGAATTCATTCAGGATGGTGGTCCATGCCTTTCAAGATCCCTGATTTTCAGGGATGTCCTGATTTCACCTCAGAATTTGACTCTGTCTGGGACAGACTGTCCCTCCTAAAATCTGTGTTTCCCTGACTAAACAGTGATGATTGTAAGAATAAAATTATATCAAAAACAATAAAGCTGCAGACTTCTTATATTCTTCAAAAATGTATTATACACTGAGTCCCTTATATTCTGCCAGCATTAATCTGACTGGATACTGGATTACTGGTTACTGGATAGCACTAATTTTAAAACTTTTAAGTGTGTCCCTGATTTTGGGCCTTTTGTGCTTTGTCCTGATTTTTAAGCCTTGTTTTTTGTCCCTGATTTATGAGGCAGGAGGAGGAGGAGGTTGAGACACGAGGGCATTCAATTAAAAAATAAAATCATTCGAGATAGTCTTTAGACAACTTATTATCCTCTGTACAGACAGATGGTCAGACCTCATCTGGAGTACTGCATGCAGTTCTGGAGACACAGTCACCGCCAAGACATAGACAGAATGGAAGCTGTCCAAAGGAGGGCAGACTAAAATGGTGCAAGATCTGCACCGAAGACATATGAAGAGAGACTTAAGCAGCTGAATATGTACAGCCTCGAGGAAGGGAGGGAGAAGGGAGACATGATAGAAACTTTCAAGTACCTCAAGGGAATCAACAAAGTCCAAGAGGGTAGCATCGTTCAAAAAAAGAAGTGTGCAAGAACAAGGGGGCACAATTTGAAGATAGAGGGGGGCAGCTCAGAGGTAATTTAAGGAAGTATTTTTTCACAGAGAGGGTTGTGGATGCATGGAATGGCCTTCCGGAGGTTGTGCAGTCAAAAACAGTGGTGGAATTCAAGCATGCATGGGACAGTCATAAGGCAATTCTAGTGGGAGGTAGGAGGAAGTAGGCTGCTGGTTAACTAGGATCTGCAGCTTATCCAGTAGGTAGGGAAATGAGCAGACTGGGTGGGCCAAGCGATCCTTATCTGCCATCAAATGATATGTTTCTGACTGTGCTTTGATATAGAAAGTTATTTGTGGTCTAAGATGCCCAATAATGGCTTGCATGGTGTAACCTGAAAGTGGGGACGTTAAGGTCTTCAGAACTGGACCTTGTAGGGATTTGCTTTCCAATATTTAACCATGCATGCTCATCTGGTAGGTACTCTTAAAATTAAGATTGTTGTTATAAAGTAGAACCCGAAATAATTGCGTCTCATAGTCAGCCTTGAACAGTTGAGGGAAAACTCAAGAAAAGCAGGGGCTTTTACGTGTGATCCCTGCAGTAACAACTCTCGGATTTCTTGGACATTTATTGTTTATTGTGGAGTCATACATATACATTAATCTTTTTTTTTTGGCCTTATAAACCGCCCTTCCCCCCACCCCACTATAATGTAATTTTGTTATCCCAGGATGACTTAATTAGTCAGGAAAACTATGCCCCCCAAAAAAGGACAGGGATCCAGAATAGATCTGTGCTTTATTTATGCTTATGTTATCTTCTGTCAAGGGAATGCATGAGCCTTCTTTTTATAAGGACTCTGTTGTCTTTTATCATTTTAATTTTATTCATAGACAACAACATTGTGCATTTGTTTTAAAATCAAACTAAAGCATACATAACTATAAAATGATCTGAAATAATTTTACAGTGTACTGTACATGTACATATTTAGTTGACTGTTGAAACTTTCTGGGGCCATAACTCAACTGACCCTGGTGAGTGCAAAAAAGCAACGTAACCAGTTTTACCATGTCCATACAGAACTCAATAAATAATAAATCCATCCTGTGCATAACCTCCTCGTCACTGATCGCTTGTAGCCTACTACACTATCTATTTTTTTTTCTTCCGTAGGGCTGTGCAGTTGACTTGTTCACCACCTCTCTCTCTGCAGTGCTCTCTCTACTAGTCTCCTGTCTCAGACCCAGTCCCTCCTCTCACTAGTAGACAGTACTTTTAAAAATAATAATGTCGGCTTTTTTTTAAGTTTAACTTTTTAGACAGACGGAGGCCCGTACCAACTTCCAGTACTGTACTGTAAAACAAGCAGCAAGATTCAAGATTGGAATCAACTCAACAAGATTAGCGGTTAGCCCGGGGGCGGGAAGGCGGGAACCCGATCGCGAGACGAGTCCACCCAGCACAGCAGCAGCGCCAATACAGTCGAGTCCCAACACAACAACAATACACACATCTGCTCTCAGCTCTATTTCTCCTACATCTGCGTGGTGGTGCATACCAAGAGGAGGTTTGACTTACGGGTGTGATGACCGTGATGATGCAATTCATGCGCAGACGCAGTCGGTCCAGGGGGAGGGTCAGACGAGAGAATACGAGCAGCACGCATCGATGATGAGGAAGGAGGGGGAGGCAGCGCGCGCTGCGACACGACTTTGGACCACATGACCACTTCTCTCAAGTTCTCTGCAGCTCATGTGATCCCGATTCCTTCCCCCAGCTGTTCCTATTGCATGCAGTGAATTAGAGAGGCAGCGGCCAGCGCAGCGGCGACACTGGCAAAAAGCAGGAACAGCAGGGGCCACCGCCAGCAACAGCAAGGGATTTAAACCACCGGCAGCGAGGCAGCGAGCCATACGAAACTGGAAACTTGCAGTGTTTTCCCAGGCCCACAGGGTACCCCCTCATGGTGGGGGGGCCTGGGGCATTTGCCCCATTGGCCCCCCTCTTAATCCAGCCCTGTTCTCCGCTCACATGGAAGACCGATGCCCCTTTGTGGTAGTTCTGCTGCAACATATGAGAAGCGAGTCGGTGCTGATCAATAAATAACCATCTGGCTGCATTCTATATAATAACATATTTTCTGCTGGCTTGGAGCACGAGCTACCCCTTGTGGTGGTTCGGATGTAGCATATGAGGAACCAGTCAGTGCTGATCAGTAAAAGGCTACTTGTCTGCATTCCATATAAACACAATTTTCCTGTATTCTCTGCTAGCTTGGAGCACTCATGCTCATTTGTGGAACTTCTGCTGTTGCATATAAGGAATGAGTCAGTGCTGGTCATTAAATAACTGTCTAGCTGCATTCTGTATAAACAAGAGTTACTGTATTCTCTGCTAACTTGGTGCACTGATGCCCCTTGTGTCAGTTCTAATGTAGCATGAGAGGAACGAGTTTAGTACTGACCAGTAAATGACTGTTTGACTGTGTGCTACACAGATTAGATGTACTGCACTCTCCCTCTAGCATGGAGCACTGATGACCCCTTGTAGCAGTTCTGCTGTAACATGTGAGGAACTAGTCGATGCTGATTAATAAATGGCTCTCTAGCTTAATTCGACACAAGCAAAATTTACTGCACTTTCCACTGGTTCGGAGCACTGACGCCGCTTTTGGACAGTTCTGTTGTAGCATATGAGGAATGAGTCAGTACTGACCAAAATATGGTTGTCTGTCTGTGTGCTATGCAGTCGAGATTTACTGCCCTTTGCCACTAGCTTGGAGTACTGATGCTCCCTTGGGGCAGTTCTGCTATAACACATGAGGAATGAGTTTTGTGCTAATCTAGAAATGTCTCTCTGGCTACATGCTTTACAAACAAGATTTAATGTACTCTTGCTGGCCTGGAGTACTGATCCCTCTTGTGGCAGTTCTGCTGCAGCACGTAAGGAACAAGCCAGAACTCATCAATAAATGGCTGACTGGCTGCATTCTATACAAAATGAGATTTACTGCATTCTCTTCTGGTTGGAGCTTTGATGAACTCTTGTGACAGTACTGCTATAGCACATGAGGAATGATTCTGTACTGATTAATAAAAGGCTATCTGGCTGCATTCTGTATAAACAAGATGTTCTGCACTCCTGCTGGCTCTGAGCACCAATGCCTCTTTGTGACAGTTCTGTTGCAGCATATGAGGAA
Organism: Neoceratodus forsteri; assembly: GCA_016271365.2. NCBI lineage: Eukaryota > Metazoa > Chordata > Ceratodontiformes > Ceratodontidae > Neoceratodus > Neoceratodus forsteri. Next base: position 49,310,418 of record CM057455.1, read on the forward strand.
TAAGTTGGTGCTGATCAATAAATGTCTCTCTTGCTACATGCTGTACAAATGAGATTTAATGCACTCCGCTGCTGGCTTGGAGTAATGATGCCCCATTGTGGCAGTTCTGCCATAGCACACAAGGAATAAGTTTGGTGCTACTCAGTCAATAGCTCGCTGGCAGCATTCTGCATAATTGAGATTTGCTGCACTCTGCCATTAGCTTGGAGCACTGACGTCCTCTTGTAACAGTTCTGCTGTAGTAGCATAGAAACATAGAATTTGATGGCAGGTAAGGACCACTTGGCCTATCTAGTCTGCTCATTTTAGTTACCTGTTTCATGTACCGCAGATCCTAAATGATCTGCCGCTTATCCTCTCTTTCCTATTGCTAGAGTTCCTTTATGTATACCCCATGCATTTTTGAATTCCCCTTCCATTTATTCCCCAACAACCTCTGCCGGGATGCTGTTCCATGGATCCAGCACCCTTTCCATGAAAAAAATACTTTCTCATGTTACCCCTAAGTCTACACCCTTTTTATAAAATGACCCTTTATTCTTTTTTTTTTGTCAACTTTATTTTAGCACCCCCTCTGAGGGGAACTCTCTCTCTGGCATCTTCCATCCTCAGGTCTCTAGCTCCCACTGTGAAGCTTACTCCTGTTGCTCCACTACCCAGACCCAGTGAAACCCCCGAATCCGAATCCTCTTGAGGAAGGGCCACCCTATCTGCCCAGGGCGCTCTATCTAAGTATAGAGTACCAAGCCGGGGAGCTGCAGCAGGAGCAAGGAGGGCAACCAGCATTGGGAGTGTGGTCCTGGGAGGAAGCGCCATCACCTATCCCCAAAGGGAAGCTGGCACAACTTGCCGCCACCTGCCAAACTCCACCCCCAGCTATGATTAGCACCACTATGCATGTGCTATCCTGCTATGGCATGGTACTATCCCAGAACTCACCCCAGGGAAGAGAGAGCTGTCCTGCGGATGTTCAGTCCCTTCCCTCCCCCTGCTGACCCCCAGCTCCCCGGGATAGTTCCCGAACCTGGGTCACTGGTGTGGTGCAAGGTGTGGTGTCCTGTGCCTCAACCCTCAGCACCACCAGGCTGGCCCCTTGTTCTTGAACATCTTTTTTTTTTTAAAGATGCTACTGTCTTGAACCTTATTTATACCCTTGAGGTTTTTGAAAGTCTCTGTCATATCCCCCTTCTTTCTCTCCTCTCTTCCAGGGAATACATATTGAGATCCTCCAGGCTCCCCTCATATGACTTTTGGTGCAGCTGCTGCACCATTTTTGTTGCCCTTCTCTGAACCACTTCTGCTTTGTCTATATCCTTCCGGAGATGTGGCCTCCCAGAGCTGGACACAGTACTCTAAATGAGGTCTGACTAATGCTCTATACATTGGCATCACCACCTCCTCCTGCTGGAGATACCTATCCCTATGCACCCCAGCATTCCACTGGCTCTCCCCACAGCCTTTTCACAATGATTGGTCAACTTTAGATCATCATAATCTTCTTAACGAAATCAGAAGGTTGGAGGTGGCACTCTCGAACAACTCAACCCTGGAGGAAATTCATAAAGTGGAAATTCTTAGAACTCAATATAATTCTAACTTAACAGAAAAGGCCGAACATTTGCTCTTAAGATCCAAAATACATTATTTTGACCAGGGAGACAAGGCAAGTAAATTGCTGGCTCTTCGTCTTAAAGCACAAACTGCAGACAGAATAATTCCCTGTATCTGCAATAGGAAAGGACATATTATCACCTCTCCCAGAGCAATAGTTCAGGGTTTTCAGGAGTATTATAAAGAGTTATACACACAATCAATCACCGGTTGTAATTTTACCAAAGTGGACCAGTTTTTGCAAACAATCCCACTCCCACAATTAGACTCAGATCAAGTGGAGTTACTTAAGGCTTCAATATCTGCTGCCGAAATAAATTTTGTTAATGAATCTCTCCCGACAGATAAAGCCCAAAGCCCAGATGGGTATGCTCCAGAATTCTATAAAACTTTTAAAAAACAACTAACGCCAATCCTTCTGAATACATTCAATTATATATTCAAGCATGCTATTGCCTACCCTACCCTTACCGAATCGACAATTGTAGTCATACCCAAACCAGGACGAGACCCATTACAGATTATTAATTACCATCCGATATCTTTGATCAATGTTGATATGAAAATATTGGCAAAGGTACTCGTTAACAGAATGGCTAGGGTATGGCAAGGACTTGTAAGTAGAGAACAAGTGGGCTTTGTAGCAGAGGGGTGCCCACTCCGATCACATGTGTAAACTGGCATACTTGATCTCTGCATCCAGGGATTCCCATATTCCATCAGCATTGGTTTCCCTGGACGCAGAAAAAGCATTTGACAGAGTATCATGGGACTATCTTTTTTATCTTTTTCCTAAATTTGGCATTTCCATACAGTATATTAATTGGATTAAAGTTCTCTATATAAACCCAACTGCACGGATACTCTGTAATGGTCTTCTCTCACAGCCAATTACCTTGCAACAGGGTACTAGGCAGGGATGTCCATTATCCCCATTTTTATTTAATCTTTATCTTGAACCACTTATAAGATGTATACATTTTTCTCTCTGATTTCGGGTATATGTATAGGGCCACACCAATACACACTTTCAGTGTATGCAGATGACATTTTACTTCATGTATCACACCCTTCTCTATCGATCACCACTGCATTTGAGATTATAAAAGAATTTGGGGAGTTTTCCAATTACAAACTTAATATCTCTAAAATGGAGGTAATGCCCTTGAACATTCATACGTTTTCAGCTGAAATCTCCCATTTAAATCTCTGTTGGGTGAACAATAGAATGAAGTATCTAGGGATATACATTTCCTGTTCAATATCCACAATGAAATTGTATAACATAGATAAAGTTTGAGCCCATATAAAACTTGATTTGGTCCATTTGGGCCCTGCTCCCGCTTTCTTTCTGGGGAAGAATTAGTGTGATAAAAATGAATGTTTTCCCCCGGTTTATTATATCCCTTACAAATGATCAATGTTTTTCTTCTGAAACAATGGTTTACACAAATTCATGGAATGATCTCTAAGTTTATATGGGGAAGTGCATCTACTAGAAGGACTTTGTATAAACTGCAGCGTACCAAAAATGCAGGTGGGTTGCAGATCCCAGACTTTCTCCTTTATTACTTTTCTATCACTAATATGGTTCTTGCCTGTTGGTTAAGGAATGGACAGAGAGAAGAGCCAGCACAATATTTTCCTTTATGGTTACAAATAGAGGAATTTTTATGTCGATCCTCCGAATGTGATCTTAAAGCTTTAGTCTATATACCTATTAAATATATTCCTAGGACTCTTAAGAACACCCCAATTAAGACCACACTTCAAATACATGCTCAAATCTGCAGTGTATTTCAAATCTCATTAAAAACAGATGTCTCACAGCCTCTTTTATATTATCCGAATTTCAAAATTGGTAAACGTCCCATCACTTCTCAGTTTTAGCCATAGGGAAAACACCTTAGAGTGGTTGATTTACTGAAGGAACAGAGACTTATGCCCTTTCAGTTAGCACATCATAATCTTAATTTGCCTGTCTCTTCCTGTTTTAAATATTTACAACTGACACACATGCTCACACAACATTTTGGTTCAGGTCTATGGGATCAAAATATGGCTGGACCCATTCTATCATCTATTTCTAATTTACCCTCTTCTCATTTAATTTCTCATTTTTACCGGCTCTTAAGAAAGGGTATGGAGGAGAAAGAAGGCCCTCCGCATTATGTCTGGGACCAGATGTTACCATCGACGTCATCCCAACAACGGTTATGGTCTAAGATCTGGACTCACTTATACCAAGATATAAAGTGGCCCAGATACCGTATTTTACAATTTTTTGTTATACACAATCTGTATTATATACCAACTAAATTGTATAAAATGGGCAAACTTTCCTCTGATTTGTGTACAAAATGTTGTAGGCATCCTGGGACTCTATTGCACATAATGTGGGATTGTGAAAAAAACGTTACCATTATGGGAAGTAATCAAAACTAAAATTGATCCTTTATTAGGACTTGCTGAGGCTTTTAAACCAGAAATTTGTATATTGGGAGACTGTGGCAATTATTTAATGGGAAACCAGTGAAAACATATGGCTTTGATATCGCTATGTGCTAATAAGGTAATTGTAAGACACTGGCTAGACCAGACTGTTCCTTCTTTTACAGAATGGCTTAGGGAGATATTGTTCACTCTTCAAGCAGAGAATATCACTGCTCAAATACTCACAAGACCACATTATTATCAGAGAGTCTGGGCGCCTTTGTATACTCTGTTGACTATTATGTGAATGGGATTAGAGAAGAGACAAGTTCTGTAGAGACCATAAGCTAATTTATTTGTTTGGAAATATAACTCTTGATGATACCTGAGAAAAAATATAAGCTATAGCTTCAGGACCTTGTGTACAATAAGGGAAGGGGGGAGATAAGGAAAGAGGGAGGTGGGAGGGAAGGATGTGTAGGAAGATAGATTTGTATAAGTAATAACACTAGTATTAAGGTAGAAATATGTCTGAGCTGTGATTGGGGGCTTGACTGGGTACACCGGTAAATACCAGACAAACAGTTATGTCAATCTCTAACTTTGTCCTGGCTTATTATATTGTTATGTAAGGTTCTCAGAATGTACTCATATATGGAGTGTTAGAATAACTTTACTTTCAATAAAGTATATTAAATATGAAAAAAAACAACTTTAGATCATCAGATATGATTACTCCCATGTCCCGTTCCTGTTTGGGGACTGTCCGTACCTCCCATTCATTACTGTGCTACAAGTGCATGATCTTGAACTACTTTGCATTGACTCTCAGGTGCCACACCCTTGACCACTCCTCATGCTTGCTTAGGTCCATTCTCATTTTCTCTACCCCTTCTGGAGTGTCAGCCGTGTTGCAGATCTTTGTGTTGTCGTAATGCACTGTCCTGTTGGCTTGTAGCACTGATGCCTCTTGAGGCAACTCTGCTGTAGCACATGAGGAAGGAGTCAATGCTGACCAATAAATACCTGTCGGGTTACATTGAATGTTGTATTTTTATTTATTTGAATAATCAGAAAGACCTTTGAGTCAGAGACTCATTTACAAAGGTTCCACGTCATACAAAGCAATTCCACAAGGAACGGGACATTAGTATACAGACAGAGAACAGCACATTACATAGTAATCAAGAATAATAAAAATACACAAGATAAGCATAACATAAACAGGTTCCAAAGTTGTTTCTTAGTAGGCTAACAGGGAGAAATTTAGGTAATTTAGCACAGCTGGGAGTGAGGAGAACAGGTGTCAGAGAGGTTCAGACAAAGGCTGCTTGTCTTGCTTCATAAAAATGTATTTGTGGTACATTTACTGCTAATAGCTTGATACTAAGGAGGCGAAGCAGATCCGGTGTCACGGACAGTCACATCTATTTGAGACCTATAGGTGTTCCTTTAGCATTGATGTAAAAGGGCCCAGCCTTCCTTCCTCAGTAATATGGATTGGGAGGGAGTTTGTCCAGGAGGGGGCCCTGTAGTTGAAAGTGCATTGGTATTGGGAGGTCCAGCCACGGAGTACCATCTTCTTCCAAGTTGTGTAACTGGGTGTGCTTTGAAACAACTGAGAAACTGCATGGGATATACTATATTGGACTAGATATCTGCAACAAATCTCTCTTGCTTACATCTGAGGGAAGTTGTCCTTACTTTTACATTGGTATTGCTTTGTGTTTAATTATTTTAGTTTTTAATTCAGGAAGCAGGTTTTCAAAACTGCTTATCTTGTGAGCATCTTCAGAAGGGTTGAAATAACTGCATATTTGATTTTCCTTTGTGGCTAACTGGACTGTCTACTAGAATTCTGTGACAATCTGCATCAATATATTTAGCAATATTTGCTGGTGGTGGCTGTGTGCTTTAAAATAGCAAAGGCTGCAGTTTGTAATTGGATGCCAGACATAGCCTGACGTGGGGGGAAATTGTCTTCACAAGTCAGGGAGACCTGCATCACAGCCAATTGTTCTAGCTTGAACATTTCAGCATTGATCAATTACTATAAACTACTGGTGTGATCCTGTTTCAGACAGAAGTCCATCTTCTTCCAAGTTGTGTAACTGGGTGTGCTTTGAAACAACCGATAAGCTGCATGGGATATACTATATTGGACTAGATATCTGCAACAAATCTCTCTTGCTTACATCTGAGGGAAGTTTTCCTTACTTTTACATTGTTATTGTTTTGTGTTTAATTATTTTAGTTTTTAATTCAGGAAGCAGGTTTTCAAAACTGCTTATCTTGTGAGCATCTTCAGAAAGGTTGAAATAACTGCATATTTGACTTTCCTTTGTGGCTAACAAACCACCAGGCTGTTTTGGGGCTGGGGAAGTTTACCTGTGTCTGACTTGGATGTCTGGATTTTTCTCTGTTTGATTAGCAGGGTATTTTCTCTGTCAAATTGTTGTGTAGGGCATCTTGCTGACAGGAAGGCACTCATCGCAGTGGTGGGTCAGAGCTTTTAGCTGATTGTTTTGGGAGGGGCACAGTTTAGGCCCAACCCCTTCCCACCCTTACCCCACCCACCCCTGGAAATAGTTCCTTTATACCTGGGGTTCTGATATCATTTCTCAAGAGTGCAAGGTGCATATCACTGTCATATCCTCTCTAGCACACTGCACTGGCAATATAAGCACACACATTGTATAATATATATATTTCTATATAACAAACCAATCACACACACAAACACACACAAAAAAGGTAGATAAACATGTGAGAAGTAGTGCAATGTAATGGCTGTGGGGCAGCAGTGTTCTGGGAGTCTTTCTGGAGGCTGAGATGCTGCCCTATTTGCAGACAACTCTCTGCCCTGAGGGAGGAAGTTGCCCATCTTCAGGCCACACTGGACAATAGTAAGGGAACCTTTCCCCAGGCCACCTTGTACAGTAGGAAGGGAACCTCCCCCATCCAGGGAGCACCAGAGCCACCACCACTACCTCAGAGGTTGCGAAGAAAGCATAGCAGTTGGACCACAGTGGGCTCAGGGAGGGTGAGTGCACGGCATCGTATTAGGCCCTCTAGAGGTAAAAATCTCAGCTTGTGCCGATGATCTTGTACTCCATATTTTCCATCCAGCCACCTCACTACCAGTTGCATTGCAAATTATTTCTCAGTTTTGACTGGTCTCGCATTACAAGTTAAATCTTGATAAAACCACTCTACTGCCATTAAATAATTGGGTAAGCCCAGCAGACTATGTACATTAGGGCTGAAGAAATCAACCAAACTAGTATACTTGGGAATAATTCTTGCGCAGAGTTTAGCCCTGAGAAAAAGGTGGAACCTGGAGAATTTGATGGTAACTATTGTGAGGGACCTTAATAGATGGAGATCACTCCCGATGTCAATGCAGGCTAGAATTAGTGTAGTTAAAATGAATATTCTCCCCTGCATCTTTTATCCCTTTCATATGCTCAATTTATTTATCCCTATGGCATGGTTTAAAAAGCTTCTTGCACTAATATCCCATTTCATCTGACAAGGGAAATGCCCTTGTTGTTCCTACATTAAACTGGGCACCCCAAAATCCTTGGGGGGACTTAAGCTACCAAACTTTTATTTGTATTATTTAGCCAGCCATATTTCTAAATATGCCTGATGGACCATAGAATCAAGGGAGGTGAATCCCCTACAATATATGCCTATTTGGTTGCAAGTGGAAAGATATCTGATCAGGGCAATGAGAATTTCTTTAGAATCTATGTTTTTTGTTTCGGTAAATAGATTACAGTACCTGTACAATTAAAGCGTTCAGTTATCGGAATATTGGTTAAAGTACATATTCAGCTTTGTAGGTCTATGAAATATGAGTATATAAAAGATATTTCCCAACCACTAGGTGGGAACCCCAACTTTAAACTTATGGGAGTATTTATCTGTAATCCAGAAATGCCAGAGAAGTGTATTTCAGACCTTATACAAGAGGGAAGGATTTCTGAAAGCCCCAAATTACTCCTGAAGCTGGGACTTCCAAAATCAAGAATTTTTAAGGTGCATCAATCAATCAATCAATCAAATCTTTATTTATCCAGGCGAACATCAGATCCATCATATGCTGTTGGATTGGTTTGGTATGTGAACATGGGATACTGTATTAATCAAAATGATTTTCTCTCCCACATACAACATTTTGCCCAATCGCCCCATTCGGTGTCAAACTTAGTTAATTTTATATTCCCACATATACACTCTGCAATGTCTGGAGAATCCCAGTACTGGAAGGCGGCACTTCCCAGGTTACCCAAAGAATGGGACCGCATCTGGATAGATCTCCATCAATACTCCGCAAATGATAGGTTACGCCTTACCCAATTCTGTATTCTCCACAACATATATCTAACTCCAAGACATTTATTTAAAATAGGAAAACTTCCCTCGGCAATGTGCTGTAGATGTTCTTCTGCAGAAGGCACTTTATTTCATATTCTATGGGAATGTAATAAGGTAGTTTCATTATGGGAGAGAATCAAGACAGCAATTAGTTCCCTGTTAGGCTTAACAGAGCTTTTTTCCCCTGAAATATGTATTGTTGGGGTTTTTTCATCGATCCCTATTAGGGAAAGAAGGTTTCATATCTCCTTAATATCCTTAGTGGTTAAGAAGCTGGTACTAAGTCATTGGTTAGACCAGGAAGAAATCTCTTATTTGGAATGGCTAAAAGAAATTTTGTATAATTTAAGGATTGAAAAAAACAATTGCCACTCTTGGGGATTGGCCTCAGAGATATGTCAAGAGATGGGGCAAGCTGGAGGCTTTGTTAGCAGTGTAATTACTTTTGTGTTATTAATGATAAGGAATATATAAGGTTATATAACATGGCTTCAATCTGAATGGTAAAGAGGAAGGTCGTATAACAGTTCATATCAGTTTACTGTATACCCATGAGGCATAACCCCTTTAATTCCTTTTAGTTATGGATTTTATCTGTATTTTAGGTTAGGTATCTTAAGGAAGGGAGGGTTAATGGGGAAGGGGGATATATGTATTGCTTGTGCAACTAATTCTAAGATGTGTGGTCTTTACATACTGTGTAATGCATAATGTAAGTGTACAAGTTGATCCAATAAAACTTATTAAATTTCAAAAAAGCAGATGGTGCTAAACTACCTTGGCTCTAGATGCATGCATGCATGGCTAAATTCAGAAGTGGACAGTCTAACCAGATCAGTTACTGCCAGCCACAGCAGCCAATACCAAAGTTTGCACCATACCACTCCCATGCTGCTGTGTACATGCTTGGGAGCCCATTAGATGCTTGGAGCATGATCGAAGATGGAGGAAGTGCCCAAATCATTTTTGTTTTCAGAGTACTTAGACAGAACTTACAGGCAGAGCTGTGTAGCACATGCATTTTATATGAAAAAAGGGGGGATAGAATATTTCTTGCAGTTGAATATGCGGTTATACTTTTTCATATACTGGCATACAGAGCTGCCCTCAGGAATATTCCTACCGGCTATAGCAACTGCGGGGGTAGGTTGGATTGCCACTTTTTAAAGCTAGCCATTCCTTTTATAGTTAAACCTTTATGTTATCTTTTCAATCTTTCTTTGTAATCCTGCCAGTTTCCTTTAAATTGGAAACCGGCAAGGGTTGTACCACTCCCCAAAAGAACCCACACAGTTTCTCTTGAGGACTTTCATCCTATTTCAATTTTTAATCTGCTAAGCAAGATGCTTGAAAAGACTGTGGCTAACCAAATTTATGAATACCTTACCACTCATGAGCTACTTTCATTTCACTAACATGGTTTCTGAAAGCATTACAGAGCAGGTACTGCCTTGGTCAGGTTCACAGACTCTGTCCTAAGAGGCTTTGAAAAAGGCTTAATGGCTGGGGTGGTGTTTGTGGGCCTGACAAAGGCATTCAACCTTATAGAGTATAATCTGACATGCTTAAAGTTGAATGACCTGTGGTTTTCCGAGGTGGCTGTTTTCTGGACAGGGAACTATTTAATTAATCATGCACAATTTGTTAATATAGGTTCTATGGTGTCAAATACATCTTTGATTAGTTGTGGTGTTCCTCAGAGGTCCATCTTGAGCCCCTTGTTGTTTTTTTTCTTTTTGTTAATGACCATCCCTTACAGAAATAATTGTATGAAATGTTTTTATGCTGCACACATAAAACTACCCAAGTGATATGCATGCTGCATATATGATTTAAATGTTAAATTTGGAACAACTGCATGCATATTGCATGCATGCAGCATGTAAGTGTGGAAAGCATGATTTTTATATTAAATTGGAAAAGACTGCTTGCATGTGGCATGCGTGCAGAAAGCAAGTGGCCATTGATAACTGCACAGGTAAAAGTTAAGTAACTTGCTCAGGATCACACCATACACAAGTGGTGGTTGATGAGATTTAAACCTAGGTCTTCATGCCTCCGAGTCTCATGGCTTGGAGTTCAGTGCATTTAACCATTAAGCCTTACTGTCTGCACACATATGGCTTGCTTGTACTTCAATACATATCTGAATACATCTGCATGCATGTGGCATGCTTGTAGCCATTGTTAAACTTTTCAGTTTTCATCTTTCCCGCATCTTAGTTTCACAGTTGAACTGTAGCACACATACCAATATAAATTCATGTGGTTCTTCCCACCCCCAATACACACACTTACCCACGAAACCACTTAATTATTTCTGTCTGGCCTGTACATGTACTATTTTCTCTCCATAGTTTTGAATGCTTCCACGCAAACAGACTTTAAAGTGCAAACACAAAAGTAGCAATAACTTGATACCCCCCATGTGGCCAGTCCTCCCCACCCATGCAGACACTGTAGTAGGTACAGCCATGCTGCTACAGATAACCCACCATGTATAGATACAGTATAAGTAAAAAGTATCTTACTTGAGTACTAGAGAGCCAGAGGCAGGAGTCTTTAAGAGATGAAGTCCATGGGTCAGAGTGCTGGGGGGTACCTCCTTGAAATGAATGGAATTATTTTTTATTACTACAGTATTTTATATGTTATGGTGAGTTGGAGAATAATGAAGGCCACTGTTCTACAATCAAGGCCCTTGTTAGTGAAGTGGTGGCCTTTGTTAATCGCCAACTCTCAATCAATAATGTATAAAACAGCAATAAAAATACCCCCATTAATTTCAATGGTGCACACCCCCTGCAGTCTCTGCTGCCCTATGTCATATTGCACCTGGGCATAGGGATGTGGAGGTCAGCTTCACTGGGGGGGGCATAAGCCTGACTGTGGTAGGGCTCCAATAGTCTGTGCATACAACATTGCTCAACTGTCCATGAATACAAGGGACAGCTCTAGAATGTCTGTAACATCTATAAAAGGTAAAATGTATTTGTTTCAGCTGAAAAGTGATATGTGAATCAAGAAAAATTCAAATGTATAAGAATTATCTGTATATACCCTGGAGCAGGGCATCAGCTTTGGGCTTAAGCCAACCCAGTTACTAAGAAATGTTTTTCTTGGCTGAAGTTCTGCCCCCCAAAGATATTTGTCCTGATTTTCTTCCCAACACCATTCCATTCAGTACTCATCCTGTATGGGTCATGAAGCCACCTAAAGGTGAAGAAACATTTTTTTTTTATTTTACTTTAGTCTTTGGCAACTGGGTAAAACCCACTAGGCACAAGTGCCTGCTTTCAGGGGCCACCTGGGAACACTTGACAGTTAAGTGACTTACTCAGAGTCGCATAGTATGCAAGTGGAGGTTGTGAGAATCAAAGCCAGGTCTGGCCTGCTGCTCCAAGCTCAAGGAGGCAGAAAGATGCAGAGGTTTAGGGCTCTGAACTGCAAACCTGGAGACCTGGGTTTGAATCCCACAGCCTCCATTTGCATACTGTGTGACCCTGAGCAAGTCACTTAACTTCCTTGTGCTCCCAGGTCGCACCTGGAAACAAGCTTCAGCTTAGTGTGCCTTTCCTGGTTAAACTGTTTCCCCTCCCTTCCATTCACAGCTCATTACTCTAACCTCTAGGCTATACTGCCAGCCCAAACATGAAAAACATATAAATATTTCAGTCCTTTCTCTTTCTCCAATCCCCCTGTGAAAAAATGATTTACTTTTACTTACCGAGCCATATTTCCAGAACCTGCAGCCTGGCAAAGTATGCCACCAACCCAGTTTTCTATCTGTTCCCCCTCTCTCCTTGTGCCAGAATCTGGATGTTAGAACAGACCATCACAGGTCCCCAACATGGTCTGCAACCAAGTCACCTTACCAATTGAACCCACCAGGCCTAGGTTGCTTGATTTTTGCTTGGCTGCTGCCGCACTGCACTGATCAAGGCCTATGAAGGCCACCCACACTGCTGTCACCACTGCTGCTAAGCCTTGCTTGCTGCTGTGAGGGACTGTGCTTTTTTTTTTTTGCAAGACAAGCCTACTAGAGTAAGTAGGTATCCTAGTTTTGAATTAGCTTCTAGCTTACTCTCTGTCCCTTCAGTCACCAGGAGAGCTAGAGACTCACTAAGAGTAGACCAACAAAAATAAGCTGCCAGAACACTGCTTTTGAGAGTTCGGTGCTCACCAACTCCTCCAAGCTGTAGTGTGCATTCTGTCTAGTCTGTGGTGGGAAAGACAGTATCGCACTTGAAAGACTCGTATGTTCTTTCTAGCCTGGAGTTTATGCACATCACATGTGATGGGACTGCCACTAATTGGTGGAATGTGGACAACACAATGCAGATACAGTTGAATCTGGAGAGCACCTGCAGCACAGGCACACACAGGCCAGGTGGGCAAAAAGATTAAATCCAAATTTAATGCCATTATTGCCACACTATAAGAACACTTTCGGCACAAATACGGGGGGGACTGCCCCCCTGCGCTACCTAGATGGCACCCTGTTTTATGGTAGAAATTCATCTCAGGCGCTAATGCAATGGTTTCCACTGTGTTCTGAGGTACTGTATCTCCATGTTTCATGATATATCCTGATCATCAAGTGAGTTAGTGTCTCCCATTTTGAGTATGATTGTCACTCATTTCAGTGACAAAATGTGAGGTATGGTGCATGCTTCCAAGACCCTACTCAGCACAAAGAGTGCTGAGCATGGCCGTAGCATATATGCTCAATTCAGAATGACAAAGGGAAATTATGTGAGCTAAAACAGTCATGGAAAAACACAATTGTAGCACTAAATATGCATTATGGAGTTGCATGGTCCAAAACAAAAAGGATACCGAGTCAGTATGGATATTGGTGAAGGGCAAGACCGAAAATAAATAATTTTGGGGAACATACTATAGGGCCCCAAGTAATAATAGAGAGCTGGATGTGAATGTGGAAGCAGAGATGGAGCATATGGCAGCAGAAGGGGATCTAGTTGTCACAGAAGATTTTAATTATCCAAACAATAACAGGCTTAACTTAACAGCATAAAATGCGAATGCAAACCATTTTCTGGAAATGATACACTCAGTGGGACTAAAACAGCTAGTTTATAAGCCAACTAGTGGGGAGAATGTGTTGGATCGTATAATAACAAATAGTGAAGAGATTGTTAGTAAAATTAAAATAAGAGAAACCCTTAGTAATAGTGATCACAACGTAGTGGAATTCGTTATTAAAAAACAAATGTAATTTATTAAGGGATATAGAACTCGAAAAACTATAGGAAGACCAATTTCACACAAATAAAAAGAGAGTTATTAAAATAGGACTGGAAAAATATATTGGAATGAAAGAATGTCTAAGACATGTGGGTTTTGTGTTATTACAAACTTTGACAGGTAGAGGACAAATATATTCCAGACAAAAAAAAATGTATAACAAGAGGGGTAAGAGGCCAATATGGTGCACAAATAAAGTTCTTAAGTTATGTGCAAAGAAGAAAAAGGCTTATGACAAAATGAGAAAATCAGACGTCAGAAAATAAAGAAATTTACAAAGCTTTAGTAAAAAAACACTTTAAAGTGCTATTAAAACAGAAAGGGATATGATAGAGTTTAGTGCACAGGAAGGATACAGTATATAAACAAACAAAGTGGTAACAATAGTCATATAGGACCAATAAAAACAAATGGAAGGGGAATAATGCAAAGGAAATGGCAGAAACATTTAATACATATTTGGGGTCAGTGTTTGAAGATAAAAATCAGAACATAAATGGGGGGCATACACTAATTTGATATTAGTGATAAGCCCAAAGGAAGTAAAGAACTACTGAACAAAATGAAGGTTCATAAATCAGCAGAAGCTGATCTACTGAGCCCCATGTATTTAAAGTAAACCAGGGGGCAGATTGCATAGCCGTTATCTATGATTTTCAACAAATTCTTTTGCACTGGGGAGGTGCCAGAGGATTGGAGGCTTGCAACTGTGGTGCCCTTGTTTAAAAAGGGAAATAGGGTACTAACATAAAATTATAGACCAGCAAGCCTGACAGCTATACTGTGTAAAATAGAGAGAGCTTACCGAAAGCCAAAATAGAAGAAAATCTAAATATACAGTATTAGGGTTTGTGGATAGTAAACAACATGGACTTAGGAAAAATACTGGCTGCACTACTAACCAGTCATGTTTTTATGAACACATCAGTAAGGAAATGAATAAACATTCTGCAATGGATGTCATATTCCTGGACATTCAAAAAGCATTCAGAACAGTTCCTCACAGTAATTTATTGGGAAAAATTATTGCAATAGGACTGGATAATAGAATGGTAGAATGGATTAATAATTGGTTAGGTGGGAGGAAACAGAGTGTACAACTTCTAGGAAAACACACAGAGCTCAATGAAGTGACAAGTGGGGTGCCACAAGGTTCATTATTGGGGCCTGTGCTGTTTGTGCTTTACATAAGTGACCTACACCATAATACAAGTAATAGGGTAATACAATTTGCAGAAGACAATATTAAGCTGGGAGGACCTGCAGGGACCCCAAAAATGCAGGTTGAAATGAGAAAAGATTTGTGTATAATAGAAAAATGGTCAGTAAGAAATAAGATGTCATTTAGTGCAGAAAAATGCACAGATATACATTTAGGTAAACACAACGCAAGGCAGAATTATTTGTTGAATGGAAAGGAATTAAAAAATGTTTCATATGAGAGGGACTGTGGAATCACAATTGACAACAAATTAGACTTTAAACATCTCAGGACACAAATAACACAAAACAACTAATCATATGGTCATAAACATTAAAATAAGTTTTATTAATAAAACTAAGGGGCATTTGCTGCTGCTACAGCTAATGTATGTTAGGCCATACATGGATAATTGGTCACCTCTGTGGAACCCCTGTTCTTTGGGGGAGATTGAGAGAGTGGAAAAGGTACAGAGGAGATATACCAGAATGATTGGATCCCTAGGAAAATATAGCTATGAAGACAGATTACAAAGACTGGGAATATTCTCTCTAAGAGAAAGAAGATTAAGAGGAGATCTAATGAGATTGTATAAGATAATGAAAGACCAGGAACTGTTAGCGAAAACAGGTATTTGTATACAAGAAAAAAACAATGTACTTAAGGGGACATAGAAAACAAAAGTTGAAACACCTAAAAATAATAGCAGATTTTTCACATTTCTGAATAGAACAGGGAGGGTATGGAATATACTTCCAAGTGATATAGTGAATAGTAATTCCTTACTATGCTTTAAGAAGGGATTAGATAGGCTAATGCAAAATAGGACTACACAGACTCACTGATGTGTGAATGGTAAAAATGGTTCATATGGCCTTCTTCCATTCTACACCCAGTATAAGAACCCAGTATATGCCCTCTCTGCTTGGGTCACCCAAAACAACCTGGATATACTCTGCATCACGGAAATTTGGCTTTCTCCCAAAATCCCCCACCCACAACTGACCATCCCTAACTATGTCCTTTCCCGTCAAGACCAGGGTAAGCATGGTGGGGGGGGGGGTAGCTCTGTACATCAGGGACACCATCCCTTACTCCACTTTATTCAGGGAGTCCTGCCTCTCCTCTCACAAAACCATTGTTGCACACCTCACCTTTCCATCATCAAATCCCCTCTATATAGGGGTTCTATATGCCCCACCAAAGACCTCACCCGACTCCCTGGTCAAAGTCATCTCTGAAATTTCAACTAAAACATCAAATGGGGAACTCGTACTACTAGGCAGTTTCAATCTCGACTTACTCTCCCCTGCCGCAAAACCCACTACACTAAGGGTTGAAGCCCTAAACCTCTCACAGCTAATCCAGGAACCAACCCACCTTAACCACCGGTCCTCAAATCACACCCCACTGGACTGGAGCTTATCCTCCCAACCTCACAGGATCTCATCAGCTGGCATCCTCACACAGACTGGAGTCCAGTCTTTTCCACACCAGACGTCAACACCACCCTATCACACTTCTGAGACACCTTCCAATGTACCTGGGACCACCGTGTCCCCCTCAGGAAAGTTAGAGTAAAAAGGCACCACCATCCTTGGATCACATCCGAAGTCATCGTCCTGTGCAGAGTCAAGGACTAGGCCTGGCGGCTTTACAAAGCCACCCAGACCACCTGCGACCTCCAATCCTACAAGCACCTTAGAAACAAATGCACCTCAGATATCCATCAATCTAAATCTTCCTACGTCCAAGCACAACTCACCCAGCACCAAAACTCCCCTGCGTCCTTCTGGAAGGTGATCAACTTCATGATCAGTCCCCCTCCCAAGCAGTCCTGCCCTGTCCTTAACATTAATGGCAGACAAGTTTCCGATCCTGTCTCTGTAGCTGCTACTTTCAACTTGTTCATCTCATTCACACTATCCGTCTCCCCCCCCCTACACCTGACCCTAACATACGTCCCCATCTTCCCACTGTTTCCTCTTTTCTCCTTTCACAACCCAAGAAGTCTACAATGCAATCATCTCTCTCAATCAGGCCAAAACCAGTCCTGACGGATTGCACCCCAGACTTCTCCTCATCTCGGCCTCTGCCATCACAGCACCTCTGACACACATACTAAACCTCTCCCTGTCCACCACTATGGTTCCATCAGCTTGGAAATTAGTCAAGATCCTACCCCTGCACAAAGGCAGTGACCCCTCTTCACCGGGAAATTACAGGCCCACCTCACTCCTTCCCTCTCTCGCCAAAATCCAAGAATCCCTCACCCTGTCCAAACTGTCTGACTTTCTCTCCTCAAACAGCTCCCTCTCCCCCTATCAGTCAGGCTTTAGAAATCACCACTCCACCATCACCGCCTTGCTGAGTGTTACAGACTCTATCCTATCAGCTACAGACAACAGTCTGACCACCACAGCCATTTTTATCGATCTGGCAAAAACTTTTGACTCTTGTCTCCCACACCCTGTTGCTCCATAAACTCAGCCTCTTCGGCCTCGCCCAACCCTCCATAAACTGATTCCACTCTTACCTTCAGAACAGAGAGCAATACATTCAAATAGGGAATACCCTCTCCCCCTTCCCATCCTCTCTGGAGTCCTTCAAGGTTCAATCCTTGGCCCCATCCTATTCTCCTTATTTATAAACGACCTCCCCTCTGCCTGCCTCACGGCTAACGTGCATCTATATGCTGATGATGCAATAATTTCTGCCTCGGGTTCCTTCCATGATAGTGTCCTCCTGGGTCTCCAAACTGATTTCAACAGAGGACAGGTCTGGTTCCTGAAAATTCAGCCTAAACTATATGACAAAAAGACAGTCACCATGGTCTTCGGATCTAGAAAAAAACTTACTTCCCTTCCGGTCTCCCTGATGATCACCACCCTGGATTGCTCTCTCCTAGACCTTGTTCCCACATTCAAATACCTAGGGGTCTGGCTCAGCCAACCACCTAAATTTATCTACTTACATAGAGGCCACCTGTTCCGAACTCCGGCCCAAACTTGTCAACATCTATTGACACAAAGACAGTCTTCCCTTTCCCACCTGCAGGGAAATCATACATAAAACTATCCTACCAATATTAGACTATGCAGATATTATATATTGCACTGCACCAACCTCATCCCTCTCCAAACTCGACATTCTTCTAAACACATTCTGTCATTTTGCCACTGCCTCCCCTCCACTCACTCACCACTGCACCCAATATTCCACTCTCTCCCTGGCCTTGCTGTCCCACAGGAGAATCATCCATAGCGCCTCCTTCATAGCTAAATACTGGCTGGGCTCCCTACCCCCTTACTTTACTTTCTGCCTCGCGCCAGCTAACGCCATAGGCTACTCCCTCCACCACAGAGATGCCCGCACTTCGACCTCCCTCACCCACACACTGCCAAGCCACCTTCTCTTACCACCTTCCCTTCTTATGGAACAACCTCCCATCCATCACTCGTCAGACCTTCTCCCTCCCATAACTTAAGCGACTCCTAAGACTCCTCCCAGCCACACCTTGCCTAAAGTGCGTTTCAGGGGCCCGCCCCATGCAGGTCCCTAAACTGCTCCATTTTTAAATTTCCCCGCTGGTCACTTTCTCTGCCCATGCCTTTTCGCAGGTTATTATACAATTTCCTATATCACTAGTGTACTACTCCTGGATCTGCTTTTAACATACTGTAAAAACTAAGTTACTCCCATTTTTGTAAACACTGTATGTTATCTGCTGCCTGTTACCAGCACTCTGTGTACAAGTCCAGCCTGTATTGGACTTGAATGTATTTGTTGTACCAACTCCCCCCAGTAACTTCTATGTACTTCTCTGTACCCGGGTCACACCTGGAAACGAACCCCAGCTCAGTGCACCTTTCCTGGTCAACAAACTTTAAATAAAATAATAAACTATGCTTCACAACACATAGGCCCCTCTTCGTATATCTGTAATGGGGGATGTTGGCAGGCTATATTCTAGGCATTTAATGTAGTAAGCAAACAATACGTAACAAATGAATGGTGACTTATTCCAAAGCTATTAAACAACTTTCAAAAGGATCAGAATTAATGAGGTTAGCTAATTTTTATGGGAATTCAAATAAAAATGTATTTTAATGGCTCTAATTACTAGCAGTAGTATAAGAAATAGAAACTGATGTGTTTTTAGATGAGATCTGCACCAGCTTAGTTGCTGCACACATGGCAAGCATGCGTCATGTGAACCTAATGTGATGTTTAAATGATGTTCTCACCAGCTTAACTCCTGCACTCATGTCAAGGATGCAACATGCGAACCTGATGTAATTTTTAGAAGATGTTCACACCAATTTATTTATTTATTTGCTTTTCATAACTGAGTAAGTGCACTACACAGAACTGCCTATTTTCAGGCAGGACCCAGGAGAGTGCATTACCTGCTGCACACATGTCAAGCTTGCAGCATGCAAAACTGATTGGCTTTTTAGACCTGATTCACTTAGGTTCACTTTGTGTATGCGGACTGCATACAAACATTGCACAATTAAGTATGTGGCATGCATTCTGCATGTACACAGCACACCTATATTTCTGTAAGGGTTCCTTAATTTTGTATGACTTATGATACTGTATTTTATGTGGATCACTTGATTCTTTCTTATCATTCTAGTTCCCTCTCCAAGTTAACAGCTGCCTTGAATCATGATTTTGAGGGAGTTTGTCAATGGTTTCTGGACAATGCTATGGTCTTAAATTAAAAAAAAAAACAAATCTATGATATTTGGTACCCCTCAATGCTCAGGGATAACCTTACCCTATTTTTATAGGATTCAAATGGCTCAGCTATTGAACTAGTTTACCAATTTAAGTACCTAGGGGTCCTACTGGGCTCTGGATTGACACCCTCATTACAGGTCGATACTGTTGTACATGCTATAAACCAAAAATTAGGATTGTTGTACAAATGCAAAAATTATTTTTCTTTTGAAGTAAGAAAATTAATAGCAGTAGGGTCACTGTTACCACATTTTGATTATGTCTCGAATGTCTATTTGAATCTTGTGAGTAAGGAGTTGCATACATCTGACAGTTGTTTATAGTGATATTTGTCATTTTGTTCTACAGTTACCGTTGCAAACTCATCATTGTGTTCTTTATTCTAATTTGGGTTGGCTGGCTCCTAGCCCTAGAATGGAATATTTTTATGGTTGTGTTCTTTTTAAATGTATTTTTTTAATCTTTATTTCCATTGCCTATTCTTGTAATGTCCTGGACTCTTCTCCCTAGTTTACATTCTTCTAATGGTATTTTCTTAGATACAGTATTAACCAAACTTAAAAATTGGGTCTCAAGACTTTTCTATTGCTGACCCTCGAGACTGGAATACATTACCCTTAGCTGAACATTAGGCTACATCTACACTTGACTTTAAAGCAAAATTGAAGCAACATGTATTGATGAAATCTTGATGTAATTGTTCTTTGTAATAATTGATTATGTAATGCTGCTGTTTGATCCGTCTGTTAGCATTTCTATTTCATGTCCCCAGATCAAACCTGAAAAAAGACCTCTGGTCCAGAGCCCTTACCCAGTTAACAAACGAATAAATAAATAAATAAATAAATAAATAAAATATTACACAAGAGTGGTAGCTGGTTCTCGATTTATGTTAAAATAAATAATAGCTGCTCGCCACACGCCAATGAAGTTCACATTTCAAGGGAAGCAGGGAAGGCAGTAAGGCAGGCAAAGGCTCAAACCGAGGAAACACTAGCACGAACAGTAAAAGAAGGTGACAAGACTTTCTATAGATACATTAGTGAAAGGAGAAAGTCCAGAGGGGATATTGCTGCCTTAGATCAAAGGGGATAAGGGGCCGTGTGAGGAGGAGGACCATGTAAAAGTATATATCCTAAATAGATACTTCGCAGTATTTACTGAAGAGAAGGTAGGACAGGGCCCACAGCTCTGCACAATGGACACTGGGGAGGGAGGTGTGCACTAGTCCCTTCACAAAAGAAAGGGTCTTACAAGAGCTTGATAAGCGGAGGTTGGACAAGGCAATGGGACCTGATGGCATACATCCCAGGGTACTAAAGGAGCTAAGGGTGGAACTAACAAAGCCATTATCAGAATTGTTCAGTGAGTCTCGAAGCACAGGAGAGGTCCCAGAAGAATGGAGAAGGGCTTATGTGCTCCCGCTCCACAAGAGTGGTAGCAGGGAGGAGGCAGAGAACTACAGACCAGTCAGTCTTACTTCAGTAGTGGGCAAGATTATGGAGACACTTCTTAAGGAAAGGATAGCGCAACACCTTGAATCCAAAGGAGCACAAGATCCAAGACAGCATGGGTTTACAAAAGGAAGGCCCTGTCAAACTAATCTCATAGATTTCTTTGACTGGGTAACCAGAGTGGTGGACCAAGGGGGAGCAGTTGATGTTGCCTACCTTGACTTCAGCAAAGCTTTCAACACTGTTCCACATAGATGATTGATTAATAAGCTGGGTAGGCTCAGGGTGGGTTAGATGTTGGTCATCTAGGTGGCAAACTGGTTGACGGGCAGAAAACAGAGAGTGGTGGTAAATGGTATACAGTCAGAAGAGATGCAAGTCACAAGTGAGGTACTTCAGGGATCAGTCCTGGGGCCAGTCCTCTTCAATATCTTCATCAGTGACATTGCAGCTGGACTGGAGGGTAACGTTTGTCTGTTTGCAGATGGCACCAATATCTGCAACAGAGTAGATGATCCAGATGGTTTGGGCAGGATGAGAAGAGATCTGGATAAACTAGCAAAATGGTCAGAAGAGTTGAAACTGGGGTTTAATGCAAAGAAGTGCAAGATCGTGCACATAGGGAAGAGAAACCCTGAAGCCACATATAGGCTGGGAGGGGAGTTGCTGGCAGTCACAAGGGAGGAAAGAGACTTGGGCGTCATCATAACCAATGACCTGACATCATCCAAGCAGACCACTAAAGCAGTAGGTAAGGCTAGAGGGATGTTGGGGTGTATTAGTAGGGATATCACAAGTCAGAAGAGGGAGGTAATAATCCCTCTTTACAAGACACTGGTTAGGCCTCATCTGGAGTACTGCGTGCAGTACTGGAGGCCACACCTTCACAAGGACATTAACCAAATTGAGGCAGTCCAGAGAAGGCCAACCAAAATGGTGCAGGGACTGCATCAGAAGACATATGAGAACAGATTAATGGAGCTCAATATGTATACCCTAGAACAAAGGAGGGAGAGAGGCGATATGATCGAAACATTCAAACACCTTAAGGGCATTAACAAGGTGAAAGAGTCTAACATGTTTAAATATAAGAAAAATAGCAGGACAAGAGGACACAGCATGAGATTAGAGGGAAGCCAATTAAGGGGTAATATGAGGAAGTTTTTTTTCACAGAAAGGGTGGTGGATGCATGGAACGACCTACCTCAGGAAGTGGTGGCTATGAATACAATGCAGGGCTTCAAACAGGCCTGGGATAGGCATAATGGAGCAATAAAGATGAGTATGAATAGATAGGCCACTGACAGAGCAAAGGCCGATTGCACATTTATAAGGTAGAAAAAGAAATGGTCAGACTGGATGGGCCTTGCGGTCCTTATCTGCCGTCAACTTCTATGTTTCTATGGGAGGAAAGTGTTTGGCACTGATCAATGAATGGCTGTTTGACTGCATTCTTCACAATCAGATGTACTGCACTCCCCCTCTCCACTGATTCCAGCTTCTGACAGTTTGCTGTTGTATATGGGGAATGAACCAATGCTGATCAATAAATGACTGTCTGGCAGCATTCTATATAAATGAGATTTCCTGCAGTCTACAACTAGTATGGCACAGTGGTGCCCTCTAGTGACAGCTCTGCTGTAACATATAAGGAACGAGTCTGCGCATGATCAATAAATTGCTGTCTGGCTGTATTCTATATTAATGAGATTTACTGCAGTCTACAACTAGTGTGGAAAGGTCGTGCCCTCTAGTGACAGCTCTGCTGTAACATATAAGGAACGAGTCAGTGCATGATCAATAAATTGCTGTCTGGCTACATTCTATGAAAAATAAATTTACTACTCTCGCTCACTAGCTTGGATCACTGAGGCACCCTTGTGGTAATTCTGCTTTAACATAAGGAACCCATCAGTACAGATCAATAGATGGATCTTTGGCTACTGCTAATGAAATGAGATCTGATCAACATTCTCAAGATTAGTGTAATTTCTGTTTGTTATATGCTGATTTACAGTTTAAAAAACTACTTTTCCTTCATGGGATCCCAAAACAACCTGCTGAAGAGAAATACAGATTTTCTTAGATATTATATATTAACTCTCAGATGGGCTTAAGATTTCTCCTTTTCTTACAACATGCTATCTATGTGTATGCTTAACTTTCAATACCGCTGAGGTAAGGCCGGTCCAGTGGTGCTGAGGGTTGAGGCTCTGGATGCCACACCTCATGCCACGCCGGCTACCCAGGTTTGGGAATGAGCCAGGGTCGTTGGAGGCCAGCTGGGGGGAGGGAGAGAATGTGAGATGCTGCTGGCTGGCAGCGCTCTGCCTCGGGAGGAGAAATCCAGCTTTCTCAGAGCTTGGCCACCCCCTGGTAGAGGCCAGAGGGATGGTGTCACTCACAAGGAGCTCTGACATTAGGTCGATGGAGAGGGCAGAAGGGACCCGGTCTGAAGCTGCAGTGCGCATGTGTGCCTCCACGTGCATGTGCCACCACTTCCCAGGGTCCTGGGTAGTATGGGAAGAAAAAAAAAAGGAAATCGTGGGTGCCAACATGGATGATGCCCCCGGATCAACTCTGGGGATCTGCCGGGGCGCGCATGGTGCTAGAAGCCCCCGAAGGACCCCCTAGCTTGGTAGGCTGGGCAGACACAGAAGTTGACCCACCACAGGAGGATAAAAATAGTTGACAAAAAAAAAAAAATACTGCTGGGGTAATACAACACAGTTTTGTTTTTGGTGTCATATCTTAGTACATCTTACTGATTGACCTTAAATGAGTATTTATTTAGTTGTTTAACCAGGAATAGCACACTAAGCTGAAAGCTTTTTTACAGGTGCGACCTGGGAGCACAGGGAAGTTAAGTGACTTACTCAGGGTCACACAGTATGCAAGTGGAAACTATGGGATTCAAATCCAGATCTGGTCTGCTGGATGTCACCAGATTTGCAGCGTAGAAGATTAAACCACTGCGCTATACTGCCTCCCAAATGTATGTAACAAAAGTTACAGTAATCATATCTCAATAAATACAAAATATATACACAGAGAAGTACTGTGAGCCATGTTAAATGGGATTTAATATTTTTATGACGGTCTCCACTTAGTAGGCAGCTGGAATATGGGGTGCCAAAGAGTTCCAAAACATAGTTTCAGTCACCCCACAGGCCTTGTCATCAGACCATTCTTTGTCTTGATTGTGGAACAACTAAAAAATCTGCCTATGCAGCGCTACAGTCTGGGCAGGAGATCTTTCTGGTAGTCAGGACCGAAACTGAGCAGAGCCTTCTAGGCAATTAGGCACAAGGATAGATCTGCAATCTGGTTCATAAACAGAAGGCTTCAACATTCCCAAACCGTTGTTATTCATTTCATTTCATTTTTATTGGTTATACTGAAAGGGCATGTGAGCATTGCTGCCTATTTACACAAGCGTTCAGTTACTTACAATGACCTTGAGACATGACATAGGCTAAAACATTTAACTAACAGTGTGGGTTAATAAAATGGCACATACAGTTAGGATAATATAGATTAAAGGGCAAACCATGATCTAGCCTTGGTGAATTAACAAATGCAAGGTGACATTAAGCATTCAGTGAGGGTTTAACAATAATGTAATGTAACAGTGGGAAACAAAAAATGTAAGTGCGATGTAAAAACTACACTAGCTGGATTAACCATACTACAAGTGCTAGAAAGAGAGGGTAAGTGCCAGAGGTGGATAACCAGAGAGTGAGGGGAAAAGAGTGCAAAAGAGGAGCCAGATTAGGGCAGTGAGCAGGTGCAGATGGGAGAAAAATGTCTCCTAATATTGTGTTTGAAGGCATTTGAGGAGGGACAGAGTTTTAGTTCTGGAAGGAGAGAGTTGAAGAGCTTGGGTCCCTTAAAAGAGAATGTTTTCTGGCCTTGACTGGTCTGGCAGAAAGGAACAGTGAAAAAGAGAGTGAAGGACAGTCTAGCGGTCCTGCTGTAGGTGGCTGTCTGGAAAAGAGAGGTGAGGGAATGAGGGAGCAGTCCAAGGGAGAGTTTGAAGAAGAAGGTGGCTTGCCATCTTGCAGTTGAGACTGGCCTCAAGGGATGGCCGACCGGCAAGCTTATAAAGGTTACAATGGTGTGTAAGTTTAGGGAGACCAGAGGCAAAGTGGATAGTGTTATGGTAGGAGCTTCAAAGTCTGGAGAACCTTTTGATGGAGAGGCGTGGGAGGAAAACAAGTGAACCATAGTCAAAGACAGGAAGGAGGAAGCTAGAGACTAAGAGGGATTTGGATTCTCTGTTAAGGTAATGCTTGGTTCTGTGGAGGATATCGAGGCATTGGTAGGCAGTTTTGATTGTGAGGTTAGAGTGAGCATCGAAATTGAGGTGGCTATCCAGGAGTAAGCCAAGGAACTTGAATACATTGACTCTTTCAATGGAGTTACCAAGGTTGTCATACAGGGAGAAGTTAAAGCCAAGGGGTTTGTGGGGGGGGTCAACAGTACTGGTGGCTCAGTATGTCACACTGTCTGAGACCGTAAGAGCTGATGTCTGTGAGTTCTAGTCTGACACAAGGAGTAGAGCTGCAGAGAATGAGATAATCCAAACTTGCAGAATGTTAATGGAATTCTGTAAATTTCATGAAATATCATGACATTTCATTGGAATTTTGCAGAATTTTTGAAATTCATTTATTTGGTCATAACTCAGCTTCTTGTTGGGGTAGAACTCTGAAATATTGCATACATACTTGCTGATAGTTTGTGAAATATGGTGACATTAAGATGTATTGTCTCAAGCTTATGGGTGCTCAAAGTCTGTCATTTAATTTGTTGTGGAAAATCTCACAAATTTTGTTATCGGCATAGAACTCTGACACCATTAGAGCTAGAAATCTGAAACTAGGTGCATATGTAAATGTAATAATAACTTGTTAATCTGCAAAACATTTTAACATTTTGATGAGTGCTGTGAGATTTATACTAAAATTTAAATGTTGGCAACATATTTGGCTACCTATAACACAGCCCCGTTTACAGCTTGATACTTATAAATTGATACACAAACTCACAATGCAGGTTTCTCTATATCCTGAAATTGTGGAGAAATTTGGATATACATTTTTAAAATTGGATGGAAATAACTGAAAATTAAATTTAGAATAAATGTTTGGCCACCCACAGCTCACCCCATTTCAATCTAGGATGCTGAAATTTGGTACACTTATGAAAGCCTTAGTATATGCACACTGCCAAACCTGGTATAATTTGGATATGTCCTTTGAAAACTAGAACAAAATAACTGAAAACTAAAATTTGGTGACATTCATTGTGATTTTGGAAACGTGTTAATTTGGTTATAATTCAACCTTATTTTAATCTAGAGATCTGGAATTTGTCATGGTTCATTGCTCAAAGTAGTTCTAATGGTGTGTCAAATATGACACTAGGATGTATTGTCCCAAAATGATAAGTGCTCAAAGACTTACATTTTTATTTTTGTTTTGTGGGAAATTTCATGAAAACTTTTATCTGCATATAACTCGGGTACATGTGGAGCTAGACATATGAGACTAGGTACATATACAAATCGTATAATGGCCCACACACCTACACAGTTATATTACATTTTGATAAAAACATTCAAATTAGTACTAAAATAACTAAAATCACCATTTTGACAAACTGGCTACCTATATCATAGCCTCCTTTAAAGTTTGAGACTTAAAGCTTGGTGCACATACAGTACACATGCTGGATGTTTCTCTAAATCTTTAAATTGTGGAGACATTTGGACAAGAAATTTTAAACTTAAATAAAAAAAAACATTGAAAATAAATTTTTGATTGCATGTTTGGCCACCCCTACATCAGTTCCCTTGCAGTCTAGGAGCTGGATATTCAAAACTTTGCCCCAGGGCTAAATTGGCGCTGCCCGGCAGGCAAACTTAGCCCGGAGCACAAAGCAAGCTGTATTCAAAAGGAATAGCCCGGGGCAAACAGCTTCTGAATATAACATGGGAATGAGGCTGGGCAAATAGGTCTGGGAGTGCAGGGCAAGCTTATCGGTGGAATAAGACGGCTATGAATATGGCAAACAGGAAGTGCAAACCACAACAGCAACACAGTGCCCAATGAAGTGAAGGTAGGTAGAGGTGAACAATGTGGCCAGTGTGTGTGCCAGCAAATGCGTGGACCCAGTACAGTTGCAGGAAGCAGTGCATGTGAAAGTACAGTGTTCAAAACTGTTTAATATTCCTCAAACTGTTTGCGCAGTGCTAACACATTTGCGTGGGTTTAGCGCGGAGCTAAACTGCTTACCTGTTGCAAACACATTTGCCTGGCGCTAAACTTTGCCATATTCAAAAGTGACATTCAAATAAGCCTACGTAGGTATAGCATAGAATAGAATACTGTACCCCAGGGGACAACACAGCATAGGCACAGATGGTGGTGGTGCTGCATGCAACTAGCACACTGTAGGTCATGTTACATTGCACAGCAGACACTACAGTAACAAGAGAGCCAGTAGTGTGAGGACACAGCACTGCCTATGGTATGTAGGGCAGTGATGATGACTGGACTGTACACAGAGACAGGCCCAACTTGCAGGTGTTTACTGACAATGGACGTTACTGTTACGCTGTGGTGTGACCCACAGATGCTGCACCTCTAACATGGGATGCTCACAGTGACATACATGTACGGCTGTGTGTGCTGTGGCAGTTGTACAGCTGTGTGGTATGTTGCCGGGGGACTTGTATGATCAGAAAGGCACACTGGTGTAGGGGTATTCCCAGTACTGGCCCATGTGCACTGCATGATGTGTCCCAGCATTGTGGCCACACCTGGTATCTGGCACAGACTGGCCACCCGTACACCCTCCCCTCAACATCCTTTGTGCCCACAGTGCTGCATGTGTGTGCTGGAATCAGCTGGTTTCCACAGAATAGTGGTCTGCAGGTGCATGCTGTGTGACCACACTGCCATGGTGTCCACTGATGGCCGGGTCACTACTTACTGCCTGGCATGTCTGGGACTGGTGGCAGATGATGGCATCATTGTGATGCTATTTGTGAGCAGCATGTTGTCTTTTTGTCTGGCTTTGTCTATGTGTCATATTATTTTGTTAGGGTTGTGCAAAGCCATGCAAACACCCACACAAAGCGAAAATGTCACACTAAGCTGATTGCCCTGGGTTAAGACTACTTTTTCCTGGGCAGTAATGTGCTTTGTGCTAAGTGTCATGCTAAGTCACGCAAAACCACTTTGCATGGTGCTAGTTGCTGAAAATAGCATTGCGCTGACACACACCTTCACTCTGCCCCCTTGCATACATTATGATTTTGTCCAGTGCGAATGCAGTTTGCATGCAGTATTTGGCCTTTTGAATATAGCAGACCTGGGCTAATCCCATGCTAAACCTGCGCAAACGGTTTTTGCCCAGCACAAAGTTTTGACTATCTGGCCCTGGGACTCTAAAATTTGGTATAGTTATGCAAGCTTTTAGTACCTGCATATATGCCAAATGTGGTATCATCTGCATATGTACTGTACTTTGAAAACTACAACAAAATACCTGAAATCTATAACTTGGTGTAATTCCATAGAATTTACATGCAGCTTCTGTAAAATTCTATGGAATTAAAATATTAATTCCTTGGGCATTCCACCAGCAGAGTTTTATATTCAGGCTGCATCTGGAATCGAGCATGTTGCTCAGTATGCTTTCCTGGTAAAACTCGTAAATAAATGAATATTCTGGACAGTTCTAACCAGGAGCTCAGGCTAATGTCCAGTACTTGTGTAGCACTAGGGGATACTGCACTGTAGAGATGCTGTGCTTTGGATGTGATGTTACACTAAGGTCCCTTCTCCTCAACTCTAGTATCTGTGCATGTGGAAGCTAAAGTTTCCATGGTACTTATAGCAGTGCTCCCTTGCTATAAAGCACTCTTCTATAACAAAAGCCTTCTTAGATTGAACTTCTTTGATGGCTCCCTTTGTTCCCCAAAACAGGCACAGTAATACCTTGCTATAGTAAACCCCTAGCTATAGTGAACACCTCAGCTAGCTCCAGAGGTGTTCACTACAGAGAGTGGCCACAGTATAAAAGATGGTGATTTTCCCACTTTCCTGGTCAACTTCCCCGGCCCCCCCTTACCCCCATCAAAATAGGTCAATGTAACTCATACCCCAGCATGCATCTTGAAACAAGCTGTAACAGTTCAAAGTATATTTTCCTGTCATGCATTATAAATAAAAATAAACCACCTGAATGTATTCTTCTGATTGGGGATTTATTTTGTTCCTTTCCCACCAAGATGCAAGAATACACATGAGGATGTAATGCTTGCTTTTCCTCCCATGTGAAAACTTTTAATTATAGTTGTACAATTTAGAAACATAGACACTACAGGAAATGAGGTATGAATATTGGAAATGTATAAATCCTACTCTCAAATCTCACCCCGCACTCTGAAGCAGGGAGGAGAGTCATGTTGGGGAAGGCCTGATCGTAACAGTATTAATGCTGTGGAGGTAGAGTGGGGAGATGTTATCCTATTTTTCACTTTTTCTTGTGTCACCTTTGTATGTTATGCATCTTAGGAATATATTAAAACATAACAGTATGGAAAGTGTAAACTGTTTTGTCTGTTTGTTAAAAATTTCAATAAAACAGAATTTCAAAAAAAAAAGAAAAGAAACACAGACACATAGACAATAATGACAGGAGAAGACCCAAGGTCCATCTAGTGTGCTTGGAGTTCCCTATCTGCCCCAGGACCTATTGTCTATACAGGGTTTAATCCCTCCCAGTCTATCCCCCTGTGCCCCACTCCACTGCTACCAAACTGAGCGATCACCAAACCCTTCACTCTGTCCCAGCCATATTCAAAACCATTAATAGTCTTGGCAGACACTCCACAACTGTTTTCTGTAAAGTAGAACTCCCCAACCCCCAGTTTGTACTTATGACACTGGGTTTTTGAATCTATACTCATCCTAAACAGCTCCCCACAGTTCACCTTGTTTATTCCTTTTAGAAACTTGAAGGTCTCTGTGATGGTCACTGAATTGGTAATCCATGCTCTACTGATGGACCTTGAGTTTCTTCATTCTGCATGGTGAAGGGAACTGTCTCACTGCTAGCAGTGCCAATGACACCCTCAGCAGGTGGGATGGCGAGGGGCTGCTTAAGGTTCGAATTAAGTTGGGTTGATGGAATCACCTAACAAGGGGGCAGGAGTCATACCCAGAGGTCAGATGAAACAAAGACGTTTATTAGACATGAGGGGAAGGAGGACATGGTCGTATAAGAAAATACCAACAGCAAACACAACAGGGATCATGGACAGCATTGTGGATAACACTAACATACAACTAGATCTGAACTCTTTTTGTTATTCTCTTCTACAGGTACTTCGGCCTAAGGCCACTCTACAGTATTCACCTCGGCTTAAGGCCATGCTATAATATTCTTATCCCTCTTACAATACTCTCCCCAGAAGTTTATGCATTAAGAGTATAACTTATTACTTTATCATATCATGTGACAAGTTTTCAAAATTTAACCAGCAAACAGTCTCTTACTCTCAAAGTCTATTAGATGCAGATGGCTGTCGTCTTCATGCACAATTGAAGAGTAGGGGTAAAGAGAAGGAACTCCTGTTTAGCGCCAAGCTCACCAGAAACCTATGAGAGGGTACAAAAGGGAATGGAGAGATTGGTAAACAGACCATAAGTGTCGTCCAACCCACTCTCCAGCATTGCCGGAATACAAGAGCACAAGCCTACTGACTTGGGGTAATGATCTTTCTTGCCACAAAACCCATAAACTGGGCTGCCAAGGGTGAAGAGCCAAAATGTGGCAAGGAATCCACCTGCAGGATTGCCACAAGAGAAGGAATCTGCTGCTTTCTTCTCAGTACCAACCCTCAATCAGGGCAGCCAAGGATGAAGAGGAACTGCTGCGGGTTTTCCTGGCAGCTACCCTCGACTCGGGCTGCCAAACGAACACTGGACTTGGTAAAAAATTCACTAGGAGGACTACTAAGGATGAAGAAGAACTGCGGTGGGTTTTCTTGCCACCTACCCTTGACTAGGGCTGCCAGACAGACACTGAACTTGGTGAAGAATCCATTAGGAGGACTACCAAGGATGAAGAAGACACTACTAAACTCCTTTTGGTGACAGTTCCGCTTGTAGGACCAACAAACTCGAGCTACTATCCTGAGGATTGCACTGGCGATGCAGGACGAAACAAGCAAGAAGGAGTCGAAAATGAAGATTAGGATTCCACAAAGATGAACAATAAAATAAGAAATGGTGGCCATGACCACACATGGCTATGACGGACTTGTCTACCGACGGGCATCTGGGAGGGATGGATGAGGCACTTTCCAGTCGTCTTTCTTCCAAGATGCTCAGGAACCGGTGGCCATGACTCTTCAAAGGATGTCAGTTTCCACTATGGTGGATAAAAGGGCAAGAAGTTGTTGAAGTCATCTTGTGGCTGAAGATGGCTATGGTGGAGAGTTGATGGAGGCTGAAGATTGAATCACAGACCTGATGCTGCACAGTGGTACTTCTTTTAGCACAGTACACTGGAATGTTCACTTTCAGAGGCAAGTTGTCTGGAACAGGGGAAAATTGCAACAATTCGGGGCAATTATTCACTTCCAAAGGGCAGTTCACCTGGAGCAGGGGCAAATTGCAATAATCTAGGGCAATTGTTCACTGTCAGGGGCAACTTGCCTGGAGCAGGGGCAAATTGCAACAATCCAGGGCAACTGTTCACTGTCAGGGGCAACTAACCACAATCCTAATATTTTACAATGCCTGCTGACCTCTTCCCTATGGGTTGGGATGCTCTACCTTTACTGGGCCTGGTGCCTCTTTACTACTATGAGCCTGGCTGTCCTTTACTGTACTAGGCCTGGTACTCCTTTATTACCATGGGCCTGGTGCCCTTTACTTGACTGGGCCTAGCGCCCTTTACTACTACGGGCCTGGTTCCCTTTACTTTACTGGGCCTGGTGCTCTTTACTACCATGGGCCTGGTGCCCTGATTAAACTGTGGGCCTGGCTGCCCTCTCTGAAATGGGATTGGTGCCCTTCACACTGTAGGGCCTGGTACCCCTCATAGTTATCTTGGGCCTGACTTGCCCTTTTTAAACTGGTGGGCCCCTTTAAGAACTGGCATGATCAGGGTCTTGTCACTCACCCTGGCTGCCCTGCCTTCTCACTGCCTCCCCTATAAATATTTAACAGGCCTCTTCAGTGGCCTTGCTGCGCTGATCCCACCCTGTGGGTATCACTCGATCCTGCCCCTCCTGAATAATTAAAGTCCTTGGGCCCCATTCTCCCCACGGTGCTCGGCCACTGCCTAATGCACCTACTGCACTATTTAATCAGAAATACACAGCACAGTCTTTTCCCTTCATTGGATGGTCAGCACACTTCTTCGTACTGCTGTCTGACTCACCGCCCTGGCCGGGGTGAAGAGAGGTGCAGTCAGGGAAGCAGGAGGCTGTCTGGCATAGAGAGGAACCAGCACAGCTGGAGACAGACAATGCAAAGGACAGCAGGGGACCTTGTGGCTATCTCAGTGACCTATGCCATGGCTCTTCAGTGCCATCAAGGGACTGGGGAACACTATGTAAAATTAAATAGGGGCAAAATAAATAACCAAACAGGGCTCATAAGCCCAAAATGGCCAAACTAGACATTTTCTTCTTCGTGGTGCCCCAATGGCACCAACAACTGTACTACACAGTGGCAGGAGGAGTCTTCAGACAGTGGAGGCAGAGCAGGCACACAGCTAAGTCCTCAGGGACAGCTTCAACACCCAGGTAAGCCTTTTTCTTGTCCCTTTGACTTACTGTGTGCTGTCTCCTCTACAGCTGCCCAGGAGCAGCTGATTAAAAAAAAAACAGTTTAACTTCAACCTTGAACCCCCAGGGTTAAAGAATGACTGGAGTGGAATGCTGTGCATGAGCAGCTCAGCACATTCCATCCAGGCATTGTTACTAGAGCTGCAATAAAATCTATTTTTTGACAATGTTTAAGTGCAAAGGGCACTTTTATTATATACATTTGTTTCTCACTTTCAAGGAGGGGGATTAACATTTGAGGGGCCCCTTTTAACCTATCCCCTGCAGTCCGCACCTGCAGCAGGCACCCTGGGCACCTGTAAACTCCTAATTTATTTATTGATTTTCTTTTTCTGGAATGCCCCAACTTTGGGGCATTACAGATTCAGGCCTGCTTAAAAATACATGTCCCCATGTATTCCATTTAAACATTTTATAAAACATTTCTTAAATATTACTTCTATAGGTTTCTTAGAATATTTCTTACCACTTCAACATTCAACTTAAACCTCTATGTACTTTAAATAAAACATTCTTAAAACGTCTATAACTTTTCAGAGAACTTTCTTATTTAAGTGACCATGTCTTTGGAATACTTTTAACAGGACTATCCAGGAAAGGAAGAAGATACTTGAAGAGCTCCTGATGTGTATCCTTTTGGGGAAATGCCAGAATTGGACCTCTGTGACCTATGGATCTGGGGAACCATGTTATCATCAAAAACATACTCTACTTCCTGGAAATCTACAGGCCTATGGTTTACTGTGGGCTTAGTAACTGGATGGTAGGACGGGTTCATATGGGATGCGTGAACCTAGGGATCAGCACACCACTGCATTGAGGATCCTATGTCGATGGGTCCATCCATGGTATGCTCCTGCCTCTCCTTTGGTGCTAAGTCGGTCCTTTCTTCCACAGTTCCTTGAAGTACGTAGAGTTTGAGTTGGTTTCGATGTACTAATGTTTCAACTCCCTTCTTATTTTCCACCTGGATCTTGTACACTTTGAGGTCAGGATATGGAATTACTACAACAATATAAAGCTCTGGTTCCCATTCCACAAACGGATCGTTCCCTTGGTTGGTGTTCTTGACTATGACATGTTCTCCCACAGACAATAAGAGGCTTTGTGGTTTAACACCTTCCACCTTCTTTGGTCCCAAGGGTTAACACATTCTTCTGGTTCAGTCATCATCTCAGGTTCTGTTTGGCTGGCAACCATTTTACACTTGGACTATACTCAAGGGGTGAGACAATCTGACCTTCTTTGAGAGTGGGTGCCATTCTGCTAGAGGTACTCGGCTTCAGATGATACCTTACATGGCTGGATTTGTTTTCTCTGCGAATCCTCAACCATGCACTGGAGCTTTTCAACTTTTTTGCGGAGCTCTTTTCTTTCTCTCTCTCTTTTATTCTGGAGGAGCCATGTGGTTTGTTCTTTGGCCCCCTTTTCTTGCTGCTGGAGAGTTTCCCTGAGGCATTGCATTCTTGCTCCAGTTCCATTCTATCATGTAGAAGTTCCTCAACTTGCTGTTCTGGTTGTCTTCTCAAGTGCACTCTTATTGCTGCCTTGCTGTGATCGATTCTTTCAATTTCTCTCCGGGTGTCTTCATATAGCTGACACCTTGCCCTTTCGGTCTCTGGTCTCTCAGTTTTCCTAAGGCATCACTGTTGCTTGTATTCATCAACATCCCATCTTCAGCAGATGGGTCTCCTCTGGCCATCAAACATATTCATCAGGCATCTCCATCGTCTTTTCGGTTGTCTAGTAAAGAGCACTGTCTTCCAGACATTTTTAAAGTCTTGCACCTCCTGGCAGACTTCAGTCACTTTACGGGTAAGAGCTGTGACCTGCTTCACCCATTCCTGGTTTGGGTTCCATTTTACTTTCTGGTGAAGCTCTTGGGCCTGAGACCACTGGGTGTAGGTCTTGTTGGAGTCTGGGAAATGGCTCTGATACCTTCCCAATGGTGCTCCTTCATACTTGGACCATGGGTGAAGTAGCCTTTCTGAACATGCCTCTGGCTGCAGTGGATCCTCCTGTACCAAGCGTTTGATGGGGTATTCCAGCCACGTCGCACTCTGGGGCATCATCTTCTGTTGGTGGGCTGCCACTTCCTCTCCCATCCTTCCGAATCCCCACATCCTTATGGCCTTGTCTTTAAAATCCAGGAATCGAGCATTGAGATCTTGCCAGTGTTGCAAATGGAGCTCTCTTTTTAGGGATTTGCTGTTCACTCCCTCTGTGAACTTCTCCATCAAGGTTCAATCAAGGTCCCGGACCTCCCTTGGGTTGATCTTCTCAATGGATCTCAGTGTCTCCTGCAGACTTAAGGCATACTCTCATAGCATTTCTTAGGGATGTTGTGTGCATGACAAGAACTGCAACTTCAGGTTGGAGATAGTTCATGTGTCAAATGTGTACTACAAACGACAAAAGATCTGGTCAGCTGAGGCTCTCTCCCTTTCTGGCCAGGACTGGACTTCATGATGGGCAACTCCTCTCAACTGCCTGATTAGAATCTCTATCTTTGGTCTTCTGGACTCTGATACAGCCAGAACATAGACTGCATCCTGGAGCAAAACTCTTCCAACCTACTGGAGTATTCACTATCCTGCTCCACAGTATACGGCAGAAGCCAGGGTGCTCCAACATAATATGGCATGGATAAGGGTGACCAGTGCACCTGACATGGACCTTCTCCAACTCCTCTACACAGTCCACTACTGCCTTCCATTCCCAGCAACATCTTGCTCTGTGTCTTCTACAGCTTTGGACTTCTCAGAGCACTTTCAGTATCCTGCCGACTATGCCAAGTTTTTGTGATGATCGCTGAACTGGTAGGCCATGCTCTACTGATGGACCTGGGGTTTCTTCATTCTGCATGGTGAAGGGAACTGTCTCACTACCAGCAGCTCCAACGACACCCTCAGCAGGTGGGAAGGCAAGGGGCCACTTAAGGTTCAAATTGAGTTGGGTTGATAGAATCACCTGACAAGGAGAGGCAGGAGTCGTACACAGAGGTCGGATGAAGCAAAGACATTTATTAGACAGATGGGGAAGGAGGACATGGTCATATAAGAAAATACCAACAGCAAACACAACAGGGATCATTGACAGTATTGTGGATAACAATAATATTCAACTAGATCTGAACTCTATGTTATTCTGTTGTATAGGTACTTCAGCCTAAGGCCACTCTACAGTATTCACCTCGGCTTAAGGCCACTCTATAATATTCTTATCTCTCTTACAGTACTGTCCCCAGAGGTCTATGCATCAAGAGTATAACTTATTACTTTATCATACCATGTGATAAGCATTCGGTATACAACCAGCAAACAGTCTCTCACTCTCAAAGTCTATTACATGTAGATGTCCGTCATCTTCATGCACAATTGAATAGTAGGGGTAAAGAGGATAACTCCTGCTTGGTGCGACGCTCACCAGAAACCTATGGGAGGTTGAAAAAGGTAATGGAGAGATTGGTAAACAGATCATAGGCATCAGCCAACCCACTTTCCAGGGTTGCTGGAATACAAGACCACAAACCGACTGACTTGGCGTAGTGCTCTTTCTTGGAACAAAACCCTCAAACTGGCTGCCAGTGGTGAAGAACTAAAAATGTGGCAAGGAAGCCACCTGCAGGATTGCCACAAGAGAAGGAATCTGCTGCTTTCTCTTTGGTGCCAACCTTCGATCAGGGCAGCCAGGGATGAAGAGGAACTGCTGAGGGTTTTCCTGGCACCTACCCTTGACTAGGGCTGCCAAACGAACACTGGACTTGGTGAAGAATCCACTAGGAGGACTACCAAGGATGAAGAAGAACTGAAGTGGGTTTTCTTGGCACCTACCCTCAACTAGGGCTGCCAAATGAACACCGGATTTGGTGGAGAATCCACTAACTACCAAGGACGAAGAAGACACTACTGAGCTGCATTTGGTGATAGATCCACTTGGAGGACCACCAAACCTGAACTACTATCCTGAGGATTGCACTGGGGTTGCAGGACAAAACAAGCCAGAAGGAGTGAAAAATGAAGATTAGGATTCCACAAAGATGAAGAACAAAATAAGAAACAGTGGCCATGACCACACTTGGCTACAACGGACTATTTTACCAGTGGGTGTCTGGGAGGGATGGATGAGGCACTTTCCAGTCGTCTTTCTTCCAAGATGCTTAGGATCCTGTGGCTACATCTCTTCAAAGGACATTGATTTCCACTATGGTGGGTGAAAGGGCAAGAAGCTGCTGAAGTCTTTTGCTGGCTGAAAATGGTTATGGTGGAGAGTTGATGGAGGCTGAAGATTGAATCACAGACCTAATGCTGGACAATGGCACTTCTTTTAGTACGCTACACTGGAATGTTCACTTTCAGGGGCAATTTGCCTGGAGCAGGGGCAAATTGCAACAATCTGGGGCAATTGTTCACTTCCAAAGGGCAATTCATCTGAAGCAGGGACAAATTGCAACAATCCAGGGCAATTGTTCACTCACAGGGGCAACTTGCCTGGAGCAGAGGCAAATGACGACAATCTGAGGCAGTTGTTCACTGTCAGGGGCAATTTACCTGGAGCAGGGGCAAATTGCAATAATCTGGGGCAGTTGTTCACTGTCTGGGGCAAATGACCACAATCCTAATATTATACATTATAGTCTTGGTGCTTCATGCAATAAACACAACGGTTGAGATGCTGGAGGAATAAACAGTTCTAAAAAAGAATACAACAGTTGATAATCACTTCATAACAGGTTGTATGTTTAAGCACCCCTTAGTCGGACCCTTTTCCTCTTGGGGTCTGTCTTCATTAGGATCTGGCTACCCCTGAACACTTTAAGGTAATTACCCCAGCTATTTAGCCTGGTTACACTAATTACCCATATGCCTGCTGCCCTCTTCCCTATGGGTTGGGATGCCCTACCTTTATTGGGCCTGGTGCCCCTTTACAATTATGGACCTGGCTGCCCTTTAATGTACTAGGCCTGGAACCCCTTTACTAATATGGGCCTGGTGCCCTTTACTTTACTGGGCCTGGTGGCCTGCTTAAACTGAAGGCCTGGTTGCCTGCTCTGAAATGGGCTTGGTGCCCTTCGCACTATAGGGCCTGGTACCCCTCTTAGTTATCTTGGGCCTGACTTGTCCCTTTTAAATCGGTGGACCCCTTTAAGAACTGGCCTAATCAGGGTCTTGTCACTCACCCTGGGCAGCCCCTCCTTCTTTCTGCTTCCCCTATGAATATTTAACAGTCCTCTTCAATGGCCTTGCTGTTCTAATCCCTCCCCGTGGACGTCACGTGATCTCACCCCTCCTGAATAATTAAAGTTCTCAGGCCGCACTCTCCCCGCGGTTCTCCACCACTGCCTAATGCACCTGCTGTGCTATTTAATCTCTGAAGTTGTCTCTCACTTTCCTCTCGCTCCATCTCTGTTTAAGCTCCCTTCGCTGCTGGGCTTTGAACCTTTTCTGTTTAAACCCAGCTCCATCCTCTGCAACTCTATCTGGAGCCTGATCCCTTCTGGCTCTAGAATGGTGGTGACCTTCCTCTGCTGCTGCAGCCCTTGGCTTGCACTGGTCCTGCTGTTCTCCTCACTGGATCTGGACATTGCACTGGCCCCTGGCCCCTGCATGCCCAAGGTTTGGTTCTTTCCAGTCATAGACTGTGACTCAAGGTCTTGTGCCTTGGCTGCCACAAGAGCCTCCATGAGGGTCTGCATTTTGGCTCAGTCCTTGTGCTGGACTCCTCTCACTTGGCACAACTGCCTCAGGCAGCCTGCAGTGTATTTGCTGTAGTTGGAAGTCATCTTCTTACCTATCTACGGCAACACTAAGTTGCACCCAAAAAAAAAATAAAAAATAAAACAGGGAACTTAAACTGTAAACACAAAGACATAGTTCTATTATTTTTTAAAAATCACTGCCTTATTTCGCAAGTGAGCTGTTACAGTATTCATCTGACTAACTGGATTGTTAAGGCTTGTGTTACCAAATACTTTTAAATCACACCTCTGCCAACCAAATCTGTCACGTGCCCGCTGCTTCCACAGTGCTAACCTTGAAGCAAATAGTGTGAACAGGAGACAAACAGGGTAACCTTCCTGTTAGTTTTGGGTTCAAATCACCTACTAGTCTAGAGTCCTGGGGGTTAAATGTGAACCTTTTGCTGGCATGCCCAGTTAACAGGCTCATATATATATATTCTCTTTGGGGAAATGCAATTCAATCCTTCATCCTGTGGCACCCAGCTAGGTTCCCAAATGTACCCTTACAACTCAATATGAGACCTAGGTATATTCTTACCTTTAGCAAGATAGTAACACAACCTTTTTTTGAGCACTTAACAGTTGTCAGAATTATTAACATTTTTCCAACATTCACATGCAAATGAAAACTGAGAAGGAACAGGCAGAATTTTAAGAGAAACAGTGTTTACTAAAAAATAGGTGAAATGGATAAAATACCAAACACAGAACAGATAACATAAATACTTAGAGTCAACAAATTAATTGGAAAATTACAGAACAAAAAATGCCTGCAAAATACTTAAAAGTTCCAGCTGAATTATATCTTTCTAAAGTATCTTGTTTGCAGTTCACTGACTAAGTGTGCCTCACCCATACGTGAGTTCAGAGATAAAAATGTATTTTCCTGCAGATGCTGGACAATTTGAAGGTCCATTTCCTTACCCTCTTGTGAGGTCACAGCCCCCATTAGGCCACCATCAGCTCTGTGATCACTCTGTAATCTGAGTATGAATATCCAAGCAAGAAATGTTATTTTACTGCTGACTGAAAATCAGCAGTTAGCAATTTGTAAAATATGACAACATCTCTGATCAAAGCATTTCCTTCGATGTTTCATAAACCCACATCCTGTCAGTGCTTGGATTAACTACTCTTGACATCCTGGGGATTCGTAGTTGCTGTTTTGTTGAGTGGAGCCTGATTTGGGCATTTGGTGTGCCTTTCTATGCTCATTTTCTGGGTGGGGGGGCACCTGTTTGCGCATTGGGGCCGTGGCGAGAGGCACCGATGCACATTTAGTAATGAGTGGATGTGCTATCGGAACCTCTAGGTTTCTCTGGGGGGTGTCTTCTTTTTAGCGGTCTCCAAGCCGGGGACCGTAGTTGCGGCTCCTTAGCATGGGGCAGTTTGCCTCCTGGGGCGAGCAGAGATGGGGCTTCTCCTCTGTCCCTACAATCTTCTAGCCTTTTCTGCTTTCACTGCTACAAGTAAAAACTGTTCAAACAAGGATTTTTGCAAGCTGAATCAGGATTTCACCATCAAAAGAATTTACTGGGAACCTATCTGCTGTATTAAACCAATTTTCTACTTCAGAAGCAGTGAGAGAGCCTCTGTGGCTTTAATTATTTATTGAACGTGTTTTCCTAATTGACAGTGAGAGTGCCACTTTGGGATATTTATGTATGGATTAGGTGAGAGCTAATCCTGTGTAAATTCTGAAGGACCTTCTGGGACATTAATGGGACACTAATGTATACAAGATAACATTATAATAGTTTTTGGATATTAATAAGTTATCTTAGAATCTGTCCTCATTTTAACTTTTTGGGTTCTGGGGATTTTGGATGGGTTGGGATTGTTTTTCTCTGGGTATTGTATTAATTATTTGGAGTGAGTTGGTTTTAGTTAGTAATCTTACAGTGGCAGCATGTGTTGGGATCGAGCCTCTGTGGGCAGGTGCTATTCCTCCTCTAGGCTGAGGGACCTGCTCCTCTTCGACAGCCACCCGTTGCTACTCGAGGTATACAGACGCTGTCGTGCCTTGAAGATAGCACGGCGGAGGTGCGGGGGGGTTCTTCGGCTGGTGGGGTGAAGTGGATGGATAGGGGTGGTGAGGTCAGTGAGACAACCTGGGGTGAAATGGGTCCAGGATAAGGGTATGCATTGCCTGGTTCCCATACCCAAGGGCTCCACAGATAGTGGGCAAATGGCCTGCTCCTCCAAGGCCTCTCATCCAACCCGAGTGGTGTTCTGCAATGCTAGGTCTATAAAGAACAAGACAGCAATTATTGCTGATCTTGTTGAGTCATCTGACCTGGCTTACATCACCGAGACCTGTCTGGATGAAAATGCTGGTCCCATATTGGAGTCAGCTATTTCAGTCGGGTACTCGGTGTTACACCACCCGAGATTGGATCAAAGGGGGGGGGGGTCGCCATTTGTTTTAAATTGGAATTGGCCCTTGTGTAGGTTCCAATGGTGACCCCCAGATCCTTCGAGTGTATCATGGGAGCAGGTGTGGGCAGCAGAATTCTACTTGTCTATCGTCCACCCAGTGACAAAAAAGTTTTTCTGCAGGAAGTTGCAGACCACATTGTCGACCTGGTGTTGGAGCACTCTAAGTGGTTGGTCCTGGGGGACTTCAATGCCTGGGTCGATGATGAACTCTTGCATTTTGGTCAAAACTTCCTCCAACTGATGATTTCATTGGGCATTACACAGGTTGTAACCGCTGCTACCCATATTCAGGGTCACTTTCTGGATCTGGTGTTCACCCTAGGGATAGAGATCATGGAACTGGTTGTGGAACCAGTTGAGTGGTCTGACCATCACTCCATAAGGGTCAATTGTGCAGCTCCCCCTATGAGACCAACCCCTTTGGAGCTGGTGAGTACCATCCTTTGAGGTGAGTTACCCCTCAGGGTCTGATGGCGGTGCTAGACCTATTGAGTTGGCCTATGGAGTGCATGGAACCAGATGCCTTGGTTGTGCACTATAATAATATGATGCTGAGGGTTCTAGATTCCATAGCTCCTGTCTGGGTTCTCCCCCTCTCACTTCGCCCTCGGTCCCCTTGGTTTGATGGGACATTGAGGGAGCTGAGGAGAGTGAGGTGAAGGTTGGAACACTGCTGGCAGAAATCTGGCCTGGAAGGTGACAGACTTAGATTGATGGCCCATTATGTTGACTATCAATCAGAAATCTCCCTTAAGAAGGCAAAGTTTCTGTCCAGGGAGGTAGCTGCATCAAGAAATCGACCAGCTCAGCTCTTCCGGACCATGGACAGACTGTGCAATCCAGCCTGCCTGTGGGGTCGGAGAACTTTTTCACAGATAAAGTGTGATGAGTTTGCTCGCTTTTTTGATGATAAGGTGTCATCAATCAGGTCAGAGATTCACAGTATGCATTTAAATGAGCATGGCGGTGATCGATGCAAGGTTATGGGCCCTCGGTTTATCTGGACGGACTTTGACCAGCCAGCGATCATGGATAACATGAAGATTGTCCAGGGCTTGCAAACAACTTGCTGTAGTTTGGATCCTGGTCCTACACGCCTCCTTGTGGGGTGTATGGATGCGATCGGACCAGTCCTTGCTGAGATAGTCTGGTGCTCTTTGGACCAAGGGGTGTTTCCAGACTCTTTAAAAGAGGTTATCGTAACACCACTTTTGAAGAAATCTTCCCTTGACCCAGATTGTCTCACTAACTACAACCGATCTCTAACCTGCCCTTTTTGGGCAAGGTTATTGAGAAAGTAGTCGCGTTGCAGTTCGAGGACTTTCTTACCACCCATGAAGTCTATGATCCTCTCCAGTCCGGTTTCAGGAAGAGGCATAGTACTGAGATGGCATTAGTTCAGGTACTGAATGATCTCCTAATAGCGAGAGATCGTAGGAGTCATTCGATCTTGGTTCTCCTTGATCTCTCTGCAGCATTTGACACCGTGGACCATCAGATGTTGCTAGAATGCCTGTGGTTGCTCTATGGACTGTCAGGAACAGTCCTCAGATGGTTCCATTCTTTCCTCACTGGCAGAACCCAGAGGGTAGTATCAGGAGTTTTTTCCTCTGCTCCCTTTGCTCTGTCCAGTGGGGTACTGCAGGGTTCTGTGCTTTCCCCCATGTTGTTCATGGTGTATGTGCTGCCATTGGGAGACATTATAAGGTGTTATGGGCTGAGTTTTCACTGCTATGCAGATGATACTCAGCTCTGTATGTCCTTTGTACATGAACAGAATGACACTGTATCAGTCTTTAACAACTGTCTCACTGAGATTCAGGACTGGATGAGTGCTAACTGGTTAAGACTGAATCTGGACAAGACTGAGGTGCTGGCGGTGGACCTGGGTCACCATGCAGAGAAGTTGACTCCTGGGTTCTCCTCTGGCCTCATGTTAGGGGGTATCCAGTTGAGACCTTCTGAACAGGTGCGGAATCTGGGAGTGATTCTTGACAGTGAACGGACGCTGAAGGTACAGATGTCAGCTGTTGTCAAGTCTTCCTTTTACCATCTGAGGAATATAGCCTGGATTAAACACCTTATTCCATACGATGACCTTCTGGTACTGGTTCACGCCTTTGTTTCTTCGTCTCTTGATTACTGTAATGCTCTATTTCTAGGGTTGCTGGGGGTGGATCTCCATGGCCTGCAGCTGGTGCAGAATGCTGTGGCCAGGTTGTTGACTGGGTTGCCAAGAACTTACCACATCACACCTGTGCTGTGAAAACTGCTCTGGCTGCTGGTGTGGTGGAGAATCAACTTCAAGGTAGCATTGCTGACCTATAAGACCCTACATGATCAGGTCTGGGCTACTTGCAAGATCTCATTTGACCCTACCATCCTCTCCGCCCACTCTGCTTTGCTGATGAGGGATTGCTAGAGATTCCTAGGGTTCACCTTCAGTCATCTGGGGCCAGAGCTTTTTCTTTTGTGGCCCCAACCCTGTGGAATTCTCTACCTTGTTGGATTCGAG
Source organism: Neoceratodus forsteri (assembly GCA_016271365.2). NCBI lineage: Eukaryota > Metazoa > Chordata > Ceratodontiformes > Ceratodontidae > Neoceratodus > Neoceratodus forsteri. Next base: position 49,354,086 of record CM057455.1, read on the forward strand.
AGTGCCTGTCCACAGAGTCATTCATGGCATCCTTGAAGAGTTATTTATTTGAACAAGCCTTTGAAAAGGTCACCTTGTTGCCTTTTAACTGTTTTTATATTTTTATTTATTGTGATGATTATTATTTTATGTACTTGCGTTTTGATACTTGAGAAGCTCATTATAAATAAAATTTGATTTAATTTGATTTGATTTAACTGGGTGTGCATGTTAGCATGCACTTGGCTGCATGTTCAGTTAAAACCACACTACCTCAATCATGGTCTAGTCTATTTGTCTCCCCCTCCCTCTCACCCCACTCCCACTCCCAATCCCTACTCCCACCCTCTTCAGGTATTATCTAGGTACTGTATGACCAAGGCTGTACCCCCAATGTAATGCTTTAGTACCAGTTATTTGACTGTAATCTATTATAAGTAATATTATTATGTAACCTATGTGTACTCTGTGTTTAATAGAAATACAAAATCACACATGCCCCCACAATGCAACGCATCATGGGTTGCATATGCAAATCATCACAGAATATTATGCTGATTCAACTTTAAGCAGAAATGCATGGTGCCATGTTCTGCACCTGTATTGTTCTCACTGTTGTAACCACACTATGTAACTCTGTCTACCCCCCACAATGAGGTGCCTTTGTAAATGAGCCCATGACTCAAAGGTTGTAAATCCAGCTTTTCTAATAAATAAATAAAATTACCTTATCCTACACATTTGTAGTTATTTTCCTTTTAATATTCTTGTACCACGTATAAAATAATAATAACACTTTATTTTTAAGGTGCCTTTCAAAAACCAAGGCGCCGAACAGATTAAACACACCATACATCACAGTCTCATTAAAATATAAAACAATCATAAAACCACTACTACAGTCAAAACCAATAATCACAATTAAGCATTACTCCATATTGTAAGTCAACAGATTTATTAGTAAAAATATTTAACTGAAACACCAGGAAATGTCATATTGTCTTTATTCCTTACTTAAGACTGGTATGCAGAATTGATGTAATTTGGATCAGCAGTGCAAGCAAACAATGTATGATTAACTGGAGAGGATGTCTCTCCTACTTTTAGTTAAAATCATACAATAAAGTAAAAATAAAATAACATAAAATGCAAGTATCATCCTTCCCTGTTCCATATCAGAGATAATCATAACACACAGTGCCATACCTTGAAGTCTCAAATGAAGCACTGGGCAGAAGGACATGCTGTCGCAGCTCCTTCCTCTCTTCTGCCCCCTTTTTAGCTTAAATGGAGTCTAAATTTATATGTTTTTGAATGGAAGGCACATGATGAACCTCATGTTACAATTTTGCAAAATTATGCAAGGTGGCAATGTGTGATACAACTTTTCCAAAATTATGCAAGGTGCAACAAAAATATTTTATTTTAGAAGTGAAATGTCATGTCAGATTCTTGAAATCTGTTCTCTTTCATTTCCTAAAATAAATCTCCTCATTCTACAGTTAGTTTCAAACAAGACATGTAGATATATGTTTGCTTTGAAACTGTAAACTGTTAATAGTACAAACAAACTATAATGTATCTTTAAACTGTTAGAAGTAATTCACACTCAATTTATTATAAGATAAACAGAAAATTAAGGCTAAATAATGTTTGCAACCTAAAAAGCTAATGTATCAACTTATTTGCTATAGAGGAAACTGTGGTTTAACCTGTATCCTTTCAAAGACAAAGCTTTCTTGAAATGTGTTGTCTTTCGCATCCTCGAATAAATGTTCTCCATTCGACAGCTAGTTTTAAAACAAGGCACCTTCTTTAAACTGTAAAATTTAATTATACAATGTGGTAAATTGAATCAGGCAAATGCTGCATCCTGATTGGTTGGCTGGTACCTTTCCCAGTATTGTGAATCCTCCAGTGTACCTACTGGAAAATGTACCAGTCAGCCTCTTGACCAAAATCAATATGACCCCCCAAATCTGCTCCAAAACATCACCATCTTACTTTGCCACTAAACAAGCAACTCGGGACCCCCTGTTAGACTGAAAGTAAACTAACTCGATCACAATACCAGCTTGGGCCAAAACAAGATATTTCAAAACTCTTCCCTGTACCTGTGTGTACCCAATTCACCTCTCTGAAGTTTTTTTTTTTTTTCCTCAGTAGCACTTACCTCCATCCACACATTTGCAATAATGGCTTAGACAAGAGCCATGAGAAACAGGTCGGGACTGCTGGTGAGCACAGAGACTCTGAATGGCTTCCGTTACTACCACATGGACAGGCACAAAGGACTCTCCAAGTGGCTCAAATTAATACTACAAACACCAGCGACACAACAGGAACAGTACTCTGGGATTCTGAAGTCGGGCAGCACAAGCACATTACAGAAACAGAGCCCCCATCCATGTAAGTATAGCTCCACACTACTCAGGCTCCAGAGTGGACTATTTAACATACCAAGGAAGTATATTTTAATAAAAATCAATCACAAATCTATCTAAATTCAAGTTTTTCTTTAACACTTATAAAACAAATAAATCTAAATATTGTATAACAGCAATATACCCCTCCAGAGAGTGGGTATACTGGTGTATTTACCACTTCTGGTGTGGTTAAGTCACTCAGCTGCACCTCATGACTGAACCATACCAGCCGTGGTAAATCTCCCAGTATGCCCACACCCTGGAGGGGTATATTGCTTAATTGTACGACTAAATATTACAAAGAAGCTATAACCATTCTTGTTTTAAATGTATCTTTAAACTATTTTACAGTAAGACACACTCAGTTTATTGGCTAAATAGAATTATGCTTTGCAATATGGTTGTATTTAATTAAATTCAGGAAAAAGCAGAAGTAAAGCATTTTTCAATTGTCATTATTTAATTTAGAGAAGAGTCAATAAGTCAGATCTATTTGTTGATTTGTCTCTGGGAAATAGCAGGTTCTTGCTCCATCATGTCCTCTAGTTCTTGGAAAAGCTGCTTCTTTGGAATATATGGATCAGGCAGTCCAGATAGGGACTCAAGGGGATTACAGGTTCTGCTTCTCTGGAATATTTGAAACAGGCAGTCCAGATAGGGACTGCAGGTTCTGCACCGACCTTAAAGTGGGAGCCATCATAGTGACTGGAACAAGTCACAGTAGTGAGTAGAGTAAGAAGACTATAACACAACGTGACAAATGCTGTTGTATATGGAGTTTAACCTGGAACACAGAGCAGAGGACACCTGGGAATAGACGGAGGAGCAGTAGTCTATTAGGGAGAGAAGGTTGCCTTGGGCAATCTCAAGGTGCGCTGCTAAAGGCAAGAACTGCTTTTGGTGGTAGGCAGACCAAAGTTTTTGGTTTACTTTGCTCACAATGTTGACATGTTCAGTGAAAGCAATGGAGGGGTTGGCATGGGGTCATAACTGCATAGGAAAGCACTGCATGGCATTTCACCCCACAAGCATAAGGGCATATACTGCAATATTGTCGGGCAAAATACCAATGAATGCAGGCAGTGCACAGGCACAACCTTAAACTCTATGGGCATCATCTGTTTATGTGGGGGGGTTTCACCCCCACACACCCCAAATTTAAAGAACAAACTCTGGGAATTTGCAGACATTGGGTAAGGGAGATAACTTGGTGGGGGTTTCCTGGTGAAAACAAAACTCACCCCAAAATTGTGCTGCACAGGGCAAATTGGGGGAACCGAACTGTGGTCCCAAGTCTCCCATTTCACTATGTGCTGGTGCCCTAGCCACTCCACCAGGGGAGCGGCTCAACCAGGCACCCAGCACACAGCAACTTGAGCTCTGCCAGAAACATGTACAGTGACAGGGGTAGCAGTATCTTCCTAGTGCTGTTCTACCCCTGTTGCTATAACCACATGCACTCTATAGACAGCATGGTTAATACTGCACTATCTTGCATGCGTGGTATTGAACCAGTAGGGGAAGTGTCAAGGGTGACACCTAAGTATTTGAAGCTGATAAAATTTTTTTTGGGGGGGGGCTTCCTGTGTGTGCACAAGGAGTGAGGTATTTGCTTTGATTAAATTTGGTTTGATTACATGTTTGGACACCTATAACTTCACCCTTTTTCAATCTACAACTATAATTAGTACACTTCAATAAGCCATTATTACCCATCTACTTAGCAAACCTGGTGTCAGTTGGATACACGTATGTAAATGTGTGGGGAAATAACGGAAATATACAATTTGGCAAAATTCCCAGAATTTTCATGGAAATTCCATGAGAAGATGGAAGTCAAGTGTATTTCACAAAGATTTATTTATTTTATTTATTTAGTTTTTGTTAACTGGGTAGGTGCACTAGCCAGAAAGACTATTTTCAGGCATGACCCGGGAGAGTACAGAAACACACTTCAAAGAATATCGTGATACATAGTGCAAGGTACAAGAACATCATGATATGGAGATCACGTGATGCAGTGCTCCAGCTAACAGCCTTCCAAGATAGCTCTAGCCTCCTGGCCATCTATTTCAGCTTGTAGCCTATAAAAATGGTATTTTCCTACTTCATTTCTGCATTAAGGAATATCTCAACATCTTTACCTGCAGTGTCTCTCTGTTGGAAGGAACTTGATGGAAGAAAACATGAAGAAATATCTGCCTAAACATTCGCCACCTTCCATGCTCGAAAAAGTCCCCAAAAAAGCATAGGCCGCACCGGGAGCCAGCTCGCAGGGTACTTTTTCATCGGATCCTGAGTCTGAACCCCTTACTTTGGCATGCTTTCTCGAGGAATTTAGCCCATTTCATTCTGAATTGAAGCAAATCACGAACACAATTAAATCAATGGCTCAGGCTTTAGAAGATATCTCGGTCTGGACCTCGGACAGTGAAACTCGTCTACATTCTACAGAGAGCAAACAAATGAAAATGGAAGCTGAATTTGTTGTGACCCACCAGCGGCTTAATAAAATGGAAATGAAAGTCGAGGATTTAGAGGGTCATAGCCGGCGTAACAACACTGTGCTAATTTTAAGGTTTGCCTGAAAAAAAAGAGGGTTCTGATGCCATTGGTTTTGCACAGAAATTCGTGGAAAAAGTGACAGGACCTTCACCTTTTGGCTCTACATACATAATTGAGCGAGCCCACCATGCCCTGTGACCACCGCCAGCTCTGAATGCCCCACCTCGTACCTTCATTTTTTGTTTTCTTAATTACCAAGAGTGCCAACACTTCATTTTGAAAGTTAAGTCTCTCCAGGAAATTAAGTGGGCAGAAGTAAGGGTTAGAGTGGCACAAGATCTACCACTCTCTGTTAGACAAAGACGAGCTTCCTAGCATCACCTAGTCACTAAACTAATCGCTGCTGGAGTAAAATTTAGGATGGGGTACCCAGCCTGGCTGCAGGTCTTTATTTCGGGTGCATGGTCTACATATGAAGACCAGGAGACAGTGACAGTAAGCCTCGATATCACCTTTCCTGTCTTGTTTCAGGATCCGTGAGGGATTGGTTGTGTTTTTCGGTAGAAGATCAGAAGTACCAGTATAGTGGACTTCGGAGTGTTAAATGTCCTTTTGTTCCATTTTTTTTGTACCTGGACAGTAAGCATCAATGCCTGTTTCAAATCCTTTGGCCAGAAATGTAGAGAACTCTTCAGAATGCGGCTGTAATTCTACTTTTTGGCCACAAGAGTGCGCAGTGTACTGCTGTAATGTTTTCTCCTATGCCGAAGTATACAGCTTGACACTCCAGTTGCAGAAGGCAGAACTTCAAATTTTGATGTAACTTTTGGACAAATATGCACCTGCAATAGAGCAAGGTATCTTTTATTATTTGCATATTTTACATGAGGGATTGGTATAATGAAGCAGTAGTTATATCCCTCGATTCGGATCACTTCAGTTTGCATTTTTACTACAGAGACTATTGAGGACAGAATGTTTGCTCCTATGATAGTTGTATTACATTCTGTATTTGCAGAAAGTTAATGTACTTTTCCTCCATTAATGTTTGTGGTTAACTTAAAACCAGCTCAAAGGTAAATTAAAACGCGGTTTTGTCCCTTCGGATCTTATCTTATTATCTGTTTAGTAATAATGAAACTAATTAATGTTACTCAATTAGATGTTTCTAGTCCTCAAGATTGATCTAAATCCAATATAAAGATAGTCAATATTTTATGTTTGTTATTCCTTACTTTGAAAGACACTGGAAATGTTCAAGTTGTGATCAATATATTTTGAATGGGTTTACCTAGGGTCTTTATAATATGTTTATTATATCTAAGGTTTTAAGGGTTCTTTTTTCAGGGAAACGGGTTGGGTGGCTGGGGGGGGTAGGACTGGGCTTGGTGGACTGTTTTCATGGGATGTGTTAGTTGGGCTGGGGGTGGGATGGGTTTGTATGATAAGATGGTAAACTGTTTTCAATTTCTCTTTCACATTATCCCTGGTTGCTGTGTTATTTGGGAAATAGGGATAAGGGGGTTGGGCAGAGTGGGCAGCTCAGAAACTTGGGAATTTTGTAATGTAGTAAAGATGCTGCAGTTTTGTCCTATTATAAAGAATGGATAGAGAGATTTTGTTTTCTACATGGAATGAAAAAGGGTGCCAGGCAAAAGCTAAAACAATATAAAATACTAAAACATTTGGGTCTCTTAAAATCTGATATATTCATACAAGAGTCCCATTTGTTGAACACAGGGGCATCCCAATTCAGGAGACAACAAATAAGACAGGTCTGTTCTGCTGCGGGTACTACCCAAAGTTGTGGGGTCTTAATTCTTATCAAGAAATCCCTTCCATTTATTCCTGTACATACCAAATGTGATCCCCAAGGCAGATTTCTTTTAGTACATGGTAAGTTACACACTTTGGAAATTCTAGGCAGTTTGTATGGCCCCAATATTGATTCACCAGGATTCTTCACATGTCTCGTACAAGATCTAAATCCCTTTTTATCTGCCCCAATTATTTTAGGGTGTGATCTAAATTTAATTTTTGATTCCTTCTTAGTTATATCTGGTTCTTCTCATAAAGGCTTATCCCTGGCCCAACATGCTTTCCGAGATTTGTTGGATCAGGCAGGGCTTTGTGATATCTGGAGAGTTTTTCACCCGGCTGACAGAGAGTACACTTTTACCTCCCCGGTACATGGTATATCTTCTCAAATAGACTACCTGCTTATTTCACAGTCCCTTATTCCTGATACTCTGGACGCCTCAATCAAACCTGACCCCCCTCCGATCATGCTTTGGTTTTATGTACACTCTCTTTTTCCTCTATCCCTAAAACTGGGGAACGAAGGAAAATTAATAATTGATTATTAAAAGACCTTAAAGTGGTCTTGAATGTATCCAAACAAATTACCTTTTTCCTCTCAACCAATTGGTTACTGTTGAGCAAACCGGACATGGTTTGGTGTGCCTTAAAAGCATATATGAGGGGTCTGCTTATAATGTTAGCTTCCCAAAGGAAAAAAAACTGCGAGAATCTTTGACTCTCACTCTTCTTTCTCAAATAAGGGAAATATAATCCAAACTCTCATCTCAAACCTCCGATCAAGTCAGAATAGAACTAGTGAAATTGAAAAATTCCTATTTGGAGTTATTGAGGGAGAGATCAGAGTTTGCAATTTTGAAAACAAGAGCTGCATATACAGACCAGGGTGAAAAAGTCAGCCATATGTTGGCCTTAAGAATAAAACAGCTGAACTCATCACGTCTGATAGCTTCAATCCAAAGTATGGAAGATGGTACTATAAAATCAAAACCTAGTGAAATTGTTAGAGTTTGCCTCTTAGTATAAGCAACTGTATAGTCCTATGGTAAATGCCCCAACAGAACAGGAATTGGAAAAATATTTATTGGATTCGCAGTTGCACTCTCTTCCGTCTGATCTACACACCTCTCTGACTGTGCCTATTACGCAAACAGAACTGGAACAAGTGATTACAGCTCTTCCGTCTGATAAGACTCCTGGGCCGGATGGGTGTTCCCCTAACTTTTATAAAATATTTATAAAACAACTATAACCAATCCTTTTGTCCCTTTTTCATCATATTCTTTCTGGGGTGGATGTAGACTCAACCTTGTTTGAAGCTCTGATTGTCCTTCTTCCCAAACCTGATAAATGTCCAGAATTAGTACTGAGCTATAGATTCATTTCACTTTTAAATCAAGATGTTAAAATTTTATCTAAGATTTTGGTGGACCGAATTACCACAATTCTTCCTCCTCTTATAGGACCAGAACAAGTCGGTTTTATGAAGAGCAGATCCTCAGCTGACCATCTTCAAACGTTGTCCCATGTCTCCTCAGTGACCAGGGATGCTGATTTTCCAGCAGCTTTGGTGCCCCTGGACACTGAAAAGGCTTTTGACAAGGTTAATTGGAATTATTTATTATGTGCTTTAAAGGCCTTTGGCTTCCTCTAGAGTTTTGGAACTGGATAGGAGCCTTGTATAAATCCCCCAGTGCTCGCATCTCCAGTAACGGAATAATATCAGGTAATTTTCCTTTGTATTCAGGAACAAGACAAGGTTGTCCTTTATCTACATCTATTTTAATTTATATTTAGAATCTCTGATTTGTAACTTAAAGAACTTTCACGCTGTCCAAGGTATCATGATCCTAAACCATCTAGTAAAGGTTTCTGCTTATGCAGATGATTTACTTCTTCAAATTTCCCATCCTGTAGACTCTAGCCCACCAATGCTTAATATCTTAGAAGAATTTGGCCATTTTTCTAACTATAAATTAAATGTTGAGAAGATAGTAGTTTTCCCCCTTAATCATAGAGTCTCTGAGTCTGCCATTTTGGATCTTGGTGTTGCATGGAAATCTGACTCTTTGTGTTACCTAGGTATTGTTCTTTCTAAAAGTTTAGTACGCATTCAACAATTAAACCTTGATTCCTTAGTAGAAGTGATTAGCCAAGATTTAAAACGATGGTCCCTTTTGCCTCTTTCTCTTTAGGTTAGAATTAACTTAATTAAAATGAATGTTTTTCCACGGCTTTTTTTTATTACCCCCTCAACCGTTTAAATAATTGGCTTCCCTTATCATGGTTCAGAAGACTCCATGGACTTTTCACTGATTTTATTTGGTCAGGTAAAAAAAAAAACTAGTTTAGCTTTTCTTAAATTGGCAGCCTCCAAATTAAAAGGTGGGCTTAGACTACCACATATGGGTCTTTATTATTGGGTGGGTCCTGCCAACAAGTACTTAAGATGGTTGACCCCTGACTTAGCTCAGAATCTCTTCTCTTACCACCCTGTCTGGTTACAAATAGAAATATCATTGATTAGACAGCATGGTCTATCCCATTCTACCTTACTTTTTAATAAAGTGCATGCCCTGTCCACTGCACTCAAACGCATCCACTGGTTACTTCAGTCAAAGTACACAATCAGTTGTGTTCATTTTTAAAATACAATCAACTGAGTGATCTCTCTCAAAATCTGAAACAGAATCCTAATTTTCAGATAGAGGGTAAATCCCTGCCTGGAGGATGGCTTCCCCAATTTAGAGACTGCCAACTTTCTTATTTTGTGTCTGAAACAGGACAATGGTTTTCATCTCCAGATATTTTACATAAAGCTAATATTCTCAAGTCCTGGATTTTTCAGGTTTTTCAATTGAGGCACCTTTTAGTAAAAGTCTTAGGAACTACCCCACCGTACCCTCCAAGTTTCTCCTCTTTAGCAGATTTAAGTCCCTTGGTAGGGCGCCAGCATGCAGTATCTCATTTATACAGTTTTCTGTTTGATTAAATTTATCCTGAAAGTTTTGGTCCCTCTACATATTGGACTCCCCTTTTTTTCTGGTAAAGTTCTTAATTGGTCTGTAATATGGCAAAATTGTCATAAATTTCTTTCTCAAGATAGGTTTAGACTTATGCAGTTTCATATATTGCATAATCTTTACTACTCCCTCAAAAGTTAATGAAAATGGGATGCACATTTTCTTCCACATGTACTCACTGTCAATGGGATGAAGGGAATATTTTCCATATTTTCTGGTCCTGCCCCAAAATATCTCCTTTATGGGCCTTGATCAAAGATAAAGTGGACCCCCTCCTGGGATTAGCCGATTTATTTACCCCTGAAATATGTATACTAGGGGACTTTTCCTCAATACCTGTTCTCAAACGTAAATAACATATAGGTTTAATAGCAGCCTCTGTTAAAAAAATTGGTACTAAAACACTGGAAAGACAATATGGATATTTATTTGGAATGATTACAGGAACTTCTGTCTAACCTCTGAACTGAAAGATCCATTGCTAGCCTACATAATAGAGACAAAAAATTTTCTAGACTCTGGGACCCTTTGCAATCTCTACTCCTTATAATTTATTTATTGTGCTTTCTGTGCATGTGGTTGGAAAGTTGGGGAGGGGTGGAAGGAGGATAGTTCATGTACTTGTATATTTGTAACAACACATTCGTTTAGCATATATATGTTCTATCCTCTGTAAATGGAAAAAATTTCAGTACATTTTAAAAAAAAAAGAACATCATGATACATAGTACAAGTTACATAACAGCAGCAATGTGACAAAGAATTGAGGTAGTTAGAACAAAATAAGCATTTAAGTTAACATAAAACAAAATACAGGCAGGTGAGATTAGGAAATTGAGGTAGTAAGACCAAAGTACAGCATTAATATTTACATAAGACAATACAGTAAGGTCAAATTAAGTGACCAGACAGCTGTGCAACTAAATAAGGGAATAAGGCGCTGTGACAGCGATAGCCACCAAGCAAAGATAGATAAAGGGAGGAGCTGGGGAGAAGGTGGAGAAGGAAGATAGGATAACCTGGAAGGGAGAGAAGGAAGTGGAGGAATGAAAAAGAAAGAAATGAGGAAGCGAAAATTGAGAGGAAGAGTTTCACTGATTGGGGTGGGCCTTAGGCTCCTAGATGGCCACAAGTGGAAAGTGGGAATAGAGAGCAAGGGCTAGGGTGGTTTGATGCAGGAGCATATGTAGGAGGACAGGAGATGATGTCAAAGTTCTTTCTTAAAGGAGTTGTGGGATACAGATTGGTGTGAGGTTAGAGGAAGTGAGTTCCAGTAGTAGGGCGCATGACAGGCAAAGGCATGACCACCTTTATTTGTGTGATGTCTCAGGATGAGGACAGGGATATTTACTGCAGAGCACAATGCATAGTTGGTTTTCTGGTAAGAAAGGAGACAGGTCAGTGAATTAGGAGTATAGGATCTGATAATGTTATCAGTAATGGACCCAAGTGCATAGGACCTTAGTTCAAGTGATGGAAGCTATCCTAGATCTGAGTAGAGGAGACAATGATATTTGAGCCCGGGGGGAGGGAGCCAGATGCAAAGCGACAAATGTTATTGTAGGTAACATCCGACTTATGAAGACTCAGATTGCAGGTGGAGGCATACATAGCAACCCCGTAAGTGAGAGAGGGAAGTAATATCCCATGGGCTATAGCAAGTCTAGCTGAAGGAGTGACTGCATAACTTGTTCAGTAGGCGATCCCAAGTTTGGAGATAACCTGCTTACAGGCAGTATGACTGGGGAGATCAAAACTCAGGGATGGGTCAAGAGTGACCCCTAGATACTTGAATGAGTTAACCACTCCAACAGATGTGCCATCAAAGGAGGAGACATTAAGGTGGGTTTGGGAGTGTTTGAGTTTGAGACTGGAGTCAAATAACATAGCTTGGGTCTTTGATTTGTTTAAAACAAGTTTGTGATTTACATGTAACTGTTGTAAAAGCTGATAATCACTGGAGAGCTTAGTGTTAATGTCCACGATGCTATTTGAACTGCAGTACAGAACAATGCCATCTGCATATAGTAGGGAAGAGGTACTGAGGAGATTCGTGGTAATACTATTAATGAAAATAGTAAAACGCAGAGGACCTAAAATAGACACTTGAGGTACACCAATGTTGATGGTAGCCTTGTCAGAGAGGGTGGAGTTAAATTTCACATGTTGAGACCTATCTGACAGATAGCTATCAAACCAGTTAACAACATTTAGCATGCAGCCTAGAGAGTTTAGGGTAACAACGAGGATGGAGTGGTCCACAAGGTCAAATGCTTTGGTCATATCAATAAAAATGGCCCCAGTGAGCCTGCCAGAGTCCATAGCCACTAAGGTGTCAGATGTGTGTTTGAGTAGGGCAGTAGTGGTACTATAACCCTTGCAGAAATCATGTTGGGTGTCAGTTAAGAGGTTGTGTTTCAGAAGAAAGTCAGTGGTTTGGGTAGCAACTATTTTTTCAAGAATTTTACTGAGAACAGATAGGATGACAATAGGACGGTAATTCAGTGGGTCAAGTGGGTTACCTTTTTTGAAGACGGGGGTAATTCATGTCATCTTCCAAATATCCGGGGCAGTACTTTGACACAGAGAGAGGGTAAAGATATTAGCAAGGGGGAGCAGCTATGTGGGGGCAACCAGTTTTAGAAGCTTAGATTCCAGGTTATCAGACCCAACAGCTGCATTCTCCAAGATGTTTCTTAAGTGTCGGAGAACCACACTAGTTAGGATGGACCTGAAATGGAAAGTAGGCCTGGAGGAGATAGCAGGTGAGATAGGGTTAAACGGAGTAGGAAAGTGGAAGTATATTGGTGAGGTCAGCAAATTGCCTATTGAAGTTTGCAATTGTGAGGGATTGTTACAATGGATGTCATTTAGAGACACGCATTAGGGAGATGACTGGTTTGATCCCATGAAGAACTTAATATGTGACCAACATTATTTGGGGTCACCCTGGAAGTCTATTAGAAGATTATTGCTGTATGAGCTTTTTCCTTGTTTGATTTCTTTCTTACAAGCATTTCTTAATGCTCTGTAAGTATTAAAATCTGCAAGAAGACCTGATTTCTTGTAGCAAAGCCAAATTTTGTCCCTGTCTTAATTTAGATAATAGGTCAGATTTTAGCCAGCGTGTCTATTTCTAACCCACCTTATAGCAAGTTGACAGTGGTTTTCTTGTAGTTCTAAGAATTTAGTCAGAACGATATTTAGGGCTCTCTGGACATCTGATGAGCTGTAGAGAGGGGGACCAGTCAGTGCAAGCTACATCAAACAAGAAGGCCTGTGGGTCAAAGTTCACAAAATTGCAGAAAGTAATGAAGCGGGGATTCATAGGTTCAGGCCTACCTTTGCCCCAGACACAGAAAGTGGGGGAGTAGTCTTTGATGGCATCAGATAGAATTCCTACATCAACAGTATTCTTAGGGTGGTTTGTCATGATCCAGTCCAGCAAGGTGCTAGTATTGGAATGAGGAGCAGTTCTGGTGGGTAGGGGGATAAGTTGATGCAGGTTAAAACTCTGTAGTCTAGTCAGGGCTGTCATGTGTATATTTCCCAACCAGTTTAAATTGATGTCACCTAGTATAAGGACTTCATTGTTTCTGGAGTGAATGGCGGTTTGGTCAAGAAGCTCATCCAGTCCATTTAGGCCATGGGTAGGGGTATTGTAAGCACAGACAATATGCATTTTCTTTGTGCCAAGGGTGAGGAGGGCATGAAGTGCCTCACAATGGTTCATGGGGGCCAAACTGATTTTACAGATTTGGAGGTGTGATTTATAATAGATGGCTGTACCTTCCCCCTTTGGGGGGTGCTGATCTATCATTCCTCAGCAGATTATAGGATGGTAGAGAGCATCGTGAGTTAGAGGTAGATGGCTTCAGCCATGTTTCAGTAAAGCATAGTGTATCAGGCTTATAAAGTGGTGTCAAAGATTCAAGTTCCACAAAATTCCACTCAAGGCTCCTGATATTATGGTGTGTTATAAGTAGGCTTTTGGCATTTGAGATAGGAGCTGCTGACAAGGGTCCAGAGTTTGGCTGTATATCCCCAGAGAGTAGAATGGCCAGTAACAGGAGGTACCATAGCTTACAGTGCAGGAAAGGCAAAAGGGTACAGATTTGCAGGGACCTGGAATTAAAGGCAAGGGTAACCAGGCGGATCCAGGCCTTATTTAGAAGTAATGGTGTGGGATCATAGCATACTACACGGCTGCTAACAGTAAATTTGAGAATGTCAAGTCATGGAGTAGATAATGTGGGAGGGCGGTTTCGGCATGGGGGACCATGAGAATAGATAGGTGTAGCAGAAGTGTCGTAGATTTGAATAGCATTAGCAGTGCCAGTTTATTCATTTTCAGGCCTGACACTAGGAGTTTAGTGGGGAGAGGGATTCAGTAGAAAATGAGGGGGAGTGATATACAGTAACTGGTCTATTTTACTAAGGGGAAAGCTAAAATAATAAGGAGTTAGGGTGACTGAGAGGGTGACAGTGAGAAAAACTAAGGGCAGGTCTAAGAAAAGGGGGAATAGACCAGATAGACAGGTAAGGTGGGTTGGGCAGCAAAGATGGGATTAACAAGAGGTCGACAAGGGCAGCAGCATAAAACAATTAAGTTGCAAAAGGGCAGTGGACTGGAGGCTACAGTGTATAAGGACAGAGGTGGGCTAAGGGCAGAGATAGAAAAGGTAGAGAGATACTTCTAATAAATTCCAAGGTTACTAAAGAAAAATTAGAGGAGAAGGCCAGGATAAAGAGTGGTAACAAGAAACAGTGCAGAGCGGCTTTAATGGATCAGTAGTTTTCACGTGGCAGTGGGGGCGGAAGGACTGTGAGAACAAGCAGGGTTGGAGTAAGCATAGGAGGTGGGGACAGATAGAGTATTTAATAGGAGGCCCAGGTGGGGGGCGGAGAAAATACCATTCCAAGTGTTCAGACCCCGACCTGGAAACACAAATTAACAGCTGGGAAAAGTGGTTTGGAGAGCTGGTTTGCAGGCGTGCCAATCAGGAGCCTGAGAGTACTCGCTTAGCTAATCCAGAGTTAGGAAAGAAAAAGGCACACCAATCTGAAAGCCACCGTAAGTGGACCGACTCAGGGAGAAACAGCAGCTGTACCTTCTGAAGGAGTTTGTGGAGTGGGACCAGGAGGGCGGCAGGGAGTCAGCATAATCCTCTGCGATGGTGGCGGCCAAGGAAACAGCTGGAGGCGCCGCAGTAACCATGAGCACTGCTTGATGCTGCGCTGGGATCATCTTCTTAAGGAGTCCAAGGAGTGGCACCCAGAGGGCGGCGAGGAGTCAGCAGAATCCTCGGTAATGGCGGCGGCCATGGAAACGGCTGGAGGCACCGCCATAACCACGCCCGCCCGGTGCTGCACTGGGATTGTCTTTGAAGGAGTCTGAGGAGCAGGACCAGGAGGGCGGCACGGAGTCAGCAGGCTCTTTGGTGATGGTGGTGGCAAAGAAAATGGCCAGAGGTGCCACCATAACCATGAGTGCTACTCGGTGCTAAGCTGGGATCATCTAGAGGGAATTATACACAACCTTTTGGGGCCTCACAGGTCCCTTCTTCAGGTGAACAGCAAAACTGAGCAACATAAGCAACATTTATATCCACCGTAGAGCAATTAAGAATCAGGAAGTGAAGTAGGAAGGTGACAAATGGGACTAGAGATGAAAGTCAAAGATGCAAAGTAGAAACATGAGAAGAAATGAGGAGGGGGCTGAGTATGAACTGGTCAGTAAGAGATGAAAGGAAGCAAATAGGAAGACAAAAGCACACAGATAGGATCTGAGATCAAAGGGTGACAGTAAGGGTTGAATAGACAGGAGATGCCTAAGAGATGCAAGAAGTCAAGAAATTAGGAGAAACAAAAGAATAAAGGCCTAGATAAACACAGTGTGTGGGATATTCAAGAGTAGAGGCACAGTGCCATGCACACCAATGCATCCCAGTGTGATATTCAAATGGGTGGTTACGCTGCACAACCCCGATGCATGAAGGCGTACCAGTAATGTGTATGCGGTGCAAGTGTGGGGGCATGCATATACAAGTGCGGCACATCCTGATATTCAGCCCGGATGTGCGGCGTGATGCGAAGGCACAAACCCACCTTGCACCGCCTCAGGGTTGTGCCCATTCAAACAGGGAACAAGTCGGGGACACCCACAGGTAGTCTGCCATATTGCTGGGTGCAACTCAGCAGCCACCTTCCAAGGGTGGCCACCTGACCCCCCAGAACATCGACCCCATGCCCCCTGCCCAGGGAGCATTGTAGCCCCATCACCCGATCGCGGGCATATGTGTAAAGTCTCCGTGGTGGTCCAGTGGACTGCATTCCCCTGCCTGATCATGGGCATGTATTACTAATATCCCTTGCCTGATCATGGACATATAAAGACTCAATCCCTGGTGGTCCAATGGACCGATCACCTTTGCCCACTCACAGGTGTTTGACAAACTCCCTGGTGGTCCAGAGATTCCCCCTCCCCACCCACCTTAGTCCCCCACCACCCTGCACCTCCCCCAGTCAGCAGCGGGCAGCAGCTCCCCATCTGCAAGTAGCCCAGCCGCCCTCCGACTGACAGCGTATTGTAGGGCTGTATGCCTATTGGTCCACTGTGTTGCCAGTGGGTGTGCACACCATACAGTACTACACAGTCCCGAATTGTGAATGAGTGTTCATCCACATTTCGGGACTGTGTAGTACTGTATGGTCTGCACGCCCATTGGCCCATGCAGTGGTCCAATAGGCGTACAGCCCTACAGTAAGCTGCCAGTCAGTGAACAGCTGGGCGGCTTGCGGGCAGGGAGGTCTGCACCAGAAGACATATGAGTAGAGACTAAAGCAGCTTAGTATGCATACCCTTGAGAAAAGGAGGGGGGGACATGATAGAAACTTTTAAGTATCTCAAGGGAATTAACAAGGTACAAGAGTGCAGTATCTTTCAGAAGAAGAGATGTGCAAGAACAAGGGGGCACAATTTGAAGATAGAGGGGGGGATGGCTCAGAGGTAATGTTAGAAAGTATTTTATCTCAGAGAGAATTGTGGATGCATAGAACAGCCTTCCTGAGGAGGTTGTGGAATCAGGAACAGTGGGAGAATTCAAGAATGCATTGGACAGGCATAAGGTAATTCTAGTGGGGGGCAGGAGGAAGTAAGCTGTTGATTAACTGGAATCTGCAGCTTACCCATCAGGTAGGGAAATGGGCAGACAGGGTGGGCCAAGCAGTCCTTATCTGCCATCAAATTCTGTGTTTCTATAATGACATGCAAATGGCCCCATTTGCACCTTGCATGCATAATGGCCTCATTTGCATGCCCAGCATTGAATATCGCAGTCGCTGTGCCTTGTACAACTGAACTTGCTCTGGCGCATCTCCTGCTCCCTTGCTGCCACATGCACTGGTGCAGTGTGGATGCCTTCAATGCCATATCCAGTGGTGCTGTGCCATGGCGCAGCACCATTGAATATCACCTGGTCCATGTCCTGGCTCTTCCCAGTTGTGCTGCACCCAGGCTTGCACCCCTGTCTGGCGCAGTCTGAATATCCCACCCAGTGTGAGGTAGTATAAACAGAGATGTGAAAACAAGAGGGAGTGGAAGTGACTGAGCTAAAGAGTTATTAGGAGAGGTAGGGAGGATGTGAAGTACAGGTAAAAAAAAAGATCAGGCAGAACTCAGAAAAAAATTAATAATAAGAGAAATAGAGAACCAAAGTGTGATAGTTAGCTACATGATTTAGTACACAATAAAAAAGAATTACAGTTTACCATAGTGTGTCATGAAACCAATGTCCCAATTCAGTCCAGAAATATTAGATTTAAATTAACATACTAAAATGGCAGCAGAATAAGCCTAATGGTCTCTTGAGTCTGCTCGATTTTCAGCACCTGCACTGAGGGCTGATTTTGGTGTCTTCCCTCCCGCTTGGGTTATACTATCCCCAGTCCCAGATGTTCCACCTGTATTGGGCCTGGTCTGATTTACCCTCCCCCGTACCTGTCCCATCCCCTCTTAATCCTGTCCACAGTCTACACCTCTATCAACTCCCTGGGCAGTGGGTTCCATGGCTCCACCACCCTTTCAGTGAAATAACATCTCTTCCTCTCCCCTCTGAGCCTGCCCCCTTCCAGTTTACACCCATGACCTCTTGTTGCCCCACCCAACTTCCTTTGGAACACCCTGACTGGGCCTCCTTTATTAATCTCTTTAATGTACTTAAAGATCTCTATCATGTCTCCCCGTCCCTCCTCTCCTTCAGGGTGTAAATGTCAAGCTCCTTGAGCCTCTCTTCATAGGTCCTCTCCCCCAGGCCCCAGATCATTTTGGTTGCCCTCTTTTGGACCCTCTCTAGGAGTGCAGTGTCCCTCTTTAAGTGTGATCTCCAAAACTACACAATACTCAAGGTGTGGCCTAACTAAGCAGTTGTACAGCGGAAGGATCACTTCCGCTTTCTGGAGGTAATCCCCCTGGCAATGCATCCCGGCATCCTATTTGCCGTTGCTGCTGCTCTTCTACAGGTCTCTGAGTTGTTCATTTTGACATCTACCACTACCCCCCCCAGGTCCCTCTCACCCTCCGTGACTTGAATCATGTCTCCTCCCAGAGTATACCCCTAGCTTGGATTTCTGACTCCCAGGTGCAGAACCTTGCACTTCCCTGCATTAAATTTTAGTTTCCATTTTCCAACCACCTTTCTAGAGCCTCCAGGTCCTCCTGCAAGGCAAACCTCCCTTCCTACCCATTTACCACTGCACCCAGCTTTGAGTCATCTGCAAAGAGACTCATCTCACTCCTGACTCCCTCCTGATGTCTGAAATATAGGCGTTAAACAGGAGTGGTCCCAGCACTGACCCCTGGGGAACCCCACTTGTAACCCACCTTGGGGATGAGGCTAACCCTCCAGCCACTACCTTCTGAGTACACTCAGAGAGCCAATTTCCTATCCATCTTAACAACTGTCTCCCTACCCCCATTTCCTTCAGCTTAGTCAGCAGGCCACTGTGGGGTACCTAATCAAACGCCTTGCTAAAGTCCAGAAAGAGGACGTCCACTGGCCTACCCTGGTCCAGGGCCCTCGTCACCCAGTTATAGAACTCAACAAGATTTGTCTGGTACGATCTTCCCGTGACAAAGCCATGCTGCCTATCGTCCAAGTACCCATTTTGCTCCAGTAACCCCCTAGCCTTTCCTTAACTAAACCCTCCACCACCTTGCCAACCACCAATGTCAGGCTGACAGGCCTCTAATTTCCCACCTCCTCTCTTGAGCCCCCCTTGTGGATTGGCATGACATGGGCCACCCTCCAGTCATGGGGCACCCACCCAGTCATCAGAGAGATGTTGAAAAACTCTGCTAGAGGGACTACCAGGACATCCCCCAGTTCTCTGAGTACCCTGGGATGTATCTCATCTGGCCCAGGTGCTTTCTCCATCAAAAGTGACCCGAGGGCTTCCCTTACTCTCTCTACTGGGATTTCAGCCTCCACGTCCTCCCCCTTTTCAGCCTGCACTGCTGGGCCCCCATCTGTCTGTAGTGGACATTTCTCTCTCCCCATAGAAACATAGAATTTGACAGCAGATAAGGACTGCTTGGACCACCCAGTCTGCCCATTTCCCTACCTAATGGATAAGCTGCCGATCCTAATTAACCAAGAAACTACTTCTTCCTAGCCCCACCCCCTAGAATTGCCTTATGACCAAGGCCCCTAGAATTCTGCAGCCGCAGAATTTTGCGCAGAACTTGCAATCTACCACAGAACTTCTGCGGTGCAGCAGAATTCACTTTTCTTGGTGATTTTTTATTAATATTTCTGTTGATTCATAGAATCTGGTTCTCTTCCCCTCTTTTTATATCCAAAAGCCCCCCATATGTTCAGAATGTGATGTTATCATTGCTATAACATCATACATTAGCTAATGAAATGGCTGCATTCTGCAACAGAAATGAACAGTCACTTATCTGCCACTGCCAGAGACGGTGGCACAGCACATCAGGCAGGTGATATTTGCTCAACCTGCACTACAGCCTAATACAATTTTCAGTCTTACATTATTGCACTAGGGCCAACTTAAACAAAACCTTGTCAATAACAAAGACCTATTAAGTCCATACCTCACTTTGTACAAACCTATTTGTGCCTTTAAGGTATAGAGACGCTATCTGAAATGAATAACTGGTAAAATGAATCTAACTGTCTAAATTTTTAAGAAAAATAAAGTAATTATGCCCAGAAAAGTGAAATATAATAATGTGTAGACCTGTTGAAAGAATAGACCTGTTAAATACATAATTGCACTGTACGCATTTTTGCCAGGATTATTGATTACATATTGTCATTGATTGATAGAATCACCTAAAAGTTATGGAGAAATGTTGTGTGCAGGGGCAGCTGTTGGGCCAGAGGGTAACATGCTGTGTTTCCGCTCCGGCAACTCAGGTTCAGAGATTAGCTCTGGGAGCTGGCTGGGCAGCACAAGGATTGGTGGAATACATCACGGCTCGGAGCCTGGGAAGGTATGGTGCAGTGTTCTGTCACATGGTGGACACATTGTGATTGGCCGGAGAGCTGTATCTCACAGTTGGTTCACATGCATGTTATGGCCTGACTGTGTTATGCAGTGTGTCAGGGAAAGTAGGTTGACATGAAAAATTAGTTTTGCAATAACTCCTCTATTTAATTTCCAATGGGACCTGTATGAATGAGTATGCAAGTTCATGGAAATTAAAAAAAAAAAAAATATATATATATATATACACACACACACATACAGTATCTCTGTCTTTCTCACCACACACACACATACACACACACACACACACGCATATTTGTATGTATGTTTTCAGATTGCATATAAAGAGACAAGTGATACACAGTGGGAACCTCTTGAGTGGTGTAGAAAGCACATACAAATATATAAGTGATAGACAGTGGAAACCTCATTAGTGAGATAGATAGCATGCATATAGAAATATCTTATTAATCACACAAGATCCCCTCTGCATATGTCACTTATGCAACAGGCTAGGACCTTAAGGGATAGACATTTGTTTTGCTTTTTTAGGGATAAAATTATTTTTATAAGTCTGTTATTTTTTGAACTAGTGTTACTGTGCTTTCCACCATCCTGATTGCTATAACCACTGCCATGAATGTGAAGTCAGGATGACACGCTGACACTGTGATGTGGTAGTTTGTTAGTGCAGCAGAACTTCCGCAGAAATTACAGACCACTGCCGCAGAAGTTCTGCGGCAAATGGTAGTCTTGCTGCAGAACTTGGTCCCACTGTGCCGCAGAAAAGTAGGGGCCCTGCTTATGACTGTCCCATGCTTGGTTAAATTCCACCACTGTTTTCGTCTCTACAACCTCCTCCGGAAGGCCGTTCCATGCATCCACAACCCTCTCTGTGAAAAAATACATCCTTACATTACCTCTGAGCCACCCCCCTCTATCTTCAAATTGTGCCCCCTTGTTCTTGAACACCTCTTTTTCTGAAAGATGCTACCCTCTTGGACTGTTGAGGTACTTGAAAGTTTCTATCATGTCCCCCTTCTCCCTCCTCTCCTTGCGGCTATACATATTAAGCTCCTTAAGTCTCTCTTCATATGTCTTCCAGTGCAGACCCTGCACCATTTTAGTTGCCCTTTTCTGGACTGCCTCCATCCTGTTTATGTCTTTGCGGAGACTGGGTCTCCAGAACTGCACGCAGTACTCCAGATGGGGTCTCACCAGCTGTCTGTACAGAGGGATAACAACTTCCTGTTTTCTACTGGAGATGCTTCTCCCTATGCATCCCAGTATTCCCTCAGCCCTCCTTACTGCCCTCTCACATTACTCGCCCACCTTTAGGTCATCTGATATGACTACCCCCAGGTCCCTTTCCATTTTTGTTGTTGTTAGTATCTCAGCCCCCCCCCCGCATTGTGTACCCTTCCCCTGGGTTTTCGTTTCCCAGGTGCATTACCTTGCGCTTCTTAGCATTGAATCTAAGCTGCCATACATTTGACCATTCCTCCAACCCACCTGGGCCCCTGGTCTCTACCAGTCCCACCCCATGCTCCGGTTTGCCCCCGCTCCCCTTGCAAGGCATAGCCCCTCCATCCCCCCTGGTAAAAACTGATGCAAAGTACTCATTTAGGACTTCTGCCTGTTCCCCCGCCTCCTGTGCCTAACCTTCCCCTATCCTTATCTTGCTGATCTGCTCTCTTACTTTACTTTTTTCCACTATGTATCTAAAGAACCCCTTGTCCCCCCTCTGGATCCTACTGGCCAAGGACTGCTCCTTTTTTGCCTTAGCTGCTCTCACCACCCTGGTGACTCTCTTGGCTTTTAGCTCATATTCCTCCTGATCCCTTTCACTCCTTGAGCATTTGAAGCACCCATAGACTGCCTTCTTTTCCCTCACCACCTCCTGTACCTCCCGGGTCCACCAGCAAAGTATTCTGGCCTTACCGAACTTACGCCTTTCCCTAGTGCAGGATCTAGTAACCTCCTATATTCCCTTCCTAATGATCCCCCACCTGCTGTCAGCATCCATATCCAGCCTTATTCTGTCCAGATGATCTTTAAGGTTCCTTACCATCTCCCTGAAGTCTGCACCCCTAAAGTCATTTACTACCGTTCTTGTTCAGCTGTCCTCCCCCCTAGGTCC
This sequence comes from Neoceratodus forsteri, assembly GCA_016271365.2. Lineage (NCBI taxonomy): Eukaryota > Metazoa > Chordata > Ceratodontiformes > Ceratodontidae > Neoceratodus > Neoceratodus forsteri. The sequence goes on from CM057455.1 coordinate 49,376,489, forward strand.
AGGAAAAAGCAGACTGTGGCATGATCACTCCCAGCCAATGGGTCCCTCACCTCGAGGCCCCTAATCTGATCACTGTCCGCCAGGACCACGTCCAGTGTCCGGGCCTCCCTAGTTGGCTTACCAACCTTTTGTGTCAGAAACGCATCCTGGAAGACATCCAGCAGCCTCTGCTGTCTGGCTACTAGTGACGTGATAGTCCCTGGTGGTCTGTATACCTGTCCGACCTTTACTCTCTTACCCCTCTGCTTCACCAAGGTGACCCAAATAGCCTACACATTCCCCTCTGCCTCCTCTTCCCCTCCAATACCCATGCTATTTTTGACTAACAGTGTTACACCACCACCCCTTCCTTCCCCTCTATCTTTTCTGAACATAGTGTAGCCCTCCAGATTTAGGTCTCACTTGTGCCCTTAAGTGGCCTAGGTCTCAGTGACTGCTGCCACATCTGCCTCCCCCTCAACTAGCATCGCCTGGAGCTCAGGCATTTTATTTCCTAAGCTCCTGGCATTTATCAGGACCACCCTCCACCCCTTTTCCCTTCTCTCCTTTCTCCCCTTAGGCTCCCATTTCTCAGCTCCTGCACCCTACCTGGTAACCCATTTCTACAGGAGCACTAATGAGCTTACAGCCTTTTTGCTACTTACACTTCCTAGTATGAACTCCTAGTATGAGCAGAGGGGGAAAAGGAAAAAGGAAGGAGGGAACTGTTGTAACCCTCTCTCAGGGAAGCAGAAGTGGGAGGCAATGCAGAGACAAACGCAAAGGCCAGGCATCAGAAGTCAAATTATAACGTGGGTACCAACTATGAAGTGATTGCCAGGGTTGATAGACAGAGGTACCTCAAGTTGTGCCCAGGCTGGCATACTACCTTGAGGGAGTATAGGCTGTAGAATGCAAATGCTGCATGCTAATTCATAGTATGTTCATGTCACCTGCAGATGCACTGTGACTGCATGACAAGGGATAGATGGAGTCCAGATACTAAATGTGCACTTGCCCTCAGCTCACTCCCAATATCTGTGAGATTAAATGGATAGTAATCATATACCTCCTCCATTAGCATCATTCCAGTTTGCAGTCCCCAACAGAAATGTTTCACCACTGGTTGCTGGGCTGAGGCACTAGCAGAGTGGCTTGATAGGTAAGTTCCCTCTGTACCCCTGACCACTGTACTTTTGAAGACTTTCCTGAAAAACTTTCTGGAAGAAACCTACTTTATTCTAAAGCTTGAGATATGGAGAGTATAGGTATTGTTTTATTTTCAATAGATTTTACTGAGAACTGAAGTTCTAGGTCATTATTAGAGTACAGGGAGCAGACGGGGGGTAACTGTTCCAGGCCCAGTGGCTCAGGAGGGCCCAAATGGGGACCATAGGGGGACCTGTAACAGGGGATGTGAAGCTAAGGGGGGCCCAGTCCTAAAGGTGTGTATCCCAGGCCCAGTAATTTCTACTGGCGCCCCTGTTAGAGTAGCTCAGAAAATGTTTGTCCCTCAGAAATTAGAGACATTTTATAAGCTTGCTTTAAATGAGCAGAACTTGAAAATGTTTGAAGATGGCATCTTACTGCATTCCACCGTTATAAGGAAAATTAAATTTGAGCTAAAAACTGAGTCAAAACAGTGGAAGGTGGTCTCAAACAAAACAACTAACCAACCCAACCCTTTTGCAAGCATTGATCGGAACTGGTGCAGTAATGATCTGACCAGACAATAATGACACTTTGGATCAGAGATAATAAAAGCCAGTTCCTAGAAGGGCCTCAATCAATCAATTTTATTTTATACTAGAGAGTACGTAAGTAAAAATGCCAATTTTCACAAATGGCCATTTAAGTAGATATTTACAAAAACATCAAATTATACAATAATTTACAATTTAAGACAGAATCATGCATATACACGTAATAAATACAATGGCAAATATTTTTTGCAGTGGAACATAATTGTTGAAAGAAATACAATGCAGAAGATACAGTGCAATATCAAACATCGTATACAGAGACTCAACATCATTGGGAAACAAACTAACAATCAATCCCTAACAAGACAGGAACAAGGGGCCACGGGGCAGGCATTTTGAGCAGGAGAAATAAAGGTGCAGCAAAAAAGGGGAAGGGAGCAGAAGAGAGGAGGAGAAGAATGATGGAATTGGACTATAAGCTGAGGAAGTTGAGGAAACGAATCAATATTCCAAATCTGATGCATTAAAGGCCTTTGTTTGTGGAATGGACATTTTGGTTGCTAAGTGATGTTTTGAAATTCCCTCCAAAACTAGAACAAAAGCACAGAGACTGCCTATTGATGTCCATAAGCAAGGACACATGTCTGCATTGCAGTGTTGGCAACAAATGATTCCAAAGTCCAGAGTTCAAGTGGAGACAAGTAAAAACAGAAATAAGATCCAGCCACTAACAAGGAATTTTACCATCCAGGGAAGAAGAATTATGACCAAAATTCTGAAATTAAGGAAGAAAAGCCAGACTCTACAGCTAACCAGATGTCCTGAGTATTACTTTAAATAATTTTTACAATATTCTTACTGGGCTTAGCTGAGAGGTTGCACAGAAAAATCATTTTTTAAATATCAGTGTTGGGTATATAGGAAAGATTGAATCCAAGTAAAGATATATAAATATTTTTGCATGAGAAAATGTATTTGAATAAGTTACAAAGAGAAGATTTGAAATACTAATAAAACTAAGCTATTTGAAAACTTTTTGCAAAAGTTACCAAAACTGCAAGCTGTGTGCTTTTGTTTTATTTTGTAAAACCTCTGTTGTTTTGTATTTAAGATGTTTTCACTGTGTTTACAATGTTTTATATCTAAGAAAGCTATTAGAACTAGTTATTTTGTACAGGGAAAAATAAAATCTATTTTTATATACTGCATGATGGTGTGACAGAAAAGCTATTCGTATTTATCTAGGACATTATGCAGTAGGTTGTAAAGTAAGGTTTTAGCCAGTCTTACATTGTTTATATAGTTTTATGCATATTATATGCCTAAGGATCTAATCAGTTAAATGTTTGCCCCGAGAGAGTAGCTCACGCTCACCTAATGTTAACAATTAAAATGGCAGGTAACAGCTATGTTTAAAATAACCAGGTACACTAAAATGGCAGGCTCTAAATCATAGCGACTTTCAGCCCATTAAGGTAACAGTCAGGATGGCTGGAATAGCGTGTGCAATCATTTAAAGTAACATTAGAAAAGGCAGGTAATGGCAGGCAGAGCATTGTTTAAGGTAACAGAGAAAAACTATCAGCATTCATATGCCGATCAGAAAGGCGCCAAATTCAAAGCATTGAGCACAGCACCAGCTCGTGGAGTGAGAGCAGAGAGGCAGGACAGGGCCTGGTGAGCCAGTAAGGCAGCAGCTGTTGGAGCTGTTTAAATCATCTTGTGAGCGTCCAAATGCAGAGAATCATTCGGGATTTGGAGTCGCTAGCATCGCGCTCTGCAGTTCATTGAGGAGAAATTACCTGGCGGTTTCGTTGCTTCCAGGGTGAGGTGGGGAGAGCGGCTCAGGCAGCCCTCACCGACCTCCTCTGAATGGAACCCTCGCTGGATCCGGCACCCTGGTGGTTTTCTTTGCTTCAGGGGTGGGGTGGGGAGGGCCAGGTCAGGCAGCCCTCACGGCCTCCTCTGAATGGAACCCTTGCTGGATCTGGCACCCTGACAGTTTTTGTTGCTTTGAGGGGTGGGGGTGGGGGAGGACCGGATCAGGCAGCCCTGACGACCTCCTTTGAATGGAACCTTCGCTGGATCCGGCACCCTGTCTGGTACATCATGGCGGAGGGGTTCAGTTAGCCACTATGTCCAAGCAGCAGAACTGCACCTTCCCACATGTAGACACTGCATACAACACCATAACCAGTGGACCAGACCACCACAAAGCCCAGGTTCTGGAGTGGTATGTCGGTGTTGTGCATTCACAACCTTCTGTGCAGTTCTGCCATGACACGCCTGGAAGCGTGTCCATTCCAATGTAACTTCAGGACAGTACCCCTAAATTCCTATTGTACTGATGTTGTGACATGTTTGTCCTGGCCACATGGCATCCATTGCACTCTGAAATATGAACCCAGGGGATGGCACTGTGCCATGTCCACAAGAGGATTTATGTGTCACACTTGACCCAGCCAACCAAAGTGAATGTGAACAACCATCACACCCACCACACGTTGTTCACAGATGTGGTCACATACCTGTGGCATTGCCATTTAACAAGTATCCTGCCTTGCCCTCATGGGGGGGTGCAGATGAGTGACAAAGGCCAGCCTTAGAATGGAGAACCACCCGCTCATCCTTTGTTGTGCCCCTGGAGGGCGATGACATACACCATCACCCCTTGCATTTCTGCAGATGTACGCCCCATCCAGGCATGGTGCCCCAACTGATGCCACTGTCCACTTACCCCATTGTAGCTGTTGTGCTCCAACATGTAGTACAGCCATCATGGTGCACAGTGTATAGAGACATACACCATGTTTTACGCTGTTCACCGTTAGACCCCCACAAATATAAATAGATATACAGTGTGTGTGTATATATATATATATATATATATATATATATATATTTATTTTTTTAGTTGTTTTTAACTAGGAGTAAATATATAGTATGGTACATGGTGTATTGGCTCCACAGCATGAGCCATGACACTGCTGCCACTCACAGCAATCCCAAGCCACTGTGCATCTACTGTTGGGATAACCCATGTCCCACTGCACATTTTGGTGCTGTATGCTACATGTTTAGCAAGTGGTACTCCAGGGTCTGCCATGGGACTGCAGAGGGATTTTACAACATGCAGCTATTTACATGAAGCCACCATCATTGCCTGTATTGTGTTTTGGCCTGGTACTTGGTTATGCCTATGAGCAGCTCTCCATATGCACAGATTTAGCTGTGGATGGCCTCAGCAGTTGTATGTCTATCTATGACCCAAGAGGGTGCTAACGTGTATATATATGTTTGTCACAGGTGACCATCAGTGAGAAGGAGCAACAGCCCAGAGTAACAGACTCCAGGTCAGGGTGCTGATTCATGCCATGCATCACCAGAAGAAACAGGATGCCCATGCAAATGCTAAGTGAAATGCCCCCATCATCACTGTGCTCTATGACTAACTTCAGATGAGGAGTAAGGGAAGAGCAGGAGCAGTTACAACAGGGGCAAATGCCCCATCCAAGAGGCACACCACTCAGCAGACCGAGGACAACATTGAGGACAATGGGATGGGCCACAATAGTAGTGATGGTGTTCAAAGAGATGGTGCTGGGCAGCAGGAGGAGGACACTACATGGGGATTTGGCACCTATGGCTGCTGAGGACATGCCAGATGATGTAAAAACTTTGGGATCAGGTCGCACACGTCACAAGATGCTGTGACTGAAGGAAATAGTCTTCCTGCTCAGGTCAGTGACAGTGGGCAGGAGGCCCAGCCTGTATGCCCTGCAGGGAACAACTCCACTGCATGGTGATTCTAGGTAGGGCAGTACTATTGGATATGGAGTACCTGCAGACATTTTGGGGGACAGTGTGGGAATGACGGTAGATAAAGGTCACATATACGTGCCCAGCATGTTGTAGGTGTGGCACATACAGTGCACGTTGTACATGGTTGATCTTGTTTGCTGTTCAGTTATGATCCTGCATGTTCTTTCCATTATTATATGTTTTTACAGTTTGTTTTTTATTTAGATACATAGATGCTGTCGGTAGATAAGCACTGCTAGACCCATCCAGTCTGCCTGTTTAAGCTGCCTAACAAAGCATCTAATAAATAAGACTTTAGCTTTTTCTTCCTATCTCTGTTAGTCCTTTGTTTCTGTCCCATTCATGTTTGAAGTCCACCACTGTATGAGCTGCCACCACCTCCTGGGGCATGCTATTCCATGCATCCATCACCCTTTCCAAGAAATTCCTTAGATTTTCCCCTTATGCAGCCACCCCTCAGTCTCATGTCATGTCCTCTTGTCCTGCCACTACAATTAATCTAGAATATGTTGTCCCTTTCTACCTTGTTGATGCTCTTGATGTACCTGAATGTTTCTATCATGTCACCTCTCTCCCTCCTCTGTTCCATCGTGAACAAATTGAGGTCCCTCACTCTCCTCGTAGGGCTTGTGATGTTATCCTGTCACCATTTTAGTTGCCCTCCTCTGGATATGCACTGTAGCATTTCACATGTACCATATGTTACTGTTTGCAATTTCCAGTTTTACAATCAATCCATTGTTATTTGCAACTCATGGTGTCAATATTTTTTGTTTTTTTAATGTCTGCAGTGGGTGTAGCCCTGCAGATGTCTTGTGAGCACAATAGAGAAAAGGGAGCTTTCCGGATACCAAACTGACTTTTAAATGGTGGAGGTGAACAGCAATCACTGTGCATCCATTGCAGTGTTTTGTCCATTGGTATCCGTGGAAAAATGGCACTGTCTGCTGTGTCCCAAGATGGCCGCTAGAGTTCTTTGCACATGCTTGATGACTCGCACATGTGTACTGAACTCTGGGGCATGGCAGCACATTCTGTCATGTCCAAGATGGCCACTGGAGCTCAGTACGGATGCGTGAGTCATCGCACATGTGCAAAGAACTCCAGCAATCATCTTGTACATGGTGAACAGTGCTGTGTTTGTTCATCTGCTCAGCTGGTTACTACTGTGAACTACTGCTTTTAATATTAAAAGTATTTCCTCCTAAACCACATGTGACTCTTTAACTGATTTTAGTTACCTGTTCATCTCCTGACTCCATAGCAAATTCTACATTTCGTTACTCAATTAAAATTAATTAATTGTCTAATATATTTTTAGTAAAGCTGCATAAAAAATTATTTTTCTTCCGCAAATAAAAGGAACATTCTAGTGCAGTCTGGGATGGAAGGAAGCAATGATCCCTTGCAGTACATTACTAAGTGTACAGTTGTAAAAATCTAGAAATGAGATGTAAAGAATACAGTTGAAGTATATCATAAATAGGTGGACCTTATAATGCCTACATTATAAAGTGAGCATTCTCACAGCACCACAACATCAAAATGCTATTGTTTCTCACATATAGGCATGCTTAACCCAAACTGAATCCCAATAAATGTAATAAATTTGACAGCATACAATGTACCTTTTAAAACAGCTATAAATATTGATGTTTGAAAAAAGTAATTTTTTTAAAGGATGCCACTGTTATAGTGAACATTGCATTTTCCATCTTGGGCATGAACGCCAAATCTATTCTCATTTTAAAAGTCTATTAACCCATCACAGTCCGGCTGCAGAAACTCTGTAAAATATACAGAAACGTAGTCCAAGAAATTTAGCAAGCAAATTGGCCAATGGAAGATACTATAGTTTGTGTATTGTACAACTAGTTAGGTCAAAAAAGGCCAAAGAACATACCCCACTCTTCCTGAACATGTTATTTAATATTATATTAAATTAGATAATTATTTATTAGATGTACTGCTGCCTGTTCACCTTGATTATTTTAACAAAATTATTTTTCAGCTCTGCAAACTTGAAGTCTTACCTTACACTGGTGAAAACAAAAGTATGCTTGCTGCCACCATTGTGCATATAACATTTGCTTTGATGTTGTAAAGTGAATATTTAAATAAAAATTATGAATATTTACCAGTTCTGTTCAGTAGCCTCGACCACCTTAATATAGTTCTCAGGAGTAACTTTTAGGTTCTCACATGCGCGTCAAACTTAGTGCGATGAGGGACTTTTGAGGGGTGTGACATTGTCCAATGCAGAGTGCTCTGCAAGGGGCTTAACAGTATCACACAAATCATCAGCTAGGCTGATCGTGATGCTGTTTTGCCTGAAGAGGTCTGCACTTGAAAAGAAAAAGCTGCACCAATCATATGCCAGCTATTTCCTTTCATCTGCAGGTTACCACCCAGCAAACAGCTGTTTGCCTTGCAGTCAGCCTGGCTGAGGTCTCTGCCCCCACCTGCTGACTCCTTTTGCTTTGCTTTTCCCACCCATGCAGAGCAGGCCACGGCCTAAGCTCTGCATGCTGGGAGCTTACAGTGCCCAACATATTGTGGGATCGGCATTGATCCCCTCACCAACATCAGGGTGCTCATTCCCATGTCAGCATTTATCCCCTCATCTGACCTCGGTGCCCAATCTCTAGGTTGGCATTGATTCCCTCCTTCCAGTACTCTGGCACACTGGGAGTCCACTCCAGTGTGCCTAAGTCTGTTTTGCAAATATTTCACCAGTAAAAAAGAAAACAGTCCCACAATGCATTTTTTTTAAACCTGGAAAAAAAAAGTCCCTCGTCATTCTGAATGTCTCCCCTCCCCCAACATGCATTCTTCCTTTGTGCACCATCCTCCTCCACCCCCTCACCCATACTTACCTCCAGAGGTTGGGAGCAGTGATCTTCTGTGGAACGGGAATACGTCTGCACTTTTCAAAGACCAACTACGAACTGAAGAAATTACATTAAGCTCTATAATGGCAGTCAATGGGGGGGGGCAATTTAGGTTGATATCTCAGCCAATGTTTGGAGTTTTGATCCTAAATTTTCAACATTTGGTTCTTGGGACCCCACCTCATGAACACTGACACTACTATTTTGTTTCTCAGTCCAGAAAGGTGATTTTGCAGACGCTACGCGGAATCACCTTTTGGGACCAATTAATGAAATGACACTACCACTGTTCATGAGGTGGGTCCCAAAAAGCCCTTGTTGCAAATTTAGTGACAAAACTCCAAAAAATGACTGCATTACGGGCATCCATTGTGCAGTTTCTATGCACACTAGTAACAATCAATCTGTAGTATTTTCACTCCAAATTTCCAACATTTCCATTTTTTTACACCCCCTTATGAACAGTACAGCTGTCATTTTTTGCATCCTTCCAGAAATGTGTTTTTGCACCTGTGGCACAGAATGGCATGGTCACTGTGAGAAATCAACTTTCCAGACAGATTAACAAAATCACAGTGTCAACATTCATGAAGGGAGGTCCCAAAAAGGCCATGTTAAAAATTTGGTGAAAACATTCAAAACAAGCATTTGTCAATGCCGAATGTTGATTGAGTTGGTCCATTGAGCTCGCTCACTGCCTGTCTGTCACTCGCTCATTCTGTTTCTCCTGGTGCTGCAGGCTGCTGTTTTGTATTGGGCTCCTGCCTGCATTGGCACCTTTTTCTGTCCACAAAGAAATCCACAGCTGTCCTGACTGAGTTCTATTGAGGTGGCTCAGTCCCCCTCTCTCACTCGCTCATTCTGTTTCTCCTGGCGCTGCAGGCTGCCCTTTTGTACTGGGCTCCTGCCTCTGTTGGTGGCTTTTTCTGCCCACAAAGAAATCTGCAGCAGTCCTGACACAGGTCTGTTGAGCTTACTCACACCCCCTCTCTCTCTCACTCACTAGTTCCGTTTCTGCCAGCGCTGCAGGCTGGCCTTCTGTACTGGGTTCCTGCCTGTGTTGCCGCCTTTTTCTGCCCACAAAGAAATCTGCAGCAGTCACGATAGAGCTCCATTAAGCTCTCTCGCTCACTCACTCCCACTCTGTCACTCGCTCGTTGTGTTTCTCCAGGTGCTGCAGGCTGCTCTTTTGTACTGGGCTCCTGCCTGTGTTAGCACCTTTTCCTACCCACAAAGTAATCAGCAGGTGTCCCGACAGAGCTCCGTTAAGGTCGCTCACTCCCCCAGTCTCACTCGCTCATTCTGTTTCTCCTGGCACTGCAGGCTGCCCTTTTGTACTGGGCTCCTTCCTCTGTTGGCACCTTTATCTGCCCACAACGAAATCTGCAGCAGTGCCAACAGAGCTCCACTGAGCTCGCTCACTCCCCCTCTGTCACTTGCTCATTCCATTTCTGCCGGCACTGCAGGCTGCCTTATTTGTACTGGGCTCCTGCCTGCATTGCCGCCTTCTTCTGCCCACAAAGAAATCTGCATCAGTCACGATAGAGATCTGTTGAGCTTGCTCCTTCCCCCTCTCTCGCTCGCTCATTCTGTTTCTCCCGGCGCTGCAGGTTGCGCTTTTGTACTGGGCCACCGCATGCATTGCTGCCTTTTTCTGCTCACAAAGAAATCTGCAGCAGTCCCAAAAGAGCTCTGTTGAGCTCACTAACTCCCCGTCCCTCACTCGCTCATTCTGTGTCTCCCGCTGTGGCAGGCTGCCCTTTGGTACTTGGCTCCTGCCTGCCTGCTTGGGTGGCTTTTTCTGCCCACAAAGAAATCTGCAGCAGTTCTGACACAGCTCCGTTGAGCTCCCTCACTCCCCCCTCTCACTCGCTCATTCCGTTTCTGCTGGCACTGTTGGCTGGCCTTTTGTACTGGGCTCCTGCCTGCATTGCCGCCTTTTTCTGCCCACAAAGAAATCCACAGCAGTCATGATAGAGCTCCGTTGAGGTTGCTCACTCCACCTGTCTCACTTGCTCATTCTGTTTCTCCTGGTGCTGCTGGCTGCCCTTTTGTACTAGGCTCCTGCCTCTGTTGGTGCCTTTTTCTGCCCACAAAGAAATCTGCAGCAGTCAAGATAGAGCTCCGTTGAGCTTGCTCACTCCCCCTCTCTCACTTGCTCGTTGTGTTTCTGCTGGCACTGCAGGCTGCCCTTTTGTACTGGGCTCCTGCCTGCATCAGCACCTTTTTCTGCCCACAGACGTATCTGCAGCTGTCCCGACACAGCTCTGTTGAGGTCGTTCACTCCCCCTGTCTCACTCTCTCATTCTGTTTCTCCAGGCACTGCAGGCTGCCATTTTGTACTGGGCTCCTGCCTCTGTTGGCACCTTTTTCTGCCCACAAAGAAATCTGCAGCAATCCCGACAGAACTCCATTGACCTCACTCACTCCCCCTCTCTCACTCGCTCATTCCATTTCTGCCGGCGCTGCGGACTACCCTGTTGTATGGGGCTCCTGCCTGCATTGCTGCCTTTTTCTGCCCACAAAGAAATCTGCAGCAGTCACGATGGAGCTACACTGAGCTTGCTCACTCCCCCTCTCTCAGTCACTCGTTCTGTTTCTCCCGCCGCTGCAGGCTTCCCTTTTGTACTGAACCCCTGCATGCATTGCTGCCTTTTTCTGCCCAGAAAGAAATCCGCAGCAGTCCCAACAGAGCTCCATTGAGCTCACTCACTCCTCCTCCCTCACTCGCTCATTCTGTGTCTCTGAGCACTGCAGGTTGCCCTTTTGTACTGGACTCCTGCCTGCATTGGCACTTTTTCCTGCCCACAAGGAAATCCGCAGCAGATCCGGCAGAGCTCAGTTGAGCTCAGTCACTCCCTCCTCTCTTACCCGCTGATCCTAATCTGTCCCAAACACTGATTTCCGACAGCAACTGCAGTATTCTGCGCCAGAAGCGTGTAAACACATTTCAGCCAGGATGTGAAAAATGACAGCTGTACTGTTCATAAGGAGGTGTGGAAAAATGCCAGTGTTGAAAATGTGGAGTGAAAATATTACTAATTTGCAAAGCTACAAGGGTGCGTGGAAACTGGGCAATGCATGCTTGTAACACACTCATTTTATGGATTTTCATCACCAAATTTTCAACATAGACATTTTAGGACTTCTGCTACTGAACAGTGTCACTGTCATTTTCATAATGTGTCCCGAACACAGATTTCCCACAGCGACTGCGCTATTCTGTGCCAGAACTGTGAAAACACACTTCGTCCAGGATGTGAAAAGTGACAGCTGTATTGTTCATATGGAGGTGCAGAACAATGGCAATGTTGAAAATCTGGAGTGAAAATATTATAAATTTGCGAACTTACGAGCGTGCGTGCAAACTGCGCAACGTACGCTTATAACACAGTCATTTGATAGAGTATCGTCACCAAACTTTCAATATAGGCAGTTTAGGACCTCTGCTCATGAACAGTGTCACTGTCATTTTCGTAATCTGTCCCAAACACTGATTTCCCACAGCGACCGCACTATTCTGCATCAGAACTGTGAAAACACATTTTGGCCAGGATGTGAAAAATGACAGCTGTACTGTTCACAAGGAGGTGTGGAAAAATGGCAGTGTTGAAAATCTAACGAAGGCAATATTTACCATCCCGCAGTTACTGACGTCGTGGAACTTTACACAATGCTGCCTTCGTTAAACAGTCATTTTGGGATTTTTTCACTAAATTTGCAACATAGGCTTTTTTGAGCCCACCTCATGAACACTGGCACTGTCATTTCATTAATTGGTCCCAAAAGGTGATTCCGCACGGTGACCGTGAAATCACCTTTTGGGGCTGATTAACCCCATGACAGTGATAGAATTCATGAGGAGGGTTCCCGAAAACCCCATGTTGAAAATTTGGTGCCAAAATTCCAAAAAATGCCTGAGATATGCATCAAAGTTGAAAAAACCCTATTTTTTCCATTATACAGCTTACCGGCATTTCCTCAGTTCGCAGTAGACTTTGAAGAGTGCAGACGTGTTCCCGGTCCACTGAAGATTGTTGCACTGGACTCCGGAACTAAGTATGGGGTGAGGGTGGGTGCGGGGAGGCAGGGTGCGCAGTGGGTGGGCACAGGTTGTGGGCAGGGAGACCACAAGGGACAGTTTCCTTTCTTTATGGGTTAAATTTAAAAAAAAACATCGCGGGAAGGTTTTCTTTTTTACAGGGCTATTTGACATGCTGGGGTGGGCTCTCAGCATGCCAATAGTGTTTGTTTGTGGGGGGCAGCTCTAGCCGATGGGGGATTGGGTACCCCCCCTCGGCACAAAGGGAAGGGCGCAAGAGCTGAGGGGGATTGGGCACCCCCTCGGCACAAACACACTGGGTGTTTGGGGGGGTATTATGCTGACTGGGAGTGGGCTCCCCCGTCGGTAAACGAATCTTTGGGGGAGACATAATGCCTATGGGGAGTGGGCTCCCCTGTTGGCAAAATAAATGTTTTATTAGTGGCACTAAAGCCGATGGGGTTGGGCCCTGGCCGACACACAAACCTCTGGGGGTACATGCTGCCGGGGGCATTGGGCACCCCCTCGGCCCTGGTCTAGGGTATTGTTTGTGAACATGGCAGCAAGCCGTTGCCATGTTCACAAACAATATTACAGTACTGACGTTCTGCCCAGCAATGACAGGTCACTCCCTCATTGCAGCGAATGGCTGTCTCTACAATGACGAGGCAGCCCCTGACTGCTGCGGCTGAAATGTTTCAAAGTTGTGGCACGCCAGCTGAACTAGTGTCAGCATCAGCATGCCATGGCATTGGGGAAAGTGGGCCAAGCCTTAAAAGTCTGGGGGGGGCACTGGCCACAACAGTACCACGCCTCCACAACCTGCTTGTGGAACAGGCTGCCGCAATATGTTTCTTGCGCATGAGCGCAATCAATATAAAAATGACTGTTATAAGCGTGTGTTGCACAGTTTCTATGCACACTCATAACTTCACCACTTTTCATATTTTCACCCCAGATTTTCAACATTGCCATTTCTTCACACCTCCTCATAAACAGTACAGCTGTCATTTTTCACATCCTGCTCAAAATGTGTTTTCGCACCTGTGGTGCCGAATGCACACTCGCTGTGTGACATCACCTTTTGGGACTGAGTAATGAAATGATACTGCCTCTGTTCATGAGGTGGGGTTCCAAAAAGCACATGTTGAAAATCTGGAGCAAAAAAAGATGCTTGTCAGCTGCATGTAAATAAACCTGCACTGGGACCTGTAGCCCTGCCTACCCAGTACACTACTACTACATGTACCAGTAGCATACTTTGGCAATGACAAATGCTTCTTTTGTTGTTGTTGTTGTCGTTTACTGCATTCAATTTAAAACACTGCAGGCAATTCCAACATATCGATTTCTTTCTTAAGATGCAAAACAGTCAAGAATCATCGGTAATACCAAAATATACCAGCCAGAAAAAAAAAATTTGTCTCCTACAGCTGCAATCAGAGAAGACTGATTATCCAAGAGGTTTATCTCAGTTTGGAACTGCCCCAGGCATAGTTTCTTGTGAATGCTGATTCCTAAGATTCCAGCACAATAGTTGGAACCTAGGTGAGTTTTCTTTTATTTCCTCTTGTTCAGGATACTAGGTTCACTGGTTGATAAAATGCCGATATCACTTCTTCTTCTTCTTCCTATACCGGTTAGGATTGCAAGTAAAGTTTTACGAAAAATGGTGCAAAGATAATCCTAGTGGTGTCAGAGAAACACTGCAAGTCCAAAGCAGCACACATCCAAAAAAGCAGGTAGGCTGGTAGTAATGTTCTAAAAGGCAGGGGGGCTCTTCAAACTCCTCAATTAACTGAGACCACAGATAAATTGGGCACAATAACATGATAATACTTATGTTGCCTCCCGTTAGCACAGCCTTGACACTATGAATATTACATAATAAGAAAAATGTTTTAAGCTGCTCTTGATGGGTGCTTACCAAAGAAATATAATGGTTCAAATTGGGGCTTATGAAGGCTACAGGGACATGTGCCAAATTGCAGAGCAAGAAGGGAAGGGCTAAGACACCCAGCTGGATGAGTAGGGAAGTTTTAGATAAGGTGAGGGTGAAAAAAGCAGCATTCAATAAATACAAGAAATCCAGGAAGGGGAAGATAGGAAGGAGTATGTGAAGAAGTCAAAAGAAGCTACCAGGGGTGTTAGGGTGGGCAAGGCCTCTAGGGAACTGAGGCTGCTCAGGGCATCAAGGATGGGGAAAATTATTTCTTCTGCCACATACAGGAGAGAAGGAGCCAAAAGGACCAGACAGTGAGGATCAGGAAGGATGTGGGTGGGGGTGGACAGAGAAAGCAGGACAGGCAGAAGCACTAAATGAGTATTTCTGTTCCATATTCATGAGGGAGAAGGGCGGGCAGCTACCATGGGGGGGGTGGGGAGGAGGGGTGACAGATGGGGTTATCACTGAGGCAGGGTATTGGAGGGCCTGAGGGCTCTGAGGGTGGATAAGGCACTAGGACCAGACTGCATACATCCCAGGGTGCTGAGGGAGCAGGTGGAGGTACTGGCCGAGCCACTGGTGGACCTATTCAATACCTCCTTGGACACAGGGTGCATGCCACAAGACTGGAGGATGGCCCTCATGGTGCCCCTCCTTGAAAGTGGCCCGAAGGATGAACCAGGCAATAACAGACCTGTAATCCTAACATCCATCATAGGGAAGCTGATGAAGACAATCCTGAAGGAGAGGATGGTGACATTTCTGGTCAACAATGGACTCCAGGATAATCAACAACATGGGTTTGTCTCTGGAAGGTCTTATCAGACTAACCTAGTTAAGCATTATGACTGGTAATAAGGGAATTGGACAAGAGTCATGCTGTGAATGTTATATTTTTGGACTTCAGCAAGGCTTTGATTCAGTGCTGCAAGGGAGGTTGGGAGGAAAACTGAGATACGTGGGATGGGACTAAGATGGTTAACTGGATAATGAATTGGCTACAGGGAAGACAGCAGAGGGTAGTGAGGGAGTTATCATCTCCAAGAGTGGTGACAAGTAGGGTGCCACAGGGCTCGGTACTGGGGCTGGTGTTGTTTAGGAAATTCATAGCGGACATCTCACATGGCGTCAGCAATAAGATCAGACTCTCACTGATGATACCAAGTTGGGGGCAGTGGTGAGCTACATAGAAGGATGGCAGGGGATGCAGAACAACTTGACTAAACTGAAGGAATAGTCAGAAGCATGGCAGCTGGGGTTGAATGCTAAAAAGTGCAAGGTAATGCACTTCAGAGCAAAGAACCCAAGGAGGAGTGTTAGGTACCATCGAGGAGGAAAAGGATCTTGGGGTGAATGTAACTGGGAAAATGAACAATTCTGAGCAGTGCAGGAAGGCAGCAGCAAAGACCAACAGGATGCAGGAGTGTATTGCAAGAGGAATCTCCTCCAGGAGCAGGGAGGTGATCCTGCGCCTCTACAGGTAACTAGTCATGCCACATCTGGAGTACTGTGTGCAGTACTACTGCCCATATCTAAAGAAAGATTTCCAGTTACTGGAAGGTGTGCAACACAGAACAACTAAGGTGATCCAGTGACTGGGGGACAGGCCATACGAGGAGAGGCTGATTGAGATGAAAATGTACTCCCTGGAGGAGAGGAGCGATCGGGCAGATATGATTGAGACCTTTAAGTATTTAAAGGGGATTAACAAGACAAGTACAGAAGGGATATTTAAGTTAAGAATGGGGAGTGACATGAGAGGTCATGATTTCAGATTAGAGGGGGGAAGATATAGGATGGAAATAGGAGACACTTATTCATGGAGAGGGTTGTGGTGGAATGGAATACTGCCAGAGAAGGAGGTGGTATCCTGTAAGACAGTGGAGGGTTTCAAAAGGGAATGGGACAGGGTAAGAGGGGAGTAATTGTGAAGGGGAGGGGAGCTGCAAGGTAAGGGTGTTAGCTGCATAATCAAGCAGACTTGATAGACCACGTGGCCTGTTTCTGCTGGCAAATATGTATGTTCATATGGTCGTATGGTTCTTTCTTATGAATGAAAACAACCCAATCCCATCAACTCCAAGATCTCATACATATTCAGTCACATTCAGCAGATTGGCTCTTTGTTGTTATGTAGAGCTCCAAATTAATTGCTTAGAAGGCAGACACTTTCACCCCTGAAAGCACAGAAAGTGGCAGACACATAGTGAGTGTTGCCCCAGTAGGTGAGTAGACAGAACAGGCACTTCATGCTTTTTGTTAGCTCTGCACAAACCCTTCATTCCTCTCCAAATCCAACATTTCATGCGGTCTGATTTTATTTAGTATCTTTGCAAATTGTTTGCTACAATTAACTGGCTAAATTACTGAACTAATAAGTTGCTAATCCCTGTAGAAAGTAGACCATGTTATTTCTTGTAATGCAGTAATTGCTGCCAGTTAAAGGGACTTTGGGTCAGTTGCATTGTTTCCTGATGTCTACCCTTTCTGACTTGTGAGCACAGTAGAAAAAAGGGAGCTTTCAGCATACCGAATGGACTTTTAATAGTGGAGGTGAATGGCAGTCACTGCACGTTCACCGCCCTATTTTGTCTGTCGATATCGGCGGAATACGGCACTGTCTGCTGTGTTTAAGATGGTTACTGGAGTTCTTTGCACATGCACAATAACTCTCACATGTGCACTGAACTCTGGGACACAGCAGCACAGTCCTCCGAGTCCAAGATGGCTGCTGGAGCTCAGTGCACATGCGCGAGTCATCACACATGCACAAAGAACTCTGGTGACCATCTTGGACGTGGCAGACCGTGCCATGTTCATCCATTAGTTCAGCTGCAGCAGAATTGGCACTTGCTAGTGTTTGGTCAGTTGTTCTTATGGCACGTCCACAGTGGTGGTCACATTGAACATTTGTGTATGTAGTGTGCTGTGCCCATAGCCAGACACAGTGGCAACTCACCCCTGCTATCTGCATCTTGCTCATTAGCAGCTTTGCATGACACTGTGCCCCATGGGGTTGGCTACAGTATGCAAGACTGTCTGTTGCCTAACACACCACCTGCCATGCCCTGTTGGGGGGGCAGATCAACCACCATGGTGTGCAGCCAGAAAATAACACATGCGGCCACTGTGAGCAAACCTTTGCAAAGGAGGCATATACGTAGCACTGTACTGGGTCCTCACACATGGTTGTTGTTACATCCATCCACTGGATAGTTCTTCTTCCTTGCCACTCATCAAGTTGCATGTCTCCTGCCACACCTTATGTATATGCACAGTGGTGAATTCTGTCATGCATTCGGGGATACAGTGACAGGGGTTGTGTTCCACAACACTGTGGCACCTTTTTTATTTATTTATTTGCTTTTGTTAACCAGGTATGCACACTAGACAGCCAAGTGCCTATTTTTAGGTGCAACCCGGGAGATTACAAGGTACATACATGAACATCGGGCAAATACAAGTGGAGGATTACATTACATAGAATTAGCACACAGGGACTTTACAAGTATCAGTACCATCAGGCAAACACAAGTGAAGAATTACTATAAAGTGACTAGAACACAGGGACATTGCAAACAGCAGTACCAAAACAGGGATTACATTACAGTATTAACATTGCAGGCAGTAGGAAGAAGTACAGTGTGAATTCATTGCTCCAGGCAGCAAGTTGTATGGCTTGCAGTTAGAACAAGGAGGAATCACTGTTGGGATAGAGTGGGCCCAGTGCAAGATAAGGGAGTGCACAGTTATAGTGCTCACCCTGTTGTGCCGGTGGGCCTAAGTGGTCAATTTTTGTAGTTGCTGTGAGTACAGGAGGAGTATAAGCACATATATGCCCTACCATGTATGTTGCTGTGCACTGTGTACGTGCTTCTCAGCAAGAGTAGTGTGGCCCAGGTATAGTGCTACATATGGTGCTGCTCCAGAGGTAGCATGCTATGCCTACAGTACAGTAGTGCAGGCAATAGAAAAGTGTCGGTGTCCACCCATCTGTGCAATGCAGAGGGTCCTGCTCATGTACCATGAGATGCCCCCCACACAACACCCATCATGCCATGCATAGCGCAATTCTGTGCTTTCATCTCTGTCATGGATGATTGACATGCATGTCTTGAGTTAAAACGCTTATTACACAGCATTATCTGTGATACACAATATGTGCTACCACATAGAAACCTAGAATGTTGACAGCAGGTGAAGATGCAAGGTCCATCAGGTCTGCCCATAGATTTCTAAGACCATTACTGATCCAAGGACCTACCCCCATATGCCATCGCAAACCTTCCCCTTGGCTTTCAATCCATTGATCTATTTGTCCCAGCCCAATTTGAATGCTGTCACTGACTTTACCTCAACCAGATCAGCAGGCAGTCTGTTCCAAGGCTCCACCACCCTTTCAGTGAAGTAGTGTTTCCTAAGGTCTTTTTTTAAAGCCCCTCCCCCCAGCTTCCATTCGTGCCCCCTAGTGCCAGAGCAGGGAGCCCTGTTGAACATTTCTGGGTAGGGAACCCTGTTTATTCTTTTCAGGAACTTGAGGGTTTCTGTCATGTCCTCCCTCTCCCTCCTAGTCTCCAGTGAAAACATGTTCCGCTCATCTAAGTGCCCTCATATGGAAGTTAGTGTAAGATCCGGATCATTTTTGTCACTCTCCTCTGAACCGTCTCCAGTCTGTTTATATCATTCTTTAGGTGGGGGCTCCAAAATTGGATACAGTACTCCAGGTGTGGCCACACCAGGGATCTGTATAGTGGTAGAATTACTTCCCTGCTTCTGCTATCAAACCGCCTTCTGATGCATCCTGTCATTCTGCTGGCTTTGCTGTAAGCTATGGTGCACTGCTTGAACTGCTTAAGAGTGTCACAGACTATGACTCTTGGGTGTCTCTCTTGCTGAGAAACACTGAATCTGACTCCATTTAGCTAATAGGCAGTTCTAGGGATTGTTGTCCCCAGGTGCATCACCTTACACTTCTTGACATTAAATTTTACCCGCCAGATGCTAGCCCATTTTTCTAGCCTCTGAGGATCTTTTTGCAGGCACATAACTGCATCCTCACTGTCTACTCTCCCTCTTAATTTTGTGTCATCTGCAAATAGGACTATCTTACCCTGAATGCCAACCCCAGTGTCACTGATGAACATGTTGAACAATACCGGACCCAGGACAGAGCCCTGTAATACACCACTAGTGATCTCCTAGTCCTCTGATTTCTCCCTGTTGATGACTACTTTCTGCTTTCTGTCTTTCAGCCAGTTACCTACCCATCTATCAGTGTACTTTGTGGTGCCCAGATCCTCTAGCATCCTCAGCAGGCACTTGTGAGGTACTGAATCAAGGCCTTGCTGAATTCAAAGTAAATGAGATCTACTAGATGTCCACTGTCTACTTCCCTAGCTACCCAGTTGAAGAATGAAATCAGGATTGTCTGCCATGATTTTCCTCTCATGAACCCATGCTGCCTGTCATCCTGAAGGCCATTTTGTCCATGTATTCCACAAGATCCTGCTTAATCAAGGATTCCATTAATTTTCCTACCACCAATGTGAAACTGACTGGTCTGCAGTTACCAGCCTCTTCCCTACCACAGCCCTTGTGAAGTGGCACCAGATCAGATCTGCTCATCTCCAGTCTTCCGGCATGACACCTGTCTGAAGTGATCTGTTGAATAAACTAGCCAATGGGTCTGCCAGTGCCACCGCTAGCTCCTTCAATACCCTTGGATGGATCCCTGTCAGTCCAGGTGATTTGTCCTGTTTTATGAGTTCTAGTACTTCCTTGACCCTAGTGGTGGAGATAGCTGCCATTTCCATCTGTGAGACCCCCATGTCTGCTGCTCTAATACTGCAACCAGGTATTGGTTCCAAGTGCTCCTTGGTGAACACTGAACAGAAGAATTTGTTCATACATAGATACATAGATACATAGACAGTGTCGGCAGATAAGGGCCTATGGCCCACCTAGTCTGCCCATTTGAGCTTGTAAGTTCAGTTTGTTTTCCTAGAAGTCTATTTCCCCTAACCCCTGACCTCTAGAATTCCTTTATGTCTATCCCATGCATTCTTAAATCCCGTGATTGTTTCAGCCCCACCACTTCCTCTGCAGGGTGTTCCACTTGTCCACCACCCGTTCTGTGAAGAAATTCTTCTCATGTTTCCTCTGAATCGTCCTCCCTCCAACTTCATCCCATGCCCTCTAGTCCTGAAACATCTTTTTCGCTTAAAATAGTGTTTTCCTGCACCCTGTTCCTCCCGTAAGATACTTGTATATCTCTATCATATCCTCCTCCCTCCCTCTCCTCCAGGGAGTACATGTTCAGTTCCTTCAACCTGTCTTCATAGGACTTGTGATGCAACCCATGCACCATCTTTGTTGCCCTCCTCTGAACCTTCTCTACCCTGTCTATGTCCTTACGTGAGGTATGGTGTCTCCAGAACTGTACACTGTACTCCAGGTGGGGCCTCACTAGTGTCTTGTATAGCGGAATTATGACCTCCTTTTCCTGCTGGTGATGCCTCGCCTATACATCCCAGCATCCTATTTGCTTTACCTGATGCCTTGTCACACTGTTTCTACCTTGAGGTCATCAGAGATGACAACCCAATATCCTTTCCTGCTTGGTGCATGCTATATCCTCACCCCCCAACTGATATATTGTGCCAGGTTTTGGCCATATGCATTATCTTGCACTTCTTTGCATTGAATTTCAACTGCCAAACCCTTGACCATTCTTCAAGTTTCTGCAGGTCCTTCTCATTCTGTCTACACCCTCTGGTGTGTCTACTCTGTTACAGAGCTTTGTGTCATCAGCAAACAGTGAAATTCTGCTTCTATATCCTGTGCAATGTCACTGATGAAGATGTTGAATAGGACCGTCCCAGCACTGATCCCTGTGGTACCCCACTGGTCACTCTTCCCTCTGTGGGAGTGACAGCCATTTACCACCACCCTCTGTGTCCTGCCACCCAGCCAGTTACCTACCCACCACACTACTGTCCTGCCCACACCCATATTCCCCAGTTTGTGTAATAGTCTTCTATGTGGCACAGTGTCAAAGGCCTTGCTGAAGTCCAGATAGGCCATGTCCACTGCCCTCCCTGATCCACCTCCCTAGTCACCCAGTCAAAAATTCAATGAGGTTGGTCTGACATGACCTCCCTGGTGAAACCATGCTGCCTTGGGTCCTGTAGTCCATTGACAACCAGATGTTCCACCAATCTCTCCTTCAGTAGTGCTTCCATGATCTTTCCCACTACCGAGGTGAGGCTGACTGGTCTGTAGTTCCCTGCTTCCTCTTTGTTCCCACTTTTTGTATAAGGGGACTACATCTGCTGTCCTCCAGTCTTTGGGTACCTCCTGTTTCCAGTGATTGGCTGAACAGGATAGCCAGAGGTTCAGCCACCACCTCTCTTAGTTCTTTAAGGACCCTGGGGTGCACCCCATCTGGCCCCATTGCTTTATCAGCTCTTATTACTTCCAGTTCCTTCAGGACCCTTTCTCGTGTAAAGGACTTTGTCCATTTCTGCACCATTCTCACCCTTGTACTCCCTTCAGACCCATTACCCCTCTTCCTTAGTAAAGACTGAGCAGAAATACCTGTTCAATATGTCAGCTTTACTGTTGTCATCCTCCACGGCTCCCATCCTCCCCTTCAGTCTCACTATCCCTCCTTTGTCCTTCTTTTTCATTTATGTACCTGTAAAGGTTTTGTCCCCTTTAACCACTGATTTTGCAATGTGTTCTTCTGTCTGAGCTTTGGCTTCCCTTACTGACTTCCTGCCTCCCTTTGTTTCTCCTGGTACTTCTCCCTATCCCCTTCTGCCTGTGTCTTTTTGTATTGCCTGAATGCAATCTTTTGGCTTTCACTTTCTTTGCTACCTCTTTGAAAACCATAATGGTCTCCTCTTTCTTTTCCTCTTGCTAACCTGCTTAATGCATAATTCTGTTGTTCTTATAATCCCCATTTTAAATACTGCCCACTGTTCCTCAATCCCTGATTCCTGTCCCATTCCCTTAATGCCTCTTTCAAGCATCTCCCCATTTTCCCAAAGTCTGCCCCCCTAAAATCCAGGATACGTGTTTTTGTGTGGTTTGGTTCTGCTCTTTCTGTGATTTCAAACCACAATGACTGGTGGTCACTGTTACCCAGGTGCTCCCCCACTGTTACCCCCATCACACTGTCCCTGTTTGTGAGCACAAGGTCCAGTATTGCCTTCTGCCGAGTTGGTTCCATGACCAGTTGCTTGAGGAAGGCACCCTGAAGGGAGTCCAGGATAAATCTTCAAGACCTTGGCCTTTTGCCTGTTTTCCTTCACAGTCATGTCCCCATCCTTTAACTTGACCACACACATACTTTTTTTTCTTTTTTCCTGAATATATTGAAAGAACTGTGTGTTGCCCATCTTGACCCCTTCTGCTGTTAACACTTCTGACACCACTTTGCCTTTTTCACAACCCTCTTAGACTCTCTATTCTTCTGTACACATTCTTACCAGTTGTTGTCCTCGTCTGCCATTTAAAGTTCAGAACAGCCTTTCTTTTGGCTTCTAAATTTGAACTCACTTGATTTGTAAACATACTGGTCTTTTATGCCTAATCTTTGTTGCATGAACTTGTAGTCTGTAATATGGCTTATTTAATCTGGCCCCAAATAATTTCCACTTCCAGCAGATTGTGGATCCTCACTAGCCTTTCCCTGACTAATTCTCCCATTTTTCTGAAGTTCACCTTTTTAAAGTTCAGGACTTTTGTTTTGGATTTGGATTTTATAACCCCAATAGCTAAGTTGAACTAAACTGAGTTATGGTCACTGTTAGCCAGAGGTTCACCAACTCTACCAACACTGACTAGTTCCATGTTGGTAAGAATAACATCCAGAATGATGCCCTGTCTAGTTTGCTCACCTACCATTTGTGTGAGGAGGCAATACTTCAAGCCATCCGCCATGGATTGACTTTTTCCTGACCCAACTATTGGAATGCCCCAATCAATATCTGGAAGGTTCAGGTCCCCAAACTCCATTGTATTTCCTTTCTCTGTCAACAGTTAGCTCTCTAGAAGGAGCTTCTCATCTCTGTCCCAACATTGGCCCAGGACCTTGTATACCACCCCAACGTATACCTTTTTTCCCACTGAAGACCTCAGCTCTACCCACAGTGATTCCACACCATCATTTCTTACAGTACATCATCTAATGATGTAGCCTCAATTCCATTCCTTACATACAGTGCAACACCCACTTAGCTTCGGCTCTATCCTGCTATAGGAGAGAGTACCCATTAACCGTAAGATCCCAGTCATTTCTATCTGAGGCCATCATCTCCATGATGGCCACCAGGTCCACCTGAGACTCTGCCATCAAAGTCTGAAGATCACTGATCTTGTTGCCCAAGCTTCTGGCATTGAGGCATGCACTCTTCCACAGCCCAGTGGCCTTAATGTACTTCTTACACTTAGGCTCACTCTGCTGGCATCTAATGTCATTGCCCTTCTTATGGATTTTTGCATTCTCTTTACGCATTCTAAGCTTGGGCACCCATAATGGCAGAAAGTAATTCATTTTAAGGAGAGTGGCGGTTAAGTTCCATCCTGAGAGTGTTTATGATAGGACCTCTAATGCCAGACTCCTCCATTTCAGTTTAAATGCCAGAGGTGCACATTGAAATTCTGCCTCAATGCGCTCACACCTTCTCTAATTGGATGAAGGCCATCGTCCCTGAAAAGCATCTTTCCCAGAAGTTTCCCCAATCACCTATGACATATTACCCTTTTTCCTGACACCATTCATGTACCATGCACCGAACGTTTCAATCTCCCCTTTTTGATCCTGTTTATGCTATCCCTTCTGCCCCACACTGGAAGAACCTCTGAGAATCTTAGTGATGTACAACGTGCCACTAACAATTCACCTAGCTTGGTTCTCCTTAGTGTCTTCCAGTGTCAGACTCACCACATCATTTGTCCCCAGGTGAATCAGCACCTTGTGTTTACCTTCCACTTTGTCTACAATGCTTGTGATTTGGTCCCTGTCCCACCAAGCCAAGGCACTGGGTACTAGGTACCCCAGGATTAAATGCAATTCTGCAGCATTTTACAGAACTCTGCAGAATGCTGCAGAAGACTTACTGCATAAAGCAATGTAATTTCAATGGTAATTAGTCCCCTTTGTCATCCAGGGAAATGTGACACTTCCAGGATGAAGTGGATCCCATAGTTTCCAGCATGACAAAGGGGACTAATTGTCTTTGAAATTGCACTGCTTTATTCAGTAGGTCTGCTGCAGCATACTGCAGAGTGCATTAAATGTGCATTTCACCCCGGGGATGCCACTGTACCACCAAGTGTAACCAAATGTAACACAAAAGATCTCTGTTTTCCCATACCCATCATACAGTCACCCCTACACCCAACCGATGTCACCTTTCCAGCTGTGGTACCCATGAAACCACCTGAAGTGTGCAAGTGTTATGCTAGTTATTATCCCTCCTGCCTCTATGGTACATATGTCAGTATACAGTGCCCTGACATAGCCAGGTTGTCACTTTGTGGTGTCTCTCCTGCACTGGCATTTGCCCGCACTATGGCAGGCTGACACAGGCTACTGTTGTTGACTTGTCTTGCCTCTGCTCCTGGTTTCCCTCCTGTCAACACTCACAGTGGCATTGTTTGCCTCATCTGTGGTGGGGTCCTGCATACCGATGTTGTATTTCTTGCAGTCTATTTCTTGTGGGATGGGGAATGGGCCTGGCCTGCCTGTGACTGCTCTGAGGCCTGACTACCCTCTAACTGAGCTTCCTCTACATGCTGCAGCCTACTGTCAGGTTGCTGGTCTAAACATGCAGAGGACTTTCGTGTCTACACTCGGCTGCCAGTTGGGCTCTTGATGGTGGTCGTATTGTTGCTATTGGTGACTGCTGGGGGCTAGTCTGCGGGACATCACCACTGGTATCAGGGACATTGTTGATTTCCAGACATTCCGTCTTTCACTCATTAAATGATGGTGCACAGATATCTAACCATAGCTGGAGTACCGAATTCTTGACTGTGACTGAAATTAAAGAGTAACTGTCCCATAAAGTGCCTACCTCATGAATAAATTCACACTTCTTGGAAATGCTTGATTTCTGTGTTTCATTCTTTTATATGACTTTCCAGTCTTGCCTATTTCATTTTATTTTAAAACACGCTTCAGTTACTGTCTCCGTGCCTTTCCTGTGCTGCTCATTCCTGCAGCTGTGTCCCGAGTGACATCACTATATGAAGTCGGCAGCTGAGGACAACACGCTCTAGTCTGGCTGTGCATGACAGTAGTTGGTGATTGAAAAAGCAGCGCAATGTCCTCCAATTGCAGCAGTGAAATTGATCCTCTGGAGGGTGGCTTCTCAATATTGTTTCCCGAGGATTCTGATTCAGAAAACATGCAGTCAGAATTGAGTGGTTTTGAACATTTTGGCATGCTCCCATATCAATTCGAGCCAGAAGTGGATCATAGCATGGTAGTGTCACATCGTGAGGAATCTGTGATCTCAGACAGTCAAGCAGGAGGATGACTCAAGGATGACCAGGTGTCCTGGTATGTCACTTTCTCTGTGTGTCATTATAAACATTTCCCTAGTACAGTTGTGATTTTCCTTGTACCCCAGTCATGATTTCTTATTTTGGTTGTGAGTTGTTTAGTTTTTCTAGCCTGCTCCTACTTTTGTATTGTGATACTCATCCGCACCCACAACACACAAACATTCAAATGGTATGACCAGAGACACTGCCAGCACTGTAAAGTGGTGAGTTTTTTTCTTTGTTATCATATTGTCAATATTTTGCAATATGAGGCAGTGGGTAGCACATTCCAGTGAAAGTGGCAAAACAGCAGCTACTGGGTGGTTGGCACCTCTGAAGCCACCGCCCGAGATCATTTGCCTGAAACTCTGACCGCTGTGAGCCGTGAACCTTACTGGGCTCCCAGGTTATCCACCACAGGACGCCGCAGCCACCAGGCGATCGGCGCTTTCGAAAAGCCACTGCCCGAGACCACTTGCCTGGTCTCCAAGCACTGAGAGCCGTGGTTTCTTCTGGGCTCCCAGCTTATCCACCACAGGAAACTGTGGCTACAGGGTGGTCAGCGTTCTGAAGCTACCACCTGAGACTACTTGCCTGTTCTCCGAGCATTGAGAGCTGTGATCACTTTTGGGTTCCTAGCGCATCTGCTGCAGGAAATCATGGCCACCGTGGAGTTGGAGCTTCCGAAGCCACCGCCTGAGACCTCTTGCATGGACACCGAGTGCCGAGAGGTATGGCAAAGCCGCAAACCAATCTGAATGTGAGTGCCTTCTCCAGGCCTGTTCCGATTGGTCCTTTACCCATGCCTACTCTTTTAATGCTATTTGGGCAAAAAGGAGCTGTTTTCATAAAAGTTTACTTATTGCTTTGTACATTTTTACTGTATTCAGAACTGCCCTAGATCATTAGCTCATGCAAATAGCTCACTTTGTACTGTGTAAAGAGACTCAACCCTTCCCAGCTTCTGTAGTTGTAATCCATATCCTGGGGTGCCAAGGAACTCACTCCCCTCTTAATTGCAATTTTTGCACTCCTCTGTTTCACTTTTCCCTCGTGTCCTGCACCAGTACTAATTGGCTCCTCTTCTCTCTCCCCCCCTTCAGCCGTGAACCCTCCTGGGCTTCCATCTCATCCACTGCAGGAAACCATAGCTACCGGGCGGTCATCACTTCCAAAGCCACCACCTGTGACCACATGCCTGGACGCTGCACGCTGAGTGATACGGCAAAGCCGCTAACCAATCGGAGCTCGAGCGCCTTCCTTAGGTCCACTCTGATTGGTCCTTCACCACTGACCTATTCTTTTAATACTATCTAGCAAAACTTGCTCTTGCCTCTCGTACCAACCCAATAAACTTTGATCACCCTACACACCTGCCTACTGGTTATCTCCCAGCCTGTCAACCTACCCCCCCAGTCATATTTACTGTACCCAAATCTCTACCCGCACCTGCCACCCCCTCCCACCACACGTCTTCATAGTAAATTATATGTTTTGGTAAACTGTCAATGAACCAACATGTCACATCCTTTTCATGAACACTACCCATGTGTATATTAGCTGAATCCAGTATTATTCAATATGTAATTGATATGTGTTGTAGGTTCTACTACACTGTTGTATTCTTTTTATCTACTGTTCTATTACTGTATATAAATGTATTGTTTCTTGACCTTGTACAGTGCAGGCCCACCTTGCAAATGAGCTTGCTCAGTGGTGTCTGCTTGGATAAATAAAGATTTTGATTGATTGATTGATTGATTGAAAACTGGCACCATCGTGACACCAAACTTGTGGCAGCAGGACAATGGCCATATTGTCATGTGGATTTTAGTACTGACTTCATTATAGTATTGCTGTAACACTATCTTGCTGTAATGAAACCCTATTATATTTATTACTTCCCTGGCACCCGTGAGACATGCATGGTATCAAATTGTGCCATTATTTTTTTAATTTTTGTTTTTTTTATCCAATTGTTTAACCAGGTGAAACACACTAAGCTGAAAGCTTGTTTACAGGTGCAACCTGGGAGTACAGGGAAGTTAAGTGACTTGTTCAGGGTCATACAGTATGCAAGTTTTAAATAAAATAAGTTTTATTTTAAATAAAATAAAATAAAATAAAGTGGGGGCTGTGGGATTCAAACCCAGGTCTCCAGAGTTGCAGCTCAGATCCTTAAACCACTGTACTATACTGCCTACCATTTTATCTGGGGTTAGTGGTATACACGTTACCAGCTTTTGTCATGAGTTCCCCAGTAAGACTGCTACAGGCATTGTATGCTATATGGTGGCATGACCTCCGCAGCAGGAACATTACTTGCATGGTGCAATAGTACTGGTTTGACCTGCCATGCAAAACTGGCACACAGATGGCACTCATTTCTTTTGGAGAACTTCAAAGGCAAGAGAGCTACTGGCATTGTACCCACTTATGTAACTATTTCCCTCACAACAGTGATACAGGCATAGTGTATGACAAGCAGGCATGATATGTCAATGGAAAGAGTGGTACAGGCATGGTAACACAGTGATGGCAGTACATCCCACTCAATAGTTGTACACAGACTGCACCCAATTTTTGTAGTACTATATTGCCAAGAGTGCCATAGCCATTCTACACAGTATTTTTTTCAGTTTCCTTGTCAACACTGTTTTAGGTAGTGGAGATCACATGGTTGCTTGACCTTCCTGTCAAGATGTACTCACTCATTCTCCCATAGCGGGAGTATATCTTATGCAAGAGTCCCATAAAGATAGTTTCCACTTTGTGCATGACTTTACTTAGAAAAGTGTGTCATGCATTCTGTCAACTTGTGTCTGAACGTACTTGACAAGAGTATAAGAGGCACTGTACAATTATAACAGTGTTATTACCATCATTGTAAGACTGCTGTTGTCACAGTAGTACAGTACATAAGGAAGAGAGTAATGCAGATGGTAGCAAGTTAGCGATCATTAGTGTTGCATGCATTGCACTTAGTTGTGGGATAATTTAATTGGCAACAGTGTCACTGTGGGTGGAGTTCACATGCTCACATGATCACCCTGTCAATATTGGTGCAGATATTATTCCACAGTGTTTTGAGGACATCCTATGCAAGAGTTGTACACAGATGCTATTCATTTCAGCAGCACTTTCATTGCAACAGTGACACAGGCATTGTTTCCACTTGTGGCACCACATTCGTGCCAATAATTCTACAGGCTTTGCACAATTATCACACTTTTATTACCATCATTGCAAGACTTCTGATACTTGTTCTTGTATCTTACCACAGTGGTGTGATGAAGGCACAGTCAACAGTGGCACACAGATGGTAGCCACTTGGGGTGTGACATCATTGCTACAAAGTGGCACAGCTGTGGTATTCACTTGTTGAGTTTCCTTGGCAACAGTGTCAAGTGGAGTTCACATGACAAGGTTGCATGATCTACCTGTATGTACCTGTATAGTCATGGTACCACATTGGTTGAACTACCGACCAGGGAAGAGTGCCACACAGATGTTTGCCATTTTCAGCAGTACTTCAATGTCAGGACTGCCACGTGCATTGTGGGCAATTATGCCAATACTTTCCAAACAGTAATTGGACATGCCTTGCACAAATATTATGCTGTTCTTACCTTCTTTGCATGTCTGATAGTGGCATGATACCACACTGGTGGTATGAACCCGAAGGCAACAGTGGCACATAGATGTTAGCCAGTTGGGGGACGTCTTCATTGCCGCGAGTGGCATAGCCATGGTACTTGGTGCTGTCATTTCCTTTGCAACACTGTCACATGGAGTTGACAAGATATTATTGCTGGACCCCATAGTCCCGGCGTTCACTAGCTATGGTACAGTTGATTGTCATCAGCACCTCCCTGCTTCAGCTGTTTATCCTTCTACGATGCACAGCAGCTTACAGTTGTCTTTTCATAGTGCCTTGCTTCAGTGTGGCACCAGCCTATAACTCCTTGATCCTTCTCTCACCTGTTCTCAGTGATTATGTCCACCTCTGTGTGTACTGTTTTGAGTCCTCCTAAGTGCATCACTGTGCATCACCTTATGGAATAATGACACACAATCTGCATCTCTCCACCTTGCCTACTTATCAGTGTAATATGTGTGCGCTGTCACGCTGTATGACCACAATTGTTTTTTTGTCTTCCTAGTAATGATAAAACTTGTACCATGACTGTTCTAAAAAACTATCCTTTTATTATCACTTCATTGTTGTCATACTTTGCACAGTATTCTAATTTCATGTCCTGTCATTACATTTCTCAGATGCACGTGCAGAAATTGTGTCATGATACCAACAGAACTGGAATGCCGCTGTTGTCGAGAAGTACAGCAAGTGTTGGAAAAATTCCATGAGTATGACCTTGATGACTCCTGCATCATAGAACACTTTGGATTCCACAATGTGTGTCTACGTGTGTCAGTACTTCAGACAGCATGATTCCAATATCATCAAAAGCATGGCCCTCTGGATGAGCAGTTTACACATGAGTACATTACAAATACCTTATGTTGTGCTTTTTACCTATGTCCTAATCTTTGTCATGCTATTTACAACTGAGTAACAAAAGGAGAGATGAAGTATGACCATGTGCATTTTATTTTATTTAGTTTTTGTTGACCGGGTAAATGCACTGGACAAATCCTGCCTATTTTCAGGCACGACTCGGGGGGGGGATACAGATGAATTCCAACTCAACTCGAACCAGATTAAGCTGTTGGTGGTATTTTTTTTTTTTTTTTTTTAGTGAATGAGGGAAATTTGGCCAGGACACCAGGGAACTTCCCCTTACTCTTTTCGATAAGTGCCATGGGATCTTTAACATCCACCTGAACTACCACCAATCCAGGCAGATGGAACCTTAGTTTAATGTCTCATCTGAAAGACTGCACCGCAGAAGTGCAGCACCCCTCTCATGCTGCACTACAGTGTCAGTACTGGGATATTAACCCAAGTACCAGATGTGGGAACTGAACCCTCAGCCCTCTGATCTCCTGGCCTCAGAGGCAAGTGTGCTACCTACTGAGCCACTGACACTGACACATGACTTTGCTTTCCTTTTTGTGGTGATTGGGTGGAGGGAGATAATGACTGATTATGGCCAGAACACCAAACAATTTAGTACTGTCTGATGGTACAGTACTTAGAGCTGCCTGTAATCATGCCCACTTGCTGGTCTGTGACACAGATATATGTGTAATGATAGAAAGCGGTGTACTGCAAGCAACATACGGACAAATACATAGTGTAAGTACAGAAATTAAAACAATGGTAAGGGGGGGTGGTGGTTTGGGATGCACAGTCCCCAATGTAATAAATAAGTGTGAATTGCCTCCCAAACTTGAATGGTTTCTGTGTTCAGTGGTAGTATTCTTTTGGTGTAGTTATTGTTTCTGTGTTCAGATGAAGCTGTAACTGAACCTCCACATTATCTAACTTCGTTTCATCACCCGGATGGTGTGGTTGGCAGAGTGCCCACACAGAAAGAATAATATGATTGAACATAAAAACTATGGGCAGGATTCACAAAAGGGATGCACCAAGCGCATCTGAGATGCGCCGACGCATCCCCGACCTGCACTGAAAAATGATCCGGCAAGGGGCCTGATATACTGGCTCATCCCCAATGCGCCAAAGCATTGCAGAGGCATCACACAATCCTGGTAATGATATGCTGCACATCTTAGGGGGCCATGAAGGGGCATGCCCATGCATATTGGGTGCAGCCACATTCACAGCCCAATTCAGAGGCGCATCCACGGGGCTAGTCCTGGGATGCGCCTGTGACAGATAACTCTAGTGCAACCAGACTTAAGTGGGTGGCCACCCACATACAGGCCACCGTGCTGCAGACAGCAGCACAGCAGCCTGCACACGCTACCAGTCCAAGCACCACCCCCCAGGCAGCCCACAGCACTACACCACCTGTAACCCAGTCTGGCTCCAAGTGGTACAGTGGTCTCCCCCTCCCTGTCCATAGCTCCACTTGCTCTGAATAACATTGTGAATGTCTCCCTGGTGGTATAGTGGTCCCCCCTCCCCGTCCATAGCTGCACTCACCCTGAATAAAGTTGTAAATGTCTCCCTGGTGGTCCAGTGGTCACCCAACACCCCACCCACTCAGGCACCCCAGAAACCCAGCACGTCTCGCAGCATCAGGCAGCACAGCCCACCCGCACACCAACACGGCTGCCTGCCAACTATGCTATCTATGACTGACAGCCTACTGTACTGCATGCATCCCATTGGTTGTCCATGTCTACCAATGGGCATGCAACACATATTGTAGGCTGTCATTCACAACATTGTCATTGACACAGTTGTGAATGACTGCTGCTCAAATTGTGGATTTTTTGTGGTTTTCATTGTAATGTGAACCATGACTGTGGATGGTTAAAGGATCAACACACCTTTGATTGAATCTTGTTTATTGCAAACTGTATCTGATGGTGGGGGTGGTGGGACAGTGACATTTAAAAAAATGTTTACTGTCATTTTGTGCCACTTGTGGCATTGTGTGGTGCTGTAATCTTTAAATGCTATGAATTACCATGATTCCATAACTATGGCTGTTGTGCCCATGCATGCAGCAAGACTGAATGTTAGGCAGTAATTTGGGTATGTCTTGACACTCCATCTGTTGACAAATCTGCTTATTCAGAAATGTAAGGCTGTGCCATCCAGTTGCACACTACCTTCCAAGGAAAACTGTTCTTATCTCACATGCCCTGATGTTAATGAACATCTCCATGGCTACCACACTGTTCTGCAAGCTCAGAACATAGACTGTCCTCCTACCATGCCATGCTGAAGTGATGGTCAGTGACCCTATTGCCACAGCACAGAAAATGGTTATGTAAGATACTTCATTTCACAGTTTGTGTTACCACAGTTTTTCAATGTACTGGATTATTTCTGTGTCCAGTGTGCTGTACAAGATAAAAGGGTACATTGACAGTCCCACCACACCTACAAACAATGCTGGATGCTCGTTATGATGGCCATAACAGTTTCACACATGGGCAGAGATGTAGTGCTGTGCACTGTGCAGTATGCAGCTTTCAACCACTGCACGCACAGATGCATACAAGGACCATGTGGTTACACAAAGGCAACTATTGTGCCCAAAACTAGAATCACTGTCGGACATGATTTTGGAACCACCACATTTCTGCATACCATTCTGATGTGATGGTGAATTCTGCATGACATAAGTCGCAGATGACAACTTCTGTCTGTACAAACAGTAGCAGATGTTGTTTGTCTCCTTCACACACGTGCAGTGTGACTGTGATTGATTCACATCACCACTCCTTCAATAGCGTGACAGTCTGAAAAAAAAACAGTGTAGTACCCAGTGTTCCTTTGATTTTTTCAAACTCTAATTTTTGCTCTGACATCCGGGGAACTCTCTCAGGCAGCCACTGGACCTTGCAGCACTACCTCCGGATGTGAAACCCCTCCATCTCCTGGCATCATCCTGGCAATCCCCCCTGGCTCTGAGCCCCCCACCAGGGAGGGCCACCCTATCCGCCCAGTGTGCTCTGTCTTTCAATTCAGGCAAGGCTGGGCTTGGCCCAGAAGAGGAGTGGGTCCGGTCGGTGGAGTGTGGCTGA
This sequence comes from Neoceratodus forsteri, assembly GCA_016271365.2. Classification (NCBI taxonomy): domain Eukaryota; kingdom Metazoa; phylum Chordata; order Ceratodontiformes; family Ceratodontidae; genus Neoceratodus; species Neoceratodus forsteri. The sequence goes on from CM057455.1 coordinate 49,410,056, forward strand.
AGGAGGTGGTGCTGTTGCCTATCCCCATGGACAGGGGTATCTACTTGGCTCCCACACCCATTGGCTCAGAGATGCAATGCGTCCTCACGCGGGCACACATGCTCCCGTGCGTGCCTACAGGGTTGCTGCCGCAGCAAGTCCCCTTGGACTTCCTGGTCTCAGGTTGCTCTCCTCCCAGCCTATACTAGGAGTTCCCAGCTCCCCTGAATGAGTCCCCTCCTCCCTCCCGGGACAGGAGAGCAGTCCTCCGGATGCTCGATACTGTCCCTCCCCTGCCAGCCCCCTGTGGCCTGATCTTATTCCCAATTCAGAGTTACTGGCATGGTGCAAGGTGTGGTGTCCAGCGTCTCAACCCTCAGCACCATTGGGCTGGCACCCTTGCTAACATCATGAAATGCCACAGTACTGCACGTTGTTATTTACTGTGTTAGCACACAACAGTCAACATCATAATAAGAACTGTACCAAATGTGTTCAGAAATATTATGCAACTGTTTTTAACTACTCTGCACCCTCTTACCTGTACTCTGTGTCTCTTACAGAAGATAACGCTACATTTCCTATAGGCAGATGGCACAGTGGTGTTGGGGCTGGCTTGGCCATTGGGTTTGTGTAGTGCTGCCATCTTATGCGGTGACCTGGATAAGAGAAGTTTTTCTATCAAGTTCAAGTTCAAGTTTATTGCAGGAAAACTCCATTGAGCAAGCTCATTCACAAGGAGGTCCTGTGACACAAACACTTAAAGTACAAACACAGATAGGTAATAACAGTATATACGTGAAATGCACGTTACATGATACAGGCTGGATAAACATACAAGGGTACCACATAGGGTGACCGCAGGTGGTAAACATTGATATGAGACAGGGAAGCGACTTACAGGTTGCATACTGACAAATGAAACATGATGACTGGTGTGTGCAATACATATATTTTGGCAGCTAGAACAAACAACAGACTACAACTGATATGGGGGGAGGAGTGATTTGATAGAGTAGCAGTGGAGCATAAGCATAGATAAAGCCAGGAGTAGAAGGGGAAGGGAAAGCAGTTAATATGACAAATCAATTATACCTTACCAGTGGATAAATATGGCACACATGGGGAAGGAAGAGACTTAATGACAGTTACCGGTGTCTTTTATTTTGGTTGAACTTAGCGATTTGTAGAAGTTTATTGAAACTGTACTAGATGAATTCACTGGATTCCATTACCCTCCACCACAATAGATTTCTTTTAATCAAGCAGCAAGTCAATGAGCATGTTATAAGGCAACGTTATTCTGAGTAGTACTTGCTTTATTATGAATAAGGTGACAACAGCCTTTATTTTCACCATGATAGACATAATTGCAGTTTGAATATACATAAACTTTTGAAAGGTTTCACACTGAAAATACTTCAGAAAGATGGTTAGCAAAATTAAGAATATAACACCGTAATGTAGTGTTACACCAAGTTGCGGTTACTGTTATCTAGATTTTGTTACATGAAAATAGTGCTTGTGTTTAACTGTTAACACCTTGGGTTGCCATACACCAACTACCGCCAAGTCCATTAACTCCTTCCCAGCTTTCTCCACCCTGGTCACTGAGTGGCACAGCCCTCCACTTACCTGCATGGCTGGATGACGACTGAACTGTCATTGACTGACCACTAACTGTACTCACTAGAAGCACACTGTTTGAAACCATCTGCCAGTGTGCTTGCAGTGTGTATGGTAAGCTGTGATTCACAAAGTTCATAACTTTGTGAATGACAGTGTACTGTACACACTGCAAGCCCATTGGTCAAATGTGTTGACCAGCTGGATTCTACTGAGTAGTGTAACCTGTCATTCAATGACAGTTCAGTTGTCATCCATCTGGCGATGTGTGGGGATAGGAACATAGGAGTATTTTTCAGGTCCAATTGACAGAGACTGCCAAAGACAAGACCTGCCACCGAAGTGGTCAAATTGCCCATTTTTCTATACCCATATACGAGTCCAGATGTTTCTTAAATGCAGCCATGCTGCTGGCTTCAACTATCTCCCTAGGTAAGGCATTACATACATTCACTACACGTTGATTAAACCATTTGGCTCATTTGGTAGTATTACATTTATCCCCCATCAGTTGACTAGCGTCTGATCTGGTCTGATATGATTGTTTCATTTTACAATTAAAAGCCCCTGTCTCCCATATCTCTGCATTTTTAAAGGCCCTATAAACGAAGCACAGTTCTCCTCTCGTCCTTCTGTAACTTATGGAGTACATATTCAAGGCTCCCAGTTTCTACATGTAACTAAGATGCTTCATAGTTCTAATTTTCTTTGCATATGCTGTCTGTACCTGCTCTACCCTAGTCACACCACCCACAGTTTGAGGTGCAGACAAAGGTGTGTCATATTCCAAGGTTGGTCTCACCAAGGACCTATACAGTGGCAACATAACCTCCCCCCTTCTACTCCTAATATTCTTCAAAATTTTCCATACCACTTTTTTATGCTTCTTAACTGCTTTGTTGCTGTATTTACCAAAACCTAGGTTGCTTGAAATATATACCCCCAGGTCAGATTCCTCTACTGTCCCCAGTATAACGTTATTGTTTAAGGTGTACTGATACATTCCATTATTTTTCCCAGAATGCATTGTCCTGCACTTTGCCTCATTAAAGTTCATTTCATGTTTTCTTGCCCATATTTCCAGACCATATAACTGGCCCTGCATTTGTTGTGCAGCTTCTTTGTTGTTAACAATCATACCTATTTTGGTGTCATTGGCATATTTGCACAGCCATGCCCCTCCTCCTACCTGCATGGAATATACCAGTACATTGAACAATAGGGGCCCCAAAACTGCCTCCCTGCGGGACCCCATTAGTCACACTTCCCCACTCAGATTGGTGTCCCCTAATCAGGACTCTTTGAACTCTACCATGGCTGTGCTGCTGTAGGATCCGGGTGAGGTCATGGCTGGAGGTGGGGGAGCAGGGTGTGATGGGGTACTGAACTCAATGGTGGGTGCGTCTACCACTATACAACATTAACCTGGTTCATTCATTTTTTTTATAAACAGGATGGGGGACTAGGAGGGTGTATGGAGCAATGCACTGTGGAACAGGGGATTAATGTGTTTATTCTTTGTAATGTGGGTTGCACCATGGTGTGTTGAGGGACCACAACAGTATGGAAATGGGGACTGATTTTTGGTACTGTAATTGTGATGAAGAGCATTGTGGGTGGAGGGTCCACTATACCACTGAAATGTTGTAACGAATGTATTGATGTTATTGGGAACTGTCGAGGAGGTCATGTACATTGTACTCTGGAAACTAAACGTGGCATATGACTTTATTGGGATCATGGAATGGACCACCACAGTGTGGAACAATTCCACTTCTTTACCATCGCTTGCCGATCGTGTGGGGGGTGGGTGGGTACCGGTCTGCTTTGTGTACTGCATCTGCCTGAGGCTTCTGTTGGTTGTGGGGTCACCTCACTAATGGCATGCAAATTATCCCATAGTGGCCATGGTAATGACCACCAGCACCATACATGTCCAATGAGATCATTTGAATGCCTCTGTACATGAATAGCACGTTACTGCCAAAGTGCTATTAGCATCGGGTAAAATTTTTCTGACTGGCTGTTGTGGTGTTGGCAACATGCATTACAGTGCTATTGTTTGGATTACCAATGCTCCCCCCCAACACATATTCACAGTTGGAAACCACACTGGGCTGTCCATCTGTGAAGCGATCTGTTTCACACCAGCAGAACTGTGAAGCGCAGAGCAAATATTTGTGCTCAGCTTGCGCTGTGTTCCTGTATCATGCCCAATGTCCCTTGTGTTCTTACCCCTCTGTCCTGAACCATGAAGGAACATATCTTCCCCCTAGCAAACTGCATAAAAATTTACCCTTGTCACAACTCCTTCATACTCAGCTGTCAAGGACATCCAGTCAAGGCTGCTTATCTCTTGACTACGTACAGTTTCCCCAAATTCCAGGAGAACAACACACAGGTTTTCTTCTGCATCACCTTTCACAAACAACACCACATTTTACTTTATGGACATTACTGTTAGCCTGAGAGTAAACTGTGTTATATGTTGGGTGTGGTATGACACTATTCAAAGAACACATGCACTTTTACTATATGTGGAGAGATGACCCTGTGTGGCACTTCCACAGGCAGTCAAACTAGGCTGCTTGCCCCTGTGAGGTAATGTTACAGTTGTGTGCTCCACTTATGTCCAACTGAGCACTGTTTGTGGTCCTGATGGAACACTTATTTCTGGTAAGGAGAAATGGTATTTGAAGGATATGAACGCAGCCATTAAATGTGTGACACGGCACACGTTTGAAGGTGTACTGCGGCCATATTGTTCCTGTTTCATAATGTTGCTGTGCCTTTACAATTTTTAGTTATTCAAAATATTTCTTCAAAACAACATATCAAAATAACTATCAACAGTAATGTTGTATCACCATATGGTAATACTTGAGTTACATGCTACAGAGACATGTTAACTTAGTAAAACCATTTTCAACAATTGCAGTTCTGCGTTCCACTGTCATCATTATTTGCATGACTTGACAGCTGAAACACATTTGTACTTCTGTGCTCACACCAGTTGTGTATGTTCATTTTGGGGCATGCTACCTCTCACAGCACCAGCGAGCCGAGTTTGTGAATGGACACTGGTGGCTGGATGGTCATCTGGGGTGGGGAAGGAGAATTGAGCACACAGAGGCCACTGTCTTCCTCTGGGGATGGAGGGCTGCTTGTCCCATTGCTGCACTGCCACCTGAGTGACCACAGGTGGAGATGCAATGGGACAGCAGAAAGAAGGGGGGGGACATCTGCTGGGATCCACAGCACTCACACGTCTTCGAAGTTCACTGCCCCATGCTCTCCTAATGTACCAACATCATGAGGGAGGTGCCAGAACAATTAAGGAACAACCCCGCAGTGTTCCCTGTATATGGAGCTCCAGGCCCACAATCCCCTTACCCCTGACGACACCAGGTGACAGCATTTGTATTTGGCATATGTTACACTGTAATGGTACAAAAAGTAAAGTTTCCAGCACCAGCCAGATCAGCAGAGCACCACAACAGGGCTTATGGATGAATACAATGTGCTATGAATGAACACAAAAGAAAAAACGAAAGCCGTGATGTACTTCTTCCAAACAATTTTATTCACAGCACACAGCTTCCACATCCATAAAACTCCTTCAGTAGTATCCTAACGCGTTTTGTGCCATCTAGCGCTTAATCATAGGAATGACATACACCAGGATACCTTCACCATAAGTATACAGTAATTTAAAGTGACAGTGCACATAATTAAAAAGCATTTAATCAACATGTTTCGTTAAAAAGAGGTGACTAAACTATATATCAAAGTCCCATATCATTAGCAAAAATATGCCATAAAACTTATTTTTTTATATTTTTACCACTTATATGTACAGTACACAGTGTCCTCCTCAAAAATGGAAAATGGGGATCCACTGAGATTTTAACCATAGCATCTATAAAACAAAATTAAACAAAAATTGATTAGACATTTATACATAAAAATTTATCTATTGCATTTGAAGAGACACAATGTAATCTTATTTCTACTTTTTAAGGAAAGGTTTTATGTCTATTCTTTCATTCAGGCCTGGTTTCTCTGTCCCTCCTGTGGCAAAGATCCAATACTGTTCTCTTTTGAGAAGAACATTGTCAAAATCACCCCTCTAGGACTTTTTGGTTTTCTATTCCCAAAATGTCCAAGTATGTTCCTTTGGTTTTACTTTTGCTCATATGGGCGCTAATACATTCTTTTGGTCATCATAGTTAATGGCCTTAGATGTTCTCCCATCCTGTCTTTCAATTTTCTTTTGGTTTTGCCAATATAAAAACTGCCACAAGTGCAGGAAGCCATATAAATGACTCCCTCTGTTACACAAGTTATAAATCCTCTTATTTTTGTCTCCCTATGTGTTTTTGGGTTCAGAAAACTCTTAACTTGTGTCAATGATTGACAGAACATGCAATTTCCACACCTGTAGCAACCATCCTGCATTTTAGGGAGCCACATTCTTCTTTGCAACTGTTCTGAATGTGCCAACAAATCTTTGAGACCTCTACCTTTCCTATGCACCATTCTTGGTTGATCATTATTCAAATTCTTAAGTCCTGGATCCAAACTAACTAGATGCCAGTGTTTCCTAATGATGTTGCTAATCTCTCCTGACTGCACACTATAAGTATTTACAAAGTTAATTCTTTGATCACTTGTTTCTGATTTTACTATCTTTTTCTTTTTCATGACCTCTGACCTTTCTAGACTGCTAACATCACTTCTAGCTTTTGTAATGAGATCTATAGGATATTTCCTTTCTTTTAATCTGCTTTCAAGCTTATCTGCTCTCATTTCAAATATATTTTTAGTGCTGCAGTTTCCTTTTATTCTCATGAATTGTCCCTTTGGTATACCAGCTATAGTGTGGAATGGATGACTGCTATCTGCCTGCAAAAGAGTATTTCTATCCGTGGTTTTTCTAAACAAATCTGTTTCTATGCCTCCTTGTCCATCTTTTTTGATAATGAGATATAAAAAATTGATCTGTCTGTAACCAAAAGATAGACAAAAATGCAGATTAGGATTACTGGCTTCTAAAAACTTAACAAATTCAAAGAGTACATTTTCTGATCCTGTCCAGATAATAAAGATATCATCAATAAAACGTCTGTAAAGATCAGTTCTGTCTCTATATGGATTACCATCCATATTTCTAATAAACTCTTCCTCCCATTTTGCTAAATACAGATTTGCAAAATTCGGGGCAAAAGTGGCTCCCATTGCAGTACCCTTTTTCTGTATATACTGTCCATCTGCAAAGGAAAAGGTGTTACACTTCAATACAAATTCAGCAAGTTGAACCAACATTTCAGTAGGTGTATCTCTCACTACTCTACTATCTAGATAATACTCTAAAGCAGCCAGTCCCTCTTCATGTGGTATGTTGGAGTATAGGGATTCAACGTCCAAGGTAACAAACAGACTAGTTTCCTCAATAGCTACATCTTCCAGAACATTAATAATATCACCTGTATCCTTTATATGTGAAGGGACTGCTTGGGCTAAAGGTTTAATATGATAATCAATGTACTGTGACAAGGGCTCAGTAAGGGAACCATTTCCTGACACTATTGGATGGCCAGGTGGGTCAGAAAGAAACTTATGCATTTTAGGAAGAATATAAAGACAGGCTTTCATTGGATGCTGCACACTTAAAAAGGAAAAAGTGTCATCACTAATACAACCCTTTTCTTTTACATCAGAAAGGTATTTATCTATTTCCTTTTTATGTATTGCAGTGGGATCTACAGATACTTCTTCATAAAATTCTACATTCTTTAATTGCTTGTATACCTCCAAACAATATTTTTTAGTATCCATAACCACAATAGAGCCCCCCTTATCAGCATTTTTTATGGTAATGCTTTTGTCCTCACTTAAAGCATTAAGGGCTGATTTTTTATCCGTACTTAAAGTTTCCCTCATAGGTGCATTCATTTTATAAAAGTGACTTTTGTCCAAGTCCAGCAAATCTTTTTCACAACTTCTCAAGAAAATCTGTAGAGCTGGGGTTAGAGGTGGACAAAAAGTAGATGGTGGTTTAAATTTCTGGACACATATCAGTATAATCAATTTCCACAGCATCACTTACCCCCATTTGTGCAGTCCCAAGATTTTCTTCCTCTTTTCTATTGAAAAAGGACCTCAATCCCAAATTTCTAGTGAATTTATGACAGTCTATTATAGTCTCAAATAAATTAAACCTCTGCTGTGGGACAAAAGATAGACCTTTACTCAGGAGGCCTATTTCCACTTTAGACAAGACTCTAGATGAAATGTTAACCACATTATTCACTGATAGGTTCCTCTCATATTCCCCCTCATACTCCATCCTCTTCTGCCTCTGTTCCAATGATTTCCACCTCCTCCTCTTCTTGCCCCCACTCCTGATCCATTTTTTGGGGACTGGGTAGTGTTGATACGTTGGCTTCTTCTCGGGCCTTCCGGTGTCTTTTCTTGAATGTTTACTTCTTCTTCCTCTGAATATATTTCTTCTCCCAGATAAGTTTCTTCTACACTGCTTAATTCATCATTCTGTCTGGTATCCTGTGACTTAAGAATTGGTCTAGTGGGTGTGTTTCCTTGCAGTTTAAAACCTGAATTGAACCTCACTTTCTTTCCCCATTCGTATACTGTTCCATTCAAATAGTCATTTGCATCTCTCTCAAATTTTGACTGCTTTATTGCTTGTATTTTTTATCATATTTTGCAAAATTATACTTAAAATTTCCACACAGTTCCTCATATAGTGGATGATTACTGTATTCCTACAGCACTGTTTCTTTAATTGTAATTTCATCTTCCGTTTCTATTTGTATGACTGCATTCTCTTTTAAAATTAATTCTATATATTGCCTACTGGCTTCATGGCTAATTCTCTGCCAGCTTGCCAAGAATCCTTCTCGCTGTAATCCAAAAGAGGGCTTTTTTAATATTCTTAAACCGTGGTATGCAGTTTACCTCAAGATAGGGTCTCAAAGACACTCTTTCCCAATACAGCCTTTTAGCTCTATAAGCAACACGCTCAAACTGTTGGAATACCTGTTTAATGTCAGTCGGTCTTATCACAGTGTCAGACTTCTTTTTAAGCAGCTCTGTAAATGTATCAGACTCCAATTCAGTATTTGCAAATATAAGATCTTTAAAGGAAGGAATTCCCCTTTATCCAGCCCGCAAGTATTCTTTGTAAGCTTGTTCATGTCTTGGATTCCACCTGACGCCATTTGCAGAGACCACGCTTACTTCCTGCTCACAGCTCCGGTCAGAAATTGTTCCTACAAGATGTAAGTGTGCTCAAGATGCCAGTTGTTCTTCAAATCATCCTCCGATTATTATACCCATGCAAAAAGACCTCCGTGACAAGTAAACTTTAGAGTACAGAAAGGATTGAGGTCTGCACCTGGGTCCTGTGCTCAGCTCTCACATACATAGACACAAAAAGTAAAGTTGCCAGCACAAGCCAGATCAGCAGAGCACCACAACAGGGCTTGTGGATGAATACAATGTGCTATGAATGCACATAAAAGAAAAACCGAAAGCCGTGATGTACTTCTTCCAAACAATTTTATTCACAGCACACAGCTTCCACATCCATAAAACTCCTTCAGTAGTATCCTAACGCGTTTTGCGCCATCTAGCGCTTAATCATAGGAATGACATACACCAGGATACCTTCACCATAAATATACAGTAATTTAAAGTGACAGTGCACATAATTAAAAAGCATTTAATCAACATGTTTCGTTAAAAAGAGGTGACTAAACTATATATCAAAGTCCCATATCATTAGCAAAAATATGCCATAAAACTTATTTTTTTATATTTTTACCACTTATATGTACAGTACACCAGTGTCCTCCTCAAAAATGGAAAATGGGGATCCACTGAGATTTTAACCATAGCATCTATAAAACAAAATTAAACAAACATTTATTAGACATTTATACATTAAAATTTATCTATTGCATTTGAAGAGACTCAATGTAATCTTATTTCTACTTTTTAAGGAAAGGTTTTTTTTTGTCTATTCTTTCATTCAGGCCTGGTTACTCTGTCCCTGCTGTGGCAAAGATCCAATACTGTTCTCTTTTGAGAAGAACATTGTCAAAATCACCCCCTCTAGGACTTTTTTTAGGTTCCTCTATTCCCAAAAATGTTCAAGTATGTTCCTTTGGGTTTTTTACTTTGCTCATATGGGCCGCTAATGCATTCTTTTGGTCATCATAGTTAATGGCCCTTAGATGTTCTCCCATCCTGTCTTTCAATTTTCAAAGGAACATACTTGGACATTTTTGGGAATAGAGAAACCTAAAAAAAGTCCTAGAGGGGGTGATTTTGACAATGTTCTTCTCAAAAGAAAACAGTATTGGATCTTTCCCACAGGAGGGACAGAGAAACCAGGTCTGAATGAAAGAATAGACATAAAACCTTTCCTTAAAAAGTAGAAAAAGATTACATTGTGTCTCTTCAAATGCAATAGATAAATTTGAATGTATAAATGTCTAATGAATTTTTGTTTAATTTTGTTTTATAGATGCTATGGTTAAACTCTCAGTGGATCCCCATTTTCCATTTTTGAGGAGGACACTGGTGTACTGTACATATAAGTGGTAAAAATATAAAAAAATAAGTTTAATGGCATATTTTTGCTTATGATATGGGACTTTGATATATAGTTTTGTCACCTCTTTTTAATGAAACATGTTGATTAAATGCTTTTTAATTATTTGCACTGTCACTTAAATTACTGTATATTTATGGTGAAGGTATCCTGGTGTATGTCATTCCTATGATTAAGCACTAGATGGCGCAAAACGCAGCTGAGGATACTACTGAAGGAGTTTTATGGATGTAGGCGTGTGCTGTGAATAATTGTTTGGAAGAAGTACATCTGCTTTCAGTTTTCTTTTATGTGCATTCATCAGCACATTGTGTTCATCCACAAGCCCTGTTGTGGTGCTCTGCTGATCTGGCTTGTGCTGGCAACTTTACTTTTTGTGTCTATGTATGTGAGAGCTGAGCACAGGACCCAGGTGCAGACCTCAATCCTTTCTGTCCACTAAAGTTTACTTGTCACGGAGGTCTTTTTGCACAGGTATAATAATCGGAGGATGATTTGAAGAACAACTGGCATCTTGAGCACTCTTACATCTTGTAGGAACAATTTCTGACCGGAGCTGTAAGTAGGAAGTAAGCGTGGTCTCTGCAAATGGCGTCAGGTGGAATCCAAGACACGAACAAGCTACAAAGAATACTTGCGGGCTGGATAAAGGGGGAATTCCTTCCTTTAAAGATCTGATATTTGCAAATACTGAATCGGAGTCTGATACATTTACAGAGCTGCTTAAAAAGAAGTCTGACACTGAGATAAGACCAACTGACATTAAACAGGTATTCCAACAGTTTGAGCGTGTTGCTTATAGAGCTAAAAGGCTGTATTTGGAAAGAGTGTCTTTGAGAGCCTATCTTGAGGTAAATCGCATACCACAGGGTATAAGAATATTAAAAAGGCCCTCTTTTGGATTACAGCAAGAAGGATTCTTGGCAAGCTGGCAGAGAATTAGCCATGAAGCCAGTAGGCAATATATAGAATTAATTTTAAAAGAGAATGCAGCCATACAAATAGAAACAGAAGGTGAAATTACAATTAAAGAAACAGTGCTGCAGGAATACAGTAATCATCCACTATATGAGGAACTGTGTGGAAATTTTAAGTATAATTTTGCAAAATATGATAAAAAAATACAAGCAATAAAGCAGTCAAAATTTGAGAGAGATGCAAATGATTATTTGAATGGAACAGTATACGAATGGGGAAAGAAAGTGAGGTTCAATTCAGGTTTTAAACTGCAAGGAAACACACCCACTAGACCGATTCTTAAGTCACAGGATACCAGACAGAATGATGAATTAAGCAGTGTAGAAGAAACTTTTCTGGGAGAAGAAATATAGTCAGAGGAAGAAGAAGTAAACATTCGAGAAAAGACACCGGAAGGCCCGAGAAGAAGCCAACGTATCAACACCACCCAGTCCCCAAAAAAATGGATCAGGAGTGGGGGCAAGAAGAGGAGGAGGTGGAAATCATTGGAACAGAGGCAGAAGAGGATGGAGTATGAGGGGGAATATGAGAGGAACCTATCAGTGAATAATGTGGTTAACATTTCATCTAGAGTCTTGTCTAAAGTAGAAATAGGCCTCCTGAGTAAAGGCCTATCTTTTGTCCCACAGCAGAGGTTTAATTTATTTGAGACTATAATAGACTGTCATAAATTCACTAGAAATTTGGGATTGAGGTCCTTTTTCAATAGAAAAGAGGAAGAAAATCTTGGGACTGCACAAATGGGGGTAAGTGATGCTGTGGAAATTGATTATACTGATAAAAGTGTCCAGAAATTTAAACCTCCATCTACTTTTTGTCCACTTCTAACCCCAGCTCAACAGATTTTCTTGAGAAGTTGTGAAAAAGATTTGCTGGACTTGGACAAAAGTCACTTTTATAAAATGAATGCACCCATGAGGAAAAATTTAAGTATGGCTGAAAAATTAGCCCTTAATGCTTTAAGTGAGGACAAAAGCATTACCATAAAAAAATGCTGATAACGGGGGCTCTATTGTGGTTATGGATACTAAAAAATATTGTTTGGAGGTATACAAACAATTAAAGAATGTAGAATTTTATGAAGAAGTATCTGTAGATCCCACTGCAATACATAAAAAGGAAATAGATAAATACCTTTCTGATGTAAAAGAAAAGGGTTGGATTAGTGATGACACTTTTTCCTTTTTAAGTGTGCAGCATCCAATGAAAGCCTGTCTTTATATTCTTCCTAAAATACATAAGTTTCTTTCTGACCCACCTGGCCGTCCAATAGTGTCAGGAAATGGTTCCCTTACTGAGCCCTTGTCACAGTACATTGATTATCATATTAAACCTTTAGCCCAAGCAGTCCCTTCACATGTAAATGATACGGGTGATATGATTAATGTTCTGGAGGATGTAGCTATTGAGGAAACTAGTCTGTTTGTTACCTTGGACGTTGAATCCCTATACTCCAACATACCACATGAAGAGGGACTGGCTGCTTTAGAGTATTATCTAGATAGTAGAGTAGTGAGAGATCCACCTACTGAAATGTTGGTTCAACTTGCTGAATTTGTATTGAAGTGTAACACCTTTTCCTTTGCAGATGGACAGTATATACAGAAAAAGGGTACTGCAATGGGAGCCACTTTTGCCCTGAATTTTGCAAATCTGTATTTAGGAAAATGGGAGGAAGAGTTTATTAGAAATATGGATGGTAATCCATATAGAGACAGAATTGATTTTTACAGACGTTTTATTTATATCTTCATTATCTGGACAGGATCGGAAAATGAACTCTTTGAATTTGTTAAGTTTTTAGAAGCCAGTAATCCTAATCTCCATTTTTTTCTATCATTTGGTTACAGACAGATCAATTTTTTAGATCTCATTATCAAAAAAGATGGACAAGGAGGCATAGAAACAGATTTGTTTAGAAAAACCACGGATAGAAATACTCTTTTTGCAGGCAGATAGCAGTCATCCATTCCACACTATAGCTGGTATACCAAAGGGACAATTCATGAGAAAAAAAAGAAACTGCAGCACTAAAAATATATTTGAAATGAGAGCAGATAAGCTTGAAAGCATGTTAAAAGAAAGGAAATATCCTATAGATCTCATTACAAAAGCTAGAAGTGATGTTAGCAGTCTAGAAAGGTCAGAGGTCATGAAAAAAGAAAAAGATTGTAAAATCAGAAACAAGTGATCAAAGAATTAACTTTGTAAAAACTTATAGTGCGCAGTCAGGGGAGATTAGCAACATCATTAGGAAACACTGGCATCTAGTTAGTTTGGATCCAGGACTTAAGAATTTGAATAATGTTCAACCAAGAATGGTGCATAGGAAAGGTAGAGGTCTCAAAGATTTGTTGGCACATTCAGTACCGCCTAAACAGTTGCAAAGAAGAATGTGGCTCCCTAAAATGCAGGATGGTTGCTACAGGTGTGGAAATTGTAAGTTCTGTCAATCATTGACACAAGTTAAGAGTTTTCTGAACCCAAAAACACATAGGGAAACAAAAATACGAGGATTTATAACTTGTGTAACAGAGGGAGTCATTTATATGGCTTCCTGCACTTGTGGCAGTTTTTATATTGGCAAAACCAAAAGAAAATTGAAAGACAGGATGGGGAGAACATCTAAGGGCCATTAACTATGATGACCAAAAGAATGCATTAGCGGCCCATATGAGCAAAGTAAAAAACCCAAAGGAACATACTTGGACATTTTTGGGAATAGAGAAACCTAAAAAAAGTCCTAGAGGGGGTGATTTTGACAATGTTCTTCTCAAAAGAGAACAGTATTGATCTTGCCACAGGAGGGACAGAGAAACCAGGTCTGAATGAAAGAATAGACATAAAACCTTTCCTTAAAAGTAGAAATAAGATTACATTGTGTCTCTTCAAATGCAATAGATAAATTTTAATGTATAAATGTCTAATCAATTTTTGTTTAATTTGTTTTATAGATACTACGGTTAAAATCTCAGTGGATCCCCATTTTCCATTTTTGAGGAGGACACTGGTGTACTGTACATATAAGTGATAAAAATATAAAAAAATAAGTTTAATGGCATATTTTTGCTAATGATATGGGACTTTGATATATAGTTTAGTCACCTCTTTTTAATGAAACATGTTGATTAAATGCTTTTTAATTATGTGCACTGTCACTTTAAATTACTGTATATTTATGGTGAAGGTATCCTGGTGTATGTCATTCCTATGATTAAGCGCTAGATGGCGCAAAACGCGTTAGGATACTACTGAAGGAGTTTTATGGATGTGGAAACCGTGTGCTGTGAATAAAATTGTTTGGAAGAAGTACATCACGGCTTTCGGTTTTTCTTTTATGTGCATTCTTAGCACATAGTATTCATCCATAAGCCCTGTTGTGGTGCTCTGCTGATCTGGCTGGTGCTGGCAACTTTACTTTTTGTGTCTGTGTATGTGAGAGCTGAGCACAGGACCCAGGTGCAGACCTCAATCCTTTCTGTCCACTAAAGTACACTGTAACGGTCCCTGCCATCTTTAGTGGTGGCATACTTTCTTGCAGCGTTCTCATTTAAATGCATCGCTGATAGCAGCAATCTGGTACATGTAAGAAAACAGCACGCTAGTTTGCAAATACTGTGACATTGGTACAAGCTTGTACGCATGGCAACAGAAAGTGTCAACATCACTGCTGACTGCATGTCACTGCACACGTGCCACTGCCACTGAATATGTGTTATGTTACTTCACCAGCAAATAACATGTACAGCCAATCATGTGGATTGTGGGCAGTTGCAGAACTGCACTACAGTAATTATTTCAAATATTTAAGGTAACGGTGTTGTGTATGTACAGAACACTACATGGCACATGCCAGGTAGACCCCCACACACACACCAGTTTATGTATGTGGATGTTGCTGCTGTTCAACTGCTAATCATTGACATTACATAACGTGCATAACTCCTGTTGTTATACTCCTGTGTCATGCAGTCAGCACTGATGGCAGAATAGGTGAGTTACAAAACAATGTTGTAGCACATGGGCAGGAAGGAGAGGTAGAAGAACAATGGGGAAAACAAAAACTCCAGTCAAACAGGCAACAAGCCTTTGTGTGAAGCAAATAAAACAAAATGAAGTAAAACCCACTCTGGTGCTCAAAGGATGTGGCCAGGAAGGTTAGAGAGGAAAACATAGCATTCAGTAAGTATGGTCAAAAATATGTCAGCTCACACTGAATGCAAAGAAGTGCAAAGTAATGTACAGGGGAAATAAACACCCAGGTTAGGTGTAAACAGTTTGGGTGGAGGTACTGTACTAACAACAACAAAAATGTAATGGGACAAGTGGGTAGTCATTTCAGCTGATGTCAATGTAGGCAAACAATGTTGGAAGTCAGTGACTATGGATCAGGAGTATATTGGGATTCATATGGAAAGGCATCACACTGCAAAAAATAAACCTGTTATCACTCTGTACAGCCAGTTGTTGAGACCCCATCTGGAGTACTGTGTTCAGTTGCGGCCACCCTATCTCTACAAGGATATAGACCAGATGGAGTCAGTCCAGAGGAGGAAAACTGAAATGGTGTTGAGTCGGCAACAGAAGACATAGAAAAAGAGACTAAAATAGCTTGATATATATACCCTTGAGGACAAGGAGAAGTGGAAATGGGACATGATTGAAACTTTAAATCACTTCAAGGGAATAAACAAACTGCAAGATGTGAGCATCTTTTAGATAAAGAGATGTGCAAGAACAGGGATTCAGAAGCTGCTGTTCTATGTGATAATGGCAGAAGCCTAAATCACAGTGCCAACATTTTTTTCAGCACTGTGACACCCCGGCACACAGGAAAATGGTGCTAGTGACTTACGTTTTAATGTTTTCTGTAGGGGGGGCTGTCCCCCCCATACCCACCCACGAGGACGGCTTTTCCCCCACGCCACCCTACTAAAGGATTCTCAACTCCAGGGGGGTGCATGTGGGGGGGGGTTAAAACATTAAAAACAAATGGTTCGGGATGGGAGCAACAAAAACTCACCAGCACCCAGACCCAAACCCAGAACCCCATGGACCGATGCCAGCAGCTGACCTACCAAGCCATGGGGTCAGCTCGGCAACCCACTGTGGCACCACCCCTCACATCCCCTCCTGCCCCTTGCTGTGTGTGCCCGCTCCCCCAACCTGCGTGTATGTATATCGGCATCCTGTTGCTATACTTTCCACCCCCTATCCAGCAACACTGTCCTACTGTGGCCATTCCTGTAATGTGCTGGGGAAGGGGTCGCTGTTATTGTAGGTGCCCTTTCCCCAGTGCCAATATCACAGGCTACCAAAGTTAAGGATAGATGGTGTATGGCTCAGGGGCAACCTCACTAAGTACTTTTTTTAAGGTGAGGGTGGTGGACACGTGGAGCCACCTTCCTGATGAGATTGTGGTGTGTAAAACAGTGGGGGTAATTCAAGAATGCATGCTACAGACATAAAGCAGTTATGGTGAGGGGATGGAGGAAGTAGGCTGTTGGTTAAGTAGAATCTGCAGCTTGTCCAATGGGTAGGGTAATTGCCAGACTAGGTGAGTCAGTCAGTTTTAGAACATTTGGAGGAGCGCATTGGCAGTGGAGAAACAATGGCTGCTGCAGGAACAAGGAAAGGCAGCAGGGGTACCAGACAGGAGGGCTTACCCCATGGCTGCAATTTCGATGACAGGGCAGGAGCAGGGTCTTCTGGGAGGAGAAAAGCTACAGGATGGAGTGTACCAATCTGCAAGCAGGGCACCAGCTTTAAAAGTGCCCCTGCCCCAAGCCACCACAGAGGAGCTGTAATCGTCTGAAGGAGCTATTGGAACACTCCTCACCCACCCCAGCACCAACCTCTATTAAATAATTGGTGGAGTTGGAGTCTGGAGATAAGAGTGGCCTTCCTATAAAGGGGGCTGTGACCTGAGACAAATTACAATGGAGGCTGGACTTGTGGCCTGGGGCAAATTACAGTGGATGTTGGTTAAGTTGGGTGGGGGTCTGTTTTTAAACCCTATATGGCATGCTAAGTGGGTGTTTCTTTGGGTGTTGGCACTGGTAGAACTAGAGAAACAACTTGAGGCCCAGACTACTAAATAACGTGGAGAGGTTGGTTTGTACAAAATGGTCAGCTAGGATAATGGGACCACACATCACCAGAGCAGGCATCTTTCGGAGGTTGGTTGGGTGTGCATGGTGTGGGGCAACCATGATACTGGAATGGGTTTGGGGGTTTCCTGGTGTGCCACCAGCTGGTGCAGCTTAGGGAGGAGGTTGGGGAAATTAGGAGGCATCTTGGGACTTGGAGGGGAGGGAGGTTCTAGTGGACCTGTGAGGTTCAGGAGGTGGTGAGGGACAGCAAGGCAGGCTATACACTCTTTGAGCATTCAAGAAGTGAAGGGGATTGGGGGAGTATGAGCTGACAGCCAAGAGAGTTACAAGGGTGGTAAGAGAAGTTAAGGCAACAAAGGTGCAGTCCTTTGCCAAGGTGATCTGGAGGGGGTACAAGGGGTTATTTAGATGTATAGGAGAAAATAGGAAAGTAAGAGGGCAAGTCAGCAGGATAAGAATGGGGTGGGTTGGGCAGAGGAGGCAGGGTAACAGACAGGTTCTAAATGAGTACTTTGTATCAGTGTTTACAAAGGGGGATGGAAGGGCCATGTCTTGCAGGGGGAGCAGGGGACAAACCAGAGGAAGGGATGGTACCAGTAGGGATCAGGGGCCCTGATGGGTCTGGGGAAAGAGAGTGGCCACCACAGACAGGTTGGGGGCCAGCAGCACAGGGTGCAAAGTGGGAGGAGGTGGAGGCTGATATCCCAATAGAGAGTGTAAAGAAAGCCATCAGGTCCCTTCAGATGGAGAAAGCACCTGGGCAAGATGAGATATATCCCAGGGTGATGTGGGAACTGGTGGATGTCCTGGCAATCCCCTGGTGGAGTTCTTCAACATATCTCTGAGGACTGCATGGGTGCTCCAAGAGTGGAGGGTGGCCCATGTTGTGCCAATCCACAAGAAGGGGGTAAAGGGAAGAAGTGGGAAATTACAGGACCGTTAGCCTGACTTCAGTGGACAGCAAGATGAAGGAGGATATCATCAAGGAAAGGCTAGGGGTGTTACACGAGCAAACTGGGAATTTGTACTAAAGGCAGCATGACTTTGTCCTGGGAAGATTATGTCAGACAAACCTTGTGAAGTTCTGTGGGTGATGAGGGCCCTGGACCAGGGCAGGCCAGTGAATATCCTCGTTGTGGCTTCAGTAAAAGGCATTTGATTTGGTACCCCACAATGGTCTGCTGGCTAAACTAAAGGAAATGGGGGTAGGGAAACAGTTGTTATGATGGATAGGAAATTTGCTCTCTGAGCATACTCAGAGAGTGGTAGTTGGGATGTCAGCATCATCACCAAGGTGGGTTACTAGTGGGGTGCCCCAAGGGGTATGTGCTGGGGCCATTCCTGTTCAACACCTATGTCTTAGACATAAGGAAGGGGATCAGAAGTGAAATGAGCCTCTTTGTAAACAACTCAAAGCATGGTGCAGTGTTGGATGAGAAGAAGGGCAGGGTGGCCTTGCAGGAGAATCTGGAAGCTCTAGAAAGGTGGGCAGGAAAATGGAAACTAAAAATCAATATGGGGAAGTGCAAAGGT
Source organism: Neoceratodus forsteri (assembly GCA_016271365.2). Taxonomy (NCBI): domain Eukaryota; kingdom Metazoa; phylum Chordata; order Ceratodontiformes; family Ceratodontidae; genus Neoceratodus; species Neoceratodus forsteri. Next base: position 49,428,923 of record CM057455.1, read on the forward strand.
TCTGCACCTGGGAGTCAGAAATCCAGGCCAGGTGTATACCCTGAGAGGAGACAAAATTCAAGTCACAGAGGGTGAGAGGGAACTGGGGTAGTGGTTGATGTCAAAATGAATAACTCAGAGACCTGTAGGAGGGCAGCGGCAAGGGCAAATAGGATGCTGGGATGCATTGCTAGGGGGGATTATCTCTAGAAAGGAGGATGTGATCCTTCACCTATACAACTGCTTGGTTAGACCACACCTCGAGTATGGTGTGGAGTTTTGGAGACCACATTAAAAGAGGGATATTGCACTTCTAGAGAGGATCCAAAGGTGGGCAGGCAAAATAATCTTGGTCCTGGGGTAGAGGACCTATGAGGAGAGGCTCAGGGAGCTAAACATATACACCCTGGAGGAGAGGGGGAACATGATAGAGGTCTTTAAGTACATAAAAGAGATCAATAAGTGGTGCCCAGTCAAGGTACTCCAAAGGAAGGAGGAGGGGGGCAAGAGAGGGAATGGGTGTAAGCTTGGCAGAAGACACCAGGAGAAAGGACTGCTGTGTGACTGGACTTCTCTGCTGGGACTAAAGAAGTAGAACTCTTGTACTTGGAACTTTAATTTAGGGTAAAAAAAACTAACAAAACAAAAAAAAGTGTGTGTTTGTCTGAGTTAACTGAACTGAATGGTTATCTGAACAGTTATCTAGGTGTAAATATCAGGTGATTGAAAGGACTTGATAGCTGTGAGGTTTAAATTACTTGTAAAAAGATCTAGTAAGTAGGGGGAGTGGCTTAGCTAGAAGGAAGCTACATTTAAAGACTGCCTTAGAAAGATTTTGCTAGTAGCTTGGCAGAAGACACCAGGAGAAAGGACTGCTGTGTGACTGAACTTCTGTACTGGGACTATATTGACCTCCTTCTCTCCCCTCCACCCTCCCACCCAAAGCTAGTTCTACTTTTATAGGCACAGAATTTGACTGACAACAGGAACTTTCTGTTTGGGAGCAGGAAGTGAGTGATCACAGAGCCACCAAAGACCCACCATCCTAGAAGGGCAAGAGTAGCTCTCCGGTCCCCTCTAGCTGCCGGAGGTCTGCCTCTGAGCAAGTAAGGGCCTACTGAGAAATAAAGGATATTCTTGTCTCAGAACAGGACAATCAGGAGCTTAAAGGGCACACAGGCAGAAAGTAAGGAGAGAGAGAGAGAAAAAAAGAGTAAGGATTGCAAACAGTTAAGAGGCCAGAAATAAGACATAATGGGAGTGGTGCAGTGCAGTGGCTGTGGAGCAGCAGTCTTCCGGGAGATGTTCTGGAGGATGCGGTGTTGTCCCATCTGCAGGCACCTCTCTGGGCTGAGGGAGGAGGTTGCTCATCTCCAGGCTGAGTTGGCCAGGATTTGTGGGTCCTCCTCTTCCATCCAGAGACCACCAGTGCCACTGCCACTGCCTCAGAGGTTGCCAAGAAAGAGGAGCGGTTGGACCACAGTGGGCTCAGAGAGGGTGATGGTGGTGGAACAGAGGCACATCCCTCCAGTTGTACCTCTCCACAATTCCTATGCCATTTTGGCAAAGTGTGGTTCCTCTATGGAGGCACCCACAGTGGAGACCAAGGAGGATGCTGGGGACCTCCACAAAGGAGACCCACAGGAGGGTGTCAGAAGAGGACCCACAGGGAAAGCAACTCCTGGTGGGGGACTCCATTGTTAGGAAGGTAGAACTGGGGAGGAAGGGAGAGGAGGTAAGGTGCCTGCCTGGTGCCATGGCTTGGAGGGACAGAGGCAGATCCTCAGGATTGCCAGAGCAGCTGTACAGGGGAGGGAGCTGGATGTCATTGTCCACATAGGGACAAATGACCTGGCAATAGAGAGGATTTGAGAAGTGCAGGAAGAGTTTGTGGAATTGAGGAGGCCTAGACAAGTAGCATGCACGGTAACCTTCTCGGAGGTGCTGCCCATCTATGGCGTAGGAGAGGCTAGGGTGTTCTGCACCATGGAATTCAATCAGTGGTTGAAAAACTGGTGTGGAGCTCAGGAATTTGGCTTCATTGGGGACTGGAGGTCTGCCTGGAGTGATGCAAGCCTATACTGGCATGTTGGGCTGCATCTGTCCAGGAGGGGAACCAGGATCCTAAGTGATAGGTTTAAATGCTTCATTGGCAAGCATTTAAACTAGCCAAGGGGGGAGGCACTGGAAAGGACCAGGGGAATGCTAGACCCCTCTAAAAAATCATGGTAGTAAGTGTGGTAAACACGAACATAGAGGTGTCGATAGGAAGAAAGCCAGGGGTAAATGGAAAAAGTGACAAAGGCAAGAAGGACAGGGATGGGGCAAAAAGGAGTAGGGCCATCAGGAAATGGAGGTTAATGAGTACCAGTGCCCATAGTCTGGGCAACAAGCTCCCTGAGCTGGTGTCCTTGATGGAAGGGGTATGCCTGGATATCGTTGCAGTCACAAAAAACATAGTACACAGAGAACCATGACTGGGATGTTAACATACCAGGGTACATAACCTACAGGAGAGACAGGCAAGGCAGAAGAGTAGTAGCTCTCTATGTAAAGGAAGGGATTAAAGCAACTGAACAAAAGAGTAAACAGGGAGCAGAGGACTGTGGGTCACCTTGGAGACTGGAAAGGGCACCACAATCTGCACAGGGGTTGTGTACAGACCCCCATGTCAGGGAGAGGGAATGGACAAGAATATGACAGAAGGCATTCTTAGAATGGCAGAGAAAGGGGAGATACTGTTGATGGGAGACCTGAATATGCCAGATATTAACTGGAGCACATTTGCTGCAGCCACATCCAACAGCAGGGCCATTCTTGATGCCCTACAGGTGGCAGGCCTCGGACAGCTAGTTTCAGAACCCACTCATGAGGGAGCAATCTTAGACCTCGTACTCTCAAACGGGGGCAATGAGAGGATCTCAGATCTAGAAGTGGGTTGCCATCTGGGAACAGATGACCATCAAACAGTGTGGTTCACGTTAACCTCAGCTACAGAGTTAAGCCATACAAAAGTGAGGGTACTGGACTTCAGGAGGGCTGACTTTGGCAAGATGGGAGAGTGCCTCAGAAAAGCACTAGCAAACAGGCTAGAAGGAGGTGTGGAGCAACAATGAGGAATCATCAAAACTGCCATCACAGAGGCAACAAGCCTTTGTGTGAAGCAAATAAACAAATCAAAATGAAAGAAAAAGCCCCTGTGGTTCTAAAAAGAGGTGGCTGTGAAAGTCAGGAAGAAAAAGATAGCATTCTGGAAGTATGAGGAAACACAGAAGGAGTAGGATGTAGAGCTGAACCAGTTAAGGCAGAAGGAAACAGGGAGGGAACTCAGAATAGCAAAGGCCCAAACTGAGGAAAAGATAGCCAACTCGGTTAAGAAGGGGGATAAAACCTTTTATAGGTACATCAGCGAGCATAGAAAGACAAAGGGAGGGATAGTGAGGCTGAATAGAATGAACGGTGGGTGGGCAGAGGAGGACAGTGAAAAAGCAGGGATACTGAACGAATATTTCTGCTCATTATTCACAAAAGAGGAGGAGAAGTGCCTAATCCAATTAACAGACAAAGAACCTCTGTGCACAAACACTGAGGCAAGAGTTACCCCAAAAGGCATTTGGCTGGGAAGCCAAGTTCCAAGAAAATACAAAATCACACATGCTCACACAATGCGAAGCATCATAGGCTGCATATGCAAATCACCACAGAATGTTATGCTGGTTCAACTTTAAGCAGAATTGCATGGTGCCGAAAGGCCTCTCACACAGTTTGCAAAGGATGCTAACAGATGACACAGACACGTGTTTCATCCTACCAGGACTCATCAGTATGCCTCCTCTGTTTGACACCCCAGTGGAATGGACCAGCTACCCTAAGACAGTGTGTCTTGGATATGTTATGGTGAACCCATTAAAATGAAAAAAAAAACTATTTAAAAGACAAAGAACCTCTGTGCGCAAACACTGAGGCAAGGGTTACCCCAAAGGGCATTTGGCTGGGAAGCCAAGTTCCAAGAAAATACAAAATCACACATGCCCACACAATGTGAAGCATCATGGGCTGCATATGCAAATCACCACAGAATGTTATGCTGGTTCAACTTTAAGCAGAATTGCATGGTTTCACAGATAATTGATGACAGTGCATGACCCTCTTGAAAAGAACACTCTGTCTCTTCTCCCTTCTTCATTTTCCCCTAACACCGACAGTACAACCGGTATGCACCCTCCCATTTACAATACCCTTCTGCTTTTTTTCATTCATGCATTTTATTTCATTCATTCATTTTATTTCAGGGTTTAACCATTGAGAACAGTACTAATTTAAAATGGTGACCCAGGGCAAATACATATGTTACACAACCCATATATACCTTAGCAAATCAGCAATAAAAAAACATACAACTATAAAATGAACACAATAATTTACATAACAATATACATACATACATACATACATATAAACATATCTAATTATTGCACAACAACTCTTTGTTTTTTTAAGTATCCATAACCCATTGTTTGAAAAATCTCATTGATGGAGGTCTTCCTTTCACAAGACAAAACCTTATTGGCAAACTGTTCCATAATCGGGGACCATATAACTAAAAATAAATGTTGACCTTTCAGTAGTTGACAATGGTTCTTCTAATTCTCTATATAATGCTTTCCTTAAAATCGGATTTACATCCCTAACCATCAACCTTTCAAAAGGAAAGTCTGGAACATCCTCCTGTACACTTTACTATGCGAAAACTATCTTATGGTCAAGGCCCCTACTTTTCTGCGGCACAGTGGGACCAAGTTCTGCGGCAAGACTACCATTTGTCGCAGAACTTCTGCGGCAGCAGTTTGTAATTTCTGCAGAAGTTCTGCAGCACCAATGAACTACCACATCACAGTGTCAGCTTGTCATCCTGACTTCTTTCATGGCAGTGATTATAGCAATCAGGATGGGGGAAAGCACAGTAGCACTAGTTCAAAAAAAAACAGACTTATAGAAATAATTGTATGCCTAATAAGGCAAAACAAATGTCTCTCCCTTAAGGTCCTAGCCTGTTGCAAAAATGACATATGCAGAGGAGACCTTATGTGATAAATAAAGTATTTCTATGTGCATGCTATCTATCCCACTAATGAGGTCTCCACTGTCTATCACTTATATATTTGTATGTGCTTTCTACATCACTCATGAGGTTCCCATTGTGTGTCACTTATATATTTATATACAATCTGTAACATACATACAAGTATGTGTATGAGTATGTAGTGAGACAGAGATACCTGTATATATATGTGTGTGTGTGTGTGTGTATATATATATATATATATATATATTTAATTTCCATGAAATTGCATCCTCATTCATACAGGTTCCATTGGAAATGGAATAAATGGAATAGAAGAGGTATTGCAAAACTCAGTTTTCATGTTAACCTGCTTCCCCTGACACACTACGCAACACCATCAGGCCATGACATGCATGTGAACCAATTGTGAAATAGAGCTCACAATGTGTCTACTGTGTGACAGAACACTGCATCATACCTTCCCAGACTCCAAGCAGTGATGTGTTCCACCAATCCTTGTGCTACCCAGCTAGCTCCCAGAGCTTATCTCTGAACCTGAGTTACCGACACGGAAACACAGCATGCTACCCTCTGGCCCAACAGCTGTCCCTGCATACAACATTTCTTCATATCTTTTAGGTGGGTCTATCAACCAATTACAATATTTAATGAATAACCCTGGCAAAAATGCATACAGTACAATTATTTAACAGGTCTATTCTTTCAACAGGTCTACACATTATTATATTCCACTTTTCTGGGCATTCTTACTTTATTTTTCTTAAAAATGACAGTTAAATTCATTTTACCAGTTATTCATTTCAGATGGCACAAATAAGTTTGCACAAAGTGAGATATGGACTTAACAGGCCTATGCTATTGGCAAGGCTTTGTTTAAGTTGGCCTAGTGTAATAATGTAAGACTGAAAATTGTATTAGGCTGTAGTGCAGGTTGAGCAAATATCATCATGTCTGATGTGCTGTGCCACCATCTCCGGCAGTGGGAGCTATGGTAGATAAGTGACTGTTCATTTCTGTTGCAGAATGCAGCCATTTCGTTAGCTAATGTATGATGTTATAGCAATGATAACATCACATTCTGAGCATATGGGGGGTTTTGGATATAAAAAGAGGGGAAGGGAACCAGATTCTATGGTTAAACAGAAATATTAATAAAAAATCACCAAGAAGAGTTAATTCTGTGGCACCACAGAAGTTCTGCAGTAGATTGCAAGTTCGGTGCAAAATTATGCGGCCGCAGAATTCTAGGGGCCTTGCTTATGGTATTTCCTCCTATCCGCTAAGGAGAACCAATCTAATTTTTCATACATCATACAATGATGTGTATCCCTTGGACACTGTAAAATTAATCTTGCTAACTTACTATAGGGAACCTCTAATTTTTGTAACTTAGCCTGATTGGCATGATCATATAATATATCACTAAAATCTGTTAAAGGAAAAACTTGAGTTTCCACTATTTTCTTTAACAGAGTACCTCCTGAGATGTTTTTATTTCTGTATAACACCCCTATTCTCTTACCTAAGTCCACAATAAGTTTGTCAACATGAACATTTCCTGTTACTGAAGTATCAATCCAGAACCCTAAGTATGTATACTGGGAAACTTGCTCTAATCTAACACCCCCTTCATCTATTATAGCCAAATCAATATTATGTTTTAATTTAGATGCAGACCCCAAAACCATACACTTTGTTTTAGAAATATTCATTTTTGATTTAGAACCCCTCAAAAAAACTTACACGATATTAAAACTTGCTTGCAATTGCACCGCAATTTCTTGGACAGTCCTAGCCGAAGTATATATTATTGTATCGTCGGCATGCAAATGGTATGCCAACCCATTAACTGCATCCCCAACGTTATTCAAATATATTAGGAACAACAAAGGGCCCATCACTGAACCCTGTGGCACCCCTCAAACAACTGGAAGGGGATCAGAAGTAATGCTTTTCCACATTCTCCTTCAATCACTGAAATGTCTGAGCACCCAACATATATCTGTGTTGTCACAGCACTCAAGTTATGCATATAACTGTTCACTATCAAACAGTTGTCATATATGCTCATTCTCACTTACATGCTGTTACTGTCAACCTTTCCTTGCAAACATGCGTCTTAGTATTTATCCAATCCATCCACTTCACTTTGACATTATGAACTTCTGGAACCACACCCCACCTCCCTTCTGGCCTCCATCTCATAGAAATGCAGCACCCTCAACCTCTCCTTATACGATGTTGCAATTATCCCCCGCATCATGTTACTGTTGCTTCTCTGAACCCCTTTGCATGCCTTCTGTCTCCTTGCTCACATCAGTTGTCCTGCACTGTTCCCCATACTCCACGTTTCCTCACCAAGGAGCTGTATAGTGGCCTGCACATCACCCAACTCATACTGGTCATCCCCCTGAATATGCATGCCAGCATTCTGTTACATTTGCAAATGTCCCTGGTGCTTAGTGTCACAACTAAACTATTGTGTGTGGTTAAAACTTTTGCATGTTAGTACTGTGTACATGCATCTACAGTATGTTATAACCACTCCAGCAGGTATGAATCACTTTGTTTCTTCAGCCACGTTGATGACTGTTACTTCTTTGGTTGTTACATTTCAGTTTCCAGGTCTCCTAGCACACTTTCAACAACCTCAATTCATAGGTCATACAGTGACTGTGATTTTCACTAGGGTTGTTTGTGTGGTGGCTGTACATAAAAGACAAAGCAGAACAGTGCAAGTTAAGCAGTGTTGACACTGCGTTCAGATCATTGTTATAATTCTGTATCAGATATCAGTATTTTGTTACCATGATGTTAATATATTTTTTCACATTTGCCTGACAGTGGTTTTTCTGGTTGTCATTCTGTATATTACCTTGCACAAGCCATTTCTTGATCTGGTCACTCAAATCAAGATCATCATGCATGCAACTGTTGAAATGTGATCCTTGGCCATAGTGAATGTTTTATACATGGTTCACAACTGAGCACCACTTTGCCTTAATGACATTGGAATTCTCATCAGAAGTAGAGACAGCTGGCCAATATAAGTGACTGATTACACTTCTTTCCCATTCCTGGAGGACATCACATTCCTTCTGTCTGTATTTGGCCATCAACATTTTATTTAGCCCTAGTAGCATACAGTGTGTAAAATACATATAATTCATGAGAACATATCGACCTGAGTTTGAAAATTGTGTCTCATGATCAGTCATCAACATGGGTATATATTATTAAACCACAACATGTACAACTTTTTCCACAACATGTCAAGCAACATGTTTACACATATTTGTAAACATTTCATGAGTACCAAGGCCTGTAGTCTTGGTAACAAGCTCACTGACCGTGTGGCCTCAATGGAAGAGGGACACCAGGATATCATGGCACTCAGAGAAACCTGGTACACAGACAACCATTACTGGGATATCAGCATAGCAGGGTACACAATCCACAGGATTGACAGGGACAGTAAAACAGGAGCAGTAGTAGTTGTCTTCAGTATGTAAGGGAATGTATTACAGCTACTGAAGTAAAGGGTGGACAGGGAGTAGAGGAAGCAGTGTGGTTCACCATAAAGATGTAAATGGCACAATTTTGCACACATGCTTTGTATACAGACCACCATCTCAGGGTGAGGCAATGGACAAGGAAATCATAGAAGGCATCCTTACAATGACAGAAAAAGGGGAGATATTGTTGATAGTGGACTTCAAAATTCCCTCTGTCAACTGGAGTACCTTTGTTTCAGTCACATCCAATAGCAGGTGCATTCTCAATGAACAACTGGAGGCATGACTTGACAGTAACCAATGTTATACCTGGTACTTTAAAATGTGGACGGAGGCCTGATCTTGGTTTTACAAGTGGTCAGCCATTTGGGAAGAAGCGACCACAAAAACACACTGCCTGGTCAACCGGTTAAAGAGGATAATAGTAAATGGAGTCCACTCTGAAAAAATGGAGGTTACTAGTGGGGTAATGCATCATTAAGTACTGTGAACGGTACTTTTTAATGTCTTTATACATGACGTTGCAGAGGGACTGGCGCCACAGCTTGGAGGGACAGGAAGTGAATCCTCAGGATCGTGGGAGGAGCTGCACGAGGGAGGGAGCTGGATGTCATTGTCCACCTAGGGACAAATGACCTGGCTAGGAATGGGATCAGAGCAGTGCAAGAGGAGTTATAGAGCTGGGAAGGGGCCTTAGACAAGTAGCACATATGGTAACCTTCTCGGAGATGCTGCCTGTCTATGGCAAGGGAGATGCTAGGGCACTTCTCACCAGGGAATTCAGTGAGTGGTTGAAAAACTGGTGTGGAGCGCAGGGTTTTGGCTTCAGTGGGGACTGGGGAGCCACCTGGAGGGATGCAAACCTATACTGGTGTGATGGTCTGCATCTGTCCAGGGGGGAACCAGGATCCTAGGTGAGAGGTTTAAATGCTTTATTGGCAAGCATTTAAACTAGCCAAGGGAGGCACTGAAAGGAGCAGGGAAATCCAAGCCTCCCCCCACAAAACATGGTGATTAGTGAGGTAAACACCAAGGTACAGAAGTTATTAGGAGCAGAACAGATTTAAATGTAAAAAAAGGCAAAGGCAGTAAGGACAGAAATGAGGCTAAAAGGGGTAAGGCTATCAAAAAGTGGAGGGTGATGAGTACCAATGCCCGTAGTCTGTGTAACAAGCTCCTTGAACTAGTGGCCTTGATGGAAGAGGGTTGCCTGGATATTGTGGCAGTCACAGAAACATGGTACACAGAGAACCATGACTGGGATGTCAACATACCAGGATACACAATCTACAGGAGGGACAGGGAGGGTAAAAGAGGAGGAGGAGGAGTAGCTATCTATGTATAGGAAGGGATCAAAGCAACAGAACTAAAGAGTAAACAGGGATGAGATGAGGCACTTTGGGTCACCCTGGAGACAGGAAATGGCACCACAATCCACATGGGGGTTGTATACAGACCCCCATCTCATGGGGAGGGAATGGACAAGGAAATGATAGAAGGCTTTCTTAGAATGGCAGAAAAAGGGGAGATATTGTTGATGTGGGACCTGAATATGCCAGATGTTAACTGGAGCACCTTTGCTGCAGGCACATCCAAGAACAGGGTCATTCTTGATGCCCTACAGGGGGGCATGCCTCAGACAGCTAGTATTGGAACCCACTCGGGAGGGAGAAATCTTAGACCTGGTACTTTCAAATGGGGATGGAGAAAGAATCTCAAATTTAGAAGTGGGTAGCCATCTGGGAACAAGAGACCACCAAACAGTGTGGTTCACAATAAACACAGCCGTACAATCAAGCCATACAAAAGCAAGAGTACTAGACTTTAGGAGGGGTGACTTTGGGAAAATGAGAGAGTGCCTCAGAAAAGCACTAGCAAACAGGCAAGAAGGAGGGGTGGAGGAACAATGGGGAGTGATCAAAACAGCCATCACAGAGGCAACAAGCCTTTGTGTAAAGCAAATCAATAAAACACAACGAAGGAAAAAATGCTATGGTTCACAAAAGAGGTGGCATGGAAGGTTAAGGAGAAAAGGACAGCATTCAGGAAATATAAGGAAACACAGAAGGAGCAGGACAGAGAACTTTATCAGTTAAAGCAGAAAGAGGCTGGGAAGGCAATCAGAATAGCAAAGGCCCAAACCAAGGAAAGGATAGCCAATTCTGTTAAGAAGGGGGATAAGACCTTTTATAGGTACATTAGGGAGTGAAGAAAGACCAAAGGAGGGATACTGAAGCTTAATAAAGGGGAGGGAATGTGGGTAGAGGGTGACAGTGAAAAAGCAGGGATACTGAACAAATATTTCTGCTCAGTATTCACAAAGGAAGAGGAGGGGGAGGTACCTAAACCAAACAAGAGAAACACTCTGAAGACGGGGGTCGATACCAGTCCATTTACAGAAGAAAGGGTTCTAAAAGAACTAATAAAATTGAAGGTGGACAAAGCAATGGGGCCTGATGGGATTCACCCAAGAATTCTAAAAGAAATAAGGATAGAACTAGTGACACCGCTGACTACTCTCTTTAACAAATCATGGGAGGATGGGGTGGTATCCGAGGACTGGAGGGGGGCAAATGTGATTCCTCTTCACAAAGGTGGAAGCAGGACAGAGGCAGGAAACTACAGACCAGTTAGTTTGACTGCAGTGGTAGGGAAAATGATGGAATCACTTCTGAAGGAAAGAATTGTTGAGTACCTAGAGGCCAGTGAAGCACAGGACCCAAGGCAGCATGGATTCACGATGGGAAGGTCATGTCAGATGAATCTAATAGATTTCTTTGACTGGGTGACCAAAGTAGTAGACCAGGAAGGGGCTGTGGACATGGCCTACCTAGACTTTAGCAAGGTATTTGATACAGTCCCACATAAAAAATTAATACACAAGATAGCCAGCCTTGGAGTGGGTCCCAAGGTGGTAGCCTGGATAAAAAATTGGCTGGACAACAGGATGCAAAGGGTAGTAGTAAATGGAGTACACAGTGAAGAAAAAGGATTGCTAGTGGGGTACCGCAGGGTTCAGTACTGGGACCGGTCCTTTTTAATGTCTTTATAAGTGACATTGCAGAGGAACTGGAAGGAAAAGTATGTCTCTTTGCAGATGACACAAAGATCTGCAACAGGGTTGACACACGAGATGGAGTGGAAAGGATGAGAAGGGACTTGGCAAGGTTGGAGGAATGGTCAAATGTGTGGCAGGTCAGATTCAATGCAAAGAAGTGCAAGGTAATGCACATACGAACATACAAAATTTGCCAGCAGATAAAGGCCTAGAGGTCCATCGAGTCTGCTTGAATGTGCAGCTAGCACCCCTTATTCTGCAGCTGCCCTTCCCTTCCACCCTTCCCCTTCATTAACCCTCCCCCTTTTCCTGTCCCATCCTCATTTGAAGCAGTCCACTGTTCTACTGCATACCACTTCAGCAGGTAATGCATTCCATCCAGCCACCACCCTCTCTGTAAAAAAGTGTCTCCTCATCTCCCTCCTGAACCTTCCTCGCTCCAGTCTCATATCATGGCCCCTGGTGGCCCTCCCCTCCCTTACTTTGAACAGCCCCTCTGTACCCATCTTGTTTATTCCTTTCATGTATTTAGAGGTTTTAATCATGTCACCCCGTCTCTCCTCTCCTCCAGTGAGTACATGTTCAACTCCTTCAACCTCCTCTCGTATGATAAGTCCCCCAGCCCCTTGATCATCTTTGTCGCTCTGCGCTGCACCCCCTCCAGTAACTTAATGTCCCTCTTCAGATACGGATGCCAGTACTGCATCAGTACTCCAGGTGTGGTCTAACTAATGACCTATACTGTGGCAGAATCACCTCACCCCTCCTCGAGGATATACCCCTTGCAATACAACCCAGCATTTTGTTGGCCTTTGCAGCTGCCTTCCTACATTGTGCCGAGTTGTTCATTGACCCTGTAATGAGCACACCCAGATCCTTCTCCTCCTCTGTCTGGGCTAGCTGCACTCCCCAGCTTGTAACTCCTCCTTGGGTTCTTCATCCCAAAATGCAGCACCTTGCACTTTTGGCATTAAAGCCCAGTTGCCAGGTGTCTGACCAGGTTTCAAGCTTGCCAGATCATCCTGCAACCCTGCCAGCCCCTAGGTCATCCACCACTGCGCCTACCTTGGTATCATTAGCAAACAGACTGATCTTGCTCTTGATGTCCCAGGATATGTCTGCAATGAATATCCCAAACAACACTGGTCCCAACACTGAGCCCTGTGGAACACCACTCGTCACTGCCCTTGGGTGTGAGAGCTCCCCACCCACCACCACCCTCTGTTGCCTTCCCTGCAGCCAGTCTCCTACCCATCTCACCAGCTTTGCACCCGCCCCTGTGCCTACTAACTTCCTTCCCAGACTTCCATGTGGCACTGAGTTGAATGCCTTACTGAAGTCCAGATACAGGACATCCACTGCCTGGCCCCTGTCCAGTTGCCTAGTTACCCAGTCATAGAACTCGACCAGGTTGGTTTGGCAGGATCTGCCACATATGAAGCCATGCTCTCTGCTGTCCAGTAGTCCTTTGGCCTCTAGGAGGGCCATTAGCCCCTCCTTCAGGATAGTCTCCATTAGCTTACCCACGATGGATGTGAGGCTCACTGGTCTGTAGTTTCCCGGTTCATCCTTGGGGCCACTCTTGTGGAGGGGCACCACATGAGCCATCCTCCAGTCCTGAAGTACACACCCCGAATGTAGTGAGGCATTAAATAGGTCTGCCAAAGGTCCTGCAAGGACCTCTGCCAGCTCCTTCAGTACCCTGGGGTGGATGCCATCTGGGCCTGGTGCCTTGTCCACCCTCAGTGCCTTCAAACCATAGGAAACAAAAACCCAGGGGAAGCATACACAATGGGGGGTGAGATACTGACAACAGCAAAAATAGAAAGGGACCTGGGGGATATTAGGAGGAGGCAGTATAGCGCAGTGGTCTAATGCTCTGAGCTGCAAATTTGGTGACATCCAGCAGACCAGACCTGGGTTTGAATCCTACAGCTTCCACTTGCATACTGTGTGACCCTGAGCAAGTCACTTAACTTCCTTGTGCTCCCAGGTCACTCCTGTAAAAAAGCTTTCAGCCTAGTGTGCTATACCTGGTTAAACAACTAAATAAAAAAAAAATATATATCAGATGACCTAAAGGTGGGCAAGCAATGTGAGAAGGCAGTAAGGAAGGCTGGGGGGATACTGGGATGCCTAGGAAGAGGCATCAATAGTAGAAAACAGGAAGTTGTTATCCCTCTGTACAGACAGTTGGTGAGACCCCATCTGGAGTACTGTGTGCAGTTCTGGAGACCCCATCTCCACAAAGACATAGAGTGGAGGCTGTCCAGAGGAGGGCAACCAAAATGGTGCAGGGTCTGCACCAGAAGACATATGAAGAAAGACTAAAGGAGCTTAATATGTATACTCTTGGGGAAAGAAGGGAGAGAAGGGACATGATAGAAACTTTCAAGTACCTCAAGGGAATTAACAAAGTCCAAGAGGGTAGCATCTTCCAGAAAAAGAGATGTGCAAGAACAAGGTGGCACAATTTGAAGATAGAGGGGGGACGGCTCAGGGGTAATGTGAGGAAGTATTTTTTCTCTGAGAGGGTTGTGGATGCATGGAACGGCCTCCCTGAGGAGGTCGTGGAGTCAAGAACAGTGGGGAACTTCAAGAATGCATGGGACAGGCATAAGGCAGTCGTAGTGGCGGGTAAGAGGAAGTAAGCTGTTGGTTAACTAGGATCTGCAACTTATCTGTTAGGTAGGAAAATGGGCAGACTAAGTGGGCCAAGCGGTCCTTATCTGCCATCAAATTCTATGTTTCTATGTTTCTATGACTGGGGTGGAAAGTATGCCTCCTTGCTGATGACAGAAAGAGCAGCAACAAGGGTGTTCCACAAGGTTGTGTGTAAAGGATGACAAAGGCAGTGAATAATTTGTGCAGGGGCTCAGCCCCGGTACCTATTTTCATTCCGGGGCTGAGCCCCGGCACCTCTCACACAGTCACACTGCACTAAATAATAAATATTTTAAGGAATTTAACTACTGTTGTTAGCATGACCAGCCAGTTGCTTTGTTTGTGCTGCTGCTGCCGCGGGCGCTGGGCGCCGGCACAGATCAGAGATCAGATCACTCCCTCGCACTTGCAGCAGTTGGCAGCTGCAGGCTACACCAACCGGACGCTGGACCATCGGGACCGAGTCTGACCACCTAAGTAGTTGTGCTGCAGCAGTGCTCATCCTTGCTTGCTCCTGAGGGTCAGGACTATTGCTGGCGGCAGCGCGCGCGACCGCATTCCATTGTGGGATGGTCAGTTCTTCTCAGTGGGTACCCAAAGGCTGCAGTAACTGTTCATGACTTGTAAAGCATTTTTGAATAAAGTGTCTATAGCAGGTGATACTGGTCAGTCAGACCAGATAGACTGCTTGATCTTTATCTGCTATCAAAGTCTATGTGCTGCATCTACTGTATATACAAACTCTGGTTTATTACTAGCTTTGTTCAACTTGCATTTTTTGGTGAACAACCATTTGTACAACCTGGGGTGAATCATGTCTCTATGTAGCAGTAACCTTCCCACTCATCTGTGAAACATGACAACTTTTCTATTAGAGTCAATGTATTTGTTACTGGATAATACATGGCTTATTTAATTCTGTGGCTTGTTACCTATGCTTGCTAAAGTTGCAGCAGCGTATCCCTCTGCAAAACATTTGGCAATACAATATGTTACATTCAACATATGAGCATCAAATATCATAATGTATTATTGATGACTAAAAAACTAATTTGTGAATAATATTGGTGAAGGTCCTACTTAATGGGAAAAATATTATCTTAAGTTCTACATATGCTCCCTTTTTGGCATATATGGAATATCTAGCTGATTTAACACACAATTTATTCCAATTAGGTGGTTACACCATAATCTTGGGTGAAGATTTCAGTTCTTTAATGGATTATGCACAGGATAAATCATCCTCACGGTCAGGAGATGCCAGGCAGATCTGTTTCTAATTAATCAGTTTTGTAAAAACAACAGTCTAGCAGGCATATGAAGGATTACAAAGACAGAAGCATATGAATATACATATTTTGCTAAGTAATTTTGAATACTTTCCCATTTGGATTTTTTTTTATTTGAAAAAAATCTGATTGCAAATACAATAAGTGCAAAACTAGATCCTATCTGTATTTCTGATCATGCTCTGAATATTCTTTCTTGGTATTCTTAATTTATTGCATTTATAGTTTAAGTTCTTTGCATCCCTGGAAATTATTTTCTGGGAATTTAACAAAACTGGTTATACCCAATAATTAAGTTGTGACACATATTTAAGGCAACCATTAGGGGTTATACTGTAGAACTAGTATACATAGCTGGCAGAAAAACATCACTATAACCATGCTGTACCTTGAAAGCATGATGTTTGTTTGACAGAGGTGTTTGTTTGACGTCGGGCCACATGGTCGGTGGCATGTCGGCGACTCCATAGGCAATGCTGTTTTATTTAATGACTATGCTGAAAAGGAATGCAACTGCTTGTGCAAACCTTTATTAAATTAGTGCCCAAAAAAGGAAATAAGGGGAAATAAAAACTTTTCACTTGGTCTGCGTTCTCTCCCTGGATTACGCTCGCTGGAGCTCTAACTCATTCACTCGTCAACAGAAGCGGCATTGAAATAAAAATAAAACAACAAGTAAGTACGGCACAAGGTTACCAAAATGCAAGGGGCAAAGAGGTATGAGAGTGTGCAGGACACAAAGTTAATCAGAAGCAGAAGGAGCAAAAGGTTTTCAACATGTGAGGGGGAGTGTGGTTACACTGTGGTGTGTGAGGGGCAAGAGGGCTGAGAGTGTACTGGGGACTGAGCAAAATCAAAGAGCAGAAGGATTAAAATGTTTCCAACATGTGAAGAGGAGAGTGGTTATACTGTGCGAAACGGCTGACAGGGTGAGGGTGATTCGGAGACTGCCTAAGCAACAGAGAAAGTGCACAAAATGAAATTATGTACCAGTGGCATCCTCGCTTAGTTTGTTCAGGCAGCCACTGTGTGCTTGCAATATTCCAGCCTTGTCACTGTCAGCTGTTCCCAAAACCGAAAAAGTGACAATACATCACCTAACAGGACAGAATGTTCAGTTTTGGACCCGCACCCACTGTAAGATTTTTTTCCATTTGTTTATGCTACAGTGATTAACTGATTATGTATTTCAATTAAAGAACTAAGACACCTGATAATCTGCCGGTGTTACAGGCTGTAAAACACACGATCAATTTTTCTGTTGTCAGGTGATGCATCATGTCTCTGTTGCTGCCAAGCCTCGCCCTCAGCCTGCCAATCGTAGCGTCACGAATGATTAACGTACATGGGGGGAGTGACTGAGTCAGTCAGTGCAGTCTTAGCGCTCAGTCAAGTCACTTTTTCGGTAGGGCCAGCCTGGCTCAGACTGTCTGGCTCATGAAAGCAGTACAATTTGTGTCAATAA
Organism: Neoceratodus forsteri; assembly: GCA_016271365.2. Classification (NCBI taxonomy): domain Eukaryota; kingdom Metazoa; phylum Chordata; order Ceratodontiformes; family Ceratodontidae; genus Neoceratodus; species Neoceratodus forsteri. The sequence continues at coordinate 49,445,979 of CM057455.1, forward strand.
TTATACAACGTTTGAAATCCCAGTGAAAATCACTGAAATGTGTGTTGTTGTAAGATCGGAGATCGATCATCGGGGATAGTCCTAGGGTTTAAATTAAACATTTCGTTTTGTGGTACTAGTAGGGAGGAGGCAGGGGAGCGTGTGACCGACCATGGGTTTCAGCCTTCAGGAGACTGTGCAGCGAGCCGCAGTGGCAGCAGGAAAGGAAAGGGCCAGGGGAAAGTTGGCAGTGTCTTAAGTTCTGGCTAGAGAGAGCCTGAGTGAGGAGATTCAAGCAAGCCAGAGGTAGCAAAATTTAAGGCAGGGAAAGCGTGTGTGATCAACCGTTTCGGGACACTGCAGCCACAGCGGCAGGAAAGGGGAGAGTAGTGGTACTTTCTGGCTAGAGAGAGCCTGTGGGGACAATTCTGAATCGAAAATCAAGCCAGAGGCAGCAAAATTTGGGTGAAGGCAAGCAAGCTCAGCCCAGACAATTTATTACTTTGGCAGTAGTAGTTAGTAATTAGCGCCCCTGGACTTCTGGTCAGAACAGAGGAAGCAAGCAGCCTGTGCTTCAGGAAAAGGACTTTTTTTCAATAGTTAAGTTGAGAGTGAGACTTAATAAGACAAAATAAAAATAAATTTGAAATCTTGGCTCAGCTGGCTCTTCAAAAATAAAAAAAATAATGAAGCAGACAGTTGAGACAGATTGCATTTAGGTTTTGTTTTTCCAGCCTGAGCCTGAGTTCCATTCCAGACAGACATGAGAGCTAATCAGTTGTGTATTTGAAGTTGGTAAATTCTACCAGCAGTCTGAGTGTCAGGGTTTGGGTTTGACTTATTATTTACTTAAAATGTTTCCTGCTAGTTCTAATCTCCTATCTTCACAAGCTAAAAAAAAAAAAAAAACCCCTAACCCTACCTTCCAGGAGACTGGACCGACTGGGTTTGAATCCTGCAATCTTAAAACTGTCCTGAGTACTGTACTGGGTTCTTCTGCAGCTACTGGTTCCACCAAAAAAAAAAAATAACAGTAAAACTAGGAAAGCAGAGGAGAGGAGCTATGCAGCCATTGCAGACTGGGTTACATTCGCAGAAGCTTCACTTATGCAGCACATATGACATACATAACTGTGTGTGACAGACAGACAGTGTCTTTAAAGGGACTTTTATAAAAAACAAGCGAATACAGGCAGAGGAGCACGTGTGCGGACTACGAGCTTGGGTGGGTTTAATTCTCATAAGTTCCACTTACATATAGCACATTACTGTTCATGACAGTAACTGTCTTTACCTCTTTGAAGAGGCTGGGGCTTGAATAAAAAAAGGCTAATACAGGCAGAGGAGCATGTGTGCAGACTGCGAGCTTGGGTTGATTCTCACAAGCTCCACTTACATATAGCACTTTATTGTGCGTGACAGTACTGTCTTTGTCTCTTTGAAGAGGCTGGGGCTTGAATAAAAAAAAGGCAAATACAGGCAGAGGAGCACGTGTGCGGACTGCGAGCTTGGGTTGATTCTCACAAGTTCCACTTACATACAGCACTGTATTGGAGCGCTGGACTCTGCAGGGGCTTTAAAATAAAAAAAGGCTAACTAAGATAGGCAGAGGAGCAGGTTAGATCTCTATTCATTTTGGAGACAGGCAGACAGCTGACACACAAATCCAAAAAAAATGTCTCATGGTCAAAAGAAAACATGGTCATATTTTTTTAAGCCTGGAGGTAGTATGAATGAGGGTGAGCCAGTGACTAAGAGGAAGAAAAAGGAGAGTGATGAAAACTACAGAAAAGAATCTGAAGATGTATCAGGTGCCACTGTTACATGTGTCAGCAGTGCTACAAAAGAAAGGCAAGTTCATGATTATGAAGGGAATAGTGTTGTCGAAAACAGTTGTGCCAATAGTGACTCTGAATCACAGAGCTCTGGTAGTGAAGATGAATTACCTGAACAAGTTGTGGCTCACAGCAAAGATTTACTTCCTGCAGGATGGACGTGTGAACAAAAACAATTTTTTCAGAGCAAATACCGGTGGTTAGTCATCAACGGATCAAATCTCGGTTGCAGTGTGTGTCAGCAAGTCAGTAACTTGGGCCCTGAAAAATCTGCTGGAATGAAGCTGGCTAAAGAATGGATTGAAACTGCTGTTACTTCATATGGTACCAATAAAGCAAAGCAACAGAAATCACTATGGAAAAAGATAGGAGAACATGCACAAACTAAGTCACATGTCGCGGCTTCTCGCATTCTTGAGCAGTCAAAAAAAGACACATTGCTGCAATTAGCTGCAAATGCACAGTCTGCCCAAATTGCTACTACGGCCAGAATATTCAGAACTGCTTATAAAGAAGCGAAGCGTAACCGGCCATCATATGGTTTTGAAGTAGAAATAGACTGTCAGCAGTTGAATGGACTGGACATAGGGAGGATTTAGCATTCCAATGTGGCATGTTCTAACATTCAACATCACATTTCATCTGAGATGAAGAAAAAGTTGTTTGCCAAAATCACAGCGATTGCTCCTAAAGTGAGTCTTTTACTTGATGAAGCTACTGCTTTAAACAAGAAGAGCGCTTTAATTGTGTACATGCGACTGATGTTACCTGGCATGGAGTCTCCTGCTAATTTATTTGTGGACCTTATGGAGCTGCAGGATCTGACTGCTGACGGAATAGTGAACAGTTTATTGTCTGCACTGAAAAAAATTATCATAACTGAAAACTTTCTTGCCAAGTACCTGGTAGAGGTTGCTTGCGATGGAGCTTCAGTGATGTTTGGATGCAATACAGGTGTCGTGAAGCGGTTGCAAGACATGTTTCCAAATATCATAGCATGGCACTGCTCTGCTCATCGCCTAGAGCTTGCAGTCGGTGATGTCATGAAAGATGTTGGAGCTACTAATCACTTTAAAAGTTTGCTAGACAAGCTATATTCTCTTTATAGCACATCTGGGAAAAATAGGTTAGAGCTGAAGGAATGCACTGAAGCACTTGACATTCAGCTTTGCAAGATAGGTAGAGTGTTAGACACCTGGTGGGTTGCGTCGAGCTTTAGAACAGTAGAGGCTGTTAGGAATGCTTACCCTGCTCTGTATAAGCACTTCACATCTGTGGCTAATGACATTTCTCGTGACAGCACAACACGCAAAACCTACTCTGGTCTAAGCAAATGGGTGTCATCTATTCAGTTTGTCAGCAACCTTGGAATTATGTATCATGCCCTACAGGACTTGTCAGAGTTATGTCTTGAATTGCAACATCGCGATTGTACAATTGTTGATGCACACCAAGCTATCTGCCGCCAAATAGCGGTATTCGACGCAATGGTAGAAAAACAAGGCAAATTTTTGGCACAGTGTGAGAAAGCCATAGAAGAAAGGATGTTTCAGGGTGTCCTATTGCATGATGGAAATGTTTGTGACAAGAAGATTCACCCAGGACAATTTTTACACAGTTTAGCAGACAATTTACAAAAACATATGCTGTCTACAGGAGGCACCACTGGTGACAAGACACTGGATATGAGAATCTGATCACCGAAATGAAAGTGTTATATAAGCAGTACTGGCCCGATGAGCTACCTACACTGTATGGAGAAAGTGAGATTGAATCTCTTGCAGAAGATTTGATATTGGTACTACTCGTGAAACCATTCGGGCATACAGGGTGTACAAGGAGTCAGGTGGTAAAGAAATTCAGGAGCAGTATAAGGACCTCTCGACAGCCATGAGCATTATTGCTATCTCCAGTGCCGAGTGTGAGCGAGGCTTTTCCCAAATGAACCTCATATGCACATCAACACGAGCATCAATGCTTATTGAAACTATTTCATCATTACTATTCCTCAATCTAGTCGGCCCACCATTGAAGAAATTCAATCCCATCCCTTATGTTCGGTCATGGCTTGCCAAAGGGCACAGATCAGCCAGTAACACACAAAGTAAGGAAAGAAAACACGAGGATAGCCAGAGAAATATGGAATTTCTATGGTCTTTTCTTGATATGTAGAGAACAAGCCAAACCAAACTCAGAATTTCTTTCTGCAACCTACAAAACTGGTGTAGCAACATGGATGCTTACTTAATGGTATTTGTAGCTTAGTACAGAAACTGTATTTTGGCTAGCAGCAGCTGAAACAGTGCGTTATATCCTCTTTTCTTTGTGCTATACTTCCACCATGCATTACCACACACACATCAAATTACTGTAGCATTTTGTGCAAGCATCCATCATAAAGTAATGGTGGCCTAGCTACCACCACCATCCATTACATCATGATGGATACTTGCACAAAATATTATAGTAACTTTTGTTAAGGAACATTGTTACATTAGTGTCTCTTACCTGGTCGATCCAAGCTGGGGATTAGCTATTCATCAAAATTGAGTCTGTTCCTGAGGAATGCCTGCAAAGGAAAACAAGAAATTTAAACAGGGCACAAAGAAACAAGGGTTGGATTTAAACCACATGTAAATCATCAGATTAAAAAGGTTTTTATACTTATTTGATAAGGCAATTAAGACATGTCAGGACCTGTAAATAAAGGAGAGGTAACTAAATAAAATCTTCTAGAAAAAATATTTGTTTTAAAAAAAGGCAGATGGTGCAATGCTAGACATTTTAATATCCTGTTCTGATGAGGGCCCCCAGAAACTCCTGGATTTTAGATGGTCTGTTTTGAGTATTGTGGCTTTTATTGAAGATAGAACACACTTCTGTTACAGGTTCCCTAGTACCTCCATGTTGTTGCTTAATAAGGTGAGCAAGAGTCTCCAATATCCTGACTCCATCCAGATGACAAAAAAAATGTTCCCCTAGGTGTCAAGGGGAGCATCCCCTTGACTTATAGGGGAACATTTTTTTTTTCATCTGGATGGAGTCAGGATATTGGAGACTCGCTCACCTTATTAAGCAACAACATATACCACATGGCATCTAGCAGGGTACAACTTTGCCCAACGCCTGGTATTGTATGGTGTGCACGGTGGTCTGGGGTTCGACAAGTATTAGACCATGTCAATGTCATATTATAAAATGTTCTTACTTGAGCAGCTAACCTCCCATTGTAGCAAATTAATTGCAGGAGCATAGTTAATGTTATAGGTAGGCCAGAAGCTCTTGGGTTTTGGATGCTCTGTGGTGAGTTTGGGGGCTTTTATTGAAGATAAAGCACACTTCTGTTACAGGTTCCCTAATAGGAAACCTGTAACAGAAGTGTGCTTTATCTTCAATAAGGGAACATGTAACAGAAGTGTGTTTTATCTTCAATTAAAGCCCCAAAGCTCACCACAGCGCTTCTAAAATCCAAGAGCTTCTGGGGCCGTCTGTACCCCACACCCCTGGCCTTTGGATCACAGTACCTTGCCATAGCTTCTACGTGCCCAAGATCCTTTACCTATAAAAACCTTTTCATGCTTCAGTTTTAATTCGTTCTTCTATTACTTGTACCATGCTAGATGTTATGTGGTACATTTTGTTGCTTAGTAAGGTCAGCCAGAGTCTCCAATACCATAACTCCGAGTATAAAGGGCAAGATGCTGTTAATTGACCCAAAGGCCAGGGGTCTGGGGACCAGTAAGCACCCATAAGCTCTTGGGGTTTAGATGCTCTGTGGTGAGTGTTGGCCAGGGTTATATATTGCAGATAAAACACATTTCTATTCTTTGTCCCCCCCAAAAAAATTCTTCCCTTGGATTCAGGGGTAGGGCAATTGGCACAGAATAGAAATGTGTTTTATCTGCAATATAACTCATCCAAAACTCACCACAGAGCATCTAAAACCAAATAGCTTCTGGGGGCCTACTATTCAGATTCCTGGCCTTTTGTCTAATTCACAGCATCTGCCCTTATACGTTGCCAGTTCTTACCAGTGGTCATCCAGACTCTACAATAATTGACTCTACCCCCAAAACAATTCTTACCCAGATTCAGGGTAGGAACCAGACACAGAAATGTGTTTTATCTGGAATATAACCCCAAAAATCATTACAAAGCATCTAAAACCAAAGAGCTTCTTGGGGCCTACTGGCCCCCAGACCCCTGGCATTGGAGCCAATTCACAGCAACTTGCCATTGCATTATACTTATACATGCCCAGCCATGATCCTTTATCAGTGCCTGGTCAGCCAAGCTCTCCAACCTGACTCCACCCCCCAAAAAAAAAATTCTTCCCGTGAATTCAGGGGCAGGGAGCCTGATATAGAAATGTGTTTTATCTGCAATATAACCCCAAAAACTCACCACAGAGCATTTAAAAACCCATACATTCTGGGGGCCTAGTGGCCCCCAGACCCCCGGCTTTTGGTGTTTGGACTCAGAGCCCTGGCATCTCTTTCTTTACAAATTAAGCACTGGACAAAGGACTTGGCAAGGGTAGTGGAATGATCAAAATATTTCAGGCTACATTGAACATGAAGAAGTGAAAATTAATGCACTGGGGAAACAAAAAGAGGGGAACTGTACACAGTGTGGGCGGAGGTACTAACAACAACAGAAATGGAAATGGACATGGGGTAATCATATCAGATGTGCTAAAGATGGGTGAGCAATGTGAGAAGGTGGTAAGTATGGCTGTTGGGATACTATGATGCATAGGGATATGCATCAGCAGTAGAAAACAGGTAGTTGTTATCCCTGTGTACAGACATTTGTTGAGACCACACCTCTAGTACTGCGTGCAGTTCTGGATACCCTATCTCTGCAATGGCATAGAGAGGATGTTATATGTATATGGGGACCATACTTTTCAATCTGTGCTAATTTTGATGAAGAAACAACTAGCATCACATTGACATGATTATACCAAGGGACCCTGGTGTTCTGCGGCACCATTTTCTGATTTCTGCGGCATGATATATTCATTTCTCTGGCAGAATGCAGTCCTGTCATTGGCTAAATATGATGTGATGTCATCAATGACATCATGTGCTGAGCACAGAGGAGGGGCTTCAAGATAAACGAGGTGGGAAAGAAAGCCTGACATTATGGAAAAACAGTACATTTATATGAAAATTCACCAAAAACAATGAATTTTGCAGCACTATATATATTCTGAGGCATGATGCAAATTCTGCAGCAAATTCTGCAACCGCAGAACTGCAGAATTCAAGGGGCCTTGATTATACCTTTTGCAATGTGCCGAATGTCAAATCTGTGATCTGCTGATGGTAATTGTTCCCTTAGCCATTTCTTGATTGATGGATGGTGACCAGTCACTGTTCTGTCCTAGTACACACCATTTTCCTCTAGGTGATTCACTGCTCTTTTTAGGCCTTCCAGTTCCATATAGTATGAACCACCACACTCATTGCTCTGTATAGAAAATACGTACTGTGCTCGACTGTAACTTTTCATGACACAAAATCAGACATCTGAAATTGTATTTATGGATGTTGCACCACTATGAAGATGCACACTGTATTGGAATACCTTGCTTATAACAACAAAATATCAGAAACATATATTGTTGACAGTGTAGATGAAGTCTGTTGTGAATTTCCTGTTGTAAATATGGACAGGACCAGTGGGTGTACATGGTGACACTTGCTTCATTGATTCATGAGGTAATGACATCACATAATAATCTTTCTGTCATATCAAGTGTGCACATTCTAACTCCCTCTATTTCCCAATAACACGCAACAACATTACACATCTAATCATGGCTGCCTTGAGAAGGGTATGGGCTAGTAGTTCAGAGAGGTGGGATTGGGCCAGGGGTGAGTGCCAAACTATGTATGGTGAGGGGCAGTGTTGCTGTCCTCCTGCCACCAGGGCTTGCATCTTTGGAAAGGTTGTAGGAAGCACTGGCTGCAGGGTAGCAATAAGACTAAATTGGGCATGGGGAGGAGGGAGGTTGCCCACTCTGCAGGCAGTTATTGCAGATCACAGGTGAGGGAAACAGGCTAAGGAATAACCTGGAGGTTTGGGGGGCAGAGATGGAAATGGCATAGATGGGCTGTGGGACATGGGGGGGATGGGACAGGGAAAGACTGGGATGTGTTTCATCAAACTGGCACAGTGAAACTATGGAGCAGGGGGTTGGGACTAGGGTGGAAGTTGCCAGGGAGGAATACAGTAGAGGAAACTGTTAAAATCCAAAGGGGGGTGACAGGACAGATGGAGTTGGCGGGCAAGCGTATAGGGAACGGTCAGTAGGAGGTTGGGTCAGAAGCAGGAGGTTAGTGTTCAATGTTATAATAAATTCGAGACCTTACGCTACTTTGGATGGAGAGGAAGGTGCAAGTGAAGATGAGGAGTATATAAATGAGCTTGGAGGACAAAAATTGATGAATCAAAGGGGGGCTTAGGAAAGGGGAGATAAAAATCAACCATTCAGGACATTGTCGGTATGTGCAGATTAATGGTCAAGCAGAGAGTGGGGGGAGTTTTGATTGCAGACACGGGGGGTGATGGCATGATCGGAAGGCAAAGAGAATAAAGAGACAAAGAGGGGGCACCCTTCAAAGGGGAGGTTCCATGCTACACTTGAATCTCAAAGCAAGGGGGACCTGTGGGGGACCCCGGGGGGGTGGTGAAAATGAGTCTGGAGAGGAGGCTGGAGGAACAAATGAGCATATGTTCCTGGACTTTGCAGTAAGAGTAGATGTGGTAGGAAGGAAGCAAGGAGGAGTCTATACAGGGAGGAATCTGAAGAACTTAAGTTTAAAAGGAGCTGCAAGAAGCAGATGGAAAAAAGGGGTTCCCTCATGGATAAATTGGCAGTCACCCAAGGGCAGGATAAAGAGGGAATGAGAATGAGCAAGTGAGTTGCTAGAATGCAGGTACCAGGGTCTCTAACAGTGCACAACAATGGAGGAGAGGATGTAGGGTGCCAGACAGGAATAAGCCACATGGTAGGAGAGGTGCAGGACAAGGTCATGATCATTGGTGATTCCATGGTTAGGGGTATAAGCTGGGGAAGTAAAGGCAGAGGAGGTAGCAAAGTTTGGGTCAGCTGCCTGCCAGGATTGACAGCTACATCCTATCCTGGGGCAAGCAGCAGGATATGGGAAAACACCTGGTGTTCCATTTGGGAACAAATGACCTTACTGGCCATGGTTTGATGGAAGTTCAAGCAAGGCTGGAGGCCCTATCATGGTTCTCTAACAACCAGAGCTTCCATTTGGTGTCCTTCTCTGAGGTGCTTCCAGTCCCAAGGGCTAGTATGGATAGGAAGCAGAAGATAGTGGAATTCAACATCTGGCTCTCCAAATGGTGTGACCATAATGGTTATGAGTTGGTGGGCCTCAGGGGGCGCATCTGGTAGGATGACAGCCTCTTTACCACTGACAAGCTTCACCTAAATAGAGATGGAAAGGAAATGTTCAAGTGGAAGCTAGAGGAGTTGTGTAAAATGCACATTATTTTAAACTAAACCGGGGTGGGAGGGATTGCCAGTGACACTGGACAGTGCTCAAGACAAGGGAGAGAGTTGTCCCCACACAGAAATTGTACCAGCCAGTGGAGGCTGGAAATGTCACAGCTAGTAGACGAGGATCAACAGGGCAGGGGGATGGGGCAGAGATACCACATACTGGAAGGCTATGTGCAGAAACGCCAGGAGCCTGGGTAACAAGGTCCCAAGCCTGATGGCAGTCATGGCAGAGGAGGACCTTGACCTGGTGGGTATAACAGACACGTGATTTCACAATGGGCAGGACAGGGACATAAACATTACAGGGTATACATTATTCAGGAAAGACAGGGTGGACAGGAGAGGAGGGGGTGTGGGACTATACATGAGGGAAGGGATCCCTGCATTGGGCACGAAGGGCAGGTGAGGGTTAGCAGAAGCACAGAAAAGGGGGAGGTGGTGCGCACTGTCATGGTATACAGACTACCAGGGCAATCAGAAGGAGTGGACAACCAGATGGTAGAGGAGATGCTTTGGATGGCGATCATGGGGGAGGTGCTGTTGATGAGAGATCTCAACTTGCAGGATGTGAAGTGGGTGACTATGACTGCACCCTCATCCAGAAGCAGAAGAGTCATAGACAGTCTCTAGATGGGCCATCTCATGCAGCTGATCAAGGAACCAACCAGGGAAGGTGCAGTGTTAGACCTGGTGATCACAAACATAGACAGGGCAGGGGAGGTATTGGTGGGGGAACACCTAGTCTGAACCAACCACTGCACAGTGTGTTTCACATTGCACGCCATGACTTTGCACCACCAGACAAAGGTGAAGGCACTTGATTTCAGGCGGGCACATTTTGACCAAATGAGGGATCATGCTTTTCAGATAATTGATGGGATAGGGGAGAGCAGGGGAGTGGAGAACTTATGGGCCATGATTAAGGGAGCCATAGTGGGTGCCACTGACCACTCCTCAAAGAAGGTAAGCAAAAGCAGAAAGAAAAGAAAGGCACTGTGGTTCAGCAGGGAAGTGAGAGAATGAATCAGAGCAAACTGGAAAGCCTTCAAAGTAGACAAAGCAACTCAGAGCGAAACAAACCTGGTGGAATACCAGGAAAAACTGAGGGAGGCAGGGACAGTAGTCAGACGGGCAAAGTCAAGAAAGGAAGACAAGATCACCAGGACCCCTAGAAAGGGCAACAAGACCTTTTTCAGGTGTAGTAGCAAAGGGAGAAGAAGGGAAAAGGGGATATTCAGCCTGTTAACAGAGTCTGGGTAGAGGGCAGAGGAAGACAGGGAGAAGGCTGAAATGCTACACAGTCAGTTTAGCTCAGTATTTATGAGGGATAAGGTATGGGAGGGGAAAGCATCAGTCCAGCTGAAAAAGAAGCGGGATAAGTGGATTTGACCCCCTTCCAGGAAGAGTAGAGCTTAAGGGCCTAAAGGTGGACAAGGCCATGGGGCTGGATGTTGCCCACCCAAGTGTGTTAAGGGAGTTGAGAGAGGAGCTAGCAGCCCCTTTCCCCAGTCTGTTTAATGAATCCGTACACTTGGGGGAAATATCGATGGACTGGAAGAGCGCAGATGTACTGACCCTTCACAATGGAGGTGGGAGGCAGGACATGAGCAGCTTCAGGCTGATTAGTCTGACTTCTGTGGTTAGCAAGCTCATGGAAAGATTGCTGAAGAACAAAATCATAGAAACATAGAAACATAGAAGTTGACGGCAGATAAGGACCGCAAGGCCCACCCAGTCTGCCCATTTCTTTTTCTACCTTATAAATGTGCCATCGGCCTTTGCTCTGTCAGTGGCCTATCTATTCATAGTCATTTGTATTGCTCCCTTATGCCTATCCCATGCCTGTTTGAAGCCCTGCACTGTATTCATAGCCACCACTTCTTGTGGTAAGCCATTCCATGCATCCACCACCCTTTCTGTGAAAAAGAATTTCCTCACATTCCCCTTAATCAGCTTCCTCTAATCTCATGCTGTGTCCTCTTGTCCTGCTATTTTCTTATATTTAAACATGTTAGACTCTTTCACCTTGTTTATGCCCTTAAGGTGTTTGAATGCCTCGATCATATCACCTCTTCCCTCCTTTGCTCAAGGGTATACATATTGAGCTCCGTTAATCTGTCCTCATATGTCTTCTGATGCAGTACCTGCACCATTTTGGTTGCCCTTCTCTGGACTGCCTCAATTTGGTTAATGTCCTTGTGAAGGTGTGGCCTCCAATACTGCACGCAGTACTCCAGATGGGGCCTAACCAGTGTCTTGTACAGAGGGTTTATTACCTCCCGCTTACGACTTGTGATACCCCTACTAATACACCCTAACACCCCCCTAGCCTTACCTACTGCTTTAGAGGTCTGCTTGGATGATTTTAGGTAATCAGTGATGATGATGATACCCAAGTCTCTTTCTTCCTTTGTGACTGCTAGCAACTCCCCTCCCAGCCTATAGGTGGCTTCAGGGTTTCTCTTCCCTATGTGCATGATTTTGCACTTCTTTGCATTAAATCCCAGTTGCCACTCTTCTGACCATTCTGCTAGTTTATCCAGATCTCTTCTTATTCTGCCCACCCCATCTGGATCATCTACTCTGCTGCATATCTTGGTGTCATCTGCAAACAGACAAGCCTTACCCTCTAGTCCATCTGCAAGGTCACTAATGAAGATGTAGAAGAGGACTGGCCCCAGGACTGATCCCTGAGGTACCCCACTTGTGACTTGCATCTCTTCTGACTGTATACCATTTACCACCACTCTCTGTTTTCTGCCCGTCAACCAGTTTGCCACCCAGTTGACCAACTTGACCCACTCGAGCCTACCAGCTTATTTATCAATCTTCTATGTGAGACAGTGTCAAAAGCTTTGCTGAAGTCAAGGTAGGCGACATCAACTGCTCCCCTGGTCCACCACTCTGGTTACCCAGTCAAAGAAATCTATGAGATTAGTTTGACAGGACCTCCTTTGTACACCCATGCTGTCTTGGATCCTGTGCCCCTATGGATTCCAGGTGTTGCACTATCCTTTCCTTTCCTTAAGGAGTGCCTCCATAATCTTGGCCCACTACTGAGGTAAGACTGACCGTCTGTAGTTCCCGCCTCCCTGCTACCACTCTTGTGGGCGGGATCACATGAGCCCTTCTCCAGTCTTCTAGGACCTCTCTTGTGCTCAGAGACTCACTAAACAATTCTGCTAATGGCTCTGCTTTCCTCCTTTAGCTCCTTAAGTACCCTGGGATGTATGCCATCAGGTCCCATTGCCTTATCCACCCTGAGCTTAGCAAGCTCTTGTAGGACCCTTTCTTTTGTGAAGGGAGTAGTGCTCACCTCCCTCCCCCCCTGTGTCCATGATGCTGAGCTGTGGGCCCTGCCCTACCTTCTCTTCAGTAAATACTGAGCAAAAGTATCTATTTAGGATAGATGCCTTTACAGGGTCCTCCTCCTCACATGCTCCCTTTTCTCCATTAAGCTTAGCAATACCCCCTCTGGACTTTCTCCTTTCACTAATGTATCTATAGAAAGTCTTGTCACCTTCTTTTACTGTTCGTGCTAGTGTTTCCTCAGTTTGGGACTTTGCCTGCCTTATTGCCTTACCTGCTTCCCTTAGGGCAGTTTGGTATGCCTCCCTATCTTCATCCCGCTGTGTTCCCTTATATTTCCTGAAGGCCAGCCTTTTGGCTCTGACCTTTTCTGCTACTGTATTTGAGAACCAAAGTGGTTTCCTTCTTCTTTGCACTTCCTTTTCTGTCTAACACAATGGGATGTTGCTTCAAGTATTGCATCCTTAATGCTTGCCCACTTGCCTGTACCCCCTCACCTGTGTTTCTTTTTGCCAGGGCTAGCTTAACTCTGTTGGCCATCTTATCAAAGTCACCTCTGAAGTCCCATATTTTTGCCTTGGAATGGGATGATTTAGATGTAGTAGCCAAATTGAACCATACCATGTGATGGTCACTGGCCCCCAGGTGACCTTCTACCTGGAGATCTGTGATCCTCTTTGTTAGTCAGTACTAGATCTAGGATAGCCCTGTCTCTTGTGGGTTGCTGTACCAGTTGTTTGAGGCCCTCCCCTAAAGGGAATCCACTATGAGTCTAGTTCTGGCAGATGTTCCTGCTGGTATTGACCAATCTGTATCCGCATGTTGAAGTCTCCCATTATCAGAACCTCCCTTTAGCTGTCATGTTTGTATATCTTCTAACAGTAATGTGTCTATGTCCTCCCTCTGGTCTGGGGGCCTGTGGACAACCCCAGTTCTTATGGCTGTCCCATTTCCTGTTTCCAGGGTGACCCACAGTTCTTCGGCTCCTTATGTTGTATTCTGAATTTCTGTAGCTTTGATATTTTCTATTAACATACAGGGCCACTCTCCCCCCTTTTGCACCCTCGGTCTCTTCTGAACAATACATAGCCAGGTACTGAAGTCTCCAAGTGTGGTTACTGGTAAACCACGTCTCACTAATTGCTACTATGTCCAGTTTAGCCTCTGACATTATTGCCTGCAGGTCTGGGATCTCATTTCCCAGGCTGTGAGCATTTGTGTACATGATTTTCCATTAGCCAGATTTTGGTGTGTTAGTTGTTGGGTGAAGTTTGGCATTACCCCTGTGAGTCGTATGGGGAGACAAACCTTTTTTCTTACCTGGTGATGCAAATGAACGGCAAACATGCTGAATTCCTGTTTGACCACTAGCTGAGGGGGGAGGGGTGTTCTTTCCATTCGACGTATGGGGTGCTGCACCCCTCTCCCCATTTGCTAGTTTAAATATTCTGCAAAGACGTCAAACTTCTGCCCCAATGCCCTGACTCCCTCTTTAGTCAGATGCAGTCCATCAAATTTAAAGAACTTCGGCCCCAGAACTGTTGCCAGTTCCTCCAAATCTGTGTCCTTTTTCCTGGCACCCGCCCTTGAGCCACGTGTTTAGCCCCCTATTCCCCTTCTCTGACCTTCCGTCCATCTGCTCCTCTCCCAGACTGGCAGGATCTCAGAGAAGGAGATGCCAGACGAAATAGATGATAGTTTGTCACCCAGCCTAGTCAGGTGTTCCTTGGTCTCCACAACTGACCGGCTGGGAGATCATTAGTCCCTATGTGTACTAGGACATCAATGTTTTTCTCCTGCTTTGTGAACAATTTTGTAATGTGGTCAGTGTCTCTCCATGCTGATGTACCTGGGAGACATCTGACCATCATCCCTGGCTGGAGATGGGTATCAACTCCCCGAATCATGGAGTCTCCTAAGATCAGAATTTTTTTGGATTTCCTTTGTGCTTGTTTTGTTTTGGTTCCTGATTTGGGTGAGTTTTGTTGTGCTAGCTCCTGTGCCGCATGTCCTGCTCTGCAGTGTCTTCTGCCTCTTTATTTGATTTCGGAGATAGAGGCAGATACCTGTTTGTAGTGTTTATATGGTTTTTGGAGGTAATGTGTTGGAGAACAGAGAGTGATGGGGCACCTGGAGGCAAATGGCCACCTTTACCCCAGGCAGCACGGCTTTACTGAAGTGCCAGTCTTGCCAGATGAATCTGGTTGGGTTTTTTGACTGGGTCACTAGGGTAGTGGATGGGGGGCTGTCAGTGGACGTGACTTACCTGGACTTCAGGAAGTCATTTGACAAATTTGAGTGCCTAGGTCTGGGGGGGCACAAGGTGGATATGCAACTAGCTGGAGGGCAGGAGGGCAGGAGGCAGAGGGTGCTAGTCAACGGCATGATCTCAGGAGCATCAGCAGTCACTAGCAGTGTTCTACAGGAGTTTCACCTGGGATTCATGCTATTCAACATCTACATAGGGGACCTAGCAGAGGGTCTGGAGGGTAGAGTAAGCCTGTTTGAGGATGATGTCAAGATCTGCAAAATAATGGACTTAGGGCAAAACAATAGATAGCATAATACAGTCTGGGGGCAAGGCAACTGGCAATGCCCAAGGATGAGAGTGACCTGTGCATTAACATCTCATTGGATTTGAAGGTGGCTGGGCAGTGTGGGAGGGCAGTGGAAATACTGTAACCAGCAGACTGTTGTGTTGCATTTGGAGGGGGATGTCCAGCAGGAGGAGGGAGGTGGTCCTGATGCCCTTGTACAGCCAGCTGGTCAGGTCATATCTGGAATATGGGGTCTAATTCTGGAGGCCATGCTTATAAAAGGATGTGGAAAGGGTGGAGAGGGTACAGAGGAGGGCAAATAAAATGGTATGGTGGCTCGACCACTTGCAGTATGAGGAAAGACTGGCAGCCCTTGATATGTACTCACTGGAGCAGACAAGGTAGCATGGAGACATGATAGAGACTTTTAAGTACCTAAAAGGGATAAACCAATTACTTACTGAGAACCTAGTACAACTGAAGCAGTGCCCCACAAAGAGGGGCCACGATCTTCAGCCAGAGGGGGGAAACATTAGGGGAAACATCAGGAAATACTTATTCACCAACAGGGTAGTGGATGCCTGAAATGGGCTGCCAAGAGAAGTGGAGGGTGAGAACACATTGGGGAGGGTTCAAGAGGGCTTGGGACAGGCACAAAGGGTTGCTGAAGGGGGGGAGGGAGGGGGTTACCACAGGAAACGTAGAGTTTCTGGGAAGACTAGATGGGTCTGACGGTCACCTTCTGCTGTCACTTTCATATGTTCATAACTTTACAACCCTTCAAAAGTGTGTAATGGTCATTGTATCAAGAACTGGTTTACCAGTAAGGTGCTAAACATTTGTCACAGGGGTCTGGAAGGAAAAGAATGCCTCTTTACAGATGACACAAAGATCTGTAACAGAGTTGATACACAAGGGGGGTGGAAAGGATGAGAAGGGACTTGGCAAGGTTAGAGGAATGGTCAGACATATGGTAACTTAGATTCAATGCAAAGAAGTGCAAAGTAATGTACCTGGGAAACAAAAACCCAGGAGAAGCGTACACAGTGGCAGTGGAGGTACTAACAACAACAAAAATGGAAGGAACCTGGGGGGTAATCATATCAGATGACCTAAAGGTGGACGAGCAATATAAGCAGTCAGTAAGGAGAGTTGGGGGATACTAGGATGCATAGGGAGAGGCATCACAAGTAGAATAAGGGAAGTGGTTATCCCTGTGCACAGACAGTTGGTGAGACCCCATCTGGAGTACTGCATGTAGTTTTGGAGACCCCATCTCTGCAAAGACATAGACAGTTTGGAGGCAGTCCAGAGGAGGGCAACTAAAATGGTACAGGGTGTACATCAGAAACCCTATGAAGAGAGACTGAGAGCTTAATATGTATACCCTTGATGAAAGGAGGGACATCGGTGATATGATAGAAACTTTCAAGTACCTCAAGGGAATCAACAAAGTTCAAGAGGGTAGCATCTTTCACAAAAAGAGATCTGCAAGAACAAGGGGGCACAATTTAAAAATAGAGGGGGGATGGCTCAGGGGCAATGTGAGGAAATATTTTTTTCACGAAAATAGTGGTGGACACATGGAACCACCTTCCTGGGGAGGTTGTGGGGTATAAAACAGTGGGAGAATTCAAATATGCATGGGACAGACATAAGGCAATTATAGCGAGGAGTAGGATGAAGTAGGCTGTTGGTTAACTAGAATCTGCAAATTATCCAATAGGTAGAGAAATGGGCAGACTGGGTAGGCAAAATGGTTCTTATCTGCCATCAAAGTCTATGTTTCTATGTTTCTTTATATACTGCTTTGCCTTTTTTTAAAAAGGTTATCATGGACAACTGTTTTTCATATGGTTTTTCAATGCTATACAAGCTTTTTCAAACCATGTTAATGACAAACATATTTGATAGTGAGCCCATATGAAATCAAGTTTATCATCAGTCCTAACCGTGCACACCCACCCACCCATAAGAACACTGGCACAGCGAACAACACTGCAGTGGCTACTGCTCCATGTCACTGTAGTGTCCGTGCTGGAACCTGGCACTGTTGGGGGGTCTTGCACACCACACCCAAATCATCTCTGACTTGGACTTGATAATCCTTAGTGGGGGTGAAGGTAGTGCACAGCACCACACATGGGGGGTCTGGTGGCTGAAGACTCCCCAGGAAAACAGTATGTTTGGTTTGAAACTGTCAGATGACCATTAAAAGTGGTCATATGCCAGTTTTTCTGTCTCAGCATTCAACAAAATTTATGTCGACAACCAGTCATGGATTCAGTCCTAATGGTGTACCATGACACACCATTTCCCTCTCATAGTAAGTACATTTCTTCCTAAAGATATATTAATGGCCCTAGTGCTGCAAGCACTATGCACATTCAGGAGCTGCCTTGAGTCTGCCATTGTTCCTGCCTGCTTGGAGCATGCAGTGGTAAGCACCATGTGGCCTTGGCTTTACCCAAGGTCAATGATGAGGTGGGGCGCACACACACACACACACACACACACACACACACACACACGCACACACACACACACATATACACATATGCATTGTGTTGGGGTTTGCAAATCATAACAGCCATAGGACCTTGAGAGTATGTGCTGCTGCTCTGTCATGTCTCCACAGCACAGGGATCCTTTTTGGGGAATTTGTTGATGTGAACAGCGCACAATGTCAAGTCATAGACAGGCTGAAGTTCACCATGAAAACTTCTTTCCCAGGCAGGGTGCTCACCATACCCCAGGCCTCCACCTGTCATGACTGAAGCACTGTGCCGCATTCACCAGTTCCTCCCATGATGAGGACATCATTCTATTACAAGCTCATTCATCCCCCCACTCTCAAGCAGCCCTCCCATGCACCAGGATCATTAATGAACAAAGGTCTCTGACACCAACACCATTAGCAGTGATGGAGCAGTGGTGAGCCTGGTTATCTTAACTCTGTTTTGTCTCCAACACCACAATCACTGAGGACAAATACTGATAAAAGTAGTTTCAGTGTTGTGAAACCTACTCCAACTTTCATGACTGCGGTAACACACACAAACAGTAAGAAAGAAGCTTTGTTGAATTCAGAGACCTATTGTGCATGTTATAACATAAAACATTAACATGTCCTGTATCATATCACTGTTGATTACCATGTCTTTATGTTCAGTATGTCAGTGAGGCCATTATCACTGTAAGAACACATTTGAACTAATATCATGCCATTGGGCAATGGAGAACACATGCAGATATGTATAAAACAAGAAAAGTGTCAGAGTGGTCTGCTATTGGACATGATGAGTTGCCATGTTACCTGCACAAGCTGCACTAACAAAACCATGCTCTGCAATAGGTCAACCAGGGAGTAGCTTCCATATTTTGCACAGTGCCCCAGACTCTCTGCCTGTCCATCCCCTCAGACTATAACTTCCTCTTCTGATAGCTTGACCTCTGCAATACTTTGGTTCTAGTGCCATTCCCAAACCTTCTGTATCACTGGAAACACCAGAAGACACTGATGTTTAAAAAAAGGTACAAGACTCACTGAGGCACAGTTCATATGATGAACCATAGTCACTGCCTTCTTGGGTGATAATCCGGCAAAAAGGATGGATGATGACAGTTGAACATTTCTAGCTGGTGTGTCATTAATTAATGGTTGGCTCCATCACGTGTCATCTGCATCACATTTATCACATTTCTGACGCATAACCAACATTGCTCCAAGCTCATAGTCATGTAGCGTGACATTGGGTGAGTGACAAGCACAACAGTACTTGAACAGTTTCATGAGTTGTGACTTGAAAACAATATACAGTATTTCCTTTCCTTAAATGGTGATGGACCATTGTCATCGCTGAAAGGCAGTACATTCTGCCAGTTTACTGTGCTTTGTTTTATTGCTAGCAGGGTGTTTTTGTCATCAGAAGTAACAAAGAAAAATCACTCAGCTATCCGGTCACATACAGTGAATACAACCAGGATGAAGACCAACACTTAAAAATTCTCCAGTACACTTAGTGATGCAAACAATGCAATTTCAATGGTAATTAATCCATTTTGTCATGCAGGAAACTGGTGACACTGCGCTTCATCATGGCATGCTTCACTGTACATGTCATGTACTGTTCTACAGGTGTCGAGTACCACATGTGCAGGCTCCATGGTTGCAGAACAATTCTGTAGTACCAGTGATCGTGCAATCTGTGAAGCTGATAGTGTTGGTCAGTGCCAGGTAATAAAATCATGGGAGGAATTATGCAGAACTGCCACCAACAGGCTGAGAAGTATTCACTGTGCTAACACTGCAGGGCCTGTGTGAAACTGTGCATTTATAAAGGTAAATAACATAGTAGCTGACTCACAGGTGTATGGTGATTAGTCAGAGAGGATCAAGTGGGAATGAGTTTAAGGAAATGTAAATAAAGAAATAAGACTTCATAATGCTACTGTTACACACACAAAAAAAAGTAATGGTTTGGAACATAATGTCGATATAGTACTGAATATGTACCATGGACTTACCGTGAGACCAACGATCAAAAAGCTTATCTGTTGTCTGCACCTTAACAGAAATTCCAGGCACCCTAAATTGCATGGCCACAGAGTTCCCACTACCTATAGTTGAACTGGTTGATGAAAGGTCGAGTACATCATCTGTGATACAGTCTACTGCTATTGTTTCATCCTGTTGTTTCTATGGTTCCAGTTCTTCCATCTGTTCCTGCTGTTTGCTATACTGTGACATCAACTCCTGAATTACATATACATTAACAAGCACAGTTTACTTGAAAATTTCAAATAACAGCAAGTCAAAATGCAACATAACAACTTTTCCAGTTTTAGACACACAGCCATAATACACATTCCAAATATGTTGCAATACAGTGAAAATGTAAGTACTGGTGTCATTCCTTGTTAGAACCAATAACAGTACTGATGTCATTGATGTCATTTCTACAAATGTACCATGCAACATAACTCCATTGCTGAATGTGGTGAGTCAGCAGGAAGGTATATAGTAGTCCACTGGTACACCCCCCACTCCTCCTGTGACAGCGATGGACCCCCTCCACATCCTGACCCTCCAGTTGCCGTTTGCTGTACTGTACGAACAATCCCTGGTGGTCCAGTGGTACACCCAACCCACACAAAACCTCTGCCTACACAGCTCCCCCCACACTGTGGACCAATGAGCTTGCACAGCATACTGTACTAGACAGTCACAAATATGTGAATAGAATTCATTAACATATAGACTATGTGACCATCTAGTACAGCCATTCTCTAAAGCCAATCCCCAATGTATATAATGGACTTAAAACACATACTATAGCTGTCGTTTAGTGGGAAGCCAGGCAGTATGTGGGTGGGTTGCAGCTGCCAGCCAATGGGGAAGGGGGAGCTGGGTGGGTAAGGGTCCTGTGTGGGTGGGGTGTACCACTGGACTACCAGGGATGGTTCGTACAGTAGGGCGATGGCTATTAGAAGGTTGGGATGGGGGTCCATCACCACTACCACTGGACTACCAGGGATTTGACTTTGTGTTACTTTCAGCAATCAGGGTGTCGTGAAGGGAGAGGGGCCCCACTACACTACCAGGGATGCTTATTCTATCATTTTAGTAGTGATCACGGCTATGGGAGGGACGGGGTACCATTAAACTACCAGGGACCATATGGCCACTTTTGGATGGTGTTCTGTATTTGCAGGTGGCCACGCACAACTGGTGGTTGCTGTGTTGTGCCCTGCAATTTGAGCATGATTTTTGTGGCTCAACTTTGTGCCCTGATATGTGGCACATCTAGTGGTTGTGACAGCAGATGTGCCACACTTCCCAGGCTGAATATGGGGATGTACTGCATATGCATGGGCACGCCTCCTACAGATGTGCCACATACATTACCAATGTGCAGCGGCTCATTGGGACTTGTGCTGTGCAAGTCCCTCTTTTGAATATCACCCCAAGGAGCATTACTGGTGTTGCCATGGTGCAACTCAGTTGTGCCAGGCACAACACCTTTGAATATATGGGCCAAAGAGCACATATATGACTGTAGAACACCAAAAACTGTAGGGCCTGTGGTCAGAGTACAGGTCTCTAGTTGTCCTTATGTCCCTACCACTGGTAAGTGTGGATGTTTCAATGCTCCTACACTGGCACAGCAATAACACAGGTAAAGTGTTTTTATGGAGTAATGACAATGATGGTAAACAACACCTTACAGTACAGCAAGTAAAAAGTGACATGAAAAGGACACATCAGATGGCACATAAAGTGAAAAGGTACAAAGTAAGAAAACATAAATTTACCGCTGCACGCTGCCACTTCTCAAATGCACGGCTTTTCAGTTTCTTGGGGATGTAACACCATCTGCAATGTCAGTATTTCTCTTGCTCACATTCAATGATGTTCGCTTGAAAATACTAAGAACCGCATCTGCCTTTAGTTGTTTACTTTTAGGAATATTAAACTGAGCCATCATCATACAAGTGGTCTCAAAACAGTCTGGGGTAAAGTGGTCATTACACAGAAAGCTATACTTGGTGGGACCCACCCATTTATCCAGTGTTCACTTAACCTGGTCTGTCATCATTTTCTGCAACTTGTCATCTTTGGGGAAGTGCAACACACTTGCACCACTTTTATGAGTATTGCTGCAACCTGCAGCAAAACACATGATAACCATAATTAAATCTAGTGCTGAAACTATAATACCCAGGTAAGACTACAGAAAAGCAGAACTAATACAGTACAGCATTGACCTGAACACACAACCAGTACCACTGTGAACTGTCAATTTTCCCTCCAAAGCGTGACCCCACATGACCTGTGTGCACCAAGGAAGTACCTTATATGATTTATAAACATTTTTTATAAAAGGCTGTGAATAATTTATGGCATGAAATGACAAGAAGACCTATTGCTTTACACAATTGTTTTATTAATACACACAGAAAACACTGTATGATAAGGTTTACAGCATGGGGGGGCAGACAATCATGAAACACCCATGTTGTACTGCTGAAATGCCACACTTAGCAAAAAAGTATATATATGCACCTTCAAAAAACATTCACACTGCATGAAATATTAGATACATTTTATTTTCACAGTCAGTAATATGTAAAGTGCATCACGAATGAATCACACTGCAAACGATCAGTGGGCACACTAGTAACCATGTACAACTCCATTGCATTGCATGCCAGAACACTTTGTGTGTTGGGGGGGGGTCATTTCCAGCATTTTTTGCTTCTGTAACCATGCACAAAATTCATTAACATTGACAGAAGGGATCACGTTGGAATCCACTGTAAATTAAATGACTTCAGATGACAACAATAAAATGGAACTGAGCTGGAAGCATCGCTTCAATCAAGGAGCTCTCGCACAGCAGCAGACAAACTGAGTGGGAAGTACTGAGGAGCGCTAAATATTCTGACATCACACGGGCACTGACTGGGAATGTAAACAGTGAGAAGCTATGCAGGCAGAGTGGCAAGCGTGGTCTCAGTTAAAATGGGCACAGTACTAAAACGGGTGGACATTTTTAATTCAAAAAGCATGCAATCACAATTTGGGACTGAACATCAGCAACTGGTGAATTATTTTGAAGTTAAACATTTTATTGTTTAAGTATAAAAGGTACATATGCATATATATATATATATATATATATATATATATATATACATATGGCCAGAATATTCAAACTTGCCCAAAATGTGCGCAATAGCAGGAGCAAGCATTAAGTCCATTAACATTAAGCCAATCAATGTGCTGCAATATTCAAACATGGAGCAAGCCAAAATGCGCAACCAGCCAATGTCTGAATATTGCACAACCTGCGCCATAGCACAACCAGGAAGGGGAAGCTGAGCAGATACGATGCGCTATAGCGCAATAAGGGCTGCCCAGCTGAGCAGTCCAGAGGCGCCATAGCGCAAGCAGGGAGCCCCCCAGCAGCAGAGCAATGGAACTGCACAACCAGGGAGGTAGGCAGGGGCCCACCACCCATGCCACAGATGGGCACAGGAACACACTGCAGAACTAACAATGCACCCCACACCCCAACCACAGCATAACTGGAGGAGGGACGGAATATCCACCAGCCCATGGGGACAAGCAAACAAAGCACAGCCGGGCCATGTTGCCCCAGCACACCCACTGGCAAGCTGAGACTGCCACACAAAGTGGGAGGACCACCCCAGTGTACAGCAGCCCCCCCTTGTGCACAGCACACCCTGCATTATGACCCCAAGACACCCCCCATGAGCAGTGACCATCACTGCAGGAATCCCCATGCATCCCCCCGTCACACTGCAACCTCGTGTACCACAGAAGCATACAAGCCAGACCCACCATGAGCACCCAGCAGTGGGTGGCAGCACACGGCAATACCGACTGAAAGCCACTCCCACACCAGAGACACCTCCCCATGCACACACACACATACCCATGACTATACCACCCCAGATGCCATGCACACCACTGCAACTGAGCACCTATAGCCAGCTACGAATCAGAGACCACCACAGTATTCATATCAAAATATATATTTCAGACATAACAAGAATAATAAGAAGAAGAACAACAACAATAACTATTTACAAATATACAAAATAGGGGTGGGGGTACGGGTACAAGGTAGGGGTGGGTAAGGGGCAGGGGTGAACAACTGGGAGAGGGAAGGCAGGGTGTGAGGGATAGGTAAAGGGGGGAGGTGATGGGCAGCTACTGCCTGCCAGGCTGCTCTCCTGCTGCCTGGTGCTTGTCCCGGGGCCTCCTCCTGCGTCTCAGACCATGTTGGTGTAGGTCCTGCAGGATGGCGAGCAAGTCCATCGCCACATGTATAAGCTGCTGCATTGACCTTTCAATGCGGTGCAGGATCCGGACACCTAGGACAAGGGATCAGAGTCAATGGCTGTGACTGTCTATATCCCTGAAGCCCACCCATCATGCACAGCATACAGCCAAGTGCCCCGCTCCTGTGATGGACTGCACCCACCCACAGTGACCGTGCACAAGACATGCCCAACCAGGCAGCAACAACCATGTGTACCACTGCACACACACACCGCCCATGTCCAGCACAGCACAACCAAGGCTGTACAGTAACATGGCTATGCGGTGGGTAGGCAGTGCCACAGCCATGTGGCCAGTGCATGCATGAACCACCATTGACACACTCCCAGACATGCAGTGCCACTGGACAGTGCTGACTGTCACATGTCGCGTGCATGGCAGTGGTGTCCATGGATGGTGGCCATGCCCTGCCCCCCACCCTGTCACACAGCATGCTATAGCATTCATGATGTCATAGCACTCACCCTCATCATGCTGCTGCTGTTGCTGCTGTCGTGGTTCACCACCACCACCATGCTCTGCCACCGCTGGCACCACTCCCTGCACCTCAGCCCTGGCCCTCCTCCGCTCCGCCACACCTGTGGGAAACAAAAGGTGAGAAACACATCAGTGCAATCCCAAAGTAGATTCCCCCTGCCCCAATGAGTGTGCCCACCCACCCAGCCAGACCCATACATCACATATCCTGTAAACACCGCCACAGCCAACCCTAGACCAACCCTCCCCCATGAGCTGGACACAATAGACAGTGTTACCCATATGGACCATACAGGTGCATAGACGGATCACCCACCTGGCCGAGGCACCACGCCCCTCCTGGCACATGACCGTAGATGTGCCAGTACAGCCGGCTCCCTCCTCTGCAGGTCCCGGAACCGGTGCCTGCACTGCTCCGTGGACCTCCGCCGGCCAGTGGCCTCCTCAAGCTCAGTGGCCACCTGCTGCCACACATGGGTCCTGGCCATGTTAAGGGGTTCATCCCCAAATAGTGGGCCATAGTGAGGGTCCACTATGGCCACCAAGTTAGCAAGCTCAAGTGAACTCCACTGGGGGGCTCTTCTGTGTGCCATCCCTGGATGTATAGTAGGCAATATGGCACTCCGCAGCGCGGCAACCCCACGTGGAATTGTTGTGCTAATGCAACGCCGCTTATTCCCTATCATGCTGTTGGTACAGGCCAGTCTTTACCGCGCTGTTACCAAACAGCGATAGAGCTGCAGACATGCCATACGTATAGCGCAAGGGGCAAAGGTCAGGCAGAGGTCATGGGTCTCTGGCACACGGCCACGCCTAGCGCCATTGGACGCCTATGCATCTAGCGTGATTGGTCGCCTGTGTGCCATTGCCACAGTGGACTATTGCGCAGTTGTGTCACAGCGCCATGTAGTGACCGTCGCTGTAGCACCACTGGCACAATGGTGGCTGTGCCCTGAATTGCCTACCGCACAAAGCATGTCATCAGCATGGCAGACGCCTGCATAAGCTACCTGGGCATGCACAGTGCGGTGTACTACACAGTCACAGAACTGCGCCATTGGCTCAGCCAGTTCAACAGTATTGGACAAAGCGCAACAGCGCGATATTCAGCTGTCTTATGCAAATCATCCGATCAGCCATTCAATGGCGCAGCAGCACGATTTGCATCTCATTAAAGTTGCTCCAGTCCTAATTTGCATGGATTGTGCTATAAATATGCGACACTGTTCTGCAGTGGCCATATTCGGTTACTGCAGTTGATAGGTGAGTTGCATGCATTGTGATGTTCTGGACTATGGCCTCAGAGAATTGCTGTGTACTGCGCAGTCACAGGTGACCACTCTCACCCATACAGGCTGTGAAATGACCGAGCAAGGACTGGGTGAGGAGGATGATGGTGGGTTGAAGAGGAGGCCTAACTTTATGAAGGCTGAGACGGAGGCACTGTTCGAGGCCTACCTGGATGAGGAGCCACTTCTCAGTGGACAGCGGGCACCCCTCAGGCCCGTGCTGCTGCATGGGAGGTGGCACATGCCATCAACCTGCACGGCAGCCACCAGCACTCTGTGCAGGGTGTAAAGAAGATGGGGACCGACAGGAGGAGGGTGAAGGAGAAGTTGCAGCCATCAGGGCGGACGTGCTGCAACAGGCGGGGCCAGCCGGAGGTGGTGCAGCTGACTCCGGCAGAGGACATGCTCACTGCAAGCATGCAGCGCAGTGCCACTGAGGGTGTTCCTGGAGGTGGCTTCCAGACAGGTGGTAGCCCATCACTGCATGGTATGTCATGGTCGGGGGGAAGGTAGATCACATGCACTAACATGTCCTTCCTTTCTGTTACAGATCCTGTGCGACTGCAGGGGTCAGCAGTGGAGGGCCTGTCCACTGCGGACAGCCATCCGGAGTTGGAGGAGGGACCATCCACCTCCTCAGGTTGCCGGCGTGCACTGTGCCAGTGTGCATGCCTGGCTACCATCACTGATGTTGTTGAGACAGGTGTGGGGGGTGCCCTTCCTGTGTCTCAGCAGTCCGGCATGCAAGCATGCCAGCACACTGCGGCTGTGGCTGTGGCACAGACCTGCACCATTGATGATGCACCGACCACTATGGGCATTGATATGTGCGTGTCACAGAATGGACACACAGCAGGACAGCTCATGCCCATGGATCTAGCTGGTTGCGACGTGTGTGCCAGCATGTCATCACAGTCCCAGGCTGTACCTTTCAGCACTGGTGGGGCAGCACCGGTGGCTGTGCAGGTCACTGGCACTGTTGCGGCCACAGCAGTGGAACAACTGATCCCTTGGGCACAGCAGGCAGAGGGGCAGCAGCAGCAGTCACCCACCGGGACTGGGGGTACAGGGCTCAGTGGTGATGTAGGTGCACTGCCTGTGGACATGCCCATACCTGGTCCTGGTGAGCAGCGCCCACCCTCAAGGGGTGCTGTACATCAGGCCCTTTCATACCCTGAGGGACAGGTTGCTGATGTGGCAGATGACCTCTTTGACGAACACACCCGCCTGCTGCAGGCATCAGTACAGCAGCAGATGCGAGTTGCAACATCCATGGAGGCACTGTGTGTGGCTCTGCAGTGGCACAGCAGGGACAACGAGAGGATCCTGTCCCAGATTGACCATTTGCGGGTGGATGTGACTGCCGCCATCGACAGGCAGACACAGGCATTGGTTGCTGTCGTGGCCACATTGGGCACACAGTCAGGTGCCCCTGTGCCACTCACACCGCGCAGTATGCTATCCACTCCCCATTCCCGGCATCGTGCGACACCCACCCTGTTGATGCCGGGTTCAGCTGTGGGCATTCCAAGCACCCCTGGTGCAGGTATGTTCGGTATGCTGCAGACCCCTGTGCGGGCAAGGTCGCGATCGCACAGTGGGACCCCTGGTGGTCCATCGGTGCCACCCCATGAGGCCCGTGCTCAGCCTGCCAGTGCTGCTGGGTCTTGGTGGGGCCGCCTACGCATCCAAGGTGGCCGTGGCACTGTGCCACATGACTGAGCTGTCTCCCAGTGCGGGCCCTGTCTGGTGCTACCCTGTGTGCAATGTGGGTTTCGGTGGGCAGTGCACCAGTGGGTGCCCTGCCCTACACGCAGACACACGGACCACCTGCACACCCTCCCAACTGCTGTCCACAGGTACGTGTGCATGATGATACCTGCATTGTGCTGTACGCCAAAGTGTGAAGTTGCCAAGCATCTGACACACATACATGGACAGTAAGTGTAGGTGGTGGCCTGTGGACGTGTGTGTTTTTAGTGTCTGTGTTCCTGCTCTGTTGTGCACCTGACCCCTGTTCACTTTGTGCCTGTTGTGTGTGTGTGTCAGTCCATGTGGCGTGTTACTGTTCACCCCTCCCTGGTTGTATGTGTGTGCTTCTGTGCCCTGCCACTTCCCTTGCCGTCATGCGCCCCTGGTGTGTTTCCCTGTGTGTATGTGGGTTGTGCCCTAGCCACTGTTGGTTGCACATGGCCCCATGACTTACCTGTTTTGGGTGAAGTGCTCCTCTGTGATGGTGTCCCGGTGCAGCTGGGCCAGCCAGATCAGTCGGGGGTCACGTCATCCAAGGGGGGGCTGCTCATCCCCATCATCACTGGCGCCACCGTCTTCCCCATCGCTGTCCCCTTCTTCGACCTGTATGGCTATCCCACAGTCTTTGGCCATGTTGTGCAGGATACAACAGGCCAGGAATATCCCACAGGCCTTTGAGGGGCTATACTGTAGGGCACCACCGGAGGTGTCTAGGCATCGGAAGCGCTCCTTCAGCATCCCAAACACCTGCTCAATGATGTTGCGAGTGGCGGCATGTGCCTCATTGAAGTGTTGCTGCAATGGGGTCGTGGGCCGCTGGTAGGGTGTGAGCAGCCAGGGATGGAGTGGGAATCCACTGTCACCTGTGTGGAGATAGTGGAGGTTAGTGTCTTGTTCAGGCTCATATTGCCCCTTACTCTGTGTGCCACACTCATGGCACCTGTGGCTTACCCACCCTTGCCCCTGATTTTCCAATCCTACATGCATGCTCACCCACTAGATGTCCTGTGGGGATGTCTCCACTCTCGAATTGATGGCACAATGCTGACTGGTACCATATGAATGAATCGTGTGCTCCACCAGGGTGCGTGGCACAGACACTGATGATGTGCCCACTGGCATCACACACCACCTGGCAGTTGACACTAGCATATCCCTTCTGATTCCGATAGGCAGCCCCATTGGGGCCAGGTGGCATGCGAATGGCCACATGGGTGCAGTCTATCACCTCTAGCACGCCAGGCATACGTGCTACCCTGTGGAACTCCTGTATGTTTGCTGTGCTCTCCGCCGCGGTGCTGGGGAAATGGATGTACTCCACAGCATGTGGCAGCAGTGCGCTGAGGAATTGGGTGAGAATGCGTGACATGGCCGACTGTGTTATACCTGTGGTGTCCCCTGTAAGGTACCCATGGCGAGCAAGCACATGCAGGCTGTTACCTTTGTCTCCACTGACAGAGCATGACTCCGTCATGAGGGTGCCTGCATCACATCACTGCACAGCTCACAGAGCCACCTCAGTATTGCCCTGTTCAGGCAGTACCGGCCCTCAATCTCGACATCTGAGTAGAGCTCAAAGCTGATGCGGGCTCGGTACTGCCTGTTGGGGGCGTACCACCGACGGGCTCTTCCACGGCCACGTCCCCTGCAGCATGCCTTCTCACCCCTTCTCATTACAGCTTCCATGTGGAAGCTGGCACTGTCCATGTCCCTGGCTTGTGTCCCCCCCCCAGCTGTTGTTGGTCTGTTCCCCCTGCTGTCCTGACTGCTACCTCCACTGCACCAGGTACACCTACTGGCCTCTGCACTCTGTGGCCCCACACACCTTCCCTTGCCCCTATTCTGTCCTGTGCTCTCCCTGGCCTGCACTCTTTCTCCCTCTGGCCTTGTCTGTCTCCCTGCCTCATGTGGCTTCCCTGTAGCATTCTTGCACCTCTTCCTTGAGCCTTTTTATTTTGGCTCATTTCCGCTATGGCGCAACTTCCACCTGATCCACTGTTGCGCATTGCGCAAGCCTTTGAATATCGCATTGCACACTTTATGCATGGTTCCACCCCCTTGTTGCGCATGCCTTAATTAGCATTGCACTGTTGCTCAGCATGTTTTCAGTGGCACAGCTGCCTCCTGCTGAATATCACAGAATGGCGCAATTTCAGACTTGCGCTTGCACAACCCTATTGTGCATGGAGCAACCCTTTGAATATCCCACTGTATATATATATATATATATATATATATATATATATATATAGGGGATACATGATGGGCAGGGGTGAGATATGGGAAATATTCTTGACTCCTGCAGAGTGAGAATGCGCAGCTCACTCTGCAGGAGTGAGAATATTTCCCATATCTCACGATCTGCACATCAGGGCCCAGATATTCAAACTGCACCCAAAAAGTGCTCAACAGCAGGAGCAAGTGCATGTCCATCGCACCCATGTGCAAGAGGCGTGACATTCAAAAACTGTGCAGGCCAAGATGCGCCTACAGCTGATGACTGAATATCACACCACCTGCACCATAGCACAATTAGGGAGGTGAAGCTGAGCAGTCCAGATGCGCCATAGTGCAACCAGGGAGGCCCCCCAGCAGCAGGGCAGCAATGCAACAGCACAACCAGGGATGCAGGGGCCCACCACCCATGCCACAGATAGGCAGAGGAACACACAGCAGAACAGACATCGTCTCCCCACACCCCATGCGCTGCAGAACTGGGGGAGGGCTGGAATAACCATTGGCCCATGGAGACCAGCAACCAACCCACAGCCAGGCCATGGTGCTCCATCACACCCCCTGGCAAGCTGTGACCAGCACACAAGGAGGGCTGACCACCCCGTGCCACACCATCCCACCAATGCCGAGCACACCCTGCACTGTGACCCCCAGACATCCTGCCCAGGAGCAGCATCCACCAGTTCAGGATAGCCCATGCATGCCACCACTCCCACTGTGACAATGCAACCCTGTGCACCACAGAACCATGCAAGGCAGCCCCACCATGAGCACCCATCAGTGGGTGGCAGCACACAGCAATGCAACAACTGCATACACGGTGCCACCATGCACATCACACCCGAGGTACAGCTGAGAGACCGACCATGCGTCGGCACACGAGGTACCCAGCACGTGACAGGGCATGCCCCGGACCCCACCACCAGTGGTACAGCACCCTGCACACCCTCCAAGGACACACCCCAACCCAGCACTGGCCACAACAGCCAGCGCAGACACCCACAGTGCTGCATGGAAGCATGCACCACACAGGATGCAACACAGTGCATGGACAAACACCCACCCATACCCAAGGGCACACCAACACAGGAACACAGTAGTGGGGAAACCAAGCCCCCAGCGTGTGGCCCTGGAAACTGTGTACACAAGGCCAGCACTCCTCCATGGCACAGAGTGCCAAGCCACCCTGCGAGGCACTGTGGGCTGTCACGCCACCAGCATTTGCCTGGAGCACAAGTGACAGACAGTGGTGTACATCCCCTGCAACACACACAAGCCACAGCATGGAGGTGGGACAACAACAGCAGAGGTCACAGTGTCACCCAAGGCAGACATGCACCACACCAGTGACAGGAGCCAACCCGGCATTGTATCGGGTACAGTGGCTGTCCTGCATGGCCAGCCACCAGTGACATGTCAGTAGACCATGCAGGTCACAGACATGCAAGGGTGTCAGCTGCACAGGCCATGGATGGGCTGACAGGTATGCCTTGGACACAGAGCATGCACTATGGACCACTGCACACAGTCATCCAGTGCACAGGGAACAACACACACACCACAGTCAGTGACTGATAGCTACTCCTACACCATAGTCACTTCCTCATGGACACACACACACACACACACCTGACTGCACCACCCCTGACACCATGCACACCACTGCAGCTGAGCACCTATAGCCTGCTGCAAAACAGAGACCACCACATTAGGTATATCAAAGCAAATGTATTGTAAAAAATAACACAAAACTATATACATATATTTACAAAAGGTCGGGGGAGGGCCACAAACAAGGTGGGGGTGAGTAAGGGGTAGGGGTGAACAAATGGTAGAGGGAAGGAGGGGTGTGAGGGTGGGTCCACGGGGGTAGGGAAAATCAGGGGCATTAGTATGCTCAGCGGGGGTGCCGCTTCCCGCTCTGGCTGCTCCTCCCACCATGCTGCCATCGTACTCCCAGCCAGTCTATCCTTTCCAGGATCTCCAGAGAGGCCCTGGCAACATGTAGGATGTCCTGCAGTGTTGCTCTGATTTCCCACAGCTGCTGTCCACCTAGGGCAAGGGAGAAGAGTCAATAGGTGTGAATGCACAGCCCCATGCAGCCCACCCACCGTGCATGGCATATGGCCATGGGACATGTCTCTGTGATGGTGTGTGACCACCCTCAGTGATCGTGTCCACAAGACCTGCCCACCCAGGTGCACACAGCCATGCTGGACACACACACCCACCAGCCAAGTCCTGCACAGCACCACCGTGGCTGTTCAGTGACATGGCTATGTGGTGTGAAGGCAGTGGCACGGCCATGTACCCGGTGCATGCATAGACCACCATTGACACACTCCCAGACATGCAGTGCCACGGGCCAGTGCTGACTGTAACAAGTTGCGTGCATGGCAGTGGTGTCAATGGATGGTGGCCATGCAATGCTGCCCCCCGTTATGCAACATGCAATAGTAATCATGGATGTAAGGAACTCACCATCATAAGGCTGGTACCTGTGCCTCTGCAGACCTTCGCCCCTCCTGGACTGATGGTCCTCCTGCTGGTGCCTACTCTCCCTCACCAGCCGGCACTCGTCTGGGCCGAAGGTGAAAACATGGACAGAGGAACATCAATACAATCCTGTAGCAAAGTCCCCCTGCCCCCATGTGTGTGCAATCCCACACAGTCAGACCCATCCACCCCACACCCTGATAACACCACCACAGCCAACACCGGACGGCCCCCCCATGTGCCAGACACATGCAACTGTGATACCCGTATGGAAGATAAAAGTGTATGGATGTTTCACCTATCTGGCCATGACACCATGCCCCTCCTGGCATGTGCCCGCAGGTGGGCAAGCAAGTCCAGGTCCCTCTGCCTCAGGTCCCCATATCTGTGGTGGCACTGCTCCACTGTCTGCCCCATACCGGTGGCCTCCTCCAGGGCATTGGCTACCTCCTGCCACACCTAACTCTTGGCATTGTCCAGGGATGCCTCACCAAATAGTGGGCGAACAAGTGGCTACACAATGGTAACCAAGTTTGTCATCTCCACCTGGCTCCACTGTACTGCTGTCCTCCACGCCATATCTACTGCTCGGTTAAGTCAAAATAGCTCTATGCAGCGTGGGTCCACCACATGCAGATGCTGTGCTGTACAGTGCTGCCATTCCCTATCGCACTGTCACTGAACAGTGCGATAGTGGTGCACCCATGTCTGACGAATGGTGCCTAACGGGCAAAGGTCAGGCACAGGGTCAAGGGTCTCAGGCACACGGACAGCCACAGTGTGATTGGAACCCAATGCATCTAGCACAATTGGGTGCCTGTGTGCCACTTCCTGTAGCGGCCTACTGCGCTGTTGCCCCAGTGCACCTACGACGCCCCAGTGCCACAGCGCCATATAGGTGAACAGCGCTGTAGCGCCACTGGCACAATGGTGGCCGTGCCCTGCATTGCCTCCCATACACAGCACATCAGCAGCGCAAAAGCACCTGCATCATCAATCCGGGCATGCGCAGTTAGGTGTGTACTGCACATGCCACAGAACTGCGCCATTGGCTCAGCACTTTCAACACAATTGCGCAAAGCGCAACAGCAGAATATTCAGCCATCATATGCAAATCAGCTAATCAATCATTCAATGATGCAGTCACTGCATTTGCATCCACTTAAAGATGCGCCTCGCCACATTTGCATGGGTTGCACTATAAAAGTGCGACATTGGGCTGCACTGGCTATAGTCGGTAACTGCAGTCTATTGGTGAGTTGCATGCTGTTTGGGGAGTGTGGACTGTGGATTTTGGGACATGCAAGGGACTGCACAGTCACAGGTAACACCTGTCATTCTCACAGGCTGAATCATGACTGAGCGAGTTGTGGAGGAAGAGGAACAGAGTTGAGGAAAGAGGAGGCCAAATTTCACAAAGGCCGAGAAGGATGCCCTGTTCGAGGCCTATCTAGGCTAGAATCCGCTTCTCAGCGGACACCAGGGAACACCACAGGCCTGTGCTGCTACATGGGAGGAGGTGGCATGTGCTGTAAACCTGCATGGCAGCCACCAGCGCTTCATGCAGGACTGCAAGAAGAAGATGGGAACAGACAGGAGGAGGAGGATTAAGGAGAAAGTGGCTGCCATCAGAGCAGCACGGTCTGCAACAGGTGGCGGACAGCTGGAGGTGCTACACCTGACCCCACAGGAGGAGAGGGTTGCTGGCAGCATGCAGCATTGTGCCATTGAGGGTGTTCCAGGTGGTGGATTCCAGACGGGTGGTAGCCCATCACTGCATGGTAGGTAATGGTCTGTCTATTGAGGGGGACAGGGTAGGTCACATGCAGTAACGTGACTTTGTTTTCCCTTACAGCTCTGAGCATCTGCATGGGTCAGCGGTGGTGGGCCTCTCCACTGAGGCTGGTCAGATGGAGATGGAGGAGGGCCCACCCACCTCCACAGAAATACGTGGCTCAGTGTGACAGTGGGCCCGCCTGGACGTCCAGACTAATGTGTTGGAGCAGGTGCGGAGGAGGCCCTGTCTGTGTGCCAGCGTGCCAGTGTCCATGGAGGCCAGCATGTTGGAACTTGGGCTGGTGCCGGGTCCATCACCGATGATGATGTTGCTAACGGCATGGGCAGTGACACATGTGTGCCACAGGATGGCCACAAAGCAGGTAACATCATGGCCATGGCTGTGGGTGGTGCCACCGTGGAGGCCTGCGTGTCATCACAGTCCCAGCCTGTGCCTGTCAGCACCGGTGGGGAAGCCCTGGTGTGTTTACAGGACAGTGGGACTGTTGCGGCCACTGTGGTGGCACCATTGAGCCCTGGGGAGTGGCAGCCAGAGGGGCAGCATCAGCAGTTGGCCAATGGGCTTGGGGGTACAGTGTCAGGGGTGACGTCAGTGCACCACCTGTGGACATGCCCAGGCCTGGCCCTGGTGTGCAGCGCCCACCCTCAAGGGGTGATGAGAATCAGGGCCATACACACCCTGAGGGACAACATGTCAATCAGGCAGATGACCTCTTGGATGAGCACACCCGCATACTGAAAATATCAGTCAATCAACAGATGTGGCTTGTGATGGTGGTGGATGCACTGAGTGCAGATCTGCAGCGGGCAGAGGAGCGTCGCAGCAGAGAAACTGCTCTGCTCCTGGCAGGGATGGACCAGATGCGGGAGGATGTGACCGCTGCTATTGACAGGCTGACACATACAATCACAGCTGCCATGGCCACAGGAGACACAGAGTTATTTGCCCATGCATCACAGACACCGCACAGTGCAATGTTCACCCCCTGTTTCATCGTGCAACACCATCCTTGTTGACACCGGGTTCAGCTGTGGGCATCCTGAGCACGCCTGGCACAGGCATGTTCAGTGTGCTGCAGATCCCTGCACGAGCATGGTCATGTTCACGCAGTGGAACCTCTGGGGGACCATGGGTGCCACCCCATGAAGCCAGTGGTCAGCCTGTCACTGCTGGCAGGTCTAGGCGGGGCCATCCACGCATCCATGGTGGCTGGAGCACTGTGGCATGTGACTGACCTGTCTCCCAGTGCAGCTACTGTCTGATGCTGCCCTGTGTGCATTGTGTCATTCAGTGGGCAATGCATGAGTGGGTAGCCGGCCCTGCACGCACACACACAGTCCATCTGCACACCCTCCCGGCTGCTGTCCACAGTTGCGTGTGCATGATGATGCCTGTATTGTGCTGTACACCAGTGTGCAATGGTGCCCAGTGTCTAACACATGCACAATGACAGGCAGTGGTCGTGGTGGTCTGTGGACATGTGTGTGGCTAGGGGTGGCATTCTGGGTCAGTGTGCCTCCTACCCTTTGTGCATGCCTGGTGAGTTTTGTGTGTGTGTGTGTGTGTGTGTGTGTGTCTGTCCACATGCCATGTTAGACCTCACCCATCCCTGGTGGTGTGTGTGGTTTCATGCCCGGCCACTTCCCTTGATGGCATGCACCCCTGGTGTGTGTCCATGCATGTTTGTTGGGTTGTGCCTTTGCCACTGGTGGTTGCACATGGCCCCATGACTTACCTGGGTTGGCTGAAGTGCTCCTCCGTGATGGTGTCCTGGTGCAGCTGTGCCAGCCGGAGCAGTCGGGGGTCCTGTCGCCCAAGGTGGGGCTGCCCATCACCATTTTCACCAGCATCCTCATCGTTCCCATCGCTGTCCCCCTCTTTGACCTGTACGGCTATACCACATACGTTGGCCATGTTGTGCAGGATGCAACAGGCCAGGAATAGCCCACAGGCCTTTGAGGGACTGTACTGTAGGGCACCGCTGGAGGTGTCCAGGCAACAGAAATGTGCCTTCAGCATCCTGAACACCCGTTCAATTACATTACGTGTGGTGGCATGTGCCTCATTGTAGTGTTGCTGCGATGGGGTCATGTGCCGCCAGTAGGGTGTGAGCAGCCAGGGACGGAGTGGATATCCACTGTCACCTGTGTGTAGAGGGTGGAGGTTAGTTTGGTGATCAGCATCGCCCTGCCCCGGGCCATATAGGCCACTACCCATGTCACCTCTGACCATGCCCCTCCCAAGCCCTATGTTTGTCCATGTGGTTTGCATACTGTCCCACTAAGTGGCCAGTGGGGATGCCCCCACTCTCAAATCTGTGGCACAGTGCTGATTGGTGCCAGATGAAGGCATCATGTGTTCCCACAGGGTGCGTGGCACAGACATTGATTATGCACCCCCTGGCATCACACACCACCTGGCAGTTGATGCTAGCATAGCCCTTGTGATTCATGTATGCGGCCCCCTTGGGGCCAGGTGGTGTGTGGATGGTGACATGGGTGCAGTCTATTGCCCCTAGCACACCAGGCATACATGCTACCCTGTGGAACTCCTGTATGTTTACTGTGTGC
Source organism: Neoceratodus forsteri (assembly GCA_016271365.2). NCBI lineage: Eukaryota > Metazoa > Chordata > Ceratodontiformes > Ceratodontidae > Neoceratodus > Neoceratodus forsteri. Next base: position 49,482,668 of record CM057455.1, read on the forward strand.
TCCGCTGGTGTGCTGGGGAAATGGATGTACTCTGCAGCATGTGGCAGCAGTGCGCTGAGGAACTGGGTGAGGTGGCGTGACGCGGCCAACTGGGTTATGCCTGTTGGTCTCTGGAAGGTACCCATGGTAAGCAAGCACATGCAAGCTGTCACTTTAGTCTCCACTGACAGAGCATGGCTCTGTCATGTGGGTGCCTGCATCTTATCATTGCACAGCTCACAGAGCTGCCCGGTTCAGGCAGTACCAGCCCACGATCTCAGTATCACTGTACAGCTCAAAGCTGGTGCAGGCTCGGTACTGCCTGTTGGGGGCATACCACCGATGGGCCCTTCCATGGCTGTGCCCCGCCCCATCCCATCCCCTCATTACTACCTCCATCTGGATGGTGGCACTGGCCATGTCCCTGGCTTGTGATCACCCCCTCGGCAGCTGTTTCTGTGTTCTCCCCGCTGTCCTGGCTGCTACTTCCCCTGCACCAGGAACACCTGACTGTGCTGGCCTCAGTGCTGTGTGGCACTTCCCCCTTCTGCACTGTGGCTGTGGCTCCCCACACCTTCCCTGAGCCTGTGGGTTCCAGGTGCCCTTTCTCTGTTCTGCCGTGCGAGTGTGTGTGTGTTGCCTGTGTGGCTGGCTATAGTCCAGCAACATGTGCATTCCCTGTAGCGTTCTTGTGCCTCTCCCTTGTTCCTTTTGGCTCATTTCTGCTATGGCACAACTTCCGCTTGCTCCCCTATTGCACATGGCGCATGTTGTTGAATATCGCACTGTGCCATTTATGCTGGTTCCTCCCTTCAGTTGCACATACATTCATTATCATTGCGCGATTTGGGGGTGCCACTGCCTCCTGCTGGATATTGCAGAATACAGAATGGCGCATTTTGGACTTGCGCAACCCTATTGCATATCTGAGCCCATGTGCTATTTATACAAATGGGGTGACAGCATATGAAGTGTCATGTTTTGCTGTATATCTCTCTCTCTCTCTCTCTCTCTCTCTCTCTCTCTCTCTCTCTCTCTCTCTCTCTCTCTCTCTCTCTCTCTCTCTCTCTCTCTCTCTCTCTCTCTCTCTCTCTCTCTCTCTCTCTCTCTCTCTCTCTCTCCCACCCCGGTATCTATGTGTTTTTTTGGTTTTTTTTTTTTGAGTTTTAGTCACTAATTTTTGGTAGGCAGGTGAGTTTTTTTAGGAGTACTGGGAAGTTAAGTGATTTGTTCAGATTTACACAGTATGCAAGTGGGGGCTGTGAGAATCAAACCCACGTCTGGTCTGCTGACTGTATCAAGCTTGTTCAGAGCTCATTACTCTAAGATCTAGGCTATACTGAGAGCAATGTTTGTCTGTGGTCTGAGAGTGTGGGAATGTTTCTGAATGGGCTGTGATTGTTAGAAGCACTGTGGAACACAGGTGATTGTGTTTGGCTGTGCTAATTGTGTTAGTTGCAGCTTGAAGTGAGAAAGAAACTGCTTTGTAAATGAGTTTCATTTGAATTCAGGTTGCTTTTATGCTGAGATTAGCACAGAAATGGCCTAGGAGTGTTGGAAACTTTGGGATACAGGTAAGTGTTTTGCAATGCTAACTGAGTGATTTGCAGGTTTCAGTGAGACGCACAAACTGATTTTTGAAGCACTTTCATTTGGGATACTAGCTTGAGTGAGTGAATGATTACATCAGCGGAATATATCTCACTCCACTGATGTCATCAGCATTTATCTCACTGCAGTGAGAATATTTCAATTTATTGCACTTAAATAGCTCTCACCCCCATTGTATAAATATATATATATCTTCACCTTATTGCACAGTAGTTGAAATTAATTGACATACAGTTGACCATGAATAGAATACAAGGTAAAACAGTTTGCATAACATTTCATCCTGAAATTGGTTGGAAATTTCCAGCATATAGTTGTGCAAGTTAACAACTGGTGAGTTATTAAAAGGTTCAGCAATCGAGAAAGTTCTTTAAAGCTATAGTACAATGTTGTTCTTTACCCCATAATATTGATTCAACAAAATGACTGACACGAATAGTCTTTTCACATGAATTTCTCTTATAGCCAAGAAACTTCCTTTAAGGAGTCAGAAATATTGTCTCACGAAGAAACCATTTTGGGAACAGGACCAAAATATACATTATGGGACTACTAGTATAGCCTAGAATTTAGAGCAATGAGTTGTGAATGAGCGTGGTACAGCCAGCAAGCCTGGGTTTGATTCCTACAGCCTCTGCTTGTGTACTGTGCGACTCTGAGCAAGTCACTTAACCTCTCAGTACTCCCAGGTCACCCCTGAAAACAGGCACTTGTGCCTAGTGGGTCTTTCCCAGTTACAACTCAAATAAAAATAAAATATGTATCAGGTCACAATCAACATTCCTGCATATTAAACAACTTGAAGCAGCTCTCAGACTTATTTTATTCATTTGTAGTGGGGTATAATAGATGTTACGTATGGTTTTGAATTCTATTAATTTGGCATTAACTGATTTAAATGTTTTGATGGAGTTTACCCACATTCTGTTCCAATTCCAGTTGTTAGCATCATTGCCAGGAGCATTAGCCCAGCACCTGTTGCATTGTAAGTCAGGGCCATTTATGCAGGCCAAAAGTAAACCATGTTAAATACTTTTAATTTTTAAAATTAGCTGGTTGTTTTGCTTTTGTATTTGTTTTGCCTAACTGCATACTGTTTGTTGTTAACTGCCTTGATTTTTGTACTTTGTTCTCCTACTCTCTCTTTGTGATTCCTTGTCCACTTTTCAACCCTTTCTATCAGACCTCTGCTCCCCTGCCCCTTCCCCGACTTAACATCCATTTTGTCTCTCTGACACCTGCTCCCCGTCTCCTCCCCCTTCCCTGACATAACATCCAACTTTTCTCCTTCCTCACCTCCATTGCTAGACCTGCCCATTTCTTTTATTTTCTGCCTAACACTGCCTTCTCCTAGTTACCCCTCCTCCAGCCCTAATCCTCTGCACTTTTTATCCACATGTAACCCCCTTGTTCCCTGGGGTTATAAGAATCTCATTAGAATAAGTGGCAGGCAGGGATCGGCAGCTTGTGAAATGCCAGGTAAATGGGTTTCACACTGTCATACTCTGTGTTTCAGTCTCAGCTGAGCTGGAGAATGATGTAATCTTAGAACTCTCACAGCAGCATGAGCCACACTCTTGTCCAGCTCTGGGGAGATAGCTCAAGAATGTTGAGTTAGAGTGTAGTCAGTTGGCAATAGGAGTCAGTGGAGGAGGCTGCAGGTAGTGCAGCTTCTCTCTTCAGCTCTGTGAAAGAGCTACACAGCAGTTTTGTTTGTTTCTCACCCTAAAGTGAGCCTGTGAAGCCTAGTGGTGAAGTGGTGGAAACCTATCCAAGTGGTTTTCACAGTGCCCAATCCTGAGAAGGATGGGATGTACTCCAGGATTCAAGTGCAATCTGCTGGTCCAGTCTGGACTTTCTTCTGAAGCTGCCTGTGATTCAACTGCTCTGTGAGTACCTTTGTTGTTTTGGAATAGCCCTGGGGCACCTGCATTCCTTGTGGTGAACTTTTCTCTGATAAAGGGACCCAGTCACCCAGTTTCTGTGTGTTTCAAAGTGTCTGCCTACGTTTGGAGTCTAGTGAGAGACTGTCCGAGTGCAGAACTTTGAACCAGTAGTATGTTAAATGTGATTTACATTTCAAGATAGCATCTGCAAGTTTTCTGTGAGGGTGTTACTAACCAGATGAATGGGTGATTATAAACATGGAAGCAAAAGGTGGGAGACCCCCCCATCTGGACTAACCAGTTTACCTCTCTGGGTTCAGTTTGGACACCAGAACAATTTTCAGTCAGTACATTTGGCCAGTGCCTGATGGAAATAGTTACCCAGACGTGGGTTTTGGATTCTCTGTTCTCAGTTTTGTTTTTTTTATTTTAGCCTTTGGTAACCGGGTAAGGCCCACTAGGCACACGTGCTATTTTCAGGGGAAAACTGAGTCACATCAGTATAGTGGGTGCTGGAACATTTTGATCCTGTATGTGCTCTTTGGTGGTCATGTGTGCCAGTAGTATTCCTCATGAAATATAGGAAAGTGTCCTACTACTGGTCGTGTGTGCCTAGTAGAGGGGAAATGTACCAGTAACTGGCCATGTGTGCCAATCTCCATTTCAGAACCTGAGAGTTCGCTGTTTGGGTTCATTATGCCTATGCTAAATGGGATTTCTGGAATTTCTGTACCTCAGTAATCTGCATTATCAGCATGAGTAACTCTGTGGGAGTCCGTCTTCGCTCTGTAATCATTCCTACTTTGTTATATAAATACTGTAAAAGCCATAGTCTAGAATCCCAGTCTGGTTTGGACAGTGATGTTATTGCTTCCTTTGTGTCTGGATTTACTTGGATGCCCCTGACCAGAAGTGCAAACCTAGCACAATTCTGAGCAGCCGTTTTCTCCCAGGGAGCTGGGTTGCTGGCCATGGTAAATGGTCCCACCAGGTGTGTGCCAGGTAGTTGCCACACTTGGTTGCCTGTCTGTGCTAGCAGGCTCAGAAATAGAAGTGTGTACTGTTATGTAAACTCCCACCCTCTTATTTGCCCCTAGATATCTGTGGTGAGAGAGCAGCCTCTAACTAATAACAAGGGGGCCAGTGGGGGGTACAGACAGCTGGAGACTTGTCCTTTCTGGGCACTCTCTTATGCATCCGTAGCTGGAGTGAGCTAGCCTCACCCACTGAACAGAAGTGTAAAAGGTACACCTTCAGCAATCCAAATCAATGAATCCGTGCTTGCCAGTTTCCTCCGTTCCCTTTGTTTAAATTTGACACCTTGCTCCCGGGCCCTGTGGCTGATTCTTAAAACTCCTAGCCTGGTCCTTGCAATTTACTGCTTTCTCCTGCAAGGCTTTTTCTGTGGATTATGCATTGAGCTATTTTTGCCTACTGTATTTAGGCTTAAAAGTTATGTGCTAATATAATCCTGTCTCTGTGGCTAATTTCTCAACATGGCTTTGTTGTTTAAAATTTTAGCCCCATGTACCTGATCCCTCAGCTTAATCCTTAAGCACAGCGTGTGGGTTCCAGTAACTGCGGTGCGCTCTTAAGAGAAAAACCTCAGATGAATTGTTTTTTAACTTATTTATACCTAACATACTAGTCACCAGCAGATTAGGCCTTATGGTCTATTAAGACTGCTCATGCTTCAGAACCCTGATTGGGTATCGAAGCCATCACTCCTTCTCTTGTCCTTGCTTCTCCTTGCCTCAATCCCTGCCCCCCTCTGGGGCAGGCCAGTCTCAGCTTCATCGCCTTTCTAAACCTGTTTCACCCTTTCTTGAACCCCCTCCACCGTAGAAGCCAGAACTAGCTCACCAGGTAACGCATTCCACGGTTCCATCACTCTCTCAGTAAAAACCTCTTCCTCTTCCCCCTCATCCTTCCACCTTCAAGTTTCCAACTATGTCCTCCAGTGATTCCACCCTCCTTTAGCCTAAGGAACCCATCCCAATTTACCCTGTTGATTCCCTTGAGGTACTTGAAGACCTCAGTCATGTCACCCCAGTCCGTCCTCTCAGCCAGCGAGAACAGGTAGCGCTCAACTAGTGTCTCCTCATATGTCAACTCCCCTAGTCCTGGGATCATTTTGGTTGCTCTCCTCTGAACCCTTTGCAGAAGCTGGATATCTCTTCTCAAGTGTGGCCTCCAGTACTGCACACAGTACTCAAGGTGTGGTCTTACCAGGCCATTGTATAGTGGTAGAATCACTTCCCTGCTCCTTGAGGTGATCCCAGTGCGATGCAACCCAATATCCTGTTTGCCTTTACTGCTGCCCTCCTGTACTGCTCAGAATTGTTCATGTTGACATCCACCAGGACTCCCAGGTCTTTTTCCCCTGCCATGGCCTTCAACTCATCCCTTCCCAGGGTGAACCTGTGTTTGGGGTTACCCCAACCAAGATGTAACACCTTGCACCTGGGGGAGTTAAATTTTAATTTACAGGTGCAGGTCCACCTATCCATGGTCTCCAGGCCCCTATGTAGGGCCAGTTTCCCCTCTTCCCTCTACTTCCCCTCCTCTCTTTCAACCACCGCTCCCAGTTTGGACCTGTCCGCAAAGAGACTCATTTCACACCCAATACCTTCCATGATATCAGAAATGTAGGCATTAAACAGGAGCAGCTCCAGAACCAAGCACTGTGGTACCCCACTGATGACCCCCCTAGGAGCCAATACCACCCCGCCAACCTCTACCGTCTGAGTGCACCCAGCAAGCCAGTTTCTGATCCATCTGACCATTAATTGGCCTGCCCCCATTCCCTTAGTTTCTCCAGGAGGTGATTGTGAGGGACTGAGCTAAACTCCAAATAAATCTGGATCCAGCACAGCCAACCTCAGAAAAAAGGAATAATAATACTCATCAGGGAGAGGCCCATGCCAATGTTATGCCAAACATCACATGAAAACTAAATTGGTACATACGGCCCACTCACCAAGGTAAATTATCAGTTTTTTTATTTTACTATATCAAGATACAGTCAAAAGAACATATATCAAGATACAATCCAAAGAGCAAACGTTTTGGAAACAATCCTTCTTCAGTGTTTAGACTGCATCTGCATCAATAATAACATTCAATTAATATCACTTATTATCAAAATCCAAAATAGTTAATCTAGAATACACAGTGGTTGAAATGCTCACCTATATGTGCATATTAAGTGTAAACACAATTAGATAGCCACAGCTACTATCATACATACTCTCTAAAAAAAGGGAATATATTATTTTTAGATTATTAAATCAACCAAATATGCATAAGCTTTTACATTTATTCACTCATATAACACATCAAATTAGTCACCATTCTAACTCCTATAAATCACAGTAATATGTAAATAATCTTCACCTTCAATTTTCTTTTCTCCTGGTAATTAGTTTATCCCACCATAAATTACTCATATCAACCATTTTCCTATCAACAAAAAATGCATATATATTAGTCCAGTACAATGTTAATGTTGCTCTCATTGCTTTAGAATAAATCACAACTTTTAAATTTCAGTAATATTTACTTGCTTAGTTAGTCATCAGAACAAGGACTGTGGCACGACCTCATGCTCTCTCTCTTTACTGAGGTGTCCTGCCCATTCCTTTGCTCGTTTAAATACCTGCAAGGTTGGAATCACGCACAGGTGATCACACAGCATTGCGAGGGACTCACGATACTTGTGATCTCTCTTGCGCTTGACCTGCCACTTCAAAAATATATTTATAAAAATCAGCCCCTTGCCAGACCAAAGGTATCTAGTCTGAAGCCATTTAGAAAGTTTATAAGAAGGACCCTGTATAAATATTATGTTGAAACTTCTCCCTAATATTGGGGGAATATGCGATGGCTCTTTACAAGTTTAAATATATTACTTTTAGCAAACATGTACCTTTATCCTATACTTTCCTCTTACCTTAGAATATCTTTATCTCCAAGTAATGGTTTATTTAGCTGTCCTAAGGCACTCACCTATAAACAAAAGAGACTCCTGTATTGATCTAATCAAAACTTTGTGTTAGTCTTACTGTTTATAATTCCAATAACCACTATTTTTTAAGTTAAATGTGTACTTACTTATTAAATAATAAAGCATGGGCTGTGGCTTTATTATTTAATAAACATATTCATTTTCAAAATGTCCCATATATACTGTATATTAGCATATGATGGGGCCATACTTAACCCCATCACAGTCCCTTTTATTTGTAGATAAAATTTATTTTCAAAACTAAAATAGTTTTGACTAAGAACCGTCTCAGACCATTTCACAATAGTCTCATTAGACAGTTTCTCCTCACTTCTGTATCTTTCCCAAAATGAAAGAGGTATGTGTTTGTTACTATTAAGATACATTGAGCCTTAAAATACTGCATTGAAACTCGTATACATACAAATGCTGATGTATGACGCGAGACGCCCACACTGGTTACATCTATACTTAAGAGTTACGATTTCGTGATATAAATTGATTTACAGCTTAGGTGTGGTTACCATTACTATTTTTGTCACTATTCAGGTATACCAAAATAATTTAAAAAAAAATGTATTGAAATTTGTATATATACAAATGTTGTGATATGACGCAAGACGTTCACACTGGTTACATTGATATTTAAGAGCTATTGGGCTTCGTGGTATAAATTAATTTACAGTTTACATTTGATAACCATCAGATTTATTTGTCAAGTTACTAAAGAATGCATTAAGATGAGTGAACAAATTTGAACTAATAAGAGATTTATGACAATTGATTTGTAATAAGATATCTTACTCAATTTAAATGCTATTACATATTTCAATGTTACGGGACTCCATAAAAATATATGGAGCTGCTATTTTAAGCAGGTTGGGCACACAGGGAGAATGCGGGTGCCGCATTGGTCAGTGGATTAACGTGCTATCCTGAAAAACTCAATGACCGATTCCCGAAGGATGTGAATGCTGCATTAAATTGGTGCATTATATTTAAAAGTGAGAGAGAGAGAAAGAGGTTAGCGTGTTTTAATGTTTTCAAATTGTGAATTAACTCCAGATTTGATGTATGCATGTATATGTCTCCGATTGCTTGATAAGAGAAGTTTGGACTGAGAATATTTAAGAAAATAATATTTATTTTTATAAAAAAAACTTTGTTGCTTTACAGATAAATGATATAATACAGTAATAGGATACATGAAAAGTGGCACAGATGATTCATTAAAAATTAAAAAAGAAGTACTAGTGCTCTAGGGTAAGCATGAATATATAAAAATTAAAAGAATTATGAATGGGATATATTAAAATCACTAAATATTTCAGTTATGAATAAATATATTAAAATGGTTGTAATTTGTATACATTTTTAGGAGCATAAGATATATCAGAAGCTATATTTTCAGTTTATAACAGCAAGAGGATTAATTGGTGAGCATGTCTCTAATAGATTCAATATTACCTTAGATAATTAATATTAAAATTAAAATTAAAATAGTTTTAATATGAGAATATATGTTGAATTTTTCAGATATGGTACTGTACTGATGAAGGTTGAATCCGAAACGTTTACATAGTACTATTTTTTTAGTACTTGGTACTATATCATATGAAATTTTGAAAAAATAAAAATGAAAGTTTAGTACACTGGGTGAGTGGGCCTTTATTTACCAATCTTCATCTTTATTACTATATGTTTTATGATTGGTATTGGCTCCTCCCTTAAAAAAGTTTTTCTTATTTTATACTGAGGTGGCTGTGCCGGACCCATACTTTGTTCAAGGGATAAACTAATTACCAGAAGAAAAGAAAATTGAAGGTGAAAATTATTTGCATATTACTGTGATTTATATGAGTTAGAATGGTGACTAATTTGATGTGTTATACGAGTGAATAAATGTAAAAGCTTATGCATATTTGGTTGATTTAATAATCTAAAAATAATATATTCCCTTTTTTTAGAGAGTATGTATGATAGTAGCTGTGTCTATATAATTGTATTTACACTTAATATGCACATATTGGTGAGCATTTCAACCACTGTGTATTCTAGATTAACTATTTTGGATTTTGATAATAAGTGATATTAATTAAACATTATTATTGATGTAGATGCAGTCTGAACACTGAAGAAGGATTGTTTCCAAAACGTTTGTTTTTTGGATTGTATCTTGATATAGTAAAATAAAAAATTGATAATTTACCTTGATGAGTGGGCCCTATGTACCAATTTAGTTTTCATGGATTGAGTTAAACGCCTTGCTGAAGTCCAAGAACAGTACCTCCACAGGCCTCCCCCTGTCAGGTTACGATTTTACCCATTTATAAAACTTCACAAGGTTCATTTGACATGATCTACCTAGCACAAACCCATGTTGGTGACTATCCAGGAATCTCATCTCCTCCAAAACCTCCCCCTCAATCATTCCTTACGTATGCTCTCCATCATCTTACCCAACACCAACATCAAACTGAGGGGTCTATAATTTCCTGGCACCTCTCTCGATCCCTCTTTATGGATGAGCACAACATGTGCTAACCTCCAATCCCTAGGTACCCACCCAGTCTCGAGTGACCTGTTAAAGAGCTCTTTCAGAGGTGCAGACAGTACATCTGCCAACTCCCATAGTACTCTGGGATGTATGCCATCTAGCACTGAAGATTTGTCCTTTTTAAGGGCTTTAAGGGCTTCCCACACCCAGCCGATGGGGATAGCATCGTCGGTTCCTCCCTCCCTTTGGGTAGGTCCATCCTGATGCGATATCCCTGAGGTAACACTCCCAACCACCTGTTCCTTATCTGGTGCTCCAGCTGTCCTACCTGCTGCCCCTTCTAACTCCATTGGTTCTTGCTTTTCAGATTTCCCAGCACCCTCCCTAGTGAACACAGAGGTAAAGTACTAATTTAATACCTCCACCTGTTCCCTAGCATCCTCTGCCCACCCCTTTTTGTCCTCAATCTGCCAGTTTGGCCCTTGGTCTTTCTCTGCTCTCCATTATACCTAAAGAACCCATTTTCCCCTCCCTGTATCCCCGGGCAAGCTGCTGATCTTTTCTGACCTTTGCCCCCTCACCATCCTGGTGACTTGCCTGGCTACAAGGTGGCAATTGGAAGGCTGGGCCTGCAGTTCAATGAGCAAGCAGCCAGAAGCTCTCACTTCCTGAGCTATATAAGCAGTTTCTCTCAGCCTCATTGTGAAGCACTTTTTCTTTGCAGCCAGAGGCTGTGTTGGTCTGTCCTCTGAGCTGGCTGGGGCCTCCCCCCATCCCCACTTGCTGTTTCTGTGCATCTCTGCTGGACTTAGGTGTTTGCTTTCCTGCTTCTGGTTTGCATCTTCCCTTTGGCTCTGTGTGTCTTTGAGTTTTGTGTGTCTTGTGTTTGTTTTTGGACCTTGTTCCCTGTTTTCTGTGTTGCTATGTTTTGGTTTTGTCTTTTGGGGCTTTGTTTCTAAGCTCCTAGCATACTGCTACTCAGAGCTCATACTACTGCTTTCAGTTACTTGCAACTGCAGCCACTGCTACTGTTTACTTCAGTTACTATTGTACCCAATGCTATTGTTTTTAGACTGTTGCTCACCACTCTCAAACTACTGCAATACAACTGCAATCATTATCTGTGTGTTTCAGCTCAACCATAGCTGCTCCATGTTGCATGCTTAATTGCTTTCACCTGACACAGGCTTACTCTGACCCTAGCTATGCTGCTCATTCATGCTTTCATTCTACTTGCAGCTTCATTGCACTGTCTGACTACACCTGCTTTCAAAGCATTATGTCTCCATGTTTTATTGTAGTTTTACAACTCCGTATACTCCATACAAATTATTGCTTCTATGTTTATTCAACCTGTTCTAATCTGAGGTTAGCCAAAAAGCTCCTGCTGAGGCTGTTAAACTAGCTTTCATATCTGCATGTGGTTCTCTGCCTTCCATCATTTTCTTGTTTGTCCTATGACAGGGACTGGGAAGTGTTTGGGGAGTCATGGCCCCATGTGGCTAATTATTTCAGTTCTGAATCTTGTCTTCACCACCGAAAATCCTCAGATATTTTTCACCTTGATTTGGCTTTTAAATGCTCGCTGGCTTGTCTCACTGTTCAGTGCTGTTTCATTGCCCTATGTTATGCAGACTTACATGCAGGTCCACCTATTACTACTCTGTTTACTGACTTACATTCAGGTCCACACTTGCTTATGCAATCATTGCTCCTTGCAAACCACTGCTTCATACCTTCTGCCATCCTCTTGGCTTTAGCCTCTGGGATTCTGCTGCACTCAATTCTGCATCCAACCTTGCAAAGTCTCATCAGTCAATGTTCATTACAATCTCAGCACTCCATGCTCATTCAGCTCACCAGCTTTTCAGCTCTCAATCAATTTCTGGGACATGCCAGACATTCTGTTGTGGTGCAGGGTTCCTGCAGCTGATGGTCTCGCTCTGCATTTAGTCTGCATCTTGAGCGTGTCCAGCTTGGGGCAAGATCCTTCTCACTTAGCCCATAGCTGGGAATGTCCTCACCCTGGGCTTGGGTTTAGCTGCCTGCTATGCGACAGCAGAGTAGAATTTAAGGCTAGCGGTGAAGGAAGGAAAAATTACCTCCTTTGGCTCTAGTGTTCCACTATAATGGTTAGCCATTGACTTTCGTGGTTTCCCAGCAAGGCACCTTCACCACATTCTCCCTAGCACTGCCTCTGTTTTACCTGGTTTGAGTTTAGCATGGATAGTCCAGGTGAGTGCCTCAGCAGTCGTTGCTCTCCTCCTGCACCTTGGTTGCATGTATTGTTTCAGAGTTTTCTCACAATCTTCCATGGCAATACCTGCTAGAGGGTTTGAATGAGTGCCTTCCTCCAAATTGGAATAGTTTCCACCTCCTTTTAATTGGGTTTTCCAAATTGCAGCTGCAGAGCTGTCACTAGTTAAACTATCCCAAGCCTGGAGGGATGGAGACCTAGGCCTTGAATCCCCAGAGATTTCCTCCTGATAGGAGTTTTTTTCTCTCTGCCGTTGCCTCAGGTCATCACTGTTAGTTAGCAGAGTTGTGTCCTCTCATTTCTTTAGGTAGGTTCCGCTGTTGGATGGAGGTGGAGGATGTCTTACAGTTCACTCTCTCCTTAGAGGATCCCCTAATTCTCAATGCAAACCATTAGTATCATGCTATGGAAACCTGGGCATTTCATTATGTTATCAAACTGATCATCTCATTACGTTATCAAATTGTCTTTGCGTCTCTACTACTATGTCACAGTTACTGCTACTACATCAGTTACTGCTTGCTCATATGCTTCGTGTTGCCTCATTCTTTTGGAACATGCTTGTACTACATTCATGTGGGGATTCCTAAGGTACCTTTAGCCATGGGAATCATCCCATGGCACCTCTGGGGTGGAACCCTCTCCAAGGGTTCCTTGTCCTTCATACTGCTACAGGGTGGTAATTCTTCTGGAATAGAACGTGCGAAAGGCCAAAACCAAACTAACACAGTTGCACAAGCATAACACTATACTGGTTGCACAGGACATTGCATTGGAAGGCTGGGCCTGTAATTCACTGAACAAGCAGCCAGCCACTTCCACTTCCTGAGCTATGTTACATGAGGTCCCTGCACCCTAATCAGGATCCCCAGAGGCACACCATAGACAGCTAGCATTTAGGTTTATGTTCTACTAACATATAGGGCTAAGGGTATCTACTGTACAAGAGTAGATGCCAGGATATGTATGCATATTATTGTTATACACTTTACTTTCTAACACACACATGTATTTCTTGCTGATAAGATGTTAGAACACCTGTGTTCTTGTAATAATTATGATATATGAGCTGGTATTGCCATCTTCTGATGATTTGTATTATTACACAGCTATGCACAAACTGTACCCGTTTTGTCTTTACAAAGTGAGGACGACTACAAAATTGTATAATGTTATCTTGGGCTGTGAAGCCACCTCTAATTTAGCCAATAGGGCTCATCTCTGTAACTAGAAATGTTTCTGTCTTACAGCAACCATGGTAATTATCATAGGTATATAATGTAAGACATTACATCTTCTGCCTCAGAAACCCCATGAAACATGGAGATTCCTCAAGGTATAGGGAATGCTTAGTATTGGCTCCCAGTTCCTTTTGGTAAGAACTGCTTACGGCAACTGTGATTTACCTTTTGGTAGTAATAAACAAGTTTATTACACTTATGCAACATTTTTGTGATTCCTTGCATACCCATTGTTGCCAAGAACCTGAGAGTGAGGTTTAGACCGCCTGACAATTGATGACCGTGAGCAGGCAATATTTGGAGTTTGCAGAGTTTCACTTGTTGCTACAACTTTCCCTTCCCAACAGGAACAGTAGGTGTGCATTCCTGCATCACTTCTCCCATTTTTCACACACTTTGTAAGTACTTGCAAAGTCTGGCTGCTTACTGGGTGTGGTCGATACCATCTCACCTTACCCCACAGCAGTTGTGAACTGCAAGCTTACAAGTGCACAATAGCCTGACTGTGAATAAGTGCACCTGTTGTGGATCGACACACGGCACAGCGACTTTTCACAGTTTGATTTTTCATTCCCTCCCACACAGTGGTCACCATATCAAATATCTGTGCAGACTTGAGACTCAATGTCTCAAACGTCCTTGCCTCCCATGGAGGATGGACTGACTTCCTGTGGGATGCAGGTCAATCCAACAATCCCGTGCTGGTGATTTCAAACAAGTACTCAGAGACGAGACAAACAGCCAGAAAGCACAAAGCTAAAGGGCTGTTGATCGTGGCTCTCTATGCTGCTATAGAAGCCTCCAAAGTGAGGTTTCAAACCCTTGAACTGCAGATCTCATCTCTTAAGCAAGAGATGGGGTTGCAGGAAATGGAATGTATGAGATGAGAGCAGGATCTGGAGTCTGAACTCCAGACACTGCGGAATGAAAATGATTCCCTTTTGCATCATTCTGCTCAGGCTAGTGAGCAGGAACTATGTATTTTGAAGCAAGATTGCAAAAGTTTGAGACAGAACAAAGGGCAGGCTTTGCAAATGAATGATTTGTTAAGTAGAACAAATGAAGAGGTGCATGATGAGCTGGGAGAGTTACAGGATGAAATAAACCAGGTATGTAATGACTTAGAATTACCTGTTGGGGACAATCGCGAATGAAGCGCCACATAAAAAGTGTTACAGAAGCAGATACAGGATGATGTTGATCAGAATATTGCAAAACTGAGTCACCATGAGTGTGTAACCAAAATGGCAAAACTGCACCATCAGTGAGAGGTGTTGGCTGGTTATGTCAAGAAAATGGGAGGCGTAGATCCTGTATTGATGACAACATCTGAAGAGGAGGAGTCAGATGATGATGTCTGTCAGTACAACGCCCTTTCACACCCCTAGTATGGCCCAGACTCCACAGCCTGCATCCACAACATGGCGAACCCCTAAGCCACAACCCCATGTCCTTACATCAACGGCATGATGTGCATCATGGGCGATGCCAAAATGGTGACCTCCATGTCGGGGGGGGGAGCAGGCCCAGGCCTGGTCTGGATGACACCACCCATAGCCATTATTAATGCAAAAGACAGGCAAGAGATAGGGATGATGATTGAGCAAGCGATAGGCAGTGTGCCCATCTCCAAGAGAAATGAAGGGGCTCGTAGAACCCAGATTAGGCAGCTTCTACAGGAGGCTAGAACTCAACAGACCATGATGCATACTGTAGTACAAGTCACAGCTCAGGCCACGCTGGACAGCACCTGAGGTAACTTGCCTAACCTACCCAATCTACCTCTGCCTTATCATCCTAATAATGCCCTACAAATGGCTTATTCTGTTCAGCAAATTGCTGACAGCATTGGTCAGATGAGCCTGTCCAAGAACCTCAGTTGCCACTTGGAAAAGGTGTGTGCTAAATGTGAAATGCTTAGTCTCACTGCAGACTACCAGGTCCAGATCCTACGCCAGACCATTGGTCCTGGACTATGGGCAAAACTCCCCGATGCTGTCCACCAGGACGGGAGCACCACCTTTGACGAGGTAGCAGCTGAGCTAATTTCTGCACACAATCCAGGGGTAGTAGGAGTGATGCTCACATACCCTGTGAAGCAGAATATGAAAGAAAGTCCAGTTACTTTCCACCAGAGGCTTTGGATGGCCAGCCATGCAGGGAAACACCTTGGGGGGGGGAAGCTGCAGATGTAAACCTTATAGAGTACAAGACCCTGTTCCTTAGGAACATGATCCTTGAAGTAAGAGAGAAGGTAGAGCCAGCCACCTACCCACCAAGGAAATGTTTTCCGATATTCTTCAGAAAACAGAGAGAGTTTATCAGCTCTGTGTCTGTGATGCAGGCAACAGTCCCAAGAAAGTAGCTGCCATGGAAGTTACTCCAGAGGCCACAGCACACTACACGGTGGAGAGACAGGCCCAAGAGAAACAGCCCTCCCCTCGAACAACCAACAACCACAACAGGCCCAGCAGCAACAGCAACAATCAGGGGATGGGAACTGGAACTACCATAAGAATAAGAAACACCATAAGAATAATAAGGGTAAACAGCAAAGATCAGGCCCTTCATATAGGGAAACTGCTGATGAAAACCGGAAGTTCCGCGATCTCCTTGAGCAGGTATACTCCGTAATGGATGCCATTCCTGCCCGGGCCCTTGCAGCCATACAATCAGGAGAGCAGGCCTCAACAGGCTGAGGAGACACCAGAAATCAAGGACCTCAGGCCCATACAGGCCTGAACCTGGAAGCACCTCCCTATATAACATCAGTGCAGCATGGTGAGACGGTTCAAAGGAACCAGGCCCAGACCCTGTTTCACGAGCTCCCCCATGCTTCCACTGGTACAGACTGACAATTACAGGTCCCAGTCCAGGATTGTAAACAAGTTGGTCTTGGATGCAAATGGAAGGCCCTGCACAGAGGCCGAGGTCGGGGGCTGCCTACTGACAGTACTACTAGATACAGATTCAGCCATGTCTGTATTACACGATGACCACCCAGATGCATCACCTTGGTCTACCAGATGGAGGACCAACATGTTTGGTGTAGACAGAACTAGGTTAGCTCTCTGCCACTACCTGTGACACTGGGACACCTGAAGGCCTACCACACCTTTCAGCTGATGGTATTGCGTGATCACCCTAGTACAATCGGAATTGACTTTTTGGCACCACACAGCTGTGTGGTAGACCTAGCCAACATGCTACTGATACAAATTCAGGGACAATATCATATCATTATTATCCACAATTTCTATGTGGTTGCAGCAATATCTGCAAACAATAAATAGTATGATGTCATAGATTTTTTAGGAATCTTGAGTTTTTCCCAAAGCTACTCCCCATTCTACAAAGATATCTGATGACATTTTCCACCCACAAGCACAACTGTAGCAGAATGCACACCGTCATCGAGGTGCCAGGCCCAGCACATAAGAGACAAAGGCAATATCCTTTTCCCCCTGAGGCCTTGCCTTCCCTTAGGGAAACAATAAAATCTCTCCTCAAGCAAGAAGTAATTAGAACATATGTTTCTACTGTAAACTCCCCAGTTTGGCCTGTGAAAAACCCACAGGTGCCTGGAGACTTACTATTGACTACAGGAGACTAAACCAGGTCACCTCCAGTTGTGCCCCAACTGTAGCACTAGCACCAGATGTGCTGAAATTACTGACCCCTGGACAACAGTGGTTTAGTGCCCTGGATATTTCCAATGGTTTCTGGTCATTACCATTGGCCCCTAAATGTCCATATAAGTTTGCCTTCACTTTTGAAGGCAGGTAGTACACTTGGACCTGCTTACCACAAGGGTTCCATAACAGCCCTTCTCTGTTCCATTTACACATGATGGATGCCCTTGAGGGTTTCTCTACACTCCAGTGTCTCTTGCAGTATGTGGACAACCTGTTGTTGGCCACAGCCACACAGGAACACCACCTGGATCTCTTGGACAAACTACTGACCCTCATTCAGAGGGCAGGGCTCAAATGTAATCCATCAAAAGCACAACTATGCCAGAAAGAGGTACTCTTTCAAGGCCTGAGAATAACAGACCATGGCTGAAGTCCTACCTGGAAGAAGATACAATGATTTCAAGATTTGCCACTCCCCACCAGTGTGGCTACTCTTGGAAGGTTTCTAGGTATGGTAAATTATTCTAGATATTTTACTTGTGATTTTGCCCAGAAGGCTGCCCCTCTGTATGAACTACTAAAAAAGGATGTTCCCTGGACTAGGGGCCCTGTTCACACTCAAGCTGTGATGTAACTGAAACAGACCTTAGCCACAGCTCCAGCCTTGGTGAATCCCAATCCAGCCCTACCATTCCATCTGGAATGCGCCACCTCTGACATTGCTATGTCTGCAGTGTTGGCCCAGAAGGTTCATGGCACTTTGAGACCCATTGCATATGCATCACAGCTCTTGACCCCAGTGGAGCAGAAGTACAGCCTTTGTGCAAGGAACCTTCTGGCTACATACTGGGCTGTCAAGCACTTTCTGTATATCATTGGGTATTCCCGATTATAAATGTGAACCACACCCCAACAACATTTCTGCTATCAGATAGAGTGAAGGATGGATCAGTCTCCAATACCAGACTGACACACTGGTCCCTCCTTCTCCAGGATAGGGATATCAAGGTCCACTCAACAAGGATACCATCCATGCTGGTGCATGGTCTCCTGTTCCAAGGAGAACTCCATGACTGTACACTGCACCCACCTGATCTACCAGATCCAGGTCCTTTCCTTCCTGCTACACCACAGCTACTTGAGACCACCTCACTGTGTCATGTCTTTACAGATGGATCAGCTTCCTATTATTAGGGAGAACAGATAGCAGGAATGGACATATTAGTAATTTACCCCTTTAGTAATACTGTTAAGATTTCTAAGCATTGCAGTGTGGCATCATCACAGTATGCGGAAATGGCAGCAGTGGCCTGTGCCCTTGAGTTCATCCAGCATGGAACTCGGGATACCATCATTTTCATAGACTCTAACTGGGTTTATTGTTCCCTTACAGAATTTCTTCCGTCCTGGCAGAAGAAGTCCTTCATCTCCTCTGATGGCAGCCCAGTGAAACACAAGGAACTGGTAATATATATTCACTCACTGGCACAGCAATTTGCTCACAAACTCTATGTACACAAAGTTAAGACCCACTCCATACATGATCCCTATCATGCCTTCAATGACATTGCTGACACAATTGCAAAGGAAGGGGTCAGGGGGCATCTGGATGATGGACCATCCAGAGGTTAAAGCAGCCGTACATGTTGCAGCAGTCGGGAAGAAACCTGAACCCTTTTCCCCCTTGGATTTGTCAGAAGCCCAACATGCTGACTCTGAACTCAAGGACGTGTTCAGTTCTTGGATAAAGGTACCGAGAAGAATCTCTCTACCCATAATCCCTATCGAAGGCATGAAGGTAAGTTACACTTGTCCCCTGATGACAAGCTCATCTGGTATCAATCAGATGACTCCCCCACCAAATTGTGGGTGGTTCCTCATCATCTTAGGCCTGAATGTTTGCACCAAGTGCATCATACCCCCACTGGTGGATACCAGGGATTGGAAAACACTCTCAACATCTCAAGACCACTGCTTGGTGGCCTGGTGTCACCAAGGATGTTGAACAGTATATAGACAACTACTTGGTTTGTGTGCAAAACAACCCTATCCCTATCAAACAAAATGCCAAACTCTTACCACAAAGACATTCTGGCCCTTGGCATGCTATACAGATTGATTTTATTGGTCCTTTAACCAACAACAGCAGAAATAATAAATACGCCCTTGTAGTCACAGATCTTTTGTCAAAGTGGGTTGAAGTCTTCCGTACCAGAACATGCACTGTTAAAACCACTGCTAAAATCCTGGTAGAACAGATTTTCTCCAGGTGGGGCCTGCCTCTCAAGGTAGACTCAAACAAAGGCACCAGTTTTACAGGTGAGTTGATGAACAAAGCACTTGAACTCCTAGAGATTCATCAGAAATTCCACATACCTTACTACCCACAATCTTAAGGTCAAGTAGAGAGGGCCAACAGACTGATTAAGCAAATGCTTTCCAAATTTATTGAGGACAATTCCAAGGACTGGAATTCCCTACTGCTGTTACTCCTTATGGCAATTAGGGACACATCCTCAGCCACCACCCGGTTAACACCCTTTGAGGTGATGACTGGTAGAAATATGAGATTACCTGAACATCTATTGTTTGACCTGCACACCCTCACTGCAGACAGTGTGTCTGTAGACCAATATGTGGAAAAACTCAGACAAGATTTAATACACACTGATTTGCTTGCTGCTAATTGCATGGGCAAGGCCCAGCAACAGTCTAAAATACGGTTTGACAAACATGCACGAGAACTGGATTGGCAAGTCGGGGATCAAGTGATGGTTCTCAGATTTGCACACCCAACACACACTTTTTCCAATAAGTGGGAAGGACCCTATCCAGTTGTCAGCAAGCTCAGTCTAGCAGTCTATCAAGTTAGACTTGTGCACAATAACAAATTGACTGACAAATGGTTACATACAAACCAGCTGAAACTGTATAAAGGAGTATAATTACTTTTCCTCATCCCATTGGGTGGAATAGTATTAACTTACTAATGTTTGATTTTTCCTTTTCAGATACACTGATAAGATAGCTATCTTGTTCCATTTTCTTCTCATCTCAGGAGTTATCCCTGCATCCAAAACACGGTAAAGCAACTCCTTCCTCACCTTGATCCACCTGCAGCTAACACAGAGGGAGTCTCCATCACAATTCCTGAGAATTTGATTACTGTCCAGGAAGGTTCAGATGCCTACCTCACTGCCTCAGTTGTTGCTCCTGATAAATCAGCATTACAAATTGAGTGGCAAACCACGTCGCAAGGACAAATTCTTCCTGTGGCCAAACTTTCCAAGGGAACTTTTCATGGTTGGCTCAATGCCAGATTATCCCCAAATGGTTCTTTGTCCTTGCTTCAGACATCTCTTAGACATTCTGGTTTATACAATAGTACAGCCTTAATTGGTCCCTCATATTGTAATTCCTTGTCTAAAGACTCTGCCAGGCAATTTTGTGCTGTACACAACATGCCCTCAGCTGCCATGTAATTATCTGTGTTACCCCCTACTGAGAAACAGCTTTTGGAATGTCCAACGTATACCCTTGGTCCTCATAGTGGTCTTACAGCCACTGCTTTACCTGACACACTTACCAATAACTTACAATTTATGCACATATCTGTGTTGTATAACCTGACTTGTTGGAATATGAAAGAATTTGGTATGTGTCATACTACTAACACTTCAGTTTTTTACAGTACTTTACTACTTGATAGCTTAGCTGCTTTTCAGATTCGTACTCAAGACCCTATTGCTGGGGTACACTCCAACGAGCATACAGGCGATTTCAGGAGTAAGCCTACTCCTGATGACCAAAGTCATAAATGTAATGGACGTGAAGTTGACAGTTCTGATGTCACTGTTACTGGGCTTTTTGGTACACCCATGTCTATTTGGAATAAAGCCGACCTCACTGCTATCAAATTACACTCACAGAAATTCCAAACTGGTTTGGCTAATGATATTATACCCCCTTTATTGCACGGTGTGGATGGCCTCAGTCAGGAAGAACAATACACGGTATATAACATGCATGATATTGCTAAGGCATTCTCAGATTCTAAAGATAAAATTAATGCTCTCTTTGCACAGAATAATAAAGAAGCAGATAAGCAATACATTGCTCATGAGCGCTTGTGCTCAGCCTATGGTTCATATATTATCATGACCATCAATAACCTTTTCCGTGATCTTGAATCTGGAAAAATCCCTGATATTATATATGACCAATGTATTTCTAAATGGTATTGTCCTCATTGCAAACCCTCTAGCTGTATTTCTATGTGTATGTTGCAGACTTTAACTATTCCAATTTCTAATGCAAGAAATTTTTTTTTTTTTTACCAGGCATCCAAATACTGGTCTGTGCTTTACTACTAAGAAATGTTCCTTTAAGGATACCATGTGTGTCTCTTTTACTGTCTCTTTACCATGTTTTGATCCTACTGCAGCTTTATTTGATAAACTTGCAACTGTGCACTCCCTTGGGCACCTGGATGATGATATCTAAAGAGAACACCTCAACTTACCTCCTCTATGGGCTTTTCATCCTCTTCTGGATGCCTGAGTCATGCCACACATGGCCTGTTGTGGGAAGAAAGGGTATATTTATTTATGTCACTGTGACGTATTTGATGTTATTAATGCTGTATGTGGCTATTCCCCAGACAGTATCGATTGATCCTTTACCATGGATGATGACATCAACACCAACGGCACAGGATACCAAGACTAAACATTGGCTCCAGATGATTCCAAGCTCTACAAATCCTACTGGGAGGAGGTTTATTGCCTGTCAACACAGATCTCCAAACAGACCTATACTTGCCCAGTACAGTTGCAAAAATGGAGACTACCTACTGTTAAGATGCAATATAATTCAGATGGAGAATATTGAGTGTTAACAAATCATAAGACTTATACCTATGGACTCAAGACATGTTATATTGATAGCTGCAGTTTCTGCTTTGTACCCCATCAGAAATCAGTTACCAGACACACAGTTATTACACCCGTCCCTCTCATGTATGTGGACATTACTGATGGTAACCCTGATTATCTGCTTACACTTTCAGATTGTTTACTCTATTTTAATGTACACATTGACCCACTCACATTGACACTGAAATCCCTTTTATACAGGAAAGACACCCACCTCATCCACATCAGCAATAATATTTCTAAAGCTAATGAAACTGTTCTTGCACTTATTAATGGTGGTGATATGAATAGTGCACTTACTAACACTTGGTTAGAGATTACATTTAAAGGCATTGTTATTATACAAGCATTTTTGTTCTTTTTTCTTATTATTGTGCTTTGCTGCCTACGGTGCACATTAATCCAACACCATGAGCAGCTGGAGTTCCTTTACAAGGCCCATGCTTCAGGTCTGTAAACAACACCTTCTCCCTGACTTATTCCTTACTCATGCTGTGTTGCCCTTGGGAGGCAACGGGGGAGATGATACATGAGGTCCCTGAACCATAATTGGTATCCCCAGAGATACACCATAGACAGCTAACATTTAGATACATGTTCTACTAACATATAGGGCTAAGGGTATCTACCGAACAAGAGTAGATGCCAGAATACGTACGCATATTATTGTTTACACTTTACTTTGTAATACACATATGTATTTTTTGCTTATAAGATGTTAGGACACCTGTGTCCTTGTAATGATTATGATATATGAGTTGGCATTGCCATCTTCTGATGATTTGTATTTTTATGTGACTATGCACAAACTGTACCCCTCTTGTCTTTACAAAGTGATGACTACTCTAACATTGTATTATGTTATCTTGGGCTGTGGAGCCATCTCTAATTTAACCAATAGAGCTAATCTCTATAACTAGAAATGTCTCTGTCTTACAGTAACCATGGTAATTATTGTAGGTATATAATGTAAGACATTACATCCTCTACCTCGGAGACCCCATAAGACACAGAGATTCCTTGACGTATAGGGAATGCTTAGCATTGGCTCCCAGTTCCTTTTGGTAAGAACTGCTTAGGGCAACTGTGATTTACCTTTTTTTTTCATTTAAAGTTTATTAATATTTTAACCATACATGACAGATAGCCAAGAGCAATATCATTATACATTGACAATATACAGTAGACTAAATCTGTCACCCCCACCCACTCCTCCCATAGCTACGTCCCCCCCTTCTAATACAGCATTATTCTACACCGTACACACTACAGATCCTTCAGCTCAGATATCTTGATATTGTCAGTATGTGCTAGGTACAATGACCCTGCAAATAAGAGCTCTTAAATCGAAAATAAAGTGTAAAAGGGGTCCCATATCTTCTTAAACCTTTCTAACCTATTATTTAAACTTGCAATAGCCTTCTCTGTTCTGAGATTCGCAAGAAACTCGGTTAACCATTCTCCATACGTAATTTCAGATTGGTCTTTCCAGTGTCGTAATACCACTTTCTTGAGTGACATAGATATCAAGGCCATGTAAGTGATTTACCTTTTTGCAGTAATAAACAAGTTTATTACTCTTATAGAAACATAGAATTTGACAGCAGATAAGGACCGCTTGGCCTACCTAGTCTGCCAGTTTCCCTACCTGATGGATAAACTGCCGATTCTAGTTAATCAACAGCTTACCTCCTCCTAACCCCCACTAGAATTGCTTTATGCCTGTCCCATGCATTCTTGAATTCTCCATCTGATTCTGACTCCAAAACTTCAGGAAGGCTGTTCCATGCATCCACAACCCTCTCTGTGAAAAAATACTTTCTAACATTACCTCTGAGTCGTCCCCCCTCTATCTTCAAATTGTGCCCCTTTATTCTTGCACATCTCTTTTTCTGAAAATGCTACCCTCTTGTACTTTGTTAATTCCCTTGAGATACTTGAAAGTTTCTATCATGTCCTCCCTCTTTCTCCTTTCCTTGAGGGTATACATATTAAGCTGCTTTAGTCTCTCCTCGTACATCTTCTGGTGCCAACCCTGCACCATTTTGGTTGCCCTCCTCTGAACAGCTTCCACTCTGTCTATGTCTTTGCTGAGATGGGGTCTTCAGAATTGCACGCAGTACTCCAGATGGGGTTTCACTAACTGTCTGTACAGAAGGATAACAACTTCCTGTTTTCTACTGTTAAATCCTCTCCCTATACATCCCAGTATCCCCCAGTCCTCCTTACTGCCTTCTCACATTGCTTGCCTACAATTAGGTCATCCAATATAATTACTCCTAGGTCTCTTTCGATTGTTGTTGTTGTTATTAACTCACCCCCCATTGTGTACTCTTCCCCTGGGTTTTTGTTTCCCAGATGCATTAACTTGCACTTCTTTGCACTGAATCTGAACTGCCACATATTTGACCATTCCTTCAACCTTGCCAAGTCCCTTTTCATCCGTTCCACCGTACCTTTTGTATCAACCCTGTTGCAGATCTTTGTGTCATCTGCAAAGAGACATACCTTTCCTTTCAGGTGCTCTCCCATGTCACTTATAAAGACAGTAAAGAGAACTGGTCCCAGCACTGAACCCTGTGGTACCCCACTAGTTACCCTCCTTTCTTCACTGTGGACTCCGTTTACTATTACCATTTGTGTCCTGTTGTTCAGCCATTTTTAATCCAGGCTACCACCTTGGGACCCACTCCAAGGCTAGCTAACTTTTATATTAATCTTTTGTGTGAGACTGTGTCAAATGCCTTGCTAAAATCTAGGTAGGCCATATCCACAGCCCTTCCCTGGTCTACTACTTTGGTTGCCCAGTCAAAGAAATCTATTAGATTCTTCTAACATGACCTTCCTGATGTGAAACCATGCTGCCTTGGGTTCTGTGCCCCACTGGCCTCTAGGTACACAACAGTTCTTTCCTTCAGAAGTGATTCCATTGTTTTCCCTACCACTGAAGTCAAACTAACTGGTCTGTAGTTTCTTGCCTCAGCTCTGCTCCCACTTTTGTGAAGTGGAATCACATTTGCCCTCCTCCAGTCTTTAGGTACCACCCCATCTTCCCATGATTTAATAAAGAGAGTAGTCAGTGGTGTTACTAGTTCTACCCTTAGTTCTTTAAGAAAATTACTAGGTGAATCCCATCATGCCCCATTGCTTTGTCCACCCTCTGTTTCAAGAGTTCTTTCAAAACCCTTTCTTCTGTGAATGGACTGGTATCAACCCCCCTATTCAGAGTTTCTCTCTTGTTTGGTTTAGGTACCTCCCCCTCCTCTTCCATTGTGAATACTGAGCAGAAATGTTTGTTCAGTATCACTGCTTTTTCACTGTCACCCTCTGCCCACATTCCTTCCCCTTTATTAAGTCTCTGTATCCCTCCCTTGGTCTTTCTTCACTCCCTAATGTATCTATAAAAGGTTTTATCCACTTTCTTAACAGAGTTGGCTATCTTTTCCTCAGTTTTTGCCTTTGCTATTCTGACTGCCTTCCCTGCCTCCTTCTGCTTTAACTGATAAAGTTCTCTGTTCTGCTCCTTCTGTGTTTCCTTATATTTCCTGAATGCTATCCTTTTCTCCTTAACTGTCCCTGCCACCTCTTTTGAGAACCATGGTGTTTTTTCCTTTATTTTGTTTTGTTGATTTGCTTCACACAAAGGTTTGTTGCCTCTGCGATGGCTATTTTGATTATTCCCCATTGTTTCTCCACCCCCTCCTTCTTGCCCATTTGCTAGTGCTTTTCTGAGGCACTCTCTCATTTTCCCAAAGTCAGCCTTCCTAAAGTCCAATACTCTTGTTTTTGTATGCTTTCATTGTATGGCTGTGCTTATTGTGAACCACCCTGATTGGTGGTCACTTCTTTCCAGATAGCTACCCACTTCTGAATCTGAGATCCTTTCTCCTTCCCAATTTGAGAGTACCAGGTCTAAGATTGCTCCCTCCAAAGTGGGTTCTAACACTAGCTGTCTGAGGCATTCCTCCTGTAGGGCACCAAGAATGTCCCTGCTCTTGGATGTGCCTGCAGCAAAGGTACTCCAGTTAACATCTGGCATATTCAGGTCCCCCATCAACAATGTCTCCCCTTTTTCTGCCATTTTAAGGATACCTTCTATCATTTCCTTGTCCATTTCCTACCCCTGAGATGGGGATCTGTACACATGCCCCATACAGATTGTGGTGCCATTTCCTGTCTCCAGGGTGACCCATAGTGACTCATCAACATCCTGTTTACTCTTTAGTTCTGTTGCTTTAATCTCTTCCCTTATATAGAGAGCTACTCCTGCTCCTCTTTTTCCCCACCCTGTCCCTCCTGTAGACTGTGTATCCTGGTATGTTGACTTCCCAGTCATAGTTCTCTGTGTACCATATTTCAGTGACTCCCACAATAGCCAGGCATCCACTTTCCATCAAGGCCAATAGTTCAGGGAGCTTGTTGCACAGACTGTGGGCATTGGCACTCATCACCTTCCATTTATTTTTTTATGGCCTAACCCCTTTTAGCCCCATCACTGTCCTTACTGCCTTTTTTTGCATTTACACCTGTCCTGCTCCCTACTGACTTCTCTATGTTGGTGTTTATCTCTTTAACTACTGTGTTTTGTGGGGGGAGGCTGGGATTTCCCTGCTCCTTTTCAGTGCCTCCCCCCTTGGCTAGCTTAAATGCTTGCAAGTGAAGCATTTGAACCTGTTATCTAGGATCCTGGTCCCCCCCGGACAGATGCAGACCATCAAACCAGTATAAGCCTGCATCCCTCCAGGTGACTCCCCAGTCCCCAATGAAGCCAAAACGCTGAGCTCCACACCAGTTTTTCAACCATTCATTGAATCCCATGGTGCAGAATACCTTAGCATCATTCTTGCCATAGACAGGCAGCACCTCTGAGAAGGTTACCATACATGCTACTTGTTTAAGTCCCCTCCCCAGCTCCACAAACTCCTCTTGCACCACTCTGATCCCATTTACAGCCAGGTCATTTGTCCCTAGGTGGACAATGACATCCAGCTCCCTCCCTCATGTAGCTGCTCCCACAATCCTGAGGATTCACTTCCTGTCCCCCCGAGCTGTGGTGCCAGGCAGGCACCTTACCTCCCTATTCCCTTCCTCTCTCACTTCTACCCCCTAATGATCGAGTCCCCCACCCGGAGTTGTTTCCTTCTCCTGTGGGGTCTTGTGCTGCCCTCCTGTGGGCCTCCTTTCTGGAGGTTCCCAACATCCTTCTGGGTCTCCACTGCAGGTGCCTCCATAGAGGAACCACTCTTTGCCAGAACAGCATATGAATTGTGGAGTGGTACAACTGGAGGGTTGCACCTCTGTTTCACAACCGTCTCCCTCCCTGAGCCCACCTTGGTCCAACTGCTCCTCTTTGTTGACAACCTCTGAGGTAACAGTGGTGGCCTGGTGGTCTCTGGGTGGGGGAAGAGGTTTCATGAATCCTAGCCAGGTCAGCCTGGAGAAGGCCAACCTCCTCCCTCAGATCAGAGAGGTGCCTGCAAGCAGGGCAGCATCGCAGCCTCCAGAATGCAACACAAAGTGTCAGTGGCTCAGCAGGTAGCACACTCGCCTCAGGCCAGCAGATCAGAAGGCTGTGGGTTCAGTTCCCACATCTGGCACTTGGGTTAATATTCCAGTACTGACACTGTAGTGCAGCATGAGAGGAGTGCTGCACTTCTGAGGTGCCATCTTTTGGATGAGACATTAAGCCGAGGTCCCATCTGCCTGGATTGGCGATAGTTCAGGTGGATGTTAAATCCATGACACTTATCGAAAAAAGTAGGGGAATTTTTATTGCAATAATAAACATATATAACAACACAGTACAATAAGGTATATAAGAAAATTATATCACTTTAACAGAAAAAACAAAATCATCATTCTCAACCAGGACAGCTTTTTACAGACACGAAATTACTTATATTTTATAAAGTGAGTGAAACCATTCCACCATTTCTTAATCTTATTCGAAGTGAACAACTGTGAATTTTGTGAATATATCTTTGAAAGTTCATTTGACACTAAAATGCTATAACACTCATAAGACATTTTCTTCTGATAAATCACCCATTGGCATCTTGCCTGCCATAAAAAAATATCTCACACAACAAATAAATAAAGATAAAGTAATAGCATGAAAATGAGCAAGACTAGATGGATAAATTCCCACTACTAGAATATCATATGTGACAGAAGGAAACCATTTAAAATTCCATAATCTTGCTAAAGTCCCTCTAAGCCCATTTTTGGGCTTCAGATCACTCCTCCTCCTTTTACCTCAGTTCTGCCAGGGTGCCACCTCAGTAGCCGAGGGACTGACATTTGACTTGATTCCCTAATGACTAATAGCATTGGACTTCACCTCGCTCCCCCCGGGAAGTCTGTTATCAGGGGCCGCCCACCATGATCATGTCCAGGAAGCAGAACCATGAGCCCGGCCACTTGCTAGTACCCTGAGCTGCTAAAGCTGTAATCATGGTGAGGTCCTTACAAGCTCATCATAAAATCAAACCGCCCCTCCACTCCTTCTACCCTCCCTCTCCCACTTGTTTGCACTACGTTTCATGGGGAACTCTGAATAACTCTGCCTTTGTACCAGTACCCACTCTGCCTGTTATATTCTATACAGAACAATGTTGTATTTGTTTTACTTAGACTAGAGTCCTCACTGTTATCTTAGCCTCATAGCGTTGGCTCCACTGTCTATACATTGTACTGCCACACTAATTGTACTGTATATGTTAAACACCCTCAGTATGTATTGTCTTGTAATCTCCCTGGTCGTGCCTGAAAATAGTCACCTGCTGGCTAGTGCACTTACCCGGTTAACAGAAACGAAATAAATCAAAAAATAATAAATAAATAAACCCACAAGCCTTTAGAATAGGAGCACTGGAGGAAAAAAATGTTCTATCATTTATTCTGTATTTATATAGTCCATATAAGGACAATTCATCTCTTCTCTAGCTATATACTTAGCATTCCCCCTAACATTAAGATGGCCATACAAAATAAGCCATTGTGTTTCCCACTGGCCTGGAGGTAGTCTAGTGTTATTAAGTTGTGCTAATACCTTGGGATTTAATGCTGATGGACAATTTTTAAAACAAGGGACTTGCAGATGTATTGCTTCCATTACCAAGTTATACATAGTCTGCATATTATTATTCTTAATCATATCTGTAGTGATTTGCCATCTATATAGTTTTTGCACTGCTGGTTTAAAACACAAAGGAATATGAATATGAGGATTTATTTTAGGAGCTAAATTATGCCAAATTTCTACCAAGGGCCCTATCAATCCATTGCTGTTCTAGACTCACAACTGGAATCAAACCACTTTTAATAGTATTCATAAAAAATAGGATAGGGTGTGCAAAATGTAATTGGGTCTATCATCCCAAGACCCCTAATTTTGTACCTAGATAAGTATAATGTCTCTTGACTGGGTTCAAAAGATTCCCCCATAACATTTGAAAAAAAGACACTATAGGTTTTAGTCTCCAGCTGAGGTGTAAGTGGGAAAATCATTGCAACATACTGTAGCCATGGTACAATAAATTGTTTTGAGATATGTATGCACTTCAATATAGAAAATGTCCACTGTTTCCACCTATTTACTTTCTTTTTCACTTTTTCAAGAACTAGATTCCAGTTTTCAGCTGGTAGATTTTGGGGACCAAAAAGGATTCCTAAAATGTTTTGTGGTTTCCTTGAAATACAGATATCATCCTGCACAACCTCAGCAGGACTCACTGCCCCAATAAACACGCATCTAGTCTTTTGCAGATTTATTTTAGCATTTGAAACTGCAGAAAAAAAAATTAAATTGTTCTAGAAAATTGTGGATTTGAGCTGGGTCTGAAAAATATAAATTCAAATCATCTATACAGGCTTGCAACTGTAGCTGATCATCCAAAGCATCTCCTATAATCCCTGTCCAATTTGGTGATTTAACTAAAGACTGTAAAAGGGGGTCTAATGAAAAAACTTATAAAATGGGACTCAGGGGGCAACCCTGATGAACTCCAGTTTTTAACCAAAAGCTCTTGGCTGTACATCCTTTTAAAAAAGGAAAAACTGCATCATTTTGATACAATAATTTAATAAGTTCAATCATCTGTGTAGGAAACTCATAACTTTTTAATGCTAATAAAAACGATAAGGTAAGTGAACTCTGTCGAAAGCTTTCTCAAAATCTGCAATGATAACACACTCAGATTTGCCAGCCAGCAATAAATGCTCAATGACATCTCTCATGATCATCAGAGTGGATTGAATTCGTCTATCAGGAATTCCACAAAATTGATCAGGAGATATAACACATTTGGCATATCTTTTTAGCCTATTATTTAAAATGCTGGAAAAAATTTTATAATCAGAATTTAAAAGAGTAATGGGTCTCCAATTCTTGATATTATTCCTATCTCCTGATTTAAACAGATGTATCAAAAGTCCTTCAGTAAAGGAAGGAAAAATAGAAGTAGTATAAAAAAAAACTTTAAATTAGAAGGCATTCACTTAATTCGCTCTGAAAACATTTGTATAGTTGATTAGGAAGCCCATCAATCCCTGGTGAGATACTAGGCTTCATTTTATGAATAACCTCAATTACTTCCTGACTAGTAATAGGCCTTAATAATTTTAAAGTCTCAACTGATTCTGAAGGAAGATTAATGGAGCTCAAGTAGGTATGTATTGTTTTCTCTAAAATGGGGGGGTCAAGTTCTAAAGATTGGTAATGCTGTTTAATTAAGTTCCTTAACTGCACTATTGTTGTAGCTCTAGAACCATCAAAAATCATTAGGAAATCTATGGAGGAAGAGTCCCTTAAGGTTTTACACATGTCAAAAGGATCTCCAATAAGAATCTGTTTTGTTCCATTGGCAAGAATGACTTGTAATGTCCGAGCCCTATCATATTGGTATAACTTCATACTAGCTTAAAGTTCTTTAATTTGCTCAGAATATTCATGTTTAGTAGTGTACAACATTGTAATAAGCCTCTGTAACTGTTGCCTAAGGGATAAGTATTTAAAAAAAGTCCAATCTTTTCCTAAAACCCCTTGTTTTTTGAACCATTTACAAAGATCTGATTTTGTTTCCATCCTCCATGCTCCCATATCTGTGTATAAAAAAGCCACTGATAAACGGACCCTTAATATAAACTTCATGCCAGTTTTTATGTGGGGGAAATCTAGGACAGAAGTATTTAATTTCTACCTAACATGTCTACTGTAGGTCAAGCCTTCTGTTTGAAGAGAACATAGCAAAAAAAGGTGATCCGAGAATTCACTTGGTCTCATTTGAAGGGTACTAACCTGTACAGATGAGGAAATGAGCATATGATCAATCAAAGAATGCAGTTTCCTTTTCATAAATGAAAACCTGGGTCCATGTGAGAGGTAAGAAATACAATTAAGCAAACCAGCCAGCCTGATGATGGAATCTAGTGCATGAGAATCACAATAATTTTTTTTTGTTCTGCTGGGGTGTTTTGATCAAACTACAATTAACGTCACCACCCCATAACACCTTCACAGAGATGACCAAGAAAGGTTGCACTGCCTTCATGTATGCTACTCTGTCTGCCTTGGTCTGAGGGATATAGATATTAATAAACCTGTAACATGTGTTTTGCCATTTCCTGTCCAGGATCACGATCCTACCAGGAATAAGCTCTATTAAGGTATGAAGTGAAAAATCAAAGGAATTGAATACAATACCTATACCATCCGCACTATATGTCACAAATTACCAATAGGAAGGTTCCTAGGGCCATTCCCTCTTAAAAGCTGATAATTGCTCTATTGAACATATCCAGGTTTCCTGCAAGAAACAAACTGAAACTTTTTGGTCATGAATATGTTGAAATAGGGCTTGCCTATTAATAGCATTTAACAAGCTATGAGTATTCAATGATCCCCATAATAACAGCATTAGAAAATTAGATACTCTTCATTTTTTCATTTTTTCTTTATTTTCTCTTCATAATTGTCCACAGACTGAGACATAGTAGACATAGAGGATTTCTGAGAGTCTGAATCTCCCAAATCCATTTCTATCTCTCCCCATGGAGTGAATAAAGCTGCATAACAATTACTAGATTCCACAGGAATGGAAGAGGGAGGAGATTTAGGTTGTAAATTCCTTAAAGACCTCCTTCGAGGTAATGGAGATGAAGGAACAGTAGCTTTTTGATCCTTGTCTGGGACTACTGGATCAGTAAAACAGACAGGGGCAAACTCAAGGTTTTCTGGAGGTCCCATGCAAGGCGTAGCCTCCTCATGAGGTGTTGGAACTGGAGATTGAGCCTGTATCGGTGGTTCTGGGGAAGAAGGACTGGTAGAGGGAGTAGCCTGAGGCCTCTCCTTTCCTACCTTGGGGGGTTGGGCCCACAGCATCCTGTGCTTTCTGAATAAGAATATCTGGGCTAATACAGGTCACTTTGTTTTTAGTAGCCCAAGGACACTCCAGAGAAACATGGCCATATTCCTCACAAAGGTCACATTTAGTATGATTTGCACACTGCATAGTAACATGACCTATTTCTCCACATTTGTCACATCGGGGTTGATCACATACACTGGAGAGATGAGTCCTGGAGCCACACTTGTAACATGCTCTAGGCTGCACCCCATAAAAACAGGCCCCTCTATCCCTTCCCAACAAGAAATAATTAGGTATATGCTTGATACCTGAATCTGATTGCCTTACTTTAATTTTATATTTCCAACCCCCCATCCAAAATTGCTCAGAATCTAAGATAGGTTCTGGGGCACTTAAAACTTCACATTTCTGTGATAGCCAGAAAGTAATATCTTCCACATGGACCCCCTCATTTCGAAACATTACCATTACGAACTCAATCAAAAGGGGGTCCATGTGGGAGAAAACTTTACCTGCCCATATCTTTCCCAAAAAAGGTCTAACGCATGTGATGTCCTGAAACTGATGTCAAAGTTGTCTTCTCCAGAAATGTTTATAAAGGCAAACACATCCTTCGATGAAAAGTGAAGAGAATCTTTCAGCAGAGTTTTTCCAACAAAGTGTCTGGCCAATTTTCTAATCCCCCTTTATATCATATGCAGACTGCATTCCTTCTTGGAGCCACCTCCCACTTGGCAGTAGAAAACAGTTCTGACATTAAAGGTTTTTGAGTAGACAAATCAGAGTTATTTAAATGCGGTGTAAGAACTTGAGAAGAAAGACCAGAATCTACTTTGGGGGTGATGGACTGTGAAGCCTGTGATTCTGAAGGCCTAGCAGTGGAGTGAGGCCCAGGTGCACAGAGCTGTCCCCATTTATAATGCCCTCTGTACAAACATTCACCTTCATACACAGTTTCCAGATGGGAATTTTGAGTAAAAGCAAAGTCTGCATCCCACATCGGGTCAGGCATCCAAATACCAGAGGGAGCCTGCTTCCATCCAGCCACTACTAGGGCTTTTCCCGGTATCCAGGACCCCTCAGTTAAATTAGAGGCAGTATCCCCAGAACCTGGCTCTTGAACAGGAGGATTTTTTTTTAGTTTAGTTTATTAGTCTAGGAATTAATACCTTTGAGCCAGTGCTCTTTTACAAAGGTTCCACGTTACAAAGAACATTTAACAAAGCACGATACATATTACAGGTAAAACCAGACAGGAAAGTTACATCATAAATTTGCTATTAACAGTTTAAGGCAGTAACGTTTTTAAGTTTCATAGAAAAACAAGCTATAACAGGTTCAGCGAGTAGACAATTTCGAGGTTAAGGAAACTTCCAGGAGAGGGTGATCATTAGGAGCCAAAGGAGGCTAGAGAGGAGGAAAGGTGGTGAGCAGGAGAGTAAGTGAGAGGGACAGGAAAAAAGGGGGGGAGTGAGTTTAGGTGGGAGACAGGAAGTAGTAGAGGTACCAGAGGGTTCATTAGTCAGGGAGGAAGAGGTCTCAGATGTGAGGATGGACATGAGGAGTAGTAGTCTTTATCTAGCACAATCACAGTTGCTAGTGGTGGTGAGGTGGGCATAGAGCATGGATTTGAAAGCTTCAAGCGAGGTTGAGGATAGAGTAGGTGGACTAAGCGCATTGAACCATGTTGGGGCCCTGTATGCGAAAGATCTTTGTCCCTGTGCAGTCCGACATCTCGGAACCAGGAAAGGTTGGCGTTCAGATCTGGTGGAGGGTCGTGAGCCAGGATTCAGTCGGAGTAGGTTTTGAATACATAATGGAGTCATTCCCAAGATAGATTACAGTTTACAGGATTACAGTTTATAGACACAGCACCATTTTTATCCTGCTTTTGAGGATACTTAGTAGGAAATATAAACTCCGTGACCCCAGCTTGAGACTCTGAGGTGGACTGATAAACAATAGTAGGGGAAGAAACAGTCTATTTAGCAGGGGAAATGGCAGTCTCATCAGCAGCCAGGTTTCTAAGCACAAAACCCACCAATTTACTTAGCGGGACATTCTCATTTTGTAAAAACTCAGCAGGTTTAGGATTTGCATGCACCCGTTGATGCTTTACAAGAAAACCAGAATCCGAAACATTTTTTCCCTTTCCATGCAGCAAATCAGGCTTTAGGCACTTGCTGGATACAACAAAATTACTGCCAGCCTGTTGTTTGATAGAGTCAGTGCTTAAAGAGCTTGGTTTGACAGAAAAAGTAAGAGCTGACTCACTGCGCCCAGTGGGGCATTTAAAAGAGTTTCCATCAGCTGCTGAGTTGACAGGAGTAGCATTGCTAATGACAGGGAGCCCCTCCTAAGGTAGCAGCTTCTGTGTGCATTTCGCGGCTTCAGTTTGAAATACATAAATTCTGTTTGGACCATCAGGTGTAATACAAACTTCCACATTTTGCAATGTGACCACACCAGTAGACAAATCAACATTTTTCTCTATTTCCTCCATGGAAAGAGGAGCTTCATGAAACTCTTCATCTGAATCAGCTTCCATACTCCGCTGTAGATCAGCCTCTGTTGCAAAAACAGTGGGAGCCTAGGCAAGCACTCCCACTGAACAAACATCCTCATCCTTCTTCAGCATCTCACACAGAGTGGCCATCCTGCAGACTGCCTGTCCCCCAACTGGCAAGCGTAGGGGACGTTTCCCGGTGTCTTGGCCAAATTTCCCTCATTCACTAAAAATACCACCAACAGCTTAATCTGATTCAAGGTCAGTTGGCATTCATCTGTATCCCCTTCCCCCGGGTCATGTCTGAAAATAGGCAGGATGGCCCAGATATTCAAAAGGATTGCACCATGCGCAACTCCAAAATTGCGCCATTCTGCGATATTCAGCAGGAGGCAGTTACGCCACTGACAACAGGTTGTGCAAAAGAGCAATGCAAATGAATGCATGCTCAACAGGAGGGGGAGGAACCATGCATAACCTGCGCAACCCGATATTCAGTCGGGTTGTGCAGAGTTGTGCATGCGCAACCCCCAACCTGCGCCTGCACAACCTTGAGCCTAAAAAAAAAGGATCAAGTTGAGGGCCACCCACAGGTGAGCTGCTGTATTGCAGGGCGCAACACAGCAGCTGCCTCCACTGGCTGGCCCCCAACTCGGTCCCTGTGCCCCCCACCAGCCTGATCGGGCAGAATGTAAAACAACCCCCACCCACACATCTCCCGAAGCCCAATCGCGGGCATAACCTGTATCAACCCCTACCAGCCCGATGGGCGGGCATGAAATGTACATGAACCCCCGCCCACACATATCCCACAGCCCGATTGTGGGCAGAACGTATGAACCCTCCAGTGCCCGATCGCGGGCAGAATGTAACCCTCCCCCAACCCGAATATCTCCCTGGTGGTCCAGTGGACCGTAAAGCCCGATCGCAGGCAGAATGTCACATCACAACCCCCAAACATCTCCCTGGTGTCTAGTGTCCCCCACCCACCCACGAAGCCCTCCACCCGCTCCCCCTGCAGCGGCGGCGACAGCATCCACCCGCCTGCCGCCGCGCCGCCCGACTGACTGTCCGGTAGGGCTGCACGCCCATGGTGCAGAGCTACAGCCAATGGGCGTGCAGCCCTCCGTCCGACAATCCAGATTTGTGAATGAACAGGTACATGAACCCCCACACATATCCCACAGCCCGATCGCGGGCAGAGCGTGTATGAACCCCCAGTGCCCGATCGCGGGCAGAATGTAACCACCCCAACCCGAATATCTCCCTGGTGGTCCAGTGGACCGTAAACCCGATCAGCGGGCAGAATGTCACATCCACAACCCCCAAACATCTCCCTGGTGTCTAGTGTCCCCCACCCACCCGGAAGCCCTCACCCCTCCCCTGCAGCGGTGGGCGACAGCATCCCACCGCCTGCCGCCCGCGAGTTCATGACAGTCCAGATTTGTGAATGAACATCATTCACAAATCTGGACCGTCATGTACGGTATGGGCTGCACGCCCACTGGCTGTAGCTCTGCACCAATGGGCGGCAGCCATACCGACAGTCAGTCGGCGGGCGGCGGGCGGCAGGCGGGTGGATGCTTCGCCACCGGGCGGGGGGAGCGGGGTGGAGGGGCTTGGGTGGTGGGGGGACACCAGACACCAGGAGATGTTTGGGGGGTTGGATGTGACATTCTGCCCGCGATCGGGCTTACGGTCCACTGGACCACCAGGGAGATATTCGGCTGGGGAGGGGTTACATCTGCCCGCGATCGGGCACTGGGGGTTCATATCGCTCGCCCGCCGATCGCTGTGGATATGTGTGGGGTTCATGTACCTGTACTGCCCGCGATCGGGCTGTGGGATATGTGTGGGGGTTCATGTACCTGTACTCGCTCAGCATCGGGCTGTGGGATATGTGTGGGGGTTTCATAACTGTGATGCCCGGTGATCGGGTTGCATCAGGCGCGTCGGTCCCCGTGCTGCTGCCTGGCAGGTGGCCAGAGCAAGTCCCTGGGATCGGCGCACCTACATGCAATGGCATGCAAATGGGACCATAAATGGATGCAAAATGGCCCCCCGCGCCTTTGCATAAATTATGGCCCCATTTGCATGTCACCTTCTGAATATCGGGAATTTGAGCATGGCGCGTGGTGCTTGGCATCCACCGCAGGTTTAATGCTCAACTCTGGCAAC
This sequence comes from Neoceratodus forsteri, assembly GCA_016271365.2. NCBI lineage: Eukaryota > Metazoa > Chordata > Ceratodontiformes > Ceratodontidae > Neoceratodus > Neoceratodus forsteri. The sequence goes on from CM057455.1 coordinate 49,519,765, forward strand.
TTGGCGGTGGCGCAGTTCCACTGCTTTATGCAGCAGTTGTGGTTGGGTGATATTCCAAAGGAGCTGCCTCAACAGCGCAACTCCTTTGAATATCACCCCGGCCACACCCCTACGCAACTATTTTGAGCAGCGCAGGGGCTTGCGCCTCAGAATGGCGCAGTTTGAAAATCTGCGCCGATTTGTCTAGTGCACTTACCCGGTCAACAAAAACTAAATAAATGAATAAAATAAATAAATGTCTCCAGGAATACTGCTGCCCCACAGTCATTGCACTGCACCACTCCCATCTTGACTTATTTTGTGTCTCCTCTTTCCTGTTGCTTTGTAAGCTTACTGTCTCCTCCCTCTTTGTATTTTTACACTTACTTTCCTACTGTCTATGTGCCCTTACAACTCTCGCTTTTCCTGTTCTGGGACAGGAATTTTCTATAGTCTTCAGTAGTCTCCTTCTTCCATGCTTTGATTCAGACTTCCAACAGCCAGGGAAGGAGAGTTATTTTTTTTTTTTGGTTCCTTCAAGGTTGATTAAACTAGTGTGTCTCAGTGATCCTTCCCTTCCTACTGCCAAACAGGAAGTTCCTGTTGCCAGTCAAATCCAGTGGCTATAAAAGTAGAACTGGCTTAGGGTGGGAAGGAGGGCAATTAGTAAAAAATCTGTAGTTCTAGACTGCTGTTTTTTTGCTCTGAAACCAAGGTTCTCCTCTGTCAAAAACAACAAGAAGCTGAAATTGGAGACACCTGCTTTTGTACTGCTAAGCTCCTAAGCCACACCCCCAATTAGCCTCAGTCTCTGCTCCTGACTTAGTAAATTAAGCTGATAGAGCCCCTTTCACAGAGAAACACACAGTGATTTTCTTCTTTTTTTTTACTTAAATGAGATCCCCTTCTTCTAATAAAGTATCTATTTGCTTAATCCAAACAGGTACTGACCCCTGCTGAGATAAAAGTGATTTATCATTAAAAAATCTGTAGTTCTAGACTGCTGTTTTCTTGCTCTGAAACCAAGGTTCTCCTCTGTTAAAAACAGCAGCGTTATGTAACGTGTTTGTGATTCCTTGCATGCCCATTATTGCCAAGAACCTGATAGTGAGGTTTGGACCTCCTGGCAGCTATATAAGCAGTTCCTCTCAGCCTCATTGTGAAGCACTTTTTCTTTGCCCCACCATTCTCCACTCCTCCTCCAGTGGCAGCACTTCTCTCCTTAGGGGGATTGCTAAAGGTACCTTTAGCCATGGGAATCATCCCGTGGCTCCTAAATGGGTGGAACCATCTCTGAGGATTCCTTTCCTTTTGTACCCCTACAGAGTAGTATTTCCTCTTGAACAGAGAGTGCGAATGGCCAAAACCAAACTAACACAGTTGCACAAGCATAACACTATACTGGCTGCACTGGACATTGACTTATATTTATCCCTCTCTCCTCTCATTTCTTTTGTATCTGTTGTAGGCAGCCCTTTTCTCCATTACCGCCTCCAGAGCCTCCTTGGACCACCAGCATGGTTTACATGACCTCACCCCCTTGCTCTTCACCTTTGCACAGGTCCTGATGGCCTCTGTTTTATGACCTTCCACCTACCTTCTATGTTCATCCCTGGTGTAATCCCCCTCAAATGCTCCTTGAGAATCTCTCCCATGCCCCTAAAATCCACCCCCTAAAATCAACAGCCATTGTCCTGCAACTTTCCCCTCATCCCACAAGTTTATCTAGAACTAGTCCATGTTGTGGTCGCTCACTACTAGGGGATCTGACACCTGATCCCATACCATATCCCTGACCTCAAGAACCAAATCCAGGACATGCCCCCCCATGGGTTCCAACACCTGCTGAGTGAGGAACACATCCTGGAAGCCATTCAGCAGCCTTTGCTCCTTGGCCACCATGGATGTCATGGTTCCCCAGTCAGTAGCTAGCATATGTAGATCCCCCATCAACGCCACTCCTTCCCCTTTTGGTCCACACTGGCCCTTAGTGCTATCCAGCAGACACTCCTCCAGATCCTCCCCCAGTCCTGGGGGCCTGTATATCTCTCCCATCTTGATCTTCCCTCCTGCAGGGGTTCACAGGGTGACCCATAAGTCCTCCACATTTCCCTCTGTTTCTTCCACCCTCATAATCACTGTGCCATCTCTGATGAACATTGCCACTCCTCCCCCTCTGCCCTCCTTTCTATCCTTCCTGAGCACTGTGTACCCACTCACATTAAAGTCCCAACTGTGGTTTGGGTTGGCCAAAGTTTCTGTGACTGCCGCCACATCAACCTCTCCATCAACTAGCATGGCCTGGAACTCCAGCATCTTGTTTCCCAGGCTCCTGGCATTTGCTAACACCACCCCCCAACCCTTGTGCCTACACCCCTTTACCGTGCCTACTCCAGATCTTTTACACCTCCACCCTCCTACCTCACCTATGGACCCTTTTTCTCCTCAGCCTTCTCCCGACCCTCTCCCACTAGGTGCTGAGGGCCATACCCATCCGTGAGAGGTAAGTTCATCCGGTCTGTCCCCCTATTTTCCCCTCCCCTCTTTACAAGTATAAACTCCTCCTAGCCTGAATTAAGTCTGCCATCCCCTGTTTTAGGACTTCCTTCCTTATTGGATTTAGATGAAGTCTGTACCTTGCATACAGTCTCTTATCTTCCCAACCCCCCCAGTTCCCCAACACCCCATCCCTGGTTCTTCCCCCCACTACCTGAGCCAGTCCTTTACCTCTGCAATCATTATTTTATTCTCCACAGAGGCCCTTGGTACTGGCAGTATTTCCAAGAAGGAAACTGTATCCATTATCCTGGCAAACTCTGACCAGTTCTCGGAACCTTGCCTGGTTTTCTAGTACACTACTTTCCTCTATATCGTTTATTCCCAGATGCACCAGAAAGTCCGGTGATCCTCCACATTCCTTTGCCAGCTCATACACCAGTAACTTTGCATTGTGCCCCATCAGATCAGAGATACTCACTACCTTAACTTGGCTAGATTGTCCCTCCCCCTGCCCCTCCCAGTGAATACCCCTAATAATGGAGTCCCCCAGCATAAGTACCTTAATGTCCCCCTCGGTCTTTTGCTCACCTCCATTTTGTGCTCCCAACCCACCCCCTTTACCCATTTTCTTATTCCCATGGGTTTCTTCCTGCCTCCCCATGAGAGAACTCTTTGTCACCCTCCTCTTCTTGCCACACTTTATATGCTCCCTTCCCTCAGATCCCCCCTGATTTGGTTTCTCCTTCTTCCCTTCCCCATTTGCACCTGTCTTCCTGTCCATGTTCATGTTCCCCTTGCTCCCTCCATCCTACTCCTCACTCTTATATCCACCTCCTGTGGCCACCCTGCAGGCCCCCCTTACATAGAGCCCCTTCTCTGGTGCAGTCCCTCTCCTTCGGGGGTCCTCTCCCTCTCTCCCTTTTCTGTTTCTCCTCCTGTCCCTCTGATCATGCCTTCTACCCCATGCCTGCAATCCAGTGACCCTCCTCCCTCTGCTTGACATTAATTTTCCTCTTTCTCTGCTAGATTAATTGCTCAAATTTCCTTTCCCAAGCTTTATCACCCTCTGATTTCCCATCTCCCTTCCTTCAGTCTCATTTATATCCCCCTCATCTCCACACTCCCCTTCTTTATCTTATAAGTTGTGTAATGGCTCAGATTTGTTGTAACATTCAATGCCAGCCTCCTGCTTTTGACCCACTTCCCCAATGGCTGCCCCTCTAGGCTGCCCCTTGCCAGCCCCATCTGACCTGTCATTCTGCTACCCTCATATGCTTTGGTCAGCTTACTCTACTGCTTTCCTCTCTGGCATCTGGTTCCCTTGCTAAAAGTCCTCTCTCCATAAGTTCTCCCCTCCTGTTTGATGAAACGTGTCCTGGTCTCACACCACCACTTCTCACCTGCTATCCATAGCCACTCTCATTTTCTTGCATCACCCCCTCCCCACACCTCCAGTTGTATCCTTAGCCAGTTTACCTCTCCCCTGATCTGCAATGACTGTCTGAAGAGTGGGCACCCTCCCTCCCTCCAGGCCCAATTTAGTATTTTCACCACCCCACAGCCAGTGCAACCTACAACCCTTCCAAAGACGCCTGCCCTGTTGGCTGGAGGCCGCCCACATTGTCCTTTTCCATACATATTGGGATGTTTCCCCTTAGCCTAGTTACCTCCCCCTCGCAAACTACCCCTCAACCTTCTCCAAGTTGCCATACTTAGTTTGTATAAGCTCAAGTCTTATAGCCCTTATAGTTCTAACAGAGTAAACACAGCCCTCACTCTTAATCTAAGTAAATCAATTTAGCAACTAAATAGTATTAATAATTCTAACAGTTTGAACACCTCCCTAAACCCAGTTCCTAATCTAGGTAAAAATAGTTTAGCAGCTAACAGTGCTAACAGTTCTAAATCAGCTCTCAAACCCTCCTTATGTTACCCCCAGCCAATTAGTGCCCAAATTTCCACCATGCCATGCCTCCACTGCCCATTTAATAGAGGTCAGGGCTGGGGTGATCGGGGACCGAGTGGGCAGGTGGGACAAATTAGCTCCCTTCTCTAGACTAACATACAGCAATATTACTTAAATGTCCTTAGCATTCAGTCTTGCATAGTCCAGTCATATTCTCCTGGCCCCTCTCCACCAATGCAGGAGACCTTAAGGCCGTCGATATGACTGTCCCCTGACTCAATAGATGTCTGGCTTTCCTGCAGCTGATGCGGCCATTCAAAAATCTCATGGGACTCCACTATCTCAGTCTGCTGATGTGGTCTTCTCCGTCCCCCACTCAGCAAATGCCTGGCTTTCCCACAACTGATGCAGCCTTTCAAAATCCCACAGGACTCCCCTCTCATTGTGCGCCAATGTGGATTGCTCCGTCACCCGCTCTGAAAACTCTAGTCAGAACTTTATTTAATTTCATTTTCCTCAGTAACAATTGCTTAGGGCATTGATTGTGCCCCATTGCTAATCTCACTGGGAGAAGTACTCTGATTTTAAATTAATTATAGTTTTACACTGTGTTTCAACTGCATCGAACGTTAATTAAAGTCCCTAAGCTTCCTGATCTTCCCTGCTTAAATTTCATCGGATGCAGTGAGCTGCTATCGAATCCAGCCTGTAATTTCTGGATCTCTTATTGCTTTGATTATTTTTTTATCTTGTGCCCTTGTAAATATTAGCCCCCACAGACAGTTTGTGTAGCACTGCTCTCATTGTGTAGTTGCAGCAGTCCAGCAGTAGTGTCTTCTGCTGTTATTCTGGGATTCCCGCTGAGCTGGTATTTCAACACACTGTAATCCCCAGCTTTTCTCTGGAATGCTGTTAAAGTATGCAGTGCCCTCAGCTCTTACTGCTCGTTTAGAGTGTTTTTGGCCCACCTCGCCCTGACACCCTATTAAATGCTCCTCAGTCAACTGACTCCTCCCCATTTGTGTCCTTCATCCAACTGCTGATAGCACTGACTATTTCCACTTAATGGGCTAATGCCAGCTACTCATTAGACCTGAAAATAATAGTCAACCCCCTACTCTCAGGGCTGTTCCCAGTCACTCACCTCCCTGTCTCTTTTCACTATTGCTACCTCTTTCTATCCCCCTCCAGCCTGCAATCCCTCCACCTTCTCTCCCTCTCATCTCCTCTCTTCTCCTCCTGTCTCATTTTTCCCAGTCTGTGGCATCTACTCACCTCCTACACAATGTTGTCTTACCTTATCTGTCTAACTTTTCCTCCTTCTATCTCTCTCCACCTGTTTCTTCCCTTCACCTCCCACCCCTTCCATCCCTTCTGTTGCTTCAGTGCATAAGGGGCACTCTACCTCTTAATGTGATTTCCACTGCAGCCGTTCACCTTATCCTTCCTGTCCTCCACCTGCCATACCACTAGCCCCAGTACTGCCACTAAGAAAACTAGGCTGCTCTGGAGCAAACAACTCTGGTCCAAGCTCCTGAAACTCTATGCATACAGAGTAGCTGTACTTCTCCTTCAGTCCGGCAGTATTCACCCAAATCCCACCGTCCCCTTCACCACTATAGCCTGAAGTCCTGACAAAGCTATATTATTATTGCCTCCATTAATATTCATAGCCTCCTGCTTAAAGTTGATGATCTGCTTGTATGGGTCAAACAACACTCTCCTTAGGTTCTAGCCATCAATGAGATATGGCTCTCTCCAAACTCCCAACTCTGCAATTGCACTCCCTGGCTACGTTGTCTTTCAACATGACCACCTCATCAAAAGGGGAAGGGGCTGTGCCATCTATCTCAAAGATATCCTAAAAGGGTAAGCCCTCCCCACAGCAAATACTGCCACCCACTCTCAAGTCCTAGCAATTAAAATTTTTCTTGGTCAGCAGGGTGAAACCCTCACTATCCTGTTTCCATCCCCCCTTAGGAGGCAGTATAGCACAGTGGGTTAAGGCTCTGAGCTAAAGATCTGAAGACCTGGGTTTGAATCCCACAGCCACCTAGGTGCATACTGTGTGATTCTGAGCAACTCACTTAACTTCCTTGTGCTCCCAGGTCACATCTGGAAACAAGCTTCGGCTTAGTGTGCTGCTCCTGGTTAAACACTGTTCTCTTTCCTTTCCCTTTCATGACCAAGCCACTAGCCTTAAACTGGTTGTTGACTACCTTACCAACCTCCTCCACCAATATTAGATAATAGCTGTTGGGCATTTTAACATTAATTGGCTTGCCCAAGATGTTGAACATTGCAAAGATTCCCTCTCAGCCATTGGCCTCACCCAAATGGTACCCTCTCCCACTAGGGTTAACCCTCAGACTGGTGTTGGAACCCTTCTTGACCTCATTCTTACTAAGGACCCTAACAGAATAATCAGCACCTCTGTCCTTTCTGATTCACTAAGTGATCACTCGCCTGTCCTTTGCCATGGGCTAATAAGTCCCCTAAACCCCATCCTAAAATCATTCACCAGCATCTCCTCAAACAGGGCAAACTCAAACAATTTCAGTCCCACCTGGCCAACTGTGACTGGTCTTTCTTAGACACATTCGATAACATTGATGATGCTCTTCACTACTTCATCTTCCAATTCAACACAGCCTTTGACCTGTTTGTCCTAAAACAGAAATGTAAACTTCATGGTACCTCACACCCCTGGGTCACCCCCCCCCATCTATTCTCAGTTTGCTATCTCACAGGGACAACCTATGGTACTGAACACAAGCTACTAGATCCCAGGAGGACATGCAATGTTACTGGGCTGCTAGAAATGTGTGCACCCATGAAATATGGAAAGCCAAACAAACCCACTTAAAAAATGAGCTGTCCACCTCCTGGGGAAACAGCCACACCATCTGGAACAACATTAAGGAGATCACAGGCAAGCCTAATAAAACACCCCCCTTGTATGATTATGGACAATGACTCTAACATCCAGGAGCATAAACAAATCACTAACACATTTAACTTATCCTTCTTTGACCTTCTAGTATACTCCCCCCGGACTTCTTCACTGTCTCTGATAACCCTGCGGGCACCATCAACTCCACCCCACTTAATTCACCCCACTTTACCTTCAGGAAAGTCATCCTTGCCAAGACCCAGTGTTACCTTGTCAAGGTCCTTGACAATGGGAGGTTTAGTGGGGCCTCCCTGGACCTAAAACTCTGCCTCACTCTTGACTCAGTTTTTTCTCTGCTTGCTAAACTGTTTAACCTATCTCTCACTCTAAAACAATTCCCACATCAATGTAAAGCTGTCATTGTTATGCCAGTACATAAAAGCGGTAACAGGTCCCTACTTTCCAACTACCACTCCATAGCCATCCTCCCCCTCTATCCAAATGTTATAGCATATCATGTCTGACACAGCACAACCACCACCCTTCTTGAAAACACTAATCATATTCATAAGGTACTTGACTGGGGTCATTTGCTGGGTGCCATTTACATAGACCATTCACCAATGTGTTTGACACAATCAATCACCAGCTCCTACTCCAGTCTCTTTCTGCACTTGGACTCTCACAAGGTGTCATTAGCTGGATAGCTGATGAGTGCTATGCATTTTAACTCAATAAAATGTTACTGATAGAAATATCAGGGACATTGTTGGACACATCAGAGACCAGTGTGGCACAGCCTGGTGGGAGTGTCACATGTGGCTGCATAGGAATGGCTGCTGCATCAGCCTGCAGTGTTGGGGCATGTGGGGGATGCAGGGCTGCCACACCACTAGGCCACCTCCATTCTTGGCCCTGTACTTTACAGCCTTTTTATCAACAACCTCCCTAAGGCATGTAATATCCACATGATCCTCTACACAGATGATATAGTAATTTTTTCCTCGCAGTCTGAACTACTTCTTCCCACTGCCTACCTGCAGTCTAACTTCCCCTGATTGAGACCTGGTTTCAGCAGCATACATTATTAATGAAGCATAAGAAAACCAAGTCCATGTTGTTCTGTGGGACCCATAACAAATTCAGATCAGCCTCTCATTATACTCAACAAACAAAATCTCCCACTTGACCAGGTTAATGACTTCAAATACCTAGAGGCTACCTTAGACAGCTCGCTTACATACCAATTCCACATCACATCAATCACATCACCAAAGTCATAAATGTGAAGCTTGTAGTTCTATTTCGTCACCGCCATTGCCTCACCAATGAAGCACTTCTCACTGCAGTTACAAGCTCCATCCTGTCCATCATTGACTATGGGCTCATTATTTATGGCTCAGCCACTGAGCTACTGAAAACGCCCTGAATCATCTAAAGGTGGTGCTCAACAATTGCTTTCGGCTCATCACTGGTGCACACAAATGAACACATACCTGTGAGCTCTATGCCCAGACTGGCTGGCTCCATCTTATGGACAGGATCATGTGTCAAACCTGCCTCATTACTAAGAAAATTAGCCATGACTTCACTCCCCCTTCTTCCCAGGATCATCTTCAGCTTACCACTAATCTGCATAGCACCCATGGTGTAATCAAGCATCCATACTTTGTCCCCTTTTGCCACACATCCCTTGCTCAGTGCTCTTTCTCCTACAGTGCCCCTTCCTGGCTTACCGCCCTCCCACCTAAGGTCACCTTGGAACCTAAACTAGGTCCCTTCAAATCCAAACGGTACTAATTTCTTATCTCTCAGAACTGGTGGGACTGTCTGCTAAGCACACAGTCCACTCCCTCCCTCCCCACTCATCTCCCTCTCCTCTGCCATCATAGCCTGTTCACCCCATCCAACCCATCCCTCCTCTTTACCTTTAAGACTGTTTTATTCTGATTTGTTTGTGATTTTAATTTGTATGGTGCCTTGGTATTTGAAAGGCACCTTAAAAATAAAAATATTATTATTATTACCTCCTTTTCTTGTGACTCATTTTCCCTCCTTCCTCCTGTTCTTCTCCCTCCCCTTCCCTCTTCCCATGCGCCCTCCTAGCCCCACTGCATTCTCACCCTCTCATATCCCACCTCCTCTTCCCTCCTAGCTTTCCTTAAAGTACCATCTTTTCCCTATCCACTTCCTTTCTTGACAATGCTGCTTCCTGGCAGCTAATGTATTGAGTTCTGATCTTTTCTCTTAGTCTTATTAACTTTGGCCCGATGTTCGCTCACTGCCATATTTCCTCTCTGTTTTATTCCTCTGTTCTTTAATTTTAAAAAGTTCATATAACCTCACTTCAAATGTGGCTCTATTTTTATATGAACATGTGAGCATATGAAATTTGACAGCAGATAAAGGCCTAGAGGTCTATCAAGTCTGCTCAAAGCTAGCAGCTAGCAACCCTTATTCTGTCGGTGCCCTCCCTCCCACCCATCCCTCCATTGGCTCTCCCCTTGCCTTGTCCCAGCCCCTTTTGAAGCAGTCCACTGTTCTACTGGATACCACTTCTGTTGGTAACACATTCCACCCAGCTACCATCCTCTCTGTAAAAAAGTGTTACCTCATCTCCCTCCTGAACCTTCCTCCCTCCAGTCTCATATCATGGCCCTTAGTGCCCTGCCTCTCCCTTACTTTGAACAACCCCTCTGTACCTGTCTTGTTTATTCCTTTCATGTACTTAAAGATTTCAATCATGTCCCCCGTGTCCCTCCTGTTCTCCAGTGGGTACATGTTCAGCTCCCTCAGCCTCATCTCATATGGTAAGTCCCCAGCCCCTTGATCATCTTTGTCACCCTACACTGCACCCACTTCAGTAAATTAATGTCCGTATTTAGATATGGGTGCCAGTACTGCATGCAGTGCTCCAAATGCGGTCTAACTAATGACCTATACAGTGGCAGAATCACCTCCCCCCCTGAGGAGATACCCCTTGCAATGCAACCCAGCATTTTGTTGGCCTTTGCAGCTGTCTTCCAACATTGTGCTGAGTTGTCATTGTCCCGGTGATGAGCACCCCCAGATCCTTCTCCTCCTCTGTCTTGGCTAGCTGCACTCCCCCGAGCTGGTAACTCCTCCTTGGGTTCTTCACCCCAAAATGTAGCACCTTGCACTTTTTGGCATTAAACCCCAGTTGCCAGGTGTCTGACCAGGTTTCCATATTTTCCAGATCATCCTGCAACCACTGCCACTCTCCTAGATCTCTTCTTTATTTCTGCCTGTTATGCTTTTGTAAATAAGCTTGTACAATCTTATATGTCATCACTGGATGTGGAACCTTTGTAAATGAACCCTCAACTCAAAGGTAACTGTAATCCAAGAATTAAATAAAAATAAAATAAATACAAAATATAAAAGCTCAAAATACTAATCTTCACCTGTGCACAAGCCAGAACCTTTTGAGAACTAGTATTTATATCTAGACATGCCCCTTCCCCAAAGATAAGGCCTTGTATGCTTTTAATAATACACTCAAATGTGTCTGCTTCATGTGGCTGTAAGTCATGTTTGACTGCTACTGTATCAAAACGCGTACATGCCCTGTCCTTTAAGAGATCTTTGATTTGGATTATTACCTTCATTTTCTATTCAACCTTCTTAAAAGTTTAGCCATTAGGTTGGAGAGGCTTGCACATCTCATGTTAGACCTAACCAATATCTTTAACTCTCAATGGGGCACGAGCTACAGTATAACCATTTTACATCTGCCCAATAGTCTTCTATTTTACACTGCTAGTAACATACTTTCCACTTGGTCTTTTTCTGTTTTCTCTACCTTTCTCTCTTTCTATATTATTCACCTGTTTATTTTTCTTATTCAGATTTTCCTGTATACCAGGGATAAAATGATTCAAAGAATGGGGGTGTAACATCCCTCAACTATTTAAGAGTTTTCTTTCTGGTAATTGTTTATGGACTTAGAGTTATTCACTGAAAGATTTGCCTCTTTATTTATCCATTTATTTTTAGTGTTTGGGTTAGTGTATGTCAACACAGACAGGATGCATTGCACAGCCATGCAGCAGTGCCACCTGTTTGCTGGATCACCCTGTCCACAGTCTGATAACAGAGTCAGCCATATGGTGTGCTAAAGCAGGCATGTTGAGCATGCCCTGTATGCCCTGTACAGTATTTTTTTACCTTAGTTGGATTTGGAGTGCAATGTGCCAACATGCCACTCTGAAGTTAGTGTGTATGTTTTACACCCTGCAGATTCAGACATACAGGTCCTTAGGAACCTTTGCTTCTGCATACAGAATTACTTTTGGAAGTTGGGTATCATAGTTTTCGTGGAGTCTGCACTTTTGCTCACAGAGGTCAGAGTGTATTTCTTACACCAGTGGCTGCAAAACATCAGACCTCTAAGGGGCCTGCCCTTCTGCAGACAGACCTATGTGTATGTCTTATAGTGAACTTGAGTATCGATGCCAACAGAAGTGTTGACTCCACAGGGGTATGTGCTTTCACAGACAAAATCATTCTTGTAATTTGGGTATTGTGGATTTGTATCTGTGGCTGCAGAGGCTTGTGCTTCTATTCATGGATGTAGTGTTGTGATATGAGTATCATAGATTTCTATCTGCAGCAACACGTGAGTGTACTTGCATTGTAGTTTGTGTTCCACAGATGCAAATTCATGAAGGCAGCACATCAATAGTACTGCACTTGTGTCATCTGGAAACAGTTGTATGTTGTTTGTCTTACCAGATGATGGCTGTCTGTGGTTGCTTATGTGGTGCTGTTCTTTTGCTGCTTGGGGGAGGGAGTGGGGAATTAGGGTTGGAAACCCTAACACCACATTTGCTTACTTTTGTGCAGTTTTTTACTAAGAATAAATCTGTATCAGTACATCTCTATCTATCTGTCTGTCTATCTATCTATCTATCTATCTATCTATCTATCTATCTATCTATCTATCTATCTATCTATCTGTCTATCAATCTCTATATATATATATATATATATATATATACTGTATATATATCTATTTATATATTATAGTGGCATGGTAGTGCCACTATAGCTAGGATTGAGTACCCCATTTATGGTGAAATCTGACATTTGGCAGCTTAATAACTTTGCCCCCACATGATGGATTTGACTGAAATTCGGAAGGCATGGTCTGGTACCATAGATCTGTGGACCTGCCAAGTTGTGTTATGATCAGATGTACAATTGAGGAGCTACAGAGCACCAAAAAATGTAGAAATTAAATTTTTTGGCACGTTTCTTTGCTTGCACCTACAGCCCAAATGTTTTGCGTGGTCAGTCCGAAAACTTCTGGGAACATGCAGCCAGGGTCCCCGATGTGCCTTTCATAGATTTCATGAAAATATATTACACAATTCAAAAGTTGTTAAAAAAAAATGAAATCCCATTGTAGTCTATGGGAAAGGTTAACAAAATTTGTGAAAGTGTTGCAAATGCAGTTTTTAGTGTCGCAAATGACCCTTGTAGTGTTGCAAATGAGTCATCTTGTTTTCAGCTGGTGGTTACAGAAATGCTTAGCATTTAAATTTGGGACCCTCTAGGGACACAGTTTTTGTTGTGTTCACCTAGTTGAGCCCTGAGGATGCTAGACATGTCTTTTTTTAAGGGGTGAAACAGCCTAAAAATGTGTGTTTTTAATTTTTGTAAAAAGTCTCAAAGTAGTATCATATATGCAACCCTTTTGTGATTTTATTTGCGAAAGTGTTGTGATTTGCAAAAGTACTATGCGACGCTGCGCCCAAAACAATAGAAAATATTTGCCACCCTGCTACAAAAGAACGGTTTGGTTTTCTGGTCTGAAATTTGGAGGAAAGAAAGCCAAGATCCCACAGATGTGCCTTTTGGTGGTTTGGTGACAAAATATTAGAGGGCTGCAAGGTTACAGCACTGCAAGTTTGACAATTTTTCCCATAGGATAACATTACGACATCCGGTTCGAGATACAGACTTTTAGTTGGAAAATGCTTAGCCAGCAGAGGGGGTGCTAAGTAGAAAACTAGCCTGGAAAGTCACAAATAATATGAGATTTTAAATTTTTTCTATGTCTTATGGTTCCTGAGATATAAGCAATTTAGTATTCCAAGTGTTCATTTTCTGCTCCGAGGGCCATTATTATGCATTTATTCTTTGTATTCACTGTGCTTCTGAATGCATCTTTTTGGGAAAAAAAGTGTGTGCATTTGCATTACTGTTACCGTTAGCATTTCTGCTTGCGTTTCCATAACTGTTTGCGTTAGCATTTCCATTTACATCACTGTGCGCATTACACTTTGCATTTGTATTTGTGCTTGCTTTTGCGTTACTGTTTCCATTACTGTTTTTGTTTGCCTTTACTTTTGCATCACAATGTGCATTACTATGTGCTTGGTGAACATGTGTGTTTGCATTCCACTCCTTACTTGCTGTCATCGCTGGTGCCACCTTGCTGTCTGCACTTCACAACTCGCATCACCACGACCATGTGCACACCATCCTGTATCTGTGTATGTGCATGCTTTGTACCTTCACGCTCAGTTGAAGTGCTCCTACAATCATCTCGGTGTCACCACAACAGCTCATGGTACTCCAACTGCATCACCACTACTGTCTCTCATGCTCTGTCAACGCTTGGCAACTGTGCTGCTGGCCCAAGGCTCTGCTTCTTTGACAGCACTCGCTTGCTCCATCGACATCACTGCTCCTCCTGCACCTACCACCGCCATCACCGCCTGCACTCTGCTCATGTGCCTGTGCCACCGCCTCACCTCTTACCACCACTTTGTCACCATCTTGCATCTCTGCATCCCACTGCCTACCAGCGTCAGCATCTTGCACCACTGCCTCTACTAACATCTGCACTCTGTTGCTGTCAGCTTGGTACCACTGTCTGCATTATCACTCTGTTTTCATTATGTTCATACTTCAGTTTCTCTTACTGTTTGCATTATTGTTTATGTTTGAGTCCCCATGTGCATTACCATTTGCACTTGCATTTGCATTATTGTTAGCATTACTATTTTATTTTACCTCACTGTTTCCATCACCTTTTGTGTTAACATTACCATTTGTGTTTTAACGTTTGTGTAGTGCAATGCAAACATTTTACTTTTGCTATTTTTCTGTGCCATTTTCTGTGATGCATAGCACAGCCAGTGTGTGGTTGATTGGTCTGAAACTTGGCAGGCAGAAAGAAATTCAAGGAAAACAGTATGCCAGTTTTTGTTTGGTGAAAAAATGTTTTCCTTTCCAGAGTTATGGCCATTTGAAGTTGGCCCTCTTCATAGTTACTGATTTTTCAATTGCCATGTCTGCTATTTTAGCACATTTTCGGCCGCGATTGCCACCATTTTGTGGTGGAAGTCTTCTTAAAGGTGCAGAAACATTAACATTGAATATCTCTGGAACAGTTTGGTCATTTCACATGAAATTTGGAGGGCATTGAGTGGATGTCCTGGAGATGTGAATTATGCTGTTTACATGTTTTAAAATTAATACACTGCAGATATACTGCATGCTGCAGTTAACATTTTGCGCATATCATTCTGCATGGTGCTACTGGCTTGAAATTTATAGTGTAGATAGCCCTAGTGGCACAGATTTGCCTTGCAGTGATTTGCAGTGTAAAACATTAACAGGTATTGAATTATGACAGTATGATGAATGAAAAGTTGGTTCATTCTGCTTCAATAACTTTTGAACCATGTGTTCTATCTGCCTGCCATTTGGAATGTAGCAAGACTTATAATAGATCTTTGACCGTGACAATTTGCGGGTCACTGACTCTTATGGTTGCTGAACTGTGCATGTGAAGTTGTTTGCTCATGGTGCTGTGCGACCATTGAATGGATGTCCACTGAATTCTGGACACACATGCTGTGCTATGGTACAGGTCTTCTTTTACCAATTTTTTGGTTACGTCAGATATATGGTTACCATTAGCATTTCTGTGTATCTGTTTGTGTTGGCTTTTCCATTTACATCACTGTGTGCATTATCCTTTGCATTTGTGTTTGGGCTTGCGTTACTGTTACCATTTACATTTCTATTACCATTTTATTTGTGTTTACTTTAGCATCACCGTGTGCATTACCATTTGCGTTTGCGTATGCGCTTGCGTTTCCATTTGAGTTACTGTCTTCTTTAGTGTCATTGTTGGTGTTACCATAACCGTTTGCATTTCCAATTGCATTATCTTTACCATTTTGAATGTTAGTCACCATTTGCATTTCCATTGGATTTAGTGTTTGCGGTGTTCTGTAGTGTTTCTGTTGTCGTGTGCATTGCTGTTTCCTTCTGCATTGCTGTTGTCATTACCATTTGTGTTTCTGTTGCCTGGATTGGTGGTAGTTCAGGTGGATGTTAAAGATCCCATGGCACTTATGGAAAAGAGTAGGGGCAATTTTTATTGTAATAATCACATAAATACAAATCCACAACAAAAAAAAAACGCATTGCATAATGAACAGAAAAAACAGCAAATAAAACAACAGCAATAAGCAATCCCTTGAACTGGCTTTACACATTATCTACCAAAGGTTCCCTAATATAAATCTTTATCTAAAAAAAAACAATGTATATTACGAACTCCTTATGGACTAACAAATCAAAATCTGCAACTTTGGAAAAACAAACAAACAAATGAATTCCCTTTATTCTTACTAATTATTCATCCCCCCTTATTTATAAATACTTAGCAATCCAATTCTCCCCAACCATTCATAGCAATGACACTTTAGCTATAAAAGGCCTAGTTTTAGGTGAAAAACATATCTCTAACCTACTATTTATAATTAATAATATGTGAAACCCTTCCACCATAACCTCACTTTATCCACATTATACAATTGTACATCTGATAACATTTTTTTCTCAAAACATTAGTTACATAACATCTAAATCCTTCTAAAGAGGGACTCCTTTGATATAACACCCATTGACATCTTGTTTGCCATAGGCAATATCTTAGGCATGCCAAAAATACTCGCAAGGTACCCTTCTCATATTGTTTTAAAGATGGGGGGAAACTCCCAATTACCAGACTATCATAATTTAACTTGGCTAACCATGGTAGATCCCATACTTTTGCCAAATGTACCCACAATTTAATTGGAAAAGAACACTGTAGAAAGAAATGTTCCATTGTTTCCTCCTGATTTATACATTCTGGATAAGGACAAGATCTCTCTTCCTTTGCCTTATATTTCACCTGCTCTCTAACATTTAATCTCCATTACATCATAAGCCATTGACTCTCCATGTAAACTGGCAACCTGGGATTATTCAGTTGTTCTAATACATCCAAATTCCGTTCTCTAGGGCAGTTTTTGAAGCTTGGCTCGGCTGAATAATTTAAAGTCATAAGTTCCTTATACAAAGACCTCGCTGAATTCCTTATAATTTGGTTTTTAGTTACTTTCCATTTATATAATTTCTGTGCAGCCGGTTTAAAATACTCTGGTAAAGATAAGTGTGGGGATAATTTGGGAGCACAATGCAACCAAGTCGTTATGTACCGCTTCATTATATTATTAAAGAACAAACTCCCTGACATCCTGAAAGGCCTAAACCATATTTTAATGAAAAGGAAAAATAATGAAAAACAAAAACAATTGGATCTACCATCCCTAACCCTCCTGTTTTTTATCCAGATAAGTAAACCTCTTTAACAGGGTTCAATCTGTTTCCCATAACAACTGAAAGCAAATACTATAAAGCTTAGTCTCATAATGCACCGGCAGTGGGAATACTACAGCTAAATGCTGTAAGCAAGGCAAAATAAATTGCTTTAAAACTTGAATTCGTTTAATCTTAGTAAATTTAAACCTTTTCCATCTGTTTACTTTAGCTTCTATTTTATCCAAAACCAATTTCCAATTCTCCTCTGGGCAATTTTGGGGCCCAAACCGTACCCCTAAAATTGACAAAGGCTCAGAAGACCATTCTATTGCATTAAAAACAACCGGGTTTTGATTAGTTGACCCCAATAATAAACCTTTAGACTTCTTAAAATTAATCTTTGCATTGGATAACTTTGCATATGTCTCAAATGCTGAAAAAAACCCTTTATTTGTGAATCTTTTGAAAAAAACAGGCATATATCGTCAGCATATGCCTGAATGGTAATAAATTAATTTGTGCCAGGAATTCTCACCCCCGGCCACAAAGGCGACAAACTCACTACTCTAAGCAAAGGTTCCAAAGAAAAATTATAAAAAGGGGCTTAGGGACAACCTTTGTCGTACCCTACATTTCATTTGAAATCTCTCCCTAATTCTCCTTTAATACATGGGAACACCTGAGCAGAGGCATATAGCCCTTTAATTAAATTCAATAATTCCTCTGGCACCTTAAAACTTCTAGAGTGGCAAAAAATAAGCTAACCTCTATCAAAAGCTTTTTCCAAATCCAATGACACAATATTACCATTCTCCCCACAATCATTCCTCTGCTCAATTATATCCCTAATCAGACACAGAACTGACTGGATTCTCCTATTAGGAAAACCACAGTGCTGAACTAGGGTAAACATCATCTCCGACAATACTTTCAATCTATTGTTGATCAAAGTCGTAAGTATTTTGTAATCAGAATTCAGCAAGGTTATTGGCCTCCAATTCTGAAATTCCCCCTTATCTCCTGATTTAAATATATATATTTGTAAGCCCTCTGCAAAAGAACTAGGGTTCACTTCCTCCTTCAAAAAAAAATTAAAGACCAGCCCCAAACAATTCACTACTTCTAACTGAAACATTTTATAAAATAAATTAGAAAGTCCATCTAGACCTGGAGAAACATTAACTTTCAGTGAATTTATAACCTCTTTAATCTCAGCGTTTGTGAAGGGATGATTAATACTTTTAAGAATTTCTGGATCCAGTTCATTTACTATCGGCGGGCCCAAAAACTGCTTAACCTGTCTTGAAGTAGTAGTATTATGGTACTCCATCTCCCTAAAATGTTCTATAATTTTGTCCCCTATTTCCTGCACTGAAACCACTTTCCCATTTCCTTGATTTAAAAAATCTAGCGAGACCTGATTTTTTAAAGATTTACACAGCTCAAAGGGATCTCCAAACACTGATTTTGTCATATGATTAGCAATTACCGCCTGTAAGGTTTTAGACCTACCATATTGTAATCTCCTCATTTGTGCTTTAATTTCTGCAATTTGCGTTGAAAAATCTTCACCTGAGGCATTTGCCCATGTTAGTACTTGTAATTGCCTTCTTAGTTTTAAATAGTCAAAAAACTCAGTTTTCTAGCGTCTCTTCCAAACTTTTAAACCATAAAATACAATCCTCCTTTGTTTCCTGCCACCACTCCCCTAAATTCTGATACAAAAAACTTACTGATAATCTAGCTTGTAAAATCATTTTAATAGAATTCAGAACTACTTTCTCATGTAATATGGAGGTGTTTAATTTCCACCTAGTCCGCTGTCTACCATATCCCTTTATTTCTCCTACTTTTACCATCAACAAAGCATGATCCGAAAATTCCACCGGAATGGTCTGAGGACTATCTATTGGAATTTTTTTAGAAATAAAAAGATAATCAATTATAACACTTTTCCCTCCTTTAAAGAAAGTCCCTTTAGGCCCAGTGGTCCTGTTACCATTACAGGATACTAGATCTGTTGTTTTAATAATCTCTCTTAAGCAGTTTGTGTCACAATATATTTTTTTCTCCTTTCCAGTTCCCCCCCGACCCTCCTATACTACAGTTGAAGTCCCCTCCCCAAAAAATAGGGATGTGTGTCACCAGAAAAGGTTGAATCTCTTTAAAACAAGTTACCCTCCCTGACTTTGTTTCGAGGTTATAAATGTTAATCAATCGTAAAGTATTAATGCCCCACTTCCCTTCTACAATCAATATTCTACCCGGGCTTAAATCTATTAATTTATGTAAAATAAAATTATAAGAATTGAAAATAATCCCTATACCATCCACCCTGTCCTCTCTGAATGACCAAAAGGATGGTCCCCATGGCCAATCCTTAGTAAAAACAGCAATTTGGTTTTGGGATGACATCCATGTTTCTTGTAGAAAACAAATAGAAATTTTTAAATCGTGAATTAACTGAAACACCGCCTGTCTCTTCTGTGCCTTCAACAGGCTATGAGTATTTAATGTAGCCCATAACAAAGCCATTACCAATAAATCAAACCTTTAGCCAATCCTAAAGTTTCTATTTATTTTTCTTCTTTTTCTTTCCCTTATACTCCTCCCTTGTAGGCGCCAAAGCATCTTGTATTGACACTAGCGAGTCTGTATCCCCCATGTCCATCTCTGAATCCCCCCAAAATAAGGCTGCATAGGAGTTTTTAGTTTCAATGGCCTCTGGCTCTATAGGCGTAAGTGTCTTAGAAGATCTACTTGACCTTCTAGGAGGCAATGGAGGTTGCAAGGAGGCACCTCAGCCGCTGAATCCTCATTTGGGGCTATGTAACACACAGGCTGCAAAAGATCAGAACCTTCCTTTACCAAATCTTTTCCCATCACTTTAGGTGGAGCAATAATAGCCGCACTAACCCTACTTTTGCCAGAGGATCTACAGTGCTCTGTGGTGCGAAGGGGTCTTTGCAGTATTTTCTACCCCTGCAGTGCTTCTCTGGCATCTTGTGCTTTTGAATAATCATATCCGAATTTCCACAATTATTCTTATTCTGTGCTGCCCATGGACAATCCCTAAAAGCATGGTTCTGTTCTTCACAGAGATCACATTTTATTGCATTTGCACAAAACATGGTGACATGCCCCACTTCCCACAGTTATCACACTTCGCTGATCACAAGTACTAGATAGTGTGTCCGGCACCACATTTATAACAAGCCCTAGGCTGCCCACTATAAAAGCATACCCCTATCCCAACCCAGCAAAAGAGTTTGGGATATGCTCAATCCCCAAGGCTGTTTGTCTTAATTTTACTTTAAATTTCCACCCTCCTGTCCAAAATTGCTCAGAATCCAAAATTGGCTCTGGATCACTCTGAACCTCACACTTCTGTGACAACCAGAACACAATATCTTCCACATGAACCCTCTCATTTCTGAACATCACCGTCACATACTTAATTAAAGGTTTTGACAAAGGAATGACTAAAAAGGGGGCCCATAATGAAGAAAACTTTACCTGGTTATACCTCTCCCAAAAAAGCTCCAACAAAGCAGGGGAATGAAAACTAACATCGTAATTATCCTCCTCTGATATGTTAATGAAAGCAAAAACATCTCGAGGGGAAAACATTAAGGACTCCTTTATTAAAGTTTTGCCTACAAAAAATCTATTTGGTCTTTCCTTTAAACCACCCCTATATCTGATGCGTACTGCATTCCTCCAGGGTGCAGCTTCCCTCTTACACTGTGAAAATAAACTTGACATTAAAGGTTTCTCAGGATTAGGCCTTACCCCTTCATCAGTACTTTGATTTGATAATACAGCCAATTCTCCCTGTTTAACAACATTATTCACATTTCCTTCTTTAATATTAACAATTTCTGTTATACTTTCTGTTGGATTCGTTTTAATCATTCCCCCTCCAGGTTGCCAAACTGGCCCAGATTTATCTAACTCCAAGAACTTGTCCCAAGCTAAATCTGGTGTCCAAATCCCCTGCTCTAATTTTTTCCAACCTGCTGATAACAAAGCTGTCTGCGGAGACCAATTTTCATCATGCTCAACAGGCTGCAAAGCTGTAACAGGTTTTTCCTTTACATTAACTGGGCTATCCTTATAAACATCTTTAGATTTTTGCAACTCTCTTTGTTTCTGTTGTTCAACTTTGCTACTATTTTTTTAAAAAACTAAACTCAGTAACGCCATCTTGCACTCCAACTTTAGTCTGATAAGTCACTTGGCTGTTTTCTTCAACTCCCACCACACCCGTTTTAACGGGGTTAAAAACAAACCCAGTCTCTCTATTAATCTTGAAGGTGGGGAAGCCCTGTTTGTGACCCACAGTACTCACAGCCCCTTTTTTGATTATTTGTCCTTTAGTCGTCACGCTCTCCGGTTCTTTCAGCCTCCATTGCATATGGATCGCCTTCCGTCCTCTTTCCGCCGCCTCTTCTGCTTTCCCCTTTACCATCTCTGTAGCGTTTCCCACTCGTTGTTCCTCCAGTAGCTCCAAAGCCCTCCACAATATCTCCACTAATCGGGCTACGTCTCTCCATCTCGGCCGCACTTCCACCTTCCTGATACTCCTCTCAGCTTCACTTGCTGGTTTTAAAGGCGCCATACTTTGCAAACCTTGAAAACTTGCCCAGGGATCCTCCGCATACACCACTTTTAAGGAACTCCCTTCACTTTCAGCCGGCATATCTTTTACCAGCACCTCTGTTGTTGCTAAAGCATCTTGAAACTCCTCTTTCTCCTCCAAATCCTCTCCGTTTCTCCTGTTTGCCTCCCGTTTCCACTGCCATTCTGACTCTGCTGCCATAGTTGACACAACCTCCTCCTCCTCCGGCGACTTGGCCACAGTGGCCATCTTGGCAACAGCAACGAAGATTCCCCTACTGGCCACTGAACGCCAGCAGAGTAGGGGAATTTCCCTTGTGTCCTGGCCATATTTCCCTCATTCACTAAAAATACCACCAACAGTTTAATCTGGTTCAAGGTCAGTTGGCTTTCATCTGTATCCCCTCCCCCGGGTCGTGCCTGAAAATAGGCAGGATTTGTCTAGTGCACTTACCCGGTTAACAAAAATGAACTGAATAAATAAATAAATAAATTTGCATTTTTGTTACCATTTGCATTTGCGTTTCTATTAGCGTTACCATTTTCGTTAACATTTGCGTTTCTGTTGCTGTTAGTGTTTGCATTACAATTTCTTTTTCACTCATGTTTGCACTTGCATTTTTCTTACTGTTTGTGCTATCATTACCATTTATGCCACTGTTTGCGTTACCCTTTGCGTTTGTGTTTGCACTTGCTTTTGTGTTACTGTTACCATTTGTGTTTCCATTACTGTTTTTGTTTGTGTTTACTTTTGTGTCACCCTGTGCATTACTATTTGCGTTTGTGTACACACTTCCATTTGTGTTTGTGTTTGCATTTCTGTTTCCTTTGGCGTCATTGTTGGTGTTACCATAAGCATTTGCATTTCCAATTGCATTACCAAAACCATGTGTGTTACCATTTGCGTTTGCATATGCACTTACATTTGCTTTTACGTTTGCATTAGTGTTTCCTTTGGCATCATCCTTGATGTTACCATAACCGTTTGCATTTCCAATTGCGTTACCGTTACCATTTGCAAGTTCATTATCATTTGCAATCACATTTCTGTTGCCCTTAACTTTTGCATTTTTGGTAGGTGTTACCATAACTGTTTGCATTTCCAATTGCATTACCATTACCATTTGCATGTTTGTTACCATTTGTGTTTGCGTTTCTGTTGGCCTTAGTGTCTGCATTTTCGGTAACTTTTCCGCTGTTGAGTGTGTTACTGTTTCCTTCTGCATTACCATTGCCATTACCATTAGCTTTTCTGTTTGCATTTGTGTTAGTGTTTGCATTTTGGTAACTGTTTTCTTTACCGTTTGTGTTTGTGTTTCCATTGCCATTTGCATTTTCAATACCGTTTTTGTAACTGTTTGCATTTCTTTTGCCGTTAGCATTTGTATTACCATTTGTGTTATCATTTCTGTTTTCATTTACACTTGCATATCTCTTACTGTTTGCATTATCATTTTCATGTGCATCACCATGTGCGTTGCCATTTGCGTTTGCATTTGTGTTACTGTTAGCATTACTATTTTCTTTTATCTTACTGTTTCAATCATCGTTTGTGTTAACATTCTGGTTACATGTGTATTACTATTTATATTATGGTGTTATGCAAAATGAGCAAGTTGGTGGAGGCAGGGGGCTATGCTGTTATGCTGAAATGGCCAAGTTGGTGGTAGCATGTGGCTATGCTGTTATGCAGAAATGAGCAAGTTGGTGCAGTACAACTGATACAGTTGGTGAAACATGATGATGGATGCCTGTTGTGATATGTTTAAGGAGTTGCATGTAATTTCTGTTGCGTTATGGTGTGTGCCTGTGATTGGTTGTCTTGCCTTGTGCTGCCCCCCAGTTGTGTGTTCTGTGTGTGTGTGTGTCTGTGTGTGTCTCTGTATGTGTGTGTGTGTGTATGTATGTGTGGCAGTGGGGGGGGGAGTCAGAGTTAGGGTTGAAAACCCTAACAATGAATTTCCTTACTTTTATCTCTATAGAAAACCCTAACTGTTGCATTAATGCAGTTTGTTGCAATGAATTTCCTTAATTTTTAAAGAAGCATAGCTAAGTACATTGTCAAACAAATTGGTGGGAGCACAGGGCCAACAGTAATGAAAAGTCTGTGACTCGCTTTGTTTTCAAGATAACAGCACAAAGATGATCTAAGTCACCAGTAGTGTAAACTCTTTATCTTGCTTCATTTCTGAGATAACGGCACAGAGGCAATGTAAGCCAGCAGTAGTGAAAAGTTTGTATCTTCCTTTGCTTCTGTGATAAAGGTGCAAAGGTGATCTGAGCCAACAGTACCAAACAGTCTGTATCTCACTTTGTTTCTGAGATAGCGCAAAGGTGATCTAAGCCACCAGTAGCAAAAAGTCTGTATCTTGCTTTGTTTCTGAGATAATGGGGCAAAGGTCATGTGAGCCAATAGTAGTGAAAAGTCTTTATCTCACTTTGTTTACAAGATATCAGCACAAAGCTGATGTGAGCCAACAGTACTGAAAAGCATGTATCTTACTTGGTTTTCGAGATTACGGCATAAAGCTCATCTGAGCCAACAATAGTAAAAAGTCTGTATCTCGTTTTATTTCTGAGGGAACAGCGCAAAGGTGATATAAGCCACCAGTAGCGAAAAGTCTGTATCTCGCTTCATTGCCAGGATAACGGAGCAAACCTGAAGTGAGGCAACTGTAGTGAAAAGTCTGTATCTCAGTTTGTTTTTGAGATAATGGCACAAAGCTGACATGATCCAACAGTAGCGAAAAGTCTGTATCTTGCTTCGTTCCCAGATAACAGTGCAAAGGTGATCTAAACCACCAGTAGCAAAAGATCTGTATCTCGCTTCGTTTCTGATATAATGGGGCAAAGGTCATGTGAGCCAACGACAGCGAAAAGTCTGTACAGTATCTCACTTCATTTCTGAAATAATGGCGCAAAGCTAAAGTGAGGCAACAGTACTGAAAAGTCTGTGTCTCACTTTGTTTCTACGACAACTGCGCAAAGGTGATGTGAGCCAACAGTAGCAAAAAGTCTGTATCTCGCTTCATTTCAGAGATAATGGCACAAAGCTGTTGTGAGCCAACAATAGCGAAAAGCATGTATCTCACTTTGTTTCCCAGATAATAGCACAAAACTGATCTGAGCCAACAGTACTGAAAAGTCTGTATCTCACTTTGTTTCCAAGAGAACAGCACAATGGTGGTATAAGCCACCAGTAGCAAAAAGTCTGTATCTCGCTTCTTTTTTCGAGATAATGGCACAAAGCTGATGTGAGCCAGCAGTAGTGAAAAGTCTATATCTCGCTTTTTTTCCGACATAGCACCACAGAGGTGATCTAAGCCAGCAGTAGTGAAAAGTCTGTATCTCGCCTCATTTCTAAGATAACAGCACAAAGCTAATGTGAGGCAACAGTAGTAAACAGTCTGTATCTCATTTCTGAGATAACGGCGGAAAGGTGACATGAGCCAACAGTAGTGAAAAATGTGTATCTTGCTTCATTTTCAAGATGACAGAATAAAGGTGATCTAAGCCACTAGTAGGGAAAAGCCTGTACCTCACTTTGTTTCTGAGATAACAGCACACACGCAATGTGGACCAACAGTAGCAAAAAAGTCTGTATCTTGCTTTCTTTCCGAGATAACAGTGCAAAGCTGATCTAAGCCACCAGTAGCAAAAACTCTGTATCTTGCTTCATTTCTGAGATAACGGCCCAAAGGTGATCTGAGCCAACAGTAGCAAAAAATTTGTATCTCTCTTTGTTTCTGAGATAACAGCACAAAGGTGATGTAAGCCACCAGTAGCGAAAAAGTCTGTATCTCGCTTTATTTCCAGGATAACAGCACAAAGCTAATGTAAGCCAACAGTAACAAAAATTCTAAACCTTGCTTCATCTACGAGATAGGGCAAAGGTGATCTAAGCTACCAGTAGCGAAAAGTCTGCATCTCGCTTCGTTACCAAGATAAAGGCGCAAAGCTGATGTGAGGCAACAGTAGCAAAAAGCCTGTATCTCGCTTCATTTCAGAGATAACGGTGGAAAGGTGGTGTGAGCCAACAGTAGCGAAAAATCTGTATCTTGCTTCGTTTCCAAGATGACAGTGCAAAGGTGATCTAAGCCACCAGTATCAAGAAGGCTGTATCTCACTTGGTTTTCGAGATAACAGTGCAAAGGTGCACAACCCCATGTTCCAACCAGGATGGGGGGTAGGAAGGTGGTTACCTTAAATGCTAGGAGCCTTGGAGGGAAAAATGCAGAGTTATAGGTGCTCATGGCAGAGGGAGAGGTGGACATTGCAGCCATCACAGAAACATGGGCCACCCAATACAATGAATGGGACCTGT
This sequence comes from Neoceratodus forsteri, assembly GCA_016271365.2. Classification (NCBI taxonomy): domain Eukaryota; kingdom Metazoa; phylum Chordata; order Ceratodontiformes; family Ceratodontidae; genus Neoceratodus; species Neoceratodus forsteri. The sequence continues at coordinate 49,545,619 of CM057455.1, forward strand.
CTTTACCAGGGTACAAGTTATTTTGTAGGAACAGGGTGATTGGGAAAGGAGGGGAGTGGCACTATATATGAAGGAAGGACTGAAGTGTGTAAGGGAGGAAGGGGAGGAGAGTAGTATGGAGTCACTTTGGATGCAAATCCAGGATTCCAATAACAGGATTCTCAGAATGGGAGTGGTGTACAGGCCGCCCTCTCAGATGGAGGAGTTAGACAGAGAAATTGCACATCAGGAGGACCTGTGAGAAGGGTAGTGTGGTGATTGTAGGGGACTTCAACATGCCAATAGTGGACTGGAGTACCCCAACAACCAGGAATAGAAGGGAGCAGGTACTGCTGAATGCCTTCCAGGACAGCTTTCTGCTGCAAATGGTCAGTGAAACAACCAGGTTAGGGAATACCCTTGACCTTGTGCTGGCAAATGGGGAATTTGTGAGAGAACTTACAGTGGAAGAACCGTTGTCAGGGAGTGACCACCACTCAGTATGGTTCACATTGGATATGGGCAAGGAAGGAGTGGAATCTAGCACAAGAATGCTGGACTTCAGGAGGGCCGACTTTGGGAGGATGGTGGAAGTGGTAAAAGGGTACCTGGCCAGAATTCAACCTAGTATGGGCACTAACCAAAGGGAAGAGCTCATAAAGCTGGGGATAGTGGAGGCAAGGCCCAGAGCAAGAAGGTTAGGGCTAAGAAATCAAGCTGGTTGAGCAAGGAGGTCATGGAAAAGATAAGGAGGAAAAGAGCTGCCTTTAGGATGTACAAGAAAATGGGGGGGGGGGAGAGGACAGGGAGAAGTACCTGATGGAATTGAAGGAAGTGACACTGGCAGTAAGGGGAGCCAAGACATCTGTGGATATCAGGCTGGCACAAGGCATTAAAAAGGGGAGATGGACTTCTTTACATACATCAGGGAGAAAAGAAGCTGTATTAACCACATAGTAAGGATTAGGAAGGAGGGGGGTTGGGTGGAAGCAGGGTGAGATAAGGCAGAAGCACTAAATTATTACATCTGCTCTGTATTTACTATGGAGAAGGGGGGGGGTGATACCCAAGTGGGGAGGAATGGCAGAAACAGGGGGAAGAGGTGACAGATGGGGAAACATTGCAGGGCAGAGTTCGGGAGGGTTTGAAAGCACTGAGAGTGGACAAGGCACCAGGCCCAGATGGCATCCACCCCAGGGTACTGAAGGAGCTGGCAGAGGTCCTTGCAGGGCCTTTGGCAGACCTATTTAATGCCTCACTACACTCAGAGTGTGTACCTCAGGATTGGAGGATGGCACATGTGGTGCCCCTCCACAAGAGTGGCCCCAGGGATGAACTGGGGAACTACAGACCAGTGAGCCTCACATCCATCATGGGTAAGCTTGATGGAGACTATCCTGAAGGAGAAGCTGGTGGCAGGACAGCAGACAGCATGGCTTCATACATGGCAGATCCTGCCAAACTAACCTGGTGGAGTTCTATGACTGGGTAACTAGGAAACTGGACAGGGGCCATGCAGTGGATGTCCTGTATCTGGACTTCAGTAAGGCATTCCACGCAGTGCTGCATGGGAGGCTAGGAAGTAAGTTAGAAGGCACAGGGGTGGGTGCAAAGCTGGTGAGATTGGCAGGGAACTGGCTTCAGGGAAGGCAATAGAGGGTGGTGATGGGTTGGGATCTCTCACACCAAGGGTGGTGATGAGCGGTGTTCCACAGGGTTCAGTGTTGGGACCAGTGTTGTTTGGTATATTCATTGCAGACATATCATGGGACGTCAAGAGCAAGATCAGCCTCTTTGCTGATGATACCAAGATGGCAGCGGTGGTGGATGACCTAGGGGGATGGCAGGGGTTAGAGGATGATCTGGCAAAGCTTGAAACCTGGTCAGATGCCTGGCAACTGGGGTTTAATGCCAAAAAGTGCAAGGTGCTGCATTTTTGGGGTGAAGAACCCAAGGAGGAGTTACCAGCTTGGGGGAGTGCAGCTAGCCAAGACAGAGGAGGAGAAGGATTTTGGGTGCTCATTACAGGATCAATGAACAACTCAGCACAATGTAGGAAGACAGCTGCAAAGGCAAACAAAATGCTGGGTTGCATTGCAAGGGGTATATCCTCAAGGAGGGAGGAGGTGATTCTGCCACTGTATAGGTCATTAGTTAGACCATACCTGGAGTACTGCATGCAGTACTGGCACCCGTATCTGAAGAGGGACATTAAGTTACTGGAGGGGGTGCAGCGCAGGGAGACAAAGATGATCAAGGGACTGGGGGACTTATCATACTGGAGGAGGCTGAGGGAGATGAACATGTACTCACTGGAGGAGAGGAGGGACAGGGGGACATGATTGAAGCATTTAAGTACATGAAAGGAATAAACAAGACAGGTACAGAGGGTCTGTTCAAAGTAAGGGAGAGGGGGGACACCAGGGGCCATGATATGATACTGGAGGGAGGAAGTTTCAGGAGGGAGACATTTTTTTACAAAGAGGGTGGTAGCTGGGGGGAATGCATTACCTGCAGAAGTGATATCTGGTAAAACAGTGAATTGCTTCAAAAGGGGATGGGACAGGACAAGGGGAAGGGTCAATGGAGGGGAAGGGTGGAAGGGAAGGGCAGCTGCAGATGAAGGGGTGCTAGCTGCACATTCAAGCAGACTTGATAGACCTCTGGGTCTTTATCTGCTGGCAAATTTCATATGTTCGTATGTTCATAACAAAAATGTTCACTAAGATGTATGATTCACTTTCTTACATCCTAAGTTTCAGGCAAATCAGATACGCAGTTCAAAAGTTATTGAAGCAGAACCAATGCAAATTTTCACTCATTGGACTGCCATAATTCTGTACCTGTTTACATTTTACGCACCAAACCACTGAAAGGCTCCTCTGTACCACTAGGGTTATGTACCCTACTGTATAAATTTCAAGCCACTAGCACCATGCATAACACTTTGGCCCAGATATTCAAACTGCGCCCAAAAAGTGCACAACAGCAAGAGCAAGCACAAGTCCACTGTGCCCATGCGCAAGAAGTGCGATATTCAAAAACTGCGCAGGTCAAGATGCACCTGCGGCACAAGATTGAATATCACGCCACCTGCACCATAGTGCTACCTGGGATGTGCAGTGGTGCAGTCCAGATGCACCACAGTGCAACCAGGGATGCTCAGTGAAGCAGGGCAGCAGTGCAACAACACAACCAGGGATGCGCAGGGACAGGATGCAGGGGGCCCACCACCCATGCCACAGATGGGCAGAGGAGCACACAGCAGAAAAGACATCGCCCCCCAGACCCCATGCACTGCACACCCAGTGGAGAGCTGGAATAACCACCGGCCCATGTATATCAGCAACAAACCCACAGGCAGGGCATGGTGCTGCAGCACACCCCCTGGCAAGCTGTGACCAGCACACAAGGAGGGCTGATCACCCCGTGCCACACCATCCCACCAATGCAGAGCACACCCTGCACTATGATCCCCAGACACCCTGCCCAGGAGCAGCGTCCACCAGTGCATGACACCCCATGCATGCCACCACTCCCACTGTGACAATTCAACCCTGTGCACCACAGAACCATGCAAGGCAGCCCCACCACGAGCACCCATCAGTGGATGGCAGCAAACAGCAATGCAATGACTGCATACACAGTGCCACCACACACGTCCCCCTCGAGATACAGCTGAGAGAATGACCAAGCATCGGCACACGAGGTACCCCACATGTGACAGGGCCCCACCACCAGTGGTACATTACCCTGCACACCCTCCCAAGGACACATCCCAACACAGCACTGGCCACAACAGCCAGCGCAGACACCCACAGTGGTGCATCGAAGCATGCACCACACAGGATGCCACACAGTGCATGGACAAACACCCACCCATACCCAAGGGCACACCAATACAGGGACACAGTAGTGGGGCAACCAAGCCCCCAGCATGTGGCCACGGAAACCATGTACACATGGCCAGCACCCCTTAATGGCACAGGAGTGCCAGCCACCCTGCTCAGGCACCATGGAGATGTACACCACCAACATGCACCCGGAGTGCAAGTAACAGACAGTAGTGCACATCCCATGTGACACACCCAAGTGACAGCATGGAGGTGGGACAACAACAGCAGAGGTCACAGTGTCACCCGAGGCAGACATGCACCACACCAGTGACAGGAGGCAACCTGGCATTGTGCCGGGTACAGTGACTATCCAGCATGGACAGCCACCACTGACGTGCCAGCAGACCATGCAGGTCACAGACATGCAAGGGTGTCAGTTGCACAGGCCATGGATGGTCTGACAGGTGCACCATGGACACAGAGCATGCACTGTGGACCACTGCACACAGTCATCCAGTGCACAGAGAACAACACACACACCACAGACAGTGACTGATAGTTACTCCCACACCTTAGTCACTTCCCCATGGACACACACACACACACACTCATGACTGCATCACCCCTGCCACCATGCACACCACTGCAGCTGAACACCTATAGCCCGCTGCAAATCAGAGACCACCACAGTAGGCATATAGAAGCAAATGTATTGTAAAACATCAAACAAAACTATTTACAGATATTTACAAAAGGTTGGGGGAGGGCCACAAACAAAGTGGCGTGGGTAATGGGCAGGAGTGAACAAATGGTAGAGGGAAGGAGGGGTGTGAGGGTGGGTCCAGGAGGGGTAGGGGAAATCAGGGGCATTAGAACGCTCAGTGGGAGCCCTGCTCCCCACTCTGGCTGCTCCTCCTGCCATACCGCCGTTGTACTCCCAGATGGTCTATTCTTTCAAGGATCTCCAGGGAGGCCCTGGTAACTTGCAGGATCTCCTGCAGTATCTCTCTGATTGCCTGCAGCTGCCATCCACCTAGGACAAGGGAGCAGAGTCAATAGGTGTGAATGCACAGTCTCATGCAGCCCACTCACTGTGTATGGCATACGGCTGTTGGATATGCCCCCGTGATGGTGTGTGACCACCCACAGTGATTGTGTCCACAAGGCCTGCCCACCCAGGCACACACAGACATATGGACCACTGCACACACCCATCAGCCAAGTCCCGTACAGTACCACCATGGCTGTACAGTGATTTGGCTATGTGGTGCAAAGGCACAACCATGTACCTGGTGCACGCATGGATCACCATTGATGCACTCCCAAACAAGCAGTGCCACTGGACAGTGCTGACTGTAGCAAGTTGCGTGCATGACAGTGGTGTCAATGGATGATGGTCATGGCCCGCTGCCCATCCTGTTACACAACATGCAAAAGTAATCATGGATGTAAGGCACTCACCATCATCAGGCTGGTCCCTGAGCCGGTCTGGTCCAGCCACCCTCTCCGTATTCTGTGGCTCACAGTGCAGCTTCCCCTCGCTGGCACACTGGTGCTCCTCAGGGCCTAGGGTGAAAACATGGAGAGAGGAACATCAGTACAATCTTGTAGCAACGTCCCCCCACCCCCATGTGTGTGCAGCCCCACACAGCCATACCCATCCTCCCCCTACCCCTATACCACCACCACGGCCCACACTGGATGGCCCCCCCATGTGCTGGACACATGCCAACATGATACCCATATGGACATTATCAGTGTATGGATGGGGCACCAACCTGGCCGTGGCACCGCAGCCCTCCTGGTGCGTGCCCACAGGCGGCAAGCCTGTCTGGGTTCCGGCGCTGCAGGTCACAATAGCGGTGCCTGCACTGCTCCACTGTCTGCTCCATGCCAGTGACCTCCTCCAGGGCCACTGCCACCTCCTCCCATGTGGCATTCCTGGCCCTGTCCAGGGGTGCCTCCCCAAATAGGGCAGCAGCATGGGGCTCCACTAACTGCACCAGACTGGTCAGTTCCATCTGATTCCAGATCGGTGCCTGTCTCTGTGCCATCCTGCAATGTTTCAGTATCAAAATGACACTCTGTAGCACACGTTCACCACGTGCGGATGCTGTGCAATACTGCGCTGCCATTCCCCATCGTGCTGTCACCGAACAGCATGATAGAGGTGCACCCATATGGACGCATGGTGCCAGTGGGCAAAGGTCAGGGGTCTCTCATGCATGGACCACCACAACGCGATTGGTACTCACCGCGTGTAGCATGGTAGGGTTCCTGTGTGCCCCAGTGCCAGAGTGCCATACATGTGAACAGTGCAGTAGCGCCACTGGCACAATGGTGGCCATGCCCTGCATTGCCTCCCGCGCACAGCACATCAGCAGCGCAGCAGGCATCAGTGTCGGCACCCCAGGCATGTGCCACTCGGTGTCCACTGCGCATGTCACAGGAATGCACACTTGCCTGAGCACATTCAACACTATTGTGCAAGGTGCAACAGCGCGATATTCAGCCAGTATATGCAAATCAGCTAATCAGCTATTCAATGGAGCAGATACCGCATTAGTATCCACTTAAAATTGCACCTCACCTCATTTGCATGTGTTGCACTATATAAATGTGACATTGGGCTGCAGAGGCCATAGTCTGTTATTGTAGTCTATTGTGGTGAGTTGCATGCTGTTTTGGAGTGTGGACTGTAGTGTGTGGGACATGCATGGGACTGCACAGTCACAGTTAACACCTGTCATTCCCACAAGATCAAGAATGAGCAATCATGAGGTGAGGAAGAGGAACAGAGACGTAGGAGAAAGAGGAGGCCTAACTTCACCAAGGCAGAAACAGATACCCTGTTTGAGGCCTGCCTTGACCAGGAGCCACTGCTCAGAGGACAGTGGGGAACACCACAGGCCTATGCTAATGCATAGGGAGAGGTGGTGCATGCCGTCAACCTGCATGGCAGCCACCAGCAGTCCGTGCAGGAGTGCAAGAAAAAGGTGGGTACAGACAGGTGGAGAATTAAGGACAAGGTGGCTGCCATCAGGGTAGCATGGGCTGTGACCGGTGGGGGACAGCTGGCCGTGCAACGCCTGACCCCACAAGAAGAGCGGGTTGCTGGCAACATGTGGCGTTCTGCCATCAAGGGTGTTCTAGGTGGTGGATTCCAGATGGGTGGTAGCCCGTCACTGCATGGTAGGTCCTGATCTGTCACTGGGGGGATGACAGGGTAGGGCAGATACATTAATGCTACTGTGTTCCCTTACAGATCCTGAGAGTCTGCATGGGTCAACAGTGGTGGGCTTGTCCACTGAGGGCGATACCATGGACATAGAGGAGGGCCCATACACCTCCACAGGTGTCCAAGGGTCAGGGCGACAGTGGTCCCACCTGGCTGTCTGGACTGATGTTGTTGGAGCAGGTGCAGAGGAGTCCCTGCCTGTGTCTGAGCATGCCGGCATCCATGGACTCAGACTAGTGCTGGATCCGTCACTGATGATGATGGAGCTCACTTCATGGACAGTGATACGTGTGGGTTGCAGAATGGCCACACAGCAGGTAACAGCATGGGCATGGCTGTGGATGGTGCCACCATGGAGGCCTGTGTGACATCACAGTCCCAGCCTGTGCCTGTCTGCACAAGTGGGGCAGCACTAGTGTGTGTTGAGGACAGAGGGGCTGTTGCGGCTGCTGTGGCAGCACCACTGAGCCCTGCAGAGCGGCAGCCGGAGGGGCAGTGTCAGCAGTCAGCCAATGGCCATGGGGGTACAGTGTCAGGGGCCCGCATCAGTGCATTGCCTGTGAACATGCCCAGGCATGGCCCTGGTGTGCAGCGCCCACCCTCAAGAGGTGCTGCCCATCAGGGCTGTGAACACCATGAGATAGAGCATGCCGATCAGGCAGATGACCGCTTAGATGAGCACACCCGTTTACTTCAAGATTCAGTCGATCAGCAGTTGCAGCTTGTGATGGTGGTAGATGCACTCAGTGCGGCCCTGTGCCAGGCAGAGGAGCGGCACAGCAGGGACACCGGTCTGCTCCTGGCAGGGATGGACTGGCTGTGGGAGGATGTGACCACTATCATTGTCAGGCTGACACAGACAATCACAGCTGCCATGGCCACAGTGGGCACACAGATATTTGCCCATGTGTTGCAGACACTATGCAGTGCAATGTCCACCCCCTGTTCCCGGCTTCGTGCAACACCATCCTTGTCAACACCGGGTTCAGCTGTGGGCATCCCAAGCACGCCTGGCGCAGGCATGTTTGGTGTGCTGCAGACCCCTACACGAGCACAGTCATGTTCCCGCAGCAGAACCCCTGGGGGACTGTCGGTGCCACCCCATGAGGCCATTGGTCAGCCTGTCACTGCTGGTGGGTCTTGGTGGGGCCTCCCATGCATCCGCGGTGGCCATGGCACTGTGGCACATGACTGACCTGTCTCCCACCAAGGCTACTGTCTGATGCTGCCCTGTGTGCAGTGTGTTGTTCAATGTGCAATGCACATGTAGGGTACCCAGCTCTGCACACACACACACACACACACACACACACACACACACACACACACACATTCCATCTGCACACCCTCCCAGCTGCTGGCCACTGTGGCGTGTGCATGATGATGCCTGCATTGCACTGTCCACCACTGTGAAATGATGCCCAGCGTCTTGACACATGCACAATGACAGGCACTGGGTGTGGTGTTCTGTGGACGTGTGTGTGGCTAGGGGTGGCGGTTGGGGTTGGTGTGCCTCCTGCACTTTGTGCATGTCTTGTGGGGTGTGTGTGTGTGTGACCGCGTACCATGTTAGACCTTGCCCATCCCTGATGGTGTGTGCAGTTCCATGCTTGGCCAATTCCCTTTACGAAATGCACCCCTGGGGTTTGTCCATGCATGTTTGTGGGTTGTGCCCTTGCCATTGGTGGTTGCACATAGCCCCATGACTTACCTGGGTTGGTTGAAGTGCTCCTCTGTGATGGTGTCCCGGTGCAGCTGTGCCAGCTGGAGCAGTTGGGGGTCCCTTCAACCAAGGGGGGGCTGCTCATCACCAGCTTCACCAGCATCCTCATCGTCCCCATCACTGTCCCCCTCTTCGACCTGTACAGCTACCAAACAGTTGTTAGCCATGTTGTGCAGGATGCAACAGGCCAGGAACAGCCCACAGGCCTTTGAGGGGCTGTACTGTAGGGCACCACCAGACATGTCCAGGCAAGAGAAATGTGCCTTCAGCATCCCGAACACCCCCTCAATTACGGTGCATGTGGTGGCATGTGCCTCATTGTAGTGTTGCTGCGATGGGGTTGTGGGCCGGCGGTATGGTGTGAGCAACCAGGGATGGAGTGGCTATCCACTGTCACCTGTGTGTAGATGGTGGACATTAGTTTGGCGATCAGCGTTGCCCTGCCATGGGCCATCTAGGCCAGTAACAATGTCACCTCTGACTATGCCCCTCCCAAGCTCCATGTCTTTCTGTGTGATTTGCATATCACCCACTAGGTGACCAGTGGGGATGCCCTCACTCTCAAATCTGTGGCACAGTGCTGACTGGTGCCAGATGAAGGCATCGTGTGTTCCTCCAGGGTGCGTGGCACAGACATTAATTATGCGCCCCCTGGCATCGCACACCATCTGGCAGTTGATGCTTGCATACCCCTTCCGATTTATGTATGCAGCACCTTCGGGGCCAGGTGGTGTGTGGATGGCCACATGGGTGCAGTCTATTGCCCCAAGCATGCCAGGCATACGTGCTACCCTGTGGAACTCCTGTATGTTTGCTGTGCACTCCACCGATGTGCTGGGGAAATGGATGTACTCTGCAGCATGTGGCAACAGTGCACTGAGGAATTGGGTGAGAAGGTGTGACGTGGCTGACTGGGTTATGCCTGTCATGTCCCCTGTTGGTCTCTGGAAGGTACCCGTGGCGAGCAGGCACATGGCAGCTGTCACTTTGGTCTCCACTGACAGAGCATGGCTCCATCGTGTGGGTGCCTGCATCACATCACTGCACAGCTCACAGAGCTGCCTCAGGATTGCCCAGTTCAGGTGGTACCAGCCCACGATCTTGGTGTCAGTGTGCAGCTCAAAGCTGGTGTGGGTGCAGTCATGCCTGTTGGGGGCACACCGCCAACGGGCCTTTCCACAGCTGCGCCCCCTGCTGCCTGCCTTTTCACCCCCCTCATTACTGCCTCCATCTGGATGGTGGCACTGGCCATGTCCCTGGCTTGTGTTACCCCCCCGGCAGCTGTTTTACTGTTCCCCCCACTGTCCTTACTGCTACTCCCCCTGCACCAGGAACACCTCCCAGTAGTGGCCGTACTGCCCACTGTCCATGCCCTCAGTTCTGTTTGGCACTTCCCCCTTTTGTCCTGTGCAGTGGCAGAGGCTCCCCACTCCTTCTTTGTTCCTGATGGTTCCAGGTGCTCTGTCATGCTCCTGCCCTGTCCTGCTCACAGTTGCTGTGTGCCTGCTTGCAGTTCTCCCACATGTGGCTTCCTTGTAGTGTTCTTGCACCTCGCTCTTGTTCCTCTTTATTTTGGATAATTTCCGCTATCCCACAACTTCCGCTTGCTCCCCTATTGCACATGGCACATGTTGTAGAATATCACACTGCACCATTTATTCATGGTTCCTCCCCCTCCAGTTGCACATGCATTCATTACCATTGCACTCTTGAGCATTGTGATTTGGGGGGTTCATCTGCCTCCCGCTGAATATCGCACAATGGCGCATTTTCGGACTTGTGCTGGTGCATCCCTGTTGCACATGGTGCAACCCTTTTGAATATCTGGGCCTATGTGCAAAACAATAATTACATCATGCAGTATCTCTGCAGTGAATAGATTTTACATGTGAACAGCATAATTCATATCTCCAGAACATCCTGTCAACACCCTCCAAATTCCAAGTCAAAAGACTAAACCATTCCAGATATATAACATTTTTAAGTTTCTACACTTTTAATAATTCTTTGATTACAAGAATTGCCTGCAACCGCCACAAAATGGCAGACTGCATAGCCGAAAATGCACTAAAATGGCAGACCTCTAGGCCCAAAATCTTTGATCGTGAGGAGATAAACTTCAGGCCCTTATAACTGTGGAATGGAACAAGATTTTCTCACTGAACAAAAACAGGCATGTTCCTTAAAGAAGGGGCTTTCTATGTGCCAATATTTAGACAAATCTACTGCAGCATGGCTGTGATAGGTGTCATAGAAGACAGTGTGCAAAAATAGCAGAACCTGCATTTTTGACATTTCTCTGCATGAAAACCATATGCACCAGTAAAACAGAAATTGGTAAATAAAGAGATGTGCCATGCCAGTCCATGTATACTAAATCTTATCCAAATATCTTAAACAGTTCCAGAGCAGCACAAGCTGAAAACTGCACATAAGTGGCAAATAATATATTTTGGCACTTCACGGTGCAAAAACCATATGCACATGTCAAATGAAAATTGATAAATCCACAGAAGTACCACAGTTGACCAAGTATTGCAAATGACACTCAGATCCATTCAACAGTTGTAAAGTTATAAACACACAAAAACTGTGACGTTTAACATGAAAGTGCGTAATGAACCCTAAACATAGGGGCACTATCATGGCAAAACTGACATTTGTGCCACAATAACTTTGTACCCACAAAATATATGCCTGCCAACACAATGCAGTGATACAGCAGAGTCTCACAGAATGAAAGAGCCAGGACAATGGTTTGCAGACATGGTGCTGCACAAGCAGATCTTTACTCTACTCATACTGTATATATTTCCCTTTGACTATAATGGCAGACATAAGCTACCATCACTGTTCAACTGACCAATGTTTTTTCACAAAATCTTCAATCGGCATTAGCACACCTATGACCCATGTACTCAAGCCAAACACACATGTGCCACAACTCAGCAACCATAAGTGGCACTGACACAAAAATGTTAACAATGTAAGGTCTATGATTAATATTTCTACATCCCAAATTTCAGATAAATCGGACACATGGTACAAAAGTTATTAATGTGAAACAAATCAAATTTTCATTCATCAGACTGGCATGATTCTGCACCTGTTTACATTTTACACACCAAACCTCTGAAAGACACCTCTGTGGCACTAGGGCTACCTACTCTATTAATTTCAAGCTGCTAGTACAATGCAGAACACTATGCACAAAATATTAAGTGCATCACGCAGTGCCTCCACAGTGATCTAATTTTCTGACATCTGAGCAGCAAAATTCACATCTACAGGACATCCCCTCAACACCCTCCAAATTTCAAGTTAAAACACCAAACCATCTCTGAGGTATTCAATTTAAAAGTTTGTATACCATTAAGAATTCTTTTATAATGAGAATTGGACGTGACTGCCACAAAATGGCAAAACTCGTGGTCAAAAATGCACTAAAATGGTGGACCTCACGGCCGGAAAATATTTGATCCTGAGGGGTGGCAAATTCAAACTCTTATAACTCTGGAAAGGAACAAGATTTGTTCACCAAATAAACATTGATATGCTCCCTAAGGGAAGGGCTTTCTAAGTACCAAGCTGCAGACAAATCACCCACACAATGGCTGTGCTATGCATCATGGAAGACAGTGTGCAAAAATAGCAGAAACTGCATTTTTGCTACTTCTGTGCGCAAAAACCATATGCCAGTGAAATAGAAATTGGTAAATAAAGAGATGTACCATGCCAATCCATGTATGCCAAATCTTACCCAAGTCTCTTCATCAGTTCTAGAGTGGCATGAGCAGAAAACTGCGCATAAGTGGTGAATAATACATTTTTGATGCTTCACTGTTCAAAAACTGTTTGCACATGTCAAACGGAAATTGATAAATCCACAGAAGTAGCATAGTAGACCAAGTATTACAAATGGCATGCAAATCTGTTCAACAGCTATAAAGTTATAAGCACACAAAAAGGTGACATTTAACATTAAAGTGCATACTGAACACAAAAGATAGGGGCTCTATCATGGCAAAACTGACATCAGGGCCACAACTTTGTACCCACAAGATATTCGCCCACCAGCACAATACAATGTTTTCACAGAGTCTCACAGAATGAAAGAGCCAGCACAATGCTTTGCAGACATGGTGCCGTATGAGCAGATGTTTTACACGACACATATAAATTTCCCTTTGACTATAATGGCAGACACAAACTGTCATAACTGTTCACCGGACAAATTTTTTACACAAAATCTTCAAACAGCATCAGCACACCCAAAACCCATGCACGTAAGCCAAACACACGTGCCTCACGACTCAGTAACCATAAGTGGTACTGACACAAAAATGTTAACAATGTAAGAACTATGATTAATCTTTCTACATCCCAAATTTCAGACAAATTGGGCATATGGTACAAAAGCTATTGAAGCAAAAACAAACCACATTTTTATTCATCAGACTGGCATGATTCTGCACTTGCACATTTTACACACCAAACCACTGAAAGAAACCTCAATGGCACTAGGGCTACCTACTCTATAAATTTCAAGTTGCCAGTACAATGCAGAACACTATGCACAAAACATTAAGCATGTCACGCAGTGCCTCTGCAGTGAATTAATTTTCCAACGTCTAAATAGAAAATGCACATCTCCAGGACTTCCACTCAACACCCACCAAATTTCAAGTTAAAACATCAAACCATTTCAGAGATAATCAATTTCAAAGTCTGTATTCGTTTAAGAATTCTTTGATCATGAGAATCGTCTGTGACCATCACAAAATAGAGGACCTCGTGGTCACAAATGCACTAAAGTGGCAGGCCTCGTGGCCAACAAATCTTTGATCATAAAGGGGGCTACTTCAAACCCTTATAACTCTGGAACAGAACAGAATGTTTCCCCCAAACAAAACACAGCATGTTCCCCAAGGAAAGGGTTTTCTATGTGCCAAGTTTCAAACAAATCAACCACACAGTAGCTGTGCTACGCATCACAGAAGACAGTGTTCAAAAATAGTAGAAACTGCATTTTTGGCACTTCTCTGCACAAAAACTGTATGCACCAGTGAAATAGAAATTGATAAATAAAGAGATGTACCATGCCAGTCCATGTACTGTATATCAAATCTTACCCAAATCGCTTCAACGGTTCCAGAGCGGCATGAGTGGAAAATTACAAACAAGTGGCGAATAATACATTCTTGGCACTTCACTATGCAAAAACTGTATGCACGTCAAACAAAAATTGGTAAATCCACAGATGTACCATTGTAGACCAACAATTACAATTGGCACACAAATCCATTCAACAGTTGTAAAGTCATAAGTACACAAAAAAAGTGACGTTTTACATGAAAGTGCGTACCAAACCCAAAAGATAGGGGTGCTATCACAGCAAAACTGACATCTGTGATATGATGACTTTTCACCCACAACATATGCACCCACCAGCATAATGCAGTGGTACAGCAGAGTCCCACAGAAAGATACAGCCAAGACAATGCTTTGCAGACATGGTGCTGCACAAGCAGATGTTTTACACTACACATATATATTTCCCATTGACTATAATGGGACGCCAAAAAATTTCATAACTTGTCAACAGAGCAACATTTTCTCATGAAATCTTCATACAAGAGCACCTCAGCCCAGTACCCATATATACAAAACAATATGAAGTCAGTCAAATACAGTACATTCTTGCAACACACCTAAACAAGACATCATTACTGTTTTCCCAATACATATATATATATATATATATATTTTCCCATTGACTATAATGACAGACTAAAAAAAACCATAACCTTAGAACAGAGCAATCATGTTTTACAAAATCTTCAAAAGACACCACCACAGCCCATCACCCATGCATACAACCCAATCTGAAGTCACTCAAATGCATTGTTTCACTGTTGCTGGGGGCCCCGCACTCCCACCAACTTCTCCATTTCTGTCTACCATCACAGTACATGTACTGAATCATATGTATTGGTGGGAACACATATTGTTGGGACCATAGGGTCCTTTTCACCTTGTGATCCCACCAACTTGTACAGTTCTGCTTAACATCACAGTACAAGTACTGAATATCATATGTATTGGTGACAGTGCGTATGGGTGGGAATGTGGGGCCCTTTCATCCCCGCACTCCCACCAACTTGTACATTTCTATCTAACATCACAGTACAAGTTTGGGCCCTGTGCTCCCACCGCATTGCCTATCACTGCATAACCACATACATCTGCCATATGTTTTCACCTGTCCTATACCTTATCGTGACATCTTCCTACAGAACCAAATATGTGCTCACCATGGATTTCACAATGCACAGAACTGCTTTCCTATTACTATAATGAACATGCACCACAATTCAGCAACTGTAACAGGCACTGACACAGTAATGGACACAATCCAAGATCTATGATTACTCTTTCTACATACCAAATATCGGGCAAATCAGACACACGGTTCAAAAGTTATTGATGTGAAACTAACCAAATTTTCATTCATTGGAGTGGCATAATTCTGCACCTGTTTACATTTTACGCACCAAACCACTGAAAAATACTTCTGTGACACTAAAACTACATACACTATAAATTTCAAGCCACTAGCAAGATGCAGAACACTATGTGCAAAATTTTAGTTACATCACAAAATATCTCCATAGAGAATTCATTTTCTGATACCTGAACACCATAATTCACATCTACAGGACATTCCTTCAACACCCTTCAAAATTCAAGTTAAAAGACCAATCTGTTTCAGAGATATTTAATTTTAAGGTTTTACCACCTTTAAAAAATCTTTGATCGTGAGAATTGGCCGTCCCCTTGCGACCTAAGATCATTTTTGGTCATGAGGGGACATCTGGTCATGAAATGTGGGATATCTGGTCTTTCTCAGATACATCTAGTCCAGCAGAAATCTGGCCATCTCGTCCTGGCCTCGTGAAATAAGCTCACACTCAAAAACTATCTTGCGACCAAAGGATTTGTAGGCTCGAGATCAAACATCATTAGTGAGCCTTGACCAAAGAATTTAAAACTTTAAAACTCCATTTTTTTGACACAGCTACATTAAACCACAGGCATGGGTCACTAGAGGAAAGCCCCAGAGCAAAAAAAAAAACTAGTTTTACTTCACAATTCAGCCCTGGGCTGAGATATTAGTTTTTTTACAACCCCAAATTAAAAACAAGATGCGGCCATCGTGAATGATAAATTTCTTGTGATCAAAGATTCTTTGATCATGAGCCTGCAAATTCTTTGAATGGGAGGAGTGACCAGATGGCCAAAACCCTATTCTTCTTTTGCAAAATAACCATATAAATTTTCCTTTAGACTTATAATTGGAATTAAAGAGTTTACTAACTTTTGAATGGACTAATATTTTTCACCAAGTGGCATGTTCCTTGACCCATGTTCTTTCTGCTTGCCAAGTTTTGGACCAGCAGACCACATGATGGCTGCACAGCACCATGGAAAAATCCAGAAAACTGCCCACAAAACTGGCAAAAAATGCAGTTTTGAGCATTTCACTGCGTAAAAACTGACCAAAACACAACTTGGTAAATCAAGAGATCTACCATGCCCCACCATGCATACCAAATTTCAGGCAAATCTGTTGAACGGTGGCAAAGCTATTAACATGCAAGATTTCAGGTTTAACATTAAAGTACCTACTCAACCCTAACTATAGTGGTACCAAGAAACATATGCATAGCTAGACAGTATATAATGGTGGGAGCTCACTGGTGACAGCAACTGTACAATGCAGTGCAATAAATTACTGCTCTTTCCTGTCAGTAAAAAGGTGTTCATTAGACACTGTGCTTCATTGCTGAGGTTATAAATTGGTTGGAAAACAATCTACATGTACTTACAGTACTTGAATAAGCAGTTTTTATTTTGAGAGGAACGTTTCATCAACCACTCTATGCATAACTTGTTATATTAACAAAGGGGTTATAACAGTGCAAAAGACAACCCCCTACCAACCACCATGCCACCAAAGAACATATACAAAATGTAAATTCCACCAATCTGTAATTCAGTGGTTAATGGTGTGGAGCCAGATGTGTAAAGCCTTTACCTTCTACTGCCATAAAATCAACATGCAATAGAACCATTAGAGAAGAGTACACTGCACAACAACATGTTCATTTTTTGGGGGGAGTGAGCAAAATGTGTATTTTGATAGAATATCAGTGGTTGAACGCAAGAAATGCTAATGTGGATGCTAAATAAAGACTCTTGACGCTCATTAACAAAACAATGAGGTCATTTTAACAAACTTACTTTCCTTGTTAAATAAAGATCAGCTTTCGAGGGCTGGGGTTCAAAATGCAACCAATGTCCTCCAGACATGTGCAATGTTCAATAACAAATATAAAGCATATGTTAAAAAAAGCCTCTGTCACTGTATTAGAGCGTGTGGGTGTGTACAATTTTTCTTTCATTTTGTGTGTTAATGCAAATAAAATCAGCTCACTTTGGGATTAAACTTGACAATCCCTGAATTGTTCAATTTTTTTATGTTCCATGAGATCCCACAGCTTGCAAATGGCACATTTTTGGAAATACTGAAAAGTGATTAATAACAGGAGATGAACGGGTGAGAAAATGAGGCAGCAAACTGAAAAATGTACAAAAGTAAAATGCCAAAAAGGACTGGTGGTGGGGAGCTATGGAGAGGACATATAATGATCATTTTAATTATTTATCAAGGCTAGAAACAGCTGCATAATATTATTTTGATAAGCTGCCCTATCTCGGTGTTCACACATATACGTCTAAGACTGTAACAAAACATTTTTGATTGTGAAGTTTAAATGACTTTTTTCTGATGGGCATGGAGCAAAGAAGTAAACATGTAGGATAGTTGAAAATGTTTAGGGTAAAATTAATGAAGGGGAGGCAATAACATTTTATTTCTTAAAGGGTACCATATTACAGCATGTACATTCATGTATATTTTTGAAATGGACTGCAAGCAAAGAGACTGGAGTAGGTGGCAAATCCTAATAAATGTAGCCTCCACATTAAATAAAATAATTGTGGGAGTCATGTTTTTATTATTATTATTATTATTTTTCACACAGGTTGGTCATTTTGCAACTTTCTTTAAATACTGGGATCAAGACTAGGCCACGGAATGGAGAGGATCTTTCAGGCACGTGCATGTCAAGAACCTGCTTAGCGCTTGCTAACAGCTTTTGGTTTTCTGCCTCACTGGGAAGGAGGCAGCCCAGGAAGCCAGAAGCAATGATCATCTCCTCGCTATAGTATGATGGCATGCATCCGATGATCTGAGCTGTGGATCTGTCACTGAGAGAAGTGCTGCTATTTTAAGTGATTCACTGAGGAAGGAAGGGAAAGAAAATCACTTAGTCCCGGAAAATGCAGCTGATAGATACATAAAAGGGAACCCTTGGGAATATCTGTAACAGATGGATAACCTGTATAAAAGACAAAGAGACAAATGCACCACTGAGCACAGTAAACCTTTGTCAGGTAAAGTATAACCAAAATCCTGCACCCCTAGGCAGTGCTGGAATACCTTTTGGTGATTTGAGCAGGCAAATTAGCACAAATGTGTACTGCTATGAATCTTTAAATCTTAGTGAACGGACTTCTAATTCAAGTTCCTTAAGTAAGATCCATGACCAGTTTAGTCATCTTCCAGTATTCCGCCATTCACTCATCTATTCCCATTCTCAGCTCCCTCACACCTTTTAATTTTTGTAAATTCACCCATCAGCACTACATAGTACAAACACTCAAGTTTCTGTTCTTCTAGTTTAACTCGCTTCTCTCTTCCATCCAGATTTTGTTTGTTAAAATTCTGACTGTGCAGCAAGCTACAGCACTCCAACCAAACTTTTCTTGTGCAACAAGAAATTAATAAAATAATACAACCCCATATTCTGTTTGCTGTCATTATTTCTAATAAAGGAACTGTGATTTTCTCAATCCATGTCTGTAAGTGTGAGTTTTTGTGTTTTTATATTTACAACATAGCAGAAACGGTAAATATGGCTGTTACTGGAGCAGCCCGTTTTTATCTTTCTGGTGTCTGGTGTGTGAGTGTGCAGTTTAAATGATGACATGTTCATTCATGCATTCTGTTATGTCACTCTGTCTCGAGCATGTTGTGACATGGAGTGCTGCAGCTTCAGAATCGACTTTCACCAGGAAGCAGATTACAGTGTTGTGTTAGGTATCCATTCTTGAAGCTATGGGATTTTAGTTTAGCCTACAGTGATATTTTGATTAATTTTCCAGTTCTGTTCACACCTGCTGTACAGTTAACTGCATTCTTCACATTTCTGATTGGCAAGAGTACTCTAAAAAAACTACTGCTCCCACTCACACTTCTCCCCATTTTTTTTTTAGCTGGAAGTTTCTGTTCATGTCCTCTAATCTGTTTCCGAAGAAGACATGTCACATGTGTCTTGTCATCATCATGACAGCTAAGCATCAAAAGACGTGTTCATCTTGATCTAGTGTCTGTGTTTATGTAATCCATGAATCAGTAATCTTTTTAACTTCCTGATGAAACTTTTCAATAAAATAAAAATAAATAAACTAATTTGTAGTCTACACGAGTGTCTGACACTGATGAGCAATTTCATTGGGTGTTTTTTTCTAAATGGTTCTTCTCTAGTTCTCCGTGATGTTATAAAGGTGCTTGTTTTTTTATCTTCTAATTCACCGGTTCAGTTACCCCCCCCAAAAAAAAAGAAAATTAAACACTTTATAGAGTAGTATTTTTAAAGATGCAGTGGTATCCTCACCTGACACAACTGTGTCTATTCAAAATGTGCATTAGTACTGCAGCACTCTGTTTTATCACATTTACAATACTGTATTGCACTAATGGAGTGGTTACTAAGTACTTTTAAAATACAATGCACTTCAAATAAATGTTTTTTTGAAGGTTGTGAGAAAGCCATGCTGCAGATACAGCCATGGGGTTCAATTACAGCTACTGTGAGTGTAGTGTAGCGACTGCTTGCATGCTGCATGCTGCTCTGTGCTCCTGGAAAATGTAATTGTGGTATAATTGCAGAGACTGCAACGAGTGCAGGGATCATGATGGCACCCATAGCTCGGGGGTTTAATTGCGGACACTGTAACAAGTTGACTGATCACACCATTGCACCATGGTTCTCTGTCCCACTCCACACATTAAAAAAAGGTTGAAATGCAACCACTGTGACCGATGGGGCATGTAGGTGTGTGGTTGAATTGCATGCAGTGTGAGAACTGGATGATCGTAACTATGCTCCATGGTCCTCTGTCCTCCTCCATTCGATAGACCAAGCTTGAATTGCAGCCAGCTTGAGAAGTGCAGCGGTCATAGTCACAATGGAACAGATAGCTGTGAGTTGAAACAATGGGTGGGTTACCCAATTGCTGCAGTTCCCAACTGTGATGTGACTTTACAAATAGTATTACAAGTGGCACAATCAGGTATCAAATAGATAACATTGCAGCACACTTGCAATAATTTTACATGACTTCACTTTGCAGTCAGTCTATGGAGCTCTGTGGGGGAGGGGGATGGGTGGGACATCAGACAGCACTAAGGGAAGAACAATATATTGCAAAATGTACATCAGGACTATCACTGTGTATGGAGGGCTCCTCAGTACATTGTGTAAACTGTAGAGTGGAACGATTCAGGCATTAATGCTACATGGATTCATTTTGTGATTGGTTTGCAGAGGTCCATGGGGCACATGGGAAGGGGCACAGCAGTCAGGAAATATGATTATAGAAGAGAAGGCACTATGACTATGTTGTGCTGTTGGACACATTACTGAAGGCCAGTCGCTCACCACCAACTGCTACCTTGCCATTGTAAGATGGGGACTATAAAGCCACTCAGACAGACAGTGGACATTCTCAGTAATGCAGGACCAACCATGGACTAATTGAAAATGAATCCATGGTCACCACACACAGACAGCTCCCTCCTGGAGCAGGACAGCAGTGAGTGCCTTAAGAGTCCTCAGCTAGTCCCCCTTCCACAGTAGAACACCTGCCCACACACAGACAGCTCCCTCCTGGAGCACGACAGCAGCGAGTGCCTTAAGAGGTACAAGAGCTACCTCCAGCATCCATATCTTTGTGAGGGGTGTTCATCTGAAATCAAATTTCTGTCCACAGATAATGACTGAGAGAATCTGGGCAATCAGTGAACTCTCAGATGTACTGGCATTACAGGCTATTATCAGTGGTTACCTTCAGACTGGGGAGCCTCTCACTCCAGTGACTGCATGTACTGTTGTTTCGTGGGGCTGTATTGTAACGGGAGACAGACACTGTATAGCGGGGCAATCGCTGTCTAGTATTGTATGCTTTAACTCTGTTTCTAGACATTGCATAGCTGTGCTAACCTTGCTTGGTTTGTAACACTGATTGCTGGATGTTTAGATATGGTGTGGTGCTCACCTACCTGTTCCAGCATTGTTGGTGGTGGATATCGCCATCCTTCTTTATTTCTATGCATGTGCACTACGGCACTGAATTGGGACATAGCCCAACAGTCCACGCATGCGCAGTAAGGAGCAGGCTCCACAGAATAGCTCTCGCTGCATACTAATTTATTCTTGTGTCCTCTCTTCCCTTATAGGCCTCAGCCAGTCCCCTTCCACAGTAGAACACCTGCCCACACACAGACAGCTCCCTCCTGAAGCAGGACAGCAGCGAGTGCCTTAAGAGGTAAAGAGCTACCTCCAGCGTCCATATCTTTGGGAGGGGTGTTAGTCCGTTGATGCACTGCTCGCGTTGACTGCCCCACCAGCTCCAGCCACCCTCCCACCCAAGCTCGACCCTTAATTTATAGTCCTTTTCCTGTCACATGACTTCCTCTGCCTGTTTTCTCAATCACCCCACTTTCCCATTTGCAGCTTATAGCTTATGTCCTCCAGAGGGAGCACCTTTTCCCCCTCTCTGTTTCCCTCCTATGCTCCCTTATCTCCTCTACTCTTAGGCCCTCCTGCCACTCCTACCACTCCACTGCCCTGCCATCTGTACTACATTCCCTGCATCCTCCCCTCACCTCCCAGCTTTCGCTCCCTATCTACCCCCAGCTGTTCTCCCCTACCACCACCTGCAGTACCCAGTGCAGCCTCTAGGAGTCACTATTTTGACCCCCTTAAAGTGCCATCTGCCTGGTCTTTCAAGCCTTCATGCACCCATTTCCACCACCCATTCAGGCCCTGAACCCACCCCCACTGGTGATTTGAACCTGGTACCTCTGACTCCAAATGTGGTGACCCTACCCCTGTACCATAGCAGCAGCCACACTCATCAAGGTACCTCTGCCCACCTTATACTCCATACATCTGTCAACCATGGGCATACAGACCCTCGCACTCAATCTCCTCACACTAATCTTGCTCTCTCACTCTCTGCCTTACACTGCCTCAGATACCCCACCCCTGTACCCCACTCCCCCTACCCCCCTCCCAAACTCCCCACATACACTGGACCACCAGGTCACCCCACTGCATCCCCCACCAATCCATACTCCCACCCCACTAACCGCTGGTTAAACTTGAAGCACCCCATTCTGGCCATACCTGCCCTCAGCTCCTTACCCGTTCCCTGTACCCTCACCACCAGATCCTCACTCCAACTCCAACGTAGCCACTCCAGCCTCCGCAGCCCACTGTTCAGACTTGTCACCCTACTTCTACTGCTCTCCATGAATGTTCACCCCAACTCTGGCCCTGGATCATCTACCCCCCCCCACTGGATGTGTCCTATGCATTGCCTCAATGAACATCTGCAGTCTTCCAAAGAAAATTGTCACACTCCAATGCTGGGTCATGCAACACAAACCCAATATCATTGCCATAGTGGAGACCTAGCTCTCAGCATCTACCCCTGACTCAGCTGTCTCCCTTCCTGGTTTCACCATCTTCAGGGAAGACAGAGCTGGCAAGTGAGGGGGGCGGATGTACAGTCTACCTCTGCGACTCTCTCCTTAGCTATGCTGTCCCTACCCCCAAGCTCGATCATGGGGCCCAAGCAGTTACCATAAAAATCTCCCCTGACCTGGGCATGGGCCCTCTCTACCTCACCACTGCATGCATACCTCCACAGAATCAAGGACTAGCAGTCCACTCCCTCACCGACTATCTATCCACCCTACCCCACAAAGTTGAGCAGCTCATCCTAGGTGACCTCAATGTCAACTGGCTTAGCTCCACCACTGTACACATAAAAGACACTTTTACCACCCTTGACTTTTCTCAGTTAGTCACATTTCCAACCAAATTCAGTCAGTCAAGTGGTGCCAATTCCCTCCTTGACATAATTCTCTCCAACCACCTGCACAAAATAAAGGATGTCAATATCTTAGCTAACTCACTCAGCGACCACTCTGTCATTGGTCCTCACCAACACAAAAACCCATGCCTCAAGTCACCTCTCACTGCCGCTTTTGTCCAGGGGGTCTCAGTAAGCTGAGGCAGCACCTATCCCAAGTAGACTGGACCCCAATCTCTCTCGCATCCAATGTAAACACCACACTAGCCTACCTCACCTGTGCTTTGTGCAAGGCCTGTGACCTCTTTACCTCCCTTACCAGCACCATCCCCAGATGAAAAAATTCCCCTTGGATCTCCCCTACTCTCATTCAACAACTGAGACAGAGAGACAACCTATGGCATATCGCGGTGGAGTCAGGCAGGCCTCCGGACAGACAGACCTATAACGCTGCTCACAACAAATGCACCTGGGCCATACGGCAAGCAAAAGCCAAACACTACCAAGCCACCCTGGCCTCCTCCTAGGGCTCTGCACATGCTTTCTGGGACAATATTAAGGAACTCAATGGAAAAACCTGCTCCCCCCATCCCAGATAGCAATCAGTGGCATTATCACCACTGACCCCCTACTTATTGCTGAATGCCTTAACAAGACCTTCTCAGATCTCAGCTCAGTCCTTCCTGCCCACTTCTTTGACCCGGTCACTCCCCCAACCACCCCACTCTGGATCACCCCCCCATTTCTCCTCTGCACTATATTCCCCCATGAAGCAAAACCTCTCCTGCTAAAAGCCCTCTCCAGCCACAATCCCACATACAACCTGATCGACTCCAGAATTCTCCAACTAACTCTAGATGTCATGCTAACCCCTCTCACTGACCTGCTAAATCAGTCCCTTTGTCTTGGTCAGTTCCTGAGCAACTGGAAATCAGCTGAAATTACCCCAATTCGTAAAAATGGGTATTGCACAGTACCAAATAACTACAGACCAATCTCCATCCTCTCCCCTCTGTCTAAAGCCCTGGAAAAAATAGTCTCCACCCAACTCATGGAATACCTCATCAAATACAACATACTGTGTCCAGAACAGCATGGCTTCCACCCTGGACACAGCACTACGTCAGCCCTACTGGAGTTCTCACAGCACATACACTCTGCACTTGACTCTGGTGATGTTACCGGGCAGTGTTCATAGACCTATCTAAGGCCTTCGACACTGTGTGTCACCCCCTCCTGCATATCTCCCTCCACAAACTGGGTTTTTCATCTGGCCCCCTTGCTTGGTTCTCTAGTTACCGCCATGACAGATCCCAACTGGTCAGGATAAATGGTACCCTATCAACTGCACTACCTGTCCACTCTGGTGTCCCCCAAGGGTCCATCCTGGGCCCTACTCTGTTTAGTTTCTTTCTCAACACCCTTCATAGCTCCTGCTCAGGCAAAATGCTCCTATACACTGACAACATGGTCCTCATCTCCTCCCACTCTAGCCCCACCACCCTCCAAGATTGCCTTCAGCTCATTTTCAGCCAAGCTGAAAAATGGTTCCTCAACCACTGTCTAGTCCTGAACCTCAAAAAAACAAAATCCATGCTCTTCGCCCACCATCAGAGCAATGCCAGTAATGCCCCCCTCCACATCCGCTCCAGCACGCAACATCCCATTTAACAGGTAACAATATACAAATATCTGGGCATCACCTTTGACACAGCACTCACCTTCCACACCCACCTCAAAATCCTGTTCACCGCAGTAAACACCCGGATTGGTCTTCTCCACTGCCACAGAGACTGTCTCCTTCAAACTGCCCTCTGGCTGGCTATTATCTCCTGTATCCTGTCTTTGGTTTACTACAGGCTTCCTATCTATACTGCAGCTGACACTACTGCCCTCACCAAAGTCCAGATCTCAATAAACAAGGTCTGCAGGCTCCTGACAGGTGCCCATAGCAGAACTCACACATGCCAACTCTACTCCTCCTCAAATCTACTCACCTTTGATGAGCGCCTGCTCTACCACAACTGCATACTGGCCAAAAAAATCACTACTTGGGCTCTCCCCTCCTGGGGTTACCTCATCCCTAAAACTAACCTCCCTAATGGTTGCCACCTAAAGTGCAGCCAAGGCCGCCTTCTAGGGTTCCAAGAGCTAGGACCTCACTTGCCCAAAGGTCCTTCTACTACAGAGCACCCTCCTGGTTCAACTCTCTCCCCCTCATATCACCAGCATCCCCAAAATTGGCCCTTTTAAAATCGCCTTCTGGAAACACCTTATGGACATTCGGATCTGTAAGTGCCCCTGACTGCCCTAAAACCTGCATTCATTAAAGCTGTTTGCCCACAGCTCCATTTAATGCATCAGTTAGAGCTGTTCCACAGTGACAAAAGTGAGGAAATTTGGTGTTAGGGTTGAAAACCCTACCTCCGCATTCACCTCCACCCCTCAGCACCACACACACAGACACACACACACACACATGCAAGTGGAGAGAGGACCAAGACAACACAACCAATCACAGACAACCAGCAGCAGGTGATAGAAATAAAATACAACTGTGGAATTGTACTACAAGACACATCCATGATGACGAGCCAAGAACTGTAGCATTTGAACATTTGATATCTATGGCTGAAGTTTTGCTGTGGCTCTCCAGTCAGGATGCAGTACCTGGTCTGGGGGGTTGGGGGTATTGCCTGGCCAAGGGTGTGCAACTCATAATGGTGCTTCAGTGATGGAGGTGTACCATTGATGTCTATGGACTTAGTTTTGCTATGGCTCTACACTCATCATGCAGTACCTGGTCTGTGTGTGGGGGGGTCATTGCCTGGCTGAGGCAATGCAACTCCTAAGTGTGGTAACTGGAGTGTACTTGCAATTAGGGAGGTGTACCAATGATGTCCATAGCCTCAGTTTTGCTGTGACTCAGCACTCAGGAT
This sequence comes from Neoceratodus forsteri, assembly GCA_016271365.2. Lineage (NCBI taxonomy): Eukaryota > Metazoa > Chordata > Ceratodontiformes > Ceratodontidae > Neoceratodus > Neoceratodus forsteri. The sequence continues at coordinate 49,571,623 of CM057455.1, forward strand.
GCAGTAGCTTGTCATAGGGGGGCATTTCCTGTCTGAGGTCAGGGTAATCCTAAGTGTGGTAACTGGAGTGTCCTTGCAATCACTGAGGTGTACCATTGATGTCCATAGGCACAGTTTGCAGTGGCTCTCCAGTCAGGATGCAGTACCTGGTGTCAGGGTTTGGGGGGGCATTGCCTGGCTGAGTCCATGCAACTCATAAGTGTACTAACTTCAGTGTACCTGGAATCAGGGAGGTGTACCATTGATGTCCATGGCCTTTGTTTTCCTGTGGCTCTCCACTCAGGATGCAGTAAGTGGTCTGGGAGTCTGGGAGGGGGGGCATTGCCTGGCTGAGACTGTGCAAGTCCTAACTGTGGTAACTTCTGTACAGCTGCAATCAGGGAGGTGCACTGTTGATGTCCATGGCCTTATTTTTGCTGTGGATCTCCACTCAATATGCAGTACCTGGTCTGGGGTGGTGGGACATTACCTGGCGGAGGTCCTCCAATCCCTAACTGTGTTAACTTGTGTGTACCTGCAGTCATGGAGACATACTGTAGTTGTGCATGACCTTATTTCTGCTGTGGCTCTCCACTCAAGGTGCAGTACCTGGTGTGGTGAGGCATGGGGCATTGCTAGCTAAGGCCATGCAACTCCCAATTGTGCCAATTGTGTGGACCTGTAATCAGGGATGTGTACCATTGGTGTTCATGGCCTCAGTTTTGCTGTGGATGTCCAGTGAGCATGCAGTACCTGGTCTGGGGTGGTGGGGATGTCTTGTAGTACATTTTGACAGTTATATTTTATTTGTGTCACCTGCTGCTGGTTGTCTGTGATTGATTGTGTTGTCTTGGTCCTCCCCCCTACTTGCATGTGTGTGTGTCTGTGTGTGTGGTGCTGGGGTGGGGGGGTGAATGAGGAGTTAGGGTTTTCAACCCTAACACTGAATTTCCTCACTTTTGTCAGTGTGGAACAACCCTAACTGATGCATTAAATGGAGTTTTTTTGCCATGAATTTCCTTTTTTTTTTGAGAAACAATTATGTCATATTAATTTGAATATGTTGTTTAGACTGTGCCTCAGTTCTCACAACACAGGCTCACCAAGATATAGATACCTTTCCCTGAATATGTAGTTCTCTGACAGTATTAATACAACAGTAGTTCATGTTCTGAACATTTGTTGTAAAAATACTATACTCAATGTATGGAATAGGAAATGAATCTGTTCAACACATTGGTCTATAGCAGTTAAACAGTGCCAAGTATGTTATCTGCACTGATGAGCATGAAACAGTATGTATAGATGCTTTAATACACCAACAGCAACATACATTTTATCACTATTACTTTATGCTTAATGAAAGACAACACAGGTAGATAAGGCTTACAAAATATTTATTGCCCAATTAAAAATTGCACTCATAGAAACATAGAAACATAGAAATATAGAAACATAGAATTTGACGGCAGATAAGGACCGCTTGGCCCACCCAGTCTGCCCATTTCCCTACCTACTGGATAAGCTGCAGATCCTAGTTAACCAGCAGCCTACTTCTTTCTACCCCCACCCCCCAGAATTGCCTTATGACTATCCCATGCATGCTTGAATTCCACCACTGATTTTGACTCCACAACCTCCTCCGGAAGGCCAAATTAAAAATCCAATTGGTGCACAAAATCAGTCTCACAAAACAAACATTGAAACGTTTAAACCAATGTTTGAAATACATGTAAAACAGCATCACAGATAATCAATGGTAACATGTGATGGTAGTACACAATACATAAACACATGTGCCGCAGTAGTTTCTGCATACTGCTTACACATATCAAACAGTTATGATGTTGTTGTCATTGTGTGACTGATAGAGTGAATGTCCCTGGGGTGGGTGAAAAACCAGATGCAACTGTTAAAGTAATTGCTGCAAAAACATACAATTCTCTCAAGAAAAATATTCATCTGAAACTTACTGTTAAACATTTAATAGTTATAAATGTTATGTGTACACATACACATATGTACGCACATACATACACATGTTAAGACACATCACTATGTTACTGCATTTGGAAAATTCCCAACCTACCCCTCAATAGAGACGATCAAAAAATATTATCAGGAACACAAAAAATCTGTTTTTATCAGTGAAAGTGTCTGATGTACAATTGTAAACTATTATAAACTTGCATGTAATTAACTTACTACACAACTAAATCAAATAGCACATGTTGACAGGCAGTATATACATCAGTTAAAAGTATCAAATCAATAATCAAATTACTGGCAAACTAGTAAAGCACCTAGATCTGTCACATCTTCTACTTACATTAAAGAAATAGTTACCAAAATGCTATGAATACAACATTTAATTATACTATGATCAGAAAATGTCACCTGTACACAATTAAGAATATGTAGTACAACACTTAACTTTTATATCTATTATAGCTATAAGAAAAAACGATAGACTATATATCTTCAACTACATATCTATGTCATACTAATAACTATATTCACATTACACTTAAATGCTTATGAATGTAATACTTGAAAACAGTCAGATATTAGTTATTTCTGTAATACAGCAACCAATATACCAAGTAACACAACTAATGTAAATGTCACAGTTACAAACTATTACTAAGTGATGTATTAAGTATTATATATACATAAATACAGTACAGATGTATGAGAACAAACAGGTATAGTAATACACCGTTGCAACACTAAATGGTGGTATTCATGAAGACACAAGCAGATAAAAAAAGGAACACAGAGCACATCTCATGTTACTCAACTTGTACAGAGTGAAGTTACATTTTTGAGGATTGTACTCTTAAGTGCAGGTCATCCGACCATGTGAAAAAAGAGAACTGAATACTGCTGTCACAGAACTGGAACAAACAGCAGGATATATTTTAGTTATAAAAGATCCTAATAATGTTAAAATAAAGAACATTGTGACAAACAGATGTGTTACACTGTTGTCTTAATGCACATGGACAAATATTGTGCCTTAGTAGAGGCACAGAGTTGGCAAGTGTGCCGAGTAGTACTTGTTATGTCTGCATACAACATACTCATAAGAAAAAGGCAATGATGGAAGAGGGCAACCAGACAGAGATTTCTCTTTTGACATTAAAAAGTCTTTCTTAGACATATAAGTGTGTTTTTTCTGGTGACTGTGAAGACAGCTGGCAGCACTTAAAGACCACTGCAACTATTTTCACTGTGTTACTGATCAACACAACAATCTTATACATGACATTGAGTAAGCATATGCTATTCAACCATGTGATATGTTACCAATGTGGTAATGATTGTACATCTGTAAAAAAAAGTATGATAATTTATCAGAAGTCACTCTGTAACAAAATGGACAGCAAAGTATATCACTTGATGTGTGACTATTCCTCTGACACATGAAGATTGTCATAATTCTTCAATATCAGCACGTATGCATTTTTTAAGTGTCACGGTAGTCTCTGTTTAAAAGAGCTTGTTGAGTTGTTGCAGTCAACCCAGCCAGTTCTGTACCTCAACAAACAAGTGTAATGTCCTGAATGTACAGACTGGCCATAGTGGTAGATCACAGCATGATTATCAAACACTGCTTGATTAAATACAATTCTGCCAGCTATGAAATCTGTGATAGGTGTGTCAACCCTGAGCCCATTAGAGACAAATCTATGCAATACAAGCATAAGATATTGAGATGAAGTCCTCAGATGTATGAACTGAGTACATGTACCTCCACACCTTATACACAAGTGACCACTTTCTGCATTGGTAAACAGCTGCTGGAACTTGACACTTTTAACCTGAAGCACAAATAGAGAAACCCAAAGCATGTCTTCTGTGGTTTCTCACTCTGAATGGCAAGATAACATGCATACATACTTCATTATATATGACACAGTGAAATACTGACACATTGGAATCCCCTCTTCATCCAAGCTGTTTATGATTGCCATCATGAACTCGCTAGCGTCCTGTTGCACGTTAGCAACAAATGTACTGCATCCATCATATATACCCAACACCTGTTGCAGAGGTGAAAGTGACTATGTTGTTATCTTGATCAGAAGCCACATTGACAACCTGCTTCAATGCCTTTGAAAAAGGAGTGTCCCGTGAAGCAGATATTGTCTGCACAAAGTGTGGCATGAGTAGAAACACTTGCATTGCTGAATTAGCATTGCAGTTTACTCTAGTACTGTTAACAAACACTGAGACAACAGCCATATCAACTGACTTCTGACTGACAGCCAGTTCTGCATCTGTATTTGACACTGTGACCTTCTTACCACTCTGCACAGTTGAATCAGTTGTAGAAGCCCAGTTACTTTTGTTACCAGGTGTAGCTGTGACTGTGGGATGTGAGACAACCACACACGTAGGTAGTGGTATTAAAGACATCTGTGGCTGATATAGAGTACGCAATCTGTTGTACTCAACAATACATCGCTTGTCAGCACGTATCTTCTGAGGTGCAAGTGTTATGATGTGCAACCCAGAAAGACTATGTATGCGTGAAAGTGCGATGTAGCTCATGCCATCTTTGAAAATGTCAGTCCCTATGTCCACCATTGCTGAATCCAAACTCAAGCCCTAAGACTTGTGAATTGAAACAGCATACACAACACATATTGGAAATTGTTTCCTGTTGACATAGATATCCTTAAATACCTGGAATTTAACACAGGTACAATCAATCTGCACAGGAAGTTCCATGCTGTCAAAGTGGACAAGAAGTGTCTCAGTAAATGTTTTCTGAACATTGTAAATGAAGTCAATGATATTACCCATGGCACCATTTACCATGCCACACTCCACATCAAGATTGCATTGTAGCATGACACCTGCGTTCTTACAAACTGTGAGAACAGCTTCCAGTCCAGCTGTGCATGAAACATCTGACTTCAATGCAGAGTCATTCAGTCATCTTTGCTACCATTTTTCGACTTAGAATGACACAATCAACTATATCAGCAGCATGCAGTGTGAAAATCCCTTGATTCTCTCTCTGCAACATGACACTGTTGAACTCAGCACATTTCTTCAGTCATGGCATAAGACACACAATGTGTATGCCTGTGGAGTACACAGCACTGAAAACATCACATGCTATTTCTGTGGATGTAGTATCCATTCTGATTCTTCGACCATGTGACACTGAAACATGTTCTGGTGACAGAGAACCTGTATGAGCTTGATCTAACAGTGCCTTGTAAGCCAGATCACCACTTTGTCGCATGTTCTGATACAGCTCAGGGATCAGTCCTGGGACCAGTCCTCTTCAATATCTTCATTAATGACATTGCAGATGGACTAGAGGGTAAGGCTTGTCTGTTTGCAGATGACTCCAAGATCTGCAACAGATTAGATGATCCAGATGGGGTGGCCAGAATGAGAAGAGATCTGGATAAACTAGCAAAATGGTCGGAAAAATGGCAACTGGGATTTAATGCAAAGAAGTGCAAGATCATGCATATAGGGAAGAGAAAACCCTGAAGTCACCTATAGGCTGGGAAGGGAGTTTCTGACAGTCACAAAGGAAGAAAGAGACTTGGGCATCATCATCACCGATTACCTGAAATCATCCAAGCAGACCTCTAAAGCAGTAGGTTAGGCTAGGGGGATGTTAGGGTGTATTAGTAGGGGTATCACAAGTCATAAGAGGGGAGGTAATAATCCCTCTTTACAAGACACTGGTTAGGCCCCATCTGGAGTACTGCGTACAGTACTGGAGGCCACACCTTCACAAGGACATTAACCAAACTGAGGCAGTCCAGAGAAGGGCAACCAAAATGGTGCAGGGACTGCATCAGAAGACATATGAGGACAGATTAACGGAGCGCAATATGTATACCCTAGAGCAAAGGAGGGAGAGAGGTGATATAATCAAAACATTCAATCTCCTTAAGGGCATTAACAAGGTGAAAGAGTCTAACATGTTTTAATATAAGAAAAATAGCAGGACAAGAGGACACAGCATGAGATTAGAGGGAGGCCGATTTAGGGGTAATGTGAGGAAGTTCTTTTTCACAGAAGGGGTGGTGGATGCATGGAACGGCATGCCTCAGGAAGTGGTGGCTATGAATACAGTGCAGGGCTTCAAACAGGCAATGGATAGGCATAAGGGAGCAATACAGATGAGTATGAATAGATAGGCCACTGACAGAGTAAAGGTCGATGGCACATTTATAAGCTAGAAAAAGAAATGGGCAGACTGGATGGGCCTTGCGGTCCTTATCTGCTATCAATGTCTATGTTTCTATATAAGCTCAACATAGGTAAATAACTCCCACAGGTTAAATCCTCCAATGCAGCCTAGTGTATTCTTAGCCTGCTTGACAGTCAGAGCTGTAAAGACGTGTTCCGCATTAACTGGTGCAAGCTGTAAGAGGTCTCCAAATACAACAATACTTTTACCACCAAATGCATCTCCATAGTCAGTCCCCAAGATCTCCTGTAGATGCAGGTGTATACAGGCAAGCATTACATTGGAGACCATACTAATCTCACCAATGATGGGTAACTTCATCTTAGTAAACATAGAATGAAACTGAGATGCAACCTCAAATGACAGCTTACGATACTCTCCTGCTTTGCCATGCTCCACTGGCAACATGAAAAGACAGTGTAACGTAATTCCACCAATGTTCTACGCAGCCAGTCCAGTGGGAGCACTAACAGCAACAGACATTGATGACCCTGTCAGGTTCCATATTTCTGCCGTTATGGCCTCTATAAGGAAACTCTTCCCTGTTCCAGCTGAGCCACTAACAAACATCAGCAGTGGCTTGTAGTCAAGACAGTCACATTTCTTGTGTTCATGTAGTAATCCATGCCAGACAGCATCAGTGACCTCAGTGTGAAACACCCATTGCTGCTCATTGAGTCTCTCTCTCAACTCAGCTAGGTCAACACTGTAGTGTGTGCCATGTTCCATAGCACTCTCCACTTCTGACATGAGTACTTCTGGGGCATTCAGAGGCAGAGGTTCTCCAAGGATATCTTGTCCTTCTGGATCAAGATTCTCTTATGAACTAACAGGAGTGTCCTCTTCAAGTAGTTTCTGTGCCTTCTCAAGTTGCTCCTTCTCAGTGTCTAGCCTCTGTATGTATGTGTCAGAGTACTCACTTTTGAATGTCTCATAACTGTGATTGAATTCTTCCTCAAATGTATCACAGTCACCTTTTAATTCAGATTCATTCCTCCAAGGTCTAAATAGAAATAGGAGAGCAAAGTAGTAATGCTCTCTGCTCTCAGATGTGCCTAAATGTAACTTACAGTGGTCAATGAGCCAAGGCTTATGTCTCTTAACGAGACAGCCATCTACTCCTTTAATCTTGTAAATGTCACGTGTACAATCAGGTGAGACATCTGTCTTGTAGTCATACCACTTAACCACCTCAAATAAACACATTTGATCCATATCTTCATATCTAAGGGGGTAGTATGTGTCATTGAGGTTATTCTTCAAGATATGTCTTGAAGATGGTCTCTTGAGAGCCAGTTCCTCAATCTCAGCATGAGGAATAAGTACACATTTATGCTTCTCTTTGTAGTTTACACTGAGAAAGTGCACAGCATCAGACTTGCCATACAAATGTGTACCAATCAATCGATTGCCGGCCTCATAAGCCCCGCATTCTCTGTGTGATAGGTTCTTCAACCCCAGTGACCACAACTGAGACATCAGTGACTTGCTTGAACTGGCAATATCTTCCCAAAGATCTTGCAAGCTAGTCTGTTCATGTTTAGTTTTGTACAAAGTGATGTACTAAACCAGAGCCAACTAGTTGTCAGCCACAAACCGAACATCTATGGTTGCTTGCCACATTAGAAGAATAGTAGGGTTGTAGTCATTGATGTACACCTCATTCTCTTCTCTGGGTAATTCATAAACCCTCTTGGTTGATTTTGCCTTCACGTGGTGGCGCATAGCTGAAAAAAGTTTATTCATGCAACCATCCTGACAGACACGTCTAGGGAATTTGAAACAGCATCTTGTGTACCAATCAGATTTGTTCTTCACTACCCGGCAGCAGTATTTTGCACAAATATGGCTTTGAAACTTCTGCACCAACTTCCACAGTATAGGACTGTCATACTTGTCCAGAATATGGCAAGTAATGTACTGCTTAATGAATGCTAGCACTTGTGCTGCTTCATGTTCAACTATGCATGGGGCATCCTTGATCCACAGTAACATGTGTATATGAGGAGCACCACGTGTATGATACTCCATCCTACAGAAGTAATGCTCCACAGTACCAAGAGGTGGATTGTCCTTTGACAAAATGAAAGTCAGAATGTCATGGAATCGCTTGTGGAAATGCCTTGTCACAGACACAGGGTCAAGTGAGCACATTTCTGAGAGTCATTGATGAAATGACCTCTACAGCACAATTTGCCCACTTCAACAGATCTATGACCTCATCCCAGGCATACTCGGCACAATTGAGTGTAACACACCACGTGGCTGGACCATACTCTCACAGTTTGGTCATCACCTCAGAGTGTCTGCGATACCAGTATTCTTTGGTGCCACGTAGACTTGACAGAATGGAAGACAAATTCATGTGCACATTTTCATCCTTCTGCTTTAGTTTCTTCAGGAAAGGTTCAGCTGTTATTCCATCAAGCGAAGTAGTAAGACGAATAGTATGCGCAATAGACGCAGACAGTATGCTAAGCTCACTCTTCCACAGGAGATGAAACAAGTACTGTACGTTACATCTGAATTTGCCATGCTTATTGAGCACACAGCTAGTACAGTACTCAGCACCTTGTACACAGACTTTTCTTTTATCTAGGCATCCACCAGACCCTTTTGGGAATAAATTTGGGAGGCAGCTTGCTACCAAAGTAGCCTCCCAAATGCTGACCGGCTCAGTTTCCGCCTGTTTAATTTGATAAAGATCAATGTTGTCCCCTACTGGATCTCTGCCATGCAGTGGGCAAATTGTGTACTGTTCATACACATAATCGTTTGTCTGCACATTGACCTTCTCTATCATTGGTTTAGTGCTTTCAAACAGATCATGTTCAACAGACACACTGGTCATGTGATCAATATCAAGGTCTGTATAAAAGGGATTGTTGCTCTTTAAATAAGTAAGAGTAAGCTTCACCTTCTCAACATTGACAACATCCTGTTAAATGACCCTTGACTTAGTTGGAACACCATCGACAGGAATCACCAAAGTATTCTCAGTAGAGATCGCCTTCACATTTTCCTGCAGAGGAAGTGGAAGATACATAATGGAACCCTTAAGAGATCTACTGAGTTCTTTTTGTGGAATGTTCCGTGTCTTTGTGTTCAGATGTAGAATGGTTTGAAATGGTTTCATTGTCTGAATTAGAATCCGTTCAAATTATTCAATGTGGCAATCTCAGTTGGTGTAACTTGTCCATCCATGTTGGTTAAGACTGACCTTGGTGGCAGAATGTTAGACTTCACTTTGGGGAAACAGTGCTTGCACATCACAATGATTGGGTCTAACTGAAAGTCACACTTTAACAGCAGAAATGCTAACAGTCGAGACCACATGTCATTGTACAGTGACAAGGTTTCCAGGTTCACTATGACCCTTTTGTTTTTCGTAACAAATATGACACACACATACAGAGTCAAATTTCTCTGTCTTTGCCAACTCAAATTTGGCAATTGATTTCCCAAACTGTTAGAGAATATCACTTTCTAAGACAGAGACACCATTTCCATCAGCAATTTAAGACTGATTAATCATAGTATCTGTCACACTGCTGACATGCTGCAGCTGTTTCAGAAATGTCATGGCACCATTCATGTCACCAGACTGTAGTAACTCATTCAGATGAGTGTACTGCGCAACAATTGGATGAACATCATAGACCCTGTACACGAAGTTTTGCATTCCTGATTAATGCACTCCCAGCATACACATGTGGTGAAAGACACTGTCACAAACACCACTATCTGGGCATGCAAGTGAATGACCCATAAGTCCAGCATGTGGACAGATCTCACAAAGGTCTATACTCTCAAACAGTTTATGCCTGTCTTTATGGTCAGTAATGACAAATATGTCAATAACGTGCTCAACTTTGTCAAATGATGATTGCCTCTGGTTACAGGTCTCATCACATGCACATGAGAGACAGTGATATTTACAAGTCTGAGTAGTTTTCTCACATTCATCATCTGCCTCCACTGTAGTGTCATCACACACACTGAGCACATTACACACATTGCCGGACTCATCAATGCACAAGTTGCTGTCCTTTTTTTGTGAGTAATATGACTCCTCCCAGAAATATGCCTCTGAGTGCTGTGTGTGCAGCCACCATCCTGTGAAAACATCACAGAAATTGTGCAGGCTCAAGACAGGATACCGTTGTTGTCTCATCTTTATGTCATACACAGTTTTTCTGAACTGCTAAAGTACATGAGACATCTTATGCCATAAACGTTGAAGAACAAAAACTGCTCTGCTAACAAATGTGCATACTGTGAGGTGCAATTTCATCAAACTGAGATGACTCTTTACTTTTTTTGTGTGCTCACATCTCATCACAGCAGCAGTAAGTCTGTCAATCTTAGCTTTGGAAGTTAGTGATCGAAAATACTTTTGCTTCCTCAGATGATCATCAGCAGCTACGAACTTACGATGCTGCTTACCACGTGTATTAATGCGTGTCTTTGCAACAGTATCCTTTCGGTTCACAGATCTGCACTGCTGTTGCTTAGCTACACATTCTTTCCTTGCTGTTGAGCAAGCATGTTTTTTTTTTCCTGCAGAGTGATGAAGCTCTGAATTCATGCTTCCACTAGAATGCTGAATCGTTTTACATCTTGAATTACCAGCACTGGGTTTTGCATTACTCTTAAGCAACAGTGATGTACTACTATACCTGTTTCATCTCTGCATAGATTTCTGTCTCTGTTTAGAGGGCATCTTCCCTGTTTCACAATTTGCAGTTCAGTTCACCAGTCTTACAGAACAATCAGACACCTGTATGGGAAGTACAGAAAAAATAAGTTAGAATTCATCTCTTTAGTGTGCTTCTAACATTACATAGTATCATACACTATCCATATCTCATATAAGAACAACAAATACTACTGCCTACTAAATATTGTGGAGATAATTACTGTAGTAAGTGAAGATCAGTAAATCAATACACAGTCTTTTCAAATGCTGCTGAACATAACTTCAATAATAATGTGAGCATAAATATCTAAAAATGTCAAAAATCAAAGTGTGCCACAATGTTAAGCATCCTCAGTGATGTTCTACCTAATATAAAGTTTAGGGAGACAGTATAGTGCAGTGGTTTAAGGCTCTGAGCTGCAAATCTGGTGACATCCAGCAGACCAGACCATCTGAGGAATATCACCCACGTGAAACACCTGATTCCGCCTGGCGACCTTCCAACATTGGTCTTCCATGCCTTCATTACTACCCATCTTGACTACTGCAATGCCCTCTACATAGGGCTTTTTGGGATTAATATCTGCTGCTTGCAGCTAGTGCAGAACGCTGCAGCCAGGCTTTTGACCGGTACTTCTAGGACCAACCATATTATGCCTGTACTGTGCAAACTGCACTGGCTGCCAGTTCAGTGGTATATCACCTATAAGGTGGGCTTGCTTACCTTTAGAGCCCTGCACAAACAGGGACCCGACTACCTGAAGGAACTTTTGATTCCGTACTCCCCCCAATCATCCTCTCCGATCCACCAACAAGGGATTGCTAGAGATTCCCAGGGTTCATTTAAAAACTTCTGGAGCTTGTGCTTTTTCCTTTGCAGCACCAACCCTCTGGAATTCTCTGCCTTGTTGGATAAGAGAAAGCCTTACCATCAGAAGTCTTAAATCTATGTTAAAAACATATTTATTCTCGTTGGCTTTCCCAGACTGATTTTAAATAATTTATAGTGTTGCCTGCTTTTTTATATTCTGTTCCTACTGTCTACAGTCAGCACCTTTATTTCGAAAGGTGTTAGATAAAGTTTTGATTGATTAATTGATGTGATGGCCCTGAAACATATGCCTTTGCTCCTCACCTACCTGGATATCCTTATCCACATTGTGTAGATACATTTTATCCTTGGTATCAGATTTTATTTTCTCTAAATCAGAGAAGCACTTCTGTAAACTCTCTTGGACCATTGAGATGTCCAGATCACTTATTTGAAACACTGCACTCAACTGAGTAATTACCAAAAGGACATACATTCGTATATAGGTTGCCACTATAAAGTCATATTTTGACATTTTTAAGGCATAACCTTTCTCTCTAGCATCAGTTTCATTGCAAAAAAAGCTAGAAGAGAGTCCAGGGTGTGATGCACAGTCTGCACAGCTTTGTAAACTGCTATTCACCTGACATCATGGACCTCCTTCACTTTTAGAGTCGGTTCTTCCTGCATTCCTTGAATTTGTTTTAGTTTGTCGTCTCTTTTGGCTGATCTTTTAAAGCGGTAGAAAATACCAGTTAGAATCTCCTGGTATTCTTTCAGGTAGGGGACTGAGTCTGTTGCTTGTGAACTGCTTAGTGTAAGTAACCCTATGAGGAATACAGTGTATATTTACTAGCACTGGACTTTCATGTATCATGTGCCAAGTTACCCCCTCGCCTGTCCCTGTCATGACCTTTGCTCCATCACTTCCCAGTCCCATCACTTTTGGCTTGCACATTTTTTTGTCAGCTAAGAATTTCTGTAATTCTGTAGATCCCCGCTCCAGTGGCATTAGAGATTTGTAAGTCGTCTAGGAAATGAGTAGATGCAACAACACTTTCCAGATCACGCACTCTAGCATACAGAACTAGTTTTTTGGCTATAGTGATGTCAGTACTCTCATCACATATTAAAGTGATGTATGGGCTACTTTCTAGTCCCTTTAATATCTCTTGCCAGATTACCAAGGCTTTATGCATTCCAGGATGGCATTGGCGTTAGTTTCGGATGAATAAGATACATTTTTTGCTACACTCAGTCTGTCAAAAGAAGGATGATCTAAACTAGACAAAAATTCCATTAAACTAGTGGATTTAATTTCACATTAACCATTCAATATGCACTTTTCATGGCCACTGGAAACAGTTTGCTGTTTTTCAGAAATGGCTTTTCTGAACACTTGCTGCAAGTCTTCCTGCATATTTTCTGCAGCCATTATATCCTTGTGGTCTGCTGAGTCAGCATGCCTAGTTAGGGTGTTTGTCCTGAAATTTTCAATGCCAGCAGGCAGTGTATTTTGTTTCTTTCTACTGATGCAGACAGCTCAAGGCACTACATTTTTCTCTGAATTATATCTCAACCACCTGTACATGGTAAGCAAGTGGGCCTGAAAATTATGTTTACTAGCTACAACGGTCTCAGAGGAACTAAGGGGTTGTTCACAAGCAGCAGACTCAAAATCCATTTGTGACTGGTTGGCACTGTCATGAAAAGGAACACTTGTGTTTCTTCCCAAATGTTTGTCCACAGACAACACAGGCTCCTCCTCCTCCTCCTATGACTGAACCCGCACCTGTTCACATTCACTAGCTGTGGTATTTTTGTTAGAAGACCCTGATGCAATACAGAGTCACATAGGTCTAGGTGTAAAAACATATTTTATTTGCACTTGTTTCTACACCATTATCTGATTTAAAAATGTTAAAGTGTCCTTATGTATAGCAGTCTGTAAATCAGTTTCTTTTTTTTTTATGCTCCTCCCACATACCCCGACCGACCACTCCTTTGGAGCGTCAATTTCTTCCTGCCTCATTCTGACCTCCTGCCACCTACTCCCAGCCCCAATTGCAGCCTACCTTTGGTAGCCCAGTATATCCCTATGCCAGAAGGGTCCCTCTCTTCTTGGGGGAATGGCCTTTATGGCCTACCTTTGCATCCCAGGTGCTGTGTGGCTAGTTCTGGGCTGGCTTCAGGGCTTTGGGTGGCAGGGGCCCAGGAGTTCATCATCTGGTTGGCAGGGGCATAATTTTCTGTTTTCTGTGCCTAGCTCCTGCTGTTCTTAGCCTTGCATAAGCACGCAGGGTATTCCTTGGGTGGGGACGTGCCATGGGCATGTCAGGGCCACATGTCCCCAAGCTCGCCACCAATCTGCCCACAGGTCCCCAGGCAAATCCCACCCCCCCAGGAGGGAAGCATCTAATGGACACTTATAGAACCCCTCCCTTGCTGGTCTCCACTGTAAATCAGTTTCAATAAAGGAGAATTTCCTTCAAACTAAGTGTCTGTCACTTTAACTTAAGATGACTGCTGTTATGTAGTGATTTACTAATAAAAAAAATTAAATCAACATCTGTGTCTTTTTTTTATATACAGACAGTGTATGACAATGCAAACAAATATGTCAGCAGCTGCTTATTCAGTCTGGACAAGACAGAGTAGCCCATAGAGTGTGGCCCTCATACTTCACTCTCTGCTTAGTGATGAACAATAGACAATCAGAGCCCCCCCCCAGTTTCTGCACATCTGCCTCACACTCTTAGACTTTTGTTCCTTTTCCTGCTGTTTATGTATTTTTCTTATCTTTTTTAAGTCAACACTGACTTGCACAGTCTCATCTCCCTGACTTCTTGCCCTGTCTGCTATCTGAGTAGTAGAGACAGTCATCCCCCTCAGTTTCTGCACGTTGGCCTCACCCTCTCTCGATTACTTTCCCCTGCTAGATATTTATTAATTTCTTTAGGGCTGTGGGTGGAGCCTACAGGCCTATTGGGATTGCTTAGTAGCTTTAAAAATGGCCAATCATGGAACTTTCCATTGGACATTTGGAAATATCCTTCCAAAAGTCCAGCGGAACTTAAAGCCCTCCACCATGATTGGCTACTACAGAATAACAGATGCACCATTTCAGATGTTACTTCCACATTCCGTGGCACAGTTCTGCTGGCACCATCATGTTGTGAATGGCAAAAAGTCATTCACTGCAACTGTGCATTCACAATTGTGTTGTCGCCACCAGCTCAGGGGCATTATGTGCCCCCCCTCAACTAATGTGACAGACTGGGAGCCCACCCCACTGTGCCCCCAAAAAATAATTTTACCCCCCACCACCAACTCTGTAGCATTCTGTGCCCCCCAACATATGTGACACACTAGAAGACCACCCCAGTGTGCCCAAAATATAATCATTTTACCCTCTGATATTGGGGTGCCCAATCCCCATGTCAGCATTATGTGGAACCCCACCCCCAACACCACTCATGTGGCACACTGGAAGCTCACCCTGATATGCTTAACTGTTTCTTTCTTCTCCCTGATGAGTTCAGGGTGCCTAATCCCCATGTTGACATC
This sequence comes from Neoceratodus forsteri, assembly GCA_016271365.2. Taxonomy (NCBI): domain Eukaryota; kingdom Metazoa; phylum Chordata; order Ceratodontiformes; family Ceratodontidae; genus Neoceratodus; species Neoceratodus forsteri. The sequence goes on from CM057455.1 coordinate 49,586,908, forward strand.
ACATATAGCACCCAATTCATGTAAATTCATGTAAAGGGTAAACAGGGAGGAGAGGATGCACTGTGGGTCACCCTGGAGACTGGAAATGGCTCCACAATCTGCACAGGGGATGAATACAGACCTCTGTCTTAGGGGGAGGAAATGGATAAGAAAATGACAGAAGGCATCCTTGGGATGGCAGAGAAAGGGGAGATATTGCTGATAGGGGACCTGAATATGCCAGATGAGGACTGGAGCACCTTTGCTGTAGCCATATTCAAGAACAGGGATATTCTCAATGCCCTACAGGGGCATGCCTCAGACAGCTAGTTGTGGAACCTGCTTGGAAGACAGCAATCTTAGACCTGGTACTTTCAAATGGGGACAGAGAGAGGATCTCTGATCTTGAAGTGGGTAGCCATCTGGGAACCAGCAACCACCAAACAGTGTGGTTCATGATAAACTTTGCTGTAGAGCCAAGCCACACAAAAGTGAAGGTACTGGACTTCAGGAGGGCTGATTTTGTTAAAATGGGAGCGTGTCTCAGAAAAGCACTAGCAAATGGGCAAGAAGGAGGGGTTGAGCAAAATGGGGAAACATCAAAACCGCCATCACAGAGGCAATATGCCTTTATGTGAAGCAAATAAATCAAAAACAAAATATAAAACACTATGGTTCTCAAAAGAAGTGGCGGAAAGGTAAGGGAGAAAAAGTAGCATTCAGGAAGTATAAGGAAACACAGAAGGATCAGGACAGAGAACTGTACCAATTAAAGCAGAAGGAAGCGGGTAAGGCAGTCAGAATAGCAAAGGCCCAAACCAAGGAAAAGATAGCCAATTCAGTTAAGAAAGGGGATAAAACCTTTTATAGGTACATTAGGGAGCAAAAAAAGACTAAGGCAGGGATACTGAGGCTGAACAAAGAGGAAGGTTGTTGGGCAGAGTGCGACAGTGAAAAAGCAGGGATACTGAATGAATACCTCTGCTCAATACTCACAGTGGAAAAGCAAGGGGAGATACCTAATCCAGTCAATAGAAGCACTCTGGAAAGGGGGATTGATATTAGTCCTTTCACAAAATAAAGTGTTCTGAAAGAACTCTTAAAACTGAAGGTGGATAAAGCAATGGGGCCTGACAGGATTCACCCCAGAATTCTAAAAGAACTAAGGGAAGAACTAGTAACACCACTGACTATCCTTTTTAATAAATCATGGGAGGATGGTGTGGTACCTGAGGACTGGAGGAGGGCAGATGTGATTCCCCTTCACAAAAGTGGTAGCAAGACAGAGGCAGGAAACTACAGACCTGTCAGATTGACCTCAGTGGTAGTAAAAATTATGGAATCACTTCCGAAGGAAAGAACTATTGAGTACCTAGAGGCCAGTGCGACACAGGACCCAAGACAGCATGGATTCACAGTAGGAAGGTCACGTCAGACAAATCTAGTTGATTTTTTTTGACTGGGTGACCAAAGCAGTAGACCAGAAGGGGTCTGTGGACATGGCCTACCTTGACATTAGCAAGGCATTTGATACAGTTCCACACAATAGATTACTAAACAAATTAGCCAGCCTGGGAGTGGGTTCCAGGGTGGTAGCCTGGGTAAAACACTGATTGGACAACAGGACACAGAGGGTAATAGTAAATGGAGTCCACAGTGAAGAAAGGAGGGTTACTAATGGGGAACTGCAGGGTTCAGTACTGGGGCCGGTCCTTTTTAATGTCTTTATGAGTGACATTACAGACGGACTGGAAGGGAAAGTATGTCTCTTTGCAGATGACTCTAAGATCTGCAACAGGGTTGATACACAAGGTGGGGTGGAAAGGATGAAAAGGGACTTTGCAAGGTTGGAGGAATGGTAAAATGTATGGCAGCTTAGATTCAATGCTAAGAAGTGCAAAGTAATGCACCTAGGAAACAAAAACCCAGGGGAAGAGTACACAATGGGGGGTGAGATACTGACAATAACAAAAATGGAAAGGGACCTGGAGGTAGTCATATGAGATGACTTAAATGTGGTCCAGCAATGTGAGAAGGCAGTAAGGAGGGCTTGGGGGGATACTGGAATGCATAGGGAGAGGCATCACCAGTAGAAAACAGGAAGTTGTTGGCCCTCTGTACAGACAGTTGGTAAGACCACATCTGGAATACTGTGTACAGTTCTGGAGACCCAATCTCTGTAAAGACATAGACAGGGTGGAGGCTGTCCAGAGGAGGACAACCAAAATGATGCAGAGTCTGCATCAGGAGACATATGAAGAAAAACTAAAGCAACTAAAGATGTATTTCCTCGAGGAAAGGAGGGATAGGGGGAACATGATAGAAACTTTCAAAAACCTCAAGGGAATCAACAAAGTCCAAGAGGGTAGCATCTTTCAGAAAAAGAGATGTGCAAAAACAAAGGGACACAATTTGAAGATAGAGGGGGGGACAGCTCAGAGGTAAAACAAGGAAGTATTTATTCACAGACAGGTTTGTGGTACATGAAACAGCCTTTCTGAGGAGGTCACAGAGTCAAAAACAGTGGGGGAATTCAAGAATGCATGGGACAGGCATAAGGCAATTCTAGTGGGGGGTAGGAGGAAGTACTGTGGGCTGCTGGTTAACTAGGATCTGTAGCGTATCCTGTAGGTAGGAAAATGGGCAGACTGGGTGGGCCAAGAAATCCTTATCTGCTGTCAAATTCTATGTTTCTTTGTGGCACACTGGGAGCTCACCCCAGTGTGCCCAAATGTTTTTTTTTCTGTAAAAATAAAAGCGGGCCCTTGTCAACACATTTTTTTCCCTGTAAGAAAGAAAATTGACCCTCATTATCACTGCAGTCCCCCCCACCCTCCCACTGAGCACCCACCTCCCTGCCCCCCTTACCCCCATACTTACCTTTGGAGGTCAGCTCTGCTTTCTTCTCTGTACCGGGACACATCTGCTCTCTTCAAAGCTGAACTGCGAACCGAAGAATCAAAAGTAAGCATGCTATAATGCCATTCAGTGTGATTTTCAATGTATGCTGATAAATGAGCCATTTTTTTAATTCATGACCAAAATTTTCAACATGGGGTTCTTTGGATCCCACCTAATGAAAACTGTCACTGTCATTTTGTTACTCTGTCCCAAAAGGTGATTTCGTGATCACTGCACAAAGTCACCTTTTGGGACCGATTCATGAAATGACAGTGCCACTGTTCATGAGGTGGGTCCCAAAAAGCCCATGTTGCAAATTTGGTGAAAAAATTAAAAAAAAATGACTGTGTTATGAGTGAGCATTGCACAGTTTCTACACACACTGTCAACTTCTCCAATCTTTAATGTTTTCACTTCACATTTTCAACATTGCCATTTTTGCACACCTCCTTCAAAACAGTACAGCTGTCACTTTCCACGTTCTGCCCAAAAAGTGTTTTCGCACCTGTGGCACAGAATACTGCATTTGCTTTGAGAAATGACCTTTTGAGAAGGTGACCAAATGTCACTGGCAGTCTTCATGAGGAGAGGTCCCAAAAAGGACATGCTGAAAATCTGGTGCAACACTTGCAAAATATGGTCAGCTTACACCTGGGCATTGAATAATTTCTACGCACATGTGTAACTTTGGTCACTTTGTAGCTCTTCATGGCCCTATCAGCTCTGGCTAGACTTTGTTTTCTTTAAGTAGCACCTTTTTTAGTTTGGGACTTAAAGGCTGTCTGCCAAGAGGTGAACAACTGGAGATCATAGTACCCTCCACACAGTTGCCCCTCACACCCACTTCTGAATGATATTCACTGGCTGTTGGTATTTTTTTATTTACATTTTGTTTTTCAAACTGCAGTTAGTGACTTAAGTACACTCACTCCCTGCTGGCTGGAAGATTAAGGAGAGCAGCCCCCACACAACACGATGTTCAGATACAGTTGTTGTAATGTACAACCACAGTAAAAGTCCTAATCATAAAATCCTGTAACATATTTCTTTATTTTTGATAAAGTAAGTACAGCCTAAAGGCTCAGTTCTCAGCCTGCCAAAACATGTAAGTGGATTCAAACAACTGACCAGCAATCACACAAATATATGGTTTTCCTTGTGCCCAGGTTATTTTAATTTGCTTGTATTTACATTTCATGTCTGCTATCATTTTAATTACCCCACTTGCTTCCTCGAGCTCTCAGCTGCCAAATTAGGTTAGGGGAATATTTAAACAAATCAACAAATAACAAAACTGCCACAGCCTGCCACACACTCAGAGATCTGCCCTGTGAGATTAGTTTTCAACTTCAGAGTATTGTAGTTGCTCTTTCTGTTCTGCTGTTTTCTGCTTGTAAGTCTGTTGAGGGCAGAGGCCCAACCCTAACAACTCTGTCACTTGCAGTGACTGCAAAGCCACAGCCTCCCTCCCTCTCTCTCAATTTCAAAATGTTATTATTTATAAATGGTTATTTCTGTCCTCCTTTCACACTGCTGCCTCAAGTATACTGACCGACATGTTTTAAGTACTAGTAGCACTGATACGATGAAGAGAATTCCATGCAGATTTGATTCTGTCACTGAGTGTAGTATGCACGGTTGCTGATCACTCACTCAGGTTAACTATGCATTCAGCTGCTCCACTGAGAAAATGTGCTTTTTATACTATGATCTGTACCATGTGATGCATCTCTGTGCACATCACATGGTACAGATCAGGAGCACCCATCCCTTGCATCCCTGCTCAGCCATTCTGTGACAGAAAATAATATGAAGCACTCGCCTCCAATGACTTGTGCCACAGACATCCAAAGACCTGCCAGTCAAAGCAGTTAGTGTCAATCACTTCTCCTTTCCTCACTGACAAAAAAAGTACTGTACACCAAGGGGTTGTCTCCCATTTTCCCTGACCTTGTTTAAGTCACAATATATTTTTTAAAAAGGTAACCTGCTTCACATCTTTGTAGTCCGCAAGCGGCGGAGCTTGGTTGTCATGCATGGTGCATACAGCTAGTTGTTACTACATAAATTAATCTGTTTTCCCTCAGAGACCTGAGAAGCTGTATCTGCAATTCCATGTCATGCTGCTTGTTTTAATAGTTAGCTTTTACATGTTAGACAGCACTCATTCTTTCAAAATGACCACAGAATGCTCAAAGCTAACCTTTTTATGAGACCTGACATTTTCAGCTACAAGAGGCTAGAGGAAGCGCAACCATGATCTTTACCACCATAATGCATAAAGCACTTGATGTGACAAATTAAATCTTCTGAGGTTTCTTGTATTTCTCCTAATAAGGAAACCTAGAAACCTAGAGTTTGACAGCAGATATGGACCGCTTGGCCCACCTAGTCTGCCCATTTCCCTACCTAACGGATAAGCTGCAGATCCCAGTTAACCAACAGCCTACTTCCTCCTACCACCCACTAGAATTGCCTTATGCCTGTCCCATGAATTCTTGAATTACCCCCACTGTTTTTGACTCTATGACCTCCTCAGGAAGGCTGTTCCATGCATCTACAACCCTCTCTGTCAAGAAATACTTCCTAACATTACCTTTGAGCCATCCCCCCTCTATCATCAAATTGTGCCCCCCTTGTTCTTGCACATCTCTTTTTCTGAAAGATGCTACCCTCTTGGACTTTGTTGATTCCCTTGAGATTTTGGAAAGTTTCTATCATGTCCCCCCCTCTCTCCTTTCATCGAGGCTATACATCGTATGCTCCTTTGGTCTTTCTTCACAGGAACAGACAGTGATTGCACGTCCTCATGCTGAAAATCCTGTAGTTGTGTAAGTCAAGGCTCATAAAAAATTGCTAGCCCACTGCTAAATAGTGAATAATTCTGTGGCCACATCGAAAGAATGGAGGAATGCTGTCTAACTTGTAACAGCTATCTATTATCACAGACATCACACTGGAAATCAGCTTCCTGGACAGTGTCTGCTTCAAAACAGACTTTCACAGTAGCGACTCTGTCTGCACCTGTCTGCTCCATGATCGAGGAAAGCAGAACTGTATACTAACATGACTTAGAACATTCATTTTCTAAACTTATTTTGCAGCTAAACGAGTCACTCTGCCAGAGATCAAGACTACTATGCAGGTAATATTTATGGTACCTCAATGGATGTCCAGAGTTCTCAGTAGCTGTCTCAGCCTGGAAACACAGTAAATGTGTTTGACATGCCCCCAAGGAGCGTTCTTAACTGGCCAGTCTCAGGGAAAAAAGCAGCTGATATGACACACCTCAAGGGGCATTCTTCACCACCACTCCTTATCTGAGCAACACTCTGAGAGACACGACCCCAATGGGCATTTGTCACATGCAGTCCTCCTTTTTCAGCATGGGAACATGCAACCCCTGGGATGGCCAAGTCTTAATTTTTATGGAGTTAAAGCACGTGCACTCTTCACACATGTTCAAGGCAATTAAAGATGCAGGGCTCGGCTCAAGACTCATGCATCTTTGTGAAGCTAGGTCAGACTTGCCATTGGAAACAGAAGTTGTGGCCAGGCCACTAAGTGGGCCTGACTCCAGAGTTAGACTTTGTAAAGGATCATTCATTTCTTCTGGAAGTACTGTAAGGAAAAGAACAGCAGTTGCTATGGAATGGTTGGAACAAAACTGGTGCATGGTGGTATCTGGTGCAAAAGTTTGGATTCATCACAGCTATAAGGTTGTAAAGACCTGTATGTTGCTGTTGAACTTGGTATATGCACAATGTTCAGTTAGGGCAAATACGGGTATTAGGCCAGCCTTGGAAAGTTCCTTTGGAAAGGTGGGCCACTGGGATCTGTTGTCCATTCAGATTGTCAGTCTTCCACTCTATTTGTAGAATGGATTGGTCTGGAGATGCCACCATGGCATTCAGGTAGGCATCTTTTCCTCCACAAACAGTGACAGTTGTAGGTGGGAGGTCAATGGCTACACCCTTAGTCTGGGTGGTAGGTGGTAGAAGGCCAGAAGGGAAGTAGTTGATATCCTAAGGGTTCCAAAAATGGAGAAGTTTTCAGTCCATCTTGGGGAGTCATTTCTTGGAGTCTTCTTGTGCACTTGCCAGAGGTATGGCATAAGGTAGGTGAAACAAATCATTTTCTGAAAAGGGAGAAAACAGAAAGCTAAACTCACAGGTCTCTCTCCACCGGCTGGAGGAAGGAGCATTTAATCATCTTTGCACAGTTTCAGTTGATTGGCATGGTACCATTGTTTGATGGGCTTCTTACAGACCATGCTCTGCACTTGTTGGACAGCAGGGCTCAATTTGTTGATGATGTCATGGGGCCCATCCATATTTTTGTACATGGGTGGGCAGGGATGAAGAATTTCAATATCATTTTTTGATCTCCTATTTGCCAATCAACTTCTTTGACTTTTTTGTCAAACTACATTTTAGACAGTTGCTGAGGGAAGGCTGCCAAAATCGTGGTGATCTGACTGCTTCAACGGGCTTCCTCAGGCTGAAATCTAAATAATTGGATGGAGGAAGTAGCTGCATGCTGAGCTTGAGGAGTTCTCAGCAATGGCCTGACATGCTGTCTTACAATTCAGAATCATTAAACCACCGTTGCCTGTGTTTTGGATAAGTGCAACTATATGTGTGACAATTGCTGTTCAGAACACCCACTGAGTGTTTTTATGTTTTATAGTTTGCTCACCTGTAGCTGCTGTTCCACATTGCACTGACTGCACTGTTTGTATGGTCATGTCCTTTACGGACTGTCTTGTGCTACATTGTATTCCCTGGTCTTGCTTTCCGCCTAGGTTGGACAGTCTGACAATGAAAGAGGTCTCCCTGTGAGAAGAAGTGCAGGAAACTCCATGGGGAGCTGCTTAGGAAGGCCGGAGTATCCTTCGGCGGTGGTTTATTGTGAGCCCTTAAAATAACAAGGGTGAACTACACTGAGGTGGTAAAAGGAGCCGATACGTGGTGTTAAACAGAGGAAAAAAGTAAAGAAAAGAATAATTAGCAGCTTGCCTAAAGAGCTGTTGTATACTGAACTAAGAAGCTCTGAAGTCGCAATGCTCCGATCAAAAGAAGGGACGTTTTTTCTTTTCTTGTTTTTTTTTTTTTCAGCTTTATCCCACAGCTAATCTTCCAGTATTGGTTGTTCTTTCTAATCCTCCCTACTAGGATTTCATAGTATTTAATATTAGATTTCAGATTATCTAGGTTTCAGAAGTTTTTAAATTTATATTAAATTATTGATCTTATGACTGGCTGAATCTGCACACATGACCCTTAGCTTATAGGGTCGTATGTGCAGCATTCTTAGCCAGATCTTCCATCAGTTCCAATCTGAGAGCATGTACAGTATGTTGGTTGGTGAGCTGTGAGCTGTAGCTGATACTTTTAGTCAGAGCAGATGCTAGAAGCTGATTGAAACAAGGGGGGGTGCAAACTCAGTTAGACTCTGCTTCTTTGTGCTATTAATTTTAGTGATTTGTGGTGTGCAGAAAGTATTCAGCTAACATTTGGCTCTAAGTTCTTGCCTTACTTACCCTCTGGGTCTATTATACTCTGCAACATCCATCATGTTTTTGTAAGCTTCCACTTGCATACTATGTGACCCTGAGCAAGTCACTTAACCTCCTTGTGCTCCCAGGTTGGACCTGTGAAAAAGAGATTTCAGCTTAGTGTGCTATACCTGGTTAAACAACTAAATAGAAAAAAAAAGTGTTTTGAAATTCAATTTTTTTGTACATACTGTAGAATGTTATAACATTTTTAGTATAGTGATTTATAATATATCGAGGTGCTAAAAACATGCTTCCTGAGGGAATACTAGTTTTAGTCGAGTGGGAAGTTGTAACAATTGATGATAGACTGGCCTTTATCTAATTATATTTTCTGGTTTGTCCCTAGTATCTCCTTACATTCTCCTTGGTGTTAGGGGGACCTAGAAGATCAGCCTGGAAAATGAGAATGCATTGATGTTAATACAGAAACCCATTGATTTGAAGGCGGACCCTATATTTACTGGACCTTAATCCCGGGCTTGGGAATTTTATAAACTGTGATCTGATCATGCTTGATCAGAGATATATCAAGATTTATCAAGAGACAGCAGATTCGTTACTTATTGAAGGTCTTTACAACAGCTTGGACATTGCACATTGGACATTGTATACCTATTCTATCTCCATCTTAGAGAATTAGTGGGAATATGCATGAAGTTTTCTGAAACTAAAGCCTGAAAACAAAAAGCTCTGGATATATAATTCTTGGATTGACTCTCTTCATTTAGGAAACCGTATTTTCCTTTCCCTTTGTACATTTGTGTATGTCTCATATTGTTTGAGCCAGAATGTGATTTGTATGGTAGTATATATATTAGTTGGTTCTCTGACTGAGTATTTTTTCCTTTTTTTAATTAGACTCTGTGTGCTGTTTAGTAATTCTTTTTTATCAAGGCAAGAACAGCTGATAGCTCTAAAATTCATTATGGTAAATACAAGATTACAAAGACAACAGCATAATAACATGTCCCCATTACAAGAATTTCCAATTAATATAAAAAAGTCTGTAGCAGACAATACAAAATCACTGAGCATCTGATGCCATGTGTTAATAAGACATCAACTCCCACATTAAGAGCTGCATCACAAGTAATTCTGAGCTTTTATCTAATGCTCCAAGTACCTACACAGATAGGCAATCTCAGGTTAATAAACAAAACCTAGAGGCTATTAGCATGCAAAATGTCCCACAAGAAATTGATTTATCAAATAAGGCAAACACCTATCATCCTAAGGAGGCCAATGTTATGGGATTCATGGTACAGCAGGGAACTAGATCATGTTAATAAAAGTATAGAAGGAAGGAGCAGTGAATATAATCTAATTAGCTCTAATGAATCTAAATCAAAAAAATAATATGGAATTGGAAGGTGTGATTCAGCATTTACAAACACTGACTGAGGGCCTAAAACAGACTGAAGCTTAGTCTTCTATGCTCCAATCAAGGTTTTATAATAACTGTGGTGCACAACAAGGTGGGGAAGAGGCACTATTAAGATATAACAAGATTCAATTTAAACCATTGTGTTTAGATGAAGACATGATAGATCTATTGAATAATCCTCACCATGCCCATTTGCAATTGTGGAACAACTGGTGATTAATAAGAATATTACTGAAGCACTAGCCTTCCAGCACAGTGGTTGGATTTCTGATTGCAATGCTGGAAACCCTGGTTCAGGAATGGACTTGGGTTGTCAGAGAGCTGGCCTGGGGAGAAGGATTTATCATCCTACATCTGCTGTCTTTCTCCAAGGGGAGGGTATGGGATGCTGTTGGTACAGGGGGGACATCAGTGGAGGCCAGTGGCACCACAGCATCTGACACCAGCAAGGTTCCAATGGGGCAGGATGGATGCTGGTGCCATTGCACATTCCCGCCCCCTACAGGGAAAAAAAATGCCTGTTTTCACTGCCTACATGAAGCCTGCCCCTCAGCTGCAATTGGCTCCCCAGGTCAACTCCCACCCTTGCCCATTGTTCATGGCATCTTATGGCTGAGTGCCATGTCTCCACCCTGGGGGGTAATCCAGGGGGTCCCAGGAGTGCAGTTTACATGGGGATGCTGCAGCTGAGAAGTCCACGACTGGTGGATGCCTGACAAGTGGAGCAGGTGCAAAAAGATTAAATTGATAAAAAAAAAAAAAAGAATATTATGGAAGCAATGAGAGAGGAGATAGCCTATAACAGAGTGAGGTTGGATCTCCTCAGAACAACAACTTTAACAAAGGTAAGAAATCAATCACCAGGGTGAGGACACTATCAGGCAAGTACAGAAATAATACCATATTTTAGCATTATTGAGTTTCCAGACTCTCTACTAATTACAAACAATCAGAATAATAATAATAATAGGAAAAAAAACTTTACAATGCCATAGAGAAAAAGAACCAAGTCTGTGAAGATTCAAAGTCCCAGTCAACTCATTAATGAGATAACATTATTCTGGGGAAGTGAGTATTGTGGAAAAGGAAAGTTGTATGGTACATTGTGTTGTAGCAGAGGAATTGCCAGTAGAATTAGTAAAAACAGATCATCCTTTAGTGAAAGTGTGTCCTTACAAAGATCCTGGGTCTTCTCTGCTGACACATTTGAATAATTTGGAACAAGAAATAATAAAATGTAACCATCAATTTGGTAAAATTCTGCTGGTAAAGGATTTGGGTATGTCCCTAGATGATTGTGAAAGTGACAGAGAGAGGCAGTATACTCAACCAATCAAGGACCTTACAAGACTAAGTTTAATAAGTGGTAAAGAATGGCTTATCTGTTAATCATTCCTCAGATACTGGAGTATTGAGGAATTGGGCAGATACCTATCCCCTCATTAGAATATATTGTCCTCTGAATTGGGGGAATTTTGTTCCTTGTAAGTATGATATTAAACTGCTGGAATACTTAAGTAAAGAACTACATATCCCTCTAAAAGAGGATGCCATTTTTGGAATCAAGAATATGCCTATTACAGCAGCCACACTGGTTGACATACTATTTGTTTCACCAAGACTGGCAAATTTTGCCTGGGTGAACAGTTGGGTAACACAAGAGAAAGAATTAATTTTAACTTTCTCCAGTACAGGGCTGTTTAATAAAGATGGGAATGAGAATAAAGGCCCACAAAATAATGTTTCGACACTGAGTTTGCTTGTAATGAATCCTTTAAGACAGGAAGATGATTATATATTAACAAAAAGAATTAAGGATCTGCTGACAACTTTGCGTACATACCTATTGATGAGATGGGTCAAATTTCAGCAATAAGTACTTATGATGACTATCAATAAAATAGCCAAATTGAGTCATAGGTGTCCAATTTAAAATTAGCAGACTATATTATCAATAAAGTTAATAAATTAGATAATCTCAGATTATATATTACTATGCCAAGAAAAATGGATGTACAATTAACTTATGTTGATGGACTAGATAGGGATGACTTGCTAGTGCCTGATAAGTTAAGATTATTGGCTGGATACAATGAAGATTGACTTAACTTTGAGCAGGCTAATGTATGAGGAAGGGAAAAAGAAAAAAAATCTGTTGTGTGCTCTTTCTCTCTTGGAACATAACAGGATGGGTAAATAAATTAGTGAATACTGATTTTAACCAACTTTTTTTATTAGGTTATGATGTATTAGGTTTACAAGAAATGTGGCACACAGATGATGATATTATTGAATTAAATGGATATTAAGCTTTCCGCAGTACAGGTTCAAGACTGACCAAATATGGTAGATGCTCCAGAGGCCTTATAATATTTATTAGAATAGGTACTTTTCAAAGAGTGACAGTAAGAAAATGTACCAGTAATTTTGTCATAGTTTCCAGGGTTTTATTTAACTCTAAAAATTGATTAGCGTTTTGCTCATAAAAGTTCTAAAACATTGTGAAAATGCATACCACTTCCCTCACTGTGTTTAACAAACATGACACTTCCAGAAAACCTATATAAATGCTTTCTGTACAGTTAGTATTGTCCCAAGAAAAATAAACTGCTAATCAATTATTTAAAACCCTGGTTTCCATTAAGGATGGTATGCAGGATATTGCAATTGTTAATTGTAATTTTCCACCAGATACTTCCAATTTTTACACTCCCCTAATATGTACTGAGTTCACTGATATATTAATAGCTACAGTCCTGGAATCTCCCAATGCAGACATTATGCTCATGAGAGATTTCAATGTCCGAATAGGATATTTGATGGTTTGGTTGACAATCCAAGGTATCTCTATATGAGTACAACAGAAACAAATCCTGATAGGAAAGTCTAAGAATACAAAGCTAAATGTATCTTGAAAACAACTTAGTGATGTAAAGAATTTCAACCTTTATCCATTAAATGGAAGCTATCAAGGGGACATGGGGGGGGGGAGTTAATTCGCCTCTATTTGCACTACAGGCTCCACAATAGTGGTCTATGTCTTCTGGTATGGCTTTAGTTCCTACTGGGGAAATACGTGTATAATTATATCAGGGGATAGTGACCACTTTCCAATTATATTAGAGATTAAACAACAGAGAGCTGTATCTAACAGAAATATATTGGATCCAGTGATATTTACAGAGATAAGCACCTCAAAGAAAATTATTTGAAGACATAATACACATATAGAGATACTGCCTATCATAATGAACTCCATCATGGCAGAGGAAGTAGGAAATTCATGGAAATTATATCTTGATGTATTGATGTTAGAACTGAACAATCTAATGGTAAATATCAGGAATAAAATAGAAAAAAACAATCAAAATTAGTAATAGCCTATCCATTAATATATGGTTTGATAGAGACTGTCAAACAAGAAAAGACATATTAAAAAATTCTATACTACTTTTTGGAAAGAGGGGAATAGACAAGTATTGAAACAATTAAAGAAAGCAATATTAGAACCTCTTGAAGGTTAACAAGAATGCTTTTTTTATGCACAATGGCAACGTATGATGAATGTAGTGATAAATAAAGATTTCAAATTATTCTGATAGATAAGGGAGCAGATCAATTCAAAGTGGAACTAGATACATACATCTCGGAAAGAAGTGGCTTCAACATTTTTCTAACATTTGTTTTTGATCATTCAGAAGATGATATAAGGATTGAAGTCCAAATATTGTAATTCATATCAACTTTAATTCCTATAAAAATGGATGAGGTATATTTGGCCATATAGTCCTTTAAAAAACATAAAGAAGCAGGTCCAGATGGAATTCCTGCTGAAGTATATCTTTCTGCCCCGAACTTGTGGGGAACATTCTTAACTATTTTCTTTAATAAATGTATATCAGTTAACACATATCCGGTTTCATGGAAGGGAGCCAACTTGATTACTGTTCATAAAAAGAAGATCTGTATATCCCAGCCATGTATCAGCCCATAATTCTACTAGATGTGCATCTGAAAATACTCAGTAGAATACTCTTGGAGAGGTTAAAGGCTATGATTTAAAGAATTGGAGGGTTATCTAATTATCAAGCTGGCTTCAGGTAGGATTTTTCAACATGTGATAATATTCATGTACTTAGACATATTATAGAAAGATATATGAAAATTAGGAAACAAAAGATATCTGCAGTTTTTATAGACTACTCTTTAGCTTGCGATTACATTTCAAGAAGAATTTTATGGACATTAATGATTGAAAGCAGCATTAATCAGTTACTTTTTGCAATCATCAGAGAGTTATATTCGGGAACATGGGTGAAAATTAAACTAGGGAATAAGGGCCATTTGTCAACCACATTTAATATTAACTGAGGTGTGAGACATGAGTGTGCCTTGGCCCCTCATTTGTTCTCTGTATATCTGGAAAAGATGTTGTTAGACACTGATTCATTAAATTCTGACTCACCAATAATTAAAACAACACCATGTCTAACTTTGGCATATGCAGATGATATTATCTTGATGTCCCTGACCAAAAAAGGTCTACAGACAAAGCTGAATTATATTTAGCAAAGGACTGAGCAACTAAAACTAAAGATAAATCTAAAAAAACAAAAATATTTGATGACAGTAAAAAAAAAAAAGAAATGATGCATTTTTTTTAAGGGAAGAAAAGACAGAGGTAGTGGACAAATATTTGTACTTAGGAATTATGTTCCACAGTAACACTCAATGGAATGCACATAAGGATTTATTAATAGACAAGCTGAAAATAACTTTAGCAGGCTTAGTAAGATTGAATGCGAAATTTGGTGTAATGACTGTTATGCATGTTATGAATGTTATTAAAGCCAGATTTGAGACAAAATTATTATGCTGGGCTGAAATGTGGGAAATTGAATATATGAGTGCATTTATGTGCCCTATATTTAGGCTTTTCTGGAATATCCTGAAATTGGGCTATTCCTGTGCAGCAGCATATATAAGATCAGAGCTGGGACTTACAAATATAAAAGAAGCCGTGGAAATTTGTAAAATAAATTATTGGATAAGACTAACTAAATTAACAGAGAATACTTTGGCAAAACAATGTTTCAGAGAAAACGAAGACTGGTTCACTCTAGGGGATAAAGATGGGCTTTGTATACAGCCCTTAGCTTAAGAACCTAAAAAGGGTGGTGGATTGAGGGATTTCTCTAAGTCATACATATATGAAATATGTATCCAATAAAATAAATAACTATTGGAATGAGCAAGACTTGCAGCAGATCTCTGTCTACATCAAAATACTCAAATGGGTTTGCACAAAATAATTTCTTTTTTGGATTTAAATCATATTTAGAGATTCTCTCGGATCCCAAACTTAGGTCTATTTTCTCTAATTATAAATTCGAGCAGTTCACAAGTAATGTGCTGTTATTTTGATACAGGAAAGAAGGAATATCCTTATGAATGTGTGATTGCAATCAGAGAGGTAATGAAGATCTGGAACATGTACTGTGGTACTGCTCTTGGTATTCAAAGTCTAAAGCATATTAGCTGTCCCCATTTATAAGTGATGTCTATCAAACAGGCAAAGGTTCTTTAACTAACATTATAATTAATACTGAAGACATGTGGAATGTCACAAGAGTTGCTAAATACTTTCAAGCAATTAATAACATAAAGAAAAATATTTAAATTGTATAAAATTGTAGTGTATAATATAATGGCAATGTTAGATCCTGATTATCTGATGAAGTATGGGGCCAGATTCAAAAAAGGCAAATCAGGACGCAAGGCAACTTGTGTCAGAAAAAATGGTGCAAGTAGCACTTGCGTCCTGAGTCGAGTATGGGGGGGGATTCACATAGGCAGCCTGTAACATGCTGCAGGCTGCCTGCACCCAACTGCACCTATGTGCCATAAACCCCCTTGTGACATGGCATAAAGGGGCATATGGCAACATTTACACCCTATTCAGGTAGGGTGGCTGCTGTGTCCACAAATGGGATTCAGAGACAACCACCTTGAACATCTGTCAAAGACCAGTTATGCCACCAAAAAGGTGGTCTAAATGGTCTTTGCTGTTCACTGGAGGTTGCCACTATGCCCCAGCACTACATCTCCTGTGGGTACAGCCCTCTGATAGGTTCCAGGACCTAGGCATGGTGCCCACTGTGCCAGGATGGGTGTGTGGATCACCCCTAATTCCCAGACCCTCACACACACATATGAGCCCCCCACTTGCCCTGGGGCATGGTCCACGGTCAATCCCTGTAACCCCCGGTGGCCCCCTCACAAGAGTGCAAGCCCCCTCAATACCCCACTGGCTACTGGCACAGTCCTCCACTCACCACCACGGCTAACTGCCGACTGAACTGCGCAAAGTTCATATACTGTAATAATACACGCTTTGTGAATGACAGTGGCTGTCATTCACAGAGCACGTATTATTACAGTACATGAGCTTTGCACAGTTCAGACAATGGCTGGCTGTGGTGGTGAGTGGAAAGCTATGCCAGTTACCGACTCACCAACTTGGTGTGTGTGTTGGGGGGCTGGCACTGGCAGGAGGAGGTGGGGGACCACTGGGCCACCATGGCAGTTATGAGTATTTCTTCATGCGGGGTCCATGGCAAGGGAGCTTGGGGCTGGAGCCCACACCTTCTGGGAGATTGGAGGTGGGCATGGGGGTGCCATAGCTTGCCTTGGCTGGTGCATCTGCTGCATCCCCTGTCCGGTATCCTGCAGCATTCCTAAGAGATGTGCCCTACCTTGCACAGCTGTTGTAAGTCACTTGACGCAGACCCCTGGACCCACTCCGATACTGAATCAGGTGCAAGGTCCAGGTCACAGGCATGATCGGCGCAAGCTGCCATTGTCACAGCTTGCGGCGATCCTTTCTGAATCCAGCCCTATGTATTTAGAACTGAAATTATGTGAATCTCACAGTCTATTTATGATTCTTTGATAATCTAAATTGTGTATGATCTGTGTATGATGTATTTTATTCGTAACAGCTTTATAGCTAAAAATAAAATGATAATGAATGACTGTTGCTGATCCTGGCCCATATTGTGAGCAGCAAACAGATGAGTCTGTATCATATTGTCTTTCAGAAGTGCAACATAAGTGTCTGTTGACACTCTGTCTACAGTAAGGACATTTAGGTCAATCCACAGGTGCTCAGGTAGTCTCATTTGCCTTCTGGTCATCACCTCTAAAGGTGTATACCTGGTAGCTGCAGCTGTAGTAGCTCTGATTGTGATTAGGAGTAATGACAACAAAGTGTTGCAGCCTTTAGCATTCAGGTTTGCAAACATATGCAATATCAGCTTAATCTGTCTATTAGTTCTCTATACCTGTCCCAATGACAAAGGATGGTATGCTATGTGAAATTCATGGCTAACTACCAATAACTGCAAACATTCTTGCATCAACTCACCTGTAAAACTGGATCCTTAATCCGCATCTAACTTGTGAGGTAGGCCCCACCTGGTAACCAACTGATTTATCAGGATTTGGATAATTGTTTTCATCATGTTTGGTCAACATTTGAAGGCCTCTACCCATTTTGAGAAGAGATCTGTAATCACAAGTGCGTACTTGTTCTTGGTGGTGGTAGGCAATGGTCCATTGAAGTCAATTTTAATCATGTTCCAGGGATCGGATTGCCTCTGGGTTAGCAATTTGGCATTTTTCTTGCCAGGAATTGGGTTGTTCTGAGCACACGTGATGCAATTGTCCACATAATGTTGGACATCTACTATCATGCCAGGCTACCAGGCTGCAGTTTTCAATCTCTGCAGAGTCTTGTCTGCCTCTTGGTATCCACATTTAGGGATATCATGGACCTAATGGATGAACTCATGTCAAAGTATCTTGGGAATAACCCAAAGATTTTGATTGCCAGAGTGGTACAAAACCACCCTCTGGTATGCAGAGAGATGAAGGTTGTCTGCAAGTCTTTTGAACAGGTTGTTCAAAGACATCTATCTATGTCCTTTGAGTGGTATTCATATATCTCTTTTATCTCTGGATCTGCCATTTCTACTTCATTGGGATTCAGGGGGACTACTTGGTTCTTATTGTTCATGGCCACCATGTGTGGCCACAAAGGTGGTTGCAGAGCCCATACCACCCCCGAGCACCATCCTTTGCTAAGGTGTCTGCTACTCAAGGAAACATTTGGCTATGGAGTGGGCCTTGACCTTGTGTATGTCATTCAATCAATCAATCAAACTTTATTTAATCAGGCTTTTCACATTTGAGTGAGCTCATTTGCAAAGTGGTCCTGGACAACAATTACAATGGACAATACTATGGACTAGATATACTGACACACAACATATACAACATTAGAATACAGTGGATGATACATGTTGTGCATTTTACAATATATACAGATTACAGGCACAAAGGATAACATGGGAATACTGCTACAAAACTATAGTAACCTGTAATAATACAACACAACAGAAGATATTGAGTATGTGCTAAAGGGGAAACAGGGAATGGAGAAATAAGAAGGGGAAGGAACAGGGCGGTTGAAGAGAATGAGCAGGGATAAGAGGTAGAGGAGCAGAAGTGTTAGAATGACCTGGCAAACAAAAGTGGGATTGGGAAAGCAAGGTCTTGAGCAATTATCTATGGCATGAGCAAGTTTCTTTCAAGGCAGCTATGAGAAGTGACTTAAAGATGGATATCCCTGGTACCGTAACAATCTTAATTGCCTTCTGCAGGGAGTTCCAAAGGGAGGGAAGAGCAAAGCTAGCAGCGCATAAAGGAATTGCTCAGCAAGGCTGGCAGTTTGCACAAACAGATCCCTGTATTTGACAGGGGTGGCTTCTGAAGAGACGAAATCACGGGTCTTCCAGAAAGGAAGAAATTCAGTTAATTAGTTGAGCACCCAGGGGGAATTGGAAAAGGTGATGGTATCCTCCTTTCCTTCATGAATAAGTTCCAGTGTGCATGCTACTGCAGCACATTCTGCATACTGGGAATATCTGATGGTGCACTTCCTAACCACTTTAAATGCGTCACCTGCTGGATACAGGACCAGAACTCTAAAACATGCAAATTGCTCTTTTTCATGATAGGAGGAAGATCCATCTGTAACTATGCAGCAGAGTGAAGAGTTTTTCAGAGTGCCCTCAGTGACTGGCAGGAATAGACCTGGTTCTGATAGGGTAGATGGCTCTAGGCCACACTCATGTGACTGTCCTTGGTAAAGGAGACCATGTGCCAAAATGGAGGGCATTTTGGTGGGAAATACAGTGATATCTCTATCCCGAAGGAGGAGAGAACCAATGGATGGGTCTACTGTTAGACGCATTTCTGTCCTTGATTTTGTCTGTCAGAAGGAAGATGGTGGAGGTGTGGTTAGTGTGCAACACAATATGGGAGAACCCTATAATGTAGATGAAGTGTTTAAAGCCCAGAAGACCACCAAGAGACTCCTCTCACATAGAGAGTACTTCTGCTCCACAAGGGAGAGCATTTTGGAGGCATAGGCCATAAGCTTAATGGTGCCACTGTCCTTTTGTGCAGGAATTGCTGACATGCCCCCTCAGAGGTAGTGGTTTCCAGATGGAATGGCAGTTCTGAGTTAGGGTTGTCAAGAGCTGGAGTGGAAGACAAGGTCTTTTTCAGGGAAGAGATTGCAGATGTGTGTTCTCGTCCCAGTTGACCATACCCAGGAAATGTCTTAGAGTAGCCACACTGGTGGATAGTGGAAAATCTTGAATACTTTGTACCTTATCCAAGGCAGGGCTCCAGCCCTTGGTAGTGATGTGTAGACCCAGAAAAGAAACTGCTGGGAGACACAACTGTACATTGGTCAGGGCTGCACTTGAGGTCAGCTCTCAGAAGTGCCAGAACCTTATCTAGAAGCTCCATGTGCTTTTCCAGTCCTGTGGTGGCCATGGGAAGATTATCAATATACTGCAAGAGGCATTCTGAGGTGAAAAAAATCTGTATAGTGTCCCTCATATGGATGTGGAAGAGGGAGGAGCTGTTGTGGAATCTTTGAAGAAGATAGTGCCACGTGTACTGACATCCTTCAAAGGAGAAGGCAAATTTGTATTGGCTCTCAGGAGCCAAAGGGAGTGATCAGAAACCATTGGAGATGTCTAGGGTATTGAATCACTTGTTTTCATATTTCAGACATTTGAGCACATCCAGGGCCGATGCCAAGATAGGCGCACAGCTGGGGGTGACTTGGTTAAGTTGTCTGTAGTTAACGGTTAGCCTCCAACTGTTGTTAGGTTTCTTTACTGGTCAGATGGGAGACTTGACTGTTGATACATAGGATCTAAAGACCCCTTGTTTCAGAAGGGAATCAATAGTTGCTCTCAGTGAGGGTATTGCCTCTGCAGGAAATAGATATTGTTGCTGATGGGGGGGGGGTGTTCATCACCAGTAATATTCATGAGAATGTCAGTTCTCCCACAATCATGCTTATGCTAGGCAAAGGCCTCTTAATGCTTTTGTAGAATCAGTTTCAGTTTAGGAATTAGCTCCTGGTGTTGGAGCATGAGAATAACATCATACTCTGCATCACTGGCCTTAACTGTGGCTACCACATGTGAGTAAGAAATCAGAAGCATTTTTTATTTTATTTATTTATTTAAAAGTTGATAACTGGGAAAGGCACACTGAACTGAGGCACATTTAAATATGCAATATGGGGCAGGGGGAAAGGTACACCAGATACTTAAAATATGTACCTGTCTATAAAACAAGAGGTATGGAGGAATACATTACAACAAGCATTCATTACATCTTTTACAAGAAGTAGAGCCTAACAGCATACCTAACAGTGCACACTAACATCTGAGGACATAGTAATGCATTAACTGTCATAATAAGGCTAGGAGCTTTGATGCTAAACAAAAGTGCACAAGTAATGTGCTGCTAGGATTATAGAAACATAGAAACATAGATTTTGATGGCAGATGAGGACCGCTTGGCCCACCCAGTCTGCCCATTTCCCTACCTAATGGATAAGCTGCAGATCCTAGTTAACCAGCAGCCTACTTCTTCCTACCCCCACTCCCTAGAATTGCCTTATGACTGTCCCATGCATGCTTGAATTCCACCACTGTTTTTGACTCCACAACCTCCTCCGGAAGGCGTTCCATGCATCCACAACCCTCTGTGAAAAAATACTCCTTAAATTACCTCTGAGCCGCCCCTTCTATCTTCAAATTGTGCCCCTGTTCTTGCACACCTCTTTTTGAAAGATGCTACCTCTTTGACTTTGTTGATTCCTTGAGATACTTGAAAGTTTTATCATGTCCGCCCTCTCCCTCCTTTCCTCGAGGCTATACATATTCAGCTCCTTAAGTCTCTCTTCATATGTCTTCCGGTGCAGACCCTGCACCATTTTAATTGCCCTCCTCTGGACAGCCTCCATCCTGTCTATGTCCTTGCAGAGACTGGGTCTTCAGAACTGCACGCAGTACTCCAGATGTGGTCTCACCAACTGTCTGTACAGAGGGATAATAACTTCCTGTTTTCTACTGGTGATGCCTCTCCCTGTGCATCCCAGTATCCCCCCAGCCCTCCTTGCTGCCCTCTCACATTGCTTGCCCACCTTTAGGTCATCTGATATGACTACCCCCAGGTCCCTTTCCATCTTTGTCATTGTTAGTATCTCACCCCCCATTGTGTACCCTTCCCCTGGGTTTTTGATTCCCAGGTGCATTACCTTGCACTTCTTAGCATTGAATCTAAGCTGCCATACATTTGACCATTCCTCTAACCTTGACAAGTCCCTTCTCATCCTTTCCACCCCACCTTGTGCATCAGCTCTGTTGCAGATCTTTGTGTCATCTGCAAAGAGACATACTTTTCCTTCCAGTCCCTCTGCAATGTCACTTATAAAGACATTGAAGAGGACTGGTCCTAATACTGAACCCTGCGGTACCCCACTAGTAACCCCCCTTTCTTCAGAGTGGGCTCCATTTACTATTACTCTCTGTATCCTATTCTCCAGCCAGTTCTTTACCCAGGCTGTCATCTTGGGACCCACTCCCAGGCTGGCTAACTTGTATTAATCTTTTGCGGGACTGTGTCAAATGCCTTGCTAAAGTCTAGGTAGGCCATGTCCACAGCCCCTCCCTGATCTACTACTTGGGTCACCCAGTCAAAGAAATCTATCAGATTTGTCTGGCATGATCTTCCCACTGTGAATCCATGCTGCCTTGGGTCCTGAGCCCCTCTGGCCTCTAGATACTCAACAATTCTTTCCTTCAGAAGTGATTCCATCATTTTCCCTACCACTGAGGTTAAACTAACAGGTTTGTAGTTTTCTGCTTCTGCCTTGCTCCCACTTTTGTGAAGGAGAATCACATCTGCCCTTCTCCAGTCCTCGGGTACCACCCCATCCTCCCATGATTTGTTAAAGAGGGTAGTCAGTGGTGTCACTAGTTCTACCCTTAGTTCTTTTAGAATTCTGGGATGAATCCCATCAGGCCCCATTTCTTTGTCCACCTTCAGTTTTAAGAGTTCTTTCAGAACCCTTTCTTCTGTAAATAGGCTGGTATCAACTTCTGTATCCAGAGTGTTTCTACTGTTTGTTTTAGGTACCTCCCACTTTTTGTAAATACTGAGCAAAATATTTGTCTAGTATCTCTGCCTTTTCACAGTCACCCTCTGCCCACCCTCCCTCCCTCCTCTTTATTAAGCCTCACTAGCCCTCCCTTGGTCTTCCTTTCTCCTGATGTACCTATAAAGGTTTTATCCCCTTCTTAACTGAGTTGGCTATCTTTTCCTCAGTTTGGGCCTTTGCTGTTCTGACTGCCTTCCCAGCTTCCTTTGCTTTAACTGATACAGTTCCCTGTCCTGCTCCTTCTGTGATTCCTTGTACTTCCTGAATGCTTTCTTTTTCTTGAACCTTCACTGCCACTTCCTTTGAGAACCATAGTGATTTCTTACATCATTTGCTTTTGTTAATTTGCTTCACAAAGGCTTGTTACCTCTGTGATGGCAGTTTTATTATTTCCCAATGTTCTTCCACCCTCCTTCCTGCCCATTTGCTAGTGCATTCCTTAGGCACTCACCATTTAGGCAAAGTCAGCCTCCTAAAGTCCAGTACTTTTGCCTTTGTATGGCTTGACTCTATTGCTGTGTTTATTGTGAACCATACTGTTCGATGGTCTCTAGTTCCAGATGGCTAACCACTTCTATATCTGTGATCCTCTTCATCTCCATTTGAGAGAACCAGGTCTAAAATTGCCCTCTTGAGTGGGCTCCAATACTAGTTGTTCAAGACATGCCCTTGTAGGGCATCTAGAATAACCCCACTCTTAGAAGTGGCTGCTGCAACTGCACTCCAGTTTACCTCTGCATATTCAGATCACCCATCAGCAATATCTCCCTTTTCTGCCATTCTAAGTATTCTTTCTATCATTTCTTGTCCATTTCCTCCCCTGAGAAGAGGTCTGTATACAACCCTAAGTGGATTGTGGTGCCATTGCCGGTCTCCAAATTTACCCACAGTGCTTCTTCTCCTCCCTGTTTTCCATTTTGTTCTGTTGCTTTGATTCCTTCCCTTATGTAAAGAGCTACTCCTCCTCTCTTTCACCCTCCCTGTCCCTCCTGTAGATAGTGTATCCGTGTTTACATCCCAGTCATGGTTTTTGTGTACCATGTTTCTGTGACTGCCACGATATCCAGATGTCCCTCCTCCATCAAGGCCACTAATTCAGGAAGCTTGTTACTCAGACTACAGGCATTGGTACTATTGCTTCCATTTTTGATGGCTTTACCTTCTTTTGCAGCATCCCACTGACCTTTCTACCTCTGTCTTTTTTCATTTAGTACCCTGTTTTGTAGGGAGAGGTTGGGATTTTCCTGCTGCTTATCAGTGCCTCCCTTGACTAGTTTAAAAGCTTGCCAATGAAGCATTTAAACCGATTGCTCAAAAGACTTGTTCCTTCCTGGACAGATGCAGACCATCCTGCCAGTATAGGCTGGTGTCTCCAGGTGGAACCCCAGTCCCCAATGAAGCTAAACCCTGTGCTCACACCATTTTTTCATCCATTTATTAAACTGCATGGTGCAGTATTCTCGCCTCACTCATGCCATTGATAGGCAGCACCTCAGAGAAGGATACTGTGTGTGCTACTTGTCTTAGGCCCCTCCCCAATTCTACAAAGTCCTTCTGCACTGCTCTAGTCTCATGATTAGCCAAGTCATTTGTCCCTAGGTGGACAATGATGTCCAGCTCAGAATCCTGTAGGTGTGGTAGAGCACGCGCGCTCATCAAAGGTGAGTAGATTTGAGGAGGAGTAGAGTTGGCATGTGTGAGTTCTGCTATGGCAAGCTATGTACAGTGAGGAGAAGGGAGTTCCAGAGGGCAGGGAGACAGTGGTAAAGACTATTTTCCCAGCAAGTTAGTGAGGTGTGGCCAGGGCGAAGGAGTGGTGGACTCATGAGTGCAGTGAGTAGCCAGTGCTGAGAGCTGAGGCTAACAAGGAGAAGAGGTAGGAAGGATGGGTGTTGAACCAGAACTTGGTGATAAAGGATACGCAATGTGCCAGATGATGATCAGTGAGTGAGAGGAAGGAGAAAAATTGGTAGAGGAGGCAGGGATAGGTGCAGTATTGGGAGAATAGATGCAAAATGGCAAAAGGCATGAAACAGTGAGTCTAATTTGGCAAGGGATGATTATGGTACTGAACTTTAGACCACATTTGCATAACTGAACATAGGAAGAATAAGCTTAGAGACTATTTCCCTCCTAATGGGGGGGACTGTCCTTATGTCTACAGAGCTTTCCTAATTTTGGATGCAGTTTGTTGTGAATAGAATACAGGTGCAGGGGGAAGTCCAGTTTGTTATCCAGCCAGACATCTGAGTATTTGTATGATTCAACTGCTGCAATTTTGGAGTCATTGAGGGTGTAAAATGAGAGGGGAGATGTCATTTTGGCCAGTTTCTGGGAGGTGCCAAAAGCCATATTACCATTTTCTTAGTGTTGCGTCTGAGTGATTTGTATTCAAGCCATTTTAGGGTGTTTACAAAGTCGGTTTGAAGGATGGGTTCAACCTTGGCTAGAGAAGGACCATAAGTAAAGATTACGGTATTGTTGGCATACATTTGAATGTGTGAGTCAGAACAGGGAGAAGGAAGGTTATTTACTAATATGGACAATAGGGTAGGTCCAAGGATTGATCCCTGAGGAACGCCAGCCAAGGGGGAAAGGGAGCATATTTGGTTTCCCCAAGCTGGACGAATTGACACCTATCTGTTAGGTAAGCCTTGAACCATTCAGTAGAAGATGGGAATAGTCCAGTATCCAGAAGGTCATCTAGGATTAGTTTATGTACAACAGAATGAAAGGCCTTGGCTAAGTCTATAAATATAGCCAGTGTTACATGACCCTTATCCATGGCTGAATGGATGTGGTTGGTTAGGTGGAGAAGGGAGGAGGAAGTGGAAAGGAGATGAAGGAAACCAGATTGATATGCAGTCGAAATGTCTTTGGAGGCAAGGAATGCATTTAGTCTTTTAGAGATAAGTGATTCCAAGATTTTAGAGAGGAAGGGGAGGAGGGAGACAGGTCTGTAGTTGCCGGGGATAGATGGGTTCCCACTTTGTGTAGGGGGATGACTCTGGATAATTTCTGGGGCTTGGGCAGGAAGCATGAGGAGAGGGAGAGATTGAAGTTGTGAGTAATTGTAGGTACAATGGCAGGAACTGAGATTTTCAAGAGGATGGGATTAATACCATCTGGACTTTGGAGGAGTTCAGAGGTTTGAGGGCTCAAAGTACCTCTGTGGGGATAATGGGAGGGAAGATGTGATTGAGTGGGAGGATGGGAGGTAGACTGCCAGGGTGAGGGGGAGAGGGAATGGGGTGGATGGATCAGATAGCTGATTGGACCAGGGAGGGGAGGGGTCATATTGGTGTTTACAGGGAGTGTAGAGTGGGGTAAGTGGTTGCCCATGGGGTAAGGCACAGATTGTCAAGAGTTGATTTATGGAAGAGGCGAAAACACCAGAGCTGTCATTAGTGGGATCCGAGCATAGGGAAGGGGCTTGTTGAACGGAACCAAGCAGGGAGTGGAGAGTTTTCCAGAATGCAGTTGGGGTAGGTCGACAATCCTCAAGCTCAAACTTAAAGAAGCCAGTTTTGGTGGAACACACAGCCTTAGTGCATGCATTCCTCAGGGTTCTGTACATTTGGAGGTGTGAGGTGCTGGAGGAGGCCTTAAATGTTTTCCAAGCTTTGTCTCTGGCTTTGAAAAGCTTCACCAGGTGAAGGGAGAGACAGGGAAGGTTCCTGCACTGGAGACACAGCTTTTTAGTGGAGTGTGGGAGTTCCAAATCCCAGGAAGATGGGGTTAAATGCTACCAGTGCAGAGTTGATGTCCGGAGCTGTAAAGCCTCTGAACCAGTCAGCCAGGTAGAGATTGGCTAGTAGTGCCTGCTGGTTGAGGGATCTTAAGGATCTGAACCACATGTATTTGGGTGAGGCTGGGGTGGATGATGCTTCTTGTGACAGAAGGTGATACAATGGTCACTGAAGGCATTGGGGAGGGTACCAGCTGAATAGAATTTGAGAGGGTGAATGGTTAAGATCCAGTCCATCAGCAAGTGGTTAGAAGAGAGAGGGTTGGGTCTGGTAGGGTTGGTGATGAGTTTGGTGAGGTTGAGTGCCTTGATCTCTTGAGTGATGGTCTTGGAGTGTTGGACGAGCCAGTTAAAGTTGAAGTCACACAGGACTAGAAGCACTCCCAAGGCAGCTGAAGAAATTAGGGTGGTGATTTTGAAGACCCAGGAGGAAGGTGACGTGCTGGGAGAGAAATAGCAGACAGTGACAAAAAGGGGAGACAAGGACAGAAAGACCAGCTTGGAGAGAAGGACCTTGGGTGATTTTAGTTCTACCTCCTGGGAGACAATGGTGGCACATAGGGACTTTTGGACATACACAGCAACACCACCATTACACTTACCACTGTCTGGATGGAGTATGGAGATACCCAAGAATGGTGACTGAAATGTCAGAGACTTTGGCAGATAAGCACATCTCTGAGATGCAGAGGATATCGGATGAGCATTGGGATATCCAAGCCTGAATGTGATCTAGCCTGGGCAGAAGACTCCTAGTGTTTTGGTGGTAGATGTCCAGTTCATTAGCAAGGGGAAAGCTAGAGGCTGAGGAGTCAGGCCCAGGGTTAGATTTGATGTCTCCAGTCAATAAGAGCAGGGAGAGCAGGAGGCAGTAGTGGCATAGTATGTGGGAGGGGGATTGGGTGGAATGAAGTGAGAAACCTAGCAGGTGGCACTCACAGTTTGTTAGGAAGCTGAATGTGAGTGTGCAGAGACAGGTTAAAACCCACTTAGTTGGAAGATGGGGGGTTGGGGAGTCTAACTTCATTCAAGTGTAGAAGGTTCACCTGGTCAGGGGGTAGAATTAAGGGTGAAAAGTTGATTAGTAGAAGGGTATCTATCGGAAGAACACCCACAGTTAGTGGGAATAGGGGTTTCATTTAGTCTGGAGTGATTTGTGGGTGCACAGAGAAGAGTAGGTTCCAAGTTGATGGCTGAAGGCTAGCTGACTATCAAACCAGACACAGCAGAGTTCGGTCACATGGCTGAGTTGAATTTAGAACAAGGATGCAGTAATGAGGGGCGAGGGGAGGAGGAGGGGGAGATCCAGCAACAGCAGTTTAACCTATATGTGGGCCAGAAAGTTTCTGCTAGTGGCCTCTGGGTGTGTGTGTTGAGGACTAATACTCCATTAAGGGGAGGTAGCTGTGCACCATACATCTTTTTAAGAGGAGGTCTAGAGTGGTAGGCACAGGAGGAGGAAGAGAGAGGGGAGGTGGTGCTAGATGAGAAAAGTGTAAGTAATAGAGATCAGAGACAGGGTGGGTGGAAAAAAAATGTAAGCTAGATAGTGGAGTAAAATAGTAACAGTTTCAAACAAGCACCAAGTGCTGACAGCTGAGCAGAGGGAGTTCAATTAGGAGAGGCCTATAATTGCAGCCGGCCAATGAGGAGCCAGGTCTGGGCTGAGCAGCTAGTCAGATTAAAGTTACAGGAGGAGGGGCTTCCCTGAGTCTGTAGTCGTGTACCCAAGTCTGTGCAGTGGCTGGTGAGTGAGGAGCAACTGGCTCAGGTTCAGGGCCAGTGCCACAAGCTGTAGAGTGCCCGATCAGGGGTAGTGATCCTGGAGAGGAAGCAAAGAGAGCAAGGATCCAGTATATAGGAGAGGAGAGGAGAGCTATTCTGGGAGTAATTCAGAGGCAGGTCAGTAGTGAAACAACAGGTTGTTGGAATGAGTGCAAAAAGTAGGAGGGAGAGAAGGCAAGCAATGAAGAAGCTGTGGAAGGGAGGTGCCAAGAAGCAGGCGCCAAGGGTCCACAGTACAAAGAAACAAATTTAGTAGTCTTTGGGGAAGGGGGACGACAGAAAGCTAGGGAAATGGGAGAAGTTACAGAGCAAGGGTCCACAGTACAAAGAAGCAGGTTTAGTGGTCTTGGGGGAAGGGAATGAGAGAAAATTGGGGAAATGACAAAGGCTACAGAGCAATAGTAGGAGGAGGGAAAGGCAGGCGGTGGAGAAGGGAGGCACCATGGAGCAGGCACTTTAGCTCTGGTACACAAAGAAGGCAGAACAAACAGGTTTAGGGGAAAGGAAGATGAGTGCAAGCTGGAGAGAGGCAGAGCAAACAGAGAGATTGGATTAGAAGAGAACAGAGAGGGGGTTAGCAGAGATGGAAACTATGCCAACATTTTAAACATTTTCAATGTATAACGGCTGCATACAATGTAAAAGAGTGAGGCTGACAGGCTGTTATAAAAACAAAAGCAAAATATAACACAGGTTAGCTACCAATATAATTTTTTCACTTACCCCATGAGGTGGGGGGGGGCAAACCCCACAGTATAAACAGTATAAAAATACATCTTCAGCAATTGCAGTGGGTAATTAAAAAAATAGTGTAAAAAGGTATAAAACAGAAATTAGGAGGGCAAAGCTTAAAATGGAAGTTTCTATAGCCAACAATGCAAACAAAGATAATCTTAATGAATGTTTTGCATACATTTCATCATTGAAAAAAACATACTCTCAAGTAGGGCCAATTATACACAAAAAGAAAACTGTAATAGATAATATAGAAATATCAGAAATATTTAATAATTATTTATGTGAGATTTACACTAAGGATCCAATGCCAAGTGAAGGTAGTAAATTAGTTAAACATGGCATTATAATAGATGAAGTAGATATTTAAAAAAAAATTATGCTTAAAAAGCAATTCTTCCCCTGCACCAGATAACATTTTTGCACGATTACTACAAATTATGATTAATTACATTACAAAACCATTAAAGATTCTATTTGACCAATCCATGGCCACAAGTACTATACCACATGATTGGAAAATAGCCCATGTTGTGCCAATTCTCAAAAAAAGAGGATCAAGCAAGGGAAGAAAATTATAGACCTATCAGCCTTACCAGTGTCTGCTGTAAAATTTTAGAGTCTATAATTAAAGATTATTTATCCACATATGTGAGGGATTGTGATAGCCTTCAGCATAGGTTTAAATCAGGGAGAAGTTGTACAACAAGTGTGTTATGTTTTTATGAAAAAGTCAGTTCCATCCTTGATTTGAATATTCCATATGATGCTATCTACCTTGATTTTGCAAAAGCATTTGATGTAACTCCCCATTGGGCAATTATTGAAAAACTTAATAACTTAAGGGTGGATCTTGTCTATATAGACTGGATAAAGGAATGGTTGTATGGTCGTACCCAGAGAGTGGTAGTGAATGGCCCCCTGTCGGGGGTAGGGACTGTTACTAGTGGGATGCCACAGGGGGCTGTGCTTGTCCCAGTGCTTTTTCAGATCTTTATTACAGATGTGTCACAGGATTTAGATAGTTGGCTATCAAAATATGCAGATGACACTAAAATAGGATGCTCTTCTAGTACAAAAATTGAAGTGGAAAGTATTCAACGTGATCTCAACAGAATTGTTAATTGGACACAAAAATGGGGAATGAGATTGAATTTAAATAAATGTAAGGTCTTACATATGGGGAAAAACAATATCGGATTTGATTATCATATACAGAATTTTATAGTGCCAGAAGCAAGTGGTGAGAGAGATTTAGGAATGCAAATTACCAATGAGTTTGATAGCCTAGTACAAACCACAGAAGCAATAAAAAAAGCCACTAGAGTTATTTGGACAATAAAAAGGAACATCACCTCAAGAACTGTTGATGAGATGATGCCTTTATATAGGGCCTATGTGCGCCCATACTTAGAATTCACCAGTCAATTATAGAATCCCTATAGGAAGCATGAAATAAATAAATAAAACAGAGAGTTCAAAGAAAATTTACTAAGAGTATAAGGGGATAGAGAGGCTTAATTATGCAGAAAGACTGAGGTTATTAAATCTAATGTCCCTTTCAACCAGACATATATGGGGGATGTCTTGTAATTGTATGATATTATGCAGGATATAAACACTCATTAC
Source organism: Neoceratodus forsteri (assembly GCA_016271365.2). Taxonomy (NCBI): domain Eukaryota; kingdom Metazoa; phylum Chordata; order Ceratodontiformes; family Ceratodontidae; genus Neoceratodus; species Neoceratodus forsteri. The sequence goes on from CM057455.1 coordinate 49,617,224, forward strand.
TGAATTAAATATTGAATATATATTGGCTTCCCAGCCAAATGCCCTTTGGGGTAACCCTTGCCTCAGTGTTTGCGCACAGGGGTTCTTTGTCTATTGAATATAAGAACACCTATATGCAAACACAAGGTCATCCATTACAGATCGGGGAAGAAAGTTTTCACATATCAATTGAAATACCTTTACACTCTTAAAGTGATAAATGTTTGGGATTGTTTGCCACTGGAGGTGGTGATTAGTAAAACTAAAAGGGAATTTAAGGAAAAATTAGAAGTTTACATATTGGGAGGTGGAAGTTTTAAGTATTAGTAAAGTGGCATATAGGAGCATCTCTGGGCAATTGCCTACTGGCTCCTTACCATCTTTAGTATGAACCTTTAGTAGAAGCTAGACAATTATCCAGTAGAGTAAATCAAATCAAATCAAGTTTATTTATAGAAAGCGCATTTCCAGAATTGTTCAATGCGCTTGAACAATCATTCTAAAACATCAACAAACACTACTGTATTAATTAAAATGATAATTCAAATAACACAATTCATACTTCTCTAAAATTCATCCTATCTCTGATAACTTAATAAGCCACATAAATACTAATGGCAGTCAAAAAAGGCAAGATTAATAAATACGTTTTAAGTGCACTACTAAAACTCACGATGGTCAGGCACTCCCTCAATCAATGAGGTAGAGAGTTTCACAGGGTAGGGGCTGCAAAAGCAAAAGAGTGGGCCCCTGATGTTTTAAATCAAACCCTGGGAACATCTAGCAATCCCTCATTGGAAAAGCGGAGTGAGCAGGGGGCAGTAGGGACACAGGAGATCTTGCAAGTAGTGCGGTCCTAGACCATGTAGGGCCTTATAGGTCAGCAAGCCAACCACAAAAGAGATCCTTCACTTTACTGGCAGCCAGTGTAGTCTGCGGAGCACAGGTGTGATGTGGCTCAATCTTGAGAAGCCAGTCAACAGTCTGGCTGCCGCATTCTGCACCAGTTTGCAGGCAGCAAATATCAACCCCGGTAGCCCTAGGTGAAGGGCATTACAGTAGTCAAGGTGGAAAGTCATGAAGGAATGGACCAGAGCTGGAAGATCATTGGGCGGAACCAGATGCTTCACCCAAGTGATAGTCTTCAGATGTTAAACAGAGATCTTGACACTGGTTGACACCTGAGATTTAAGTGTCAAACCATTATCAGATATAATGCCTAGGTTTTGCACCTGACCATAGGTCATCAGCTGAATGCCCCTGAGCCATAGCGTGGAAAGTTGTTCTGCCTGCAAACTTGCACCCTGATGACCTGGGCCTACCACAACGCCTCAGTCTTTGCCAGGTTCAACCTCAGCCAGCTGGCACTAATTTAACTTTCCACCTTGACTACTGTAACAAGGGAGAGGTTAGAAGAAGTGCTAAAGTTGTACAAGGAGACTGGAGAGTCTGTGGCCCACTCTGAGGTGCTCCCAGCACCCTGCGCAAGCACAGTGAGAATGGAGAGGATTAGGGAGTTGAACACATGGTTGGTAGAATGGTGTCAAACTAAGGGGTATGGGTTTGTGGGTGGCTGGGGCAGTACCTGGGATAATAGCAACCTGTTTGCAAGGGATAGGCTGCACCTGAGTGGGAAGTGGAAGGAGGTATTAAAGTGCACCTAAACAAGCAGTTTTTTTAAACTGAAAACTCCACAATCTGGCTTCATTGCAAGGTAAAGTAAATGATGCTGTTCACATTCATGCTAAAACTACATTTGTGTAAATAACATAAATGCAGTTTCATAGCTTTTGAAAAATGTAAACATCAGCCTTTCACTTTCAAAAAATGGCCTTAGTTTCTCCCTAAGATGTCTGCTAAGTGTGGTAAGTGATGAGTCATGATGGTATCATCAGAACCAGAGACCCACATATATTCCTATAGTGCTAACTAGTTCTTTTTTCCTTCATTGTTTTCAATTGTTGTACCAGAATGATCAACACCATGTATTACCTCGTGGCTTATTTTCATCAGTACACATGTTAGGCTATAATTTTGTTTATTTTGTTTACTTTAACTTGTGGAAAATGTTTTGCAATCCAGCTGACTTTCTCTTTGGCAAACTGCAGTACAGTACAACACTTCAAATACTTGACTATCTAGTGGTTATGTGATGCCCTGAATTTTGTTTTTTTTTTAACCAGGAGAGACACACTAAGCTGAAAGCTTGTTTGCAGGTGTGGCTTGGGAGCACAAGGTAGTTTAGTGACTTGCTCAGGGTCACACAGCAAAATACCAGTCCGGTTCAGTTCCAAAGCTCATTCTCTCTTGTTAATCCACAAATAAGGCTTTCTTTTTCCACGTGAACCCCCTGCACCTAGCCTGCCTCCTGTTGAACACACCACCATCCATACCCTGTCCTTAGTACTGCCTGGGGCTGCATATGTGCTCATGGTCTCATGAAGAGAATGATCACACCTCAGATTGTAATCTTGTACTTCAGAGAGTTGTGCACACCTATCATCATACCACACACCATATGCCACACATCATCAGCTGGCACCATTAAAAAATGCCTCCCAAATCACTCTCTAGTCCACATTCTCAATATTTGACTTCTGCTCCCACAGTAAACATTGAGTGGATCATCACCCTTCTGCACAGTGAAGGTAGTATGTACAGTTCCCCTATTGTGTTTGTTTCCTGCCTCATTAACCAACAATTAGGTCTTTCTGGAGAGCCAAGCAATAAGCATCGTGACCCACCAGAAAAACTGCAGTTCATGCCCTCATAAGGGCTGCACTTACAATGAATAACAATATTATTAGCAGGAAAGGCATACTAATACCTTAAGTGAATCCACCCGACTTCCAGTGTCAGTCTTCTCCTTTACCTGTGATCTGTAGAACCCTACAGGACAGTTCCCAGCAATTCTTCTCCAGTACTTTTCTGTGCTGTACTCTGTAATGTGAATTGGCTGGCTACCACCCTTCCAAATCTTGAATGAGCTATACACAACTCCCTCAATACTGTCCTAACAAACGTCAACAACCCGTCCCTCCATGGGTAATCTCCCTACACTGAATTCAAGTAACAATTTAGGTGCAGCCCTGCCGTTCTGAGTATTCGTCATCGCTGGCTACTCTCATCCACAGTCAGGTAGTGATCATGATGCTGGCAGCCCCACATTTCAGATCTCACAGTGATCTGCTAAACGTCTTCCTTCATGTCTTCAATGAACCTGAATATAGCTCTACCCTGCTGGAATGGCCTCTTCAGTCCCTCTCTGGCATTCATTCTTGTCACCTGCTCCCCACACCAAAAACTGATGCGTTCACTGCCCTTCCACATCATGAATGTGGTTAGTACATTCTCCCATGTTACTTTCACATATTAATAATAAACATGATCTTTGGGTAAGCCAGGCTGATAGCAGTGTGGCACAAGTGGAAAAATAGACTTTCCTACCCATATAAGAGCTAAGCCACCTATGAATAGGCACTGTTAAATGACGTGCATAATGATGTGCACACCCATCATTTAGGGAACATTGTTTAACCAGGAGTAGCACATTAAGGCCCCGTCCACACTGCACCGCTCACAGCCCGTAACAGATATTTATTTATTTATTTAGGTTTTGTTTACCAGGTAAGCACCCTAGACAGTCACATGCTTATTTTCAGGTGTGACCCAGGAGAGTTACAGAGATACAAGCAATAACAGTACAGTGGCTAGCCTTAAGTATCACAAAGGTACAGTCAGAATACAAGCAAGAAGGACCAGCCGAAACAAAGTACAAAGGCTTGGGTTCAACTGTCAGGCAAGGTACAGACAGGTATAAGCAATCATCTACAGTCAGGCGACAGGCAGAGAACAATTTTAGTGCAGTTCAGTATGAGGCAGAACAACCCAGGGAGGGCAGCCATGAAAATTAGAGCCAGGGTCAGCAGCAACAATATTTGCGAATATTGCTTATTTGTTATTTATTTTTTGGAATAAGTGCACGTCCGCAGCCAGGAATTTTTTTTTTTAATTTCAGGCACTTCACGGAGGGAAGGGCTACAGAAGACAGAGGCAGCTTGAAGCTTGTTTTAGGTAATCCCAAAGGGAGGACCTGAAACAACTGTGGATAGAAACTGTTACAACCGGGGAGTGGTGCAGTGTGTTCACACTGCTGCGGTGTCTGTTACGGGACCAGCACCACTGGTCCACACTTCAGGAGCTGGGTGACCATTACCATGGCATCTGATCCCACAATGCAGCTTGCGCTGCCCTAGGGGACCGGTGCCACTCATCCACATTACACCTGGTAATGTTACTGAGGCATAACTGGTTTCATAACCATTGTTGAAGCCACCTCATATGTGGTTTCAACAACGGTTACGAAAAAACCTTCTGTAACGTTAGAGGTGTAAATGCAAACCATTGCGGGTAATGTATTGGGCACTCTGTCATGTTACAGAGGGGTAGTGTGGACAGGGCCTAAGCTGAAGCTTGTTTCCAGATGCGACCTGGGAGCACAAGGAAGTTAAGTGACTTGCTCAGAATCACACAGTATGCACCTAGGTGACTGTGGGATTCAAACCCAGGTCTCCAGATCTGCAGCTCAGAGCCTTAACCCACTGTGCTATACTGCCTCCTTAAAGAAGGCTCAGGGGAAGGGAACATTGTTTAACCAATAGTGCCTAATCAAAGATAGCCTAGATCTTTTAAGAATAGGAAAGCCCATCATCCCCCTTGTTCCCTGCTGCTATCAGCCTGATTTACTGGAAAGGTATGTTTATATTTGTTAAGTCAAATAAAACGGGGACTGTACTACTTGTATTCATGATGCAGAAGGGTGATGAGCTCACCATTTTTCAGTGTGAGGAGGAATAGTGAAGAATGAATACCAGACAGGGACTGAGAAGGCCACTCTTGCAAGGTACTGCTGTATTCAGAGAAGGGGGAAGACAGAAGGAGAGAAATATGAGCAGATTACTGTGAGGAATAAGATGTGGGGCTCCCAGCACCATGATCACTACCTGACCCCATTGTCCTGGCCAACATTCCCCTTCCCATAAAACCAGTTCATGCAATTGTCCAAGGCTGTGTGTGGATGCTAATGTATGAAATGGCTGCCACTACACGTTCAGTCACTTCACTACCAGTCTAGTATTGCTTGTAAAGCACTTTGGAACACAATATGTATGAAAACCAGTATATTAATGCTGATTCTTCTTCTTCTTATTATTATTATTATAATTATTTCACATGGAAAAAGATGAGACAAGCATATATTTGATTTTCGAGAAAGTATGAACTCCAACATTGGACTGCACAAGAACTTTGTTACAAAAAAGTGATGGCTCTAGGATGTGGTGAAGGGTGTGGCTGCAACACCCCCCACATAGTAATGTATTTGCTTGCTACTGCTGCATTTTATTTTGTTGAAGAATTCTGAGTTATTGATTGTACAAATGTTTACATTCAAACTATGGATTGCATTTGCAGGTTCTGTCAAAAATGTACTAGACAAGAAAAATAGCAGAACATTTAAAGGTTTAATAAAAATGTTAAAAAGTGCATATTAAGCATGCACCCCAGCACCACCATTGCAGCATCCTGGATCCACCATAACCACTAGACCACCAGGTTGCTCAAGAGTTGTACTGCACTGTGGTTTGCCACAGATAAAGTCAGTTGGATTAAAACACAATTTCAGCATTTTAAAGTAAACAAAATGAACAGAACCATAGCCTAACATGTGTATTATACAAAATAATGCACATGGTTTTTACCATTTGGGTGAAACAATTCTATACAAAGGGAAAAAGAACTAGTTAGCACTATAAAGAGCCATATATCTCTCTGACTTTGGCTCCGATGATGTCATCACGTGACACATTTGGTGGCCATTTTAAGAAACAGGTAAGACAGTTTTTTATTAAATTAGATGGCTGATTTTACAATTTTCAAATGCTCTAGAACCACATTTAAGTAAATTATATAATTGAAGTTTTAGCATGAATGAATACAGCAACCTTTCCTTTTGTCACCTACAGAGTCAGATTTTTGAATAGTTTGTCATCAAAATGTTATTTAGGTATCCTTTAAAGCAAAGACTGGGGAGGTATATTGTGATAAAGGTGGATTTAAACTAGATAGGGGGTTGGCAAGTGGACAGCAGGTAGGCAGGGATCCAATAGAGTGGAGTCACAGCCTACCCCCCGGGCTAGCAGGGAAGGACTCAGGGTGGCTGAAAAGGCAGGGAGTAGAAGAGAGGAGATGGAGAGCAGTGAAGGGAAGGGAAGGGGGCAGGATGGAGGGTGGTCTCACTGAACGTGAGTAGCTTAGGCAACAAATCATCTTATTTTCAGTTGTGACCCAGGAGAGTTACAGAGATACAAGCAATAACAGTACAGGCACTCTTGGCAGTGTGGAGGGTGGATATTGTAGCTGTCATGGAAATATGAGCAACTGAGCACCGGGACTGGGATTTGGCAATCCCAGGGTACAAATTATACAGGAAGAACTGTAAGGAAGGTGTGGGTGGGTTGGCAATCTATGTGAGGGACAGGATCAAATGCACAAGTGACGAGGGGGAAGAAAGGAGAACAGAGGCAATCTGGCTGTAGCTCCTAGACTTAAGGGGCAGGAAACTGAGGTTTGCGGTGGTATACAGGCCACTGTCCCAGTCTCAAGAGCTTGACAGAGAATTAGTGGGACAAATCAGAAAGTTATGTAGAAAAGGGAAGGTGGTCATCATGGGGGATTTCAACTTGCCAGGGGTTGATTGGAGCCTTCCAGTCACCTCCAGTGCTAGGGAGCAAGTGCTCTTGGACTCGATCCAGGATGGTCTCCTGATACAGCTGGTCAGTGTACCTACTAGGCTAAAGAACACTTTAGATCTGGTATTGTCAAATGGGGAGGCAGTAAGGGAAATAAAGGTGAAGGACCCACTAGCTAACAGCAATCACCAAACAGTGTGGTTTAATATCACGATGTATGGCAAGCCAGAGAAATCAGTAACCCAGGGGGTAAACTTCAGGGAGGCAGACTTTGGGAGGATGCAGGAAGTACATAAAGGGAAACTGGAGGGCATAAGGCAGGAGATGGATGCAGAGCAGAAATGGGATATTATTAAATGAGATTACAGAGGCAAGTGAAGCCTGCACTGAGACACAGAGTAAGAGGAGCAGAGCTAGGAAACCATGCTGGTTGAACAGCAAGGTAGTGGAGGTGGTGAGGGTAAAACGAGAGGTGCATCAGAGATATAGGAGGATGGGGAAGGAAGCAGACAGGAAGAAGTATGCAAGACAGTCTAAGGAGGTGACCAGAAAAGTGAAGGAAGCCAAGGCCCAGAGGGAGCTGAGATTAGCACAGGGAATTAATGGGGGGGGAGATGTTTTCAGATACATCAGGGAGAAAAGAACTTGCAAGCAGACAATAGTGAGGATAAAAAAGAGTGGGGAGTGGATGGAAAAGGGTGAGGAAGAGTTAGAAGCACTGCATAAATACTTTTGCTCAGTGTTCATGGAAGAAAAGGGGGATCCGCTACCACCATGGGCTGGGAGAGTGGGGACAGGAGAAAAAGAGGTGACAGATAGAAGAAGTGAGGTAGGTAACGTCCTAAAGGGACTGAGGGCACTGAAGGTAGACATGGCACCAGGGCCAGATGGTATCCACCCCAGAGTGCTGAGGGAGATGGCAGAGGTGCTGGGGGAGCCACTGGCAGATCTGTACAGCACCTTTCTGGAGTCAGGATGTGTATCACTGGACTGGAGGATGGCACATGTGGTACCATTACGCAAGAGTGGATCAAGGGATAAACCAGGTAATTATCGTCCAGTAAGTCTCATTTCCATAGTGTGCAAACTCATAGAAACTATACTAAAGGAAAGACTGGTGTCATACCTGGAAGACAATGGCCTCTAGGATGTGAGGCAGAATGGATTTGTTCCAGGGAAGTCTTGTCAAACCAACCCAATACAATATTATGACTGGGTGACATGAGAGTTGGATAAGGGTCATGCAGTGGATGTTCTTTACCAGGACTTCAGCAAGGCCTTTGATTCAGTGCCTCATGGGTGGCTTGGGGGGAAGCTAACTGGTGTATCAGTAGGGGCAAAAATGATGAACTGGATTACAAGCTGGCTGAGTGGGAGGCTGCAACAGGTAGTGGTGAGAGGGGAGCTCTGAACACCGAGGCCAGTGACAAGTTGGGTGCCACAGGGTTTTGTGCTGGGAGCAATATTATTTGGGCTCTTCATATCAGACATTGTGCAGGGGATGGTGAGCAAGGTAAGTCTGTTCACTGATGACACCAAAATTGGAGCAGTGGTGGATGGAAGGTAGGGATGGAAGCAGCTGCAGAGGGACATAAGCAAGCTAGAGGAGTGGTCAGAGAGGGTGGCAGCTGTGCTTCAATGCAAAGAAGTGTAAAGTTATGCACTTTGGGGTGAAGAATCCGAGGAGAGCATACTGGCTGGGGGGGTTAAGATGGGGATCACTGAGGAGGAGGAGGAGAAGGACCTAGGGGTAATGATAATAGGGAACATAAGCAACACTGCTCTTCATTCATGTATTTGGGACTGTCTAGTACAGTATGCCATGTACAGTGTGGACCAAAGAAGCCCATACTGTACATGTCATTTGGCAGGCGGCCGGGTGGTATCCGGGTGGGTTGCAGCCACCCGCCGATGACAGGGGAGCGGGTGGGCAAGGGTTCTCTGTGGGTGGAGGGTGGGGGATGCCACTGGATCACCAGGGAATTACTTGGTGGTGATTTACATGATTGTGGCAATGGGCGGGGGGTGGGGGGTACCACTAGACTACCAGGGAATATACATACAATGCTGTACCATGATCAGGGCTAAGGGTGGTGGTACCACTGGACTACCAGGGCTTTTGAATGGTATTAACCGGTGATTGTGGCAATGGGAGGAAGGGGGTGCTACTAGACTACTAGTGATTTTAATACTGTCATTTATGGGTGATCGGAGCAATGAGGGGGTGTCACTAGACTGCCAGGGATTTTAATACAGCCATTTATGGGTGACCAGGGTCATGGGAGGGAGTGGGGTATCACTAGACTACCAGGGAATTGTCCTATGGCATTTTACTGTGATCACGGCTATGGGACAGGGGATGCCCTGGGACCCCCACTGTGCACACATCACTCTGTGCAGGGCACTAGGTGCAATTCACTGGGCTGCCCTGTGCAAGGCATGCAAATGAGGCCATAATGACATGCAAATGGTCGCATTTGCACCTTGCATATATTATGGCCTCATTTGCATGCCCCCTGTTGAATATCATGAGTGATGCACCCAGCACAACTGAACTTGTAGTGGCTCCCTATCTGTGGCTTGAGCTGGCGCAGTGCCACTGCACCATGTGCAGTATGTGCATTGAGGTTGCCATATTTAATGGTGCTGTGCCATGGTGCATCACCATTGAATATCACCTGACCCTGGTACTGGCATATCCTAGTTGTGCTGCACCCAGGCTTGCACCACTGCCTGGTGCAGTCTGAATATCCAGGCCAGTGGCAATAAAAAATCCTGGAACCTGATTGGCTGTCTTCCCTTGGCAACATTAAGGTTATCTGAGAACAACTGCACTGTACTGATTTGTTATTGCATTGTTTGCAATATTTTCATGCCAGATTTTTAACATTGGCATTTTTTACACACCTCCTTATGAACAATACAGCTCTCATTTTTCACATCCTTGCCGAAATGTGTTTTTGCACTTCCACCACAGAATAGCGTGGTCGCTGTGGGAAATCAGTGTTTGGGGCACATTAAGAAAATCACAGTGACACTGTTCATGAGCAGAGGTCCTAAAATGCCTATATTGAAAATTTGGTGATGATACACCATAAAATGACTGTGTTATGAGCGTGCGTTGCGCAGTTTGCATGTATGCTCGTAAGTTCACCAACTTATAATATTTTCACTCCAGATTTTTAACATTGCCATTGTTCTGCACCCCCCTTATGAACAGCACAGCTGTCATTTTTCACATCCTGGGTGAAATGTATTTTCACAGTTCCGACGCAGAATAGCGTGGTTGCTGTGGGAAATCCATGTTCGAGACACATTATGAAAATGACAGGCGACACTGTTCATTAGCAGAGGTCCCAAAATGCCTATGTTGAAAATTTGGTGATGAAAGTCCATAAAATGAATGTTTTCCAAGTATGCATTGCGTGGTTTGCATGCACGCTCATAAACACCCCAATGCCTGTCGCTCTCTACAGGGTGAGGGTGGGGTTGGCATCACTTCAACACTTCACTACCATCCCTATTATGCATCTCTACCTCTGCCACTACCAAAGCCAATGCCAGCGAGACAACATTTGGCATTGAAAAATGCTTGTTTACAACTTATTTTCTGAATAGTGTAACCTGTGGATTTTAGCTATTGGTGACCAGAGATCTTTTTACACTTTAGTGCTGCATGTTTTCTACTTCGCTCATTTGAGGCATGACTTGCTGGCTCTGAGGATTGTCACTATAATTTTGGGAAGCTTACATAGCAGCATGACTTGCTGGATCTGCTACTTATTATTGCTGGCTTTAATGGTGTACCTTGCTGGCTTTACTGTTTTAAGTGTGTCTCTTGGATATTAAGAAGTCTTTGTTGATTTTGCCTTTTTCACATTATTAGTCTGTTTTTCCACATATTGATAATCCCTGCTGTTCATGATTCAAATATATTTAATTGCACATTGATCACTGGGGTGCCTGTGTTACTATTTTCTGCATTGTGAACTTTTCACTTGGTGTTTCTTCCTGGGTATGTCTCTTTAAGAGGGTTCTTTTTAAGTGATTGTGGAGGAGGGCTCTATATGCCCTGAGGCTGATGAATGTTGATATGTAAGCACATATAGAACTCCTTATTTTGGATGCAGCATATCCAATGCTCATGTGGGCCACCAGTTTATTATTTTTTGGTTTGTTTGGTGACCGAATGTTAAGTTATCTGTAAGAGCTGCAGCAAAGTTGAACTTCTCAAAATTCCCATTAAAAGGTTAGAATTCTCCTTTAATGAACTTCTCTTTGTCCACTTTGAGTTATCTTTGAGTTACAGTTTGGGAAGGCAAAGTTGGTAAGAAACAGTTCACAGATCAGATGTCTGACTGTGTGCAGGTCACATGATGCAGGGAGGAAGTGAATCAGGCTTCTGTTTGCTAGATGAGGACCTGTGTGGAGCTGACTGTCTAGTGTGTCTGTGTGTGAGGAGAAGGAGGAGTTTTGAAAGCAGTTTAGTGCTTTTGATCCTTTGTTTGTCATCATCCTGATTTTATTTTAAACCTCTTTCATCCTAGTGCCCTTTTTAATTTTTGTATTTGATTCTGTTACTCTGTTTTTCTTTTTGATTTACATCTTCATATTTCTATTAACTTTTGTTTCCAAATGGAAAGAGATGGGGTCTCTGCCAGGAGTCATGGCACAAGGACACATGGTGGTGTGAGGTGAACTATTCACCTCATCCATGGGAACGTGATCCCATCCAGTGCTCCCCTCCCTGAAAATGTTGTTTCCACTGGCAGTGGAAATGAGGTTCCAGAAGCATCAGCAGCAGCAGTAGCTGCTGCTTTGGATATTAGTGGTGTCAGCCAAGCAGCACTGGTGGCTAGTACTGACTCACCACAGCAGACAAAGGAGCAACAACAGCAGCAGCAACAACAGCAGGGATAACAACAGCAGCAACAGGAAAAACAACAGCAGCAGCAGGAACAACAGCAACAGCAACAGGAACAACAGCAGCAGCAGAAGGAACAACAACAGCAGCAGCAGGAACAGCAGCAGCACCAGGAACAACATCAGCAGCAGCAGGAACAACAACAGCAGTAGCAGGAACAACAACAGCAGCAGCAGGAACAACAGCAGCAGCAGAGGGAACAACAGCAGCAGTAGCAGCAGGAACAACAGCAGCACCAGGAACAACATCAGCAGCAGCAGGAACAACAACAGCAGTAGCAGGAACAACAACAGCAGCAGCAGGAACAACAGCAGCAGCAGAGGGAACAACAGCAGCAGCAGCAGGAGGAACAGCAGCAGCAGGAACAACAATCAAAGCAGCAGGAACAACAGCAGCTGCAGCAGCAGGAACAACAACAGCAGCAGCAGGAACAACAGCAGCAACAGGAACAACAGCAGCAGCAGGAACGACAAGAGTAGCAGCAGCAGGAACAGCAGCAGCAGTAGCAGCAGCAGGAACAGCAGCAGGAACAAAAACAGCACCAGCAGCAGTAGGAACAACAACAGCAGCAGGAACAACAGCAGCAGTAACAACAGCAGCTGCAGCAAAAACAACAACAGCACCATCAGCTGCAGGAACAACAGCAGCAGCAGCAGGAACAACAGCAGCAACAGGAACAGCAGCAGCAGCAGGAACAACAGCAGCAGCAGGAAAAACAACAGCAGCAGCAGGAACAACAGCAGCAGCAGCAGGAATAACAACAACAGCAGCAGCAGCAGGAACAACAACAGCAGCAGCAGCTTGTTCCACCACCCCCAACTGTAGAGCAGCCTAGTACATCTGGGGCCTCCCTACTGCCGTTGCCTGCTCCACCTCATAACTCGGCAGTGTAAAATTTTTTCACCACACTGCTAGGTGACCCAACTGTGGTGAGATGCAAGATCTGCGGCATGATTGTGCATCGTGGTCACAAGGGTACCCACTAGGGAACAGGTGGCTAGAGAACACACCTGACTGTGCACCACCATGCAGACAGGGAGGATAAGGTGGCTGAACTAGCTGCAACCTCTCCTATAGTGGAGCATACAGTGCAAGAGGTGGCAGCACAGCATCAGCCTGCACGGCATCCAAGGTGCAGTAGAAGGGAGTGTTGAACAAGTGGCAGCTCCCACAGCTGCACGCGAGTGTGGCCCATCTGAAATTCCAGTCACACAGGGTGATCTTGCCATTCTGTGGAGTGAGGACGACCACCTAGGTAACGTTGTTGACACAATGCAACAGCAGCTGGACTGAATGGAGGGTCAGCAATTGCAATTCATTGCTATGCTCCAAATTCTAGTTGGTCAGAACCAGGCCCAGTAGTCCTTTTGTTTTCTTTCTTAACATGTATTGTGTGTTTTGCCTTTATTTTTCCTCACTTTCTCCCTCCCCAAAAAAATATTAAAAACACACCCAAAAAATGACAAAAGGAAAGACAAGGCTGGCCCAGTGACGCTGAGGGTTGAGGCTCTAGACACCACACCTCATGCAGCACCAGTGACCCGGGTTCGGGAATGGACTCGGATTGGTGGGGGGAAGGGAGGATTGAGCGTCCCAATGGATGCTCTCCTCCCTTTGGGACGGTTACCACTGGGTGCCTTGCGCACCCGCTTCCCAAGGAAAGTTGGTGGAAGCACGGTCTTTCCCGGGCTCTGACAGTTCCTTCACTAAGGTTTGGGGGGGGGATGCTGTCAGGCACTTGGGAGAAGGCATGCATCAGGATGTCACCTCTCTGGACATATGTCCTTGGGCCGGCATCCCAGGGGAGGACTGGGGGGACCACAAAAAGACGGAAAATGCCCCAGTGAGCCTAGATGATGGCTGCTCCCAACAGTCATCCAGATCCAGAACCCACGAGCAGATCTCCGCTTTGCAGGTGCTTCATGAGTAGGTGGAGGATGTAAGGAGTTACCGGGCACTCTAGGGTCAGACACCATGGCAGTGGACCTAGGAGGGGACTTGACCAAGGCCTGAAGGAGTGGAGCACTGAGGGAAGTACGGGAGGGGGTATAAATGGGGCAGAAATGTCCCAAAGTAAAAAAAAAAAGGAAAAACAAAAATTAAATCCTATCCTGCATTTTCCTTCTTTTCTTATTACTTATTAATCTTTTTACTTACAGAACAAGTATGTGTTTTTTCCCATTAGTGTTTTCTTCTTGCTGTATTGTGTTAAAGCAGCAGTGCAATAATATGACCTATACTGTTTTATTCAATTTTCAATTGTCCCTTATCTACTGACTTGTATAATACCCTTCTTTCCACAATTAATTTGATTCTGCATTATAAAATGGGCTTTAATGAAAGGTCCGGAAGACATATGAAGAGAGACTTAAGGAGCTTAATATGTATAGCCTCGAGGAAAGGAGGGAGAGGGGGGACATGATAGAAACTTTCAAGTACCTCAAGGGAATCAACAAAGTCCAAGAGGGTAGCATCTTTCAAAAAAAGAGGTGTGCAAGAACAAGAGGGCACAATTTGAAGATAGAGGGGGGCGGCTCAGAGGTAATTTAAGGAAGTATTTTTTCACAGAGAGGGTTGTGGATGCATGGAATGGCCTTCCGGAGGAGGTTGTGGAGTCAAAATCAGTGGTGGAATTCAAGCATGCATGGGACAGTCATAAGGCAATTCTGGGGGGTTGGGGTAAGAAGAAGTAGGCTGCTGGTTAACTAGGATCTGCAGCTTATCCAGTAGGTAGGGAAATGGGCAGACTGGGTGGGCCAAGCGGTCCTTATCTGCTGTCAAATTATATGTTTCTATGTTTCTATGTCAAATGACAACTTACCATTGGGCAGTAAGTGTCACCTAACCATTCATTAATGCCCTGGTAGACCAAAAGTTGGGATGCTGATTGTAAAAAGTTTTAAATTTTTTGCATTCTACAGTTAGCTAGCCTGTTTTATAAATCCAAAAACCCACTCCAACCCATGGGTGTATCAGGGCATTAATGTACTTCCTGGCTGGTTGAAGTCACTCGGGCAAGCCCTTGTGCCTCAGTCACAAGGTACCCAGGGTTTACATGAATGCCCTAATACATCCATGGTCTTTCATGGGTTAAGCTTACTAACTCCCTATTTAAAGATATCAACATACTGTGTGAGAGGCCTTTCGGCACCATGCATTTCTGCTTAAAGTTGAGCCAGCATAATATTCTGTGGTGATTTGCATATGCAGCCCATGATGCTTTGCATTGTAGGGGCATGTGTGATTTTGTATTTATTTGAGACTTGGCTTTCCAGCCAAATGCCCTTTGGGGTAACCATTGCCTCAGTGCTTGCACACAGAGGTTCTTTGTCTATTAAAAGTAGTACTCCTTTTAATATTGTTCAGAGCTGGTCTTTATGAGTATACCTGCTGTTTTCGAACACCTACTGCTCCATAAGGTTGTAATGATGAAACACTGCCTGCTGGATTGCACACTAGTTCATTTTAGTCACAACAGAAATGATTTTAAATAATAGAAGTTCAAAAACAGGTGGGAATACTGAGGAAAACCAGTTGCAAGTCAGATTAAAAGGAGCACTCTTTATTATTTCGGATGTAAAAAAAGGAGTACAGCAGTCGTAAATTGTGAAAAGAAGGGTATCATATAGACAAGTCAGTAGATAAATACCAGTTGAAAATAGAATACATTAATTAAAAATTATCACCTAATTATTGCACTGCTGCTGTACTTGTCATGCAATTTTACTTTTTTGTTACTGTTGCCTATGTTACGTTTTCGTAGCACACCCACAATGACAATCAAAATACTCTACCATCATATACAATTACAATTCCCACCCAAAAAAATTCCTATCCTATGGGAATGTAGTATGCTTATACTACTATCTTGTTACATTATCCAACATGCAGTATTAGTGTTCTGATGAAGAATAATCACATGAGAAACTGTTCAGAAAAGTCACAAGTATTTATTGATGCACTGCTTAAAAGTGTGCACCTATATTGTAGCTAGAACTCTGCATAAGTATCCCAAATGAGAAAATGGCTTGCTGACACCTGCTGCTGTTGCTGCTGCTGTTGTCCTGCTGTTTTCTGCTGTTGTCCTGCTGTTTCCTACAGCTGCTGATGTACAGTGTGTTGCTAAATGATGAAAGTCACAGGTGACCTTGGGCTGAACTATAATTTGATGTTCTGGAAAATTCTTCTGTTGCGCTGACTGAAACATGCTGCCCTATGTGTGTGTATCCATACCAACAATGATAAGTTATTGCATGTGTCACTGTCATATTCTTTCAGACACATTGTCATTTAATCTGCATTGATTCTTGTTTTTTTGTTGTAAGCAACAGTCCGTCATGTTGTTCCTTTGCAGGGAATCATCAGCACACATATTGAATGTTTTCCCTTCACCGGTGTGTTGGCCATGGTCTCATTCACGTGCCATACATATGTGCTGCCATCAAATGTGGCACTGTAAAATGTAATTTTTTTCTGGGGGGGGGACTTCTGAGAGTGAGTGAATTATAAGCGTTTCTCCTTACTGTTGTTTTCTTTTACATCCTCAGGTCACAGCACACAAAATCACGACCGTAGTGATGTAGCCATGCTGCCACCACACAAGTGTTCCACATGTGTCTGATTGTTGACTTCTGCTGTACAAACAATTTCAAGCCATGCAAGCTGTTTTTTTTGGGTGGGGGGTGCATGCATTGTTGGAAAACAATTTTCATTAATATTTTTGTCTTCTTTGCAGGTCTTCAGTGTATCCAAACTGTTGTGCATCTCCAGATTGGAATATACCACCTGACCACAGTACCATGATGCTATCTGCAAAAAGATGAAGAAGAATTTATTCTGAGTTCATTTCAGTACCCCATTCAGTATTAGTACCCAGAGGAGCTGTTACTGTCTTTTGTTATTGCCTTCATCTGGCTTGTATGTCACCACTGTTAAATACTTTACACCTGCAGAAAACAAGGGGAAAAAAAGGAAAGCAGCACTCGCAATCCTCAATGCCAGAGTTGTACCCACTTGGACATTCTTTTTCCATGACTGAATCAGCAACCTCAGTAGTACACCGTTTGATGCTGCCACCAGGAAGACCTGCTTTGCCCACATTATTCAGCACCACCATCACTGTGACCGGGTACAAACATACATGTGATTGTCCTACTTGATATATTGCACCAAAAAAAGTTGAAGTGGTGTGATTTGTGATCATGATGATGACCAAGAAGAACATGATTCATCTCGTGAGTCATGAACTTGGCACTGGCAGCACTTCTCAGAGCACCAGAAACTGGATGGAATTTAAGTTCGACAAACAGTTGCTATTGAAAATTTGAAATACCTATAGCTGCACTTCCCTGAACTGTACAATGTTCATGCTGTGATGATATCTACTTAATTAAATAGAGTCAGCTTGTTGTGAGGACAAGGATTCGAGGCCATCTATTAATATGGCATCCTACAGAATGGTCGTACTGGACCTAAGCTCTTGAGTGACATGACATGATAACTGGGTGTCCTGATTCATGATGAAACCAAAGATTAAAAAAAACCAGGGTTGCACCAAAAAAGTTGAAATGGTGTGATTTGTGATTGTGAAGATGAAGAACGTGATTCATCTCGTGAGTCATGTTGTGAGTCATGAACTTGGCACTGGCAGTGCTTCTCAGAGCACTAGAAACTGGATGTAACTGAGCTTCCACAAAAAGTTGCCATTAAAAATGTGAAATACCTACAGCTGCACTTCCCTGAACTGTACAATGTTCATACTGGGATGATATCTACTGGATTAAATGGAGCCGGCTTGTTGTAAGGACAAAGATTCAAGTCTATCTGCTAGAAGGTCACCCAACAGAACATGAGAACTAACAGAAGCATCATACTGAACCAAGGATCTTGAGTGATCTGACATGATAACTGGGTGTCCTCCTGATTCATGATGAAAATGAAGATTAAAAAAAAACAAACAGGGTTGGAACAAAAAACGTTGAAGTGGTGTGATTCGAAATCATAATTACCAGGA
This sequence comes from Neoceratodus forsteri, assembly GCA_016271365.2. NCBI lineage: Eukaryota > Metazoa > Chordata > Ceratodontiformes > Ceratodontidae > Neoceratodus > Neoceratodus forsteri. The sequence continues at coordinate 49,634,889 of CM057455.1, forward strand.
AGAACATGATTCACCATGGTGTGAGTGTGATGTGAGTCATGAACTTGGCACTGGAAGTACTTCTCAGATCATCACCACTGATTCTCTGACCACTTCTGGAACATTCAAAGTCGTCCTCCTTGTGCCTTTAGTAAACCTCCGGTGTTAATTCACAACTTTTACCTACATGGCTACTTGCTGTTACTTGAAGACTGGCTGGCAGATTATATTTCAGACACGAACACAGAACTTATTTCACACACTACCTATGCTGAGGGTGATGCTGCAGGCACTGCTGCTACTCATACAGATGTGGGGACCTTGCCTGGCCTAACCCTCTCTGACACAGCACTTTTCTCCTTCAAGTATGTTTTCTTTTTTATTTATTCCACAAGATGTGATGGAATGCCCTGTCCACAGAGCCAAGGGTTATACCCCACTGACTTACGTGCCTTATATGCCACAGGCAGAAACACCTTTGCTTTTATTTATTCCTTATTTATTCATTACAAATCGGGTTTACAACCTTTGAGTCAGAGACTCATTTACAAAGACACATCATTGCAGGAGGGGCAGACATCAAGACAGTTATTACAGTGCAGATGAAAACAGAGGCTAACATTACAGGTGCAGTAAAAGGAACATTTAACATAAATACACTTGGGTTACATAATGTAGTAGTTTGTATGTTTCTTAGGTTGCATAGTGTTATAAAATTGTGAGTTACACTCATGGATATAGTACATCCTCAGAGAGACAGCAGGTTACATCCCTGTTTGGATCTAGTAGGGAAGGAGTGGGTCTGGGGGAGGGATAGGCTGTCCAGTGGACATTGTTGAGCCAGGAGGCAAGGCAGGTGGGTACCACAGGTTACAACAGGGGGTTAGTTGCACCTACAACAGTGGGTATTAAAGATATGGTTCTGAAGGGCTATTTTGAAGGAGCCAATTTTTGGCAAGTTGGAGATGCAGCTAGGGAGGGAGTTGAACCAGGTGGGGGCTTGGTAGAGGAAGTATCTCTGAGCAAGAGAGGTCTTGATTCTGGGCACCTTGAAAGTGGCCTTACCAGTGCTATGGGTGGTGCTGGACAATGATGACTGCTGTAGGGAGGTGGAGACTCCTGGGGGGGAGAGTCTTAGCAGTGATTTCTTAGTGAGAACACAGGTCTAGTAGAACAGTCATTCCTCAAAGTTGTGCAGATTGGTGGTAGTATAGAGAAGGCAGGTGTGAGTGTGGATGGGGGCACCAGTCAGGAGCCTACAGGCCTTATTGATGGAGAGTTGGATTTTGGAGAGGGCAGTGTTGCGGGGTTTTAAATAATTGATTAGCAGTTTTTTCCTTAGGACAATACTAACTGTACAGAAAGTATTTATATAGGTTTTCTAGAAGTGTTATGTTAGTTAAACACAGTGAGGCAAGTGCTATGCATTTTCACAATGTTTTAGAACTTTTATGAGCAAAACGCTAATCAATTTTTAGAGTTTAATAAAACCCTGTGTTGTCAGCTGTGGTATAGATGGGCAAACCATAGTCCACGAGGGACAAGACGGAGGAGGTATTGGCCAGCCTAAGGGCAACCTGAGACAGGCAGTCCCTGTGCCAGTATAGCAGGCCAATCCAAGAGTTAATGGCGGTTGACAGGGCATTAATGTGGGTGTGGAAGGAAAGGGCAGTATCGAACGTGATGCCTAGGTACTTGTATGTGGTCAATTGTTCTAGCGGGTGCAAAGTGCTGGGGATAGTCAAGAGGGGGAGTATTTTTAGCTTTATTTTGGTGGTGGGAGAAGAGCATTGATTTGGTTTTCTTTAGGTTAATGACCAGTCTGCGTTCACCGAACCACCTTTCAGCTTGGTTGTAAGTTTGCTTGAGGGATAATTGGAGGGAGATGAGGTTGGGATGTGAGGCAATGAGGGCTACATCATCAGCATAGAGGAGCATTTTACCAGTACATGAGCTGGGTGGGTGTTGAGGTAGAGACTAAAAAGTATTGGACCCAAGATGGAGCCCTGAGGGACCCTGGAGCAAATAGGAAGAGTGCTGGAGATGGAGCCACTGATCTTGACATGCTGGGATCTAGCAGAGAAGTAGCTAGAGAACCAGGAAATGGGACTGTCAGAGATGCCAAGTTGGTGGAGAGAGTCGAGTAGAAGGGGATGACAAACAGTGTCAAAGGCCTTGGAGAGGTCAACGAACACTACACCTGCAAGGCTGCCAGAGTTGAGAGCAGCATGCAGGTGTTGGGAGAATTCAAGCAGAGCTGTGGCTGTACTGTGTCCTGGGTGGAAACTGTGCTTCTCTGGTCACATAATGTCGTACTTGGTTAGGTATTCAGAGAGAAGGATTAACACCACTTTTTCAAGAGCTTTAGAGAGTTGGGGGGAGGATGGAGATCAACCAGTAATTGTTGGGGGTGGACTTGTCCCCAGTCTTATGTATGGGTGTGATTTCAACAGTTTACCAAGCACTTGGGAACTGACCCAGGCATACAGACTGATTTAGAAGGTCAGTCAGGAGGACTAGGACTTTGTCCAAGACCATACGGAGGATCCTGGAGTCGAGGGAGTCACTGCTGGGGTTATTGCTGCTTAAGGCTTTTAGCAGGTGTGGCCTGGCTTCTTGGGGGGATAGGGTGTGCAGGTAGAATGGTGGGCAATGCAGGATCAGAGTGAGAGAGGTGGGGATTGGGTCAAAGAAGCTGCTGGGGAGGACTGAGCTTAGGTCTGAGAAGGCAGTGTTAAGACAATTGGCTATAAAGAGAGGATCTGTGGTGGGGGTGCCATTGATGGAGAGCTGAGATAGTGGGTGGGAGCGGGACTTCCCATTTAGCTCTTTTATATTATTCCAGAAGGTCCAGGCTGAACCCCAAGTGGAAGCGAGGGTGGTCTGGTAGTGCTCTGCCTTGGCCCACCTAATGGCCCGAGTACACTTATTGTGTTCTTCATTGTAGGCCTGTCTATCAGATGCCTTTCCAGGTTCTACAGCAATGTGCCAGAGATTATGTCTGTTTTTGAGTCTCTGGAGGAGGGGTGAGTTGATCCATGGGGTATTGCTTTTATTGGAGAGGATCCTAGTAAGGGGGAGAAAAGGTCACAAGCCTTACAGAAGGCATTTGTGAAGTGGTCAAGAGCTGAGTCAATACCAGGGGCACACTTGATAGGGGACTAGTCTAGCTGGGCTAGGTACTGTTTTAATTTTCTGAGGCTGCTGGGGCATAAACGGTGGTGTAGAGTTGCCTGGGACACTGGCTTCAGAGTGGAGGATGACCAGAGATAGAGGACTGGGGAGTGATCGCTAAGAGACTTGGAGAGGACAGTGACATCCCGGATTTTGTAGGAGCGGTTACATATAACAACATCTAGGAGAGTGCTGGTGCCAGTAGAATGGTTGAATCTGGTGGACTGGGTGACTAACTAGGACATACCCAGGGCAGCAAAGGAGTCCCTTATATGGGAGGCAGTGGAGGCAAGCCAGTTAACATTGAGATCAGCAAGGATGACATGCTCCACTTTTAGAGGGAGAGATGTGAGGTAGTCAATGAGGTACTGGACCACTTGGTTTTGATTCCTCTGGGATATATAGGAGACCATGAGGAAAAGAGGGCCTCAGGTGGGGGTCAGGTGTAATTTTTAAGGTGAGGGCTTGGGCTCCATAATAAAGTTTAGGAGCTGGGAGTCCCGTTACGAGTAGTGCGCAACCACCACCACATTTGCCTACTCGGTCTTCCCTGTAGATGGTATATCCAGGTAGGGTGATAGTGGAGTTGGGGTGGATTTGGAGAGCCAAGTCTCTACCAGTGCAATTATGTCAGGCTGATGTTGTATGACCCAGCACTGGAGGGGCAGCAGTTTCTTTAGGAGACTGCAAATGTTTAAGGATGCAAAGCGGAGGCCAGTTGCAGACAGGGTTTAGAAGGGCTGGAAGCCATAGGTCCAGGGTTTGGGTGTACATTACCAGATAATAATAATAGCAGTGTAATTATTCTGGTTAGTGGCTGGTGGCGATGGTGACCCTTGGGGCAACACCCAGCTGAGGACTTTACAATCAGGTGCATGGGATAGATAAAGTGTGAAGGGTGGCAATGGCAGGGGAGAACTGGGTCCAGGTCAGGGCTTGGAGGGTGAAAGAAGTGGGAGTGTTGGCAGAGTGGGGGTGTTGGGGAGTCACGGGTGTGTCGAGGGTGGGGAGGGCCGAGTCACTGTGGAGTAGTCTGGGGATGAAGTGCCTAGTGTGGAGGAAAGGTACACCAGTCGGTGTGAGGTCTGTACCAAGAGGGTGAAGGAGAGCAGATTTAGTAATGGAATGTAGGTACCCATAGCAGCTGAGCAGTAAAGGAAGAATGTCCAGGAGTAGTAGAGAGTAAGGAGATGTAGAGCAGCTTTTGCACGGTTGGTGGAAAACCCCTCTAGAGGACGAAGAGTATAAGCTGCAATTGGAAAAATCAGTATTAATCAGTAGAAGAAGGAGGGGGCAAAGACTGATGAATAGTGATAGACTGACCACACAATAAGTGAGATGTGACAGGAACTGTATTGTGTTGGATTGTATAAGTGTCCTTATTACTGGGCCCTCTTGTGGCTAAAATATATAATCTGCTAATGGAAAAGTCAGCACTGGTGGGGGGGGGACAGGCAGGGAGGTTCTGAAGCAAGTTTGTTTTTGGAGGGGCACTGCAGCAGCCTCAATGGGACACAGAGTTCAAGGGTGCAGCCCACAGACTTACAGCTCTAAGACAAGGGGCACAGGGCAGATAGCAACATCACACTACGTTAATAACCTCTCTCAAACTGAAACCAACTCTTAAGAAATCTCTACATCAGAATAAACATTACTTAAAGTGAGAAATCAGGAACATGTCAAGCAGAGGTCAGTCCTAGCATTAATTTCTTGGCAGCAGTTCCTTGGAGACTTCTGGGTTGCTGCACATAGTGTGAGAAACACTGACAAACAGGAGCAAGTGAGATTCCTCCAGGGGTAGATGCCAAAATTCAGAGTTCCAGCCCGTACCTTGCTTGGAGGATGAGCGTCGGGCAACTTCTTCTTAGTGTGCTTACCAAACTGCAGAATGCAGTTTGTTTGAGAGGAAACAGACCCAAAAGGGCAGATTAGTTCCCACTGTACTCTGGTTGGAAGATGAGTTGCAACAGAACCAAGACTGTGGCTGCAGCTGTAGGCCATGGCTGTACAGAACTTGCATGGAGGCAGCCACCCTAACCCATATGCATTGCATCCATTGGTTGTGCCTGGACCATGCTGCTATTCAGGACATGTGTTGCCTGTTACACACAGACACTGCACCCACCACAGGATGGTTCTATGTACCGATTGTGGAGCAGAAAATACTATGTGCCCTGACATACTATGTCACCAGCTCATTGTATAGGGTGGTGGGAGATGCAATAAGTGTCAGTCAGGCTATGGTGTTTTGAGCACCACACCTTGTAAACAATGCCCTTGTCTACCATGTGGCCACATACATATCCTTCTGACCATGCAGCTGGCTAAGAAAGCTATTAAGGAGGGTGCCATGCATTGCATACATTCCAGAACATTCTTGGGGCTATAAACTGCACACACATGACATTACTTTCTCCCGCACAGAATAAGGAGGCATATTGCAATCAGAAAGGCTTCCACAGCATCAGCGTGCAGGTGACCTGAGATGCCGATGGTGTCATCACCAATGTGATCACCTGGTACCCTGGGTCCTGTCATAATATATACAGCTTCAACCATTCATGGCTACTGATGTTGATTGAGACCCATGGGGGTCAGGTGGATTGGCTGGTTGGTGAGTGCATGTGTGACATTCAACAGGTGCCCTCCTACATCTGTGCATGTACTACCTGATTGTATTCTGCTTCTCCCCCACAGGTGATAATGGATACCCCTTGAGGCAATACCTACTGACATTCTGTCATTGTCCACAGAGGCTGGGAAGAAATACTGTGAGGTACAGCACAGAACCCATGAAATGGTGAAGTGAATGATTGGCCTCCTGAAGTTGCATTTCTGTCAAATGGATGGATCAGATGGATGGCGTTGTGATGTTGTCACCTGTGAAAGTGTTTATTATATGCACCATGCTACACAATCTAGTTATATGACACTGCACACCCTTGCTGGAGCACTTACCTGATGAGGGTCAGCTGGATGGTAATGGTGGAGAACTTGGATGTATAGTGGCAGGTCGACAAGGCATCTGAGAATGCAACATGCATTCAGTGGATGAAGTGCCCATTGAATGAAGGTTGCAGCAGAGCTGTGTGGACATGGGCTGGTGGTTACATACCTCATGGGAGTTCCACATTGATGTAAAACTGTGCACTGAGTGGTTTGTTGCCCTGGGGAGATTGCTGATCTGTATTCTATCCTGCACCGCTCACTCTGAACACCCCATATTTCCACAGCATGCTGACGCCCACTCTGTATTTTTTCCCTCATGTTACACAGCCTTTTCAGATTCAGCTGGAGTAATTTATAGTAGCAATGCTGGAGTACGCTGGTTTGCTGTGAGCACCTTGTGGCCCCAGGTATTAATGGTTGTCACTCAACAGCATCCATGTCTGTATCTGTGCCCACAAGAATGAGGTCATCTGTGTGTAATGTGCCCATGTTGATTTGTCGTTCTGGCTAGGTTGTATCTAAGCATAGGAGATCTATGCAGTCCTGAATGGTGTTTTGATTCATTGGCCAGGCACTCCTGGCCCTCCTCATCAGTATGCCATTCTCTTGCTCCTGTAGTACCACATGTCCTGGTGAACCTGTGGAGAAGGGGGGTTTGTTACATGACTGGAATCACCATTTGAGGGCACAGGTATTACTTTTCCATGGTCAGTGTCGGAGGGAAGTGGTCAAGGATGGACAGAGAGTCAAAAGGTATCAGGATTGACCAAGCAATTGCTAGGCAAATTTGTTTTAAGCCAGCATGATAAGCAAAGCAAATAAAACAAAGGTAAACTGAATACAACAAAAATAAACAGAAGCAAAACAAAAAGAATATATCAATATACACTTCTCTAGAAATGGCTAGAGCATAACAGCAGGTCAGTGTACTACCAACCTCTCCACTCACTATCTATCTGAGGAGATGCATAAAAGCTGCTCCTTTTATCTCAGTAGGTGTCAGGTGATTTACTTGAAGCTCCGCCCACTTACTTCTAAAATCCTTAATTTTAAAACTAACCATTATTTTCACATATTAAACACAGGACAGCTTCAATTCAGCATAAGACTATGTAGTATAGCTTTTAATATCAATAAATATGCTTTATTTCTTTTATTGTTATGCTGTTCCTGGTAGCAGACTCCTCCCCTGAATGACCCAAGGTATAAGTATGGAGAAGAGAGGGCCGGCTGACTCCTAAGAATCCGTTCATAATGATCCCTGCAAGGAGAAAAACCCTTCTAGAAGATTCCCCCTGCTTATACCTCGGTAAGCACTTCCATTCTTAAGTAACAAATAAACTAACATTGGAATTTTATACATTCTTGTAACCAAAAGCTGGAAGTTATCTAGAATTCTGTACATTTAAGAATATAAGCTTCTTTTTTATATTTACAAACATGCTGCAGCACAGGGAAACACAGAGCTCTTATTGTAGAAACATTGTGTTGCTTTTGTATGGCCATTATCACTCTTACTTTATGTTTATTCAACTGTAATACTTATGGAGATTCTTCAGAAAACAAACATTAAAACCATGTTTTCTGGAATTCATATCACCGGGTTACTAACAACAGAGAGAACTTCATATCATTCAGTGTTATGCTTGGATGCCTAGGCCTGAAGAAAACAAACAGAAAACTGTGTTTGTTTCGGTTTCTGTTTAAAATACAACTTCTACTGAGGCAAACTCAACAGTTTAACAAATACCTCCACATGGAGGTCTCTTTGGACATCTCACAAGGGGAAAAAAAAAGAAAAGGGGTTTCACCTCACAAGTGCGGGAGGGAGGGTTCACTTCTTGGCAGCTTTAAACTGCTGCTTTACTGAGTATACTGTGTGCAGGTTTCTAAATGAGGCTAACAGGGCAAACGCCCATACGGCTAAAGTCTCTCTGTAGAATGCACTGTGCATAGAAATTCTAGCACTGTCAAAGTGCCATAATGTTGCAATAATGGGACACAAGTGAAGATATATTAGCTACATTAGCTACTGGGGGGGGGGGGTGAAGACATTTTCCTTCCTGAAACCATAAAGAATCACAGGGATAGTACAAAGAGCTTTTCCAGGTGGCCTGTCTGGGAAAGGGGAAATAAAGCTAAGTCAATAGAGACGGGATAGATGCAAAAGGTGCTGCAGCAGCAGACTTGAAGCAGGAGAAAGAGAAGAAGGTTCCAGAAATACAAATGGTCTTACAGCACCCTGTGACAGCATGAGTGGCATTTATCTCTTGTGATCTGGCTCTGTGTGCTGTTTGTGGCAGGTGACTGTATTGAACATCTGTCCTTTGAATACTGTGGTTCTGCAAGGTCAGAATCTGTTGTAGAGAGGTGTGCCAGTCATCCACTGTGTTTGGGGGGGGCAGTCACCTAGTGTGGTGTCCATTGCATCCTGATCCCTGTCAAGCACCTCCTGAGTCAGGGTGTCAACCATGATTGCCTTTATAGCCATGAGGTCCATTGTAGGGCCTGATTGTGGTAGACCACCAGCAGTCTGGTGGCTGGACCAGTACACTGTAACTATCTTCTGTTTCTTTATAACTTGTAGTTCATGTCATTTGTGCTTAATGGCACTCAGGATCCATGCTTCAGGTCCATGCACATCAACGGTGGCCTGTACGTCAAGTCTTGTCCTCTGCAGGTGCCTTCAGTGACCCAGCACCATACCAGATGATGTTGTGGCTTCAGAACTCAGTTACCAGCATGGCCACCTCCTCAGAGTTGAAGATGTAGGACCTGGCAGAGGACAGCCTATGCATGCCTCACCTCCAGCGTCTGGCAACATGCATGGGGCATTGATCATGGTATGCAGTGGGAGGTGCAGGTCCACCATCCTGGCCTGGTGCTAGGGTTCCATCATTGGGCTGCCTCCCCTTGCTGCTGCTCTGTTTAGTCTGTGCCTGTATTTCCAAATCCACAACTTTGCATACCCTTCGGTGTCTCAATATCAGTTATGATGACATTAGTCAGTGTCTATTGCAGTGTGGGTCACCTTATATGGAGGGATGAAGAGGTACTGTATGTCTGCCTCCAATGGTCCCTACCATACACTGATCTGCACCCCTGTGCATTGTGAATTTGGGTATATTTATTTATTTGGCTTGGTAACCGGGTAAGAACCCTAGGACATCGAATGCCAATTTTGAAGGGGGACCTGGGTACAGAGGTACAATAAATGAATAATACATAAAACAATCAATACACAAAGTACATTGTTAAACACAGTCAGGTAAAACACATACATTTAGACAAAGTCATAAAATGCCCTTTCAGCGCAGCCGTAAACCTGGAATAGGTTGCTTGTTGATCAAACTCCATGCGTAATGATTTGCAGTCAACAAAAACATTGTTGGCCAACAGCTTTTCTATAATGTGTAAGACTGACAGCTCATGCATACTGTATATAGTATGTGCTCCTTGATGGCTCAGTCGGTGAGCAGCCATGGTTGGGAGTGGGGTACTGTTCTAGGCATCAGCTTTGGGATGGGATGTTGGACAGCAGAGAGGTGGGGTACTGCCTTCCAGTCGGGGGGCCCACTAGACCACCTGGGAACTGTTCCTTTTTTAACTTCAAATGGGAGATGGGGTCTGCTAGATCACCAGGGAACTCAGTTATATGTTCTGCACCCAACTGCCCTGCAGCTTGTGGTGCACCTGCCACATGCGCCATCTGTTTGTCACATGTTCACAGTTGTCTCACGCTGAGGGACTTTCCTGCTGGGACCCTACCCAATAGTGAATCGGGTGCAGGGTCCCTGGTGCACCGGCAGTTCGTGCAAGCTGCAGTTGGTGCAGCTTGTGCCAACATCTGTGAATCAAGCCCATAGACTAAATAAGAAAAAAAAATGGGGTCTGTAGATGGCCACCCTGTCAGAACAGGGAGAGGATAGTACAGTATAGAATAGTTAGATTGCTGTTGCAACAGGCTTTAGAAAAATAAATTAGAATAGAGTTCCTCTAATTGCATCGGTAGGAAGACCAGCCCTACTACAAGTATAAGACGACATCATCTTCATACGGCAGAGAGCTGCAGCCCGGGGTAACATCAAGGAGATCAGTAATATAAACAGAGAAGGGTGAGACTAGGACAGAGTCATGTGGAACCAAAATGGTAATGTTTACAAGCAGCAACTCTCCAGTCTCAGCTGTGCCACCGAAGGGGAAACATCTATCAAACTTCTCTGAAGAAACATTCGGCCTCTAGGCCTCAGGGCTGCAGTTCTGCATAGGAGGTAGGAAGTACCTGGAGACAGGGTGCAACTCTTAATTAAAATCATGCCTGTTAAGCTGCAGCTTTCAGACTGACTAGCCTGCTCTCCCCTTCTTCCACTGACTGTCCCTTGATTGGGAGGCCATGTCTGCCACATTTTATACAGAGTTTTTTATAATTTGGGAGGTCTCCAATTAAAAAACAAAAGGTATTGGTGCCGCAGGTAAGTACCTTTTCTTTTCTTTTCTTACCCTAGGGTTCCTTGGGGTTCCCCCATCTTTAGGCATCATTTTCCCCCCTTCCCCCCTATTGTTTATTTTGGTCTCTCCTTTTCTGTCAGGTGTTTTGGTTATTTATCTTAGGGACGTTCCCCTTTAACGGGACATTTCCCTTTTTAGAGGACTCTGTTGTGTGTGCAGCCACTTTATGTGTGCTCCACTTTTCAGGGACCTTGTTCTTTTTCTTCTCGCTTGTGTTTTCAGGGAATCCACCTGTGAGAAGCTGGATCTCCTTTTTTTATGACAGTGGGAGATGCCTACAGTCATCTTGCTATCTGTAACTGGAAAATGAAGTATCGTGGAACACGTTTTAGACTTTTTCAATGTATGCTTCCATGCCAGCTGAAATAAAATAGTCCCTTTTTTCTGTTAAGAATGTTGGAGACATAATTCTAAACTGATTATCAGATGCCATTAGGAAATCGAAATGGCTTGTTAAATATTTGTTATATATTTGTTGCCTATTAAACTGGAGATTTGTTTACCCTCTTTGGAATGCAACAACTTGCACATTTAAATACTAAGCATTTAAACAGCTTCTTGCTACTTGTTTCAGTTAGGAATCTATTGTCTTTCAAGAAAGATTCATACCTCATAAATGTCACCCTTGCCCCAACACATCTATAATTTACACAGTTTTTTAACCTCTAAAGACACTGCTTCAGACATATGCCAGGTCTTCAGTGAACTACTATTCAGTGAATATGTAGCAATCTGCAAGCATTTTCTTTTCTACTATGCTTTTTGGGAAAAAATATATTGAGCTACAGCAAACACACACACACACACACACACACACACACACATACACACACCCACCCTCATGACCACAACATTCCGAATAAATACTGCATTCTAATATGTTATAAAACAATAATTACACAGGGCCAAAAAAATCCTGGATGCTGATTGGCTGTCTGTCCTTGGCAACAGTGAGATTATCTGAGAACAACTGCACTGTAGTGGTTTGTTGTTGCATTTTTTGCATCTTCTCTTAAGAAACAAAGATATGGGTCTGTTCACAAAAAGGGGTTACCGAGGCACCCATCACTTTGATTGAATACTGTTACAAAAATAAAAAAAGATTTCCCTAATTCATGTGATGCTTTTTAAGGGTAGTTGGTAGTAGCGATACGTAACATAATGTTTTTTTTTTGTAATTACATCCCTAACATATATATTTTTTTCAATTTAAGTTAATTTACTGCTGATTTTCTTGCCTCAAAATGTGACATCAAAACCAACGTGTTTGTTGTTTGCTACTGTGAACACATTTTACTTCACAGTATTCAAACTAAAGTACTATGTTGCTCAAAACATCTTGTTTTAAGATATTCACACTGTCCTGGCCCTTTACTTTATTCCCTTTGGCTGCAGAGATGCTCAATAGTTTCCATGATGGGTGTAACGTGTAGTGTCCTACTTTGTTACACCCATCACAGTGAACCCCACACTGACTTCTAGTCAGTTATTTAAAATTCTTGCACTTTTCCTTGCTCCTTGGATCTGTCAGTTTCTTAGAAAAAACATTGATTTGTCCATGGCCCCTAGCACAACAATGCTATGTGGCCGTTTGATCCCCCACATGACATGATGTCCTAGATTTGCTTATGTTTGCACATCACAGGTGGGGAGTCAGTCTGGTAGCCCAGTGTGATACTTGTCTTGTGTCTGTGCAAGAAAAGCAGTTTGAATTGGTGGCAGTATAAAAGTTACATTTGTGACTGAATCTTCCTCTTTTCCTTCACATCCAGTGAGAGTTAAAGAGCGGTGTCTTTGCCACTCCTCAGTGTTACACCCATCACAAGGAGAGTGACTAGTTACAACCATCATAGAGGACAAGTAACAATTAGTGAACTGGGCAACCAAGATCAATCCTATAAGATCAATTGTTCACTGGTGGCATTAGTATGCAAGTTTTCCGATTTTGAAGATGGGGGGCTTTTCATTTCACTGAGTGAACTTGCTGGAATTAGTGAAACACACCAAAACCTGTGGTGTGTCTAATCGCCCACCACACTCTCTCATGAGTGTCTTTAGTGAGGTTAGAAATGGAGCCAGTTAGTATACATTTTAAAAGGACTATGTCCCTGCATTGTCAAGTATGTAAGCTCTGCAGTTTGATCCATGCCCATTTACCTGCATTTTTGTTTGTACCTGTTCCCCTTTTGAGAGAGTTTAGTAGTGGAGATCTCCTCTGGACAGTTTTAACTCAGAGGCATAGGTTACATGGCAGCAACAATATTAAATGATTGTTCAAGCATCCTGGTGTTTTGTTCTGGATGTCAGAGTTCTAGTGCAATAAATTTAATTGTGTTGCTAACTGTGTGAGCTCCAATGCAGCAACAATGTATAGCCTAGAAGGTAGAAGCTGTGAATGAGCTTGGTACATCTGACAGAAAGAACTGGGTTTGATTCCTTCAACCGCCACTTGCATACTGTATGACTCTGAGCAAATCCCTAAACTTCCCCTGTGCTCCCTGGTCATTCCTGAACACAGGCACCTGTACCTAGTGGGCCTTACCCGGTTACCATAGAATAAAACACATTTTAAATGTGCTATTAATTTAGTTGATGTTCTATTTTACCAGGGCATGTTTTTGTTACTGTTTTTTGCTGCCAAATATTTTGATGTACCTTCTGTGTCCTGTTGTATTATTTTTATTTTGGTATTGTTTACAATCTCCTTCCCAGGACCTCCTTGTAACTGAGCTGTGTAGGTAGTGGAGTCATTTTACTCATGGTCTGGTGCAAGGGTTCATCAGACAAAGGGCTAGGTCACATTGTTTTGTCATTGCAAGTAAGTGTGAGAGAGGCAGTGTCTGAAATAAAATTTTGGGCATTCTTTGTAATTGCTGTCCACGCATTCTGTGTGGGGGTGGGGTTGGGGGCTTAATGTACTGTGAACTGTGAATGCTTTGTTTTTTTTATTTTTAATGTTGGAATAAATGTTATATAGTAATAATGTATACAGAAAAAGTGAAAACGTGTTTTGACTCTGCCTGTGTGTCCGAATAATCTTATCTGGGTAAAATAAAAAAAAGTGGTGTAGTTATGCTGTGTTTATTATGCTGGCCTGGGAGCGTGTCCCAGCCAGTCTTTTGACTTGGCCTGTGTGAGCATTCATATTTAGCCTTCATGAGCACCATGCAGCTTCCCTGCTAGTGTGTTGTGGTTGGGGGGGTACTCTTGGTGCCATTGACGCTGGTAGGGTACTTAACAGGCTGTTAATCTAACTCTTGGGACTGCCTTATTGCAATTATAAAAATGTATGCCATGGTGATCAGGCTGTATATGACAGTGTAACAGGGACTATTGCAAGGCTTTTGGACTCCTAACAGCCAATCAGACTGCAGCATTTCTGAAAGCCTTTTTATAATATCCCATAATTTGTTCCATCAAATTGTCCTGAGTGTTCCATGCCTCTCCCTTGATTGAAGGATCATGTGGAGTGTGCATGCTGACTCTTTGGTACCATCAAATGGCCATGAGTGCTCTGTTCCTCTCCTGTTGATTGGTCTTGAGTGTTCCGTTCCATGTAGAATAGTTTAGAGTAGTGTAATTATAATAAACATGTTGCTTTTTAATGTAATGTCATGTTTAAAAAGCCTTCAGTCTACATAAGTAACATTTTTACTCATTAACAGTTGTGTGGTGCCCTTTATTACACTTGCAGTGATGTGTGGTGTGTCTCGTTACACTCACCACGGTGTGTGGTGTGTCTTGTTACACTCATCATGGTGTGTTGCTACAATCATCACACTAGACCCCATTTTTCTTAGGACCCTTAAAAATTTTTATCTTAAAACACTGTGATTTTTTCATATATGGGTCATAGTATCTTAACCTGTATTGTACAATTCTTCTATGGTTGATTTGAAAATTTCACTCCCATGTCACACTTTGATAGCTCTTTTTCATGAAAAGACTCATATATTACTACACTAAAAATCTACTAAAACTTCAAAAAATGTTTTTTTTTTATTTTGTATAATAATAAGCCATTGTATAACAGCAATGTTGCACTCCAGGGTGTGGGTCGTGCTGGAATAACCTCACTTATTTGATATTAGACACACTTTGGCTGTGAACTCAGTGAAGTTCAGTTTAGAGTAGATTTCCTTTAAATATTTCTCATCCTATATTTTGTATCCTGGATAGCGCAGGGGAGATGCTACATCTCACTGTCATAGGGATCTTCATTTACACATTTTTGCACTGTATTTACTCAGACTGTCCCAGATTAGATGCAATATCTTGTTTTCAGTGGGGTCATGATTTTCCAATTTTGATAATGTATTTCTTCAGGGTAGCCTAGTCCAGGGCACCCATATTCAAAGAATATGCGTGGTGCTCCCTGGCTGAAAAGGGAGATGTGCCATGCAACTCTAACAATGCACCACAGCAAGATATTCATACATGTGGGATGCACTGGCCACAAGGAAATGGCTCAGGTTTCAAACAAATAGTATGCCGTGCAAGTCAAGGGTGCATTCCCATATATATGTTGTGCTGTGGCATATTCAGTAGGAATGCACCCCTCAGAATCCAGAGCAGCATGGCCCACAGTTAGGCCATAAATAGCTGGAATAACTTGGCTAACCACCCAAAGGCAGGCTGTGGAGGTGCACCCAGGTCCACAGCAGCCTTGCAGCCCTGGTGGACTAGAGGTACCCCCCTCCAATCCCTGATTGATCAAACCCCATCCCTGGACAGCACCATAGTGTAGGGCCCCCCTGGATCCAATCACACCAGAGGAAACCACGGTCAATATCCATAGCATGGAGGATCCCCCACCCACTGCCTCAGTATGTAGACATCCCCGTTCCCCCATACCAGAGCTGTTGTGGAGACTGGCACTGCCGTCCACATCCTGCCATGGCCAACCATTGACTGCACTGGATCCAGGCCGGAACCTGCACTCCAGAATGACTCAAGTGTCTGTACCATGCATTGGGGCACTGCACAAGCCGAGGACCCACCAGTGTATGCAGCCATGTGTATGTCCCTTGCAAACCATAAGAGGGAATTGACATACCTCCAATGCATGCCTTGTCAAAGCGCATCTTCCTGCTGTCATACACCACTGCAGGCCCACACTGTCCATCATTACCCAGTCTAATATGCCATCCTTTGGACTACTGAGGTATCCTGGGTGCCATGGGGTGCAGTATCTTGCAATGTCATTTGCACTGTATGCTTGAAGCCATGGATAGTGCATCTGTGGTTCCCTGAATGTACAAATGAATTGGAAGTCAGTTGTAACAGGCCTGTTCTGAGACCTGTGTGAGTGGGTACAGCATTGGCTGTCACCCGCTCTGAGCAGTTCAATGGCACTGGGATGATGGATCAGCATGCGAGCACCTGAGGTTTATGGCCACAGGGTGTTATCACTCACACAGAGCTTGTGCCTATGTATGACACATTCCAGTGTTCTACTGCCAGTGCTCTGCCACCCAAAAATAAGATGCCATTTCTTCAGTGAACTTTCCAGGCTAAATATATAGCAATCAGCAGGCATATTCTAGGAAAATGCATTGTAGAAATATGTAAAAGGAAGTCCACATTGAAACTGCCTCTCAGCAGATCTGCATTGTGCAAATTCATCAGAAATAATAGGCAAAAGCATCCCAAAAGCTCTCCACAGCCACAGTGGCTCTGACCAGAGTTTGTTTAGTATTGGAGCTTTTTGTCTGCCATTTTTGTCTTCAGCATCCTTCAGTTTCTGACTTTCCATTGAGCTGCACAGTTTGTTTTTCTTCTTGCCATTGAACAACCTCTGTGGCCATGTGCATGTCCTATTGATCTCCCCACTAGCGGGGGGCTCCTTCATGTGCCTGTGTAGCGCGTGTGCATTCCTTGGTGTGACAGTATCACAGTTAGCATCATGACATAGAGCCTGTGCTAGTCTGAGGGACAGCACTTGCATCTTTGTTCTTCTAGATCTCTCATCAGCATTCAACACTGTGGACCATGGGGTCCTTCTCGGTCACCTGAAGTTCATCTGCAGACTGTCAAGTACAGTCCTTAGGTGGTTTACATCTTTCCTCACTGGAAGAACTCAGAGAGTGGCACCTGGGGTTAATTCCTTGAACCCAGTTCCTCTGTCTTGTGGGGTCCTTCAGGGTTCAGTGTTGTCCCCCCATGTTGTTCACAGTGTATAGGCTGCCCCTAGGAAACATTGTAAGAAAGCATGGGCTGAGGTTTCACTGCTATGCTGATGATACCCGACTCTACCTTTCTTTTGCACCTGACCAGGATGGAGCTCTCTCAGCCTTTAATGGCTGCCTCACAGAAATCCAGGAGTGGATGGATTTGACTGAGTTGGCTGAAGATGAACTTGGAAAAGACTGAGGTGCTAGTTGTGGACCCAGAGTGCCTGATAGGGGGGCCTGTGGTAGGTTTGCCCTCAGGGCTCTTTGTTGGGGGCTTATCACTCCCGACCTCTGAACAAGTGAGAAATCGAGGGGTAATCTTTGACAAAGGGCTGACTCTGCATTTGCAGGTGTCAGCCATCGTCAGATTCTCTTTGTATCATCTGAGGAATATCTCCATGATTTAGCATCTTTTTCTGTCCTGTGATCTTCCTACGTTGAAGCATGCCTTTGTGTCCTCATGCCTGGATTGCTGCAACTCCCTCTACCTAGGGTTACCTGTGGAAGAAATCTGCCGCTTGCATAACGCAGCAGCCAGGCTTTTGATGGGAACTTCCCAGTCCTGTCATATTTCTCCGGTGCTATGTGGACTGCACTGGCTACTGGTATAGTGGTGGATCACCTTTAAAGTCAGTCTTTTGACTTTTAAAGCTTTATACAGACAGGGCTCAGACTATTTGAAAGAGCTTCTGGTACCATACTGCCCTGGATGGTAGCTCTGCTCTGTTGATGAGGGGTTGCTAGAGATTCCAAAAGTGTGTTTGAAATCTTCTGGGGCTTGGGCATTTATGCATGATGCACCAACCCTTTGAAATTCTCTACCCCGTCGGTTAAGGGAGTGCACGACCATGGAGGGGTTTAAACAAGGTCTAAAAACATATCTGTGGTACCGAGCAATTGGTGAATGACTTCTTTTAACTGTACCATCTGTTTTATATAATTTATGATGTTGGGATGTTTGATATGTTATTTTAAACTTTGTTAGGTGCCTTGGAGTTTTGAAAGGCACCATAACAATAAAGATTATTATTATTAGATCTGTAACTAGATCTGTGCTAGAGTCAGTGATCCTGCTACTTTTGCCTTCTTGCCTGAGTTCCTGTTTGTTGTAGTGGCAGACTGATAATTAATTTTATTTAGCCTTGCTCACACCCCTTGGCCAATTTTTGATGTCTGGTTTGCAATGACAGTTGAAACTACTTTGGAACATGCTGCTAGGGTGGTGGGGGAAGGGGCACAGGCATGCATACCAGCTTGGCTACAGCCTTTCCAACTTAGGGTCTCCTTTATTGGATTCCTTCCGCAGTGTTGCCATCAACCCTTAAATTTAGGAGGGCCAGTTTCTATTTTTGCTGCCATCCTTCCATGGTTTAAATGCAAAAATAAACTGATTGAGTCATCAGACCAATCGCAACAATAGGGTGAGTGCCTATCTTCGAATTTATCTCTCTGCCTTTTGTCTTGCTACTAGACTCCGGCTTATAGACTGAAGGGCTTGTTCTGAGTTATACTTTAAAGCACCATGGTTCCACCTTAAAGTTATTCAGTTCCTCTGACAGACCAGATATGAAAAAATAAATTAAATGATATGAGGGATTGGTTTTAAAGTTAAGAAGATATTTTCTATATAGTTGGTACATACTCTTCTTTTTTGGCACCATGGCTTTTTGGAGACCTATATTAAAAGGTATAAGACCTGCAAGAGGTTAATGAGACCCTCTCCTATTGTTTCTTATTACCCTCATTGTGTTCTTCTTCAAGCTAATATGTATCTTACAGCCCCCTTCACATCTCCAAGGTGGAGAGGGGGTGCACATGGTGCACCAGTTGGTAGTGGCAAACATAATTTGTTGTTGCCCTTAGGAGAGCTTCTGAGCCCCAATGTTCTGCAGGACATGCCATTAGACACACCCACTCCCAAACTGGGCCCCTCAGGTCGGGGGAGCCACACAGGCATGTCTCAGGTGCATTGCAGTAGGACATGGCTGCTTTCTCAGATCTGTAGGTAGACCCCGACCCTGCCTTTATGAGGTCAGGATGAGCATATCGGGGATCATGGGGAAATTCCAGACCTACAGAAGTTACTTGATGAGTAGGAGAATGTTCTCTCTCAGGACAAGGATGACAGGGAGTGAACAGAGCCAGAAATAGGTTTTCTATCCCTCACCAGTTTGATATCAAATCTTTGTTCTGTCTGATAACATGTTTCAATATAAGAAAAATAGCAGGACAAGAGGACACAGCATGAGATTTGAGGGAGGCGGATTAAGAGGTAATGTGAGGAAGTTCTTTTTCACATAAAGGGTGGTGGATGCATGGAACGGCCTACCTCAGGAAGTGGTGGATATGAATACAGTGTAGGGCTTCAAACAGGCATGGGATAGGCATAAGGGAGCAATACAGATGAGTATGAATAGATAGGCCATTGACAGAGCAAAGGCCGACAGCACATTTATATGGTAGAAAAAGAAATGAGCAGACTGGATGGGCCTTGCGGTCCTTATCTGCCATCAACTTCTATGTTTCTATGTTTCTTTGACAACTGAGTCATGAAGGACTTTTTCAGCTCAAGAAGGTGCAATCCATGGAAGCATTGGATGTCAATCATATCCTGTCCACTTCCTCCTCGGCTGAAAACTTTTTTTCCAAAATGTATCTTCTGTGACAGAATTGTTGCTCATGAATGGGCATAGAAACATAGAAACATAGACTTTGACAGCAGATAAGGACTGCTTGGCCCACCTAGTCTGCCCATTTCCCTACCTAGAGGATAAGCTGCAGATCCTATTTAACCAACAGCCTATTTCTTCCTACCCCCCACAAAAATTGCCTTATGTCTGTTCCATGCATTCTTGAATTCTTCCACAGTTTTAGACCCCACAACCTACTCAGGAAGGCTGTTCCATGTGTCCACCACCCTCTCTGTGAAAAAATACTTCCTCACATTGCCACTGAGCTGTCCCACCTCTATCTTCAAATTGTGTCCCCTTGTTCTTGCACATCTCTTTTTCTGAAAGATGCTACTCTTTTGGACTTTGTTGATTACACTGAGGTACTTAAACATTTCTATCATGTCCCCCCTCTCCCTCCTTTCCTCAAGGGTATACATATTAAGCTCCTTTAGTCTCTCCTTGTATTGCTTCTCTTGCAGACCCTGCACCATTTTAGTTGCCCTCCTCTGAACTGCCTCCATCCTGTCTATGTCCTTGCGGGGATGGGGTCTCCAGAACTGGATGCAGTACTCCAGATGGGGTCTCACCAACTGTCTGTACAGGGGGATAACAACTTCCTGTTTTCTGCTGGTGAAGCTTCTCCCTATACATCCCAGTACCCCTCCCCAGCCCTCCCTACCGCCTTCTCACATTGCTTACCAACCTTAAGGTCAGCTGATATGATTACCCCCAGGTCACTTTCAATTTTTGTTATTGTTACTACCTCCTTCCCATTATGTAGTCTTCCACTGGGTTTTTGTTCCCCTAGTGCATTATTTTGCACTTCTTTGCATTGAATCCTAGCTGCCATACTTCTGACCATTCCTCCAACCTTGCCAAGTCCCTTCTCATCCTTTCCACGCCTCCTTGTGTGTCAACCCTGTTGCAGATCTCTGTATCATCTGCAAAGAGGCATACTTTTCCTTCCAGTCCCTCTGCAATGTCACTTATAAAGACATTAAAAAGGACTGGACCCAGTACTGAACCCTGCGGTACTCCACTATTAACCCCTCTTTCTTCAGAGTGGACCCCATTTACAATTACTTTCTGTATCCTGTTTTCCAGCCAGTGTTTTACCCAGGCTACCACCCTGGTACCCACTCCCAGGCTGGTTGATTGACTATTAATGTTTTGTGGGACGTGTCAAATGCCTTGCTAAAAAGTCTAGGTAAGCCATGTCCACAGCTCCTCCCTGGTCTACTACTTTGGTCACCCAGTCAAAGAAATCAATTAGATTCATCTGACATGACCTTCCCACTGTGAACCCATGCTGCCTTGGGTCCTGTGCCCCACTGGCCTCTAGGTACACAACAATTCTTTCCTTCAGAAGTGATTCCATCACTTTCCCTACCACAGAGGTCAAACTGACAGGTCTGTACTTTCCTGCCTCTGTCTTGGTCCCACTTTTGTGAAGGGGAATCACATCTGCCTTCCTCCAGTCCTCATGTACTACACCATCCTCCCATGATTTTTTTAAAAAGGTTAGTCAGTGGTGTCACTAGTTCTCTGCTTAATTCTTTTAGAATTCTGGGGTGAATTCCATCTGGCCCCATTGCTTTGTCCGACTTCAGTTTTAGGAGTTCTTTCAGAACCCTTTCTTCTGTGAAAGGACTGGGATTGAACCCCTATCCAGAGTGCTTCTGTTATTGGATTAGGCACATCCCCACCTCCTGTTTGTGAATACTGAACAAGTATTCATTCAATATCCCTGCTTTTTCACTGTCCCTTTCTGCCCACCCACCATCCATTCTATTCAGCCTCACTATCCCTCTCTTTGTCTTTCTGCACTCCCTGATATACCTATAAAAGGTTTTATCCCCCTTCTTAACCGAGTTGGCCATATTTTCCTCAGTTTGGGCCTTTGCTATTCTGACTACCCTCCCTGCTTCCTTCTGCCTTAACTGGTACAGTTATCTGTCCTGTTCCTTCTGTGTTTCCTTATACTTCCTAATTGCTATCTTTGCCTCCCTAACCTTCACCGCCACCTCTTTTGAAAACCATAGTGGCTTTTTCTTTTGTTTTGATTTGTTTATTTGCTTCACACAAAGGTTTGTTGCCTCTGTGATGGCAGTTTTGATATTTCTCCATTGTTGCTCCACCCCTCCTTCTAACCTGTTTGCTAGTGCTTTTCTATGGCACTCTCCCATCTTGCCAAAGTCAGCCCTCCTGAAGTCCAGAACCCTCACTTTTGTATGGCTTGACTCTGTAGCTGAGTTTATCATGAACCACACTGTTTGGTGGTCACTTGTTCCCAAATGGCTACCCACTTCTAGATCTGAAATCCTCTCACTGTCCCCATTTGAGAGTACTAGGTCTAAGACTGTTACCTCATGAGTAGGTTCAAAAACTTGCTGTCTGAGGCATGCCACCTGAAGGGCATCGAGAATGACTCTGCTTTTGGATGTGGCTGCAACCAAGGTGCTCCAGTTGACATCTGGCATATTAAGGTCCCCCATCAACAGTAACTCCCCTTTCTCTGCCGTCCTAAGTATGCCTTCTATCATATCCTTGTCCATTCCCTCCCCCTGACATGGGGGTCTGTATATAGTCCCTGTGTGGATTGTGGTGCCATTTCCAGTCTCTAAGGTGACCCACAGTGCCTCCTCTCCTCCCTGTTTACTCTTTTGTTCAGTTGCTTTTATCTCTTCCCTTACATAAGAGCTACTCCTCCCCTTCTTCTCCTCCACTGTCTCTCCTGTAGGTTGTGTACCCTGGTATGTTAACATCCCAGTCATGGTTCTCTGTGTACCATGTTTCTATGGCTGCTACAATATCCAGGCATCCCTCTTCCATCAAGGCCACCAGTTCAGGAGCTTGTTGCCCAGACTACAGGTGTTGGTACTCATTACCCTCCATTTCTTGATGGCCTTACCCCTTTTTGCCCCACCCCTGTCCTTATTGCATGTGTCACTTTCTCTGTTTACCACTGTACTTCTCCCTATCGACATCTCTATGTTGGTGTCTACCTCACTTAGTACCCTGATTTTTTTGGCAGGGCTAGGATTTCCCTGCTGCTCTCCAGTGCCTCCTCCCTTGGCTAGTTTAAATGCTTGCCAATGAAGCATTTAAACCTATCACCTAGGATCCTGATTCCCCTCCTGAATAGATGCAGACCATCATGCCAGTATAGGGCTGCATCCCTCCAGGTGGACCCCCAGTCCCTAATGAAGCCAAATCCCTGAGCTCTGAACCAGTTTTTCAACCACTGATTGAATCTCATGGTGTGGAGCACCCTAGCCTAACCTGTGCCATAAACAGGCAGCACCTCCGAGAAGGTTACCATGCATACTAGTTGTCTAAGGCCCCTCCCCATCTCCACAAACACTTCTTCCACTGTTCTGATCCCTTCCTTAGCCAGATCAATTGTTCCTAGGTGGACAGTGACATCCAGCTCCCTCCCCTCTGCAGCTGCTCCTGCAATCCTGAGGATTCACTACCTGTCCCTCCAAGCCATGGCGCCAGGCAGGCACCATACCTCTCTCTCCCCTTCCTCCCCCAGTTCTACCTTCCTAACAATGGAGTCCCCCACCGGGAGCTGTTTCCTTCCTCTGTGGGGTCCCACGCCACCCTCCTGTGGGTCTCCTTTGTGGAGATTCCCAGCATCCTCCTTGGTCTCCACTGTGGGTGCCTCCATAGGGGAACCACACTTTCCCAGAATGGCATAGAAACTGTGGAGAGGTACAACTGGAGGAATGTGCCTCTGTTCCACCACCCTCACCCTCCCTGAGCCCACTGTGGTCCAACTGCTCCTCTTTCTTGGCAACCTCTGAGGGAATGGCAGTGACCCTGGTGGTCCCTGGGTGGGAGAGAAGGTCCCCCAAATCCTGGCCAACTCAGCCTGGAGATGATCAACCTCTTCCCTCAGCCCAGAGAGGTGCCTGCAGATGGGACAACACTGCATCCTCCAGAACATTTCCCAGAAGACTGCTGTGCCACAGCAACTGCACTGCACCACTCCCATCACATCTTATTTCTTCATTTCATTTTATTAAATGGGTTAGACCATTGAGTAAAACTCATTTAAAATGGTGAACCTTGGTTATACAAAAATAAAGTCACAACAATTACAATAAATACAGACATACAATATTGAACACACCAAATACATACATTAACATACAATTCTGATAATTATAACCAGTTAACCACAGCAAGCCTTTTTATGTGCAAAAAGTGATTCCAAGAACCTGGTTTTAGTAACTTTTCATGACAGAATTTTTCAATTGAACAAACAAAATTTCAAGGGCAACATATTCCAAAATTTAGGGACTGGCTGGCTAAAAAAAAGTCAGAATGTTTAGTTTTTGATCTAGGTATTACCAACTTTCTATAGGTCGCATTCCTTAAGGAGGGCTTAACATCCCTAAATTCTAACCTTTCAGCCAGACATTCTGGAATCTCTGCTGTGATGCTTTTAAATGCAAAAAGATATTTGGGTAACTGTCTTCTATCTGATAAAGAAATCCATCCTAATCTATGGTACATTAAGCAATGATGGATATCCCAGGAACACTGTAAGATCAGTCTTGCTAGGTGATTATACAGTACATCTAATCTATATAATTTTCCAGAATGAGAATAATCATAAAGTGTAACTCCATAGTCAAAAAGAGGGAAAAATCTGTGATTCAACAATTTTCTTTATCATATATCCACCCAAACAATTTTTGTTTCGATATAGTAAACCCACCCTTTTTCCCACTAGTCTAACTAACTTATCAACATGCAAATTACCAGTAGCTGAGGGGTCCAACCAAAAACCCAAGTACTTATAAGTCATCACTTGATCTAATTTTGTTCCTTCCGAATCAAACACTGATAATTTAGTGCAAGTTCTAAGTTTCACGGTGGAACCAAATATCATACCTTTTGTCTTGCTCACATTCATTTTAAGTTTCCGTTGTGTCAAATACCCATATAATCTATCAAAGCTTAACTGTAATTTTACTTGCATCTCATCCACAGAAGAAGCAGAGGTATAAATTATAGTATCATCTGCGTACAATTGGTAAGCCATATTATTCACATGGCATCCAAGCTCTTTCAGATAAATCAAAAAAAGTAAGGGTCTAAACACCTATCCTTGAGGGACCCCTTGAACCACTGGCAGAGGCATTGAAACAATCTTATTAACAACAGTTGACTGCATCCTACCTTCTAAATAAGAAGAAAACCACTTAAGGACACTACCCAATAATCCTATATCCTTCAAACTGAAGAAAAGGATTTGATTTCTGGACCCCTAATTGTTGTTTGGAATACTTACTCTTTCCTCTGTTTGTTTCTTACTTTATTTTTTCCACCCCTACTTACGTACTGCCTCTGTGCCCTTTTAGCTCCTAATCTTCCTGTTCTGAGACAAGAAGTTCATATATTTCTCAGTAGTCTCCTTACTTGCTTAGGTCGGACCTCCAGCTAGGGATGGAGCTACTCTTGCCCTTTTAGGATGGTGAGTCTTTGGTGGCTGTGTGATCACTCACTTCCTGCTCCCAAACAGGAAGTTCCTGTTGTCAGTTAAATCCTGTGCCTATAGAAGTAGAACTGCCTTTGGGTGGGGGGGGGGTGGAGGGCAATATCGTCCCAGTAGATAAGTTTAGTTATACCAGCAGGTCCTTCCTCCTGGTGCTCTGCATGTTCTCTGGCAGAAGTTTTATAGGGCAGTGTTTAAATCTGGTTTTAATCTGGCTCTTCTAGCTAAGCCACTCCCCCTACTTTGCAAATCTTTCTACACTCAGTTAATTTGACAGATAATTCCCTTCAGCCACCTGTGTCAAATGCCTAGATAACCACACAAATAACAGGTAACTATTCACTTCAACTAACTCTGACAAACACACTAATCCTAAGGAACATAAGGAAAATACTCACAAGTGGGAATCCCCCCCCCTCACAGGTGGGGGCATTTCATGATTCTGCCAGACATCCGCTATGCTAATTAAGGGGTCCTTGACCCTTCAACTCCAACAGTGCTAACCTGCACACCTCCTCTGCCTTGTTTGTTGCTTGCCAGAGCATTGAACTGGTAGTTTTTGGCCCTGAGCAGCTATGATCCCCCCAGATTCACTGGGGTCGAGCATAATTGGTATCCATGACCACCACCTTTTCTAATAATGGCCGTGGTGAGACTCTTACATATGTTGGCTCTCTCTACCAATTACATTTTGTCAGCTATGCTTCATGTTATGGCTTCACAAGAGGCTTGTAGCTTAGTTATTGCCTGAATGACAATTTGAAGGATAAGCCTCGGGCCACTCTCAAATCCTACGCCTAAGTATCTTATCCACCCCACATTCCTAACAACAGAAAACTAGGACCTACAAGCCTAGTTCCCTTAATCCAAGATGACCCTGCCTATTCTCTACCTTTTACCTATTCTGGCCTCCCTTTTGGCTGCCTACTCTTTCTCCCCAGTTTCTACGCTATTCCTTAATACTTCCTTATTTTTTATCATTTAGGTATGAGCTCTTACTCAGCGGAGACTATATGGGTTTGTTGTCTCTTCTCATTTCAGTTAAGCTTATCATTATGTACCTTTGCATGTTAATTATGTTGACCAGTATGTATAGGCCCAAATTGACCGACACCTTCACAATTTTTTTTTTGCATCGTTGTCCACCGTAATTGTAATCTTGTGAAGTGTACTATATTGTATTTATGCCTAGAACCACCTTGAAAATAAGCTTGCTCAATGGTGTTTATGCGTGGTTAAATAAAGTGATTGATTGATTGATACAGGGTAAAAGATCTATCTTCTGGTGTCAGGCAACTGCAAGATTGTATCACCCACAAAGGTTAAGAAGGCAGCCAACAGAGGCAGTTCTGAAGGGGCTTTTTCCCCCCTCTTTTGGAAATTTTGGAACCAGAGGAGAAAAGGAGTCTATTCTGGTCTGAAGAGCAAATGTGGTAGAGGAGTCCTTGCCTGAAAACACACTACAGACACAGACTGAAAACAGGCTCATCACTATAAAGGTATGTGACCCCAACTTTACTTCCCTTCCCTTGGTGGAGGGCTACTCAATTTGTGCACAGTATGGATCCTGATATCTTCAGATAATTAGATATGGAAATTATAGTTTTTAGGTTATGCCTTTTATTCTGTCCCCCACTCCAAAACATCTCGTGAAGGAATAAGTGGTCTCTTTGACACTACACTGTCTCTCTCAGTACAGAACAATAGCTCTGATGTCCCCCAGTGAGCAGGATGGGGATTCTGATCAACCTATTTCACAGTTCCTGGAATGGGGGAGGTGGGGTTCAGGTCTATCCTGAGTGTAGAAGATATCCACTGCCAACAGCAACCCCTTTACAGCAACCCTCAGTACAGTGACTACAGTGCCAGGTCACTGTACAGATGATTGCCAGACCCAGGCACTGTATTTGGGGGAGTTGCACCCCCTCCCCAATCAGCTCCTACTTGTAGTTGATTATAAAAAGTGTGGGGGGTGCAGGAGGCACAATCCCCCCCCCGTGTAGGGGTTCAGAGGGCAAAGCTCCCCAAAGAAAACAGGTTTTGAACCTAGAAACCATCTGCCAACTGCAAAATGTGGTCAACATCATGGTTTCACTGTCTGGTCATTCAACAAACTTTCTGTCAATGACTGGTTGCAGATCCAGTCTGCTACACCAAAGGAAGTTTGTTTGCCACACGACCTTCACATGGAGTCTCTGCATTCAATTGACTGAGCTATCCAGCTGTTGTTTATCTAGCTGAAGATGCATATCTCATCATCTGATTGTATCATTAGAGGTTCAATAGGTTCATGGCCCTGGGATAGCTTTTCCAGTATAGGGCACTCCCTATTGGATGGGCAACAGTCCCATGAGGTTTTCTCCAGGGTGCTTGTTGTCCTGGTAACTCACATCCTACAGGAGGGGTATCATGTCTATCCTTACATGGATGACTTGTTCATCCAAGCACCATTGGCACCATGAATAAGGAAGTCAGTGATCAAAGATGGACCAGGAAAAGGTCTTCCTCTCATTAGCCAGGAAGGAGACCTTACTGGGAGAGATGATCCAGTGACTGAGGAACCATTCATTGGCTTAAGATCAGTGTCTACTAAAGATTCTGGACCTCATGATGGCAGCCACAGAACTAGTCCCTTAGGATCACCTTCATTTATGGCCCTGCAGATAGAGTTACTCTCAGCCTGGGATCTGACCTCAGAGGATCAGCAGGCCAGGATCCCACTCTCACCATACCTGAAACAGTTAGAGCTGGCTGGTGAATCTGTAGAATCTGAGCAAGGGTTCCCTTGGATGTTCTCCCACAGGTCACTGTCATGTGATGCCAGTCTGTCAGACTGAGGCACAGACCTGAACCACTCCTCATTCAAGAGACCTGGTCAGCACAGGAACAGCACCTACACATAAACATTCTGGAGTTGAGGGTGATCATCCTCACTCTCCTTCTGTTTCAAAGTTCAGTGCAGTCAGGGTATGTCTGCAGGGAGAAGCAATGAATGCCCTGTCACAGCAGTGGAGTTTGGCAGAGCATATGCTTTCCATCCTCTGCATCTCCTCTCCAAGGTCATATGGAAAATAAGGCACTGAAGAGGAAGTTTTCTTCTAATTTCTTCAAAGCATCCCAGAAGACCATGGTTCTTTGCTTTAGTGAACCTCCCTCAAAGCACCCCCTTTTTGCCTTCCAGTGTGGGGGTACCTTCTCTCTCTCTGGGATCCATTCAGCATCTACTATCCGGGAGGAATGCTGCTTGCAACCTGGCTCCCAAAAGGTGGAGCCTCCTAGATCTAGGTTTCCCTAAAAAGGAGGTGGACACACTGATGGCTGAGAGGAATAATTCTACGTTGACAATTTATACTCTACTTGTGTATGGACCACCTTTTTGAACTGGGTCAGGGATGAAGATATTTAGCCTTTCAAACCCTGATGTCACAGATTTTGGATTGTCTGCAGGTATTATTAGAAAAAGCTTTGGCTTTGAGCACCCTGAGAGGTCAGGTGTCAACCCTTGGAGCCTCCTTGGTTATATTCCTGGGGACTAACCAAGAGGTTATTCTTTTTCTGTGAGCTGTCAGCAGCAGTCTAGCTATCATCCGATTTCTGGTACCTTCTTGGGATCTGAATCTAGTCCTGGAGGCTCTCTGTAAGGAGCCTTTGAAACTGCTTGAGTATGCATCATTAGCTGTCCTATCTTACAAGCTATGTTTTTTTGGTTGCTATGTGCTGAGCCAGGAGGATTGGCAAGCTCTAGGCTTTATTCCACAAACAACCATACCTTTGTCACGTATATGACAATGTGGTGCTTAGAACAATCCTCTTTCCCATGGCCTTCCATGTGATCCAGGAAATCTGTTTTCCATCTTCTGTCTGCAATTTTCTCTTTCCAGGTGATGGAGTGGTACAAGTTGGACTTGTGATGGGTCTTCAGGATATTCCTTTGATGAACTGCTGAGTTCAGACCTCGGATGGGTTGTCTGTCCTTTCTGGAGCAGCCAAACCGACATTAAAATCCTCTAAACCACTGTGGCTAGATGAGTGAGGGCCTGCATTGCCAGGGCTTATGTCACAGAAAAGAAGCGGTCTCCAACTCTCATCACGGCTCACTTCATCAGGACTTTGTCCTCTCTCTGGATGGAGAGAGGGGAAGCATTTGTTTTTAGCATTATAAAAGGCAGATATGTTGTCCTCCATCCACACATTCTCTAAGCACTACAGATTAGAGGTCCAAAAACCTGCTGATGCAGCCTTGGTCACAGAGTTTTGTAGGCAGTGGTTAGCAGGTTATTTCCTCTCCTGCACATGGTTGATGTATGGGGACAATATTCTCCCCCAATCTGGTTTCTTCTTGGGTACGTCTTCTTAAAATCCAAGTGTCATGAATACACATTGACAATGTAGAGTGCTACAGAAAGAAGAAATGTCTTTAGTTACTGTAATTTCCTGTTGTGTTAGCTTTAACACTGTCAATAGGTCCAGCCCAGGAGCTTTACTGCTGTGGCAAAATATTGTCCATATGTCAGTGTGGAGATGTCTGTTCTATTTAAACTCTGTTCTTGAGCCTGTTGGACATCCTTCTGTAGTTTTTTCTACTGGCCTCTATGTAAAAAAAAAAAAAAGCACAGTTCCACGTTAGAATGCTATTCGCTGTCATGTACAATTACCAAATCCAGGTTAGAGGTTACAGGTTAACTAAGGGTGCCTCTTTCATATGCAGTTTTTTCCTTGCCTGTTAATGGATCTGCTTTTCTTCTAAGTTGGCTTGCTGCTACGGATACTGTTGGGGCATAGAATTGGAATTCTACTTTCAGCTTCTCGCTCTTTTTCAGAAGACAAGATAGGCCACTAGTTGATGTTGCTGAAATGCAGAATTCATCCTCTCATCCTTTGTCATCTGATATGGTAATCCACGGTTTATTATATTTTGTTCTGGCCTTGGATTTTGTGTGCCTTTTGTTTTGATCAACCAGTATGATTTGTCTTGACATATTTAGAAGAACTGTATGGACAGTAGTGACTGGGTTACTGGAACGTTGTGGCTGTCCAGAATCCTCATATGCCCAACATTCTAAGGCTTTGGGCTGTAACATTTCCCCTAGCAGGGATGCACATTACCCAAGTGTAATGAATACCCAGTGACAATGTTGGAGCTAACAGAAAAATAAATCATAATACGTATGAAGACATTTTTTCTTTTTTGCATGTTACTATGTATGTAAGCATGTTTTTGTGCTTGTAACTGAGTATGTATGTGTGGTGTTTGTGCTTGTAACTGAATATGAAACTGTGGTGTTTGTGCCTGTAACTGAGTATGTAAGTGTCACGTTTGTGCAATTAATGCTTTATATACACATGTGTGTGCCTGTACCTGAGCACATGTGATGTTTGTGCATGTTATTGAGAATATACATGTTGTTTGTGCATGTGACTGAGTATGTAAATGTGGTGTTTGTGCAAATAACTGTTTTTATGAAAACATGCTTTCTGTGCCAGTAATTGAGTATGCAAGTTTTGTGTTTTTGCATGCAACTGTTTATATAAACATGTTATCTGTTCCTCTAAGTATGTAAGTGTGGTGTTTGTGCAATTAGGCAAGGCAAATTTTATTTATAAAGCACCCATTCCAAAAAGCTCTGAGTGCTGTACAAAGTAATCAAGTCAACAGCAATATTAAAACACTATAAAATAAATGTATTTAATCAGGAAAGGGTTTCCAAAATAAATGCGTTTTTAGAGAGGCTTTAAAGGCCTCCACCGAGTTGACCACTCAGATATTTAAAACGAGTGCACTCCAGAGCTGTCGTACTACCACTCGGAAGACTCTATCCCCAGATATTTTAAGTGTAGATGGGGAGACAATGAGCAGGCCTGTATCAGTGGAGTGGAGAGAGAACATGGGTGTTAGGTAAACAGGAGCTCTGTTAAGCAGTCAACTTAACTAAATTAACTGTTCACATATATATGTTTTTTGTGAATGTAATTCAGTATGTAAGCGTGATGTTTGTGCATATAACTGAGTAAGTACAGCAAGTGTGGTGTTTGTGCATGCAACCTTTTTATGTACATTATTTGTTCCTGTAACTGACTATATAAGTGTAGTGTCTGTGCATGTAACTGTTTATGTACATGTTATTTGTGCTTGTAACTGAGTATGAAAGTGTGGTGTTTGTGCATGTAACTGTTTATGTACATGTTATTTGTGCTTGTAATAAGTATGTAGGTGTGATGCTTGTGTACATAATTGTTTATATACATGTTACTTGTGCTTGTAACTGAGTAAGTGTCGTGTTTTTGCATGTAACTTTCTGCACACTTGTTTTTTTCTGCCTGTAACTAAGAATTTAAGTGAGGTGTTGTGACAGGGTGGAAAAGGACCCTGTCCCATTTGTTATGGAGAAAGTGTTTAAATGCAAGGATCTGTGTTCTATTCCATTTCAGCCTCTTCTCTGTCTGGTTGTGCAACTAAAGTTTCCTTTGAGACTTTGGAAATGATGACCCCAAACAGTCTCGCAATGCTTTGTCTCTCATTGTCTCAGTTCTCTCTTGCTGTCTGTTTTTCCTCTCTTACATATCAGCTAATATAAAAAATGTACAAATCGTTGAATGAAAATGTAACTGATATTGGGATCCCTTGTGTTAGGAAAATATGTAGCATTTCCACTGAAACATACATAATTATAATTTGAGATGACTGCAAAAAGCTGTTGGAAGCTAGAGGTTACCAGAGTTCAGTTTTTAAGCCTTTTGCAAATGCTGTGCAAAGGTGGGGGGGGGGCTCAGCTCAAGAAGCACACTGTGTTCTAGCAGCTCCTGCCTGGTATTTACAAAAACAGGATGCTTGCTAAGGCTGGGAGGTGAAAAGACTTTTTAGAGCTAAGCTGCAACTACAAGAAAGATTAGAAGGAAAAGGACACAGAGAATGAAAGAAAAAAATATTTCATTTCTCATCTGTACATAGTTATATTGAACAAGTTTGTTTCTGTTAGAAACATAGAAACATAGAATTTGACGGCAGATGAGGACCGCTTGGTCGACCCAGTCTGCCCATTTCCCTTCCTAATGGATAACCTGCAGATCCTAGTTAACCAGCAGCCTACTTCTTCCTACCCCCAACCCCTGGAATTGCCTTATGACTGTCCCATGCATGTTTGAATTCCACCACTGTTTTTGACTCCACATAGAAACATAGAATTTGACGGCAGATAAGGACACATAGATACATAGATATACATAGTTATACATAGATAGTGAAGCAATTAAGGGTCTACGGCCCACCCAGTCTGCCCATTTGAGCTTGTAAGTTCACTTTATGTTTTCCTAGAGGTCTATTGCCCCTTATCCCTGACCTCCAGAATTCCTTTATGTCTATCCCATGCATTCTTTTATCCCGTGATTGTTTCAGCCCCCACCACTTCCTCTGGCAGGGTGTTCCACTTGTCCACCACCTGTTCTGTGAAGAAATTCTTCCTCACATTTCCTGTAAATCATCCTCCCTCCAACTTCATCCCATGCCCTCTAGTCCTTGAACATCTTTTTCACTTAAAAATAGTGTATTCCTTCACCCTATTCCTCCCTGTAAGATACTTATATGTCTCTATCATATCCCATCTCTCCCTTCTCTCCTCCAGGGAGTACATATTCAAGTCCTTCAACCTGTCCTCATAGGACTTGTGATGCAGTCCATCTACCATCTTTGTTGCCCTCCTCTGAACCTTATCTACCCTGTCTATGTCCTTACATAGGTAAGGTCTCCAGAACTGTACACTTTACTCCAGGTGGGATCTCACTAGTGTCTTGTAAAGTGGAATTATGACCTCCCTTTTCCTGCAAGTGATGCCCCGCCTATGCATCCCAGCATCCTACTTGCTTTACCTGCTGCCTTGTCACACTGTTTCCCTACCTTGAGGTCATCAGAGATGATAACCCCAAGATCCCTTTCCTGCTTGGTACATGCTATATTCTCACCCCCTAACTGATATATTGTGCCAGGATTTTTGTGCCCCATATTCATTATCTTGCACTTCTTTGCATTGAATTTCAACTGCCAAACCCCTAACCATTCTTCATGTTTCTGTAGGTCCCTCCTCATTCTGTCTACACCCTTTGGTGTATCTACTCTGTTACAGAGCTTTGTGTCATCAGCGAACAGGGAAATTCTGCTCTCTAGGTCCTGCGCAAAGTCACTGATGAAGATGTTGAATAGGACCGATCCCAGCACTGATCCCTGTGGTATCTCACTGGTCACTCTTCCCTCTGTGGAGTGACAGCCATTTACTACCACCCTCTGTGTCCTGCCACCCAACCAGTTACCTACCCATGACACTACTATCCTACCCACACCCATATTTCCCAGTTTGTATAATAGTCGTCTATGTGGCACAGTGTCAAAGGCCTTGCTGAAGTCCAGATAGGCCATGTCCACTACCCTCCTCTTATCCACCTGCCTAGTCACCCAGTTGAAAAATTCAATGAGATTGGTCTGACATGACCTCCCCCTGGTGAAACCATGCTGTCTTGGGTCCTGTAGTCGATTGACAACCAGATATTCCAAGCAATCTCTCCTTCAGTAGTGCTTCCATGATCTTCCCCACTACTGAGGTGAGGCTGACCGGTATTTAGTTCCCCGCTTCCTCTTTGTTCCCACTTTTGTATAACGGACTATATCTGCTGTCCTCCAGCCTTAGGGTACTGTCACAAACTTGCTTAGCCGGTCAGTATTCTACTCCCAAAGTGCCAACCTCTGAGCATATGATTTCTGGACAGTGAACAGAACAAGGTAACCCTCTTGTCTGTTTTGTGGGTTTAAGTAATCTTAGTCTCAAGTTCTGGAGGGATTCAAGCTGATAACCTCTTGTTAGCATACCCAATTATCAGAATCAGATAATTTTGTCTTTGTGGGGGGCGCAGATATCTTTGCCTATGGGCACCCAACCAGGTCTTTCAAATGAACCCTTAGAACTCTATGCAAGACTTTAGAGAACTCTATCCATTTCCCAGTTTGGTATATCAATAAGCCCATACACAGTGTTAACTGTAACCTTTAAAAGCTCCACTTAAATAAAAAGAAATGTCAAGACACTCCAGGTAGTTTCCATTGTAAAATATATCTTTACTTTAAAATATCAAAACAGAACAATAAATACAGAACAAATATCCCAAACACATACAATCTTAAAAAAAAATATTTTTTTAAAGTACAAACTATGCTCTCTTATCCACATAATATTTATCTCCTACAGTGCTGATATTGTCCTTCTTCTCTCAGTCAGAAAATGAAATAAAATGTGTCTCTCTAAGGCTTGCTCAGTTGGATAAAAGCAGTCCTGAGCCAGCCTCCTCTCTGAGGTCATTAAATTCCGCCTTGGAGAATTAAAAGTTATATTTTACAGCACAGAATGTCCCAACTAGATTTAAAAAAAAATGATAAGTGACATACTCAATTTCCTCTCCTCAGGTTAACTGGTCAGAACTGTTTTTTGTTCTGCCACACACACACACACACACATAAACAGTTTCTGTGATGTCCTTCCAAAGCATCCTGGGAATGTGTAATGGACCTTCAAAATTCATCTGGATCCTTGTTATCTATACATCAAAGGCCTTTCTGATGTAATTCAAGGGCTCCCTGTGGCACCCCTCCCAACACAGTTTCTTCCTGGCAACTATTGCAAGTCAAAGGATCTCTCTGAGGTCATTATAAAGTGGATACTTTGGTTCCTGCCTTCAAAGAAAATTTAACAAAGGAATTGCATTTTAAATAGCTGCAGATTTAGCTCTGTCCTGTTCTTTGAACTTATCTCTGTTTTTTTTTTTGACGTGTCCATTCAGTAAGACTCTGGGTCTTCTGACTGCCCTTCCCTTAAATAAATTATATTTAATACAAAAAAAATTTGATACATGGATCAGAATCAGTGGTCCAAGTGTGACAGGTACCACCCCTGTTTCCAGTGATCTGCTAGACAGGATTGCCAGAGGTTCAGCCACCACCCCTCTTAGTTCTTTAAGGACCCTGGGGTGCACCCCATCTGGACCCATTGCTTTATCAACTCTTATTACTTCCAGTTCCTTCAGGACCCTTTCTTATGTAAAGGGACTTGTGTCCATTTCTGCACCATTCCCACCCCTCATACTCCCTTAAGACCCATTACCCTCCTCTTCCTCGGTAAAGACTGAGCAAAAATACCTGTTCAATATATCAGCTTTACTATTGTCATCCTCCCCCTTCAGTCTCACTATCCCTCCATTTGCCTTTCTTTTTTCACTAATGTACCTGTAAAAGGTTTTGTCCCCTCTACTCACTGATTTTGCAATGTGCTTTTCTGTCCGAGCTTTGGCTTCCCTTACTGACCTCCCTCCCTCCCTTTGCTTCTCCTGGTACTTCTCCCTATCCCCTTCTGCCTGTGTATTTTTGTATTGTCTGAATGCAATCGTTTTGGTTTTCACTTTCTCCGCTACCTCCTTGGAAAACCATAATGGCCTCCTCTTCCTTTTCCCCTTGCTAACCTGCTTAATGCATCATTCTGTTGCTCTTGTAATCCCGGTTTTAAATACTGCCCACTGTTCCTCAACCCCTGATTTCTGCCCATTCCCCTTAATGCCTCTTTCAAGCATCTCCCCATTTTCTCAAAGTCTGCCCCCCTAAAATCCAGAATACATGTTTTTATGTGGTTTGGTTCTGCTCCTTCTGTGATTTCAAACCACAATGATTGGTGGTCATTGTTCCCCAGGTGCTCCCCCACTGTCACCCCCATCACACTGTCCCTTTTTGTGAGCACAAAGTCTAGTATTGCTTTCTGATGAGTTGGTTCCATAACCTTTTGCTTGAGGAAGGCACCTTGAAGGTAGTCCAGTATAAATCTGCTCCTAGTTGATGCTGCTGCGATGCTCCAGTCCACATCAGGAATATTGCGGTCTCCAACCAGCACTACCTCACCCTTGTCTGCAATCCTTTGGATGGCTAGCATCAGCTCCCTATCTGTTTCTTCCTCCTGGGCTGGTGGTCTATAGACCACACCTGTGTGGATGACTGGCCCCATTTTAATTTCCAGCTTAACCCACAGTATCTCTGCCCCATTTTGTTCCTTCTGGATCTCTGTGGCCCTTATGTCATTTTTCACATAAAGTGCCACTTCTTCTCCCTTCCTACCTGCCTGTCTACCTGCCTGCTACTGTAAATAAATATTTTTGGTAAATTCTACAACTGCTCCTGGTTTTCCCTATGCTTCCTGACCTGTGCCTTGATGACAGATGGTGTAGGCAGTGAGATGTATGCCATGCATACCCTAAGACAGGAGTTTTGTGCATGAGGTACTGGACCTAGTACCAGGGAAGCATAGAGAAAGGTATGGATTCTACAGCAGCAAGTCCAGGAGTGGTTACCAGGATAATGGCAGCCAAACTAGCAGAGACAGAAGTCCAGTCCGAGACTGTACAGTCAGCACAAGTTATGGAAAAAGAATAGACAGTGACAGAACCTGAAGGCCTGATGGCTTTTTTTCAAATGGTGGGCTATACCACAAAAAGAGATGGAGAAACAGAGAGAAAAAGAGCTTCAAAGTTTAGAAGCACAGAGAAGAGATGCAGCGACAGAAGCAACATATGAGAGAAGATGTAAAAACAAAAATGAGGCGCTGCATCAGAGTGTGGTTTAAGAGCAAAACAAAATGGTTATATTAAATGCATGCTGAAAATAGAAAATAGAGTTAAAAATCTATGTTTTGACCTTAGGTCTTCTTCAGGAAATATCTAAAAGAGAAAAAAAACAAAGTTAAAGTAGAGGGGATGAAAAATAAAGGATATGTATAATATATATATATATTATGGTAGCACGGTAGTGCTACCATAGTTAGGGTTGAGGAGCCATTTCTATGTTAAACCCCAAAACTTTGCACCTTAATAACTTTGCAACTGTTTGATGGATTTGCCTGAAATTTGGAATTTTTGATCAAGAACCATAGGCCTTGGGATCTGCCAAGTTTCATACTGGTCGGATATACGGCTGTGGAGTTATTAAGTGTGATCTGTGCGCGCATTTACGCTTTTCTGGAATTCTGTGGTCGCGCCTACAGGTCGTACGGTTTGCGTGACTGGCCTAAAATCTTCAGGGAACGTGCAGCCAGGGTCCCCAATGTGCCTTTCGAAGATTTTGTGAAAAAATATTGAACGGTTCAAAAGTTATTCAAAAAACATTTTCCCATTATAAGTCAATGGGAAAAGTTAACAAAAAGTTCAACACTTTCGCAAATGCATTTTTACTTTCAGCAATGGGCCTGTTACTTTCATAATCGGCCATTTTGTTTTCAGTTGGTGATCAGAAAATGGTTGGCATTTAAATTTGGGACCCTCTAGCAACCTAATTTTTTGTATTCACCTAGTCGGGCCCTGAGGGATGCTTGCCATGTCTTTATTTTTGTGAGTAAAACACCCCAGAAATATGTTTTCAAATTTCTGGAAAAATATTTTCAAATTACTTTCGTGCTCACGAAAAGTGTCAAGAATTTTATAAAGTTTTGAAACTGTGACAGTAATTTTCTAGTCTGTGGGAAAATGACAGCAATTCTTTGGCACTGCACTGCAAAATAACCGTTGGGAGTTTTGGGCTGAAATTTGGAGGGAACGCAGCCGACATCTCACAGATGTGCCTTTCAGTGTTGTATTGAAAAAATATTACATGGCGGCAAAGTTATGGCACTCCAAAGTTGACAGATTTTCCCATAGGATAACATTACAGCGCCCGAAGCATTACAGGAATCCTTTGGCACCCTGCTGCAAAATAACGGTTTGGTCTTTTTTCCTGAAATTTGGAGGGAAGACAGCCAGCAGTACACAGATGTGCCTTTCAGTAGTTTGGTGAAAAAATATCACATGGCGGAAAAGTTACAGCACTCCAAAACTGACGGTTTTTCCCATAGGATAACATTACGGCGCCTGACACTTAACAGAAATCATTTGGAGCCCTGCTGCAAAATAACGGTTTGGTCTTTTTTCCTGAAATTTAGAGGGAAGACAGCCAACAGCTCACAGATGTGCCTTTCAGTAGTTTGGTGAAAAAAACATTACAGGGAGGCAAAGTTATGGTGCTCCGAACTTTTCTTTTTTTCCCATAGGATAACATTATGGCGTTCGCCCGCCTTTCAGGGCCGTATCTTGGAAGCGGTGCAGATATGGATTTTCATCAGAAAAATTCTTCCCCATAATGGGGCTAAGATTCAAATTAGCCAGGACAGTTGTAAATAATATGACTTTTAAATTTTTTTTTCATATGACGTGTTCCTGAGATATAATGTATTTAGTATTCCAAGATCTCATTTTCTGCGCCTGATACTCATTATTTTGCATACATTATTTGTACTCACTGTCTTTCTCAATTCAGGTTTTGGGAAAACCAGCCTGTGCACTACATTACTGTTACTGTTGCCCTTTCCGCTTGGAATCCATACCCGTTCACTTACCATTGGCGTCTGCGCCACCATATGCGTTATCCTTTATGTTTTCATTTTGCGCTTGCTTGTTATTTTTGCCATTTCTGTCTACAGTACTGTTTATCTTACTGTTTCACTTTACATCACCATGCCCATTGACATTTCTGTTTGCAGGCACCATGTTACTATGTGACAACACATCACGTGGCAGACCATTCCCGTCTACACCACCATATGCGTTACCTTTCTGTTCTCATTAGTGCTTGCGTACCATATGCGCCACTGTTAGCATTCTGTTTGCGTTGCTGTCCCTGTTAATATGCCACAACACGGGCCGCACTCCACCAACGCATTATGCAGCGCCCGGGCCCCGCGCCTCCCGCCGCCAGCATTACATTCACTATTTCTCATTATCATTCTCAAAAGAAGGGAAATTAGAGGCAAAAACTCTGTTTAATGCATTAGTTAAGGTTGTTCCACAGCGACAAAAGTAGGAAATTTGCTGTTAGGGTTGAAAACCCCTTGGACCCCTTACCCCGACCGGCATAGGGAGTGCGCATTGGGATCATGGGTCTAACTCTCAGCCATTCTCCTATACTTCTGCTGCTTTACACATGTCATGGGTGAGAGTTAGGCTGATCCCAATGCGCACCCAATGCCGTTGGGGTGGGCGGGGGGTCCAAGGAGGTTTTCAACCCTAACAGCAAATTTCCTCACTTTGTCGCTGTGGAACAACCTAACTAATGCATTAAATGGAGTTTTTTGCCTCTAATATATATATATATATATATATACACACACACATATATATGGAAAGAAAAAAGGGGAGGCTCAAGGAGAAAAAGTAGTAAATGGCAAGATTAAGAGAGAATCTGTGAAGCAAATGGTGATGATGGGAAAGATAACCCATTAATAGGAGTGAAAGAGCTAGAGAAGTCCCCAGGTGAGGACTAATTAACAGGTCCTAGAGGTCACATGATGCAGGGCACCTAGAGGCAGCACTGAGCCAAAGCTCCCACCTATCAATCTCATTAAAAGTTTAATTTCCCCCATTTAAAGTGCAGAAACAGTTGCAGACCTTAGCTACATGCTGTACTAGAGACTAAAACACTAGCGATTGCCAAGAGGAACGTTTTTTGGACGAGAGATTTGGTATTAAACACCGTGATGGAAGCAGAGATAAAACAGGCCTCCATCAAGCATACTCCTGCAGCTACCCCAGAGAAAACTGCCAAAAAATCGAAACATCAGAGCTCCGGGGTACCTCTAAGTTAAGTGCTTCCAGCTCCTCAACGAATCATCTAACGGAGGAAGGTTTTCTGCAAGAATTTCTCCCTTTCATAGAGACACTCGAGGATATATTGGCAGAGTTAAAATCGCTTCGGGGTGACCTAAGTCTTCTGTCACAAAGAATGGGGGATGCTGAGGTGAGAACCACCTCTCTGGAGAGGTGGAAGGAGAGAATGGATCCTGAAATTGTTCAGCTCCACCTACAGCTTAAGAAGCTGCAACTGAAAACTGAAGATTTGGAGAGAAGTCGAAGGAACAATGTCCTGATACTAGGCCTACCTGAAACAGAAGAGGGCCCAGATACCATTGGTTTCCTTCAGAAATTTCTTGTTAAGATTGTGGGCCCATCTCCATTAAGCCCACAGTACCATATAGAGCGGGCCCATCACTCTCTCAAGCCGAAACCCCCGCCTGGATCACCACCACGTCCAACAATAGTGAAATTCCTTAGCTCTCTAGAGAGGCAGCATGTCATTTCCAAATCTAAGGAGCTCCAATCTATCCTTTGGGGTCATGCAAAACTGTGGATTACTCAGGATCTCCCTTTCAAAACTCGCTAAAAGCGATCAGCATTCCATCCCGTGGTCAGCAAGTTAATTGCGGCAGGAATTCGTTTCAAGATGGTTTACCCAGCTAAACTGAAAGTGTCTATTGAAGGAGTCTGGCATTCTTATGAATCCCCGGAGCAGGCAACTTCAGATCTCACAATCAAGCTACCTAATCTATTTAAGACTGGTTGAACTGTTACTTCAAATATCTCAGGCTTTCAATCCTTTGTCTCGGGGGAGTGGATTGCATACCTGTTTTGGGTCCTTTCTCTCTGTCTCTTTCCCCTCTCTTCCTTCTCTCTTCTCTTTTCCTTGGTCTGGTTTTGAGAGGCTGCCGGGGAGTCCTGAAGCCTAGCAGGCCTGGTGCAGTGGTGTGATTACTAGGGTTTCTCAGTGGGGGGATAGGAACCCCTTGGTCAGCGTGCATTTCCCTGCGCTGCTAAGGTGGACGGTTCTTGTGTTAGTCCCATCAGTTTTAGGTCCCCCAATCACTTCCCCACTCATGGGAGTGATCTCATTCCCATAGACCTTATTAAGTTAAGTGACAAAGTGAGGTTTGTTTTCTTTGTGTTTTTTGGAGATCTCTATCTCTTGAGGTCTGCTTCATGAGTTTTTTGGGTATATCTAATCTCATTTGGGGCAACTTTCTCAATCTCATGTAGGATGGTAAACCTACATCCAGATGGTCCTATTTTCACTTTCCCTGGAATTAGTTCTGCACTTTCTCTAATCACTCTCCTGATCTAGATTAATCTACATGTGGGTTTTCCTTTTGAGGGGTGGTGGGCAGGAGGCTTTGGGATGGAACAAGCTTTGGGAAAACTGCATATTGTGCCAGAGAAGGGGGGGAAGCGTGATCTCCCGGGGAGGTTCAAAGGGCAAGCCAGTTGTTGGACACTTCTGATATACCTTATTGAGATAGTCTTTGACACCAATGTTCAGACCTGGTATTTATATGGAGCTATAGCTTCCCAAGGGAAGGTCGCTTATTGGGCTGGTTCCTCTATACTGGAGATTTACATACTGAAAATTACTTCCAAAGAGGGACCCATTGTACATAGTTTGAGTGGGTTGTGGGGGGAGAGCGAATTCTCGTGGCTGATTAATTTCCTGGATGTAGCAATGATGGAGGTTAAAAGTGCAGTTATATTTTCTCGTTTTCTCAGCTTTGCAAACATACACTGACGAATATCGGGAAAGGTTCTCTGGTTTTGGTTCCATCTTTGTTCAAGGGGGGAGGAGGGTAGGGAGGGACTGGAGTGTGCCTCTTGGGGTTATGTTCTCACTCACTGACACGGGATTATTATTTCTTTCAAAAAGATGGTGATGATTGCAGTAACAATTAAAATTGTCACATGGAATGTCAAAGGAGTAAGAGACATGACTAAAAGATATCAAGTTCTAAAAAAATTGCGTTCTCTTAAATATAGACATCCTCTTGATACAGGAAACCCACCTTCTTGCTACCGAAACAAATGGGCTATGTAGACAGGGGTTCTCCCAGGTCTTTACTGCCTGTGGTTCATTTGTGAGCGGGGGGTGGCAATTCTGGTCAAGAAGCATGTTTCGTTTGTAGCGGAGGAAACTCTCTCGGACCCAGAAGGCAGATTTATTTTAGTCAAGGGCATGTTGCACAACAATATAGTGGTTCTAGGTGCAGTTTATGGCCCAGTGGGAGGTAGTCCACAGTTCCTTATGTGTCTAGTAGATAAGCTGAGTAGATTGTTGCCTTCCAAGTTAATTATTGGGGGACATTGGAATATACCCCCAACGTAAGACTTAGATAGAACATATAGGCCACTAA
The DNA here is from genome assembly GCA_016271365.2 of Neoceratodus forsteri. Classification (NCBI taxonomy): domain Eukaryota; kingdom Metazoa; phylum Chordata; order Ceratodontiformes; family Ceratodontidae; genus Neoceratodus; species Neoceratodus forsteri. The sequence goes on from CM057455.1 coordinate 49,676,908, forward strand.
AACCCCTATCCCCTCTGCAGCAAGCCCTAAGGGACTTTATGGGACTACTGGGTCTGTGTGATCCATGTCGTCTATTCAATCCCTCTGGTCAGGTCTTCTCGTTTCATTCCCAGGTTCATCAGTCATGGTCTAGGCTGGATTGTATCCTAACTAGCACTTCACTTTTAGCTGGCCTTCACCAGACTGGTATGGAACCGATTGTCATATCAGATCACTAGATGGCATGGATAGTGATCTCTCCTGACCCATGCAGTCAAAGGGACACTACCTGGAAATTGAACACACAACTCCTAAAAGAGGAACACATAATCTCTCACATAAGGAATGTGATTTCATCTTTTATGGAAATTAATAAGGGTTCCATTACAAGGACTGATCAACTATGGTGTTCCTTTAAATGTTATATTGGGGGGGAATTCATTAGGTTAGCTTCCAAACGGAAAAAGCAAAGGGAGGCAAGAATTTTTTCTCTGTAAAATCAAATCAAGGAGACCAAAAACATCTTATCTACCTCTTCCACTTTAGGTCTCTTGGAAACCCTGCTGAAACTTAGGAATGAATATGCAGATTTATTAAAAGAAAAGGCAGAATATGCCATCCTAAAAACTAAAGCTCACTACTTTGATCAAGGCAAGAAGCCAGGAAGAATGCTGACCCTACGGTTATGGGAATTAGAGAGCTCACGGCTCATCCCCTCTATTCTGGCCTCAGATGGCTCTATTAAGACTTCCCCATGTGATATCTCTCAGGTTTTTGAGAAATTTTATAAACATTTATACAGTAAAATTCCTGCACAGGCCACATCCTCAAGCATAGAGCAATATCTGGATAGCCTGGACCTCCCGTCCCTTCAAGTACACCATTGCTCAAGTCTGTCTTCCCCAATCACTTTGGGGGAGATAGAGGAGGTGATCAGGGAGCTCGCATTGGATAAGTCACCAGGACTAGATGGCTTTCCCTCCAAATTCTATAAAACTTTTTCCACTGAATTAGCCCCCCTCCTCTTAAATTTATTTGAATATATGTTTTTCTTAGACATTCCAGATCCTTCCCTGTTGGAAGCCACAATAGTTCTCATACTGAAGCCCGACAAACTGCATGATGATCCTGCCAGTTATCATCCAATCTCGCTTTTAAACTATGATATCAAAATCCTAACAAAAATCTTGTCTCTCAGAATTAAGATGGTATGGTCTCATCTGCTGAGTCCTGAGCAGGTGGGATTTGTACTGGGTCGATCTTCAGCTGATCATTTACGGACCCTTTCGCACATCTTCCAGGCTGCCCAGGACTCCTAGATTCCCATGGCTTTAATCTCGGATGCAGAAAAAGCCTTTGACAGAGTAAACTGGGAGTTTCTCTGGGCTACTCTTAAGAAAATGGGCTTTCCAACAGTTTTCGTTCAATGGATACAGACGGTTTATCAAGCTCTCTCTGTTAAAATTTATTGTAATGGTGTATTTTCACCAAGGTTCTTTTTATTTACTGGTATCAGGCAAGGCTGCTCCTTATCTCCCTTCCTTTTCAATTTATATTTGGAACCCCTTCTATGTAGTATCAAGTGTACCTCCCAGGTCATGGGCTGTACAATATATCAACAGTCTTTAACCCTCTCAGTATATGAAGATGATATTCTCCTTCATTTGGCTTATCCCGATATATTGTTATCATATGCATTATAAATCATTAGACAGTTCGGACTTGTATCCAATTATAAGTTAAATTTGTCAAAAACTGTAATTTTTCCTCTAAATGCTCTTACTCACCAGGCTAATTTTGCTCATCTAGGCATGAAATGGTCCTCTCACTCCATTAAATATTTGGGTATTCATCTCACCAATGACCCAGAGACTTTTAGGAAGCTTAATCTAGATGACTTAATAACGAACATTCAACAGGACCTTCAAAGATGGGAGAACCTCCCCTTCTCAATATGGGGTCATATTAGAATTGTTAAAGTGAATGTCCTCCCTTGTCTCTTTTATCCCCTAAATCTATTAAATCTCTGGCTCCCATTGTCCTATTTTCATTATTTCCATTCCGTCCTTTCCAAATTTATCTGGCAGGGCAAATTTCTCAGGCGTTCTTTCACTAAACTTAGCCTCCCTAAGGAATTAGAGGGGCTCTGTCTCCCTAATTTCAACTTTCATTACTGGGAGAGCCACCTGTCAAAAATGGGAAGATGGTTCTCAGACACAAGTGACGGGTACTTACCAATCTGTATACAATTAGAAAGGAAACTTCTCACTCTTCATGGCTTTAATTCCACAGGAATATTTTTCTCTCCTTGTTCTGTGTTGCCAAACTCCATACAAGATTCAGTGGTGGGAGTTTCCATTAAGGTTTTAGCACAATGCTGGAATTTTTTAAATATTTCACACAAAAAAAGACATGGCTCAACCCCTTTTTCAGAATCCAAATATTAAAATTGGGGTTCACTACTTTTTCCGGATTGGCTTCCTCAGCTACAGGAAGTTTCAGTAGAGGACCTAAATGGTCAGACTGCTCTCCTGTCATCCCCCAACATAATAGCTAAATTCAACATCCCTCAGAAATATATTTTCAAAGTGTTTCAGTTGAGACACCTTATGGTGTCCAATTTTGGAATCGCGCTATCACAATCTCAAGTTAAGCCCTTTTTGGAACAGGTACAAAGATACGCCAGTAAACCCCATGGCATATCGGCAATTTACTCTCTTCTTTTGGGAATCAATTTTCTGAATGCTCGTCCGGGTTCTGAAGTTTGGACTCCCCTTCTGACTGATGTTAGTCCCAACTGGAGTCAGGTTTGGAAGGACCTTCATAGGTACCTTACCCAAGATAGACATAGACTTATTCAGTACCATATTTTAAATAATATGTATTACACTCTGGTTAAGCTAGCCAAGCTGGGTAGGCTTCCTGTGGCAACCTGTACCAGATGTGGTTTATCTGAAGGGAACCTGATTCATATTTTCTGGCATTGTAGCAAAGTGGCTCCACTCTGTAATGCAATTCAATCTAACCTAGATCTTCTATTGGGATTAGGAGACCTGTTTACTATAGAGATACGTATCCTTGGGATGTTCTCGACCATTAATATTAAGGAACGTAGATTTCACATGGCCTTAATTTCTATTGTGGTTAAAAGATTGGTTTTCAAGCATTGGGTGGATCAATTAGTCATAACACATGAAGAATGGTTGAAGGAGATGTCACTTTGCTTCAATACCAAGCAATTGATAGCTAGCTCACAGATTTGTATGGATGTATTTAATTGCAAATGGGGTAAATTATACACTCTATATTTAAATTGAAATATGGAAGGCACATGTCTCTGTTTATCTTAATTGGTTGGTCTTATTCATCTCTGGTAAATGCTGACTGTTATTCTTTAATTCACAAATGTTTCTGTGTTGTTATGTTTATGAGGCACACTCCAGGGAGGGTGGAGGGGAGGGGGGGTTTATAGGGGTATTGGTATTGTTTTGGTTTTATGTGATCCAGAGACAGTCTGATGTATGCTACTCCATATTTATCCTGGCCTGTATTGTGTACAGTCAACCTTGCAGCTTCCTTTCTGGATATGTGTAATGTAAAATAACTAACAGGGCCTAGTAAGAAGCCTGAAAGGTGACAAATGTGAGGGAAGGAGACAGAAATGTAGACTTACGGTGGAAATGAAAAAGAAATTAAATGTGTACAGATACACTCTGACTTTAGGGAAAATAAGGGGTGGCTGAAAGATGTTAGTGGAAAATAAGTCTATCATTTAAACCAGAGGGCTGCTGGGAGCCAACACAGATGATCAGCTTGGCTTTCATACTTTTTCTATCATCAAAATCCCAGCATCCCTGCTGAAGGACACAAACAGAAAGGTTATTGACATTGTCGTCCCTGGAGATAAAGTGGGATACAATGGGTTTAGCAGTGTCCCCATTCCTGACTACTCTGTAATGTTCTCTGAAATGGTCAGCAAGGCACCTACCAGTCCCTCTGATGTAAACAGCTGTGCACTTGCTGCTAAGAATACAATATACCACATTAGTGGAGGTGCATGAGAACTCCTTGCTGATGTGAAAAACACCTGTGGGCCTCCAAATTTCACTCACACTGGAAACACATTTGCAGGTATAGCAATGAATGCTGTTGTAAGGTTTGGTACCTGGTAGGGAGGAACTCTTAGGAGTAGGTAGGCTGCTTTTAACAAGGAAATTCCACAGGTTGGGTGGCTGGCGGTAGGAGGTAATTGGTGGTTCTGTAACGGAAGCACCAATGTTAGGGTCAGTTTGCAAAATAGGAAAGTTACTGGTGATGATCATGTGAAGAGAAGGTGTGCTCTGATGGAAAGGAAGCACTACTGGAATTTGCCATTGTTCTTGTGTGACAGTATCCTTCCAATGGAGGTCAAGGTTACGGGGCATGTTACTGACCCAGGAGAGTGCTCGGTCCACTGTGCTTTTAGGGTATCCTCTTTTGATAATAAAAACTGCATTATTTGGGTCTGTTTAGCAAAATCATCCTCTTCGCTGCATAACCTGTGAGATGAGAGAAGAGATGCAGCAATGGGAGCAGCAATGGCTGGATGTCTTGCAAGCTATCAAAGGCAGAAGATCCAGCACAGATCCAGACACGCAATAAAATGCAAGCAACTTAAAATCCATTAAACTTACAAAATTGTGACCCTCAGATGATGTTGAGGTATACCTGACAACTTTTGAAAGAGTTGCCACAGCCTGCCAATGGCCAAAGCAACAATGTACAATCAGACTGGAACTTTACCTGACAGGAAAAGCCCAACTTGCCTACAGCAATATGGACACTGCACAGTCAGAAAACTATGACCTGGTGAAAAGTGAAATCCTGAAAAGGTATGAGATCTCTGGAGATACATACAGGCAGAAATTTCAGTCTCTGAGGTGCAACTCTGATGACAGTCCTCGAGAAGCCTTCACCTGACTCAGAGAACTTCTAATAAAATTGATCCAACCAGAGAGCAAAACAGTTCTATAGATCATTGATACATTTGCCATGGAGCAATTCATCAACATCTTGCCTACAGATGTGCAGCTGTGGGTAAAGAAACAATGACCAGAGTGGGGAAAAGCCTGTTTCTTTGGCCAAGGTCTACCAAATGGCCAGGCAGATGCCACAGCAGTGAAGTAACAGTCAAGCACTAGTAAGACACTCTTTTTCCCATTTAAACTACAAGCCTAATAAGAACTCTTGTAGGGGTGACAAATCTGTGCCCAAAGAGGTTATCTGCTATAACTGTAATAAGCTAGGCCATTTTGCAAGAAACTGCCATAGTATGGAGAGTGGCACTGGATCAGATTTGTCTTTTGAAAATTGGAGAAAGTACTTAACAGATGTGAAGTTAAGACTGTGAAGGGGCTCATTGATTCAGGAAGCAGACAGACCCTAGTGCACATTAAAGTGCTGTGAAAACACTGTGCAAAGGGACCAGGTATGGTGTCATCTGCATCCATGGGAACACTCTATACTATCTGACAACTCAAGTGACTCTAACCATTAAGGGTGTGTCACACCAAATGAAAGTGAGTATAGTGCCTAAGTTACCTGTACCTGTGAATAATGGAAATGGCTTTCCAGGATTTACTGAGTTGATCAAAGAGGGAGTAAATCCTGATGTTTCAGCAGCTGTGGTGACAAGAGCTCAGGCAAAGAAAATTTCAGATGGTGGGGACACTTTCCTTTCAAAGATTTTGATTTGGACTTATTTGAGCACAGCTCCAAGATCAGTAAATCCAGAAAAGAAAGATGAAGCCTGAAGAAACTATGGCAACAAATGACTGATGGACATGAAGGGCTAAAATATGAAAATGCTGAAACTAAACTGATAACTGATTGTGATTTTCTTTCAGAACAAGCTAATGATGTTTCTCTCCAGAATTATTTTAAGCAGCTGGGGGTGAATCCAAAACAGGATGGACCAATGTTTAAAAAATTTAATGGGTTACTATACAGAGTTTGGATTAGACCTCAGAGACAGGAACAGACAGAACAATTGGTTATAACACAGAAGTATAGACCTGAGTTGTTACAGATAGCACATGATAGTCCTATAGCTGGTCACTCAGGGAGGGATCACACCCTTGCCAGATTGCTGTGTAGATTTTACTGGCCTTGAATTCATGAAGATGTTGCTACCTGTTGTAATTCCTGTGCTGAGTGTCAGAAGGTAGCCCCAGTTACTAAAAAAGACAAGGTGCCCCAGTACCCCTACCCTTGATAGATGTGCCTTTTGAGAGAATTGCAATGGATTTTGCTGGCCTGCTGGCACAGTGGTTAGATTTCTGCTTGCGGCGCCAATGACCCAGGTTTGGGAATGGACTCAGGTCACTGGAGGGCCAGCCAGGGAAGAATGATAGAGCATCCTATGGACTGCTCTCCTTCTCCAGGGGGGAAGGTGGGGATACAGACCAGCACTTGACAGACCCCTGGCAGAGGCCGGGGTTCTGCAGCTACTGATGTTCAACAGATTTCGGAGGTGGGCAGATGCAGGACATCATTGCATGTCCCCATCTCCTGGGGGGATAAAAGGGGGAAGAAAAAAACTCTCTACTTCTGCAGCCTTAATGATGCCTGCTTCAACTGCATTGGCTCTCAGGCCAACTCTTGCATCTCCATGTTCGTGGTACCCTTGGCCCAGAGCACTGTGACACCACCCTAGGGGGCAAGCCAGGGGGGTCTAGGGAGGATGGCTAATGTGAGTAGCCACAGCCGGAGTCCATGACTGGGCAGATGGTCCCAGCAGTAATTGGAAGCAGGGGCCAAAATAGAAAATTGAAAAAAAAACAGAATTGCAACGGATGTGGTTGATCCTTAGACAAAGGTAAAAAGGTTAATATATTTATCCTGGTAGTATGCGACTATGCTACTCAATACCCTAAAACAAAGAAACATGTCAGGTAATTTTTAAGGTTGCCTGGTTATTATCAGAGATTTGTTCCAAACTTTTCTGAATTAAATACTCCCCTCACTGAACTAATAACAGTACCCAAATAATGTGAAATGGACCCCTGAGTGTGATGAAGCTTTTCAAACCATAAAGTCTGTATTATATTCAGCTCCTGTTTTAAGAAGCCCAGACTTTGAGAAACCATTTCTGCTACAAAGGGATGCATCAGAGGTAGGCGTAGGTGCTGTCCTAAGTCAAAATGTAGATGGGACAGAAAATCCTATTCTGTACATAAGTAGGAAGTTGCATGATGGAGAGAAAAGGTATTCCACTATAGAAAAGGAAAGTTTAGCAGCAAAGTGGGCCATGGAGTCCCTAAAGTTTTATTTGCTAGGAACTGATTTTGTTCTTGTAACAGATCACAATCCTCTCTGTTGTCTTTACCACATGAAAGATAAAAATTCCAGAATCCCATGGAGGTGGTTCCTGGCACTACAGCCATTTAAATTCACTGCGATACATAAATCTGGTAAAGAGAATATCAATGCTGATTTTCTGTCAAGATATAGATCAGGAATGGAGGGTTCTGAAGGCTGGAAACAAATGAATGGGTTTGAACTTTACTGTTTGCTGTACTGTTATATAAAATCTGATAGTGTACATGTGCTTAATTTCCAAAAGCAGTAGATGTTAGTGGAGAATTAAATGAAAGTTTTGGAAACCTGTCTGATAAAACAGGTTCCCTCTTAAGGAGAGGGTATATGTGACAGGGTGGAATAGGACCCTTCCCATTTGTTATGGAGAAAGTGTTTAAATGCAAGGATCTGTGTTCTATTCCTTTTCTGTCTCTTCTCTGTCTGGTTGCACAGCTAAATTTTCCTGTGAGACTTTGAACTTGATCACCCTGAACAGTCTCACAATTTTTGCCTCCCACAGTCTCAGTTCTCTCTTGCTATCTGTTTTTCCTCCATTGTATATCAGCTAATATAAAAAAAAATCTGTACAAATCATTGTATGAAAATGTAACTGATATTGGGATCACTTCTGTTTGGAAAAATAAATAGCATAACCATTGAGATGTACATAATTATAATTTAAGATGACTGCAAAAAGTCATTGAAAGCTAGATGTTACCAGAGTCTAATTTTTAAGCCTTTTGCAAAAGCTGTACAAAGGGGGACCTCAACTCAAGAAGCACACTGTGTTCTAGCAGATCCTGCCTGATATTTACAAAATCAGGAAGCTTGCTAAGGATGGTGGTTGAAAAGACTTATAAAAGCTAAGCTGCAACTGCAAGAAAGATTAGAAGGAAAAGGGGCACAGAGACCGAAAGAAAAAAAAAACAATTTCATTTCTCCTCTGTACATAGTTATACTGAACAAGTTTATTTTGTTATGTTACGCTACTGTAAATAAATATTTTTGGTGAATTCTGCAACTGCTCCTTGTTTTCCCTATGCTTCCTGATATGTACCTCAAAGACAGGTGTTTGTGCCTGTAACTCAGTATTTAAATGTGGTGTTTGTGCCAGTAACTGAGTATTTAAGTATGGTGTTTGTGCATGTAACTTCTGAAGTACATGTTCTTTTGTGCCTGTAAGTGAGTATGAAAGTCTGGTGAATAAGCAGAGATCAAGTAGGATATGTGATGGTACTATAAGCAGGGAAACATGGGCAGACTAGGTGGGGCAAGCAGTCCTCATCTGCACAGAAATTCTGTTTCTATGGTGTTTGTGCAATTAACTGTTCATGTACACATAGTTTTTATGCATGTAACTGAGTATGTTAAGACTATTTCTGTGTCTGTAACAAAGTATGTAAGTGTGTTTTGTATATGTAACGACATAAACTGTAAGCCCGGTTTTGGGCATGCAACTGAGTATGTACAGTAAATCTGTTGTGTTTATACCTGTAACTGAATATGTAAATCTGGTGTTTGTGCATGTAACTCTTTTTGCAGGTTTGTTTCGTACCTGTAACTGAGTATGTAAATCTGGAGTTTGTGCATGTAATTCTTTTTGCAAGCTTGCTTTTATACCTGTAACTGAATATGTAAATCTGGTGCTTGAGCATTTAACTCTTTTTGCAGACTTGTTTTTATACCTGTAACTGAATGTGTAACTCTGGTGTTTGTGCATGTAACTCTTTTTGCAAGCTTTCTTTTATACCTGTAACTGAATATGTAAATCTGGTGTTTGTGCATTTAACTCTATTTCCACACTTGTTTTTATACCTGTAACTGAATGTGTAAATCTGGTGTTTGTGCATGTAACTCTTTTTGCACACTTGTTTTTATACCTGTAACTGAATGTGTAAGTGTGATGTTTTTGCAATTAACTGTTTCTGCACACATGATTTCGTACCTGAGAGTATGTAAGTGTGGTGTTTGTGCACATTACTGAGAATGAAATGTGTTTTTGGGCATGCAACTGTTTTTACTTTATATATGTTATTGAGATGCTTTTAAAAACTACAAAACATAAAGCATAATCATAAAACAGAGAAAATCTAGGAAATATACAGTTACAAAAAATGGACAATGCTAATAAATACAACAGATCATGTGCTAAATAATTATGATTTAAGAATAGAAAATGTCATGGTAACTAAGTGTATTATAACCAGCTGAATCAGACGAGAGGCTAGGAAACTAAGCTGTTGATAAAGCATTGCTCTGCAAGGAATGTGCTATCATAAGGATTAAGTTAGAGGGGACTAAAGTGAGACCCTAGAAAGTCACTGATATTATGTTGATGAGATTTAATATTTTTCAGTATCATGTCACTAATCATTAGCTGCCAGTACTCTGTATTAGATATCCAGTTGTTAAATCTAGAGGGGATTGTATTCTTCCAAAATGCCAGAATTAGCCTCTTGTCACTTAAAGAATCTGACAATACCCAGTTGGGTTGGCATTTAGCAAGGCTGTGAAGATTTTAAGATACATCTGAAATGAATGTTCTAGGATTCTCCAACAGGTACAAATGATATAGAACAACCAGTGAAGTAGATCCAGCCAGGAAAGCAAACAGTTTAATTAGACAGGTTTAATGTGTGAGCACGATAACAGTACATGTGATACTATGGCAGTTTCCTGAGCACAACGTCGGTATAATCTATTGTCTTCTAAACCCATCCTTGCCAACACAATAGGTGCCAAAATTGCCTAATCATTTGATAATGCACAAATGTTTCTTAGATACAACTAGTCAAGTATAAGCTCTGAGGAGTGGACAAAATCAGGGGGTGTGGCGGATAGGTGGGGAGAAATTAAAGGGGCCATTTTAGAGGCAACTAAGAAATGCCTGAGAGTGGTTGGAAGGGAACAGGCACATGAGACCATACTGGTTCTCAAAGAAAGTCTGTGAGGGAGTGAGGGCTAGAAAATGCCCTTCATTACATACAAGGAGAAAAACGGATGGGAGAAAAGGAGAGAACACCAATTAAAGATGAGGGAAGCCAAGAAGACAGTGAAGGATACATAATCAGACATTGAGCTGCATACTGTATTGTGAATGGGCTAAAGGGGGACAATTCTAGATATATTAGGAAAAAGAAGGAAAACAAGAGGGGGGGAATATTAGGCTGACAGACTGGAGCAGGATACTAGAGAAGGATTAGCAGAAGACAGCCTCTCTTGATGGCTACTTTTGCTCAACATTCACAGTGGAGGATAGTGGGCCTTGGACTGTAAGCAGCATAAAGGCTGCTGCAAGAGGAATCCCAGAAATGAGGCACATGATAATTATGGGAGAAAGGGTCTGAAAACGGCTTGCAGCCCTGAAAATAGGCCTCCAGGGCCAGATGGGATGCATCTAAGGAAGCTCACATAACTGACTTTAGAGCTAGCTGAACCATAGGCATGGTTATACAATACGTCACTACAGTCAGGGCTGGTTCTGAAAGATTGGAGGGTAGAGGATAAAGTTCAGCTGCACACGGTCAGGAACAAGTAAAAACTGGGAAATGACAGACCCACTAGTCTTACTTCCATAGCAGGTAAACTAAAGGAGACACTAGTCAAAGAGGACCTAGCGGACTACCTAGAGTGAAATGGGCCCCAGAATAGTAAGCAGCATGAGTCTATGGCAAACTTACAGTGTTCTTTGTCTGGGTAAGTAGGGAAATAGACAAGGGACAAGCAGTAAATTTATTTAGACTTCAACAAGGCATTCTGCTCTGTGCCATGTAGACAGTTGCTGAGAAAGACAGAAGATCTCAGTGCAGTAAAGGATCTAGTTAGATGGGTAGTAAACTAGCTAGGGGTAGGCCGGCAGTCATGCTGGTAAATGGGGTCAATTTGGAGTGGAAGAAGATCACAAATGGGTTGTCACAGGGTTCAGGTGTGCAGTCAGACCATTTCAATATGTTCATCACTGACATAGGAGGAGTACAGGACAAGATGCGTCTCTTTGCAGATGATACTAAACTGTGGTATGGTAGGCAGCAAAGAAGAGGTTAGGGAGCTGCAGAGGGACTTAAAAAGGCTAAAGAGGTGATTCAAAGCATGGAATTTGACTTTCAGGGCCCGTTTTTAAAAGCTTGACGTAGTGCTTGTGCCAAATCCTGCATCAACCGCAATGCTTGCTGCAGCTGTGCCAGACAGTTTGTCACAACCTGCACCAATGTGCAGTACATTTGTCACAGTTGCAACATTTTACTCAGTTTATGGCAGCTTGCACCAAAGCTTTGGTATAAGCTCCATAAAATGGTTCCCCTATGGATCCAAAGTTAGACCAGGGAGGAACTGGTCTAACTCCCTGCATTCAATGCAAGGGACTTGTGGCAGGGCTTTTGTAGCAGGTTGCTTGTAAAATCACACTTGCCACAATGCATGGTACTAGTCACCACTTGCATTCACCTCACTGCTGTATTTCCCTTGTAGTGATCTTAACACTTTATAAAATGGGCCCTCAGTGTCAAGAAGTGCAAAGTGATGAAAATATGGAACAAGAACCACAGGAGAGAATATTTAATGGGAGGGGTTAAGTTGGACACTACCTCAGAGGATAGGGGCCTGGGAGTTATTGTATATTACTTGACTTCATAAAACAATCCAGCTAATGTAGCAAGGCCTTCAGCAATGCAGTGAAAAATGTTGGGGTGGTCGCTCCCTTTTGCTCGACACCTGCACAGTGAAACATAGAAAAAGACTGCTACAACAACAGTCTCTGTAATGAACCATTTTCATGTTTCACTTTCCCCCAGTCTTCTTCCTCCCCCTCCCCGGACCAACGCTGACCTGGAGTTGAGAATCCTAAAGCCCAGGGTGGTGTGGGGGGGCCAAGCAGCCCCCCACAGAAAACACTGGTGGGTTGGATGTCACAATACCTGTGTCAGAAATGTGCAGTCGCTGTGTGGGAGGTTGGCATTTTTACTGTTGACCTCCTGTGGTGCTTCCTGTTGGGATGTATCAGGAGGGGATTGACAGCAGGAGGGAAGAGGTGATACTACCTCACCTATATTGATCACTGGTGAGACCACATCTGGACCACTGTACCCAGTTCTGGAGTTCCCACCCAAGAAAAGACACAGACAGGCTAGAGTTGGTGCAGCATAGGGTAACCAAAATGACTGGGGACCAGCAGGGCACACCCAGCAAAGTGTAGATTAAAGACGCAGAAAATGTAATTGGGAGGTACCAGAAGGAAGAAGAATGATATGAATGAGATCTTTAACACAGAAACACAATGTGCCAACAGAAAAGGACCTGTAGGCCCATCTGGTCTGCACTGTTTTCCCTGCCTGTAAGTTCCTGAAAGGGATGAGTAAGGCAGAGTACGAGGAAGTATTCAGCAGGAATGGTGAATCAAGTAAAAGTCCTTTATAGGATGGATAACACAGGACAGACAGAACAGACTAATGGCCTTCTTCTCCAACATTTTCCATGTTTGTAAGTTTCTATCTATTTTTGATTTGGTCACCAAGGCCACTGAGAGAGGATGGATAGTAGATTTGCTCTAATTTGTCTTCAGCAAGGCCTGTGATCAGGTACAATGCAGGAGACCACTGCAGAAGGTAGAGGGCTTGTGGGAAGCAGAGGTTTTATTAGGTGGGTAGGAAACTGGCTTAAAGGAAGACAACAGAAAGCAGTACACAGAGCAAAACTGAAGGAGATGGTGTTCAGGAGTGGACTGCCACAGGGATCAGTCCGGGGATTTGTCCTTTTTAATGTTAATAAATGACAGAGGGGACAGTATCTGGGGAAAGCTGTGTCTCTTTGGTAATGACACAAAGCTATGCAACAGGGCTATTCATGAGAAGGGGGTTTCTGGAGCTCCTATGGAAACTATAAAGATGGTCTAAGGTCTGGTAGATATGATCTGATGCCAAGAAGTACAAGGTAATGCACTTTTGGAGCACTGCAGCCCTACAGGGCATTAGGGAGGCTGAGCCATTAGGGCACCAATTGGCAATTTCACTGCCCCTCAACGAGGTTAGCCCCCCTTCCCCCAGGTTGAAATCCATAGTGAGCTCCAGCAAAAACAGTGCTCAGCAAAATTGCTGATTGGTGCCCTAATGATGTGGCACCCAAACACTGGCACTTTCCGAAGGTGGAACCCTTTTGGAGACTGAATCCATGTGCAGAATCCTGGATTGGAGAAGTTGGTGTAAAGCAAAAACCAGCACCAGTCAACTCAGTACAGAAAAATATTTTTTTATTATCTTACAGAAGCTCATTGGTAATATCAGCAAGTGCCAGATGGATGTGCAGAGGGTGCAAACTACCCATCCAGTTTTACTCAAATGACTTCTTCGAGGGAAAAGGGAGTGCAGTTTCCAACTGAAATTTATTCTGGAAAATTAAAATAACCACGCAAAACAAAATCTGAAAGTGTTATTTGCATGTATACATAAGTATAAAAGTACTCAGGTGAATACTAACCGCAGTTGCTACTGTCTCAATCTAAACGAGCAGAGGTACACAACTCTTTAAATGCTGCTCATGTCTCAGTATTAAATCAGGCCAAAAGTCCACAACAGATAAACATCCCAGTATTATAAATCAGAGACTTTAAAGCACTTAATATTACTCTGGCTAGTCTGCATGATGGCTGCATTATAGAACAAATGAAGATTAAAGTCTAGACATGGTGCAACAAAGCACAGACATGTAAATGTTTTCATCTTCATATATTTGTCCAAGTGACTTCTAAAAAAGGCCAGTAGGAAATTCTCATAGGCTGTGTTTCAGTGGACGTATTTCAAGGGCAGCCAACAGAACAAAGCTGAAGAAATGAGTGTAACAGGGCAATTATATTCTGTAGCATTCTTCTACCCTAAACACTTAGAAAAAAGGGAGGGGGGATGTTACAGCCTCCATCATTTTTTTGAGGAAAGGAACAATGTTTATTCTGCCTAAACAATTAAACCTCCCAGGGCAAACATTCAGCAAAACTATTTTTCAACAACTACTATGCCCCCTCCTCTTGCAACCAAACTAATCCTTTCAATGGTATAACCTTTAAATTGATGTAAATTCCCTACATTACCAGTTGTTTCTACAGTATGTGAACCACCAATGCATTTTTCTCATCTTTTCTAGTTATACTTCTAAGGTATTCACTCACTCTCACTTTAAGGGCACTGTTACAGTGTGGGTATGAAACAGGTACCTTCAGGCAGTAGTACAATGCATTAAAAACAAGCATTTGTCAATGCCAAATGTTTGCTTGCTGGTATTAGGATTGGAAATGCAGGAGTTAGACAGTTGCAGAATAGGAATGACAGTGAAGGACTGAGCTTCATGCTATCTCCACCTCCATCCTGCAGAGATGGACAGGCATTGGGGAATGTGTTTGGGTCATCGCCCATGACGTTCATGCCATGTCACCTCACCCTATCCTGCAGATGCTGACACGTGTTGAGGTGTGCCTTGGAGTGTTCGACTTTACAGTCATCCCATTCCATAAGGACAGATGCTGAAATGGGTGCAGCATAGGAGAATGGGGTGAACTCTGGGGCTGAAGAGTCCAAGGCACACCTTGATGCCCAAGACTGGCTGGGGGGTGGGATGGCATGAGCATTACAGTAGGCAATCCAAAGGCACACCCCAATGCCTGTCAGTTTGTACGCGGTGGGACGATATGGTTAAACTCTTATGCCTCGGGCATTTGTTGGCATTTGCACTGCAAATTTTCAACATTGCCTTTTTGTGACCACATTTCATGAAAGCATTTGGGACCTCTTCTCATGAAGCGTGACAGTGTGATTTTGTTAATGTGTCATGAATTTTAAGTTCCAACAGTGACCTGGGAGCACAGGAAAGTTAATTGACTTGCTCAGGGTCACACAGTATGCAAGTGGGGGCTGTGGGATCCATACCCAGTTCTCCAGATTTGCAGCTCAGTGCCTTAAACCACTGCGCTATACTACTTCATATAACACAGTGATTTTATGGATTTTCTTCACCTAATTTTCAACATAAACATTTTAGGACCTCTGCTCATGAACAGTGTCACTGTGATTTTCATAATGTGTCCCTAAAACTGATTTCCCTCAGTGACTGCACTATTCTGTGCCAGAAGTGCAAAAACACATTTTGGCTAGAATGTAAAAAAAGACAGCTGTACTATTCATAAGGAGGTGTGGAAAAATGCCAGTGTTGAAGATCTAGAGTGAAAATATTGCAAATTCATGGAGTTATAAGTATGCGTGGAAACTGCACAACACATGCTCATAACACAGTTATTTTATGGATTGTTGTCACCAAATGTACAACATAAAACAGTCATTTTTTTTCCCACAAAATTTGCAACATAGGCTTTTTGAGAGCCCATCACATGAACATTGGCACTGTCGTTTTGTTAATCAGTCCCAAAAGGTGATTCCATGCACTGACCACAAAACCACCTTTTGGGGCTGAATAATGCCATGACAGTGGATGAATTCATGTGGAGGGGTCCCAATAACCCTATATTGAAATGTTGGTGCCAAAATCCCCAAAAATGCCTGAACTATGCACCAAAGTTGAAAAAAATAACTATTTATGCAATTATACAGCTTTCCTGCATTTCTTCAGTTTGCAGTCAGCTTTGAAGAGCACAGACATGTTCCGGGTCGACTGAAGATCGTTGCATTGGTTCAAGAAGTAAGTATGGTGTGAGTGGGGTGTGAGGAGGCAGGGTGCTCAGAGGGTGGGTGCAGATTGGGGGAGGGGCCAGCAGACTCTATGAGGGACCATTTTCTGTTTTACAGGTTACAAAAAAAAAATATCGCAAGTAGTTTTTTTTACAGGAACATTTAGCATGCTGGGGTGGGCACCCAGCATGCCACCTGAGTGTTTTGGGGGGGCTGTGGCTGTAGCCAACTGGGGATTGGGCACCACTGTCAGCACATACCGAGTGGGAGAGGGGGAGAGACGAGGAGGATTGGGCACCCCACAGACACATAACAAATGTTTTATGTGGGACATTATGCCAAAGGGGAGTGGGCTCCCCCATAGGCAAATTTACTGGGAAGGGTGGGGACTGAAGTCAATGGGGATTGGGCCCCCATCAGCAAAGAAAAACTGTTGGGGGAGCTTATGATGCCGAGGGGGATTGGGCACCCCCTTGACACACAACAAATGGGAGAGGGGTCACAGTATGCTGAAGGGGAGTGGGCTCCCCCATCAGCAAATAAACTAGTGGGGGTATGACAGCAAGGTACCACCCTGCAATGATGGGCTGCTCCCTCATTATAGAGGAATGGCTAACTCTGCAATGATGAGGTGGCCTCTCATTGCAGCAGCAAAAATGTTTCAGCTTGGTGGCACTTTTAGAAACCAATGTCATCAGCACAGTGTGCCTGCATTGGTCCACTAGTGCCATGCCCTTAAATGATGTGAGGCCATTGGCTGCCACAGTGCCACCCCTCCACAACCTGCTTCTCTTCTAAGCTGCCGCATAATGTTTCTTACGCATGCGAGCAGGCAAATATAAAAATGCACAAGTGCATTTTTAATTTAGATTTTCAGTAGAAATATTAACTACAGAAAGCAAAGACTGGGGTTAATTCAACAAACCCCATAGCTCAGAATTAGCTTGCTCCAGCTATTCTGCTTTTTACTTACTAACTGTTCATTAACTCAGAGCAGTGTGAAAACACACATACCACCTCCCTCCCTCCCTCTCTGTGGCCAGAGATACACTGGCTCACTTGTCTCTCATTCATCCCTTGTGATGGTTTATATACCTTCCTACTATGACATCAGTAGTCATGTGATGAGATCATTAAGCTTCATCATTACATATTTCTTTCTCTAAACACCCTGCATATCCAATACTATCTGTGGAACTTAAATAATGACCTTAGCTTCAAATACAACATATCACATCATTAATAGTAGGCTGGTTATTGCATATAAACCCCTTTTTATCATAAGGGTGCTCATTAAGGGATGAGGCTCCTCCTACTTTGCTGACCTCATCAGCCACCATTTTGTATAAAAACATTCTGTCTGTGGGCTGTCAGCCCTATTGTAGCCCTTTCATGCAGCTACACAGTAAAGAGGTAGAACAATTATATTTTTATTTCACACAGCTTTGTTTCTCAGGACTCTTTGAGTTGGCATAGGGAAGGTGAAAGGGCGATTAAGGGTGAGCTCCTTATCTCCCATCTCCTGCCAGCTCATGAGACCTGAAATCCATTACTTCGTTTAATACTTCTGTTTTCTTAAATTTATTTAAAAAATGTCTAAAAGGGCTGTAGTGCTGTAAATCATTAGCCTTCATTAGCTGTACACTTTTCTTGGGTACAGGGGCTCCTGCTGGTTTTATTTGAGCCCCTGCCTGTCAGCATAAATGCCAAGCAACTGATGGCTGAGATTTCAACCATTGGGGTACATTTCATTATGGACCTTTTTGCTTTCGGCCACCTTATTTTACTCGTAGCCTTTTTATTTTTTAAACAACCCCAGTTATAGCCTTCCTGGGGCTGTGTAAACATTGCAACCCTTGTCTGATTTGGGGACATTATGGGGATTCCTATCCTTAGTGCCCGTAGAGTCCCATTTTCCACTGCTGCCTTTTCCGCTGGCCACACCCGCGGCATTTGTTTAGGCTTTGGAGCATATTTCTGCTCTGAAGCATCACTGTCAGATTCAGTTCCTCTCAAGGAGCTTTCTTCACTTAATCACTGCATGTGGCAGTGAATAAACAGAGCGTCTTGCTCTGAAAATAACTTTTAATTTCTGAACCGCATATTTATTCTTTTTGCTGCATCTTGCGAAATGCAATTTGTTTGCTCGCACACCTAAGGAGCAGTGCATGACATGGAGCTCTTCTCCTTGAGGCCGTCTTTTAATTTATTTTTCTGGCTCTCTCATGTGGAGTACATCTGGGCACAACCTTATTTTTTTAATTTAAAAGCACACCTGGTGCTTCAATACAAAGCACGACTGGTGCTTCAGTTTAAACCTCCCACTTGGGAGTTTAATGAATAAGACACAGCTAGCACTCGCAGCAGTAGCAGCAAGTAGTGAAAAGGGACAGCAAACACACGCAGCAGTAGCAGCAAGTAGTGAAAAGGGGCAGTAAAGTGTTTTTAAGGGTTTCTGAAGGTTGGCCACCCTGACAGAGAAATAAAGGACAGAAGAAAAGGAAATGACAAAGGACAGGCTGAAAATAATTATTTGTTTTGGGGGGTGTTCATGGCTATAACCAGTGCACCCTTGCTATTTCACTAACAGGGAATCTTCACCCTGTTACAGGGACGAGTAGTTTTGTCAACATGAAAGGCACCACATTTGACTAAATACACAATATTATTTGTCACACAGCTTATGAAATCTAATATTTCAAAATTGTGGTAAGAACTGACAGTGGTAAAAGTTTTTGTTTTGAGGATGTCAGGGTAACATTTGCAGTTCCCACAGGGATGACAGCTATTAGGGCATGTTGGTAGCCCCAGTATTTTTCTTTGAAAACACAGTGGCCTATGCATCCTATAATGAATTTGAAGGGTATTCCGGTTGTCCCATATCACCTTTTCAATGGCTCCTACCTGTCTAGAAACTTTTGTCACAAAATTCAACATGTCAGTTCCATTTCTTTCCCGTTGTTCACTACCAGTAAAATATCCCCATTTGTGTCTCTTGCCTCTTGTTTTGCCTTCATGACTAAATCCCTGATGTAATCCCTGGCCAAAACCTGCCCTTAATTTATGCAGTTCTTATGTCAAAATCAGGCACTTAAGTACAGGTACGTCAGACCCTAAGGAACTGGAACTGGGGAATATTTTGTACTGTATGGCATGGGTGGCAGCTGGTAAAATGTAAAAGGTATTTTAGCCAGTGTCTTTTCTAAAGAGATGTGTATATAAAATACTTTCTATGTTTTTCTGGATGGTTAAATCCAAAAAAGATTCCTGTTGGCTATCTGCCTGAATTGTGAATTTGAGATTTGAATTACTATTTTTCAGCTACCCCACACTTTCCTTGAGTTCCTGTTTCATTCCATGCCAAATCAAGGGAGGGGGTTGTTTAACCAGGAAATGCACACTAAGCCAGAGCTATCATCTATATAACAATGCCACATGTCAGTACTATCATAGCAAGCATTTATCAATGCTGAATGTTGTCATGTTGGCATTTTCAGTGGCGGAGGTGAAGAGACATAGTGCTGTGAGTTTGTTAATGTGTCCCAAAAGGTGATTTTGCACAGCGAGTAAACCACTGTGTGGCAGAGCTGCGGACACGCATTTTGGGCAGGCTGTGGAAAATGGCAGCTAGATTGTTGATAATGAGGTGTGCTCAAATGCCAGTGGTAAAAATGTGGCATGAAAATATTGCAGAGTGATTAAGTTACAAAGGTGCATGGAAACTGCACAATGCACGCTTGCAACACAGTCATTATCTGGACTTTCGCCACCAAATTTTCAACATAGGCATTTTAGGATCTCTGCTGATGAATAGTGTCACTGTCATTTCCTCAAAGTGTCCTGAAAAGTGATTTCACACAGTGACCATGCAATTCTGCACCAGATGTGTGAAAACACATTTCAGCCAGCTGTACTGTTCATAAGGAGGTATGGAAAAATGCCAATGATGAACAGCTGGAGTGAAAGTATTACAAATTCACAAAGTCACGAGTGTGCGTGTAAACTGCACAATGCACAGTCATGAAACACTCATTTTATTGACTTTCATCCTTAAATTTTCGACATATGCATTTTAGGATATCTGCCAATGAACAGTGCCACTGCCATTTTCATAATGCGTGTCGAACACAGGCTTTCCACGCGCTATTGTGAGCCTGAACTGTGAAAACACATTTTGGTTAGAATGTGAAAAATAACAGCTGTACTGTTCATTAGGAGGTGTAGAACAATGTCCTTGTTGAAAATGTAGAGTGAAAATATTATAAGTTTGCGAACTTACGAGCGTGCGTGCAAACTGCGCAATGCACACTCGTAACACAGTCATTTTATGGAGTATTGTCACCAAATTTTCAACACAGGAATTTTAGGACCTCTACTCATGAACAGTGTCACTGTCATTTTTGTAATGTTCCCTGAACAATGATTTTGCACAGCGACCACGCTATTCTGTGCCGGAAGTGCAAAAACACATTTTGGCAAGGATGTGAAAAATAACAGCTGTACGGTTCACAAGAAGGTATGGTAAAATGGCAATGTTGAGAATCTGGCATTAAAATAGTGTGAGTGTGTAACTTACTGAGCCGCAGCATTGCACTAGTTGCTACGACGTCAGTGAAACAGTCATTTTGGGATTTTTCCCAAGAACTTGCAACATAGCTTTTGAGAGCCCTCTCATGAACAGTGGCACTGTCATTTCGCTATTCATTCCTGAAAGGTGATTCCATGCAGTGACTGTGAAATCACCTTTCAGGACTGAATAATGCTATGACAGTGCAAGAATTCATGAGAAGGGGTTCCAAAACCCCATGTTGAAAACTGGGGGCCAAAATTCACAAAAATGCACAGCTTACCGGCATTTCTTCAGTTCGCAGTCAGCTTTGAAGAGTGCAGACATGTTCCCGGTCCACCGAAGGTCATCCCGCCAGACTCCGCAGGTAAGTATGAGTGAGGGGTGGTGAGGGGAGGCAGGGTGTGCAGAGGGTTGATGCAGGTGGGGGGATGGAGGCATCGAGACTATGAGGGACCATTTTCAATTTACAGGAAAAAAACATTGCAGGACAGTTTGTTTTTTTTGCAGGAGATCGGCATGCTGGGTGGGCTCTCAGCATGCCACCTAACTGTTTGGGGGGTCTGGCCGACAGGGATTGGGCACAGTTGGCACACAACATGGGGATGAGGAAGTAATGCTAACGGGGATTGGTCATCCTCTGTCGGCACACAAAGAAAGTGGGGGGATGAGCTGAGGGGGATTGGGAACCCCCCTCGGCATTCAACAATTGGGGGGGTTTATGCAGGTGGGGAGTGGGCTCCCCATCGGCACACAAAGAAAGTAGGGGGTAACCGACAGGGGGATGGAGCACCCCCATAGTTGGCAGCAGTTGTGTGGCCGCCCACTCACTGACCATGTTCATAATATCGGCAAGTATGTAAGAAGGGTCCGTTGTGTATGACGAGCTTTGTTCAGATTGCAGCAGACCTTTTCTTAGATGTGCTCACCACAGTATGTATGCATGGTGTGGCACCGGTATGCAGGCTGATTGGGGAATGAGGGACACACCTACAGGTGCATGCTCTGCATTCGCCCAACAGTGACCCCACCTCCAAAGCTGCACTTTCCCACGATGTTGGCTGTGCAAGCACGCCAATATAAAAAGAATTGACATTGGCATAGTAGACATTTTCTTTCTCCCATTTCCCAAGATAAAGTTTGGCATGACTGGGGGCAAAAGTTGTCCCCCATAGCTATACTTTGTTTCTGCAAGAAATATTCTCCCTGAGAAAGGAAAGATTTTAGGTAAGAACCAATTCAGCACAATCAACAAAAAAATCTTTAAAGGTAGGTTCAAGTCATGTTTTTCTGTCCAACCAGTACTGCAGTGTTGATAGACTAGCACTATGTGCTATGTTTGTATAAAGTGATTGATATCGAGAGACACAAGTAACCACTGCTGTTCACGTTGGAGATGGCGTAGGTTGCCCATAATATCTGTGGCATCTTTGACATAAGATGGAAGTTCAGTAACGAAATCCTTGATGTATGCATCAACAAATATTGATAGTGGTTCAGTCAGAGACCTATTCCTACCACTACTGGGTGTCATGGGGGATCTTCCAAACTCTTGTGTATGTGTGAAACAAGTCCAGTAGTTTGCACCCTCTGCACATCTGTCTGGTGTTTGCTAAGATTACTAATGAACTTGTGTAAGGTAATTAAAAAAACCTTTTCTATACTGAGTTGACTGGTGCCGGATTTTGCTTAGCAATGTTGCACAGTTGTTATGCCATGGCATGGTATTTGAGTGGAACAGAGATTGTTGTTTGTATGGGAGGGCATTAGACCTTCCACTTCAACATGGGAGAGGAATATGGAGGTCGTAATCAGTGATTCCCTCAGCAAACAAAACCCAGCACATCATACACAAGACAAAGCATACCCCAAGGCACTGAGGGTGCTGGGGTGTATAGGGAGGGGTTATAACATTAAGAGGAGCAGAGTGATTCTGATCCTTTACAAAGACCTGGTGAGGCCTCACCTAGAGTACTGTGCCCCGTTCTGGAGACTCGCCTGAGGAGATACATTGACAGACTAAAGTCAGTAATGTGAAGATTCACTAAGACTACCCAGCATCAGTGGGGCAGATTTTATTAGGGGTGATGGAAGGCCCTAAATGAGTACTCACTGAAGGCTAGGTGACAGGGTGACAGCGGGTGGACATGACTGGAACCCATTTGTTTCTGAGGCACATAAACAAGGTAAATGATGAGGACCTATTTGTAAGAAACAGGAATGTAGTCACTAGGGGGCATGATTAGAGGCTGGCGGGGGGACAAATTCATGAGAAACTTATTTATTTATTTTTTATAGAAGTGTTTTATTAAAGATTAAATAATGAATGCAAGAATAAACTGTCAGAACCACAACAAACATCATAAACAAACATAAGGGGGGGTCCTACTAGAGGACTACAACTATGATCTGTTCAGAAATATTAAAGAATACATCCTGTTACACACAAATATAACCAACATTAATGAATACAGGCCAGAACACAACTAACACATTTCTGGAAACATCTACCTTTCCCAAAAAAACAACAAGTAAAATATAATACAAGTTACACTGAAGTTGAAGAACACCCTGTCCAGTCACCATTTATAGAACAATTCGAGGTCAACCATCATCCCCAGGTCAAATAGAACTGAGGGAAGGCATGCCTCTTCCAGTAAATTACCTGATGAAAAGATGCTGCTCTAGACACTGACAACTTCCACTGAGAAAAAAGGGGTAATTCAGTGGACTTCCAGTTCAAAAACAAAAGTCTCTTCACCTCCAGGGCAGCAGCATAAAAAGAAACATTTTATAGACCAAAACCAACTGTTTTTTTTTTTTGTTAGTTTAACCAGGACTAGCACACTAAGCTGAAAGCTTTTTTTAGAGGTGCGACCTGGGAGCACAGGGAAGTTAAGTGACTTGCTCAGGGTCACACAGTCTGCAAGTGGAAGCTGTGGGATTCAAACCCAGGTCTGGTCTGCTGGATGTCACCAGATTTGCAGCTCATAGCCTTAAACCACTGCACTATACTGTCCCAAAATATGTGGGTTCCCCAAAATCCAAAACAGAGGAGACTGGGAAATAGGGAGTTGAAGGATGTCCTCTAAACACCTAAAAATGTTATCCCACCAAGTTGTCAACAAGAGACAATCCCACAGAATATGATATATCATACCAGTGCCCCACAAACACCGCCAACATAAATCGGAATTCAGTTCACCTACATTCACCAAATGTACAGGAGTGTGATGCCATCAGCTTAACACCTACTTTTGTATTAATTGGAGTTTGGGGGCAAGAAAGGACTTATGCGCTTCTGCCCAACCATAACTCGGAATCTAGGAACATATCCAAATCTTTCTCCCATTTCAGTCTAGGAGGGTTCCAATTTGGTAAAGAGACCTTTGCAACTCCTTATACAACAAACTAATATGTTCTTTAGTGTCTAAACCCACTTCTGCAAATAAGATGATAACTGAGATTGCAGACAAAGGTAAGATTTAAAACATGCAGAAAATAAGGTGTGTTGCAACTGAAAATAATGCCACAAATGGTGCCGAGGGACCTGATATCTATTCTGTACTTCTGGAAAAGGCAACAGAAGTCTGGAACTAAAATCAATCATGTCTCTAAGGATCTGAAGACCCCTTGACTCCCAACTACCCCACAGAACTGGACTCCCACCCACTAGTATGGCAGGATTATTCCAGAGTGGTTCATAGGCACCCAAAAAAGAAGAACCCTATCCCAACTTTCTAAAGAAATGCATCCATGCCCCTGCAAGAGAAGGCCATCAGAAATGTTGGTAATTTTTCAGACATCCTCCTGCCTTCCAATAGAATTGCCAAGGGCTGATCCCCTGCTAATTGCTGCTCGATCACAACCCACAAGGGGCACCAAATTGCAACAGAAAACTCCCAACTCATACTTTGCTTAACCCCCAGGCAAACATGGTATCCCCACAGTCAGGGTAAGTTCCACCCACCCATAACATGTGGGACTCTAGGGATTTTCCTACTAAATCTAGGGGGGTCCCATCCCAGATAAAGTCACGCAAAATCATATCAATCTTATTATAAGTAAACGTGGGGATTATAAAAGGTTAGATTGCTAAGCTTATAAAAAAGCTTGGGAAACACAATCATCTTAATGGTGGCAATCTTACCTTAGTTCAAGTTCAAGTTTATTGCAGAAAAACTCCATTGAGCAAGCTCATTCACAAGGAGGTCCTGTGACATAAACACTTAAAGTACAAACACAGATAGGTAATAACAGTATATACATGAAATACACGTTACATGATGCAGGCTGGTTATACATACAAGGGTACCACACAGGGTGACCGAAGGTGGTAAACATTGATATGAGACAGGGAAGCGACTTATAGGTCGCATACTGATAAATGAAACATGATGACTGGTGTGATTTGATTTAATCAAATCAAATCAAATCAAATATACAGTATTTTGGCAGCTAGAACAAACAACAGTCTACAATTGATATGAGAGGGAGGAGATATTTGATAGAGTAGCAGTGGAGCGTAAGCAAAGATAAAGCCAGGAGTAGAAGGGGAAGGGAAAGCAGTTAATATGACAAATCAATTATACCTTACCAGTGGATAAATATAGTGGCCTTCTATGGCCAGAAGAAACAACATATGACTCAATGGACAGCTCTGCCTTGTACCTTCATGCCAGGGAGAAGGAATCCAAAAGGACCCAATTAACTAAAATACATGCTTGAGGGTTAGAACAGAGGCACCTGACCCAGTGCCAAAATTTAGGACCAAACCCAAATTTAGACAACACAAACTGGAGATACTGCCACTCGATAGAGTTGAACGCTTACTCAGGATCCGACCCTATGAGAGAAGCGTAATCTGGGCCCCAACTCACCACCTGAATGAGGTTGATAACAGCTCTCAGGTTGTCACTGCCACGTCTACCATGCATTAAACCAGAGTGAGTATTACTAATCATAAAAGGGAGAATCTTTTCCAATCTCTTAGCTAAAATCTTTGCAAAAATCTTGCAATCAACATTTAATAAAGAAATCAGATGGTAACTGGCACATAGTGCAGGGTCCTTCCTGGGTTTAGGCATGACAGTGATTGTAGCATCCTTCATGAAGGCAGGCAAGGTACCAGACTCAGAAATATCTCCTAAAACCTCCAACAGTCTCACTGAAATCTGGGACTCAAACTCCTGATAAAACTCAGAGCTGATCCCATCAGGGCCTGGTGCCTTTCCCGAAATCAGAGTCCTAATAGCCTGTAGCACCTCAAGGAGTGACAAATCAGCATCTAGAGAGGCTACAGACCCTTCCGAAGGACAAGGCAAGGTAAATTTGATAAAAAAAACAGGATTCTACGTCTGCCATTGAAGGAGAAACTGCAGAGGAATATAACTAGGAATAAAAGTCTCTAAACTCCTCCGCCATCCAGTGTGAGTTGAAGATTATCACATTCCCCTCCCATTCAAGAATGGGACCTGAGTCTCCATTGCCATTTTCTTTAGCCGGTAGGTAATAAGTATCTCCACCCGATCCCCAGATTCCCAATATGCTTGTTTAACAAAAAAAAGAGCCCTAGTAGCCTTCTGATGGTAAATATCCTGTAGACTTTCTTTACATTGATGAAGGTCTTGAATCTTCACTTCTTGGTCAGACGGAGAAGCATAAAGGGCTTCCTCCAAGTATCTAATTTTAGAAGAAAGGGAATCAACTTCAGCTTTCCATCATTTATTTATATGAGAAGCATAGAAGATGATACAACCCCAGATAAAGGACTTTAATGCATCCCATAAAATAAATGAGGAAATCTCAGGGGACTCATTAGTTGAAAAATAAAAATCTATTTCCCCACTCAACCACCACTTAAAGTCTTCCATACTGAGTAAGGCTGGATTGAACTGTCATTATCGGGTTCTTGGTACAACCTGCCGAGGGCACCATAACGAACCCACAGGGGGCATACTCAGACAGTGAGATAGGTTTGTGGCCAACCTCAACCAAATCAGAATGAATAAGGGCACTGCACAAAAAATAATCTAGCCTTCTGAAAGTCTTAAACCTTGGGGACCTAAATATAACATTCTGAGTCGAGGGGGTGAAATATCCTCCAATAGTCTACCACTTAGACTCCCCACATAAATGCCTCAAAACAGCTCTAGAATATGTATGGGAAGGATCCATTACCAGGTCAAGGGCAAAATTGAAATCACCTTCCACAACCAATATCAAAAGGTATACAAACAACTCTGAAATGGACTGTGCTAAAGAAGTTAAGAACTCAGGAGAGTCCTCGTTAGGCACATATAAACTAACTAACAAAACAGGTACCGAATCCAACTTTCCCACCACCAGAACCTAATGTCCCTCTTTGTCTGCAGCCCATTTCTCTACACAAAAGAGCAACCCAGTCAGATAAGAATTGAGACACCCCTCTTTTTAAAAGAAAATGAACTAGAAAATGATCTACTTATCTACCCCCGGACCAAACACCCTAAATCCCTCTTCAGCTGATGAGTTTCTTGCAAAAACATGTCATAATTATTAGACCTCAAAAAATAAATTATTTTTTTCCTTTTCACAGTGATGTTGAAACCCTGAACATTCAAAGTAAAATTGAAATTTGTCATTTTTACAGGTACCAAATCATGAACAAGAGCATAAAAAACAAATACAAGAGAAGAAAAGCATCACAATGTAGAAATAGCCTATAGTAGACGGTAGACATTTCCCAACTAACTCTAACAACCAGAGAAACCCCAACCCACAACACACTCTGAATACCCATAATGAGAATGCCCCCTCAAGAGTACAGAATAAAGAGAACCCCAAAACTGCCAACATGCCCCCAAACATTCCCCAAGCAGGAACAACCTGAAGCAGCAGTGCTAGTTTCCCAATGAAAAGAAGGAAACCCCCCAGAAGTACAACATCTTCTTCTAAACAATGAAAGAAGCCACCCTTCCTCCTACCCACACTACATCCAACCAAACGTCCCATCCAAAACAAATAACAGTAGTGATATCCATCCTCTCCAAATAACCCGATTAGCAGAAGGAGTGAAAATAAAAGGGCTTGAGAACTCCTTCCAGTCAAGCCCTCCCACTCCCCAGTTGGTGCAGGCAAAACTATAGGTATGGCCATTACACAGGGGTCCACATCCTCCTCTAGTGCTAACCCCAACAAGGGGGTTACACCAACTGCCCAAACCTTAAAACCAGAAAACCCCAAAACTATGTCCTCCCAATAGAAATAAAAATCAAATAGCCACCAATTTCCCTCATTAAAGCTAAGGAGCGGCCCCCATGGAACTACCAAGCAAACTTGAAACAACATCTGAAAAACAGAAACAATGTTCTAAAGCCTCCAATAGACCAGATCGGGATAGGCAGCTGCCCACCACATAACCTCAAAGTATATAACGTACAGTCAGCTATAAAAGTCCAAATCCTGTTAATAACAGTGTACCACTGTCAATTAGGAGGCTAGAAACCACTAATACAATTCAGTCACTGAGTTAGCTACAATGTAGTAGAAGTTGAGGCCTCACATGCAGTCCCAGAACAAGGCAGCCACAATAGGACAATTCTTTCCTAATTAACTTTTCAGAATGCTATCAATGATGCTGCAGAAGCTGCAGATGAATCAAACTGCTGTGCTGCACTATTCTGTGTAGATTGATCGTGCTTCGATGCCAGAGCTTCATAAAAATTAACTTGTGAGGCAGTCAATAAATTCTCATCCCCGTAATCTGCCCAGTCCGTTACTTTGGTATCCAAGGTGGTGGAATCTCTCACCTCAGGAGATAGATGGGGATGCTTAGATTCAAGAGGCAGAAAGTGTTCCACCAGGGTGGAGACAACTCCAATGTGCAAAGAGGAATTTGGGGAAAACTGAGCTATCCTGTACTTGAAAGAGAAGGAGTAGACCTTCTGTGGGTCTCCCTGTGCCACTTGACCTGTTGCCATCCTGTAAAAGAGTCACTTGCTATATTCCCAGACTCCTTCTGCAACTGAGAGGGAGTGGAAGAGGCTTTCCATGAAACTTCAGCTCCCACTGCTTGAGGCAGTGAAGTCCTACTTCAGTCTAGGTTGTCCTGATGCAAAGTGAGCTCCAAGTTAGCAAAAGATTGCCCAGAGGTGGAGGAGAGGGATTGAAGAAATGATTGAGCTTCCCGGGGGGGACACACAATGAACCCAGCGATCTTGCCACCAGATAATCAGCATAGCACGGTAGTACATGTTGAACTTAATCTTCATGGCTGCCAACTCCTTCTCCACAAAGCTAAAAGCCTTCCTCTGGTCTACCACAGACTTGAAGAAGTCCTGAAAAATATAGATTGAGTGCCTGTTCCATTTCAAAGGATCCCTCTCTCTCACACACCACAGAACCAATTCTTCTACTGAAAATTGAAGAAAATACACAATGATAGGCCTGGGAGGAGAGTTCCATGCTGGACGAGGGGCCCAATAAGTGATGAACTCTTTCAATCTCAAGTGGATGGTCCCAAGTGAAACAAAGCAGCCGCAGAAAGAAAAATTTAAGAAAAGCACACATATTGTCCCGCTCAGTCCCCTATGGGAGCCCAATAATTTGCATTTTATTCTTACGACCTCGATTTTCAAGGACTTCCACTTTCAAAATGAAAGAACACATGTGCTTTTCTAACAAGGCCAACTGATCTTGCTGCCAGGCCACTGTGGAGTCTAGCTGTAGACAAAACAACTCATTAGTGGCAATTCAGTCCTTCACTGCATCTACCCAGTCCTCCAATTTAGCAATGGAGGCTTTTATATTTGCAATGTCTTTAGCAAGTTGCATTGTTCAGATATCAGATATATCCTCCTTATTAACAATAACAGAAGTTTCCGGATGCTCCATATTGATAGAATTAGGGGTCGGGAAGGCACTGTGATGCAGTATTAATGACAGAGTGAGTGCAGTCTAATTCCAAGGTAAGAAATATAAAACTTTATGGATCAATAGCAGTCCAATAGTCCGCAGCGTTAATGAAGGCTGAAACAGACGGTGTACAGAAATCTATGGAAAAATTTCACTGACAAGAGACAGCTCACTCTCTAAATAGCCAACTGGTAGCTTTCCACACCAGAAGTTTAATTCATGAGAAGCTTGAGGAAGTTCTATTTCACTGAAAGGGTGGTGAAACCATGAAACAGACTGATGGCAGACATAGTGGGATCAACTACCATTAGCATTTTTAAACATGGTTGGGACAGGGCAAGGGAACTCATACATGCATTTGGGGGATGGGTGTGGGAATGTATAGCCCAGCAGTACATTAGGTCAGTGGGGTGAGGTAATATAGTACTGGCAAACTCGATCACCCTAATGACTTCTTTTGACATCAAATTCTATACTTCTATGTTAAGGAAATGGAGTATTGTATGGGGAGCTTAGACTGGCAACTACAGCTGAGGAGAGGGAACTGGGAGTCATCAACAGTGACTTCTGCAAGCAAACCAGCCAGTGGAAATAAGATGTAGAGGTACAGTAGGCATCGAGGATGCACAGGTGTATTGCATAGGGGTTTGATAGTAGGAAAAGGGACATGACACTGCCCCCATAAAGATCACTGGTGACAAACCCCACTGAAATACCGTGCCCAGTTCTAGTAGCAGTGGATTTTATTTACTTATTGGGCCCTTCGGCAGAGGATCAGGGCACCAGTACAATAAAATGATAATAGTAAATAAAATAATCAATACCAACCACATAAGAACATAACACAATATAAAATACCCATAAAACCAAACCCTCATAAAACAAACTCTCTACAAACAACTAAGTCACCCTCCATGTATCTAAAATATTCACATTTTACTACCGGAAGGGATTATTCACTTCCCATAAGCCTGTAAAAGTAAATATGTTTTATGACCCTTCTTACAGGTCTAAACTGAAGAGGTCTCCCTCAAAACCTTCAGGGGGAATGCCATGGTAAAGTTCCTGCTACTTCAAAGGAACAGTCCCCCAAGGTTTCTAGCCTTGATCTGGGAAGCAGTAGGAGACCTTCTCAATCGAGTAGAGGGGCACTTTGAACTGTAGGGATGCAGGAGATCAGGCATTTGACACAGTCCCCCAAAAAAGATTAATAAACAAATTAGCCAACCTGGGAGTGGATCCCAGGGTGGTAGCCTGGGTAAAACACTGGCTGGACAAGACGACACAGTGGGTAATAGTAAATGGAGTCCACAGTGAAGAAAGGGGGGTTACTAGTTGGGTACCGCAGGGTTCAGTACTCGGGCCAGTCTTTTTTAATGTCTTTATAAGTGACATTGCAGAGGGACTGGAAGAGAAAGTACTAGTATGTCTCTTTGCAGATGACACAAAGATCTGCAACAGGATTGATATGCAAGGTGGGGTGGAAAGGATGAAAAGGAACTTGGTAAGGTTGGAGGAATGGTCAAATGTATGGTAGCTTAGATTCAAAGTAGCGAAGTGCAAAGTAATGCACCTGGGAAACGAAAACCCAGGGGAAGAGTACACAATGGGGGGTGAGATACTGACAACAACAAAAATGGAAAGGTACCTGGTGGTAGTCATGTCAGATGACCTAAAGGTGGGCCAGCAATATGAGAAGGCTGTAAGGAGGGCTGGGGATACTGCGATACATAGGGAGAGGCATCACCAGTAGAAAACGGGAAGTTGTTGGCCTTCTGTACAGACAGTTAGTAAGACCGCATCTGGAGTGCTGTGTACAGTTCTGGAGATCCCATCTCTGTAAAGACATAGACAGGGTGGAGGCTGACAAAGGAGAAGAACAAAATGTGGCAGGGTCTGCACCAGAAGACATATGAAGAAAGACTAAAGCAGCTTCATATGTATATCCTTGAGGAAAGTGGGGGGCATGATAGACTCTTGAATACCTCAAGGGAATCAACAAAGTCCAAGAGGGTAGCATCTTTCAGAAAAAGAAATATGCGAGAACAAAGGGGCACAATTTTAAGATAGAGGGGGGATGGCACAGAGGTAATGTGAGGAAGTATTTCTTCACAGAGAGGGTTGTAGATGCACAGAATGGCCTTCCTGAGGAGGTCATAGAGTCAAAAACAGTGGGGGAATTCAAGAATGTATGGGACAGACTTAAGGTAATTCAAGTGGGGGGGGTAGGAGGAAGTAGGCTGTTGGTTAACTAGGATCTACAGCTTATCCGTTAAGTAGGGAAATGGGCAGACTAGGTGGGCCAAGCGTTCCCTATCTGCAATCAAATTCTATGCTTCTATATTTCTATGCAGGCAATCAGATTGCATGTTTCTATGTTTCCTTTCCATTTCTAGTTCCACAGGTAACCAGAGCGCCTGTTTCTATGTTTCCTTCCTATTTCTAGTTTCACAGGTAACCAGAGTACATATTTCTATGTTTCCTTCCTATTT
Organism: Neoceratodus forsteri; assembly: GCA_016271365.2. Lineage (NCBI taxonomy): Eukaryota > Metazoa > Chordata > Ceratodontiformes > Ceratodontidae > Neoceratodus > Neoceratodus forsteri. The sequence continues at coordinate 49,708,842 of CM057455.1, forward strand.
CTAGTTACACAGATAACCAGTGTGCATGTTTCTATGTTTCCTTCCTATTTCTAGTTACACAGGTAATCAGAGTGCATATTTCTATGTTTCCTTCTTATTTTAGTTACACAGGTAACCAGTGTGCATGTTTTTGTGTTACCTTCCTGTTGCTATTTCTGCTGGTAATAAGAGTGCATGTTTCTATGTTTCCTTCCTATTTCTAGTTCCACAGGTAACCAGAGTGCATGTTTCTATGTTTCCTTCCTATTTCTAGTTACACAGGTAACCAGAGTGCATATTTCTATGTTTCCTTCTTATTTCTAGTTCCACAGGTAACCAGTGTGCATGTTTTTGTGTTACCTTCCTGTTGCTATTTCCGCTGGTAATAAGAGTGCATGTTTCTGTGTTTCCTTTCTATTCTAGTTCTACAGGTAACCAGAGTGCATGTTTCTATATTTCCTTTCTATTTCTAATTCTGCAGGTAACCAGACTGTATGTTTATATCTTTCCTTCCTATTTCTAGTTCCACAGGTAGCCAAAGTGCCTGTTTCAATGTTTCCTTCCTGTTTCTAGTTCTGCAGGTAACTGCAGTGCATGTTTCTGTGTCTCCTTCCTATGTCTAGTTACACAGGTAACTAAAGTGTGTGTTTCTATGTTTCCTTCCTATTTCTAGTTTTGCAGGTAAACAGATTGCATGTTTCTATGTTTCCTTCCTGTTTTTAGTTATGCAGATAACTAGAGAGCATGTTTTTATGTTTTCTTCCCGTTTCTAGTTATGCAGGTAACCAGAGTGCATGTTTCTGTGTTTCCTTCCTGTTTCTAGTTTTGCACGTAACCAGAGAGCATGTTTCCATGTTTCCTTCATATTCTAGTTACACAGGTAACTGGAGTCCTCCCCTGAAAAAGAACATAGATAAGCTGGAGTCACAGCAGCAGAGGGTCACCGAGATGATCCAATGCCAGCAGTGGAGATACCAGGAGGAACAGCTGGAAGCCCTGAAAATGCACTTGCTGTAGGTCAGATGGGAGAAGGGGAACTTGACAGGAACCTGTACATTACTAAGGAGTGTAAACCAAGTGGACAGTGAAGACCTGTTTCTTAGATATGCAGATATAATTGGCTGTGATTGGAGATCAGTAGGTGGATATTCAAGTAGATGTGAGGAAGTTCTTCACTGAAAGGGTGGTGGAACCATGGAACAGATTCTTGGTGGAAGTGGTAAACGTGGCTGGGACAGAGCAACAGGCTTCATAGTCCCACTAGGGATACTCAGGCAGTGGAAGAGATGTAGAGAGGAACAGAGGGAGATAACCCCCAGGACACTAGGTCAGGGTGAGAGGTAGTAACACTCTAGGCAGGCTTGATGTTCCATTGGTCACTTTCTTTGGTCAGAGTATATGTTTCTATGTTTCCTTCCTAGTTCTTGCCTGCCTTCAATGTTAGGATGAAGGGGGAGTACACAGCTCCATTACCCTTACCTGCACCACTCCATTCAAATTCCCTGGTCCCCCTGCAAGACAGGGATCGATCAGGAATACCAGGCCCCATTACTTCTACCTGCAGCCCTCCTTCCATTTCCATGCTCCCCACTGGAAATCATGTATGAATGGAGAGCACCCAGCCCCAGTACTCTTGCCTGCAACATTCCTTCCAATTCCCTGGACAACTTTCAAGGCAAGGATAAAGAGTGAGCACCCAGCCCCATTTACCCTACAAACAGCCCACCTTCCATTTCCCTGGTCCCCTCTGTAATGCAGGGATGAACAGGAAGCACCCAGCCCCAGTACTCCTACCTCCAGCATTCCTTCCAGTTCCCTGGTCCCACTTGCATAGCATGGATAAATGGGGAGCATTCAGTCCCTGTACACCTACTGGTGACTATCCTTCCAATTCCCTGGTCCTCCCACAAGACAGGGATTGAAGGGGAACACCAGGCCCCATTACCACTACAAGCAGCCCTTCACCAATTCCCTGGACCATGTTGCAAGGCAGGAATGATGGCGGAGCATGAAGCACCATTATCCCAACCTGCATCCCTCCTTCCAGTTACCTACACACCATTACAAGACAGGGATGAAGGGAGAACAGAGATTTCCATTGCCCCTACCCGCAGACCCATTCCAATTCCTTGGGCCATCTTACAAGGTATGGATGATGGAGGGACAAGGAACAGAATTACCCCTACCTGAAGCCCTAAATCTAATTTCCTAGACTCAGCTGCAAGAAGTGGATGATAGGGGAGCACAAAGTCCCGTTATCCCTACCTGTGACCTTCCTTTCAATTCCTTGGACTCCACTGAAAGACATCACTGATGGGGAGCACAAAACACCATTATCCTACCTGCAGCCTCCTTCCAGTTCCCTAGACACCATTACAAAGTAGGGATGATAGGAAAGTGCGGATTCCCAGTACTGCATCCTGTGGTCCTCCTTCCAATTCCTTGTACCTTGTTGGAAGGCGGGAATGATGGGGGGCAAGGAGTCCGGTTACCCTTACCTGCAGCCCTCCTTCCAACTCACCAGATACCACTGCAAGAGGTGTATGATGGGGCAGCACAAAGCACCATTACCCCTACCAATGGCCCTCCTTTCAATTCCTTAGGCCTCGTTGCAAGGCAGGGATGATGAGGAAGCATGGAGCACCATTACCCAAACCTGTAGCCCCCATTCCATATCCCTGGAACCCACCGCAAGGCTGGGATGATGTGGGAGCATGGAGCACCACTACTCTTACCTGCAATGCTCAATCCAACTCCTGGACCCTGCTGTGTGGATGATGCGAAAGCATGGATCCCCATTCTACCTACCTTCGACCCTCCTTCCAGTTCCACAGCTCTGTTACAAGGCAGGGATAATGGGGCAGCATGGGATACCATTACCCTACCTGTAAACATCCCATCAATTCCCTAGACCCAGTTGCAGGCCAGGGATGAAAAGGGAACATGGAGCACCATTACCCCTACCTGAAGCCCTCTTTCCAATTCTCTGGATCCCACTGGAAGGCAGGAATGATGTGGGAGCATGGAGCACCACTACCCTACCTGCAGCTTTCTTTCTAATTCCCTGGACCTTGTTGCAGGATGTGGACAATGGGGGAGAATTGTGCCCCATTATACCAGCCTGCAGGCCTGCTTCTAATCCTGTGAGCATTGTTGAATGGCAGGGACAATGGAAGCATGGATTTCCATTACCCTACCTGTGCTCCTCTGTCCAGTTCCCTGGACCCCTTTGCAAGGAAAGCATGATGGGGGGGCACAGCCCTCTGTCCTATTACCTGGACTCCACTGCAAGTCAGGGATTGTGGCATTCATGGAATACCATTACCCCTGCCTGCTGTCCCATTCCAATTTCCAGAATACTGCTGCAGGGCACAGATGATGTGGGAGTATGGAGCACAATTATCCCTACCTGTAGCCCTCTTTCCAATTCCTTGCACCCCCCCTTGCAAGACATGGAGGATGGGAGAGCACGGAGCCCTAGTATACCTACCTGTGGCACTCCTTCCAATTTCATAGCATTTGTTGTAAGGCAGGAATGATGGTGGAGCAAGGATTCCCATTGTCAAAACCTGCTGCTCTCCTTCCAATTCCCAGGAGCATGTTGCAAGACGAATATGAAGGGTGAGAATGGTGTACAATTACCACTATCTGCATCCCTCTATCCAGTTCTTCAGATCTCACTGCAAGGCATGGATGATCAGGGAGCGTGGAGCATCCTTATCACTACCTGCAGCCCTCTGTCCAATTTCATGGACCCAATTGCAAGGCAGGGATATTAGGAAGGCATGGGGCAGCATTACCACTATCTGCAGCTCTCCTTCCAATTTGCTGGACTGCTGCAAAGGAGTACAAAATCATGAATTTGAGGGACAGAAATCCAAGGAAGGAGAACAAGATGGGGGGGAGGTACTGATGGCCACAAATCAACAAAGGGACCTGTTGGTAATCATATCTGATGACTGAAAGGTAACCAAACAATGTGAAAAGGTTGTGGGTAGAGCCAGTAGGATGCTAGGGTGCATAGGGAGAGCGGTATCACCAGCAGAAGAAAGTAGGTGGTTATGGTACTGTACAGATCACTAGTGAAACCTCATCTGGAGTACTGTGTTCAGTTGTGGATGCCACATCTCCAGGAGGACATAGACAAAACAGAGGCAATCCAGAGAACGGCAATAAAATGGTGCAAGGACTGCACCAAAAGTCAGATGAGGAAAGATTAGAGGACCTCAATATGTATTCCCTGGTGGAGAGGAGATGGGGATGGGAATATGATAAAGACATTCAAGTACCTTAGGGGTATAAACAAGCTACTGGAGGGTAGAATCTCTCAGAAAAGAAGATGTATAAGAATGAGGTGGCATGATATGAGGCTGGGGGGGGTTGGCTCGGGGCAACAAGAAGAAGCACTTTTACAGAAAGAGTAATGGATGCTTGGAACAAACTCCCTGCAGAGGTAATGGGGCAAGAATGGTAGGGGAAATTAAAAATTCATAAGGAATGACCTTGGGTAGTAGGGGTGCCAGCACGGGGGGGGGGGGAGAAGGATCAAGCGCCTAATGGCTGCTCTCCTCTCCTGGGGTTGTTGTCACCCCCACCACAGTTCCACTGCCACCACATGGAGGTCTGGTGGCAGCTCAGGAAAAAGGAGGCGGCATGCCAGGAGGGCATCTCGGAACACAACGCATGTGTGCCTCCTGGACTGGGGGCAGGTGAAAAATGGGAAAAAACACATAAAATAAATAATAAAAAAAAGAATGCATGGGGTACACATCAGGGTACTCTCACAATAGGGAAGAGATAGTAAGTTGCAGATCAACTATGGTCTGTGGTATTGCATTAGGAAGGGGAAAGGGGAAGACTAGGTGGGCCACACGGACCTTACCTGCTTTCACCTTCTATGTTTCTATGTTAAGACATGGATGAAGGGGGAGCATGAAGCATTATTAATTCCACTTATGGCCCTTCATCCAGTTCCCTAGACCCTGTGGCACAATGGGGAGGATGGGGGAGCATGGATTACCATTACCCTTACCTGGAGCCCTACTATAATTCCCTGGACCTCATCACAAGGCATGTATGATGGTGGGGCATGGAGCAACATTACCCCTACCTGCAGCCCTCCTAATTCCCAAGACTCTGCTGCAAGACCTGGATGATGGGGGAGCATGGAGCACTATTTCCCATACTTGCTGCCCTCCTTCCTGTTCTCTGGACCCTGCTGCAAGACCTGGATGATGGGGGAGCATGGAGCATTATTACCCATACTTGCTGCCCTCTTTCCTGTTCTCTGGACCCTGTTGCAAGACAGGGATGATGGGGGACCATTAGTACCATTACCCTTACCTGCAGCCTTCCTTGAAATTCCCTGGATCCTGCAGAAAGACATGGATGATGGGGAAGCACAGAGCACCATTACCACTGCCGACAGCCTTCTGCACAATTCTCTGGATCCTGTTGCAAGGTGGGGATGATGGAGGAGCACAGAGCCCCATTACCCCCACCTCTAGCTCTCCTTCCAATTCCCTAGACTCCATTGCAAGACAAGGATGATGGGAGGGACATGGATTCCAATTACCCCTACCTGAGGACATGCTTCAAAGTCCCTGGACCCTGTTGCAAGGTGGGGAATATAGGGGAGCAAGGAGCAAGGAACATTAACCCTACTGACAGCCATCCTTCCAATTCCATGGACCTAGCTGCAAGATATGGATGATGGTGGAGCACAGAGCACCACTACATCTACCTGCAGCCCTCTCTCCAATTTCTGGACATTGCTGCAAGACATGAAAGATGGAGGAGTATCGAGCATCATTATCCCTAGCTATTTCCCAGGATCCAGTTACATGGACCCCAGTGCAAGTCAGGTATCATGGGGGTGCATGGCACAACATTATTCCTATTTGCATCCTTCTTTCCAAATACATAAATCCTGCTGCAAGGCAAGAATGTTAGTGGAGCATGGAGCAACAGTACCTCTTCCTGCAGCCCTCTTTCCAATTCCATGGACCCTGCTGTAAGGCAGGGATGATGGGGAGACATGGTAGCCTGTGACATGGGTGTCAGCGATTGAGCACTTTTTAAAATGGTGACTCAACTTTAGCCCATGTCAACTGGGCTACCGTTGAGGAAGGGCAACTGGATGGTGGGGGTTCACACATATAGCAACAGGATGTCACTATATGTGTACGTGCAATTGGGGGGACAAACACAGCAGAAGGGAGGGATGTTTTTTCTGGTGTGGTTGGCATGGGGCTGCCAAGCTGGCCCAATAGTGTGGTGGGTGGGTGGCAGCCTGAAGCTGCGAGGGTTTCGGGTTCGGGTCCAGGCCCACATTTTTGTGTGCCCGGCCCCAATTCTTTTTAAGAAATTGCACCCCCCGACATGCACCCCTGGAGTTGAGAATCCTTAAGTAGGATGGTGAGAATGGCAAAGCCCCCCTACAGGGGGAGTGTGGGGTGTGCACCTCCTCACATAACAATATAGAGTCTAAGTTTCTGGCTCCCTTTTGGTACTCACCGGGGGTGTACATCACTGAAATTGATTTTTGGTGATGTACACTTGCCATGATAGTGATAACCTTTGCATGATCACCATTATCACATGGAACTGAGGACACAAAGCACCTTTACCAGTTCCTGCACCCTCTTTCCAATTCTATGGATACAGCTGCAAGTCACGGATGGTGAGGGAACACAAATTCCCATTGACCCTACATACTTCCCCACCTATAATTCAACAAACCTCTTTGCAGGTGGTGGGGAGCACGGAGCATTATTAACCCTACCTACAGCCCTCTGTCCAGTTCCTTGGATCCTGTTGCAAGAAATGGGTGATAGAGGAGCACAGAGCATCGTTAACCATACCTTCAGTGCTCTGTCCAAATCCATGCACACTGCTGCAAGGCAGCGATGATGGAAGTTCCAGAGCATCATTACCACTACCTGTGGCACTCATTCCAAATCCATGGACCTGCCAAAAGGGGGGATGATGGGGGAGTATGGATCCCCATTACCTCTACTGGCATCCCTCCTTCTATTTCAATATACCCTGTTGCAAGGCAGGAATGATGGTGAGCACAGTGTCCATTATCCCAACCTGTGGCTTTCGTTCCAATTTCTTGCACCCTGTTGCAAGGTGAAGATGCTGGCAGATCATTTTATTTAGCTTTTGTTAACCGGGTTAGTGCACTAGCCATAAAATGACTATTTTCAGGCATGACCCGCGGGAGAGTACAGACATGCAGAAACTTAGCAGGATAACAAATTATACATGCTTTACATACAGTGAGTTAAATAAGATACAATATATCAGAGACATACAGAGTAGACCATTCATAAGTTCATAGGTGCCTGCCTATGCAATGAATAAAGAGGACCTTGGACAATAAATTATCAGGTGACATATCATATGAACAGAACAAGGTACAAGAAAACAAGAACAGGTAATAACCATTGAGAGCAGAGGGTGTCATTAAGAAAAAGGTCAGTAAGTGAGGAAAAGAGGGGAGCAAGTCATGAAATTAGATTATATGAGTGTATGTAAGTGTAAGGGAAATGCCTGTAGTGCAAGATTGTATATGGGCTAGGAAAGGGAGCTGGGACAGGCTAAGGCAGTAAAAGGGTTATATAGAGGTGAGGAAATACTATTGTATGGCCAGAGACATCAGTCATTAGGTAGGGTGAAAGCAGGAACAGGTATCAGTAATCAGCAGATTCAAGTGCAGTTTTCTCTTAAAGCATGTGTGGGAGCTAGAAAGTCTAATGTTGAGAGGAAGGGAATTCCACAGCTGTGGAGCCGCATGCTCAAATACAACAGTTCCTTTCCTAGTGTGGCACCTCTGCAAATTCAGAAAGGATTTATCAGCTGATCGCAGACCATGGAATGTGTCGTGAGGGACAAGCATAGCTGCAAGACACCTAGGAGTTTGATTTCGAATTATCGAATCAATAAGAGAGCCAAGGTAGTATTTCCTACTAGCTAACGGAGAGAGCCAACCAAGATCATTATAAAGTTGACAGTGGTGTTTAAATTGGAGTGCCATTACCCCTACCTGTAGCCCCTCTTCTAATCCTTAGATCCCACTGCAAGAGGTGAATGAAAAGGGAGTATGGAGATGGCTTTCCAGTGCCATGGACTCCAGTGCAAAGCAAGGAAGATGGGTGAGCATGGAGCTCAATTACTCTTTCCTGCAGCTCTCTGTCCAATTCCATGGACCCCACTGTATGGTCCGGATGATGGGATGAGTATGCAGCTCTATTACCCCTACCTGTAGCTGTCCTTCCAGTTAAATGGACCTCTTTTCAAAGCAGAGATGATGGGGATGCACACAGCACCATTAGCTCGACCTGTGGCCCTCCTTCCAGGCAGGAAGGATGGCAGAGCACAGAGAACCATTGCACTACCTGAGCCCTCGCATATATTTCATGGACCCTGTTGCAAGGCAGGGATGATGAGGGAGTACAGAGCACTATTACCCTTTCCTGCCACCCTTTTTCCAGTTCCTTGGACCCCGCTGCAAGATGATGGGGGAGCACAGAACTCCAGCACCCATACCTGCAGCCTTTTTTTAATTCCATGGACCCCATGAATGGGGATGATGTGTGGAGCACAGAAAATGATTAGTTTTACCTACCGTCCTCTTTCCAACTCCCTGGTGCCCAGTAGAAGGCCTCTGTGATGGATCAGCACAAAGCCCCATTACCCTACCTGTGGCCCTCATTCCAAATCCATATATCCCAATGCAATGTGAGGATAATGAGAGAGCATGGATTCCCTTTACCTCTCGCTGCAGCTCTTTTTTGCAATTCTCTAGACCCTGCTGCAAGGTAGGGTTGATGGGGGAGCATGGAGAACCATTACTCCCAACCTGAAGCCTTCCTTCCTTCCAGATTCCTGGTTCTTTTAAAAGATGTCCAGGAACAGGTGAATCCAGCCCCATTTCCCCTACCTGCAGTCCTGCTTCCATTTCCTTAGTCCCCCCAACAAGACAGGAGAGATGGTGTAGCAGTACCCCTTGGAGCACAGGTGAGCAGAGGGGTATAGGAGATTTTTCAAGGCCCAGCTGTACAGTGCATCACCATCAGAAAACAGAGAATTTTTACACTGCTTTTCTTCCCCTCCATATATCAGCAGCAAGGCCTCCAGTAAATGTGTCTGCACACAGATACGTGTCACATTTCAGACCCAGTAAACATCCTTTCCTCCCAGATCACTCCCGGCTATCCAGCAATGTTTGGTCAGAAAGGTGGCAGTGCCGCATGTTGACTGGCATTAATCCTCCCTGGCCACTCCTAGCTACATGTCTGTGTGGTCAGCAAGGTAGCAGTGCTGCAGTGGTGGCTTGAATTAATCCTTCCCAGCCATTCCCAGCTACACATCTACATTTAGTCAGCAAGGTTGCTGTGCTGCAGTGGTGGCTGGCATTAAACCTCCATGGACACTCCCAGCTATATGTCTTTGTGTGGTCAGCAAGGTGGCAGTACTGCAGTGATGGCTGGCATTAATCTTCCTTGGCAACTCGCAGATACATGTCTATGTGTGGTCAGCAAGGTGGCTGTCCTGCAGTGGTGGCTAGCATTAATCCCCCCAGCCACTCATGGCTACATATCTGCATGTGGTCAGCAAGGTGGCATTGCTGCAGTGGTGGCTGGCATTAGTCCTCCCCAGACACTCAGAGCTACATGTCTATGTGTGGTCAGTAAGGTGGCAGTGCCGCACTGGTGGCTGACAATAATCCTCTCTGCCACTCTCAGCTACATGTCTATGTACGGTCAGCAAGGGGGCAGTGCTGCAGTGGTGACTGGTATTAATCCTCCATGGCCACTCCCAGCTACATGTCTATGTGTGATCGGCAAGGTGGCAGTGCTGCAGTGGTGACTGGCATTAATCCCAGCCAGTCCCAATTACGTGTCTACATGTGATCAGCAAGGTGACTGTGCTGCAGTATTGGTTGGTATTATATCTTCCCAGCCACTCCAAGCTACATGTCTGTGTGTGGTCAGCAAGGGGGAAGTGCTGAAGTGGTGACTGGCATTAATCATCTCCAGAGCATGAGACCATCTGATCATGCTGAAGTCACACCCTATGGTCTCCAACACAAGCAGCAAGCTTGTCACATTGCTGAAAGGGAAGCTTGTTTCAGGACAATTTGGTGCAACATTAACAGAAAAAGATATAATCTCTCACCTGTGGAAATCTATAGATGCCCAGTAGTCTAGCAACTGGCAGAGTTGTTGATGAGTACAAATTTCCTATAATTGCCAGCAACTTCATTTGTTTTTCACAACTATAATTGGGAACTCACTTTTGTCCCCCAGACAACAATTGCAAGGCACTCTCAACAGCAAAAGCTTCTGCGTAGCAAGAGTCCAAGATCTTGAGCCCAGTGTGACATTTGGTAGTAAAGAATGGTCATCATTAATTTCTGCAGTGGCATAAATTATGGCCAGCATTTCCTGATAGAACATCTCCTCAAACCTACATTTGAAGACAGGATTGAAAAATAATAGAAACAAAATGGATTGATCATTTCATACTCCATTTACTATATACTACAGAAATTAATGATATACGGTTTACTGCATCACATTAGAAGGATATTGTAGCTTGATTTCCTAAAGTGCATACTTTATTTGAAGAATTATGACCATTGCCAAGGGACAGAGGTTTCACACCTTAACATCCAGCCACAGCTCTCCATGATACTATGAGAAACACCAATGTTTGAACTAAGGAACAGAATTTTCACCCCTTGTCATCCTGCCACAGCAGCCTAGGTTACTGTGAGGAGTTGGGGTGGCTGAATCAATGGACAAAGGTTTCATCCCTTGGCATTCTGCCACAGTGTCCTATGGTACTGTGGGAAGTTGCTGTGGCTGAACTAAGAGACAGAGGTTTCACCTCTTGTCATCATGCCACAGTTAGCCATGGTAATGTGAAGGTCTGTGATGGGTGAACTATGGAATGGAGGTTTCACCCCTAGTCATTGTGCCATATCTCCCCATGGTACTGTGGGGAGCTAAGGCAGTTGAACCCCAGTAACAAATGTGCAAGAGACTCCAGGGCCCAGTAGGAACATAGCCTACACCGAGGATAATAAGGAGGTACAAGACACAATGTCTACAACAAACCAGCTTTCTGAGCAGATATTTATGTTGGAAGACTCAATAACTAAGTATACATATAGGGTTTCGACAAGGAGTAACAAAGAAAATGTTACAAGTTGCATCTGGGGCTACAGTTAAGGACATTACTTCAATGATACCAAATATAAATGAATGAATCAGCAACCTTAAAACAGTATTATTGCACTCTGGTACAAACAATTTAAGAAGTCATAGCTTGGAAAACACTATTACAGACCTAAAAAATGCTTGTACTATTATTAAAAAAACTAGACGCCAAAACCATCTTGTCAGAAATTCTCCTTGTACTAGGGTGGGCAGTGAGAGGACAAATAGAAATAAGAACTGTAACAGTTGGTTAAGGAAATTCTGTTTTACTAATGAAATTACATGTGTAAGGTCTTAGGAAGAGTTGGCGAATAGACGTGAATTGTATAGTAAGGATGGTCTTCATTTAAATAAAAAAGGGGCAAGATTACTGGGGAATATGTTCTACATTGCAGTCTATGGAACAACACATAACCCAAAAAACTGAGTGTGAAGGGGAGTGTGGGGAACAATATGGCAGGTCTACCAGCAAATGTCATGTCCAATAAATCTGGGTATAGAAATAGAAGAGAACTAACAGTGCTACATACCAATGCTAGGCATGTAAATGCCATTATAAGATCTGAATTCGAATTAATCATGCAGGCGAAACAGGTTGATGTTGCGATGATAACCGAAACTTGGTGGTCTTATACCACTATATAGAATGAAACTATTCTAGGTTACCAAGTTTTCCATAAGGATAGAACTAAAAGGAAAGGTGGTGGAGTTGTTTTGTACTTCAAAGATAACATACAGTGTAAGAATATGTTAATAAAAGAAAGTACAGGAAAGGAAATATTATGGGTTGAAATATTACAAGGTAACTACAAGACGCTTAGGGTGGGAATCTGCTACAGGGCACCAGATATAGATATCTATGACAACATTGAGTGAATTGACTGTATAAACAATTATATTGCTGAAAACGATGTCCTGTTACTTGGTGACTTTAATGCTCCTGGTATTGACTGGGATAAGGGAACCATATCTCCTAGGCAAGACCAACTATCACTTGAAATGTTCACTGAGCATGGGTTACACAAATGGTGAAAGTACCCACAAGGAACAACAACATACTTAACCTAGCCTTAACCAACAACCCAGAGGAAATAAAAGAAATAAGACTCCTAGAACCACTCATAAACTGTGACCACAACATTGTTACACTCAAAACAAACACAACAATACAAAAAAAAAATTGGTATCACAAAAACAAAAATTATGACTCGGAGTGATAATAATACCATTAGGCAAGAACTGAGTGACTGGAAATGGGATGAGGGACCATCTTCAACTGAGTATCTATATAACAAAATCGAAACAAAAATAATAGAGTTGGAAAACAAATTCATCCCAGATAGGACACTTTACAGTAAGAAAGGTAAGGTCCCCTTATGGTATACCAACAAGGTTAAACTCCTGATTCAAAAGAAAAAAGGGCATATACGGCTCTAAAAAGGGACAATAACCCATATAACACAAATAGATACAAACAGCTGACAAAGGATTGCAAGTGCTCTATAAGAATGGAAAAAAGTTTGAGTTTAAATTAGCCTATACTAAGGGTGGTGGCAAATCTTTCTTTGCCTATGTCAATAATGAGGCAGTTGACAGGACAAAAGACCCTCAAATTAATGGTGATGATGCAACAATTGGCCCAGTAAAATAAGCAGGCATATTTAATGAGTATGTTTCTGCGGTCTATAATAAGGGATATTAATGTACAGTGACTGACAGTGCCTTAGACTCAACAGGTCCAACAGCCACCAAAAAAGATGAAATAATCAACAATTTAAAAGCCATTAATACTTCTAAATCAAACCAGGTGGTCTTCATCCTAGACTTTTGAAGGAAATTGGCATGTGGTTGATTGACCCACTATATAAATTATTCAATATGTCCTTGGTTACTAGGGAGGTACCACAGAACTGGAGAAGGGCTGTGGTTGTGGTTGTGCCAATTTATAAGAAGGGAGATAAGGGGAAGGTGAGTAATTATAGCACCATAAGCCTAACCTCTACTGTGGGGAAGTTGCTGGAGACATTAATCAAAAATACAATTCAGAATATGATCTATATGAGTGGGCATGAGGATAAAACACAACATGGCTTCAAACAGCACAGATCATGCTTGACTAACAATGCTGTGTTTTATGAGAAAGTAAGCAGGTTAACGGATAGTAAAATTCTTGTTGATGTACTGTACCGGAATCTGAAAAAGGCCTTTGATAAAGTTCCACATTCTAAACTCATAAATTAAATGGACACCATGGGAATAGATAAAACCCTAGTAAAATAGGTCTGTTCTTGATTAACTGAGAGAACTCCTCAGGCATGGGTCAGAGACCACCTGTCAGGCATGGGGTTGGAATGAGTGGGTATCCCAGGGCTCAGTGTGGGACCCTGTTCATTTCAGATATAGCAATAAATGCAAATCATTTTTATGTTAAATTTGCCGATGACACAAAAATAGGAGCTAATGTAGGGACAATGTTGCTAGTACTCACATGAAAAAAGTATCTGAAACAGATTGAGGAATGGGTCAGCAAAAATGGCATATCCCTCAGTTTGGACAAGTGTGTTGTCATGCACATTGGGGAAGGACATTTGGGATATATCTACACATTAAATGGTATGCAACTCAAAATGGTGGAGAATGAGAGGGACCTTGGGGTGATCATTACTAGTGACCTTAATTTCAAGAAGCAATGCAGCAAAGTTATTAAAAAGACAAATACAATTTTTGGTTGTATCATTAAGGCATTTTCTAATAGAACTAGAGCGTGTATTATATCCCCTGTATAGAACGATCGTTAGGCCACACCTGGACTACGCCACTCCATTGTGGAGCCCATTTCTTAGGAGAGACATTAATGGATTTAGCTGTAATAGCTGTTGCTAGCCTTGCTTGTAGAGCAGAAAGCAGCTAACTAAAAGAAGCTACATTTTCTTATTAATTTAAAACTTAGTTATCAGCAGGAGTCAGTGTCTGTCGAGATTAAGTAGACAACTACTTTATTAGAAGTAGAAGGGGTTTTATTTAGGGTTAAAAAAAGAAAGAAAAGAAAGAAAGTTAGTGTGTGTTCTGTGCTGGGAAGGGTACTGTATTAGTTGACTTTGCAAAACCAGTAGGAGGAAAGAGAGCTTAATTGGGGGTGTGGCTTAGACACTATAAAAGTAGGTGACTCAAATTACAACTTCCTGTTGCTAGCCTTTTTTCTTACTAATTGCCCTTCATCCCACCCACCCCAAGCCAGTTCTACTTTTATAGTCACTGGATTTGACTGTCAACAGGAACTTCCTGTTTGGCAGTAGGAAGGGAAGGATCATAGAGAAACACTGGTTTTATCAACCCTAAAGGAAAAAAGTAGCTCATTATCCCCCCAGCTGCTGGTGGTCTGACATTGAGCAAGGAAGAAGGAGGCTACTGAAGAAGATAGGAAGTTGCTGTCTCAGAACAGGAAGGGTGAGAGTTGTAAGGAGAGGAGAGAGTAAGAATACAGAGAAACAGTAGAGGGGACACACAATAAGACATGATGGGAGTGGTGCAGTGCAATGGCTGTGGTGAGGCAGTGTTCCGGGAGACATTCTGGAGGCTGTAATGCTGCCCTATTTCCAGGCACCTCTCTGGTCTGAGAGAGGAGGTTGCCTGTCTCCAGGCTGACCTGGCTAGGATTTGTGAAACCTCCTCCCCCACCCAGGGACCACCAGGGCCAATGCCACTACCTCAGAGGTTGCCAAGAAAGAGGAGAAGCTGGACCAGGGTGGGCTCAGGGAGGGAGATGGTGGTGGAGCAGAGTTGCATCCCTCCAGCTGTACCTCTCCACAATTCATTCGCTCTTCTGGTGGACAGTGGTTCCTCTATGGAGGCACCTTCAGTGCAGACCAAGGAGGATGCTGGGAACCTTCACAAAGGAGACCCACAGGAGGGTGACATGGGACCCCACAGGGGAAGGAAACAACTCCCAGTGGGGGACTCAATCATTAGAGGGGTAGAAATGAGGGAGGAAGGGGAGAGGGAGGTAAGGTGCCTTCCTGACACCACGGCTTGGAGGGACAGGAAGCGAATCCTCAGGATCGTGGGAGGAGCTGCACGAGGGAGGGAGCTGGATGTCATTGTCCACCTAGGGACAAATGACCTGGCAAGGAATGGGATCAGAGCAGTGAAAGAGGAGTTTGTAGAGTTGGGGAGGGGCCTTAGACAAGTAGTGCATACGGTAACCTTCTCTGAGGTGCTGCCAGTCTATGGCAAGGATGATGCTAGGGCACTCCTCACCAGGGAATTCAATGATTGGTCGAAAAACTGGCATGGAGCTCAGGGTTTTGGCTTCACTGGGGACTGGGGAGCCACCTGGAGGGATGCAGACCCATACTGGTGCGATGGTCTGCATCTGTCCAGGGGGGGAACCAGGATCCTAGGTGAGAGGTTTAAATGCTTCATTGGCAAATATTTAAAGTAGCCATGGGGGGAGGCACTGAAAAGGAGCAGGGAAAATGCCAGCCTCCCCCCATAAAACATGGTAATTAGTGAGGTAACCACTAAGGTAGAGAAGTTATTAGGGAGCAGAACAGAGATAAATGTAAAAAAAGGCAAAGGCAGTAAGGACAGGAATGGGGCAAAAAGGAGTAAGGCTATCAAAAAGTGGAGGGTGATGAGTACCAATGCCCATAGTCTATGTAACAAGCCCCTGAACTAGTGGCCTTGATGGAAGAGGGTTGCCTGGATATTGTGGCATCACAGAAACATGGTACACAGAGAACCGTGACTGGGATGTCAACATACCAGGATACACAATCTACAGGAGGGACAGGGAGGGTAAAAGAGGAGGAGGAGTAGCTCTCTATGTAAAGGAAGGGATCAAAGCAACAGAACTAAAGAGTAAACAGGGAGCAGATGAGGCACTCTGGGTCACCCTGGAGACAGGAAATGGCACCACAATCCGCATGGGGGTTGTATACAGACCTCCATCTCAGGGGGAAGGAATGGACAAGGAAATGATAGAAGGCTTCCTTAGAATAGCAGAAAAAGGGGAGATATTGTTGATGGGGGACCTGAATATGCCAGATGTTAACTGGAGCACCTTTGCTGCAGGCACATCCAAGAGCAGGCTCATTCTTGATGCCCTACAGGGGGCATGCCCTCAGGCAGCTAGTATTGGAACCCACTCGGGAGGGAGCAATCTTAGACCTGGTACTCTCAAATGGGGACGGAGAAAGAATCTCAGATTTAGAAGTGGGTAGCCATCTGGAAACAAGCGACCACCAAACAGTGTGGTTCATGATAAACACAGCCATACAATCAAGCCATACAAAAGCAAGAGTATTGGACTTTAGGAGGGCTGACTTTGGGAAAATGAGAGGGTGCCTCAGAAAAACACTAACAAACAGGCAAGAAGGAGGATTGGAGGAACAATGGGGAATAATCAAAACAGCCATCACAGAAGCAACAAGCCTTTATGAAAGCAAATCCATAAAACACAACAAAGGAAAAACCGCTATGGTTCTGAAAAGAGGTGGCAGGGAAGGTTAAGGAGAAAAGGATAGCATTCAGGAAATATAAGGAAACACAGAAGGAGCAGGACAGAGAACTTTATCAGTTAAAGCAGAAAGAGGCTGGAAAGGCAGTCAGAATAGCAAAGGCCCAAACCGAGGAAAGGATAGCCAATTCTGTTAAGAATGGGGATAAGACCTTTCATAGGTATATTAGGGAGCGAAGAAAGACCAAAGGAGGGATACTGGGGCTTAATAAAGGGGAAGGAATGTGGGTAGATGGTGACAGTGAAAAAGCAGGGATACTGAATGAATATTTCTGCTCAGTATTCACAAAGGAAGAGGGGGGGGGAGGTGCCTAAACCAAACAAGAGAAACACTCTGAAGATGGGGGTCGATACCAGTCCATTTACAGAAGAAAGGGTTCTGAAAGAACTAATAAAATTAAAGGTGGACAAAGCAATGGGGCCTGATGGGATTTACCCAAGAATTCTAAAAGAACTAAGGGTAGAACTAGTGACACCGCTGACTACTCTCTTTAACTAATCATGGGAGGATGGGGTGGTACCCGAGGACTGGAGGAGGGCAGATGTGATTCCTCTTCACAAAGTGGGAGCAGGACAGAGGCAGGAAACTACAGACCAGTTAGTTTGACCTCAGTGGTAGGAAAATGATGGAATCACTTCTGAAGGAAAGAATTGTTGAGTACCTAGAGGCCAGTGGGGCTGGGACCCCAAGGCAGCATGGATTCACGATGGGAAGGTTGTGTCAGATGAATCTAATAGATTTCTTTGACTGGGTGACCAAAGTAGAAGACCAGGGAGGAGCTGTGGACATGGCCTACCTAGATTTTAGCAAGGCATTTGATACAGTCCCACACAAAAGATTAATACACAAGTTAGCCAGCCTTGGAGAGGGTCCCAAGGTGGTGGCCTTTATAAAAAATTGGCTCAACAACAGGTCGCAAAGGGTAGTAGTAAATGGAGTACACTGTGAAGAAAGGAGGGTTACTAGCAGGGTACCACAGAGTTCAGTACTGGGACCGGTCCTTTTTAATGTCTTTATAAGTGACATTGCAGAGGAACTGGAAGGAAAAGTATGTCTCTTTGCAGACGACACAAAGATCTGCAACAGGGTTGATACACAGGATGGAGTGGAAAGCTTGAGAAGGGACTTGGAAAGGTTGGAGGAATGGTCAAATGTATGGCAGCTCAGATTCAATGCAAAGAAGTGCAAGGTAATGCACATGGGAAACAAAAACCCAGGAGAAGCATACACAATGGGGGGTGAGATACTGACAACAGCAAAAATGGAAAGGGACCTGGGGGTAATTATATCAGATGACCTAAAGGTGGGCAAGCAATGTGAGAGGGCAGCAAGGAGGGCTGGGGGGATACTGGGATGCATAGGGAGAGGCATCACCAGTAGAAAACAGGAAGTTATTATCTCTCTGTACAGACAGCTGGTGAGACCCCATCTGGAACAATGTGAGAAAGCTGTAAGGAAGGCTGGGGGGATACTGGGATGCATAGAAAGAGGCATCAGTAGTAGAAAACAGGAAGTTGTTATCCCTCTGTACAGACAGTTGGTGAGACCCCATCTGGAGTACTGTGTGCAGTTCTGAAGACCCCATCTCCGCAATGACAAAGACAGAGTAGAGGCTGTCCAGAGGAGGGAAACCAAAATGGTGCAGGGTCTGCACCAGAAGACATACGATGAAAGACTAAAGGAGCTTAATATGTATACCCTTGAAGAAAGAAGGGAGAGATGGGACATGATAGAAATTTTCAAATACCTCAAGGAAATCAACAAAGTCCAAGAGGGTAGCATCTTTCAGAAAAGAGATGTGCAAGAACAAGGGGCACAATTTGAAGATAGAGGGGACGACTCAGAGGTAATGTGAGGAAGTATTTTTCACAGAGAGGGTTGTGGATGCTTGGAACAGCTCCTGAGGAGGTCGTGGAGTCAAGAACAGTGGAGGAATTCAAGAATGCATGGGACAGACATAAAGCAGTCCTAGTGGGGGGTAGGAGGAAGTAAACTGTTGGTTAACTAGGATCTGCAGCTTATCTGTTAGGTAGGAAAATGGGCAGACTAGGTGGGCCAAGCGGTCCTTATCTGCTGTCAAATTCTATGTTTCTATGTTTCTATTAAAAAGACAAATACAATTTTTGGTTGTATCATTAAGGCATTTTCTAATAGAACTAGAGCGTGTATTATATCTCCTGTATAGATCGATCGTTAGGCCACACCTGGACTACGCCACTCCATTGTAGAGCCCATTTCTTAGGAGAGACATTAATGGACTTGAGAGAGTGCAGAGATGGGTGACTAAGTTAATTGACAGCCTGGGAAATTTGACTTATGAATACAGGCTAAGGGAACTGAAGATGTACCCATTTGAATGAAGGCATATCCGAGGAGATCTTCTCCAGATGTATCAAATCAGTAGGGATATTGAATTAATGAATAATCTTGAAATTAAAATAAACAGTAGGGTGATTGCACTTAGAAACCATTGTTACCAGCTGATGCTGACATATCCAAAGTGGAACCTAAGGAGGTATTTTTTTGCCCCTAGAATAATTCCTCTATGGAATGGCCTTATGAGAGATGTATTAGAAGCTAATACCTTTGCAAGCTTCAAAAGCAGGGTTGATCAACATCTCCTTACCAAATACGGGATTACATGACCAGTTAGTGCAGGTGATGGACACTATGGGCTAATGCCTTCTGTTCATTGTATTACTCCAAGTATAGCTCCAGGTAAGTAAGGAACCGAGGTTTTGGCCCTTGGCATCCTGCTACAGTTCCTATGGTACTGTGAGGAGCTGTGGTGGTTGAACTAAGGGACAGAGGTTTTACCACTTGGCAATGTGCCACATCTCCCCTAGTCATTTTGAGGAGCTGAGGCAGTTGAACTAAGAGATGGCAGCTGGAGTATCCCTGGTGGAGGTCACACTTGCTGGACAAGAAATTTGGTGCTTAAAAGTCACTTCCTTAAGTATCAGCAGAGAACAACTGTGCATGACAATTCCTGCCATGTGTGACTACCGAGGAGAAGAAACAACCAGTTTAATTCTTTTGCACTGTAGGCAGTCTGCATTTTTTGAAAATAGTAAACTTTATTGAAGTATAGTTCATACATGCATTGTGTACATTTACAATATCCTTACCACCATTATACCAGTAGACCTGTTCAGTTCTGAATGTATCTATCAGCTGCCTGGTTACCCACATGTCATGATGTTGAGACAATCATGTGCCTGTGGTCTATTTTTGTAGCTGAAAAATCATTGCTTGAATGTAATCACTTCCACCAGTCGTTATCTTACTACTTACGCCTATACCACCAACAAAAGGTTCTGGAGTGAGTCCCATTTTTTTGTGGTATTACGATAGCCTGTTGTTTAGGGAGCTAATCATCTTTTCTATCCTTAGTGCAGCGAATATTGAGCTGTGCCACTCCATATAGGTTGGGAGGCTGTCGTCTAGCTAATGTTTCATGATTATATTTTTATCAATGCCCGCTATAAGGGAGATACAGAATTTATGCACTCCAAATACCTTGTCCATGTCCAATCCCAGGTTACAAGTCCGAGGTGTGAATGATGCTTCCAGCTCTAATAGGGGGTTAGTTCAGTCTGTTTCTCCTCCCAGAGCATTTGAGCCTTAGGAAAATCCCACAGAATCTGTTTTAATGTCCCCATATACTCCTAGCATCTTGTGCAATTGGGAGACTCTATACTCCCCATTCTATCGAGTTTCACTGGTGTACAATATAAGTTGTGTGCTGTCTTGTATTGTATGAGTTTGAGCTCATTGAATTTAATGTATTTTTGGATGTTGTTCCACATGGAGGTGTGTATGCTAGAATCCCAGAGTTCCAGGAATTCTGCTTTCCAATAGGGGCATGTATCTTGTTCTACAGGAGTGGTCTTTGTCAATAGTTGCTTGTAGATTAGTGATGTAGACTTTCACAGGGAAGCCTGGCGATTGAGCTCTGCCCACTGGGATGATTTAGGCAAGGACCATGATCTAGGTCCTAGCGTTGATGCTATAGCAAGTTGGAGCTGCATGAAGGCATAGGGAGACATTTTATTATTGGGGTGGGCCTTTGTGAAAGCCGCAAAGAAGATGTATGAGTTATTTTGAATGATTAGCCCCAAGTTTGGGAGGGATAGGATGCCTAAGAAATGTTCTGGGATGTGTTTATTTTGGATTTTAAAGATGGGATTATTGGCAATAGGTTGATGTAGAGTGAATAAAGTTTTCTTTTTTAAAGATCTGTGAAGCTGCTTGCTCACTATCAGGGAAGTTTCTATTGGAGTATTCCTAAGGATTTTCAGGAGCTTGGCTAGAGGTATGTGCACTAGGGCATCCATTTCAATTTTAGCTTGACGATGCAGGTCTTTTTTAAATGTGTAGCCACTGAGGGGTGTATGAGTGCTGGGAATTGTGGTCCCTTGTGCCATCCATCTGAGGAATTTCCCGGTATGGAGTACCAAGTAATAGAGGTAGAAGACTGGCAGTTGTAATCCTCCTGATCTGTTAAAGGGGTGAGTTTGTGGTAGGCTCTACAGGGTGCCTTATAATTCCAAATAAAAGATGATAGAGTGGATTTTAATTTTGTGAGCCGGGTGGCAGGAATATGTAGGGTGATCTTACTCGGGGGTATGGGAGCCTGGGAAGGATGTCCATCTTAATGATGTTTATCCTTGCCCATAAGATTAGCAGTAGGGCTGCCCATTGTTCGAGGTCCTGTCTAATGGTTGTGCATAGGGTATCAAGATTCCAAGTGAAAGTGTTCTTGCTATCGGGGGTAGGTACTTTCCTAGGTATTTGAGTGAGGTAGAGGTCAAGGTTCCTCTCCACTGTGTTAATTCGTCCCTCATTTCTTCAGTGTCCAGGGGTATGATGCAAGTTTTGGAGAGATTGAGCCTATACCTGGATATGTGCCCGAATTTCTGTAGGAGGTCAAAGGCTGATTTTATGGACTGGCGAGGATCTTCTAAGTGCAGGAGTCAATCATCCAAGTACATTGATATCATGTATCATTATTGACATGCCAGGATTCCTTTTATCTCATTGGACTGTAGAATCTGCCTAGTCAAAGGTTCTACATACAAATTAAAAAGGAGGGGGGAGACGTTGCAGCCTTGATGTGTTCACCTGCATAGGCTAAGGGTTCAAAATCTATACCGCTGCATCTAACATAAGCTGTTGAACATGAGTGTATTAACTTCACCAGTCTAAGAACTCATTGGGTACCCACCTTTAAATATCTAGACATCACCCTTGACTCCTCTATCACTTTCCATGAACACATCAATCTCCTCTGCTCCATTGTCAATGCTAGAATAGGCCTTTTGTATAGACATAGGGGTTGCCTTCCCCCACATGCCCTAAACCTTTCTGTGACATCTTTGGTGCTCTCACTGATTGACTATGGGATTGTTGTCTATGGCACTGCTGACCCTTCTGCCCTATGTCGTATTAAGGTCACCCTAAATAAAGCCTGCAGACTTGTCACAGGATGTGACTGGTGGACCCATACCTGTGTGCTCTACCACCACACCAACTGGCTTAACTTCAATGGACAGCTCAGATACCAGACCTGTCTCCTTGCCAGAAAGCTCTCACTCTGCTCCTCCCCCACAGGATTTTACCATCTTGTGCAGCACTCCACCCAACCATGGACAACTAGAAGCACTCTGTCTGTCCCTCTCTTAGTAAAGAAAGGCAAAGATACAAGCACCCATACAGCACAATAAAAACAGATATAGACGGAAATATAAATCCAAATTTAATATGCAGACCAGCACAAATACAAAACAGTGGCTTGAATAAGTACTAACGTTTCACCTGGCATGCTGCCAGGCTTCCTCAGAGTAAAAAAACAGCATGACAATGCTTCACTAAATACACAGTTCAATTAACCATGTGACTTTGGTCCACCAATACATGTAGTGTCCCTATTAAATAAATAACAATTTTCAATTAGTGAACCATTTGAGACTAAAAACTCTCAATATATTATATTAATCCCATACTTTTACAAAGAATCACCCCAAAATTCAAAACATGATAAACTTGGTGACCTCAGATAAAATATTACATCAAGTGAAATATTTATATGAAACTTGTTCAAACACAATTCATGTTGCATATATGTTTCAACATTAATCACTTGTTCATGTAATTTAACTAAATTAAAATGAGGTGACCAGGCACTATCTTTCTACTAAGCAGCAGTGGGAGAAAACAAAACAAAACTATGTTTCACTAATGCTCTTTGGGAACAGCACATTCTTACATATTTTCATTAGAGCTGGTGTTTAGACAGATTTTCTAAAATAGACAACAATTTTATCTGTCATATCTGGGGCCTATAATAACAAATTCCATAAATCACTTATATTTTTTTTAAAAAGGCTGCAAGCTCTATGTTCTTATTAAGGCCCATATTAGAACAAGCTCCTACAGTATAAATCCAGTAGCTTTCTCTCTGCCCTTTTTATTTAGGTCACCCACTCTGGGACCTAAAGTGACCAGTTCCAAACCCAGAAAATTAAAGGTGTGTTTACTTGGACTATGTTTCAAAATGTGTTTGACAATGGCATAAGACATATCATGTTTTTCTACTGCCCTTACATGTTCACCTATCCTTACATTCAATTTTTGCGTGGTGCGTCCTACATAGTAAGCCCCACAGTCACCAGTCAATAAATATACCACACCAAAACTATTACATGTGATAAAGTCATTCAATTCTATGTTGTTCCCTGTGACTGGATGCTTAAAACTTTTGCAACAATTAATATATTTGCAATACATACATTTGCCACACCTATGTGTACCCTTAGGCCTAGATGTTAATAACATTTGTTTATCATTAATATTGGTTGTTACTATGTTGGATACAACATGGTCCCTTACACTTTTGCATTTTCGATGTATAACTCTTGGTCCACTTTTAATCACATCCTTTAATTCTGGTTCAAGTTCTAAAATAGGCCAATTATTCACAATGATTTGTTTAACTTCATGAGCTTGACTGGAGAAGCTGGTAACAAAGGAACACTCAGTTTTTGGTTTGTTGTTTTGTTGTTTATACACCAAAGTTTCATTCCTATCCAGTTGATCTACTTTTCTAATGGTAGATGCAATACTTTTATTGCTGTAACCTCTATTTAAAAACTGTTGCACCTGTTCATTATGTTTTATTTCATATTCTGAACGTTCAGTGCAATTTCTTAAGGTTCTTATTAACTGTCCCTTAGGAATATTAAATCTAGTATGAAAAGGATGGCAGCTATCGAATCTTAACAAAGTATTCCTGTCAGTATTTTTTTGGAGCAAGGTGGTACACACTCCATCTTTACCATCCTTATAAATTTTCAAATCCAGAAATGTAACAGTAGTCTGATGAATTTCATATTTATATGTCAAACTACTGCTAGTGGACTCCATCCACTGAACAAATTGTCCAAAACCATCTACTGTACCTTTCCAAATAATGAATATATCATCAATAAAGCACCGCAACAAGTCCACACTGTCTAGGTATGGATTTGTGGCGGCGCTGTACAGATAATCCATTTCCCATTTTCCCACAAATAGGTTTGCATAACTGGGGGCCATTGTGGTACTCATCGCTGTGCCTCAAAGTTGGTGATATAATTGTCCATCAAACAGAAATTTATTCATGGTTAAAACCAATTTTGCCAACTGTACCAAAAAGTGTGTAGGAATTTTTACTCTGTCTTCCTCTGTTCTAGTATCTAAAAAATACAACAGAGCTCTCAATCCCTCGTCATGTGGTATTACTGTATACAAAGAATTAACATCAACTACAGAAAAATACCATGACTGTTCAACACATAACTCCTCAATAATTTGCACTACTTGGGTGGAATCTCTCAAGTATGATCTCAAATTCTGTACTATAGGTTGCACAAGTTTTGACTGTGAGGTTCAGCTTATCTTTTTATAACCAGGTAGATATTTTTCTATGTTCTCTAGATTTTTGCCAGGTTTGGGTAGTAGGAAAATGGTTTCTTGTCGGAGTGAAGGTTCCATGTATCCATATGTGTGGGCAAAGTTGAAGAGATCACTCAGGGGTTCAGCGATGGAGTCTCTTAGGGCTTTATAAAAGTTTGTGAAGAAGCCATCTGGTCCTGGGGTTTTATCTAGGGAGAGGTCTGAGACTGCTTTCCAGACTTCCTCTGAGGTGACAGGGACCCCCACTTTGTCCAAAGACTCTGGGGGAAGTTTGGTAAGATTGGCTGCCTCCAGGAATTGTTTGATATAGTTCTCAGGAACTGCTGGTTCTGCTTTGTATAGCATTTGGAAGTGGTTGACAAATGCCACTGTAATTTCTCTTGAGCGTGTGAGAAGCTCACTCTGTGAAACATGTAGAATCCTCCCCTTGGTATATGCTATGATGTCTAACAAATCACATGAATGTTATCTACGAATGCTACAGGTGTAGTGCACAACATAGTGATTTAAAACCACTAGCCCTTCCGCTTATTAAATTTCACACATTTTATAAAGTTTTCTTTTAAACTGACAAATTCTTAGAATGAGAGCTGAATTTTATAGACTTGGTCAATCATTGATGTGGATTTCTTACTGGATTTAAAAATAAACGAGAGCATCTATGAGTCTGCCATTCTGCGATACAGGTACATTTATATTACATTTATTACATTCAGTTTACATTGATGCTATTTTTGCAGGTGGGGTATAGATTCAGAGTGTTGTGAGGTTTTCTTTCCTTGCAGCTATTTGTTGTTGCTTGAGGGGACTGAGTAGTTAGGGATTGTGTAGTCAGCATGAGGGGCAGGACAGGGAAATGCATGTCGGCATAAAACTAGCCAGAAAATCAATCAGGCAGGAAATTGTTTACAGGATGTTTGAAATCGGGCACTGTAGAGTGTGGCAGCCATAAGGATCCCATGTTAAGAAAGGAGACTGACATGGGAGGACCAGTAGCAGGGCAATCACAGCACATAGTACCACATGTTGGGATCACTGCACAACCACAAGAGAGGGTGCATGTAAGGAAAGGAGATTAACACAGCAGGAGCAGTAACAGGACAGTGAAAGCACAGTACATGGTACCATAATTGATGGAAAAACTGCACAACCACAAGAGAGAGGGAGAGAGTGCAGAAAGGAGATTGGCATGGCAGGAACAGTAGCAGGGCAATGACAGCAAAGGGTACTGTACCTGATGGAGACACAGTACAACCACGAGAGAGAGGGTGAGTGTGAGGAATGGAGGGTGACATGGTATCATTTCATGATGCAGTTAAAGCATTAATATAATCAAAAAGACTGAAACAGATAAAATTATAAACAGCAACAGCAAAATGTCTAACACCGCTGGAGAATGTGCGTGTGCGTGTGTGTGTGTGTAAGAGAGACAGAGTACTTTGAACACAGATATTGATATACTCTTAATGCTAGTAAAGTACATTACACCTACCTGTGATAACCTTACCATTGCTCATCTTTGCTGCTTATTTCTGGCTGTTACGATAATTATTTATTGGGTTCTGGGAGCCAGTGACATTGTTAGGACTTTTTGACCAATGGCAGCATACACAGTTTGGCTGTTAAGTAATTTCCCCCAAGAGGATCAAACAACTAAATATAAATTATATGCACATGATTTTCCCAAATAGTCTGAAAAAATATTAAAGTTTTACTTGTTATTAATTAAACCTTAAAGTAAAAACAACAGTTCTACAATCCCATTATGCTTACTGTCCCAAAATCCCATTATATAATTATCTCTTTATCCCAATGTTACAATTACCCAATAACCCAGGATAATAAACAACACAGGTCATGCACTATGAGATTTACTATGCACTTTCTGCAAATTAGTCATTGCAACACACAGCGTCTATTAATATCCCACAACAACAATAGAAATATTGATTATAATTAAGCAGTACTGTACTAGCATACTGTAACTAATGAAATGAAACTCAGATGTAACTGTCTCTGGGAACTTTTTACAGATTGTTTTTGCTCTGATTATGTTGTCCAGATTTCACAGAAACCTTGAACCATAGAAAAAAAAGGATCGCTTGGCCCACCAACTCTGCCCAGATTTCAGATTGTATTTCTTCATTTTATACTGTCTAGTTATGTCCCTATTTTCTCCATGTCTGCCACTAGATCTTCATTCTGTCTATCCAAGCCCTTCTACCTCTTGCCAACTGTGTCAGTAACGCAGCAGGTTGCACACTTGTCTCCTAGGCTGGAAGATTGGAAGGTTGTGAGTTCTAGCCCCACTCCAGGAACTTTGGTTAAAATCCCAGTTCTTGAAACTGTTGTGCATCATGAGGGGGTGCTGCATTCTTGAGGTGCTGTCTTTTACATGAGATGTTAAACTGAGGTCATGTCTGACTGTTCTGTTGGTTGTGCAGGGGGAAGTAAGGATACCATGTCATGTCTCTAAACAGTAGGGAATTGCTCCAGTGTCTTGGGCACATTTCCCCAATTCACTGAAAATATCAGCAGCAGCTTAACCTGATTCAATGTGTTGGGACTGGGCTGATCTAACTCACTCCCCAGAACAATCCTCACGGAACCCAAGCTCGGCCATTTCAAATTCCTCCTTCGGAATCTAATCATTCAGGATTCTGTCTGTGATTGCTATTGATCCCACTTCACATTAATGGCCATGCTATGACAATGAACCCGACTTGGTTCAGCCTATATTGTATTTGTCTCATGCTACTGTATAGCTACAATTACAAAGGGCTGAAGCCCTATGGTCTCCACTCTGTAACCTGTTTATACCACTCTGATCTTGATTGTGCTAATTTAATGTTATACATTTTTGTTGAACTGTATTGCACCTGCAATCTCAATTATAATATATGTTTGCCTGTATCCTTCTCCTGTAACTACTGTACACCGTGAAATTTGCTTCACAACACTGGTTGTGCTTTATTAATCATATTGTGTCTTTGCTATTGTATTCTCTGATGTGGAGCCTTTGTAAAGGAGTCTCTGACTCAAAGTATTAATTCTGACATGTTTCAATAAATAAATAAATAATAAATTTAAAAAATAGGCAGAACTAGCTAGCCCTGCTTTCCAAGTCAACAAAAACAAAATATTGTAGGAGTCCTCTGAGTGTCCAGTCACTGCCAGCATCTACTAGAATTCCACTTTGGAGTATCTGTCTGAAAACCAAAGTTTATTTCCAAGTGTGAGACATCACAAGTGCTTGGTGGAATCTGTGAATTCTGAATTTCTGGAAATTTTGCAGAGATTTACAAATGTCACAAAATATTACATAATTCTGACTTTGGTGAAATGTGAACCCTTTGACTATATTTGCTGAATTTTTGCTTTGTTCCATGAAATTTTCTGACTGAATTGTGGAATGATACATAAGAACTGCAGAATGATAGTTCTGTGGAATTCCATTCCATGGTTTAATACATCACTCCATGATACAGGTAACTATTCTGTAGTTGGGTAATCTAGTTTTTGAATTTCTTTCTGCAGTTCAAAACATGAATCCACAATTCATACATTAACATGCATTGTACCATTCTAAGCTGGAATTTACCAGTAGTTGCCAAAGTGCATTCTGATATTCTGCAGAAGCTAAATTTCCATTTGTGGTAATTCTACTGGTGAGATTGTATTTTCCCACATCATTAGGCACCGCAATTCTTTAAGCTGGTTGACATTTGGCTTCAATGTTAGAAATATAGACAATGATGGCAGAAAAACAGCAGAGATCCATCCAGTCTGCCCAAGTCCCCTATATACCTAGATTATTAACATAGAAATATAGAGTTTGGTGGCAGATAATGACCACCTGGCAAACCCAGTCTGCCCATTTCCCTGCCTATTGGATATGCTGCAGATCATAGTTAAGCAAAACAGCCTACTTCCTCCTGCCTACCAGAATTGCCTTATGTTTGTCCCATGCATTCTTGAATTCTTCCACTGTTTGTGACCCCACAACCTCCTCACAAAGGCTTTTCCATGTGTCCACCACACTCTCTGTGAAAAAATATTTCCTCACATTGCCCCGAGCCTTCCCCCATCTTTAAATTATGTCCCCTTGCTCTTGCACATCTCTTTTTTTCTGAAATATACTACCCTCTTTGATGGTATTGATTCCCTTGAAGTACTTGAAGATCTCTATCATGTCCAGTCTTTTCCTTCTTTCCTCTAGGCTACAGACATTCCTTGGAATCTATTGTTCCTCCAGGTTACTAACCTTCCCATTCCCTTTCCCCATTCTGAGTCCTTTTATTCAATCCCAGGCCTTCTTGAATCCCTTGACTGCCCACTTCCATTACATTGCCTGACAGACTGTTTCAAGTTTCCACCACCTTTTTTCATAAAGTGTACTTCCCCATCATTCCTCTCAGTCTTTTTCAGTTGCTGCTTCCCTCTTCTAGAATTCATTACCTGTTAATTTATGTTCTTCCTCCTCATTACAACATATTAAACTAAATTTTAAGATATATTTACATTTCTTGGATGTTTGTAGGTGCTTTTTATGTTTTCTTACGCGCATGTGCAAGAAACATTATGCAATAGCTTAAGAGTGAAGCGGGTTGTGGAGGCGTGGCACTGTGGCAGCTAAGGGAGGCACTGCATTTGAGGGCTTGACACTGGTGGACCAATGGAGGCACAGTGTGCTAATGACACTTGTATCCAAAAGTGCCACCTGGTGCAAACGTTTTCACCGCAGCAATCAGTGGCCACCTCATCATTGCAGCATCAGTCATTCCGCTGCAATGAGGGAGTGACCTGTCATTGCTGGGTGGAATGTTGGTAGTGTAATATTGTTTGTGAACATGGTGGCGGCTTGCTGCCTTGTTCACAAACAATATCACTGAGCCCCCAGTGCCAAGGGGGTGCCCAATCACCCTTGGCAGCATGTGCCTCCCCAACAGTGTTTGTTTGCTGATGGGGGCCCCAGTCCCCGTTGGCTTTAGTCCCCACGTGAGTTCAGGTTGCCGATGGGGGAGCCCACTCCCTGTCAGCATGATTTCCCCCTTCTAGTTTGATTTGCCAATGGGGAGCCCACTCCCCATTGGCATAATATTCCCCTCCCAAAGAAACGCAAGTGTATGCCGAGGGGAGAGTGCCCAATCCCCCTCAAGCACAGCTCCCCTGTGATATGCTGACATGGGTGCTTAGATCCCCATCAGCTACAGTCACCTCCGCCTAAAAATCACTAGGTTGGCATACTGGGAGTCCACCCCATTGCGCGAATTGTCCATGTAAATGTCCCTGTAAAAAAAAAGTCCTGCAATGTTTGTTTTGTTTTTTTTCCCTGTAAAGCAAAAAATGGCCCCTCATCGATTCTGGCTGCCCATCCCCAAACCGCACCCACCTTCTGCACACCCTGCTTCCCCACACCTCCCTCACTACACACTTACCTCTGGAGCCCAGTGCTAAAATCTTCCAGTGGGCCGGGAACACGTCTGCACTCTTCAAAGCCGACCGCAAACTGAGGAAATGCCGGTAAGCTGTATAATGGCATAAATAGGCTTTTTTTCAACATTGGTGCATATCTCAGGCATTTTTTGGAATTTTGGCACCACATTTTCAACATGGGGTTATTGGGACCCCTCCTCATGAATTCAGTCACTGTCATGGTGTTATTTGGTCCCGAAAGGTGATTTCACCGTCATTGAGCGTAATCACCTTTTGGGACCGATTAATGAAACGACAGTGCCAGTGTTCATGAGGTGGACTCTCAAAACATCTATGTTGCAAATTTGATGGAAAAAATCCAAGAAATGACCGTTTTATAAGCGTGCATTGAGCAGTTGCAACGCACGCTCGTAACTTCGCGAATTTGCAATATTTTCACTTCAGATTTTCAACAATACTATTTATCCACACCTCCTTATGAACAGTACAGCTGTCATTTGCCACATCCTGGCCAAAATGTGTTTTTGCTCTTCTGGGGCAGAATAGCGTGGTTGCTGCGGGAAATCAGTTTTTGGGACACATTACGAAAATCACAGTGACACTGTTCATTAGCAGAGGTCCTAAAATGCCTTATGTTGAAAATTTGGTGATGAAAGTCCATAAAATGACTGTGTTACGAGTGTGCATTGCACAGTTTCCACGCACGCTCATAACTTCACACATTTGTAATATTTTCACTTCAGATTTTCAACATTGCCTTTTTCCTGCACCTCCTTATGAAAAGTACAGCTGTCATTTTTTTCATCCTGGCCGTAATGTGTTTTGCACTTCTGGCGCAGAATAGCATAGTTGCTTTGGGAAATCAGTGTTCAGGACACATTAAGAAATTCAGAGTGACACTGTTCATGAGCAGAGGCCCTATAATGCCTCTGATGAAATTTTGGTGGCGAATGTCCATAAAATGACTGTGTTATGCACATGTGTTGCACAGTTTCCACATTTGCTCAGAAGTGCAAGCATTTTTAATATTCCCACTACAGATTTTCAACATTGCCATCTCTTCATACCTTACTATGGATGGTACAGCTGTCATTCTTCACACTCTGCCCGATCTGTGTTTTCGTACATGTGACGCAGAATGGCACTGTCACTGTTGGAACTCAATGTTCGGGACACATTGACAAAATCACACTGCCACTCTTCATGAGAAGAGGTCCCAAATGCTTTTATGAGGTGGAGTCACAAAAAGGGCATGTTGAAAATTTGTACTTCAAATACCAAAAAACGCCCAAGGCATTAGGGTTTCTAAACATAATGTCCTACCCTGTACAGATTGGCAGGCATCGGGTGTGCCTTTGGATTGCTGACTGTAGGGCTCATGCCATCCCACCCCCCCAGCCACTGACAGGCATCAAGGTGTATCTTGGACTCTTCAGCTCCAGACTTCATCCCATTCTCTTATGCTGCATCCATTTCACCATATGTCCTTATGGAATGGGGTGACAGTAAACCCAAATACTCTACGGTACACCTCAAAACTTAGTGTCTGCAGAATAGGGTGAGGTGCCATGGCATGACCATCATGGGTGATGACCCAAACACTTACCCCAATGCCTGTCCATCTCTACAGGATGGAGGTGGGGTTGGCATGAAGTTCAGTACTTCACTGCTATTCCTATTCTGCATCTGTCTAATTCCTGCATTTCCATTGCAAATACCAGCAAGCAAAAATTCAGCATTGACAAATGCTTGTTCTAATTTGTTCTTGTAATTTGTTATAATTACAAATTCTGTGTTGTGTTTTACGTGTCGGGTCGGACCTGAAAATAGACTTGTTCTGGTGTCTTTACCGCGTTAACAAAATATAACTAAAAAAATAAATTCAACATTTTCCACCAGCTAATCTCAATTCATGTCCATGTGACAGTGAGTTAATATTCATTCTAAATAATTCCCTGCGGTTCACTTTATTAAGTCCTTTGAGGTATTTGAAGGTAACAGTCATATCTCCCCTCTTCCTTCTTGCTTCTAGTGACTTCAGATGCTGTCAGGCCTGGGGGATTGCTATAAGGAGAAAGGAGGGGGCTACTGGGCCTGGTGGTGGAATGGAGGGGAGTGGGCAGACTAGGGTTGTGGTGACAAGGTGATGCCCTGAGTCATAATGGGATTAGGATAGGGGAAATCCCTGCCTGGTTACCATACCCAAGGGCTTTTCTTTAGGTAGGCTAGTACTGCAATCTCCTCTGGCTACTTATCCTACTTGGGCAGTGTCAGGCAATGCCATATCTGTGAAAAACAAGATCACTGTAATAGCAGTTCTTGTTGGAACAACTGACTTGGCTTGCATCAACGAGACCTGGCTGGATGAAAATGCTGGACCTATATTGGCATCAGGAGTTCTGGCTGGGTACTTAGTGATACACTGACTGAGGATGGATCATAGGGGCAAGGGGTGAAGCCATTTGTTATTAAATGGAACTGGGCCATGTGGATGTTCCAGTGTGAATGACCAGATCCTTTGAGCATATCATGAATGCAGGTGTAGGGTGCAAGATACTTCTCATCTACCATCCACCTGGTGGCTAGAAGGATTTCCTACAGGATGTCACAAACTTCATTGCTAACATGGTGTTGTAATCCCCCAGATGGTTAATTCTAGGTGATTTAAATGCCTGGGTCGAGGATAAACTCTCACAATTTGGTCAGCACTTCTTCCAGTTGATAAGATCATTGGGTCTTACACAAGTAATGACCTCTGTGACCCACAGTCAGGGTCACTCATTGGACCTGGTCTTCCTCCTGGGGATAGAGGTCTCCAACCTGGTGTTGGAGCCAGTTGGGTGGTCTGATCATCACACCATAGGGTTCAGTTTCAAGGCTTCACCTAATAGACATGCCCCTTCAGAGATGGTCTGGTACCGCCCTTTAAGGGACATGTCCCCAAATGGTCTAATGGTGGTGCCTGACCTATCAGGAATACTGAATAGCAGCAAGGACCCAGGGGATGTGTTATGTGATTGTAAGAAGATGGTGACAGTGGCCTGCTGGATTCCATTGCTTCTGTCCATGTTCACCACCTCACTCTTCACCCAAGGTCCTCATGGTTTGATGGGAACTTGTAGGAGTTGAGGAGAGTGGGACGAAGGCTGGGGACATGCTGGCAGAAATCAGACCTGATTGGTGAGAAACTTAGGTTGATGGCTCATTATATGGATAATCAGCTGACAGTCTCCCTTAAGAAGGCAGAGTTCCTTTCTGGGGAGATTACAGCTGAGCAAAATCCACCAGTTCAGCTCTTCTGGACTGTTGACAGATTGTGCAATCCAATCTGTCTTCAGACAGGGTGAGCTTTGTCACACAGTAAGCGTGATTAGTTTGCTCTCATTTTTATTTATTAGCTTTTGGTAACCAGGTAAGTACATTAGGCAAAAGACCTGCCTATTTTCAAGCACGACCCGGGAGTGTATAAAACAACAATGGTACAAGTTTACAGAGGACAAGACAGGTATAACCCAATCCAAGTAAAACAGGGCCCCGCGCAAGGAGGTCAAAAACAAACATAGCTTCAGGTGAAGTGAACACTCATGCAGGAGTAATAAAACACTAAACAGGTCAAGCAGTACTTAGGGTAGCAGTATACTGCAGACATGGCAGGCATGTAGTAAACAGGAAAATCAGAGTGAGAGTTAGGGGCAGTTGCAAGCACCAAGTGTGTTCATGTAGGAGAAAAGTGCTTTTTTGAAAGTATTGTGAGAAGGTCAGTGCTTGATGTTGGGGGAAAAGAGTTCCAGAATTTGGGAGCAATGTGAGCGAAAGCTTGCTCACCCATTTTAGTGGAGCATAGAGGAATGGAGAGCAGGGGAGAGGCGGAAGACCTTAGAGGGTGAGAGTGGATCACAGGGTTTAACATAGCAGCAAGTGAGTCTGGACGGGGTAGATGGGTTAAGGAATCAATGAAGCATCCAAGAGTGTAGGAACACAGGCCATTGGGAGACAGCCAGTTCAAGGCTGAGTAAAGCAGACAGTGTGTACAGATAAAGTTGCCACCATCAGATCTAGAATCTGTCCAGTCCTCTCTATTGGGTATTGCCGAGGTCGGCAGAAGGTTGAGAACTCATAGTTTACCTGGTCTGACTTCGGCCAGCTGGCGATCACTGACATCATGAGTATTATCTATTCTCTGCAACCAACCTGCTGTATTTTGGACCCAGGCTCAATGCGCCTCCTTGTGGGGTGTGTTGAGGCAATTGGCTCGGTCCTAGCTGAGATAGTCTGGAGGTCACTGGAGACATAGGTGTTTCCTGACCCTCTGAATGAGGTGGTTGAAAGACCTCTCCTTAAAAAATCCTCCCTTGGCCCAGACTGACTGGCGAACTACAGACCCTTCTCTAACCTGCCCTTTGTGGGTAAGGATATTATAAAGGTGGTTGCATTGCAGCTGGATGATCATTTGACCATCCATGATGTCTATGATCCTCTTCAGTCTGGATTTAGGAAGAGGCACAGTACCAGGCTGGCACTTGTTCGGGTGCTAAATGATCTCCTAATGGTGAGGGATTGGAGGACTCATTCAGTCTTGGTCCTCCTTAATCTCTCTGCAGCATTTTACACTGTGGACCATGGTGTGTTGTTGGAGTGCCTGTAGTTAATCTGGACTGTTTGGCACAGTTCTCAGTTGGTTTTGATCATTCCTTTGCAGGTAGGACTCAGAGACTGGTGTTGGGGATTTATTCCTCAGACTCCCTCACCCTAGTCTGTGGGGTGCCACAGTGCTCCATCCTGTCACACATGTTGTGCACAGTGTATATGCTGCTATTGGGAGACATTATTAGACAGTATGATCTGAGTTTTCACTGTTATGCAGATGATACTCAGCTATACACGTTCTTTGTGCCTGAGCAGGGTGGAGCCATCTCGGTATTTAATAATTGACTCTCCGAGATCCAGGACCGGATGAGTGCCAACTGGCTGTGGCTGTACCAAGATTAAACTGAGGTGTTAGTGGTGGGCCCAGGTCATCAAAGTGTGAGACTGCCAACAGGACAGCTCTTAGGTCTGTGGCTCAGGGCATCCAGCTGGTGACTTTTGACAAGGTGCAGAATCTGAGTGTTACTTTTGATTATGGCCTGATGCTTAAATCTTAGATGTGGGAGGTAGACATGACCTAATTTTACCATCTGAGGAATAACACCCAGATAAAATATCTGGTCCCACCTGTCGACCTTCCAACTTTGGTCCACACCTTCATAACCTCCTGCCTTGACTACTGCAATGCCCTTTACCTAAGGCTTCCAGGGATTAATATCTACCATTTGCAGCTGGTGCAGAATGTGGCAGCCAAGTTGCTGACTGGCTCTTTAAGATCTTGCCATATCACACCTGTGCTCCACGGACTGCTTTGGCTGCCAGTACAGTGGTGGATAACCTTCAAGGTTGGGTTACTGACTTATAATGCCCTTCACGGGCAGGGACCTTGGTATTTGCAGGATCTCCTTTGTGTCTACCGCACCCTTCGTCCACTCCGCTCCTCTGGCGAGTGATTGCTAGAGGTTCCCAGGATTCAAAGAAAGACCTCTGGGGGCCCATTCTTTTGCTTTTGTGGCCCCTACCTTGTGGAATTCTCTGCCTCATAGGGTTAGAGAGTGCCTGACCATTCAAAGACTGCTCTGAAGACTTATTTATTCAGTCTGGCCTTTCCTGATTACTTTTTGGATCTTTGAACTATGCAAAAATGGTGTATTTATGATAATTACTTAACGTTTTTTGAAACTTTTTAGATTTTATAATATTTTGAAAAAGGTATTGTTTTAAATGTATCTGTTTGTACTCTATGTTAAGTTATAAAAGGGCTTTGAAAACACTTAGAATTGCGCTTTTTGAGTTTGTCGTGGCTTACAGGCACAGAGGAACTCATTGCCATAAGGTGCTCTACAGGGGCGTGCCCAATGGAAAGCTCCATTTCTAGCGGCAGGAGAATCAGTCAGCAGGCTGCCAATTACTCACTCTCAGCTGTTCGGGCTGAGCAGTATAACTTTTCAAAAGACAGAGCTGCATCAATAGTGGTGCTGCTCGGTCCTTTGAAGTTGCATTCCTGCATTGCATTCCTGGTTGCACATTTGCACTGCTGTAGCTTATAGCAGTGCGAACGTGCTGGGCCCAGGACTTCCCTCTCACAGTTAAACAAACAAACAAACAAACCAACTGACAGGCGTGCTCAATCCTCCTGTTGGCATGCCCCCTCACAGTTCATTTGCCTATGGGAGAGCCCACTCCCCATCAGCATAATGTCTGTCCCCCAGTTTGTTATGTGCAGCTGTGCAAAAATTGATGGGGGTGCCTAATCCCCCTATTGACATGCCACCTCCCAGTTAATTTGCCGACGGGGAGTCCACTCCCTGTCAGCATAATGTCGACCCCCCAATTAGTTGTGTGCCGAGGGGGGTGCCCAACCTCCCTTGGCTCTTGTCCCCCCAATTTGTTGTGTGTCAATGGGGGTGCCTAATCCCCCATCGGCTACAGCCCCTTACCAACAAACACTCAGGTGGCACACTGGAAGCCACCCCAGCATGCCAAATGTCCCTGCAAAAAAGGAAAACCTTCCCGACATGTAAACATGTAAAACAGGAAACGGTCCCTCATTGAGTCCGATGACCCCTCCAACCCATACCCACCCTCTGATCACCCACCTCCCCACACCCCCCCAACCCATACTTACCTCCAGAGCCTGACGCAATGATCTTTGGTGGACCGGAAACATCTCTGCAATCTTCAAAGCTGACCAGGAACTGAAAAAATGCTGGTAAGCTGTATAATGGCATAAATAGGGTTTTTTTCAACTGTGGTGCATATCTCAGGCGTTTTTTTGTATTTTTTTCACCAAATTTGCAACATAGGCTTTTTCAGAGCCCACCTCATGAACAGTGGCACTATCATTTCATTAATCAGTCCCGAAAGATGATTTCATGGTCACTGCATGGAATCACTTTTTGGGACCAACCAATGAACTCACTGTTCATGAGGTGGGTTCTCAAAAAGCCTATGTTGCAAATTTGGTGAACAAAATCAAAAAAAATGACTGTTTTGCAAGTGTGTGTTGCTCAGTTTCCACACAGGCTCGTAACTTCATGAATTTGTAATATTTTCACTTCAGATTTTCAATGCTGGCATTTTTTTGCACCACCTTATGAACTGTACAGCTGTCATTTTTCACATCCTGGCAAAAATGTGTTTTTGCACTTCTGGCACAGAATAGCACAGTTGCTGTGAGAAATCAGTGTTCGGGACAGATTACAAAAATTACAGTGACACTGTTCATGAGCAGAGTTCTCAAAATACCTATGTTGAAAATTTGGTGACAAAAGTCTATATAATGACAGTGTTACTAGCGTGCATTGTGCAGTTTCCCTGCACACACGTAACTTTGTGAATTTTTAATACTTTCACTCCAGATTTTCAATGTTGGCATTTTTTTACACCTCCTTATGAACAATACAGCTGTCATTTTTCACATCCTGGCCGAAATGTGTTTTTGCACTTCCAGTGCAGAATAGTACAGTTGCTGTGGGAAATCAGTGTTCATGACAGATTAAGAAATTCACAGTGCCACTGTTCATGAGTTGAGGTCCAAAAATGCCTATGTTGAAAATTGGGTGACAAAAGTCCATAAAATGACTATTTTATGAGCGTGCATTGTGTAGTTTCCATGCACATTCATAACATCAAGGATTTGTAATATTTTCACTCAAGAGTTTCAACATTGTCAGTTTTGCACACCTCCTTATGAGCAGTACAGCTGTCTTTGTTCACATCCAGCCCAAAATGTGTTTTCACACATCTGGTGCACAATGGCTCGGTCGCCGTGGGAAATTAATGTTCAGGACAGAGTAAGAAAATCATAGCAACAGTGTTAATGAGTAGAGATCACAAAATGCCTATGTTGAAATTTTGGTGAAAGTATTCCACTAAATGACTGTTACGAGCGTGCGTTGTGCAGTTTCCACAAATGCTCGTACGTTCAAGCATTTTTAATATTTTCACTCCAGATGTTCAATACTGCCTTCTTCTCACACCTCCCTATGAATGGTACAGCTGCAATTTTTCACATCCTACCCAAACAGTGTTTTCGCATAACTGGTGCATAATGGTACGGTCGCTGTGAGAAATCAACGTTCGGGACAGATTAACAAAATCACAGTGCCACTATTCATGACCAGAGGTCCCAAATGCTTTAATGAGGTGGGGGTCACAAAAGGCCATGTTGAAAATTTGTAGTGCAAATACCAACAAATGCCTGGGGGGGTTAGGGTTTCTAACTATACCTCCCCCCCAACCCATGGTGGGGCTCCAGTGCCCTAATTTTCTCTGAACCACAGACACATCGTCACTCTTCAAAGCCAGATCACGAATTGAGGAAACAGGTATGCACTTCACTGTATTTCAACAGGAATGTGAACTTGGTGGCCTAACCTATTCTTTCTGCTGGGTACTGTAGTCCTGCCAATCGGTGTGTACCAACATCAATTCCAAACAATGAACTTTGACATTGACAAATGCTTGTTATAAATAAAGTCTGATTTGATTTGACATATTTAGTACCTTGAGGCACTCTTCATAGGATCTGCCCTGCTGTCCCTGAATCATTTTTCTCACTCTGCACTGCATTGTCACCAACCAATCCTTGTCTTTTCTGAGGTGAGGACTCCAGAACTGTGTGCAGTACTCCAAGTGAGGCCTCTCCAGGGATCTGTAGAGGGGAGGTATTACCTCTTTTCTTCTTCTATCAGTACCTCTCCAGAGACATCCCAGCATCATGTTAGCCATGCTGTAGGCCTTGTTGCATATGCTCATTTAAGGAAGTTACTGATGATAACTCCTAGATCCCGTTTCTCATCTGTAGTGCTTAGTGTCTCCCATCCCATCCAGTACTGGTTCCTTTTTCCCTAAGTGCATTACCTTGCACTTCTTAGCATTGAATTTTAACTGCCAGGCCTTTAACAACACCTCAGGCTTTTGTAGGTTCTTTTGCATTTCCCTTATTCCTTCCTTACTATCCCCCCTTCCACATAGTTTTGTGTCTTCTGTGAAGAGACACAACCTGTCCTGGATTCCCTCAAAAATGTCACTAATGTACATGTTGAAGAGGACTGGACCCAGGACAGATCCTGAAGGAATGCCATTCATTACTTCTTGCTCCTCTGATTTTACCCCATTGACCACCATACTCTGTTGCATTCCTCTTAGCCAATTACCCACCTAGTCCACTAAAGCTTTAACTGCACCCAGGTCTTCCATCTTCTTAAGCAATGAATGCAGTCAAAGAAAACTATCAGATTAGTTTGACAAGACCTTCCTGTCACAGAGCATCGCAGTTTACTGTCCTGGAGTCTGTTGCTCTCCATGAAGTCTACAAGGTCCTCTTTGATCAGAGATTCAGTTGGCTACCCCAGAATGGTTCCATGTTAAATTTGTGAAAACGTAATCATGACTAAAATATCAGCAAGTGCATTTTATCAAATCTGAATATAGCCCCTGCACAAAAGAACCTCTTTAAGAACAGAGAGCATGTAAATATAGCACTATAATTGGACCGCATGGGTTAAGACAATGACAGTCATAGGCCTGTCAAAAAACTAAAAACAGAAATGGTGCATCTGGTCAACTGCTCTAATTACTTTGGGAGCACTACAACATTACATGGTGGTGAATCAAATTCCATTTCCCAAGCTACAGACAAAGACAACAGCTGAAGAAGCTAGAGATCGTAGGGCTACTACATCGCATGGCGTTTAATCAAATTCATGCACCTGCTTCCATGCCACAGACAGAGGCAGTTGCTGAGGGGTGAATAATCAGTCTGGAGGTGTCCAGAAGGTCCCCCCATCCACCCATTGAATATTCACATTTAAGGAGCTTCTCATACTTGTTTTCATTGCAGATAGAGAAATTAGCCCCCGGGCACCCACTGATCATCCGACTTCACCATTCTCCACATGGCCACCTATCATATTGCTGTGAATCAACTTCATGTGTTCAGATCCCTCATTAAGCCCACTATCTTCACATTTTAAGCATTCATTCCCCAGAAAAAAAAGAAAAGAAAACTGAACAGAAGTGATCTAGTAAGTCCTGAGTAACACATCACAGAAGTAGTTTAAACTATTTTGTCATGATGGGTAGCTGCTGCAAAGAGGGATAAAGCTTAGGATGGTGCCCAAGAAATAAAAAACATGCAAGATGATGCTGCAGTGCAGTGTGTGTTTTGCCTTTGTGTGAAATGTCTGATGTCTATAAAAACCTGATTTCTGAGTTGGGTAGTGTTAGGGCACATAGAAGATAGTCGCGGTAGTAACTTCTTCACTATTTCGTCACCATGGTAATTCGCTGTTTAAGTAAGGTGCCATTTTTAAACACTCACCATTAAAAAAGTAACAATGATTCAGTCGCTATTTCAGACTTGCTGTTTTATATGTGCTATTATCACAGGATACCACCCAGAACAGAGGTCAGACTGACAGGTTTATATTTCCCATGTTGTTCCTTAGCCACCCCTCTTATGTAGCGGTGCAATGTCTACCATTTTCCAGTCCCCTGGAACTTCCCCGGACATGAGTGAGCTGTTGAACAGCACAGTCAGTTGTTTAGCTAGCTCTGCTGCTAATTCCTTATGTATCCTTGAATGCAACTCATCTGGTCCAGGGGCTTTATTTATCTTAAGGGATGCCAGCCCTTACAGGACCCTTTCTTTAGTAAACAATTGCTGACTTATTTCCAGGACTCCCTTTGTGGCTGCTTTGGTGCAGCTCTCTGGCACGGACCTGCAGTCCTCCATAGTGAATGCTGAGTAAAAGTAGTCATTCAGGAAGGTGGCCTTTTACCCATCCTCCTCTATCACCCTACCCCCCTTCAACTAGCCATGAGATTTTCCCTCCTTTTTCCCTTTTTCACTATTATATCTAAAATACTATTTTCCCCATTCTTGAACCTTCCCCAGTATTCAGCTCTGTGTCTGTTTTCACCTCCCTGCCAGCCCTCCTTGTCTCCCTATTTTCCTGTCGATATTCATTCCGTTCTGGTTCTCCCTGCTTTTCCTTGGATATCAATGCTTTCTGTTTGGCTCAGACTGCTTCCTTGACACTAACTGAGAACCATAGTGATCCCTTAAATCTATTTTTCTTTGTTACTGTCCTTATACATGTCTTTGATACCCAAAGATGGCTCCGGTAATTGGCCCCATCTCTGCTCCACCCTGCTTATGTCCTCCACCCCTACCAACTTGTCTCTGACCCACTCCCTCAACCTATCAAAGTCCACCTTCCTAAAGTCAAGGACTTTTTCTTGATTGCAGCTTACCAACCCTAAAGGGGAATTAAACCATACAGACCTGTGGTCACTATTCCTCAGTGGTTCCCCCACTCCCACAGCACCTACCATCTCTGAGATAATGAGCATTACATCAAGGACTGTGGACTGCCTGGTGGGTTCTTTAACTAGCTGCAGCAATAGACAGTCCTGGAAGGTGTCAAGCAATTTTATTTATTTTTTTTATTTATAAATTTGTTAACTGGTTAGGGACACTGGGCAAAAGCCCTTCTTCGGGTCTGACCAAGACAAAAAACATACAACAATGCAAGACAGAAAACAAACAATACAATAAATATATAAACATCAAATCTTCGGTAATCATCAAACATTACAAGTACAATTTGCTGATGTTAATAAATATTGTTTAAATCTAAACTTAAACTCCATGTATGAACTTATGGTTGCCAAAAAAAGAGGTAAATCATTCCAAAGGTTAGGGACCTGACATTCAAATGAGTGAAGACCATATTTGTTTTTAGCAGAGTGGGCTACCAGGACTAAGCCCTGATTTGATCTTAGGTTGGCTTGAACTTCATGAACTATCACCAAATCAGTCATAGGAGACACATCTTTAGCATATATGGCCTGATGAACCATATTACCTAAGGCATATATACTATATGTTTAAGCTGAAGTGATAATCAGCCCAGAGAAGAATACAAAGAGCAATGATGGGTCATGACTGGAACATCCAGAACAAAGCGGCAGATGTTATTGTAAGCAACACTTAAGACCTGCCTCTCTCTTGCACCCAATTTATTGTAGACAGAAGAGGCATAGTTCACGTGTGGCATTAAGATCCCTGAAGCTAATGTTTTACAGGAATCATAAGACAGTTATGACTTGAATTTATAAAGCATCCCCAAATTATGATGGATTGTTCTCCTGAT
This sequence comes from Neoceratodus forsteri, assembly GCA_016271365.2. Taxonomy (NCBI): domain Eukaryota; kingdom Metazoa; phylum Chordata; order Ceratodontiformes; family Ceratodontidae; genus Neoceratodus; species Neoceratodus forsteri. The sequence goes on from CM057455.1 coordinate 49,751,214, forward strand.
CATTTTTACTTGAGAAGAAAAGGCTAAAGAAGGATCAAGTAGGACTCCCAAGTACTTAAACTCAGGACCTGCTCAAGTAAAACACCTTGAGCATTGTGAAGTAACAAACATACATTTTCATTAAGCCGAGTGGGGCTACCAAACACCATAACTTAAGTCTCCCTTACATTCAATACCATCATATTAGAGGACAACCAACTGCATAACCTTTGAAACTCTAATTCCAGCTCTGCATTTATATGTTCAATAGATTGGCTCTGACAATACAATATCAAGTCGTCAACATAGAGAAGACATTTACTTGAACAGAATATAGAGAGAACCTGACTGATAAAGAAAATAACAGGAGACCAAGGATGGACCCCTGGTGTACACAACACACAACAGGACAAAAGGTTGACAATATAGGGCCAACTGAAACATATTGAGAGTGACCCTGCAAAAAATCACAAATTAAAACCACAGCTGAATCAGACAATCCCAGATCAGTGAGTTTCTGACAAACAAGAAGTGATTTATCAGGTCAATAGCCTTGGGCAGGTTTACAAACACTGACTCCATTAGCAAGTCACCATTGCAGCCTTGTAGGACAGCCTTTGTGAGCTTGACCAGGGCCGCACCAGTCCCCCGACCATGTCAAAACCCATGCTGTTCAGTACACAGGACTTCACCCTTCTCCAGAAATACATTAAGCTGATTAACCATCAACAATGTCTGACTCCTGGCACTCTTGACCACTGGGACCTCCCAATCGATGTCTGGCAGGTTCACATCTCCTACCACCCCTACTTCCCCCTTTCTTATCCTTCTTTTAAGTTCCTCCCTGAGGTCACTGTCCCTTTACTCCCCTTGACCTGGACGACTACAAATTACCCCTAAGCGTACTTCCCTGCCTGAGGCTGCCGTGAGTTGCACCCATATAGACTCAGCCTCCCTATTATTACCCCTAGTGCTGCCATCCTCAGTCACTTCAATGCCCTCCTTGACAAAGATGGCAACCCCTCCCTCCCTGCCAGTTCTTCTATCTCTCCTGAATAATGTATATCCAGGGACTTTCAGCTCCCTGTCATTATTTTCTGTGGCCCACATTTTCATGATGGCCGAATGGTCAACTTCAATGTTTGTCATCTACGCCTGGAGCTCGCTGAGTCTGTTATCTAGGTTCCTGGCATTAAGGCATACCACCTTCCACTTGTCCCTTGTTCTAACGCTCCTACTCTCTGCGTGATTTCCATGTTTTCTCACCCTGCCTTGCTTGTGCTTTTGCCTTTAGTTTTTCCGTGCCACCTTTTCCTTAGTCCTGTAAACACTAGTGTTCCCTATACTCTTTTTCTGCTTCTGTCCCCTGTGTGTGATGCAGTAAAATCTTTGGTACTCTTCTTCTCACCATCAGCTGTGGATCCTCAACACCTGGACTCCCTGCAGTCAGTTTAAATGTCTGATATAGACATCAAACATCTGCACAGTGCACTGGCCCTCTCTTATCAGGTGATGTCCATCATCCTTGAAGAGTCAGTTGCCCCAGATATCTCCCAATCCCCTACAAAGTGTTACCCCATATCCCGACACCACCCCTTAGGACAACTGTTGAACTCCTCTATTTCAACACTCCTTATCCAGTCCTGCCTCCCCTCCATGCCCCCCACAGTAAGGACTTTGGAATATGGCAGGGAGGCTGAGTGTGTGGCCAGTCTGTGCCCCAGTTTTTGGAACTTCTGCTTCACTTTGTCCATGGACTAGTTAGCTAGATTGTTGGTACCCAGGTATACCAGCACCACCAGCTCCCCCCTCCCTCTCCATCATCCTCCTTACTAAATCTGGATTGGCTGATGCTCCAGGCAGCCACAGGACCAAATACCTTGCATCTAACTTCTCCACTATCACCCTAACACCCTAATCATAGAGTCACTGACCACTCAAATCTTTCTGTCTGCTTTTCCCCCTTAGGAACCAATGTGCTGTCCTGCCCAACATCCTTGACTGACCAGCAGCCTGAACCTGATATTCTCAACTGATCAAGAGTCTGAACCACCTGACATCCTCGACTGACCAGGAGACTGAGCCTCCGTACATACTCAACTGACCAGGAGCCTGCCCAACATCCTCGACTGACCAGGAGCCTGAACCTCCTGACATCCTCAACTGACCAGGAACCTGAACCTCCCAACAACCTTGACTGACCAGGAGCCTGAACCTCCCAACACCCTCAACTGACCAGGAGGCTGAACCTCCCAACATCCTTGACTGACCAGGATACTGAACCTTCTGACATCCTCAACTGACCAGGAGACTGAACCTTCTGACATTCTCCACTGACCAGGAGCCTGAACCTCCCAACATCCTTGACTGACCAGGAGCCTGAACCTCCCAACACCCTCGACTGACCAGGAGGCTGAAACTCCCAACACCCTCAACTGACCAGGAGGCTGACCCTCCCAACACCCTTGACTGACCAGGAGCCTGAGCCTCCCGACATCCTTGATTGACCAGGAGCCTGAATCTCCTCCAGAGGTGCAAAGTGATTTGCTGTCTGGATGTAACTGGGCTGAACGTCCTCTAGTGGTGTGAATCAAATGTTGCCAACTATAGGCCTATCAGCCGTACATCAGTTTGCTGTAAGACTTTAGAACGACAGATTAAAAATAAAATTGAAAAAGATATAGTTGCATTAGGTTTACAGGATATCTTTCAACATGGTTTCAGGAAAGGACTTTCATGTAACACAAATTTGTTTTCGTTCTATAGTTTAGTTAGTAGCAGTTTAGACAAAGGAATACCTGTTGATGTTATCTTATTGGACTTGGGGAAAGCACTTGATACAGTACAACATAACAAATTAATACAAAAATTAGGTGATTTAGGACTAAATAAATACATTGTAAGATGGATTGTGAATTGGTTAACGAACAGTAAACAGACAGTAAGAATTAACTTAGTTCTTTCAGATGAAGGTGTAATATGTAGCAGGGTCCCTCAGGGGTCTGTATTGGGTCCGGTTCTGTTCGGTTTATTTATAAGTGATCTGGGTGCAGGGATTGATTCAGCAATTACAAAGTTTGTGGATGACACAAAAATAAGTGGGGATGTATCATCATTGTTAAAATATAAGCAATTATGTGAAAGTCTGACAAAAATTGAAAAATTGGGAGAAATTAACAATATGAAGTTTAATGAAACTAAATGTGCAGTAATACATTTTGGAAAAAAAATCTGAAATACCAATATAGTCTTAGTGGAATAACAATCAAAAATAGCAAATGTGAAAAAGACCTAGGAGTATGGATTAACTCACAGTTATCCTCAGGTTCACATATAGTTAAAACCGTTTGGAAATGTAATAGTATCATTCGTTCTATCAAAAAAGCCTTTATTTCCAGAAACACAACATGTATTATGAAATTATACAAGACTTATCTAATGCCACACTTAGACTATGGATCACCCATTTGGAGCCCTTATCTTAAAAACGATATAAAACAGAAAGACGACTGACTAAATCCATTAAAGGATTAAAAACCATGGAATATGGCAAAATATTACAGTGTTTAACTCTCTTTTCTTTGGAAACCAGAAGAACTGGGGTGACTTGTTATTAATGTATCAGATTATGAAAGACCCAATTATAATGGAACAATGTAATTCAAACAGACTTCAAAAAACAGTAAATTTAAGAACTCACAGCAAACAAATTGCCATTAATAATGTACAAACTGTTCGACACCAAAACTACTTTAATGTACGTACTGCAAAGTTATGGAATAAATTACCAAAAGACATTGTGGAGGCAGCCACAATACAAACCTATAAAAAAAATTAGATGAATAATTAATACTTACAAATGTCGACTAATAGGCCCACTATGTGTGGGAGACAATTAAATGGGCATTTAGCCTACTTTGTCTATATGTACCAAGTTAAACCAAGTTAAGTGATTCGCTGTCTGGATGTAACTGGGCTGAACCTCCTCCAGAGGTGCGAAGTGATTCACTGTCTGGATGTAATGGGGATGAACCTCCTCCAGACGTGTGAAGTAATTCACCACTTGAATGTAATAGGTTTGAACCTCCTCCAGCGGTGCAAGGTGATTCACCATCTAGAGGTAACAGGGCTGCATCTCCTCCAGAGGTGTAAAAGTGATTCACTGTCAGGATGTAACTGGGCTGGAAAACCTCTAGAGGTGTGAAGTGAATCACTGTCTGGATGTCACTGGGCTGGACCTCCTCCAGAGGTGCAAAGTGATTTACTGTCTAGATGTAACTGTCCTGAACCTCCTCCAGATGTGCAAAAGTGATTCACTGTATGGATGTAACTGGGTTGAACCATCTCCAGAGGTGTGAATTGATTCACTATCTGGATGTAGCTAGGCTGGGCCTCCTTCAGAGGTGTGACATGATTCATTGTCTGGATACAACTGAGCTGGACCTCCTCCAGAGGTGCAAAGTGATTCACCATCTAGACGTAACAGGGCTGGACCTCCTTCAGATGTGTAAAGTGATTCATTGTTTGGATGTAACTGGGCTTGACCTCCTCCAGAGGGGCAAAGTTATTCACCATCTGGATGTAACTGTGCTGGACCTCCTCCAGAGGTGCAAAGTAATTCATTGTCTGGATGTAACTTGACTGAACCTCCTCCAGATGTGCCAAGTGATTCACCATCTGGATGTAACTAGGCTGGACCTCCTCCTTATGGTAGCCCCTCCTCTCCCTCCCATGACCCACCCCCTCCAAACCCTTGGACCAGTGGCTTTCTGGGGGGAGAGGTGTGCAAAGGAGCTCCTGCTGAGCTGAGTGTAGAGCTCAGCCATCTCTATCCTTTCTGCTATCTGCTGAGCCTGCAGCTCTGCTATGGTCCTGCAAAAGGGATAGTGTCTCCTCCCCCTGGAGAAGAGAGCCCCACAGTCCCCATAATTCAGTGCCTCATCCTTGAACCACATTCCACAAGCTGACACCTAGCTAAAGTTGCCTATTTACCTTGCAGAAGCTACACTTGTCCAGTTCTGAAGACCACACCTCAGACAGGACAGACACGGTAGAGTCCTTCCAATGAAGGGCAACAAAAATGGTGCAGGGGCTGCACCAAATACTGAGGGATCTAAACATGTATACCTTGAGAGAGAGAGGAGGGAGAAGGGGGCATGATAGAGACCTTTAAATAGCTCATGGGGTGAATAAGATACAGGAAGCTAGCATTTCTCGAAAAGGTGTACAAGAACTAGGTGGCATGAATACAGCTGGAGGGAGAAGTTTAGGAGGGATGTGAATAAGTATTGTTTCACTGAGAGGGCACTGGATGCCTGCAGCAAACTTCAAACAGGGTGGTGAGGTTGAAAACAGTGTGGTGAGGTCGAAAACAGTTGTGGGTTTCAAGCGTGCATGGGATAGGAAGAAGGAAAACTGGTATCAATGTTGGGGGGCAGCTTTCACAAGAAGTTTCTATTCCTGGCAGAATTTCTTTTGTAATATCTCAAGATTTGAGGAAGGTGATGGTAATATAACCCTGTGGTCACTGCTGTTGTTGTATTCTCTGTAAATTTAACTCATATGGTTTGCATTTGGGCATCATTATTTTTTATTCTGGATGCTATCTTTCCAGGTTTCAGACTCTCATTTACAGAGATGGACATCCCTCCACCTCTCCTTACAGGTCTGCCTCCGTGAAAAAGTGTATAACTTTGTAAACATTTCTCCAGTTGCAGCTTTCATTCCACACTGCTTCTGTTACATAGATACATAGACAGTGTCGACAGATAAGGGCCTATGGCCCACCCAGTCTGCCCATTTGAGCTTGTAAGTTCAGTTTGTTTTCCTAGAAGTCTGTTGCCCCTTACCCCTGACCTCCAGAATTCCTTTATGTCTATCCCATGCATTCTTAAATCCCGTGAATGTTTCAGCCCCCACCACTTCCTCTGGCAGGGTGTTCCACTTGTCCACCACCCATTCTGTGAAGAAATTCTTTCTCATGTTTCCTCTGAATCATCCTCCTCCAACTTCATCCCATGCCCTCTAGTCCTGGAATATCTTTTCGCTTAAAATAGTGTTTTCCTGCACCCTGTTCCTCTTATGTAAGATACTATGTCTCTATCATATCCCTCTCTCCTCCTCTCCTCCAGGGAGTACATGTTCAGTTCCTTCAACCTGTCTTCATAGGACTTGTGATGAAATCCATGCACCATCTTTGTTGCCCTCCTCTGAACCTTCTCTACCCTGTCTATGTCCTTACATAGATATGGTTTCCAGAACTGTACACTGTACTCCAGGTGGGGCCTCACTAGTGTCTTGTATAGCGGAATTATGACTTCCCTTTTCCTGCTGGTGATGCCCTGCCTACTCATCCCAGCATCCTATTTGCTTTACTGCTGCCTTGTCACACTGTTTCCTACCTTGAGGTCATCAGAGATGATAACCCCAAGATCCCTTTCCTGCTTGGTGCATACTATATCCTCACCCCAACTGATATATTGTGCCGGGGTTTTGTACTATGCATTATCTTGCACTTCTTTGCATTGAATTTCAACTGCGAACCTCTGACCATTCTTCAAGTTTCTGCAGGTCGCTTCTCATTCTGTCTCCACCTCTGGTGTGTCTACTCTGTTACAGAGCTTTGTGTCATCAGCGAACAGTGAAATTCTGCCTTCTGGGTCCTAGCCCGTGCCACTGATGAAGATGTTGAATAGGACCGGTCCAAGCACTGATCCCTGTGGTACCCACTGGTCACTCTTCCCTCTGTGGAGTGACAGCCATTTACCACTACCCTCTGTGTCCTGCCACCCAGCCAGTTACCTACCCACCACACTACTGTCCTGCCCACACCCATATTCCCCAGTTTGTGTAATAGTCTTCTATGTGGCACAGTGTCAAAGGCCTTGCTGAAGTCCAGATAGGCCATGTCCTGCCCTCCCGATCCACCTCCCTGGTCACCCAGTCAAAAATTCAACGAGGTTGGTCTGACACTGACCTCCCTGGTGAAACCATGCTGCTTTGGGTCCTGTAGTCCATTGACAACCAGATTTTCCACCAATCTCTCCTTCAGTAGTGCTTCCATGATCTTCCCCACTACCGAGGTGAGGCTGACTGGTCTGTAGTTCCCTGCTTCCTCATTGTTCCCACTTTTGTATAAGGGGACTACATCTGCTGTCCTCCAGTCTTTGGGTACCTCCCCTGTTTCCAGTGATCGGATAAACAGGATAGCCAGAGGTTCAGCCACCACCTCTCTTAGTTCTTTAAGAACCCTGGGGTGCACCCCATCTGGCCCCATTGCTTTATCAACTCTTATTACTTCCAGTTCCTTCAGGACCCTTTCTCGTGTAAGGGACTTGTGTCCATTCTGCACCATTCTCACCCTTGTACTCCCTTCAGACCCATTACCCTCTCTTCCTAGTAAAGACTGAGCAGAAATTCCTGTTCAATATGTCAGCTTTACTGTTGTCATCCTCAACGCGGCCCCCATCCTCCCCTTCAGTCCTCACTATCCTCCCTTGTCTTTCTTTTTTCACTTATGTACCTGTAAAGGTTTTGTCCCCTCTACCCACTGATTTTGCAATGTGTTCTTCTGTCTGAGCATTGGCTTCCCTTACTGACCTCCTGCCCCTTTGCTTCTCCTGGTACTTCTCCCATCCCCTTCTGCCTGTGTCTTTTTGTATTGCCTGAATGCAGTCTTTTGGCTTTCTCTTTCTTGCTACCTCTTTGGAAAACCATAATGGTCTCCTCTTCCTTTTCCTCTTGCTAACCTGCTTAATACATAATGCTGTTGTTCTTGTAATCCCCATTTTAAATACTGCCCACTGTTCCTCAACCCCTGATTCCTGTCCCATTCCCCTGAATACCTCTTTCAAGTATCTCCCCATTTTCCCAAAGTCTGCCCCCCTAAAATCCAGGATACGTGTTTTTGTGTGGTTTGGTTCTGCTCTTTCTGTGATTTCAAACCACAATGACTGGTGGTCACTGTTTCCCAGGTGCTCCCCACTGTTACCCCCATCACACTGTCCCTGTTTGTGAGCACAAGGTCCAGTATTGCCTTCTGCCGAGTTGGTTCCATGACCAGTTGCTTGAGGAAGGCACCCTGAAGGGAGTCCAGGATAAATCTGCTCCTAGTTGATGCTGCTGCTGGGATGCTCCAGTCCACGTCTGGAATATTGAAGTCTCCAACCAGTACTACCTCACCCTTGTCTGCCATCTTTTGGATGGCTAGCATCAGCTCCCTATCTGTTTCTTCCTCCTGGGCTGGTGGTCTATAGACCACACCTGTGTGGATGGCTGTCCCCATTTTCCTTTCCAGCTTAACCCACAGTATCTCTCCCCCAGTTTGTTCCTCCTGGATCTCTGTGGCCCTTATGTCATTTTTCACATAGAGCGCCACTCCTCCTCCCTTCCTGCCTGCTCTGTCTCTTCTGAATATGTTGTAGCCAGGTATGGCCTTCTCCCAGTCGTGGTTATCATTACACCAGGTTTCAGTTATAGCCACAATGTCCAGGTCTGACTGCACCATGACAGCCTGCAGATCTTCCATCTTGTTGCTAAGGCTCCTGGCATTTGCACACATGGCTTTCCATGATTTGACCTCCCTAGACTGTTTCACTGTTCTACTCCAGCCCCTTCCTTGGTTGTCATTTATCCCTGGTTCTCCTTGCTGTCTGCCCTTCTGCTGAATTTTGCCCCTTTTCTGCTTATCCACCTCTTGGGCACTAATCTCCATCTTTTACACACTGCTTTGCAGAGATAGCCACTCCTCTGGTTCACTGGTTCCACTGCTAGCTGTGGGCGGTGAGCAAGTAGGTACCCTCCTGTTATTGTAATAATATCAGATTGCTTTATTGAATTCAGTGCCTCACGCTCATGCACTTTGTTATTCATGCTCCTTGCATTTACCAATATATCACTTATGCTATTAGATTTTTACCTCAAATGTTATTTGTTGCCGGCTTTAAATTCAGTTCTACTTATATTAATTTGCTGACTTTCTGTATGCCCCATCCATCTAGTTTAAATCCACTGTCTAGTTGTTCTAGGATTTCTTTCTGCAGGACCGGTGCTCTCTTTTTGTTTTGATGCAGTTCATCTCTTGCAAACAGATGTCGTTTATCATGGCACACTTCCAGTTGTTAGTAAGAGCTATACTGTCCACCAGTTAGACAGTCTTATGTTTATGCACTCTATTGTGTTTTTTCCCCTGTATTTTTATTTTGGGTACTGGCAAAATGCCAGAGATTGCTACCCTTCAATGTTTTATTTTTAAATTGTTGCCAACAGTAAGGAGGTCATGACAGATGTCCTTCTCATGATATTAGTAGGTTAACATTTATTATGAATACTTTAGAAATGACTAATTGGCAACATGTGCTCAAACATTCATGGCTGCATAATAGTTAATACCATTCAACTTTCACAGAGCACTTATCACCACTGAATCACCTTACCTGCACTAGCACCATAGCCCTGAAATACCCCTCTAACACGCCAGTGACAGCGATACCCATCATCGTGCTCCGTCATGAATCTCCTTACCTGCACTAGCACCATAGCCCTGTAATACCCCTCTAACACGCCAGTGACAGCGATACCCATCATCGTGCTCCGTCATGAATCTCCTTACCTGCACTAGCGTCATAGCCCTGTAATACCCCTCTAACACGCCAGTGACAGCGATACCCATCATCGTGCTCCGTCATGAATCTCCTTACCTGCACTAGCACCATAGCTCTGAAATACCCCTCTAACCCACCTGTGACAGTGATGCCCAGCATCGTGCTCCATCATGACTAAAAACATCTAGCTGCTTCTGTCACAGTGGCCTAAGTCACAGCTAGTTGTAAGGCTTGGCATCACCTGATGCCACTGTTTTTTTTATTTTGTATAATAATTTTTATTGAGATTGTTCATAGATATCATCACTAACAGTGTCAGGGACATCATGTATAAACATTTCTGTTGCAAGCTCATAACATGTCATGCAATCTTGGTTACATCAGGCAAGTCACATTTAAGACATGCTCTTCAGTTTATACGTGTCTATCTCTGAATAGGGGTAGTGAAGATTTATCACCACTCTATACATAGTTTCTCAACTTATTACAAATGTTTTACATATGTACCTCAATAAACTTAATGTAAAGTCTCCTACTTAAAAGAAAAGAATTTAAAGTAGGAAATATTTCAATTTAAACTATATACTTCAAGTAGGAAATAAACTGTAGCCAGTATAGAAATAGCACCTAGAGTAATGGCTGCGTACTGTGTTTAAAACCATTTTATGGAATGAGCATATGTCCCTGAACTGAATCAAATTAATGAAATTATGAGAAATGGCAGAATATTATCTTCTTTCTAATCATTGTCTCCTGTGTAGTTATTATAGTCAAAGTGTACTGCCTTCCAGTAAGACAAAGATTTTCCCAGGTGATAACACACTTAGGAAACCTCCCCATATATTTAGAGAGGCTTCTTCCCTTCCACGAAGAGCATGTGTCGGCCTATCAGTCAAAAGGGTCTTAATAGCCAAGTTTTTCCATTGGCTCATTGTTGGGGTCTGGCTCGTGGTCCATAAATTCTGTATGCCCTGTCGGGCTACAACCAACAGGATTCTAATCCATCTGAGGTGCAATTCCCATTCTTCTTCCTCCATGTCCACTATACCCATTAGGAGAGATCATGGAGTGAAATCCATTCCCTCCCCAACCCCTCATTTTAATTAATTCCCCCCATACTTGTCTCCAGTATCTTTGAATCCCTGTGCATTCCCAATAGTAGTGAATGAATGTACCCCTAGAGCTTCCCCATTTCCCACATAAGGGGGGTACTCCTGGACAAAATGTATGCACCATGCTTGGAGGGCAATAAAACATGTGCAGGAATTTATATTATAGCTCCTTAAATTTATTGCATAACAATAGCCCCATATGAGTGCTCAGGAGCATCTCCCAATTTGTCACCGAGATTCTAATACATAGATCTCGTTACCATGTCTGTTTAACTTTTAATGTTTCTCCCTGAAAGTGTATCCTATCAAACTTTGCTGTCCTTCCAATGAGTCCTTTTTCCCTCTCTCTTGCTCCTAGAATCAATCTTTCTTTCTCTTTCATGCTCAACTCATGCTCTAGTGGTCAGTTTAATCTCTTTAAGTAATTCCTTATCTGAAAATATCTTAACAGATGGGATGCTGGTATGTTTAAAGCGTTCTGTATAGTTTGGAATGTATGTAATTCTCCTTTCTCTGTCAAATCCCCCAAGCATCGAATCCACTTTCATTGGCAGTCCCTAAATCCCTTGTCTTCCAGTTCAGGCAGGAAGTCTGGGTTGTTGGCAACAGGTACCAGGAGGGTATTAATTGTAGTTATGTTTTGTCATTTTTTTATCTCTCTCTATTGTTCCAGACTGGCCACAACCAATGGATTGGTATTTTCCAGGGCTCTATAAACTCTTAGTCCATTTTCTCCCAAGTATGCTGACAATCTCCCCGGGCTATACCTCTCCTCCAGGTCAAGCCAGTTTACCGCCTCCCCCTGTTAACCCAGTTATGTAGGTAGCAAAATTGTGTGGCCAAGTAATATCCTTTATTATCTGGGAAGTTCAGTCCTCCTTTTATATTGTCAGCTTTCAGCCAAGCTAAACTGATACGTGGTCTTTTCCCCTGTCATATAAAATCTGTGAAGCCGCTTTCTAATTGTTTTATATCCTTTTTAGTAAGTCCACAGGGCAACAATTGCTTGATATTCAGAATTCTTGGTAGCACTTTCATTTTTAGTAGGTTGATCCTACCCATCCACGAGATGGGCAGGACTCTCCATCTATTTAAGTCTTTCCTTATAATGTCTATTATAGGTAGGTAGTTTAATTTATAGAGGTCCCTTACGTTTCTCCCCACCCTTATTCCTAAGTAAGTGAAGGCTTCTTTTACTAGTTTCAGTTCTCAGGAGTTTTCCTCCTCTCCCTCATCATTTCCTAAGTACATTAACTCTGATTTATTAATGTTAAGCTTGCAACCAGAAAATACAGCAAAGGCCTCTATGGTTTCTAAAATAGCAGGGATCAACTGTTCAGGCTGTGTCACCTAGAGAAAGATGTCATCGGCGTACAAAGTAATGATATGCTGTTTACCTGTTTTTCCAGGAATGCCATCAATATCGGGATGTTCCCCTATCTTAATAGCCAAGGGTTCTACAGCCACTGTGAAAAGCAGGGGGGACAGAGGGCAAACCTGCCTTGTGTCTCATTCCAGAGTGAATTCTTCAGACAGCGACCCATTAATAATAACTCTGGCAGTCGGTGTTTTATAAAATGCCCTCACCAGATGCATGATTTTTTCTCCCACCCCAAATTTAGTTAGAGTGTACATCAGGTAGTCCCATTCAATTCTGTCAAAGGCCTTTTCAGCATCCATTGACATAACGCATATTTGATTTTTACTTTTAGATCCCCATGGACAATATTTATCATATGCCTGATGTTATGATAAGACATTCTGCCTTGTATAAATCCTGTCTTATCTGTATGTATAATAAAGGGTCAAATTTTTTCTAGTCTAAGGGCAAATACTGTTGTCATAATTTTACAATCATAATGCAATAAAGAGATGGGTCGGTATGAGGCGCATTCTGTTGCATCATTATTTGGTTTGGGGATGACACAGATATTAGCTTCACAACCGGTTCTAGAAAGGCCTCTCTCCCCCCTTGCCTCCTCAAGAACATCTCGCAGAGGTGCTGCCACCTTCTTTCGAAACTCCTTATAGTATTCACTTCCAAAGCCGTCCGGCCCTGCCGCTTTACCATTTTTGAGCATCCCTATTGCCCTTTGCACTTCTTCTACCATGATTTTACTTCCCAACCTCTCCCTTTGTTGTTCATTAAGTTGTGGTATTGGGAGGTTCTCTAAGAATCTGTCCATCGCAGCCTTCATGCCCTGGCATTCAGCTTTATACAATGCCTAATAGAATTGTCTAAAGCATATCTTTATACTTTCATCCTTGTTTACTAAAATTCTTGTGTCATCCCTTATGGTTACTATTTGTTTGGAGGCCCTACCTCCCTTCACTAGTCTTACTAGTAGCAGTCCAGGGCAGTTCCCCCATTCATAGATCCTCTGCTGTGCAAAATACAGTCTCCCCCTAGCTTCTTCCGTCACATTCAAATTTAGGGCCCCTCATACTTTATCTAATTCCCTTCTAAGGATATGATCTCCTGTTTGAATCACTAGCATCTCCAGTGCCTTAACCTTTTCCTCTAGTTCATGTTGTTTTTTTTATGGTCTCGCCTAAGTTTGGTTACATATCCCATTATAACTCCCCTCAAGAATGCTTTATTGGCTTCCCAGTAAATACCCGTGGAATCCACAGATCCCTGATTTGTAGTCTCAAATGTAGCCCATTTAGCTTTAAGGAATTTTTTAAATTCCATTTTAGCTAGGAGGTACGTAGGAAAGCACCATGACCCTATCCCTTCCCATGTCTGCAATAACTCTATATCTAGCTGGACCATCGCATGGTCTGACAAGAAGACGGGACTATGAGAAACCTTTTTTACCTTAGAGTATAAGTCACTGGTAAGAAATATATAGTCCAGTTTGGACCATGTACCATAAGGGATTCGATAGGAAAGTATACTCTAAAGCCTCTGGATTTGCTGTACTCCATGCGTCTAATTGCTCAGCCAGGCCTTGTTGCCACCATTTTACACTCACCGACTCTCTGAGCCTTGTACCTGAATAGTCCAATTTAGGGTCAATGACGCAATTGAAATCCCCTGCTAAAATCAAGTTGGAAAATTGCTCTCTGAAGATCAAGCCTAACATATTTTGGTAAAATTCAGGGTCCACCACTGCTGGTGCATATATATTTCCCAGCGTGATCTCTTTCCCTCTGATCTTGCCCACCACAAAAACATAGCGTCTCTCCCTGGGGTCCCTGACCGTATGGATGTGCTCAAACAGCAAATGCCTATCTAAGAGGATGACAACTCCTCTTTTTTGAGAGCTATAGTAGGATGCATAGCAGGCCTCAACCCATCCCCCCACAAGTTTGTCGTGCTCTTTGTGTGTCAAATGCGTCTCTTGCAGCATGCAGATCATTGCATTCTTCCTTTAAAGTGCCACTAAAATGTTGGCTCTTTCAGCAGGTGATGTGAAACCCTGACATTCCACAAAATAATATTACAATGTTGTGGCCTAGCCATGGTCCCCCCATGTGCTTCCATTATATTGCCATCTAAACTCAGAAGAAGACAACTTTAGACTCCTTTCACTCCCCATAAAAATGAAGTGTCCACAGTACAACCCAAAAAGTAGAAAAAGATAGAAGAATAAGTACAACAGGCTCAAACAATAACTAATCTGGGCAAACCTCAAGCCCAGCTTCAACAAATTGAACTCTAACAGTTTGATTACATTCATTTAAACAAGTCAAGTTTTAAGATATATGTGTCTTATTTCATGTTACAGAAATCCCAAATGCCCCCCTTCCTCCAAACCCTCTTTAGCAATCTTCCCTTAATTATTCATATATTCTAACTCTCTCCCCCCCATATCCTGCTGTGCCTCCTCTTTCTCTTTCATCAATCGAGGCAGAGTAGGGAAACTGGTGGTTTGTGTCGCGTCCCCCAGAGGACGTTATTGCAGCCCTCTGTACCCCGACCCATATACAGAAGCAACCGCATCCTGCCATCTGCAGACGTAAAGGTATCCACTGCCACCCCCCCCTTCTTATTTAATTAAACTGCTTACCGGGCAAAAAAATAAAGTCTTAGTGCAGAGAAAGTCCCATGAGTTACCATCCAAGCTGTTCCAATAGTTGGTAAAAGAAAAGAGGCCAGCAGTACCTAGTCCCTCTTGTTGGTACCTGCAGAGTTTTGAATTAGGACAGTCATGGTGCGGTGTGACTCCCTGCTGCAACCGCGTGGGTTTCAAAGCCAAGAAATATTCTGGAAATACATTTCCCTTCCCTGTGCCCTCAATTCCTCCAAGTCCCTGTAAGTTCATTTTGGGAGAGAGGAGAATTTAGCTTCATATATCCTCCTCTCATGTCTTTACCCATGGGGGAAGATTTCCCCTCAGCTGCATGCCTGGCCAAGCAGTCCCCTCCACAACAGCGGCAGATTTGGGAAACAAACAGACCCCCCAGTGTCAGCAGAAACAAATACAAGGTACTGTTATTTCACCCTTTCCCATGCTTTTTATCTTAATCTTCTATGAAGTTGTGCAACCTCTCTGGCTCCCAGAAAGTGAAGGTAGCCCCTTCCCATTTGACTTTAACAATTACCTTGTAACTCATGAGAAACTCAATCTCTCTTTCACTAAGGCGATCCATATGTTTATTAAATTGTTGTCTCTTCCTCTGGACTCGCATAGATATATCTTGGTGAATGGTAAGCCGGTGTCCCTCGTGCTGCAACTCTTTCAGATTTCAGTAAGCCACTAAGATTGCCTGGTGGTCTGGGTAATAATGAAGTTGGAAGATGACTTGTCTTGGTGGCTAGTCCTCTGGTGGCCTCAGGGCCAGTGCTCTGTGGGCACGCTCCACCTTGAGGCCTTTCACCTTAAGAGGCATTTTGAGTAAGTTGGGAAGGGTGATAGTGCAAAAAGTTATTAGGTCCCCTTTCTTCGCTCCCTCCAGTAAGCCCCTGATCCAAAGATTATTTCTGTGGCTGTAATTTTCTTGGTAGTCTAGTGCTTTGCAGAGCTCTTCCAGCTTCCGCTCCATTTTAACTGTTTGGTCAGGCAGCGATTGGGAGGCATCCTCCAATTCAGAGATCCGTTGCTCAGCTTCAGAAAGTCTACCCGAATATTGCTTGAGCTCTGATGTAAGCCCCTCTAATGATCTGTCCATCTTATTCCATCTCGATTGTAAATCCATTACAACTTGATCCGATACAGCCTTACTAATTACTGCCACTCGGCTGCGGAGAAGGAGATTGGGCCTGGTCAGGTGGTAGATTCTCTCCAGGGTTCTTCCTCTGATTTTTGGCCCCATGCCTCGAATGTTTTCCTGCTGCCAGGTACCGTCCATATTAACAATCACTTAAAGGCTATTTTAGAGATTTAAGGTGTTTTCAAAGGAAAACAATATTTTAAAATATGTTGGAGTGCAGAGCTCTGGAGGTGTGTGTGTCCTATCATGATAGCTGCTCATTAGGCGCCCGCCACTGTTTTCAAGTAGTAAAATATAGTGTTATCTACAGAGCTGTTATGGACTCAGTCGGTGATAATGTACAGAAGCAATACTGCATGTGCATGTGATTCCACAAATTATTAAGTCAGTGAGCACTAGTGGCTAGCGGGCATATTCCAGGAAGACAGGCTAGTGCACAGTAATGTTCATGAATGTTCCTCATGAAATTCAACTTTAATTGCTGATGTTGTTTTGGAACCTTTGGCTGCTTATAACTCAATCATCCTTTGAGCAAAGGATTGGAGCGTTGACACACAGCATCTTTTTTCATATTGGTTTTTCTCCCGGCTGGTAGCTTGACTCTGAGGGACATTTGTTTTTCTTTTTGACTTTTACTCTTCCCCTGGTGTTCTACTGCAAGTTTCCCAGAAGAGCTGCTTCCACTCTGGTGAGACATCTATAGAGGGCAACTGCTGTTGAATTCTGCTGGACTCTGTTAGTAGCAGTGGGCCAGATGCTGAGGCGCCACTCTCCTTCTAGTTTTATATGTGTAAATCATCAAAAAAGTGCTGTTATCTACTATTGTATTGTACGGGGAAACTACTATTTTACTGCTCTTTAAAGTAATTGCAGCTCCTTGTCTGAATATGTAAGGTGGGCCAGACGCTGAGGCGCCACAGGACCCCCACAGTCCTTTGTAGTGCAGATTTGGTCAGTGACACTCAGAAAAAGGCTTGCTACTGCCTTTATTAATTGCTGCACCCTCCTCTGTCTCTCTCCAGCCTGCTTCCTTCAGCCCACAGCAACCAGCTGAGCGCTGGGGCTTTGCTCCGCCAGTGGGCGGTCGGCGGCACCTAGCCAAACTTGGGAACCACAAGGCTGGGAGGAACAGCGAGGGAGCAGTCGGGAAAGGCGCAACATTTTTGCCCACCCGCCCTTCTCCCTTCCTGTGTGTTAATTTATAGGCATCTTCACGCTGATATCTCTTCCCCGCCCCCAGCACTTTTCTCTAAACCAATAGACAGTCACACCAGCTTGCTGACCCAACCAATCAGCAACTTCGCTACTCCCTATTGCCAACTATCAATATCCCCCTCAGAATGGGGAGCTTGCTACTGATACTCCTGTCACTAATAGCCATAGGGTTCCACAATGAAGATGACCCTATTATACAATCTAAAGTGGTCAACCCACCTAGTTTCTCTGGAACATCCCCCGTGGCTGACACCCATACCCTCATATATGTCTTGCCATTACTGCATCGACTACAGTGGTACAATCACCATAAAGTTACACACATCACCACATATATGTCTCAGACAAGGCCCCACTACCTGGGTATATAGATCCCCACTAAGCCTAGTCATCAAACTGCTAATTGGTATCCGACACACTACCTTAAATCCACAGGAGAACCTAAAACAAAGAGTAGCAGCGGAATAAAGGAGGACCAAAGACAGCCCCTCTCCCTATCACTGGCAGCCCTTATGAAATTACTGATCTTCCTATTGCTCTGTATTGGTAGTGTAGAAATCAACCCTGGACCTCTTGAAAGCATCACCTCTCCTCAGACCTATCCTCAATTAAAGGCCCCAGTTTCCTGCTTATTAATGTATGCAGTCTGTTGAAAAAATTTACATTACTACAATCCTGGGTTGCCCATACCTTGCCAGACTTTCTTGTGATAACTGAGACATGGCTCAAGACCACCACAATGGACAGGAAGTTAACCTACCTAACTATCAGCTATTCAGAGCTGATCGCCAAACAAGGGAGGCAGAGTAGCCATATATGTAAAAGCTGGTTTAGTTGTATCCTGTACTGCTGCAACATCTATGCCCAAGGAATTTGAGTGTCTATCTCTAAAGTCTCTCTCCCCAATACAGCAGCTTTCCATTTAATTGGATGCTACAGACCCCCTCTGCTGAACACAAGCTCTTATCCCACCTGGGAAACCTGGTCAAGTCCTGTACTGAAGAAGTCATTATCATAGGGACCTGAATTTCAACTGGCTCACCCAGGCAGCTACACCTCTGGTATCATTCTGTGACACCTATGGGCTCACACAGTTAATTAATGAACCAACAAGACTAAATGCAAGGAATAGTAGTAACAGTACTCTACTTGACATCATACTAGTGAGTAAACCACATCTATTCACACACGCTGGAGTGCTCCTATACGACATAAGTGACCACTGCCCCATCGCAGGGGTAAGATTCAACAGCATTAAAACAGATCCTGCAAAATTCCTCATGAGGAGATCCAAGAAAAACATCAATACTGAAGGATATCTGCATGATCTAGCCTACTCTCCACACTGGCAAAAGTTCTATCTTGCACATGCTGTAGAAAAAGCTCAGCAGGTGCTAAATATCATTATATTGAATGCCCTTAACACCCATACCCCAATCTCTAGTATCCGAATAAAAAACAAATCCTGTCGCTGGTTTTCAGCTGACCTCAAAGCTACACTGCTGGAGAGAGATAAACTCTGGAAAGTAGCAAGAAAATCTAAGAATATCATGGACTGGATGATCTTTAGGAAAGCCAGGAATAAATGCACTAGGAAAGTTAGGATGCAAAGGCTGCCTACTAGCTGGCCCAGCTCGACTTCTCCTACCATAATACTGCTAGATTTTGGGGCACCATCAAGGGGATGATGGGCCAGGATGTTAACAACCCCCTTCCAACCCATTTACACAGTAACTATGGCCCCATTACTGGCATATTGGAAATCCTGATGCATTCAACAACCACTTCACAACAGCTGGCCTTGCCTTTGACTCCTCCCCAGCTAACCTATTAAGGGATCATTTAAGCTCCCACTATACTGGTGAACAAAGAGTTGACTCCTCCTTTAGCTTCAAACCTATACTGTTGAAACAAGTTGAGGATCTATTATGGCATCTAGATACCAAAAAAGTGCAGGAGCAGATCTTCTGGACCCATTCTTTCTAATGATTGCGTGTCATGTGCTTGCAGTCCCTAACTCACCTCTTTAACCTCTCCTAAACTCTGGCTCTATTCCCACACTGTGGAAGACAGCCCAAGTGGTCCCCTTTCTAAAATCAGGGGACCCTATGGATCTTAATAACTACAGGCCCATTTCCATCCTACCTGTATTATCCAAGATGCTGGAGAAATTAGTGAGTATTCAGTTAAGGAATATCTGGACAATGCTAATCTATTAAATCCAGCTCAATCTGGATTCAGGGCCAAACATAGCACTATCACTGCATTAGCCAAGGTCACCAATGATTGGCAAACCGAACTGGATAAAAGAATAATGTCTGTGCAGTATTCCTGGACCTGAGCAAAGCATTCGACACTGTGGACCATGAACTGCTACCTCATCCCTACACTCCATTGGCCTAGATCCATCCCTCCTTAAGTGGTTCAGATGCTACCTCTCTGGTAGATCACAGCAGGTAAAAGCTGAAGGTGACCTCTCCCCATTAAGACCACTATCAAGAGGAGTCCCCCAAGGCTCTATTCTGGGTCCTATCCTTTTTGCCATTTATATAAATAAAATTGATTCAACCCTTACCAAGTCCTCAGTACATCTCTTTGCTGATGACACTGTACTGTATGTCAACAACCCTTCACCTAAAGTTGCTCATGAAATCCTGCAAGCAGAATTCTCCCTGTTACAACATCAGCTTCTCGAGAAAAAGCTTCTGCTAAATGCAAAGAAAACCAAAGCAATGATGTTCACAACCCAAAACTCCACCAACATATCCTCTTCAATCAGTCTCCCCCAGATATGCACTATACTTGGAGAAAATCTGGAGTATGTTAAAAATTTCAAATACCTAGGTGTGTGGATTGACAACAGACTTGACTTTACTCAGCATCTAGAACAACTGCTGAAAAACCTTTGCCTAAGGCTTGGCCTCCTCTACAGATTAAAACCCTTCCTTAATAGAGATTCAAAGATGAGATTAGTCCAGGCCATCTTTCTATCAGTCATTGACTATGCAGACTTCCTCTATAGTCACTGCTCCACTCCCTACCTTCAAAGTTGGATACCTTATACCATAGAGCAATAAGGTTCATTACAGACCTGCCATATAATACTCACCATTGTTCTCTCTATGATTCAGTTGGATGGGTTTCCCTTCATGTCAGGAGGAGCAGAAATGCAGCTCTATGGATCTACAGAGCTTTATCAAAAACTCCCAAGCTATATCCTGGACTGCTTCAACCTGACCACTCCCAGCTCCTATGCCCTAAGAAGCAACAATATCATCCTGCTCAAATTGCCCAAAGTCAACACCAAAATAGGGAGGGCAGCTATCAGCTACTCTCTAGCCATAGCATGGAACACCCTACAAAAATCCCTAAAACTGTCCATTATCATTCCATTTACATCCTTCAAGCAGCACTGTACAGCCTTCTTCACAGAGAAATGCAGTTGCTACCACTAGAGATAGAATAGTCATCCCACAAAACCTTATTCCAATCACATATGGCATATTCCTTCCAGCCAGACACCACCAGTATATGGCACCCAATATTCCCTTCACCATACTTGTACTCATTATGTGGTGACTGTCATAGCCCTCATTGTGATATATATGTATTGTACATATTGTAGATGTTAGTTAACTTTCTCTTGCCAAGCTTTAACATGTGAATTCTCTGTATATTATTGTGTTATAAATAACATTTTCTTGTTTCTGTATCTATAACTGTCTCATAAGTATGTGATGTAATTGCTGTGCACCAACTCGAACCTTGACCTTATCAGGTCCATCTTGTAAATGAGCCTTGCTCAATGATGATCGCCTGAATAAATAAAGATTTGATTGATTGATTGATTGATTTGATTGATTCCTTGTTCACAGGGATATGCCTAATCAAGCTTAACCCAGAAATCATTCAGTTGGCTACAGGGTTTTGTTCCCACATTTGCCTGCCCATTTCCCTGGATGGGGAGGTGCCTCTGTTAGCCTCACACAGCCAGAGCTTCCCCTGTAGCAGGAACAAGTTCTCTGACCTGGCCACAAGGGTCACTGTGTTGGTGGAACCCACCGCCAATCCTGCCCAAATGAGATGCACTGCCGAGCTGCAGCTGTCTCAGCTGTGGCCTGCCTGCCAATGTGATTTCTCAGAATCATTTCCATACGCTGGACATCAGCATGGCAGCATGATGTTCTGCTGCTGTGTCATGGAGTGGCCTCAAAGCCCAATAATTATGGTTAAAGAACCTGACTAAATTGGCAACATTCTATTCTCTAGTGTTACAGTTTTGGGGTTAAATTCAGCACTTGCATAATTGTGAAATTAAATTTTAAAACAGTAGAATGTTTTGGGACTTATACCTCAGTCAACTTTAAAGATAGAAATTTGTCACACTTCCGTATGAAGTTTTAGTGAGACACCATACCGCATTTGGTGCAATGTGGATACATATTTTTTACATTAGATGGAAATAATTGAAATCACAATTTTGGTGACATTTTGTGAAGCTGGCATTGAAATTTTATAGCGTTTCACTGACGTGAAATCATTATTTCTCGAGAATATTGCCAGCAGAAGATAAATTTCTCCCAGCCCTCCTTGGCAGGATGAAAGATAGAAACAAACAGAATATATGGATATATGGAACAAACTCTGGAAAATGAACTTGATTGCTATATGGAAATACAAGGTGGACTAATACAGTTCAAAATTATTCACTAACCCTACCAGTGTACAGTGTTTCAGGTTACTGCTTGTATTAAAGGCACAGTATACTGTATAACAAACCATTCTCTCCCCTCCATCTCCAGATTGTATTGTATTTTGGATTACATTGTGTATGAAAGGCACAACCTAGAAGAGAAAATCATCTCCCCTTCCTGACCTGAAAGCAAAGTGTTTTTTGTTACACTTCATACAAAAGGCACAATATAAATCAAAACATTCACTCACCTCCCTCACTGGATTGGAAAGTGTTTTGGGTAAAATAATGTCTGGAAGGCACTATATAGCAGACCATTCTCTCCATAGAAACATAAAATTATACAAACCTAGAAAGACAGACTTTGATGGCAGATAAGGACGGCTTGGCCCACCTAGTCTGCCCATTTCCTATGTATTGGATAAGCTGCAGATTATAGTTAACCAACAGCCTACTTCCTCCTACCCTTCACTATAATTGCCTTATGTCTGTCCCATGCATTCTTGAATTCCCCCACTGTTTTTGACTCCATGAACTCCTCAGGAAGGTGGCTCCATGCTTCCACCACCCTCTCCATGAAAAAATACTTTCTGATGTTGCCCTTGAACCGCCCACCTTTATCTTCAAACTGTCCCCCCTTGTTCTTGCACATTTCTTTCTCTCAAAGATGCTCCCATCTTATTTATTTATTTATTTATTGGACTTTGTTGATCCCTCTCCCTCCTTTCCTCAAGGGTATACATATTAAGCTCTTTTAGTCTCTTCTCGTATGGTTTCTGTTGCAGACCCTGCACCATTTTATTTGTTCTCCTCTGGACCACTTCCATCCTGTCTATGCCCTGGAGGAGATGTGGTCTCCAGAACTGCATGCAGTACTCCAGATGGGGACTCAACAACTGTCTGTACAAAGGTATAGCAACTCTTGTTTCTACTGGTGATGCCTCTCCCTGTGCATCCCAGTATCCCCCAGCTCTCATTACTGCCTTCTCACATTGCTTGCCCACCTTTAGGTCATCTAATATGACTACCCCCAGGTTCCTTTCCATTTTTGTTGTTGTTGGTGTCCCCCCCCCCAATAGTGTACTCTTCCCTTGGGTTTTTGGTTTTCTCAGGTGCATTACTTTGCGCTGTTTTGCATTGAATCTAAGCTTCCATACTTTTGATCATTCATCCTACTTTGCCAAGTCCCTTCTCATCCTTTCCACTCCCCCTTGTGTATCAAGCCTGTTGCAGATTTTGTATTATTTGCAAAGAGGCATACTTTTCCTTCTAGCCCTCTGCAATGTCTCCTATAAAGACATTAAGAGGACCAGTTCAGGACTGAACCCTGCAGTACCCCACCAGCAACCACCCTTTCTTTGTAGTGTACTCAGTTTACTCTTACCATCTGTATCCTGTTGGTCAGCCAATCTGTTACCCTGGTATCACCCTAGGACCCCTCCCAGGGTGTCTAACTTGTTTATTAATCTTTTATGTGGAACTGTCTATGCCTAAAGTATAGGTAGGCCATACCTACAGCACTTCCCTGGTCTATACTTTGGTCACCCAATCAAAGAAATCCATTAGATTTGTTTGACATGACCTTCCTTCTGTGAATCCATGCTTCCTCATATCCTGTGCCCTGCTGGCCTCTAGGTACTCAACATTTCTTTCTTTCAAGTGATTCCATCATTTTCCTGCCACTGAGATTAAACTAATAGGTCTGTAGTTCCTTGCCTCTGGCTTGCTCCCACTTTTGTGAAGAGAATCACATCTGCCCTCCTCTAATTCTCAGGCACCACCCCATCCTCCTATGATTTGTTAAAAGGGTAGTCAGTGATGTCACTAGGTCTCTCCTTAGTTCTTTTAGAATTCTGGGGTGAATCCATCAGGCACCATTGCTTCATCCACCCTCAGTTTTAGAGTTCTCTCATGACCCTTTCTTCTGTGAATGGACTGTTATCAACCCCCTGTCCAGAGTGCTTCTATTGCTTGGTTTAGGTACCTCCACCTCTTCTTTTGTGAATACTGAACAAAAGTGATCATTCAGTATCTCTGCTTTTCCACTATCATCCTCTGCCCACCTCCCTTCCCCTTTATTAAGTCTCACTATCCATTCCTAGGTCTTCTCTCACTCCCTGGTGTACCTACAAAATGTTTTTTCCCCCTTCTTAACAGAGATGGCTATCCTTTCCATGGTTTGGGCCTTTGATATTCTGACTGCCTTCCCACTTCCTTCTGCTTTAACTGGTACAGTTCTTCGCTCTGCTCACTCCGTGATTCCTTATACTTCCTGAATGCTATCTTTTTCTCCCTAACCTTCCCATATACTCATCACATTTTAAAGTGTTCCGTGGTACAGTTTGTCTGAAGGTTGTTATACCAAACCATATTCATTTCCATCACCTACTACAATACTATGTAGAATATCCGTGCTTTTCCTCTCTCTCCTTCCAGGAATGGCTTTCTGCCGTAGTCCATCCTGCCTTGTCTGCAAATACTGAGTAAGAGTTTTCATTTAGAACAGGCAATGCACAACACTTTATACAACTCTGCACAGTTTGACAAGTTGCAAGGCAATCATTCCTTGTGACAATGGGTTGCCACAATGCAGTGGTCATTGTACAGGCTGCTACAGTATTAGTAAGGGTGGCCACTGCTTGTGACAATGGGCTGTCACAGTGTGGTAGTCATTGCTCAGGTTGTTGTAGTACCAGTAAGGGTGACCACTGCTTGTGATAATAGGCTGCCACAATGTGGTGATCATTGACTAGGTTATTGCAGTACCAGTAAGGGTGGCCACTGCTTGTGACAATGGGCTGTCACAATATGGTAGTCATTGCTCAGGTTGTTGCAGTACCAGTAAGGGTGACCACTGCTTGTGACAATGGGCTATCACAATATGGTAGTCAATGCTCAGGTTGTTGCAGTACCAGTAAGGTGACCACTGCTTGTGACAATGGGTTATCACAATATGGTAGTCATTGCTCAGGTTGTTGCAGTACCAGTAAGGGTGACCACTGCTTGAGATAATAGGCTGCCACAATGTGGTGGTCATTGACTAGGTTATTGCAGTACCAGTAAGGGTAGCCACTGCTTGTGACAATGGGCTGTCACAGTATGATGGTCATTGCTCAGGTTGTTGCAGTACCAGTAAGGGTGACCACTGCTTGTAACAATGGGCTATCACAATATGGTAGTCATTGCTCAGGTTGTTGCAGTACCAGTAAGTGTGACCACTGCTTGTGATAATAGGCTGTCACAGTGAGGTGGTCATTGCTCAGATTGCTACAGTACCAGTAAGGGTGGTCACTGCTTGAGACAATGAGCTGTCACAGTGTTGTGGTCATTACTTAGGTTGCTTCAGTACCATTAAGGGTGGTCACTGCTTGTGACAATGGGCTGTCACAGTGTGGTAGTCATTGCTCAGGTTGCTACAGTACCAGTAAGGGTGGCCACTGCTTGTGATAATAGGCTGCCACAATGTGATGGTCATTGACTAGGTTATTGCAGTACCAGTAAGGGTGGCCACTGCTTGTGACAATGGGCTGTCACAATATGGTAGTCTTTGCTCAGGTTGTTGCAGTACCAGTAAGAGTGAAAACTGCTTGTGACAATGGGCTATCACAATATGGTAGTCATTGCTCAGGTTGTTGCAGTACCAGTAAGGTGACCACTGCTTGTGACAATGGGCTATCACAATATGGTAGTCATTGCTCAGGTTGTTGCAGTACCAGTAAGGGTGACCACTGCTTGAGATAATGGGCTAACACAATGTGGTGGTCATTGACTAGGTTATTGCAGTACCAGTAAGGGTGGCCACTGCTTGTGACAATGGGCTGTCACAGTATGGTGGTCATTGACTAGGTTATTGCAGTACCAGTAAGGGTGGCCACTACTTGTGACAATGGGCTGTCACAGTATGGTGGTCATTGCTCAGGCTGTTGCAGTACCAGTAAGTGTGACCACTGCTTGTGATAATAGGCTGCCACAGTGTGGTGGTCATTGCTCAGATTGCTACAGTACAGGTAAGGGTGGTCACTGCTTGTGACAATGGGCTGTCACAGTGTTGTGGTCATTACTCAGGTTGCTTCAGTACCATTAAGGGTGGTCACTGCTTGTGACAATGGGCTGTCACAGTGTGGTGGTCATTGCTCAGGTTGTTACAGTACCAGTAAGGGTGATCACTGCTTGTGACAATGGGCTGTCACAGTGTGGAGGTCATTACTCAGGTTGCTATAGTACCAATATGGGTGGCCACTGCTTGTGACAATGGGCTGTCACAGTGTGGTGGCCATTGTTCATGTTGCTACAGTAACAGTAAGAGTGGCCACTGCTTCTGACAATGGGCTGTCACAGTGTTGTGGTCATTGCTCAGGTTGCTACAGTAACAGTAAGGGTGGCCATTGCTTGTGACAATGGTCTGTCACAGTGTGGTGGTCATTGCTCAGGTTGTTACAGTACCAGTAAGGGTGATCACTGCTTGTGACAATGGGCTGTCACAGTGTGGAGGTCATTACTCAGGTTGCTATAGTACCAATATGGGTGGCCACTGCTTGTGACAATGGGCTGTCACAGTGTGGTGGTCATTGCTCACATTGCTTCAGTACCAGTTAGGGTGGTCACTGCTTGTGACAATGGGCTGTCACAGTGTGGTGGTCATTGGTCAGGTTGCTACAGTACCAGTAAGGATGGTCACTGCTTGTGACAATGGGCTGTCACAGTGTTGTGGTCATTGCTCAGGTTGCTACAGTAACAGTAATGGTGGTCACTGCTTGTGACAATGGGCTGTCACAGTGTGGTGGTCATTGTTCAGGTTGCTACAGTACCAGTAAGGGTGGCCACTGCTCGTGACAATGGGCTGCCATAGTGTGGTGGTCATTGCTCAGGTTGCAGCAGTACCAGTAAGGGTGGTCACTGCTTGTGACAATGGGCTGCCACAGTGTGGTGGTCATTGCTCTGGTTGCTACAGTACCAGTAAGGGTGATCACTGCTTGTGACAATGGGCTGCCACAGTGCGGTGGTGATTGCTCAGGTTGCTACAGTACCAGTAAGGGTGATCACTGCTTGTGACAATGGGCTGTCTCAGTGCGGTGGTCACTGCTCAGGTTGCTACAGTACCAGTAAGGGCGGTCACTGCTTGTGACAATGGGCTGTCTCATTGTGGTGGTCATTGCTCAGGTTGATACAGAACCAGTAAGGGTGGCCACTGCTTGTGACAATGGGCTGCCACAGTGTGGTGGTCATTGCTCAGGTTGCTACAGTACCAGTAAGGGTGGCCACTGCTTGTGACAATGGGCTGCCACAGTGTGGTGGTCATTGCTCAGGTTGCTACAGTACCAGTAAGGGTGGCCACTGCTTGTGACAATGGGCTGCCACAGTGTGGTGGTCATTGCTCAGGTTGTTGCAGTACCAGTAAGGATGGTCACTGCTTGTGACAATGGGCTACCACAGTGTGGTGGTCATTGCTCAGGTTGTTGCAGTACCAGTAAGGTGGCTCCAAAGATGCTGCCTATCTCAGAGTATCTTCTATGCTAGATCCTTCTTATTTAAGCAATAAGACAGTAGTTGCCTGGTCAGTATCTGTAGTTTACTGGCAAGCAGCAGAAAAAGTATTGTGACCTCTGGTGGCAATAACCAGGTAGAAGAAGTATGTTAACTTTTTTTATGGCTCTTAATCATTGTTTTTTTTTTTTGTTGTTGTTTTTTTACGTATTTCTGAATTTTTCCTTTTTCTTTTTATTGTAGCAAATACTCAGTTTATATAAGCAATAAGATACTCTGGGACATTGGTTTGTACTAGATTAACCCCACGCCAAGGGCCATCATAAGGCACAAAGCCACAGGGCAAGTGCCTTCAGTCTCTGAGCGTGGGGTAAACCAAGTGCAACCAATGTCCCCTGAGTGTCTTATTGCTTATATAAAATGAGTACATGCTATTATGAAAAAAAAGAAAAAACTAAAATATGTAAAAAAATGATTTAGGTGCCGTATAAAAGATTATACTAGTTCTTCCTCCTGGTTATTGCCCCCAGGGTTGCTATACTTTTTCTGTTGCTTGCCTCTAAATTAAAGATACTGCCCAGGAGACAGCAGCCTCTTTGTTAATTGTGAAGTAACATAGAAACACAGAAACATAGACTTTGATGGCAGATAAGGACCGCTTGGCCCACACAGTCTGACCATTTCCCTACCTAACGGATAAGCTGCAAACACTAGTTAACCAACAGCCTACTTCCTCCTACCCCACCCCCCACTAGAATTGCCTTAAGTCTTTCTGATGCATTCTTGAATTCCCCCACTTTTTGACTCTACGACCACCTCAGGAAGGCTGTTCCAAGCATCTACAACCCTCTCCATGAAGAAATACTTCCTCACATTACCTCTGAGCCGTCCTCCCTCTATCTTCAAATTGTGCCCACTTGTTCTTGCACATCTCTTTTTCTGAAAGATGCTACCCTCATGGACTTTGTTGATTCCCTTCAGGTTCTTGAAAGTTTCTATCATGTCCCTCCCTTCCTCGAGGGTATACATATTAAGCTCATTTTGTCTCTCTTCATATGGCTTCTGGTAGAGAAGTAGGAAGAGACTGCCTGGTAATACAGAAACATTAAAGTAACTGTATTTGCCTGGATGTAAGTCTCTTAGCTACATGCCTTGTCTCTCAAGTGCAAGTGTGGTCAGATTCACAGTCAGGAGGGTTTGATGTGAGGACTTGAACAGCCAGTGTTCTTTCTGGCTTTTGGGCTTCTACATCCCTATCTTCAACACTGCGAGAGGCGGGCATACTGTAAGTATACTGCCTGCCTCTATCTGTCATGCTGCATTGTCTTAGCCTCATGGTTGATGTGACAACCCACCTCTCTCTCTCTCTCTCTCTCTGGGCTGGAACAGCTTTTAGATAGGTGTCTGTCCTCAGGTATTCGCTACCACCAGCTGGAGTTCGCTCCAGCGCCCACCTCCAAGTTTACAAAACTGGGTAATCAGACATGCAATTGCACAAATCAAAGTCTGGTAGTGTGTCACTCTTGGGTGCCGGATGCTAAACAGAGTTTACCTCAGCCAGTGGAAACTATGTATTACCTTAGAAAAATGACATCACAATCACAAATGTTGAGTAAATAACTAGCTTTTTACTTAACAGAAAGTGAACAGAACATTTCAGGATATCTATTCTCAACACAAGAGAATAACACTGATACAGGAAAAGTAAACAAATGTTTTAAATAAAAGATGGCAAAAGAAAAAGGCTATTACTGTGATATGCTGGTATTAAACTTGTCCTTCTCCTACCCTTTCAAGAGAACACTGGACCCTATGCTAATTGCCAGCTATCACAGACATTGCTAGAAGGGAAGGCCCGAAGCTTAGTTCTTCCTTCAACTTCCAGAAAGTAACCAACCACACCTCACTGTCTTTCAGCATCTTATATACTCTCTTGAGAATAGGTGATACCTATTTCCCCTTTGAATGCACCAACCATCTACCATGTATGTATTTAATTGTCCCAATCAGATTCCACACCTATCAATGTCCACTAATATTCATCCTTAACCTTAGGTTTATGTTTGAATGACCCAATCCATTTAAACTGTGAGTCTGTGTGTGCATATGTCCACTGTGATATTTATGGCCCAGCTCTTATCTTAGCTAGTGGTCAGTGAAAATTCCAGCTTGTGGAAATTCAGCTCGTGTTTTTTTTTTCCAGACTGCTGAAAAAATATGCCAACTACAGAATCCACCATTAACTCCTTCCCTTCCAATTCTGTCACAGTTGACATCATTGAACAAATGGCAAGCTCGCTCCTTTTTACTGCTGCATAGGCAGAGCCTGCAGCCATTTTGTGACAGCTCAGAAAAATGAGCTTCCGGAACAGGCCTTGGAATGCTTTCAGTGGAGTTTTGGAATGCTCCTTCCAGAACTGCACACCAGTTGGTAGCGCTCCATCACGGCTGCATACACTGCTGCTCCATCAGCTGCAAATGACTGATCTCACAACAGGTTCCATTGGACTTTTGGAAGTAGCCTTCCGAAAGCCCAATAGAGCTTAAATTCCTCAGCCACCATGATCAGGATACATAATAACAGTCACACTATTTCGGCTATACTTCTGTTTTCCATTGCGTGAACTGTACATGCACATGACTTGTGCACATGCACAGTTCTTTGGCTGCCGCCATGTTGGGAATAGCACAATACCATTCCCTGTAGTTCAACCTCCCCATAATTGATGTTGCACACTGGTAGCCCACCCCAGTGTGTAAAAATATTTTAATGTATATCTCTGAAAAGTAGAAAATGGTCCCTCGTTGTCCCGTTGGCTACACCCCTTCCAACATTATGCCCAACATCAGGGTGCCCAATCCCTACATCAGCATTGTGTCCAACCCTCTTCCCCATTCATCTGGAACACTGGGAGTCCACCCCAGTGTGCCCAAATGTGTGCTTTGTTGTTTTTCTCCTGAAAATTAGAAAACAGACCCTCGTTGCATTTTTTCATCCCTATAAAACTGAAAACGGTCCCTCATCATTGCCGCGGTCCCTCACCCCCCCTCTTACCCTCCCACTGAGCACCCACATCCCCACATACCCCCTTACCCCATACTTACCTCCAGCACTGTCTTTTTCTCTCAACCGGCACACATCTGCACTCTTCAAAGCCCAACCACGAACTGAAGAATTAAAGGTAAGTGTGCTATACAGCCATTCAATTGGATTTTCAACTTATGCTGATATCTCAGCCATTTTTTGGAATTTTTGGCCCAAATTTTCAACATGGGGTTCCTGGGTCCCCACCTCATGAAAACTGTCACTGTCATTTTGTTACTCAGTCTCGAAAGGTGATTTCACAGTCACTGCATGGAATCACCTATTCTGGATCAATTCACAAAATGACAGTGCCACTGTTCATGAAGTGGGGTCCCAAAATGCCCGTGTTGCAAATTTGGTGTCAAAATTCCAACAAATGACTGCGCTATGAGTGTGCATTGGGCAATTTCTAAGCATGGTCCTAACACCACCACTTTTTACTATTTTCACTCCACATTTGTTTCACTGCCATTTTTGCACACCTCCTTCAAACCAGTACAGCTGTCATTTTCCACAACCTGCTCAAAACATGTTTTTGCACCTCTGGCACACAGTAGCACGTTTGCTCTGCGCAATCACCTTTTGAGACAACTGAACAAAATGACACAGGCACTCCTCATGAGGAGGGGTCCAAAAAAAAGGCCATGTTGAAAATTTGAACAAATTCTGAATCATGACTGTGATATGAGCTTGTTCTATGTACATACCTAATGTCACTACTTTTTAATATTTTCACCGCATATTTTTAACATTGCCATTTTTGTACACCTCCTTCACAACAGTACAGCTGTCATTTTCCACAACCTGACCAAAATGTGTTTTTGCACCTGTGGTGCAGAATAACATGTTTGGTCTCTGCAATCACCTTTCAGGATAGCTGAACAAAATTACATTGGCAGTGTTCATGAAGCGGGGTCCAGAAAAGGCCATGGTGAAAATTTGGTTTTGCTAAGGCTTTTTATAAATTGCCACATAAGGAATTATTGTTAGTGTTGGAAAGAGTAAAATTACCCAACAACATATGTAGGTGGATTTCTGACTGGCTGAGGGATAGAAGACAGAGGGTGGTCGTAAATGGGGAATACTCTGACTGGGCTGAGGTGACCTGTGGAGTGCCTCAGGGATTGGTGTTGGGTCCCAGTCTGTTTAATATATATATTTCCTCATTAAAGATCAGTAACAATAATATATGGATGCAAAAGTTTGCTGATGATTGCAGATTGGGTGTGGTCACAAATAAAGATGAACATATATTAGCATTACAGCACACACTGGACTCAATACATGATTGGACAATTAGTAATAAGTTAGAGCTAAACAAATCCAAATGTAAAGTCATGCACATGGGGAAAAACAACATAGCAGCAACTTATCAAATTGATAACATTACACTAGGGGTTGCAACTGAGGAAATAGATCTGGGAATTACAGTTACAAAAGACCTGAAGTTCAGAGTACACTGTAGAAATCAGCTGAGAAAGGCTAACCAGATTCTAAATTGTAACTTTAAGCATATAGCGAGTAGAGATAGGAACGTGTTGATGCCTCTGTATGTCACATTGGTCAGGCCCCACCTTGAGTATTGTGCAAGGGTTTGGTCACCCTATAATAAGGAGGACATATCAAATATCGAGGGAGTCCAGAGAAGATTTACTAAAAAAGTTAATGGATTAGAAAATACAACATATTACAATAGACTGGTCAGTCTAAATCTTTATTCATTACATTATCGTAGAACAAGAGGAGATTTATGTTTCCTATACAAGAGTATGGAAGATGATGAGTTACTAAAAGAACTGGGGTTCACACATAAATTAGGGAAAACTAGTTTAAGGAAACATAATAAACAATTGTACCAACAAATTTGGGAACATAACTTTCAGAAACATTGGTATAGCTTAAGAGTTGTGGGATTCTGGAATAACTTACCAATGGAAATTGTTAATAGTACAACTATGATCGAATTTAAGAATGGGATAGACCTATATTTTAGAGATAGTAAATTTCTATGTTAATAATAATTGGAAGGCGAGCCTTATAGGATGATGTTTCCATCCTCGGCTTGAATAATCCTATGAATCCTATGAACACCTCCAACATATGACCAAGTTACACCTGGGCATTGACTGATTTCTACGCACATGTGTAACATACATTACTTGGTAGTGCTTCACAGCCCTATTGGCTTTGACCGCCATATTGCATATGGCATTCACACGCTTTTGGTGGCAGTTGTACCCCTGCAGCAGCGGTGCTCCTACAAGTTCACTGCAGCCGTATCGGCTCTGGCTAGAATTTGTTTACTTTATCTGCTTCTCCTAAGAGCTTGTGATTATTCTGAGTATGGGGGAGTGATCAGACAGGAACATTGTGGCTGTACCACACTGCAACACTGTTTGAGCTGAAAGATGCTTTCACTTCTGGCTTTGGAAAACAGCAAGTTTTGATTTTAACAGCTTGAACAGATTAGACTCGATGTGTTCATATTGGTGGAATTTTGTTTTCCTACTTATTTTTACTAGATTAAGTGTCCATGCCTGGTGTGATACAAGTGTGCAAGGTGGAAGTGAACAGGCAGGGGGGAGACAGAGGGACAGCAACTGATCAGGATTGCCAAAATGGGGGCTGCTGGAAAAGCATACAGACGAAATCAGTCTGTTGGATTCCATATTGAAAATGGACAGTCTAGGACTGCATGGGGTGGCAGATCATGCATATATGTTAAGTTTCATTCCTTTTATGGACAGTTGCTGTGTGGGAAAAAAAAAATATGACAGATGAAAATTCCATATGCTCAGAGACATGAAATGTCCGGCATTCAGTTTGACAGGGACTTGTTTAAGACATTGGTATTTCTATCTTAATACCACAACTAAAACCAAGCCTCAACAAATCAGGATGCATTGATTTCCCAACTAATGTTATATTCATCCGCATGACATCCTACTCTATAGTCTGATGATCTCCACTTCCTCCTGAGTCAGTCTGCTAACCACAACTACTATACTTACCATTGTAAAAAACAAAGTTATCTAAGGGTGAGAACGCTGGGTTCTGCAAAGCAGAGTTAGTGGGACAGGAGCTCCTTGGCAGTTCCAAATGGAGTTGAAACAGGAAATATTTTTTATGAAATAGGCCAAGAGAGAACTTTCCTCACAATGGCATTGAACAAAAGCAACCCATGGGATCACCAGCTTCAGGAAAGGCAATCCATTCTTGGTAGCTAAAGTTTGATTGAGGACATGAGAAATGCTACCTCGCTTTAAAATGAGAATGTCCCTTTGCCCCCTATTCCGAATTGCTTATGGTTGTTCAAGTGGTTGACTACAGTATCCTTTCCCTGAGGTTTTGAGGAGCTTTGTTAATGAATAAAATAAGGTACACATATTGAATGACTAAAAACAATCCACAGCTATCAAAAACCCTACTTAATATATATTATGCAGCATAATATCGAAACATAGAGAGAGAGCAACTAGAATGATCCTGGGCCTGGGGGATATGACATATAAGGAATGACTAGTGGACTAGGAGAGGTCAACCTGTTCTTGCTGGAGGATGGACCTGGGGGACATGATTGAAGTCTTCAAGTACCTCAGGGGAGTAAACAAGGTAAGTCGAGTTAGGATCTTTTGACTGAATGAGGGTGGAATCACCAAAGGACACAGTTGGAAGATTGAGGGTGGTAGGATTGAGGGGGGGAAGGAGAAGGAGGTACTTCACCGAGAGAATGGTGAGACCATGGAATGTGCTGCAGGGGGAGCTGGTATAGGCAGCTACAGTGGATGGATTCAAGAAAGGGTGGGACAGGTATAGGCAAGGGATGAAGCAGAGGCTGGTTTGCCTGGGAGGGGCAGGATTGGGGGATGGAGTAACAGTGAAAGGAGACAGATAGAGGGCTACGGTACCCAGTCAGGGTGCTGAAGCATGAGCAGACTTGATAGACCAATAGGGCTACTCTGCTGGGGTCTAGTGTGTTAGAAACATTGAATTTGATGTCAGATAAGAACCACTTGGCCCACAAAGTCAGGCCATTTTCCTTACCTGTTTCAGGCAGTATAGAGCAGTGGTTAAGGCTCTGAGCTGCAAACCTGGAGACCTGGGTTTGAATCCCACAGGCCCCACTTGCATACTGTGTGACCCTGAGCAAGTCACTTAACTTCCCTGTGCTCCCAGGTTGCACCTATAAACAAGCTTTCAGCTTAGTGTATCTCAACTGGTTAAATAATTTGAAAAAAATATATATACTGCAGATCCTAAATGATCTGCAACCTTACACTCACTTTTCTGTCACTAGAGTTCTTTTATGTCTGTCCAATGTGTTTTTGAATTCCCCTACTATTGTTGCCCCTACAACTTATACAGGAGGCTGTTCCATGTATCCATCACCATGTCTGTGAAAAACTTCTTTCTCACGTTACCGCTAAGTTTACCCTCCTCTATTTTCATATCATGGCCCTTGTTCTTGAATGTCTTCTTTTAATATGCTACCCTCTTGTACCATATTTACACCCGTGAGGTATTTGAAAGTCTCTATCATATTCCCCCTCCTCTCCTCCAGGGAATACATATTGAAATCCTCCAGTCTCCCCTCATATGATGTTTGGAGTAGCCCCTGAACCGTTTTTGTTGCCCTTCTCTTAACCACTTCTGCTCTGTCTATATCATTCCAGAGATGCAGTCTCAAGACCTGGACACAGTACTCTAGATGAGGTTTATACAATGGCATCACCACCTCCTTCCTTCTGCTGGAGATTCCTCTCCCCATTTACCCCAGCATTCCACTGCCTCTCTTTACAGCCTTCTCACATTGTTTGGTAACTTTCAGTACATCAGATATGATCACTCCCTGGTCCCTTTCCTGTTTGGTGGTCATAAGTACCCCTCCACCCATCATGTACTCCTCCCCCCATGCATTTATGTTCTCCAAGTGCATGATTTTGCACTTCTTTGCATTGAATCTTAGCTGCCACACTGTTGACCACTCCTCAAGCTTGCTTAAGTCTCTCTACCCCTCCTGAAGTGTCAACCATGTTGCAGATTTTTATGTAATCTGCAGAGACACACCTTCACTTCCAGCCCCTCTGCAATGTTGCTTAAGAAGAGGATAGGTACAGGCACTGATCCCTGCAAGACCCCACTGGTCACCCCCCTTCAGACTGAACTCTGTGTCATATCACTCACACATTGTTTTGATCTAGTTTACTAAACTGGGACCCACTCCCAGGCTGTCCAGCTTGTTTACTAACCTCCTATGTCAGACAGCGCCAAAGACCTTGCTGAAATCCGGGTAGGCCACATCCTCTGCACCTCCCTGATCCACCTCCTTAGTTACCCAGTCAAAGAAATCTACCAGATTTGTTTCACAAGATCTTCCTGCTGTGCAAATCCTTTGCATAGCATTTCTTATATATTACCTAATCCACCTTCCTACTTCTAGTTATACAGCACTACAGACACTGGTGATATCCCTATAGTCTGTAGAAGACAGTATACTTTATTACTTGTACAAAGGTATCTCTAATTTACTATTTCTATCCAGACTATGCAAAGTGCTCTGTAAAAAGAATATATCACAGTATTTTAGACAGCACACCATGAAGAACAGAGAATATAATCTGTCATGGCTCAAGTTTCTAATAATACACTGATTCAATTTCTGTAGCTACAAAACATACTGCATCAAGATGAATCTGCCTGAAACATTTGTAGAATTAAAGTAATATAATGTGACAGTCACAGTGACATATGGAAAGTGCTCTGTCCAATATGTAAAATTACTTACATTACACAGTGTCTGCATTCTTCTGGCTTTGTGAAGCTGATTGGTGGGTTGCCACTTGACATATATATTGGTAAATTGAACCAAAAATGAAATTGCCATCCATGAAGTATGCATCAACACTAGCAAGAGACAGCTTACAGCCTGGTAGAATTATCTCACAGGCAGAAGAGGACAGCAGTAACAGGGCAATGACAGGACAAGATGTAATACAGTACCTGAGGGAGACACAGCACAACCACAAGAGAGAGGGTGAGTGAGAATAAAGGAGATTGACATGGCAGGAATAGTAGCAGGACAATGACAGCACAAGGTACCATACTGGATGGAGATACTGCACAACTACAAGGTAGAGAGTGATTGTGAGGAAAGAAAACTGACACGGCAGGAGCAGTAGCAGGACAATGACAGCACATAATATCATACCTGATGAAGACAATGCACAACCAGAAGACAGAAGGTGAGTGTTAGGAAAGGAGAATCACACAGATTGATGTGGAAGGGGCAATAACAGGAGAATGGAAGTACATGATTCTATACCCGATCAAGACAATACACAACCACGGGAGAGAGGGTGAGTGTGAGGAAAGGAGATTGCCATGACATCATTTTGTGATGCAGGAAATGCATTAATATAATCAAAAGGGGCTGTATCGGCTGAAATTCTAAACAGCAACAGCAAAATGTCTAAAACCTCTGGAGAATGTCGGGTTGTGTGTGTGTGTGTGTGTGTGTGTGTGTGTAAGAGAGACCAAGTTTAGTTTTTGTTTAGTTCAGTCTATTTATTTTACCAGGAAAGATTCCATTGAGCAAACTCATTTTCTAGGAGGTCCTGGGTAGGAGAGCATATAGTAAACATTCAACATTACAGTATGCAAGAATTGTAGGATAGATACTGTACATAGTACAAGAATTTAGATAGTGAAGATATTCAGAATAATGTACATTGAGCAGTTTAGAGCATTACAGGAGACTCTGTAGAACAGGTACACAATACAGAATACATAGCAATATCCGTAGAGCAACATACAGGCTACAGTACAGCTTTTTTTGTGAGGGTGTTAAGGGCCAAGACAAAAGACCACCTGGTACAGGATATAATGAAAGGTATATGTTTGTACTAGTTACAGTGACAAGAGTCAGTGCTAATGCTTCTTATAAAAGATTTGAAGGTACCAAGAGACAAAGTATTTTACATATAGAGAGTATCTTTTAATTCTAGTAAAGTAAATGATGCCTACCATTGCTCATTTTTGCTGCTTATTTCTGGCTGCTAACAACATTTATTTGTTGGGTTCTGGGATCCAGTACCTTCGCTGGAGCTTTTTGACCAATGGTGGCATACCCCTTTTGGATGGTGAAAAATTTTCCCAAGGGAATAAAATAAATACAATTATATGCAGATTGCTATACTTATGTGTGTGTCCTGACTTTCCCAAAGCCTGAAAAAATATTAAACTTTTATTTGTTGTTTACTTAATTGTACCTTAAAGAGGTAGTTTATAGCATCAGTATTTTTATTTTCTTTTGTTTGGATTTTCAGGAGGCCATGTTTATTATTTTGTCTGTTTTTTAACACGTTTATGTAACCATGTGTATTCGTAAGTGAAATCTCTGTTCAGATCTGATTTGTAGCATGGAAAAATGGTGAAAGGTAGTCACGAGCATGTGTTTGTTCAGGCAATGGGAACAAAACTGTCAGTCATCAGTTTGATGTTCTTAAAGTGAACGTACCGATAAGCGTGAAGGTGAGACAGCTTGACAGTTGTTTGTGTATCTATCATATCAAAGTTGTGAAGTACACTGCATTCTTTTTAGCTGTGAACAGTTGCTGAAATTTTGAACCTTTCTTGTAGCGGGTGTTTAGATAGAGTCATCTGAAGCTGTCATTGTGCTTCCCTCTGATTAAGCGCCAAATTGACAGAAAACAGTGCTGCTTAGGAATGATTGTGTCTGCGTCTATCAGTGTGCTTGTGATAAAGATCCTGTTTTTTTTCCAACTGAGTTTTTGTTTTGTTTAGGAGTCATCCTCCTGTTAGAACATCACATACTACAGGGTATTGTCATGTCATGTCTTGGGGGAACTGACAGGCTTTCGTAGTGTCAGCTGTCAGAGAAATGGGTTCATTATTGTTTTAAAAATTGTCATGTTCTCCCCTTCCCCTCTTCCCACCACCACTAGCATCCAGATACATCTCCTACTTTTTGTAGCATGTTTCTTATGACCTTGGTCTTCATGGGCACCCCTCACCATTTACATACCTTTTTAGAAGTTGTAGAATTGTTGTGTTTTGCCATGGTCAAGGAGCCCCTTCCCCCAACACACACACACATTCTCGTTGTGATTTCTCATCTAATAGCATTTTTTTGGTCTGGGTATCGGTGTCCCTTCCCTTTCTCAGGAAGCATGTAGAGTCAAACAC
This sequence comes from Neoceratodus forsteri, assembly GCA_016271365.2. Lineage (NCBI taxonomy): Eukaryota > Metazoa > Chordata > Ceratodontiformes > Ceratodontidae > Neoceratodus > Neoceratodus forsteri. Next base: position 49,789,749 of record CM057455.1, read on the forward strand.
CTGTTACTTTATGGTCTCATTGTTCCCATCCCCACAGTCTTACACCTCATGCTAATAAAATCCCCTTGTTTGTTTTGTGCACTGTGGTTGTTTAGATTTACTGTGGGTTGCCTGTAGCACAATGTTTTTTCTAATCTGTTTTGTTTGTTGTTTGGGGAGGAGTGGCAGACCCAACTGTTTCCATAAAGGGTTGTGTCATACCTTGCATAGTGTAATGATGGTTGTGCTGATAAGTGATAGTTTCCATCTCCCTCAGTAATGGCAACAATGGAAAAGGTGTAACTCAGATGAATTTTATCAGTAAACTATGAAGATGTTGAAGAATTTTTTGTTTTTTTTTAGCCGGTAATTGCACAGATGTGTTTCTAAAGGTATGGGTAGTATTGTGACTAGTAATGGGCAAAGTGGCCCCAGTTCATTTCGTTAAGTGATTTGCGGAGTGAAGGTGAATTCTCGGAGTGCTCTGCAGTGCTAAGTGGAGTACTCTAAGCATATTGGGCAACGTGAAGTCCATTGAAAACAATGACTTTATGCTATCTACGCTTTCCACTTCGCCTACTTCACCTATGTTTTTAAGCTCCAAAGGCGAATTTTGCAGTGATTCATAGGATTTCAGGTCACATGGGCTCTAGATTGTTCTGCACAGCCTCAGTTTGGGGCAGTGTGTGTAGGAATCTGTAGGAGACAATCTGCTCTGAGAGCTCTCTGCGATTCAGACCTTCAAAAAGCTGTTAAAAAAGCCTTTTTGAGTCTTTTTTTTTTGCTGAAACTTTAGTTCATCGATTATAGGAAACCCTCCTGTGCTCTTATCATCGAGCGTTTATTGTTTGTATAAGGATTTTAAATGTTAATGTACAACATTCAGTCTATGTACTAAGAGATGATGGAAGTGTGCTTTGGGGGAAGGGCGTATCTGTGGTGTAGGTAGATTAACTTGGAGAAAAAGACAGTGTTTCTGTTTTGGTGATATTTTTCTTGTATAACTGTTAATGTACACACAGTAATAGTTTCAATATTTCTTGCCATTTTCTTGCTGATTGTTATGGTGCAGCAGTGCATAATTTTAGTTTGTTTAAAATATGTGGTTATATTACTGAAGTTTTCAATTTGCTATGCATTACTTAATATGCGTGTGAGTATGTGTGTGATGTGTGTCATCAAATCAGACACCTTTTATTGTGCCACATAATCATTTCAGCAATGTGAAGCTGCTGTCCACCACTGCAGCTGTATAATTTTTTGAACTTCTTTGTGGTATCTTTACTGGTACTAGTACTAGTGACTGTTACTGCCGCAGTGCATAATTTTAGTTTATTTAAAATATGTGGTTATATTACTGAAGTTTTCAATTTGCTATGTATTACTTAGTGTGTGTATGAGTATGTGTATGATGCGTGTCATCAAATCAGACCCCTTTTATTGTGCCACATAATAATTTCAGCAACGTGAAGCTGCTATCCACTGCAGCTGTGTGATTTTTATACTTCTTTGTGGTATCTTTACTGGTACTAGTACTAGTAACTGTTACTGCAGCAGTACAGTACACTGCCACCCCCCACGGCCCACCCCAACTGGCAAAAGTATTCTTTTCCAGTTTTCAATTTTTGATGGTGAGCACTGGTTAGGTGTTGTGCCTTTGTGTCTGCATCTCTTCAGTGTACAGCACAATCTTAATCTGTCTGTGCATTTGCATCTCTTTAGGGCCCAATCTCCATATGTATCTTAAGTCACAGTTGTTTCTTTGGCTTCCTTTCAGAGTACTGGACAGGTGTGGTGCTTAATTCTGCATGAACATTGTACTCATTAATATGAATTTTTAAGTCAGGACCATCATCACGAGTCACTGGTGATACAAATCACATTCTTCATCATCACGGTCACAAATGCAGTCACAAAACATGATTCACGATCATTCACATTACGAATCACAACATTAATTTTTTTTTTAGTTACTTGGATGTATTGTAAGCCTGTTTTGTAGTATCTCTCCAGAATTCACCACCTCACCATTGTACTCATTGATATGTGTTTTTAAGTCTGGGAGTTTTAAGCTACAGCTCATCGGGGCCCGGGGAAGTACAGCTATAGGCATTCATGTTTCTTGATCATCACGGTCACAAATGCAGTCACAAATCACGATTTACGATCACATCATGAATCACAACATTCATTTTTTTTACTAGTTACAAGGATGTATTGTAAGCCCATTTTGTAGTATCTCTCCATGCTTCACCACCCCACAATTGTACTCATTAATGTTTGTTTTTAAGTCAGGGAGTTGGACAGAGTCTGCAGTACATACACAGACTGGAAAGAAGACTGACTGCACACATGCAGTTTAGCACAGTATACTTGCACTGCTCAGAATACAAAGTGTCACGCATACATGGAAGACAACAAAAAGGCATAATTACATACAAGGTCAGGGATGGTGGAGGAATACATTTTATAACACAGCAAGGAAGGTGTGGGGGCACATGGTGAGGAAAAAAAAAACTAATGTGGGATCCCATGGTGATCCAGCAGCAGTTCCAACATGGAAATAATTTGCAACTGATGTCCCTCTATGTGATCCAGTCCACTGCTCCACAGCACTCACCCTCTTTGTTCTCCTCAACAGCACTCCAGAGAACTGCCAAGTCAGCCTGTGTTACATGCAGTTCTCTGGGGTCCACACATTCTACAGGCTGACCTGCTGGTGGTGGTGGTGGTGGGGTGCTGGATGAGCAGCAGGTGCTGCTGTGGCCCTCCTCTTCTTAGGGATGCCGCAATGCACAGCTGCACCTCTGCCACAGAATGGCCAGCAGGTGCAGGCATGGTCTGTTCTGTGGCAGCCTGCCACCCAACTGCTGGTGATTGAGCATATGGGAGTGCTGGCCCCAGTCCCCAGGGAGTCTCCCGGGGCCACGGCACACCTCCACCTTACATAGGCTGCACTTGACCACATTGCTGTCCCCCACAACACAGTCAAAAAACTGCCAAACAATGGAGGTGCGGGGAGAACCAGGCACAGGCAGGGGATGGCCAGATAAACTGGCAGCCGGCTGGTCATAGTGCTGAACAGGAATGGGATCCACACCTGGGCCCGGGGGAACAGGCACATCCTGCTCCAGAGGACCTGGTGCTGGGCTTGGTGGTGGTTTAACTGCCTCAGAATCAGGACAGAAGGCGGTGATGGTCCTGCTTCTGGGGGGGGGCACTCACAAGTTTTGAGTGGTCCAACAGGAATGGGCGTCCATGCCCTCCACACATGCGTACTGTACGACGCTTACCTCTACCACGCTCTCCCAGAGCTGGCCCCACCCCAGACATTCTCTCACCCTGGTCCATCTCTCCTACTGAGCTCCTCAGTCTGAGCAATCACTACTCACACTGTCATACAACACACACGCACAGTCACACAGACACAGACAAACAACTAACTACTTATAAAGGTAAGAAAAATAAAATTTACAGAAAGAACAAATTAAGTAAAAAAGAGTACAGAAAAGGCAAAAAAAATGTAGCTTTTAAAAAGCTGTTGGGTCTAAATCAAAGTTTAAATCTCCTCCTCGCTCTGATCTCAAAGTATCAGCAGTCACAAAACACACTACTCTCTCTCCATCTGCACAGGAGAAAGTAAAAGTGTCTGCTTGTATGACTCACTTTCTTCCTGCCTAGCTAAAGAGCATGTGACTTACAGTACTGTAAGCCATGTGATGTGTGGGGGCTGCCAAATCTGAAACACCAAGTGGATCACTTAGAATCATAATGAGGAACGCAAAGTCTATTAAAAACAATGACTTCGCCTTACTTTGTATTGCCATTCCGCCTTAACGTGAAGTGGTAATGACAAGGCAGAGTGAGCACTTTGCATTGCCTACTCCATGTAGCAGAGTGGCAACGCGAAGTGCCCACTTTGCTTTCACTTCGCCGGTGGAATTTAAATTCCCTGCATCTCTAGTTGTGACTCATTTCTAAAACAGGTTATGTTTTTGCAGAATCATAGTAATATCTGATGATTGGTTAGAGTAGGAAAATCAGTGTGAGGTGGTCTTACAATTGCTGTTGCTGCTTTGCTGGCCCTACCTGAAATCAAACCCCATTCACACAGTGTCCATAATTTATATCTGTGTTACCATAGTTGTACATGTCATCTATTAATTTTTTCAGTATTATTTCCTAGTTATACTCTTTGCCCAGCTCAAAAATGGGGATAAGGGGGCAGCATTGGTTGTGGTGATACCCTGTGGGGCATGATCCAATGTCAATTTGCTTTGAGAAATCTGTCATATATGTTAGTATATATTCTACTAGATCCACACTGTAAACAAGTATCCCCTTGCTGTGCATAACATACTCCCTCGACCCTCCCCACCCTCTACACTCCAATATCATTCCTACTCTGTTACTTAGAGGAATATTTTCCCCCTTTCCTGCATATTACCTTATCTGTTTTGAAAGTACTGAGTCCTTGCAGTATGGATATGCAAAACAGCTCTATCCAAGAATACTGATCTACATCTGTCACTGCGTTGCTGCAAGACCCTACTTTCTGTTCCTTGACCTGTCAGAATGTGTGCAACATCCAACCATCTGGTCCAGTGAAAGGGATAATGAGGCATATACCTGCTGACCATCACAGGGGGACATCAACTGAGCTGTCAGTTATGTCTTATTATGTGCATACAGTACATGTTTAGTGCCTGCCATGGCAAATGGTCGGTCAGCTAGCTTGATCATTGAAAGCTCATTTGATGGTGTGACAGTATTGGTAATAGTATTGACCTGTCGGTTGCAAACTTTTGATTTGCGGTGTGTATTCTTATTGAATGGCATTATGTACTGGTTTTGTTATGTTACAGGCAACCCTTCTCTCTACCCAAAAACATGTCATGTTTGATCTTATGGACGCCTTATCCCGACCCATATACACAGACAGACACACAGACTTTGTTGTCACTGTCACCTGATCTCACAATTTATGCAGAATGGAGACTGTGCAGTGAATCCACTGTCCCATACAGTATGTAGCATGTATTTCCCCCTTAGCAGTAATCCATATGTTGTGGGTGTTGGCGTGGATGGGGGGTGGCAGGTTACATGATCTTCCACACTTTGTAAAGGCCACTGGATGTTAAACTGTTGTGTGTAGTTTTTTCATGGACAGCCTGTGGTCAAAGTGATGTGTGAAGGACTGTGGCACCAGCTGTCATTGTCTGTGTCCACACAGGCAATGTATGGGGTTGGATCTGTGGGTGTGGGAGACAGGTGATACGCGGGGGTGGGGGTGGTGGTCCCACTGTAAAACAATGTGTTTGTAGTAGCATTAGTTAGGGGATAGTGGTGGTGGACTTGGGCAATAGAGGTGCCAGTGGAAATTTGGTGCCATTTGGCGCATACTGTTAGTATGCCTGGCGCAATGACATAGGAGTTTGTATAGGTCTATAAGAGGATTGGATCAGTTATGGATATGCCTTCTCTTGTCCACCCCTTGAAATGGTACCTTTCGCTATTGCTGTGATGGAGGATGCATCATTGTAATTCTATTAGGTGGAAGAGGTATGTACACTTATGGAGTGTTGCGCTTACTGTGAAGATGGGATTTGTCTTCGCAACTTGTACTTGTTAAGATTGTACTTCTAATTATTATTGTGTGTGCCACATGTGGTCCACCCTCAATATGCCACATGTTGCAGTCTGTTTCAGATGATGATGATGACGTGTAGTTTTTGCAAGTGAAGGATGTTAGTGTTACAAATGAGATGATGTCCTGCCACAAATTCAGCTAGAAGCCCACTGTTAAAGTGATGAAATTAATTATTTTTAGTTGCTGTTACTACTGCTGAAGTAGACTACAAATGTTAGAGTGATATTGCTGGAGCTGATTTTTAAGGATTATGTAATGGCTCTAGGAATACCCTTGATCCTTACCTTCTCCCTATGCCTATCCCAGTCTCTGTTAAAGCTGCCCACTGTCTTCCACAAGATTACCTCTTCCAGCAGCACATTACAAGTGTCCACTACCCTCTCTGTGAAGAAATGCTTCCTGACCTCCCTCCTAAACCCCCTATCCTCCAGCTTAAGAATGAGCCCCTCGTGATATAGTTGCCACTCAGCTTAAAGTGGTTATTGTAGCAATCTTATTTATCCATTTCAAGTAACTGAAAGCCAAATCATGCTCCCTCTTTCTCTTCTGTCTTCCAGGGTGTACATGTTCAGTGCCCTAAACCTCTCACCACCCAGGTAGTACTGTGTCCTGGGATTCTTGGCTCCAATATGAATAACTTTGCATTTCTTGTCATTGAAGCCAAGCTGCCAGACCCTGGACCACATCCCCAGCTTTACCAGATATTCCTGTAGGTCCTGTATCCCTTCAGCTGTGTCCACTCTCCCACAGAGCTTGGTGTCATCTGTGAATAGGCTCATTTTGCCTTTAATGCCATTCGCAATGTCATTGATGAAGAGTTTGACTGACACTGACCCAGCACATAGCCCCGTGGGACCCCATTGGTTAACTATCTGGTGCCAGATCACTCTTCACCCATAACTACTGTGCCCTCTGGGTTCTGTCCCTCAGACAGTTTTCCAGCTAGTTGGCCATTGTTTCCCCCAACTCGAAGATCCAATAAGTTCCTGATGAATCTTTTGTGAGGCACAGTGGCAAAGGCCTTGCTGAAATCAAGACAGAGGATAGCTACCGCCTGGCCCCTGTCTTCCGTCTTAGTGATATAGTCAAAGAAGTCAATCAGAATAGTTTGACACAATCTCTCCCCCCCCCATGAACCTATGCAGCCTCTCGTGCTGGATACCATGCTTCTCTAGATATTCCACCAACCTTTCCTTTAGTATGGTTTCCATGAGCTTGCCCACAATGGAGGCCAGATTGACTGGTCTGTATTTCCCTGAATCTTCCATGGGTCCACTTTTGTGAAGGGGCACTATATGTGCTGTTTTCCAGTCCTGTGTTACCACGCCTGACTCTAATGAACTATTAAATAAATCTGCCAGTGGCCCTGCCATCTCCTTAGCCAGTTCCTTTCAATGGCAGCAGACCTTCCCTCACTCTAGTTTCCTCTATCAGTACATTTGTATTTTCCTCCCACTCTGCTCCTGTTTTCCCTCCTGAATGCACTGGTCCATCCTTCTCCCTGGTGAAAACAGTACAGAAGTATTCATTTAGTAGCTCTGCTTTTCCTCCATTATGCACCACCAACTCTACCCCTATCTAAAGCCCAACAATCCCTTCCTGGTTGTCCATTTCTCACTTACATAGTGAAAGAATGCTTTCTCATTCTTTTCATTAAAATCCAATATTCTTGTATTTCTGGCTGTACTCGCTCTTGGTACTGGTATCACCTCTGAGAAGGCCAGTGAACTTCCTTCCTCCCTGCAGATAGTCCCTAACTCCCTGAACCTACTTTGCACTATCTCAATCTTCTCCACTGATAGGTCATTGGTTTTTAAATGCATTAGGGCATCAAGGTTGGAGGTGTGGACTGGCGCTTGCTGGGACCCCCCTCATTCCGGACCTGCACACATTGAATTTTTTCTGCCCCTCCACACCATTCCCTCCTCCCCTTAAATGCTTACAAAGCCCTCCCTTAAATGAACAAGTACCCTATCAGCAGATTGGGTGTGGCTAAAAGAAAAAAAATATATAAACAGTGTTCTATCTTTGTCTTTTCACTAGCTTATGACAACTCACCTCACATGGGGTTTAGTTACTTGTGCTGCTAACATTTTCCTGTACCAGTTTGATTACTGAATATTTCTGCCCACTCTGTAAAATTACCCTGGAATGTTGCTCGGGTGTTTGCTGGGCTATTAATGGCAAAGGTTACTGTTCTCCAGGTTTCATGCTAGCATATTCCCTAATCTGTCTGTTTCTCCCTAGGATGTTATATTGGGAATTTGCTGGGCTATCTGCTTAATTAGTTAGGGCACTCAGGCTTCATACTGTCTCTTTGAGTTGGATGTCACTGGGCATTGCTGAGTCAAAATCTGAAATGGTGACCCCCCAGACCTACTAGGAAAGGTGTCCTGTCCGCCTCGCCTCAAGTTGCCCTCTCCATCGGTCTCCTCACTGGCCTTTTTCTCTCCCTAATGGCCACAGACTCTTCTCAGTTGTATGGGGACCACTGGTGGATGACTGCCCCTCATGAGGTGTTTGATTTCACCTTCTTTAACCTTCTAGCTCATGACAGACTGCCTCCCTGCCCTACCAGCTGTCTCAACCTCGGATGCCTTCTGGGTACCGCCATGGTGAGAAGACATCTGGCCCGTAGGCCCTCTGTCAGAGGTATCCCTCCCCATATCAGGCTTCTCCCCTGGCTTTCCTAGTGATACTGGCCCCTGCTGGTGACATTGAGCTAAACCCTGGTCCTGCCTATCAGGCCTCTTCTATCCCAGAAAGTTGGAAATTGGGAAAGGGTTAAAATTGCTCACCTTAACATTCGCAGTCTACTGCTCAGTCTTGACAAACTATCTGCCTGGGTCATCCACTGTAAGCCTGACATACTCGGCATTACAGAGTCCTGGCTAAAACCCTCAATACCAGACTCAGCCTGTGCACTATGTGGCTATGAGTTTATTAGACATGATTGGCCAGGAAAGAAGTGAGGGTGTGGGATCCTAATTTACTATAAGAGTCATCTGAAAGTATCTGAGGTAATCCATCAGTAGTCCTCCCTGTCTTCCTGTGAACTGCTGCACACTGTGTTGTTACTTGGAAATACAAAGAAGCTGCATGTTGTATGCACATACAATCCCCCCAAGGGTGGTCTGCCTGGGCTCACACACCTCCTGGATGCCATTGGTCCTTATGTTGGGGATAATTAACTGTTGATCCTGGGTGATGTGAACTTAAACTGGACAGGAGGTAACTCCAAGCAAGTTGAACTTCTGTTAACATGTCTTGCCCTGTCTCAGCTTATCCAAGAGCCCACTAGATGGTCTGCTAATGGTGGAACTAGCTCCCTACTGGACTGGGCACTATCAAACCGTCCAGATAGGATCAGCTCAGCAGGAACCCTACTGACTCCATCTCAGATCACACCCCAGTGTTCTGCATGTGGAAAGTCCCTTCACCAAAAATTCCCCACTAGATCATTCAGGTTAGGGAATTCTCTAGCTTTGATCTGGGGTCATTTCATGAGGATCTGAGGATCACTGACTGGTCAGAAGTGCTTAGTACCCATGACCTCTATAGCTGTATCCCAGTTTCTCACTGTTTTTGGCACCCTGCAGGACAAGCATGCCCCCCTTATTAGGCGGAGAGTAAGGGGGTCTGCCACAAAATGGCTGCATGGGAGCCTCTTAGCCCTCATGCGTGCAAGGGACAAGTGCTGGGCTCACTTCAAAAGCACGTTGGATCAGTCCATCTTCCAACAGTATAGGAAGCTCAGAAGTGAGTGCAAAAAAGCCATCAGGGTGGCAAAAAGTGACTACTGTAAATCTGCCATGCTTAGCTCTGCTAAGGACCCATGTAGGTTCTGGAAGAACATAAAAAAACTTCGTCATCGGCTCCTCCAACTCTGGGGTATCTGAAATGATCATTGGTGGGTCGAGTTGTAATAATCCACTTACGATTGCTAATGCTTTAAATTCCCACTTTTCTGACTTGTCTGTGCTTACCTCCCTTTCCCCTGCTGCTGAGAACATCGGCTGCCCTTTGGCCTCTGTCCCTTAGGAGGGTTGCTCCTCTCACTCATTATTTTATCTCAGGGCTGTGTAAGTCATGGAGACACAGAGACTCCTCTCCAGTCTCTTTCCACAATCCAGCACTGGCCATGATAACATGGAGCCCAAGCTTCTGAACCTGGATGCCTGCTACATTGCCATCCCTCTGGCACATATCTTCAACCTGTCCCTTGCCACTGGTGTTATCCCTGACAATTGGAAAGTAGAGAGGATTGTCCCAGTTCTGAAGCAAGGGAACCCCAAAGTCCTGGACAACTATCGTCCAATTGCCATCCTATCGGCCATTAGAAAACTCTTAGAGAAAGCTGTGGCTGAACAGCTCACAGAGTACATTCAGGCTCATAAGTTGCTGTCCCCTGCGCAGCATGGCTATCAAAAAAGGTATGGCACATCCACAGCCCTGGTCTCAGTCTCTACTAGCGTCAGGGCAGCCATGGACCAGGGCGAAATCTCTGGGGCCATATTAATAGACTTATCTGAGGCCTTTGACCTTGTGGACCATGCATTATTTTGCTCACAGATGCAGTTCCCTTGCATGTCTCCTCCTGCCTTAAATTGGCTTAGAAACTACCTCCAAAGCAGAATACAGCAGACTAAATTCAACAAGGTCCTCTCTGACCCCTCCAGTGACCTCTTGCATCCCACAGGGATCAGTTTTGGGGCCTCTTCTCCTTTTTGGATTTGTTAACAACCTCCTGCTGCTGCTTCCAACTGTAGTGCCACCCTTTATGACGATGATCTTGTCATCCTTGCACACTCCCAGGACATTGGGGTTCTCATCCTTCAGCTGAGTGAGGCCTTTAAGAATAGTCAATCCTGGGAAAGGACTCACAAACTGGCCCTCAATATAAGGAAAACTCAGGCCATGCTTTTTGGATCAGTTGCCAAGATCAATCCCTCCCCTGTCCCTCTATGTGTCAGTGGTGTTGACGGCTCTACCCTCTTAACCACAGTTTCAATAAAATACCTTGGAGTGACACTTGACCCCCAACGTGACATGGGGTGTGACATCCTAAATATTTGCAGAACCATAAACTGCAAACTGGGTCTTCCCTACAGGGCAAAGAAAAATTTGACATCTGCAGCTTGCTTGGCATTGGCCAGAGGTCTGCTGCTCCCTTCACTTAGCTATGGCTTTCTCCTGTTTGCTAGCACCTCCAAGGTCCACCTTGCTCGATGGAACATGACCTACAATATCTGTCGCTTTGCCCTGGCAGCCCCACATCTCACTCATCATTGTAAATTATACAACAAACTGGGCTGGCTTTCCCCAGCCAATCACTTGAAATATGGGTTGGGCTGCTTCATAGGAAAGGTGCTCAGAACCAGAACCCCTCCAGGGCTGGCACAGCTCCTCAAGCATGCTGAGTCCTCCTCCTACTCCCTCAGGTTTCAATGTCATGGGATGTTCAAAGTTCCTTATACTCAAACCCTAATGGGGGAAAAGGACTTTGCTATGTGTGCTCTGAGGCTATGAAACTCCATTCCAGACCATGTTTGTACTCCCCCTCTCACCTGAGCCTCCAGAATTCCCTGGGGGGCACTTGAAACTGTCATCTGTGTGTGGGTGTCCTAAGCTACCCTAATCAGGTCTCCAAATAGTCTCATCCAATCCACTGTCCACTGTCCTTTAACTCTGGGAAGGATGTGATTGCTTGCTATCTGCTTATGAATTATGTGGCCCTGGTAAAGGGTCACTCATACAATGTAATTGCCATCGAATGTCTTAGTCTATTTATTCAGTATGTATATGTATATTTTACCTATTACTGCTCACTGTAGACTATCTGTTCATCTTGCTCTCCAGTAACTATGTACATTGCCCTCTTGTTATGTACCTTGTTTGAACCTGCATTTTTCACTGTACTCTCTCAGATCATACCTGAAACTAGGCATAGAGCTTGTCTAGTATACCTACACGGTCAACAAAAGCTAAATAAATAAATAACTAATTTAGGATTTCCTCCAATGTCCCTTAAGGTTTCCCTTATTCTTGGTACCACCTTCCCCACTGTCATCGCTGGCATACAAACCACCCTCCTGCTTGCACTGAGTCTCTTTTCCTTCCCCAGTGAATATCCCTAATTATGGAATCTCCTATGATTTCCGCCCTTCCATCCCCTGCATCCTTGCTCCCCAGCCTTCATTTGTAATCAGCAGCGATGCACACCGTTATGCCTTATTGCTTAAGTGGCATAGTGTATCTGTATTTTATTGATTTAATACCCATTCCCTCAATTTCTTTGATGAGAAAGGCACTTGGTAAACTTTTAGGAATTACATAGCAAAAGGTGAATGCATTTCACATTATAGTCTGCAAGCAAGAAAGCAGTTCATAACCAGAATTGCTGTTATTTGATTCCCAGGACCAGTGTCATCCTCGTTGTGATATTTGCCCACCAAACCACCCATGCGGGGCTCTCTGCCCACCTCTCACAGATATATAACATTCTAACTTCATGTAGGATTTAAATTAAGGAGGGGGTGCAGGACCGGGATAGAGTTTGCAAGGATTTAGGGCAGTCTATTGCAGTGAAAAAGTCGAAGTTGTCGGCATCAATGTTTTCACTATAATAGTGTAGCCATCATTGGAGCACACCAGCCTGGAATTAACAACAACATTTAAAACACTTATTGCAATGGCATCATAATACCTCTCAACCTTTACTCTTGAGGTTTATAATGATGTCATGCAAACCTCTTGAAGTGTTGACAGTGTGATTATTAGTCAAATACCAAACATTATCATCTATGCTATGACTCATCATAATGTTGCTGAGTCATATTTTTGTAAATGTTTGGAATACCTTATGTAACTTTGAACTGATAGTAATGATTGTATTGACACAGATGAAGAAAGCATACAATGTTATTGTAAATCTGAACAGTAAAGTCTCTTGTCACTCTCATGACATTACAGGTGAAAAGGTGCAAACATCTAATTATCTGAAGTTATCAGAGTATAATATTTGATTTGTATTCACACAGTAGATGCTCAAGTTGCACCGTTACACTTTCTTTCCTATTTTGATTTCATTTTGTATTGTGCTGCAATATTCCAAACCCTTCCTTCAATTAATGCATATGACAGTTTACAACATTTGTGTCAATTTTTTTTCCCAAAATTAAAGAAGAAACTTTATTTTGTGCAATATTTACATGAATATCTGCCTTAAACATTTGAGTGAAACAGTTGGATTGACTGTCTTACTATCAAACATGTATGTCACTTCAAGTGATCTGATTTGCGGTCTCCACAATAAATTTTAAAGTACATCCCCCACTTATCTGTACCCCTCCTTCATCAAGCCAAGAATTCATTCTAATTTATTCTCCTGTAATAAAGTCAAAGAGATAACCATTGATGTTGCTATAGGCATCTCCAACATAACAGGCATGTCGTGTTACTGATTGAGATGCAAAGTAGAGGGTCATTGTAAAGAAATCAAGTCAAGTTTATTGAACGGTCAAAGACCATGACAATGTACCTAATTAATTTACAACAATATATAAACAAAAACAGAAAAAGCTTAAACATTTTTACAGTGTATACTCAATATATAAATAAATATCTTATAAAAATAAAATAAATATAAAGTACACTAAAATATGAATACTTGCTAGTACCTCCCTAAAATGCATTAAGTGCAAGGTGCAAAAACAGAATTACATTAAATGCACTATTTTCTGATAGCACAAATCAAATCCAGACACCACATTGATGATATTTGCTTCAGTCAGAGTATAATTTAAGACAAACAGTACTAATTCAACTTCTTTTTCTTTCCAAAATGTATTCTAGATATATTTACCAAATAATTGACCACGGTTTTGATTATTGTGTCATCATTAGATGTGAAAAAGATGACCAATAAAATATTCTGATCTGTTGTCTGAATGGTTTGACATAAAGGCCAGATCCATTTTGCTCTTGGAGCATCATACCACTTACAGGTAAATATAATGTGATCCAAATTTTCCAGAGTGGAACATTTGCAAGAACAGTATCTAGAGCAGACAGAGTTATGTTTCCTATAGACTACTTCCAGTATATTGTTTGGGAATACTTCCAACTTATATCTAGTGTAATGTTTTCTATGTTCTTCATCTGTAAGGGTATCTAGATAATATCTATAAAAGTGCCCAGAATTATTTGCCCTGTACCAAGGGAATATTTTCAGCTTTTTAATAGCATTTAGATCTAAAATCTTATAATGTTCTCTAAATACCTTTGTAATAAAGGACTGATATTTTAAACTAAGAGTAATTCCTCTGGCTCGGTACTGGTACAAGTGAGTTAACCCCACTTTCTGCAATAACTTAAATATCGAAGATAACCTTTCTGATTTTAGATAACTAAGTGAGCACCACGAATATGTTTCATTTAAACATAGGGTCGTATATCTAACTTGTCCATGTTGGAGAATTCTGATCCAGAAATTAACCTTTCTGGCATCAGCTGATGCCTGCAGAGGAAAGAAACCTGTCTCAGCCCTCAGCACAGCAGCAGGAACAAAATTGGGTAAAGAAGTCTCGTGTTTTTATGTTGCAGTCTTGTTGAAACATCATATGGCAATTGCTTAAGCTTTTTGAAATGTTGCTTCTTTAAAAGCATTGCAGGACAGTTACTGCATATCTGTTAAAAGAGTATGGGTCCAGCAAAAAGTCTATGTCCTTGTCTTTACAGAATCATGAACACATCTCAAATGCATAGAGATTCCAGTTCAGAGAGTGACAAAAGTGTCAAGAGTGATGTATCCTTTTCTGATGAAAGTAGTCAAGATGATGAGCATTGCATCTCTGCTCCAGTTGGATTAGGTATTCAGCGTTATCAGTTCGAGCCTTCTGTGTCAGAGTCAGATGATGATAATCCAACTGAAGATCTACAAAACAGAGAGCAGCATGTGAGGGTTGGGAATGTGGAATGGTAAGATTTCTGTGATCTACACTATCTAGTGACAAACTGCAATGGCACCTAGTCCCTCGGGACTGGTGGCTGCTGATGGTCTATTTCTCCCCCAACCTCCAGTAGAACCAACTAACTGCCTCCACTTTCCTAAACCTTCCTGCATCCTAACATGTTACCCCTCCTTCTCCACTCCTCTTGCTGATTTGTAAATATTCTGCAGCTAGTGATCTCATTTTAATTGCCTATGTACTGTGAAGCTATGTTTTGTGTGTGTGTGTATGTGCTGTATACTGATGTACTATGTAAATTCTCCCTCTCCCCTTCACCCAGGACTTACTGTGAGATGAGCACCTTGTTGCTCAGTGTAATTCTCCTGGTGAAACTTTTCAATAAATAAATAAAATAAATAAAGGTTATTTTTTGAGCAGGTATATGTAGTTTTTGATTTCAGAACCACTGTCCTTTTGCTTACATGGGACACAGATGGAAGGGAATGATGATAGATAGTAATCGTATGCTGATTTCATTTCTGATGTTAAAGGGCTAAATTGTAGGTGAAGTGGGTATGTTACTGAAACAGTACTGTCCTGATTTTGAGAGAAGGGGGCTGTTGTCTAGTGAAAGTCACTTTTTGGGTGGTGGGCTTTGTGGTCTGTCATAGCGGTGATTAAAAATAGTTATTTGAGGGGTGGAAGCAAATTTTATTTGTGTGGTCATGATGTGAGAAAGTGAAAGAAGTAGCCATTTGAAATGACTTTTGTCATGCTTGGAGTGGTTTGACATACAGTTCATGATGCAGCAGACTGGTGGGTTGTACATCTTCTCATTCAAATCGTATGATTTACAAGGGGGTAAATGTAGCAGTCAGTCATGCAACTTTGAGGATTCTCGTATGGCAAGATATAATTAAGCAATAAGGCATGTCACAGAGTGTGTTATAGTGGGATAACAGCCCACCTCAGGTGAGTTGAAGCACGGGGCTTAGCCGAGTGCTTCCAGCACCTGAGAAGGGCCATTAGCCCACCATAACACACCCCCTGAAGTGACTTATTGTGAATATGAAATGGGTAATTTTTAGTAAATTTTACACCTTTCTTAAACATTTTACTTTTAGCTGGTCCATTGTGCTGGGATAACGGCCAAGCTGAAAGCAGCTCTTGGCCTATCAGAATTCAGCATTCTTTCTATCCATTTCATAATTAAGCAGTAATGCCTGATGGGGTGTGTGTTGTGCTGGGATAACGGCATGCCTCAGATGGTTAGGCTCGAGGACGTAGGCCAAGTGCATCTAATACCTGAGGCGTGATGTTATCCCACCATGACACACACCCTGGAGGGCATTATTTAAGCAGTATACCATGAGTGGGTGTGGGTGATGCCAACATTTACCCACCTGTAGATTCAACATCTCTTGGAAGTTCAGTGAATAAAATAACCCTAGGATTGTCTCCTTTCAGTAAACGCTTTTCAATGTCCACCCATCCCAGTATCAAATTTGAATCTTGAAGCCATAGAGATTGAATACTCTGAGAAACAATAAAAGTGTCATGTCTTGTTTTAAAATCTGGAAAATTAAAACCACCTTTATATCTGGGTTGTTGTAGTTTGGATTTTGAAATTCTGGTAGGTTTATCCTCCCAAAGATATTTTCAGAGAGCAGAATCTAACAATTTATAATGTTTCTCTGGTAGGTGTATTGGAATGTGATGCAATAAATAAAAGACTTTAGGAGCCAGAATCATATTTATTGCCTGCATTTTCTCCCAAAAATTCATAAGCATTGGTCGCCATCTCTGTAGATCCAATTTTATTGAATCCAATAAGCTGGTAAAATTGTAATGACAGATTTTTTTGATGTCCCCTCATATGTCAATTCCTAGGAATTTAATTGTAGATGTAGAGACCCTAAATTTGTATTGACCAAAATCTGTAGTACAAAAAACGTTCGGAAGTGGAAGAATTTCAGATTTTTCAAAATTTATTTTAAAACCTGAGATTAAAGAAAAGCAATGTATGATTTCCAAAAGTGGTCTTAGTAAACTGCTGGGATCTGTAAGAGTAAGTAATAAATCATGTGCGTAAGCCAGAAGCTTATTATGTTTACCATTTCCAAAGCCTTTAATATCCCTAAAGGACCTGCTTTTGATTAGTAGAGGTTCTAAGGCTAATATAAACAATTATGGTGAGAGGGGACATCCTTGTCTGGTCCCTCTATGAATAGCAATGCTATCAGAAAAAAAAACATTAACTTTAGCCAAAATATGTGTATATAAAATGTTCACCCATTTGCAAAACTGAGCCTCTAAGTCATATTTTGTTAAGATACCTGCTTTTGCCACTGTTCATCTGCTAGAGGTATTTTCTACCTTTTTTTCTGTGGTGGGACTGCAACAAGTGAGGAGTTCAGCTACATTTGAAATTGGCAGCTATAGAGATCGTGGTGGGACTGCAGCAAGTGGGGAGCCAGCTGAAGTGAATTTGGCAGCTTTAGAGACTGATCTGGTGCTTGGCTGCATAGTGCTATAACGAAAAAGGTTTAATTACTCTGCTGCTTTGCAGTTGACCTGGACTGCCTTTGCCCCCCTGATTTGCTGAAAGGAGTGTGTGGATAATTGGAGGAGGGTCACTCTGCACTTTGAAGCTTGTGCTGCTCCACAGGTAAAATACATAGCGCTTTAAAAGTAATGTGCTACAGCGAGTGAGAAGCCTGCTTTTGCCACTGTTCATCTGCTAGAGGTATTTTCTACCTTTTTTTTCTGTGGTGGGACTGCAACAAGTGAGGAGTTCAGCTACATTTGAAATTGGCAGCTATAGAGATCGTGGTGGGACTGCAGCAAGTGGGGAGCCAGCTGAAGTGAATTTGGCAGCTTTAGAGACTGATCTGGTGCTTGGCTGCATAGTGCTAAAACAAACAAGGTTTAATTACTCTGCTGCTTTGCAGTTGACCTGGACTGCCTTTACCCCCCTGATTTGCTGAAAGGAGTGTGTGGATAATTGGGGAGGTCCTCCTGCACTTAAAACTCGTTGCCTCAATACACACGTAGTGTGGCCACTACCGCACTAAAAAGTTTTACATTTAACTTCCTTGTTAGGTAAGTTTTTTGAGTATTATTTATAGTTTTTCTTTTGTTGTTAACATGGGTATTTATTTTGTAATTAGGTTGGTTGGTTTATTACTTTTATTAGCCATTATGCATACAATAACAGCTTATGAGAAAGGTAATCTAGAAGGGAATGTTAATAGTGTTGAGAATATTAGTGGTAAGGAGGTAAATTGGTTAGTTTCATCCCAGATAATGTCAACGGAGACATATAAAAAGTTGTTTAAAGTGAGTTGCATTTGTATAGAGACGAAACATGTACAGGCATCTGTTTCTTTGGTAAATACTTATAATAGACTAGGTAAAAAACTATTAAGTGGTAATTTTAAACAGAAGAAAAAATGGGTTAAAGTCATTTTTGTTACTGCATTGCTGATTCTTGGTGGAAATATACATTTAAATCCTGGCCCATTACAAAGAGATGCAATTCAATGGGTACAATAAGGAGTAATGATTTTCTATTGTACATTTTAATATGGGTAGTTTGAGTAATAAAATTGACGTTTTTAGAGAGTAGGTATTGGAACATCAAGTTGATTTGATTATTCTAACTGAAACGTGGTTAAGTATAAAGACTCCATCTAATTTATTTCAAATTGATGGCTACTTGCTGTTTAGGCGGGATCACAAGAAAAAAGGGGGGGCTTGTGATATATGCTAAGCAGCAATTAGACATCAAAGTTTTACAAAATGATTTGGATTTTCAGGGAATAGAAGCTCTGACAGTGGAATTGAAACTCCCTTTCTCTTCACCTATGGTGATAATGGGGGTGTATAAACCCCCTAGAGTACATTCATCAAAATTCGGGTTTTTGTATGACTATTTGTATAACTTTCAAGTTTCACATGAAATATTGCTGATTGGTGATTTTAATGTGAATTGGAAACAAATTACAAGTGAACATGAGCTTATTGACTTGGCAACTAGACTTGGAATGACACAGTTAATTGATGGAGTAACTAGAATTAATAATAAGGATAGTGAATGTTCCTCTACATTAGATCTAATTTTCACCACAAGAGTAGAAAAATATAAAATTAGTAATGTATTGTTGGATACTTTTAGTGATCATCAGGGGGTGGTATGTGTGAGAGCAAAAGAAAAAAGTATTAAATCGGGACACTGGGTTTTTAAAAGGACATTTAAAAAATTTGATTATATTGCTTTTATACAAGATTTGGAATGTGTAAAATGGGAAAGAATTGCCTTAATTCCAACTATTAATGAGGCATGGAAGTTTTTTCGGGAAGAGTTTGAGAAGGTTTGCAATCAGCATGCACCAATAAGAAAGGTTTATCGGGGATTGAAAAATGCAATTTGGTATAATGGGAATTTGCATAATTTACGAAAAAAAAGAAACAAACAATGGAAAAAGGCTAAGAATTCAAAGTTACAGAAGGATTGGGATAGTTATAGAGCCTTAAGAAATAAATATCTAAGAGATATTAGGAAGGCAAAATCAGATTATTATAAATATTTATTAAAGGATACCCAATTTTCACATCCAGGTAAATTTTGGAAATTAATTCACAAATTACAAAATCCAGGAAAAAATGATTATCCACAAACTTTTTGTGTTAATGGAAGAGACTTGGAGCAGTGTACAGAAATGGCTAATCATTTTAATGAATTTTTTGTTAATATGGGAAAGTCAAAAGGGGATTCAGATGTTGCTATTGATGATAATTATAAGCTTGGTAATATAAGAAGGGTGATAGATAGCACATTTGATTTTGAATATATTGAAGTGAATGAGGTTGTTATGGAATTGTTGCATATTAATGAAAGAAAGGCAACAGGTTTAGATGAGATCAGTAATAAACTATTAACATATGCGGCCCCAGTGATTGCTTATCCTTTGTCTCAAATTTTTAAATTGTCTTTGTTGTTAGCGGAAGTACCAGAAGAATGGAAATGTGCAAAAGTAATTCCAATTTTTAAGTCTGGATCAAAACATAAGATTAGTAATTATCGTCCTATATCCCTGATACCAGTAGTAGCGAAGATTTGTGAAAAGATTGTAGCTAGACAGGTTAATAAATATATAAATAAACAGAATATTTTACATAGAAATCAGTCTGGTTTTAGAGAGGGTTATAGTACCCAAACAGCATTAATAAAAGTAACAGGAGATATTCAGAGAGCTATGGATAATGGATTATTGACAGGGGCAATTATGATTGATCTGTCAAAAGCTTTTGATTCTATAAATCATGAGATATTAATTAAAAAACTGATTAGTATAGGTTTTTCAGACAATGCAGTAGCTTGGTTTTCTAGTTATTTGAATGGTAGAAAACATAAAGTGTTTCTGAGTTCATGTATATCAGATTTTAGGCAGATAAGGCAGGGGGTACCACAGGGAACAATATTGGGACCATTATTATTTAATTTGTATACTAGTGATTTGGATCTTAAGCAAAAAAAATTGGAATACCATCAATATGCAGATGATGTGATCATATATGTTTCAGATAAGAATGTTCTTAATGTGCAGTGTACATTGCAAACAGCTTTGATGATATACAGGAGTATTACATTAAAAACAAATTAATATTGAATACGAGTAAAACTAAAACAATGTTGTTTAGACAAAAAAGTGAAAAATTACAGTTGAATTTATTGGATATAAAAGTGAGGGATGGTTCTGCCTTACAGAAAGTTGATGAGTATAAATATCTAGGGTTATGGTTGGATGTGCATTGTAAATGGTCTGTTCATATAAACAATTTAGTTAAAAGATTGGGGCAAAAGTTAGGAATGTTGTATAGAATAAGAAGTAATTTCTCTAGGGACATAAGGCTTCATGTGATTAATACAATGTTAGTGCCAGTGATTGATTATGCAGATGTAATTTATGGGGGGGCGAATAAGGTTGATTTGAAAAAATTAGATATGGTATATAATAAAATGGCTAGGTATATTACAGGTTTGCATAAACACACGCATCATTGTGAGCTGTATAGAAATATAGGTTGGGATCACTTATACATTAGGAGAAAACAGCATATAACTAAGGTGGTATGTAGGTTTTTTGAAAATAAATTACCTGAATATATAGTGAAAGATTTAAAAATTAAATGTTCAATGAGGGGTTTAAGATCAGCCCAATATAGAGAATTCATAGTTCGAAGTTTAGAACAAAAATGGATGTGCAACATTATTTTTATATGGGCCCCAAAGTTTGGAATAGCTTACCTCCAGATTTGAGAAGTTATTGGAGTAAAGTAAGTTGGACAAAAATTAAATCTTGGTATCATGGGCAAAGTATGAAATTGCATGATTGCTGTGAGAATCTAGAGAATGGGTGAATTTTTATGTAATTATGATTGTTTGATATATGGTATTTATTTATTGTATTATGGTTGTGTTTGTTGTATATGTTTATTTGTTTTGTATCTTTTTATATTGTAACCAGGTACTGTATTTTATAAGGTGTCCCTTGAAAATGAGTGTGTTTATGTACTCAATGGGATTGTTTTACCTTGTTCATTATATATATGAATATATATGAATAAAATCATTACTACTACTACTACTACTACTTTGCAAGTATCCCCATTCCAGTCAATCAAAGGCTTTGTTTGCATCTAGTGAAAGAAGGAATGGTTTGTGAGCTGAGTTTTTGGCATTATGGAAAATGTGGAGAGCCTTTTTTTTTTTTTACCAATTATTTTACCAGGTGAGACACACTAAGCTGAAAGCTTGTTTGCAGGTACAACCTGGGAGCATGAGGAAGTTACGTGACTTGCTCAGGGTCACACAGTATGCACCTAGGGGGCTATGGGATTCAAACCCAGGTCTCCGGATTTGCAGCTCAGAGCCTTAACCCACTGCACCATACTGCCTCCTTCTTGGTCAGATCAGCACTATTATGGCCTTTCACAAAGCCAACTTGATCCAGGAGTATTAACTGGGGAATAATTTTATTTAGATGATTAGCAATCATTTTAGTCAGACACTTACAATCAGCATTCATCAGTGAAATAGGCCTGTAATTATTACAATTTGTAGGGTCCTTGTCTTTTTTTGGTAGTATACTCATAGCTGCTTCATTCATGGTGTTGGGTAAAATATCTGTTTCCAAAGACTCAGTGTATACTCTGTTTAACAAGGGGCCAATATTTTGTAGTGTGGCTTGATAAAATTTCCCTGAAAACCCATCTACTGTAGGTCTGGTGCTTTACCAGAAGGCACGGACATAGCAGTTTGATTAATTCCTCCTTAGTAAAGGAGTTGTTGAGTGTGTCTTTATCTGTCTCAGAAATACAAGGTAGTTTGATATTTTACATAAAAGAGTCAAACAGCTTTTCATTATGAGAAACTTCAGATTCGTATAGATTAGAATAGAAACAGTCAAAACATTTAGCAATCTGGGCAGTTGAATAAACAACCAAATGTTTGTTAATTCTTTTCATGGCAATATTTAAGATTTTTGTACTTTTACATAGTCTATGTTCTAACTACTTCCCCTTTGCCTCACCAGACTCTCAGTATTTCTGCTTCAGATGAAAGAGTGCAAATTCAACTTTTTTATTGTAAATTGTATTAATCTCGTATTTAAGGCACACTATTTCAGATAGCAGATGAGAGTCAGAACACCCTAAATGTACATATCATGCTTCTTTGCCTATCAGATCATTATTCAACATGGACAGTTTTTCATTTTGTAGTTTTTTCTTATGGCTGGCAAATGAAATAATTTGACCTCTCAAGTAGGCCTTTAAAGCAGCCCATAGGGTCCTGTCAGATACTTCCGCAGTATCATTTATCTCAAGGTATTGTGTAATTTCTGTGTTTAACATCTTAACAAATTCCTTATCAGTCATTAAACTACTGTTAAATCTTCATAACCCTTTTAAACTAAAAATGTCCGCTATTTATAAACCAACAGACACTGGCGCATGATCAGAAATAGCCATATTTCCTATGTTGCTACTCACAAGGCCTTCTAATAGATGTTTATAAATCAATATGTAATCCAACCTACAGTAGGAATTCTGTCTATTTGACCTAAAAGTAAAATCTCTATCCTTAGGATGCATTATCCTCCATGTATCTATGAGGCCCAGTTCATTACAGAATTTAACCAAGGCCTTAGATGAGATTATTTGGTCTGCAGCTATTCCTGAACTTCTATCTAAGAAATTAGCAAGTGTATAGTTCATATCCTCAGCCATTGATTTTGGATCAACTGAACCAGGTTTATCAGCCACATTAGCAAACAATTCCCCTTGGTTAACATTTGGGGCATATACATTAACTAATGTAACATCTACCCCATCTATTTGAGCTCCAACAATAACAAACCTGCCCTCTGGATCTCCCACCTTCGACTTAATCACTATATTTAGGTTTTTATTACCCACCCCTCTGCTTTTAGAATTGTAAGAACTGCCTATCACAGTGCCCTCCCAAGTTTTTTGTTTCAGCAGTTCATCTTCTTTAAGGTGCATTTCTTGAATAAATGCAATGTCTGTACATATTGATTTTAGAAAAGCTGGAATCTTAGTCCATTTAACAGGATTATGACACCCCTTAGTATTCCATGACACTATCTTAAAAATGTTCTTGTTATCTGTTGACATCTTTTATTCTGGAATGAACTATCAGATACTATAACCTATGTTGTAACCTAAACCAAAAAGTGTTGTAGGCTCGATAGTTCAGGAGGCAAATGCAGGCAGACAACAAAGGTTAGTGCATAAAAAATGACAGGTTGGTATTTGTCATTTTATTTTATTAGCATAAAATGATTAGCAGATGTAACAGAAATCCAAAATAAATACGTTAGTTCTGCAAACAAGCAAGGCTTTCTAGTGTGTAGACACACGCTCTCCCATCTTGAGGTCTACTCCTCGCACAGTCAGCTCTAGACTGACTCCCTATCTGGATCTCTATCTATCTCCCTCTTAGCACCCCCTAGTGGCAGCCTTTTTAAATCCACCAATGATTACATCATTGTCAGGTGATCTACATGTAAATCTTCAATTAAGTTATGTAAGGACCCTTTAGGCTCATAACCCAGCCTATACAAAATGAAAAAGGGTTACTTCTAAGCCTTTATGTTTCAGCTCTGTTCACCGGGAACCAATCTTTCATATCATGCACTTTTTCTAGGTTTCTATCAGAAAATAACCCTTAATTGTCCTTGTTAAGGAACTTCGCCTCTTTTACATAGTGACTGAGCTAGCAATTTTATATAAATATAGCCCTCTAGGGGCCACTGTCCTCCTATATAAAATCATTTCACAGGAGAGCCCCCACAAACAGGTCAGGTTGTTTTATCTGGTTTCTTAACTAATTATAACTGCTGTACCCTAGTAAGACATAGAACAAACCTGGATTGTAACTCTCTGCTACTTTAAAATGCCATTCAGCAAAATAGAAGTAAAAACTGTAAAGCCAGTTGCACTTTCATGCCCTCAGATTGACTTTCATTTTGGTTTATCTTTACTTTAGAGCTTTCCTTTTCCCTCTCTTTAAGACTCTGTTTTGTACCCCTAGATACATTCAGGGACTGTCTTTTTCTTCTTTCTGTAGGTTCTTATTTCTCTGGAGCACTTTCTGTACCTTTTTGTTTTCCCAACTGCTGACATTTCAGCCTATCGGCTCGCAATTCATTTTGGCCTCATGTTACATTTCTCTTCCCCTCCCTAGCCCATGTACCACATTTTATGTTCAGCCTTTTCCTTTTTTCAAGGATTTAGTTAATTGAGGCTGCATTCCTTCATTTTGAGTAGCTCTCACTTTTCAGAGTGTTGAGCGCTATCCTCAGAACTGGGTAACTGTAAGGGAAAGTGTATTGCTGGCTATAATTGTTAGTGAGAGAGCGAGCAATGTGCTGCTTCAATTAACTATAAAACTATCTTTGTCTAAACATAGTTAGTTAGACCTTGTAGGGTATTTCTTTCAAAAAGGGGCATTTCCACTCCATGAGTCTAAGGTCTAAGGTTGGAGCGGCGGCTGAAGGAAATAGTATCCTTTCACAGCCGTTTACTGAGAGACAGCAAACAGGATGGAGCAGACGTGCTCCTGCCTTGTGGTATTTATTTAGGTTTCAGAGCCTGTTTCTGCTCCAAAGCAAGCCACACCTTTCTGCTTCATACAAGGAGCTCCTAATAAATTGTACCATGCAATGTTTATTAAGAAAACAATGGAGCAACCTGCTCCAATGTAGAAGACACAGACATCAGCATCTGCCTCTATTTTAAATGTTTAATTCAAGTAAATTACATTCCATTTTTGGTCTCTGGCAGGTGGCTGAAATTGATAATCTCTGCCTCACCCTGAGATACTCCACCATGACTGCATGCATCGAACTTCTTCCCCAAGTCTATCAACAGTACTGCTCTACTGTGTACCTACACACAGCCAAAGGCTGTAAACCACTGTGCAAGGTGCCTATCACTGTCATATCCTCTCTAGCACACTGCACTGACAATATAAGCATACACATTGTGTAATATAAATATATATATATTTCTATATTACAAACCAATCACACACACACAAAAAAAATGTGCGGAGTAGTGCAATGTAATGGCTGTGGGGCAGCAGTCTTCTGGGAGTCTTTCTGGAGGCTGAGATGCTGCCCTATTTGCAGACAACTCTCTGCCCTGAGGGAGGAAGTTGCCCATCTTCAGGCCACACTGGACAGTAGTAAGGGGACCTTACCCAGGCCACACTGGATGGTAGGAAGGGAACCTCCCATCCAGGGAGCACTAGAGCTACCACCACTACCTCAGAGGTTGCAAAGAAACACAGCAGTTGCACCACAGTGGGCCCAGGAGGGTGAGGATGGTGGAACAGAGCCACCCAGTCAGTTGTTCCACACCACAACCACATTATTCTGGGGAGCATAGCTCCCCATGGATGCACCCAAGGGAGACTAAGGAGGCTGAGGACAACTGTCACAAGGAGGCCCACAGGAAGGAGGCAGAGGACACCACAAGGAAAGGAAGCAGCTCCTGGTGGGGACCCAATTATTAGGGGATAGAACAGGGGGGAGCAGGAAAAACTGAAGTAAGGTGCCTGCCTGGTGCCATGGCTTGGAGAGACAGGGAGCGCATCCTCAGGATCATGAGAACAGCTGCACGGGAATCTGAGCTGGACGTCATTGTCCACCTAGGGACAGATGACTTGGCTAATCATGAGATTAGAGCAGTGCAGAAGGACTTTGTAGAATTGGGGAGGGGCCTAAGACAAGTAGCACACACAATATCCTTCTCTGAGGTGCTGCCTGTCAATGGCATGAGTGAGGTGAGGGTACTTGCATCATGCAGTTTAATGAATGGTTGAAAAATGGTGGAGCACAGGGTTTGGCTACATTGGGGACTGGGTTCCACCTGAGGGACACCAGCCTATACTGGCAGGATGGTCTGCATCTGTCCAAGAAGGGAACAAGTCTTTTGAGAAATCAGTTTAAATGCTTCATTGGCAAGCTTTTAAACTAGTCAAGGGGGGAGGTACTGATGAGCAGCAGGAAAATCCCAGCCTCTCCCTACAAAACAGGGTACTAAATGAGAAAAAGACCGAGGTAGACAGGTCAGTGGGGGATGCTGCAAAAGAAGGTAAAGCCATCAAAACATGGAGAGCAATGAGTACCAATGCCCGTAGTCTGAGTAACAAGCTTTCTGAATTAGTGGCCTTGATGGAGGAGGAACATCTGGGTATCGTGGCAGTCACAGAAACATGGTACACACAAAACCATGACTGGGACGTAAACATACCAGGATACACTATCTACAGGAAGGACAGGGAGGGTAAAAGAGGAGGAGGAGTAGCTCTTTACATAAGGGAAGGAATCAAGGCAACAGAACAAAAGGGAAAACAGGGAGGAGAAGAAGCACTGTGGGTAAATTTGGAGACTGGCAATGGCACCACAATCTGCACAGGGTTAGATACAGACCTCTTCTCAGGGGAGGAAATGAACAAGGAAATGATTGAAAGAATACTTGAATGGCAGAAAAGGGGAGATATTGCTGATGGGTGATCTGAATATGCCATATGTTAACTGGATGCAGTTGCAGCAGCCACTTCAAAGAGTGGGTTATTCTAGATGCCCTACAAGGCATGCCTTAGACAACTAGTATTGGAGCCCACCAAGAGGGAGCAGTCTTAGACCTGGTTCTCTCAAATGGAGATGAAGAGAGGATCACAGATGTAGAAGTTGGTAGCCATCTGGGAACTAGTGGACCATCGAACAGTATGGTCTACAATAAACACAGCAATAGAGTCAAGCTACACAAAGGCAAAAGTACTGGACTTTAGGAGTGCTGACTTGTTAAAATGGGCGAGTGCCTAAGGAATGCACTAGCAAATGGGCAGGAAGGGAGGGGTGGAAGAACAATGGGGAATAATAAAACTGCCATCACAGAGGTAACAAGCCTTGTGTGAAGCAAATAAACAAACAAAACGATGTAAAACCACTATGGTTCTCAAAGGAAGTGGCAGTGAAGGTTCAAGAGAAAAAGAAAGCATTCTAGAAGTACAAGGAATCACAGAAGGAGCAAGACAGGGAACTGTATCAGTTAAAGCAAAGGAAGCTGGGAAGGCAGTCAGAACAGCAAAGGCCCAAACTGAGGAAAAGATAGCCAACTCTGTTAAGAAGGCAGATAAACCTTTATAGGTACATCAGGGAGTGAAGGAAGACCAAGGGAGGGCTAGTGAGGCTTAATAAAGAGGAGGGAGGGTGGGTAGAGGGTGACTGTGAAAAGGCAGAGATATTAAACAAATATTTTTGCTCAGTATTTACAAAGGAAGTGGGGAGGTACCTAAAACAAACAGTAGAAACACTCTGGATACAGAAGTTGATACCAGCTCATTTACAGAAGAAAGGGTTCTGAAAGAACTCTTAAACTGAAGGTGGACAAAGCAATGGGGCCTGATGGGATTCATCCCAGAATTTAAAAGAACTAAGGGTAGAACTAGAGACACCACTGACTACCCTCTTAACAAATCATGGGAGGATGGGTGGTACCCAAGGACTGGAGAAGGGCAGATGTGATTCCCTTCACAAAGTGGGAGCAAGCAGAAGTAGAAAACTACAGACCTGTTAGTTTAACCTCAGTGGTAGGGAAATGATGAATCACTTGAAGGAAAGAATTGTTGAGTATCCAGAGGCCAGAGGGGCTCAGGACCCAAGGCAGCATGGATTCATAGTGGGAAGGTCATGCCAGACAAATCTGATAGATTTCTTTGACTGGGTGACCAAAGTAGTAGATCAGGAGGGCTGTGGACATGGCCTACCTAGACTTTTGCAAGGCATTTGACACAGTCCCACACAAAAGATTAATATACAAGTTAGCCAGCCTGGGAGTGGGTCCCAAGATGACAGCCTGGGTAAAAAATTGGCTGGAGAATAGGACATAGAGAGTAATAGTAAATGGAGTCCACTCTGAAGAAAGGGGGGTTACTAGTGGGGTACCGCAGGGTTCAGTATTAGGACCGGTCCTCTTCAATGTCTTTATAAGCGATATTGCAGAGGGACTGGAAGGAAAAGTATGTCTCTTTGCAGATGACACAAAGATCTGCAACAGAGTTGATGCACAAGGTGGGGTGAAAGGATGAGAAGGACTTGCAAGGTTAGAGGAATGGTCAAATGTATGGCAGCTTAGATTCAATGCTAAGAAGTGCAAGGTAATGCACCTGGGAAACAAAAACCAGGGAAGAGTACACAATGGGGTGAGATACTAACAACAATAAAAATGGAAAGGGACCTGGGGTAGTCATATCAGATGACCTAAAGGTGGGCAAGCAATGAGAGGGCAGCAAGGAGGGTTGGGGGGATACTGGGATGCATAGGAAGAGAGGCACCACCAGCAGAAAACAGGAAGTTATTATCCCTCTGTACAGACAGTTGGTGAGACCCCATCTGAGTACTGCGTGTAGTTCTGGAGAGACCAACTCCACAAGGACATAGACAGGATGGAGGCTGTCCAGAGGAGGACAACTAAAATGGTGCAGAGTCTGCACCGAAGACATATGAAGAGAGACTTAAGGAGCTGAATATGTATAGCCTCGAGGAAAGGAGAGAGGGGACATGATAGAAACTTTCACCCTATCTCAAGGGAATCAATAAAGTCCAAGAGGGCAGCATCTTTCAAAAAAGAGGTGTGCAAGAACAAGGGGGCACAATTTGAAGATAGAAGGGAGTGGCTCAGAGGTAATTTAAGGAAGCATTTTTTTCACAGAGAGGGTTGCGGATGCATGGAATGGCCTTCTGGAGGAGGTTGTGGAGTCAAAAACAGTGGTGGAATTCAAGCATGCATGGGACAGTCATAAGGCAATTCTAGGGGGTGGCGGTAGGAAGAAGTAGGCTGCTGGTTAACTAGGATCTGCAGCTTATCCAATAGGTAGGGAAATGGGCAGACTGGGTGGGCCAAGCGGTCCTTATCTGCCATCAAAATCTATGTTTCTATGTTTCTATGTAATGTACTTTCTTCAATGATTGTAAGTACTGCAATACAGCAATTAAAGGCACAGATGTATTCTACATTCTCCCTATGCACTTTACTTAACATAGTACTAAGTCAGAAATGGAGGGGTAGTAAGAATCCAAGATGGCGACCACGCTGGGTCAGCCGCTAGGAGCCCCTTCAATGTGATTATTTGTGTATGACGTTTGTTTAATTTGTTCAGTTTTTTCATCATTTAGCGCTATATTTTCAGGATTGCTCGGTTTATCATTATATTTGCTGGATTGCTTGGCTATTTCGGTTTGCGGAGCTTGTGATCTTTCAGGAGGACTTGCCGAGGAGTGGAGCGTCCTTTTGCACCTTTTTGGTGGATCGTTTGGATGGTCTCCTATTCCCTCGTTGGTCTGTGGACGTTTTGTGTGGGAGTGGTGGTGTTCTGGATCTTGTATTGATGGTGACCCTGGGGACTCTGGGGACTGGCCTATCATGGAGGAGCCTTGTGTAGGATCTGGGGTTCCACTTGTGAAGTGTGTGAGGGCAGCCTGGATTTTAAAATCGGAAGTGGTGTGGTTTGGGTGGGGAGTCTCCCCTTGGTACCTCATGGGGGTGTTTCACTCAGGTCCTTTGCGACCAAGCAGGAGCTGTCCCCGTATTCCCAGAGGAGTCTGAGTTGTGGTGGGGATGCTTCTATAGCCTCTTGGGGGATAGTCCGTGTGGCCTACCTCCCAGGGGCTTGAAGCTGTGGGTTGCAGGTGACTGGGTGGGGGCCTGTGAGTTCGGTGCCTTGGGGGGGGGCTCCTCTTGAGTTTTGAGTTGTATGCCCCACCCCACTGCTGTGCCGGTGCCCTCTGGAGCCATGTCCGGAATTATATTCTGTTATTACAAGATTATTGAGCAGGGGCATCTTTGCCAGAAACAATATTTACATATGGTATTTGACCCGTTTGTTTCTGGAATCGACTTGGATCTTTTTCTTGGATTGCTTGCAATACTCTCTATTCTGCTCAGGACTTACGGTTGGATTGTGAACTGTGCTGTTTGTGGTTTCCTGGTGTAACTGGCTACACTGCATTCTGTTTTAACTATCAAACATCCAATGGTGCCTGGTGTTGACCATACCTGATTCTGGACCTAGATTAAAAGAGACTGTGGAACTCCTCTTTTTTGTATTATTTTGTTTTCTTCAGTTGGTTGATAGGTTGGTGAGAGGACCCTGCGTCCACATATTTTATTTATTTACTTCTATGTTGTTAAAGTTATAAAGTTTAGTACTGTTTTTTTTTTTTTGATTTACTGTTTTATTATTTTAAGTAGGTTTAATTGTTTGGCAGTGAGAGTGCCTTTTTATCCTCTTTCCCCAGTGGTGAGAGGACAGGGAGTGGTGATTTATTTATTTACTATTTTTTGTTATATGAATGTGTTGGGCTAGGGGGTGAGAGCCTTTAAGTTTTGTTTGCTGTTTATTTGTTCTGTGGGTTATTTTGTATTAAGGGGGGAGTTGTCAGAGCTCTGTTTCCAGGCTCTGAAATTGAGGTTGATCAACCTGGGAGTTGGGCTGGGGGTTTTAAACTGTTTTTTGCTTTTAGTGGGATAGTATTAGTTTTTAGTTTAGTTTTAGGTATTGTTTAATTGTATTGTGTAGATTAGTTTGCAGTATGTGTTGGTCTTCAGCCCCCACAGCAGTGCGCTACTCATCCTCCTCTCTTCATGCCCTTCGCCCTTTTTATTCTCCCCCTCTTCAGTTTGAGATTTACCAGCATTGCAGAGCCCTGGGTATTGTGCGTAGGAGGGGGAGAAGGGTGCTTGGTTATGAACAGGGGAGAATGATTGAGGGGGGTCATCGTATTGGGGTGGTTAATACCAGAAGGCACCCTGGGGTGAAATGGAATCCTGATCGTGGTTCTTCATGTCTGGTGCCCATGCCCAAGGGCACCACCAGTTATGGTGTGCAGATGGCCTGTGCGGCCCGCAAGATTCGTCCAACTCGGGCGTTGTTGTGCAATGCCAGGTCCATTAAAAACAAGACCGCAATTATTGCTGATCTTGTTGGTATGGTGGACCTGGCTTGCATTATTGAGACCTGGCTGGATGATAACTCTGGCCCCATTTTGGACACTATGACTCCAGCCTGGTACTCAGTGTTAAATCGCCCAAGATTGGATCATGGGGGGGGAAGGGTTGCAGTCTGTTTCAAGACCGAAATTGGCCTCACGGAAGTAGTGGGGAGGGTTGAGCCCTTTGAGTGTATAGTTGTAGCAGGTACAGGCATTCGAATCGCCCTCATTTACTGTCCACATGGTGATGAGAAGCGATTCCTTCAGGAAGTGGCAGACTTCGTCATCGATATGGCATTTAAATCACCTAGATTGATGGTTCTGGGCGATTTCAGTGCCTGGATCGATGACGAACTGTCGCAATTTGGTCAACACTTCCCCCAATTAATGACAACGCTGGGCCTTACACAGGTGGTTTCCTCTTCTACACATAAATGTGGACACTCTTTGGACTTAATCTTCCTTCTAGGGATCGAGGCATCCGATGTGGGGGTGGAACCCGTCGGGTGGTCAGATCATTACACCGTGGGGTTTAGTTTTTGCTCCCCTTCTAGAAGGCCTGCCCCTACAGAGTTGGTTAGGTACCACCCTTAGCGGGATATAGATCCCCAAGATATTGCATCAGTACTTGACCTCTTATCTCCCGCATTGGCAAGCAGTGATCCAGAGACCCTAGTGTCAGCCTATAACACAGCAGTTGCTGGGGCTCTGGATCTCATTGGTCCAGTTCATGTTCGCCCCCTCTCCCTCCGCCCCAAGTCCCCTTGGTTTGATGGGACCCTGAGAGCAATGTGGAGACAGGGTCGAAGGTTAGAGCACTGCTGGTGAAGGTCCACCCTTGATGCTGACCACCTTAGATTGATGGATCATTATTTGGTCTACCAATCCGCAATCACCTGTAAGAAGGCAAAGTTCCTGTCCAGGGAGATGGCGGTTGCTCAGAATCGACCAGCTCAGCTGTTTTGAACTGTGGACAGACTGTGCAACCCAGTTTTTTCTTCAAGTTCAGAACGTTTTTTTGCAATTGGAGTGCAATGAGCTTGCTTGGTTCTTTGTAAATAAGGTGCCCGACATTAGGGCTGAGTTGTTGCCATCACACTCTATGGGGGTTGCCGTGAACCGGGGTGAGATCACGGTGCCTTGGCTTTCCTGGAGTTCCTTCAGTCAGCTGGAGTTTATTGATGTCATGAGGATCATCCAGCATATGCGCCCTAGGTGCTGTAGTTTGGACCCTGGACCAACCTCCCTAATTTTGGGTTGTATTGACATCATTGGTCCAGTTCTTTTTCAGATAGTCAGGTACTCCCTGGAATCGGGTGAGTTTACTAGCTCCCTGAAGGAGGCAGTGGTGACACCCCTCTTGAAGAAAGCTACCGTGGACCCTGACTGTCTGGAAAACTACAGACCTATCTCTAACCTTCCCTTTGTTGGGAAGGTGATTGAGAAAGTAGTGGCTGCACAACTGGAAGACCATTTGACCATCCATGATGTCTATGAACCCCTCCAGTCCGGTTTTCTTAAAAAACATAGTACCAAGACAGCGCTGGTTCGGGTGCTCAATGATCTCTTGATGGCTAGAGATCGGAAGAGTCGTTCCATTCTGGTTCTCCTCGACCTTTCTTCAGCCTTTGACACCGTAGATCACATGGTGTTGATAGAACACATGAGGCTGTTCTGTGGAATATCTGGAACCGTCTTAAGATGGTTCTCATCATTCCTCACTGGAAGATCACGAGTTGTGTCTGGGGTTTTTTCCTTGGATTCAACTGCTTTGTTTTGTGGGGTGCCCCAGGGTTCAGTATTGTCACCCATGTTATTTGCGGTGTAAATGCTATCCATCAGAGACATTGTAAGGAGGTATGGGCTGAGGTTTCACTGTTATGCAGATGATACCCAGCTCTACCTTTCTTTTGGCCCGACCAGACTGGAGCTCTCTCGGTCTTTAATAGTTGTCTAACCAAATCCAGGAGTGGATGAATTCTAGCTGGCTGAGGTTGAATTCTGATAAGACTGATGTACTGTTTGTGGACCCGGGTCATCGGATGGGGGGGTCGGGTGTTGATGCGCCTTCTGGAATTTCTCTTGGAGGTGTTTCTCTCCCGACCTCTGAATGGGTGCGGAACCTGGGGGTGGCTCTTGATGATGGGCTGACACTGCACTCGCAGCTGTCGGCAGTCATTAAGACTTCCTTCTACCACCTTAGGAACATCGCTAGGATCCGGCATCTTGTTCCTTCTGCTGACCTACCAACGTTAGTTCATGCCTTCGTGTCCTCGTGCTTGGATTATTGCAACTCCCTTTACCTAGGGCTTTCAGGGGTTGAAATCTGTCACCTGCAGCTAGTGCAGAATGTTGCAGCCCAGCTTTTGATGGCTTCTAGCAGATCCTGTCACATTACTTAACTCCGGTGCTGTGTGAACTGCACTGGCTGCCAATTTGATGGCGGATCACTTTTAAGGTCGTCTTGCTGACTTTCAAAGCTCTACACGATATGGACGCAGGCTATCTGACAGAACTTCTGGTTCCTTATTACCCAAATCGATCACTCCACTCGGCTGATGAGGGTTGCTAGAGGTTCAAAGAGTAAATTTGAAATCTTCGGGTGATCGAGCATTCGTGTATGCAGCCCCCACCCATTGGAAGTCGCTACCCCATCGGTTGCGGGAGTGCACTTCTGTGGAGGGCTTTAAGAGAGGTTTGAAGACTTTTTTTATGGGAAACTGCATTTTTAGAACACTGACTGTTATGATTGTTTTATTTAAATTGTATGTCTTAATGACTTTTTTTACTGTTCTAATATGTTATTTATGTACGGCGCCTTGGTAATCGAAAGGCGCCTTATAAATAAAATTATTATTATTATTATTAAGAATCTTAATGCCCCTACTCATGACAGGGGACACCCTGTCACAAAAAGAACAAGAGAAATGTAGTAACCAACTATTTACTTATTCTAAATTAATATACAGTAATAATAAGATGTAAAATCTAACAAGGATTAATGAAAAATTACCTTAACTCACTAAGAAGATAAGCTTAATAAAGGGCAGAACAAAATTCTTCTATTAAAAAAACTATAACAAACTATTTTAGTTTAACAAGACTATAGAACTCGCTTCTTTGTGATCTTTTTTTTGTAGTGGACTCCATATGAGGCCACCTCACCATTTTATTTATTTACAATTCCCGCATCATGTTTTGATCAGAATCATACTGAGGCATTGTCAAGTAAGTATAACAAACTGGCAAAATTAATTTAGCCAGACTTTAATTTAATAGCCAACCTTTAAAAAAGTCACCTTCATATGCCTTCTGTTATATTTCAAAAAAAAAAAAGAAAAAAAACCTAGCAGATTAAATAGATCCAGCACTCAAGCAATTCTCAATATTAAAAAGAGCTATGAATTATACAGTTTATAACTTGTTAACATGCTGAAACCAGTAATAAAATCAAAACAAACAACACATATACACCATTGCCATGCCTTCTCAAATGCTAGCCCTTTAGTAATTGCCTTTCATTCATTATATATGTTCAGGCCTGGCAAGAAGTATTATGTTGCAGCTGCTCACAACAAATACAAAGCCAAGTGACCCACTTCACATATCTGAATTAAGCAATCTGAGATTTTAGTTTGCATTCTGTCTGATTCAAATGCTGCCATAGCTCCCTACGACCAGGCTGGCATAGGCTGACTTTATTGTGTTTGCCAATTATAATAGCCTCCCCTATTTACCCCTTCATATATTTGAAGACCTCTATCATGTCCCCCCATCCCTCCTCTCTTCTAACGTGTACAAATTTAGCTCCTCAAGCCTCTCCCCATAGGTCCTTTCCCCCATGCCTGAGATCATTTTGGTTGCCCTCCTCTGGACCCTATCCAGGAGTGCAATATCCCTCTTTAAGTGTGGCCTTCAAAACTATACACAGTACTCGAGGTCCAGCCTCACCAAACAGTTATACAGAGGGATTATCACTTCCCTCCTTCTGGAGGTAATCCCCTTAGAGACACATACCAGCATTTTATTGGCCTTGGCCACTGCCATCTTACAAGTCTCAGAGTTGCTCATCTTGACATCTGCTACCATCCCCAGGTCCCTCTCAACCATCGAGACTTGTAGTATTCCCCCCATAGCATACACTTGGCCTGGGTTTCTGACTCCCAGGTGTAGTACTCGGCATTTCCCTGCATTGAACCTCAGTTACCACTTCCTTGACCACCTCTCCAGAGAATCTATGTCCCCCTGTAGGGCCATCCTCCCCTCCACCCCATCCTCCACCGCACCCTGCTTCAAGTCATCCACAAAGAGACTCATTTAACTCCTGATACCCTTCCTTATGTCAGAGACATACGTATTGAACAAGAGAGGTCCTAGGACCAATCCCTGAGGTACCCCACTTATGACCCTCCTTGGATATGAGACTATCCCCCCCAACCACTACCCTCTGGGTACACTCCGAGAG
This sequence comes from Neoceratodus forsteri, assembly GCA_016271365.2. Classification (NCBI taxonomy): domain Eukaryota; kingdom Metazoa; phylum Chordata; order Ceratodontiformes; family Ceratodontidae; genus Neoceratodus; species Neoceratodus forsteri. The sequence goes on from CM057455.1 coordinate 49,825,380, forward strand.
CCAATTTCCAATCCATCTGATCATCTGTTTCCTTGCTCTTTTCTTAGAATTCTGATGCAGATTACTATTGTTTGTAATAAGTCAGTTTAAAAGCATTGTCCAAGAGTCTATTTCCTGCTCCTTCATGCACCTCCTTACTGGCAATTGCTTTGGACTGAAGTGACCGCAAACTGACCACAACACTAAACAAAGGATCTTTTACAATGAGTGGTATATGAAGTCACAGTTCTGACAGGTGCGAAAATGTTAAATCTTTATTGACCAATCAAGTTTTAGCAAACAAGCGCCTATACATTTAAAAATAAAGTAAGAGAATAAATGTTAAAACAATCTTTAATTTTTCAGTTTGATAACCCTTCTTATTCAGGACATCGTCGGGCAAAGGGAGGGGATGCTATCCAGCTCTCTCTGTCTCTCTCTTTAAAGTAGTGCAAGTGCAGACTTGGCCATGGTGCATAGACAGCTCTATAGCAAGATCTTTTAAGTAACCACAAACCACAGTTTGTGGGTCTCCAGTGCGAAAATAAAGCAAAAATAAAAGTTTACAGAACGTGTTCAATAGTTTAACAGCCAGGCTGAAGAAGGGAAAGAAAAGAAAGTTTATTAAGATGCTTCCAACATGGAGCCCATGAGCAGCTGTCTGTCATTTATGTGCAAGCCCCAAGGGAGATGCTAAAAAGGGGAGCCAGGAGTAGCTCCTCTGTTTCTTTGACTAAAAATGAATTCCTTACACAGTTTTTATCATTATTTTTTGGACTCCAAAGTCCAAATACCTGACTCTTGTGTTACTATCCCTCTAATATACAGTACATGCATAAAAAAACAGAGTGGCTGCTTACAGGGAATATATGTCAGTTCTGATTCCTTATGACTGTTATTTATTACTGAACTTAAAAGGGACTCTGGAGTCTAGAAAGAGCAGCTTGTAAATTTCCTTATCAGCGCTTCTTAGAGAACTGAAAATGAAAATTATTTGTTGCGCTCTCTCAAAGCTAATTGATTAGTCATCATCATCCCTATAATTTTAATGGGATCCATTCAATCGAGAAGGTGGAGTACTGCTAGATAAATTAATATATTCTTGTTCACCCTTCTCCACAGTGTTTTAAATGTGTCTTACTTTTTGTAAAGGGGACAAGGAAAAGGGTTGTAGATTATAAAGGAAAACAAAAATAACAACAGAAATGGGTACTCATATACCCATACCATACTCAGAATATTAAACTCAAATGAAAATTGTTCAAATTAGTTTCAGTCCCAATGAATATACCCATTACAAAATATATGATGTGTTTAAATAATGCCACACAGCTTATTAGTCCAAACAGAAGGTCACAGAGGTGAAACAGGTAGTCATATGCTCATATTACTTTATTAATACGCCTGATGAGACTGATATGTCAGATTAATAGCAGTTCCAATAATACACAAAATGCAAAAATTTAAGCTGAATTAATTAGGGTAGCACAGTTTTGTCTCTTGCAATGGGAGGTTGCAGAGGTTAAATGGGAACTCATATGCTCCCCTGACCAGAGGGAGGGCAACAGGTGTAGGCAGTACAGCAGACAGGTTATAAAGCTAAGCATGCTGTAGTTACAAGTGTAAATCAGATTTAAACAGAGTAACTTTTCACTTTCGGAGCATGTGTGGAGTTTTGGCATGTAGTGTTGTTCCTATGGGACCCACATCCCTATTTATGGGATAAACTCCAGGAGACAGGTATGCTCTCAACATCAGAATAAATACCTGAAAAGCACATAGCAACATTACCTTTGGAAATTTCTTATTTACATACTGTACTGAAATTCTCCTCAGAGTCTGCATTCACTTTAATGCCTATTAATATGCCCACATTATAGTTGAATTCTGTAATTCATTTAAGTCCTCTAAATAAAAAAAAAATATATAATTGCACATCTTATCACACACTCTGGGGTTAATCCAAATAACTGACGATTGTTCCCAAAAGGCTACCTTTAACCTTGCTTGCTAATTTTGTTGGTCTCAGATTAAGCAATAAAGCATATAAAAAACAGTTTAATAAATACAAACCATTGTTTTGGAATGTGTAAAGTGTTTAAAATCTGTAGTTCTAGCAATTCAAGCATCCTTGAGATGTCGCTATTTATTAGCAAGTGGCAATATTAGTAAGCGAGTGTTAGAACCACATACTGGCACATAATGTATATTGCAGTTGTTTGGAAATATCTGAAGTAGGGAATTTCCTGAATTTTAGAGTAGCAATCCCTCCTCAACATTTAGTGGTTATCATCCAGAATTAGCAAATTTTTACCGAAACCTAAATTGTGCAGAACTCTGCTTCTTTAAGAACCTTGGGAGGCAAAAAGTATAAGAAGAGCTACCACATATCTTTTCATTCAATTCTCTGTAGCTGTGTTGAATTCCTTCATCATCTGTGGAATATCTCCCTTGAGTCCCACTTAATGGCGGTCTGTGAAAAATGTTTAAAACCAATGCCGCCAATAAGAGAAATATTCAAATAGTGTCCCTGGTCTGTGAGAAAGATATTATACACGGGTGTCTCTTGCATGGATTTGCAATGCACAGTTCGATTAAGAAACAGAGTTTGATTTGTGTCCATTTTCCTAATAAATGGAAAAAAGACAAGTCTGTAGTTCAGACAAAAGAACAATCACTTTAATGATCCAGAGCAGTAATCCTGTAGTTAGAGCACTTGAGCGGATGAGCATGGGCTGGCAAACAAAATGAAAAATCAGTAGAACCAAGTGAAAGACAAGGGAAGCCCTCTGAGCCACGGCAGAGCGAAACCCTGGGAGGGAGTAAACAGCCAACCCCAAATTCAGTCAGGTTCCGCTTGATTGTAAACGTGATGATTAGTGGCAACTCACACTCCTATTGTCCCCCTCCAGCTATATTTTCCCACTGTACTATGATGTAACTCACACCTCTCCTTTACTGTCCATTCCCCCATCCCCTTCTCATATTCATCATTTTTGCCATCAAGGGGAACCTAATTGAATATTACTTCCTGTATAATTTCAAATTAATAGGGCATCAGAAATGGTTTATTACATAGAATTGTGGTAATTGTATCCAGTCAACAGTGCCCCTTATAAATAAATATGAGATTCGTATCTATGTGAAGTTCAATACTTAATGTTGCAGTTTTAATGCTTGCATTAGATTTGGGGTCACTGTATCCAGTCCATAGTGCCCCTCATAAATAATACTAGTGTTGCATTTTAAATGTTTATGTTATGTTCCTTGATTTATTGTTTGTTGCCAGTTTCTACATCCAATGTTGCAGTGATGTGTACATGTTTATTGTATATTTGTACTACTGTATTACAATTTGGTATATTAAACACCTGGGATGGAGTTTTGAGTGGTAATTTTCTTTTTTTTTTAAACTTTCAATCTTTATTGTATTTTACATCAAAAACATTTGGGGAAAAAAACAACATATGGTCTAAATTATTTACATAAATAAATAAAATAAGAATAAGAAGGAAGGATAATGTGCACACAAGTTGGATAGAACCAAAATTTCATTCAATGCCAGAAGTAAATAGTACGGAGTGCTGGTTAATCAATTAAGAGCAATACACAGAAGAAAGAAGGCAATCACTGTTGAGTTAAGCTACAAAATCAGAGCGTGTGAACATAATATATAAAACTCATTTTCTCCACTCATTTTCAAATGTTTCTTGTGATTTGTTAATTATGGCAGTGAGTCTCTCCATCTTATATAGATCTATCATCACATGCTGCCAAAGCTCTAGGGTAGGAGGAGCTTGAGAATTCCACTTCTTTGTAACAGCTTTTTTAGCCGCCAAAAGGGCTAGGTTCAAGAATTTCTTAGAGGGGATATCTGAAATTTCCAGAGGGTAAAGGCTAAATAGAAAAAGTTGGGCAGTTAAATCGAGACTGGGAGATATCACCTGGTGGAAAGCCCCACTGAGTTGTGTAAAAAAAGGCTGAAGGGCCTCACAGGACCAGAAAATATGGCTTACAGTGGCTGGATAAGATCCACATCGTCTCCAACAATCAGCCTTGATTTGCTTTGAAAATTTCTGAGTCACTGCAGGGACCCTAAAGTATCTAATGGCTAATTTCCAAGCAAAGTCTTTCCAGATCCCTGAACTGACCCCCCCTGCACATATACTTCAAGTAACCATGCCAGCAGAGTGGGGATACCTCCGTAAGCAGGTCCTTTTCCGAGGCCATCCTAATTTTATCTAGGGGCTTATCGTGCAGCTTACAGAGAGCCCTATATAGGGTAGAAATCAAGTGAGGAGGGATAGGCTTCCCCTCTGCCGCTGCCACTAGGATAAGTAGGAGGTCAGTAGGGGGTACATCCTCCCACTGTAACCTCCCTAATGTAGTCAAGTAGTTCCTAGTTTGGAAATATCCAAACCTGTCATTGTAGGCAATGTTATATTTTTGGGTCAGTTCTGTTAAAGAAAGGATCTTGCCCTTGGGCGTAAAATGATACACCAAATGCAAGCCCCTCTTAAACCACATAGCAAAACCCTTATCCATTTTACCAGGAAGAAATGCATCTAGTTAAGGAAGGGAGAACATAGCTAGTCTCCAGGGTTTAAAATCCCTAGCTGATAAAATTCTTTGCCAGCATTTAAGTGTAGTCTGGGTGTATGGGTTAGCTATGTCTTCTGCTCTGACCATAGGAGGAGAAGACAATAAGGTTTTATGAATGTCAATGAACTCTGTTTCCTGTAACTCTACTGATTTCCATCGGGATATATATGTCTTGTCAAGCCAGTATAAAGGAATTCTTATTTGACAAGCATGATAGTATGATTTAAAGTTTGGTAGGGACAGACCACCAAGGTGTCTAGCGAGTTGTAATACAGCCAGGTTAATCTGGGGCTTATGATTTGCCCAAATAAATGCTGAAATTTTTCTCTGCAAAGTCCTGAAAAACGCATCCGGAATTGACACAGGGAGGGTCTGGGCTAAATATAAAAAGCGAGGCAAAGTCATCATCCTAACTGACTCTACGCGCTGACTGAGAGACAAGGGGAGAGCCCGCCATTTCTCCAAGTCTGAGAAGGTCCTGGACAAGAAGGGGGCGTAGTTCAATGCAAACAGGTCGCTGCTCGGGGGGCCTATACGAACTCCTAAGTATTCAATACTTTCTAGATGCCACTTAAAATTAAAGGCCTGCCTCAGATCTTCCTGAGGGGAAAAATTCCAAGCCAGGACCTCAGTTTTATTTTCATTAATTTTGTAACCAGATATTGCTCCAAATTTTCCCAAAATGTCCCATAGAAGAGGGAGGGCTGGCTCAGGGTTAGTTAGATATATTAAGAGGTCATCTGCATATAGTGCTAATTTATGATTTATGGACTGAACCTCTATACCTGTCAATTCATTCCTCTGCCTCAAGGCCTGTGTCAATGGCTCTAAATATAACGCAAATAATAAGGGGGAGAGGGGGCATCCCTGTCTAGTACCACGGGAGAGAGAGATAGGACTAGAGAAGGAGCCATTTATTGGAATATAAGCTTTGGGATGGGAGTACATAGCTTTTATTAACTTGACAACTATCAAAGGGATCCCGACCCTCTCCAGGACCTCCCACAGATAAGGCCATTCGACCCGGTCGAACGCCTTCTCTGCATCAAGGGAGAGAAGGAGGAAATGAGATTTATTGTCCTTTGCCCTTTGCAATAAGTGCAGAGTTCTCTTGATATTATCTTGTGTCTGGCATCCCGGGACAAAGCCCGTCTGATCTAAGTCTATTATCTCTGATAGAAATGTTTGAAATCTTCTGGCTATTATAGATGCAAACATTTTATAATCAATATTAAGGACTGAGATGGGCCTATAAGAAGAGCAGGAGGTTGTGTCTTTACCAGGCTTTAGAATACTGGATATATATGCGTATCGCCATGAATCAGGAATGGGATCTCCCTGTTGTATGGCCCTACAGGCCTCAAGCAAGGAGGGGGGCAGATCTGCACGGAAGGCTTTATAAAAGTCTCCCGTATAGACATCAGGACCAGGAATTTTATTAGTTTTAAGTGCTGTCAAAGCCTGTACCAATTCCATTTTGGTGATTGGGCTTTCCAGAAATTGTTGCTGCTTTTGAGATAGCCTCAATAGGTTAAGTTTTCCCAGGAAGGCATCTAATGCTTGTGGATTTCCAGAATATTCAGTGCCATATAGGCTACTGTAGTGTTTCTGAAAAGCCTGCTCAATTTCCCAGGGGAGAGTAACTATTCTCCTTGAACCTAGATCTTTAATTTGGCCTATGTTGGATCTGGATTTATGTTACCTAAGTCTATGCGCTAGCAGACGGGTGGCTCTGGGGCCCCCTTCATAGTAATTTTGTTTGAGAATCTGCAATGCTTGCTCTGTTCGTGTGTCTAAGATTGCCTGGATCTGTTGTTTAGTGGCTTGTATAAGAAGGTGAGCTCCCTTGTCCCCAGCCGCATGCAGAGTCTGGAGGCTTTGTAGTTGGCAATGCAACTTGTCTAAATGCTGTTGCTGCTCTTTCTTGTGGTGTGCAGCATATTTAATAATTTCCCCCCTTAAAACCACTTTAAGGGTGTCCCATAGAACTCTCCTTTTAGTGTCCTGTCTGTTGTTTACCTCTAGAATCAGCTTTATTTTGTTTTGTATCATCTTCCTAAAATCTTTGCTATTTAGCAGGAAATTATTGAACCTCCAAAGGGTGTTAGTTCTTTCTTTATTCCAAGTCATGTTTAAAGTGAGGATCGAATGATCTGATAACACAGTGGGAGTCTGTGTACAGCTCTGCATTTTGTGCAGATGTTCTTTGGAAACATGTATATAGTCTATGCGGGTACACACTTTGTGGGGCGCAGAGTAATGCGTGTATTCCCTTTTATTTGGGTGCTGGTTACGCCATATATCTATCCAGTGCACCTCTGAGAGGTACACCTGCACTGCTCAGTGCACAGAGGATTTCTTGAAGGGCCTTTTAGCTGAAGTGTCGAGGCACGAGGTGGTTAAATTATGGTCCTCTCCCATTATCAGGACACCTCTACTTCTCTCTAGTACTTTCTGGAACAACATTTTTCTCACTGTAGGCCCTTTCCCCGGGGGGGAGACATGTAAAGAGGGGAGGGTGAGCTCCTGCTCCTCCAACCTACCAACAACAATAGCAAGGCGGTCCTCTGGGTCTGAATATGAGTTTAACAGCTGGAAGGGAACGCCCTTAGGGATCAGGACAGCAGTTCCCCTCCTTTTCCCTCTACCATACACCTAGGCTACAACTGTAGAAAATCGAATTTAGTTAGTTTTTGATGTTCCTGTTTATTTAAATGGGTTTCCTGAAGCAGGAGAAAGGAAGGTTTTAATTTTTTGAGAGAGGAGATCACCCTATACCTCTTAATGGGGTTATTTAGTCCATTGACATTGTGTGAGCAGATCTTAACTATGGGGGCTTTATCCATCACAAAAACAAGGAAACATTAGCTGCAACACAGACCTTACTAAAAACATTGTAGGAGTGCTCTTATTTCCACTAACTAATAACTCAAAAGCAGATTGTTTCATATTCAGCACCCAAAATATGGCATTGTTATACCTAGACAGAGTAAACTGAAAGGTAAGTCTCCTTATTCGACTGATCCTGACAGGACAAAATAACATGTGCACATAAGGGTAAATAAAAAAATAATAATTAACTTTAACAGACCAGAACTTGGTCAACTTATTCACATTTGCACTTCCACCAATGGAGGGCGGAAAAACTATCCCTCTAAGGAAAAAGGACCCCACTCTAGATTTAGGAAAGGGCCCTTTGGGAGGAATTGTGACCTTCAGAGAAGTCAGGCCTCCCCAACCCCTTAAAATTTTGGGGTTGAGTACTTGGAGTGACGAATTAATAAGGAAAATTACCAGAGCAATCGTCAGTCTGAAGATCTGAAAATATGCCCTGAGTAAACGTAGTCAGGAACGCTGCATAGAGCTATGGTGATGAACGGTTGCCTTCATAACCTGCACCTATAGTAACTAGCCTTTAACTGTAGGCACTCTTACAACCCTTTCAAAGAACTGGAAGTAAACCATCAGAGGGAAGGACTCCCAATACAATCAGAAAAGTATTCAATGACTTCAAACTGATTTTAAACATGAGGAGCTAAGGCTTTTGTTTGTTAAATCAGCAGAAAGAAACAAAACGAAAGATAAGGCCAGGTTGATTTTAACCCTCAGCGCACACCACTGGCAATACCCAGTTAAGTAACAATAGAGATTTACTGAGTTCCAAAACAAGAAGTAAGCAGCAGCATCTTCAGGTGTCAGGTCTGTGAGAGTCCATTTCTGAGTCTTTCGGGGAGGGATGCCTCGATCCAATATATCGTTTAAGCTCCTGCAGGGAGCGGAATCTTCCACGCCTTCCTGTGTCTCTGCCAGCATCCATTTGAGTTTGCCAGCAGGAGCGGGGGACATTTTTATTGTTGCACAGGACCCACCGGGTGGGAATTCCATCCTCTCTCCTTCAGTTCCAGCAAAAGTTCCTCCGGGCTTCAATAGACTGTGATTCCAGAATCCCAAAAGACCCGAAGCTTAGCTGGGTAAGGCATCTGGAATTTAATTCGTTTCTCTCTCAGGAGTCTTAAGATTGGTGCGAATGCCATCCTTCTTCTCATGATATCAGTAGGGTAATCGTTATTGAAAAGCAGCCTGGCCAAGTTATAGGTGACATTCTTTAAGGACCATGCAGTCCTCAGGATCTGCTCTTTGTCCCTGTAACTGAAGAATTTTAAAACTACTGAGCGAGGCCTCGCTGAGGGGTCTGTAGGTTTCCGTGCTAAGGCTCTATGTACTCTCTTTATTTTGAACTGGAAGGTTGGAGGGAGAGCTAGAACATCTTTCAGCATATCAGATATAAAATCCTCCATTCCGCCAGCCTCTGATCCCTCTGGCAGCCCATAAATGCGGAGGTTATCTCTCCGAGATCTAGCTTCGAGATCAGTGATCTTTTCTTGCATGGCTTCATGTTGTTCTACCAGATAATCCATTGCACTGTGAAGCCGATGTGTTTCTTCCGCGACCTCACCAGTCACTTCTTCAGAGCGGTCCAGCCTTTCTTCAACCTCGGAGAGGTGATTTTGTAATAACACAAATTCTTTTTTATTTTCAGCACGGAATGCTTTTATTTCGGCTAGCAGCGTTTCATAGTGGGATCGCGAGAGCCTCTCAGCTTCCCTGTCAGTGTCGGGGTCTTGGTCGCCCACCAGCTACTTGCTGGAGAGATGCTGGAGCTGCCAGCAGGCCTCTTCTGGAATCTGGGTGCATCTGCCTTTTGTGGGAGTCTACCTGAGCGCGAGTTTACTCTGTTTTTGCTCCCCGTCATGTTCAGACTTCGTGGGCAGGATTTGACGTTTGCTGTGGCAGATTAGGGGAGAAATGGTTGGCAGGTTATAAAGGAGCTTCTCTGCTATGCTGCCATCCCTGATGGTGACATCACCAGAAGTTTTGATTGGTAATTTTCATGACCTAAGGTGAGGCAACAGTCGCGTTGAAGGGATCCACACATTACCATAAAATTGAATGTAGAAGAGCATAATATACATGGCACATGTAGTTCAAAAACATAATGCCAGCAGTTTCAATTATCAATTAAATGGTAGTTTTTTCATTACAGAGTATGCCTCGATATATATTATTATAAGAATCAAATGCATAAATGTCAGTGTCAGTGTCTCAGTAGGTAGCACACTCGCCTCTGAGGCCGGGAGATCAGAGGGCTGTGGGTTCAGTTCCCACATCTGGCACTTGGTTTAATATCCCAGTACTGACACTGTAGTGCAGCATGAGAGGGGTGCTGCACTTCTGAGGTGCCCTCTTTCAGATGAGACGTTAAACCGAGGTCCCATCTGCCTGGATTGGTGGTAGTTCAGGTGGATGTTAAAGATCCCATGGCACTTATCGAAAAGAGTAGGGAAATGTCCCCGGTGTCCTGGCCAAATTTCCCTCATTCACTAAAAAAAACACCAACAGCTCAATCTGGATCAGTTTCAGTTGCTTACCATCTGTATCCTCCCCCCCAGTCACCCCTGAAAAAGGGACTTCTAGGTCCAGTGGGCTTACCGGGTCAACAAAATTCAACAAAGAAATTAAATGAAAAAATAAGAATGGAACAGCACAGAGTGCAATTGCTAAGTCTATATTTTGTTACAGTAGATTGGAACAAATGGGAACTCCTTATCAGTTTGGCAGCTGTTAACATGGGCTGGAGCACAACAAAATAAATAATGTGCAATAGTGCAGGAATAATTCCAATATAAATTTTACTTGTCAAGCAAGTCAAAAATAGGGACGCTTTATAATCAAACAGAGGGGCACCATTTACAATGTATATTATTTTCAAAATGAAGTGGAACAAATGGGACTGCATATCAACTGAGGTGACTTGAGTCCCTACTATGGGCTTGTGCACACATAATTAAGTAAATGATGTGCGTTGGCTCAATGGTAGTTCCATTATAAATTTAACATGAAAAAAATAGCCCAGAAAAGGGAAAACATATGATGACAAAATGGGTGCACTCCTACTTTGCACCCATGATGGGCTGGCAGTATAGCCTAGAGTTTAGAGTAATGAGCTGTGAATGAGCTTCATACATCTAACAGACATACCTGGGTTTGAGTCCCACAACCTCCACTTGTATACTGTGTGACTCTGGACAAGTCTTTTAACCTCTCCAGTGCTCCCAGGTATCTCCTGAAAACAGGCACTTGTGCCTAGTGGATCTTACCTGGTTAAAACAGAATAAAACAAACAAAAAAAAAATGCAGGGATATTGCTTATCGGGGAGAACATCCCACTTAAAAAAAATTAATCAATGAACATTCATTTACACATCTCAAAGTGTCTTTCATCTGTTGTTAACAAAAATGAAACAAAATAATGCATGTTCAAAGTACAACAAATAGCAATGAATAATACACATTCTTATTATATGCAAAAGATATGATACAGAGCACATTGCCGATATACTTCCTACATGTAGTTCAAAAACATATTGTCAACAGTTTTCTTTATCAATTAAACAGCACTTTCTGTGCTACAGAGTGTGCCTCCATATATACAAATGAAACATATAAATGAAATTAAAATCAAACGCGGAAATCACAAAGTTCAATTGCTCAGTCCATCTTTCATTAAAAATAGATTGAAACAAATAGGGACTCCATATCAATTGAGATGGCACCAGCTGCTACCATGGGCTGGCACATAAAGTAAATAATGTATGGTGGCTCAGTAATAGTTCCAGTAAAAGTTTAACTTTTCAAAGGAACCAAAAATAGGGAATATTTTTAATGCAAAAGTGGGGCACCATTTGTAATAAATAATAAGTTAAAAATGAAGTGGAAAAAACTGGGCTGCACACCAAATGAGATGACTTGAGCCACTAATGTGGGCTGGCATATACATAACTAAGTAAATGACGTGTGGTGGCTCAGTGGTAGTTCCAGAATAAATTTAACATGAAACAACTGCCAACAATATAGGGAAAATGTATGATGACAAAACTGTCTCTGTTTGTGATGAATAAAATAAAAACCCAAGTAGCTTGATGTTATCAAACAGGAGGTGGCAGTGTAAAGGTGTGATTGTATTTTTCTCAATACAAGATGCATATTGGAGCAGGCGCTCCTCCATTATGTTAAACAGACGGTAAGCAAATGCAAACAAACCTATACATTTACATATTTGCCTGATCTATAAAAGTAAAAAATAAAAGTCGAATGGGACAATACTGAGTGCAGCATTCATAAACAAGGTGACAGGCTACTTAAACACAATTATACTCCCTTTAAAAGCAATGCAAGATAATTTAAGATCTAGCTGTTTCCTTCATTTTGACATAACTGAAGTTTGGTAGATTCATTACCTTTGGTGTGCTACCATCATCTGTTCTATCTTAAGTTATAGTAACTATCATATCTTTTAATGGGAATAAGGCATTGGACTTGATGGTTTATACTATGGACTGAGCAACTGAACTCTGTGAGTTTCCCTTTTGATTTTTGTTTTGTGTATGTGTTTGATTCCTATATAATATATTCAGAGGCACACTCCGTAATCCACAAAGTACTGTTTAATTGATATTATAAAATGGGCAAAACATTTGGAGGATCTTGATTGGTGCAGAGGTTGCCAGAGCCATGTTCTTATAGACACATATCTTGGTAACCTGCACTACATGTCAACCAATAGCCATTGCACACACACAAATCAGTGAGCCCGCACTGTCAAAATTGCTTTCCACAACATTCGCATAATCTCAACGCGGGAGTGACAAAAGTCACTCATTTCTGAAGTAAATTTGTGGTGCTAACATAACGTAGACGGGCTGCACAACAGTCTCCCCCCCACAACACACACAGACATCAAACACACACTGTATCTCCATACAAGACAATTTCAAAGATAATTTTTCTGTCATCTCCCATATGAAAAGCTGACTGCAACAGAGAGTGAACAACGTACCATTTGTTTAAAAAAAAAAAATCACGACACAGATCCACCAGTGCTGCTCCGTTACCAGTGCAGTGAATGACATTCTCCTCCCCACTACTACCAAAGACACACAGTATCTCAGGAATGGACAAATAAATAGACATATAACCTGAGTAGACTGCAGTAACGAGAGCGAACCACATCTTACTGCTTTTAAATTGCCATTCAGATCCACGCGCGCAGCTTCTTAACATCAGCGATGCAGTGAATAAAACTGCACATTCAAAATAGAACTCAGACCCAGTCTCCTGGTAGTATTTCTATGTACAGCTCATAAAATAAATAAAACATGTATTTACTCAAACTCGCTTTTTGTTTTCTTCGTTCATGCTGAGTTTGGAAACCGCAAAGCAAAGAAATCGAGTGGCTACGGAAGCCGTTTATGAACACGTTTGTTCCCAGTCAAGCAGCCCACCAGTATCAAATAAACAAAGCGATTGAAAGACATAGAACCTCTGTGCGCAAACACTGAGGCAAGGGTTACCCCAAGGGGCATTTGGCTGGGAAGCCAAGTTTCAAGAAAATACAACATCACACATGCCCCCACAATGCAAAGCATCATGGGCTGCACATGCAAATCACCACAGAATGTTATGCTGGTCCAACTTTAAGCAGAATTGCATGGTGCCGAAAGGCCTCTCACACAGTTTGCAATGGGTGCTAACAGAAGACATAGACACGTGTTTCGTCCTACCAGGATTCATCAGTATGCCTCATCTGTTTGACACCCCAGTGTACTGGACCAGCTACCCTTAAGGCAGTGTGCCTTGGATATATTGTGGTGAACCAATTAAAATAAAAAAACATTTAAAAGACAAAGAACCTCTGTGCGCAAACACTGAAGCAAGGGTTACCCCAAGGGGCATTTGGCTGGGAAGCCAAGTTTCAAGAAAATACAACATCACACATGCCCCCACAATGCAAAGCATCATGGGCTGCACATACAAATCACCACAGAATGTTATGCTGGTCCAACTTTCAAACAGACGAGGCATACTGATGAGTCCTGGTAGGACGAAACACGTGTCTATGTCTTCTGTTAGCACCCATTGCAAACTGTGTGAGAGGCCTTTCGGCACCATGCAATTCTGCTTAAAGTTGGACCAGCTTAACATTCTGTGGTGATTTGCATGTGCAGCCCATGATGCTTTGCATTGTGGGGGCATGTGTGATGTTGTATTTTCTTGAAACTTGGCTTCTCAGCCAAATGCCCCTTGGGGTAACCCTTGCCTCAGTGTTTGCGCATGAGGTTCTTTGTCTTTAAATGGTTTTTTATTTTAATGGATTCACCACAATATATCCAAGGCACACTGCCTTAAGGGTAGCTGGTCCAGTACACTGGGGTGTCAAACAGACGAGGCATACTGATGAGTCCTGGTAGGATGAAACACATGTCTATGTCTTCTGTTAGCACCCATTGCAAACTGTGTGAGAGGCCTTTTGGCACCATGCAATTCTGCTTAAAGTTGGACCTGCATAACATTCTTTGGTGATTTGTATGTGCAGCCCATGATGCTTTGCATTGTGGGGGCATGTGTGAGATTGAAAGACATAAAGCTTAAAAAAGAAAATGACACAAAAAAGTTTGTCTGTGGGAGTTAGCAAATATCACAGTAAATACTGTGCATAACCTTACCCGTTATGGAACACGATCACTTCCGCTAACTGTAACAACATGACACTGCAAAATAAGACTTATTAAACAAAAAGGAAACAAATACATGATTTTCAGTGTTTGTGCGGTGGGGCGATGGGAAGCACTGGACCCACAGACAATAACATCTATTAACTTTTACTAAAAGAGCTCCATTACAGCACAATAACAGGGACTACTTTTTCTATTACTGATATAATCATATTTTTTTATTATTTTTGTATACGCTTATTATGTGCTTTTTTTATAATTAAGTTCTTTACTGGGGTGCCCATTTTATAAGCACAATAAGACACTCTGAGGTGTGGGTTATGACCTGATAAGAGCACTTCCCAGGTGCTAAAGGCACTCGGCGCAAGCGCCTCGTGCCTCATAGCGCACCTGGGGCGTGCTCTTATCAGGCCAGAACCCACACCTCGTCATGTCTTATTGCTGGCATGAACACTGCTGACAATATATTTTTGAACTACATGTAGGAAATATATTGATAGTGTGCTCTGTACCAAATCTTTTCCATATAATAAGAATGTGTGTTATTCATTGCTATTTTGTATTTTGAACATGCATTATATTGTTTGATTTTAATTAACAACATATGAAAGAGGCTTTGAGATGTACAAATAAATGTTCATGAGTCAGATGTGTTTAAGTGTAACGTTCTCCAGCATAAGCCACTCCACTGTTCAGTTAGGGGGTGCAAAGTAGGAGTGTGTTGAATAATCAGTTGCTATTGGCTGTTATTGTACCCTGGTTATTAGATCAAAGTGATAGCAGTTTTTTTTTAATTGACTAGCCATGTGTAGAAATTTGTATTGATCCAAACCTTTTTAATTACATAATTCATTTTAACATTCAAACTCCACTTACTCAGATCTCTATGTTTTAAATAGCAGACAGCTTTGGTGTATTCAGTGAAGGGAGAAATGTTTAATTGACTTTCTGAGTGGTATTATACACTTTCTCTTCTGCACTGCACAAAAGAGCTCTGAGGCCTGCTTTAAACTGGATCTCCTCCGCTGATGTAATCTATCCAGGGAAACATACAGTATGAGTAAACACTGATAGTGCAGAGTATGGGTGGAGGGGTGCAAAATGCCTTCCAGTTCTCCTTGGCATAGAAAAAAAATGGCACAGAGCTTGCTGCTAATATTCATTGGTATATGTTTAGCAAAAGTAATGAAATGTAAACAGCTACCTCCCCCAAAAAACACAGACGTGCGGGCACACACACACACGGCAAACAACTTTTGAGTATTCAGAAAAGGGAAACAAATTTATTTAACTTTTTGAGCTGCATTATATAGCCTACAGAGTAGAGTAACAACATGTGAATGAGGTTGGTACATCTAGCAAACAGACCTGGGTTTGATTCCAACAACCTCCATGTGTATACTGTGTGACTCTCTCTTAAGCTTTCCAGTGCTCCCAAGTCACCCCTGAACCACTCTGAATAAAATGAAGCCATGAAGAGTCTTTAAACAAACACATTATAGGCACAGGCAAGGACCTTACACTTTATACTATCAGAATCCATGATGTAGCCTGGGGCAGAGGTGCCGCCACTTCCCCCATTCAAAAGACTGAACCGCAGCACCTTTGAAGCTTTTGATAGCCATTCATCTGTAACTTCTTACATCTTTCCTTGAAGAATAAACATACAGTGCCAGTACTTAGATATGAATAGAGACCACTTCCCCAGCCTTAGACATGAGCACCAGGGCAAAACATTTGTTAAAATTCACAACAAGGTGCTATTGCACAGACTGAGAGAAGGGAGCAATGTTAGACTGCATTTAAAGCAGCTGTGATCTCCCTTTTTTGTTTATCAAGAAAAAGGTAAACGATACACTTTGCAGCCTAGATTTTGCAGTCCTAGATGAGATTCTTGCATGACACAGAAGACAGGCTATTTTGATCTCTCCTGATATAGTTGTGCATGGGCTGAGTTCCTGCTCCAATATGAATCTTGTGTTTAGAAAACTACTAGCACAACTAGATGTTTTCAAGTGTGACATTTTCCAGGATAAACCACTCCCCTGCTCAGTAAGTGATGCAAAGTAAGAGTGTGTTGAACAATCAATTGCTATTGGCTGTTATTGTACCCTGGTTATTAGATCAAGATGATATATAGAAGGCTTTTTTATTGAATGTGTAGTAATTTTTAATTATCCAAACTTTTGAAATTATACAATTAATTTTAACTTTCAAACTCCCCTTACTCAGATCTGTAAGTTTCAAATGGCAGACAACTTTGGAGCATTCAGAGAAGGGAGAAGTGTTTAACTGACTTTCTGAGTGGCATTATACTCTTTCCCTTCTGCACTGCACAAAAGAGCTGTGAGGCTTGCTTTAAACTCTGTCTCCTCCGCTGTTGTAATCTATCCAGGGAAACATACAGTATGAGTAAACGGTGATAGTGCAGAGTGTGTGTGTGAGTATGTGTGTGTGTGGGGGCAGTGCCTTCCAGTTCTCCTTTACAGTGGAAAAACAAAAGGTACAGAGCATACTGCTAATATACATTGTATATGTTTAGCAATAGTAATGCAATGTAAACAGCAACCACTGACCCCCCACACACACACGCAAATGGCAGATAGCTTTGGAATATTCAGAAAAGGGAGACACATTTTTTGACTTTCTGAGTTGCATTATTCACATTTCCTTCTGCCCTGTACCAAAGAGCTGTGAGGCTTCATTAATACTGGACTTCATTTGCTGCTGTAATCTATCCAGCGAAAAGTGTCAGTAGACATTAATAGTGCAGAGTGTGTGTGTCTGTGTGTGTGTGTGGGGGGGACTTCTGGTTCTCCATTGCAGCAGAAAATAAATACGTTGTTCATGTAGTTCAAAAACATAATGTTAACAGTTTCCATTATCCATTAAACAGTAGTTTGCACATTACCGAGTGTGCCTATATATAATATATATATATATATATACTATGCAAAAAACTTCATTAATGCATCAGTTAGTGTTCTTCTACAGTGAAAAAAGTGAAATTCGATTTTGGGTTCCCACCTTGCACCCCACCCTAGCCTGCCCTCACCAACAGGCATCGGGGTGTGTGTTGAGTCATTGGCTAACTCTCACCCCATCCCATTTGTAAACAAGCTGATGTGGTGCAGTGTAGGGGAATGGGATAAAAGTTAGTGTCAATGACCCCAACGCACACCCCGATGCCTGTTGGTGGGGGTGGGCTGGGGGTGGAGTGCAAAGGGTGAGAACCCTAAAATTGAATTCTCTCACTTTTATTGCTGCAGAAGAACCCTAACTGATGCATTAGCAATGTTTTTTTGCATAGAATTTCCTTACTTTTTAAGAAAGAATGGAAAAGTAGAAAGTTGCACAAGTTGGTGGGAGCATGGGGTGCGACCACATGATTTTGTGTGACATAGTAATAGTAAGTGCAATGCAAACACAAGTGCAAATGGTTACGAACATGGTGATGCAAATGTAAATGGTAACACAAACAGAAATAGAAATGCAAGCGTAAAGTGATGCCAAAGCGAACAGTGATGGATATGGAAGCGCAAACGGAAGTGTGTATGGAACGCAACTGGTAATGCGCACATTCACGGTATTGCAACTGGAAATACAAATGTTAACGGTAACAGCAACAATAATGCCAAAGGAGACAGAAACGGAAATGCAAAAGCAAGCACGAAAGGAAATGCAACCCGTAATGCGCACAGACACAATACCACAATTGTAAATGCAAATGGTAAGAGTAACAGCAAGAATAATGCCAAAGGAAACAGAAATGGAAACGGAAACACAAGCGCATACGGAAATGCAAATTATAATGTGCACAGTCTCAGTACTGCAATTGTAAATGCAATTAGTAATGGTAACAGCAACACTAATGCCAAAGTAAACAGAAGCACAAGCGCATATGAAAATGCAAACCGTAAGGTGCATGGTCACGGAACCGCAATTGTAAATGCAAAATGGTGACAGTAACAGCAACAATAATGCCAAAGGAAAGAGAAATGCAAACGCAAATGCAAGTGTGTACAGAAACACAAACCGTTACTTGCACAGTCATGGTACTGCAATTCTGAATGCAAATGGTAACAGTAACAGCAAAAATAAAGCCAAAGGGAAACAGAAACGCAATCACAAATGCAAGTGAGTACAGAAACGCAAACCGTAATGCACACAGGCACAGTACCGCAATTGCAAATGGTAATGGTAAAAGCAACAATAACACCAAATGAAACAGAAATGGAAAGGCATGTGCGGACAAAAACGCAAACCGTAATGCACATGGTGGCGTAGACGGGAACGGTGATGCAAACCGTAACAGAAGTGCAACTGGAAATGCTAACTGGCACAGTAACAAATGGGCACACCCTTCTTTTCCCCAAAAACTGCATTGAAAAAGACAGTGAAAACAAAGAATGTATGCATAATAATGGACCTCGGATCACAAAATTAGGGCTTGGAATATTAAATTGCTTATATCTCAGGAACTGTACGATGTAGGAAAAAAAATTAAAATTTCGTATGAATTATGACTTTCCTGGCTTGTTTTATACTTATCCCCTATCTGGGGGACTAAGCATTTTTTTGACAAAGAGTCCGTATCTTGCACTGTTTCTGAGATACGGGCCCAGAAAGATGCAATGGATGCCATAATGTTATCCTATGGGACAAAGCATCAACTTTGGAGTGCTGTCACTTTGCCGGTCTGTAATATTTTTTCACCAAACCACCAAAAGGCACATCTGTGGGATATTGGCTTTCTTCTCTCTAAATTTCAGCCCAAAAGACCAAACTGTTATTTTGCAGCAGGGCGGCAAAGAATTCCTGTAGTGCAGCGGACACCTTAATTTTATCCTATAGGAAAAAACATCAACTTCATAGTGCTGTAACTTTGCTGCCCTGTAATACTTTTTGACCAGACTATCAAAAGGCACATCTGTGGGATGTTGCCTTTCTTCTGTCCAAATCTCAAGTAAAAAGAACAAACCGTTTCTGAGATATTCAATGTCAAAACTGGTAAAATTTCCCTATCTATTCCATTATCAAAAATCTGGCCATCTTGTCCCTATTTTGCAATCAAATATGGCGATCAAAGAATCTCACGATCAAAGAATTTGCAGGCTAGCAATCAAAGAATTTGCAGGCTCACGAACAAAGAATTAAAAATGTTATAAGTCAAAAAAATTGAAGGAATTGTGGTAAACCACCACAATGATTCGACAGAACGAAGCCCCCTGAGTAAAAACCACCCTCATTTGACTTCCAGGGGCATCCCTGGGCTGAGAAAATAGATTTTTTAATCCAGCCATCTCGTTCCTCACTCACGATGCATGATCGCTATCAAAGAATCTCACGATTAAAGAATTTGCAGACTCACGATCAAAGAAATTGCACGCTCACGATCAAAGACTGCGGGACAAGATGTCCAGATTTTAAAATGTGTTTTCTTAGCCAAGGGGTGCCCTACAAAGTTAAATGAGGCTGAGTTTTGCTCAGGGGGGTTCGTTCTGCCCCATCTGAATAACAAAAATAATGTATTAACTATCCCTGGTAGTCTAGTGCCCTGTCCATCATAATAAAATACATAATCATTTCTAATGCCCTGGTAGTCTAGTGCCCCCCATGTGTATTTTTTACATCCCTGGTAGTCTAGTGGCCCCTCCAAGCTGTATAAAATAATGATTCATGTTTATATCCCTGGCAGTCTAGTGGTCCCCCAATCTGTATGACATTATATTCATTGTAGATATCCCTGGTAGCCTAGTGGCCCCCTCCCTCCCCCAGCATAATAAAATAAATAATTATTTGTAATTTCTGGTAGTCTAGTGGCTCCCCACCCCCACCCATCCGTGCCAGTCCACCCAGCACACCCCACCCTTCCCCAACCGGTGACTGGCACAGCCCACCTCTCACCTCCATGGCCAGCAACCGACTGTGTGCATTATGAGGGCTAATGCAAGAGGTGCTCTGAAAATATTTCTGAGTGCCTCTTTGCATTACCGATGCAATGCTGCAGTCAGCGGCTAGTGCGTGGAGGTGAGAAGTGAGCTGTGCCAGTCGCTGGCTGGGGAAGGGTGAAAGTGCTGGTGCTGTCACACCTGGTGGGAGGGTGGCTGACCAATAGACCACCAGTTAATACAAATAATTATTTATTTTTATTATGCTTGGGGGGGCGCTAGACTACTGGGGATAGCTACAATGAATATAAGGGGCCACTAAACTACCAGGGATATAACATTAATAATTATTTTATACAGCTCAGGAGGCCACTAGACTAATAGGGATGTAAAACAATACATATTGGGGGAGGGGGGGCACTAGACTACCAGGGCATTAGAAATGATTATATATTTTATTATGATGGGGGGGCACTAGACTACCAGGGATAGTTAATACATTATTTTTGTTTTTCAGATGGGGCAGAACGAAGTCGCCTGAGCAAAACCCAGCTTTATTTATCTTTGTAGGGCACCCCTGGGCTGAGAAAACACATTTTAAAATCTGGCCATCTCATCCCTCGCTCACGATGCATGATCGCGATCACAGAATCTCACGATCAAAGAATTTGCAGGCTCGCAATCAAAGATCATTAGCGAGCCACAAACTAAGATTTTAAAAGCTAATAACTCTATTTTTTGACTGATTTAGATGGAACCAAAGGCATGGCTCAATAGATCAGGGCCCCCTGACTAAAACCCATCTAAGTTTTACTTCAGAAGTGACCCCTGAGCCGAGATATTTGTGTTTTTACGATCGGAAATTTCAAAAACAAGATGGCAGACCTCGCGATCAAAGAATTTTGAAAATCCTTGGGGACAAAGATTCTTGAACCATGAGGCTATAAATTCTTTGATCACCAGGTGGGACCACATGGCCAAAACCCCATTCTTTGTTCACAAAATAGACATCAATTTTCCCATTGACTAATAATGGAACTTAAAAGTGGCATAACTTTTTTATGGCTTAAGATTTTTTCACCAAACAAAAAGCGGCATGTTCGGCCATCAAAGCTCTTTCAAACAAGCCATCTCGGAGAGCAGCATGCCACACGACGGCCATGCAGGGGCACGTCCACAATTCCAAAAACTGCCTCCAAAAATGGATACTTTTGCATTTTTCAGCGCTTTCGTATGTGAAGACTGTAAGTCCAACTGAAACACAATTTGGCAAATCAAGAGATCTTCAATGCCCTACTGCACGTACCAAATTTCAGGCAAATCCATTGAATGGGTCCAAAGTTATTAATGCCCAAACTTTTGACTTTAGTATGTAATTAACTGCTGAACCCTAACTATAGTGGTGCGACCACGCCACTATAATATATATATATTTATGCAATAGGTGTGGAACCAAAATCCATTAAATAAATCCATTTATTTCCACATATATCTAACCACCCTAGATTTATCCCACATATGTGGGATAAATGCAAACTGTCAATCACAAGCATTCTACTGGGTCTACATTCTGCCAACCACACAGTTGGCACACATAAACCACAATCAACACTGGCACAACCACTAAATCAACCACCTGCACAACCCCTCGTGCATTCAAATAAAAACAGCACACAGATCACACTCGACGATCCTACAGTAATATTGCAAGCAGCACCACAACTATTTTCTTCATACAAAACACGCTGTTTTCATCATAAAACTAAAAAAGGTGCTACAACTTTACGACTCCCAATTTCAGATACCTTTCCGACTACAAGTATCACAGAAAACAATCCACTGTTACTTTATAAACAATGGCAACACAGGAAAGTGGCGCAGAATTTCAAATGGAACTAATGCAAATAATGACACAATTTGAAGAAGACACTGAACCTCTACTAGAACCCAAACAATTATATGACTTACAACAAACAGAAGTACAAGAAGAACCAACAGCCAGTAGTAGCACTGCAGTCGACTTAGACGAAGATGCCATACAAATATATATCCAAGCAGGCAAAAACCCCAACAAGGTGAAAAAGACTAACAGCGATGTCATGACCTTTTAAAAATACTTAAAAGAAAAACACAATATAGAAACTCCCCTTACGAACATATGAACATACGAAATTTGCCAGCAGATAAAGGCCTAGAGGTCTATCAAGTCTGCTCAAATGTGCAGCTAGCACCCCTTATTCTGCAGCTGCCCCTCCCTTCCACCCTTCCCCTTCATTAACCCTCCCCCTTGTCTTGTCCCATCCTCGTTTTGAAGCAGTCCACTGTTCTACTGCATACCACTTCAGCAGGTAACGCATTCACCCAGCCACCACCTCTCTGTAAAAAAGTGTCTCTTCATCTCCTCTGGAACCTTCCTTGCTCCAGTCTCCATATCATGGCCCCTGGTGGCCCTCCCTCCTTACTTTGAACAGCCCCTCTGTACCCATCTTGTTTATTCCTTTCATGTATTTAAAGGTTTCAATCATGTCACCCTGTCTCCTCTCCTCCAGTGAGTACATGTTCAACTCCTTCAGCCTCCTCTCTGTATGATAAGTCCCCAGCCCCTTGATCATCTTTGTCACTCTGCGCTGCACCCCCTCCAGTAACTTAATGTCCCTCTTCAGATACGGATGCCAGTACTGCATGCAGTACTCCAGGTGTGGTCTAACTAATGACCTGTACAGTGGCAGAATCACCTCCTCCCTCCTCGAGGATATACCCCTTGCAATACAACCCAGCATTTTGTGGGCCTTTGCAGCTGCCTTCCTACATTGTGCCGAGTTGTTCATTGACCCTGTAATGAGCACACCCAGATCCTTCTCCTCCTCTGTCTGGGCTAGCTGCACTCCCCCTGGCTGGTAACTCCTCCTTGGGTTCTTCATCCCAAAATGCAGCACCTTGCACTTTTTGGCATTAAAGCCCAGTTGCCAGGTGTCTGATCAGGTTTCAAGCTTTGCCAGATCATCCTGCAACCCCTGCCATCCCCCCAGGTCATCCACCACCGTGCCTACCTTGGTATCATTAGCAAACAGCCTGATCTTGCTCTTGATGTCCCATGATATGTCTGCAATGAATATCCCAAACAACACTGGTCCCAACACCGAGCCCTGTGGAACACCGCTCGTCACTGCCCTTGGGTGTGAGAGCTCCCCACCCACCACCACCGTCTGTTGCCTTCCCTGCAGCCAGTTTCCTACCCATCTCACCAGCTTTGCAGCCGCCCTGTGCCTACTAACTCCTTCCCAGCCTTCCATGTGGCACTGGGTGAATGCCTTACTGAAGTCAGATACAGGACATCCACTGCATGGCCCCGTCCAATTGCCTGGTGCCAGTCATAGAACTCAACCAGGTTGGTTTGGCAGGATCTGCCATGTGAAGCCATGCTGTCTGCTGTCCTGTAGTCCTTTGGACTCTGGGAGGCCACCAGCCTCTCCTTCAGGATAGTCTCATTAGCTTACCCACGATGGATGTGAGGCTCACTGGTCTGTAGTTTCTAGGTTCATCCTTGGGCCACTCTTGTGGAGGGGCACCATGAAACCATCCTCCAGTCCTGAGGTACACACCCCAAATGTAGTGAGGCATTAAATAGGTCTGCCAAAGGTCCTGCAAGGACCTCTGCCAACTCCTTCAGTACCCTGGGGTGGATGCCATCTGGGCCTGGCGCTTGTCTACCCTCAGTACCTTCAAACCCTCTCGAACTCTGCTCTCCATGATTTCCCATCTGTCACCACTTTCCACCCGCTTCTGCCATTTCTCCCACCTTGGGTGTCACCCCCTCTTCTCTTTAGTAAATACAGAGCAGAAGTACTCATTTAGTGCTTCCTGTATCGCACCCTGCTTCACCCAACCCCCTCCTTCCTAATCCTTACTATGTGGTCCTTACAGCTCCTTTTCTCCTGATGTACTTAAAGAGTCCTTCTCCCCTTCTTAATGCCTTGTGCCAGCCTGAGTTCCGTAGATGCTTTGACTCCCTTACCGCCCTTGTCACCTCCTTTGATTCTGTCAAGTACCTCCCTGTCCTCCCCTCCCTGTTTCTTGTCTTCCTAAAGGCAGCTCTTTTCTCCTTACCTTTTCCATGACCTCCTTGCTCCCAGATCGGTTTCTTAGCCCTAGCCTTCTTGCTCTGGGCTTTGCTGCAGAGTTTGGTTGCCTCCACTATCCCCAGCTTATGAGCTCCCACCTCTGGTTAGTGTCCATACTAGATTGAATTCTGGCCAAGTACCCTTTACCACTTCCCCATCCTCCCAAAGTCGGCCCTCCTGAAGTCCAGCACTATTGTGCCAAATTCCACTCCTTCCTTGCCCATATCCAATGTGAGCCATACTGAGTGGTGGTCACTCCATGACAGCGGTTCCTCCACTGTAAGTTCTAGCACAAAGACCCCATTTGCCAGCACAAGTTCAAGGGTATTCCCTAACCTGGTTGGTTCACTGACCATTTGCAGCAGGAAGCTGTCCTGGAAGGCATCCAGTAGTACCTGCTCCCTTCTGTTCCTGGTTGTTGGGGTGTTCCAGTCCGCTCCTGGCATGTTGAAGTTCCCCACAATCACCACACTACCCTTCTCGCAGGTCCTCCTGATCTGTCCCACTAGTTCCCTGTCTAACTCCTCCATCTGAGATGGTGGCCTGTACCTACTCCATTCTAAGAATCTATTCTTGGAATCCTGGATTTACATCCAAACTGACTCATACTACCTCCTCCTTCCTCCCTTACACACTTCAGTCCTTCCTTCACATATACGCCACCCCCCTCCTTTCCCGATCACCCTGTCCCTACGAAATAACCTGTACCCTGGTACAGACAGGTCCCAGTCATTGTATTGGGTGGCCCATGTTTCCATGATGGCTGCAATTTCCACCTCTCCCTCTGCCATGAGAACCTGTAACTCTGCAGTTTTCCTCCCAAGGCTCCTAGCATTAAGGGTAACCACCTTCCACCCTTCCCCCCCTCCCATCCTGCCCTCCTTTCCTAACATCATCAGTACTTGCCATTTGTCCTTTGTCACTGTTATGGGGGTAAGCTCATATATTTCCCAAGCTGTGGTTTCTGCATATCTCTTCCCCAACTGCCACCCCCCACTCCTAGTTTAAATTCCCAACTTCCTCTATGTACTCCTCCATCCTCTGTTTCAACACTTTATTTCCCTCCTTACTCAAGTGTAGTCTGTCCTTGGCATAGAGACTACTGTCCTCCCAGGTCCCTCCCCACCCCCCAACAGGCCATACCCTTTAGCACATCAGCAGGTTCTTAGCCAACCGTTAAATTCCTCTATTCTCAGCTTTCTTGTTGTGCTTGCCTTTGGCACTGTAAGTATCTCAGAAAAAGTTACTGACCTTCCTGCCCCCCTCACATAATTGTGCTAGTTCCTCAAACCTCCTCTGGACTGAATCTACTGTCTTGTCAGCCAGATCGTTTGTCCCAAGATGTATAATTAAATGAGGCTTGTCCCTACCCCTTCTAGCATATTTCAGAACAGACTGTCCGACCCTTTCCGCTGTCATTCCTGGCATGGCCTCCACCCAAATGTGACTATGCCTCTCCCCCTTGCTACCCCACCTAACTCCTCTTAGCATTGAGTCCTCCAGCACTATGATTCCACCCCTCTTACTCCCTGCTTGCTTCCATTCATCTCCCTCTCTCATTTCCAGCTCCTTTTCTTCCTCCTGCACATTATTTCCCCCTTTTACCCCTGTTGCAATTCTCCCGGCAGAACTTTCCCCCACTCCAGTTTGGTCCAGGTAATTATCAATTACTCCTCTAATTTCATCATTTCCCTCATCCGCCTTCTTCCTCTCTAGCAGTGCACAACTATTTTCTGAAGGCCCTTCACAAATGCCTGCTCCCTCTCTTTTCATAGTAACCTGTTCTCTCCTTTCCACTCCATGACTTTTGCCACTTCTTCGCCTCCCCTCACTAGTCCCTATCTCCTCCTTCCATTTGTCTTTTGTCTCCTGACCTGGTTTCCCTGGCAATTGTTCCTCCTGGTCTGGGCCCCTTTGTCTCTGCTTCCCTTCTTCTGACCCTCTCCTCACCACTGTTGGCTTAAATTGCCCTCCCTCATCTCCCCTTCTTCCTCCCTCCAGTATTGGGCTAAACCCACCCCCAATCTACCTTGCCTGTCTTAGTTCCTCCTGCAGACCCTCAATCTCCTTTCTAAGTTTCTCTATGTGGTTGCACACTAAACGTCCTCCCACGCTCCAGGCAATTTTTAGAAAGATTGGTGCACCACAGTTGTTGCAGCCTACCACCCTACCCATTGCTGTCATTGCCCACCAGCGACCCCCCACCCTTCCAGATGTAGGATACCAAACACTCCCTCAAGTCTCCCCTCTCCCTCCTCTATCAGTGCAAAACATTTTCTTTATTTCCCTTACCTCCTTTGTTGCACACGTTTAGATATATTGAGCAACTGCTTTTTATATTCCTATCCTTCCTATCCACACTCAAAAACAGACTTTAAGTAGCCATTGCACAACCTTCTTCAAACTCCTACTCCTCCTTTCTCCAATGCAATATCAATGCGAAGAAGTAATAATGGAAGCTCCTAGATTTGCTTTTACTTCCCTTCCACTGAGAGAGCTGTCACCTCTTCACTTGCTGCTGTTCCTTTCCTGGTATGCCCTTCCTACTCCACACCCCTTACTATACCCAGTGTTTAGCTCCTGTCAATCAGATTTAACAGGGCATATAATCAAGAGTTGGGGGAAGAGGCGAAATTTGCAGCAACCAAAGACAGCAAAGAAATACACCACCACTACATTTTAAATCCTCAACAGCCCAAAAACAATTCTAAGTAAAGACAACAAAGAAAGTACTGTGTCACCAAAAGCCCACAATCCAAGTCTAAAAGAAAAACAGCAATTACCAGTTACTATAAAGCATTGAATTGAATATGCTTCCTTCCCCTTCTGGCTTCTATAACATTCAAAAATACATACATTTCTATTTCAGCTCTTTACCCTTACCATCAAAAGGTAACTACAATCACAATAATCTACCTTCTACTAATACAAATTCTATCACAGAACCAGAGCACAATGCAAAAACATCTGCTGCTTAGCAACAACAAACAGGTGACAACATACCAAGTTGATGTAGCTTTTTTTAAAATAGAAAAAAAATGTAATCCCTTGAAAGCATTACAGCGGCAAACCTGAATAAATTACTTGCTACCTTTTACATGCAATGCACCAGAAAAGACGGAACTCCCTATGAGCCCTTAACACTACGTGCCACATTCCAGAGTCTTGAAAGATATTTAAAAGAGAAACGTTATCCAGAATCTCTATCAACATCACCTGCATTCCTCACAACCAGAGAAATTCTGCAGTGTAAACAAAAACGCCTCAAAAGTTATGGCAAGGGTAACAAACCAAAAGCAGCAGATGAGTTGACAGATTCCCTTATCAACATACTATATGACACTCAACAATTAGGCCTACACAGCCCTGATGCTTTGCTCAATACCATGTGGTTAATAGTTAGCCTATACTTTGGCGTCAGAGGCATAACTGAAATGAGAGCAGTCAAATGGGGAGACATTATCATGCAAAAAGATGAAAATGGACTATTCTACCTCCAGTACACCAGTGAACGTCAAACAAAAACTAGGCAAGGCTCCAACCCAAAAGAATGTAGAAAAGTAAAGCCATGGGCATACGAAGTACAACAAAATCCTACTAGATGCCCAGTCACCAACTACAAACTCTATAGTACCCACAGACCCAGCCAAAGTAACCACCCTGTAGCACCTTTTTTCTTGGCTATCAACAACAACATACAAACATCAAAAGTCCACAAATGGTTTAAAAATCAGCCTGTGGGAATTAATAAGCTCTCCATTATTGTCAAAAACATGGTTACCAATGCAGGCATACAAACTGATAAATGCTTAACTAACTATTCTGTACGTAAGCACCTTGTACAAAAATTAGTGGACGGTGGAATACCACCAACCGAAATCATACAGATTTCAGGCCATAAACAGCTGCAAAGCCTCAACAAATACTCAAAGCTCAATGACTCCATACAACATCAAATAAGCACATTGCTAAGTGGTGATCAGATTCCAAAGCCTAAGCCTTCCTGCCAACAACAAGAACTGACCACTATTCATACAAACTACAAAGACCTACTTGGAACCTACATCAGCAAGCCCACCATACATGCAAAGCAAGTCACCTTCAATATCGTACAAGGTAAGGATCATTACACTACCTACAAAAGTCACAAAACTACAAAATAAAACCCCTCCTCCCACCCAATACCCACCCATCACCGCCACTTCCACACTTCCAAACACCACCCCACATTACTGCACATTGCAAACCAAACTTATAATCCTCTTTTTTTCTCCCTCCCCCGCCTGCAGGTAACAAGTACGACAGCTATGGCAAGAAGAGACCAATGGTTTTAGATACTGACAGTGACTCTGAATGAACTTCCAAACCACCATATATTCTCCATAACAAAAATGTCAAAAACCTGTAAAAATGAATAGAAGGTCTGATTACAGCAAGGAAAAAGACATGAAAATAATTTAACCATCCTACATAAAACACTGTAAAAGTAGAAAGAAGATCTGTGCATACCTAAACATTCCTTTCTAAAATACTGTAAAAATAGAAAAAAAAAACACCTCAGAATAAATAGAACCTACAAGCAAAAAAAGGCTGTCAAAGCAGAACAAATATCTAACAATAACTGGACTTTCCTTCTTTGAAACCTGCAAACACCTGAAAAAAAAAACACCTTCTCACCACCGCCATCTTTGGAATACAGAGCAACTACTACCAGAAAGATTCTGAATCAAAAGACAGAAAATAAAAGATACACATTCTATACAGTAAAAGGACTCTATAAAACCCTATGGACTACAACGCAGACCTAAACTCATCCCTCACCCCACTACCCTTACCCCACCTCAACCGCCATGCCCAAATATTCTTGAAAACTGTTGTTTTCTGAAAATGAATTGTTTACTGCAAGTTATAAAATCTTACAAACCCATACACTGTTCAAAAGTATTGCAATTCTTCTCTTTACAATAAAAACAAATGTTACTGTTCTTTTTTCTCTTTAATAAATGTTGCAAAAACTTACCTTCTCAGTCTTTATTCCTTGCTAAGCACCACACCAAAGTACGACATACAAAAAAAAAAACCCTTTAAAAATTGACTTTGCAAAGTCTTAATCCACAGGTACTTGAATACATCCACAAGAATACCATCCAGGACCAAATCATCACCATCTCACCCCCCAAAAAGCCCCAATACATCCATCTCAACCAGAAAACAAAGAGGTAAAGAGGATAGCAATCCTAAAAGTTCAAATGTGCAAGAAATCTTCCTCCAAGGTCTATCGAGAAACAAAACACCACTCCACCAGTGAAATTCACAGCCTCTTCCTCAAAGTGTTCCATACATCCACCGACCGATGCTGTAGTACTTCGATGCCCACAACAGCGCTACACTCTCCGTCAACACAAACAAGAAACTCCCGCTCTCCAAAAGGCTGCCACCTTGAGCAATCGAACAGCACATCCTCTTTGAACTCCTTCCTACTGAAACTGCGCCACAAATCTCATCCACGCCCACCAGCCAATCAAAAAGCACGCTCACCACACACATACTCAATCACATCAATTCACACACATCAATCACTCCAACCTTCCCACTCTAACACACACCCCTCCAGCCAATCAAAACTACTTTCCCACGTTACCTCAGCCAATAAAATCACACCAACCACTTTCCATGCACTGAACCAGTCAATTAAAGCCTACAACCACACACCCATTCACAAAGCAATCAATAAAGTGGGCTACCATCATTAAAACAAAATAGTCCTCAATCCAAAAAGCAAAAAACAAACCACACTTCAACCACAAACGTAACCAAAACCACTGCAAAACCCATTGCATAAATCACACATGCGATGGGGGACTGTGGAATAAACTAGTTATTTTCACACATCTCTGGTGACCTCGGGGAAATCACTCATGGCTCCACTGTGCTACATCACTCGTGAGGTTCCCCGAGGTCACCGGGAACTTGTGAAAATAACTAGTTTATTCCATGGTCCCCATCGCATATCGTATATATATATATATATATATATATAGATATATGTGTATATATATATATATATATATATATATATATGTATTTATTATTATAAGAATCAAATGCATAAGTGAAATGAAAATCAGAAGGGAATGACACAGACTGAAATTGCTAAACCCACCTTTCATTAAAATTAGATTAAAACAGGCTGGCCCGGTGGTGTAGAGGGCTGAGGTGCTGGCACCTCACCTCAACCCACGCCAGTTCGAAAATGGACTCAGGACACCAGGGGCTGGCAGGGGAAGGAGAGGATTGAGTGTCCACAGGACTGCTCTCCTCTCTTGGGGTGGGTTAGGGATAGACGTCAGTCAGCAGCAGCCCCTGGTGGAGACCAGGAGCACTGCATGATGGTGTCAGGAGGGAAAGCATAACAAGAAAAATGGAAAATGGCTCCATGTTATGCCGGATCACAGCTGCCTGGATCTCCGAGGCCATCAGTGTCTGTATTACCATCTGCTTCAGTGGTACCTTGGGGCTAGGACGTTGCGCTGGTCTGATTGCCCTGCCCAGGCCGGTACCTTCCCACCTCAGAGGAGAAGGGCCTGCTTGGCAAAGGGTTATGTTGGGTCACCCCGGGGGGGGCTACTATCTGAGAGCAGGAGGGGGTTGGGAGAACAGGATGGGTCAGAAGCATCCTTGGTGGGCCCAAGGGAGTGGCTGGCATGGTAGCACTTAGGGGGAGAAAAGAAATCACACACACACACACACAAAAAAAAAACTGATTGAAACAAATGTGGACTCCATGTCAATCAAGATGAAGCCAGCTGCTAACATAGGTTGACACATAAAGTAAATATTGTGTGGTGGTTCAGCAATAGCTCTGATATAAATTTAACTTGATTTCATAACTGATATTATTGCCATCCATCACTACAAACCCATTTCTCATACATACCTGTAATGGAAAGGGAAAGGCAACTCCTGTTTTCTTTGTTTTTCACACTTTACTGTGTGGAACTTAAAAAGATATTCCAAAAAGCCCTAGGTAGACAACAACAGAGACCTATTGAATGTACAAAAATGATAAGTCCGATCACACGGCTGACCTTCTCAAGCGGCTGGAACCCTTCAGAATAACTTTAACCCAGAATTTGTATAACTTTTCTACAGAACTTCTGTGCTATCAGATGCCTTATAGGCAGATACAAATCACAGAATATTACCAGATACAGTAATTCATTGCAGAAATATGAAGAACTGAAAATAATACTAACAATTATGATAATAAGGAACACCTCTGCAATCTTAAACTTGGTCGACCAAACTCATCTCACTTAAAATTGTCAAAAACAAAATCTTTAAATGTCTCCTCCTTCAATCCAGTAAATGATTGTGAAAATAATTAAGCAATAATGCATGACAGGGTGTGTGTTACTGTCTAATAACATCACTCCTGGGGTGGTGGAAGCACTCAGCTATGCCTCGTTCTTCAACCCACCCCAGGAGTGATGTTATTAGACAATAACACACTCCCTGGAGTGTCTTATTGCTATTATACAATGGCTTGTTTTAAAAATAATAACAAAAAGCTTTGAAAAAAATTGCAACATTTAAATTTTTATTCTTTTTTGAACTGGAGCCATATTTTGGTAACATGAGAAAAAAGTAGTCCAGTAGGTGATGCTGTAGCTTATACTGTGGGTTTCATGTAGATGTGTTCCTCCTGCCCCCACACACACACTCGTTGTTATGTGGTGACCTTTGCTCTAACATGTGATTTAATCTGTGTGGTTCCCCAGCTTGTACTGGGACCCGGCCAAAATTTCTTTTTTTTGTCTCCCCTGTGAAAACTAAGAGAGTAAAAATGACAAAATAGCGGAGCTGCCTGGAGACTTCCGGTATCCCGTGTTTGCTCCATAACTGGACATCATCGGAATGTGTGAGTTACGGAACTGTTCTGGTTTTCATTGTTAAAGTGGTTTATTTCAATGGCCAGTGTATGAGGGTTTGGCAAGAGACTGCCATGGGATTCAAAAGATAGTGTGTTACATATTTTTGTGGAAACGGCCGAGAGTGCGTGTTTTACTAGCGTGAGGCAGCATCTGTGAAGTGAAAGAGACAGCAGCTGTTTTTGAAGCCGACAGCTTAATCTGAATTCCCGAGACACCCAGGCTCTGAACTTTGCGTGTGTGTGTGTGTGTGTGTGTTGTGTGTGTGTGTGTGGGGCTAGCCGTGTCAGCTTAAGGGCATTGTTGGCTTCATGATGACTTACATAGATACATAGACAGTGTCAGCAGATAAAGGCCTATGGCCCACCCAGTCTGCCCATTTGAGCTTGTAAGTTCAGTTTATGTTTTCCTAGAAGTTTGTTGCCCCTTACCCCTGACCTCCAGAATTCCTTTATGTCTATCCCATGCATTGAGAGGGACTTGCGTTGGGAGGAAGGAATTTTACTGTGCTCTGGTCATTCGTGTGCCTGGTCTTAATACAGTGATGTTATTGTGTAATATCATCAGTGTGCCAGGTACCCACTGACCAATCAGAATAGGGGAATTTTCCTTGCCATTGTATAATGTTCAATATTGCATCCCCACCAATCTACAGTAAACCCCTTGTTGTCGGACTGCTCCCATCACACACCTCTGTTTCTTTCTTTCTTTCACCTTCCCCCTCCCAAGAGAATAGTTTCTCCCCGTGTACCCTGCCCCTGCCCTTCAATCTGCCTTACTGCCCTGACTCTCTTTACTTGGGCAGCACTCTGTGGCCATGCAGCTGCCAGCCTTCCTCCTCCAGTGCCATGCAACAGCAGCTCTGGCCAGGGAACTTCTTCCACAATGCCAGCCTAATGACCTCCTTTCCCCTAGGGCCCCAGAAGCAGATGGAGGAGGTAGAAGAAAAGCAAAATCTTCAGCAGCAGTCACAGCTGTGCTGAGAGGCACGATGATCATGTTTTTGAGAAACAAACAACATAGCTCCTTAGACAAAACAAACCACAAACAATTATTGTTTATTATTTAAGTGTACTAAATGCATAATTGTGCACCAGTTAATGACATTTTATGTTTAGTAAGTGGATGAAGCCTATTCTGTCTTGCATTACTTTCTGACTGATTGGAAATCTTATAGTTCTTCTGTGCACTCTGGACAATGTTGAAGTCCTTTAAATAATTACCACGATCCACCTTTCCTTATGTTTTTAGTCATTCTTGCTTCCTGTCTGTGTATCTCAACTCAAAAAGTGTTTGTTTTACTTATCAGTGTTTCCTGTACAGTACTGACAGTTTGCACTAAGATGGGAAAACCAGCCTGGACCTTTCTATGGGAAGCTGGACAACAGAAGAGACATGGATGGGAGGCACTAAAATATATCCTATCCATGCAACATCCATTAAGATCATGTTAGTGGCTGGATTCAACAGATACTATACTGATAAAGTGCAGGGGCTTTAGAATTTATGACCTCCCCAGCTCCAATAGGAACATGCAATATTTGCATTTCCCTGAATTCCATGTCAGTGCTGCTGCTTAGCTAAACAGGACCTGGAAGAAGAAATCTGTGTCACCACACTCATGGGGAGGTAGATCAGACAGAAGAACCCCTAATGTATGCAGTAATAAATAGTCTGCAATAAAAGGGCAGACTGCATCATACATTTACGATCAAGTGCATTTAAATATTAATAAACTACTTTCAAATACACAACACATACTAAGGAGAAGATTCTCACAAGTTTTATTTATTGCACTTACTCAATTGGTTTACCCTGCAGGACCAGAATGGATCACAGAAAGTGTCAGTGGAAAGTGCCCAGTACTACACTGTCTCTAATAATGTATGTCAGTATGCTGACAACCTAGTTTATATGCATCATGTCACCAGGTTCAAAAATAGACAAAGTGGTCTGGCGCTGTACTGTGTCAAAGTCATTCACAAATCTTGACAAAGCCAGAGTCACTCCATATGCAACCTGTTTCTGCGCATGTGCAAAAATAAATTGATTAATGTGTGTTTGAGGAACAAGTGTGTCTTTTCATCTCATATTGTTTTAATGACTTTGATACAGTGCTGTGCAAGGAGACTTCACCTACGTTCGAACCTGCTGACATGATACACATTAATTAGGTTGTCAGCATACCAAATCACAGTAGGACAGACACTGTTAACACATGAAAACCAGATGTTAAATAAAAGAGAGTGTAAAAGCTGATTTTAATGTGACGGAGACAGAAATGTTTATGAGTTATATACAGTCTCAGTCACAGTTGAGGCAGTTTAATAAGCTGGGCCAAGGTTAAAATAGCAAGTCCCATATCTAGCCAGTACAGGTCATAAAACAAATTAGGAAGGAGTTTCACTTAAAAGAATGGTAAATTATTTTTGTTATTAGTATTATTTTCTTTCTTATTTTTATAGTTAGGTTTTAGACTTCGGGACATTATTTTTCTGAGTATATAGAGAGCTCTGACCTCAGCATAATTGCTGTATTACAGTTATAATACAGTGTGAGTGGCATATATGACTGCTGAATGCCTGAAATACTGAAGAAAACCAGCTAGACTTCATGCTGAACACAGGCCATATGCAGTTCATTTGAACAAGGCTAACTAACACCGTTTCAGTGAAGCACTGGCGGGACTCAAACAGTGAATGAATAGTATTACAAATGATGATGTGCCAGTAACACACAAAGCACAGTGTTAGCTCTCCTGTAATGTGCAATCTGTTGTTCTCTATAGAAAAATGCATGCTTGTAGCATTTCACATTGTTTTAGAAGTCAGAAACAGCTGCTGTGTGATCCCCTGGTGGGGAAAATCCCACAATATTACTAGGATGGACTGCTAGGATTTTGTTAATTACATGTTCCTGTTTAGTTTATTATCCTAAGAGGGTGCAGTGAAGTGGGGGACTTGCAAATTTTGTCAAGGAGCTGGCTCAAATTTCATGTATGGGCTGTTTATAAGCTTCGTTTTGTTCCAGTTAACTTCAAGGTTTGCAAGGACTCACATTAGATGTGCCTGCATTAAATCCCACATTGAAATAATGGAAATAATACGGTTCCTATCTACTGGACATGTTAAATCCCTTTAAAATGATTACATATTAATGAAGATAAAGAGTTGCTACACACCAGTGCAACCTTTCACTCTGCACTCAGACAAACCTTTGATTACTACATTTTACCAAAATATGGCCTTGTTTAATAAACGTGAATAAAATCCCATTCATCTTCACTTTACAACTGATTTCAAACTCAGCGATGTCTCCTTTCTCTTTTACACCACTGCCCACTGTGTCTCAGCATGCAAAGTTTTAAATAAATAAATAACCAAAGCAAGACCAATTTCGACTCTTGGTTGCAATAGCACCTATGGTCCAAAATGCATTTTCTCCCCAGCCAGGGTTATGGAACTAAAAGAAAATGACTTTTGCATTTAGCAAGATGCATAGAGAAAGGACAGCTCAATGTACAATACTTGGGAGAGCTACAGGATTAGGCAACTGAGCCAAGACAAAGCCATGGTCAGTATAGCAGTAAACTGCTTGTATCCTAATGCAGCAAAACTAAAAGGTGTTTAACAAAGTATGTGCAATGACAGAAACAGTATTTTGTGTACATTTACTTTTTTTGCAAGAGGAAATGCAACCTACAGCCTAGACAATATGAATGTTTTATTATCAATTTTTCAAGGGTGTTGGGGTTTATCCCAATGGTATGCCTTTGGATGGTTTGGTTAAAAAAATATTGAACAGTGTTTACAAACTAACTTCAATTGTGATAATAGCAAAGTTCAACCAATTAAAAAAAAAGCAGATTGATTGAAAAATTACTCACTGAATGATAAAAAAGCACATCAAATTATAAAAGAAAAGGTATGAAGTAAACTTTGATTAAAAAAAAAGTAGGAACAAGCCTGGTAGATTGAAACATTGGCATTTTGAGAAACAAACATCATAACCTAGCTAAATGGTCCCTGTTTAGCTAGATTCTGCTGTTTGTTTTTGAAAATAGGAGCCCAAAATACCTTTTGTGGGCACCCAACATCCTGTGTGGCCCGTTTAGCGAGAGGAGCTGTTCTGCCATCTCCAGAGATAAGAGTACCACTTCTGTAAGCAGAAAGACAAGGTGCAATTCAGTAAGACAATAAAGTGATGAATTCTGAAGAGCTCGATTCAGGTACAGTATGTCACTTCCAGATGTCTGTTTACCATTGCTGTGTCTGGCACCTGATTAATTGCAGCAGGGATTCCTGCAGCAGGGGCTGTTTCGTAAAGGAGTCTATTTGCAACAATCAGAAGCAATCTGCAGCAGTATACCTCCTTCCCCAGACCTATCTGCTGTCTGTGACTCCGTCAGCTTATATCAAATCAAATTGCCAATCTGACTTAGTCCCTGGGTGGCTGAGTTTATGGACAGATGTAGGGACTTCATTGTCATTCAGTTTAGGGTATTTCATTTCTGAGTAAGTTTGATGGAGATCTAAAAGACCCATCTTCAGGAATGACCCAGACCACCAACAAATAAACATAGAAACATAGAATTTGACGGCAGATAAGGACCGCTTGGCCCACCCAGTCTGCCCATTTCCCTACCTACTGGACAAGCTGCAGATCCTAGTTAACCAGCAGCCTACTTCTTCCTACCCCCACCCCCTAGAATGGCCTTATGACTGTCCCATGCATGCTTGAATTCCACCACTGATTTTGACTCCACAACCTCCTCCGGAAGGCCGTTCCATGCATCCACAACCCTCTCTGTGAAAAAATACTTCCTTAAATTACCTCTGAACCACCCCCATCTTCAAATTGTGCCCTCTTGTTCTTGCACACCTCTTTTTTTGAAAGATGCTACCCTCTGGACTTTGTTGATTCCCTTGAGTTACTTGAGCGGCTTCTATCATGTCCCCTCTCCTCCTTTCCTCGAGGCTATACATATTAAGCTCCTTTGTCTCTCTTCATATGTCTTCCGTGCAGACCCTGCACCATTTTAGTGCCCTCCTCTGGACAGCTTCCATTCTGTCTATGTCTTTGTGGAGATTGGGTCTCCAGAACTGCACGCAGTACTCCAGATGGGGTCTCACCAGCTGTCTGTACAGAGGGATAATAACTTCCTGTTTTCTACTGGTGATGCCTCTCCCTATGCATCCCAGTATCCCCCCAGCCCTCCTTGCTGCCCTCTCACATTGCTTGCCCACCTTTAGGTCATCTGATATGACTACCCCCAGATCCCTTTCCATTTTTGTTGTTGTTAGTATCTCACCCCCCATTGTGTACTCTTCCCCTGGGTTTTTGTTTCCCAGGTGCATTACCTTGCACTTCTTAGCATTGAATCTAAGCTGCCATACATTTGACAATTCCTCTAACCTTGCCAAGTCCCTTCTCATCCTTTTCACCCCAACCTGTGCATCAACTCTGCTGCAGATCTTTGTGTCATCTGCAAAGAGACATACTTTTCCTTCCAGTCCCTCTGCAATGTCGCTTATAAAGACATTGAAGAGGACTGGTCCTAATACTGAACCCTGTGGTACCCCACTAGTAACCCTCCTTTCTTCTGAGTGGACTCCATTTATTACTACTCTCTGTGTCCTATTCTCCAGCCAATTCTTTACCCAGGCTGTCATCTTGGGACCCACTCCCAGGCTGGCTAACTTGTATATTAATCTTTTGTGTGGGACTGTGTCAAATGTCTTGCTAAAGTCTAGGTAGGCTATGTCCACAGCCCTCCCTGATCTACTACTTTGGTCACCCAGTCAAAGAAGTCTATCAGATTCTGTCTGCATAGACCTTCCCGCTGTGAATCCATGCTGCCTAGGGTCCTGTGCCCTCTGGCCTCTAGATACTCGACAATTCTTTCCTTCAGAAGTGATTCCATCATTTTCCCTATCACTGAGGTTAAACTAACAGGTCTGTAGTTTCCTGCTTCTGCCTTGCTCCCACTTTTGTGAAGGGGAATCACAACTGCCCTCCTCCAGTCCTCGGGTACCACCCCATCCTCCCATGATTTGTTAAAAGGGTAGTCAGTGGTGTCACTAGTTCTACCCTTAGTTCTTTTAGAATTCTGGGATGAATCCCATCAGGCCCCATTGCTTTGTCCACCTTCAGTTTTAAGAGTTCTTTCAGAACCCTTTCTTCTGTAAATGGGCTGGTATCAACTTCTGTATCCAGAGTGTTTCTACTGTTTGTTTTAGGTACCTCCCCCTCTTCATTTGTAAATACTGAGCAAAAATATTTGTTTAGCATCTCTGCACCAAGCAGCAACAACACATAAAACGTACAAGTTTGAACAGTTTTAAGGCAGATTTCATCATTAGAATTTTACTTCAACAACGTTTTATTTGAATAATGTGCCCAGCTGGTAGCTACTCTGAATAAAATGAAGCCATGAACAGTCTTTTAACAAACACACTATAGACACTGGCAAATACCTCACAATTTATACTGTCAGAATCCCTGATCGGGTTGGAGATGCCGCCACATCCAACATTCAAAAGACAGAAACTTAGCACCTTTGAAACTTTTGCTAGCCATTAATTTGTAACTTTTCACATCTTTCCCTGAGGAATAAAAATGCAGTGTCAGTACTTTGATATGAATTGAGACTCTTCTCTACTGTAAACTACTGCCCCATCTCCCGGCTCTTGTTAAACTCCCAGAACACCTCATCCTCACCCGATTAACCACATTTCTCTCTGACGCTAACTTCTTCAGACAAGATTTTCTGATACCATTTGCTCTGGGATGGACAAAGGTCAAATCACCTCTGCCATCTTTGTCGACCAAGCTAAAGCATTCGACACTGTCTCCTATCCCCTTTTGCTATTGTGCCTCTCTGCATCTGGACTTTCTGGGACTGCCACTAACTGGTTCAGTGCATATCTCACAGACAGAATGCAATCAGTCAGAATTGCTGATTCCACCTCCTCCCCCCTTCCGATGCACACCAGTGTCCCCCAGGGATCGGTCCTTGGTCCCATTCTTTTCTCTAGTTTTTTAAATGATCTGCCACTCATCTGATCATCTATGTCCATCCAAATGTACTCAAATGATACAGTCCTATTCGCTACTGGCCATACCCCTGATGAGGTTGCTACCATCCTTCACACTAACTTCAGCAAAGTGCAGCTGGGGTTTAGCTCCCATAAATTCTCCCTCAAAGCCAAAAAGACCGTCTCCATGACCGTTGGCACAAGGCAGAGCCTCTCCAGGCTCACATCCCTCCCCTCCTTCCACACCCTTGATGGGACAGTCATTGAGGAGACTATTATTTTTAGGTATTTAGGGGTATGACTCCACCAGCACCTACCCTCTCTGCTCATGTTGATGCG
Organism: Neoceratodus forsteri; assembly: GCA_016271365.2. Taxonomy (NCBI): domain Eukaryota; kingdom Metazoa; phylum Chordata; order Ceratodontiformes; family Ceratodontidae; genus Neoceratodus; species Neoceratodus forsteri. The sequence continues at coordinate 49,864,852 of CM057455.1, forward strand.
GTCCTGAAAAAACTGCACCCCGAGCTCACCGCCCTTTACAGGAATCTCATTAGCCTGCTGCTAACTGTGAGACAGGAACTTCTGCAGGAGATGATCCTACCTAACTTTGACTACTGCGATGTAGTCTACAGTGCCACTCCCAAGTCTTCCTTGTCCAAGTTGGACCCACTTTTCAATGCTTTCTGCCACTTTGCACTTGATGGCCCCCCCAACACCCATCACTGCAAGCTCTACCGTTCACTAACATTTCCATCCCTTGGAAATCACCGTCAACTGCATTGTGCAAAATTTGTGTCAAAATTCTGGCTTGTATACCTCCCGCCCTACCTCACCACTAAGTGATCCTCTCCCTCCACCCTCTCTCATGACCTTAGATCCTATGACGCCCGTCAATTGTTAATGTGTCAGCGGCAGACCACTGTAAGCCAAGCTGCCTTCTCACACTGTCTCCCTGAACTCTGGAATGACTTCCCTCACTAAATTTACCACTCCTCCTCCATTTACTCCTTGTCTACCTCCCTGTCAAACTACCTTATGGTTAACTGCTCCTGCTCTTAATACCCCCTTTGCCTAGCACAGTGTTCCCCTACCCCTCAGTGCCTGACCAGTGGCACCTAGCAATTGCTATGGAAGCCGGCTTATATGCACCAAATAGTGCACTTATCGTTCATTGTCACTACTGTACGTACTGTCTGTGTCTTAAATGCTCAGTGCCTCTACCTGTATGTTATGTTGTTTTCACTGTAACCCAAATCACCATATAAAATGTAATCCCAATAAATCCTGTGACACTATTGTTGATGTTTTCCACTTGTTGCCCTCCCCCCAGGTCACATCAGGAGATGAACATCTTTTTGCTCATTGTGCCTTCTTGGTGAAACATTTCAATAAATAAATAAACAAAAACTTTCCCCAGCCCTACACCCAAGCAACATGCCAAAACATTTGTTAAAATCCACAACAAGGTGCTTTTTCACAGACCACAAGAAGGGAACTAAGTCTGGCTGCATTTAAAGCAGCTGTGATCTCCCTTTCTTTATACTGGCAAGTGAAAATAAAAACACAGGGCTGACTTTAAAGTCTTTGTAAACAAGCATTTGTCAATGCCGAATGTTTGCTTGCTGGCATTGGCATTGGTAGTGTAGGAGTTAGAGAGATCCATAATAGCAATGGCAGTGAAGTATTGAACTGAAGCCAACCCCACCACCACCCTGCAGAGACTGACAGGCATTGGGGTGTGCCTTTGGGTCATCAGGCATAACGGCCATGCCATTTCACCACACCCTACCCTGCAGACACTGACAAGTGTCACAGTGTGCCTTGGAGTCTTTGGGCCTTATGCTCACCCCACTCCATAAGAAATACAGTGAGATGGGTGCAGTATAGGAGAATGGGGTGAACTTTGAGGCTGAAGAGTCCAAGGCAAACCTTGATGCCTGTCACTGGCTGCAGGGTGTGGGTAGGGGTGGAATGGTAGAAATATTACAAGCGACAATCCCAAGTCACACCCCTGATGTCTGTCAGTCTCTACAGGGTGGGGGGTTATGGTCAGAAACCCTAATGTCCCAGGCATTCATTGGTATTTTAACTCCAAATTTTAAACATGGGTTTTTTATGACCCCACCTCATGAACAGTGGCAATATCAGTTTGTTAGGGGAAAGCTGATTTTGCATAGCGACTACATCGTTTGGTACCACTGATGCGAAAATACATTTCAAACAGGATGTGAAAAATGACAGCTGTACTGTTCATGGGGAGGTATAAAAAATGGCAATGTTGAAAATCTACAGTGAAAATATAAAAAAACTGGTGAAGTCATGAAAACACATTTTGGCCAGGGTGTGAAAAATGACAGCTGTACTGTTCACAAGGAGGTGTGGAAAAATGCCAGTGTTGAAAATCTGGACTGAAAATATTACAAATTCATGAACTTACAAGGGTGCGTGGAAACTGTGCAATGCTCGCTCGTAACACAGTCATTTTATGGAATTTTGTCACCAAATTTTTAACATAGCCATTTCAAGACCTCTGCTCATGAACAGTGTCACTGTGATTTTCATAATCTATCCTGAACATTGATTTCACACACTGACTGCGTCATTGTGTGCTATATGTGCCAAAACACATTTTGGGTGAGATGTGAAAAATGACAGCTATACTGCTCATCAGAAGGTGCAGTAAAATGACAATGTTGAAAATCTGGAGTGAAAATATAAAAAATTGGTGCACTTACGAGTGTGCATGTGTAGAAACTGTGCAACGCACACTCGTAACACAGTCATTGTTGGGAATTTTTTCACCAAATTTTCAATTTAGGGTTTTGGGGGTCTACCTCATGAACTGTGCCAATGCCATTTCATTACTCAATTCTGAAAGGTGGTTCCACACAGTGACCTCAAAATCACCTTTCGGGACTGAATAACAAAATGACAGTGACTGAGTTCATGAGGTGGGGCCCCAAAAACCACATGTTGAAAACTTGCTGAAAAAAATTCCCCAAAATGACCGAGATATGCACCAAAATTGAAAAAAAAAAACATTTATGCCATTATACAGCTTACCGGCATTTCTTCTGTTCGCGGTCAGCTCTGAAGAGTGCAAACGTGTTCCTGGTCCACCGAACATCGTCGTGCTGGGCTCCGGAGATAAGTATGGGGAGGTGTGGGGAGGTGGGTGTGCAGATGGTGGGTGCAGGTTGGGGAGGGGGGGCAAGACAGTCAATGAGGGACCTTTTTTTTTTACAGTTAATTTTTTTCCTTCTGCAGGAAGACGATGAAGGACTTCTGCCACACTGGGGTGAGCTCCCAGCGAGGCAGCTAAAATGTTATTTTTGTGGGGCAGCAGTGGAGCCGACTGGGGATTGGGCACCCCCATCGGCCATACCAACTTTTTCACGCTAGGGTGGGCTCTCGGTGTCAACTGGAAGTCATGTTTTTGTGGAGGGGAGCAGGGGACAGTGGAGCTAACGGAGGATTGGGCACCCCCCGTCGCCATACGGATGTTTGCCATGCTGGGGCGGGGTGGGGTGCTGATGGTAGTATACAAATTGCCTATGGCAGTGTTTTCCTTAGAACTGTATGCTACTGCATCTGAATGCTGTCATAGACAGCTCAGACACTCATTGGCGTGGTGCAGCTGCACCTGCAAAAGGGAGCAGGGCATTGGAAGTGGGGGAGGCACACCTACAAAAACTCGTATGGTGGCATTATGTTTCTTGCCCATGCGTGCAAGCAAATATAAAAAGGGCAGTATCATGGATTGCAATAAAACAGCTCCAGCAAACAGCTCACATCACATCAGGCATCTGGCAAGTAGAAGGGAATATTTAGGAGTCCAACATAGTAAAAGCATAAAAAAATATGCACATTCAGTAAAGTCCCATTTTCAAAAAGCAGACAATCATTTGGTTCAGTTTTAGGGTGATTTGTATTTGTAGTTTAGTTCTTGTACTATTTTTATCTATTTTTTAACCATTTCTAAATATTTGTGTCTTTTTTTTGTAGTTTAGCTTTCATGTTCTGTGCATCAGAGATTAATGTTCTGTTAGTAATTTATTTTCTTTTCATATCATTATGCTTTCTGAAATTATACAAAATATTTGCTTTGGCTGTATCAGCTGTCACCTCTCCCCAGGATTACACCTGAAAAGCTGCCTTGGCTCAGAATTCCATCTCAAGTCATTCATTTTAAAATAAATAAATAAAAAAAAGACAAACTATACACTTTGCAGCCAAGATTTTGCAGTCCTGGATGAGGTTCTTGCATGACCCAGTAGAGAGGCTGTTTTGATCTCTCCTGATATAGTTGTGCATGAGCTGTATAAAAGCACAGGCTGTGCCTTAGTGGATATTAACAGTAAGTGCCGGTACTCTGCTATACTCTGCCATGAATAAATCATTTTGCAACATGGGGAAGAGAAACGGTTGCATTGCATCGGTCCGTATGCATCACGTGAGCATGCCCTTGAGACTATCACCCTTAATGTTTTAGAACTTTTCAGCTAGTGCAGAATCTTTTGAAGTCACTACTTTAAATCCCAGCACCACTGTTTGGGTATGTATCTAAACATATAGGTGTGATTCTCTGAGTTTACAGAGCTCCGGCGTGTTAGGTATGGCATTTGTAACAATGAGGTAAGTGACCCCACCCCTCAAAAAAAATAAAATAGTTTGGTACATCTAGTGTTTCCCTACTTGACAACTCAATGTGATCCAAATCAAACATTGTAACCAGCCCCTTACACCACCACTACCATAATATGACTACCAGAAGTCATTCTGTAGTTTGCCACTTGCTGATATAGGGCAGCAGCACAACATACAGTATATGGATTACTTGCCCACTGTTTTATTGTGGGCTTACCTTTTTTGGAATTTATCACATAAGTCCCAAAATAAGCTTCATAAAAAAATTCTCAAACATATAATGGTGATTTAAAAACATGGCTTTTATTCTGGTAAATCTGACTTGCACAGGAAAGGTTAACATGGTTATACACTTTTACAGTTATCCTGGCAACATATCGACTAAGTGGTGATGAAGTTGCTCATCCAATGACTTTCTTTCAAATGAGGAATCAGTTTGTGTTCATTCAAAATAGAAGATTTTGCACAAGGATAACCTCTTCATTAAAACAAAGAAAAATAAAAGTGTCCCGGTTTAATTTTGTCCTGATCTATTCAGCCCACGCATAAATGTGCTTAGCATGTAAAGTAGACAAATCTGTCCTGTGAGGCACACATTTGGAATTCAGACAATTTTTACATTGGTGACAGCTCCTATTTATATTTTCTAGCTGAGTAGTATTCCTCCTATCTATTAAATGGCTATCAACTAAGGTGTTCTAAGATTAGGAGCCCTTCTATCAGACAATCTGGGTGCTTCTAAGTCTGAATCCTGAACCTGCCCATGCCAATGTTTTTTTAATTACCTGTTCCAGCATATTTGCATTGAATAGTTTGTGAGAATTTTAAACTGGGCTACTGTATTTTCTATCCTAATTTTATTAGTAAGGAAATTGGATTGAGCCTGCTGCCTGGCAAAATGTAAAGCTTCCATGGTACAATACTTTGCTTTTTGTAGCCCCCTGCTTGTAATCGGTCACATACCTCATTGACCCCACTCTCAAAATTGCTGTCTGTACTACAATTACATTTCACGATGAGAGACCATGTAATGCGGAGTGCTGGCAAGTAGCTCCTCTACAACACTCCAACCACCCGCTTCTTTATTTTTTGTCTTAAACTCGGGCAACCTGCTAATAACCTTAACAGACTACTTTAATAGAAAGCTCTAGCATCCAGGGCACCTTTGATGCAGCCCGCTGCTCCAATGGACGTGGAAATGAAGACAGTGCAGCAAAAGCACACTCCTCCTGTTACTCCTGAAAAGGCCCTGAAGAAACCACTGGCCTCTGGTGTTACAGAACAGCCATCGCCACTAATCGCGGCCATGGATTAAGAACCTCTAACACTCAGTTAGTTCTTGGAAGAATTTAAACCCTTTCAAGTCAAATTGCAGAATATCTCCTCAGAGCTCAGATCACTCACACAAGCGATAGAAGATGTATCACAGAAGGCTTCTGATAATGTCACCCGAATTTGCTCCTTAGAGAAGTGAACAGATAAAATTGATCCTGATCTGGTGGCCATGTGTAATAAAATGTCCCTACCTGAACTTAAATTACAGGACCTTGAAGGCTACAGGCACAAGAATAATGCAGTGCTCATTGGCCTTCCAGAAGGAGAAAAGGCCAAAATACTATTATTTTCATTCAGAAATTGGTTGAAAAGATTGCTGGCCTCTCTCCCTTCGGGGCAAAATATGTAATTGAGAGGGCACATCAGGCACTTCACCCAAAACTCCCATCTGGAACCCCACCTCGTCCTCTTATATTTCATTTTTTGAACTTCCTTGAATGACATTTTCTTACAAAAATCAAGAAATTGCAAGAGGTGAGATGGAAGGGCAATAAAATCAGAATTGCACAAGACCTCCCGGCCACAGTGCAACAGAGAAATCATCCTTTCATCTCACTGTCTCTAAAATCATTGCAGCCAGGATTAAGTTCAGGGTGGTCTATCCAGCCAAGTTACAAGTACTTGTGGCTGGTAGTTGGCTTTCTTATGAAGAACCGGAGGCTGCACTGATTGGGCTCAAGGCTGCCCTACCCAATTTGTTCTGTGACCCTTGAATTGTGGTTGGAGTTCAAAGGATTTCTGCTAAGCGAAGTATCAGAAGGATTTTAAAAAAGAAAAAGAAAAAAGAGTTGTCCTTTGGTAAAGCATTACAGAGTCACAAAGCCTATTCTTGGGAACTTATTTCTGGTCTAGATTTATTAGATCTGAGTTTCTACCTGACTGGGGGGTTCTTGTTGCAGCTTATTGTGTTGGTATCAGCACTGTTTGAGTCATTTCTGCATTACTGAATAGCAAGATTCCAAGGGACACTAAGAGATCACCACCTAAGAGGATCTTCCTTTTCTGTTGCTGCCATACTGATTTCTAAGTGCATCCTGTTTAGCCTCTGCAATGGTGTGCATCGGCGTGCAGTCACATTTGTTCAGGTCTCTTAAGAAATGTGAACAACCTAATGCTGCTAGAATGGGCTTACTACACAACTTCATTGAGATCGAGCTGTGAAATTAATACTCGAGACTGTGTTTAGTTTTGGATGCCCTCGGGATGCAAGTCTCATTGTCTTCATTCGTTCTGAAGAGGGGAATGCCTACTTGAATTGTTTTGTATGTTCAGAGCAATGCTCTTTGTTCAGACCCGCCCATAGTAGCCATGATACTAATAGAGGATTTACTTTTTTTTCCCCCTTGGGCTGTCCTTTTTCTTTAGCACTTTTGGAATCCTTTCTCTATGGACTATTCATGACGTAAATAACATTCAGTTTATTTAGTCCATTTTTTTGAGGACGGGTTCAAATACATAAGTACTGCATTTAGATAAACATAATTATACAATCTTGAGATATGCCTGCTACTTGGCTGGCTCATGAACTTATGGGTAATGCTGTTAATACTCACCAACTATAGTCCAGTATTTGATTGAAATGTTTCCAGGTCCTAGCTGGTCTCATCTGTACCTCTGGTCTATATAAATGTAAAGACCTCACTTTTTTTTTTTCCTTTTCTTTTTATTTTGAGCCTGCCAAGCTGGGCATTCTTATTTACACACCAATGGCAAAGTGGACAGGTATAGTACTGATTCAGTAGACTGAAGTATTAATCCTCCCAGATCTATTTTTATTTTAATGAAGGGGGGTTCATAAGACCTGTCTCATAAATAAATTGTTTGTTTCTATGATCAAGAATCATCTTGTTTACAAAATTGCTAAATAATTTTTTCTTCTCTATTTTACTGTGGTAATGTTGGGTGGCGGGGGGGTGATGAGGTATAGCACAGAGTATAGTCTGTAACAGTAAGGAAGGACGGGAGGGTTGGGTATTACTCAAACATCAAGGAACTTATTTACTTGTACAATGACTTATGGGATGGCAGGAGGGGCCTGGTGTTATTAGGGAGCTGGGGAGGGGGTGTGGATAGTGGTGTGGGGGGAACCTTGCATGGTCAGACCCACTTTCATGTTACTCCTGGCAGGAGTTTGTTTTATCTTACTCAGCGACATCCACTCATAAATCATCCAGGACAGTGGCTAGGGATTTAAGATTTGCCACTTGGAATGTCAAGGGAGCCCGAAGCAAGTTGAAACAATACCAAATATTGAAACATTTATTTTTATTAAAGGTAAACATTGCATTTATACAAGAATCTCATTTGCTAATCCCAGAAGCACCAAAACTGAGAAGGCAACAAGTGGGTCAAGTTTTTGCCGCTGAAGGTAATTCTTAAAGTTATGGGGTTTTGAATTTAATATCACGATCTGTTCCATTCCTACCAGTAAATGTTATTAGGTCCCTAATGGTAGATTTGTATTCATTCAGGGGAAATTACACACCACTGATGTTCTATTAGGTAGCATTTATAGTCCAAACACTGACTCTCTCAGGTTTTTTGTGCAGTTGGTCAATACCTTGGTTCCCTATTTATTTATTTCTATGATATTAGGTGGGGATCTAAATTTAACTTTTGACCCAAATGTCGACTGTACGGGGAATACATTTAGAGGTCTTTCTCCTGCTCAAAGGGCGTTGAGGGAATTGGAAGGTCAAGTAGGTTTACACGATACTTGGTATGTCCTTCACCCCTCAGAAAGAGGCTATACATTTACCTCCCTGGTTCAAGGGACTTCTTCAAGAATTGATTAAATTTTGATCTCCCATGGCTTACTCTCCTGGATATTAGACTTGTCCATTCTCACAGGCCTCCCGTCTGATCACTCTTTGGTTACATGTCAACTCTCATTCTTCTCCTTTCCTAAAACAGGGGGGTGATGTAAAATCAATAACCCGCTCTTAAAAGACCCAGGTGCAGTACAGGTTATTGCAGATCATATCACACAATGTGATTATGAATCACAATATTACCAGCAAACCAGATGTTGAATGATGTGCCTTAAAAGCATATTTAAGAGCTGTATTAATGGTTTGGTTTCTAAGTGGAAGAAAACATGTGAAAACCAGATGTTAAATCTGATTTCTCAAATTAGAACTATTGAAGCCAGAATGTCTCCATCTACTCCAGAACAAACTAATCAAGAACTCATTAAGCTGAATGATACTTACTTAAACCTCTTGAGAGAGAAGACTGAATTTATGATTATAAAAACTAATGCCTCATATATTGACCAAGCAGAAAAAGCTGGGCATCTCTTGACATTAAGAATTAAGCAACAAGAGTCTTCTAGATTCATTGCTGCCATTCAGTCACCCATAAACGGTACCTTAAAAAACTACCCCAGCTGAGATTATGGCTGAATTTATTATTTTTTTTTTGTTTATTTTGTTTTTGTTGACCAGGTAAGTGCACTAGACAAATCCTGCCTATTTTCAGGCACGACCCGGGGGAGGGGGATAGAGATGAATGCTTACTGACCTTGAACGAGATTAAGCTGGTGATGGTACTTTTTTTTTTTTCAGTGAATGAGGGAAATTTGGCCAGGACACTGGGGAAATTCCCCTACTCTTTTTGATAAGTGCCATGGGATCTTTAACATCCACCTGAACTACCACCAATCCAGCCAGATGGGACCTCGGTTTCACGTCTCATCCGAAAGACGGCACCTCAGAAGTGCAGCACCCCCTCTCATGCTGCACTACAGTGTCAGTACTGGGATATTACCCAAGTGCCAGATGTGGGAACTGAACCCACAGTCCTCTGATCTCCCAGCCTCAGAGGCGAGTGTGCTACCTACAGAGCCACTGACACTGACAATGTGGCTAACAAGTGATAACTTGTATTATCAACAATGATATAGTTCTATGCCAAATCCACCTTCCCTTGTTAGTCTAGACAAGTATCTCACAGACTCTCACTTGCCCTCCCTTTCTGAAAGTCAACAACTCTCATTATGTGCTCCCATCACCCAAGAAGAACTTTTTAGAGTCATAAAGGACCTCCCCACAAAGAAAACCCTGGGACCCGATGGCTTCTCTCCCAGCTTTTACAAAGCTTATGCAAAACAGCTGGTTCCCTTGCTTGTCCCCCTATACCAGAACATTCTCTCTGAATCTGATATAAATAAAACCCTATTCGAAGCCTTGATTGTTCTTCTACCCAAACTGGGCAAACCCCCTGAGTTAGTAATTAGCTAGAGACCAATTTCTCTTCTCAACCAAGATATTAAAATTCTGACTAAATTACTAGCTGATCGCATCAATACTATGATATCTGACCTAATAGGTCTGGAACAGGTGGGATTCATGTAAGGTAGATCCTCTGTTGATCACCTATGTACTCTGGCCCATGTCTTCTTGGTGTCCAGAGATGCACAATACCCTGCTACCCTTGTCTCCCTGGATGCCAAGAAGGCATTTGATAGAGTAGACTGGAACTTCCTGTTCTGTACTTTACATGCTTTTGGCTTCCCCTTGACATTTCAAAATTAGGTCCGAGCACTTTATAAATCACCTTCTGTGAGGGTGACGTGTAATGGAGAGGTCTCAGACTTATTCCCTTTGCAATCTAGAACAAGACAAGGATGTCCCTTGTCCCCTCTCCTTTTCAATTTATATCTGGAACCTCTGATACAGAGGCTAGTTAAATGTCCTAGGATTCAAGGCATCACTGTACAAGATTACGAAATCAAAGTCTCAGCTTATGCTGATGATCTATTACTCCAGATCTCCTATCCTACCTCATCTATCCCTCCCATGTTAAAGATTATAAAAGAGTATTGTGTCCTTTCTAATTACAAATTAAGCATAGACAAACAGTTGTTTTTCCTCTAAATTATAAAATAATGAAGCAGGAAATTCTGGCCCTAGGACTGTCTTGGGAAAAAGAATCTTTGTGATATCTGGGAATTGTACTCTGAAGAAGCCCAGCTCTCCTCCAAAAGATAAATTTGGATTCTTTATTGATCGCACTTACCCAAGATTTAAAAAGATGGTCCCTTCTCCCCCTTTCACCATGGGGTAAAATCAGTCTGGTCAAAATTGATGTCTTCCCCCATCTTCTTTATCAACTCAATCTTTTAAATCTATGGCTTCCTCTCTCGTGGGTTAAGAGAGTACACATTCTTATTGTGGACTTCATTTGGGCTGGTAAAAGACCCCGTTTGGCCTTTCATAAATTAGCAGCCCCTAAAACTAAGGGCGGCCTCTGTTTCCCACATATAGGTCTTTACTACTGGGCTTGACATGCCAGTAAATATTTTAAATGGCTTGGGATGGAAATTTTCAGAACACCATCCCCTTATATACCACTCTGGCTCAAAACTGAAGCGGATTTAATTTGATTCCATGGCCTTTCCCTGTTGGCACCTTTATACACTACGAATAAGTGTCTCCCTGTGCAACTTCCTTCTACCCTGATTGCCCTTTCTATCAAAGTACACTCCCAGCTTTTTACTTTCCTGAAGTATGATCATTGCTTAGATATGACACAACCATTATTGGGGAACCCCAATTTTAAAATTGATGGTAAAGTCCTTTCTGCTCCATGGCTGCCACAGCTAACTGAATGTACCCTCTCTTACTTCCTAAACAGAGTAACAGGTTCCTGGTTATCGTCATCTGAGATTTTAGTTAAGTCTGGTATCCCAAACTCTGACATTTTTTAACTCTTCCAACTACACCATCTTGACAAAAACTATAGGGGTAATCCGTTCTCTGTCCACAAGCCCACCTTTTAGCACAGGACTGGTCCCTCTATCTGGCCTTCCACATGCAGTGTTCAAGATGTTTAGTGTCCTCTTTGATTGGATTTACCCAGACCAGTCAGTCCATCTAACTACTGGGGACCTCTTTTCCCTGAGACAGTAATAAACTGGCCTGTTCTATGGCAGGGGTTTCACAAGTTCATCACACAGGACAGACTCCATCTTATGAAAGTCACATATTGCATAACCTATGTTATACACCACAAAAAATGGCTAGATATGGTATTACCTCTACCTCTATTTGCACCAGATGTGCACAGGTTGAAGGCAACTTGCTTCATATTTTCTGAACCTGCCCCAAAATAACCCCTCTATGGGCACTCATTAAACAAAGAGCAAACCCCCTTTTAGGCCTCGATTTGTTTTCAGTTAAAGTATTTCTCATGGGAGATTTCTGGGGGATCCCGGTCCATGCCCACAGGTTCCATACGGCCTTAATATCAATGCCAGTCAAAAAAATTAGTATTGAAACATTGGAAAGACAGTGAAGATATTTCCTACACTGAATGGCTGAGATGATTATTAGCTAATCTCAGAACAGAGAGATCCATTGCAAGTCTCCAGAACACCACTGCTAGATTTAATAAAATCTGGGACCCCTTGCAAATTCTTTATTCCCTACCATCTGCCGAATATTAAGTGTCTGATTACAAACTGTAGTGCTATATGTTTATTTACACTGTGCAAGATTTGGGGGGGTTGGGGTGGTCACTGGGGGGAAGGACTCACCAATGAGTCTGCTATATATTATCTATGTTTTGCACTACTTATGGTTGTCATTTGTATGCATAAAATGTCAATAAATTATTAATTAAAAAAAATTACATTTCACATTTTATTGTAAGGAGCTGACCAATAGAGATGTTCTTTATGACGTCTTTCAAAACAAAGCAAACGGTTTCTGTGACCAATTTGAAGACAGGACTACAATAAGGAAACTATCATGGAAGCTTTAGATGTTGCCTGTAATCGGTATTTCTTCTGTTATCACAATAGTAGAATTGGTATGTGCCTCAGTTTAATTTTGCAACAACCTATTCAGCTCATACAAGTATGCTGGAACAGATAATAAAAAGAAATCATTTGTCTAGCTTAAAAAAATCATAGTTTACATGGCTAATGTTTCTAGATCAATTTGGTCTCTTTCTAAAAAAAAAATGACTTTGTGAATTCTGTAGTTGAAACAAGCTGTATTATCCTCAATTCTAATTTTAGTCTCACCAAGAGGGCAGAATAAACTGACGTCAGTCTCCACATTGTACATTATCATTGAAACTGCCCCTGCCACTCCGTGCAGCATCAAGCACCTTCGAACATACGACCATACAAAATTTGCCAGAAGATAAAGGCCTAGAGGTCTATCAAGTCTGTTCAAATGTGCAGCTAGCACCCCTTATTCTGCAGCTGCTCCTCCCTTCCACCCTTCCCCTTCATTAACCCTTCCCCTTGTCCTGTCCCATCCCCTTTTGAAGCAGTCCACTGTTCTACTGGATACCACTTCTGCAGGTAACGCATTCCACCCAGCCACTACCCTCTCTGTAAAATAGTGTCTCCTCATCTCCCTCCTGAACCTTCCTCCCTCCAGTCTCATATCATGGCCCCTGGTGGCCCTCCCCTTCCTTACTTTGAACAGCCCCTCTGTACCAGTCTTGTTTATTCCCTTCATGTATTTAAAGGTTTCAATCATGTCACCCTTGTCCCTCCTCTCCTCCAGTGAGTACATGTTCAACTCCTTCAACCTCCTCTCGTATGATAAGTCCCCCAGCCCCTTGATCATCTTTGTCACCCTGTGCTGCACCCCCTCCAGTAATTTAATGTCTCTCTTCAGATACGAGTGCCAGTACTGCATGTAGTACTCCAGGTGTGGTCTAACTAATGACCATACAGTGGCAGAATCACCTCCTCCTCCTCGAGGATATACCCTTGCAATACAACCCAGCATTTTGTTGGCATTTGCAGCTGCCTTCCTACATTGTGCCGAGGTTGTTCACTGACCTGTAATGAGCACAGATCCTTCTCCTCCTCTGTCTGGGCTGGCTGCACTCCCCAGCTGGTAACTCCTCCTTGGGTTCTTCATCCCAAAATGCAGCACCTTGCACTTTTTGGCATTAAACCCCAGTTGCCAGGTGTCTGACCAGGTTTCAAGCTTTGCCAGATCATCCTGCAACTCCTGCCATCCTCCTAGGTCATCCACCTCCGTGCCTACCTTGGTATCATCAGCAAACAGACTGATCTTGCTCTTGATGTCCCATGATATGTCTGCAATGAATATCCCAAACAATACTGGTCCCAACACCAAGCCCTGTGGAACACTGCTCATCACTGCCCTTGGGTGTGAGAGCTCCCCACCCACCATCACCCTCTGTTGCCTTCCCTGCAGCCAGTTTCCTACCCATCTCACCAGCTTTGCACCCATCCCTGTGCCTACTAACTTCCTTCAGCCTTCCATGTGGACAGAGTCGAATGCCTTACTGAAGTCCAGATACAGGACATCCATTGCATGGCCCCTGTCCAGTTGCCTAGTTACCCAGTCATAGAACTCCACCAGGTTGGTTTGGCAGGATCTGCCATGTATGAAGCCATGCTGTCTGCTGTCCTGTAGTTCTTTGGCCTCTAGGAGGGCCACCAGCCTCTCCTTCAGGATAGTCTCCATTAGCTTACCCATGATGGACGTGAGGCTCACTGGTCTGTAATTTCCTGGTTCATCCTTGGGGTCACTCTTGTGGAGGGGCACCACATGAGCCATCCTCCAGTCCTGAGGTACACACCTGTACGCACCTGATGTCAGTCTCCACCCAATACATTATCACTCAAACCGCCCCTGCTCCCCCGTGCAGCATCAAGCACCTGCTGTCAGTCTCCACATAGTACATTATCACTGAAACTGCCCCTGCCCCTCCATGCAGCATCAAGCACATATACAGTTGTATAATTCTTTACTGAAAATGTCTCATTTTCTTTCCTAGTCACCTGTCCCCAACCACATACTGACTTCCCCAGTCTCAGAACTCAAACTAATTTTCCAACAGAGGGCACATCAGGATACACAGTGCTTGATGATTACCAGGGAGACCATAGAATGTTGTTTGGATAGGACATGAGCAAGTTGAAGATGCCTAAAAGAGGGAAGCCAGACAGTTGCACCCCCCCCCATCTCTGATCATTAGAAAAGCAGAAAAGTCACAATGGCATTTTATGAATACTTTTAACAAGTGTCTTTCACAGTAAATGAGCCTAGAGAGATGGGGCCAGATATTCAAAATTTTGCCCTGGGGCTAAATTAGCACTGCCCAGTGGGCAAACTTAGCCCAGAGCAAAAAGCAAGCTATATTCAAAAGGAATAGCCCGTGCTAATCCTGAGGAATATAACATGCTAAGGAAGCCGGGCAAACTGGTCTTGGAGTGCAGGGCAAAAATAGCACTGGAATAAGACACCACTGAATATAGCAACAAGGAAGTACAAACCGCAACAGCAGCTCATTAGACTCTGTTGCAAGCCAGTGTTGCAAGTGGAGAACATTGTGTGTGACTGCACAGAGATGTCTCACATCTACTACAAACAATAATGTAAGCCAAACACTGCAGGGCAGGATTCTCAAAGATCATGAAATACCCGTAGCTGCGGGTAAACCGCGACACAAGTGAGTTGCCACTTGCAGATCTGCAGGTTGCCCGAAGCAGTGGGTATTCACAAAGGTGGAGCTGGATCACGACTGACTCCACAATTTATGGCTGCTTGTGGGAGGTGTTGCCCGGGAGATCTCTGCAGCTGCGGCAATATGCTGCGGCTGGAGGGAGCAGCCATAGCATGCTCCACAACTGCTGGCTGAGAATCTCAACCAGCGCAGCTGCAGGCAATTTCAGCCCGCAACTGTAGTTACAGAGTGGGACTTTGGTCCTGAGAGCTTTGAGAATCCTGCCCCAGAACTGTGCTATGCTGAATTGAGGTTTGCCTGGGGCTCACCTGATTGCACAGTGCTAACACATTAGCCCAGTGCAAACTGGTTAGCCCGGGACAAACAGGAGCTATAGTCAAAGCTCCCATGCAATTGTGCCTACTTAGGTAATCCATGGGCAAACAGACACATTTACATCTCATTATGTGCTGCTTAGCATACATTACCATGCAGTTTGCCCAGTGCTACTGCATGGTGCACACAGCTTCACCTTTTGGTCGGAATGGAAGTACAGGCTGAACACTGCAGGCCAAGGCATGCCCACAGCATCCCCTGTTGGTCGGAATGGAAGTATAGGCTGGAAGCAGCAGGAACACAGTTGGTGCATACAGACCTCCTAGCCCCATGCCTCCTGAATCAGGGACAGGGCTTACAAGAACAGGGATGAAGACCCTACATCAGAGACACATCTCAAAAAGTGGTACTATTCACCCAGAAAGATGATAGAATAAGGGGATAGCTTAAGATGTATTGTCTGAAGACTATACCATCTGTAATGTTAATGTGTGACATTACGTTATGCTGACAATCTCCACTGTGCAGTCATAACAACACACATTACACGAGAGACACAGGACAAATGTGAGGCAAATTCAGGGACGTCCCTGAACATCAGGGACAGCTGGAGGTATGGACCCTCCCCAATGAATCCCAACCCCCATTCCACATAATGAAACATAATATTTCCCTGGTAGTCTAGTGGCCCCCACCCCGCTGCATGACTTCCGACCCCGTAAAATGTTAGGACATAATTTTATCCTGGTAGTCTAGTGGTCCCCCCACCCGGCAGTCCTTGCCCCCACTCATCAATATAGCCTCCAACGAATAGAGCTGGTGATCAGCTCAGCCCTCCTATCATCACCACAGCCGGCTGCTGGACTAAGATAAGATAGGCGCGCTACTGTAATGAAGTAGCACTCATTAGTACACCTCAGTCGGTGGCCGCCGTGATATTGAAAGAGGGCTGAGCCAGTCACCAGATTCTATTCATGGGAGACTAGATAAATAAGTGGGTGTCACTATGAGTGGGGACCACTAGACTATCAAAGTAAAATTATGTCCTAACATTTTACAGGAGAGAGAGTCATACAGAAAGTGAAGAGACCACTAGACTGCCAATCAATAGCTCTTTACTACAGATATTAAGGGTCAGGATTCATGCAGGGGTGGAGGGACCACTAGACTATGGAAATCCTCTTTACTACAGATATTATGGGGTCGGGATTCATGCAGAGGGTGGGGGAACCACTAGACTACATGGGAAAACTTCTTTACTACAGATATTATGGGGTCGGGATTCATGCAGGGGGGTGTGGGGACCACTAGACAACCAGGGAAATCCTCTTTACTACAGATATTATGGGGTTGGGATTCATGCAGGGGGATGGGGGGACCACTAGACTACCAGGGAAATCCTCTTTACTACAGATATTATGGGGTTGGGATTCATGCAGAGGGTGGGGGGACCATAGACTTCAAGGGAAAACTTCTTTACTACAGATGTTATGGGATTGAGATTCATGCAGGGGGGTGATGGGACCACTAAACTACCAGGGAAATCTACTACAGATATTATGGGGTCAGGATTCATGTGGGGGGGGGGAACTACTAGACTACCAGGGAAACATTCTTTACTACAGACATTACAGGGCCAGGATTAATGCAGGGGGTGGGCAGACCACTAGATTACTAGGGAAACATTATGTCCTAACATTTTATAGGGTCAGGTGTCATGCAGAGGGGTTGGGGTACCACTAGACCACCAGGTCCTTGTTTGATTTAGGGGGCTACCTGGTGGTCAGGAATCATGGGGGGGCACCACCGCATTACAGCCAGCCTTTTCTCGGTGGTATTTAGCGCCACACTATAGCTCATGATAATGCCTCTAGCACGGTGCTAGACCTTTGAATATGCCATGCTGCTGGCATTCATGGGCGCTCTCCTAACCCCGCCCCTGGATACTATTATCTATTAGCATCAGTGCTACCACACAGCGCCGGCACTAATAGGGTTTTTGAATATTGCAGCCTCATGCAAATCCAGCACTCTTCCAGCGCTATGGTTTTGTGCAAGGTGCAATGGTTTGAATATCTGGCCCACAGTATCATAACAGGGTGACAGTGTGGATCATAACTAGTTATACACAACAGTACATCACTGCAAAACAGCAAAATAAGGCATTGCCCTAAAAGTTACTTGCAGAAGGGTAGACTGTGTGCAAGCAATCCTGGCAGAATTCTAACCTGTTATCCCTCTTTCCCAGTTCAGAACATTTAAAATAGTCATCAGTGCATAAAAAAGCCCATTTAAATGTTACACTGTTGACAGAGGAAGAATCTGATCTGATGGAGAAGATGGAATTTGTGAAGTAAATTGCAAGATTTCCAGTACTAGAATCTGAAATATGCTTTATTGCCACTGTGTATAAAACAATAGCAAATGGTTTTATTTTTTTATTTATTTAAATCTCAGATTACAAATACCTTTGAGCTTGAGGCAGCTCAGTTGCAAAGGTTCCATGTCAAAGGAAAGGGTTACAATAAGGTAGGGAGGTATAGACAACATTCATTGTATCAATGGAGGTACAGACAACATTCATGGTATCTTCGGAGCACAGCAAGTCAACTGGTAAATAAGTGGGAACAGTGCTACACACTCATGATTACAAGCAAGCATAGAAAACCATAAGGTACATTTGAAGCAACATTGCTAATCAGAGGTAGTGCGGAAGGGGAAGAGTGAGGAAGGGGTAGGGGAGATGAGAGGGCAGAATCCAGATAGAGAAGGAAAAGAAAATATGGCAGCCAGATGACTTGTCATAGGGTGAGAGGGAGGGGAGGCTAAGGTGGGAGAAGGAGTAGAAGAGGGGAAAATGAGGGTGGATGAAGGGAAGGAAGATAAGGGCGAGTGGGGACCAGAGGGCCTGGACAGGTCAGGGAAGGGGGGGTCAGTGTGATAAGAGCAAGGAGGTGGTGAGGTAAGGGAGGAGACAGCAGGTGAAAAGGGAAAATTGTTCTGTCAGGAGAGGTGAAATGAAGCAGGAAGCCAATCAAGAGTTTGAGAGAGTGAAAAATGTGGTATAAATGTGTCTGCAGAAGTGGGAAACTAGGTGTAATGATCACAATAGTTTCTATGCTCACTGATTGTTCTTCTTTTTCGCAAGACTAGCTCAATTGGTTAACACAATAAGAAAATAATAACTTTGAATTGTGCTGCTTGCCAATTCACAGCTAGATATCTACAACTATGCAGGCTGTCCAAGGTTCTGGTAGAGAAGCAATGCTTGAGTGAAATACTGTGTCAGATAACCTAATATGAATCTATTTCCATCTCTCATGGTGTAATCCCTACAGAAACTTGCAGAATTCATCAACTGTGTGTCATTAGTTACTGTTCAGAAAGTATTCCATGTCTTATCATAAAAGTAAATTACCCCTGCCAAAACCACAGAATTGTAGTCAGAAAATGTGTTGCACTGAGTACATGGGAGTGAGAGACAGAATGATAGGTATCAGGTTATGTGAGACAATAGCTCACCCAGGCATCTCTTCTGTAAGAGAACTTTTGACAGTGTGCACAGTTACCGCTTTCTGACTGAGACATGGCAAACTACCAAGTTCACGTTTACCTCCATGTATCAGAATGAATCATATTCTTTAATGCCACTATCTGTAACAGTAGCAAATGTAGTTTCACTACCCATATTTTGTTTAACTTCTTGCAAGATATATTCAGTTCAGATTGATCACTTGGTTACAAAAACAATAAGAAATCTAGAAATCTGAACTTGCAGCTTTCCATGTCACAATAATCTAAAAGAATGCAAGCTGTCAAAATTTCTCCCATAGAAGTGATGCCTGCCTGAGTTACTGCATCACACATCATGTGTATCCCTCCCCCCTCTCTTTCTTTCCCTATCACAGTGTGTTCCTGGCTATCACATATTTTTTCTTTGGCAAAATGTCATACAAACATTATTTAAACTTTTAGATACAAAGAGGGATGGAAAATAACACACATGGAAGTTACTTGCTGAAAGCTGGACTGTGAGCATGTGGTCCTGGTGGGATTCTAACCTGTTATCCCCTTTCACAGTTCAGAGCATTAAAAATAGTCAACAGGGCATAAAAAATGCCACTTGAAATGCTGCAATGTTGACAGATGAACAATCTGATCTGATGCAGAACAATGAATTTGTAAAGCAAATTGGAACATTTCCAGCACTAGAATCTGAAATATTGTTTTTTAATGCTACTATAATATATGGTTAGTGCTTATTGTGTATGGAAAATGAAGGTTTTCTGAATCTTGTTGCAGGGCAGTTCAAAGGTAAAAAAGTTGTACTATTGTTCTGACATCACATCGATAGTACAACAACTTTTTACTCTTAACCTGCCATCTGATTGGCTGCAACAGTGCTGTTTTCAAAAAATACACTTTAAAATGGCACCTGTACTTAGTGAGCTGTGTGGTCGGGTGAGTAGTTCATAGACACAGTTTGGACATGGACTACTGAAGTCAGTTTCATGTATCCAAACTATTGCTTTGCAGGATTTCTTTTTTTTTTTTAAATTACTGGCACAGTTTTGGGACCGGAGCAGAACGTGACTGCTGCTCGAAGGACCTATATCTTTGGGGACAGGACTGCAGTGACGAGCCCCAGAATTTTTGGGGACTGAAGTGGAGAGAACAGAAATCTAGCCTGGACCAGTGTGAAAGAGTGAACACAATGTACAAACACATTTCAGGGAACTGTATACTATATAAAATAATGGATGGTTGCCCATTCACAACTTCAGCAGTGTTTCCCATCTTGGGAGCTGATGGCATCATGGAGACCTCTTGAGCTTTGCTCTTGAGGTCTCTCTGATGTCATCAACACCCTCAATGGAAACACAGCTTTCGTGTGGATGGTTGCTCATCCACTATTCTATATGTGTATATAACAGAAGCAAATGTAGTGTCTCTATTCCCAGATTTTTGTTTTCCTTTTTGCAAGTCAGCTCAATTGGTGAACACAGTAATAAGAACATCACAACTTTTAATTGTTCAGGCAGTATAGCTCAGTAATTTAAGTCTCTGAGCTGCAAACCTGGAGAGCTGGGTTTCAATCCCACAGCACCCACTTACAAACTGTGTGACCCTAAGCAAGTCACATAACTTCCTTGAGCTCCCAGGTCACACCTGTAAACAAGCTTCAGCTTAGCGTGTCTCTTGTGGTAAAAAAAAAGTTTGCCATTTCACAGCTACATGCCTACATGCTGGACCACTGGAGATCTAAGGGCTCAGCTCCACGCAGCATGGGCAGAGATTGTGTGCCTCAAATTGCATATTCAAAAGGAAATATATTATAAGAACTGCCCACCATTTCCCCAACATCCAACTGAAGCACCTTGACCACAGAGGGTACTTGGTCTGGGAGGTTGGCAGGTACTTAGGAAGGGCAAATCAGGTGCCCATCACTCAATGCTCTCCAATGTGTCACCTCCACAAACCATATAAAAACTACTGACAGGTATCTGCCTGTATCTCCAAAATCAAACAAAGGGGCAGAAGACACTGCAGAACAGGACACTGCTGCGCAGGAGCTAGAGAACAAAACTCACCCAAAACAGGGACCAAAACAAAAAAAAGCAAAAAGGAAATTCAAAATACTTCTGATCATAGGAGACTCCATGATTCGGGGAGTTGATACCTACCTCCAGCCGGCGGTAATAGTCAGATGTCTCCCAGGTTCATCAGTGTGGAGAGCCACTGACCGCATTGCTAAAATTGTTCAGGAAGCAGGGGGAAAACATTGACATCCTGGTACACATAGGGACTAATGATCTCAGCAGCTGGTCAGTTGTGGAGACCAAAGATCTCCTGACCAGGCTGGGAGACAAACTGTCATCCATTTCAGATTTCATCTCCTTCTCTGAGATGCTGCTGGTCTGGGAAAGAGGGGCAGACAGACAGACAGATCACAGAAGGGGAGACAGAGGAGCTAAACATGTGGCTCAAGGGCTGGAGCCATGAAAAAGGACACAACTTTGTAGGTAAATGGCAAACATTTTTGGAGTGAAAGTTCTTTAAGTTCAATGAACTGCATCTAAGAAGAGAGTCAGTGCATTGTGGCAGAATTTTGACATCTTTGCAGAATATTTAAATGGAGTGGGGTGCAGCACCCAATACATCAAATGGGAAGAACACCACTCCCCCTTAGCAATTGATCAAACAGGAGTTCAGCATGTTTATAGTTCATTTGCATCACTGGGTAAGGAAAAAGGTCTCCCCATGTGATGCACAGGGAAACACCAGACCTAACCCAACAACTAACACACTGAAATCTGGCCAATGGAAAATCATGCACACAAATGCAAACAAGATCCCAGACCTGCAGGCAACAATGACTGTGGCTAAACTGGGCATAGTAGCTATTAATGAGACATGGTTCACCAGTAACCATGCTTTGGAGACTTCTGTACCCAGCTATGTACTGTTCAGAAGAGACCAAGGTGCAAAGGGGGTGGAGTGGCCCTTCATGTCAATGAAAATATAAAAGCTACAGAAATTCAGAATACACATAAGGAGCCAGAAGAACTGTGGGTCACCCTGGAATCAGGAAATAGGACAGCCATACAGACTGGGATTGTTTACAGGCCTCCAGACCATGGAGAGGGGGTAGACACATTACTGTTAGAAGATATACAAAATCACAACAGCTAAAGGGGAGACTTCAACATGCCAGATACAGATTGATCTATACCAACAGGAACACCCACCAGAACTAGACAAGTGGTGGATTCCCTGCAGGGGAGGGCCTCAAATAACTGGCAAAACAAACCACAACAGACAGGACTATCCCAGATCTAGTACTGACTAATGGGGAACGATCACAAATCTCCAGGTAGAAGATCACCCGGGGGCCAGTGACCATCACATGGTTTGGTTCAATTTGGCCACTAGAACTAAATTGTCCCATTCCAAGGCAAAAATCTGGGACTTCAGAGGAGCTGACTTTGATTAGATAGCCAACAGAGTTAAGCCACCCCTGACAAAAAGAAATACAGGTGAGGGGGTACAGGCAAAGTAGGCATGCATTAATGATGCAATACTTGAAACAACATCCAATTGTGCTAGAGAGAAAAGCAAGAGCAAAAAAATGAGGAAACCACTTTGGCTCTCAAAAACAGTAGCAGAAAATGTCAGAGCCAAAAGACTTGCCTTCAAGAAATATAAGGGAACACAGTGGTACAAAGATAGGCAGGCATAGCAATCTTTCTCTAAGGAACACAGGGAAGGCAATAAGGCATGCAAAGTCCCAAACCAAGGAAACAATAGAATGAGCAGTAAAAGGAGGGAACAAGACTTTCTATAGGTACATTAGTGAAACAAGAAAGTCTAGAGGGGGTATTATTAAGATCAAAGGGGATAAGGGGGAGTGTGTGGAGGAGGATCAAGGAAAAGCATCTATCCTAAATAGATATTTCTACTCAGTATTTACTGAGGAGAAGGTAGGGCAGGGCCCACAACTCAGCACCATGGACATGGGGGAGGGAGGTGTGCACTAGTCCCTTCACAAAAGAAAGGGTCCTACAAGAGCTCACTAAGCTCAGGGTGGACAAAGCAATGGGACTTGATGGCATACATCCCAGAGTACTAAAGCAGCTAAGGGTGGAGCTAACAGAGCCATTAGCGAAACTGTTTAGTGAGTATCTGAGCTCAGGAGAGGTCCCAGAAGGCTGAAGAAGGACTAATGTGATCCTGCTCCACAAGTGTGGTAGCAGGGGAGGAGGCAGGGAACTACAGACCAGTCAGTCTTACCTTAGTAGTGGGCAAGATTATGGAGGCACTCCTTAAGGAAAGGATAGTGCAACACCTGGAATCCATAGGAGCACAAGATGCAAGACAGCATGGGTTTACAACAGGAAGTTCCTGTCAAACTAATCTCATAAATTTCTATGACAGGGTAACCAGAGTGGTGGACCAAGGTGATGCAGTTGATGTTGCCTACCTTGACTTCAGCAAAGCTTTTGATACTGTTCCACATAGAAGATTGATTAATAAGCTGGGTATGCTCGGGGTGGGTCAGAAGTTGGTCAAGTGGGTGGCAAACTGAATAGCGAGCAGAAAAAGAGAGTCATGGTAAATGCTATGTAGTTAGCAGAGATGCAAGTCACAAGTTGGGTACTGCAGGGATCAGTCCTGGTGCCAGTCTTCTTTAATATCTTCATCAGTGTCATTGCAGATGGACTGGAGGATAAGGTCTGTCTGTTTGCAGATGACACCAAGATCTGCAACAGATTAGACAATCCAGAAAGGTTGGGCAGAATGAGAAGAGATCTGGAGAAACTGGCAAAATGATTGGAAGAGTGGCAACTGGGGTTTAACTCAAGGAAGTGCAAGACCATGCACATACTGTAGGGAAGAGAAACCTTGAAGCCACCTATAGGTAGGGAGGGGAGTTGCTGTCAATCACAAGGGAAGAAAGAGAGTTGGGCATCATTATCACCGATGACCTGAAACCATCCACGCAGACCACTAAAGCTGTAGGTAAAGCTAGAGGTATGTTGGGGTGTATTAGTAGGGGTATTGCAAGTCGTAAGAGGGAGGTGATAATCCCTCTTTACAAAACACTGGTTAGGCCCCATCTGGAGTACTACGTGCAGTACTGGAAGTCAGACCTGCACAAAGACGTTAGCAAAATGGTGGCAGTCCAGAGAAGGGCAACTAAAATGGTACAGGGACTGCATCAGAAAACGTATGAGGACAGATTAATGGAGCTCAGTACATATACCCTAGAGCAAAGGGGGGAGAGAGGTGATATGATTAAAACATTGAAGCATCTTAGGGGCATTAACAAGGCAAGATAGTCTAATGTGTTTCAATATAAGAAAAATAGCAGGACAAGGAGACACAGCATGAGATTAGAGAGAGGCCTATTAAGGGGTAATGCGAGGAATTTATTTTTCACAGAAAGGGTGGTGGATGCATAGAACTGCCTACCTCTGGAAGTGGTGGCTATGAATACAGTGCAGGGCTTCAAACAGGCATGGGATAGGGACAAGGGAGCAATACAGATGAGTATGAATAAATAGACCATTGACAGAGTAAAGCCTTTGGCACATTTATAATGTAGAACAAATGGGCAGACTGGATGGTCCTTGCGGTCCTTATCTGCTGTCAACTTTTATGTGTCTATGTTTCTATGTTTCTATAGAAACAACATACATAGAAACATAGACTTTGACTGCAGATAAGGACCGCTTGGCCCACCTAGTCTGCCCATTTCCCTACCTACTGGATAAGATGCAGATCCTAGTTAACCGACAGCCTATTTCTTCCTACTCCCACAAGAATTTCCTTATGTCTGTCCCACGCATTCTTGAATTCTCCCACAGTTTTAGACCCCACAACCTTCTCAGGAAGGTGGTTCCATGCATCCACCACCCTCTGTGAAAAAATACTTCCTCACATTGCCCCTGAGCCTTCCCCCCTCTATCTTCAAATTGTGTCCCCTTGTTCTTGCACATCTCTTTTCTGAAAGATGCTACCCTCTTGGACTTTGTTGATTCCACTGAGGAACTTAAAATGTCTATCATGGCTCCCTCCTTTTCCTCAAGGGCATACATTAAGCTCCTTTGTCTCTCCTCATATGGCTTCTCTTGGAGACCCCGCACCATTTTAGTTGCCCTCTTCTGGACTGCCTCCATCCTGTCTATGTTCTTGCAGAGATTGGGTCTCCAAAACTGGATGCAGTACTCCACATGGTGTCTCACCAACTGTCTGTTCAGAAGGATAACAACTTCCTGTTTCCTGCTGGTGATGCCTCTCCCTATACATCCCAGTATCCCCCCAGCCATCCCTACTGCCTTCTCACATTGCTTTCCAACATTAAAGTCATTTGATATGATTACCCCCAGGGTCCCTTTCCATTTTTGTTGTTGTTACTGCCTTCCCCTCCAACTATGAAAGCTGTCCAACAAAACCTTTTCTAGCTCCTAGAGTATAAATCCAAAAACTCAATTGTTATCCTACTTTGCTTCTCATTCACCACCTGTTTGACCTTGTGCCACTTTTTTCTATGTCCACAAATTTAATTTAATGGGGGTCTGAGATTTACATTATAATCTAATCAAACTTGGTTTCTGAACTACATCGCTGACTGTTTCAGTCAATGATATCATTCACCTAACTGAGGCATACCTGTGAATGAAATGTGATTTGTGTGTGTGTGTGTGTGGGGGGGACTGTCCAATAAATGCAATAATAAAAACATGTAAGTGAATAAAGAAATAACATTAAATAAATGATGTAGTCATATATTTTGAAATGTTAGAGTTTGGCTGAGCTACTTGTTATTTAGCATAAAAAGTTGATCTAGCCTAAAAAGTAGTGAGGTTCACTCATAGTTTTTGTTTCTGAATGCACAGTGCCAAGATAATACCATGCCCTTTTTAGACTTGCAAACCAGCACCACGATTCTCTTGTTTCTGTCTTTCTTACAGTGCTCTCAGGAGCCAAATGCCTATAGTCAGGGAGGCACCAAAGCTGCCAAATCTGGTACGCTCGTAAAGTTGCTAATTTTCAATATTTTTACCCCAAATTCATCATCTGCAGCCCTATCGGCTCTGGCCAGAGTTTGTCATTATTTAATGTGTGGCTATAGCACACGTTGCTAATGCTGTTTACAAGCCTTTATATGTCTGAAATGTTTTGGAAGTGTATTTGATGTTGTTACATTCCTCTTGGCATGGTTAGTGAACCAGTAGTTTCCCCCATTTTATATTCATATGGGTAGCTTGTTGTTATTAATAACTGTTATTTTTGGATATATTCTTCCAGTCCTACAGTGATTTTCTTATTCAACCCAGTTATTTGCTTAGGAATCATTTGTCATTTCTACTGGGTTTTGCTTTCTCTCCCATAGTACCCCATTACGAGGTGGAATGAGAGGGGTAGGAAGCCCCTAGCCTTCTTTCTTCTTCCCTTCCATGTGAGGGTAGGCTTAATAGCCCCCAGCTCTTTCTTTTAGAGATAGAGACCAGTGTGTCTCCACTGGGTTTGGGACCACTCATAGCAGAGAGTTTTTGTTTTCCCTTCCCCCTTTGTGGGAATTTAAGTTAGTTTGTTTAATTAATTCCCATGCTTTCTATTGGGTCATAGCAAGTAATTGTAGTTAGGTTAATTTCCTTTACTTACTTTGATCTGCACACGTACTACTCAATTTTGTGGTGTTTGAGGTTTATCTGTTCTTTTTGGGTGTTTTGTGTGCGAGGGGATTGGTTGGGTCCGGATTATGGGTTTAAGGGGTGTTTGGAGGGAACCATTACCTCCTCTCTATATTTTCTTTCAATAATGGGTTTGATTAACCACCTTAATGTAATTTCCTGGAATGACAGGAGTCTCAATTGAACAAGGAAATGTAGAAAAGTGTTACAATATCTGAATGATGCACTCTGTGATATTGCACTGCTACGAATGATTCACACTCTGATATTGCACTACTCAGAATGATGCACTCTGTGATATTGCACTACTCTGAGTGATGCACACTGTGATATCGCACTACTCAGAATGATGCACACTGTGATATCACACTGCTCCGAATCATGCACACTGTGATATCGCAGTGCTCCAAGAGACCCATTTATTGGATTCAGACTTCATTCCATTAGGCAGAATGTGGGTCGTGCAATATTACCATAGTGCCTTTGCTTCAAGGCAGCAGGGAGTGTCAGTTCTCTGTCGAAAGGGCCTACCCTTAGATATCACACATGTGACTGGTGACGAGAAGGGCAAGTACATTATAATATCTGGTGTGTACCAAGGCTCACCCATTGTACTGGGGAGCTTTTATGCTCTGAATTCTCCTGACTTAAACTTTTATCAGGCTCTCATCTCTGGCCTCCCTGAAGATGTCCCCTGTATCATTCTAGGTGAAGACCTAAATTTAGCACTGGACCCAAAAAGAGCAGAACTGGTGCAGGCCCTAGTTATGAACCAATCCTCTCACTGAAGGTCTCTGCTTTCCGATGAGATGCAGGCCTCTTTGATCTTTGGCGGGCTTTACATCCAGCTGAGTCAGATTTCACATGTTACTTGCCCCTCCCCATGACTCATACAGTCGCATTGACATGTTTCTAGCCTCCCCAGACTTGCTCCTTACGGTCTGGCGCATACCTCATGGCAATATCATTATTTCAGATCATGCACCTATCAGCATCTCCGTGACTCTGGTACCCCCATCTACTCTCTGCAATAAGTGGAGCCTTAACACCTCTTTGCTTCAGCAAGAGAAGGAGGTATTAATGATTCAGCAGGCCATCTTGGAATATACTGCCTTTAATGATATCCTGAAAACCTCTTTGGTGACCCAGTGGGAGGTGCTCAAAGCGGTTCTCCATGGACGCCTGATTGCACATGCCCCTTCAGTCAAGAGGCAGTGGAATTCTTCTTTGCAGAGGCTGGAGCAAGAGATCAAAACCTTTGAATTGCAGGCTGCACAAGCTGGTTCTTGGGACTCGGAGACCAGAGCGAGGATCAGGGCACTTAAGACTGAAATTGGTGATATTCTACAGCGTCAAAATGACTATGCCCTATTCTAGCTTAACCAGTGATACTGGGAGATGGGTAAGCAACCTGGAAAACTTTTAGCAGCTCAACTGTGAGCCCAGGCTATGGACCGAAACATACCATTTATTTATGATTCTGATGGCTCCACGCTTACCCTCTGCAATGGTGTTAACAAGGCCTTTCAATCCTTTTGTTCTTCCCTGTACTCATCTGAGATGCAGCCCGATCTTGATTAAACTTCTTCTCCAACCTAAGCCTGTGGGAAATGCACCCCTCATACCTTCCCTCGCTTACCTTGCCCAGTCAAGTATAGGCAGTGATACAGGTGATACAGAGTCTATCAAAAGGGAAATCCCCCAGACTAGATGGTTTTCTGGCTGATTTTTACCATGTGTTTAGTGACCTGGCCCATCTACTAGCCAATTTCTTCAATAAGGCATGGGAGAGGGGATCCCTACCTTCAACTTTTCTGCAAGCCATTATCAGCCTTATTACCTGTATCAAGAAGGGTAAAGATAGTACTCTTTGTTCACAATTTCACCCAATATCTCTGCTTAATATTGGCACTACAATTTTGGTAAAATTCTTGCCAAATATATGGAGCCTCATATTCCCATCCTTATTCATGCAGATCAGGCAGGATCTGTGCCGGGGAGATTGGGGTCCGATGATATTCAGTGCACTTTAGACCTCATATGGGAGGTCAGTTCCTCTCCTAACCCTGCCGCCATCCCCGTGTTAGAAGCTAAAAAAGCATTATACAGGGCAGAGTGACAATACTTATTTGAGGTTCTAAGTTGATTTGGCTTCCCTCAGACCTTTATCTCCCTGGTACATCTCCTATATTCTGGCCTGACAGCAGTGCTTTTGACCAACTCTGTTCTATCTCCCTACTTCCCCTGTGTAGAGGACTCACCAGGGCTGCCCACTCTCCCTCTTTCTTTTCCTTCTAGCAACAGAGCCCTTGGAGTGCAAGATTCAGATGGACCCCTTTTTCCAGGCATTCTGGTAGGAAATGACTGTCACAAAATATTGTTGTTTGCAGATGACATTACTTTATTTGTGTTTAATCCCCCATCTTCCCTGCGAGCAATAGACAATATTTCAACAACCTATGTGTCATTATATGGCTGTAATTTGAGCAGTACTAAATATCAACACCTCCCTCATAATGAGGCCTGCTCCCACACTTTATTCTCAGAATTTCTCTACCAGTGAGAGCTGAGGGGGGAATAACAGTTCTTGGAGTGGCTATCCAGTTGAATTTAGCAGATATTGCATCAGCTAATATCCATAATGTGCTTGCTTCACTAGACTTTGATTTGCAGAGATGGAAGTCCCTTATTCTCTCACTCTGGGGACAAATTAATGCCCTTAACCTTGTGGCGCTCCCTAAATTACAGTCTATTCTGGCTAACTTATCTGTTACTCTACCAGGTGACTTTTTCCAATGGATTTCCTCTAAAATAACAGCTTTTATCTGGGCAGGCAACCCTCCAAAGATAAGTCTTTCTACTATGCAAAAGCATTGGAACCAGGGGGCTTTGGACTCACAAACTTAACTTCTTCCACGTCCTTACTTTCTTGTGGCAAGCAATTTTATGCTATGCCCCAAAATTTGTGAGTCTTGTGCCACCTGGGTCCATGTAGAGCTTGCCCAGGGAAATCTTCCCTCTGCCCCAGCACTTCTCTTCCAGGACTGGTGCGGTCCTCTATTTCTTCCTGTTTACACTACGCTGAACAAGTCTGGATTAAGCACACCAAGAAGTTGCATTGGATGCCCCAGACCTCTCCCATCAGGCCCCTTTGGCATAACCCCTCCATGACTATTGAAGGTGACCCTGTCTTTTGGACAGCTTGGGAGACCATGGGGATCACCAAAGTTCAGGACCTTGATGCTCCCCCACTAGAAATTTCTACCCATTTGACTGCCTCCAATGAATCTATTTTCTTCCCTGAGCCAATTTTTGGAAACTTTTCCAGATTAGATACCTTCTTAAGTGTAAAGTTTATCAGGACATGGTCCTCCCTTTTCCTTCCCAGTTTGATCAGTGGGTTGTGTCTCTTCTGAGTCCTTATCACCTAAAATCTAAACTCAAGTCCTCTCTATGAAAAAGTGCCTCCTGGAAGGACTGGACTGATCCAAGCGAGAAATGTGAACTAGAATTTGGACTTTCTGTCTTTCCCAGTGGATTGGGACTGAATCTGGCCTAATGCCTACTTGTCCTCCCATGAACTATAGGCAAAATCCATCCAGTACAAAATTTTACATAGAGCATATTGGATTCCTTTTGGCTCTGTCGTGCTGGACTACTTGGTCATACTGACTGCTGGTGATGTTCTTCACCTCAAGCCACCCTCACACACATTCTCTGGACCTACCCAGCCATTGACCATTGTTGGTCTGGCATGCGGCTGACATGGAAAGCAGTTATTCCTAGCTCAGCAACATGAGACTCCCAGTTTGCTCTCCTAGGCCTCCCGCAACCCTCCACTAACCTATCCGCCACACAGCTCCTTTGGATCAATAGTGCCCAGGCTGCTCCCAAGTGTGTGTTGCTTAGGCATTGGAGAGACTCTAACCCACCTTCTTCTCAGTAATGGTTTAACTTGGAGTGTCTGACCTCTAGATATGAAAGAATGGCTCATTTTTTGGCTGGTAAACTCACAGATTATGAAGCAATATGGGTACCTTTCAAGAAGGCCTTCCCTGCATGCCCACATGCTAAACTCCCTGACAGGCGACATTTACCCTTACAGAGCTTCCAAACTTGTTTTAGCCAAGATCTTTTCTGCCATCCCTATCCCCACTTTGGGGTTCAGATTGTATCCTGACTCATCTGAGCACAGTTTTCTCTGAGTACTCATGCCCACTGGGCTCCCTCTTCTTCCCTGCCCTTCTACCTTTGTTTCTCCTGCTACTCCCTTCTTTTCCTCCCTCTCCCTCCCTCTCCTCTCCCCCTCTTACCCCCCCTTATCAAATACCTTACATCCCCCTCCATTACCTATCATTTCAACATTATGGTTTATATACTTATCCTCTGACTTCCCTGAGGATACTTTTGATGTCTATATACCCAGTGACACTTCTATTTCTTTATTTGTGTGACCTTTTGTATACTATTTTTGTCTGAACCCCCTTTGAGAACTTAAATATGCAACATTAGGTTTGCTTAGTATTTGGTTCCTGTTCCCCTGGTCTGTGATATTCAACCTTGCCTTCCTGCGGTAATTGAGGATTCTAGGTTACTTAACAGCATGTTACCCATCCCCTCCTTGTCTAGTTCCACAGTGGGTACTTACCTATTGACCCATTACTAACCCCTGTCACAGCCCCTTCTAGAGTGCATCTCCCCTCTATTTCCTTCTTCCTCTCTCCTTTTACCAATGCCAGAGGTGTGTACCCTAAACATTCGTTGCGGCAACTATTCACTTAAGTGAATCATTAATTTATACTACTGGTTGTGACAATTTTATGCAATGTTATTTTTCTATTTATTTCTATCCATGAGATGGTTTTCATCCCCTTACTCATGTACTGTATGCAGGTGTTTGTTAAAAGTCAATAACGATCTTTGTGGGAAAAAAAGATTAAAATGAAGGGAGAAAAAACAACATCTCGTTGTTTATATTTTCTTATAGTACGTGATGGTAAATCCTGACAAGAAAGAGCTTGGACTCAATCGAGAGAGAGAGAGAGAGAGAGAGAATTCCAAGCTGTCCTTTTATAGTTCATTTTAATTCTATTTTTATGTGTAACATTAGTTGTGTGAGTTTGAAGGTCTGGAGAAGAAAGGACAGCTTCATCAGTCAAGCAGCATTTGGCAAGGACTTGTTTTATATGTGCCATTGTTATGATTCCTTGTATTATGACAGGCTTTTTATAGGTGGAGAATGAAAAGTCATTGTTGAGTTGTGCTTACTTTGGGGTGTTGATTGACATTTAGAGCAATGGTAGAACACGTCCATTCTGATACTGACAGACAGAGTGATATGTATGGTCATCACAGATATCATCCCAAATTCCAAATGAAGAGCCATTTATTGATATTGATGATTTATTTAGATAGCACCTTGGCTGGCAGCATAGCCTAGACACTACAGTAATCAGTTGTAAATGAAGAGGCTGAATAATAACAGGCCAAGTATGGTTCCCTGGGGTGCTCTGAAGCGCACTGGGAGGCTACAGGAAAGAGTGTCATTGATCTTAACTTGTTGCCTCCTGTCTGTCAGGTACTGTAGCCTTCAGACGACTTTGTGACCTTATTTGAGAGGCCAAGAACAGAGAGGGAATCCAGCAGAAACCAGTGATTCATGGTGTCAAAGGCCTTTGTTAGGTCAATGTACACTGCACCTTGTAAAACTGCAAATCTTCCAGAGTACAGTCTTTAACTCCAGACCTTGTATTGCTCCACTTAACTTCTCTCCAGTCTTCCTGTACTCTCCCTGTCACTAGGTCTCCTTTAAATTGTAGCTAGTCATTTCCCAATTTTATGCAACTTCGTACATCCAGCAGACCTGGGTTTGATTCCCACAACTTCCATTTGCATACTGTTAGTCAATTCGCCACCCTAGCACACCCAGGTTGCCCTTGTCTACAGTTAATGAAGAGGCTATTATTCAGCCTCTTCATTAACAATCTTCCTGCAACCTGTGAAAATAAAATGATACCTTATGCAGATGAACGGTGCTCTTTCTACCACACTGACCCTGTGCCTCTATCTTAGAATCTCCAGAAGAACTTCAGTCATGCAGACTCTTTGTTCCATCAGCATAAACTGCTGATGAACTATAAAAAAAAACAAGGCAATGTTGTTTTATAACTCCCACAGCAAATTTAGAATGGCCAGCCTTACTATCCACAACAAGCAATAACAACCACTCGATCAAGTATGAGTTTAAATATCTTGGTATTACCCTTAGCTGTGCACTTTCCTACAACTGACATGTCACCACATCTCAAAAGCCATTAACTTAAGAACCAGGGTCCTCTATTGCCATCACCTTTGTCTGAGCAATGAAGCCATTGCGCACTGCAGTTACTAGCTCTGTCCTGTCCCTAATTGTTAATGGGTTAGTTTTCTATGGGGCTGCCTCAAACTCTACCCTAAAAAGAATCAGGACCACACTCAATGAGTGCTACAGTCTTGTCACAGGAGCAGGTAAGCATACGCATATCTGCAGTCTATACAAACACTCTAATTGGCTCAATCTTGATGGTAGATTAGCCTATCAGACCTGCTTCCTGGAAAACAAAATCTGCCTTCACCTCACCCCTCCTGCAATGCATGCCTTCCTGAAATCTGCCTGTAACACATGCTTTTAAAGCAGTATACTCAAACCCGCATATCTTGTTCCATTCTGCAGTACCTCCCAGGCTCACTGTGCCTTCTATAGCAGGGCCCCATCTCTAATGAATGGTCTCCCTCCAGAAATCTTAGATGAGAACAAGCTTGGCCAGTATAGGCACAAACTGTGCCATCACCTCATCAACCTCAGCAGGTACGACTGTACCCTCTAGGTCTGTGGGTCACCCACTCTATCTTCAGGCCCCTGCTGCCCCTTAATTCACTTTTCACCCCTTCTGCCAGCCTCTCTCCCCCACCTTCCTCAAACAACTAGGACCTCACCTCCTGACCCTCACCTCTCTCCCCCTCCTTCTTCAAACCACCAGGACATCACCTCCTGACCCTCACGCTACTTTCATTTCTCCTGCTACCCTCCTCCTTTGCCACATCCTCCTCTCCCTCCCTCCCTCTCTCCCTCATAACCTCCTCCCTGCAGCATTCTGCCTGCAGCCCCTCCCTTACATTGCCCTTGTTCCTCTCCCTAACTCCTCCCCCTCTCCACCTTCCTCCCGTCCTCGAGCTCTGGCACTTCTGTGGCTTAGTACTTCATGAAAATGTCATAATTATGGCTGCATTTTTCTCTTCCTTGTTCTCTTTCTACATTGCACACCTTCCATGGTGTTCATTTAACCTTATGCTATCTGATCCTTACCATCCACCCTGTGGTACATCTCCTGGAGTATGTATTCCCTATAATCTGGTATTATGCAACCTGAACCAATTGTATGCTACCTGAACCACTTGTATGGTACCTGAACCAATTGCTTCTACTGTTAATGACGTACGATGTCAATTTTCTGTCGATGTTTTCTGTATCCCATCCAATGCAACCTGAAGCAACTGCATTTGCTATATTTACTGTCGGTGTATTATGATGATTAGTTCTTTACTATATGGGGTTTTCTTTTCTTTTGTACTCTATGTTTGTTTATATTTTAGGCTGATACGGAAGCTTTGCAATTGAACCTCTGGTTCAAAGGTATTTGTAATCCTAGTACTTAATAAATAAATTATACATGGACTTCACTAGTAGTGTGACATGTGCAGTCAGCTTATGAGGAATGATTTAGGAAACCGAATATTTATTTAAACTGGATAAAAGTAAAATGGGGTCATATTATTCAAGATCATACAGGGTGCTAATAACATTAATCAGTTACTCAAATACAGTATGAATAGGGGCATAATCTTAGCCTAAGATGAGGAAGAGACAGCACAAAACATTTACTATACTCAGTCGGGAGACTGAGGACTAGGCTGCAGATACAGTACAGGCAAGTAGATATAGAAGCATATATGTTTTAAAACTTGAATTTTGTTGATTTTAAAATGTAACAAAATATGCAGACATTCAGGAGTGGCATATATATTACATAATTTTACTATACTATTTACTACGTTTTCCCATTCACTTTTTGTCTTAGTCTTTCTCTGTGAAAACTCAGAATAAATCTCATTGTACAGAAGATTTAGAAGTCCATCCCAGCAGTATATTGATATTAACAGAGATATCCCAAATATGAAGATCAGTGGCATATGGGCAAGATTATGTAGTCATGCAGGCTGCACTTTAGAAAATGAAATAGTATATTTAAGAGGAACTGGTAGCTCTGCTGGGCAGAGGTTTCCCACAGGATGTTCCTCCCTCAGAGCCAGTGCACATAGCAAAGTATTATGACACTTTGCCACAATTAAGCTACATAAACTAAAATTGGGATGCAGGAATCATGGGGAATTTGCAGTGGTGGATTAAACATATTGGTGCTTCTGATTTCATCTCTTGAATCCTATATTTTAATATTCAACATCCTTCTAAAATAGAAATAGCTTCCTATACAAAGTGTGTTTAGTGTGATTTCCGTGTTACAGATTCTTTAGTGTTCAAATCAGGTCTGAGTAGAATAACATAGCACTTTGGAAAGAAAATACAGCTTAGTAACCCAAACCCTGAGGACAGGATGGCAAATATCTCCACAGCGACCACATACTTCCCTTTTGTGCTCATGTACGCTGGTATGAATGACAGCCAAACACTAACAAAGATTAGCATGCTAAAAGTGATGAATTTGGCCTCGTTGTATCTATCTGGTAATTTCCGTACTAAGAAAGCAACTATAAAGCACACACTTGCCAATAGTCCAAGGTATCCCAGCATGCAATAAAACATGGCCATAGATCCTTCATTACATTCAATTATTATTTTGTCCTTGTAAGAGTTCATGTTTTTCTCTGGGAAAGGTGATGAATGTCCAAGCCAAATAGTGCATACAAAGACCTGTAGAATGGCACAGAAAAGGCCTATAAAACTTGGAGTTCTGGATCCCACCCACTTGTGATGGATGCTTCCCGGCTTCGTTGCACTGAATGCAATGACTACAGTGATTGTTTTTGCCAGAATTGAAGAGATACAAGCAGAAAATGTTATACCAAATGCAGATTGCCGAAGTAAGCAGCTTGCACTGCGTGGTTTCCCAATAAATATTAAAGAGCAGAGGAAGCAAAGAATGAGAGCGACCAGGAGAAAGTAGCTGAGATTACGGTTGTTTGCTTTCACTATTGGTGTGTCTCGATATCTAATAAAAATCCACAGTATGGAAGCAGGAATGATTGAAAGGAAAATGGTGACTCCAGTCAATGTTGCACCCAGGGAATCATCAATGGACAGGTACTCGACGTGCTTCAGGATGCAGCTTATCCTTCGTTCATCGGACCAAGAATCTTCTGGACACTTGATACAGTCAGTGGCATCTGATTGAAGAACAACAGAAAAAAATTGATTTAAGGGCAAAAGCCATCTAAAGTTTACTTTTAATCTGTTATATCACTGTTTCTTGGTTACCAAGTCCTTGTGCCAGAAAATGCAATGTGAGAATGAAATGCTAAGCACACAATTTGGCAAGTGTTGGTATGACTACTTACTCTTCTACTGCTCCGTGTAGGTGATGTTCAGCCAAACCCAGGACCCCATTAGCCAATATCCATGTCTCCACCCCCTAGGATCTTCACTGGGTATCATTGGGCTTAAGGATAGCGCACATGAGCGTCTGCAGCCTTAGACCTAAAATTCACGAGGTCCAAGCCTAGCTAGACCTCTGCAAGCCAGATATCCTTGCTATCTCGGAGACCTGGCTTAAGGCCCACATCCTAGACCATGAGATCATGATCCTTGGGTACAAAACCTTCAGACAAGACAGGGCAAAAAAGAGAGGGGGAAGGGTTCTAATCTATATGAAAGAGACACTAAATGTGGCACTACTGAAGCCCAACCTTGAGAATTGCCAGGATGGAGAGTCTATTTTCATCCATCTAACCTTTGGTCAGCTAAGAATCTCACCCTCAGCTGTGTCTATAACCCCCATGACTGCCCAACTGGCTCTTGAGAGCATCACCAAATTGGTTGGCAGTGAATTAACCAATGAACACCTAATTATGGGAGACTTCAACCTGAACTGGGCCTCTGACACCAACAAAGTCCTCAAGGCAATGATCCATGATGCAGACCTGGAACAGGTTATCTCTCCACCCACCAGGCTCAACTATAAAACTGGGAACCACACTACTCTTGACTGGGCTCTGGTATCCAATCCCCTCAACATACAGAAAGCAGGCATATTGGCAGACGCTATCAGTGACCACTCCCCAATTTTCTGTATTTGGAAGAACAGTACACTAAAGATTCTACCCAGGATACTTACAGTACATGATTTCTCCAATTTCACGTTTGCAAAGTTTAATGACTACCTAAGTAACCTGGACTGGAGCCAACTTAGGCTTCTCATGACCTTGGACGAGGCCCTGGCCTACTTCCAAGACTCACTACTCAAAATAGCCTCATTCTTTGACCCCCTAAAAAACTTAGAACAAAGGGAGGCTGCTACAAGTGGATCTCTCCTCAGTGAAATCTCAGATGAAAAGCAGGGACAAAGCCTGGAAGAAGTTCTGGCTCTCCCTTCTCCCTGCAGATCTGGTTACTTACAAAACCCTAAGAAATAAATGTAAGCTAGCTATCAAACTTGCGAAAAAGGAGTATGTATCCCACCTCCAACGGTCCAACCTGGTTAACCCAAGCTTTTCTGGTCACACATCAATAAACTGCTTAAGGGCAATTCCAAGGAGGCACTAGGTCCAATAGAGGTACAAGGACAGCATGTCAGTGACTGCCATCAAATAGCCTCAACAATCAACCACCACTTCACCAACCTCGGTGATTACAAGTTAGCGCTGCCCCCATCTATGCTTTTACAGATCTCTGACATATCCCCCAGTTTGAAAAGACCCCAATTTCACCTAAGATTAGTCAAGATGAGTGAGGTACTTAAGCTACTTAAAGCCCTCACAAACAAAGGTTCTGGGGGCCCTGATGGAATTAGCCCAAGGTTACTCAAAAAAGGTGCCCAGTCCCTTGTCAAACCTCTGACCTGGATCATCAACAGGTCTCTACTTGAAGGTTACGTTCCGCAGAAGTGGAAGGTGGCCAATTTGGTCCCCATTCACAAGGGTGGCTCGTGCAAACAAATTGGCAATTATAGGCCCATCTCCTGCTATGTACCCTTGCTAAACTGCAAGAAAGGCTAGTGTAGGGGCAACTGAGAGACTACCTTGAGCTCCACCAACTCCTAGCCCTCTCACAACATGGCTTTCCGGGCAAACCATGGGACAGATCGGCACTCATCAATCTCACAGTGGACGTATTCAGGGCATTGGATGTGGGCATGTCGATGGGTGCAGTCTTTATAGATCTGTCCAAGGCATTTGATCTTGTGGACCACAACCTTCTTCTAACTAAGCTTCGAGGCATAGGTTGTGATGCCCAGTCCCTAAACTGGTTCAAGAGCTACCTATCAGGCCAGTCCGAGAGGTTCATTTGGAAGGGAGAGCTATATGACCCTCTTTCCATCAAGGAGGGGGTGCCTCAGGGCTTAATTCTTGGCCCCCTCCTGTTCTCTCTCTTCACAAACAACCTCAACCGTCACTGTGGGGATAGCTCAGTTGTTCAATACGCTGACGATACAGTCATCTACCAGTCCATGTCTACCCTCCAGAACCTGGGCCCTCTCCTCCAAGGGGACCTAAATACACTTGAGGCCTGGATTAAATCTAACAGAATGGTCCTCAATGCAGCAAAACAAAAGCCTTGCTGTTTGACCCTAGATCCCTCGGCCAGGACAGGACCAATTCCTTACAACTAACTTCCCTTGCTGGAAAGACTATAAACATTGTAGACAACATAAAATACCTTGGGCTAACTATCGACCAAGTTTTCACCTTTAAGTCCCACGTAGACCAGGTAACTAGGTATATCCATGGCAAACTTGGCACCTGTACAGGCTAAAAACAACTTATCCCAGAGGCAAGGCAAGCAATTGCCTCAGTGTCCTCCTTCCTACATTAGCATATGCTGCCCTGTAATTCAGGGTATGTCAAAGCATGAGGTTGACAGGCTTCAGGTCCTGTACAACAAGGTGGCAAGGATTGCGACACTGAGTCACCCAAGAAGCCACCCCTGCATCTCTCTGGCCCAGCTTCAATGGCCTTCCTTTGAGGCTCATTTTCCGTACCCCCTGTTCTGCCTTGCTTACAAACTGCAGCACCTGGCTACCCCACCTAGCCTTACAAGAATAATCATTCCTAAGTCTAACCCTCATATACTCAGGACCACCGGGCAGTCCCTACTAGCAATCCCCAGAGTCAGAACTAACATGGGAGGCAAATCCTTCGCTCACACTGCCCCTAAGCTGTGGAACACTCTCCCACCTTTAGTACAGGAAGCCCCATCACTGTTAAACTTTCGCACAAGGCTCAAGTCCCACCTGCTTGGGGCAAGCTTGTGCCATTGTCAGGGTATTGGATAGTCACCCCCAGTCCCACATCCTACACCAATCCCTCTCCTTTTCTCACCCAAAATGACTCCAAAAGCATGCCTCAACTCCCTCAATTGTTGCATTTATGTTCAATATATTGAAATATTGCCTTTATTGTAACCTAAATTGCATGTCTACTTTCTCTGCACCCTGTACTACCTGACTGTATTGTACTGTTTCTGTCTCCTGGTTCGCCCCTGAAAAGGGACCTTGGGGCTCAGTGGGCCTACCCGATCATCAGAATTCAATAAATAAAAAAATAAATACATTTCCTGTTCACCCAGCCACTGGTTGTCTCTAATTCTCATCTAATATCTAGTATTCTTCTCTACTCGGGTTTCTTTTACCTGATGTCCAGAATGATAGCTCCTTTCTGCACACTATGAACAGCTTTGCTAAAGCATACATCATGATATTGTTTCCAGAATGGTTATGAAAAGCTGCTGTCCTTGGGATGGTTTATTCACAACCTTGTACTCTCTTTAGGATATAGTTCAGTCAAATATATAGTCTGCACTATATAGACATGTAGATGCTGATGGCAGAACAAGGCTCATGGCTGATCAAGTCTGTCCAATCTACCTAACTATTCTGCCTTGCCCTAGTGGCAATCACCATCTTTGTTACTGTCCTCTGTTCTCTAACTAAACCCCCATGTCTGTCCCACCCCTGCTGGAAGCTGCAGATTGATTTGGCCTGTACACATTTCACTGACATCTTATTCCACTTGTCCACTGCCCTTTCCATGAAGCAGTACTTACAGTCTGGGGGTCCATTTTGAATCTCCCCCCTGCCAGTTCTAGTGAATGCCCCTCCTAGCCTTAATTGTACTATAAAAGCTGACAAAATTTCTGATTTCCCTCAAAGTACGATAAACTAGGCTAAGGTGACAGTTCCTCATTTTAAACACTTTTGAAATGCCTTTGCCTTTTCAGAGATTAATGTACCTGCTCTACAGTGTTGGGGTGTAGATAACCAGAGCTTAACCTGCAGTGAATCATGTTTCATACCTGGGATTTCTCAGGATATTATCTACTGGCTAATTGTTGCCTAGGATGATTCATTTTATTCTTTGTGCCATTAGAAGACTATTTGGAGTACTTTATATCGCTGTCTTATAATATGAACATTTAAAATTGCCAGCAGAAACAGGCCATAGTGGTCTATCTAGTCTGCCTGAGTGTGCAGCTCAGTTAAGATCCTGTAGCTGCCCCCAACTCCTCTGGAGTCATCCACCCCTCCATACATCTTCCCCTCCCTTTCCCAGAACTGATTCCTCCACTTCTGATTTTCCTTTTCACTCAGTCTCACCCCACCCCCTTGAAGCTGTGTTCAGTATTACCACTACCACCTCCTCCAGCAACTTGTTCCATCCTTTACCACCCTTTCTGTGAAAAGTGTCTCCTCATTTCCTTATTAAATCTGCCCACCACCAGCTTCAGGCTATGCTCTTTTGAGCACCCTTCTTTCTCAGATTGAATGTACCCTCTGAACAAACCCTGTGGCATACCCCAGGATGAAACACAATTCTGCAGCATTTTGCAGCACTCTGCAGAATGCTGCAGAAGACCTACTGAATAAAGCAATGTAATTTCAATGGTAATTAGTCCCCTTTGTCATTCAGGAAAATGTGACACTGCCAGGATGAAGTGAATGCCACTGTTTCCTGCATGACAAAGGGACTAATTCATATTGAAATCACATTGCTACATAAAGTAGATCTGTTGCAGCATACTGCAGAGTGCATTAAAGTGTGTTTCATCCTGGGGGATGCCCCTGTATGCATTTGAGGTACTTGAAGGTTTCTACTATGTCCCTTCTTTCTCCTCTGCCCTCCAGGGAGGACATGTTGAGCTTCCTCAGCCTCTGTTCATATGTCTTGTCCCTCACGCCCTGCATCATCTTGGTTGCCCTCCACTGGACACCCTCCTGTAGACTGATATCCTTCGTTAGATAAGGGCACCAGAACTGCACCCAGCACTCCAAGTGTGGTCTCACCAGAGACCTGTACAGAGGCAGAATAACTTCTTCTCTCCTAAAGGTGATTCCTCTGGTGATGCATCCCAGCATTTTATTAGCTTTGGCTGCTGCCTTATGGCATTACACATAGTGCTTCAAGTCACTCCTGACCTACACTCCAAGGTCCTTTTCCTCTTCCGAGATGGTCACCTGAACCCCCCTTGCCAGTAGCTGGCCCCTTGGTTCCTGACTCCCAGGTGCATGACCTTGCACTTCTTGGCATTGAATACAAACTGCTAGATGGCCAACCATTTCTCTAGCCTAGCCAAATCTTCCTTTAATTTTTGTCTTCTCTCCTCTGTATCCACCCTCCCACAGACTTGGTATCATCTGCAAAGAGGAAGATTTTACTTTTGATGCCTTCTGCTATGCCCCAATAAAGATGTTGAACAGTACAGGTCTGAGAACTGAGTCTTGTGGGACCCCATTGGTTACAGGCCTGGATAGCTCCACCCCTACCACCACACTCTGTTTTCTGTCCCTCAACCAGCACTTGATCCACCCTAGTAGTTTGTCTCCTATACCAAGGTCTCTGAGCTTGCTGATCAGCCTGCCCTGAGGTACTGAATCAAATGCCTTGCTGAAGTCCAGGTTTAGGACATCCACCACCTGCCACCTGTCCAGTGGCCTTGTAACCTAGTCAAAGAGTCTGTCACAAGGAGGCACAGTTTTAAACTGGAGGGTGGGAGGTTTAGGAGGGAGGTCAGGAAGAACTTCTTCACAGAGAGGGTGGTAGATACTTGGAATACACTGCTGGAAGAGGTCATCTCATTCAAGACAGTGGAAAGCTTTAAGAAAGGCTGGCATAGGCATACGTGGGAAGGTAAGGATCATAGGTAGGGAGGATGGGAAGTGTGGGGAGAAAGGAAAGGGACAGTAGCTCAAGCTGTGGACCCTGCAATATGAATAGACTAGATAGACCAAATGGCCTTTTACTGCTGGCTTCTTCATATGGTTGTTTATTCATATGTTTGACAGGATATCCCCCTGACAAACCCATGCTGCTTGTCATCCTGGAGACCCTTCACCTCAAGTAAGGATGCCGTCCTTCAGAGGCAGATTTTACTTTTGATGTTTGATGTTAGTTTTTACTTTTACCATGCCCTCTTGAATCCCTGCACTCTTTCTGCTCATACAACCTCATTAGTTAATCTGATCCCGGGTTCCACCACCCTCTCAGTGAACTCACATCTCCTTACATTGCACTTAAATCTTCCCCCTTCCTATCTTAAATTATGGCCATTTGTTTTAACTCCTACTTTCCTTTTGAATAAGCTACCTTCATTCACTTCATTTATTCCTTCATATACTTAAAGTCTCGATCATGTCACTTCTATCTCTTATCATTTCCAGAGGTATGGATTTCATTGTCTCCATCTAGTCTCATATGGCTTCTCTTGCAGACCTTGTACCATCTTTGTTGCCCTTCTCTAAACCCCTTTCAACCCATCTATACACTTTCTTAAATAAGGCCTTCAGAACTGTACCTGGTACGACAGGTGCAGTCTGACTACAGTCTTATATAAAGTCATCAACACCTTCCTCTTCCTACTTTTTATACCCCTTCCAATGCACGCCATCATTCTATTAGCTTTACCTACTGCCATTCTATGTTGGTCTCCTACCTTAAGGTTGTTTGCGATTATAATCCCCAGGTTCTTTTCTTGTTCTGTTTGCTTTATTAGTTCTCCTTCAAGTGGGTACTCAGCCAGTGGATTTTTACATCCTGCAATCATCATTGCATAATTCTTAGCATTGATGTTCAGCTGCCAAATGCCTGACCTCTTATCTAGGGTGCTCAGATCTCTCCTTATGGCTTCAACCCCTCCTGTTGTTTCAACCCTATTATATAACTTTGCATCACCTGCAAAAAGACACACTTTCCCTTCAAGTCCCACTGATATATCACTGATACATGTCATAAAATGCTTTCTTTGCTGCATGATCGAATAAAGAGGCGGTAACTAATGAACTTCCACTTATCCCTGTGTTTGAACTGAAGAAGAGTTCATTGGTGTCCACTGTATCCCATACAGGTACTTGTACGTATATCTCTGTCATGTCACCCATTTCCTCCTCTTCTCAATGATTTACATGTTTAAGTCCTACAGTGTATCTTCGTACATAGTTTCTCCTGAGGCTATGAATCACCTTAGTCACCCTCCACTGTCTGCTGCACCTTGTTGCAGTCTCTCCTCATGTGTGGGCTCCAGCACACCTTGTGTAGTATTCCAGCTGCAGATACACCAGTGACCTGTACTATGGGAGAGCCCCCTCCTGACTTCTACTGCTTTTCTCCCTCCCTATGCATCCCAGCATTCTCTTTCTTTTCCTCATGTGTGGGCTCCAGTGCCTTATGCAGTATTTCAGGTGGAGGTGCACCAGTGATCTGTACAGTGGGAGGATCTCCTACCAGCTTCTACTGCTTATATAGGTAAAATCATAGGTTCGTAGTTCAAGTCAAGCTGCCACTAGAGCCATATAAGACTTACCACTTTATCAGTGGTGATCTTCTCTTGTTTTGTCTCTCATATACTTATATAGACAGATTTTAAATGATTAGCCCCTCCCTGTGCATCCCAGCATTCTCTTTACTTTCCTTGTGTGCGGGCTCCAGAACTTTGTGTAGTATCCCAGCTGCCGATGCACCAGTGACCTGTACAGTGGGAGGATCCCCTCCTGACTTCTACTGCTTACCCCCTCCCTATGCATCCCAGCACTCTCTTTGCTTTGGTTACCAGGCTGTTGCAGTGTGCAGACATTTTTAGGGTCTACAATATATCATGATCCCTAAATATTTTTCTTCTGTGGTGCTATCCAGGACCACCCCTACCCCATTTCATATTGCACTCATGGGTTCTTTTTCCCAGTGTACATTACCGTACTGATAAAAATTATCCTTATATGTGGGTAATCAGCCACAGTTTAATTGCTGGTGCCCATTTCAGTGAAAACACAGGAAGTTACTGAAGAATTAGTATGTTTTAGAATACGATACACTAATATTTTATATAACACACTTCAGCACGCCTGATGTAACCCAATGCACAGCTTTCACTATATTTCCAGTACTGTGGTGACTGCCACAAACAATGCTGAATCCCATAAATGTCCTTACATAAGCACTGGCCAATGACTAATGATTGCTTGTATTTGCTGTGTAGTTGTTAGCCACAGATACTGCAATAGTTTAAATTAACCAATTACTAACAAGAGTATACATGACCCTTGCTCAATTTGGTAACTTATAATGACAACCTTGCAATAACAGTACAGGCACAGATTATTACTGAAACATCCCAGAATCACACACACATTATAGAAATCTGACTCGGCAGTTTTCATTTTTTCATTCAATGTATTTTATTAGCACATTAAGCGTTACATGAAAAGTGCCAATCTACTAAATTTTACATATTACTCATCAAACAGGACACTTATCGAAAGTACGTAATATTAGAAACTGGCTCGTCCAGGATGAGAACCATAGACATTGCGATGGGACTTAGCCAATTAACCTAGTTAAGTTTACTCACAAAAAAAAAAAAAAAAACACCCTCCCAACCACCCCATTCCCTAGCAGCATCTACAATCAGGTTGAAGTATATAATACACATCTTCATTATAGGAAAGAAACAATTGTACTGTGAATACATCAAGCCACGGGAATATTACCGAAGGCCAAGGAGATTAAACTTGCCAACTGATTAGGACTGCTTCCAATAGTCCCCATTTGGAACCATAACATTGGATCCTGTTATTCATTCTGGCTATGTGATATTCTAGTTGTAATGCCATTATAATTTCCTTATACCATTCTAGAATTGGTGGAGTGGAAGCATCCTTCCAGTGTCTAAGGATAACCGCCTTGGCCATGGCTGATATGATAGCCATATATAACTTCCTTTGTCTGAT
Source organism: Neoceratodus forsteri (assembly GCA_016271365.2). Classification (NCBI taxonomy): domain Eukaryota; kingdom Metazoa; phylum Chordata; order Ceratodontiformes; family Ceratodontidae; genus Neoceratodus; species Neoceratodus forsteri. The sequence continues at coordinate 49,909,799 of CM057455.1, forward strand.
CTCATCTCTTGGGAAGCTATTTAACAGACAAATTTCTGGTGTAAAAAGGAGCTCTAACCCTAATATTGATGGTAATGAGGTGCAAATTGCCCTCCAAAAGGGCTGAATCATAGCACAATCCCACAAAAGGTGGTATAAGTCCCCCTCTTTACCTGCACACCTGCTACAATTGGGTGATGACAATTTACCCATCTTGTGCAGTCTGGCTGGGGTATAGTACAAATTATGTATAATGTTAAATTGCTGTAGTTTGTATCTATCCTGCCTGATGTATTTATGGTTATTGACCCATATCTGCTCCCACTCTCTGTTGTCTACTATCATCTGTAGCCTTTGACACCAGTATGAGCTAAAGTTATCAGGTATGCCAACATCTATCCTCTGTAGCTCACTATAGATTATTGAGACAAAGTGAGGTTGGTCTGCAATCTTTAGGAGTCTAGACAGTCCAATTCTGTTTTCCTCCCAAATTGTAACACTTTGTAGATGGGCTTTGATTGAATCGCAGACCTGCCGATATTTAAAATAACACCCTTTTAGGTTTGGAAACTGAATACATGCTTGCTCGTATGATAGTAGCTTTCCCAGAGGCGCCAAGTCTCCCAATTGTAACCCATTTATTGGCATCCAAAATGTGGAAGGAATGGGGACTTGCTGTATTAGAAAGTTAATGTTATGTACCAAGAATTGCTCAGGCGAAGCCTGCCACTTCACCTTTAGAAGCTTCTGAACCTGATGTGGAACTTTTAGAGTCCATCCTATAGGCGTATTTTTAAGTGACTTAGGGAGGAGTTTTAAAGTGGTATAGGCAATTGATTCTAAATTTAATGCATATTTAAGCACTAAGGCTTTCTCAATAGTGACCAGGGAGGCACATAAACATTTGGTGTCAATGCATCAATCACCTGTTTCCATGATACTACTTTACTAATATGGGAGGCAATATAGTATTTGAAAAAGGAAGGGAGTGCAAGACCTCCTACTTTCTTTGGTCCTGTAAGTTTCTGATATGCTCTCCTTACAGCCTTCCCTTTCCATAAAAATACATTGAGTATCCTTTGCAGATTCCCGAACCAGGTTTTGGGCACGTAACACCCCAACATATTTAGGGGATAGAGAATCCTTGGTAGTATATTCATTTTAACTATTTCTATTCTTGCCCAAAGTGACAAGGGGAGTGAGCTCCATCTAACCAGATCTTGCCTAATTATCTTGATTAGATTATTAAGGTTTTCTCTTATCATCGAACTAATCTCCCTGGTAACTTTGATGCCAAGATACATCAGCATTTTTGGTTCTCAGCTTAACCCATATTCAGTTGCTAAACTAGGATAACATTTATTATTTAAGGGGAAAAGCTTAGTCTTAGAAATATTAAGTTTATAATTTGAGACTTTGGAGAATAAAGCGATTTCTTGTAGGATTATTGGTATACCATTCTCCGGGTCCTCTAAATGCAACAACAGATCATCAGCATAGGCTGAGATTAAGTATCGCCCATTCCCTATCTTTATTCCCTTGATATCTTGTGCTGCAAGTAACCTATAAACCAGGGGTTCCAAATACAAGTTGAATAGGAGCGGAGAGAGCGGGCAACCCTGTCTTGTACTGCAGGATAAAGTGAAAGGATCCGATAATATACCATTGCACCAAATCCGTGCAGTAGGCATACAATACAATACTTGGATCCAATGCAGAAATCTATCAGAAAACCCAATTTTAGCCAGAACAGCAAACAAAAAATCCCATGATACCCGGTCAAATGCTTTTTCAGCATCCAGTGCAAGTAGAACTACTGGCGTTTGTAGGTTTTGTGCATGTATAATTAGATGGTGGATTTTGCGTATGTGGTCACTAGAAACCCTGCCACTCATAAAGCCTACTTGTACTTTATTTATCAGCATATTCATTAATGGGCTAAGTCGATTAGCTAAGACTTTAGCCAATATCTTAATGTCTACATTTAATAACGAAATTGGACGATAGCTACCAGGGAGCACCGGGTCTCGTTCCGGCTTTGGTATGAGAGTTATGAGGGCTTCCAAAAAAACTTGTTTCCGAGTAACCTTATCGAACCAGAAGTTGTATACCTTGGTAATTATTGGACAGATCACATCCTGATATGACTTATATAGGTTAGTGGTAAAACCATCCGGCCCGGGGGACTTATCAATGGCTAATTGAGTAATCGCTTGATTCACCTCCCACTCTTGTATGGGCAGTCCCAGCTGATCCGCCTCCAGATTTGTGATTTTGACCAAAACAACTGACTCTAAGAATTCTTGAATTTCCTCAGAAGTGACTCTGTTAGCCAACGGGATACAGTATGTACTTTGAAAAAATTCCCTGAAAGTCGCAGCAATTTCTCTAGGGTTGTTAATTAATTTATCTCTCCCATTATTTTGTAAAGTGGCTATAAATCTGTTAGAATCTAGTTGTTTAAGTCTAAGGGCTAGAAGTTTACCCGCTCTATCCCCAGATTCCAAGTATCTAATTTTAGTTCTCCGGAGGGCCAGCTCTGCCTTCCGCATCATAATTGAAGAGTATTGAGCTTGTAGCTGATGTAAGCTAATCCAGTCCGCATCGGCTGATTGGTGGGATATGTTAGTTTCTCTGGTCTTAATAGCTTTACTAATTTCCTCTAATTGTGACCTGATTTTCTTAGCCCTAGTGGATGTAATTCTGATGCACTCCCCCCTTAACGTACATTTTAGAGCTGCCCACATAATATCTATACTGGGTACTGAATTGAGGTTCGTCTCAACAAATTGAGATATGAAGTCTCTTAAGTGCCCATGAGTCAAAGAATCCTACAATAGCTGATTATTAAATCTCCATAGGGGATCTCTCATTATACTAGGATTGGGTGCAAATAAAATAGAAACTAGGGAGTGATCTGATATGACCCTAGTATGTATCTTTGCATCTACAACAAAGGAGAACGCATTAATGCTGACAAGAAAGTAATCAATTCTGGAACAGGTTTTGTGTGGCATGGAAAAAAAGGTATACTGCCTGACTCCCATATTGTTCATCCTCCAAATGTCAACCAGACCTAAACTCTCCATTAGTTCCTTTAGAGCCCTCTGAGCGGGCGATAGACCTACTCGCCTATTGTCAGATCTATCAATGAGCAATTGAGGGGTTATGTTCCAGTCACCCCCTATTAATAATGTCCTGGATACATAGATATTTAACACGTCTAGGAATTGCATAAAAAATTGCGGGGTATCCACGTTAGGGCCATAAATGGACCCAATAACCACTTTATTTGCTACCAGAGTCCCAACTAAAAAGAGATACTGGCCCTGTACGTCCCATATTTCCTTTTCTAACTGAAAAGGTGTTTTCTTATGAAATAAAATTGCAACACCCCTTTGCTAGAGGAAGAACCTGCACCATATGCCTGACCAACCCAATATCTCAAAAATAGTTTGACGTCTTCTCTGTAAAGATGTGTTTCCTGTAAGCAGGCTATCTCACAATTTAATGCAGTGAGGTGTTTCAACACTACCTGTCTTTTACATCTATCCCGAGCTCCTTTAATATTCCAGCTGAAGAAATTAATACCCTTCAATACAATCCTTTAGCTTGTGATATTAACTTGCTCTGGTATCCACCATGAGTGTATTCAGGCTTGTTATCAAGAGCAATTTTGTTTCTCCCTAACTGAATATGTTGATGCTGCCCCTCCCATCTCCCACCCCAAAACCTCTCTAACCCCTCCAAATTACAACTGCTACCCCAGTTCTAACAACTGAACTATCTAACCACCTCGTCATGTGATGTAACCTCCAGCCCAGATGGATGCAAAATCACTTCCCAACCCAGCTCTATTCCCTATCATTGTCATTATTCCTAAATATCTAACCTCTTAATGCCTAACTGATCCTACTATTCTGAGAACTTTGTATCTTCCCATTTTGATTCCACTAACGGAAAATTATCATGACCTACTCAGTAAATAAATATAGCAATAAGCAGTGATATCAGCTCTTCCAGTCTGTTTCAGCACTCTCCATTCCTTGGGAATCGCACCTCTTAATATGGAGAAAGAAATAATTTCACAGTCTTTGTCTCCCTCTTGTGGGGAAAGAGAAAAGTACTTTAAATTGCAAAAGAAAACTGGAAGGGGGGCTCTAACATAGCGAACAGCTCCCTTCTATTAAAATTACACAGCAACTCAGACTGACAGCGATCGCTCGACGTCAGGATTAGCCCCATTAGTCAGAAACCCAATGCTCTTCTCAATCGGTAGATACCCTTTTTTTTTTTTTTTTTTAAATAACCACCAACTGACCATGAAGCCCGTTCTCGGTAATCAAAGTTAAGCCGCGATGTTACCGCAATCAGCAAGTCCAAGTTGTCAAGCATTTGGAACCCTAACACCAGTCCCTTTCCAGCATTGGATCTACTTTAAAAAGCAATATCAGCATGAAGCATAGACAAAGTTGCACAGCTCATCTGATTCGGTAATACCATCCGAAAACCATCATTGTCGCTTTGTTTCCAAGCCATACTTCCCTCGTCTATAAGCAATGGAAATAGCCTTTATAGATATGATCCTCTTCCAGAATACTCTTGTAAACGAATATGAGCACTATATGCTTCGTTCCAAGTGTAACCAATCATCCACATTCGCCGTAATTAGTGATCACACTGAGATTCGCTTTGTCTCCCTCCAAATGCTATTTTACAGGTGCTGATCGATGCAGTGTTAGCCAGTCCCTAAGAAGTCATTAATCTGCCTGCAATTCTTGCACTTTAGGAACACTTGATTGCATTTGCGACAACCAGGGCAGTGAACCCCTCAGACTATTATTGAACCTTTCATATACCTTAAGACATCGTGTCAGTCGGGGACAAGGGAAATTAAATCAGGCTATGAGAGCGGCAGAGAGTCATTTTCCCGGCTCAGGATCCATTACAATCTTCAGCCTTATTCAACTATATGCTCTGCCTTATATCGCAAGCCATTCCCTTATTTAAATAACTCTGGCATTACACTTTTGAGCTCTTGCTGCGCTGCCTCTGAATTTTCGTATGATAGCCACTGATCTTTGATTTTGACTTGGAGTGTCGCTGGGTATTTTACCCTGTATTGTATTCCCGCAGCAATCAATTTGGAGATGATAGGATGTAACTCTCTGAGCTTGAAACGCATTGATTGAGGCAAGTCATGAGTTATCCTAATCTTCTTGCCCTAACATGAAACTTTCTGCAAGGCTCTGATTTTACTTAAGATATGCTGTTTATCCAGATAATTCAACATTTGACAAATTATCGGCCTTGGCTGCGCTCCGGGAGGGGGGGAGGATGGAGAGATCTGTGCGCTCGCTCAATAATATAAGATTCATTGTTAGGAGATGGACCTGCAGTCTTTTCAAGGAGTTTTTGAATAAACTGTATAGTTGTTGTTCCCTCTTCCTTCTCTGGAATTCCGATGATAATCAGGTTGTTTCTTCTGCTTCTGCCCTCCAGATCTTCAAGTTTATCTTCCATTTTTTTAATTCATTTGTTGAGGGAGACACGCTCTAGGTCTTGCTTGTCTAATTTCTTTTCAACGATTTTATTTTAATTTCATTGTCTCCACTCTAGTGCCGAGAGATTCTAATGCTGATTTAAAACAATGAATTTACGATCGAGATCTCGTCGATCGATGCTTGCATTAGGGCAATTATTTCAAAAAGCTCCTCCGTTAAAGCTAGGGCCCAATGATTTATTAGACCCTGCCGAGGCGTTTTCTGGCCTGTCTCTTTCTCCGTGAAGGAGGGCGATGCTTGGGAGGTGTTGTTTCTTCACGAAGGCTTCCATTTTAAAGAAGATCCCCAGTCTAAACAGGTTCTCCAATGCTTCTTAGAGACTTTTCAGATAAAAGTTCCACAAATTTTTTGCTGATAAGAACTGTAATTTTGGTTGAGAACAGAGCTGAGTGCAAAGGCTGCTTTCCCTAGGCTGCCATCATGTGACCTCCCCTCGGGCAGTTTTCTTAAAAACAAATATCTTTACTAAATAATTAATTGTCATACATTTACAACTAAAAAGATTTACCAATTTGGTCACAGAATAACCCAAATAAAAGTGGAAAATAGACATGAAAAATGTACTATAACTTATCTAAAGTTCTCATTTAAAGTTCAAAGTGAATTGAAAGTTACATAGAAACCCAGAGACATAGAATTTGATGGCAGATAAGGACCGCTTGGCCCACCTAGTCTGCCCATTTCACTTTCTATTGGATAAGCTGCAGATTCTAGTTAACCAACAGCTTACTTCTTCTTACCCCAGAACTAGAATTGCCTTATGTCTGTCCCATGCATTCTTGAATTCCCCACTGTTTTGACCCCACAACCTCCTCAGGAAGGCTGTTCCATGTGTCCACCACCCTCTCTGTGAAAACAATATTTCCTCACATTGACCCTGAGCCACCCTCCCATTTTCAAATTGTACTCCCTTGCTCTTGCACACCTCTTTTTCTCAATGATGCTACCCTCTAGGAATTTGTTGATTCCCTTAAGGTACTTGAAAGTTTTTGTAATGTCCCCCCTCTGCCTCCTTTCCTCAAGCGTGTACATACTAAACTCCTTCAGTCTCTCTTTGTATGGCTTCTGTTGCAGACCCTGTACCATTTTAGTTGCCCTCCTCTGGACTGCCTCCATCCTGTCTATGTCCTTGGGGAAATGGGGTCTCCAGAACTGCATGCAATGCTCCAGATGTGGTCTCACCAACTGTCTATACAGAGGGATAACTACTTCTTGTTTTCTACTGGTGATGCCTTTCTCTGTACTTCCCAGTGTCCACCAAGCCCTCCATACTGCCTTCTCATAGATACATAGATACATAGACAGTGTCGGCAGATAAGGGCCTATGGCCCACCCAGTCTGCCCATTTGAGCTTGTAAGTTCAGTTTGTTTTCCTAGAAGTCTGTTTCCACTTACCCCTGACCTCTAGAATTCCTTTATGTCTATCCCATGCATTCTTAAATCCTGTGATTGTTTCAGCCCCCACCACTTCCTCTGGCAGGGTGTTCCACTTGTTCACCACCCGTTCTGTGAAGAAATTCTTTCTCATGTTTCCTCTGAATCGTCCTCCCTCCAACTTCATCCCATGCCCTCTAGTCCTGGAACATCTTTTTCACTTAAAAATAGTGTTTTCCTGCACTCTGTTTCTCCTGTAAGATGCTTGTATGTCTCTATCATATCCCCTCCTCCCTCCTCTCCTCCAGGGGTACATGTTCAGTTCCTTCAACCTGTCTTCATAGGACTTGTGATGCAATTCATGCACCATCTTTGTTGCCCTCCTCTGAACCTTCTCTACCCTGTCTATGTCCTTACGTAGGTATGGTCTCCACAACTGTACACTGTACTCAGGTGGGGCCTCACTAGTGTCTTGTATAGCGAATTATGACCTCCTTTTCCTGCTGGTGATGCCCCTGCCTATACATCCCAGCATCGTATTTGCTTTACCTGAAGCCTTGTCACACTGTTTCCCTACCTTGAGGTCATCAGAGATGACAACCCCAAGATCCCTTTCCTGCTTAGTGCATGCTATATCCTCACCCCCCAACTGATATATTGTACCAGGGTTTTTGTGCCCCATATGCATTATCTTGCACTTCTTTGCATTGAATTTCAACTGCCAAACCCTTGACCATTCTTCAAGTTTCTGCAGGTCCCTTCTCATTCTGTCTACACCCTCTGGTGTGTCTACTCTGTTACAGAGCTTTGTGTCATCAGCGAACAGTGAAATTCTGCCTTCTAGATCTCGCAATGTCACTGATGAAGATGTTGAATATGACCGGTCCCAGCACTGATCCCTAGTACCCCACTGGTCACTCTTCCCTCTGTGGAGTGACAGCCATTTACCACCACCCTCTGTGTCCTGCCACCCAGCCTGTTACCTACCCACCACACTACTGTCCTGCCACACCCATATTCCCCAGTTTGTGTAATAGTCTTCTATGTGGCACAGTGTCAAAGGCCTTGCTGAAGTCCAGATAGGCCATGTCCACTGCCCTCCCCTGATCCACCTCCCTAGTCACCCAGTCAAAAAATTCAGTGAGATTAGTCTGACATGACCTCCCCCTGGTGAAACCATGCTGCCTTGGGTCCTGTAGTCCATTGACAACCAGATGTTCCACCAATCTCTCCTTCAAAGTGCTTCCATGATCTTTCCTACTACCGAGGTGAGGCTGACTGGTCTGTAGTTCCCTGCTTCCTCTTTGTTCCTGCTTTTGTATAAGGGACTACATCTGCTGTCCTCAGTCTTGGGTCCCTCCCTGTTTCCAGTGATTGGCTAAACAGGATAGCCAGAGGTTCAGCCACCACTTCTCTTAGTTCTTTAAGGACCCTGGGGTGCACCCCATCTGGCCCCATTGCTTTGTCAACTCTTATTACTTCCAGTTCCTTCAGGACCCTTTCTCGTGTAAAGGGACTTGTGTCCATTTCTGCACCATTCTCACCCCTTGTACTCCCTTCAGACCCATTACCCCCTCTTCCTCAGTAAAGACTGAGCAGAAATACCTGTTCAATATGTCAGCTTTACTGTTGTCATCCTCCACGCGACTCCATCCTCCCCTTCAGTCTCACTATCCCTCCTTTGTCTTTCTTTTTTTCACTTATGTACCTGTAAAGGTTTGTCCCCTTTAACCACTGATTTTGCATGTGTTCTTCTGTCTGAGCTTTGGCTTCCCTTACTGACTTCCCTGCCTCCCTTTGTTTCTCCTGGTACTTCTCCCTATCCCCTTCTGCCTGTGTCTTTTTGTATTGTCTGAATGCTATCTTTTTGGCTTTCACTTTCTTTGCTACCTCTTTGGAAAACCATAATGGTCTCCTCTTCCTTTTCCTCTTGCTAACCTGCTTAATGCATAATTCTGTTGTTCTTATAATCCCCATTTTAAATACTGCCCACTGTTCCTCAACCCCTGATTCCTGTCCCATTCCCCTTAATGCCTCTTTCAAGTATTTCCCCATTTTCCCAAAGTCTGCCCCCCTAAAATCCAGGATACGTGTTTTTGTGTGGTTTGGTTCTGCTCTTTCTGTGATTTCAAACCACAATGACTGGTGGTCACTGTTACCCAGGTGCTCCCCCACTGTTACCCCCATCACACTGTCCCTGTTTGTGAGCAGAAGGTCCAGTATTGCCTTCTGTCGAGTTGGTTCCATGACCAGTTGCTTGAGGAAGGCACCCTGAAGGGAGTCCAGGATAAATCTGCTCCTAGTTGATGCTGCTGCTGGTATGCTCCAGTCCACATCTGGAATATTGAAGTGAATATTCTCACATTGCTTGCTTACCTTTAGGTCATCTGATATGACTACACCCAGATCCCTTTCCATTTTTGCTGTTGTTAATAGCTCCCCAAATGGGTAATCAAAATTTAATTTTCAGTTACTTTGATCTAATTTTAAAATTTCTTATATAAAAGTCTTCACAGTTTCAGGCATTGGAGAAACATACAGCATGGGTCTGTGCATCACATTTTAAGTCTTAAGCTTCAAAGGGGGCTCAGTTGTAGGTAGCCAGACATTTTGCCAAAACCGAGATTTCTGTTATTTTTGTATAATGTTGATAGTATTCACTGAAATGTTATATAATTGTACAAGTATTCAGAGTATCACTACTTGCATATGTGTGCATGGTGCATATTTCTAACGTCAAATCGGACTGAGTTATAGCCTGCCAAACATGTTGCCACAATTTAAATTTCAGTTATTTCTGTCTAATTTTAAAACAACATACTGTAGAAACATAGAAATTGTTGGCAGATAAGGACTGCTAGGCCCATCCAGTCTGCCTGTAGGCCCTATATATTGTATGTGGCCACTGACCCTATGTGATCAATGGCTTGTCATCATTCACTACCCTCTCAGGCTTCCCTTGCACCTGTCACAAGCATGTTTAAACCCCTTCACTGTGCTTGCCCCCAACACCTCCTGTGGCAGACCAATCCATGTGTCGACTACCCTTTCTGTATAGAAAAACTTCCTCACATTACCTCTTAGTCTCCTCCCTCCAGTTTCATATTGTGCCCCCGTGTGCTAGTACTTTTTCTACACCGGAAAAATCTCCCTTGCCTGCACCTTGTTTATGCCCTTAAGATACTTGAAAGTTTCAATCATGCCCCCCCCACTGTCTCCTCTCCTCCAGTGAGAAACATATTGAAGTCCCTTAGTCTCTCCTCATATGTGTTGTGGTGTAAGCCCTGTACCATCTTTGTTGCCCTTCTCTGGATAGTCTCCATCTTATCTATGTCCTTGCACAGATGTGGTCTCCAGAACTGTATGCAGTACTCCAGGTGAGGCCTTACCAATGTTTTATACATTGGCATCACCACTTCCCACCTCCTGCTAGTGATACCTCTGCCTATGCACCCCAGCATACCACTGGCCTTCCCTGCCACCTTTGTACACTGCTTTCCATATCCAAATTTAACCATATTTGAAACATATAAACTACTGTACCACTTGATCCAGTGGTATGCTGGGGTGTATTGGCAGAGGTATCACTAGCAGGAGGCAGGAAGTGGTGATACATTGTGCAGTGCACTGCAGTAACAGTCCAAAACCAAAATACCACAAAGCAGTACAAACTCACGAGGTGTGGTGGATAGCAGGTTCTGCTGCAATGTTTGTGGCACAATAAATGTGTCTGATTTGATGGCACGTGTCACACACACTCACACACACACTACACTACAAGTAATGCATAGCAAATTGAACATTTCAGGAATATAACCAAATCTTTTAAACGAACCGAATTATGCACTGCTGCACAACAATCAGCAAAAAGTCAAGAATTATTGAAAATATTACTTGTGTAGATTAGCATAGTTATATAAGAAAAATATAACCAAAACAGAAAGACTGCCTATTTCTCCCAGTTTTAACCTACCTCCACCACATAAACACCCCTCCCCCAAAGCACACTTCAAGTGTCTGTCAGTACACAGACCAGATGTTCTAAATTAACATTCAAAATCCACACACAAACAACAAACGCTCGATGATATGAGCACAATAGGATTTTCTACATCGATGTACAACATTTGGGAAAAAAATGTCTTGAAAGGCTGTTTAAGAACATTTAGAGGATTTGAATTGCAGAGCTCTGAGAGAGACTGTCTCCAGCTACCACTACACATGCACTGCACAGAACTGAGGCTGTGCTCAACAATCTAGAGCCCATGTGACCTGCAAACCCATGAATCACTGCAAAATTTGCCTTGAGCTCAATAACAGGTGAAGTGATGTGAGGTACATTGATTTCAATGAACTTCCATTAAAATTGGTGCAGAAGTGGTTTCATAGGTTTTGTCTGAGCATAGAAGACATATGTCCATAGTGCTCGCCAAATGTATCAATCAATCAATCAATCAATCAAAATCTTTATTTATTCAGGCGAACATCATTGAGCATAGCTCATTTACAAGATGGACCTGAGTGGTCATAACAAAAAGGTTATAGAGTGTATACAAAACATGATATTGAAATAGCACAAATACAAACATTTATGAGTGAGATAGATGTACAATTATTTACATATATACAAGGCAAAGGACAGTAAACCAAAACCTATTAAAGGTAGAGAAACAAACAGTCTGGTAGGATAAAACTTGGATAATGGTACATGGGTAGGCATATATATTGAGGTTTGATGTGGAAAGGACCAGAGGAATGATAGAAGAATAGGGAGGAGCTTTAGAAGGGGTGGGGGAGAGAGAGGGTGTGGGGGTGGGGGTGTGGGAGGACTAGGCCTTGTGGAAGCAATTGCATGAATCTGGGATTAGGCTGGTGTACAGCTTTTTGAAGGATGTAGGGGATCAGTGTTTCCATTTTCAATGTCTTTTGATAGAATTCCAGATAAGTGCCAGGGAATAACTGATTGCAGCTCTTCCATACCGGTGCAGGTGATAGGAATCTTCAGCAGGATCAGTTTGTTGATCCTCAAGGTGTAGGGCCTGGATGTGATCTGGTTGAAGCAGTCTGAGATGTAGGAAGGGAGTTTGTTTGTCAGAGCTTTGTAGATCCAGGTAGCAGCATTTTTTCTTCTTCTATGTTGCAGGGATGTCCAGCTGACTGCATTGTAGAGAGAGCAATGATGGGTGCTAGAGGAAGGTCAGTAATGAATCTAATAGCTCTATGATACAGGGTGTCTAGTTTGTTTAGATGGGAGAGGGAGCAATGACCATAGAGGAAGTCAACATAATCAATGAGGGACATGAATGATGCAAGGATTAATCTTTGTTTGGAATCTTTGGTCAGGTAGTGTTTGATTCTATAGAATAGACCAAGTCTTTGTCTTAGCTTTTCAGGAGCTCTTCAACGTGGGTAGTATAGTCTAGTTTATTGTCTATCCATACTCCTAGGTATTTGAATTTGTCAACATATTCAGATTTTCACCAAGGATGGTAGAGAGTTGTGGGAGGGTGAATGATGGGATAGTGGAAGAACAGTTCTTGTGGGCAAGAACATAGCTTTGGTTTTCTTAGCATTTAGTAATAATTTCTTTTTAATAGGTTATGCTGGAGGAGGAGAATTGAGACTGTGGAGCTCACAGGCTTTGATGGTATTCAAGAGTAGCCCCAAATACCCTTACTTATTAGATAAGAAACATAGAATTTGACAGCAGATAAGGACCTTGGCCCACCTAGTCTGCCCATTTTCCTACCTAACAGATAAGTTGCAGATCCTAGTTAACCAACAGCTTACTTCCTCCTACCCCCACTAGGACTGCCTTATGTCTGTCCCATGCATTCTTGAAGTCCCACTTTTCTTGACTCCAGAACTCCTCAGGAGGCTGTTTCATGCATCCACAACCCTCTCAGTGAAGAAATACTTCTTCACATTACCTCTGAGCCGTCCCCTCTATCTTCAAATTGTGCCCCTTGTTCTTGCACATCTTTTTCTGGAAGATGCTATCCTCTTGGACTTTGTTAATTCCCTTGAGGTACTTGAAAGTTTCTATCATGTCCCCTCTCTCCCTTCTTTCCTCAAGGGTATACATATTAAGCTCCTTTAGTCTTTCTTCGTATGTCTTCTGGTGCAGACCCTGCACCATTTTGGTTGCCCTCCTTTGGACAGCCTCCACCCTGTCTATGTCTTTGCAGAGATGGGGTCTCCAGAACTGTACACAGTCCTCCAGATGTGGTCTTACCAACTGTCTGTACAGAGGGCCAACAACTTCTTATATTCTACTGGTGATGCCTCTCCCTATGCGTCGAAGTATCCCCCCAGCCCTTCTTACTGCCTTCTCACATTGCTGGCCCACCTTTAGGTCATCTGATGTGACTACCCCCAGGTCCCTTTCCATTTTTGTTGTTGTCAGCATCTCACCCCCCATTGTGTACTCTTCCCCTGGGTTTTTGTTTCCCAGGTGCATTACGTTGCACTTCTTTGCATTGAATCTAAGCTGCCATACATTTGACCGTTCATCCAACCTTGCCAAGTCCCTTTTCATCCTTTCCACCCCACCTTGTGTGTCAACCCTGTTACAGATCTTTGTGTCATCTGCAAAGAGACTTACTTTCCTTCTAATCCCTCTGCAAAATCACCTATAAAGACATTAAAAGGACCGGCCCAGTACTGAACCTCTGGTACCCCACTAGTAACCCTTCTTTCTAAACTATGGACTCCATTTACTATTACATGCAGTGTCCTGTTGTCCAGCCAGTGTTTTACTCAGGCTACCACCCTGGGACCCACTCCCAGGCTGGTTAATTTGTTTATTAATCTTTTGTGCTGGACTGTGTCACATGCCTTGCTAAAGTCTAGGTAGGCCATGTACACAGCTCCTCCCTGGTCTACTACTTTGGTCACTCAGTCAAAGAAATCAATTAGATTTGTTTGACATGACCTTCCTGCTGTGAATCCATGCTGCCTTGGGTCCTGTGCCCCACTGGCCTCTTGGTACTCAACAATGCTTTCCTTCAGCAGTGATTCCATCATTTTCCCTACCACTGAGGTCAAACTGACAGGTCTGTAGTTTCCTGCCTCTGCCTTGCTCCCACTTTGTGAAGGGAATCACATCCACCTCCTCCAGTCCTCAGGTACACTGCACAAGGTACAGGAGCATACTGTGTTAGCCTGTTGATGCTTTGCATCACTGCCCCACCACCCTGGGACATCTCTTAATTTATAGGTTATCACTGTCATGTGACCTCTCTGTCAAATTCTCACCAGACCTCCCTGTCAAATTCTATCTCCTCACTTTTCCACTAGCAGGTTATGCTCCTTGACCTCTATATTTCACCTTAACATGCTAACTCCACCTCACTAGCATCCCTGTGCTACCTCCATTACTTATACCAGTGACCACTAGGAGGCACTCTTGTGCACTCTTTTCTCTCCTCTCCTCTCCCTGGTATTGTTCCTCAGATACTTTTGACCCCAATTCTCAAAGCCCCCCCACCAACAACATCTACCCTATCACCCTACTGCATTTTTCCTATCCCTCCCACAGCCCTCTCCTGGGATTCAAACCCCTAATCCTGTTCCCCAATGTCATGTACCCTAACCACTATGCTATATGGTGTACAATTTCTCCTGCTCCATTTCTTTGCCTTATATGTAATTTTGCGTGTTCCCCCTGTTTCTCAGGATGATTTATACTCTCCCTATCCCCATTTCTCACCAACTGTACTTAATTTGCCTGTCACTATCAGCCCCCTCGCTAACACCTGCTATCCCTAGCCTATGTTATCATGGGACACATACTATTTAGAATAACACTTGTATTCATTATATTGCTCACACTCCCTATTGATCTAGCTGAATTCATATCCACGCCCTCCTCCAATTTGTCTCTTTTAACTAACACACCTAAAGCTACTAGCACTGTAAGTGGTACACCAGCCCACTCTTGACCTACCACACTTCTGACCATTTCAGCTTGCTCACCCTCCCCCCATACCACTTTTCACCTCACAGCCACCCCTTGTTATCATGTGTAAATCCTCAAAAACAGATCACCTATTCATTCTAAGCTGTTGGGGAACTTCATAATTCATTGCATCCAAGTTATGTTGGTACTCTCTGCCAATATTCACCTAATCCTGCTCCTGTACAGCAACAACTTGGAAGCATGTGCAAAAGGATGGCATTAAGTTAGCATCAATCAACATCATTAGTCTTCTGCCCATACTCGGCTGCCTCCAGACATGGGTCCATCAGCACAAATCTGATGTCCTTGTAGTGGTCGAAACCTGGCTCTCCCCCCAAATCCTTGGCACAGCTGTTCCCCTTGATGGTTACACCCTGTTCAGAGAGAATAACTGGGCAAGAGGAGATGAGGGGCTGCTATTTACTTACAAGACTCACTATAGGGTCAAGTCCTCCTGACAATTGCATTTGAGAACAGTGCACAGGCACTTGCAGTCAGAACTGCAATTGGCACCTGTGGTAAGCCCCTTACTGTTCTCTCTGTATATATCCCCAAAGAATACCTGCAGGTACTTTAGTCTTATACTTGCCTACATCTCTGGCCTTGCAAATCACTCTAAAATACAGTAGTAGCTCTTGGTGACTTTAATATAAACTGGATTGCCTCACTTTTGTCACTTTGGAACAACCCTAACTGATGCATTAAATGGAGTTTGTTGCCAAGAATTTCCCTTCTTTTTGAGAATGTGCACTATAAATAATGAAGTAACGGCAACGCAAATGCAAGCGCAAACGCTAATGGACATGGTGACACAAACATAAATGATAATGCAAATGGTAATAGAAACACAAGCACAAATGTTAATGAAAACAGAAACGCAAACGCAAGCTTGTATGGAAACGCAAACTGTAATGCACACGGTCACGGTAACGTAATTGGAAATATAGACACTTACGGTAACAGCAATGATGACACCAAAGGAAACAGAAACAGAAATGCAAATGGAAGCGCGTACACAAAGACAAATGGAAATGCACACAGTGACACAAAAGGAAACACAGACAAAAACAGTAATGGAAACACAAATGTTAACAATAACGCAAATGCAAGCACCAACAAAAATGCAAAGGGTAATGCACACGCTTGGGTACACAGGAACGGTATTGCAAATGGAAACACAAACGCAAGTGCGTATGGAAATGCAAATGGTAAGGCGCATGGTCATGGTATCACAATAGGAAATGCAAATGCTAACAGTAACAGCAATGATGACACCAAAGGAAATGCAAAAACAAATGGAAGCATGTACGCAAATGCAAATGGAAATGCACATGGTGATGCAAAATGAAATGCAAACAGAAACAGTAATGGAAATGCAAATGGTAACAGTAACGCAAATGCAAGCACAAACAAAGACGCAAAGAGTAACACACACGGTGGTGTAGACAGGAACACTAACACAAACGGTTATGGAAATGCAAGTGGAATGCTAACTCTGACAGTAATAAAAGTACACACCCTTTTTTCACCAATAGCTGCATAGAGAAACACAGTGAGTACAAAGAATGTATGCATAATAATGGGCCTCAGAGCAGAAAATGAGCACCTGAAATACTAAATTGCTTATATCTCAGGAACCGTATGACACAGAAAAAAAAATAAAATTTCACATAAATGATGACTTTCCTGGCTAGTTTTATGCTTAGCCCCCTTGTAGAGGGCTAAGAACTTTTCTGACGAAAAGTCAGTATCTTGAAGCGTTTCCCAGATATGTGCCGGAAGCTGTAATGTTAGTCTATGGGAAAAAGTGTCAACTTTAGAATATCATAACTTTGCAACCCTTTAATATTTTGTCACCAAACCATCAGAAGGCACATTTGAGGGATATTGGCTTTCTTCCTCCAAATTTCATCCCAAAAGACCAAACCCTTCTTTTGCAGCAAAATCACAAAAGTGTCACAAGTTTGACACTACTTTGTGACACTACAGATTACAAACATTTCAAAAACATATTTCTGTAGTGTTTAACCCCCCAAAAAAGACATGGGTAGCATCCTCACAGCTCGACTAGGTGAACACAAAAAGAATTGTGCCCCTAGAGGGTCCCAAATTTAAATGCCAAGCACTTCTGCGACCATTAACTGAAAACAAATGGCTGACATGACACTACACGGGTCATTTTCAACACTAAAAACTGCATTTGTGACACTGTCAAACTTTTTGTTAACTTTTTCCATTGACTATAATGTGAAACTTGTTTTTTGAATAACTTTTGAACTGTTTAATATTTTTTCACGAAATCTTCAAAAGGCACATTGGAGACCCTGGCTGCATGTTTCCTGAAGTTTTTGGACTGGTCACACAAACTGTGCAACCTGTAGGCACAGGCAAAGAATGTGCAAAAAAGCATAAATGTGCTACAGAATGTCTCTTTATAACTCTGCAACCGCAGATCCAGAGATCTATAGTACTGCTCTGTGCCTGCTAAATTTCAGGCAAATCCATGATACAGTGGCAATGTTATTAAGTTGCAAAATTTCACACTTTAATCTTAAATGGGGTACTCAACCCTAACTATGGCAGCACTACCATGCCACCATACTATATATATATATATATATATGTATGTATTTTTTTACTGTAAATTTAAAACTGCTAAACCAAATTATCCAGTTGTGTTAGACACCAGGATACACATCATATATGATTATCAAATGTTAAGTCAATGCCTGCAGAAGCAGAGAAGTTAGAAACATCCATATTTTTAAGTTTCCACAAAGCTTTCAAATATTTACATCATAAACTTTTGAACCCCCTGTAAATTAAACATCTCTAATCCAATTATCTCCATATTTAGTTGATTCTATAACTATAACCACCTGTGAGTGTTTGTTTACCTGTCTTTGTACCATGACGAGAAGCCTTTGGAAATAAGTCCTTGACTTAAAGGCTTGCAATTCTGATACCATTAAATAAATAAATAACAAAAAAGTTATCCGTGCTAATTTACATGTCTACCTCCAATGGTGCCAGAGTTATATGCAAATAAAAATGTCATGAAATGTACCAGAAAAAATAAAATGACGGATTTTAAGCACATATAATTTTGAGATGATGTATCCTAATGTAATGCAAATTGGCACCCTGTTCGAACATCTTCCATCAAGTAACCATGCCAACTTTAAGATCTCTGCACCAATAGTTGGCTGAGGTCTATGCAGGTACAATTTTCATGAAATGTCCTTCAAAATAAAATGACAGAGTCTGAGTACCTATGATCTTTAGCCAATCCATCCCAATGTCATAACATGTGACAGTTATTTGAACATCTATCATCAAGAAATCATGCCAAATTTAAAATCTTTGGTCCGCTAGATGGCTGAGGTATATGCAGATAAAAATGTTCATGAATTTTCCCACAAAAATAAAATGACAGAATGTGATCACCTATACTTTTGAGACAATCCATCCTAATTCCAGGATATTTGACACTTAATTAGAATTCCTCCCAGACAATAGACATGCTGAATTTCAGGTCTCTGGTTCAATAAACAGTCAAGTTATACCCAAATTAATACAGTTTCAAAATTCCATGACACTTCTCTGTAATTCTGTGAAAATTCATGAGATTTAATCAAAATTCTGTGAACTCAGAATTGTCTTATTTCACACAGCTCTACAGAAGAGAAACACTCATCCTACTCTGTCTGCCCAGGTGGTCCATGCCTATAATGTCTTGGCAGACCCTAACTGGTCTCTCCTGGCCCTTCCTCCTCCTCTCTGTCCATTTCCTAATATTCCCCTATGCCTATCCCACACATGACTGAAGTCTCCTATTGTCTTCACCTCTGCTACGTTGGCTAGCTGTCTATTCTAGGCTTCCACCATCCTTTCAGTAAAATTGTAGATCCTCATGTCCTCCCTAAACTTTTCCCTTCCAGCTTCATCACATGCCCTCTGGTTCTGGTGCTCTTCCTCATTTGAAAGAAACTCTATTCGTGCACACTGTTAACCTCATGAAGTACTTGTAGGTCTTTATCATGTCCCCTCTCACTTTCCTGTCTTCCACAGTGTACACATTGTGATCTTTCATTCTCTCCTCATGGGCCTTTTTGGTGTATTCCTTGCACCATTGTTGTTACCTTCCTCTGTGCTGCCTTCACTACATGTCCTTTCTGAGGTGTGGCCCCAAAACTGGTCACAATACTCCACTTGGGGTTTCACCAGCAAGTGACAAGTAGAGAGCAGAGTTACTCAGATTTCTTTTGTTAAATTCAGAATCTTTGGATTTTGTTCTATTTCTAGGATTTCAGATTTGTGGTATTCATGGTTGAAAATCCAAGATCCTAAAACACACAGACTGATATGGATTTTGGATATCAGAATCCAGTTCCGACTTGGCACATGACTACTTGTAAACCTCCCCAGCACACTAGTGACTCTGTCAAGTGCCAAAAGACACCCTTCCCCCACAACTGTTTTACCCATTACTTATCACTTGACTGAGTGACTTCATGAGGGGTTGTACATTAATGCAGAAGGCTATAGGTCTTGTTGGTGGTTGCTGTGGTTTCTTGTTCCTTATGATTTAAAATCCAGGAACATGGCTCTATCTGGAGCCAGGCCAGGCATGCAATTTAATAAATTCATCATGGTCCTCCCTCCGTGAGTCAGTTGTAGCCCTCAGCACAGGCACTCCCATTTCCATCCCTTCATAATCCCTTCCTGACTGAGTTTAGAGTTCCATTCGAATTCAGTCAGAATCAAATCTCCTACCTCCTACTCCCTTGGTGTCTGAGAAATAATTTAATAACAATTAAAAAGCCCTGAAAGGCCCCAGATTCCTGAGGCTGGCCAGGCCAGCATCACTTTTGTAATGTTATTAACTGAGGTGGTGACCTGAATCAATATCCTGAGTAAACAGCATGACCACACCCTGACACAGAAGCAGGGCACAGTGGAACCTATGGTTTTGTCATATCATGTTCGACAGTGATGGGAATACTGTGAAAACCATTACAGTGACAAAATTGGCAGTTCACTGCAATGGTCCCTGGTATTCCCAGCACTGCTGTCTCCAGGAATATTGCCCCCTCCCTGAATCAGTTCTGGCTTGGAATTGGTTATCTATAGTGTGGAGGGTGTGGGGAACAAAGCCCACCACAAAAATGGTTTCATTCCCAGAAGGCACAATGCTGATTGTCAGCATTGCGCCATCTCTGTAATGCCATTTGACACAATATGTATCACTGTGGCAAGGTGGAACCAGGTTTTGTTCTAGCTGCTTACCTCAGTTAGCCCAGGTCACACTGGGAAAGTAACAGCCAAGCCAGATTGGATAGGGCAGCTGTTTTCATTGACTGTTAGTAGATAGATGACATAGCTGCCTAAATCTTTCTGGACCAAGGAAGAAAAGGCAGCAGTCAAAGACAGCACATTTTTTCTTTGATGAGTGGCCAGGAGGGAGTCTCAGTCATTGGACTTGGGTTTGCAGATGGGTAGGGTGCAGGGAGGGATGGGTATTGTGCTTGGCTGGGACTGTGCTACTAGTGTAGCTTAGAGGGACTGTGCTGGCAGTGGCTGGGGAGAGTCTGAGCAACCTGAGCATCTGTGCTGTGGGGGGGCAGTGTGTTTTTTGCAGTTGTTGATTGCCTCTGGGTACTGGACTGGCCTGGATTTGATGGAGCTTGAAAAGGATTGGAACTGTTACAAGTGCACCTCCCTAACCAATCAGCAGGCTCCCAATCTGCTTACTCCAGCAGCAGAGAAGCACTTACTTATCATAGGGGTGTGGTCTTTGTTTTTAATATAACACCACACAAAGGCTTGTTTACTGATGCTGTTTAGTTGTGAAATCTGGGTGGAGATGTTTAACTAGACAGTCAGATGCAGAATCAGAAATTCTAATCCCAAACACAAACCTGATTCCAGTGCCTTAACTGGCATTTGAATGGATTTGGATTCTGGAGCAAACTTTTTAGATAAGCCAATGAATACAAACCCAGTGGATTCTATAGAATCCTAGCAACCCCAGTAGAGAGTACCAAATGACTGGAACAATGGCATGGAAAAGGCTGAAACACTATCCTGGTTTGGGGGCTTTTTAATTCACAGTGTGTTGTGCAGTTTATTGTTGCAGGTGATCTCCACATGGCCTGGAGGAAGGGGAAGTCAGACATTTTGGGCAACTGGATCACATGGGACCACATGATATCTGGCACCAAATAGGAACAGACCAGGAAGTGCTCAGAAGCAATAAATTAAAGGGACAAATGTTAAATTGGTGCATATCGGGGTCAGGAACTAAGTGCCAAGTGACTGAAGCAGCTGGCACGTAGAAAGTCTTACAAGCTACACTAACCTGCTTTTACTATTTTTGTCTCTGGAGTTTGTTGTTTAAATTGTTGACATTACATAACAGCTTAATATATGGGTGATTTGGAGTCACTGAGAAAGACTAAATGATCGTAGCAACTGGCAGGTAAAGTAGCTGCCCATTAACCTGATTTTAATGCTTTGGCTCCAGAGTTTGTTGTTTGACTTATAAAATCAGCTAAATCAGAGTGCATTGAGGTCAGGTAGAGAGCATCAAATGATTGGAGCAACAGGCAGGGAAAAGGAAATGGAATAGAGCTTCATACTTAAAGTGAACTGTAAGTCCAAATCATTTCTATTCAAACAGTCCCCAAATAATGAGGCAGTATCCATGCTGCCCTCCAGATTATTAGGATATCACCCAAACAGCACACCCATAATTGGATATTGGGAAGGAAGTATTTTTGCCAGGGTTAAACACCATGGTCCACTCCCACCAACACAAAGAGGTTGGCGTAAGAGGAAGAGTTACAGCTCGAATTCACAGGGAAGATGGGCAACATGTTAAACAAAACATACAGAAAACCAATTTCTGGAAATATGCTCACATGCTAAGAGTGCCCATCCCAAGCATCTCAAAATGCCATACCATATGGCAATTTTTCCTAGCTGAGACAAAATTGTTTGTCCATAGCAGACTTTGAGAGACAAGCTCTGGATCTCAAAGAACACTTTCTACAGAGACAGTATAATGAAAACATTTTAGTTTCTGCCCTAAATAGAGCAAGGAATTTGGAAAGGAACATTACTTAATCCTTGACCCAGAGAGACAGGAAATGAACAACCAGTGTTTTATGTTACTGAATATAATCATTTGGCCCCAGAGATATCTAATATGGTTAATTTTTGGCCAGTCTTACAAGGGGACCTACTTTTGTTTTAAAGCTCTTGGAACAGTCCAAGAGTCATTTATAGAAAGGGAAAAATATTGGCCATATGTTGACACATAGCCTATACACTAAACCAACCCAGAACATCCATTCAACTTAGATGCCATCAAAACCAACATGTAGTTTTCACTGTGGAATGTGCAATGTGTGTTGCTATTGCATCCAGTGGGAGCTCTTTTGTGCATCCAGTTTCTCATTATAAAGTTTTGGTTAAGGAATTTATTTCTTGCTCAACATGTTATGTTGTCTATATTCCTATAGTTTTGAGACCCATGTAAATAATCTCATGAAAAAGATAAGAATGAAATTGGGAGCTATAAGGCATATCTCCCATTGCCTAACTAAAAGGGATCAGTTAATGGTTACTAATCATCTACCTATTCAATTGTTATACGAACATACAAATCTGCCAGCAGAAACAGTCCATCTAGGTCTGCTCAAGTATGCAGCTAGCACTCCTAGTTTTAAGCTGTCCCACCCCTTCCCTTTCTCATCCCACTGCCACCCACACCTTCCACAACCTCACTCTCCCCTGTTCCCTGTCCCATGCCCTTTTGAAGCTGTTCAGATATTTACATTATACCACCCATTGTGGTAGTGCATTCCATTTTTCTACCACCTCTCTGTGAAATAGTATCACCTCATTTCCTTCTAAATCTCCCCCATTCTTAGCCTATGCCCCTGCTGTCCCTCTCCCTCCTGAGCTTAAAGACCCCATCTTACTTATCCTTATTGATTCCCCTCAGATACTTGAATGTCTCTATCATGGTCCCCCTGTCCCTACTATCCTCCAGAGAGTACATATTCAGGTCTCCCAGACTACTCTCATAGTCTCTCCCCTCCATTCCACATATCATTTTTGTTGCTCTCCTCTGCACACCCTCCAGTTGCCTGATATCATGCTTTAGGTATGGCCTTCAAAACTGCATACAATACTCTAAGTGTGGCCTTACCAGTGACCTGTAGAGGGGCAAGATCACTTCTCTTCACCTGGACGAAACCCACCTGGCTATGCACCCCAGCATTTTCTTCACTTTTGCAGCCACTCTCCTGCACTGGACAGTGTTGTTCATGGCCCCTGTTATCATTACCCCTAGGTCCTTCTCCTCCTCAGTGATCCCCAGCTTAACCCCCCCAGCCAGTATTCTCTCCTTGGGTTCTTCACCCCAAAGTGCATAACCTTACATTTCTTTGCATTGAACCCCCTCTACCACCTCTCTGACCACTCCTCTAGCTTGCTTAGGTCCCCATGCAGTTGCTTCCATCCCTCCCCTCCATCCACCACTGCTCCAATTTTGGTGTCATCAGTGAACAGACTTACCTTGCTCACTACCCCATGTGCAATGTCTGATATGAAGAGCCCAAATAATACTAGCCCCTGCACAGAGCCCCATGGCACCCCACTCATCACCGACCTTGGAGATGAGAGCTCCCCTCTCACCACCACACATTGCAGACTCCCACTCAGCCAGCTTGTAATCCAGTTCATCATTTTTGCCCCTACCCCTACACCAGTTAGCTTCTCCCCAAGCTGCCAATGAGGCACTGAATTGAAGCCCAAGTAAAGAATATCCACCACATGACCCTTTATCCAGCTCACCTGTCACCCAGTCATAATATTGTACCAAGCTGGTTTGACAAGGCTTCCCTGAAATGAACCCGTGCTGCCTCACATCCTGGAAGCCATTGTCCTCCAGGTATGACACCAGTCTTTCTTTTAGTATTGTTTCCATGAGTTTGCACACTGTGGAGGTGAGACTTACAGAACAATAATTACCCAGTTCATCCCTTGGCCTGCTGTTG
This sequence comes from Neoceratodus forsteri, assembly GCA_016271365.2. Classification (NCBI taxonomy): domain Eukaryota; kingdom Metazoa; phylum Chordata; order Ceratodontiformes; family Ceratodontidae; genus Neoceratodus; species Neoceratodus forsteri. The sequence goes on from CM057455.1 coordinate 49,933,744, forward strand.
TGTAATAGTACTGCATGTGCCATCCTCCAGTCCAGTGGCACATATCCTGACTCCAGTGATGTGCTATACAGATCTGCCAGCTGCTCTACCAACACCTCCGCCATCTCCCTCAGCACCCTGGGGTGGTTGACATGTGGCCCTGGTGCCTTGTCTACCTTCAGTGTCCTCGGCCCCTTTAGGACTCGTCTTGCCTCAATTTTTCCATCTGTCATTGCCTCTCTCCCTGTTCCCACCCTCCCTGCCAATGGTGGTAGAGGTCCCCCCTTTACTTCCATGAACACTGAGCAAAAGTATTCATTCAGTGCTTCTGCCTGCTCCTCTCCCTTTTCTGTCCACTCCCCATCCCTTTTTATCCTCACTATTGTCTCTTGGCACTTCCTTCTCTCCCTAATGAATCTGAAAAAGTGTTTCTCCCCCTGATAATTCCCTGTGCTAATCTCAGCTCCCTCTGGGCCTTGGCTTCTCTGACTTTTCTGGTCACCTCCTTGGACCATCTTGCATACTCCTCCCACTCCACTTCCTTCCCTGTCCTACTATACCTATGATGCACCACTCATTTTTCCCTCACCACCTCCACAATTTCTTTGTTTAACCAGCATAGTTTTCTTGCTCTGCTCCTCTTACTCTGTGTTTTGGGGCAGGCTTCTGTTACTCTGTAATCCCCCATTTAATAATATCCCATTTCTACTCCACTTTAATCTCCTTCATTATGTCATCCAGTTTTCCATTCAGTACTTCCTGCATCCTCCCAAAGTCCACCCCCTGAAGTTTACCACCCGAGTAACTGATTTCTCTGGCTCCCTGTACATCTTGATATTAAACCACACTGTTTGGTGATCACTGTTGGCTAGTGGGTCCTCCACCTTTTTTGCCTTTACTGCCTCCCCATTCAACAATTCCAGATTGAAAGTGTTCTTTAGACTAGTAGGTACACTGACCAACTGTGTCAAGAAACCCTCCTGGCTCATGTCCAGGAGCACTTGCTCCCTAGCATTGGAGGTGACTAGAATGATCTAGTAAGTTGAAATTCCCCACAATGACCACCTTCCCTTTTATACATAACTTTCTGATTTGTCCATCTAATTCCCTGTCAAGCTCCTTAGACTGGGATGTTGGCCTGTATACCACTCCAAACCTCAGTATCCTACCCCTTGAGTCTAGGGATTACAGGAGTCATATACTGACAGATGGAACAACCAAGGCATTGTCTAAACTTGATGTGACCGATCATAAAATTGCTAGATTTGTGCTGAGGTGTGACTTGTACACTTACTACTGTTCACTTTACCAGGACTGGCCTGGAACTCATTACAGAACAAAAGGAATAGAGCATGGTCTATCATGCTATTCAAAATACTTAAAACAGAACAACTCCAGCGGTAAATGGAATCATTTGAATGGACCAATCATAACTTCTGGTTGAGGAAAATATACATACTATGGATATCTAGGGTTAAAAATACATTTGGAGTAATAACCTTTCGATATCATTCTGCAATTACTTGGAATAGTTTCCCAGATCACTTAAGGGATATGAATATGTTCACAGATTCTTTTAAACGTAAACTGAACAGAATTTTACACATGAATGTAAATGTTATTAGAGTTTTGTAGTAATCTATATGTTAAATGGATTGTATTGTTCAAGTATTTTGTTGTGGAATACATGTTTTTATTGTTTAGAATTGTAACTGTAAGCATGCCATCTACAGGAAACAAGGCACCGTGGCCCCTATGGTAAAGAGTACTTGCTTATCAGATGATTGCCTGTATAAATAAAAAACATTTTACTACTACTACTACATATTGTCCAATGTACTTGTCCTATGCTATATGAGGGATGCACAAAAAGACCCCTAAAGGAGAGAATGCAGGGGTATGTTCATGCTATTTTGAAACCAGAACCAGATATACCTATTGGTGTACACTTTGCATCCTACCATTGCCAAGACCCAGCTAATTTCAACTTTCTGGGTTTGAAACTTATACCAGTTAACAGTAGAGGTGGAGATAGGTTAATTGTATTACTACAAAAGGAATCAAAATGGATCTACACTTTGAGGTCATTGTCCCCTGAGGGCCTAACTGAATGTTTCCATTCCATAAATTAGGGCAGGATGGGGAGGGGAAAGTGGAAGGTGGTTACTCTTAATGCTAGGAGCCTTGGGAGGGAAACTGTAGAGTTACAGGTGCTCATTTTTGTAGTTGATTTATGGAATATTACTCTGAACTTATCTATCTGATTAGTAAAGTCCTTTACCCTCCTTCACTCTCTTTTTTCCTTCCCTTTTTCTTTCCTTTTTTTCTGATACACCATAAAGGGACCAACGGCCATCATTCTATTTACATTTATATGCCTATAATATTTGAATTGCTTAATTCTGAATTTTCAATATGGCTGAAAAGAGGTTTTGACTTTCTGCACTGGTCCCATGAAAGTGTTTGAAAATATTTAAATAATCTTGAAAATATCTATTTTTGTATGGTAAATATTTATATATTAATTATAGTAATCTGTTCTGAAATATGCTAGAAGAGGTAGGGCAAGCCTCATTTAATTATACATCTTGTGACAAACAACCTGGCTGACAAGACAGTAGATATAGTCCAGAGGAGGTTTGAGGAACTAGGACAATTATGTGAGGGGCATGAAGATCAATAACTTTTTAGAAATACTCCAGTGCACAAGGCAAGCACAGCAAGAAAGTTGAGAATAGAGGAATTTAATGGATGGCAAAGAACGGGTGTCATGCTAAAGGGTATGAGCTGTTGGGGGTGGGAAGAGACCAGGGTTGACAGTAGTCTCCATGCCAAGGACAGACTACACTTGAGTGAGGAGGAAAGAAAGTGTTGAAACGGAGGATGGAGTAGTACATAGAGGAAGTTGGGAATTTAAACTCGGGGGGTGGCAAGTGGGCAAGAGACATGCAGAGACCACAGGTTGGGAAACCATATGAGCTTACCCCCCATTGCAGTGATAAAGGACAAATGGCAAGTACTATTGGTGATGCTAGTGTAACCCCTAGATGGCGCTATCCCAGGGGCTACTACCCCTGCCTGATTTGCCACTAACAGGTTGAGGGGCCTGGATCCAATGGCGGGTGCCTCCACCCAGAGGTCAGGGTTTGCAATAGTTAAACTAACTTGGTCACAGCCCTCTGGGACACTGCAACCCCCTTTCTTCCCACTAGTGGCCCACACAATATATCAGAATTACCTTCACAGTATACACTACACCCCAGGTCTGGTTCCGCACTGGGACCTCCTGTGAAATGAGATACAGTGCAACAATCACAGTACAGTACTTTAACATAGACAAATACCTCAGGCAGTATAACTTTGCTGAAACAAGCAGCTCTGATTTATTTAGGGGATATAACAAGGACAGGGGAAATCAGGTTAATTAGCTTATCACTCTAATAATTCATTTCCATGGCTCTGCGACAGGCCTATCCCTATCAGTTACTGTACCTGGGTACCCAAGCCCTAGTGGCTAGTCCAAACCGTGGCAGCTGGTGAGGGCCCTTTCACACAGAGAAAAGGAGAATTAAACAGTCAGCAGTACAGTAATTCCATTTGGATTTAATGTGGCAATTCAACAGGGAGCGACCCTGAATTAGTACTCACGACCTCCAAATAAGATAGGGTCCTTCAATGTCAGCAGGGCTCACTTGAGGTACACAAACCTCTTCACACATCCATATAAAAGAAAGCACTATACCAGGCAGGCTGCATCTGTATCCCGATCGAATTACTGCACAATACCGGAGAACACACAGCAGATTCAGTTCCTGACAGACCGGTGCAATTTTCAGCAATTCCTCCAGTCTTCTACAGGGTGAGCCTGGTTTCTACTCTTCAGAGATCCTTTGATTCTTTTCACAGGACGGATTCAGTCCTAACAAGCTGTTACACAAGCTGCAGACCGGAACTCTGGGTCTTACACACGTTTTTTGACTAAAACTGCACACTGAAAAAGCACAGGGCTCCTTCCTTCTTCACTGCCAAAGCTCAACTGAAACTCCAACCGACAAAACCGGCACTTCCTTTGAGTTCCTCCCAGTTCTTGACTGGATTGGCTGTCACCACAATAGACTGCTGCTGTTGGTCCAAAAGGCACTGAAGTCTAAACTACATCTTCCAGAGTCACTGCCCATACAATCCTCTTGTGGCTGGCTCAGATTATGAGTCCAAGTTCTGATTCGTCCAAGGCACCATTTTAGAGCTAGCTTACCCCACACTGATTGGTCCAGTTCAGCAGTTCAAAACTAGAATGGGAACTAGCAGACACAGTTCTGACTGCAAAGAAAGCAGGTTAGACAAACTGTAATTTCATTATTACTCTAAATAATTTCTGCAAACAGTTACATCTTTCAGATAGGTTCCTTTGCACTCCTAGTGACTGCAAAATGAAGTGAATTGGCAGCAGCTTGAGTGGTACTCAATCAAAGAAACACACAGTCCCCCATACAAACTAATTATGTCTGCAAGCAGACAGCTCTTAAAGAGACAGTACCAGAGGTTCTAAAAACACTCACTGATAAATGGCTTAAATGCCAAACACCATTCAGGCTTGGAGCATTCAAGCAAGCTCCTGGAAGTCTTTGGGAACCCCCATTTGCAGGGTTACACCAGTAAGGAGGGCAGGATGGGGGAGAGTGGAAGGTGGTTACCCTTAATGCTAGGAGCCTTGGGAGGGAAACTGTAGAGTTACAGGTGCTCATGGCAGAGGGAGAGGTGGACATTGCAGCCATCAGAGAAACATGGGCCACCCTATACAATAACTGAGACCTGTCTGTACCAGGGTACAGGTTATTTCATAGAGACAGGATGATTGGGAATGGAGGAGGTGTGGCACTATATGTGAAGGATGGACTGAAGTGTGTAAGGGAGGAAGGGGAGGAGGGTTGTATGAAGACACTTTGAATGCAAATCCAGGATTCCAAGAATATGATTCTCAGAATGGGAGTAATGTACAGGCCACCCTCTCAGACGGAAGAGTTAGACAGAGAACTAGTGGGACAGATCAGGAGGACCTGCAAGTAGGGTAGTGTGGTGATTGTGGGGGACTTCAACATGCCAGTAGTGGACTGGAGTACCCCAACAACCAGGAATAGAAGGGAGCAGGTACTGCTGGCTGCCTTCCAGGACAGTTTCCTGCTGCAAATGGTCAGTAAGCCAACCAGGTTAGGGAATACCCTTGACCTTGTGCTGGCAAATGGGGAGTTTGTGAGAGAACTTATGGTGGAAGAACTGCTGTCAGGGAGTGACCACCACTCAGTATGGCTCACATTGGATATGGGCAAGGAAGGGTGGAATCTGGCACAAGAGTGCTGGACTTCAGGAGGGCCGATGTTGGAAGGATGGAGGAAGTGGTAAAAGGGTACCTGGTCAGAATTCAACCTAGTATGGGCACTAACCAGAGGTGGGTAGCTCATAAAGCTAGGGATAGTGGAGGCAATCAAAATCTGCTGCAAGTCCCAGAGCAAGAAGGCTAGGGCTAAGAAACCAAGCTGGTTGAGAAAGGAGGTCATGGGAAAGTTAAGGAGGAAAAAAGCTGCCTTTAGGAGGTACAAGAAAACAGGGAAGGGGGAGGACAGGGAGGAGACAGGGAGGAATACCTGACAGAATTGAATGAAGTGACATAGGCAGCAAGGGGAGCCAAGGCATCTACGAGGCTCAGGCTGGCACAGGGAATTAAGAAGGGGGGAGAGGGACTTCTTTAGGTACATCATGGAGAAAAGAAACTGTAAGGACCACAAAGTAAGGATTTGGAAGGAAGGGGGTTTGGTGGAATCAGGATGCGATAAGGCAGAAGCACTAAATGATTACTTCTGCTGGATATTTACTAAGGAGAAGAGGTGGGTGATATCCAAGGGGGGAGAAATGGCAGAAACAGAGGGGAAGGGGTGACAGATGGATAAATCATGGAGGGCAGAGTTTGGGAGGGTTTGAAGGCACTGAGGGTGGACTAGGCACCAGGCCCAGATGGCATCCACCCCTGGGTACTGAAGGAGCTGGCAGAGGTCCTTGTGGGACCTTTGGCAGACCTATTTAATACCTCACTACACTCAGGGTGTATACCTCAGGAATGGAGGATGGCTCATGTGGTGCCCCCCCACAACAGTGGCCACAAGGATGAACCGGGGAACTACAGACTGGTGAGCCTCACAGCCATCTTGGGTAACCTGATGGAGACTATCCTGAAGGAGAGGCTGGTGGCCCTCCTAGAGGCCAAAGGACTACAGAACAACAGGCAGCATGGCTTCATACATGGCAGATCCTGTCAAAACTGACCTGATGGAGTTCTATGACTGGATAACTAGGCAGCTGGACAGGGGCCATGCAGTTGATGTCCTGTATCTGGACTTCAGTAAGGAATTTGACTCGGCCACATGGGAGGCTGGGAAGTGTTAGAAGGCACAGGGGTGGATGCAAAGCTGGTGAGATGGGTAGGGAATTGGCTTCAGGGAAGACAACAGAGGGTGGTGGTGGGTGGAGAGCTCTCACACCCAAGGGTAGTGACGAGTGGTGTTCCACAGGGCTCGGTGTTAAGACAAGTGTTGTTTGGGATATTCATTGCAGACATATCATTGGACATCAAAAGCAAGATCAGTCTGTTTGCTGATGATACCAAGATGGGAGCAGTGGAGGATGACCTAAGGGGAAGGCAGGGGTTGCAGGATGATCTGGCAAAGCTTGAAACCTGGTCAGACACCTAGCAACTGGGATTAAATGCCAAAAAGTGCAAGGTGCTGCATTTTGGGGTGAAGAACCCAAGGAGGAGTTACCAGCTGGGGGGAGTGCAGCCAGCCCAGACAGAGGAGGAGAAGGATCTGGACGTGCTCATTACAGGGTCAATGAACAACTCAGCACAATGTAGGAAGGCAGCTGCAAAGGCCAACAAAATGCTTGGTTGCATTGCATGGGGTATATTCTCAAGGAGGGAGGAGGTGATTCTGCCACTGTACAGGTCATTATTAGTTAGACCACACCTGGAGTACTGCATGCAGTTCTGGCGCCCGTATCTGAAGAGAGACATTAAGTTACTGGAGGGGGTGCAGCGCAGGGCAGCAAAGATGATCAAGGGGCTGGGGGACTTATCATACAAGAGGAGGCTGAGGGAGCTGAACATGTACTCGCTGGAGGAGAGAAGGGACAGGGGGGCCACGACTGAAACCTTAAAGTACCGGGAGGTGAGGTGCCTACCAGGTGCCACAGCATGGAGGGATGGAAGGAAGATCCTGGGGATCACTGGGAAGGCAAGACAGGAGGATGAGCTGGATGTCATTATCCACCTAGGTACTAATGACCTGGTAAATAGGAAGCCAAAGGAAGTTCAGGAAGAGTTTAGGAAATTGGAGAGGGGTCTCAAGCAAGTAGCTACTTCTGTCACTTTCTCAGAAGTACTACCTGCCAGAGGCAAGGGAGAGCATAGGGGTGCATGCACCAGGAACTTTAACTCATGGTTGAGGAACTGGTGCTGTGAGAAAGGGTTTGGATTCATTGGTGACTGGGGACCCACCTGGAGGGATGGAGGTTTGTTCAAGCCTGATGGCCTGCATCCATGCTGGAAGGGAATCCAAGCACTCAATGATAAGTTTAAATGCTACATTGACAAGCATTTAAACTAGCAAAGGGGGGTAGCAGGCCAACATGGAGGGTACCTACTTGCTCACCCCCCACAGCTAGCAGTGGAACCAGTGAACCAGTGGGTTGGCTATCTCTACAAAACAGTGTGCAAAAGATGGAGTTTAGCGCCCAAGAGGTGGATAGGCAGAAAACAAGCAAAATTCAGCAGAAGGGCAGACAGCAAGGGGAACAAGGGATAAAGGACAACCAAGGAAGGGGCTGGAATAGAACAGTGAAACAGTCTAGGGAGGTCAAATCTTTGAAAGCCATGTGTGCAAATGCCAGGAGCCTTAGCAACAAGATGGAAGATCTGGAGGCTGTCATGGTGCAGTCAGACCTGGACATTGTGGCCATCACTGAAACCTGGTGTAATGATAACCATGACTGGGAGATGGCCATACCTGGCTACAACATATTCAGAAGAGACAGGGCAGGCAGGAAGGGAGGAGGAGTGGCACTGTATGTGAAAAATGACATAAGGGCCACAGACATCCAGGAGGAACAAAATGGGGGAGAGATACTGTGGGTTAAGCTGGAAAGGAAAATGGGGCCAGCCATCCGCAGAGGTGTGGTCTATAAACCACCAGCCCAGGAGGAGGAAGAAACAGATAGGGAGCTGATGCTAGCCATTCAAAGGATGGCAGACAAGGGTGAGGTAGTACTGGTTGGAGACTTCAATATTCCAGACGTGGACTGGAGCATCCCAGCAGCAGCAGCATTAACTAGGAGCAGATTTATCCTGGACTCCCTTCAGGGTGCCTTCCTCAAGCAACTGGTCATGGAACCAACTCGGCAGAAGGCAATACTGGACCTTGTGCTCACAAACAGGGACAGTGTGATGGGGGTAACAGTGGGGGAGCACCTGGAGAACAGTGACCACCAGTCATTGTGGTTTGAAATCATAGAAAGAGCACAACCAAACCACGCAAAAACATGTATCCTGGATTTTAGGGGGGCAGACTTTGGGAAAATGGGGAGATACTTGAAAGAGGCATTAAGGGGAATGGGGCAGGAATCAGGGGTTGAGGAACAGTGGGCAGTATTTAAAATGGGGATTACAAGAGCAACAAAATTATGCATTAAGCAGGTTAACAAGAGGAACAGGAAGAGGATACCATTATGGTTTTCCAAAGAGGTAGCAAAGAAAGTGAAAGCCAAAAGATTGCATTCAGGCAATACAAAAGACACAGACAGAAGGGGATAGGGAGAATACCAGGAGAAGCAAAGGAGGCAGGAGGTCAGTAAGGAAGCTAAAGCTCAGACAGAAGAACACATTGCAAAATCAGTGGGTAGAGGGGACAAAACCTTTACAGGTACATAAGTGAAAAAGAAAGGCAAAGGAGGGATAGTGAGACTGAAGGGTGAGGATGGGGCGCGTGGAGGATGACAACAGTAAAGCTGACATATTGAACAGGTATTTCTGCTTAGTCTTTACTGAGGAAGAGGAGGGTAATGGGTCTGAAGGGAGTACAAGGGGTGAGAATGGTGCAGAAATGGACACAAGTCCCTATACGAAAGTGTCCTGAAGGAACTGGAAGTAATAAGAGGTGATAAAGCAATGGGGCCAGATGGGTTGCACCCCAGGGTCCTTAAAGAACTAAGAGGTGGTGGCTGAACCTCTGGCTATCCTGTTTAGCCAATCACTGGAAACAGGGGAGGTACCCAAAGACTGGAGGATAGCAGATGTAGTCCCCTTATACAAAAGTGGAACAAAGAGGCGGGGAACTACAGACCAGTCAGCCTCACCTCGGTAGTGGGGAAGATCATGTAAGCACTACTGAAGGAGAGATTGGTGGAACATCTGGTTGTCAATGGACTACAGGACCCAAGGCAGCATGGTTTCACCACGGGGAGGTCATGTCAGACCAACCTAGTTGAATTTTTTGACTGGATGACTAGGGAGGTGGATCAGGGGAGGGCAGTGGACATATCCTATGTGGACTTCAGCAAGGCCTTCGACACTGTGCCACATAGAAGACTATTACACAGACTGGGAATATGGGTGTGGGCAGGACAGTAGTGTGGTGGGTAGGTAACTGGCTGGGCGGCAGGACACAGAGGGTGGTGGTAAATGGCTGTCACTCCACAGAGGGAAGAGTGACCAGTGGGGTACTACAGGGATCAGTGCTGGGACCGGTCCTATTCAACATCTTCATCAGTGACATTGCGCAGGACCTAGAAGACAGAATTTCACTGTTCGCTGATGACACGAAGCTCTGTAACAGAGTAGACACACCAGAGGGTGTAGACAGAATGAGAAGGGACCTGCAGAAATCTGAAGAATGGTCAGGGGTTTGGCAGTTGAAATTCAATGCAAAGAAGTGCAAGATAATGCATATGAGGCACAAAAAGCCTGGCACAATATATCAATTGGGGGGTGAGGATATAGCATGCACCAAGCAGGAAAGGGATCTTGGGGTTGTCATCTCTGATGACCTCAAGGCAGGGAAACAGTGTGACAAGGCAGCAGGTAAAGCAAATAGGATGCTGGGATGCATAGGCAGGGGCATCACCAGCAGGAAAAGGGAGGTCATAATTCCACTACACAAGACAATAGAGAGGCCCCACCTGGAGTACAATGTACAATTCTGGAGACCTTACCTACGTAAGGACATAGACAGGGTAGAGAAGGTTCAGAGGAGGGCAACAAAGATGGTGCATGGATTGCATCACAAGCCCTATGAGGACAGGTTGAAGGAACTGAACATGTACTCCCTGGAGGAGAGGAGGGAGAGAGGGGATATGATAGAGACATACAAGTATCTTACAGGGAGGGACAGGGTGCAGGATTACACTATTTTTAAGCAAAAAAGATTCCAGGACTAGAGGGCATGGAATGAAGTTGGAGGGAGGACGATTCAGAGGAAATGTGAGGAAGAATTTCTTCACAGAACGGGTGATGGATAAGTGGAACACCCTGCCAGAGGAAGTGGTGGGGGCTGAAACAATCATGGGATTTAAGAATGCATGGGATAGACATAAAGGAATTCTGGAGCTCAGGGGTAAGGGGCAACAGACTTCGAGGAAAACATAAACTGAACTTACAAGCTCAAATGGGCAGACTGGGTGGGCCATAGACCCTTATCTGCTGACACTGTCTATGTATGTATCTATGAAAGGAATAAATAAGACTGGTACACAGGGGCTGTTCAAAGCAAGGGAGGGGAGGGACACCAGAAGCAATGATATGAGACTGGAGGGAGGAAGGTTCAGGAGGAAGATGAGGAGACACTTTTTTACATAGAGGGTGGTAGCTGGGTGGAATGCATTACCTGCAGAAGTGGTATCCAGTAGAACAGTGGACTGCTTCAAAAGGGGATGGGACAGGACAAGCGTGAGGGTTAATGGAGGGGAAGGGTGGAAGGGAGGGGCAGCTGCAGAATAAGGGGTGCTAGCTTCACATTCGAGCAGACTTGATAGACCTCTAGGCCTTTATCTGTTGTCAAATTTTGTATGTTCGCATGTTCGTAGTAATGTTATTTTATCAAAAAGTTAAAGGAATTAGGGCTTCCTATACCATATGCAACTGGCTTTTGATATTTTTCTCTGTATATTTTTTGGCCTGAGGAATCTGTTCTGTCTTTATCCATCAATTTTGTAAATTTGCAGATCTGGCCTTTTGCAGGCACACTTCACCTCCCAAATCTTGCTGCTACTCTAAGTGCTTTTTTGATAAATTTTCTTTATTTATTCACATGTTATGCACTGCATAACATGCATTTAAGATTACAGCACAAACCTTTTGGTGTTTGTACAATCTGACCAGGGGTTTCTGATGCTCTTATTTTGAATGTGTACATTTTTGTACTGTCACTTTAAGCACTTTAAAATGAAAGGAGATTCTGAGTATGTCCTGGAGAGAACACAAAGCGCCTGGGTAGGGTGCTGCAGATTCTTGCTCTTGACATCCATACTTTGTGGCATTATTTATTTATTTTTTCTGGCAGAGTACTTTTTGTTTGAGTTCCATATCTTTAAGAGGGGGACCCTCTTGGTGGAGACCTTTAAGAGGGGAGTGAAATCCCAGCTTTTCAAGGAGGTGGCAGATAATCTTCAGTTTATTGTCTGGTTGCTTTTAAGGATTGCTAACTACTTATTTGGTAGTCATTTTAATTGTCGTGTCCTTGGTATGGTCTTAATTTGTCTATTCTTTATATATATTTCTATTATATCTGTCAAATGATCCATTGTACAGTGCTCTGAGACCCCAGGATGGGCACTTGGTAAATAAACGTTTTTATTTACTTACTTATTAACATAACCAGGAGCTTCAATAAGAAGTTGAAGGAATGGTGTAGAGAAAGTGGTTCAGTTACATTGGGGACTGGAGATCAACATGGAATGATATGGACCTAGACAGAGATGATGGCCTGCATTCATCTGGGAAGGGAACCAAGTCCTCAGTGGACTATTTAAATGCCACTTTGATGACTGCTTAAACAAGCTGAGGGGGAAGGTGTAAGTAAAAAGGGAGCCAGAAGTTGCCCCCCCAAACTAAACAGAAAGAAGGGAGGACCTGAAAGGAGGAGACTACGCTAGGGAGAAGGACAAACAAAACAGCACTGTGGTAGTAGACAAAGGGGATGGGAACAAAAGTGGCAAAAAGTGAGGGTAAATGAGACAGGGTGAAAGGAAAAGGGGGGGGCTGTGCTCACAAAATGGTGACTGCTTGTTAGGATAGGTGACTCATACAAAAACATTAATAATTACTAATATGCTTTACAAGAAACAGGAGTGTGGAGCCTTTCTCAACCCATACAGAAGAAGCCATGCCTGTTGTCTGATGTTTCTGACTAGGTATACTGTGCAGGACATTTTACTTCATATACATTATGGGTTAATGCTATGCTGATGAACTTTCACTAAAGAAATTAAAAAATTCATGATGAATGCACACCTGTTTGGTTGGCAATTTCCCTTCAGAACCTGACACACAGCTATAACAGCAGACTGGCATTCCCCGAAGTGGAGCTCTCCGATACCCTGGAGGACAACTATTGCTGCAGACAGAGCGGGGGGTCTGTGGAAATAAAAACAGAGCAGGACAATGCAAGCAGTCTGACAAGACCTGAATAGACTTTTCCATACCATTTAGGAAAGAGTTTTCCCTGTAAAAAACGTTTTGTACAGTATATTACAGTGCATTTGGGGATGCTATTCAAAGCGTTCCACTTATAAGAAATAATAAACAGTATACCCTAGGATGATGTTAGAAGTGTTCGCTGTGTTCAAAATAATATGCAGTATATCTTAGCACACTGTTAGAAATGTTTCCTGTACAGAAACTGGAATATTTTGGGATACTGATAGAACTACTCTGGTACATGAGTTGGAATATCATGGGAAGATTTGACAAGTGCTCCTTGTACACAAACTGGATTATCTCTGGATGCTGTTAGACGTGCTCCCTGTACACAACCTGGAATATTTTTTGAATGCTGTTAGAAGTGATCCACGTACACAAGCTGGAATATCTTGGGATTTTGTTAGAAGTACTCCATGTAGAGCCATCCCAGTAGCATAGAGGGTTGTAGTGCTGGACACCACACTTCACGCTACACTGGTGACACAGGTTCGGGAATGAGTCTGAGCCATTTTTCTTTATTTTTATTTTAGTCTTTGGTAACTGGGTAAGGCCCACTAGGGACAAATGCCTGTTTTCAGGGGTGACCTGTGAGCACTGGGCGGTTAATTGACTTGCTCAGAGTCACACAGTATGCAAGTGGAAGTTGTGAGCATCAGACTCAGGTCTGGTCTGCTGGATGTATCAAGCTCATTCACATCTCGTTCCTCTAACATCTAGGCTATACTGCCAGCCCTACTGTGGGTTGGCAAGGGGGAGTCCAGGATATAGACTTAGCAGCTGTAAGGCAGCTCTCCCCTTGCCCCAGCCACTCCCACCACGGGGTTTCCCCAGGGTGGATGTCAAGGGTAGTTCAGTGTGGAGTGACTAGAGTAGAGTAGTTTGCTGCATGCACATGTCTCCACATGCATACAAGCAACCCTGGCAAGGGTCAGGGAACAAACAAGTGAAAAATGGAGCTAGCAGTCTCCATGATGGCCCCGCAGCACCAGCCATTCCCCAGAGTCAAGATGCTGGCCTCCGGTGAGATGTGAAAGTTGACACCCTTCACCCTTGGCCCTGACATGGGGGGGTAACCCATGGGGGATTGCCATTAGGGTCCAGCATGGGGAGAAGCAGAGGTCCAAGACTGAGACCCCCTGAGGTAGAGGGCCAGAGCCATTTGCCAGCTCAGCCATGTACCCCTGTAACCATTGCCAAGGAGGTAGGAAGTGGTGAAGGGGCTCAAAAAGCTGAATAATAAAAAAAAGAAGTGCTCCATGTAACCAAACTTGAATATCTTGGGGTGTTGTTTGAAATTTTGCAAGTACACAAACTGGAAGATCTTGGGATGCTGTTACAAATATTCCTTGTACTTTACATGAACAAGAATATCTCTGGATGCTATTAGAAGTGCTCCCTGTGCAAAAACTGGATTATCTTGAGGTGCTGCTGAAAATCTTCCCTGTATGCAAACTGGAATAACTTGGGCTGCTGTTAGAAGTACTCTGTGCATGCAAACTGAAATATCTTTGGATGCTATTAGAAGTGCCCCCTGCATAAAATCTGGAGTATCTTGAGATGTTGTTGGTAGTGTTCCCTGTATACAAACTATAATATTTTTAGATGTGTTGGAAGTATTCCCTGTACACAAGCTGTATTATCATGGGATGCTGTTAGAATTATTCCCAACACTCAGACTGTAATAATTTATGATGCTGTTGTAGTGTTTCTGTTACACAAAGTGGCATAACTTGGAATGCTGTCAAGTGCTACATATACACATTCAGAAATATTGTTGGATGTTGTTGCAAATGTTTTCTGTACACAAACTGGAATATCTTGGGATGTCGTTGCAAATTTTCCTGCAGACAAACTGGAATATCTTGGGATGCTGTTGGAAGTGTTTTCACTTAACCATAAACTGGAATATCTTGGGATGGTGTTCTAAGTATTCTCTTTACATGAACTGTATGCTGTTGGAAGTGTTTTCACTAACCATAAACTAGAATATCTTGGGATGGTGTTCTAAGTATTCTCTTTACATGAACTGTATCAGCATAGGATGCTGTTAGAAATATTCTCTGTACACAAACTGTAATATTTTGGGATGCTGTCGAAGTGTTCCCATTGCACAAACTGGAATAACTTGGCATGCTGTTAGAAGTGCTCCCTGTATACAGACTAGAATGTCTTTCAATACTGTTGGAAGCTTCCCTTATACACAGACAGGAAGATGCTGGGATGCTGCTGGAAACCTTCCCTGTATGCACACTGGAAGATCTTGGGATGCTCAATGTACACAAATTGAAATATCTTGGGATGTTGCTGGAAATGTTCCATGTACACAAACTGGAATATCTTGTGTTGTTGTTGAAAATACTCCCTGTACACAAACAAATATTTTGGGATGTTGTTGGAAGTGTTGCCTGTACACAAACTGGAATATTCTGGGATGTTGTTGGAAATGTTCCAAGTATACAAAACTGCAATATCTTTGGATGTTGTTGCAAATTTTCCTGGAACACAAATGGTAATATCTTCATATGTTGTTAGAAGTGTTCCCTTTACACAAATGGAAATATCTTGGGTTTTTGCTGGAAGTGTTCCCTGTGCAGAGACATGGAAATCTTGGGATACTATCAGAAGCACTTTTTGTACATAAAATATCTTGGGTTGTTGTTAGAAGTGTTCCCTGTACACAAACTGAAATATCTTGGGGTACTGTTGGAAGTGTTCCCTGTAAACAAACTGAAATATCCTGGAATGTCAGAAGGTTTTCCTGTACATACACTGGAATATCTTGAGATGTTGTTTGAAGGTTTCCCCGTACACAAAATGAAATGTCTTGGAAGATGTTCTCTGTACCATTTGAGACAGTGTTAGACGTGCTTGTTGTATACAAAGTAATACAAATCTTTAGATAATGTTTCTCCATACTGTATACAAAATTATATACTTCATATCTTGGATCACTATTAGAAATGTTCTCTTTACTCATGGTAATGCAAGGTTAATTTCCATAAAGTATAAATATTACTTATTATAACTAAACTCTTTCAGAACATCCAAGAGTTGTTTCTCCAAGGGGGGATTCCCCCCAGCCAGGATATGGTATTGTAGCTATGCTCTGTATATACTTGAATGTGTTTTGCACTTGAACATTTAATAAACTGTTATGATACAATAAAAAAATAATTTTCCCTGTATACAAACTAATAAACAGTATAACTAACAATGGTGTTAGATGTGTTCTCGGAATATGGAGTGATGCACTATGTACTTTGGAATGCTGCTATAAGTGCTCCTTGTATACAAAATAATATGCAGTGTATGTTTGGATGCTGTTAGAAGTGTTCACTGTGTACAAAATAATGTACTGTATACCCTGGGATGCTGTTAGAAATGTTCCTTGTACAAAATAATGTACTGTATGCCTTGGGAAAAGGATTCTCTAAGAAGTCTTCCCTGTATACAAAATAATATACAGTATAATGAGATGCTGTTAGATGTGTTCCCTGTATACAAGCTAATATACAGTATAACTTGGAATGCTGTTAAAAGTGTTCCCTGTATTCAAGATAATATACGGTGTAACTTGGAATGCAGTTAGAAGTGTTCCCTGTATATAAAATAATGAACATTGTACCTTGGGGTGCTGTTAGAAGTGTTTCCTGTATACTAGATAATGTACAGTATAACTCGGGATGCTGTTAGAAGTGTTTCCTTTATACAAGATAATATACCGTATGAGATACTATTAGATGTGTTCCCTGTATACAAAATAATATTCAGAATAACTTGGGATGCTGTTAGGCTTGTTTTCTGTATACAAAATTATATACAGTATAACTTTAGATGCTGTTAGAAGTCTTCCATGTACTACATACAAAATAATATATTTTTTTTATAGAAGGGTACTGTATACTGTATAGAAAATAATATATATATATATATTTATGGAAGTACTTTCTATACTGTATACAAAATAATATAGATTTATAGAAGTGCTACCTGTGCTATATAATATATATATATATATATATATATATATATATATATATATATATGTATGTATACACAAAATAATATATATACTTGTATAGAAAGGTTCCCTGTACTGTATACAAAATAATATAAATATTGTTTTATAGAAGTGATCCCTGTACTGTTTACAAAATAGTATATAGTAGGAGGTATTTTCAGTCAGTGTCATCTGCTTTTAGGATGTGGCTGCCAAAATGCATCCCTGGAGTTGAGACCATAAAAAGGTGGTCTAAGTCCTTGGATGAAATTCTGTAGAGTCATCCAAAAATGAGCGATTCTCACAGTTGTGGCAGAAATTGCTGTAACCTGCTGCAGCTGTCACAAATCATTCGGATATTCAGTAAATCTGTGACAAGCTTCCTGATGTGTTTGTCTGGATGCAACATACTGTACACATGAAATACAGACAGAGTGCTGCATCCAAGACTCCAAAATCCCACCAGTATATCTTGGGATGCTGTTGGAAGGGTTCTCGTACTATATACAACATTATATATACATTTATATTATGGTAGCACGGTAGTGCTACCATAGCTAGGATGAGGCAGTTTCATGTTAAACCCAAAACTTTGCACCTTAATAACTTTGCAACCTTTAGATGGA
Organism: Neoceratodus forsteri; assembly: GCA_016271365.2. Lineage (NCBI taxonomy): Eukaryota > Metazoa > Chordata > Ceratodontiformes > Ceratodontidae > Neoceratodus > Neoceratodus forsteri. Next base: position 49,951,088 of record CM057455.1, read on the forward strand.
TTTCCTGAAATTTGGAATACGTGATCAAGAACCATAGGCCTTGGGATCTGCCAAGTTTCGTACTGGTTGGACATACGGATGCGGAGTTATTAAGCGTGATCTGTCCGCGCGTTTACGCTTTTTCTGGAATTCTATGGTCGTGCCTACAGGTCGTATGGTTTGCGTGACCAGGCCGAAATCTTCAGGGAACATGTGGCCAGGGTCCCCGATGTGTCTTTTGAAGATTTTGTGAAAAAATATTTAACGGTTCAAAAGTTATTCAAAAAACAGTTTCCCATTATAAGTCAATGGGAAAAGTTAACAAAAGTTCAACACTTTCGCAAATGCATTTTACTTTGCAAATGGGCCTGTTACTTTTCAAATCAGCCATTTTGTTTTCAGTTGGTGATCAGAGAAATGGTTGGCATTTAAATTTGGGACCCTCTAGCAACCTAATTCTTTTTGTATTCACCTAGTCGGACCCTGAGAATGCTTGCCATGTCTTTTATTTTGTGGTAAAGACCCCAGAGATATGTTTTCAAATTTCTGGAAAAGTACTTTTAAAATACTTTCCGTGCTCACGAAAGTGTCGAACTTTCACGAAAAGCTTCAAATTGCGGACAGTAGTTTTCCATCTGTGGGAAAGTGACAGCATTCTTTGGCACTGCGCTGCAAAAGCACCGTTGGGAGTTTTGGGCTGAAATTTGGAAGGAACAGAGCCAACATCTCACAGATGTGCCTTTCAGTGGTTTGGTGAAAAAAATGTTACACAGCAGCAAAGTTACAGCACTCCAAATTTGATGGTTTTTCCCATAGGATAACATTACGATGCCCGACGCATTACAGAAATCCTTTGGATCCCTGCGGCAAAATAACAGTTTGGTCTTTTCCTAAAATTTGGAGGGAAGACAGACAACAGCCCACAGATGTGCCTTTCAGTAGTTTGGTGAAAAAATATTACACGGCGGCAAAGTTACGGCACTCCAAAGTTGATGCTTTTCCCCATAGGATAACATTACGGTGCCCGACGCATTACAGAAATCATTTGGATCCCTGCTGCAAAATAACGGTTTGGTCTTTTTTCCTGAAATTTAGAGGGAAGACAGCCAACAGCCCACAGATGTGCCTTTCAGTGGTTTGGTGAAAAAACATTACAGAGAGGCAAAGTTATGGCACTCCAAACTTTTCTTTTTTTCCCATAGGATAACATTATGGCGTTCGCCGCGCCTTTCAGGGCCCGTATCTCGGAAACGGTGCAAGATACAGATGTTTTGTCGGAAAAATTCTTAGCCCCCCACTGGGGGTTAAGTGCCAAATTAGCCAGGACAGTTGTAAATAATATGGCTTTTAAATTTTTTTTCTACATCGTACGGTTCCTGAGATATAACGTATTTAGTATTCCAAGTTCTCATTTTCTCGCGCGATACTCATTATTATGCATACATTATTTGTACTCACTGTCTTTCTCTATGCAGGTTTTGGGAAAACCAGCCTGTCGCTATACATTACTGTTACTGTTGCCCTTTCATGCAGTTCCATTTTCGTTCACTTACCGTTGGCGTCTGACGCCACATATGCGTTATCCTATGCGTTTCATTTGCGCTTGCATTTCTGTTATTTTTGCCATTTCTGTCTACAGTACTGTTTATGTTTCTGTTTCAGTTTACATCACCATGCCCATTGACATTACTGTTTGCAGGCACATGTTACTATGTGACAACACATCACGTGGCAGACCATTCCCATCTCATACAATGTGCATTACCCTTTCTGTTCTCATTCGCTTGTGTTACCATATGCGCCACTGTTAGCATTTCTGTTTGTGTTGTTGTCCCTGTTAGTATGCTACAAGACATCCAGCGCTCCTGCCGCTGCATTACATTCACTATTTCTCATTATCATTCCCAAAAGAAGGAAATTAGAGGCAAAACTCCATTTAATGCATTAGTTAGGGTTGTTCCACAGCGACAAAAGTAGAGAAATTAAGCTGTTGGGGTTGAAAACCCTAACTCGGATTCACCCCAGCACCACACACACACAGACACACACACACACACATTCAAGTATGGGGGAGGACCAAGTCAACACAACCAATGACAGACATCCTGCAGCAGGTGACAGAAATAACAATTGTCTAAATGTACTACGAGACATCCCCACCCACCTGACCAGGTACTGCATGCTCAGTGGAGATCAACAGCAAAACTGAGGCCATGTACACCAAACGTACACATCCCTGATTGCAGTTGCACACAATGTACCACACTTAGTAGTTGCATGGCCTTACCTACTGATGCCTCACACCAGACCACACCACATGTGGTGGGCCAACTGAGCAACAGAGTTCAGCAAAACCAAGGAGTTATACAGGTATAATATCTCTGATTTTAACAAGGGTTTGAGAAATGCAGCTTTCTAATTGACTGTAAACATTGTAACAGCCTTATGTTTCATTTTTATTAACATACATGTAGAGCCTAACCATATGATGAACATGGTTTAATGTTGTTTAAGAAACAGTTTTATTATGATAGCAATAAGCCATTCCCAGGTATTATGTTAATGGTCAGTTTTCACTGTCTAGTGACATGTGGCACGCTATGCCTCATTCAACATTAAACCCCCTACAGGGTGATTAACAGACCATTTAGCATAACTATTGGTCATGGATAAACTAGCAGAATGGTCAGAAGAGTGGCAACTGGGATTTAATGCAAAGAAGTGCAAAATCATGCACATAGGGAAGAGAAACCCTGAAGCCACCTATAGGCTGGGAGGGGAGTTGCTAGCAGTCACAAAGGAAGAAAGAGACTTGGGCATCATCATCACTGATGACCTAAAATCATCCAAGCAGACCTCTAAAGCAGTAGGTAAGGCTAGGGGGTGTTAGGGTGTATTAGTAGGGGTATCACAAGTCGTAAGAGGGAGATAATAATCCCTCTGTACAAGACACTGGTTAGGCCCCATCTGGAGTACTGCGTGCAGTATTGGAGGCCACACCTTCACAAGGACATTAACCAAATTGAGGCAGTCCAGAGAAGAGCAACCAAAATGGTGCAGGGACTGCATCAGAAGACATATGAGGACAGATTAACGGAGTTCAATATGTATACCCTTGAGCAAAGGAGGGAGAGAGGTGATATGATCGAGGCATTCAAACACCTTAAGGGCATAAACAAGGTGAAAGAGTCTAACATGTTTAAATATAAGAAAAATAGCAGGACAAGAGGACACAGCATGAGATTAGAGGGAGGCCGATTAAGGGGGAATGTGAGGAAATTCTTTTTCACAGAAAGGGTGGTGGATGCATGGAATGGCTTACCAGAAGAAGTGGTGGCTATGAATACAGTGCAGGGCTTCAAACAGGCATGGGATAGGCATAAGGGAGCAATACAAATGACTATGAATAGATAGGCCACTGACAGAGCAAAGGCTGATGGCACATTTATAAGGTAGAAAAAGAAATGGGCAGACTGGATGGGCCTTGCGGTCCTTATCTGCCGTCAACTTCTATGTTTCTATGCCTTATTGCTTAATTGTCTTTATGAGTAGATACTTCCTCTGCTAGGCACTGCAGCAGCTTTGCAACACAGTGTCCCACCCAGTTACACCATACACTGTCTAGTTACTGGAGAATGGCTGTGAATATGAACTCATGAAGATGAACAGTGTAACTTGATCATTACAGTCATTGAAACCCTAGTGTGATTATAACTGACAGAGTCAGTGATAGAGGATAACCCCTGCTGTCCTAGTACACTTACCTCCATTGTGAGTTAAATCAATACTAAAAGACATTCTGTTTATATCTACACCATACCTACTTGATTCTGTTGTACCACAATTAACATAGTTATCACTTTGATAGCATCAGTGACAGAAGTGTTGAAACCCAAACACTAGACATACAGCCTGAGTATGAAACAACTGTTAAAAAAATTACACTGTGTCCATAAGTGGCATAGATCACTCATTGCAACAATAGTAAATGTATTACTATTAGAATAAGTTAGTCTTCACAGATGCAATGAGATTGTCTTTATCAGGTACAACATACTCAGTAAGTGCCTACAGGAAAATCTATCCTATATACATCTCCGATACAGGTACATCATTGTTGGCTCAGTAGTGCTATGATATTTAGAAGTTGCTTGGCCTGATCCATGCAATTACAATGTTTCTTACAAAGAATACTTACTGCATCTTTACTATTGAAACACACTGAAGGTCATGTATGTACATCAGCAGTACACCTTCATCAGTAAGAATGCATGTGATACTGGCAGTACAATTTCACAGCGCTGAACAGGCAGTGCTTTCCATACGTTTACATCAGCCTCTCTATGTTGAGTAAACCATTGCAGTAAATGTACTACTATGTAAATCACCTACTAAATGTATCACAACTTTTATCTTGAGCATGCTAATGTCTTGTGAGTTAATTTATGTGCTTCTCTTAATTAATGTATACTCACTAGTGTTAAAACACTTTCTACAACTGTCATCATGCACCTTCAGCATTTATATTGAATAACGCACAGTACCAGTTGTGGTATGGTGTGGGCATCGTAGGTAAGGCCATGCAACTACTAAGTGTGGTACGTTGTGTGCAGCTGCAATCAGGGATGTGTACGCTTGGTGTACATGGCCTCAGTTTTGCTGTTGATCTCCACTGAGCATGCAGTACCTGGTCAGGTGGGTGGGGATGTCTCGTAGTACATTTAGACAATTGTTTGTTATTTCTGTCACCTGCTGCTGGATGTCTGTCATTGGTTGTGTTGACTTGGTCCTCCCCCATACTTGAATGTGTGTGTGTGTGGTGCTGGGGGGGGTGAATTTGGAGTTAGGGTTTTCAACCCTAACAGCGAATTTCCTCACTTTTGTCACTGTGAAACAACCCTAACTAATGCATTAAACAGATTTTTGCCTCTAATATATATATATATATATATATATATATGTATGTATTTTATATTTTCTTCAAGTACATGAAGGAATGAATAAGACAGGAATGGAGGGACTATTCAAATTAAGGGAGAGACACTCATGGTCATGATCTCAGATTGGAGGGAAGTTTCAGGAAGAGAGAAGACACTTTTGACAGAGAGTGGTGTCTGGGTGAAATGTGTTGCCTGTGGAAGTGGTATCTTGTAGAATAGTGGACTGCTTCAAAGGGATGGGATATTGTAGAGGAGATTAAGAGGAGGGAAGGAGGGCAGCTGCTGTTTACAGGTTGCTAGCTGTACACTTGAGCAGACTCGATAGACCACAAAGCCTTTATCTGTTGTCAAATTCATATGCTCATATGTATGGAAGTACTCCATGTACTTTACAAAATGATACATATATTTGTAATAAAGTTTTCACTGTATACAAAATAAAAGTATGTATTTTTTTTATTTATTAATTTAAAAAGTTTTACTGGGAAAGAAATACTAAGCTAAAAAGTATCTGAGGGGAATCAACAAGGATGGAGTCAACAGTGTTTTTAAACTGAGGAACAGAAGGGACACTAGAGGGGATGGGCTAAGAATAGAGGGGGGAAGATTTAGGAGGGAGATGAGGAGACATTACTTCACAGAGAGAGTGGTGTTGAAGTGGAACACCCTGCCAGAGTGGGTGATATGATGCAAAACTGCGGGTAGCTTTAAAAGACATGGGAGTGAGAGCAGGGGAGAGTACAGGTGGGTGAGGCTAAAATGGCCATGGTTGGACAAAAGGGAGGGGGTGGGGCAGTTGCAACTTATGGGAGCTAGCTGCACACACAAGCAGACATTGATAGACCAAGAGATCTGTTTTGCTGGCACATTCGTATGTTCATATGTTCATAAAATAGCTAATTTCCAGATGCATTCTGGGAGAAGGGAAAGGGATAGAGTACAGTCTAGAACACAATATCATATAGTAAATAAAACATTGTGCTAACATACTAGATGCCAGCAGAGTAGACCTACTGGTCTATCAAGTCTGCTCATGCGTCAGCACCCTGATTGGGTACCATAGCTCTCCATCTGTTTCCTTCCACTGTTACTCCATCCCCCAGCCCTGTCCCCCAAGGCAAACCAGCCTGTCCTTCACCCCTTGCCTATACCTGTCCCACCCTCTCTTGAATCCCTCCACCGTAGCTACCTGTACCAGCTCCCAGGGCAGTGCATTCCACGGTTCCACCACTCTCTCAGTGAAGTACCTCCTCCTCCATTCCCCCAATCCTACCACCTTCAATCTTCCAACTGTGTCCTCTGGTGATTCCACCCTCCTTCAGTCGAAGAGTCATCATAGACATCATACAAATATATATCTATATATCTGTGTGTATATATATATATATATATATTCTATGCAAAAACTTTGTTAATGCATCAGTTAGGGTTCTTCTACAGTGACAAAAGTGAGGAAGTTCAATTTTAGGGTTACAACCCTTGCACCCCACCCTGCCCCCACCAACAGGCTTCAGGGTGTGAGTTGAGGTCATTGGCCTTAACTCTCACCCCATCCCATGTGTAAACAAGCTGAGGTGGTGCATTGTAGGAGAATGGGGTGAGAGTTAGGTCAGATGACCCCAATGCATGCCCCGATGCCTGTTGGTGGGGGTGGGGTGGGGGTGAGGTGCAAGGGGTTGGAACCCCAAAATCGAATTTCCTCACTTTTGTCACTGTAGAAGAACCCTAACTAATGCATTAACAAAGTTTTTTGCATAGAATATTCCTTACTTTTTAAGAAAGAATAGGAAAGTAGAAAGTTGCGCAAGTAGGTGGAAGGGCCCCACGCTCCCACCAACTTGTAAGTGTCAGGCCACGTTACACACCCAATGACTAAAAAGTACATTAACAGCAGCAAAGGCCAGCCACCAAACAAATGTTAATCTAGTAGAACAAAAGAAACACTCACAAAATGTAAACTGCACCAGACAATATCTCCACAAAAAATGTATTGTCCAACACGTAAACACTGCTATTAACATCTACAGGACATGCCATCAACACCCTCTACATTTCAAGTAAAAAGACGAAATCGTGTCCAAGAAACAACACGTCAAAATTTGAAATTTTCATTTGTCAGAGTGGCACAGTTCCACACCTGTTGACATTTAACACACACAATGACTAAAAACTACATCCATGACACTAAGGCTAGTCACCCTATCAATTTCAAGCCACCAGCACAATCTAAAACACTGTCCCAACACGTAAAGTGTGTCACACAATATCTCTGCCAAATGAATTTTCTCTGACACAAAAACACTGTAGTTCACATCTACAGGACATGCCATAAACACCCTCCAAATTTCAAGTAAAAAGACTTAACTGTTTCTGAGATATTCAATGTTAAAGATTGGTAAAATTTCCCTATCTATTCCATTATAAAAAATCTGGCCATCTTGTCCCCCCTTGCTATCAAAGACGGTGATCAAAGAATTTCATGGTCAAAGAATTTGCAGACTCATGAACAAAGAATAAGAAATGCTATAAATAAAAAAAATGAAGTAATTGTGGTACACCACCACCATGGTTCAAGAAAACAAAGCCCGCTGAGCAAAACCCACCCTCATTTGACTTCCTAGGGCACCCCTGGGCTGAGAAAATAGATTTTTTAATCTGGCCATCTCGTCCCTCATGCATGATGCACGATTGCAATCAAAAAATCTCATGATCAAAGAATTTGCAGCCTCGCGATCAAAGAATATGCTGGCTCCCAACCAAAGAATAAAAACTGTTGTAATTTAAAAAATTCAAAGAATTGCAGTAAACCACCACCATGGTTCATCAGAATGAAGCACCCTGAGTAAACCCACCCTCATTCGTCTTCCTAGGACACCCTGGGCTGAAAATAGATTTTTAATCTGGCCATCTCATCCCTTGCTCACGATGCAAGATTGCGATCAAAGAATCTCATGATCAAAGAATTTGCAGGCTTGTGAACAAAGAAATTGCACACTCATGAACAAAAAGTGAGGGACTAGATGGCCCGATCCGAATAAAATAAATAATGTTTTCAGTATCCCTGGCAGTCTAGTGGTCTCCACCATTTACTGCCTTCCCTTTTCACCTACTTCTTGCCCTTCCCCACTTGTACCCCCAATGTGCATTTAACAAATAATGTTGCCAATATCCCTGGTAGTCTAGCGCCACCCAATGTGTATTTAATAAATCATGTTTGGCATATCCCTGGTAGTCTAGCGGCCCCCCCCTTGATCTGTATAAAATTTATAGTGTTCTGTATATCCCCGGTAGTTTAGTGGCCCCCCAATGTGCATTAAATCAATAATGCTTTTTGATTCCTGGTAAGTCTAGCGGACCCCCATCTGTATAAAATTTATATAGTAGTTCATATCCTCGATAGCTAGCACCCCCATCATCATAAAATAAATTATGATCATTACTTTCTGGTAGTCTAGTGGCCCCACCTCCTCCCAGCTGTGCCAGACCACCCAGCACTCCCTACCTGTCCTCAGCTGGTGAATGGCACAGCCCACCTCACCTTCCACAGCCAGTCTGCTGACTGTGTGCATTAGTTAGTACATTGCAAAGAGGCACCTGAAATTAATTTCTGAGTGCCTTTGCATTAGTGCTGCTAATACACACAATTGGCATCTAGCACTGGAGGTGAGAGGTGGGCTGTGCCGGGTCACTGGCTGGGGGCAGGTTGGGGGGTGCTGGGTGGACTCACATGGCTGGGTGGGGGACCACTAGACTACCAGGGAATTGGTGATCGTAATTTATTTTATGATGATGGGGGGGCCGCTAGACTACCAGGGATATGGACAACAATATAAATTTTATATTGATCAGGGGAGCACTAGACTACCAGAGATATGAAGATTATTATTAATTTAATGCACATTGGGGCCACTAGACTATCAGAGATATACAGAACACTATAAATTTTATACAAATCGGGGCGGGGGCGCTAGACTACCAGGGATAAGGATGACATTATTTTTTTTACATATCAGGGGGGCCACTGGACTACCAAGGATATACAAGACATTATTTATTAAATACACATTGGGGGGCCGCTAGACTACCAGGTATATGCAGAATGTTATTTTTTTTATACAGATTGGGGGAGGCCGCTAGACTCCCAGGGATATTGGAAACATTATTTATTTTATTCAGATCAGGCAGAACAAAGCCCCCTGAGCAAAACCCACTCTTATTTAACTTCTTTGGGTACCCCATGGCTGAGAAAATAGATTTTTAAATCTAGCTATCTCATCCCTCGTGATGCACAATCGTGATCAATGAATCTGTTGTCCACAAAGACCATAAGTCCAACCAAACCACAATTTGGCATATCAAGAGATCTACCGTGTCCCACTGTGCATACCAAAATTCTGGCAAGTCCATTGAATGGGTCCAAAGTTATTAACGCACAAAACTTTGAGTTTGACACAGAAGTGACAACTGAACCCTAACTATAGTGGCGTGACTGTGCTACTATTATATATATATATATATATATATATATATATATATATATATATTAAACTGTGCAAAGATTTGTTCATTCAGAATGTGAGAGTACTAGGCACCCACAAAGAACAATAAATGCTAATATCACCAGGCCAGGGGGGAGATATGTCCCTTAGGATCAGGGAAGAGAACATCATAGGTGAGGACCATAGGGGATAGGGTGAAGTGGGGAGATGCATAGACAAAGAAAGGAGGGAGAAGTGAAGAATAGAAAGGAGGGTTGGGAGGGAGAAGTGAAGAGTAGAAAGGAGGGTTGGGAGGGAGAAGTGAAGAGTAGAAAGGAGGGTTGGGAGGGAGAAGTGAAGAGTAGAAAGGAGGTTGGGAGGGAGAAGTGAAGAGAGAAAGGAGGGTTGGGAGGGAGAAGTAAGAATAGAAAGGAGGGTTGGGAGGAGAAGTGAAGAGTAGAAAGGAGGGTTGGGAGGGAGAAGTGAAGAGTAGAAAGGAGGTTGGGAGGGAGAAGTGAAGAGAGAAAGGAGGGTTGGGAGGAGAAGTGAAGAGTAGAAAGGAGGGTTGGGAGGGAGAAGTGAAGAGTAGAAAGGAGGGTTGGGAGGGAGAAGTGAAGAGTAGAAAGGAGGGTTGGGAGGGAGAAGTGAAGAGTAGAAGAGGAAGGGGAGTAAGGATGGTAAGGAGGTAGAAGTGTCGGGGTAGGGTAGTAGTGGGGAAGGGCAAGGAGTAGGTGAAAAGGGAAGGCAGGAAAAGGTGGAGAGGGAAAGTGTTTAGACTAAGGGAAATTACAGAAGGGAGCAGTGTGGATAAGGAGTAGAGAGGGGAGAGAGAGAGAGCATTTGAAAGATGCAGTGTGAATGGTTAGAGGGAGAGAGTTCAGAATTTTAGGAAAGCAGAAAGAGAAGGCAGCCTGATTAGCAAGGGATTTATAAGAGGGAAGCATGATGGAATGACAGCCTGAGTTACAGCGGGCATAACAGGAGGAGGCGGGGGGGGGAGAAGGGAGCTGAGGTGTGCTGGGAGTGATGACAGCCAGAATTTAGAAATAAAAGAAGCACAGTGGTTTAGGGGCAAAGCTTCCAGGGAGGGGAGGTAGAGGGCAGAATACAAAGAACAGTGGTGAGTACGAAGCAGGCTGTCCAAGGCAAAGCAGCAGAAGGCATTAAAGAGGGGTTCCAGTGTGGTTTGGGTGGACTTCGAGGCAGCAGTGTACACACTTTTGCCATAATCAATAATGGGGAGGATCATTTGAGTGATGCTCTCTCTGTGGGCAGGAAGTGGGATGCAGCTCTTGTTCCTATACAGAACACCAAGCTTCGGTTGGATTTTTTTTATGAATATCATCTACATGTTTTGAAAAGTTAAGGTGTTGGTCAAGCAGACCCAAAGGCGCTTGAATGGGGTTATGTCTGCAACTGGGGAGGGGAGGAATGGAAGCTTGGGCAGCTCATGCTTCGTACCAAAAGACATGGATACCATTTTTTTTTGCATTGAGAGACTGTTGATTTGACCTAAACCATTGCTGAACAGTGTCAAAATCAAGTTGGAGCCTGGCTGCTAACTCAATTGGATAGGACCCAGAGGCAAACAGGACTGCCATCTGCATACATGTGGATGGACACAGATGAGCAGGCAGAGAGAAAGTCATTGAGGAATACAGTAAAAGTAGTTGGCCAAGGATTGCCTTGGGAAATACCAGTGCAAATGGAGGGGGGTAGGGATTCACCAGTTCTAATGGTCTGGGATCTACCCAATAGGTATTTAAATGTTTACTGGATAGGTGTGCTGATCCAAAGGACCATTATCAGGCATGACCTAGGTCATGGAGATGTCAGAACAGACACAAAATACAACATATCAGGTACAGTTCCAAGCAATGGGAAAATATTGGAAACTGCAATAATAGACTTGTACAACGAACAAGAATATAAAGTGACTATATTACATCAAGGAAAAACAGAAATTATACAATTGGCATAAGCTACAAGGCAAATGGATATATTTCATCCAGGAACTTACTGAATTATTACAATTGGCACAAGACATCATATACAAACATTAAGGGTAGGGCCAAGGCATGGAGGGGAGAGAACGGAACCATAAGACATTGAGCTGAACCAGTTAGATGTGGAGTCTGAGAAACCTGCTGATTTCAATCTGTCGAGGAGAAGGGGGTGGGAAACAGTGTTGAAAGCTTTGGCTTAATCAACAAAGATGGTGGAGGTGAGGAGGCCTTGGTCCATACTTTTGTACATGGAGTCTGTGAGCTGAAGGAGAGAGGAGCTGGTGGAGTGGTGTTTGCAGAAATCAGACTGGAAGGGGGTGAAAAGAATGAGGAATTGAAGAAGGGAGAAAGTGTGGCAGTACTATGTGCTCATGGAATTTAGATAAGGTTGAAAGGAGGGAGCTAAAAGAGAAGTTTCCAGGAATGGATGGAAGGGGTCACCTCCTTTGGGAAGGGGAATGACAGTGCCATGCTTCCAGGTGTCTGTTACCGAGGAAAGAGAGAAGGAGAGATGAGAAGGGAGGAGATGGGACCTGCAATGGCAGGGGAAGAGATGTGTAGTAGATTGGTATAAAGCCCACCAGGGCTTGTGCATTTGAGAGGGTTGACAGTCAGAAGGGCACTTATAGCAGTAGCAGGGGTAACTGCGAGAAGGAAAAGGTGATTGATGGCAGGTATAAGGGAAGGTGGGATGAGAGGGTGAGCAGGAGGGGAAGGTGGATAGGCATGAGGAGATATGGGTGGTGAAGGAAGTGTTGAACGCAGATGCCACAGAATGGGGATCAGAAATGTAGGTGTGTCGCACCTTGAGAACTGAGGGAGGGACAGGTTGGGAGAGAGAGGAAGGTATGGATATCCTTCCAGAACTTGGAGGGGTAACAAGATTATTCTGGAAAGAGGAGGAAAAGAACTCAGCTTTTGCAAGCCTGGCAGCTGTGGTACACGTATTCCTCAGAGCATGGTACCTGTTAAGGTTCGCTGGTGCACCCATGAACTTGTAAGTCTTTCACACCAGATCACATATTCAGAAGCAGGCCAAAAGCTCAGCTGAGATCCAGGGAAGGTCAGAGCCTCAGACTCTGGGTTTTCTGGAGGGGGGCATGCAGATCAACGATTAACAAGAATTTAGAATGAAAGTATTCGAGAGCTGGGTTGATATTGCTGGCATCAGAGATAGGGGACCAGCTGATATTTAGCAAATCTGCATGTAATGAGGCTGCACCCAATAATAGAGGATATCTTGATTTTAATAACTTATTGTTTACCACATTGTTGAAACATACCTGTTTGAACTAATTTTTTGTATTCCACATTGTTGTAAAATACTATTGTACTGTGTTTGTCATTTCTTGTGACAAGGTACCTTTGTAAATGAGCCTTTGGCGTAAAGGTTTGCAAACTGATGTATAAATAAATAAATAAATAAAGGCTAATGACTAAAAGGACCTGAACTGGATAATTGTAGGGGGTACTCTGAGGCAGTGAATGTTGTGCACACAGTATGCCACATGGTGGTCACTGAGTGTGTCATGGAGGGTGCCAGCATCAATGATGTGGTGCAGGTAATTTGTGAGTTCCCACTCTGGTAGAGAATGGTTCAGAGATCTATAAATGTGATTGGTAGGGATTGAAGTATGTTGTGTAAGATGTATGGAATTAATATTTTGGCAGTTTAGAGTAAGAGTTAGCAATACAGTTTATATTGAAGTCTCTAAGGATAAGATGTTCACCAGAGGAAGCATGAGAAGAGATAGTGGTTAGGAGTTCAATAATGGATGAAGGAACCAGGCCTTGCCAGCAGTAGACACCCACCACAAGGATGGGAACAGAGAAAAGGAGAGAGAGTTTGAGGATGAGGAGCTTGTAAGCAGCAAAGGAAGTAACAGATGGCACTGGAATATATTGAATGGCTGTAGATGGCAGCACCACCACCATCTTTAGCATGGTCTTGACTGGTAAGGGTGTAACCAGGGATGGTGATAACAGGGTCAGGAATCTTGGAGGGTATTATTAGGTATTACTAGGTTGTTATGGACAAAAGTAGGCCATAGACCCATCTAGATTGTTCCCCACCTTGGGGGACATTATAATTGTAATCCGGACTTGTTCCCCAGAAGCCAGCTATCAAGACCAGTTTTAAACTGGTTTATGATAGTACTGTTTATCAATTCCTGGGGGAGAGTATTCCATAGCGTTATTGATCTTATTGTAAAACAATTATCCCTTTGATTAGTTTTGGCTTTGGGAATAGTAATTTACCTGTTGTGGCATCTTGGTACTGTGCATCTTGTTGAGAAGGTTAGTCCATGCTGTTTCATATGTTCAGGGGATTGTAATATTTTGTAAAGATATAACATGTCACCAAGTCTTCTTCTTTGGCATAATGAGTGTAGCCCTGTTTCTTGTTGTCGTCTTGGGTAGTCATAAGTGGCAATGTGTGGTACCATTTTGGTTACTCATCTTTGTACCCTCTCTATACCTGAAATACCACCTTTTAGATAAGAAATCCAGAAGGAGGATCCGTAATCCATATATGGTCTTACATAGGCTTGGTAAATTGAGATGATGTATTGTTCAGTCCTTGTGACAAAGGTATGCTTAATTTTTTAAATTATTCCATTAGGTATATGGGTTACTTTTGCACAATGGCTAACCAAGGAGAATTTGTTGTTAACTAGTACACCTAGATCGCATTCACTTTCTGACTTTTTTAAGGGGGTATTATTAAGAAGGTAAGTTTGTTCTAGGTTATTTTTTCCAAAATGTAGTACTGTACATTCGTTGATGTTGAAATACATAGAATTGCTTTCTGCCCAATACTTAATTGTTTTGAGGTCCATAGTCATAGCCTTCATGTGCCCGGGGTTATAAATTTTCCCCCAATTTTGGTGTCATCAGCAAATTTGGACAAGGTATTGTCTGATTTGATCTGCATGTCACTTATGTGGATATTGAACAAAGTGGGGCCCAGTACAGATCTCTGGGGCACTCCACTGGTGACTAACACAGGGTCGAAAAGAGAGCCGTTGATTCTGACTGTCTGTGATCTATTGGAGAGACAGTCATTGATCCTTTTAACCAAACATGCTGAGGACCCAGATGAAGACAACTTATTTACTAGTTTGTCATGTGGGACATTATCAAAAGCCCTATTGAAGTCCAACAGGATTACATCCATTGGTATGTTTAAATCTAATTTGTGACATATCATTATAGAAGGTGATTAAATTAGATGTGCAAGAATAACCTTGCCTAAATCCATGCTGGGTTTGATCTGTAATGTTTAATAATTCAATTTCCTTTTCTAAGTTAGATTTGATCATTCTTTCCATGGCCTTACAGATTACAGAAGTTAAACTAATGGGTGGATAGTTTTGGACCTGTGATTCATAACCTTTTAAAAAATGGGATAACTGGTGTTTGTAACCAATTGTAAGGAATAGGATTACCACTTAATGAATTATTGAAAATTACTGATAAGGGATAAGCTAGCTTGTCCATAGTTTCTAACAGAAATTTAGCATTGATATTGTCAGGTCTAGGGCTTGTATCTTTCTTTAGAAATGGCATGGCTATACAGACTTCCTCTTTTGAAATAGTGTATTTTGAACTAGGTTGATCTAAAGGTGAATGGATTGAGTTCTGTGTGGTCTTTTCAGAGAAAACCAAACAGAAGTAATCATTGAAATGTTTAGCAATATCTATGTCAGTGGTAAGAGTGTTCTCACTGCTAGCTGTGGGGCCAATTACATTGGAATTTGATTTTTTGTTGGAGATATAAGAAAAAACATTTTGTCTGATTGTTTTTGGAAATGTGCTAACCTAAATTCAAGATTGCTTTTGGATTTTTTATCATATTTTTTAGAGTTCATACTGATGTTTTGTATAGTGTGCAAATCCCTGTCTTATTTATTGTATCACTAAATTTGAGTTTCTTAAAAAGTATTTTTTTGTTAATTTGTGACATTATAGGCATATTCATCCATGCTGGGATCTTTCCTTTTTCCCCCCTTGTTTTTAAATATGCTTCGATTCTAAATTGTATACTATACAGTACAAGCCACATTCAACTGTTCCACCAATGAGTTGGTTTAGCATTGTTTTTACAGTTGGCAATGCATTGGCAACTCATATTGCATTGTTTTTCAATGGTTAACCTGCTCAAGGGCAATGTTTGTAAAATATTTTTGCAGCTCATTTGAAATGCATCAGCAGTCCTGTCACAATGCAATGCAGAACTGAATTTTAACTCTTAAGAAACAGTTTGTTCAAGGCTTTGTACTGTATCCAGCAACACTTACGCAACTCAGAAATGCTAAAACAACTAATTGGAGGAACAGTTTAATGTGACTTGTACTGTAGATTTAAATAGGGTCCAGGCTTCTTCAGCAGTAAGGTTATGTAGGGCCTCATTCCAGTTTGTTTCTGCTAGTGCTGCTTTAACTAATTTGAAATCTGATTTATCATAATTTTTGAATACTGAATAATTCACCAGAAGCTTAACTTTTTAAGGTAGATTGAACAAGACTGAGAGGCGGTCACTATTACCAAGTAGAGTCTCTAGCTCAATGTTGGATATTTTTCCTTTTGTGTTAGTAAGAAGTAGGTCAAGAATGGTGTTCTCCCTAGGGCAAAAGCCAGGATTCCAAAACTATCAGGATATCAGTAAGAAGAGAAACCTCGATAGGTTGCAGTAGGTCAACTTTAGGTAGCAGACTATGAATATTAATGTGGGCCACATGCAACCTTTGGGGAGGGAAGTGGGAAGAGTGTGTGTAGGGCTAGAGTTGGGGTCAATATCAACAGCTACAGTATAAGAAGCAGCAGTGATATGATGAGCTCGTTGGGGACTGAGAAGTGTATGTGAGGCAGAGTGGGAGGGGCAGGAGGACATTGATGGATAGAGGTTGTAATGGACACCAGGTGAAGTCAAGTAGAAATGGGGGGAGGTGGGACAAACTTGGTAGCCAGAGTGGAGTGGGAAGGGGTAGGAGGCAAGAGGAGGATATGAGAGGGGAGAGGAGGAGGAGGCAGAGGGGAGGGAGAAGGAAGGGGAGAACAGGAAAGTGGTAGGAGGGACATATATTGTTGAGAACTGAAAGAGAAGGAGGTAAAGGGTGATACGTATCATACTAGAGGGTAGCATGAACTTGAAGGACCCTAAATAGATAGTAGATGGAGTTAGCAATAATAAGGACAAGAAAAATAAAATGATGCAATGTCGCTAAATATGACATCTGTTCAAGGAGACTGGTTCAGGAACAAACTATACAGACTAGCAGAAAGGGCTGTAAGGATAACAAAATATCGTAGGAGACAGCTCGTGCATCTGTGGTAGCAGTAAACTGTCATCAAAACACAGGTCAAAAAGCATAGGAAAACAAGGTGCAGTTTCAAAATTCACAAATAGCATTTTATTTTTCTCAGTAACAGCAAAATAAAAGTTATTCAATATAACTCTTTACAAAGGCAGTACAGAGAAAACAAGGTCCTTTTTCGGAGGGTATCTCTTCATTCCAAGTTTCAGTACCTCACTCTTCTTGTCACTCTAGCAAAATCATTCCCACTCTTTTTGTAAGTCTTTTTCTGGGAACTTGTTAAGAGAGCCTGCTTTTTGCAGAACGTTCTAGTAAGTTTACAGAATGTTCTTGTCAGTTTTGATGCAGGTGCAGTAAAAAGAACATATTGACCCAGAACTGACCTATTTTTCATGGCTATGCAAAGGATTTAAAAACTGCATCTCATGTTAACCCCTTGAGCTCCAAACAGCTTTTTGGAATAATTTCAACAGCATAACTATATACAGTTTTAAACAAAAGGATCCAGTATCACATACAGTTTTACCCAGAGCTTCACATATAACTTTATAACTGTTAATATGCAAGGGAGAAGAAAAGACAGAACAGCAAATGAAGGCAGAGAGATAGAATTAGGCAGATAATTGTGAAACCAACAGAGTGATCAGTTCCTAGGTCTGACAAGAAAATTTGATTGCACAACCAGACACAGAAGAGACAGAAAAGGAGAGGCTAGAACAGCCCCTTGCATTTAAACTCTTTCTGCATGACAAATAGGCCTGTCAAGCCTGTCACATAAACTAAGTATAATAAATGCAGCTAGAAAGTAGACTGTAATAGCAGCATGTATAATAAATAAAAACTAGCAAACGGAGTGTAACAGCATCAAGGCTACTGCACAGCAATAAAACAATAATTCCAAAGGCATGCAGCATTGGCTTACTAGGTCAGTGGTCTGAAACAGTTCCAGTAGCAGAAAAATAAAATAACACATAAGCGGTAGCAGCTATGAATGGGCTTATGGAATTCAGAGTTGTATAGCATAGGTTTATGAACATTAACGAGTTCCAGTATAAGAACAAACTCTGATGACCTGCAAGTTAGGAGACTTTACTATACTTGGCAAGTGGGGTGGCAGGAAAGGCCCAAAGCTTTGAAGTATTGATGTGCTGCTGGAGAGGACAACAGGAAAAGTCTCCTTTTTTCTGTGGATTCACAGCCCCTGTGCTGGTGGAGAGGAGTCCTGTGGGAGCCTTAGATCATTGCAGTCACAACCCCTCTTCAGTTGGTAGCTCTGGTGGCATGATGGGACAAGATGGCATGCTGGTCTAGTAGCCCAAACTTATAGTCCATGGTGTAGCTCCCCATAATGAGCACTCTGTGCACTGATTGGGGAGGAAGAGAGTAACAGAAAAGTATTTTTTTTAATTTCCTGAAATTCACAGTCCTTTTACTGCAATAATGGACAATAGGAAAAGCCTCCCTTTTATCTGTGGATTTGCAGCCCATGTTTGCTAGAGATGCATCCTGGGACAGCCCTTAGGTCAATGGGCTCAAGACCACTCTTCAGATATATTTTTATGTAAGGGGTTGCAATACTTTATACAAAATAATATCTATATATTTATAGAAAGGTTCTCTATACAGCGTGCAACCTGGTTGAGTAGGCACTTTAATGTTAAACCTCAATTTCTGCATGTCAATAACTTTGGAACTGTTGAGCAGATTTGCACAATATTTGGAATGCCCAGTGTTGTATGGTGGATCTCTTGATTTACCAAATTGTGTTTTAGTTGGATATATGGTTTCTGTGCAGCAAAGCTTTGAAAAAGATGCTTTTTTTGCCACTTTTGACACATTTGTTGTCCATGGTGCTGTGACCACACCATTTTATATTTTGGTCTGCAGTTTGGCACATAGAAAGGGTTTGGGTCAAAGACCAATCCGGAATTGGTGTGGTTAAAAAAAAATTAATTTATTTCAAAGTTATTTAATTTTTAATTTTTGAGTTCTGAGCATGATCAGTTCACTTCAAGATTTATAGGTATATTTTGCGAAAGAGGATTGCACTCACGGTCAAGGATTTTGTCAGCTCACAGATGTTGATTTTAAAAAAATCCTCATCTGTCAGAAAATTCCTTGTCTGTGAGCCATCATCTTGTTATCATTTTTTCACCCAGACAAAAATGTCTTTGCTGCTTACATGGGTGACTTCTTTTTGGAATAAGGTATGGATTTTCCTCAGGATGAAGCCCTCCACAAACCCATACACCTGGTTTGTTTTGTTTTGGCCAAAAAAGTCTGTTTCAAATGAAAAAATTCTTTGCCCGCAGCTTGCCTATGATCCTCTTTCGTGAACTGACAAAGGCCCAGTCTGAGAACCAGTCCTATTTCACAAGACTGCAAAATCCTTGACTGACACTTTGAGACCAGATTGCCATTTTGGCAGATGAGAAATGAGTCATGGCCAAGGATTTTGCTACCTCACGAAAGAAGATCAGCTCGCGGACTGAGATTTTGTCAGCTCATGAAAGGGGATTGGTTTTAAAAATCCTCTTTTGTGACCTGACAAAATCGCAGTCTGTGAGTTGTCAAAATCCTAGTCCTTCTGCTGATCCTCTTTTGTGAGGTAGCAAAATACTTGATCATCATGTAGGGGCCAAATGACCCTTCTTGCAGACAAGGATTGATTGACGGTCAAAGATTTTGTCAGCTCACAGATGTTGATTTAAAAAAATCCTCATCTGTCAGAAAATTCCTTGTCTGTGAGCTATCATCTTGTTTTAATTTTTTCACCCAGACAAAATGTCTTTACTGCTTACATGGGTGACTTCTTTTTGGAATAAAGTATGGATTTTCCTCAGGGTGAAGCCCTCTACAAACCCATACACCTGTTTTGTTTTGTTTTGGCCTAATGAGTCTGTTTCAAAGTAAGCAATTCTTTGACCACAGCTCGCCTAAGTCCTCTTTCATGAATTGACAAAAGCCCAGTCTGAGAACTAGTCCTATTTCACAAAACTGCTAAATCCTTGACTGCCACTTTGAAACCAGATGGCCATTTTGGCAGATGAGGAATGAGTCGGTGGCCAAGGATTTTGCTACCTCATGAAAGAGGATCAGCTCGCGGACTGAGATTTTGTCAGCTCATGAAAGGGGATTGGTTTTAAAAATCCTCTTTCATGAGTTGATAAAATCGCAGTCTGTCAGTTGTCAAAATCCTAGTCCTTCTGCTGATCCTCTTTTGTGAGATAGCAAAATACTTGATCGTCACTTAGGGGCCAAATGGCCCTTCTTGCAGACAAGGATTAATAGACGGTCAAGGATTTTGCTGCCTTGTGAAAGAGGCTCATCTGTCAGACTGAGATTTTGTCAGGTCACAAAAGGGAATTGTTTTTTTGAATCCTATTTCATCAGTTGACAAAATTGTAGTCCAAAAGCTGTCAAAATCCCAGTCTGCCACCTGATCCTCTTTTGTGAAGTAACAAAATCCTTGACCATTAAATAGGGACCAGATGGTGAAAATCTGATGGTCAAGGACTTCTCATGGATGGTAATTTTCACAGCTCATGAATGGGGATTGATCTGACAGTCGGGGATTTTGCTCCCTCACAGACTAGAAATTTTTAAACTTTAAAAAAATATTCCCACTGCACTGTACATTATTAGTTTGGTCGTCTGACTTGAAATTTGCAGGGTATTAAGGGGATGCTGTTAAGATGTGAATTATGCTATTAAGGTGTTGGAACATTAAGTGGTTCCATAGATATGCCATCATGAATTTGAACATTTTCCCATGGGATAACATTATGGTGGCCGTCATTCCTTTCAGTGCCTGTATTTCGAAAACAGTTTGAGATATGGATTTTTCATTGCAAAAAAAGTACATAAGTAGATTGGAAAGCCATGAATACCAATTTTTTTTCTACCTTGTACGGTTACTAAGATATTTGGAAAATAGTATCCCAATTGACCATTTTCATGTCCATTGGGCCGGTATTATGCCTTCAAAGTTAGCAACTACAGAAATGTTTGGAGTTCATATCTCATGAACAATGCAAGATATGGATTCAGTTAATTATATTACATGCAGTAATCACTGTCATGATTACAACAACACTTGATTTTTTTTTCTATCTGCAATGGTTCCCAAGATATTGGCAAATTAGTATTACAAGTGTTCCTTGCCCTATAGTGCTGCTGTATTGCTCTGAAGCTATGTGTAAGTGAGAGCATGGGCCCTCCCACAAATGTATATCGTTATTCAGAAATGGGCAGCTTGGTGGGAGCACGGGGTCCGCACTCCCACCAACACATGCTATTTACTACTTATATTATACTTTCTCAGAAAGTAAGGAAACTCATTGCAAAAAACTTCATTTAATGCATCAGTTAGGGTTAATGCAACAAAAGTGGGGAAATTAGACATTAGGGTTGAGCCCCTAACCCCCTACTACTCCACCACCCCATCCTCCACAGACCGACAGATGCTGGTGTGTGCCATGGGGTTGTGTGGCCTAACTCTCACCCCATTCTCCCTTACTCTAACATGTCAACCTGTTTACAAATGGAATGTGGTGAGAGTTGGACCTAGTGACCCCATGGCACACCCCAGCATCTGTTAGTCTTTGGAGGATGGGAGGGTGGTGTGATGGAGGGGTTAGGGGTCCAACCCTAACATCTAATTTCCCCACTTTTGCCACTTTAGCCCTAACTGATATATTAAATGAATTTTTTTTGCAATGAATATATATACTATATATATATATATATATATATATATATATATATCATATTAAAAAAGATCTCCCTCTATTAGAAACATAGAATTATTTTGCCCGCCCAGTCTGCACAGATGTTCTCTTTCCTACTCTTTCGGCACAGACCCTCCCTGTTCTCTGGTGATCCACCCACCACCCTGCCTATTTACCAGTATTCCATTATGTCTATCCTATACATGCTCAAAGCCCCACAATGTTTTTACTCCCACCACCTCTGCTGGCAGACTGCTCCTGGCATCTACTACTCTTTCAGTGAAGTAGTACTTCCTCACATACCTGTTAAACTTTCTTGCTTCCAGCTTCATTGCATGCCCTGTGGTCTTAGTGCATTTCCTCATTTGAAATAAATTCCCATCCTGTACCTTGCTCACCCCATGGGTAACTGTTGGTCTCTATCATAGCTCTGTACTGCCACCTCTGTTTCAGGGTGCACATGCTGAGATCCCTCAGTCTCTCCTCATAGGGCTTTGATGTAACCTCTACACCATTTTAGTTATCCTCCTCTAGACTGCCTCCAACCTGTCTATATTCTTTCTAAGATGCAGTCTCTAGACCTGGACGCAGTATTTCAGATGAGGTCTCAGCAGTGACCAATACAGTGTTAACATCACTTCCCTCTTCCTGTCAGAGATACCTCTCCCTATGCACCCCAGCATCCTACTGGCCTTGACCACTGCTTTGTCACATTATACCACCCCCCTTTAGGTCATCAGATATGACAATGCCAAGGCCTCTTTCCTGCTTAGTGATTCTCAGTACCCCTCCTATTTTATGCTTGGCTCTTGTGTTTCTATGCCCATGGTGCATGATTTTGCACTTTTTGGCATTGAACCCCAGCTGCCATGCCCTTGACCGCTCCTCAAGTTTTTAAAGGTCACTACTTATGCTCTCCTCTTCTTCCTGAGTATTCACCCTATTACAGATTTTGGTGTCATCTGCAAAAAGGCATACCTTCCCCTCCAGGTCTTCTGTAATGTCACTTATGCAGACATTGAAGAGGACAGGACCCAGTACTGAAACCTACAGCTCCCCTCTTGTCACTCTCACCTCATTAGATTGGGTATCGTTTATCACCTGTGACAGGGTTGAGTGAAGTCCTGGCCCATTTGTTATGCATAGTAAGTTAAAAGCAAATATCTATTCTGTCCTCTCCTATTACCGTTACTTGTGTCTCTCCGTCTCTGTCAATCTCTCTCCTGTCTGTACAATCAACTTATCTTGTAGCACCAAGAGTCTGACCATTCTGAATGGTCCCACACTTCTCCTCTGCCATCTCCTTCCCTTCATGTGCTATTTCTTGCTGTTTCTGTTTTTTCCTTTCTCTCCCTTGCTTCCCTGTGGATCTTTGTGTGAGACTGGATTTCCTGGTTTGCAAATGTATGTACTTATTGTTGAAGTGCTGCATAAACATTTTTTTGGGGGGAGGGTCTTAGAAAAGACAGCAAGATGAAACAGAGTTGACCCTGAGAAACCTTTTGACCTCCTCAAGCTTGTTAACAAAATTGCCAACAGGAGATCAACCGCAGACACAATGTTCTATTTTGTCACATTTTTTTGTGATAGATAGTCAGTTTCATTTTGTAACACCTGTTAAGCCTGGACGTATTCTACAAAGGAAAGAAATTGACAAACTTGATACATTTTATGAAAAACAGGATGTAAAGTTAAAAAACTTTCAGGCAAAGAGATCTTGTAAAAGACACTGTCTCCCAATTGTTTTTTTAGCAATTAAGTTTATTTTTTGTGCAGGGTCTGACAGTACAATAAAAAAACAGAATACAGGCATCAACAGTGGTTGTGTAGCATACATAGCGGTGGGATATTCAAAAGATCCTGATGCACCGGGTGCACCAGTAATGTATGTGGCACAAGTGCAGGGGGCAGCACCATGCATATTCCACACAGCCCGATATTCAGCCCGGGATGTGCAGCACATATACTGGTGCAACCCCTACTTGCGCCGCACACTGGTGCTCAAAGTTGAGCCAAAAAGAAATAGGAGCAAGGGGCCACACCACAGGTAAGCTGCAGTATTGCAGGGCAGGCACACGGCAGCCACCAGCTGTGGGTGGCCAACCGAGCTCTGGAGCCAGGGTCTCTCGGCGTCGCACCCCCCCTTTCGATCGCAGGCATAGGTATTTAAAATGTTATTAATTATAACTATGCCTGCAATTGGGCTGGAAGCAGTCCACTGGACCACCGGGGATATTGGACATGATTCTATTTATACTTCTGCCTTCGATCAGGCTGGAAGTGGTCCACTGGATAACCAGGGCTACTGACAATGTTATTTTTATGCCTATGCCCACAGTTGAGCATTGGGGCACTTTGCCACGATGTGCAGGGGGTGTCGGTCCCCAGCGGCTGAAGCCTGGCAGGGCACCAGGCACAAGTCGCAGGTGATCAGCACACCTGCATGCAAATTGGGCCATAATGTCATGCTAATGGCCCCAGTTGTGCTTTGTATGCATTATGACCCCATTTGCATATCCACCGCTGAATATCATAGTTCCTGCACCTAGTGCAACCGCACTGTCATTGGTACATCCCCCTGCTCCACTCTTGCCACTTGCGCTGGTGCAGTGCCACTGCGCCATGCGCAATGTGGGAGGCCTCATTGCCATATTCATCGGTGCTGAGCCATGGTGCAGCACCATTGAATATCACCCAGTCCATACCCTGGTGCATCCCAGTTGCACTGTGCCCAGCTTATGCCCCTGCCAGGCGCAGTTCTGAATATCCCACCCTCTGTCTTCAATGTTAAACAGAGAAAAAATTATCCCAACTCCCTGAAGTAATAATGACAATGTCCCTCCCCCCTCCCCATCCCACTAGCAAGCACAGTCTCTTTTTAACAAATTACAGCAAGGAGCACATTAACCAGGGATCATTTTACAGTTCTTCACACACAAACCATGCACAAGGTAGTAGTGGTGCTTTCAGCTAGACAAATAGCAGTACCAAAAAGCTGAAGCACACATATACCCCAATAATAATCGGACCCAGAGCATATTTCTCAAATTTTATTGCACCAATAAATCCACCTGATGCATTTCAGACCAAGGTCCTTTATCGAAAGCTAAAAACATAGAGAACACATATCACAATTAAATACCAACTATTGGAAAAGGAATGGCAACAGACGGAATGCCAGAACAGAGAGGAGGTGAGTGGAGATATTCAGATTATAAACCTTTCAGACCATGTATTGACTCAATCTGAAAAATCATTACTTCAAAAAGGTCTGAGTTTCCAATCAACGACCTTGTTAAATCCTGCACAAACTGTTATTGATCTACATTTGATGTGCAGGAATTTAAATGTGAAAGCAGCTGTGACCATCATTTTACAGTTCTTCTTAATGCCATCTGAACAACCAAAGAAAGAGAGGAGAAAAAAGGAGAGATGAAATAAGGAAAGGTGGAGGAGGAGGATGGGGGTAAGGCAGTGGGGGGGGGGGAGAGTTAGTTTAGTAACAAAACTTGCCTTTAAGAATAGAAAAAAGGGACCCAACATTTCTGGAATCTTTTCCAGGAATTAGAGTCTCTGCCCACACACCGTTCCACATTCCTGGCAGTAAGAAATTCAGCCCACCTTTCTCCAAAAGATGGATCCCACTCTTCTTTCCAATGCCTTAGGGTTAAAAGTTTTGTGATCATGGAGATCAAGGTTAGTTGCACTTTTTGGGAGAATGTGGGAATAGAAGAATATAATCCTAAAAGGCAGGTATCCTCCTCAAAGTAAGGGGATAAGTTTAGGTAGAGTGAAATACGTTTTTTAACCATCTCCCAAAATTTAGAGATCTTAGGACATGACCAAAGCGTATTGCATAATGTAACATTGTCACCTCTACAATCATTACAAATAGCGGAGGATACCCTGCCCATTCTATATAGCTTACTGGGTGTATAATGGAGGTTATGAAGTATGTTGAATTGGAGACTCCTCAAGTGATCCTGTTTAATTAGAGCAAAAGTATCAGACCAGATTGTTTTCCATGACTTATCTGAAAATGGCTTGGAAAAATTATGCTTCCAGTAATAAGCCACAGGAGAAGGGTTAGTCCAGGGACAATTAATAATTTCATGGTAAAGTTTGGAGATCAGTTTTTAACCTTAAGATAAGTCCAAGAAGGTAGCTATAAAGGTACCTGCTTTATCTGACCATGGAGGTTTAGCAAGGAAGGCTTTAATGCAGTGGCATATTTGAGATAATTGGAAAATATACTTGAGAGGAATGCTAAACTTTGTTTGCAGAGTAGGAATTGAGAGGAGTGAATTTTCCAATGTGAACTCTTTTAGGATCGGTTCAGGATGTAACCACCAGTTCTGAGGGTTAATGGTATTGTTAGCTACTTTCAAACTTGGGTTGTTAAACAAGGGTTGTGTTAAGTCTTTCCTAGGATGAATCTGAGTTAGGGCACAAAATTGTTGGAATGCTTTTACATTCCATGCGATTGGAGAATCTCGAATCATTGTTGGCATATCTGACCATGGACTATATAACATTGCTGCCAAGGAAGATTTATAGGAATTTGCTTGGCTGAGGTCTAATTGCAACCAGGCAGGATTCTCCAGAGGACCTGACTTAGGGACTACCCCATGTAAAAACCTATTAGTGGGCTTGGCTAGATAGTAGACATAAAAGTCTGGTAGTTGTAACCCACCTAAGGGCCTAGGGAGAGTAAGCTTCCCATATGCCCTGCACAGGGTTTCCCATTCCAGATGAAGTCAGAACAAACTCTCAGGAGAGACAAAAGGAAGGACATGGGAAGATATATATTGAGATTTAAGGGATAAAATAATTTGGGCAGAATAACCATTTTTAAAACATTTGTCCTACCACAAATGGATAGTTTTAGTTTTTTTTTCCATCTGGCCAAATCTTCTTTTGTTGATTTCAGCAGGGGTTCGAGATTGAGTTCTTTAAGTTTTCCCATCTCCATGGTTATTTTAATACCAAGATAGGTTAGAGCCTTGCTTTCCCATTGGAGACCCAAGCTGTAAATTTGCTCCTCACCAAAGGAGAAAGGGGGTAGACCATAGTTTTATTTCTACTGAGTTTATATCCAGAAAAGTCACTAAACTGGGATATAACTTGGAGGGCAATGGGGAGAGATTGCCTGCCATTTGAAAGATGAAGGAGTAAGTCATCTGCAAAGAGAGACAACTTAGGTTCTAAATCTCCCACTCGGATACCATTTATGCCCTGCTCTAAGTTGAGTACTGTAGCTAGGGGTAAAATATACAGATTAAATAAATAAGGGGAGAGGGGACATCCTTGACTAGTCCCACTACAGAGTGGAAAGGAAACCAACAGGTAATTATTACACAGTAACCGTGCTGAAGGACACTGGTAGAGAATATGAATATGGTCAATAAAATATTCTGCAATACCAAACTTTGAAAGGGCGACAAACAAATATTGCCAAGTTACTCTATTCACTGCTTTTTCTGTATCCAGGAAGACCAATCCTGCTTCAAGATTAGGGTCCCTGGATGCGGAAATAAGATGGTGTAGCTTACAAAAATGGTCAGATGAAGAACGGTCAGCCACAAACCCAGCTTATTGAGGCCCCAGCAGACTAGACCACACATCAGCTAGTCTATTAGTCAACATTTTTGCATAGATTTTAACATCTACGTTAAGTAGAGAAATGGGTCAGTAGTTACCAAATATCTGTAGGATCTTTTCTGGGCTTGAGAAGAATAATTATTCTTGCTTCAGATAATAAGGGATCTGTAATTGGGGAGGACTCCCAATAGGTAAAAAGTTGAAGCAGTAAGGGGACAAGTTGGTCCTTAAAAGTCTTATAGAAAAGACCAGAAAAACCATCTGAGCCTGGTGTCTTATCAGGTTTTAATGAATCCATCGCTAGTGAAATTAATAGTTATTGGTTCAGCTAGATGGGACTGATTTTTCCTTGAGAGACAAGGGAGATTTGCTCATTGTAGAAAATCATGCAGCACTTGAAGTTGAGGAGCTAATGATGAGTATGGTGAGTGTAAAGATTGATAAAACATCTCTAAACAAGGATAGCAACTCTTTTGGATTCTAAATTAGAGTCCATGTTTGGGGATGTTTGATAGCTGAGATCCATTTTGATGCTAATCGCTGCTTTAATTGTCAGGCAAGTAATTTGCTAGCTTTACTACCCTGTCCAATGTACATTGCTTTAATAAGGGATGCTGCCTTTTCTATTTTTTCCCAATAGCAAGCTGGAGTGATGCACCCTTAACTGGATAATTTCGTGTTTGTCCGCTAAAGAAAGTTTATCTAGCCCTTTGATCTTGAGTACCCGAATTCTGTCTAGACATAGGTTGGTGTGATATAACTTTTTCTTTTTCAATACCATGGCAAAATGAATACATTCTCCCCTCCAAGTCAATTTTAAGGCAACCCACACTTTGTTCACTGAGGGGATAGAATTTAGGTTTGTTTGGATAGAATCCTGCAAAAACTGTTTGTACCCTGAAATTATTTTGCAGTCTTTCAAGAGATTGTTGTTTAGAGACCAAGTGTGCAGCCTAAAGTGAGTATCTGGGAAATCTATGGTGACAGAATTAAGGAGTGGTCTGAGATTACCTGGGCATGAATTTGAGAGTCAATTATGAAGAGACCTGAGTGTTTGCTTATAAGAAAAAAATCAATACATGAATAGCTTTTATGAACAGGGGAATAAAAGGTAAAGTCCTTGGTTAATGGATATGTGAGTCTCCAGGGATCTATTAGGCCTAAGGAGAATATAAATTCACATAGGGCCTTCTGCGCTGGTAAGAACCCAGTTCCTCTATGGTGTGTATGGTCCAGGTCACTTGATTGTACAAGATTCCAATCGCCATCCTAATATGATTCGGTATTGAGAAAAAGATGGCCAGGACTGAGACTGGATGGATAAAAAAGGAGGGGGTTTCTGTGTTGGAGCCATAAATTGAGCCAGGTACCATGTCAAAATGAACCAGTTTACCATGAACCAACACATAACGTCCCTCAGGGTCACTAACCATTTCAACCACAGTAAAGGGCAAACCTTTTGCAATTAAAAGGGCCACTCCTCACCTACAAGGGCTAAAGCCTGCCCCAAATACCTGACCTACCCAGTGTTTTTCTAGGTACATTAACTGATCTGTGAGCAGGTGTGTTTCTTGAATGAAAACAATCTTAGGATTATACTTTGCCAAGTGGTTCAGTACAACATACTTCTTAGTGTTATCACTCCCTCCTTTAATATTCCAGGAAAGAGCAGTTAGCAGATTAGCCATTGGAGGTTGGAGTAATCGTAAGTGGTTGAACAACCCCTGTACAAGACTGTGCTGCCTCCCTTCCCCTCTCCCGATCCCGAGATAAACATCCCCAAAGCAGTGCCCCCTAAAAGAAGAAAAAAAAAAATGAAGAAAATGAAACAGTGTTAACTGTTTACAGTCCTGGTAACTCGGGCCCTAGGCCCACTCCCTATGTTATGGACCATGATACTCTCCAAGGAGAAGCTGTCGTCCACTCACCAACCTGCTGAAAAAAGAGGATGAGCCAGCTTAAACACCATCCTTAACATGAAATCATGTCTGTCTAACCCATCTAGGCAAGTCCAAAACTGAGGGGTGGAGACATGTTCACAATCCTGTAAACCCTATGAAACATACTTAAATGCTCTGCCCCCTAGTGAAAACTAAGTTTAAGGTGAAACCCAAGCAGAATCTCAAAGCACTATTCAACATTATAAACAGTAACTATGACAAACAAGTGTATCTCATGCAGTGCTTCCATTAGTGGTATAAAAATTATAACCTGAAAGGAAAATGAATCAGGAATTTGAAAAACAATACAGTGATGCAGTCAAAATATTAAGTCTCTTGGCTGGGTTGTCCATTTTATAAGTGAGATCTTTGTGCCATCTGGTGTTGGATAACTGGTAGCACCCTAGTAGAACCAATGTGTGAAAGCAAAACTGGTACTACATCTAGTATTGCCAGCCATTCCCTCATTGACTAGTACTAAATGGAAAAGGGGAAAAAATATAGATTCTAATCTTAGCTGATTTAGTCCAGCCTAGTTAATAATCAGTAGCAAGTGGTCTACTTAGCCTGAAAAAAAGTGCAGCAGCAAATAACACTGCAATCTGAAAGAAAGAAAAAGGTGTTGGGGTGGGGGGGACTAACTGGGCGAAACACAAAGCTGATACCCTCCTGCGCTGAAGATTTGCAAGGAGGCAGATTTAGGCCATAGAAGTCAGTCCCTTCCAAATCTTTTAAGGCTCCATACTTGCGATCTCCTTGTAAGCATCAGAAAGAGCAAACAAAAAAAAGTTACAAACTACCCAGGTAACTGTGGAATACTTGCAAGAGAGAGTCCTCCAGTTCACTTAGGGAATAAATCTGGGAAACGTTGGCGTAGATTCTTCATGGCTTCTTCTGCTGAATTAAAATGCTTGGCTCCAACCCAAAAAGTTATTTCCAATCTGGCAGGGTACAAAATATGATGGCAGATTCCAGTCGTCCATAACTTTGAAGTAATTGGCAAAAAAGAAGCATGCAGTTGCCACTTTTTAAAAGTAAGATCTGGCACCACCCTCAGTTTTTTCCCATCCCTGAGAATAGCAGAAAGTTTTCTGGCTTCTTTCAAGAGAAATTCACGATCCAGAAAATTGAACAGTTTAAAGATGATCGACCTAGGTGGGTTGGCCGGTGGGAATTTGACCCAGAGAGATCTATAGACTCATTTGAAGACAAATTCAGGGCCATTAGGAGAAGGCCCCACTATTTTGTTTTAGAAAGCATTAGAGGAATTAGATATTGTTGGGGCCCTCCTCGCCTTCTGGGAGCCCCAACAAAACCAGATTATTCCTTCAGATTCTTCCTTCTATATCATCAATGTGGTCTTCCAACTTGGAAACATTTTTCTTAAGCGTGACAACCTCAGGCTCCATCTTGTCCTGCTTACGCTCTACAAAACCCACTCTGGCCTCTGTATCAGCTACTCTTCGGGATAGTTACGTGACAGCATGTTTAATGTTGGTGACCTCCTTGTAAAGCTTTAGAAGAGCTTTTATTATTGTAGAAAGCTCAGAGTAAATATGAGAGGAAGTCAACTCTTCAGGAGTTGACTGAGGAGATGCTCTGCAGCATGGACACTTGGCCTCGACTCCTGCAGCACTTCCATCTCAGGCTCCAAATCTAAAGACCTTGGAAGTAAGGCAGTCTCCATCTAGCAAATGAGAATGTCCACACTCTCCGTTTAGGGCCGCCTTCAATCCTGGAGTTATTTTGCTGCAATATCTCATGTTTTTTAGGGTGTTTTCTTGGTATGCTGAACTGGGCTCTGACAAACAGCTCTTACCCCTTCCTCAGCATCATGTGACCCCCCCCCCAATTAACCACAGAATATTGTAATGACAGAGACGTGGCTAAGCCAAAGAGTCAGTGATGCCACCATAGAATTGGAGCATTATCAAATGTTCAGAAAGGACAGAAATAAGAAGGGTGGAGGTATATTTATCTATGTAAGTTCTGTTTTAGAAACTGGGGTAAAAGAGAATATTCCTGTGGAGAGAGGATTAGAATTCTTACTCATTGTAATTAAAATCCCATATGTAAAATATGTCTTATTAATGGGAATTTATAAACCACCTAAGGTTAAAAATGCGATCCTCCTTCCGTTGCAAGGGTACCGTATGGAATACAAGGATTCATATGAGATTTTTTGGTTAAGGGGGTCTCAATGTAAATTGGGCTCAGATAAATCCCACACATCCCCTAATTGAATTGCAGGAGGTGTTGGGATTAGTTCAAATAACAGAAGGCCCAACTAGATTGAATATGAAACAACTGCAGAATTCCACAATCCTAGATCTCATATTTACAAACCATCCAGAAGTCTATGGGGAAAAAAGTGGTTTTGGTGTATGCCTTCTCACATCATCAGGTTATTTTTGCAAAAGGATATGAAGGTGTCACATAATCCTATTTTTGTAACTTAGAGAAGCTTTAAAAGCTTTGGTTATGTGAAATTCATGATGGACCTAGAAAGCAGAAATTGGGATAGAATGGCCCTGATCACTGAAGTGTCTGAAGTTTGGTCTTATTTTCAATGGGAGTTTCTAGATATTTGTAATTATCATGCCACTTTAAGATGTAGGATGGTTAAGGCCACAGATGCTAAGTGGTAAAACACCTCCTTGCATAAATTGAAGGCAGCAAGGAACAATAGTTGGGTAAGAGTTAATGATCTAGAATGACCATTGTTTGGCTGTCTTATACACCGATATGAAATCAGAACACTAAGAAACTTAGAAGAGCAAAACAGGAGTGTTTTAGGGGAAAACTTCATCTAAATCTTAAATCAAATCCAAGGCAGTTTTGGGGTATAGTACCAAATCTTATGGGGAATAAGAACAGGCAACAAATAAAATGGACTGAATGTGAGGGTAAATCTGTACCAGTCAGCACAAAAGTAGCTAAGATGTTTAATAATTATTTTAATAGTGTGGGGATGCAGACCCAAAATTATAGTCATAGGCAAGTGATTGATACATACAATATGGGTGTGGGAGATAAGCTAATGGTAAGTGGGTGTAAAGTTTCCTTTTCTTTTGGTCACATATCGGTGGAGGAGGTTAGAAATTAATTTTTAAGTGTAGATGTTTCAAGGTGAAAGATTTAGATAACATTCCTGCTTATTTACTGAACTTTGCAGATCCGTGTATTGCATACCCATTGACCCATGTATTTAAATATTTACTTGCAATGGAAAAATATCTGTAGGGAAGGTAGGTGGCCAAACTTGTCCCAGTTTATAAAGAAGATTCAAGGATGGAGATCAGTAATTTTAGATCCATCTCCTAGCTTTCACAAGTCTCTAAATGTATGGAAACGTTTGTAGCCAAACGGCTAAAAAGTTATTTAGAGGGGGTAATTTGTTGAATGAGTATCAGTCTGGTTTCTGATTAAGTCACAGTACACAGTCTGCTTTGTTAAAAGTTGTGGGGGATATTCCAGATGGGCCTGGACAGGAGGAACTCAGTGGGAGCTATTTTTATCAATCTGTCAAAGGCTTTTGACACTCTAAATCACAATGTTCTCCTGTCCAGGTTCAGGGATCTGGATATAACAGGGTCAGAATAAACATGGTTTGGTTCTTACCTTACTGGTAGGGAATAAATGACAGAAATTGGGGAATTGAAATCAACAGTACTTCCAGTTAAGGTAGGAGTACACCAAGGTTCAATACTGGACGCCCTACTGTTTAATATTTATATAAGTGGAATACAATTTAGTGACACTGAAATTAGATATCCAATATGTGCTGACGATACTTTGTTATATGTGGAGGGTAGTTCTTTGGATAGTAGTAATGGGAGGGCTTTAAGCCAGAGGTTCAATGGATGGAGCAACAACCTCACTCCCCCATCAAGCTTAAAAGGTCCCAACATCCTGGGCCTCCTCAGGATTCTTTTTCATTGCAGACGGAGGCACTGCTCTTCAGCCAGCTCCCTGGACGCCTGCATTTTGCTTCAACCTAACTTTTGCAGCTGCCTCTGGCTGCAGGTTTGTTTCTCCATTACTTGCTCATTTCCCTCTGCCCTCACTGGTGCTGCTGCGGATCGCATGCTGTGGGGTTAGTCAGTCTCGATGAACATTGTATCTCCCTTTTTTCCTGCCCCCCCCCCGGCCCCTGTCTGCTTCCACCACATCCTGGACGGCCGAATGCTTCCACTCCACAGATATACTAGCACCTGCCTCCTCCTGCCTGATTTCTCTTCCTGGACCACTCCCCCATCTGTCCCTTTCACTGCTTTAGGCGCCTTTCCCTTTGCTCGCTGGAACCACATCTGCCTTTCCGTCGCCCTTCCAACTTCTCGGCGGCTTCGCCTGTCCCTCTCGCTGGCTTGCATCTTTCTCTTTTTACCTCAGGAGTGAGCTGCATGTTGTAGCTGCTGCCATGGCAGCATCTCCCTGCTTTTCTCTCACAGTTCGTTCTCCTTCGAGGATGTTATTATTTTTTTTTGTTTGTTTGTTTGCACTCCTGCTCCTGGCCACAACTGCTTGTCTGCTTCACTGTGCTCATCCAGTGCCTGTTTGCCCTTTCTTTCCTGCCTTCTGCTGTGTCTGTTTTTCCCTCCACCTGGTGATTTTGGTTGCCCCCCCTTTTTTCCTGTAGCTCCTGTTATGCTCTTGCCATTTGGTGCCATCTCTCCCTGCTACCACTGATTGCCACTCCTGTGACCATCACCATGAAGGGCATTGTGAAGCATATGCGGTCTCTGTATCTATAGTACACATCAGTCAAACGGGCATTTTGGCTGCTTCTTTTTGCAGCTCCTCATCCTGATTGCTGGGTGGAGCTGCTGTGCTGTGTGGGTGGCTGGATTACACTCTCTGAGGGCATGTTCCAACTGCCTTTGTTCTTGCAGCTGCAGCTGGTGCCAGGTCAGTCATTTCTTTGGAACTCTCCCTGAATTGTGCATTTGTCGTGCTGCTTCCATGCCTTCCTTGCTCACCTGTACCTTAATCAGGAACACTCAATTGTTCAGTACTTTATTCAGTGCGTGATTAACTCTGTGTTGCTACGGTCCTCACTGCCCAAACTGCAAGAATCTCTCCGTAAATAAATGATGAATGGATTTTCCTCAGCTCAGCTGCCTCTTTTGGGGTTCTACTGTCCTGCTGCCTCATTTCCTATTTTTGCTTCCAATTGCCTCGTAGACATACATTCGGATTTGCCCCTCTCCGGTCTACGTTACCTTGTCTCTACCTGCTTTACGCACAGAGGTTCTTTGTCTTTTAAATTGTTTTTTATTTTAATGGGTTCACCACAATATATCCCAGGCACACTGCCTTAGGGGTAGCTGGTCCATTCCACTGGGGTGTCAAACAGACGAGGCATACTGATGAGTCCTGGTAGGACGAAACACGTGTCTATGTCTTCTGTTAGCACCCTTTGCAAACTGTGTGAAAGGCCTTTCGGCACCATGCAATTCTGCTTAAAATTGGACCCGCATAACATTCTGTGGTGATTTGCATATGCAGCCCATGATGCTTTGCATTGTGGGGGCATGTGTGATTTTGTATTTTCTTGAAACGTGGCTTCCCAGCCAAATGCCCTTTGGGGTAACCCTTGCCTCAGTGTTTACGCACAGAGGTTCTTTGTCTCTTATATATATTACCTTGTATTGACCTGCTTATCTATTTATTCCTATTGCTCTCAGTTTACTTCTCATCCCCTCCCACCTTGCTCATCTCAACTGTAAAGGATTCACTCCAGTCAAGCCTGCACCTATCCTGACTTCGACTGACCTCCCTACGGTCCTTTGTCCTTTCATAAGCACCTAGTCCCTTTCCTTCTTTCTTTCCTCTTCCTCAGCACCATGCTGAACTCATTGTTCCATTTCCTTAACTCACTCAGTGTCCTTCTCCTTGTCTCCTCTGCTCCAACCCGTGTATTCCTTTCGAGCATACCTATCCTCGACTTCTCTGCCTTTTACTCCAATATCGTACATCATTCAGTCCATGCCTCACCTTTACCTGTATCACCCTTCTTGGCTTTCCTTCCTTTATCGTACCTCATCCATTTCATACCATCATCCATTTTTGTGCCTCACTTTCACTGTTCCAGCCTTCACGGCTTTCCCTCCATTCTCCTATACCTCCAGGTTCTTGACTCTGGTCTTCAGTCACTCATCTGTAATCTATTTACATCGCCTCTTCGAGCATTCCTATCATTGACTCCTATGCTGCTTCATTGAACCTGCTGCATGCCCGCAGTGATCATCATCATTGTCAGTATTCCTCATTCTCAAACTGTATCTGGATACATACCTCTCCCTGGAGCTGTCCTCCTGCATCGATCATCATCTTCAGTTTTCATCACTGCCTCATGTTCCTTCTTCAATCTATGCCTTCATTTGGGGTTTACCCCTATCCCATCATCTTCCCTACTCATATCCTTCTCTTTAAACCTACTTATATCCCTCATCTTTGAACCATTCTCTTTACTGGCACATGTCCTCAAATCAAATGTCGTCAGCCTGGAGGGGAAGGTGACCTAGGCCTTGGATCCCCAAAGGTTTCCTCCAAAAAGGTTTTTTTTTCCTCTCCTCCATGCCAATGGTCATAATATTAGTTAGAGTTAGTGCTTTCTTCTCGAGAGTACTATGGGAATTGGCGGACATACTGGCTGCACCCCTGGTGGAGCTTTTCAGCAGGTTACTTGAGACAGGGAGGGTACCTAGGGATTGGCGAGAGGCACATGTGGTACCAATCCATAAAGGGGGGGTCGAGGGAAGTACCAGGTAATTACAGACCCATCAGTTTGACCTCGGTGGTGGGAAAATTAATGGAGAGTATACTAAAGGAACGATTGGGGGTGTACTTGGAGGAGGTGGGAGGTCTGGATAGTCGGCAACATGGATTTGTGCCAGGTAGATCATGTCAAACCAACCTTGTGGAGTTCTATGAATGGGTAACATCAGAACTGGACAGGGGTAAGCCTGTGAATGTATTATTCTTGGACTTCAGCAAGGCGTTTGACTCTCTCCCCCACAATGGTCTGGTGGAGAAACTGATGGGGTTAGGAGTAGGCCCTTTGGTGGTCAGATGGATTGAAAACTGGCTAGCTGGATGCACTCAGAGAGTAGTGGTCTGTGGGGAGCTCTCAAACCCTAGAGAGGTTGGTAGTGGGGTACCACAGGGCTCGGTCCTGGGTCCGATCCTGTTTAATGCATACTATTGGACATCAGGAGGGTATAGGTGTGAAATGAGTCTCTTCATGGATGACTCCAAGATGGGAGCAGTAGTTGAGGGAGAAGAGGGGAGGTTGGCCCTGCAAGGGGACCTGGACACCCTGGAAAGCTGGGCTCACACATGGAAATTAAATTTCAATATCACCAAGTGCAAGGTGTTGCATCTTGGTCGGGGAAACCCTAAACACAGGTACACCCTGGGAGGGAGGCGCTGGAGGCCTCAATAGGGGAAAAAGACCTAGGGGTCATGGTGGATACATGTATGAATAACTCTGAGCAGTGCAGGAGAGCAGCTAGCAAGGCAAACAGGATGTTGGGATGCATCGTAAGGGGGATCACCTCTAGGAGCAGGGAAGTGATTCTGCCACTGTACAATGGACTGGTTAGACCACACCTTGAGTACTGTGTACAGTACTGGAGACCACATTTGAAGAGGGACATACAGCTCCTGGAGAGGGTACAGAGGAGGGCAACAAAGATGATACGAGGGCTAGGGATTTGACTTATGAGGACAGACTTGAGTAGCTCTGCCTGTTTTCATTGGAGGAGAGGAGAGACAGGGGACATGATTGAGGTCTTCAAGTACCTCAAGGGAATGAATAGGTAAACATGGAGGGATCTTTAGACTAAAGCAGGGAGGTATCACCAGAGGCATGGTTTGAAGTTGGAAGGTGGAAGGGTGAGGGGAAAGAGGAGGAGGTTTTTCACCGAGAGGGTGGTGGACCCTTGGAATGCACTGCCTGGTGAGCTGGTTCAGAGATCCACAGTGGAGGGCTTCAAGAGAGGGCGGGACAGACACAGAAAGTGGATGTATCAGATGATGGCCTGTCCCGGGGGGGTGGGGATGGATGATAGGGGTTTCTAGAGAACAAGGGATGGGAGGGTCTCGGCACCCAACTAAGGATCTAGGTTTGAGCAGACTCGATAGACCGTAAGGCCTAATCTGCTGGCAAATAGTATGTTAGTATGTTCTGTTGTTGGATGGAGGTGGATGGTGGCCCAGCTTTCCCCTCTTTCCTTAGGAAGTTAGCCCTTCTTCACAGAATTCATTCATCATCCTTGCCTTTTTGAAACTTGACATCTTTAGGTATTCTTTTTGGGCTTCTTCCTAATCTACCTTTAGCTGACTCATTCATTCTCGGCACCTATGGGGGGAACCCTCCTCTAGGGTTCCTTGTGTCGTATCCCTACAGGGTGGTATATTCCAAGGATAGAGAGGCGGAAAGCCACAAAGCAAATCAAGTTACACAAGCATCATCACATATCTGTGTGCAGTGTCAGTGGCTCAGTAGGTAGCACACTCGCCTCTGAGGCCAGGAGATCAGAGGGCTGTGGGTTCAGTTCCCACATCTGGCACTTGGGTTAATATCCCAGTACTGACACTGTAGTGCAGCATGAGAGGGGTGCTGCACTTCCGAGGTGCCGTCTTTCGGATGAGACGATAAACCGAGGTCCCATCTGCCTGGATTGGTGGTAGTTCAGGTGGCTGTTAAAGATCCCATGGCACTTCTCGAAAAAGTAGGGAATTTCCTGGTGTCCTGGCCAAATTTCCCTCTTTCACTAAAAATACCACCAACAACTTAATCTGGTTCAAGGGCAGTTGGCATTCATCTGTATCCCCCTTCCCTGGGTCATGCCTGAAAATAGGCAGGATTTGTCTAGTGCACTTACCCGGTCAACAAAAACTAAAAAAAAAAAAATCTTATCCAGTTGCAGAAGCACATTAAATGGGAGGGTTTTAAGCCCAAGATTCAATGGGCGGAACAACAACGTCACTCCCCCCATCGAGCTTAAAAGGTCCCAACATCCTGGGCCTCCTCAGGATTCTTTTTCGTTGCCCACCATCCACCCCTCTTCCTCCAGTGACTTGTCTCTCTTACCCGTGGACTTCTTCCTAACCTACCTTTAGCCGACCCATTCATTCCCAGCACCTGTAGGGGGGGAACCTCCTCTAGGGTTCCTTGCGTCGTACCCCTACAGGGTGGTATATCCCATGCATAGAGAGGCAGAAAACCACAAAGCAAATCAAGTTATACAAGCTTCATCACATATCTTATCCAGTTGTGTAAGCACATTGAACACCCAAGTTACAGTTTGCTTTCTCTGAATTGCAGTCATTTTCTGAATCCCTGAATTTGACCTTAAATGTAAAGAAAACACAGTTAGTTAATTTTAAGGGTCTAGCAATTTTATATCCACCTCTAGATATCAGGACCAAAAAGGGACAGAAAGCACAACAAGTAACAAGCTATAAAAATCTGGGGGTGTAGTTGGATTTTAGAGTAAAATGGGATACTAGGTTCTCATACTAGGTATTTAGAACAGTAGAAGTCTTATTGTCCATATAAACTGTTCCCCACATCAGTGGGAGCACCATATTCTACTTTCTATTATATAGTCATCAATTTTTCTTTTAAACTGTGCCAATGTTTGATGTTTTACTATATCAACTGGCAGTTTATTCCACAATCTTCCAGTTCTATTTATAAAAGAATAGTATAGACTATTTTGTTTGACCATTCTCAACCTAGTCTGATTTATACATCTTCTTAAGCCATTTGGTTTTTCTTGTAATTCTAAATTCATCTCACTTTTCAATTCATCATTGATTATCTTAAATAACATCATTAAATCTCCTCTTTCTCTCCTTTTCTCTAAACTCCACAGACCCGTTCGTCTTAGTCTCTCCTTATACCCATATCTCCCCAAATTTCCAATCATCTTTGTATATCTTCTTTGTACTCTTTCAATTCTTTTTATTTCCATTTTCTTATATGGGTTCCACAATTGTGACCCATAATCTAAGTATGGCCTAACATAAGACCTGTATACTGGTACTATACATGCTAAAGATTTATTAATAAAGCTTCTTTTTATATTCTTCACCATTTTATTAGCTTTCTGTATAGCCATTGTTTGATGTTTAATAAAACCTAATTTGTTATCAATCACTATCACAGTCATTTTCTTCATCTACTTTTTTAATTTCCTTATCATTTAGTAGATACTTAATTTTCTTTCTATCTTTTTTCCTAAATGCATTACTACTGATTTGTCTGTGTTAAACTTCTTCTCATTTTGTTCTGCCCACCTCTCCATTTTTTTAATCCTCTTTTAGGCCTTCCTGTTGTTATGTTTCTACTTGTCCTCCTAACTTAATATCATCAGCAAATTTTGCAATTTGATTTGTTATTCCTTGATGTAAGTCACTAATATATAGAGAAAACAAAATGGTCCTAACACAGATCCCTGTGGGACTCCACTCTCCACTTTGTTTGATTTCGACATTTCTCCTATTAATCTCACAATTTGTGTTCTATTACTCAGCCAGTTTTTGATCCATAATATAATTTGACTATCCAGTCCCATATTTACTAATTTCTTTATCAATTTATCATGAAGTACTTTGTTGAACACTTTGTTAAAGTCCAGAAATATTATGTATATGGGTCATTGTTGTTTAATTTTGATATTTTCATAGAAACACAAATGATTAGTGCTGCACGCTCTGTTCTTTTTAAATCCATGCTGCATCTCATTCTTGAATTCTAATATTTCAAGACCTTTTTCTATTTTAGATATTAATATACTCTCAGCAATTTTTCCCATGCACATCCCCCCGAGGTACAGCTGAGAGACCGTTCATGCGTCCGCACACGAGGTACCCCACACGGGACAGGGCACACCCCGGACACCACCACCAGTGGTACAGCACCCTGCACACCCTTCCAAGGACACACCCTGACCCAGCACTGGCCAAAACAGCCAGCGCAGACACCCACAGTGGTGCGTGGAAGCATGCACCACACCGGATGCCACACAGTGCGTGGACAAACACCCACCCATACCCAAGGGCACAACAACACAGGGACGCAGTAGCAGGGCAACCAAGCCCCCAGTGTGGGCCCATGGAAACCATGTACACACAGCCTGCAGTCCTCCATGGCACAGGAGTGCCAGCCACCCTGCACAGGCACTGTGGACCTGTACGCCACCATCATTTGCTCAGAGCACAAGTCACAGACAGTGGTGCACATCCCCTGCAACACACACAAGCCACAGCATGGAGGTGGGACAACAATTGCGGAGGCCACAGTGTCACCCGAGGCAGACATGCACCACACCAGTGACAGGAGGCAACCCAGCTTTGTAACGGGTACAGTGGCTGTCCTGCATGGACAGCCACCGCTGACATGCCAGGAGACCATGCAGGTCACAGACATGCAAGGGTGTCAGCTGCACAGGCCATGGACAGGCTGACAGGGGCACTATGGACACAGAGCATGCACCATGGACCACTGCACACAGTCATCCAGTGCACAGGGCACAACACACACACACCACAGACACTGACTGATAGCTACCCCCACACCACAGTCACCTCCCCATGGACACACACACACATACCCATGACTGCACCAATCCTGACGCCATGCACACCACTGCAGCTGAGAACCTATAGCCCGCTGCAAATCAGAGACCACCACAGCATTCATATCAAAAGATTTGTATTCAAAAAACATATCAAAAGGAACTATTTACAAAACTATGTACAAATGTGGGAGGGAGGGCCACAAACAAGGTGGGGGTGGGTAAGGGTCAGGGGTGAACAAATGGGACAGGAAAGGAGGGGTGTGAGAGTGGGTCCAGAGGGTAGGAGATATCAGGAGCAGAGGGATGATCAATGGGAGCCCCACTCCCCACTCCGGCTGCTCTCCCTCTGGTGTCATCTCAGGACCCCAAGCCGGTCAATCCTTTACAGGATCTCCAATGATGCCCAGCCCACATTGAGGATCTCCTGCAATACCTTCCTTATCTCCTGCAGCTGGTGGACACCTAGGACAAGGGAGCACAGTCAATAAGTGTGAATGCACAGCCCCATACAGCCCACCCACTGTGCATGGCATATGGCCGTGGGACATGCCTCTGTGATGGTGTGGACCACCCACAGTGATCACGTCCACAAGACCTGCCCACCCAGGTGCATACAGCCATATGGACCTCTGCACACACCCACTGGCCAAGTCATGCACTGCACCACCATGGCCGTTTAGTGATATGGCTATGTGGTGCAAAGGCAGTGCCACAGCAATGTACCCAGTGCATGCATGGACCACCATCGATGCACTCCCAGACATGCAGTGCCACTGGACAGTGCTGACTGTATCAAGTTGCATGCATGGCAGTGGTGTCAATGGATGGTGGCCATGCCCCGCTGCCCACCCTGTTACACAGCATGCAATAGTAATCATGGAGGTATGGCACTCACCATCATCAGGCCTGTCCCTCAGGTGCTGAGGACCATCACCCCTCCTACTGGCCCTGTCATCCTGCTGGCTCTGCATCTCCCTGGCCAGATGCTTCTCCTCCAGCCCTGTGGTGCAAACATGGAGAGAGGAACATCAGTGCAGTCCTGTAGCAAAGTCCCCCTGCCTCCATGTGTGTTCTCCCACCCAACCAGACCCACCCACCCCACACCTGAACACCATAGCCAACACTGGATGGTCCCTCCCATGTTCTGTACACATACAACCATGATACCCATATGGAAGATAAAAGTGTGTACCTAACACCTACCTGGCATGATAATTGCGTTCTCCCACACGTGCCCACAGGCGGACAAGCAGGTCCGTTCCTCCCAAGAGGTCGCCATACCTGTGGCAGCACTGCTCCCCCATATGCCCCTTCCTGTGGCCTCCTCCAGGGCATTGGCCACCTCCTCCCACACCTGGCTCCTGGACCTGTCCAAGGGTGCCTCCCCAAACAGTGGGCCAAAAAAGGGCCTCTACAATGGCCACCAGGTTGGCCAGTTCAATTTGGGCCCACTGGGCAGCCCTCCTCTGCGCCATCTCACTTGCTTAGTCGGCTCAAAATGGCGCTCTGCAGCACAGCTCCACCATGTGCAGATGCTGCATGGTACAGCACTGCCATTCCCTATCACGCTGTCACTAAACAGTGTGATAGTGGTGCACCCATGCCTGATGCATGGCGCCTAGGGGCAGAGGTCGGGCACAGGGTCAAGGGTCTGTGGCACACAGACAGGCACAGCACCATTAGAACCCAATACATGTAGCACAATTGGATGCCTGTGTGCTACCTCCAGTAGCGGCCTACCACTCTGTTGCCCCAGTGTGCCTATGAAGACCCAGTGCCACAGCACCATATAGGTGAACATCGCTGTAGCGCCACTGGCACAATGGTGGCCGTGCTCTGCATTGCCTCCCGTGCGCAGCACATCAGCAGCATGGCAGACGCCTGTGTCAGCAACCTGGGCATGCGCAGTGAGGTGTGTACTGTGCATGTCACAGAACTGCACCCTTGGCTCAGCACATTCAACACAATTGCGTAAAACACAACAAGGTGATATTCAGTCGTCATA
The DNA here is from genome assembly GCA_016271365.2 of Neoceratodus forsteri. Taxonomy (NCBI): domain Eukaryota; kingdom Metazoa; phylum Chordata; order Ceratodontiformes; family Ceratodontidae; genus Neoceratodus; species Neoceratodus forsteri. Next base: position 49,993,679 of record CM057455.1, read on the forward strand.
TGCTAATCAGCTAATCAGCCATTCAATGGCACAGCACTGCAATTTGCATCCACTTAAAGTTGCTCCTCACCTCATTTGCATGGGTTGCGCTATAAAAGTGCAACATTGGGCTGCACTGGCCATAGTCGGTTACTGCAGTCTATGGGTGAGTTGCATGCTCTTTGGGAGTGTGGACTGTGGATTCTGTGACATGCATGGGACTGCACAGTCACAGGTAACAACTTTCATTCTCAAAGGCTAAATAATGACTGAGTGAGTTGTGGGAGAGCAGGAACACAGTGGTGGGAGGAGGAGGAGGCCTAATTTCACCAAGGCCAAGACCAATGACCTGCTTGAGGCCTACCCGGATCAGGAGCTGCTTCTCAGCAGATGGCAGGGAACACCACAGGCCCGTGCTGCTGCATAGGAGGAGGTGGCGCATGCAGTGAACCTCCATGGCAGCCACCAGTGCTCCGTGCAGGAGTGCAAGAAGAATATGGGCACAGACAGGAGGAGGATAAAGAAGAAGGTGGCTGCCATCAGGGCAGCACAAGCTGTGACAGGTGGGGGACAGCCAGAGGTGCTACACCTGACCCCACAGGAGGAGAGGGTTGCTGGAAGCATGCAGCGTTGTGCCATTGAGGGTGTTCCAGGTGGTGGCTTCCAGACGGGTGGTAGCCCGTCACTGCATGGTAGGTCATGGTCTGTCTATTGGAGGGGCAGGGTAGGTCACATGCAGTACCGCGACTTTGTTTTCCCTTACAGATCCAGAGCATCTGCATGGGTTAGCGGTGGTGGGCCTGCCCACTGAGGACAGTCAGATGGAGATGGAGATGGAGAAGGGCCCATCCACCTCCACAGATATACGTGGCTCAGTGTGACAGTGGACCCGCCTGGCTGTCCAGACTGATGTTGTTCGAACAGGTGCGGAGGAGGCCCTGCCCGTGTCCCAGTGTTCCAGCATCCACGGATGCCTGCATGCCGTGACTCGGGCTGGTGCTGGGTCTGTCACCAATGATGATGTCGCTAACGGCATGGGCAGTGACACGTGTGTGCCATGGGATGGCCACACAGCAGGTAACATCATGGCCATGGCTGTGGGTGGTGTCACCGTGGAGGCCTGCATGTCATCACAGTCTCAGCCTGTGTCTGTCAGCACCAATGGGGAAGCACTGGTGTGTGTACAGGACTGTGGGACTGTTGCGGCCACTGCGGCGGCACCAGTGAGTCCTGGTGAGCAGCAGCTGGAGGGGCAGCATCAGCAGTCAGCCAATGGGCTTGGGGGTACAGAGTCAGGGGGCGGCATCAGTGCACCCCCTGTGGACATGCCCAGACCTGGTCCCAGTGTGCAGCACCCACCCTCAAGGGGTGCTGGGCATCAGGGTCGCACACACCCTGATGGACAGGATGCTGAGGAGGCAAATGACCTCTTGGATGAGCACACCCGCATACTGCAAGCATCAGTCAACCAGCAGATGCGGCTTGCGACATCGGTGGATGCACTGCGTGTGGCTCTGGAGCGAGTAGAGGAGCATCGCAGCAGAAACACCGCTCTGATCCTGGCAGGGATGGACCGGTTGCAGGAGGATGTGACCGCTGCCATTGACAGGCAGACACAGGCATTCACTGCTGTCATGGCCACAATGGGCACACAGTCATGTGCCCATGCATCGCAAATGCCACACAGTGCACTGTCCACCCCGCATTCCCAGCGTTGTGCAACACCCTCCTTGTCGACACCGGGTTCAGCTGGGGGCATCCTGAGCACGCCTGGCACAGGCATGTTTGGTGTGCTGCAGACCCCTGCGTGAGCACGATCATGATCACATAGTAGAACCCCTTGGGGACCATCAGTGCCACCCCATGATGCCAGTGGTCAGCCTATCAGTGCTGGCAGGTCTCAGCGGGGCCTCCCATGCATCCGTGGTGGCTGAGGCACTGTGGCACGTGACTGACCTGTCTCCCAACGTGGCTACTGTCTGGTGTTGCCCTGTATGCATTGTGTCATTCAGCGGGCATTGCATGGGTGGGTACCCCACCCTGCATGCAGACACACAGTCAATCTGCACACCCTCCCGGCTGCTGTCTGCAGATGCGTGTGCATGATGATGCCTGCATTGCACTGTACACCAATGTACAATGGTGCTCAGCATCTGACACATGCACAAGGACAGGCAGTGGGTGTGGTGGTCTGTAGACATGTGTGTGGCTATGGGTGGCATTCTGGGTAGGTGTGCCTCCTACCCTTTATACATGTGTGGGGCATTGTGTGTGTGTGTGTTTGTGTCCGTCCACATGGCATGTTAGACCTCATCCATCCCTGGTTGTGTGTGTTGTTCCATGCCCGGCCACTTCCCTTGATGGAATGCACCCCTGTTGTGTGTCCATGCATGTTTGTGGGTTGTGCCTTGGCCACTGTTGGTTGCACATGGCCCCATGACTTACCTGGGTTGGCTGAAGTGCTCCTCCGTGATAGTGTCCCAGTGCAGCTGTGCCAGCTGGAGCAGTTGGGGGTCCCATCGGCCAAGGGGGGCTGCCTATCACCATTGTCATGGCATCCTCATCATCCCCATTGCTGTCCCCCTCTTCGACCTGTATGGCTATCCCACATTCGTTGGCCATGTTGTTGAGGATGCAACAGGTCAGGAATAGCCCTCAGGCCTTTGCGGGGCTGTACTGTAGGGCACCACTGGAGATGTCCAGGCAATGGAAACATGCCTTCAGCATCCCGAACACCCACTTGATGACATTACATGTGGTGGCATGTGCCTTATTGTAGTGTTGCTGCGATGGGGTCATGGGTGGCCAGTAGGGTGTGAGCAGCCAGGGACGGAGTGGGTATCCACTCTCACCTGTGTGTAGAGGGTGGAGGTTAGTTTGGTGATCAGCATCGCCCTGCCCCAGGCCATGTAGGCCACTACCCATGTCACCTCTGACCAGGCCCCCCCCAGTCCCTATGATTGTCAATGTGGTTTGCATACTCACCCACTAGGTGGACAGTGGGGATATCCCCACTCTTGAATCTGTGGCACAGTGCCAACTGGTGCCAGATGAAAGCATCATGTGCTCCCCAAGGGTGCATGGCACAGACATTGATTGTGTGCCCCCTGGCATCGCACACCACCTGGCAGTTGATGCTGGCATAGCCCTTGCGATTTATATATGCAGCCCCCTCGAGGCCAGGTGGTGTGCAGATGGCAACATAGGTGCAGTCTATTGCCCCTAGCATGCCAGGCATACGTGCTACCTGTGGAACTCCTGTATGTTTGCTGTGCGCTCCATCAGTGTGCTGGGGAAATGGATGTACTCTTCAGCATGTGGCAGCAGTGCACTGAGGAACTGGGTGAGGTGGTGTGATTTGGCCAACTGGGTTATGCCTGTGGTGTCCCCAGTTGGTCTCTGGAAGGTACCCATGGTGAGCAAGCACATGCAAGCTGTCACTTTCGTCTCCACTGACAGGGCATGGCTCTGTCATGTGGGTGCCTACATCACATCACTGCACAGCCACAGAGCCACCTCAGAATTGCCTGATTCAGGCAGTACCGGCCCACAATCTCGGTATCACTGTACAGCTCGAAGCTGGTGAGGGCCTGGTACTGCCTGTTGGGGGCATACCGCTGATGGGCCCTTCAACGGCCATGCCCCCCTGCTGCCCGCCTTCTCACCCCCCTCATTATGGCCTCCATCTGGATGGTGGCACTGGCCATGTCCCTGGCTTGTGTTCACCCCCCCGGCAGCTGTTTCTGTATTCCAACCGCTGTCCTGGCTGCTACTTCCCCTGCACCAGGAACACCTGCCTCTGCTGGCCTCACTGCTGTGTGGTGTACTTCCCCCTTCTGCACTGTGGCTCCCCACACCTTCCCCTGTGTATGTTGCTTCCAGGTGCCATTTCCTGGCCTGCCCTGTGTGTCCCTGCTGCCCAGTGTTTCCTGCTGTATTTTGCTCTCTTGTGGCTTCCCTGTAGTGTTCTTGTGCCTCTCCCTTGCTCCCTTTTATTTTGGCCCATTTCCGCTATGGCACAACTTCCGCTGGCTCCCCTATTGCTCATGGCGCATGTTGTTGAATATCACACTGTGCCATTTATGCATGGTTCCTCCCTCTTCAGTTGCGCATGCATTCATTATCATTGCGCTGTTGCTTAGTGTGATTTGGGGGGGCACAACTGCCTCCTGCTGAATATCGCAAAATGGCACATTTTCTGACTTGCGCAGGTGCAACCCTATTGTGCATGGCTCATCTCTTTTGAATATCTGGGCCTTAGTACCTATTATCACCTGTTTTACATTGAAAGTTATCATTACGTGGTCACTATTCTTAACTGTTCCCTTATTTTAATGCCCCTCATAAGATCTGATCAGTTAGTTAATAATAGGTCTAATATAACCTCTTTTCTAGTAGGTTTAATCAATTGTTCCAATCCTACCATTTGTAATGTTGACAAAAAATGCCTGCTATCTGAATTACTTCTGTTTTGATTTCCCCAACATATGTCTGGGTAATTAAAATATCTTGCTATAACTATGTCTCCTTCCAGAGCAATTTGCATTATTTCCTCATTTATTATTTCTTTTTTACAATTTGGTGGTCTATAATATAATCCAAATAAGATTGTTTTTCCTGTGCCATCAACCACTTGAATCTATAAGGATTCTACGTTTTCATTTTCACTATCTATATATAAGCTACTGTTTATTCCTTCTTTTATATATATTGCTATCCCCCCTCCTTTTTTAGTCCTTCTTTCTTTAGAATAGAACTTATATCCTTCAGTGTTCCTATTCCATTGCAATTCGACATCTCATCATGTTTCTGTCACCATACACATGTATACATTATCAATAAGTAACTTACCTTCTAACTCTGCTTTTTTCCTGTGTTCAGACTTCAAGCATTTAGAAACCATATGTTCATTCCATTTTTTTACTCTGTGTTCTGTTCTCAATATTTTATTTTTATTTCTGTCCAGCTCTAGTGTTTTACTGCCTTCCCTTCTCCCCTTAATCTTTAGTTAAAATTTTTGTCCACTATTTTCTTAATGTCCATTCCCAGTTTTTTGCTACCTTTCTTACTTAAAAGTAGTCCATCTCTACAATAATATAGGGATAAGCATTTCGAGTGTTTACTAAAAAATCTCAGTAGGAAACTGGGAATGCTTTACAAGTTAAAATATTACACCACTAATGAGACACAAAGTAGGATTGTGAAAATTATGGTTTCGACGGTATTGGATTATGGGGATCTGGAGTATGGGGGGGGAGCATCAAGGGCGGAGCTGGCAAGGCTGGATGTGATGTGTAACAGGCTTGTCTGCTTCATCCCTGATACCCTCAGAAATACACATCACTGTATCTTGTATAGGGCCCTAAATTGGTGGTCTTTGGAGAAAAGGAGGAATGTACATTTAGCAATTTTTATGGGCAAAATAAATAGGAAGAAATTGCCTAGTTATATTCAAAATATGTTTCTTCCTAGAGAACAAAGAGAGGGGTTGCGATCTTCTGGAGGCATGCAGTATGTTATCTCAAAATGTAACCCTGAGGTAGATAGAACCTCTGCCCTATGTAGGGGTCCTAAAATCTGGAACACACTGCCACTGGACATGAGAGATGGTGGTGTTCTTATTAATCTCAGGATGATAAAAAATGGTTGACAGAGTTTATACATAGATTAAAACAGTGCTGTCAATAAACTGGGTGGGGAGGAGTTTTTTGGTTTCTTCATAAACAAAGGACAGCGTTTGAAATGCTGGATCTTAGCTAAGGTGCTTTATAAAAAAAATGAAGGGAAATCTTGATATAGCTTTTTTTATTTCTGGGTGGTCTGTGCTTTGTTTAATAGATATAACAAAATAATTGTATTCATATAAATTACAACTACATATTTATTGTATGTCCAAGGATATTCTATGTGATTAGAGAAACTTGTCTAAGTTGTTTGTCAGGTATTTCTTTGATACAATATCAAACTGTACCTGTGCTTGTCCTTGTTTGCTTCAAAACGTCTTTATTAGATTTTTAGGCGGGACCTCCTTGGAGATTATTTCTTTTGCTCAATGGAGTTTATCTTATTTTTGTTCATATTGTTATGAATAAGAATACAATTGTAACTACTACTACTACTACTAGAACAATGTTGTTTGGTTTAACAGCTTTAAATTTGGAGATAACTCTCAGAACCTCAATCCAATAAGTAGTTTCTTACCCAGTTTGTCACTTTGGAACATACCCCAAGACAGCTCAGCTTGTTTATCCATTTCTGAAAGGCACTGTGCTGAAGGCCTTGCTGTCATACAAGTGGACCATGTCCACTACCCTTCCTTGATCAATTTGCCCAGTTATCCAGTAGAAGAAATCAATCAAGTTTCTCTGGCAAGAACCCCCCCCAACCCAGGAATCCATGCAGTGTTTTGCCTAATAACTTGTTGGATTCCATGTACTCCACCAGCCTTTCCTTTAACAGAGCTTCCATTCATTTCCCCACCACTGTAAGACTTACAGGTCTATAGCTGCTAACCTCCTCTCTGCAGATGTTGCTATGGTGTGGGGCTATGTCTGCTGTCTTCCAGTCCTTTGGAGTAATTTCTGTTTCAAAAGGGTTGTTGAATAAGGCCATCAAAGGTACGGCAAGCTCATTCCTGAGTTCCTTTAGCACTCTTTAGTGTATCTTGTCTGGCCCAATGGCTTTGTCCACCGTCAGCTTTGCAAGTCCCTTCAGGCGTCTTTGTTTTGAAAATGGACTTGTGTAAACATGACCCCTGTCATTGTTAATGATGTTCCTTGGTGATCTGTTTCCCCTGCCCTTCCATCATGAAGACTGAGCAAAAGTTCAATTTTAGGACATCTGCATTTTCCTGATCCTACTCTGTGAAGTGACTATATGCAACCCTCATCCTCACAATCCCTCCTCTTGGCTTCCTCTTCTCACTTATGAACCTGAAGAAACGCTTGTCCCCTTTTGCTACCCCTTTGGTTATCCTTTCCTCTGTTTGCACCTTTGCTCCCTTCTCTTTCTTTCCTATTCCCTCTGTTTTACCTAACAGCTGTCCCTATCCTCATTCCTCTACCTTTCTTTGTATTTCCAGAATGCAACTCTTTTTCCTTCACCTTCATGGCCACTTTTCTGAGTACCATAATGATATTTTTTTTCCTCTTGCATTAGCTTACTTTCTTCAAGCAAAGGCTGCTTTTCTGCATTGTGTTTCCATTACTTTCTCTGCTGCTTCTCTGTTCCTCCTGGCAATGCTTCCCTGTTAGGTAGCTCTTGAAGGAATCTCCCATTTCTTTAAAATCTACCCTCCTAACATCTAAGAGCCTTGTCTGTGTGAGGTTCACCAACAAACAGACAGTTGCTTCAGCAACAGACCCAGCTCTTTAGCTCTGTAACCCCTGAAGAAGACTTGCTGAAAATTATTGAGAAGGAGGTGGTTGAGCAACTTGTAGAATGACTGGAGAAGTTTAACAACTACAGACTTCTTCAATCAGGTTTTTGGTCTCTCAACAACATGGAAACTGCCCTCATCACAATGGTAAATAATGTCTTCATAGTGAGGGATCAAGGACTTTGTACTATGTTGTTCCTACTAACTCTGTCATAGGCATTTGACACTGTGGATCATAATGTGCTTTTGAATCATCTGAGGAATTATGTGGGATGCTTCAGCACCGTATGAGCTGGTTTGAATCCTACATAACCAGGAGAATGCAACAGAAGGCTTTTGGAAGTTTTGTTTCCATGACCTCGGCATCTCCTGTGGTGTTTCTCAAAGCTCGATTATTGCTCAGTGTATATTTTGCTGTTGGGTGAAATCATTAGACAGCATGACATTGAATTTCACTGATATGCACATAATACTTACTTAACTAAACCTGTCTGACAGTTCTGGTGGATGTGATGCAGTTTATGTACTAGAGAGATGTTTGGCTGAAATAAATGACTGGATGACCTCAAACTGCCTATGTCTCAGCCTGGATAAGATGAAGGCCATAATTGTTGAGCTCAGTAGACATAGCCCGGTGATGATGAGTGATTTGACATTATTTCCTTCATTGCTTGGTCAACCACTCAGAGCTAAAGATACAGCTGGAATCTAGAAGGCCATCCTGGACTGAAAGATGACACTTAAACAACAGCTGCAGGCTGTGGTTGGGGCTGGCGTTTACCATCTTTGAAATATTGCAAGGATCAAGCTGCATCTAGGCCCTGCTGACCTAACTCCTGTAGTTCGTGCCTTTGTCACTTGTAGGCTTGACTACTGTAATGTTTTAACTTTAGCTTAGTTTCTCTTTCTTACAAAGCCTTTTAGGCAGAGCCTATTTTCAAAGAGTTTAGAGTCAGGTACACTAAAGGACTACAATTACAGAGTACGTTCCAAGTTTCTATGAGATGTGCAAGAACAAGGGGGCACAATCTGGAGATAGAGGGGAGATGGCTCAGAGGTAATGTGAGGAAGTATTTCTTCACATAGAGGGTTGTAGATAAATGGAACAATTTTCCTGACAAGGTAATAGAGTCAAAAACAGTGGGGGAATTCAAGAATGCATGGGACAGACATAAAGCAGTTCTAGTGGGGGGGTAGGAAGAAATAGGCTGCTAGTTAATTAGGATCTGCAGCTTATCTGTTAGGTAGAGGAATGGGAAGACTAGGTGGGCCAAGCGGTCCTTATCTGCCATCAGATTCTATGTCTCTATGCCTCTATGTTTTTTAAGTGTACGATGCAGTAATACTACAATTAAATACCTTTAGACACTGGTAAGACAATGCAGTACAACAGGTTCTAGTACATTAGGTAACAGTACATAGGTATCATGTTTACATTACATCCTCAGTAACTAGGGTTATCTGTAGTTTGCTCCAAAGGCTGCAACTAGTCTAGAATTCTGCAGCCCAGCTGGCTGTGGGCTTCTCTCATGGGGATCTCATCATGCTGGTTTGGTGTTCACTGCAATGGCTGCCTATACAGAGCCACAGAACCTTCAAGATATGTTTGTTAACTTTCAAGGCCCTACACAGTTCTGTGTGAACTGAAATGACTGCCTATGCAGTGGCACATAACCTTCAAGATATGTTTGGTAGCATTCAAGGCCTTACACGGTTTGGGACAAGACTACATAAATGATCACTCAGTTCCTTACCATGCAACTCAATCCATCCAATCTTCCAATGCTGACTTGTCTGTCCTTCTATCCAGGCTGTGACATTCAGAAGGAAAGAACATTCTGTGTTGTGGTGCCTATCTTGTGGAATACCTAGCCACTATGCATTAGAGGCCTTCAAGATCTTTGTAAAAATGTATCTATTCCATAAAGCATTTCCCTTATCATTTTAAATTATTACTGAAATGTATTAATATTCAAAGTGCATTGTAGTTTGCTGTTTAGTTAGCGGTTTGAGTTTTACAAAAAATACTTATTGTGCAGCCCTCTGAAACCTTGGCAAAGGGTACTCAGTAAATTAAACTGTCTTTCTGTACAGAATTCTGAGCTTCTAGAAAATTGTGCTCAATAAATAAAATTGCCTTGCTGTGCCTTCGCTCACATACACTGAAATATATTGTGTTGGATCTTTAATGTATTTATTGTGCTGTGCTCTGCGCCTTTGGGCTAGGATGATCTATAAATAAAATTGCCTTGCAGTGCCTTCCCTTACATATGTTGAAATATCTTGTGTTGGATCTTTAATGTATTTATTGTGCTGCGCTCTGTGCCTTTGGGAAAGGATGAACTATAAATAAAACTGCCTTGCCGTGCCTTCCCTTACATATGTTGAAATATTTAGTGTTGGATCTTTAATGCATACGTGCTCTGAGCCCTTTGGAAAGATACACTATAAATAAAATTGCCTTACTCTGCCTTCCCTTATATACACTAAAATATCTTATGTTGGAACTTTAATTTATTTATTTTACATCACTCTAAGCCCTTGGGAAAGGGTGACCTCTAAATAAAATTGCCTGCCTGGCCTGGTGGTGCTGAGGGTTGAAGAGCTGGATGCCACTGCTCACGCTGCGCTGGCAACCCGGGGTTAGGGAATGGACTCGGGCCACTGGGGGCTGGTATGGGGAAGAAAGGATTGAGCATCCTGGGACAGTTCTCCTTCCTTTGTGTGGGTGTGGGACATGCACCACGCTACAGTGACACCCAGCGGAGGCTGGGTGTCTGACAGTAGTGGGTTCAGCTAATGCAGGGAGAGCCGATGGAGATCTGCAAGTAGGTGCGCTGATGTCATTGCATGTCCAGCTCTCCAGTGGTCAAAAAACACAAGAAAATCAGGGGGTACCTCCACCTCTATGAAGCCCTACCCGGGCTCCGATTAGTCTCTACCACCAGAATCCCCAACCAGATAATGGTTCCAAGGGCTGGATAAGGGGAACCAATTCCGTGACCCCACCCTCTGGGGGGGAAAGCCGGGGGTGACCAAGGAATCATGGTAGACAGTAGGTGGAAGACTGGGGGCCGTGACCAGGGCAGAAACCTGGTGGAAGGAGCCCCCAAAAAAATAATTAATAAATACATAAATAAAATGTCCTAGCTGTGCCTTCCCTTAGATACACTCCTAGTACTGACTAACAGGGCAAGGATCACAGATCTAAAGGTAGAAGGTCACCTGGGAGCCAGTGACAATCACATGGTATGCTTCAATTTGGCCACTCAAACTAAATCATTCCATTTCAGGGCAAAAATATGGGACTTCAGCGGAGATGACTTTGATAAGATGGCCAACAGAGTTAAGCTAGCCCTGGAAAAAAGAAATGCAGGTGAGGGGGTACTGGCAAAGTGGGAATCAATAAGCATGCAATACTTGAAACAACATCCCATTGTGTTAGAGTGAAAAGGAAGTACAAAAGAAGAAGGAAACCACTTTGGTTCTCAAAAACAGCAGCAGAGAAGGTCCGAGCCAGAAGGTTGGCCTTCAGGAAATGGAGGGGAAAGCAGTGGGATAAAGATAGGGAGGCATACCAAACTTCCCTAAGGGAAGCAGAGAAGGAAGTTAGGCAGGCAAAGGCCCAAACCGAGGAAACACTAGCATAACCAGTAAAAGAAGATGACAAGACTTTCTATAGATACATTAGTGAAAGGAGAACGTCCAGAGGGGGTACTGCTAAGATCAAAGGGGATAAGGGGGCATGTGAGGAGGAGGAGGAGGAGGACTATATGAAAGTATCTATCCTAAATAGATACTTCTGTTCAGTATTTACAGAAGACAAGGTAGGGTAAAGCTTGCATCTCAGCACCATGGACACAGGGGGTAGGGAAGTATGTACTAGTCCCATCACAGAAGAAAGGGTCCTACAAAAGCTCACTAAGCTCAGTGTGGACAAAGCAATGGGACCTGATGGCATACATCCCAGTGTACTAAAGGAGCTAAGGGTGGAATTAACAGAGCCATTATCAGAACTGTTTAGTGAGTATCTGAGCACATGAGAGGTCCCAGAAGACTGGAGAAGGGCTCATGTGATCCTGCTCCACAAGAGTGGTAGCACGGAGGAGACATGGAACTACAGAACAGTCAGTCTTACCTCAGTAGTGGGCTAGATTATGGAAGCATTCCTTATGGAAAGGACAGTGCAACACCTGGCATACATAGGAGCACAGGGTCCAAGACAGTATGGGTTTGTAACAGGAAGGTCCTGTCAAACTTATATCATAGATTTTCTTGACTGGGTAACCAGACTAGGGCCAATGAGGAGCAGCTGACATCACCTACCTTGACTTCAACAAAGCTTTCAATACTGTTCCACATAGAAGATTGATTAACAAGCTGGGTATGCTCTGGGAGGGTCAGAAGTTGGTCAACTGGCTGGCAAACTGGTTGACTGGCAGAAAACAGAGAGTGGTGGTAAATAGTTTACAGACAGAAGAGATGCAAGTCACAAATGGGGTACCTCAGGGATCAGTCCTGGGGTCAGTCCTCTTCCATATCTTCATCAGTGACACTGCAGATGGACTGGAGGGTAAGGTTTGTCTCTTTGCAGATGACACCAAGATTTGCAATAGAGTAGATGATCCAGATAGGGTGGGCAGAATGAGAAGAGATCTGGGTAAACTGGCAAAATGGTCAGAAGAGTGGCAACTGGGGTTTAACGCAAAGAAGTATAAGATCATACACATAGGGAAGAGAAACCCTGAAACCACATATAGGCTGGGAGGGGAATTGCTAGTAATCACAAGGGAAGAAAGAGACTTGGGCATCATCAGCACAGATGACCTGAAATCATCCACACAGACCACTAAAGCAGTAGGTAAGGCTAGGAGGATACTGGGGTGTATTAGTAGGGGTAACATAGGTCATAAGATGGAGGTAATAATAACTCTTTGCAAGACACTTGTTAAGCCCTATCTGTGTGCAGTACTGGAGGCCACACCTTCACAAGGACATTAACCAAATTGAGGCAGTCCAGAGAAGGGCAACCAAAATGGTGTATGGACTGTATTAGAAAACATATGAGGACAGATTAACAGAGATCAATATGTATACCCTAAAGCAAATGAGGGAGAGAGGAGATATGATCGAAACATTCAAACACGTAAAAGGGCATTAACAAGGTGAAAGAGTCTAACATGTTTCAATATAAGAAAAAGCATCTGTCAATGCCAAATGTTTGCTTGCTGGTATTAGTACTGGAAATGCAGGAGTTAGACAGATGCAGAATAGGAATGGTAGTGAAGTATTGAAGTTCACACCAACCCCACCTCCATCCTGTAGAGATGGACAGGAATTGGAGTAAGAGTTTGGGTTGTCACCCATGATTGTCATCCCATGTCACTTCACCCTGTTCTTCAGACACCTACATATGTTAAGGTGTGCCGTAGGGTGTTTGGCTTTCCAGTCACCCCATTCCATAAGGACAAATACTGAAATGGGTGCAGAATAGCAAAATGGGGTGAAGTCTGAGGCCAAATACTCCAAGGTACACCGTGATGCCTGTCAGTGGCTGCGGGGTTGGGGTGGGATGGCATGAGCAGTACAGTCAGAAATCCAAAGGCACACCCCAATGCCTGTCAGTCTGCACAGGGTAGGACGTTATGGTTAGAAACCCTAACACCTCAGGCGTTTGTTGGTATTTGCACCACAAATTTTCAACATGGCCTTTTTGTGACCCCACCTCATGAAAGCATTTGGGACCTCTTCTCATGAAGAGTGACAGTGTGATTTTGTCAATGTGTTGTGAACATTGAGTTCCAACAGCGACAGTGCCATTCTGCACCACACGTACGAAAACACAGATGGGGCAGGATGTGAAGAATGAAAGCTGTACTATCCATAGGGAGGTGTGAAGAGATGGCAATGTTGAAAATCTGTAGTGGAGATTTTAAAAATGCTCGCACTTCCGAACATACGTGGAAACTGCAGAACACATACGCATAACACAATCATTTTATGGACTTTCATGACCAAATTTTTAACGTTGGCATTTTAGGACCTCTGCTAATGAACAGTGTCACTGTGATTTTTTTAACGTGTCCTGAACACTGATTTTCTACAGCAACCATGCTATTCTGCGCTGGAAGTGCAAAAACCCATTTTGTCCAGAATGTGAAAAATGACAGCTGTACTGTTCATAAGGAAGGGTGGAAAAATGGCAATGTTGAAAATCTGGAATGAAAATATTACAAATGTGAGAAGTCATGAGTGTGCGTGGAAACTGCACAATGCATGCTCATAACACAGTCATTTTATGGACTTTTATCACCAAATTTTCAACACAGGCATTTTAGGACCTCTGCTAATGAACAGTGTCACTGTGATTTTCTTAATGAGTCTCGAACGCTGATTTCACGCAGTGACCATGCTATTCTGAGCCAGGGTGTGGGAAATGACAGCTGTACTGTTCATAAGGAGGTGAGGAAAAATGGCAATGTTGAAAATCTGGAGTGAAAATATTGCAAATTCGCAAAGTTATGAGCATACATATCAACTGCTCAATGCACACTCATAAAACAGTAATTTCTTGGATTTATTCCACCAAATTTGAAATGTAGACTTTTTGAGATGCAACCTCATGAACACTGTCACTGTAATTTCGTTAATCGGTCCCTAAAGGCAACTCCACACAGTGACCGCAAAATCATTTTCCAGGACTGAATAATGCATGACAGTGGCTGACTTCATGAGAAGGGCTCCTAATAACCTCATGTTGAAAATTTGGTGCCAAAATTCCCCAAAATGCCTGAGATATGCACCAAAGTTGAAAAAAAAAAACTATCTATATGCCATTATATAGCTTACCAGCATTTCTTCAATTGACAGTCAGTTTTGAAGAGTGCAGACATGTTCCCAGTCCACTGAAGATTGTCTCGCTGGGCTCTGGAAGTAAGTATGGGGTGAGGGGGGTGTGGGGAGGCAGGATGTGCAGAGGGTGGGTGCAGGTGGGAAGCAGCAGGACAGACTGCAGGGGACAGTTCTTTCTTTTACAGGAACAAAAAAAAAGGAAAAAACATTGTTGGACTTTTTTTTTTAATAGGGATATTTGGCATACTGGGGTGGGGTGTATCAACCTAGTGTTTTGTTTTGGGGGGGCGGCTGTTGTCAATGGGGGATTGGGCACCCCCATCGGCACATATGGGGGGGCACAAGTGTCTAGGGGGATTGGGCACCCCCCTCTGCACAAACCTACTGTTTTTGGTTGTGTATTATGCTGACAGGGAGTGTGCTCCCCCATCAGCAAATTAAACTGTGACGGGGACTGAAGCCAACGGGGATTGGGGCCCCCGTCAGCAAACAAAGACTGTTTTTTGGGAGGGTGCATGCTGTGAGGGGGATTGGGCATCCCCTCAGCAGTGGGGGCTGAACAATATTGTTTGTGAACCTGACGGCAAACCACCACCACCATGTTCACAAACAATATTACACTAGGTGTACACTGGAGGCAGTATAGTACAGTGGTTTAAGGCTATGAGTTGCAAATCTGGAGACCTGGGTTTGAATCCCCACAGCCCCCACTTGCATACTGTGTGACCCTGAGCAAGTCACTTAACTTCCTTGTGCTCTCAGGTTACACCTGTAAACAAGCTTTCAGCTTAGTGTGTCTTACCTATTTAAACAATTGAAAAAAAGGTAACGTTCCGGTCTGCAATGATGGGTTGCTCCTTCATTGCAGCAGAATGGCTGATGCTGCAATGATGAGGTGGCCCCTGATTGCTGCAGCAAAAACTTTACAAGTTGGTGGCACTTTTGGAAGCCAGTGTCATCAGCACACTATGCCTCCATTGGTCCACCACTGCCAAGCCCCCAAATGCATTGCCTCCATTGGCTGCCACACTGCTGCGTCTCCACAACCTGCTTCTCTCCTAAGCTGCCACATAACATTTCTTGCACATGCACACAAGCAAACATAAAAATAGCACAGCAACAGGACACAGCATCAGATTAAAGAGAAGCCAATTAAGAAGTAATGTGAGGAAATTCTTTTTTCACAGAAAGGGTGGTTGATGCATGGAACGGCCTACCTAAGGAAGTGGCGGATATGAATACAGTGTAGGGCTTCAAACAGGCATGGGATAGGAATAAGGGAGCAATACAGATTAGTATGAAGATATAGGCCACTGACAGAGCAAAGGCTGCTGGCACATTCATAAACTAGAAAAAGAATTGGGCAGACTGGGCTGGCCATGCAGTCTTTATCTGCCATCAAATTCAATATTTCTCTGTTTTTATGAAATATCCTATGTTGGATCTTTAATGCATACATGCTCTGAGCCCTTGGAAAGGATACACTATAAATAAAATTGCCTTCCTCTGCCTTCCCTTACACACTCTGAAATATGTTGTGTTGGAACTTCAATGTATTTATTTTGCAGCACTCAATGCCCCTGGGAAAGGGTGATCTATAAATAAAACTGCCTTGTTGTGCCTTCCCTTATACACTGAAATATCTTGTGTTGGATCTTTAATGTAGTTATTGTGTAGCGCTATGAGCCCTTGGGAAAGGGTGATCTATAAATAACATTGCCTTGCCATACCTTCCCTTACATATACTGAAATATCTTGTGTTGGATCTTTAATATATTTACTGTGCAGTGCTCTAAACCCTTGAGAAAGGTTGGCCTATAAATAAAATTGCCTTGCGGTGCCTTCCCATATGTACACTGAAATATCTTCTGTTGGATCTTTAATGTATTTGTTATATGAGGCCCCTGCACCCTAATTGGTACTGCCAGAGGCACACCATAGACAACTAGTACTTACGCCTATGTTATACCAACATATAGGGCTAAGGGCATCTACCGTATAAGAGTAGATGTCAGAATATGTATGCATATTGTTGTTATACACTTTATTTTCCAAAATACACATTTATTTCTTGCTTGCAATATGTTAGGACATCTGTGTCCTTGTAATGATTAGTATATATGAGTGGCATTGCCATCTTCTGATGATTTGTTTTATTACACTATTATATGCAAACAGTACTTCTTTGTCTTTACAAAGTGATGACTACTACAAAATTGTATAATGTAATCTTGGACTGTGGAGCCAACTCTAGTTCAGCCAATAGGACTCATCTCTGTAAGTAGAAATGTTTCTATCTTACAGTAACCATGGTAAGTAACATAGGTATATGATGTAAGACATTATGTCTTCTACCTTGGAGACCCCAAGAGACATGGAGAATCCTCGAGATATAGAGAACGCTTAGCATTGGCTCCCAGTTCGTATTGGTAAGAACTGCTTAGAGCAGCTGTGATTATCCTTTTGATAGTAATAAACAAACTTTATTACTCTAATGCAATGTGTCTGTGATTTCTTGCATGCCTATTATTGCCAAGAATCTGAGACTGAGATTTAGTCTTCCTGACAATTGGCAACTGCATGCAGGCAATATATGGCGTTTGCAAAGTTTCACTTGTTGCTTACAACTTTTCCCTTCCAAACAGGGATTGTAGGCAGGACTGCAGCTATGAATTTTGGGGCCCTGGGCAAGTCATTTGAAATGGGCCCCTGTTTCCAAAACCAGCTAATGCCAAGGATAATTCCAGCTTTTCAGGTGGGCCCCTCCTGAGCTTGGGGCCCTGGACAACATCCCCACTTTCCCCTCCATTACTGCGGCCCTGACTGTAGGTGTGCATTCCCGCATCACCTCCCCCATTCTATGACCACTTTGTAATAACTTGCAAAGTCCGGCTGCTTACTGGGTGTGGCTGATGCTGACTCAACCCACCCCACAGCAGTTTTGATTTGAAAGCCTGCAAGTGCTCAGTAGCCCGAATGTGAACAAGTGCACCTGTTGTGGATCGATACACTGCACGCCACCTTTTTTTAATTTTATTTATTTAGTTTTTGTTGACCAGGTTAGTGCACTAGACAGATTCTGACTATTTTCAGGCATGACCCAGGGGAGTGGGGTGTAATTTATTGTTCCGTCCCACACAATGGCCAAAGTATCAAATATCTGCGCAGAACTAAGACTCAATGTCTCAAACTTCCTTGCCTGTCACGGAGGAAGGGCTGACTTTCAACGGGATGCAAGTCAATCCGACAAACCTGTATTGGGGATTTCAACTCAGTACTCAGAGATGAGATAAACAGCCAGAAAGTAAGAAGCTAAAGGGCTGTTTGTCACGGCTCTCTATGCTGCTCTGGAAGCCTCTGAAGTGAAGTTTTGAATCTTTCAACTGCAAATCTCATCTCTTAAGCAGGAGATGAGGTTGCAGGAAACTGAATGTAGGAGATGTGAGCAGGATTTGGAGTCTGAGCTCCGAACACTGCAAAATGAAAAAAATTCTCTTTTGCATCATTCTGCACAGGCAGGCGAGCAAGAACTTTGTATGTTGAAGCAGGAGTGTGAAAGTTTGAGACAGGATACGGGGCAGGCTTTGCAAATGAATGACTTGTTAAGTAGAACGAATGAACAATTGAGTCAGGAGTTGGGCGAAATACAGGATGAGATAAACCAGGTTTGTAATGACTTAGAAGTGACTACTAGGGGCAATAGTGAATTGAGCACCACATACAGAGTATTACAAAACCAGATGCAGGAAGAGGTGGATTTAAATGTTGCAAATTTGAATCATGCCGAATGTGAATCCATGATGGTGAAACTGCACCATCAGCGAGAGGTGTTGGCTTGTCACATCAAGGCGATGGGAGGCATAGCCCCTGCCTTGACAACGTCATCTGAGGGGGAGGTGTCAGATTATGCCATTTCGCAGTACAATGCCCAGTCACACCCCTACTATGGCCCAGATGTCCTTCCGTCCACAACATGGCAGACCCCTGTCACATGACACTCATATCCTACGTCATGATGCACATCATGGGTGACGACAGCATGGTACCCCCCATGATGGGGGGGAGCAGGCCTAGGCCTAGTCCTGATGGCACCACCTGCAGCCATTATTAATGTGGAAGACAGGTAGGAGATACAGAGAATGACTGAATCTGCAGTAGGCACTGTGCCCATCTCCGACAGAAACAAGTGAGTTCTCATGACCCAAATAAGGCAGCTTCTACACGAGGCTGGCACTCATGATGGCATGGTTCATTCTGTGGTGGAAGCTGCAGCTCAGGCAGCCCTGGATGGTGTCCTAGGAAACCTACCTCCACCTGTTCATCACACTAATCCCCTACAAATGGCCTACTCTGTTCAGCAAATAGCTGACAGCATTGGTCGGATGAGCCTATCTGATAGCCTCAGTTGCCACTTGGAAAAGGTGCATGCTAAATGTGAAATGCTTAGTCTCACCGAAGACTACCAGGTCCAGATCCTACGCCAGACCATTGGTCCTGGACTGTGGGCAAAACTCTGCGATACTGTCCATCAAGTCAGCAATGCCACCTTTGATGAAGTAGCAGCTTAACTCATTTCTACACACAGTCAAAGTGTAGTAGGAGTGATGCTCGCATACTCTGTAAAACAGAATGGGAAAGAAAGTCCAGCGACTTTCCACCCAAGGCTCTGGATGGCATACAGGGCAGGGAAGCATCTTGCAGGAGAATCTGCAGATGTAGATCTTATTGAATACAAGACCCTGTTCCTTAGGAATATGATCCTTGCAGTAAGAGAAATGGTAGAGCCAACCACCTATTCCACCACGGAGAGGTTTGCTAACATTCTTCAGAAAACCGAGAGAGTTTATTAACTCTACATCCGTGATCTGAGCTCTGGTTCCATGAAAGTAGCTGCCATGGAAACTACTCCAGAGGCCATGATGCACTATAAGGTGGAGGGGCAGGCCCAACAGAAACAGCCCCTCCCCACAGACTACAACACCCCCAGCAGGCCCAACAACAACAATCCTGGGGAGGGAACTGTAACTACCACAAAAACAAGAAACACCATAAGAATAATAAGGGTAAACAACAAAGATCAGCCCTTCACACAGAGAAAAGCCAATGAGAACCAGAAATTCTGAGAACTTCTCAGGCAAGTGCACTCTGTAGTGGATGTTGTTCCAGTCTGGGCCCTTGCTACCATACAACCGGGAGAGCAGGCCTAAACAGGGGACACTGGAAGTACTGTCTCTCAGACCCATTCAGGCCTGAACCTGGAAGCGGCTCCCTATATTCACTTTAATACCACCAACAGCTTAATCTGGTTCAAGGTCAGTTGGCATTCATCTGTATCCCCTCCCCCGGGTCGTGCCTGAAAATAGGCAGGATTTGTCTAGTGCACTTACCCTGTCAACAAAAACTAAAATAAAATAAATAAAAAAGATATATATATATATATATACAGTAGCATCAGTGCAGCATGGTCAAGTGGTTTACAGGAACCAATCCCAGACTGTCTTCCACGAGCTTCCCCATGCTTCCACTGGTATAGATTGATAATTATAGGCCCCAGTCCATATTGTAAACAAGCTAGTCTTGGATACAAATGGAAGGCCCTGCACTGAAACATAGAAACATAGACTTTGACGGCAGATAAGGACCACTTGGCCCACCCAGTCTGCCCATTTTCCTTCCTATTGGATTAGCTACAAATTCTAGTTAACCAACAGCCTACTTTCTGACAGCATTGGTTGGATGAGCCCATCCAATAGCCTCTGCTGAGGCCCAGGTGGGGGGCTGCCCACTGACAGTACTGCTGGAAACAGGCACAGCCATGTCTGTATTACACGATGACCACCCAGCTACATCCCCATGGTCCACCGGATGGAGGACCAATATGTCTGGTGTAGACAGAACTAGGTTGCTGGCTTACCACTCCCTGCCACTACCTGTAGCCCTGGGACACCTGAAGGCCTATCATACCTTTCAGCTGATGGTACTGCATGATCACCCTAGTATAATCAGAATTGACTTCCTGGCATCACATGGCTGTGTGGTATACCTAGCCAACATGTTACTGATACAAATTCAGGAACAATATCACACCATTATGATCCCTAACTCACATGTGGTTGGAACAATATCTGCAAATGACAGAGTATGACGTCATAGATTTGTTCAAGAACCACAAGCTTTTCCCAAAACTTCTCCCCATTCTACAAAGGCATCTGGAGGCATTTGCCACCAACAAGCATGATTGTTGCAGAATGCACACTGTCATTGAAGTGACAGGCCCAGCACATGAGAGGCAACAGCAATACCCCTTTCCACATGAGGCCTTGCCTTCTCTTACAGAAAAAATTAAATCACTTCTCAAGCAAGATGTAATCAGGGCATGTGTTTTCACTGCCAATTCCCCAGTGTGGCCTGTGAAAACACCCACAGGTGCCTGGAGACTTACTATTGACTACAGGAGACTGAACCAGGTCACCCCAGTTGTGCCCCAACTGTGGCATCAGCATCTGATGTGCTGCGACTACTGACCACTGACCAGAAATGGTTCAGTGCCCTGGATATCTCCAATGGTTTTTGGTCATTGCCATTGGCCCCCAAGAGTCAATATAAGTTTGCCTTCACCTTTGAGGGCAGGCAGTACATGTGGACCTGCTTAGCACAGGGATTCTATAACAGACTCTCCCTGTTCCATTTACACATGATGGATGCCGTTGAGGGTTTCTCTATTCCCCAGTGTCTCTTGCAGTATGTGGATGGCCTGTTGTTGGCAACAGCCACACAGGAACAACACCTGGATCTCTTGGATGAACTACTGACCCTCATTCAGAGGCAGGCCTCAAATGTAACCCTGCAAAAGCACAGCTATGTCAGAAAGAGGTACTGTTTCTGGACCTGAGAATAACTGACCAAAGCTGAAGCCCTACCTGGAAGAAGATACAAGGATTGCAAGACTTGCCACTGCCCACCAGTGTGGCTACTCTTAGGAGATTCCTAGGTATGGTAAGCTATTCTAGAGATTTTATTTCTGATTTGGCTCAGAAGGCTGCTCCTCTGTATAAATTACTGAAAAAGGATGTGTCCTGGAATTGAGATCCCATTCACACTCAGGCTGTGACATCACTGAAACAGGCCTTGACCTCAGCTCCAGCTCTGGTCAACCCCAACCAGCTTTGTCATTCCATCTGGAGTTTGCCACCTCTGACATTGCTATGTCAGCAGTGCTGGCCCATAAGATCCATGGCACCCTGAAACCCGTTGCATATGCATCACAGCTCTTGACCCCAGTGGAACAGAAGTACAACCTTAAAGAAAGAAACCTTCTGGCTGCCTACTGGGCTGTCAAGCACTTCTTGTATATCATTGGGTACTCTCCTCTGATCATTAACACAAATCACACCCCAACTACGTTTTTGCTATCAGATAGAGTGAAAGATGTGTCTGTCTCCAATGCCAGACTGACACACTGGCCCCTTCTTCTCCTCCAGAATAGAAATATCAAGGTCCTCCCAACCAAAATGCCATCCATGCTGGTGCATGGCCTTCTTTTCCAAGGCGAACCCCATGACTGTACACTGCAGCCACCTGATCTTCCAGATCCAGGTCCCTTTCTCCCTGCTACACCACAACTACTCGAGAACACCTCACTGTTTCATGTCTTTACAGATGGCTCATCTTCCTATTACCAGGGATAACAGATTACAGGGATGGTATATTAGTTATTTATTCTTATGGCATCACTGTTAAAATTTCTAAGTGTTGCACTGTAGCATCATCACAGTTTACTGAGATGGCAGCGATGACCTGTGTCCTCGAGTTCATTCAGTATGGAACCGAGGACACTATTATTTTTACAGACTCTAATTGGGTTTGTTGTTCCCTTACAGAATTTCTTCCTTTCTGGCAGAAGAACTTCTTCCTCTCCTCTGACGGCAGCCCAGTGTAACACAAGGAACTGGTAATATACATTCATTCACTGGCACAAAAGTTTGCACACAAACTGTATGTACTCAAGGACAAAGCTCACTCCATACATGATCCCTATCATGACTTCAGTGACACAGTGGACACCTTTGCAAAGGAAGGCCCAAGTTTCTGTACCAAGTACATGACATCCCCATTGGTGGATATAAGGGAGTAGAAAATACTCTCCAAAGGCTTATAGTACTGTAGTAGCCACAGACATTGCCAGCTATTTCCTGATATTTAATGGAATTTCTAAAGAGTTTCACTCTGCTGTCCCTACTGTGGAAATGTAGAAAGCATGAGATTTCTCTAGAAGTATCACAGAAATTTCAGGAAATAGCTGCCAATGTCTGAAGTTACTACTGTAAGACCACCACTTGGTGGCCTGGTGTCACCAAGGATGTCAAACACTACATAGATACCTGCCTTCTTTGCACACAAAATAACCCCATCCCTACCAAATGAAATGCCAAACTGCTACCACAAATGCATTCTGGCCTTTGGCATGCCATACAGATTGATTTCATTGGTCCCTTGACAAATACAAGCAGAAACAACAAGTATACCTTTGCGGTAACCCATCCCTTCTCTAAGTTGGTTGAGGCTTTCCCCTCTAAGACATGTACTGCTAAAACCACTGCCAAAATCCTGGTAGAACAGATTTTCTCCAGGTGGGGCCTACCTCTTTATTTATTTATTTAATTTATTTATGACTTTGATAACTGGGTAAGTGCAGTGATCCCAGGGGCCGTTTTCAGGCACGACCCGGGCCATAACACACGGCGCAGGGTGACAGTGGAGTACAAAGTAACAGTAATGCACATGAAACAGATTTGATACAAGCAACAATAGTAAGCACAATATACAGGTTTGATGCATAGGTCCATTTGAGAACAGTGAATACAAGGTTTCAGTATCAGACATGAGGAAATTTGGTACAAAACAAACAAATCGTAGGCACAGTGTACAATGTGTGACTGCATGTGACTGTGTGACCTCTCAAGGTAGACTCAGACAAAGGAACCATTTTTACAGGTGAGTTGATGAAAGAAGCACTTGAACTCCTTGGAGTTCATCAGAAGTTCCACATACCCCACCCACAATCTTCAGATCAAGTAGAGAGAACCAACAGGTGGATTAAGCAAATGCTTTCCCAATTCATTGAGGACAATCCCAAAACTTGGGATTCCCTATTGCCGTTACTCCTTATGGAAATCAAGGGTACACCCTCAGCCACCACCCAGCTGACACCCTTTGAGGTGATGACTGGTAGACAGATGAGATTACTTGAGTTACCTGTTGTTTGACCTGCATACCCCTACTGCAGACCGTGTATCTGTAACCAATATGTGGAAAAACTCAGACAAGACCTCATACACACTCATTCGTATGCTGCTACCCTGCATGGGCAAAGCCCAGCAACAGTTCAGAATACAGTTTGAAAAACATGCACAAGAAGTGGTTTGGCAAGTTAAGGATCAGGTAATGGTTCTCAGATTTGCACATCCCACACATTCCTTCTTCAATAAATGGGAAGGCTCTTACTCCAGTGCCAACAAGCTCAGTCCAGCAGTCTATCAGGTTAGACTCATGAAAAACAACAAACTGACTGACAAGTGGTTACATGCAAACCAGCTAAAACTGTATTTTATTTTTTATTTTTTTTTTATTTATTTATTCTAGGATTACAAGTACCTTTGAGCCAAGGCTCTTTTACAAAGGTTCCACATCAGAAATAGCAAACAACAAGGAAGCAACAGTGAAACAACAGTAAACAATTCATGTAAAACAGTGCTATTGAAAAGGGGTCAATTAGAAGAAGAGTAAGGTGTAGAGGAGGAGGAGGAGGAGAAGTGTAGGTAGTTAACAGAGGCAGCTATAGTAAGATGGTGAATACAGCTAGGATGCATATGCCCACAAGGAACGGGTAGGGTCAGGTACCCGGGGATGGCAGAGAAACAGGAATGAGTGGAGAGGGGGAGGGTGAAGATGCAGCTGGAGGCATTTGTCAAAAAATAAATGGGAAGGAGTGATAGAAGAGAAAAAGAGGGCAGTGTGAGGGGGATAAGTGCTGTAATGGGGCAAGGAGAGACTAATGAGGTGGTATGAAGACCTGAGATTTGAAGTGGTACCTCAGGAGCTGGGGGGAAGGGTACTGGGGGGCCTGGGGTTAAGCAGTATATAAGTTAGGATTAAAGCTGTGTAGGTCATCATCTAGGAGAGGCAGTCACAGGAGCTAGAGGCAATGAGATGGGCCCGGAGCCTGGTTTTGAACAGACCTAGTGTTGAGGCAGAGGAGATGGTGTGGCTGAGACCATTCATCCATAGAGGAGCCCTATAGGTGAAGGAGCTTTGGCCCTGCATAGTTCAACAGCGAAGAACTTGTAGAATCTGGGTTGTTGAGCTCCTGGTGTTCTGTCGGTTGGTATTTTGATGTAACAAGGCAGTAACACCAGGTGGTGTGAGGCCAAGGTTGATTTGTCCCACCATAGCACATGTGAGATACTTTATACAGTTGGAGAGTTGGAGCCATCTGGATTATTCATAAAGGGCACAAGTGTGTGAGGCGGTGGGCACCAGCTGTGAGTCAGCATGCTTTGTTAAGAGCAGTTGTTATACATTGGAGAGCGAACGTTGTGGTAGAGCAATAGATAATGAGGCCATAATCAATAATTGACACCACAGAGCTCTGGAGACAGCAATCTTCAGGGCCTCTAGGGTGAGGTGCTGCCTGTGCTTGTAAAGTAATCCAAGATGTGTGCTGGCAACTTTAGCCACGCTGTCGATGTGAGCCGTATAGGAGAGATTGGGGTCAAGCAGAATCCCTAGGTATTTGAAAGAGTAAACTTGTTTGAGGACAGTCCCCTGTTTGGTGGAGATGGCAAGGGGGTGTTGCTTGTAACGGTTATGTGAACTGCAGAATAGCAATGACTTGGTTTTCTTGTGATTGCGAACTGGTTTAAGATTGGAGAACCATGTTTCAACGGCACTGAATCTGAGCTGGAGGCTGTGCTGTAGTGGTGAAAGGTCCTTGTGTGTAGAAAAGACAACAGCATCATCCACATACAGGATGATTTGTTCTGAGCAGGATTGTAGTAGGGAGTTTAAAAAGAGGCTGAAAAGGAGAGGGCCTAGTATGGACCCCTGAGGTACTCCGGAGCAGAGAGGCAATGTGTCAGAGATAGCACTGGCAATTTTTACTCTTTGAGAGTGGTTGTCAAGGTAGCTTCTGAACCAGCAGGGTGAGTCTGGTGCGAGGCCAGCAAGGAGTAGTTGGTCATATAGCAGCCAATGATGGACCATGTCAAATGCCTTCTAGAGGTCAATGAAGACAGCCCCTGTAAGAAGTCCCTTATCAAGGGAACTATGCACTGCACCAGTAAATTCAAGCAGGACAGTGGTGGTACTATGCCCTTTTCTAAAACCGTGCTGTTGTGTGCACAGAATGTTATATTTGTCCAAATAATCAGTGAGCTGGTCCGCAACAGTATGCTCTAGAGCCTTGGATAGTGGTGGCAATATGGAGATCGGGCAGTAGTTAGAGTAGCAGGTCTTATCTCCAGTTTTATGGACCAGGGTCACAGTGGCAGTTTTCCGTATTTCAGGGAATATACTGGTGTGGAGACAGAAGTTAAGAATTTTAGTTAGGGGACTAAGGACCTCGTCAAGTGTATAAAGGAGTATAATTACTTTTCCTCACCCCATTGGGCAGAATAGTACTAACTCACTAATGTTTGGTTTTCCTTTTCAGATACATTGACAAGATGGCTATCTTGCTCCATTTTCTCCTTATCTCAGGAGTTATCCCCCACATCCAAGGTACGGTAAAGCACCTCCTTCCTCACCTTGATCCTCCAGCATCTACCACAGAGGGAGTTTCTATCAATATACCTGACAATTTGATTACTGTCCAGGAAGTTTCAGATGCCTACCTAACTGCATCGGTTGTTGCTCCTGATAAATCTACCCTACAAATTGAGTGGCAAACCATGTTGCAAGGGCAAACTCGTCCCATGGCCAAGCTTTCCAAGGGAACTTTCCATGGTTGGCCCAATGCAAAATTATCCCCAAATGGTTCTCTGTCATTGCTCCAAACTGCTCTTAGACATTCTGGTTTATACTATATTACTGCCTTAATTGATCACTCATATTGTAATTCCTTGTCTAAAGACTCTGCCAGGAAATGTGCTGTACACAACATGGCCTCTACTGCAATGTACCTTTCTGTGTTATCCCCTTCTGATAAACAGCTTTTGGAATGTCCAAAACATACTCCTGGTCCAAGTAGTGGTCTCACCGCCACTGCCATATCTGGTACACTTATTAAGAACTTACAATTTACGCATATACCTGTTTTGTTTAACTTGACCTACTGTAATATAAAAAAGAATTTGATATGTATCATACTACTAACACTTCATTGTTTTATAGTACTTTGTTACTTGATAGCTTAGCAGCTTTTCAAATTCGTAGTAAAGATGCTATTGCCGGGGAACACACCACCGAGCATAGAGGCAATTTCAGGAGAAAACCTCCTCTTGACGATCAAAGTCATTAGTGTAACACACGTGAAGTTGACAGTTCTGATGCCAGTGGTGCCACAGGCACTGTTACAGGTCTTTTTGGTACAGCCATGTCTTTTGGAATAAAGCCGGCATAGCTGCTATCAAATCACATTCACAGAAATTCCAAACTGGTTTGGTAAATGATATTATGCCCCCATTATTGCATGGTGTGGATGGCCTTAGCCATTAAGAAAGAAACACTGGCCCAGATATTCAAAAGAACGGAGCCATGCGCAATAGGGTTGCGCCTGCACAAGTTCGAAATTGTGCCATTCTGCGATATTCAGCAGGAGGAAGTTGCACCCCCAAATCATGCTGAGCAACAGCACAATGCTAATGAAGGCATGCTCAGCGAAGGTGGAGGAACCAGCCATAAAGCTGCACAGCCGATATTCAACCCGGACCATGCAGAGTTATGCAGGCGCAACCCCTACCTGTGCCTGTGCAGCTTTAAGCCAAAAAAAAGGATCAAGTCGGGGCCACCCTGGGTGAGCTGCCATATTGCGGGCGCCCAACACAGCTGCTGCCACCTGTGGGTGGCCTCCACTGTTCGTTGCCCCCTGTAGCCCGATCGTGGGCAGCAGGTATTCCTTCCCCACATGGCAGCCCAATCGTGGGCATAAAGGACCTCAACCCCCAACTAACCCACGATCATGGGCATAATGTAATGTAACCCCCGACTAGCCCGATCGCGGGCATAATGTAGATCAACCCCCAAAGACCAATATCCTGGTGGTCCAGTGGACGCAAAGCCTGATCATGGGCATAAGGTCAAACCCATCCCCCAAGTCCAATATCCCTGGTGATCTAGTGGCCCCACCCCACCCACCCACAGACCCCACCCTCCCCCGTCAGCGGCGGGCAGCAGCACCAACCCACCTGCAGCCCGCCACCCACCGACTGACAACTCGGTGAGGGCTGCATGCCCGTGGTTCAGAGCAAGATCCAGCAGGCGTGCAGCCCATACCATACAGGCAGTCAGATATGAATGAATTCATTCATTCATTCACATATCTGGACTGCCTTTATTATGGGCTGCACACTCATTAGATCTTGCTCTGAACCAATGGCATGCAGCTCTCACCGAGCTGTCAGTCGTGTGGGTGGGGCTGCAGGTGGGTTGCGCTGCCGCCTGCCGCTGACGGGATGAGGGGTGTGGTGGGGCTCTGTGGGTGGGTGGGTGGGGTGGGGAGGTCACTAGATCACCAGAGATATTGGTCTTGGGGGGTCCTTATGCCCACGATCGGGCTTCGCGGATCCACTGGACCACCAGGGATATTGGTCTTTGGGGGGGTTGAACTACGTTATGCCTGTGATCGGGCTAATTCATTCATTCACATATCTGGACTGCCTTGTATGGTATGGGCTGCATGCCCATTGGCTCTAGCTCTGAACCAATGGACATGCAGCCCTACCAACTGTCAGTTAGCGAGCTGCGTGGCGGCAGGGCAGCAGGTGGGTGGGTGTTGCCACCGCTGGCTGGCGAGGGTGGGTGGTGGGGCTCCATGGGTGGGTGGGGTAGGGGGCCACTAGATCACCAGGGATATTGGACTTTGAAGGGGGTGGGTTTGACCTTATGCCCACGATCGGGTTTCGCAGTCCACTGGACCAGCAGGGATATTGGTCTTTGGGGGGGTTGAACTACGTTATGCCCACGATCGGGCTAGTCAGGAGGGTTAAATTATGTTATGCCTGCAATCAGGCTAGTCGAGGGGGTTTACATTATGTAATGCCCATGATCGGGCTAGTCGGGTTGGGGTTTACATTACGTTATGCCCATGATTGGGCTAGTCGGGGGGGTTTACATTACGTTATGCCCATGATTGGGCTAGTCGGGGGGTTGAACTATGTTATGCCCGTGATCAGGCTGCGGGGGAGTCGGTCCCCGACAGCTGCTGCCTGGCAGGGTGCCAGGCACAATTTGTCGGGGATCGGTGCACCTGCATGCTAATGGCATGCAAATGGAGCTATAATTAGATGCAAATGGCCCCCCATGTGCCTTGCATAAATTATGGCTCCATTTGCATGTCACCTTTTGAATATTGCAGGTTTGCACATGGCGCAATGGAACTTGCGCCACCGCATCTGAATGCTCCACTCTGACCACTTGCGGTGGTGCAAGTTCCACTGCGCCATGCACAGTGGCCGTGGCTGGGGGGGCGATATTCAAAGGAGTTGCTCAATAGCTCAACTCCATTGAATATCACCCTGGCCACACCCCTGCGCAACTTTTTTGAGCAGCACAAGGGCTTGCGCCACAGAATGGCACAGTTTGAATATCTGGCCCACTGTATACAACATGAATGACATCACTAAGACATTTAAAGATTCTAAAGAACTGAATACATGAACCTGAATATAAACCTGCTGTAACCACTGAATATCGACGCTGATGTATATTTATATACCTGTTGTAACTACTGTAAATCATTGCCAATGTATGTTTTCTCTGTAACTAATTCCGGGTCGCCCCTGAAAAAGGGACCTCAGATCTCAATGGGTTTACCTGGTTACCAAAATCTAAATAAATAAATAAATAAATAAATAAGATTAACACTCTCATTGCACAGAACAATAAAGAAGCAGATAAACAATACATTGCCTGTGAGATACTGTGTTCAGCCTGTGGCTCATATATTATTACTACCATCAATAATCTTTTCCATGATCTAGAATCTGGAAGGATCCCTTATATTATACATGATAGATTTATCTCTAAATGGAAACATCTTCAGTGTAAATCTTACAGCTGTATTGCAATGTGTACTGTATGCTACAGACACCAACTATTCCACTTTCCACAGCTAAGAATTTGGGTTTTGTGACCAGACACCCTGACACTGGTCCATGTTTTACTTCTAAGAAATGTTCTATTAAGGACACTATGTTTGTTTCTTTTACTGTCTCTTTACCATGTTTTGATCCTACTACAGCTTTATTCAATAAACTAGCATCTGTACACTCCATTGAGCATCTTAATGAAGACATCTACAGAGAACGCCTCGACCTACCTCCTCTCTTGGTCTTCCAATCTCTTCTGGGTGCCTGGGTCATCCCACACACAGACAGTTGTGTGAAGAAAGGGTATATTTATTTGCGTTGCTGTGACATATTTGATGTTATTAAACCTGTATGTGGCTATTACCCAGACAGTATTGATTAGTCTTTTTCCATGGACTATGACATCACCACTAATGGCACAGAATACCAGGACTTCCAAGCTCTACCAGTCTTACCTGGAGGAGGAGGTACACTTCCTGTCAACACGGAGTTCCAAAACAACTTATACTTGCCCAACACAGTTGCAAAAATGGAGACTGCCTACTGTTAAAATGCAATATAGTTCAGACAGCAAGTATTGCATCATCACAGACTTTAAAATTTACACTTACGGAATGCAAACATGTTTTATTTATAGTCCAAATTTCTGCTCCGTCTCACATCAGAAGTCAGTTATTGGACACACAGTTATTACACCCATCCCTCTTACAGACGCTGACATTACTGATGGTAACCCTGATTATCTGCTTACACTTTCCGAGTATTTACCTTACTTTAATGTACACACTGATCCCTTCTCTTTGTCACTAAAATCACTTTTTGAGAGGAAAGGCGCCCATCTCATCCACATCAGTAATAATATTTCTAAAGCTAATGAAGCTGTCCTTGCACTTATTAATTATGGTGATATGAACAGTGCACTTACTAACACTTGGTTAGAGATCACATTTAAAGGTTTCATTATTATACAAGCATTTTGTTATTTTTTCTTATTATTATGCTTTGCTGCTTATGGCACACACTGCATCAACACAGTGAGCAGCTGAAGTTCCTTTACAAGGCTCATTACTCAGGTCTGTAAATGACCCTTGCTCCCTATCTACTTCTCTACTTTTGCTGTATTGCCCCTTGTGAGGCAACAAGGAGTGGAATGTTACATGAGGTCCCTGCACCCTAATTTGTACTCCCAGAGGTACATCATGGACAGCTAGTACTTAGGCATATGTTATACTAACATATAGGGCTAAGGGCATCTACTGTATAAGAGTAGATGTCAGAATATGTATGCATATTATTGTTATGCACTTTATTTTCCAATATACTCAAGTATTTATTGCTTGCAAGTTGTTAGAAAATCTGTATCCTTATAATGACTATGATATATGAGTTGGCATTGCCATCCTCTGATGATTTGTTTTATTACACTGCTATATGCAAGCTGTACTTCTCTGTCTTTACAAAGTAATGACTACTACAAAATTGT
This sequence comes from Neoceratodus forsteri, assembly GCA_016271365.2. NCBI lineage: Eukaryota > Metazoa > Chordata > Ceratodontiformes > Ceratodontidae > Neoceratodus > Neoceratodus forsteri. Next base: position 50,024,676 of record CM057455.1, read on the forward strand.
ATAATGGTATATTGGACTGAGGAGCCACCTCTAATTTAGCCAATAGGACACATCTCTGTAACTAGAAATGTTTCTATCTTACAGTAACCATGGTAATTATCATAGGTTTATAATGTAAGACATTATGTCTTCTACTGTACCTTGCAGACCCCAAGAGACACAGAGAATCCTCGAAGTATAGGGAATGCTTTGCATTGACTCCCAGTTCATATTGGTAAGAACTGTTTAGGGCAACTGTGATTTATCCTTTTTGTAGTAATAAACAAGTTTATTACTCTTATGCAATGCATCTGTGATTTCTTGCATTCCCAATATTGCCAAGAACCTGAGAGTGAGGTGTATACCTCCTGACACTCTGCACAAACAGTTGGGTGAGACCCCATCTGGAGTACTGCATGCAGCTCTGGAGACACCATGTCTACAAGTACATGGACAGGATGGAGGCTGTCCAGAGGAGGACAACTAAAATGGTGCAGTACCTGCACTAGAAGGCATACTAAAAAGAGATTAACAAAGCTTAATATATATTCCCTCAAAGAAAGGAGGGAGAAGGACACATGATAAAAACTGTCAATTACCTTAAAGGAATCAACAAAGTCCAATGGGGTACCATTTTTCAGAAAAAGAGATGTGCAACAACAAGGGGGCACAATTTGAAGATAGAGGGGATGATGGCTCAGGGGTAATGTGAAGAAGTGTTTTTTCATGGAGAGGGTTATGGATACATGGAACAACCTTTCTGAGGAGGTAGTTGAGTTTAAAACAATGGGGGAATTCAAGAATGTATGGAAAAGACATAAGGCAATTCTAATAGTGGGTAGGAGGAAGTAGGCTGTTGCTTAACTAGGATCTGCAGCTTATCCATTAGGTTGGGAAATGGGCAGACTAGATGGGCCTAGTGGTCCTTATCTGCCATCAGATTCTATGTTTCTATGTTTCTATCTTGTGTTGGATCTTTAATGTATTTACTGTGCAGTGCTGTGATCTCTTGGGGAAGGGTGCTCTAAAAATAAGATTGCCTTGCTGTGCTTTCTCTTACATACACTGACAAATCTTGAGTTGGATCTCGGATGTATTTATCATGCAGTGATCTGGGCACTTGGGAAATATGCTCTGCAAATAAATTGTTTTTCAGTTCCTTCCTTTACATATTCAAAAATATCTTGTGTTGGATCTTTAATGTATTTATTGTACAGTGCTCTGAGCCCCTAGGAAAGGGTGATCTATAAATAAAACTGCCTTTCTGTGCCTTCCTTTACATACACTGACAAATCTTGTGTTGGATCTTTAATGTATTTGTTGCGCAGCACTATGGGCCCCTGGAAAGGATGATCTATAAATAAAATTGCCTTGCCATGCCTTCCCTTACATACACTGAACATATCTTGTGTTTGAACTTTAATGTATTTATTGTGCAGTGCTCTGAGCACTTGTGAAAGAGTGTTCTATAAATAAAATTGTTGTGCTGCGCCTTCCCTTACATACACTGACACATCTTGTGTTGGATCTTTAATGTATTTATTGTGCAGCACTATGGGCCCCTGGAAAGGATGATCTATAAATATAATTGCCTTGATATGCCTTCCCTTACATACACTGAACATATCTTGTGTTTGAACTTTAATGTATTTATTGTGCAGTGCTCTGAGCACTTGTGAAAGAGTGTTCTATAAATAAAATTGCCGTGCTGTGCCTTCCCTTACATACACCGACATATCTTGTGTTGCATCTTTAATGAGTTTATTGTGTTGCACTCTGAGCCCCTGGAAAGGATGATCTGTGCCTTCCCTTACATACAATGAAATATCCTGTGTAAGATCTTTAATACAGTTTTGATCTGTTGAGATGCTGTTGGATGTGATCTTATCACATACATGGGGATATTTTGGCATACCGTTCGAAGTGCTCCCTGTGCACAGAATGGAATATATCTTTTATGTTGTTGGAAAGTTCCCTGTACACAAACAGCGTCTTGGGATGCTGTTGGAAATGTTTCACATTCACAAACTGAAATATTTTGGGATTCTGTTAGGAGTGTTCTCTGTACACAAACTAGAATATCTTTGGATGCTGTTGGAAATGTTCCACGTACACAAACTGGAATATCTTGTGTTGCTGTTGGAAGTTTTCCCTGTACACAAAATGGAAAATCTTGGGATGTTGTTGCAAATATTCTCAGTACACAAACAGCAATGTCTTGGGATGTTGTTGGAAATGTCCATGTGCACAAACTGGAATATTTTGGTATACTTTTAGAAGTGCTCCTTGTACACAAACTGGAATAACTTGCGATGCTGACAGAAGTGTTCCCTGTGCACACAGACTGCAATATCAAGGGATGTCGTAGTAAATGTTCCCTGTACACAAACTGTAATATCCTGGGATGCTGTTGGAAAAGTTCCCTGAAAATAAACTTCAATATCTTTGGATACTGTTAAAAGCGTCCTCTGTTCACAAACTGGAATATCTTGATATGTTGCTGGAGGTGCTTCCTGTACACAAATTGTAATAACTTTGGATGCTTTTGCAGCAGCCCGTTGTACATAGTCTGGAATAACTTAGGATGCTAGTGGAGGCGCTGCCTGTACATAAACTGGAATAACTTGTCATGCTGTTGGAAGTGTTCACTGTGCACAGACTGGAATAATTGGGGATGCTGCTGAAAATGTTCTCTGTACACGAACAGTGATATTAAGAGATGTTGGAAATGATCCCAGTACACAAATGGTAATAACTTGGGATGCTGTATGAAGTGTTTCCTGTACAAATCTGTAATATTTTAGGATTCTGTTGGAAGTGTTCCTTGTACACACCCTGGAATATCTTGGGATTCTGCTAGAAATGTTCCTTTTACATAAACTGGAATATCTTGTGATGCTGCTGGATGTATTCATTTTTCATAAACTATATTGTTTTGGGATGCTGCTAAAAATGTTCCCTGTATACAGACTCACAAATCTTGGGATGTTGATAGAAGTGTTCTTTGTAGCTGGCAAAGTGGTAAGGGTGAATGTGAAACCAAAGGGGCCTTAGTTGAATTGTTGAACATTAGCGGTTTCCAGTTAGCCACAGCTGGTCCAAAGATTGCCATCTTCACTTCAGTTTTTCAGCGATTTGGTGGGCATGACACAGCTATAATACAGTCAGCATGTGCAGACACTCTCTGGTAATCCCCTGACCACCAGTAACCAGTCAGGACTGTAGAATCTCAGCAATACCGAGCTTATTTATTCTCTATATTTGAATTTTGTTGATCGGGTAGGCCCACTGAGACAGAATTGTTCCTTTTTCAGTGGTAACCTGGTAATAAAAGCATTCCTTACATAAGAAAAATATTGTTATACAATGGAGGAAAAAAATTATACATACAGTATGTTAGTACAGAAAGTTAAACATATAATGTACAGAGATACGTTGTAACTTGTGGTTACACTTACAGTATATATCCGACAATAATCTGTCAGGACAAGGATTACAAAATAGAAGAGCTAAACAAATCTACAGGGGTTAGAGTTCCGGGTAGGTATAGTAATAGCTATTAGTGCCATTTCAGCTCTGGTGTCAGGGAGTAAGGACCTTGCTGTGGGTGCTGTGCTGTCTTTACAGTTTCTGTCAGAAACAATTGCTAAAATCCACCAATCTGTGAAGGAGCAGTTTCTTGGAAATAAGTTCCCACTGCAGTTCCAGAGATTTTGTAAGGCAAGGAAGGAGAAAGTAAAGAAGAGTATTGTAAAGGCAAGCAGGGGGTAGGGGGGTAGAGGGCCAAGGCCAGCCCTGCTGCAGTAGACCAGTCAGTGCTGTTACTGTCGCTTTACTCCAGTCTTACAAAACAAAAGTTGTTAGTAACTTTTCTTCACTGGGTGTATGCCTAAGCCCCAAATCTTAACTTTAGCAAATTGTAGATTTTGTGATTGTCTGTGGTGGTTCATGGCTGTGCTGGTGGGTCAGGGTCAGGGTGCTGTCAGGCTCCAGCGTGCCTGACCCCCCAAAACATTTTTTGTGAAATACTTTATCCAGTTGCAGCTTAGTCTTTGTGGCAGGCAGCATGTGCTGTACCTGGTCTGCCTGTGGGAGCAGGGGCCCCCACCCAACAAATGTTGTGAAACACTTTATCTCATTGGAGCTTAGCTTTCATAACAGGCAATGTGCGTCATGCCTGACCTGCCTTAAAGATGAAGCAAGGACATCCTGAAACGTAAGCAAGAAGGACTTGGAATTGAGGAGGAGGAGGAGCTGCAGGGGAAGGTTCCACTATGGTACTTGTCTACACAGCAAGTAGTGGTCATAGTCATGTGGCCCATGGTGGGAGTGATGTACATGGTGAGGATGTTAGCTAGAGAAGGACAGAGACAGGGAGTTTTGTTGCTGTTGGTGCCACAGAGTAATTGCAGCAGTGTGAACCTGCTATCGACTGCACCTGCGTGATTTTAAACTGCTTTGTGGTATCTCGGTTTTGGACTGTTACTGCAGTGCACTGCAGCACCCCCCAAACCAGCAAAAAAGTATTCTTTTCCAGATTGGATTGTGACTTGTGAGCACTGGTTAAGGTGTTGTTGTGACTTTGCGTATGCATCTCTTCTTGATTGCGCAGTGCAATCTTAATCTGCCTGTGCTTTTGTATCTGTTTAGTGTCCAGTCTCCATTTGCAAGCCACAGTTCAATGTCCTGTGCAGCCAGTATAGCGTTATGCTTGTGCAGCTGTGTTAGTTTGGTTTTTGCCAGTCGCACTCTCTATTCCAGAGGAATTACTACCCTGTAGGGGTACAAAAGGCAAGGAACCCTCAGACAGGGTTTCACCCCTAGAGGTGCCACGGGACAATTCCCGTGGCTAAAGGTGCCTTAGGAATCCCCCTAAGAAGAGAATGCTGCTGATGGAGGGAAGGATGGTGGAGCAAAAGAAAAGTGCTTCAGAATCGCAATGAGGCTGAGAGGAACTGTTTATATAGCTCAGGAAGTGGGAGTGGTTGGCTGCTTGGCTATCGAACTCCACACATAGCCTTTCTAATTCGATGTCCTGCAAAGCCAGCATAGTATTATGCTTGTGCAACTGTGTTAGTTTGGTTTTGGCCATTCACAGTCTCTATTCCAGAGGAATTACCACCCTGTAGGGGTACAAAAGGCAAAGAACCCTCAGACAGGGTTCCACCCCTAGAGATGCCACGGGACAATTTCCATAGCTTAAGGTACCTTAGGAATCCCGAAAAGAAATGTAGTACAATCATATCCCAAATAAGGAGCTGACACGAAGCTTATGAGCAAGCAGTAACTGTGATGTAGGAACAGTAACTATAATGTAGTAATAGAGAAGAATAGGCAGTTTGATAATGTAATGACACGTGCAGTTTGATAACATAATGAAATGCCCAGGCTTGAGTAGCATGATACTGAAGGTTTGCTCTGAGAATTAAGGGATCCTGTAAGGAGAGAGGGAATGGCAGGACATCCTCCACCTCCATCCAACAGCAGAACCTACCTAAAGAAACTAGGGGACGCTACTATGCTAACTAACAGTTATGACCTGAGGCAACAGAGGAGAGAAGAAAAATTAAAAGAGGAGGAAATCTCTGGGGATCCAAGGCCTAGGTCGCCTTCCCTCCAGGTTTGGGATAGTTTATTTAATGACGACTCTGCTGCTTCAATTTGGAAACCCCAATTAAAGGGAGGTGGAAAATATTCCAGTTTGGAGGAAGGCTCTCACTCAAACCCCCTAGCAGTAATGCCATGGAAAGTTGTAAGAAAACTCTGCAGCAATATGTGCAACCATGGCAGAGAAGGAGAGCAATGACTGCTGAGGCACTCACCTGGCCTGCCTGCCCTAACCTCAAACCAGGTGAACCAGAGGCAGTCGTAGGGAGAATGCAGTGAAGGTGCCTTGCTAGGGAAACCATTAAAGTCAGTGGCTAACCTTTATAGTGGAACACTAGAGCCAAAGGAGATCATCGTAACCACCCTTCACTGCTAGTCTTAAATTTTACACCAGAAGCTGCTGTCATATAGCAGGCAGCTAAAGCCAAGCTTGGGGTGAGGACATTCCCATCTATGGGCCAGGTGAGAAGGATCCCACCCCAAGCTGCACACACTCAAGATGCAGACTAAATGCAGAGGAAGACCATCAGCTACAGGAACCCTGAGCCAGAATATAATGGTTATCATGCCCCAGAAACTAATTGAGAGCTGAAAAGCTGGCAAGCTGAATGAGCATAGCATGCTGAGATCATAATGAGCAGTGAGTGCTGAGACCTTGCAAGGTCGAATGCAAAATTGAGTGCAGCAGAGTCCCAGAGGCTAAAGTCAAGGGGATGGCAATAGGCATGAAGCAATGGTTTGCATAAGCAATGAGCAACAATTGTGTAAGCAAGCATGGACCTGCATGTAGGTCAGTAACAGAATAGTAATAAGTGGACCTGCATATAGGTCTGCATAACATAGCAGCAATGAAACAGCACTGAATAGTGGGGCAAGCCAGCCAGGCATTGCAAAGCCAAATCAAGGTGACAAACTCTGAGGAATTTTGGCAGTGAAGACAAGATTTAAAACAGAAATATTTAGCCACATGGACCATGACTCCCCCAAACACCTCCCAGTCCCCACCGTAGGACAAACAAGGAAGTGATGGAAGGGCCAAGAACCACATGCAGATATTAAAGCTAATTTAATAGCTTCTGCAGGAGCTTATGCAAACCTCAGAGTAGAGCAGCAGTTTATAAATGGAATAACAGGATTGAACTGCATAGCAAGGTTCAGAGCTTGAAACAGCTGGACAAACATAGAAGCAACATCTGTATTGAGCACATTGAGTTGCAAACTGTAATAAACATAAAATGAAGGAGGCACAATACTCTGAAAGCAGCTGTTACAGGCAGTGCAATGAACTGCAGCAATGAGGCAAGTAGAATAAGTTGAGCATGATTGAGTTGTATAGCTAGGGTTCAGTGTGAGCCAGAATCAGGTGAAAGCAATTAAGTATGCAACATGGAAAGCAGCTATGGCTGAGTTAAACACACAGATAATGTTTGTAGTTGCATTGCAAAGAATTTGAGTGTTGCAAGAGAAAGAAATTCAAGTTGTGAGTAACTGAAAGCAAGTAGTATGAGCTCTGGAGTAGCAGTATGCCAGGAGCTTAGAAACAAAGCCCCCAAAAAGCTAAACCAAAGACACACAAACACAGAAAACAGGGAACAAAGACAGAAGAAGGAAGTACAGCTGAAGGCAAAATACAAGCCAGAAGCAGGAAAAAAATGCAGAAATCCAGCAGACAAGCAGGAGCAGCAGGTGGGGGGTGGGTAGACCCCAACCAGCTTCAAGGACAAACCCGACAAAGCCTTCAGCTGCAAAAAAAAAAGTGCTTCACAATGAGGCTAAGAGGAAGTGTTTATAAAGCTCAGGAAGTGGGAGTGGCTGACTGCTTGGCCATCAAACTCTAGGCATAGCCATTCCAAATGTTATTCTTTTTGGCTTGACATCTACTGACCCATATTGAAAGTTCAGAAATCTAAATTTGTTTAAAATTTTCTTGGTGATCCCCCAAAACACCTGCAAACAGACGTATAAGCAAAGCTGTTTCTGGCCATAGTACTGCTGCCAGTGGCAAGATTGTCCATGGGCGTGATAGTACACAGAAGTACATAGCTGATGTCAGTAAAGGGATTTCTCCATCAATGTTTTTTATAGCACAATCTGTAGCTTCACTCATAGTTGGAGGAGATGGTGTCTCAGCTGGTGGTGTTAGTGCAGTTTCTGCTGGCATGAGTATTGCTGCCTCAAGTTCTACTTCTGACCTATTAACCATTTCAAAAAATATAGTTGAGTCTAAAGTTGTGGCTGACAGTGTAGCTGATGTCATATTCCCCATTAACATCCCCATCATAGCTGAACATTATTCTGATCCTGGCAACGATAACTCACAATGTCACATTTCTTCCAGTGCTGTTGAGGTCATGCCTCTGCCATCCAATGATTCTAAGTGTGGCACAAAACTGTGGGGTGATGATGAAGATGATGCTGTGGTTAGAACACGTTCTCCACATGACACCATCCAATCTGAAAATGTGGATGCAGATGATGTTGATGAATTTGCTAATTATGTCAGTGACCCCTGTTGGGAACCAGAGAAAAAGAAAGTCCAAGTGGCTGTGTCTGGGTCTGTTGGCGTTAAATCCCTCCTCCTCAAAAATGTTGTGATTTAGCAGTTCCTGTTGATGATAATGATGATAACCCAGTAATAATCATAGCTAGTCATCGTGGTCAGTTGGAGTCCAAGTGTGTCCAGCCTGTCCAATAAGCAGCCTCAGGGACATGTTAAAAGTAGAGATCACAATCCCTGGTTTGGGATTTTTTGTCCAAGATGCAAATGATGAGACAGTTGCAATCTGCCAGCTTTGCCATGCATGTATGAGTGGAGGTAAAAAGGGAGTAATTTGGGCACGGAGAGCCAGCATACACATCTGAAGAACAGGGACATGGTACTGTGGACCCGGCACCAGATGGCAGCTAATGCCATAGTGGGATGTCCACCCTCATCATCATCCTTACTGAGCATGTTATGCCCTTCCATGAGGGTAAGACCAAGTAGGAATGTCTGCAGTAGTGATGAAATAACACCAGAGGATCACTACAGGCATGATGGGGGGGAAGGTTATGATTCAGAAATCTTGTCAAGGGGTGAACAGAGTAGCAGTGTTGGTGGTGGTGGTCAATGCAGTATGTGTAGTGCAAGTGGTACATCAAACCCATACGTAAAACAAAATAACTTCATTTATTGACTTGTCACCTGTGCAACCCTCTTCATTACACATCTAACCTCTAACCCCAGCCATTCGCAGAGCAGAACCATTTGTCACACCCCATGTTAAACGTGTAAGTCAGCCCACGTTGGAGAGTGTTTTTGCATGTAACCTCCTGCCTGCCTGCCTGAAGCATGTGACCCACACTGTGTAAGCCATGTGATGTGTGTGGGCTGCATGTAAATTTTCACTCCACCTTAAAGCAGAATAAGGCAGAGTGCATAATGCAAAATCATAATTACAATGCAAAGTGGCAAAATGAGGGTTTAAAATAGACACTTCACATAGCAGAATACTAATGCAAAGTGGCCACTTTGCGTCCACTTCATAGGTGGAATTTTACTTCTTTGCATCTCTATTGCTGTGCGAATCACTCAATTGATTGGTGAGATGGTGGCACAAAATCACAAATTATAGCCCGACATCAACCAGCACTCATAACTAAGTGGTCCTTTCGCAAGTTTAATGCATTGGACTACTTATCAGACTTGAGCAAAATTAGATGGCATGATGTCTACCTTGCCAAAATGATTGATGAGGGAGTCACTGTCCTTAACAACAACCTCACCGCACTGGACAACAATCACGCCCCTTTGATCAAAGTCAGGGTGCGTAAAACATCCAACCCATGGTTTACATCAGATCTCAAGGCTACACTCCTACGCCGTGATAAACTCTGGGCTAAGGCTAGAAAATCCAAAAGCCCAGCTGACTGGCAAACATTCAGAGCAGCTAGAAACACCTATGTTAAACAAATCCACGCAAGCAAAGCCAACTATTATGTCTCCACCCTTGAACAGGCAAAATGGAATTCCCCAAAAATCTGGAAGACACTCAAGTCCATCGAAAGTTGGCCTGTAGCCCCCTCCATCCCTCTGAAGATCTTCTGCAATGGCAGAGCTGTGGAAAACAGCTCCCTAATCCTCAAGGAAATCAACAATCACTTTGTAACTGCTGGCCTAGCTTTTGACTCTTCGCCTTAGCAGCTTGTGGTAGCAACCAAGACTGTAATAACATTGACTCGCAAATTTTAACCTGCCCACTCCATTTGTGCCCACTTAGCTATAAAGAAGTTGAAGACTCACTTCTTAGCATAGACATTTGAAAAAGTGCAGGGGACGATGGTCTAGAACCTTTTTGTCTTAAACTAGGCTATCTCAACCTTACCGCCCCTATCCTCCACATTTTCAGTCTTTCCATTTCCACTGCTACTGTTCTCTCCTGATGGAAATCTGCCCACGTCCTCCTATTATTCAAGTCAGGGGACACACATGTGACCTAAACAACTATAGACCCATCGCAGTCTGACCTGTCCTCTCCAAAGTCCTCGAAAAGCTAGTTTACTCTCAAATGAAACTCCATATTGTATAGTATCATCTTCAATCCTCAACCCTGCACAATCTGGCTTCCAGTCCAACCATAGTACAGTCACTGCTCTAGCCAAAGTTACTAATGAATGGATCACAGCTATGGATTCCAAGAAAGTTACTGGTGCAGTATTTTTAGATCTCAGCAAAGCATTTGACACAGTCGACCACAATCTGTTAGTCTCAAGCCTAATAAAAGTAGGAGCCATCCCCCTTGCTGCCCAGTGGTTTACCAGCTACCTATCTGTAAGGACCCAGAAAGTAAAAGCTGGTGGCCTCTTTTCTGCATCCCTCCCAGTTGTCACGGGAGTCCTGCAAGGCTCCATATTAGATCCCATCCTCTTCTCTCTATTCATCAATAATCTTGATGCACATCTATCCCAGTCCCATCTGCATTTCTTTGCTGATGATACTGTACCGTATACATCAGGGCCTTCACTTGCTGAAGTAAGGGATGTACTCCAAGTTGACTTTGCACAACTAGAAATCAACCTAATCAATGCCAAACTACTCCTCAATGCCAATAAAACTAAGGCCATGATCTTTGCCCCAAACACCACGTCCACTTACCTTCCAAACAAGTACAAAGAATTCACCACTGCCTCCCTAGGTGAACCTCTTGAAATCACCTCCAAATTCAAATATCTTGGTATGTGGCTAGACAACAAGCTTTCCTTTCATGACCACCTCGACGATCTGTCAAAGAGGCTAAAAATTAGGTTAGGTTTCTTCTTCCGTAACAAGTCCCTCTTTCCATTGTATACCAGAACTAGGCTGGCCCAGATCATTTTCTTGTCCTACTCGGCTATGGAGATCTAATCTATTCCTCCACAGCGGCCTCAGGACTCAACGAACTAGACATCCTCTACCACCATATCATACGGTTCTTGACAAACCTATCCTACCAAACCCACCATTGTGATTTGTACCTAGCCACTGGCTGGACATCACTCTCAACTAGATGCATGTTTCATGTTGGTATCTGTACTCTTAAGCTACTCCTGAACAAGCTCCCAGACTTTCTCACAATCCTTTTCTGTATTTCCCATAACACCTACTCTCTTAGGAAAAATTACCTCCTCCTCCATGTACTGAGAACTCGCACCTCACTCGGCAAGCAGACCATATCAAGAATACTCCCAACTATCTGGAACCAGCTCCAAGGCATGTTGAAGCTTCCCGGTACTGTCCCTGTCAGCCTATTTAAAAGGTTGGCTGCAGCAAAAATAAAAGATACATGCAGATGCTTCTAAATCCCAGCTCACTGCTATAACTCTAGCCCACTGCTTCCTCTAACTTACAGTATCTAGAAATGAGCTGCCTTGATACTCTGAAACAAGCACTCTGTACCTTTTTTTCTGTACTTGTATTTTTCTATGTCATTGTCATTTTTATGCAACATGTTCATGCTTGCCCATAATTCAGTATTTGTATTTGTACTGTTTGTTTTGATTATGCAATCTGTAGCTACTTGTCTGTGTCAGAGGACCTCCTTATGAATGAGCTTGCTCAAGGAGTTTTCCTACAATAAACTTGAACTTGAACTTGTGAGCTGCAGTCTTTCTCAATAGTGGAAGACACTGGCTTTCAAAACACTCTTATATGAACTGAAACCCTGATACAGCATTCCACTACACTTCGTGTTTTCTTAGCACATTATCACTGCAATGTAGAAGGCTGTACACATGCAGATGGTAACCCTCAGTACCCTTGGGGCTACTTCTCATAGATACATAGATACATAGACAGTGTCGGCAGATAAGGGCCTATGGCCCACCCAGTCTGCCCATTTGAGCTCGTAAGTTCAGTTTATGTTTTCCTAGAAGTCTGTTGCCCCTTACCCCTGAACTACAGAATTCCTTTATGTCTATCCCATGCATTCTTAAATCTCATGATTGTTTCAGCCCCCACCACTTCCTCTGGCAGGGTGTTCCACTTGTCCACCACCCATTCTGTGAAGAAATTCTTCCTCATGTTTCCTCTGAATCGTCCTCCCTCCATCTTCATCCCATGCCCTCTAGTCCTGGAACATATTTTTCACTTAAAAATAGTGTATTCCTGCACCCTGTTCCTCCCTGTGAGATACTTGTATGTCTCTATCATATCCCTCTCCCTCCTCTCCTCCAGGGAGTACATGTTCAGTTCCTTCAACCTGTCTTCATAGGACTTGTGATGCAATCCATGCACCATCTTTGTTGCCCTCCTCTGAACCTTCTCTATCCTGTCTATGTCCTTTCCTAGGTATGGTCTCCAGAACTGTACACTGTACTCCAGATGGGGCCTTACTAGTGTCTTGTATAGCGGAATTATGACCTCCCTTTTCCTGCTGGTGATGCCCCTGCCCATACATCCCAGCATCCTATTTGCTTTACCTGATGCCTTGTCACACTGTTTCCCTATCTTGAGGTCATCAGAGATGATAACCCCAAGATCCCTTTCCTGCTTGGTGCATGCTATATCCTCAACCCCCAACTGATATATTGTGCCAGGGGTTTTTGTGCCCCATATGCATTATCTTGCACTTCTTTGCATTGAATTTCAACTGCCAAACCCCTGACCATTCTTCAAGTTTCTGCAGGTCGCTTCTCATTCTGTCTACACCCTCTGGTGTGTCTACTCTGTTATAGAGCTTTGTGTCATCAGTGAACAGTGAAATTCTGCCTTCTAGGTCCTGTGCAATGTCACTGATGAAGATGTTGAATAGGACCCCAGGCCCCATAGTTTTTTTTCCATATTCAAATGTGTAAGTCCCTTCAATGCTCTTTCCTCTGTAAAGGGACTTGAGGCTCCCTCCCCTACCCAATGCCCTTGTTGCTTTTATGTGGCCCATCAACTTCCTATTCTTCGTGAAAACTGAACAAAAGTATTTGTTCACCATAACTGCATTTTCCTGATTCTCCTCAGCACAATTCCCACCTGTCTTCCTTCACGAGCCCTCCAGTAATTCTTCTCTTTTCACTTATACACCTAAAAAATGTCTAGCCACCTTCCAATACACTTTCGGCTATTCCTTTCTCAGTTTGTACTTTTAGGCTCCTCATCCTTTTTCCTGCCTCCCTCTGCTTCTCCTGATACACCTCCCTGTCCTTTCCCTTGTGTGTGTTTCTTTCTCCTGAAAGCTACCTTGTAAGACTTTACCTTTACAGGTCTACCTCTCCGTGGAAGATAGAATAATCTGTGTAAGGGTTGCTATGAAGAAGGGGATAAGGGAAGTCAAGGAGGAACTGGGCAGCCTAGTGAACTGGTCAATAGTCTCACAGATGTGCTTCAATCCACAGAAAAGCATAGTGATGCAAGTGGGGAAAATAAATTGAAGGATCCTGTATAAAATGGGGGAGGGTGGTGCAAGGAAACACCAAGGAGGAGACAGACTTTGGGGGTCATGATATCAGAAAGCCCAAAATCCACAGCAGACAGTGACAGAGTTGTGGGAAAGGTGAACAGGATGCTGGGGTATGTAATGATGGGGATCAACAGCAATACCTGGCAGGTAATCATCCCACTGTACAGGTCGTTGATGACATCACATCTAGAGTACTCTGCAATGTACTGGAGTCAACTGCTGAGGAAAGACTGCAACAAGGTGGAAGCCATACAATGCTGGGTTTCCAAGATAGTCCAGGAACAAGGGAGTATAAAACACAAGGTGAGGATGTAGGACTTCAACAGGTATACCCTTGAGAAGAAAATGGAAAGGGATGACATGATAGAAAGGTACCAGTAGCTGCACACTATAAACAGGGTTAACATCAAGGAAATATTTTACTTGAGCTCAAACATAAGGATGAGGGAGAATGGGAATTCACTCAAACTGGGGTGGTGTGGATTTAAGAAAGATGTCTAAAAAATATTGTTCATGGAAAGAGCAGTGAACAAGTTGAATAAGCTATTGGAAGAAGCATATCACTCAACTGACCCTGATTATGAGGAACATCCCTCATTTGTTCTGCTAAAATTTACTCTGTAACTCATTTGGCCCTCATCAAAAAGATGGTACCCATATAATGAAGGTGCTGAAAATTGAGACTTTGCATCAAAGAATGTGTAACATTCTCACATATTAAATGAAAAATAATCTTTGTGCAAATAAAGGCAATAGTTTCCATCGTGTCTGAGCTTGAAACGTCATGTCTGAAAATGAGTCCCTCATCCTGAGTGTCAGTGTCCTACATTGTCCCTCATTCTGAGTGCTCATGTTTCAGTGACAAAAGGTGGAGAGGTGTGGGAAGAAGTGGTAAAGGCCAAATTGCTGAACAATTTCAAGAGGAACTAGACAGGCATATGGGTTTAGTAAGAAGGGAAGGTAGAAACTAAGGGGCAGAGTGTCCTCTAGAGCTTGTGCACAGTTGTTAGGTGGCAGACTGGATGGACCAGAAGGCATTTATCTGCTGACAACATCTGTGTATGTATATAAGTCCAGGAGGAGCTCCTGAAGCAAACGAGGCAGTGAATGAGTAAGTAAGATGGCTGTAGCAAGCCCAGTGCTGCAGAGAACTGAGGAACATTGTGCCTTACCTCTTCCTATGCTGGTGACCCAGCTTGAGGAATAGTCTCAGGTCTCTGGGGGTTACCCATGGTGGGAGGAGAGGATCAAGCATCTGAGGGACTGTTGTCCTCTCCTGGAAGAGGGGTGGCATGTTGGCCCAACCTAGGCTGCAGCCACTTGGACACCTGAGAACAGAGCTGTGTTATGGAGGTACATGAGGGAGGGAACAGAGGGGACACACTGGATGGGTGCATCTCCATGCACAAGTATGGCACTCTGCAATGGGGTGGGGGAAATATGTGAAAATGTCATGGGAGGGGCTCAGTGAAGCCCAACATGACCTCTCTGTACATGTGCCGCTGCCTGGTCACCACACTGGTTCACCTCAGATATGTTGAACTGTGGGGAGGATGCCCCTCCTACCTCGGTTCTACCATGAGGAAGAAAATTATGGGGAAACCATATGACCAGGTAGGTGGCTGGGGTGGTAAGAAAGCCAGTGCGAGGGGGAAAGGATCAAGCTGATTAGCTGCTCCTTCAGATGTGGGGAAGAAAAAATATATATTAGAAAGAAGTGAGAGGGCTGGTGGGCCAGTGGTCAGCCAGCAGACTAGATCTTTTCAACAAAAGAATATAGAAGTGGGAACAATCCTCACTGCAGCACATATTTATTTGAACTGACAGTAGTAGTTAAAAAAGTAGATTCTGCATAACTTATGGTTTCAGATCAGTGTCACACATTTTATGCTTGCTTGCTTAAGTTTGGCAGGTGTACTGCAGTCAGTATTAGCTCTCACAGGGCTTTGGAGGCTTGGCTATACTCCACCTATCACAGCTTTACATCACCAAATCTCCACTCCAGTTCCACCCACTCTCCATCTATCACAGCTTTACAGCACCAAATCTCCACCCCCAGTTCCATCCACTCTCCGCCTATCACAGCTTAACAGCACCAAATCTCCACCTCAGTTCCAACCACTCTCCACCTATCACAGCTTTACAGCACCAAATCTCCACCCCAGTTCAACCCACTCTCCACCTATCACAGCTTTACAACACCAAATCTCCACCCCAGTTCCACCCACTCTCCACCTATCACAGCTTTACATCACCAAATCTCCATCCCAGTTCCACCCCCTCTCCACCTATCACAGCTTTACAACACCAAATCCCCACCTAGTTCCACCCACTCTCCACCTATCACAGCTTTACAACACCAAATCCTCACCCCAGTTCCACCCACTCTCCACCTATCACAGCTTTACATCACCAAATCCTCACCCAGTTCCACCCACTCTCCACCTATCACAGCTTTACAACACCAAATCTCCACCCTGGTTCCACCCACTCTCCACCTATCACAGCTTTACATCACCAAATCCCCACCCCAGTTCCACCCACTCTCCACCTATCACAGCTTTACATCACCAAATCCCCACCGCAGTTCCACCCACTCTCCATCTATCACAGCTTTACATCACCAAATCTCCACCCCAGTTCCACCCACTCTCCACCTATCACAGCTTTACATGACCAAATCCCCACCCCAGTTCCACCCACTCTCCACCTATCACAGCTTTACATCACCAAATATCCACCCCAGTTCCACCCTCCCCACCTATCACAGCTCTACAGCACCAAATCCCCACCCCAGTTCCACCACTCTCCACTTATCACAGCTTTACATCACCAAATCTCCACCCCAGTTCCACCCACTCTCCACCTATCACAGCTTTACATCACCAAATCCCCACCCCAGTTCCACCCACTCTCCACCTATCACAGCTTTACATCACCAAATCCCCACCCCAGTTCCACCCACTCTCCACTTATCACAGCTTTACATCACTAAATCTCCACCCCAGTTCCACCCACTCTCCACCTATCACAGCTCTACAACACCAAATCTCCAACCCGGTTCCACCCACTCTCCACCTATCACAGCTTTACATCACCAAATCCCCACCCCAGTTCCACCCACTCTCCACTTATCACAGCTTTACATCACCAAATCTCCACCCCAGTTCCACCCACTCTCCACCTATCACAGCTCTACAACACCAAATCCCCACCCCAGTTCCACCCACTCTCCACCTATCACAGCTCTACAACACCAAATCCCCACCCCAGTTCCACCCACTCTCCACCTATCACAGCTTTACATGACCAAATCCCCACCCCAGTTCCACCCACTCTCCACCTATCTGTATTTTTCAGTTTGAAGTACTTGGCTAATCACTAGACTAGTAACTGCAAGCAGGAACTCAGTTTTGTTGTGCAGCTAGTACTTCCTACGGACATTTTACTTGCTTTTCATTCCACTTACCTGGTGCCCCTCAATACATTGTTTCTCTCTGTCTTGCAAATGGCTTAGATATAGCACGACATTCCTACCTCCCGATTCCCTGCAGCTGTAGTCGTCGACTCTCCTTTTCCTCCCTTTCCCTCTGTTTTCTCTGAAAGCTACTGCTCTTTGATCTCTCTGACACTCACTACACCTGCTCTGCAGTTGATATCCCCGCTGCACATCATGTGTACCTGCACTGTTGTGCATCTATGTCAGTTTTCAGCAGTTCACATTCCTCCCCTACCAGCCAGTATGCTGCTACCGGTATTGCTGAAATCACAAGCCACTCTGCAATAGTTCACCTTCCTCCACGCCACCCAGCATGCCGCTTTCAGCATTGCTGAAATCATAAACTGCTCTGTAACAGTTCATCTTCCTCCCCCACCACCTAGCATGCTGCTACTAGTATTTCTGAAATCATAAGCTCCTCTGCAATGGTTTACCTTCCTCCCTTGCCATCCAGTATGCTGCTACCAGCATTTGCTGAAATCATAAGAATCTCTGCAACAGTTCACCATCCTCCCCACCACCCAGCATGCTGCTACCAGTATTGCTGAAATCATAATCCACTCTGCAACAGTGCACCATCCTCCCTGCCACCCAGCATGCTACTACCAGTATTGCTGAAATCATAAACTACTCTGCAGCAGTTCACATTCCTCCCTGCCACCCAGCACGCAGCTACCAGTATTGCTGAAATCATAAACCACTCTGCAACAGTTCACATTCCTTGCTGCCACCCAGCATGCTGCTACCAGTATTGCTGAAATCGTAAGCCACTCTGCAACAGTTCACCTTCCTTCCCTGCCATCCAGCATGCTACTACCAGTATTGCTGAAATCATAAGCCACTCTGCAACAGTTCACCTTCCTCCCCCGTTACCCAGCATGCTGCTACTAGTATTGCTGAAATCATAAACCACTCTGCAACAGTTCACCTTTTTCCCCACCGCCCAGCATGCTGCTACCAGTATTGCTGAAATCATAAACCACTCTGCAGCAGTTCACTTTCCTCGCTGCCACCCAGCATGCTGCTACCAGTATTGCTGAAATCATAAGCCACTCTGCAACAGTTCACCTTCCTCCCCGCCACCCAGCATGCTGCTACCAGTATTGCTGAAATCATAAACCACTCTGCAACAGTTCACATTCCTCGCTGCCACCCAGCATGCTGCTACCAGTATTGCTGAAATCATAAGCCACTCTGCAACAGTTCACTTTCCTTCCTTCCCTGCCACCCAGCATGCTGCTACCAGTATTGCTGAAATCATAAACCACTCTGCAACAGTTCACCTTCCCCATCACCCAGCATGCTGCTACCAGTATTGCTGAAATCATAAGCCACTCTGCAACAGTTCGTCTTCCTCCCCGCCACCCAGCATGCTGCTACCAGTATTGCTGAAATCATAATCCACTCTGCAACAGTGCACCTTTCTCCCTGTCACCCAGCATGCTGCTACCAGTATTGCTGAAATCATAAGCCACTCTGCAACAGTCCACCTTCCTTCTCTGCCACCCAGCATGCTACTACCAGTATTGCTGAAATCATAAACCACTCTGCAACAGTACACCTTCTTCCCCACCACCCAGCATGCTGCTTCCAGTATTGCTAAAATCATAAACTACTCTGCGACAGTTCACCTTCCTCCCCACCACTTAGCATGCTGCTACTAGTATTTCTGAAATACAAGCTCCTCTTCAATGGTTCACCTTCCATCCCTTGCCACCCAGCATCTTGCTACCAGTATTGCTGAAATCACAAGAAACTGCAACAGTTCACCTTCTTCCCCACCACCCAGCATGCTGCTACCAGTATTGCTGAAATCATAATCCACTCTGCAACAGTGCACCTTCCTCCCTGCCACACAGCATGCTGCTACCAGTATTACTGAAATCATAAGCCACTCTGCAACAGTTCACATTCCTCACTGCCACCCAGCATGCTGCTACCAGTACTGCTGACATCATAAACCACTCTGCAACAGTTCACCATCTTCCCTGCCACCCAGCATGCTGCTACCAGTATTGCTGAAATCATAAGCCAATCTGCAACAGTTCACCTTCCTCCCTGCCACCCAGCATGCTGCTACCAGTGTTGCTGAAATCATATGCCACTCTGCAACAGTTCATCTTCCTCCCTGCCACCCAGCATGCTGCTACTAGTACTGCAGACATCATAAACCACTCTGCAACAGTTCACCTTCCTCCCCACCACCCAGCATGCTACTACCAGTAGTTCTGAAATCATAAACCACTCTACAACAGTTCACCTTCCTCCCCGCCACTCAGCATGTTGCTACCAGTATTTCTGAAATCATAAGCTGCTCCACAATACTTGTTCTCCCCCCAACAAAATGACAACATCACCATGTTAAAGCCCCAGTGCCAGCAAATAACACCACCACCACACTGCAACTCCAAGCAGCTAACCCAAGGTGCAGACAAACAATACCCTACTAGCCCAGCCTGACACTTGTGTGCCCAACCCATGGTGCCATCAATTAAGACCTTCCCTCACTTTCTGTGATGCTAGTATTGCCACCCCCCCAGACACTGCAACACTAAGCGCCCAACCCCTGGCACCATCAGCCAATACCCGACCACTGTAGTCCACCAGACTGGGGTGTCCAACCTCCAATTATACTAAACACCACACTGACACAGAGGTGCTGAATGTCCATCCTTGTGTCTTTTTTATATATTTTTTAGTCAGAACAAAACCATCCACCACTGTCTTTTAGCCCTTCTATATCCCTCTTACTAACCACCCACCAACCCGCACAGCCTCAGTCCTTCAGTTACCTCATTAGGGTACCAGGAAGTAATAGTCTCAATGATTCTGATGATGTTTTTTCTACCATGCCCAACTGCGAACTGACTAAAAAATGTAAGTCCAGTTGATAGATTTTTAATGCATTTTGAACTTTTACTCACAACTTCATACTTTTTCAACATTTTGGCTCCCCAAATTTTAACATAGCCTTTTGTTTACTCACCTCATGAACAAAGACAGACAATATTTTAAATCCACTCTGAAACATGTTCTTGAAGTCTCTTAGAATAGTCACCTTTCTGATGGGATTTTAAAATTTACACCTGACTTAATCGTAATGTGAAGTAATAAAATGACTGTGTACAAAATTTGTGGTTAAAATTTCAAACAACAAATTTATACAGAAACATCAAAACATTTCAAGGTTTATTCCTAACTTCCTTATTTTATGAGTTTTTGACCCCAGATTTTCACCTTAGCCTTTTTAACCCGCCTCAAGAATGTAAAAGCTGTAGTTTTTCAGATCTCACCCAAACTGTGTTTCCGTAGTCATGCCCCAAAACGAACATTTGGGCAGGATTTCATAAATGGTACCTGTCACATTCATAAGGTAGTGTAATAGAAATAATTTTTTTAAAAAATATAGGGCCACCATTTAAAAAAACAACAACAAAGTTATGAAAAAATATTGACATTTTCTTCAAGTGTATGCATAACATTGAAGCCCTGGAGGAGAAAGGAAAATTATACAATGGCAGGATAGAATGCTGGTCTCTGATTGGTCAGTTTGGGACTGGACCCATGATGTTATTGCAGTATAACATCACAGGTCTAGTCTCAGCCCCTCTGTGAACCTCCTGACTGATTGCATTGGATCATTGTTTGTCACTTCTTTTCTTAAGAATAAAAATATTTTTCCACATTAACAAAAACAGTTTTGTTATTTTTTTATTCTGTATAACAACAAGCCATTGTATAGTAGCAATAATGCCCTCCAAAGTGTGTGTCATGCTGGAATAACTTCATGCCTTAGGTACTGGATGCACTCAGCTTGTGGCCTCATGCCCAACCACCTGAGGCATGACGTAATGCCAGCACAACACACACCCTGTCAGGCATCATTGCTTAATTGTCATGCTGGGAGTTTGATGGAAGCAGGTGAGGTTGACAATGTTTTGTTGATGCGAATAGGGGTAGTTGTGAGTCACAGCTGATGTCAAGTTGTGTCAGCCCTTTTACTTTTAGTCACAGCAGGATCAGGAACTGGTAACCAATGGCTGGACTTGTTGAGTGTCTCTCAGCCAAGGAGGACTGTACCAGTATATACTGAGCCATCCCACTGCTGTCTTTTGTTGTGGTGGTACTTTTTTTCCTTGTTTTGATCAGGGACTCGGGTCCTCAGCAGCAGTTTTGGATGTCAACATTCTTAACAAGATTTATGCATGCACAACGTTTGTAAATACCAAATCTACATCTTCCTATGGTCTGTATCTTCCCTTACCTCCTACCTGATTGTAACCCTATGGAATTTTATCTGTCTAACATTATGTCACTTCTCAATTTGTACTGTTCCGTTTACATGTATGTAACTTTCCTCTGGGTCGCCCCTGAAAAAGGGACCTCGGGGGCCCAGCGGGCTCACCCGGTCAACAAAATTCAATAAATGAATAAATAAATAATTATGATGCAGTGGGAGCCATACAGAGTCACAGTCTAAATAATGTTGACTTTTTTTTGTGTGTGTGTGTGTGTGTGTGTGTGTGGATAAATTAGGAATCTGTTATGGTATGGTATGTTGATGTGGATCACAGTGGGAGCAGCTGATGCTGTTCTTCACAGCTACTGGCATGGGTAATACTGTTGTTTGAACAGGACTGAAGTGGTGGATTACTATACAGTGCTGTAAAATAATCATGCTAGGCCTTTTTTATATGAAAATGTGATGAGAGTTAATCATGGCCAAGATGATTTCTCATCCAATCAGAACACTGGATATTTTCTGTCCTGTTCATAATGTTAGTTTCCTCACTCGCTAACCATTAAAACAGCAGGCAGTAGAACTGGGCAACTATTTGACCTTGCCTTTTTAATGTAAGAGATCCCAGGCAAGTGCCAGTTTTATTTGGTGGTGACATTATCTAGTTCCTCTAACATCTGAGGATTTTTAAATGTTTTTAATTTTTTCTCAAGTAAAAAGATTGCCTTCACATTTGGCTTAGAAATAACATTTTAAACCTGGCAAGATTTAGGATCATGAAAATAACAACTCATGGTGCACAGCTTTGGGGGTAGCTAGTGAAAATGATTTGACAGATATACCAATATTTCTATTAATTGTAATTAAAACTTGAGTTTTGAAAAAAAATGTGCACTGCTACTTTAAGATTTGAAGAGATACAGTACATTGTGTTACCTGCATGTATCCTCCACTCCACATGATGGCACTGTCATTTATTATTAACACTTGACTTGAATCTGCTTGCAGTCTATACCTGCCAACCGTTACACTCCTCATGGACTCTTTGGAGCTCAGCTGCCAGTTAATTATATCATACATTGCTGGCACATCACCGTTTTCATCAAAATACACTTCCTGGTCGGCTTTGTTTCTGAAGTGGACTTTCTTAACATAATGGAGAAGCTAAAAAATCATAAAATGAATTAAACCCATTGGGCTGCAGTAACACTTCAAATGGTGAAAACAAATGTAATTCAATGAATTAAACAAGTAATAGTAGTAAACTGTAGTAAAATGTTTTATTCATATAAAGATTCATATGAATTAGGATAACCTCGATTGATTTACATATAATTTGCAATGAGGTCCACAACATTTTCAAACTTAATTTTAAAACAACTTTGTTCTATGCCAACAAAAAGAAGTGACATCATACAATATCATACAAAATAACATAAAATACAGAAAGGACATAAGACACTGTCCAATGTAAACTTTTTTTCCTCAAGAAGTAGCTCTTGCTATCAGAGCAAGGAGGCAGCAGACTGAGGTAGCTAGACCATTTCAACTAAAAGTCTAAGGGTTATTGCAAGGATCAGTATAGGGATGAGGCTTTGCCAGGAGTGAGTCAGTTGCAGGTGCTGTTGGTTGCTACTCTTTTCCAGGGTTATGTTCTGGAGGATGGGTGTCACTGCCCCTCTGTAGGACCTTTGTAGAGCTTCATGCTCATCTGGTAGCAGCAAGGAAAGAGATATCTCTTCCATAACACTGGTTCTGCTGGATCTTGCAACCCTCACCCCAGCTGCTTAAAAGGCACACTGGTCTAGTGGGGTGTAAAGTGTTCAGGAAGTGGTAAGGAAAGGGTGGCAGGGTAGCCAAAAAAGTGGTCAAGACCTCACCATCCTGATGGCAGATTGCTTTGTAGTGTGCACCCCTGGAGGAGAGTCAGGTACCTGACTAGACATGTGGAGACTCTGGGTCAGTCGAGGGAAATGGAAGTGATGACCTGGTAGTAGCCATGGTTGAGAGTGATAAAATGGCAGCTAGGAGAGCCCAAGTGCTGTGGAATTCCATGCTCAGGGGAATACAGAGAGAGTGATGTGTGGGGATGGGGGTGGGAGAGTCAGGTGCATTCTTAGGGCATCAGCCATCCAAAACACAAACAGAAAAGTGAAGGTAGCAGAGAGGGAAGAGGGGAGCTGGGGATGTTGGTACACTTGGTTGCTAACAACTGAGTGAAACAGCCTGTGGACCAAGTGAAGCTGAACTTTCAGAGGCTGGGGGACTGATTATAGGAACACTAATTCTCCCCGGCCTTTTCCAAGGTCTTCTCTGTGTGGCATGGGAGGAGGTGGGAGAGAAAGATAGAGTAAGTCAAAAAAAAGAGGAATTCAGTGGGTGGTTCAATGGATGGCATCAGGAGAGAGGGTACCACTTTGTGTGCGACATGGGGGACTTTTAGGACAGGAGGGTCTTCAAAGGTGATGGCCTTCATCTGACAAGAGAGGGGACCAGCAGGCTGGGATAGAAGACAACATCTACATTAGACAGTTAAACTGACTGTGTGGGACAATGAGGCTAAGAGAACCATGATAAAGAGAGTGAGGGAGGGGTATCTAGGTAGAGCTCCCACTGTACAGTGGACTGGTAACAGTAAGGTGGGTAAAAATAAGACCCAGGTTCAAAAAGGAGTAGGGGAAGATGCAAACGGGGTAGGCTGTCAGTGCCTACATGCAATAAGAAAAATAAGAAGGTGAGGTGAATGAAACAGAACCACAGAAACAAAATCTGACAACAGATAATGGCCGCTTGTTCCAGTCAGTCTGCTCTTTCTTTCATGCCTACATTTCACCCACCTTACTTGATCCACAGCTCTTTATCCCTCCCCCTTTCTTTCCACTGTGATTCCCTAGTATCGATACCCTGCATTCTTGAAACCCACCCTTATTTTTGCCTCCACTACTGTACCTCTGCTGGAAGGCTGTTCCAGGAAACTACAATTCTTTCCGTGAAGACATACCTCCTCACATCTCACTTGAAATAGGGGAGCATGTGTCACTCAAAACATGGCAGTTGGATAAATCAGAGCTCCCAGTTTCACCCACCAGCTATTTGATGTATTTTCTACATTGTACTACATCGTGGCTTTGTAACTGTTGGCAGTACTGTGAATTGGGCATCAGAACAGTGGTAGTACTTGGAAATCACAAACATTTTTATTTCTTTTTGTTTAAATGTTTGGTGACCGGGAAGGGCACACTGAGCCAAGGCTCATTTCCAGGTGTGACCTGGGGAGACAGGGAGCGTGGGATAAAGTACAGAAATACAGTAGTACACAATAGAGTACATAATAAAACATATCATGAACAGCTAATACAGCATACAGACACGCAAACTGTTAATAGACAGGGTAGTAGTGGACAATCCTAAGAATTACAAGGTACAACCAGTTCAAGTGTTATTTGTTGTTGTGGGAACAGCTAAGTAAGGGCATTAGGCACAGCAGGGATTTGAAAGAAGAATGAGAGGAAGAGCTGTGCAGGTGAGGAGTTTGAGAGTTCCATAGAGAGGGAAGATGACAGGTGAAGGCAGACTTAACCATGTTGGAAGATGGGAGTGAGAAAGAACAGGAGTCCCTAGAGCAAAGAGAGTATGTCAGGGATGAGACAGGAGAGATGAAGGCAGAGATGTATGGAGGGAGCAGGTTGAACCAGAATTTGGAGATGAATGATAGAGAGTGGATGAGTCACCTGTGAGAGAGGGGAGGGGAAGGTGGTCCAGACAGGTGAGTAGATAACTGTTGTGGGTTCTGTAGGGAGAGTTGGAGGCAAAACGACAGAAAGCATAATAGAAGTAGTTGAGTCAAGAGAGTGAGGTGGAGGGAGCAATGCATTGTACAATATCAGCATATTCAATGATTGGCATAATCATTTTTTGTCAGGAGTTCCATACATATACAGGAAGGTAGAAGAGTCTCAATTTTGTTAGAGAATATCAAGTTTTGGGTAAAGATTGGTAACTATAAAGTCAATATGGGTTAAGAAATTTAGTTGTGTCATCGGCCCAGTGGCATTGAGGGTTGAGGCACTGGACACCACACCTCACACCATGCCACGGACCCATGTTCAGGAATAAGCATGGGCTACTGGGGTCAGCAGGGGAAGGAGAGGATTGAGCATACAATGACAGTTCTTCTCTCCCAGGGAAGGGTAGTTATGCTGTCCCACTTGTTGGCTGCCCCC
The DNA here is from genome assembly GCA_016271365.2 of Neoceratodus forsteri. Lineage (NCBI taxonomy): Eukaryota > Metazoa > Chordata > Ceratodontiformes > Ceratodontidae > Neoceratodus > Neoceratodus forsteri. Next base: position 50,050,131 of record CM057455.1, read on the forward strand.
GGTGGATGCTGGAGGGGGGTAGTATCAGATTTAGGGAGACAAAGTATGATGGCTTCATGAAGCACGTGTGCCTCCATGCACACATGTTCATGGCCGCATGGGAGGGATGAAGGAAAAATTGCCTGCCAGTTCTATGGAAGCCCCTCCACTACTCTGATGCTGTGGCCTCATGGAGCTCTCGGGCCTGCTCTGGATAGTGCTCAGGAGGGCGGAGGACAGCCCTCCCCTTCCCCCTCACCACAGAAGATAATCCACTGGGGCCACAGAACCGGAGGAGCAACGGGGAGCAATAGTTGCAGCCAGGAATGGAGGAGGAAAGAAGCCGTTCCTGCAGGGTGAAAGGAGAAAAAACACATAATGGGGAAAAAAAAGAAGTTTAATTGTGGGTCTAATCAGACACCTAGGTACTTGTAGGAAGAGACTACCATTAACAGGATCCTGACAAGAGAGGTGATGGGAGGGATGCTGAGAGATTTGGCTAGCCTTTGGGTGGCACCAAAAGTCAAAGAGACTGTTTTAGTAGTGTTTAGTTTGAGTTATTTTGATTTGAACCTTGACTGAACTGAGTGGAAATCATTGCAGCGCAGAGTGGATAGTGGCTGGGTCAGGGCTGGAAATGGACAGTATGGTATTATCTGCATACATATTGATGAGGGATGGAGACAGGTAGATGGAAAGTTATTTATGAAAATAGAAAACAGGATGGGGCCCTGAGTGATGCCTGCGTGTGGGGGAGGGAGCTGGTGATCTTAACTGATTGACATTTATTAGTGAGGTATGAGTTGAACCACTGTATGGCAGGAGGGGTGAGCCCCTCGTCCTCGAGTGTGTTCAGAAGAAGAGGGTGGGATACTGAGTCAAAAATGCTAGCCCTGTCAATGAATACTGTGGTAGTGATGTAGCCTTTGTCGGCAGCTGCTTGAATGTGACCGGTGACTCAGAGCAGGGAGAGTGACAGGAATGGGAAGGAAGGAGTTAACGGTGGATTCTGTAGCTGGCATTGCTTAACAGTCTGGAAAAAAAACAAAAACTAGCTGGAATTCCACAAGCTGAAATTCCACTGTCCTCAGCTTCTGCTAGATGAGTCATAAATTTCAGAGTGGACATGTCCACACATGGACTCACAGTTTAAGTGGATTGGATCATTCAAATGCAAACCTAAGGTTAAGGATGAATATTAGTGGACACTGATTTGTGTGCAATCTGATTGGGACAATTAAATACATACATGGTAGATTGTTGGGGCATTCAAATGGGGAATAGGAACCATCTATTCTCAAGAGAGTATATAAGATGCTGAAAGACCGTGAGGAGGGTTGTTGTTGGTTACTCTCTTGGAGTTGAGCAAGAACTAAGCTTGGGGCCTATCTTTCTAGCTATGGCCGTGGGAGCTGGCAGTTAGCATAGGATCAGTATCTCTACAAGAATAAGGAAGGATAAGATTAATTTGAGCATGTCTCAGTACTAGTCTTTTTCTGTTTTTCCATCTGTTATTTAAAAACATTTGCTTACTTTTCCTATATCAGTATAATTCTGTTGTGTTGAATATATATAGTAATAAGTAAACAGCTATTTATTTATTCAACAGTTGTGACAGTGATGTCATTTTTTTTTAAGGTAATACATGGTTTCTACTGGCTGAGATAAACTCTGTTTAGCATCTGCCCTCCGAGAGAGACACACTGCCAGACTTGATCTGTGCAATTGCATGTTTGACTACCCAGTTTTGTAAACTTGGGAGACTGGCACTGGGCGAACTCCAGCTGGTGGTAGTGAATACCCAAGGACAGACAACTCTCTAAGAGCTGTTTCAGCCCAGAGGGAGAGGTGGGTTGTCCCAATTGGTTAGCAGTGATAGTTTGATGATAGCAGACTGTTTAGCACACTAAGATACAGAGTTTGCCCATGTTACATTTACCTTAGCAGCTGCAAAACAGGATATATAAGAGAATACACTTACATACTAACATACAAAAATGCCACCAGAAGAGGCCTAACAGTCTCTTGAGTCTGCTTGATTTTCAGCACCCCCATTAAAGGCCAATTTTGGTGTCATTGCCCCTCCCCCTTGGGTTATACTGTCCTCAGTCCCAAATGTTCCACCTGTATTTGGCCTGGTCAGATTTACCCTCCTCCTGTACCTGTCTCTTCCCCTCTTAAACCCGTCCACTGTCTCCATCTCTACCAGCTCCCTGGGAAGTGCATTCCATGGCTCTGCCACCCTTTCAGTGAAATAACATCTCCTCCTCTCCTCTCTGAGCCTGCCCCCTTCCAACTTACACCCATGACCTCTTGTTGCCCCACCTTCCTTCCTTTGGAGCACCCTGACTGGGCCTCCTTTATTGATCTCTTTCATGTACTTAAAGTCCTCTATCATGTTCCCTTTGTCCCTCTTCTCCTCCAGGGTGTACATGTCAAGCTCCTTGAGCCTCTCCTCATAGATCCTGCCCCCCAGGCCTCAGATAATTTTGGTTGCCCTCCTTTGGACCCTCTCTAGGAGTGTAATGTCCCTCTTTAAATGTGGTCTCCAAAACTGTATACAATACTCCAGGTGTGGCCTAACCAACAGTCGTACAGTGGAAGGATCACTTCTGCCTTTCTGGAGGTAATTCTCCTGGCGATGCATCCCAGCATCCTATTTGCCCTTGCCGCTCCCCTCCTACAGGTCTCTGAGTTGTTCATTTTGACATCTACCACTACCCCCAGGTCCTTCTCACCGTTCGTGACTTGAATCATGTCTCCTCCCAGGGTATACCTCTGGCCTCGATTTCTGACTCCACGGTGCAGAACTATGCACTTTCCCACACTGAATTTTAATTTCCATTTTCCTGACTACCTTTCCAGAGCCTCCAGGTCCTCCTGCAAGGCCATCCTCCTCTCCTCCCCATCCACCACTACACCCAGCTTTAAGTCATCTGCAAAAAAACTCGTCTCAGCTCCTGATCCCCCTTTTGATGTCTGAGATACAGACATTGAACAGGAGTGGCCCCAGCACTGACCCCTGGGGAACCCAACTAGTAACCCACCCTGGGGATAAAGCTAACCCTCCAACCACCACCTTCTGAGTACACTCAGAGAGCCAATTTCCTATCCATCTTAACAGCTGTTGCCCTACCCCCATTTCCTTCAGCTTAGCCAGCAGGCTACTGTGGGGTACTGAATCAAACACCTTGCTTAAGAATAGAAAGAGGATGTTCACTGGCCTACTCTGGTCTAGGGCCCTTGTCACCCAGTCATAGAACTCAACAAGATTTGCCTGGCACAATCTTCCCATGACAAAGCCATGCTACCTATTATTCAACTACCCAGTTTGCTCCGATAACCCCCTAGCCTTTCCTTGACAATACCTTCCATCACATTGCTGACCACTGATGTCAGGCTAATGGGCCAGTAATTTCCCACCTCCTCTGTTGATCCCCCCTTGTGGATCGGCCTACATGGGCCATTCTCCAGTCTTGGGGCACCCACCCAGTCCTCAGTGAGATGTTGAAAAGTTCTGCTAGAGGGACTGCCAGGAAATCCGCCAGTTCCCTCAGCACCCTGGGATGTATCTCATCTGGCCCAGGTGCTTTCTCTGTCCGAAGGGACCTGAGGGATTCCATTACTCTCTCTACCAGGATTTCAGCCTCCACATCCTCCCCCTATTCACCCTCCACTACTGGGCTCTCACCTGTCTGTGGTGGCCACTCCCTTTCCCCAGACCCATCAGGGCCCCTGATCTCTACTGGTCCCACCCCTTGCTCTGGTTTGCCCCAGCTTCCCTCACAAGACAATGACCGTCCATCACTCCTGGTAAAAACTGAGGCATAGTACTCATTTAGGACTTCTGCCTGTTCCCCCACCTCCTGTGTCCAACCATCCATTATCCTTATCTTGCTGATCTGCCCCCTTACTTTCCTTTTTTCCTCTATGTATCTAAAGAACCCCTTGTCCCCCCTGTGGATCCCACTGGCCAAGGACTGCTCCTTTTTTGTCTTAGCTGCTTTCACCACCCTGGTAATTCTCTTAGCTGTCAGCTCATATTCCTCCTGATCCCTTTCATTCCTTGAGCACTCGAAGCTCCTATAGGCTGCCTTCTTTTTCCTCACCACCTCCTGTACCTCCCGGGTCCACCAGCAGGGTTTTCTGACCTTACCGAGCTTATGCCTTTTCCTTGTGCAGGATCTGGTAACCTCCAGTATTCCCCTCCTAATGATCCCCCAACTTTCTGTCAGCATGCATATCTGGCCTTATCCTGTCCGGATGATCTTTAAGGATCCTTCCCATCTCCTTGAAGCCTGGACCCCTAAAGTCAGTTACTACCATCCTTGTTCAGCTTTCCTCTCCCCCAGGTCCAGGAAGATCCAGACTCTGGCATGATCATTCCCAACTAATGGGTCTGTCACCTCTAGACCCCTAATCTGATCACTGTCTGCCAGGACCACGTCCAGTGTCTGGGCCTCCCTAGTTGGCTCACCCACCTGTTGTGTCAGAAATGCATCCTGGAAGTCATCTAGCAACCTCTGCTCTCTGGTCACTGGTGATGTCATAGTCCCCCAGTCTGTTGCTGCATGTTGAGGTCCCCCATTATCACTACCCTTCCCTTTCCCAATCTACAGTGTCCCTCGAGATTTGCCACCAAACTTTCTTCCAGGACCTCCGCCAGTGCTGGTGGTCTGTATACCACTCCAACCTTTACTCTGTTATCCCCTGCATCAGCAAGGTGATCCAAATAGCCTCCACGTTCCCCTTTGCCTCTTACCCTTCCAATACCCATGCCATTTCTGACTAACAGTGCTGCACCCCTTCCTCCCCTATCTTTTCTGAACATAATGTAGCCCTCCAGATTTAGGTCCCAGTCATGCCCCTGAGTGGCCCAGGTCTCAGTGACTGCTGCCACATCTACCTCCTCCTCAACTAGTACAACTGCTGTTTTTTTTTTGTTTCCAGCCAGCACAGTATAGTGTAGGTTTAGAGAATGAGCTCAGCAGAGTATGACTCTCTTACTGTGAAACAGCTTTGCAAAAAGTGCCAGGAAAAGGGGGTTCAGCTTGAAGGTGTAAAACACAAGAAAAAGACAGACCTCATAGCTTCCCTGGTGGCACATGACCAGAAGCAGACAGTCCCTGGGGATGAGTCAGGAATAGATGTAGCAGACCCTCCAAACCAGCTTGATGCACTGCAGCTGCAGCTGTTGCTGCAAGACAAGGCACTTGAGGAGAAAAGACTGGATGCTGAAGCAGAAACAAAAGGTTTGAAGCAGAAACAAGAAGCTTGGAAGCTGAGACAAGAAGTCAGGAAGTAGAGAAAGAACTGGAAGAAAAGAGACTGGCAGACAGAGAAAAGGAATGACAGCATGAGAAGTAGATGATGGCCCTGCACAGCCAGCAAACCGTAAATAATGGTGGAGTGAGACCATCTCATGAAGCCAAAACTAATTCTAAATTGTTCCCTCAGTTTAGAGTGGGCGATAATCATGATCTATTTTTAAGGTCATTTGAGAGAGTATGTGAGCAATTCCAGTTGACTAAGGTTTTGTGGTCAACTTATCTCACACCATTACTTACAGGCAGGGCTTTGCATGCATTTTCTAAAATGAGTGATGAAGACTATGCTGATTATGATAAGGTTAAAACAGTGGTGTAGAAACATTTTGAATTAACTCCTGAGGTTTGCAGAAGGAAATTAAGGGAGTTAAAAAAAAGCCCAGAAGACAGTTATGTAGAACTGCAGGTTCAACAATGTACTTATCTTGATAGGTGAGTGGAGGGGGCTAAAGAAGACACTGTGGAACTAATCAAAGATTTGTTTGTGAGAGAATAATTTCTTAAAATTGTGCCTGAGGATATGCATGTATGGCTCCTAGACAGGGAATGCACCTCCTCCAAGGAGGTGGCAGCAAGCATTGACATGCACATGTTTAGCCAGCCATACACACAACATAAGTCTCGTGGTGGGGGGAGGTCAGCATAAGGTTATAAGGGGTTCCATGCAGGGAAGCCCAAAGTAAACCAGCCTGTCCCTATTCCCAAAACAGAACCCTTTGTTTCTAAAGGGACTCAAGAGACAGGACCCTAGAAATGTCATATTTGCGATCAAGTGGGGCACTTGAAATATAACTGCCCTCAGAAAATGGCTAAGGGGCAGAGGCATGGGGTGGTGGTGATCAAAATAACACTGGTGTGTTTGTGGCGTGCGAGCAGCCTGAAAAACCACTCTCCTCTGATGAGAATATGCATCCCAGTGTAGTTAATGGAACAGTAACACAGGCACTGAGGGATACAGGCACTTGCATCTCCCTGGTGAGGCAAGATCTCATCTGGGCAGAGCAGATGTTGTCTGGGAAATACTCCAAGGTTCAGAGATTCACAGGGCCAGCAGTCCAAGAACCAATGGTTGTAGTCTTTCTGAGCTAGAAGGGGGGCCATGGAGAAAAGGTGGTGGGGGGGTTGTAGAGGACCTCCCTGTAAATGTGTTAATGGAGAATGATTTTGACCACAGGAAAAAAAATGGTGTGTGCTGCAACTCATAGTCAGGCAAAAGGGCAAGCTTCTGAGGGTGAAGAGGTGGTGACTCAAGGTGGTCCAGCCCCTCCCACAGCAGCTGAGGAAGTGGCTAGCACAGTGGAGGAGCTGGCTAGAAACAGCAGTCCTGAACCCCAGTCACAAATAGAGGAACCCACAGGACTTCCTCCTGATGGGGTGCTGGGAAGGGTCTGATGAGGGCAGCTGAGCACTGCACAGAAATCTAGCCCTACCTTGTGAAAACAGAGAAATAGCTAATAGGGCTGATGGTCCTCGGGGAGAGTCCATTTACTGGGCCAAGTGGCTACCGTACAGAGAATGTACAACACATGAAGAGCTTGATGAAGAGGTGCTCCAGCAGCTGGTAGTCCCTAAGGTTCACCATCAGCAGCTTTTGGCCCTTGCCCATGATATCTCTTTTTCAGGCCACTTGGTGGTGAGGTGCACAAAAAAGCAGCTGACTAACAATTTTGTCTGGCCAAGTATTGGCGAGGATGTGGCAAATTATTGCAGGACTTGTCCATGGTGCCAGCTGACGGGGAAAATGGGGAACAAGACCAAGGCAGCTTTGGTGCCCCTGCCCATTATTGATGAACTCTTCAAGAGGGTAGCTGTGGATATAGTTTGGCCACTGAGCATCCCAAGTCACGCTGGCAAATGGTATATCCTGGTGGTACTGTAGTTGACTATATCACAAGATATCCAGAGTCAGTGGCCCCATCATCCTCTGAGGTGGAACCAGTGTCAGATGCACTGTTAGGTATATTTAGTCAGGTGGGCTTTCACTAGGATATGCTGTGAGATCGGGATGCCAGTTTCATGTCAGGGTTAATGAGTAGCTTGTGGGAGAAGTGTGGGTTAAAGCAGCTCAAAAACCTCCCCACACCATCCCTAAGCTGGAGACCTGGGTTTGAATCTCACAACCCCCCACTTGCATGTACTGTGTGACCCTGAGCAAGTCACTTCACTTCCCTGTGCTCCCAGGTTGCATTTGTAAAAAAGCTTTCAGCTTAATGTGTCTCACCTAGTTAAACAATTGGGGAAAAAAAAGCTAATGGTCTGGTGGAGCGGTTTAATTCAATCCTTAAGACCATGCTAAGGACTTTTGCAGACCAGCATAAGAGGGACTGGGACAAATATTTGCCTGATCTCCTATTGCATACAGGGAAATCCCACAGAAGTCCATGCGGTTCTTACCTTTCAAGCCCCTGTTCGGTCATAGGTGCGGGGTTCCCAAGATTTGATTCAGGATGACTGGGAGGGTGACCATGCCACCCAAGGGGAGTCTGTTGTGGACTATGTCCTGAACTTCAGAACCCACCTTAAGGAGCTCATAGGGCTTGCTCAGGAGCACTTGGCTACTGGACAACAGCAGCAGAAAGTTTGGTATGACCGCGGGTCAGAGCCACAGAATATGAGGTGGGACAGCGAGTGATGGCACTCATCCTTGTCTGACAAAAAAAGTTACAGGCAGCATGGGAGGGGCCATTTTCCATTGTCCAAAAGATTTGTGATGCCAATTACATGACAGAGCTACTGGATAGGAGATGCAGGCAAAAGGTGTATCATGTTAACCTGCTGATGCCCTAATATGACAGGGAGGAATTGGTCCTTGCTATATGCAGTGCCCCAGAGGAGGACACTGAGATGGATCCTCTGGTGGACCTGCTTGGGGAGGCCCAGGTTGCATCTTCTGTGGACAACCTTACCCTCTCTGAACAGCTGACACCGGCCTGAGTGCAAGAAATTCAGGAGGACATGTTCACAGGGAAACTGGGGTACACCACGATGACAGAGCACCATGTGGATACAGGGACCTAGATTGCCCTGAAACAGTCTCCATACAGGGTACTTGAGCGTGTTAAGCAAACCATGAAAGAGGAGCTCAAGGAGATGCTGGAAGTTGGAGTAATCCAGGAATCTAGTAGCCCCTGGTCATCACCCGTGGTGTTGATCCCCAAAAGGGATGGCACCACATGAGTCTACGTTGACTACCAGAGGCTTAACAGCTGCACAGAGTCTGATGCCTGTCCCTTTCCAGGAATAGATGAGACCCTGAAGAGACTGGGGGAGCCAAGTATCTGACCACAATAGACCTAACAAGGGGCTATTGGCAGTATCTCTGACCTCTGTAGCCAGAGAGAGATCATCTTTTGTCACTCCCTTTGGTTTATATGAATTCAAGGTAATGCCATTTGGAATGAAGAATGCACCGGCAATCTTTCAACGGCTTGTGGATCACATTCTGTCTGGGATGGGTGAGTTTGCATCGGCATATATGGATGATATAGCCATATACAGCCAGACCTGGGATGAACACATCAAGAATGTACAGGACGTGTCCCACAGGCTGAAGAAAATGCAGGCCTGACAGTCAAGGTGGAAAAGTGCCAGATAGGTATGGAAGAAGTGTTCTTTCTTGGGCACAGGGTGGGTAGTGGACACATCTGCTCAAAGCCTGCCAAGGTTGATGCCATCCTGGCCTGGACTACTCCTTCCACCCAGAAACAGGAAAGGGCATTTTCTGGGGACAGCATGGTACAACCAGAGGTTTATTTGTCACTATATTGATCTGGCTAAGCCCCTGACAGACCTAACCAAGAAGGGAAAGTCAGATAAGGTGCAGTGGTCAAAAGGCTGTGAGGTTCCTTTTCAGAAGCCAAAGAAGGCCATGCTTTATTGGCCAGCCCCAATTACAGTCTAAAGTTTTTGGTCCATGTGGATGCCTCAGATCAATGGCTGGGGGCCATGCTGAGCCAAGTACCCAGCAGGAGGAGGAGCACCCGGTTGTATGCCTCAGCCAGAGGCTTTTGCCCAGAGATGAGGCATATGCCACAATTGAGAAGGAATGCTTGGGAATAGTGTGGGCCCTTAAGAAGCTGCAGCCTTGCCTACATGGCGGAGAATTTACTGTGGTCGCAGATCATAATCCCCTGATATGGCTTCATAAGTCAAGTGGGCAAAATGGAAAACTACTACATTGGAGTTAGAAACATAGACTTTGATGGCAGATAGACCAGCTTGGCCCATCTAGTCTGCCCATTTCCCTACCTACAGGATAGGCTGCAGATCCTAGTTCACAAACAGCCTATGTCGTCCTACCTCCTCCCCACAAGAATTGCCTTATGGCTGTCCCATGCATTCTTGAATTCTCCCACAGTTTTAGACCTCACAACCACCCCAGGAAGGCTGTTCCATGCATCCACTACCCTCTCTGTGAAATAATACTTCCTCACATTACCCCTGAACCACTCCCCCACTATCTTTAAATTGTGTCCCCTTGTTCTTGCACGTATATTTTTCTGAAAGATGCTACCCTCTTGTGTTGACTCCACTGAGGTACTTAAAAGTTTCTATCATGTCCCTACTCTCCCTTCTTTCCTCAAGGGTATACATATTAAGCTCCTTTAGTCTCTCCTCATATGGCTTCTCTTGCAGACCCTGCACCATTTTAGTTGCCCTCCTCTGGACTGCCTCTATCCTGTCTCTGTCCTTGCGGAGATGGGGTCTCCAGAACTGGACACAGTACTCCAGATGGAGTCTCGCCAACTGTCTGTACAGAGGGATAACAACTTCTTGTTTTCTGCTACTGATGCCTCTCCCTATGCATCCCAGTATACTCCCAGCCCTCCCTACTGCCTTCTCACATTGCTTGCTAACCTTAAGGTCATCTGATATGATTACCCCCAGATCCCTTTCTCTTTTTGTTGTTGTTACTACCCCCCCCCCCATTGTGTATTCTTCCCCTAGGTTCTTCTTTCACAGGTGCATTATTTTGCACTTCTTTGCATTGAATCCTAGCTGCCATACCTCTGACCATTCCTCCAACCTTGCTAAGTCCCTTCTCATCCTATCCACGCCTTCTTGTGTATCAACCCTGTTGCAGATCCTTGTGTCATCTGTAAAGAGCATACTTTTCCTTCTAGTCCCTCTGCAATGTCAATTATGAAGACATTAAAAAGGACTGGACCCAATACTGAACCCTGTGGTACCCCACTAGTAACCCCTCTTTCTTCTGAGTGGACTCCATTTACAATTATCTTCTATGTCCTGTTGTTCAGCCAATGTTTTACCCAGGTTATTACCCTGGGACCCACTCCCAGGCTGGTTAATTTGACTATTAATATTTTGTGTGGGACTATGTCAAATGCCTTGCTAAAGTCTAGGTAGGCCATGTCCATAGCCCCTCTCTGGTCTACTACTTTGGTCACCCAGTCAAAGAAATCTATTAGATTTGTCTGACATGACCTTCCTGCTGTGAACCCATGCTGCCTTGGGTCCTGTGCCCCACTGACCTCTAGGTACTCAACTGTTCTTTCCTTCAGAAGTGACTCCATCACTTTCCCTATCACAGAGGTCAGACTGACAGGTCTATAGTTTCCTGCCTCAGTCTTGGTCCCACTTTTGTGAAGGGGAATCACATCCACCTTCCTCCAGTCCTCGGGTACCACACCATTCTCCCATGATTTATTAAAAAGAGTAGCCAGTGGTTTCACTAGTTCCCCCCTTAATTCTTTTAGAATTCTGGGGTGAATTCCATCAGGCCCCATTGCTTTGTCCACCTTCAGTTTTAGGAGTTCTTGCAGAACCCTTTCTTCTGTGAAAGGACTGGGATCGACCCCGCATCAAGAGTGCTTCTGTTAATTGGATTAGGCACTTCACCCTCCTCTTTTGTGAATACTGAGCAGAAATATTCATTCAGTATCCCTGCTTTTTCACTGTCCCCCTCTGCCCACCCATCGTTCATTCTATTCAGCCTCACAATCCCTCCCTTTGTCTTTCTACGCTCGGTGATGTACCTATAAAAGGTTTTATCCCCCTTCTTAACCTAGTTGGCTATCTTTTCCTCAGTTTGGGACTTTGCTATTCTGACTTCCCTCCCTGCTTCCTTCTGCCTTAACTGGTACAGCAAAGAAGTGCAAGGTAATGCACATGGGAAACAAAAACCCAGGGGAAGCATACACAATGGGGGGTGAGATACTGACAACAGTAAAATAGAAAGAGACCTGGCGTAATTATATCAGATTATCAGATGACCTAAAGGTGGACAAGCAATGTAAAAAGGCAGTAAGGAAGGCTGGGGGATACTGGGATGCATAGGAAGATGCAACAATAGTAGAAAACAGGAAGTTGTTATCCCTCTGTACAGACAGTTGGTGAGACCCCATCTGGAGTACTGTGTGCAGTTCTGGAGACCCCATCTCTGCAAAGACATAGACAGAGTGGAGGCTGTCTGGATGAGGACAACCAAAATGGTACACGGTCTGCACCAGAAGACATACGAAGAAAGACTAAAGGAGCTTAATATGTATACCCTTGAGGAAAGAAGGGAGAGCAGGGACATGATAGAAACTTTCAAGTACCTCAAGGGAATCAACAAAGTTCAAGAGGGTAGCATCTTTCAGAAAAAGAGATGTGCAAGAACAAGGGGGCACAATTTAAAGATAGAGGGGGGACGGCTCAGAGGTAATGTGAGAAAGTATTTTTTCACAGAGAGGGTTGTGGATGCATGGAACAGCCTCCCTGAGGAGGTTGTGGAGTCAAGAACAGTGGAGGAATTCAAGAATGCATGGGACAGGCATAAGGCAGTCCTAGTGGGGGGGGGGTAGGAGAAAGTAAGCTGTTGGTTAACCAGGATCTGTAGCTTATCTGTTAGGTAGGAAAATGGGCAGACTAGGTGGGTCAAGCGGTCCTTATCTGCTGTCAAATTCTATGTTTCTATGTTTCTATTTTTCTCTGTCCTGCTCCTTCTGTGTTTCCTTATACTTCCGGAATGCTATCTTTTTCTTCCTGACTTTCACAGCCACCTCTTTTAAGAACCATAGTGGCTTTTTCTTTCATTTTGATTTGTTTATTTGCTTCACACAAAGAATTGTTGCCTCGGTGATGGCAGTTTTGATGATTCCCCATTATTGCTCCACACCTCCTTCTAGCCTGTTTGCTAGTGCTTTTCTGAGGCACTCTCTCATCTTGCCAAAGTCAGCCCTCCTGAAGTCCAATACCCTCACTTTTGTATGACTTGACTCTGTAGCTGAGTTTAACGTGAACCACACTGTTTGATGGTCACTTGTTCCCAGATGGCAACCCACTTCTAGATTTGAGATCCTCTCACTGCCCCCATTTAAGAGTACGAGGTCTAAGATTGCTCCCTCACAAGTTGGTTCTGAAACTAGCTGTCTGAGGCCTGCCACCTGCAGGGCATCAAGAATGGCCCCGCTCTTGGATGTGGCTGCAGCAGATGTGCTCCAGTTAACATCTGGAATATTCAGATCTCCCATCAACAGTATCTCCCCTTTCTCTGCCATTCTAAGAATGCTTTCTATCATATCCTTGTCCATTCCCTCCCCCTGACATGGAGGTCTGTACACAACCCCTGTGCAGTTTGTGGTGCCCTTTCCAGTCTCCAAGGTGACCTACAGTGCCTCCTCTCCTCCCTGCTTACTCTTTTGCTCAGCTGCTTTTATCCCTTCCGTTACATAAAGAGCTATTCCTCCCCCTCTTCTCCCCTGCCTGTCTCTCCTGTAGGTTATGTACCCTGGTATGTTAACATCCCTGTCATGGCTCTCTGTGTACCATGTTTCTGTGACTGCTACGATATCTAATCATCCCTCTTCCATCAAGGCCACCAGCTCAGGGAGCTTGTTGCCCAGACTACGGGCATTGGTACTAATTACCTTCCATTTCCTGATGGCCTTACTCCTTTTTTCCCCATCCCTGTCCTTCTTGCCTTTGTCACTTACTCAATTTACCCCTGCCCTTCTCCCTATCGACACCTCTATGTTGGTGTTTACCACACTTACTACTGTGATTTTTTTGGGAGGGCTAGGATTCCCCTGCTCTTTTCCAGTGCCTTCCCCCATGGCTAGTTTAAATGCTTGCCAATGAAGCATTTAAACCTATCACTTTGGATCCTGGTTCCCCTCCTGGACAGATGCAGCCCATCATGCCAGTATAAGCTTGCATCACTCCAGGTGGACCCCCAATCCCCAATGAAGCCAAATCCCTGAGCTCCACACCAATTTTTCAACCACTGATTTAATCCCATGTTGCAGAACACCCCAGCCTCTCCTACGCCATAGATGGGTGGCACCTCCGAGAAGGTTACCATGCGTGAAGTTCCTGTTTTGGTTTTGCAGGCAAACAACATGACTATCCAGTATCGCTGTGGCAAACAACATGCAAATGCAGATGGGCTATCTAGACAGGGTTAATGCCATGGCTGGATACTTTGGCCACTTCCCTGCAGTTACATGAATGGCTGTGTCACTTCGGGTGGCCCAAAGGACATGCCTTGATCATCTGGGGGGGGGGGAGAGGTGACATAAATGGGAAGGAAGGAATTAATTGTAAATTCTGTAGTTGGCATTTTTAGCCATCTGGAAAAAACTCAAGCTGTAATTCCACAAGCTGAAATTTCACTGTCCTCAGCTTCTGCTGGGTGGGTCATAAATCTCAGAGTGGACATGTCCACACACGGATGCACAGTTTAAATGGATTGGATCATTCAAATTTAAACCTAAGGTTACAGATGAATATTAGTGGACACTGATAGGTGTGCAATCCGATTAGGACAATTAAATACATACATGGTAGATTGCTGGTGCATTCAAAGGGAAAAGAGAAATCACCTATTCTCAAGAGAGTATATAAGATGCTGAAAGACAGTGAGGAGGGTTGTTGTTGGTTACTCTCTTGGAGTTGAAGGAAGAACCAAGCTTGGGGCCTGCCCTTCTAACTAGTTCTATGGGAGCTGGCAGTTAGCATAGGGTCAGTGTCTCTACAAGAATTAGGGAGGGTAAGATTAATTTGAGCATATCTCAGTAATAGCCTTTTTCTGTGTTGCCATCTGATATTTAAAACATCTGTTTACTTTTCCTGTATCAGTGTTATTTTCTTGTGTTGAATATAGATATCCTGTAATGCTTCTTTTCACTTTCTGTTAGGTTAACCACTATTTATTTACTCAATAGTTGTGACTGTAATGTCATCTTTTCTAAGGTAAGGAAGGGCGTGGAAATCCCAGATGCTGTTGAGAATGTTTGTGAAATGTGATTGGGCAGTAGCAACATTTACAGCAGCGTAAACTGAAGCCCAATTGACATTATGAAAGTCTGAGAGGAGGGGGTTTGTGTCAAGTGAGTTTAGACAGTGAATGTTTATGTATTTTGGTGTGGATTTAGGTAGGTGTGTTTTTCTAATCCAGTAGGTGACACAGTGATCACTTAAGGTGGGATGAAGCACTCCGGCTGTGGATATTCGGTGAGGATAGGATGACATTACCCAATCTATAAGGGACTGGATGGTGGAGCGGGTGTTGTAGTGGGTTGGTTCCATGATTAGTTGTGTGAGATTTAGGGATTCTGTTTTGGAGGTTGTAGGTTTAGAAGATGGGGCATCCAAATCCAAGTTATACCCCTCAAGCTGTAGTAGTTCACCCGAATGTGCTAATGGTAGGAGAGCAGAGATGCACACTGCAAGAGTGTCCCAGCTAAGCCAAAGAGATGCACAGACTACTCCAATGAAGGTGGGACGAGTGTGGGGAAGGGAAAATTTGTTTAGAATTAGCTTGTGGGGCCTGAGGCAGGATTCTGTTTTTATTTCTGAGTAGGAGACATGTCTTATAATCATAGTGACACCACCACCTCTCTTGCCATCGTCGTGTTGCATAATTTGGTAGCCTGGGAAGTAAAGAGATGAGTCAGGGTTTTTGGCAGATAGTCAGGTTTCATTGAGGCACAGGATGTCTGGGGCATTTAGGGTAATTCAGCAGTTTAAAAGGGCCAATTTAGGGAGAAGACTTCTAATGTTGATGTGCATGCTCTTTAGAACTTTGTGGAAAACTGGTTGCTGTGCAGGTGTAGGGAGGCTGGGTTCCTTTCAATGTCCCCAATGCTTAGCAATAGGAGAAAGAGGGCAGAGAAAGTAGCCAGCACCTTCTGTCCTCTGGTAGTATTGAGGGCATAGCGTTTGTGCCTGGAGCATCAAATTCGAGTAATGCAGCAGCATACGTGGGGTAGTAAGAAGCTGGGAGAAATCAAATGAAATGATTGAGTGGGAGAGGGTTTCAAAGTTGATAGGGAGTATATGAGATGGTGTTGCAGGAAGAGATGTGTAGAAGAAGTGAGAGGGTGGAAACGGTAGGAGTAACCATAAGGTGGATGAGGGGAGGAGGGAGAGGACAGGAAGTAGGAAAGGGTGCATAGGAGAACGAGACATGGGGTAGGGTGCATGCTAGCTGCAGAGAAGAGCCACAATCTGCTCAGGAGAGGCACCTTAGGTGGGAGACTAGGACAGAGTGGAGGAAAGCAGGGCTTTAGCAGCTGGATAGTCTTGAATAATTATTAGAAGTGTTAGTAACTTTCAGTCCTCAGCAGTATGTGGGGCATTTCCTGGATAAGGGGAGGGTTGAAGATGTCATGAAAGTTCCTGCACTGATTAGCAAGCTAACCAAGGCTTGGAGTTATTGTAGGAGCGTTACGTTAAGATCTGGGCCAGTGATCCCTCTAGTGGTCAGTAGCTAAAAAGTGGCAATGAGGAAATGGACACTTAGATATTTTTGTGACCACCTCAGACTATAAGTCACAAGTGCCAGATAGGGCAGGTGGGTGGGGAGAAGGCATGCAGTGCTGACGGGAAAAGGCAGTTTGTAATAGCTGATACAGATATAGTGCTCGCAGCAGTAGTCGTAATATGTATTGAAAGCAGAAAAATCATATGAAAACTTAAGCTTAATTAGATGTGGTAAAAAATAGGATTCAAACTTAAGCTTATAAAATATGGTGCTATTTTTAAACAGCAGGCAAGAATATTCAACAGAGAAACAGAGTGAACCTTAATTGGTCACTACAGCAGTGGCAGTGGTCTTAAATTAAAACAGTGCCACAGAACAGCAGTACTAATTGCGGCTAAAGAAGAAAGTCCAAAACTGGAGTCAGTTAAGAGGGTTCTCCTGAATAGCAGCACCAAAATAGAAACTGTTGAAGGTGTTTTTTTCATTTTTTTGTTAATGTATCAAAGTCAAATGAAGTGCATGGTGAGCTATGCTGACATCAACTGGGAAATAGCCTGACCTCAAAAAGATAAACTCCAGACCCCCCCCCCCCCGTTCAGCACGCCAGCAACAATAATGCCAACAAAGAAGACATCTACCAGCTGAAGGAAATGGTTGACGGGTTTGAAAGTAGACATAGCAGAGGTAAAAGCATCAACAAAACACCTTAGGGCTGATGGTTCTTTTCTTGCTGATAAGGCGAAGAAAGCCAACATGCAAATACATGAATTAAACAACCAAACAGCTAAGGTCAGAGAACGTAATGACATTCAAAAAAAACAATTGATTTCTGCGGTATACAAAATTGATGATCTGGACAACAGGGAGCAGAGGAACAATTTACGAAGTCTGTGTGTACCAGAGAAGTGCGAAGGAAATAGCATGGTGGGAGTCTTGCAAAAGGTTTCGCCTGAGCTTTTGAATTATCAGTGATCATGGCTGCTAGAAACTAAAAGGGCACACAGAGTGCTTGGCCCCAGAACTCAGAAAGAATCCAAGCCACGTATCATTGTAGCATATTTTCTTCACTTTTCAGTTAAAGAAGACGTTTTAAAACTGGCAAGGGAGACACACTCATATTTATTTTTTTTTTTCAACTCTTTTGTATGCTTCTACTCACCTTGCTCGGACTCTCTCTGGTGTGGTTATGCAGCTCTGCTTTCTCCCACCCTTCCTGAAGTCACCTTTAGCCTCCTCCAGTGTGCCCCTGTCCACCACCCAGACCACCCGACCCCCTGGCTTTGAGCCCCCCAGGGCGGGACCACCATCTCTTTACTGGGCCCCTATCTACAATCTATTTGAGCACCCAGGTAAGCAAAGCACCAGAGGCAGGCATGGGTGACCTGGCGGTGGGGGTGGGTGCAGAACCCGTGAATCCATCTTTGCCTACCAAGGATAGGGTCCTTTTGCCTTGTTTCCTCCTCTCTGGCTCAGTCATGCCATGGTGTAAGTATGTGGATGGGACATTCCCTCCCCCTCCTGCAGATGCCCACCACAGTCAGATCCCCATTGGCTGTCCCTGTTCTGTGGTGCAGTACCTCCCGGCCACTGCAAGAAGCTGCCATTGGTTGGGAATCCCCCAGATCCCACCCCAGGAGAGGAGAACAGTATGCTAGATGCTCAATCCTCTTCTTTCCCACCGACCCCTTGCAGCCTGAGCTCACTCCTGAACCAGGGTATCCGGCATGGCATGATGTGTGGCATCCAGCGCCTCAACCTTCAGCGCCACTGGGCCAGCTTCACGGTCTTATTTAATATTGAAAACATCTTTCTGTTCCACAACTTTTCTCTGCTGCCCTTATGGACAGAAGGAGAGAGATTTTTTAGGCTAAACAAGACTTCCAGAAGACTGGTATTCAGTATTTCTTTAAATATCTAGGTACTGGAGTGATCAGAGAACCTAATGGGAGCCATACAGTATGTGCTCTGTGAGAATGTTTCTAATGACTGGGATTTCATACAATTTTCAAGAGGGCACTCTGTCTCTAATGATAATGCTGCTTGGACAAAAACCTAGGGCTTGAGGCCGCTGCTGGCAGGCATTTAAAGGGAGGACTTGGCCTTCCCCCCCAGCAGGGGGAAAAAGGGGCTTAATGTGGGCACCCGACAGTGTGCAAGGGAGTGGGAGTTGGCAGTTACTTGTGAGATCTCAAGTTGAGGGGATGGGTGGAGGCAAGGGGCAGGGATGGAGGATGGTCCTGATAAACACCAGGAGCATGGGAAACAAGATGCCTGAGCTTCAGGCAGTTCTTATTGAAGGGGACGTGGATGTGATGGCAGTCACTGAAACTTGAGCCACTCCTTGCCATGATTGTGACCTCAACCTGATGGGGTACACTGTGTTCAGGAAGGACAGGGCTGTGGGCAGGGGAGGTGGGGTGGTATTCATCATCAGGAATGACATCAATATCTGCAGGGTGGAAGAGGCAGAGGGTAACGTAAAGGCATTATGGGTTTCCCTGCAGGTGCCTGGGGGTAAGAGGGTCAAACTGGGGATGGTTTATAGGCTGCCTGTGCCAGCTGAGGAACTCAAGTAGGGCCTGGTGGCAAATCTAAGTGTGTACTGTGGTCAAGGGGAGGGTAGAACTGTTGTGCTGGGTGACCTTATCATGCCAGGTGTTGATTGGGGCCCTATGGTGTCTTCATCAGTTAGGGAACAGCACTTGCTCAACATCTTTCAGGATGTATTCCTATCCCAACAGGTGGCTGACCCAATGAGGGACAGTGGCATCCTGGATGTGATCCTGTCAGACTGTGATCTGGTTAGGAACCTAGCCATAGGGGACTCTCTGGTGGGAAGCAATCATGCCACAGTTTGGATTTCCTTAGTACTGGGGGGGGGGGAGATAACCACACTAAAACGGTGATGGTTGGCTTATGGGGAGCAAACTTTAAGGGTATGGAGGAGAATTTGGAGGGGATCAGACCAGACCTCGACACAGAGAGCAGATGGGAGATTATAAAAGGAGGGCTTTTGGAGGCTACCAAGGCCTGCATGAAGGTCTGATGCAAGTTTGGTAGGGCCAGGAATTGTTGAATTAAGTTACATATAGATAAGTGGTTATTGATATTTCATTATATATTGTTGACTTAGGGGGAGTGAATTATTGTTGTTTTATATATAAATATGTAGGTATATATATTGTTACTATACTAATTATAGTAGAGTGTGGGATTTCACATGAATATTAAAATGATGTCAGACTCAGGCAGACAATAAGGTGCATTAAAAACACTCAGTAAGCATTTATCATTTTATTATTCCAGCAAAATTCAAACAGAAATCAAAGAAAAGTAGTGTTAGCCATTTCCATGCTGTTGTTACAGCACCTTCTCACTGGGTCTTACCCCTCTTATAGTCAGTTCTACACTTACACCCGCTCCACATACTACCCCTAGTGGTAGACTTTTTATGCAGTTATGCTGGTGACATCACTTTCTTGGGATCCACCCACATTATGCCACTTAACTAAAACCATATCCCTGTGAGGGTCATATCCCGGCCTATACAAAATGAAAGGGATATTTCTAAGCCTTGGTTAATGGGTGTCTTGCCTATATACAAAAAACATTCCTTTTGTCCTGGTCTTACAATGTTATAGTGGCAAGGAGCTTAGTTGATTATTTATTATATGCTCCACCCACTGATTAGTTTAAATGCAATCATTAGAAGAGAAAAAATACAAGCCTCTAGGAGCCACTGTCTCCCTATAGGACATATTCAGTCTAAAGGAACTCTTCTTCAAGCAGGTCAGGCTGTTTTCATAATATTTCTAACTAATTACATTTGCTGTACTCCAGTACAACAAAATCAAGACCTAATTGTAACTCTCTTGTACTTTAAAAACACCATACAGCAAAATAACAGAAAAAAATGAAAAGCCAGATGCAATATCAAGTTGTCGGCTGGACTTTCATTTTGGCTCAGTTGCATTATCCATTTTTGTTCAGGTTTATATGTTCTTACTTTAGAGGACATACCATGCAACATTTAGGGACTGCCCTGTTCATTTTCTTATTTTCTTATTGTGCCTTATTTTTCATTTATTTGAGAGCTAGCATACTCCCACACTTTGAAGACAGGCAATGTATTTTACTTCAGTGAAGCACTCGTCTCAAAACAAAGAGCGCACTCTGTCAGCAGGTTGGCTAAAAACAAAAGTTATAGCCCCACTTAGAGCTGCAGTAAGCATTTTGCACAGGAGATGGAAAGAGAATGAGGAGCAAATGTGTCCCCCTTTTGTATACATGTTTAATAGTTTCTGCCTCCTGCGTTAGACCCCGCAGGATCTTTTCTTTCTATATTCTTAGGCAGGCAGCTGCAGGTTTTCTAATTGGAACATCATTCTGCTCCGAACAATTCTGGTGCGCCACTCCAACCACTGCATACTTATCAGGCCACAATTTACTTGCTTATTTTAACTTTCTTGGGTGGCTGACGTATTCTGCTTGGATTCTGCCAGCCATAGCACAGCAATGAGAGACAGAGAGAGAGAGAGAGAGTCCGAGCACAAGGAGTGAGCTTGATCCTAATTTAAAACTATTTTATCTCTGTCCCTTCACTCTAAACAATTGGGGCACTTGTGGTATTATTTAGAAGCATGCCCTGTGCTTTTCATTCACACTCCCGCTCAGAAGTTTAAACACAAAGTGCAACATTCACTCTTTCACAGATGCAGGGGGCATATTTTTTTAAATGTAAGACAGGGTGGAAATTCAATTCAATTCAACTTTACTTTTATAGTGCCTTTCAAAACCAATGCGCTTAACATAAAAACAAACAACCAATATAAATTACAATAAAACATAAACATTGGAAAAGCTGCAAAGATGTTTTAGAGGAGTCACATTCATTTTGGTTACTAAACACAGGACAGAATACAAGCAGGGAAAGGTTCACAGAAACAAAGAAAGAGTTGTTGTTCCTATCTCGTATTCTTGTATAGCTGGCATACAGCATGCAAGATTTTACACATAGCCTCCTAAGTTAACCATAGCAGCACTTAACTAGGCATTTAAATACATCTGTGTTACCAATGGGGAGGACTAGGGCACCCCTTCCATGACAGGGGTCACCCTGTCACATACCTCCATGCCTAAGAGGGCAACCATCCTGTAGTTGTCTGATGCAGGCCTACCAACCCAAAAGAGTATGGTGGTCCTCCTTCCCGCCCTCACCATAGAGCTCCAGCCCAGAGTCCCATAAATTTATGTAAGTTGTCTCTGTAAGCATAGTCCTTATCCTACACACTTTACAGATTTAAAAACATTACCCTGGAGCTAGCATGCTTTTCTTGCATTTCATCTACTTGTTAGCTTTCCTTTTTCAGCAAGACTGGTCTTTGCATAAAACATAATCGACATTCCTCCAAATTTATAGAAACATCGAAAACCCATTGCCATTGCGTCCCTATAGATATTTCCCTTAAGGTCCCTTCACTCTATAACCTCTGTATAATTATTGAAGATGATATAGAAAAGATGAAGAAAAGAAAGATCAGAAGATAATCTAACAGATGGCCAAGCCTATCAGATGAAGATATGAAAGGAAAATAGACAAGATAGACTGATAAGACTTCCTATTAGGAACATTATCCCCTTTCCCCTCACCCTGGAAGGCGATGGACCTATGGCCAACCCTTGTCCACCAGCTCCACCCCAGGATCCCTTAACCAACACAAGATATTGCCCTTTATACATTTACCATGTCCTGTGTAGCAAACATCTTTGACAACATCCTGGAGCTTTCACAGTATTTTAACAGTCGCTTAGTATTCCTCTATGCACCTTACAAAGCTAGATAACTGAATGTCATCAGAACAGAGAAAGAGAGAACATATGACAGCAGTTTAATACTGTCTGCACTATCCCTATTACCATCGTGATCCTTCCTTTCAAGATAGGGATCTCCTCCTCCTCTTTCTCCAAGGATACCACCTCCTGTTCTCAACATTGTGGGATACCTTTCCCTCAGTATTATCAGAGGTGTCCTTCCCATTGGTCTCTATGAAAGTTGCTTACCAGTTGGTACATACCCACCCTGTAGTAATAGGGGGTTAGCCATGCCAGTATCTCCCATGACTAGAAGGACCAGGAGGACTGTTACATACAGCATACATAACTTTTTTCTTACAGACCTCAGGCACCACTACCCTGGCATCAGCCTACTTTGGGGGTTAGGCCTCATGTGAAACAACACTCCTTTCCCAAGCTCATACCAGCACAACCACCCAACCCCCTTTTCATCTTTTTCCTGTTTTTCTTCCTCTACTCTGATATGGGGTAATACTTTACTAGTCACAGTATCTGCCAACTGCAGTCTTCCCCATTTTATAGCAGAATTATAAGACATCACAGGTGGTGTTACCACACTTTTAAAAGTCCCTTCAGCTGTTATTGCCTCTTCTGACTTGAGGGTTGGCTTCACCCAAGTGGGCACAAAGTCTACAATAGTTTTACCTGGGGACCTCTCCTGGGTCACCATTCCTTCATCTGTAGTGCAATACAGCACAGAGAACTCCAGCAAGATAGGTGCTTCCATCATCCAGGAAACTCCTGCAAGGTAGGTGTTTCCATCATCCCAGGAAACTCTGGCAAGCTAGATGTTTCCATCATCCCAGGAAACTCTGGCAAGGTAGGTGTTTCCATCATCCCAGGAAGCTCTGGCAAGGTAGGTGTTTCCATTTCTGACCTCTCATCGCTATCCTGCTCTGGTTTGCTCCCCTTGAGCAGCTCCCAACACCAGTGACGGTTAGCCTCCAAACATCTGTCTCTCATCCAGCAGATCAGATGCATCAGATCATCTACTAGAACCTACATCCTGGGAAACTCACACTGGCACCACTGCCAGTGATCCACCTCCTTTCACCTGGCACCACACACCAATGCCTGGTCTCCCAAAAAGTACCAAGGCTGGTACCACCTGGCTTGATTCTCCCTGATATCTAGACTAACAGCAAGTATCCCACCACTGCCACCATATGTCATAGGTTGTGGGATTTCACATGAACATCAAATGATGTCAGACTCAGGCAGGGAATAATGTGCATAAAAAATGCTCAGTAAGCATTTATCATTTTATTACTCCATCAAAATTCAAACAGAAATCAAAGAAAAGTAGTGTTAGCCATTTCCATGCTATTGTGAGAGTAACTTCACATGAGGTCTTACACCTGTTAGTCAGTTCTGCACTGACACTCTCTCTAAATACTACCACTAGTGGTAGACTTTTTATACAATTATTCTGGTGACATCACTTCCTTGGGATCCAACCACATTATGTCACTTAACTAAAAACATATCCCTGTGAGGTTCATACCCCAGCCTACATAAATTTAAAGGGATATTTCTAAGCCGTGGTTAATAGGTGTCTTGCCTATATACAACAAACATTCCTTTTGACCTGATCTTACAATTTTATACTGGTGAGGTGCTTAATTGCCTATTTATTGTATGCTCCACCCACTGACTAGTTTAAAAGCAGTTATTAGAAGAGTATAAATACAAGCTTCTAGGGGCCAATGTCTCCCTATAGGACCTATTCTCTTTAAAGGAGCTCTTCTACAAGCAGGTCAGACTGTTTTCATAATATTCCTAATTATATTTCTTGAGGAGAGGACCTAATATGCCTATGTTGAAAATTTAGTGACAAAAGTCCATAAAATGACTGTGTTACAAGTGTGTGTTGCGCAGTTTCCAAGAATGCTCAGAAGTGTGTAATTTTGTAATATTTTCACTCCAGATCTTCAAGACTAGCATTTTGCCACACCTCCTTATGAACAGCACAGCTATTGTTTTTCATATCCTGCCTGAAATATACATTTGCACATCTGGCACACAATGGCACGGTTGCTGTGGGAAATTAATGTTTTGGACAGATTAAGAAAATCACAGTGACTGTGTTCATGAGCAGAGGTCACAAAATGCCAGTGTTAAAAATTTGGTGAAATAATTCCACTAAATGACTGCGGTACATGCATGTGTTGTGCAGTTTCCATGTATGCTCAAAACTTCGAGCATTTTAAAATACTTTCACTATAGATTTTCAACATTCCCTTCTCGTCACACCTCCCTATGGATGGTACAGCTGTCAGTCTTCACATCCTGTCTGATCTGTGTTTTTGCACATCTGGAGCAGAATGGCATGGTCACTGTGGGAACTTCAAGTTCGGGACACATTAACAAAATCACACTGCCACTGTTCATGAGAAGAGGTCTCAAATGCTTTCATGAGGTGGGGTCACAAAAAGGCCATGCTGAAAATTTGTAGTGCAAATACCAACACAAGCCTAGGGCATTAGGATTTCTTTCCGTAACTTCACACCCTGCACAGACTGACAGGCATCAGAGGTGTAACTTTGTATCACTGGCAGTAATGCTCATGCCATCCCACCCGTACCCTGAAACCAGTGACAGGCATCAAGGTGTGCCTTTCACTCTTCAGCCTCAGACTTCACCCCATTCTCCTGTACTGCAGCCATTTCAGTGTATGTCCTTTTGAAATGGGGTGACTCTGAAGCCAAACAAACCAAGTCACACCTCAACACTTGTCAGTGTATACAGGATAGGGTGAGGTGAAATGTCATCAGCATTATGGGCAACAACCCACAGGCACACCCCAATGCCTGTCCATCTCTGCAGGGTGGAGGTGGGATTGACTTGAGTTCAATACTTCACTGCCACTCCTATTCTACATCTGTCTAACTCCTGGACATCCAATGCTAATATCAACAATCAAAAATTTGGCATTGGCAAATGCTTGTTTTATACTGGTGCACCTATAAAATAAATATGCGTGCACATGCCCGCACACACATACACACATACATTAGGTCAAAACACATTTTAAGGTGTCCATATCAGCCACTTAAAAAATGCTCCAGAACTGAAATGATCTGCTCTTGGTGAGTTAAAAAGCATAAAAAACACAAGTTTATCATTGTCCCCAGTTTATCATTAACTCCAGGTTTTCCTCCAATTCTATCTCCTCTCCAGCCCTCAACCTTCCCACTCAGTATCCTGTACCTCTGAACTGTCTCATTTTTGAGGATGTGCCTGATGTGACTTCCAGAATTTCCACCATCCCTCCTAAATTTGGGATATTTGTTAAATGAGAATAGGGATTCAAATCATAAAATAATGCCAGAGGCTGGTGTCATATCTAGTTTTCCTTCATAAAATGCAAAGAGCTGTTACACAAATATTACCACTTTTCATGATGTTCCCGCTAACTTTAACCACGTGTCTCTGATTTAGTCTCTAGTCTGTATAAATTGAGTGCATCTTCAATAAAAAAAGAAGGACCGATATAAAAAAGGCAAAGGGCAATGTGGCAGACATGCTTTATCCATATTTGTTTATTTTGTGCTTCTTTTAGATTCCCATACCCCACCCTCCCCAACAACATCCTTCTGCTGCACAATATGCCACAAATTCTGTGTTCCCATATCATCCCTGAAAACGGACACTTGTGGCTAGTGAGCCTTACCTGGTTACCAAAGACTAAAAAAAAAAAAAGAAACTCCTTATAATACTTTGCTTCAGATGTCTACATGCCTGATTGTACCTGCGATTAAAAGGACAAAATACATAGAACACAGGCATCCTTAAAAATATTTATCCAGAAGGAACCAAGGGCTCGGCAATCCTCTCCTTCTGACTGAACCTGTGATGTAGTTTTTCTGGAGCATTAAGAGAGATTATGATGTCCCTGATTTGGCTTCTGAAATTTCCACCATCCCTCCTAAATTTAGAATTTTTGTTAAACAAGAATTGGGATTGACAGCATAAAATAATGCCAGAGGCTAGTGTTATATCTAGTTCTTCTTCATAAAATGCAAAGAGTTGTTACACTAATATTACCAGTTTTTATGATGTGCCTCTTATCTTTAACCTCTTGCCCCTGATTATTTTACTGGCTGGTATAAATTGATTATGTACGAACATACAAAATTTGCCAGCAGATAAAGGCCTAGAGGTCTATGAAGTCTACTCAAATGTGCAGCTAGCATGCCTTATTATGCAGCTGCCCCTGCCTTCCACTCCTTTGACCCTCCCCCTTGTCCTGTTGCAGCCCCTTTTGAAGCAGTCCACTGTTCTACTGGATACCACTTCTGCAGGTAATGCATTATACCTAGCTACCACCATCTCTGTAAAAAACTGTCTCCTCATCTCCCCCCTAAACCTTCTTCCCTCCAGTCTCATATCATGGCCCGTGGTGTCTCTCCCCTCCCTTACTTTGAACAGTCCCTCTGTACATGTCTTGTTTATTCCTTTCAGGTACTTAATGGTTTCAATCATGTCCCCCTTGTCCTTTCTCTCCTCCAGTGCGTACATGTTCAACTCCTCAGCCTCCTCTCATATGATAAGTCCTCAAGCCCCTTGATCATCTTTGTCACCCTGCACTGCACTCCCTCCAGTAACTTAATGTCCCTCTTCAGATATGGGAGTCTGTACTACATGCAGTACTCCTGGTATGGTCTAACTAATGACCTATACAGTGGCAGAATCACCTCTTCCCTCCTCGAGGATATACCCCTTGCAATGCAACCTAGCATTTTGTTGGCCTTTGGAGCTGCCTTCCTACATTGTATTAAGTTGTTCATTGACCCTGTAATGAGCACTACCAGATCCTTCTCATCCTCTGTCTGGGCTAGCTGCACTCCCCCAGCTGGTAACTCTTCCTTGGGTTCTTCACCCCAAAATGTGACACCTTGCACATTTTGGCATTAAACCCCAGTTGCCAGGTCTCTGACCAGGTTTGAAGATTTGCCAGATCATCCTGCAACCCCTGCCATCCCCCCCTAGGTTGTCCACCACTGCTCCCATATTAGTATAATCAGCAAACAGACTGATCTTTGCACATTTTGGCATTAAACCCCAGTTGCCAGGTGTATGACCAGGTTTGAAGCTTTGCCAGATCATCCTGCAACCCCTGCCATCCCCCCCCCCTGGTTGTCCACCATTGCTCCCATATTAGTATAATCAGCAAACAGACTGATCTTTCTCTTGTTGTCCAAAGATATGTCTGCAATGAATATCCCAAACAACACTGGTCCCAACACTGAACCCTGCGGAACATCGCTTGTCACTACCCATGGGTGTGAGAGCTCTCCTCCCACCACCACCACCCTCTGTTGCCATCCCTGAAGCCAGTTCCCTACCCATCTCACCAGCTTTGCACTCATCCTGTGCCTTATAACTTACTTTCCATCCTCCCATGTGACACTGAGTCGAATGCTTTACTGAATTCCAGATACAGGACTAACCTCTTTAACTCAAAATTTTGTGAACTTTTTCACAAAAAATCAGAATAATGTGCCCCTGCTTACTCCTCAAGACTTTCCTATTTCAATATCTGAAAATACAATTCTTGAGAAACTTCAAAAGCTTAAGGGAATAACTTTTACCTCTCCTGATAACATCTCTGTTCATCTTTTATGACTTCTAGCCGATTGTTTGTCCCTCCCACTAAAATTATTTTTTGAGCAGTGTATTAACTCTTCCTTTGTACTAGAAGTTTGGAAGACAGTCTACGTGATCCCTATTTACAAGAAAGTTCTCCTTAACAACTAGGAAAATTACTATCCGATTAGTCTCACTTCACCACTATGTAAGTTATTAGAAGGGCTCATTAAAGCTATGATTTCTAAAACTTTGAATGAGTTAGATACTAGTCAGCATGGATTCATTAAGGGCCATAGTTGCTTAACCAGCTTGCTTTGCTTTTATGAAAATGTCAGCCTTCAATTGGGCAATAGAATATCATATTACATAGTATACATTGATTTTAGTAAAGCTTTTGATTTCATCCCTCATTGGGCTGTTGTTAAAAAGTTAAGCACTCTTCCAATAAACCAACATATTGTTAGCTGGATAGCACATTGGCTGGTTGTTCGCTGTCAGCGGGTTCTGATTAATGGTTATCTTTCTGATACTGGTCTAGTCCACAGTGGTGTACCACAAGGGTCAGTTCTGGACATTTGTCAATTCATGGCTTTTATTGCTGATATTACCCAGAATTGTCATTCAACATCTTTAAAATATGCTGATGATATTAACATTGGTGGACATAGTTTTGATTGTGCTAGTATTATTCAAAAAGATCTGGATCTCATAAATGAGTGAGTTAAGGCTTGGCATATAAAATTAAACTATGACAAGTGCAAAGTTATGCATTTAGGTCTTTGTAATCCATGCCATGTATACAGTCTGGATAACAGGCCTCGTGTAAGTACCATAGTAGAAAAAGATCTGGGTGTGTGCATTACACATGAATTTTCACCTAAAATACAGATGAACAAAACTATTCAAAAAGCCAATAGTGTTGTGTGGTCCATTCTCAGGAATATCAAATCCCATGATAAGAAAATTCTTATGTCTCTATATAGAGCTTATGTTTGTCCCTATTTAGATTATGCCTCTCAGTTTTGGTGTCCTTTAAGAAATATGACATTCTACAAATTGAAAGAGTTCAGAGAAAATTTACCAAATGTATCAAAGGGTTTACTGATATGTCATATGATTTAAGACTTACTTCCTTGAATTTAATGTCATTATCCACCAGACGCATGAGGAGTAACCTATTATTCATATTTGATGTTGTTCATGGCCCTCTTCACATGTATAACATAGGTATGAATTTTAAAAATAGTGTTTTTAATACTTGGGGGCATCATCTCCAATTGTTTGGTAGGGGTTTTAATTTTATGCTCCATAAATACTTATTTACAGTAAGAGTTATAAATCCTTGGAATGCACTTCCATTGAATGTCATTATTAGTGATTCAAAAGCAACATTCAAGTGTAGATTGGATAGCCATATTCTCTTTTCTTTTATTATTCTTATTTATCTGCCTGCTGTGGCGACTACCGGTGGGGGCATCCAGCCACTGGCCCTGCCACCCGGAGAGCACCAGGCTCATTCACATGATGGGGGATCCGGCACAACCATCACTGATCCACTGGAGGGTCTCCCCATATCCTATCCAGCCAGACTGGCTCTGGACCACCCCCAGTGCAATTCCACAAAAGTCCTCCTGGTGATGCAGGGCGCGGCCATCAGGCTGCAAGGTCGTGCCCAGCCATTTCCACTTTTCTCCCATTGGGAGCGCAGGCATGCAATGATGTCTGTGCATGTGCATGCCAACATCTGCCGTGCTCCCCCTCAGTCACACCAGCACAAGTGGTACCCCTGGGCATCCCCAGAAGTCACTGCACTGTGAATTCCTGAGCCCTCCCCAGGACTAGGAGAGTTGTCTCCTGATGCTCAATCCTAGTCTTCCCCTGCTGACCCTCAATGACCCGGGCTCATTCCCAAACCCAGGCCACCAGCATAGCGCAAGGTGTGGCATCCAGTGCCTCTACCTGCAGTGTCACCAGGCCAGCCTAGGATAGACATATTCTTTCTAGTACCACTATTAAATATTATTATTATAGGAGCACTTATGGATCCCTAAGATCTCTTGCTTCTTACTTTCCTAGTATGAATCCTAGTATGAGTACTAGTATAGGACATCCACTGCATGGCCCCTGTCCAGTTACCTAGTTACCCAGTCATAGAACTGCAACAGGTTGGTTTGGCAGGATCTGCCATGTATGAAGTCATGCTGTCTGCTGTTCTGTAGTCCTCTGGCCTCTTAGTGGGCCACCAGCCTCTCCTTCAGGATAGTCTCCATCAGCTTACCCATGATGGATGTGAGGCTCACTGGTCTGTAGTTCCTCAGTTCATCCTTGGGGTCACTCTTGTTGAGGGGCAGCACATGAGCCATCCTCCAATTCTGAGGTACACACCTTGAGTGTAGTGAGGTATTAAATAGGTCTGTCATAGGTCCTGCAAGGACCTCTGCCAGCTCCTTTAGTACCCTGGAGTGGATGCCATCTGGGCCTGGCACCTTGGTCACCCATAGTGCCTTCAAACCCTCCTGAACTCTGCCTTCCATGATTTCCCCATCTGTCACCCCCTCTCCCCTGTTTCTGCCATTCCTCCCCCTTCAGTATCACCCACCTCTTCTACTTAGAAAATACTGAGCAGAAGCAATCATTTAGCGCGCTTCTACGTTATTGCACCCTGCTTCCACCCAACCCCCCTCCTTCCTAATCCTTACTATGTGGTCCTTACATCTCCTTTTCTCCCTGATGTACCTAAAGAAGTCCTTCTCCCCTTTCTTAATGCCTTGTGCCAGCCTGAGCTCCATAGATGCTTTGGCTCCCCTTCCTGCAATAAAAAGGACAACATACATAGAACACAGGCATCCTTAAAAATATGTCTCATAAGGAACTAAGGGTTCAGCAGCCCTTACTTTCTGCTTAAACCTGTGAAGAAGAAAATCAAATGACAGATTATTAGGCACCCCATGGTTTGTACTAAAACTCAAGCATCATTGTGAAGGTGGGTAGGCACCACTGCTAGCAAAGAATAAATGCAGAAATTCATGTACAGTATGTATCAACTGCATTGAATAAAGTGCCTTTAGACACCAGTGCATACTAGATAAATTAAATATGTACTGGGGTTTACTTTTAGGGTGGTGGTTGGGAGGGTTATGCAATTGGACTGGGGAAGTTAATTTCCTGATGTTATTCATTGCATTGGGGGGGGGAGAGGAATTGGGAAAGAGTGTCATACACAAAACCACAGTTAGTCTTGCACTATTTTACATCAATAACAAGAAAATAAGGCTGACAACAATTATGTATTTAGAATTAATGGATGTGTGCAATATTGGCCCATAACTGAGCATCTCAGTTGATGAGTGAAAAATAATAACTAATATAAAGAATACATAGACAAATAAATCGCTGCAGAGACAAATTCAAGTGAGACTGATTTTACTTTTGTTTTTTAAATACAGGCTAGTTGAGATTTTGATGGATGAAGTCTGCATGGAGATTGGAATGTTGAAACATTTGGAAAAACTTGGTTCTAAAATAGGCTATGAGCATGATGCAAAATGCAAAGCAATTACAAGGTCAATCTGTAAGTATGACTGGCAATTTTACAGGGTACTGGAAGAACATCTTACCAGCACATGGAAAATCTGAGGGAATGGCATATAGTTCACAAGATTTTAGATTTTAGAACAGTTACACTGTACCATAAAAGTATAAATAAATAAATAAACATGAGCCTGAAATAATAATAGAGAGGATAAATAGAAAAAGAAATCACTGGTCCGACATTGTATTCAACTGATATTGATTTTACTGGTTTTTGTGGAGTGAAACGTGAGTTAGAAGAGTACACGCTAGTACATTATTTTACTGTACAGCACCTGTATAGTACTGTATGTCTAACTATTACAAACTGTCACATTTGTCAGAAGAGTTGCTCATTCAGTATTTGTCATTCAGGAACAGTGACAATGTTTCTATTGTTTCCAGTAGTAGCCCCTACTTTCCCAATGCCCAGACTAACTGGTAAATATGATAACATTCCTCAATGTCCTCTATGTAGGGGAAATAATAACACACTACCAATCAGTACATAGCCACATGCAGTTCGTACAGGAAAAAATCACTCCATTACTGTGTTAGGTAGGGAATGACATGGGTTTGAGTCCCAATAATGCTGAATGCACAGTCAGTCAGAACATAATTGCGAGTCTTCGTATATCAAGAGCTTCAAAGTGTCCCCTGGTAAACAGAAACTTATTACTAGGCTGACTAAGGCAGCAAGCAGTTGACATTTCAGTGAGAGGATGGACACTGGCTGAAGATTTGTTGAATGCATTTGTTCCATTTTCTTTTCTTGATGAGCTGTGAACATACTTATACTGTAGGGGGATCTTAGAATAGAACATACAATATCTATCAGAATCTTGTTATTCTTCACTTATTTTTGTTTTTCACCAGCAACATAAACTGCACACAGCTGACAATCACTGATTAGTTAACACCAGCATTACTTTATAGCTTAAAATATCTAATGTTATAATAATTATTGGTTAATGTCACTGAGGTATTTCTGTACATAACTGCAGGTGTCAATTGCATACAGTAGAGTAGAGATGTTATTACAGTAGTTATCATACTGTAGATAACTTAAAACTGTGTGGGGCATGTGATGGGGAAGGGGGATGGACTGCTGGCCACCAGATTGTTTTTTTTCCCAGGTCAAGTGGGTGATTGGCTTTTACTCTGTGCTCATAAACCCTACTTTCAAGAAAGGTCAGTTTAGAACTTGCAGATTGTTTATAGATGGGAAAATAAAATATTTCATGCAAATTAGGCAAATTAAACTAAAACCCCATTCAACACTTAACTGCATCAAAATACCATTTCTGGAGATGGGCTGCAAAAGTCAGCAGCACTGCAAATCATTCACAGAACTTATGAATGCCTTTTTATTAAGGTACACAACCCATTAAACATTTTACTGATGGCAAAATGTGTTCAGCAGTTCTTTACAACAATTCTGATGGATCTTTATGGATGAGAGATAAAAATTTATTTTTTTGTTTGATAGTTCAGAGAGAATTAGAATAATATAACAGTCAACATAACAGTATGAGGGAACTGAATAAAACTGCTCTGGCAGGAACCCAGCTGTTTCAGATATTGCCAGAATCACTGAATCAGGACCATCTGGAAAATGAGCTTGCTCAATGATGTACCTGCCTGGTTAAATAAAGTCTGATTGATCACCCAAAATGGGTGAGTGCCTAAAGAATGCACTAGCTAATGGGCATGAAGGAAGGGTGGAAGAACAATGGGGAATAATAAAAACAGCCATCACAGAGGTAACGAGCCTTTGTGTGAAGCAAATAAACAAAACGAAACGAGGTAAGAAACCACTATGGTTCTCAAAGGAAGTGGCAGTGAAGGTTCAAGAGAAAAAGAAAACATTCAGGAAGTACAAGGAATCACAGAAGGAGCAGGACAGAGAATTGCATCAGTTAAAGCAAAAGGAAGTAGGGAAGGCAGTCTGAACAGCAAAAGCTCAAACTGAGGAAAAGATAGCCAACTTAGTTAAGAAGGGGGATAATACCATTTTAGGTACATCAGGTAGCAAAGGAAGACCAAGGGAGGGATAGTGAGGCTTAATAAAGGGGAGAAGGGGCAGAGGGTGACTGTGAAAAGGCAGAGATTCTAAACAAATATTTTTGCTCAATATTTACAAATGAAGAGGGGGAGGTACCTAAAACAAACAATAGAAACACTCTGGATGCAGAAGTTGATACCAGCCCATTTATAGAAGAAAGGGTTCTGAAAGAACTCTTAAAACTGAAGGTGGACAAAGCAATGGGGCCTGGTTGGATTCATCCCATAATTCTAAAAGAACTAAGGGCAGAACTAGTGACACCGCTGACTACCCTCTTTAACAAATCATGGGAGGATGGGGTGGTACCTGAGGACTGGAGGAGGGCAGATGTGAGTCCCCTTCACAAAAGTGGGAGCAGGACAGAAGCAGGAAACTACAGACCTGTTAGTTTAACCTCAGTGATATGGAAAATGATGGAATCACTTCTGAAGGAAAGAATTGTTGAGTACCTCAGGCCAGAGGGGCACAGGACCCAAGGCAGCATGAATCCACAGTGGGAAGGTCATGCCAGATGAATCTAATAGATTTCTTTGACTGGGTGACCAAAGCAATAGATCAGGAAGGGGCTGTGGACATGGCCTACCTAGACTTTAGCAAGGCATTTGAGACAGTCCCACATAAAAGATTAATATACAAGTTAGCCAGCCACGGAGTGGGTCCCAAGATGATAGCCTGGGTAAAGAATTGGCTGGAGAATAGGACACAGAGGGTAATAGTAAATGGAGTCCACTCTGAAGAAAGGAGGGTTACTAGTGGGGTACCTCAGGGTTCAGTATTAGGACTGATCCTCTTCAATGACTTTATAAGCGGCATTGCAGAGGGACTAGAAGGAAAAGTATGTCTCTTTGCAGATGACACAAAGATCTGCAACAGAGTTGATGCACAAGGTGGGGTGGAAAGGATGAGAAGGGACTTGGCAAGGTTAGAGAAATGATCAAATGTATGGCAGCTTAGATTCAATGATTAGAAGTGCAAGGTAATGCACCTGGGAAACAAAATCCCAAGGGAAGAGTACACAATGGGGGGTGAGATACTAACAACAACAACAATGGAAAGGGACCTGGGGTTAGTCATAACAGATGACTTAAAGGTGGGCAAGCAATGTGAGAGGGCAGAAAGGAGGGCTGGGGAGATACTGGGATGAATAGGGAGAGGCATCGCCAGTTGAAAACAAGAAGTTGTTATCCCTCTGTACAGACAGCTGGTGAGACCACAACTGGAGTACTGCATGCAGTTTTGGAGACTCAGTTTTTGCAAGGACATAGTCAGGATGGAAGCTGTCCAGAGGAGGGCAGCTAAAATGGTGCAGGGTCTGCACCGGAAGACATATGAAGAGAGACTAAAGGAGCCTAATACCTATAGCCTTGAGGAAAGGATGGAGAGGGAACACATGATAGAAACTTTCAAGTACCTCAAAGGAATCAACAAAGTCCAAGAGGGTAGCATCTTTCAAAAAAGTGTGCAAGAACAAAGGAGCACAATTTGAAGATGGGGGGGCGGCTCAGAGGTAATGTAAGGAAGTATTGTTTCACAGAGAGGGCTGTGGATGCATGGAATGGCCTTCTGGAGGAGGTTGTGGTGTCAAAAACAGTGGTTGAATTCTAGCATGCATGGCACAGTCATAAGGTAGTTCTATGGGGTGGGGGTAGGAAAAAGTAGTCTGCTGGTTAACTAAGATCTGCAGCTTATCCAGTAGGTAGGGAAATGGGCAGACTGGGTGGGCCAAGCGGTCCTTAACTGCCATCAAATTCTATGTTTCTATGATTTATTGATTGAATTTTGCACAAGCAACAACCATGAGGTTTCTCTTGCTTTGCAGTTTCTTACAGCGAATCATAACATGAATAAAATGGTATTTAAAATGAATAAATAGTTTTACTCAGACACACCTGTGGTACGTAATGTACCGCAGCATATTCCTGCAATTCATTAAGTGAATGCTGATGGACCAGGATGGATGTGAGTCATAAAAATTAGAGAGGAGGAGGTCATTTGAGTTTGACAGCTCACTGATTAGAGCCTCACCAGAGCCACTGCCATAGCTCTCAATAGAGTGCCTCCCGACCCTACCAATTTGGCAGATTAAATAAAAACATTTCATGTATGTAATCTGGAATTTATTTAAAAAGAATTACTAGGAAATAAAAAAAAAATTGCATTTGACTGTACTGCTGTAATGTCAATGTACCCAAGAAGGCTCAAAACAATTTAGGATTATTTTGAAATTTGCATTTAATGCCTTCTCTCATCATTTCTTCATCTACAGCATAAAAACATCCATTGGTTAAACTGCATGGGTATGACTGATTTTTCACCTGAGGACCAGGATTTTTTTTATCTTGCTAAGTGGAGTTCCCGTGGGATGGTTATTCTAGAAACCCAGTTGTTCCCCAGCTGACTGCAATTGTGCTGCTGACTCTGTAGCACTGTTGGAGGAACCATTTCCACAGAAGCTAGAGAAATATTAGACCCTGGTCTCATTGCCTGGATTTATGCTATATTTTCATCCTCTTCTGCCAACAGCTCTAAAGGGTGAGCTTTGCAGGGAGTAATGTCAGGAAATAATAGAGGGTCAGGATACTGAGTCTCTGACTCAGAGTACCCATATTTGATTCTTCATAGTTGAGTAATTATTTTGCTGTAAAATGTACTTACACTGGGCTTGCAAAGGGAAATACAGTATAAACATGCAACAAAAATTAAACACAGTGTACAGTTGTGAAACTTTAGCAATCTAACGGGGAAATACCCATCATCAGTATTTCATACTGTATGTAATTGGGGGTAATATTCTGTCATTCCAGGCTGTCAAAAAATAGACCAAAAGATTCTGGCAAAAGGGAACAAAGGAACAAGTTTTCTGTTGTTTCTAAAAGTTTTCTGCAACAAACTGGGGAAAAGTATTATAAGATTAATTATCTCAATTATCTGAATTTTGGTGCAGTAATCCACGCCACCTGCTGGTGAACAGGTAAAAACAGTGGTCAAAGAAACCTGCAGACGCTTCAGCACTGCAGTCTGTTGAACTGAGTTCTGGTCATTACCATGGGGATAACAAAGAAAGTGCACAGTAATGCTAAATATATTCACCTCATACCGCAATACATACCAGGGCACAATTACACTAATGTGCAGCACAGAGCTACATCAAGTGGTACACCATGTTGTAGGGCAACTTTCTTATTTCTTTTCAGATTTAATAAGCTTTATTGTATTTTCAATTTAGCAAAATGATAAACAAAACAACATTACACAAGGGATTAAGGAGCAATAATACAACATACTAGATCCTGTATTTCAAAAGTTCATATAGGAATCATAGATGAAATTAACTACTACAGAACACCTATATAACATTTCTGTTCAAAATGATCACCCTACCATAAATAACAGGATTTATTAAGCACAGTTAACAATAACATCTAAGAAAAGAATAAAATAAAATAAAATAAAATAACACCCTCCACTACCCTCCCCTCTCCCCCTTCTTCACCACTGGTAGAAAACCAAACAACCAAAAATACAGCTTGTGTTACAGAAAACTGGGGATAAGGCTAATACAATCTAAGAGATAAATAATTTTTAAAATTATTAAAATCTACAGAGCTCATTTTGACACAACCGTACAAGCCTTAATGTGGGCTTAAAGAACGTTAAATGGGCAGTAGAGTATAAAGAGAAGCTCATATCTTCTGGTATTTATTACTACATTTAGAGATGTTTGCCAGGAGGTGTTCTGCTTGTAAAGCAAAGAAAATTTCTTGGTGCCATTCTGTATACATAGAGATTTGCTGGTCCAGCCAATGGCATACTATAACTTTCTTTTCCATAGGGAAATTAGGGTCATATGTTTCCATTGGTTCTCTATTAGGGTATCCCCCGATTCTCCTAGAATATAAATCTCTGGATAAAATGCATTTTGTAACCCTAGTAAGGGGTCTAGTGTTGAGTGGATACCTTCCCAGAAAGGGGACACTTTAGCACATTCCCAAAGAATGTGAAACAGTGTACCCCGTTGAAGCCCATATCTGGTGCACATATCTGACTGAAGTTTTCCCATTTTACAAAGTTTTACAGGGGTGTAATATAAGTCTTGCAATATCTGAAATTGAAGTAATCTATAGCGGTCCCACCTGACATCCTTATACAGTCTGTTCCAGATTTGTGGTCAGTGTAGGGGGGCCATGGGGGTTGTGGGAAGGATCCTATCCCATACATAATGAGGGGTACCATCTAGTTCCATAACTCTATTGAGCAGCTCTTTATAATAAAAGGAGACTAAGTGAGAGGTAGGCCTAGTTGAGATTGTACTGAGAATTGGACCAATGATATAGTGATCACAGAGGCCATTACCAAAGTGCTGCATTAGGGCCTGGGAGAGCTGGAGATATTTAAAGCAGAAAGTAGTAGGTAAATTGTATTTTATTTTTATGTCTGAGAATACTAACAACTTGTAATTCTCTGTTTGATCTATAATCTTTTTCCCCACTCAACCCAGGCAGAAGGAGTGAGTGATGACTCTTTTGGGATTGCCCAGAATGAGTTGGGAGGAATCCTTCTCCAAGGAATAGCCTAAGGTCTTATTTAGTTGCATATGGGTTTGAAGAGTTGTTATAATGGGTGTCGTTTTAAGCTTGCCGGGAACTTTGTTAAGGGAAATATACGGTAACACCATAATATATACTGTATACCCGATAGAGTACAGAGTGACTTTTCTATTTGTAACCCCAATGGGGAGTAATGGTTCAAGCAAAAGTCAGGGGCAGGTCTCAACCATTGTGAAAAAACTGAGCAATTAATTGAAAGATAATAAAGATAAATATTAAGGACTTATAGCCATCTTAGCTCTTTTGATCTCTGTAATTTGGAAAGTGCCCTTCGAGGGGATTTATGTTTCCAAATAAATTTAGATATAATGCCGTGGATGTGGCTAAACCAGGACTTAGGGAGAAATTGATTACACATTTGAATGGGATATAACAAATGGGGCAGGACATTCATTTTAACTATATTAATACATCCTCAAAGGGAAATAGGGAGTAATGCCCAATGGTTCAAATTTGTCCTAATGTATGTTAATAACTGATCTAAATTATATTGTTTCATTTTGGAATTAGATTGAGATAGGTATATGCCAAGATATCGCATCTTGTCTCTTACCCAAGAAAGTCCGAGATGTTGAATGTCCACTTTTAGAGCCTTGTTATTTAAAGGCATTACCTCTGTCTTGGACAAGTTCAGTTTGTAATTGGATAATCGCCCAAAATCCTGGATAATACCTAATGTAACAGGTATAGATTTAGATGGATGGGTAATATGGAGTAAAATATCTGTGTACACTGACAATCTGTATTGTAAATGATTGATTAGGATACCAGTAATTAATGCAGAGGTCTTAATTTTCCTGAAATGAGGTTCTAAGAATAGATTAAACAAATAAGGGGAAAGGGGGCACCCTTGTCGAGTGCCCTGTTGTAATATGAAGGAAGGGAGGAAACTCCATTACAGAGTATGTGAGCTGATGGTTGAAAATAGACAAGTTTTATCCACTGTATAAATTGTATAGGGATATGATATTTTGGAAGTAGGTTAAACAGATAGTCCCATGAGACTCAAATGAAAGCTTTTTCTGTATCCAGAGACACCAAAGCCGATGGAGTATTAGAGTTCCTGGATGCAGAAATAACATAGAAGAGTTTATGCAGATGATCCACTAATAAGCAGCCAGCCACAAAGCCCACCTGTTCAGGATTTTGTAGATTCTGCCATACCTGAGCCAGCCTATTGGCAAGGATGTTTGCTAGAATCTTCAAATCAACATTTATGAGGACAGTAATTTGACAGCAACATAGGGTCCTTGCCTGGCTTTGGAAGCACCACAATAGTAGCAGAAGTGAAACTATGGTCTGAAAGGCCTTGCTTATAAATGTAACTGTAAATGTTAAGAAGGGTGGTACCTAATTGAGACTTAAAAGTTTTATAAAGGTTTGATGTGTAATTATCAGAGCCTGGTGCTTTATCTGGTGGGAGTGCACCAATGGCTTCATGCACTTCTGTTTAAGTCTGGGGGGGTTGAAGAAGAGCTATCTGATATTGGGAAATGTATGGAATGTCTATTCATTGGAGAAAATGATCTAATTCAGTATTATTAAAGGGTAGGGGGGACATGAATCTAGAAATTGATAATATGATTTAAAACAAAAGACACTATCTCTGGGGGAAGTATGGAGGGTACCAGTGGCATCTCGAATAGTTGACACAATTCTATTCACCACCAGTGCCCTGAGCCTCAAAGCTAATAATTTCCAGGTCTTGTCTCCTTGATCAAAATAGGTGGTTTTTGATTGAAAAAGGAGGTGTACAGCTTTATC
Organism: Neoceratodus forsteri; assembly: GCA_016271365.2. NCBI lineage: Eukaryota > Metazoa > Chordata > Ceratodontiformes > Ceratodontidae > Neoceratodus > Neoceratodus forsteri. The sequence continues at coordinate 50,089,596 of CM057455.1, forward strand.
ACTGAAAAGGATAATGTATCAGAAATGGAGACTTTCTAATTTTTCAAATTCTGTTGTATTGGAGTAGGAGGAGAGAGATTGTTCTAAGACTCTAATTTGCTGTAACAGTTGGGAAGATTCTTGGGAGATTTTCTTTTTCCTAATAGAAGCCAAATGAATAATCTCTCCTCTCAGCGATCACGTCAAAGCCCCCAATAGTACATCAAGTTTTGGCATGGAAGGAGCATTGTATTCATATCTCTATAAACCTTTGAAGATGATCGACCAGATATTTGGATTTCAATAATTGGGGATTAAACCTCCAAGCTTTATCATACTCCATTGAGGTAGGTACGGACAATTATAAAAGGGTTAGGTGGTGGTCAGATATCACTTTAGCTAAGTGAGTACAAGATTGAGCCCTTGATAGCTGCCCGATCCCCAACAAAATGTAGTCAGGCTTGAGAGCTTATTGTGGGGCAGGGAATGAAATGAGTAGTTAATGGGGGGGGGGGCGGCTCAGAGGTAATTTAAGGAAGTATTTTTTCACAGAGAGGGTTGTGGATGCATGGAACGGCCTTCCGGAGGAGGTTGTGGAGTCAAAAACAGTGGTGGAATTCAAGCATGCATGGGACAGTCATAAGGCAATTCTAGGGGATGGGGGTAGGAAGAAGTAGGCTGCTGGTTAACTAGGATCTGCAGCTTATCCAGTAGACAGGGAAATAGGCAGACTGGGTGGGCCAAGCTGTCCTTATCTACCGTAAAATTCTATGTTTCTATGTTTCTATGTAGTCTCTCATTGAAGGGAAGAGGGCCATCCAGGGATCGACAAGACCCATAGAGTCCATCAATTCCCTCAACGCCAATAGTGCAGGAGTAGAAGGGGAACATTGGGGATTGGACCTGTCCAATGTATTACAAAGAACTAAATTGCAGTCCCCAACAATTAGTATCAGAAGAGTAGACCAAGGAGCCAAACTGGTCATAGGTCTGATAAAGAATTGTGGGTCATCACCTACAGGATGATAAACAGAGCCCAATATGAGTTCCGTGTGGCCCAGAATAGCACTTTCCAATATATATATCTTCCCTGGGGATTGATTACCGATTGTAGCAACCTGAAGGGTATGCATCGTGCTACCAGCATGGCAATGCCACGTTTTTGGGTATCCAAGCCAGCCTCCAGTACTTCCCCCACCCATGTTCATCTTAAGCAAAGAGTGTGTGAGGTGGGTAGATGTGTCTCTTGAAGAAAAAACACATCAACATTAAGTTTATGGAGGTGTGAAAGAATCTTAGCTCTTTTAGTGGGGGACTGAGCACCTTTAACATTCCAAGAGCAGAATTTTAATGTTGCTGCCATAACCAGACAAAATATCCCAATTTAATCCGTAAAAATGAAACAGTCCCCTAGTGGTAAATACCAAGTCCCCAGTAAGCTGTTTTATAAGTATCCAGTGGTGAGTAATATGTGGCCCTCCCCCCTCCCCATCCTAGTTGTTAATTCCAGTTCCCACGTAACTATGGTCCCCCATACCCAATACCCCACCCCATCATGTACTATATAGATACAAGTTAAAGGTCCAAAAAAAAACCATGGAAAAAAAATGAATTACTCGAATAGCCCAGCCAAACTCTCCCCCCTCTCCCGTTAACCAATATCCCTCTTCCACAACAAGGTAGTCGGTACCCTTAATGGAATGATTTGGTATAGAGACCATTATCCTTGACAGCCCCTGAAACATAAATATTGCAAACCACAGCATCCAAACATTTGCACGTGATGTGGAACCCCTCTCCTTCCTTTGACGGCACATGGTATATTGAATAGACTGCAGAATAATCCAGAGCCTTTACCTCCTGCCCCAACCCCCAACATATTGTTGAAGCTAGCGTAACTTAATTACAAACTTAGCTGATCAGTAACAAGAGCGACAATATGACACCCAAAAATCACAAGTTTGGCGTAACTAAGATAAAAAACAGCAAGAAGTCAGTTACTTCAGCCCATTGGTCTTAGAGGAACAAGTAAAAAAAAACCTAAACGAGCCTTTAGAACTCATAAAAATGTAAGAATTCCAGTTTCTTATACAGAAGGCTGTTTCTGCACCTTGTCTGTACAGTGAATATTTGCTGCCCTCTTGTGGTCCTTCTTAAGAAAGAAAGACTAAAACAAATAGTCTCGCAGCACTCATGCACAGAGAAAAGGGACACGAAGACCACTGGGGAAAGACACAAACAAAAGTAGGCTGGTTCTCCCAGCAGATGAGCTTATCAGCTAACAGTTTCTTATATTGACATCCTGTCCTAAAAAAAAAAAGCAATGGAATCAGAGAGACAAGTGCCAGACTCGCATTAGGCAGGCTCTGACAGCAACACAGAAAGAAACACAATGAACTCTTATCGACAAACCCAGGCAAACCAACACATTTTCCTTGTCAGGTGAATGGAAAAGAAAACCCCAGGTAAATCCTCATCAGGGAGCATCAGTGGGCGGTGAATAAATCTGGGAGCAAAGAATGCAGAGCAGGAGTAGCTTGCTGCGTGGTATCAAAAGAATGCCAAGTACCAGTATGTAAGACAGCTAGACAAGATGGATATTGTACCCTGTACTTGATCCCTGCTGCTATTAATTTAGAAACTAAGAGATGGTACTCTGATCTTCTCTGTCTCACTGAGGCTGGTAAGTTCTGTGCAAATCTCAGTTGGTGGTCCTCCCATAGAACTTGTTGCAGACTTCTGACTCATTCAAGAATGTGGGATTTATCCATGAAGTTGAGAAATGTTATAATAATTGGTCTTGGGGCTTCCCAGCTGTTGGTTTAGGAGGTAACGAATGATGAGCCCTCTCTATAATGTAAGTAGTGTTATTAGAAGCAGGCCCAGCAATTTTCGTGAGCATCTTTTGTAAGAATAAAATAGGTGTAGATCCCTCAGAGTCTTCTGGAAGGCCGAAGACTATGATGTTGTTTCCGCAACTTCAACCTTCCAGATCTTCTAACTTGGATTCCATTTTATGTAGTCTCTGCCTCATATTAACTACTTCAGGTTCTATTTTACCCTTCCAGTTTTCCAAAGAAGTAGTGTGGGCTGCAACATCAGAGGTGGCCCCATTTGTGTCAGAGATCTCCCCTCTGAGTGATTTAATTTCCATAGTGATATCTTGAAGGGCTGCTTTAAATGGTTGCAGTTCCTCCATAAATTTTTGTTCCAATAGCGGAGTCAGGGTTTGTTGGGTTACTGTTGGAGTAGCAGGTTTCAAGGAACCCCCCGGTTGGCCTTTAGGTCATTTCAGCCCCTTCTCAGGAGTCTGCATGGGTGTATGCTTTGGTAGGACCTGGCGCATTTCGAACTCCATAGTAGTAGTATTAGGCATTGAATTAAACAACAGATATTTGAGTTTACTCTTAATCACTAACCATACAAACTGCTTTCTGAACACGTTGTGAGTCTGTCAGGAGCCCAATCCGTAGTACATGAGTGGAAAACTATTGTTTGTCGACTGTAAATAAGTATTAATTGAGAGCTGGAGCAGGAGCTAGACCTTGGAGCCACTCGTCTCACAGAAGCATCACATGATCTTGGGTAACTTTCTTATAACAACTACTGTATCTCTGAAATCAAACAAAAGGACAGAGGACACTGCAGCACAGGAGCCATAACAACAAAACTTGCCCAAAACAGGGAACAAAACAAAAAACAAAAACAAAAAAGAAACCCAAAACACACCGGATCATAGGAGACTCCATGATTCAGGAAGTTGATACCTGTGTCCACCCAGTGGTAATGGTCAGATGTCTCCCAGGTACATCAACATGGATAGACACTGACTGCATTGCTAAAATCATGCAGGAAGCAGGAGAAACATTGATGCCCTGGTACACATAGGGACTAACGATCTCACCATCCAATCAGTTGTGGAGACCAAGGAACACCTGACCAGCGTGAGTGACAAACTGCCATCCATTTCATCCAACATCTCCATCTCTAAGATCCTGCTAGCCTGGGAGAGGGGCACTGATGGATGGAAGGTCAGAGAAGAGGAGATGAGGAATTAAACATGTGGCTCAAGGGCTGGTACCAGGAAAAGGGACACACATTTGTAGGTAACTGGCACCAGTTTTGGGAGCAAATGTTCTTTAAATTTGATGGACTGCATCTGACTAAGGAGGGAGTCAGTACATTGGGGCAGAAGTTTGGCATCTTTGCAGAATATTTAAACTCGCAAATGGGGAGAGGGATGCAGCACCAGATACATTGAATGGGAAGAACACCTCTCCCCCTCAGCTAGTGATCAAACAGGAGATCAGCATGTTTGTAGTTCATTTGCATCACCAGGTAAGGAAAAAGGTCTAGCTCCCCATACAACACACAGGGGAAATGTTGGATCTCACCCAATGACTAAAACACCAAAATCTGGCCCATAGAAAATCATGTACACAAATGCCCTCAGTCTGGAAAACAAGATCCCAGACATGCAGGCAACAATGACAGAGGATAAACTGGACATAGTAGCCATTAGTGAGACATGGTTCACTAGTAACCACACTTGGGAGACATCAGTACCTGGCTATGTACTGTTCAGAAGAGACTGAGGTGCAATAAGGGGTGGGGAGAGTGGCCCTTTATATCAATGAAAATATCAAAGCTACAAAAATTCAGAATACATGTAAGGAGCCAGAATAATTGTGGGTCAAGCTGGAAACAGGAAATGGAACAGCCATACAAACTGTGGTTGTCTGCAGGCTCCAGACAAGGAGGAGAACATAGACACATTACTGTTAGAAGATAAACAAACCATGACATCTAAAGGGGAGGCTCTGATAATGGGAGATTTCAACATGCCAAATACAGATTTGTCAATACCAGCTGGAACATCTACAAGAAGTAGACACATAGTGGATTCCTTGCAGGGGGGGGGCCTCAAACAAGTGGTAGAAAGACCCATGAGAGAGGGCTATCCTAGATCCAGTACTGACGAATGGGGAATGGCTCACATATCTCCCGGAAGAAAGGTCACATGTGGGCCAGTGACCATTAAATGGTATTGTTGAATTTGGCCACTAGAACTAAATCATCCCATTTCAAGGCAAAGATATGGGACTTAAGAGGAGCTGACTTTGATAAGATGGCCAACAGATTTAAGTTAGCCCTGGCAAGAATAAATACAAGTGAAGGGTACAGGCAAAGTGGCAAGTATTAAGGATGCAATACTTGAAGCAACATCTCACTATGTTAGAGAGAAAATCAAGCACAAAAAAAGAGGAAACCACTTTGGTTCTCAAAAAAAAAAAAACAGTAGAAGAAAAGATCACAGCCAAATGCTGGCCTTCAGAAAATATATGAGAATGCAGTAGGATGAAGATAGGGAGGCATACCAAATGTCCCGAAGGGAAGCAGGGAAGGCAGTAAAGCAGGCAAAGGCCCAAACCAAGGAAACACTAGCACAAACAGTGAAAAAGGGGACAAGACTATTGTATTGATACATTAGTGAAATGAGAATGTCCAGAAGGGGTATTGCTAAGATCAAAGAGGATAAGGGAGACTGTGTGGGGGAGGACCAAGAAAAAGCATTTATCCTTAATAGATATTTCTGCTTAGTATTTACTGAGGAGAAGGTAGGGCAGGGCCCACAGCTCAGCACCATGAGCACACAGGGGAGGGAGGTATGCACTATGCCTTTCTCAAAAGAGCAACAGACGCTCGCGCTTCATTTTACTGTTGAAAAGCCGACGGCTCGGTCACTGCTGCACTCTGTGTGCAGTTTGAAGCTTTTTTACAACCAACTACAGAAAAATTGCAGGAAATTCTAACTTACTGAACTCGGGACACATTCTAAAAAACATTTACCAATGTACAAATCGTCACTGTCTATAGCGCTCGGTCACGCTACAATTCTAGGGCAAGTGAAACTATTCAGAGTGGCAGGATCAACCAGATAAGTTTTGATATGACATATAGGAACGTGGAAATAACATATGATGTATAGGAACATGAAGATAACAATGTTATCTTCACGGCCCATGTGAGATATCATGTTTTAGACTCTCATTTATCTGACAACATACGTTGTATAAATATATATATATAAATATATATATATATATATAATGGTAAGGGTTGAGTACCCTATTTAAGGTTAAAGTGTAAAATATTGCAGCATAATAACTTTGCCACCGTAAGAAGGATGTGCCTGATATTTAGCAGGCACAGAGGGGCATCATAGATCTCTGGATCTGCCAAATTTTGTAATGGTTGGATGTATGGTTGCAGCACTATAAAGCACAATAGAAAGTCACATTTACTTTTTTTGTGTATTTTGTGCTCACACCTACAAGTTGCATGGTTTGTGTGACCAGTCCAAAACCTTCAGGGAACATGCAGCCAGGATCCCCAGTGTGCCTTTCAAAGATTTCATGGAAAAATATTAAACAGTTTAAAACTTATTCAAAAAAAACAAATTTCCCATTATAGTCAATAGGAAAACTTAACAAAAAGTTTGACAGTGTCGCAAATGCTGTTTTTAGTGTTGGAAATGACCCCAGTAGTGTTGTGAGTCAGCCTTTTTTTTCAGTTACTGGTCATAAAAATGCTTGTTATTTAAATTTGGGACCCCCTAGGGGCACAGTTATTTTTGTTTTCACCTAGTCGAGCCCTGAGGGTGCAAGCCATGTCTTTTTTTTTGGGGGGGGGATAAACACCCCAGAAATATGTATTTTAAATTTTTGTCAAAAATAGTGTTGCAAAGTAGTGTCACACTCACGACACTTTTGTGATTTGCAACACTATTTTGTGACACTATGCTCAAAATAACAGAAATTCTTTGCCACCCTGCTGCAAAACAACGGTTTGATCTTTTGGGCTGAAATTCGGAGGGAAGTAAGTCAACATTCCACAGATGTGCCTTTTTGTGGTTTGGTGAAAAAATATTAGAGGGCTCCAAAGGTAAGACACTCCAAAGTTGAGTATTTTTCCCTTAGGCTAACATTACGGCATCCGCCATACCTTTTGGGGCCCGTATCTCGAAAATGCTGCGGGATAAGGACTTTTTTGTTGGAAAAATCCTTATAGCCTGGAAAGTCATAACTAATATGAAATTTTTTCTATGTTGTACGGTTCCTGAACTATAAGCAATTTAGTATTCCAAATGTTCATTTTCTGCTCTGAGGGCCATTAATATGCAACCAGTCTTTGTATTCGCTGTGCTTCTGAATACACTTTTTGGGGACAAAAAGTGGGTGCATTTGCATTACTGTTACAGTTACTGTTTCTGGTTGCATTTCTGTGATGGTTTGCATTTGCATCTCCGTCTACGTCATTGTGTGCGTTACGCTTTGTGTTTGCATTTCTGCTTGCATTTGCATTACTGTTACTATTTGCATTTCCCTTACTGTTCTTTTTTGCATTTCTATTTCCCTTTGCATCACTGAGTGCATTGCCATTTGCATTTTCATACACGCTTCCATTTCTCTTTCCGTTGGTGTCATCGTTGCTGTTACCGTAAGCGTTTGTTTCCAGTTGCTTTACTAAGACCATGCACTTCACAATTTGCATTTGCTTGTTTACTTGCAGTTCCACTTCTATTTCTGTTACTGTGCCCTTTGGTGTTCTCCTTGCTGTTACCATAACTGTTTCTTTTCCCAATTGCATTACCATTAGCGAAGGGTCCCACGCTTGCACCACCATATTCCATTCACTATTTATACTGCTCATTCTCAAAAAGAAGGGACATTCATGGCAAAAAAAATCCATTTACAGCATCAGTTAGGGATGTTCCACAGTGACAACATCAAGGAAGTTTGATGTTAGAGTTGCCGACCCTTGCACTCCATGCCCACTCCACCCCAACCAACTAGCATGCGAGTGTGCGTTGGGGTCATCAGTCCTAACTCTCACTCCATTCTCCTATACTGCACCACCTCAGCCTCTTTACACATGGAATGGGGTGAGAGTTAGGGCTGATGACTCCAATGCACACCTGATGCCTGTTGGTGGGGGTGGGGTGGGTGTGGGGTGCAAGGGGATGGCAACCCTCACATTGAATTTCCTCTCTTTTGCCACTGTGGAATAACCCTAACTGATGCATTAAAAGGATTTTTTTTGCCATGAGTTTCCCTTCTTTTTGAGAATTAGCAGTATAAATTATGAATGGAATGTGGTAGGAGTGCAATACCCCACCATGTGATGCTTTGTCACATAATAACCGTAACAGCAATGCAAATGCAAGCAGAAACAGTAACATACATGGTGATGCAAACATAAATCATAACGCAAATGTTAAGAGAATTGCAAGTGTAAAGGGTAACACACATAGAGGCATAGACGGGAATGGTAATGCAAAGGGAAATGCAAATGGAAGCATGTACAGAAATGCAACTGATAATGGGTACAATCACGGTACCACAATAGGAAATGCAAACGGTAACGGTAACAGCAAAGATGACACCAAAGAAGCGAAAATGAAAATGGAAGTGCATATGCAAATGCAAATAATAATGCACATGGTGGCACTAAACTAAAAGCAAAAAAAAGGATAATGGAAATGCTAATGTTAACAGTAATGGAAATGCAAGCACAAATTAAAACGCAAAGGGTAACGCACATGGTGGTGTACACGGGAACATTACAGCAAACAGTTACGGAAATGCAAGTGCATATGAAAACACAAATGTTGATGTACATGGTTATAGTACTGCAGTAGGAAATGCAAATGCTAATGGTAACAGCAACGATGACACCAAAGGAAATACAAACACAAACGTAAGCGGGTACACAAATGCAAATGGTAATGCACACGGTGGCACAAAATGAAACGCAAACAGTTAACAGTAATGGGAACACAAATGGTAACAGTAATGCAAACACAAGTGCAAATAAAAACACAAAGGGTAACTCACACAGAGGCATAGACGGGAACGCTAATGCAAACGTTAAAGGAAATGCAAGTGGGAACTCTAACTGTAACAGTAACAAAAGTAAACACCCTTTTTTTCACCAACAGCTGCACAGAGAAACACAGTGAGTACAAATAATGTATGTATAATAATGGGCCTTGGAGCAGAAAATGAGCACTTGGAATACTAAATTGTTTATATCTCAGGAACCATACAACATAGAAAAAAAATTCATATAAATTATGACTTCCCTGGCTTTATATATTTTTGTACTTATATATATATATATACTGTATGTATATATATATATATATATTAGAGGTAAACTCATTTAACGCATTATGTTAGCACAGCGATAGGCGACAGCTGTTAAGTTTAAACCCTTATATTTCTTCATTTTTACCGCATTGGGCGATTGGGATTATCACCCCAACCTCACCCCATGACATGTGTAAAGCAGCAGAAGTATAGGAGAATGGGGTGAGAGTTAGGACCCTCGATCCCAATGCACACCCCAATGCCGGTTGGGAGGTGGGCAGGGGGTCCAAGGGGGGTTTTCAACCCTAACAGCGAATTTCCTCACTTTTGTCGCTGTGGAACAACCCTAGCTAATGCATTAAATGGAGTTTTTTGCCTCTAATTTCCCTTCTTTTTGGAAATGATAACGAGAAATAGTGAATGTAATGCATCGGTGGGGCCCCACGCCTCCCGCCAGAGATAATGCGGTGGCGGGAGCTAGGCCCTTCGCCCCACACCCTGCCACATGATGTCTTGTGGCATACCAACAGGGACAGCAATGCAAACAGAAATGCTAACAGTGGCGCACATGGTAACACAAGCACGAATGAGAACAGAAAGGGTAACGCAGATGGTGGCATAGACGGGAACGGTCTGCCACGTGATGTGTTGTCACATGGTAACATGGTGCCTGCAAACAGAAATGTCAATGGGCATGGTGACGTAAAGTGAAACAGAAAGATAAACAGTACTGTAGACATAAATGGCAAAAATAACAGAAAAGCAAGCGCAACTGAAATGCGAGGATACGCACATGGTGGCGCAGATGTCAATAGTAGAAGTGAAGCGATGCAGACGCAAGCGGAAAGGGCAACAGTAATGTAAGTGCACAGGCTGGTTTTCCCCAAAACCTGCATAGAGAAAGACAGTGAGTACAAATAATGTATGCATAATACTGAGTATCGGCGCAGAAAATGAGAACTTGGAATACTAAATACGTTATATCTCAGGAACCGTATGATGTAGAAAAAAAATTTAAAAGTCATATTATTTACAACTGTCCTGGCTAATTTGGTATTTAGCTCCCATTAGGGGGCTAAGAATTTTTCCGACGAAAAGTCCGTATCTCGCACCGTTTCCGAGATACGGGCCCTGAAAGGCGCGGCGAACTCCATAATGTTATCCTATGGGAAAAAAAGAAAATTTTGGAGTGCCATACCTTTCCCTCCCTGTAATGTTTTTTCACCAAATGACTGAAAGGCACATTTGTGGTCTGTTGGCTGTCTTCCCTCCAAATTTCAGGAAAAAAGACCAAACCGTTATTTTGCAGCAGGGATCCAAATGATTTCTGTAATGCATCGGGTGCCGTAATGTTATCCTATGGGAAAAAAACATCAACTTTGGAGTGCCGTAACTTTGCTGCCATGTAATATTTTTTCAATACAACACTGAAAGGCACATCTGTGAGATGTCAGCTCCATTCTCTCCAAATTTTAGTGCAAAACTCCCAACGGTTCTTTTGCAGCGCAGTGCCAAAGAATCGCTGTTACTTTCCCACAGATGGAAAACTACTGTCACAATTTGCGAAAGCTTTCACAAAAAAGTTCGACACTTTCATGAGCACGAAAGTAATTTGTGAAAGTACTTTTTCCAGAAATTTGAAAAACATATTTCTGGGGTCTTTTACCACAAAATAAAGACATGGCAAGCATCCTCAGGGTCCTACTAGGTGAATACAAAAAGAATTAGGTTGCTAGAGGGTCCCAAATTTAAATGCCAACCATTTTTCTGATCACCAACTGAAAACAAAATGGCCGATTTGCGAAAGTAACAGGCCCATTTAGAAAGTAAAATGCATTTGTGAAAGTGTTGAACTTTTTGTTAACTTTTCCCATTGACTTATAATGGGAACTGTTTTTTAATAACTTTTGAACCGCTTAATATTTTTCACGAAATCTTTGAAAGACACATCGGGGACCCTGGCTGCATGTTCCTGAAGATTTTGGGCCGTCCCAGCAAACTCATGGACCTGTAGGTAATGAACGAAATTCCAGAAAAAGCGTAAATGCGCGCACAGATCATGCTTAATAACTCCACAGCCATATATCCAACCAGTACGAAACTTGGCACATCCTAAGGCCAATGGTTTTTGATCATGTATCCCAAATTACAGCCAAATCTGTGAAACAGTTGCAAAGTTATTAAGGTGCAAAGTTTTGGGGTTTAACATAGAAATGGCTCCTCAACCCTAACTATAGTGGCACTACGTGCCACTATAATATATATATATATATATATATATATATATATCTATATATATATATATATAGATATATATATGTATATCTATATTATATATATTTATAGATATAGATATATAGATATATATCTATATATATATATATATAGATATATATATATATATATATATATATATATATATATATATATATATTAGTTGCAAAAACGTAATGTACCATTAGGGTTAATGTGTAAAAAGCAGAAAAATGCAGTCTTAGGGTTTCCAAGCATAAGACCCTGCCCCCACCCTCAGTTTCCAACTCAAACACCCCACCATCAACCTCGGCTTTCAATCCTAAGTCCCACCTCCATCCTACAAGCAGGAACAGGTGTAAGGGGTGTGCCTTGGGGTTGTGAAACCTAATGCTCACTCCATTGTTTTATTTTGTACCCACGCCAGATTATTAACTCTTGTAATGGGGTGAGCATTAGGTTCACTAACCTCAAGGCACACCTCACACCTGTTCCTGCAACAGGTGGAGGTGCGTCTTAGGGTTGGAAGCTGAGGGTGAGGGTGGAGGTTTTGGGTTGGAAGGCAAAGGTGGGGAAGGGTTTTATGCTTGGGAACCCTAAGATTGCATTTCCCTACTTTTTACTCATCCACCTTAATGGTGCATTAACAAGTTTATTTCAATGAAGTTCTTATTTTTTCAGATAGTATAATAGTATTCTTATTTTACAGTGTAGTCACATGGATCTTCGGACCCTGCAATCCAGTCTCTCCATTGAGATAATACATCAGTATCCTTGAGACAGTATAATAGCATTATTACTTTACAGTGGGAGGGCAGGGTCCTTTGGACCCTGTAATACCATCTCTCCATTGAGACAGTATAACCTTATTCTTATGTTATGGTGGGAGCATAGGGCATTTCAAACCCTGCTCTCCCATTTGCGAAAATTACATAACTTGCACAAAATACAATGGTATCTTGCGCAAGTTATGTATCATAAGCAAATTACAACCTTCATGCCTGACAGTATCTTGTACAGGTTATGTAACTTGTGCAAATTACAACCTTCCTGCCTGACAGTATCTTGCACAGGTTATGTAACTTGTGCAAATTACAACCTTCCTGCCTGACATGTAAATAGTCCCATAGGAAATAATGGGCAATTAAAAGTTTAATAACTTCTAAAATGATTAATATGTTTCACCAGACCTTCGAAAAGCAAATCTGTCGGACAAAGGCTTTCCTACCCTGAATGTTTCAGCCCACTACTTAAAGCTGTTTCAGAGAAAAAGGTGAACAAAGAAATGTAAACAACTGGTAAATTTAGGATTTTCTGATGCTGTGTATCTCAGAAACCACAAAACTAAGTCACAAAAAGTTTGGCATATCAGGAGATCTCCCCCAAGAGATTACACATGTTAACCTTTGTGCAAATCCGGGAAACAGTTCCAAATTTAGTAAGGTTCATAAATTCTAATTAGCATGTATTTTGCACAAATTACATAACTTGTACAAGATACTGTTGTATTATGTGCAAGTTACGTAGTTTGCACAAAATACAACAGGATCTTATGTAAGTAATATAACTTGTGCAAATTACAACTTTTGTGCATGACATAAATTGTAAATGTTTCCATAGGAAATAATGAGAAATTAAAAGTTCAATAACTTGAATGGATTAATATTTTTGCACCAAACCTTCAAAATGCACATCTGTGAGGCAATAGTTTTCTACACTGAAAATTTCAGATCACTACCTAAAGCCAATTCTGAGATACAGGTGGACAGAGAAATGTAAAAAGAAAATGTAAATTTAGTTTTTTTTGACACTCTGGGACAGATATTCAAAACTTTGCATTGGGGCTAAATTAGCATTGTTCAGCATGTTAAATTAGCCCCAACCCAATAGCCCACTATATTCAAAAGGTATAGCCCCAGTGCTAAACCTGCTGAATATAGCATGCTCAGGAATCTGGGCAAACTGGGCTGGGAGTGCAGTGCAAGCATAGACCTGGAATAAGACAGCTCTGAATATAGCAACCAGCACACTACAACAGCAGCCAAGTGCACAGCAGCATGAAGGAATGTAGAGGTGAACTATGTGGCCAATGTGTATGCCAGCAAATGCATGGACTCAGTACAGCTGCAAGCAGCAGTGAAGGTGAAATTACATTGTGCAGAACTGTACAATATTTCTGAAACATTTACGTGGCGCTAACAAGTTTTCATGGGATTAGCGCTGAGCTAAAGCGTCTGCCCAGCGCAATCACATTTGCCTGTGGCTAAGCTTTGCTATATTGAAAAGTGGCACGCAAATTAGCCTACTTAGGTGGTCTCTGGGCAAACAGACAGATTAGCATCTCATTATGATCTGATTTATATGCAGTTTGCCCAGCATTACTGCAGGGTCCCCAGCTCCACCTGTAGATCTGTCTGGAAGTACAGGGGCTTGCTGGCTTTTCCACAGCTCCATCTGTATGTCTGTCTTGGAGTGCATGGTGGTAGCTGAAGGTTACATTTGTACAGTACAGCATAGCATATTGTGCCCCAGGGGACTACACAGCATATGCATAGGTGGCGGTGCTGCATGCAACTGTCAAACTGCAGGTCATGCTACAGTGCCCAGCAGACACTACAGTAGCAAGGGGGCCAGTAGTGTGAGGGACACAGCAATGCCTGTGGTGTGTAGGGCATTGATGACCACTGCACTGTACAGAGTAACAGGCAAAGCTTGCAGGTGTGTACCAACAGTGGACATTACTGTTCTGCTGTTTTATGACCCACAGATGCTGCACCACGGGCATGGGATGCTCACAGTGACATATACACAGTGGCTTTGTGTGCTGTGGCATCTCTACAGATGTGCAGTATATGGCTGGGGAGGGCACATATGATCAGACAGGCACACTGGTGTTGGAGTATTCCCAACACCAGCCCATGTGCACAGTGTGGCTTGTCCCAGCCTTGTGGCCACACCTAGTCTGTGGTGCAGCCTGGCCACCTGTGCACCCTCCTCTCAATACCCTCCATGCCCACAGTGCTACATGTGTGTGCTGGCATCTGTTGGTGTCCACTGAAGGATGGTCTGCAGGTGTGTGCTGTATGGCTGCACTGCCATGGTGTCTACTGGGGGAGCTGGGCTACCACTTACTACCTGGCATGGCTGGGACTAGTGGCAGATGATGGCATCTTTGTTATGTCATCAGTGAGCAGCATGTTTCCTCTATGTCTGGCTTTTATGTGTCATACTTATTGGTTAGGGTCGAGCAAAGCCATACAAAAGCAGTGCAAATTCCATGCAAAGCCACAGTGTTGAGCAAAGCTGGTTTGCCCAGGGTTAAGACTACCTTTTTCTGGGTGGTAATTTGCACCATGCAAAGTGTTGCACTAAGTCACGCAAAACCACTTTGCACAGCGCTATTCACTGAATATCACATTGCGCTGACATGCCTCCTCAGTTTGCCCCTTGCATACATTATGATTTTTCCCAGCACTAATGCAGTTTGTGCACACTATTTGGCGTTTGAAAATAGCAGACCCATGCTTACCTAACGCTAAACCTGCACAAAGTTTTGAATATCTGTGCCCCTGTATCTCCAAAAACCACAAATCTGTTTCACAACATATTTGCACATCAAAATACATACTCCCAGAGAATAAGCATGCCAATTGTCTTACAGATCCATTTAAGGGTTGCAAACTTATTAAGGTGCAAATTATGCATAACTGGATGACAGTGTGCGAAAAGTACTGTTGCTTTGTTCATACATATAAATTTTCCCATAGGAAATAATGTGAAATTAAAAATTCAATAACTTTAGATCTGATTAATATTTTTGTCACCTAACCTTCAAAAGGCAAATCTGTAACCCAAAGGCTTTCTGCCTTGAAAATGTCAGACCACAACATAAAGATATTTCTGTGATACAGGTAGACAAAGAAATGTGATAAAAATGGTAAATTTAGGATTTATTTGACAGTTTCCATCTCATAAACCACATGATGGATTTGTATGAAATTAAGCATATCAAGGGATCTTCCCCTTGAGATTGTGCACACCAAATGTTGTGCAAATCCATTGAGAGATTCCAAAGTTATTAAGTTTCATAATTTGGGGTTAAAAATAGAAGTTTGCACTCAACCCTAATATACTGGTGCTACCGCAGTAGTATAATATGTATCACTTTCACAAAAGTCCCACATGTAACACAATGGTACTTTTGCAAAAGTCCATGGTTCTTCCCTGAAGGTATGCGGAACTTTCATGAAAGTCCTACATGAAAACCAGTGGTAGTTTTGTGAAAGTCCAGGATTTTTTTGCAAAAGCCATTCGTACTTTTGTGAAAGTTCCACATATAAAACAATAGTACTTTTTCTCAAAAGTCTGCAGTTTTTTCATGCAAGTCTGCAGAACTTTTGCGAAAATTCTGCATGTGAACTAATGGCAATTTCACGAAATGTGGAGGAGGTCAGGTTACGAATAAAACTGCAAATGAATATTTCCAAAGTTGCTATGGTTGCTGAGATATTGCCACATTTGCAGTACAAGGCTTACTTGAAATGCCTCTACACCTGCACTACGTGTCTGTATTTCTGGGCAGTTGGGAGCACAGGGCCCAGAGGACCCACACTCCAACTTATGCATGTAATTTTTGCTAAACTGGGAGCACTGGGCCCTCCTATGCTATACACTCATGGGTGGGAGTGCAGGGCCCAGGGGACTCATGCTCCCACCTATGGAATATATATGTATATATATATATATATATATATTCTTTGTGAAATAATTACATGAATTCATCAATTAGGGTTGATACAAGCTATGAAAAGGAGGGCAATTTAACCCTAGTACTCCATCCTCATGCAGCACACAGCAACTGGCATCAGGAGTGCTTCTTGAGGTCATCTGCCCTAATACTCACCCCACTCCATAAGTAAAAAAAAGCTAAGATGGGTACAGTATAAGAGAATGGGGAGAGCATTAGGGCTGACAACCCAAAGGCACATTCCCAATGCTTATTGTTGTGTGCAGGGTTGGGGTTGGGTGTTAGGGTTTGAAACCTTAACATGGTATTTCCCTCCTTTTTACAGTTTGATAGCATCCCTAACTAATGCATTAACATAGGTTTTCACCAAATAATTTCCTTACTTTTTGAAATAGTGTAATTATAGCCTTATTTGCCTGTGTGAGTGCAGGGTCCTCTGGGCCCTTTGCTCCCACTCATCTATAATTTTTGAGATAGAGCTATTTTATCCTTATTTGCCTGTGTGAGTGCAGGGTCCTCTGGGCCCTTTGCTCCCACCCATCTATCATTTTTGAGATAGAGCTATTGTATCCTTATTTGCCTGTGGGAGCGCAGTGCCCTCCATAAATATGTATATGTAAGTCACTGTGGAAGGGCCCTGTGCTTTCTTTTATGGGACAACAGTGACCAAATTGGCAGCATAGCCATCTTATTACCCCACCTCATATACGTGGTACAGAACATTTCTGAATGCCCACCAAAACATAATTCTGTGCAACTGCAATGCCATTCTCTGCTACAGATTTGAAAGCACATTGCCAACCAAATTGTCAGCATAGACTTATTACCCAACCTCATGAGTGCTGTGCTGAGAATTTTCAAATCCCCACAGAAACATCGTTTTGTGTCACCACAATGTAATTCTGTGCCACAGGTGAGAAAACATGTTTTGACCAGGATTTGAGAAATGACAGCTGTCATGTTCAAGCAGTGATTTAAAAAAATGGCTATGGTGAAAGGTGAGGGTGAAAATATTTAACATTTCTGAAGTTATGAGTGAGCATAGTGAAATGTAAACACATGCTCAGAGCTTTTCTAATTTTACATATTTTGGCAACTAAAATTCAATATCAAAAAAGGTGCCATGACACACATGGGGCACAAGAACCCAGGAGCAGGATACAAGCTAGGAGGGGAGGACATCAGGGTTACAGAGCAGGAGAAGGATTTGGGAGAAATAGTATCTAGTAACCTCAAGGTGCGAAACCAATGCAGCAGAGCAGTGAGAAAATCAGATAGGATGTTGGCATGTCATAGCAGGGGCATCACTAGCAGATGAAGGGAGGTACTTATGCCCCTCTACAAAACCATGGTGAGACTGCACCTGGACTATGCAGTACAGTTCTGGAGGCCACGGATATAAACATGCTGGAGGGGTTCAGAGAAGGGTGACTAAGATGGTGCAGGATATGCAGGATAAACTGTACAAGCAGAGATGTAGTGAACTGGGGCTGTACTTCTTGGAAACTTGAAGGAACAGAGGGAACATGATAGAAACTTTCAAGTCTGTCAAGAAGATCAACAAGGTGAAGATTGGGAATCTACTACAAAAGAAGGATGGTATGGTAACTAGGGGTCAGGCTTGAAACTGCAGGGGGAGATTCAGAGGCAA
This sequence comes from Neoceratodus forsteri, assembly GCA_016271365.2. Classification (NCBI taxonomy): domain Eukaryota; kingdom Metazoa; phylum Chordata; order Ceratodontiformes; family Ceratodontidae; genus Neoceratodus; species Neoceratodus forsteri. Next base: position 50,107,378 of record CM057455.1, read on the forward strand.
TGTGAGGAAACAGTTCTTCACAGAGGGGGTGGTGGAGGCATGCAACAGACTGCTGGAGGATGTGGTGGGGCTGGATCAGTGTCAGAGTTCAAGACTGCAATAGACATAAGGGGTTGTGTGTAAGTGGGAAAGGGGTCACCGGTAGGGGATGGAATAAATGAATGGGTGGAAGAAGGCAGCCTTCTTATGGCACCACCTCTTGAACCAAGGTAGTGAAAATTTTCAAATCACGTCCAAAAGGTGATTTCAATAAGCAACAGAGAAACCACTTTTCAGGACAAATTTACAAAATACCAGTGTCATTGTTCATGAGGCGGGGTCTCCAAAAACTCATGTTGAAAACTTATGCATCAGAATTGAAAACCCCATTGAAATACATTTAACCACATTTACCTTAGTTTCTCATATTTCTGTTGTCAAGACTGCCTTTTACCATCTAAAGAAAGTAGCCCAGATCAAGCGCCTAGTTTGGCCTGATGACCTACCAGTTTTGGTTCATGCCTTTGTAACCTCAAGCCTTAATTATCATTACACTCCAGGGGTTGATATCCGCTGCCTGCAGATGGTGCAGAATGCAGCAGCTAGACTGTTGACTGGGCTGCCGGTGCTGCACGATCTGCACTGGCTGCCTATTCAGTGGCGGATTACCTTTAAGGTTGGTTTACTGACCTATAAGGCCCTACACGACAGGGTCCAAGTTATCTGCAAGGTCTTCTTCATCCCTATTGCCCCTCCCAGCCACTTCGCTTCACTAATGAGGGATTGCTAGAGATTCCCAGGGTTTGTTTAAAGTTATCTGGTGCCCTTGCATTTGAATTTGTGTCCCCGTCCCTGTGGAATTCTTTACCTCGACAGATTCGACAGTGCCTGATGGTTGAGAGCTTTAAATCTGAGCTAAAAACACATTTATTTAGCGTTCCATTTTTGGATGTTATTTGATCTGCTACAGCTGCTTTTTTAAGGGTATTTTTTTTCGATTTTATGGTTTGTACTAGCGCTATGGTTTTGGAATAGCGCTATTTTATAAAAAAATAATGATTGATTGATTGATGGTTCCAGCAACAGGATGTGTCTTTGATCAGAGAGTGGGTCTTAAACCTGGTGCCTGTTCAGGTGAGTGAGGGTGTGTGGAGATGTACTGGGTGGTGTGGAGTGATGTGTGGTGAGTCGGAGGTGGGGTTGGGGTGGAGATCAGTGAGGGACCATTTTAAGGTATGTTATGGCAGAGGTCATTGCAGGACCTTTGGCAGACCAATTTAATACCTCACTACATTCGGGGTGTGTACCTCAGTACTGGAGGATGGCTCATGTGGTGCCCCTCCACAACAGTGGCCCCAAGGATGAACAGGGAAACTACAGACCAGTAAGTCTCACATCCTTTGTGGGTAAGTTAATGGAGATTGTCCTGAAGGAGAGGCTGGTGGCCCTCCTAGAGGCCAAAGGACTTCAGGACAGCAGACAGCATGGCTTCATATGGGGCAGATCCTGCCAAACCAACCTGGTGGAGTTCTATGACTGGGTAACTAGGCAACTATACAGGGGCCATGAAGTGGATGTCCTGTATCTGGACTTCAGTGAGGCATTCGATGCTGTGCCACATGGAAGGCTGGGAAGTAAGTTAGTAGGCACTGGGATGGGTGCAAAGCTGGTGAAATGGGTAGGAAACTGGCTTCAGGGAAGGCAACAGAGGGTGGTGGTGGGTGGGGAGCTCTCACACCCAAGGGCAGTGATGAATGGTGTTCCACAGGGCTTGGTGTTGGGACCAGTGTTGTTTGGGATATGCATTGCAGACATATCATGAGACATCAAGAGCAAGATCAGTCTGTTTGCTGATGATACCAAGGTAGGAGCAGTGGTGGATGACCTAGGGGGATGGCAGGGGTTGCAGGATGATCTGGCAAAGCTTGAAACCCTACTCAGACACCTGGCAAATGGGGTTTAATGCCAAAAGTGCAAGGTGCTGCATTTTGGGATGAAGAACCCAAGGAGAAGTTACCAGCTGGGGGGAGTGCAGCTAGCCCAGACAGAGGAGGAGAAGGATCTGGGGGTGCTCATTACAGGGTCAATGAACAACTTGGCACAATGTAGGAAGGCAGCAGCAAAGTCCAACAAAATGCTGGGTTGTATTGCAAGGGGTATATCCTCGAGGAGGGAGGGAGGAGGCAATTCTGCCACTGTATAGGTCATTAGTTAGACTGCACCTGGAGTACTGCATGCAGTTCTCGTGCCCGTATCTGAAGAGGGACATTAAGTTACTGGAGGGGGCACAGCACAGGGCAACAAAGATGATCAAGGGGCTGGGGGACTTATCATATGTGAGGAGACTGTGGGAGTTGAACATGTACTCAGTGGTGGAGAGGAGGGATGGGGGGACATGATTTAAAGGAAAACTACACTCTCGAATCTTCTAAATGTTATTTATTTCCATGTCAATAGATAGCTTTTTTCATGTAGCTGTTGGATGTATACAAACGTTTTAGTTTGTTTTTACAGTTCATACTAGGCCTAGTGACTGCCCTGGGAGTGTCCACTTCATGGTTTTTGAAGTCTCATTGTCCCTGAGAGTTTCATTAACATATGAGAATACGATGTCAGATCACCGATTTATACCATACATTTATTTGCTGAAAGAACAAATTCCCTGCAAAAACTCTATGGAAACTCATAAACTGAGTAAAGTTTAAAGGGAAAAAAATGCATTATACCTCAGATAGTTTGCAAAGCTCACTGAAGGTAAATGTGGTATTTCACATCTTTTTGCAGCTTGTTTCTTTTAAGACTAATTAAGCAGGCAGGCATACTGGGGAGTTTAAAGGGTGATTATGCATCATGTTCTTATATGCTAATACAGTTCTCAGAGACAATGAGATGTCAACACCCACAAGATGGAGACTCACAGGGCAGTCAGGGCCTGGAATGAACTGTAAAAACAAACTAAAATATTTGCATACTTCCTTAACAGCTACATGAAAAAAGTTGTCTACTAACATGGAAACAAATAACATTCAGAAAATATGAGAGTGTAGTTTTCCTTTAAATCTTTAAGTACATGAAAGGAATAAACAAGAAAGGAACAGATGTGCTGTTCAAAGTAAGGGAGGAGAGGGACACCAGGGGCCATGATATGAGACTGGAGGGAGGGAAGGAGGAAGGTTCAGGAAGGAGATGAGGAGACACTTTTTAATGGAGAGGGTGGTGGCTGGGTGGAATGCATTACCTTCAGAAGTGATATCCAGTGGAACAGTGGACTGCTTCAAAAGGAAATGGGACAGGACAAGGGGGAGGGTTAATGAAGGGGAAGATTGGAAGGGGGGACAGTTGCAGAGTAAGGGGTGCTAGCTGCACATTCAAGCAGGCTTGATAGACCTCTAGGCCTTTATCTGCTGGCAAATTTTGCATGTTCATATGTTTCTTTTAAAAAAAAACATTGAGGATTGTTTTCTTTATTTCAGGTACTGGGACAGCCATGGTGGGTCGGGGGGTACCACTAGAAACCTGGGAAACAGGGATAAAAAATGGTGACAGCTATCAGAGGGTTGGGGTGCCACTAGACTCCAGGGAAACACAGAAATAAAATAGTGAAACACAGAAATAAAATGTGGACAGTGATCAGAGGGTGGAGGTTCTATTCCAAAAACAAAATTACTCATCCCCTGTTGCGATCTGAACTTCTAAGAGTGGGTAGCTGGTTTCTGGTTTTGCCATTTTTCAGCAAAGCATATATCAAGTCCTGTCTTGATGCTGGAGCACTATTAATTTATTTTAATAATTGGCTGTCATTTTCTTTCAATGGGTGACTTGCAACGCGTGGCTGCACACCATAAAATAAAACATATCCATTTTTTAGTGATGCTTATCTCTGCCTTTTCGTAAGTTGACAATTTGACAGCTTCTGCTGTGTCCCCCAGGACTGGAATCTAAATAGGTTGCAACTTGAGATCAGTGGCTGTGCCTAACCCAACACCCCCCCCCCCCCAGATCTGAGATTGCTTTTCAGTTCTTTCTCGTGGGGCAGAGGACACACATATAGGCCATGATCAGAGTCCCCTCCCACCCCTCCACCTTATTGGTGGCCAAGGGACTGTAGGCTGCTTTTCTTCCATGCAGTGCTTATAAGCAATGTAGAAAATAACATCATATGGGGTTCACTGCAGTTTGCAATAAATACAGAAGATGGCTTTTGGTAGGGACTATATTGAACCTTCACCTTTAGAATTATGCTGAATGGAAAAGAAAAAAATAATTAATAAGGACTGGTCCTGTGTTTCACAAAGAAAGAAAAAATAAGAAAAAAAAGCTTTTGATGGAAATGGGAACAATCAGGTAAGACACTTGAACAGAAAGAGCTGGATGTGCAATTGTGCATAACTAATACTGCAGTGTATTCCAAGAACAAAGCTATCCATCGCCTGTTGCTGTCTGAACTTCTAAGAGTGGGTTGCCAGTTTTCAGGTTTGCCATTTCTCAGCATAGCACATATGAAGTCCTGTCATGGTTCTAGAGCCCTATTAATTGATTTCATAATAATTTGCCATCTTTTTTCCAGTGGATAACTCGCATAGTGCGGCTACGCACTATATAATGAAACATACCCATTTTTTAGTGATGCTTCTCTCTGCCTTTTTGTAGGTTGGCTGTTTGAAAGCTTCTCCTCTGTCCCCTTGTATTGGCAGCTAAATGCTAAGTGATGCACTCTCTGCACTTAATAATTGCCTTGATGAGATCAGACTTTGGATTAGTTCGAGCTGGTTGAGACTCAATCCGGATAAGACTGAAGTATTGGTTTTGGATCCAGGTCATCCGGGGGTGGGTTTGGGAGCTGGTCAACCATCAGGTTTATTACTTGGTGGTATACCGCTCTCTACCTCTGGACAGGTGTGAAATCTGGGCATTATTTTTGATGAAGTCTTGACCCTGAAATGTCAGGTGTCAGCTGTTGTCAAATCCTCTTTTTACCATCTGAGGCATATCGCCTGGGTGAAACATCTGATTCCCCCAGAGGACCTTCCAACTTTGGTCCACATCTTTGTCACTACTCATCTCGACTACTGTGATTCCCTCTACCTAGGGCTACCAGGAGTTGATATCTGCTGCCTTCAGCTAGTATAGAACGCGGCAGCCAGGCTTTTGACTGGGACTTCTAGAACCAGTCATATCACGCCTGTGCTCTGTGACCTGCACTGGCTGCCTGTCCAGTGGCGGATCACCTTTAAGGTTGGTTTACTAACCTTTAAAGCTCTACACAATCAGGGACCCGGCTACCTGAAAGATCTTCTGATTCCCTACTGCCCCGTCTGTCCTCTCCGTTCTGCCAGTAAAGGGATTGCTGGAGATTCCCATGGTTTGATTGAAGTCATCAGGATCTCGTGCCTTTGATTTTTTGGCACCAACCCTGTGGAATTCTCTTCCTCGCTGGTTGAGAGAATGTCCAACCATTGATAATTTTAAAGTTGCTTTAAGAACACATCTTTTTAGATTAGCATATTCTTGCTAGTTGTGGATGACTTCTAAATACCTGGATTTTATTATTTTTAATTCTTTCTGAACAGCATCTTGGTTTTGAAAGGCGCTTTATAAATAAACTTGAATTTAATTGAATGGTTTGCAACTTACAATCAATGACTGTGCCTCACCTAATGCCCCCTCCATGTTCCATGGCTGCTTGTTGGTTACTTCTCATGGAAGGGGGGGGGTCATGCATACAGGCCATAATCAAAGTTCACATTGTCATTTAATTCAGAGATTTGGATTTGATTTAGCACCTCCTAAGCACTGCAGCAAGCAAAAAATGATTTTTCCTTCACAAAAAAGGATTTTTTTTCATTATTTATGATATAAAAAAGTTTATTTTTTGCATCTTGCACTCATTAAAAAAGATTTAAAATGTAGCAACAGACACATTCAGGGGACACATTTCCAACATTTAAGCACAGAATCCACCTAGCAGGGAACCGGTGAGCAACATAGATGTTTTGGGTTTTCTTCATGATGTCATTTTTTCAGCTTTTGGAAATTAAAAAAAGAAAAAAAAATGGAACAAGACAGCAAATGAAAAAAAAAAATCCAATATGAAACAGGACTCTTTTTTTTGTTTTGTTTTGTTTCATACAGCTGTCTTGAAGAGCTTACTGAGCATGCACCAAAATTATTTTTTCAAAATTTAAAAATTCAATAACTTTGAAATGGCTTATTAGTTTTTCACCAGTCTAGCAAAAGGCACATCTGTGGGCTTGTCCCTTTCTGCCTTGAAAATTTCAGAACAAGATTCCAAACTGTCTGGGCTGTAGACAAGTTGAATGAAAAACCCAGCAAAGCCAATTACCAAAACTTCATTTTTTCACCTTTATGTAACTCAGAAACCACACATCCAACTGGAACATAACTTGGCACATCCAGGGATCGACCACATGTGACAGTGTATACAAATTTCATGCAAATCCATTGAATAATTGCAAAGTCATTAAATTGCAAAATTTGGGATTTAACATTAAAAAGTGCCTACTCCACCTTAACTATAGGGATGCGATCATGTGCCTATAATACATTTTTTGCAAAAAACTGTGTTAATGCACCAGTTAGGGTAACTTAACACTGTAAAAGTGGGAAAATATGATATTAGAGTTTCTCACCCTAATCCCCCCAAGCAGCAAAAGGAACACACATTAGGGTTTTGGGTCTCTGGAGTCGCGGTGAATCAGTGATTGGATCCTCCTTGGGGTTTGTCAACCCTAATGTTCTCCCCTTCCCATGGGCCCTCTGTGAAGAAAGGAGATCATGTGTGATGTTGTTTGCTCATGGAACGTGGTGGATATTAGGACTGACAACCCACAAGAAAGACTCATCCACTGATTTGCCAAGATTCTAGAGACACCAAACCTGAATGATTGTTTCTTTTGCTGCTTGGGGGGTTGGGGTCATTAGGGTGAGAAACCACAATGCCGCTTTTCCCTACTTTTGTGGAGTTAATGTAAGTTACCTTAACTGGTGCATTAATACAGTGTTTTATGAAGAATTTCCTTACTTTTTTAGATAGTATGTTTGAATCCTCATTTACCTAGAGTAGACAACAAATTTCCCTTTCTTTTTGAAAATATATGCATGAATGGTCAGATGGCTTTATTAACGTAATAAAACCACAATCAGCCATTCAAGCATATACTGTGCAGAGTGCCCAGGGTTCCAACATGATCATATGATATACTTTCAATTACCAGTTACAGTTTTTAAAACACACACACTCACACACAATATAACAAAAGTAACAACAGGAAGACAGGATAATCTCACCTCCTCAATAATGTAACTTCAGATACAAGGTTGGGAGAAATGAAGGAGCTATCAGTTTTACAAAGTATTATACAATGGCAAGAAAAAATCCTGGCCTCTGATTGGTCAGCCTTGGGCTGGACCTGTGCTGTTATCCAAGTACAACATCACGGCTCTAGTCTCAGCCTCACTGTGAACCTGGAGATGAACTTTCGCTCGATTCTGTGCTGCCTGATGTGCTTGATGATATGCTTCATTGTTTCATCTTCTTTTAAAAAGCAAAAATATTTTTCCACACAAAAACATCTTTAAAATGATTTTTTTTTATTCTGTATAACAACAAGCCTTTGTATAACAGCAATAATGCCCTAAGGGTGTGTGTTGTTTGAGATAATGTCACGCCTCAGTTGTTGAATGCACTCTGCTCCCAACCACCTGAGGCGTGACATTATCCCAGCATGACACACACCCTGTGGGGCATTATTGCTTAAGTAGTTCATGAGCATATATCCATAGCAAGCACTTGGAGTAGTTTGAGTTCCATAAGGAGGAAAAAGGAAGTCTGAGTCTTGTTAAACAAGAGCGGCAGTTCTGTTAACTTACACATTCAAACTCACTCATTTGTTCTATTGTTTTTGTGTTTGTTTTGTTGTAAAAATGTTTCTATCTTCTCAAATGATACACAATCACACACACACACACACACACACACACACACACACACACACACACACACACACACAGACATGCACACAATCACACACACACAAGCAAACCAAGAACTGTAATCTTTTCAGCTTCCTTTCATATTATCATAGAAACTTCAAAACGTTGATCAACTTTTATACAACCTTTGAAATGCAAGTATCCCCTAAATCCATCATTATGGTTGCACAGAACACTCCTTAAAGGGTTGTCAACTATTAAGCATAAGAATTCTGCATTTGCTGTTGCCAAAGTACAATAAAATCCTATGCATTTCAAGTAATTCAGTTTATTTCCAAATCTTACCTTTAACCTGCATGTCATACTCTGCTATAATTTCTTTATCCTTTTTAACCTGATTGGCGTTGACATGTTTCTAGTCCCTTTCAGTCTGTAATAAATCAAGTCAAAAGTGATGATTTCAATGAGATCTATTGGTAGCTGACTCCAGCAAAGGGATTTGAGCAGGAACCAGACAGTAAACAGTGCTCACCAATGAGATGAATGAAGCTGATGCTAAGGAAGTCCTCTTCTTCCTTACTCAGTTCCTAGTTCAGGACTTCAATAGTGGTCATGCCGCCATTTTCATCATCCCCATCTTGGACTCTATAATATGGCTGCCACTGTCTAAAAACAATGATCTAACAGCCCAAAGCTAGAGGCTCTTGATTGCTTCTCAGCAGCATTTACTGTAGCAGGCAGATCCCATTCCTAACCTGACTGTCAGACAGCAGTGCTGAATGACTTCAGGCAGGAGCACTTAAGCCCTAAATTCATAAGTGAGCAGCCCAGCCACTGTCTCATAGCAGATTCAGCCCAGAGGGCTGCTGCTTTCTATCAACATCTTCAGGGGGGTTTCTCCCCAGCTAATTACATTTGAGTGCTTGCCATTGCAGCTAAAACCTCAGAAAAGTTTCTCCTCAATTGTGCAGAAGGACACCTTCTGCAGAACATTGCCCTGCAGTAGATTCCCTGGAGTCCAACACATGCATACCAGCTTTCCACTACTGATTTTCAAGCAGTGGAATGTTCCAATGATAGAATCCAAGTCGTGGGTAGCAAGCTGAGCTGGCTTTTCCTCAGAAGATGCAAAAATTCACCGTGTCTCAAACTAAGGTAGTGATGCAAGTGACAGTACATTGTGTATTGTGGTACACAAGGGGGTATGTGATGCTGCTCTCTATTCAAACAAGGGTCAATAATTCTGGGGTATGTTAACATCTCTAGCAACCCACTCGTGTGGTACAAATCAGTTTGGGAGGCTTGCAGTATTTCAAGCCTCCCATTTTGCAGTTGATCTGGTAATAAACACAATTCATGCCATACAGTATGCCATCCAAATATTGAAGAAAATATTCCAGTCACATAGGTGGGACACACCTTTTTAAAGCTGCCACAGCAGTAGATTTCTCATGAAAAAAAATACTGTTTAACAGGGATGCAATGGAGGAGCGGGGGTCACCAATAGAGACCAGAGAGGCAGTGGATCACTCCTCTCGCTGCAGCCCACAGCACGAGTTCCAGCTGTGGCTGCAGAAGTCAAGAAAGTCCCTTTTTTTTTTCTTACAGAGAATGTGGTTCAACTGCTCCTTTCACTAAATCCGGGCAGCCTGGGTTATGGGATGCACAGAAAATTTAGTTCTGAAATTGTTTGTTTAAAAACAAACTCCATAATCTAGCAAAATGGATCCTATTTAACTAGATTCAAGTGTTTGTTTTTTAAAAAGACACAAGTTTTTGTAATGTATTTTGTAAGTTTTTTTAGTTTTAGGAAAAAAAAAAAAGATGGCAGTTTCATGGCACAAAAAAAGGACTTCCCAAAGCCAGAAGCAAGTGGTGCAAAATAAAAAAGGTCTCAGATATCATGTTCTTCATTTCGCACCAGTGTATTATCTGAAAAACCCTACTGCACATGTGCAGAATGGAAAAACTTAAACTTTAAAGCCTTATTGCTCAGGTACCATTTAATGCTCCACTTAAGACACTAACTATCCTATCCTATCCTGTCCCTCCCCATTTCCCTTCCCTGCCCTACCCCTTTCTCCTGTCCAAGCCTGCTCACCCCTGATTTCTCATTCTTCACCCTGCCCTGTAGGCATGCCCCCCCTCCAAGCGATACCCAGGTCTGCTTGACCAACCCTCTCTCTGGTTCTTACTCCTAACTGACAAAAGTGGCCTCTGGTTTGCCCATCCTTGCCAACAGAGCCAACTTGTGGTTGCTCGCCCTAGTATGCTGTTCTAGTCAGTCTGACTTATGAATGTAAGGTGACACCTATTTTGTAAATATTAATGTTATCCTCCTTAACCATTGTTTACTGTCTAACCACCCAATCAGAACTAGTATCTTGTAATCAATGTTATTTGAACTGTATTTTATCTCCTCTCTCAGATTATTGTATTGTACTGTGGTGTACTTATTTTGACGTGGAATCTGTGTAAAAGAGTCTCTGATTCATAGGTACTTGTAATCCGAGGTTTCAATAAATACATATTTTTTCACCAGACCTATTGAAGGCACTACCTAAGGGCATGATACATGTCCCGTGCATGTTTAGGGAAAAAAAGTCCATTCCATGTAGGCTGCAGGTGAGCTAAGTATAGGAAAAAAGCTAGCATTAATTAGAAATTGACATATACAGATCTCAGAAACCACATAAGATACAATCACAAAATGTTTCATATCTCTAGACCTTGCCTACTACACTTCACATGACTACGTTCAGTTAATTTCATCAAACAGTACCAAATATATTAATGTACAAAGTATGGAGTTTAACATTGAACAGGCTACTGAACCCTAACTATCGTGGCACTATTGTGACACTGGACAGATGGCTAGATAGATAGATAGATAGATAGATAGACAGACAGACAGACAGACAGACAGACAGACAAATATGTGTGCATGCATGCAATATCAGTGAGGAAATTCTGGTAAATATATATGATATCTAGAGGGTGGTCAGACCTAGAGTGAGGCTATTGCACGTATCCTCACAATAGGTCAGTAGTGCTGGAACTTATCCAGATGGTAGATGGGGATTGTCTGGAGTTGACAGTGTGAACAGCACAATTAGAATTTGGCTGCTTAGTTGGGTGCATCCCACTCAGCAGTTTCATTGCTTTGCCACTGCATACTAAACCCTTTCACATTCTACCCAACACATATTAAAAAGTAGTTGCTCCTTTAGTCAAAAGGAAAACAAAGTGGAAAGGAAGGGGGAGGGAGGAAGCTGTAGCTTAAGTAGCATCTGTGGTGATAATGTTGTAAGGAAAATGGGCAGCCTATGTAGGTCAAGCAATCCTTATCTGCTGTCAAATTCTGTGAATGTTTCTATGTTTCTGTGTTACATACATTATTTGTTCAATGGTAATCAGTGTAGTGTCTGTGTATACTGTAAAATGTTGGCCTTTCTCTGTTCTCACTTTTGGGAGATACACCTAGTAGAGTGCAAGGAATAGAAGGCCTGGCACCAAGGGTGAGTAGAGTGCCAGAGAGGGTAGGAAGGAGTGATGGTGGGTGTTTCAAAACACATTAAGCAAGAGCTACAAGGAGAGTCTGCCTTTTATTTGGAATGTGGGAGAAGCAATTCCCCCATATTCAACCCCAGGCTTCAGCCCTCCCATTCAATGATTATTGAATAGAGTAGTGCTTGTGTATACTGTAAAACTTTGGCCTTTCCTTATTCCTACCCATGGTAGATAAGCAGGGTAGCATGTAGGGAACATAGGATCCAAAAAGATGACCCTCTCCCATGCATGGAGAGTGAGACCACAATCTGCACAGGGGTTGTATACAGACCCCTATGTCGGGGGGGAGGGAATGGACAAGGATATGATAGAAAGCATACTTAGGATGGCAGAGAAAGGAGAGATAATGTTGATGGGGGACCTTCATATGCCAGATGTTAACTGGAGCACCTTTGCTGCAGCCATGTCCAAAATCAGGGCCATTCTTGATGCCCTTCGGTTGGCATGCCTTAGACAGCTAGTTTTGGAACGTACTCGTAAGGGAGCAATCTTAGACCTCGTACTCTCAAATGGGGACAGTGACAGTATCTCAGATCTAGAAGTGGGTAGCCATTTGGGAACAAGTGACCACCACTGGTGTTCACGATAAACTCAGCTACAGAGTCAAGCCATAAAAAAGTGAGGGTTCTGGACTTCAGGAAGGCTGACTTTGGCAAGATGGGAAAGTGCCTTAGAAAAGCACTAGCAAACAGGCTAGAAAGAGGGGTGGAGCAACAATGGGGAAACATCAAAACTGCCATCACAGAGGCAACAAGCCTTTGTGTGAAACAAATAAATAAATCAAAATGAAAGAAAAAGCCACTATGGTTCTCAAAAGAAGCGGCGGTGAAGGTTAGGGAGAAAAATATAGCATTTAAGAAGTATAAGGAAACACAAAAGGAGCAGGACAGATAACTGTACCAGTTAAGGCAGAATGAAGAAGGGAGGGTAATCAGAATTGCAAAGGCACAAACTGAGGAAAGATAGCCAACTCAGTTTAGAAGGGGGATAACAACTTTTATAAGTATATCAGGGAGCATAGAAAGACAAAAGGAGGGATAGTGAGGCTGAATAGAATGGATGGTGGGTGGGCAGAGAGTGACAGTGAAAAAGCAGGGATACTGAATGAATACTTCTGTTCAGGATTCACACAAGAGGAAGTGGGGGAGGTGCTTAATCCAATTAACAGGAGCACTCTGGAGAGGGGGGATGATCCCAGTCCTTTCACAGAAGAAAGGGTTCTGAAAGAACTCCTAAAACTTAAGGTGGACAAAGAAATTGGGCCAGATGGAATTTAGCACAGAATTCTAAAAGAATTAAGCAGAGAACTAGTGACACAACTGACTACCCTTTTTAACAAATCATGGGAGGATGGTGTGGTACCTGAGGACTGGAAGAAGGCTGATGTGATTCCCCTTCAAAAAAGTGGGAGCAAGACAGAGAAAGGAAACTACAGACCTGTAAGTTTGACCTCTGTAGTAGGGAAAGTGATGGAATCACTTCTGAAGGAAAGAATTGTTGAGTATCTAGAGGCCAGCTGGGAACAGAATCCAAGGCAGCATGGGTTCACAGTGGGAAGGTCATGTCAGACTAATCTAATTGATTTCTTTGACTGGGTGACCAAAGTAGTAGACTAGGGAGAGGCTGTGGACATGGCCTACCTAGACTTTAGCAAGGCATTTGACACAGTCCCACACAAAAGATTAGCAGTCAAATTAATCAGCCTGGGAGTGTGTCCCAGGGTGGTAGCCTGGGTAAAACATTGGCTAAACAACAGAAAATTGAAAGTAATCATAAATGGAGTCCAGTCTGAAGAAAGAGGGGTTACTACTGGGGTACCGCAAGGTTCAGTACTGGGTCCAGTCCTTTTTAATGTCTTTATAAGTGACATTGCAGAGGGACTGGAAGGAAAAGTATGCCTCTTTGTAGATGACACTAAGATCTGCAACTGGGTTGATACACAAGGAGGCATGGAAAGGATAAGAAAGGACTTGGCAAGGTTGGAGGAATGGCCAGAAGTATGGCAGCTTGGATTCAATGCAAAGAAGTGCAAAGTAATGCACCTGGGAAACAAAAACCCAGGGGAAGATGACACAAAGGGGGGGAGGTAGTAACAACAACAAAAATGTAATGGGACCTGGGGATAATCATATCAGATGATGTTAAGGTTGGCAAGCAATGTGAGAAGGCAGTAGGGAGGGCTGGGGAGATACTGGGATGTACAGGGAGAGGCATCACCAGCAGAAAACAGGAAGTTGTTATCCCCCTGTACAGACAGTTGGGGAGACCCCATCTGGAGTACTGCGTCCAGTTCTGGAGACCCCATCTCGGCAAAAACATAGACAAGATGGAGGCAGTTCAGAAGAGGGCAACTAAAATGGTGCAGGGTCTGCAAGAGAAGCCATATGAGGAGAAACTAAAGGAGCTTAATATGTATACCCTTGAGGAAGGGAGGGAGAGGGAGGGCATGATAGAAATGTTTAAGTACCTCAGTGGACTCTACAAAGTCCAAGAGGGTAGCATCTTTAGAAAAAAACTTGTGCAAGAACAAGAGGACACAATTTGAAGATAGAGGGGGATGGCTCAGGATCAATGTAAGGAAGTATTTTTTCACAGAAAGGGTGGTGGATGCATGGAACAGTCTTCCTGAGAAGGTTGTGATGTCTTAAACAGTGGGAGAATTCAAGAATGCATGGGACAGATATAAGGAAATTTAATTTTTTGGGGGGTAGGAAGAAATAGGCTGTTGGTTAAATAGGATCTGCAGCTTATCCTCTAGGTAGGGAAATGGGCAGACTAGGTGGGCCAAGCAGTCCTTTTTTGATGTCAAAGTCTATGTTTCTATGTTTCTATGACCTGTAGCATGGAGGAGAGAAAAAAAAACCCTCTGGAGGAAACCTCTGAGGACCATGACTACTGACTTGACCATCCTCAGGGCAGCCGAAGAGGAGATAATCCAAAATGCCTGAAATGTTTTCTGATTCTGGTTTACAATGTAGAATTCACAGTGATGACGTACATCTTCCAAATCTTTTGACAATGTGTGCAGGAAAGTAATTTCTTGAGGCTGATGAAGCTGATCCAATCTAGACGAAGGTCTTGATAATGAATATGGTTTAAATCCAGCCATTGAAGGAAAGGTTCAGACATAATCCAGGAACTATTTGTGGTCATAGGTAATTGTTGTTTGGAAATTAAACAGATGATCTGATGGATCTGAACATGAGGCAGTGCATGTGAGATGAGCTACTGAATTCTAGTAATTACAGGACTGACAATAAGCTATGTGTGCTCCCTAATGTAAACTGTCAGTCTTTGAAGAAGAAAGCAACCAGATATCATGATCAGACCCTTTTTGTAAATTGTTGATTTTAAGGACAGTGGCAATGATGGATGATGAGATAATGAATCCCTTTGGGTGCAAAAATGTAAAGAAGGCTAGACAAAATAAGAACTATGTTTCATTATGGAGGCATACATAGGTGGAGGGGGAGGTCCAGGATTCACAAAGCTTTGTCTGGGGCTAACTGGGCTTCATGAATAGCTGATATTCACAAAGATCAGTTTGCTCTCACAAACTGGGTTTGTGCCCAGGCAAAGTAGTGAGTGGGGTTGAAATGCAAATGAGGGGGAAGGGACCTGCATGTTCCAGCAATCCCATTGACTAAGGAATTGTTCCATGCAAGGGCCTTTGCAAAGGCACTTGTGTGGATCAATTTGCAACCAAAATGTACTTTGTGGTAATCTGCCTAACCCTAGTAGTTGGCAGAGGTGTTTTGCCCCCCCACCAGCTGCCCTGATCCCTGATCACCCACCTCATATAGTATAATTACTGTTTCATAATGTAGTGGTCCCTCCCCAGTCCCTGATCTCCTGATACCCCACCCATTAATAATACAAATAGTTCATCATAGTGTAGGGTCCTTCCACATTGCCTGATCTCCTACCTGATATGATATATAATGTCTTTCCATAGTGTACAACCAATGGTCTTGCAGTACATACTGTACGCTGTCATTGACGGTTCAGACGGATGGCAGCTGTGAAGGTGTGATGAGGGCTGTGCTGCTCACCAGCCAGCAGCCTTTTTGGGAAAGGGGGAAAGGTAGTATGTAGTTACTGGAGTGGGTGGGGGGTTGGGGGAACCACTACACTACAATAATGGTGTTGAATGACTTCCGGTGTGATGGCTGCCTGGTGAGAAGCTCTTTCTGATAGCTCCCCTGCTTTCCTCTACATAGTGGATGTGCTTTTTGTACGAGTACCCCAAGCTGTGAATCAAAGTTACCTAAAATCTTCTGGATTACCTGGTGAAATCAATGAGTACCTTATCGGAACATATTCTGACAATGGACGCTGAGATGAAAATGCCAGCTCTCTGGCACACTCCCCCACTGACTCCAGTGACAGATAAAAATCCAAAGAGTCCCAAAGCGGGAGGAACAGAAGCTCCCACCTTGTTAAAGCAACAAGTGGCTTTATCTGAAGAGTGGTTTCTGGAGGAGCTGACACCAATGAAGGAAACCCTGCTAGCCCTTGCTTCAGACTTCAGAGCGCTGAAAGTTTCAATGGAGCAATTAAATATCCACACAAACGATAATGAAGCTAGGATTTCTTCACTAGATGACTGGAGAGCAAGAATGGACCCAGAAGTGGTTACCCTGTGACACTGAATTAAAAAAGCAGAGGATCACCTAGAAGATCTCGAGGATCGCTCGAGAAGGAATAATTTAGTAGTCCTTGGCCTTCCAGAGGGAGAGGAGGGGTGGCAAACAGTGGTATTGGCCCAAAGGCTGTGTGAGAAATTAGCAGGGCCTTCTCCTAATGGACCAACATTTATTATTGAAAGAGCCCATAGATCTTTGCGCCCTATGCCCCCAGTGGGATTGTCCCCTTGTCCTTTTATTTTTCCAATGTTGAACTTCCCTAATAAGCAACACATCTTGTTAAAGTTAAAAGAAGCAGCAGAAGTGCAGTGGGAAGGGAAGAGAATTCATGTCGTTCAAGACCTCCCTTACTCAGTTCGTCAGAAGTGCTCAGCCCTCCACCCATTAGTGTCCAAATTAATAACTGGCATATGTTTTACAGTGCGCTATCCTGCTACCTTGCAGATTAACAAGGATGGTCAGTGGCACTCATTTGACACACAGGACTTGGCTACTGAGACTTGTAAGAAGCGGTACCCAGACTTGATCAAATGAGCCCATTCCACTGGGCTGTTGTGGTGAAGTCTGCCATCTAGTGGACATTTAATTACATAGAAATGTTTTGTATTGCCATCTATATAAGGTTTTGTTAACTTAATTTTGCTGTCGTTGTTTTGCCACACTAGTAGATGGATATTTTTAAGACGGTGTAACAGATACAATTAGAGGGATATGTTTTCCTTCTTCTCCCTAATTTTATCGATAATAAATTAGTGTCCTAGGGTAACTGAGATATCATAAAAGAAGGCTTGGAACAGTTAAAATATTTTGTTCTTTTTCTTAGGAGACACAAACCTAGGAGTCTCTGGTAAGGTTCTATACCCTCTGAGTACTATTAAATTGTTAGTTTGACCATGGGTGGAGGGGGATTTTGGTTATTCATCTTGGCAGTCACGTTCTGGACTAGAGGGGTGGTCTAATAATTACATAGTTTAGGACTAAAGGATTTGGGGCAAGGTTTACAGGTTTTATTGTTGTAGCTGAATGTCATATATTTATAGAGTTTACTCATTTTGTAAGTCAGGAACTAGGAACTGTAAGTCTTTGGGGGTACTATAAGGAGCATAGTTAACTTTAATAGTTTATACATTAAGGTTGGAATGGTAAGGGGGTGGGGGAAGGGAGGATTAATCAGAGGTAGCATGATAAACATTGCGCCGAATAAGCAGATGGGAGATCAGTCTCAGGGACTGGGGGTAGTTTATCTTATATTTACCTATAAAGGCATATCTTATAGTTTTGTAAATATGCCCGTGAGGGTTTATTTGGGGATAGGGGTTATAACTTTGATTTGATCATAATACCTAAGTTTGTTTGTGGCTATGGGGGGGTGAGTAGCCAGTCTTTGATGATATATTTTAAATTAAAGGTTGAACATATAGGTCTAAAACATGGAGATCCCATTAGGGGAGTTTATATTAAACTGATATATCAGTATGAAATTTGCCTCATGGAATATTAAAGGAGCAAGAGCTAGACTGAAACGTCACCAAATCCTTAAACATTTGGCTCTAGTGCATTCAGACATTGTGTTTTTACAGGAGACACATTTGATGATGGGTGAAGGTAATTTATTTTGTAGAGAACATATTGGTTCTGTTTATGTGGCTGGCAATTCTACTTCCCAGAGAGGAGTAGCAGTCCTAATTGCTAAAGGGATACAATTTCAACTCTTACAAGAGATGGGAGATCCGTAAGGAAGGTTTTTGTTTGTGAGAGGATTGGTTGACCATAGGGAAGTTATCTTAGGCACTATTAATGGGCCTAACCACTCCTCTCCCGAGTTTTTCTCCCAAGTAGCTCTCAAGTTAGCTCCATTTAAACAACTGCCAATAATATTAGCAGGAGATTGGAACTTAACATAAGAAAATAAGCTAGACAGATCCACTCAAAGTAGCCAGAGCTTATCCCCTGCACAGAAATCCTTGCATGAAATGATGGAGGGACTGGGGCTCCTAGACCCTTGGCGCCTCCTTCATCCAAATGAGAAGGCTTTCACCTTTTATTCAGCTTATCATAAATCTTATTCCTGTCTAGATTTTTTCTTGGTGAATAGGGTCATGATTATGGGTCCAGTGGATTGTGGAATTTTCCCTAGAGTGTTATCAGATCACTCCATGATATGGTTTGAGGACAGAATACCCCCAAAATTCCTAAGGTTACCCAGTGGAAGCTTAACATTCAATTGCTATCCCAAGAAAGCATTGTGAACAAGATCCATGCATTAATCAATCAATACATAGAACAAAATAGGGGTTCTATTAGAGCATATGACCAACTTTGGTGTTCCCTGAAAAGTTTTTTAAGGGGGGAATTTATTAGACTGGCCGTGACCCGCAAAAGGAAAAGGGAAGCAATAGCGAAATCCTTGCTGGGTTCCATTCAGAGTTTAGAGGGTAAGATGGGTACCTGCCCTACAAATGATGATTTAACTTGACTTGAGGTTCTTAAACATCAATATGCGGATACCCTAAGAGAAAGGGCTGAATATGCCCTGTTTAAAACCCATGTTAGGTATCTGGACCAGGGGGACAAAGCCGGGCACCTCCTGGCTCTTAAATTGAGACAGCAGGAAGAGTCGAGACTAGTTGCTTGTATAGCTACTGCAGATGGGAGCAATATAGTGATAACTCCTAAAGCCATAGTGAACGAATTTGAAATGTTCTATAGGAATTTATATAGTCATCCGGATAATAGTCCTACAGATACTGAAATTTAACAATATCTTTCTAGATTTCCCCTTCCTACCCTTACTCAAGTGCAGAGAGCCCAGCTGATTTCCCCTATCTCGGAGCTGGAACTATCTACTGCCATTCAATCTCTTGCACTGAACAAAGCTCCAGGACCAAATGGATACCCATCTAACTTTTATCGAATGTTTATGAAGGAGCTTACTCCTATTCTTCAAGAATTATATTCTCATATATGTGCTCATGGTATTGTTGATTCCACATTATTAGAAGCTATTATTATTGTTCTAACAAAATCAGGGAAACCCAAAGATAAGGTAGCAAACTATAGGCCGATTTCCCTGATGAATTATGATGTTAAAATATTAGTCAAGATTTTGGCTTCTAGGATTATTAAAGTTTGGGATAACCTAATTAGCCCTGAACAGATCAGGTTTATTGGTGGTAGAAGTCCTTTAGATAACTTCCGCAAACTTGCCCACATTTTCTCTGCATCCAGGAAGACAAATGTACCAATGGCTCTGGTCTCCCTGGATGCAGAGAAACCTTTTGATAGGGTTAGTTGGCCTTTCCTTTTTGGTACCATGAGCCAGTTTGGATTTCCCCTAGAATTTATTGGGTGGATTAAACACTTATACTCAAATTCGATGGCTAAAATATATTGCAACGGGATTTTCTCTAATAGTTTCCGATTATACTCTGGAACACATCAGGGGTGTCCATTATCACCTTTGTTATTTAACCTGTATTTGGAACCCTTGATTTGCAGTTTCCAATTATCTCCATTTATGACAGGTATCTCAGTGGGACCATTTGAGCTGAAACTGTCAGCTTATGAGGATGATATTTTACTCCACGTCTCGTACCCAACTTCTGTCATCCCCAAAATGTTGGATATAATTGATGAGTTTAGTAGATCGTCAAATTATAAGTTGAACATTAACAAGACAGAAATTATGCCACTTAACGTCCATGTTCATAAGGGAGACTTAATAAGATTTAAGATGACCTGGACTAACAGACTCAAATATCTTGGTATTATTTTGTCAAATTCAGTTTCTCTCTTGAAGAAATTCAATCTTGACAACCTTCTCTTAACTATTCAGGAAGACTTAACCAGATGGTCTCCCTTATATATTTCTCTACAAGGTAGAATTAATGTTAGTAAAATGAATGTGCTGCCTAGAATATTCTATCCTCTAAATATGTTGAATATTTACCTCCCCATCATGGTTTCGGAAACTCCAAAGTATGATTACTAAATTTTTTTGGCAAAATAAACCCCCATGGAGATCTTATAAATGCCTAAGTGCTCCGAAAGCATTAGGGGGATTGAAGCTCCCAAATTTTTATCAATATTATCTAGTGAGCCATATTGCTAAGTATATGCGGTGGGTGACTGTTCCCTCAAATGATAGGCAATCCCAATATAATCCTTTATGGCTGCAAATTGAAAGGAATCTTATTATAAGGTCCAAAGTATCACTTGACAGTCTTTGGTATATACTCCCCAATGACTTACCTAAGTTACTTCGGCCCACGGTTATTTTCACTTTGGTTAAGGTTCACAGCAAGGTGTGTAGGTCTCTAGGGATTACGCATACTAGGGATGTCTCTCAACCAATGTTTGGTAACCCTAATTTTAAGGTTGGTAAAGCCTTTCTCTCACCACATAGGCTGCAAATACCTTCTAGCATGAGAGTCAGTGACCTAATTAAATTAGGGAGGATTCTCTTGGTCCAAGAAATAATGGAGAAGTTTCAGTTATCACCCAGATACACCTTTTACATATATCAAGTTAGACACTTGCTTATCACTTGGTTTGGTCCTGGTCAGTGGGACACTAACCATGGTGATTCTTTTTTAGAATTCCAATCCCTTGCGGAGCTACCACATGCGGTTTCCAGTTTAGTGGCGACCCTGTATGGGAAAACGTACCCTAGTACAGCTGACTATTCACAATATTGGACAGACACTCTTCCAAACAGTTGTGCTAATTGGGAACATTTATGGAAAGGAATCTACATATATAGTGCAAATGACAAGCTTAGATTGACACAATATTATATATTGCACACTATGTACCTGACCACTGTGAAACTGTGTAAGATGGGTAAATTGCCAAAAGATGGTTGCTTCAGATGTGGTCAGATGCAGGGCTCCCTGATTCATATATTTTGGGAGTGCCCTCTAGTTGCTCCATTATGGGTTGAAATTAGGGCTAAAGCGGACCCCTTGTTGGGGTTACAAGACCACTTTACCCCCGAGATTTGTCTGTTAGGAGACTACACAACGATTGATGTGAGAGAAACGAGATATTTTATTAATCTAATTTCACTCATGGTGAAAACCTTAGTATTAAAGCACTGGAAGGATCAGACTCCCATTACGTATCAGGAATAGCTGGCTGGGTTAATATATAACTTAAAGATTGAGAAAACTATTGCCAGTTATAGAAATACAATTTCTAAGTTCAATTCGAAATGGGAGAAATTCCACAACCTATGGTCAATTGTCAAGTCACATTAGAAAGGAGGCAGAGGGCTTCCATAGCCCCCTTTTGACTTAATTTATAGACTTGGGTGTAGGTTACTAGTGCCTTAAGGGATGACGTTCTCATATCTCCCCTTTTTCTCTCTTAGATGGTTGTCTTTAGACCTACTCCTAGTGGGAATAAGAGAAGGACTGATGCTATTATAATTCGTGTACTGGCTTGGGGTGGGAGGTAAATGGGGAGGTGGGAGTTTTTTTTAGGAAGGGTAGGAAGGGGGAAGGGTAAGGGAGGGAGGAAGGTGGGCAGGGGGTAAATTGGTTGATGTACGGGTCAGTATCTAATGTAATGTACTCACAATTATGGTTGTCTCTTTTCCTGTAACATGTATTGCATTGTCAGTGAATGTTAATACTAAATAAATAAAGCATATTTAATTTAAAAAAAGAAATGGTGTTGAACAATACAGTGTGGGAGATTGGGCACTGAGGTGGAACACTACACTATGAAAACATTTTCTTTACTGTGAGATTGGGAAGGAGCAAGGGACCACTACACTATAGAAAGACATTAAATTTTATATTGGGTGAGAGATCAGACAATGGGGTGGGACCATAGAGTATGAAAAAATATTTTTATTATTAATAGGTGGGAGATCAGGGACAGGGGAGGGACCCTGCACTATGGAAAATGTTTTGTACATTACAGGAGGGAGATCGGGGACCGGGGAAGGACCCTACACTATGGCAAATGTTTTGTACATTATGGGTGGGAGATCAGGAACCAGGGAAGGACCCTGCACTATGGCAAATGTTTTGTACATTACAGGTGGGAGATCAGGGACTGGAGAGGGACCCTGCACTATGGCAAATGTTCTGTACATTATGGGAGGGAGATCGGGGACCGGAGAGGAACTGTACACTATGGAATATTATTTGTTCATACTGTCAGGTCCATAGTAGGGGTAGGGGAGGTCACCTCTGGGCTACTGGAGAATAGAGTTGCATGGGGCTTGGGCTGGTGAGGGGACCATGCACTGCCACACTAATTGAATGCAAATGAGCTCATAATGGGGATGCTAATGGCCACTAGTGGCTTGCATGGCCAATGCACTGATTGCATGGCTCCTTTCATGAATTGCACGTTAGCACCTGAGTGCTGTTTGACTGCAGGGCCATTTTCCTGCCTGGCCATCAGGATAGTGCTACTGGGTATTCTACTGCTATTCCTGGTGTACTATCTGACTGTGAATAGCTCCATTGCCCACCAGCACAGCCACGAAGTGCAATGCAAACTTTTGTGTCTACTTTGCATTCTTTTTGTGAATCATGGCACAGGAGTTTGACATTGAAGCTCTTTGGATACCGAAGTTGAAGAGCATAACTGAATGACTGAAGAATAGAGAAAGTGAGGATGGAGTACGCTGTGTGGATGAGAACAGAATACTTGACAGGTATAGCTTAATTGTTCCATACGGTACTTTGAGGCTGAATAACAAGTTAGAAATGCTAGTATATTTTAAAATGAGCAGAAATTTTCATGAAAGACTTCAATATGCAGAATGAGGGATACTTTTCATGCTGTAGTATAAGTAGCTCTGGTGGCAGGAGCTTAGGTGGCCCACACGTGGCATTGACTTGGCAGCGATTAAATTGTAACTGTATGGGGTTGCGATGAAGGAGGAGTCTTGACTGAGTATGCTGAATGATGGGCAAAGAGAGGTCTGACATCAAAAACAACAAAAACGCACTGACTGCATTATTTGAATACTCTGATATGGGACCATTTCAGAGTGAAATTGTGATTAAAGATGACCAAGTCATTTGTGCAAGAACTGCAGGATGGAAAAAAATAAGGACTTGCCTTTGTTGATAGTATCCACTGTGGACTGAATATGAACAAAGCTGAATATTGTCTGGAAGGACCAGTGATGATCTCAAGAAAGGTGACTGACATGACTGGGTAAACTTGAAGTGGAGAGATAACTCCACAAAGTAACATACTAAGAAGACAGCAGAGTAGGCTCTATGTCAAGTTCTGCTCGGGGATCAGTGCCCATTCAGGGCACTTTTGCTGCCTCCCCTCCCCACAAAGTCCCCCACGCTCTTCTCCTGATTGGGTCCCCCAGTGCTGACCCTGCTAAAATGCACCCTCCCCCTATACCTATCCCAGCCCATCTTGAACCCCTCCAGAGTATCCACAGCCACCAATTCTACAGGCAGAGGATTACAGGGTTCCACCACCCTCTCAGTGAAGTAGCACCTCTTGGTCTTCCACCTGAGTCTGCCACCTGCCAGCCTCATTGGGTGCCCCCTGGTGGCCCCTCCTCCTTCAGAAGGAAATCCTTTCCTGACTTACCCTATTACTCCCCTGAAGATATCCGAAGACCTTAGTCATACTCCCTCTGTTCTCCTCTCCTCCAGGGAGTACAAAATGAGCTCCTCAAGTCTCTCCCCATGGGACTTCTCCCCAGACACTATCATCCTGGTTGACCTCCTCTGGGCCCTCTTCAGGAGTGCAACATCACTTTTTAAGTACAGATGCTAAAATTGCACCCAGTATTCAAGATGTGGTCTAACCAGGCAATTGTATAGTGGCAGGAGCACCTCCCATCTTCTCGAGGTTATCCCCCTGGCTATGCACCCCAGAATTTTATTCACTCTTGCCACAGCCCTTGTACACTGCTCTGAGTTGTTCATTCTGGCATCCACTACCACTCTGTGGTCCCTCTCCCCCACTCAAAGCCTGCAGTGTCACCCTCTCAATGTGTACACATGAGCTGGGGGTCCTGGCCCCAGGTGGAAGTCCTTGCACTTCTCAATATTAAATCTCAGTTTCCAGATGTGCGACCACCCCTCCAGAGCCTCCAGGTCACCCAGCAGGGCTAACCTACCCTACTCTCCATCCACCACCACCCCCAGTTTTGAGCTGTCAGCAAAGAGGCTCATCTCCCTCCTGATATCATTTCTGATATCTAAGATATAAGTGTTAAACAGAAGTTGTCCTACCAACGATCTCTGTGGGACCCTGCTAATGACCCTCCTGGGAGAGGAAACCTTCCCCCTGACCACTACCTTCTGACATTTTCCCCCTAGCCAATCCCCGATTCACCTGACCATCTGCCCCCCCCATGCCCTTCAGCTTCTCCAGCAGCCCAGGATGTGGCACCAAGTTAAATGCCTTGCTGAAGTCTAGAAAGTGGATATCCACCAACCTGCCCTGGTCCAATGCTGTAGTCAGCCAATCGTAGAACTCCATAAGGTTGATCTGACATGATCTGCCCTTAACAAAGCCATGCTGTTGATCATCCAGGTAGCCCCTTGCCTCCAGAAGCCCCTCCAGCATCTCCTTCAAGATGACTGCCATCACCTTACCCACCACTGATGTTAGGTTTACTGGCCTGTAGCTTCCTGGCTCCTTTCATTAGTCACCCTTGTGAATAGGCACAATGTGGGCCAACCTCCAGTCCCGAGGCACCCATCCCCACTGGAGGGAGGAGTTAAATAGGTTGAACCAGAGGTGCAGACAGGATGTTTGCCAGCTCCCTCAGCATCCTGGGATGAAGTCCACATGGGACTGGTGCCTTCTCCACTCTTAGGGACTTGAGAGATTCACACACTCTACCAATGGTGATTTCATCATTCATAGCATCCCCTCCACCAGCAGGACCCCCTTCCCTACTCCATGCAGTGCTGCCCCACCATCCTCCCTACTGAAGACCAGGGCAAAGTAGTCATTTAGTACCTCTGCCTGCTCCCCTGCCTCCTCTGCCCACCCACTCCCCGATCTCAATCTACAAACCTGCTGTTCCCTTTTCTTCCCTTTTCTCCCTCCTGAAACACTTGAAGAATCCTTTTTCACCTCTGCTAATCCTCTGAGCCATCATCCGCTCCTTCCTAGCTTTTGCTAACATCACCACCCTGGTGACCTTCCTGGTGATTTCATCATACTCTCCCTTGTCCATAACCCTGCACGGACACCTGTATCAGCTATAGATGGCCTTATTTTCTCTTACCACCACCTGCACCTCCCAAATCCATCAGTTTGGCTTCCTGGCTCTACCAAACTTGCGTCTCTCCTTTGTGCATGCCTTGTTAGCTTCCAGGAGCCCATTTTTAATAATTTTCCATTGACTCTCTGTGTCAACGCTTGGCCTGATCCCATCTAAGTAGCCACTAAGGATCCACTCAATACAATTGAAGTTCACACCCCTAAAGTCAACTGCCATCATTTTCATGTGATTCAATCCCCCCAGGTCCAGAAAAAAAAATGACGGTGGTGTGATCACTACCCACCAGTGGGGACCCAACCACAAGGTCCTTGATGAGGCTGCAATCTGACAGGACCACATCTAGGATGCTACCCTCCCTGATTAGGTCAGTCACCAGCTGGGTAAGAAATGCATCCTGGAAGATGTCTAGCAGATGCAATGTCTGGAGGCCAGGGAGTAGTGATCCATGAGTGTACAAAGATAGTAGGATAGCTGTGTGTTAGAGATACATTGGTGTATATTTTTGAAATGCAAGACTGAAGAAGGATCTTTGAAGAATATCGGACAGTTATTCCAAGGAGGTACAATTGGGACCATGAAGCTAGATCTGATTTGCCATTGCTATTAACTGGATACGGAGGTGCAAGTCTGCAACCGATGACGCCAATCCCAATAGAAAGGTCATGAAGGACTGACCTTGAGGAATCATTGTCATTGAGAAGCTGAGATATCCCAAGGGGGAAGTAAGTTCACATTTTTGTGTGGAGGATCAGATCAAAGATGACTCTAGTAATGCTTGGCTCCTGTGGAACTTATCAGAAGTATGGCATACATACACTCTGAATCCAATAAGATGCAGAGTAATAACCCTGTGGAGTTTATATGGAGATAATAGCTTCCATATGGTCTGAATCCATTAAGATCATGCTGAACTGCTTAAAAAGAAAAGGCTGCCATGCAGTCTGGATCCAGTAAAATGTGAAGGAATGATCCTTTAGAGTTTATTGAGAGGAAATGGCTGTCATGCCATCCAAAGCCATAAGATACAAAGGAATGATCATATGGGGGATATCTGAAGGGATTGGGACTTCCATATTGTAAGTTCTTAATCTAATGAGATGCTGAGCAATTTGAGGAATATCACTAGACCAAGTTTTTGCTCATCAATCTGAGGACTAATAGGCCATGGGATGACTGGACAGAAGCAGTAGTGTCAGCTGCAGGAGGAGAATCTAGTAGATCAGCTGGAGAAATAATGAAGCAGATGATTGAGTGCTGGATAGAGATAAATGCCTGAGTAATGCCCAAAAGAAAAGACAGGAAAGCAAATACACCCAGGGCTGCTGAAGTAACAGGACAAGATGTAGCATGACTGGAGAGAGTCCATCAAAGACATGCCACAGACATCAGAGAGTTGGATGAAACAGGGATCGGCCAAAATGTGTCCATAAAAGCAGCTAATGAGAGCCAAGAGTTGGGGTCAAAATGTAAAGATTTTGACAGAGTGCAGAACAGTCTTTGAATTAAGAAATGAAGTAATGCAAAATCCATGGGAGAAGCAGCACAACAGATAGGAGGCAATGCCTCACCACTGAAGGAAATTGGAACAGATCCAGTTGCAGAATAGGCAGGAAGTTGGATGAAGGCAAACACTGATGAGTAATCAGGAGTCTAGGAGCTATAGACAGCAATGCAGAAATGACACCTGCAGGAGATGAAGCAGGGTGTGAGGTGCGGCAGAGACAGCTCCAAGGTGAATGGAGTAGAGACATGGACGAGTGCTCGGAGGAGCAGGAATGTCCAGAGCACTGCTGATGGAAGAGATGGCAGCAGGAGCTAATGGGTCGAAGACTGGAGTAGGGGGAGGTTGGAAGAGAGCTACGAGGGCTGATAAACAGGAGAGTAGGATTGGAAACTGGAAGGAAAGCAAAGCCAGGAATTTCAGAATTTCAGACAATGAATGAGCAGGTTGGATCTAATATCCAGAACAGGGTGAGGCTGGGAAGCTAGGACAAATCATTCAAGTCCAGGGTGCAAGCAGAAGCCAAGTAATGGAGAGCCTGTCTGTTGGAGGTTGGCAACTAGGTGAAGACAGCCCCATCTTCAAAGGAGTCATTCAAATCAGAAGCCCACAGATGGGCTGGAGGAGCTGAAGAATAAGTCAGAGGGACCTTGCAGGATTTTTTTGGGGAACTGGAAGCGTGAAAACAGGAGATGAAGAGAATGCCATGGTGCCAATATGCTGGGCATGTTGCTGAAAGTCCAGAGAGCTGTTGAACTG
This sequence comes from Neoceratodus forsteri, assembly GCA_016271365.2. Taxonomy (NCBI): domain Eukaryota; kingdom Metazoa; phylum Chordata; order Ceratodontiformes; family Ceratodontidae; genus Neoceratodus; species Neoceratodus forsteri. The sequence continues at coordinate 50,135,018 of CM057455.1, forward strand.
CTGGTAGAGAATGGATTTGATAGAGAGTGTAGTTGGAAGACACAGACTCCCATTCCCAGCAGACAGAGCAAGTCTACCTACACTTGAAATCTCAGAAAAATGAGGCAGTATAGCACAGTGGTTTAAGGCTCTGAGCTACAAACCTGGAGACCTGGATTTGAATTCACACTCCCCACTTGCAATACTGTGTAACCCTGAGAAAGTCACTTAACTTCCTTGTGCTCCCAGGTTGCACTTGTAAACAAGCTTCAGCTTAGTGTGCCTCTCCTGGTAAAAAAAAAAAAGAAGGCAGCGCTAGAGACGGAAACAGTCAAATTGCTGATGTGGAAGTGTAACTGGTACAGAATGTAATTGGAAGACACAGATTCCCATCCTTGTCAGACAGGGTAAGTCCACTATCACTCGATACCTCAGAAGGTAGAGTTAGGGATGAAGATTATCAAAGTGTTGGAAGAGAATGGATTTGGTAGAGAACGGAGTTGGAAGACATGGACTCCCATACTCAGCAGATTGGATGAACCCACCATTGCTCAATAACTCTGAAGACAGAGTTGGGGATGGACATTGTTGCAGTGCTGGTACAGAAGCATAATAGGCAGTAATTGGAAGACAGAGACTCTTATCCCTGGCAGACAGGGCAAGCTCACCTCCACTCGATACCTCAGAAGGCAGAGTTAGGAACGGAGACTGTCAATTTGCTAGTATAGAGGTGTAATTGGTAGAGAATGTATTTGAAAGACATGGACTGCCATCCCCAGTTGACGAGGCAAGCCCACTTTCACTCAATAACTCACAAGATAGAGGTAGGAATGGTGACTGTTGATTTGCTAGAAAGAAGCATAATTGGTAGAGAATGTAATTGGAAGACATGGACTGAAATCCCCAGTTGATGGTGCAAGCCCACTTTCACTTAATACCTCACAAGGTAGAGGTAGGAATGGAGACTGTCGATTTGTTAGTATAGAAGCATAATTGGTAGAGAATGTAATTGGAAGACATGGACTCCCATCCCCAGTTAACAGGGCAAGCCCATCTTCACTTGATACCTCATAGGGATGGAGACTGTCAAACTACTAGTATGGGTTGAGCAAGGAAAACATGAGGCTGCTGTAGGAGTTAAGAAAAAAAATAAGCTGGGCAGGGCAGGATAGCTATCTGGAGGAAGGTTTAAGGAGGAGGAAAGGGGACTAAGAACAACAAAAGGAAGTCAAATGTACTCTGCAGTTAAGCTGGACAAACAGAAGACATATCAAGGCAGAAGGGCTAGTATGGCAAAAACAGGTGAGTATAGCTTTAAAAAGGGAAGCTGTCGGCTGTGGAAGTGGAGTTAAAACCCATTACTGATAGGTGACGATACTGATACTGATACTGATATTGATAGCTCTCTCTGATTGGAACTTTCTGTGCTGACATGCCGGTAACCACCCTTACAAAATGTTCTTCGGAATACCACTGTAATACCACTCATTTGTCATTGCAATACCACTGTGATTACCACTGTACTACCATTAAGGTTTTCATGGTATCACAGTGGTTTGTTTCATTTCCATTGTGATACCATTGTACCACTGCCCTACCATATCAACAAAAATAATAAAAAATTAAACTACCATAGTACAACCATGGTACCACTGGGTAGTACCATTGCACATTTTGTAGCTCACCACTGTGTTGCCATTGTGGAGCCATGGTGTTGCCATTGTGTCACATTTGGTAAGGGCAGTGTCCTTTTTCCAGCATCTGTTTAGGCAGTGCCTGCTCACTCCATCACCATGAATGCCTGATCATGCGGACAGTACCACCCAGCTCATCCTGTAAACTCTTTAATGAACTGGATGCTCAACAAAGTGATGCACTGATGCACACAAGCCTCCCAAGTGTCACAGTATGGAAAACTCTGCTCGCTCATCCTCAACAGTGTTTGGCAATCGAAAAAAGAAAATAAGTTGTAGAAAAGAAAAAAAGGACTAAAAACACCAATAGAACGTCCTTGCATAAATTGAATATGCCATGGCCCCCCAATAAAAATATCAGATATAATTTCCCCTGATGGAGCTTGACTATTGACATCACCAGTGGCTTTAATCATACTGTAGGTAGGGAATCATTGGAGCCAACACCCACTCAGTAGTTTCATTGCTATGCTGCTGTACACCTACACATTCACTTTCTCCCTCTGTCTCATATTAGAAAGTTCTTGCTCATTTAATCCAGAGTCTGCCTGAAAGCATTACTTACATTATGTGTTCTCTTTTACCACTGAAACTAATATCCGCAGCTCTGATCCTGCCCTCTTACCTCCCTTCATATCCCTGACACATACTGCATCTCTGACATTCACTTTCTGCCCTGATATGCTGCCAACCAATGTCCTTTCTCTGGCTTCTCTTTAGGCCACATCGGCTAGCTCCACCACCATGAATGCCTGCTCACTCATTCAGTGCCACCCAGCTCATCTTGTAAACTCCCTCATGAACTGCAATTACAATGCAGTGATGCATTTACTTATGCAAGCGCTCCAAACTTCACAACATGGAGAACTCCACTCAGTCATCCTCAACAGTGCATGGCCATCTGGCAACAAAAAAAATAAGCCACAGAAAAGAAATAAGCATTTATCAAATGCTGAATGTTCTCCATTGGTATTGCTGTTGTTCTTGATCCTGCTTAAATGCATTTTTGCTATGTATTTAAAATACCCAGGACTAGAGAGGCAGCAAATTTAAATTTCACCTGCAAAGTGTCCATGAAGTGAGCACTTCGCATTGTCACTCTGATAGGCAGAGCGGCCAATGCAAAAAGCTCAGTTCGCCTTGTGATTATTACTTTGCATTATCATTCAGCCTTATCGTGAAGTAAGGTGAAGTGATTACAATATTGGCAGCCCTTCACACATACAGGCACCAAAATTAATGTGAATCCCCAAAATGCTCATGTCTTGTGTCGAGAAAACTCCCCAGTTCTGACGGTGACAAAGTGAAATGAGAGCACAAGAAATGCAAAGTATCCCAGAATTAATGGTGCACTCAGACGTCATGCATGTAGTAGTCACACACAGTTCCCAGAATCAATGTGCATCCCCAAAATGCTACTGTCTTGTGTCCAGAAAATTCCCCAGTGCTGACGAATTGAAATGAGAGCGTAACAAGAAATGCAGTCTCTCTGAATTAATGGTGCACTCAGTCATGTGCGTAGTGATCACACATAATCACCAGAATTAAAGTGCATCCCCAAAATGCTATTGTCATGTGCCCAGAAAACTTCCCAGTGCTGACAAGGTGAAATGAGAGTGTAACAAGAAATGCAAAGTCTCCCAGAATTAATGGTGTACTGCAAACGCACAGACAAATTAAGATTGTGCCGCACAATCAAGAGATGCAGACACAAAGGCACAACAACACCTAACAAGTGCTCACAAGTCACAAATCCAAATCAGGAAAATAATGTCTTTTGCCGGTTGGGGGGGTAGTGCATGGCAGTAACAGTCCACTACCAGTAAAGATACTACAAGGTAGTATAAAAAATTCATGCAGGTTCAGTGGATAGCAGGTTCTCACTGGTGCAATTACTCTGTAGCACAATAAAGGATGTCTGATTTAATGGCATGCATTGCACACACACACAAACTACAAGTAATGTGTAGCAAATTGAAAACTTTTAGTGATATAACCAAGTGTTTTAAACAAACTGAAATTATACATTGCTGCACCACAACAATCAGCTAAAAAATGTCAAGAATTACTAAAAATATTATTGTGTGTACATTAACACAGTTATACAAGAAAAATATAACCAAAACAGAAACACTGCCTTTTTCTCCCAGCTTTCCTACTACACCAGATACACCCCTCCCCAAAGCACACTTCACAGTACACAGACTGACTGTTCTACAGTAAATTAACTTTCAAAATAAACACAGAAACTATAAACACTTGATGATATGAGCACAGGGGGTTTACTACAATCAATGTACTAAATTGTGAGCAAAAAAAATTGCTCAAAAATACTTTTTTGACAGCTTTTAAAGGATTTGAAGTGCAGAGCTCTGAGAAGAAACTGTCTCTGTCTTATCTTCCACTACACACATACCACCCAGAACTGAGACTGTGCAGAACAATCTAGAGCCCATGAGACCTGAAATTCCATGAAGCACTGCAAAACGCGACATTGGAGCTCAAAAACAAGCTGAAGTGACGTGAAGTACATTGATTTTGATGTACTTCACCTTAAAATTAGTGGAGAAGTGGTTTGGGAAAGACGGAATAATGCGAAGGCATTGTTTTCAATGGACTTCACGTTCCCCATTATAATGCGAAGTACTCCACTTCATGTTGTGAGTACTTCGCGGATTCCAGATTAATTCGAAAATCATTCTGCTGAACGAATTTCGGCCACTTCACCTACCACTACCCAGGACAGAGCAGAAGAGATGCAATACCTCATTTTTAGTGGTGTCCCACTTTAACACATTATTAGATTATAGAAACATAGAAACATAGACTTTGACGGCAGATAAGGACCACTTGGCCCACCCAGTCTGCCCATTTCCCTACCTACTGGATAAGCTGCAGATTCTAGTTAACCAACAGCCTACTTCCTGCAACCCCCAACTATAATTGCCTTGTGTCTGTCCGATGCATGTTTGAATACCCCACTGTTTTAGACCCAACGACCTTCTCAGGAAGGCTGTTCCATGTATCCACCACTCTCTCCGTGAAAAAAAAAATTCCTCACATTACCCCTGAGCCATCCCCACTCTATCTTTAAATTGTGCCCCCTTGTTCTTACACATCTCTTTTTCTGAAAGACGCTACCCTCCTGGACTTTGTTGACTCCTTTGAGGTACTTGAACATTTCTATCATGTCCCCCCGTCCCTCCTTTCATCAAGAGTATACATATTAAGCTCTCTCAGTCTCTCTTCAGATGGCTTCTGCTGCAGACCCTGCACCATTTTAGTTGCCCTCCTCTGGACTGCTTCCATCCTGTCTATGTCCTTGTGGAGATGAGGTCTCCAAAACTGCACGCAATACTCCAGATGGGGTCTCACCAACTGTCTGTACAGAGGGATAACCACTTCCCTTTTTCTACTTGTGATGCCCCTTCCTATGCATCCCAGTATCACCCTGGCTCTCCTTACCGACTTTTCACATTGCTTACCCACCTTTAGGTCATCTGATATGACTACCCCCAGGTCCCTTTCCATTTTTGTTGTTGTTAGTACCTCCCATGCTATTGTGTACTCTTCTCCTGGGTTTTTTTTTCCCGGGTGCATTACTTTGCACTTCTTTGTATTGAATCTAAATTGCCACATTATAAGTGAGTGAGGATGGCGGACCCCTAAAGGCCACGGGACCTCATCCCCTCCACACAGCATGACAACAGCTGAACTATGGGACAGTGAGGACCGCAGACCCTTAAAGGACACGGGACCCCATTCCCTCCACACAGCCTGACAGCAGTCAAACTATGGGACAGTCAGGACCACAGACCTCTAAAAGCCACAGGACTCTATCCCCTCCACACAGCCTGACAGAGGCCAAACTACGGGACAGTGAGGACCGTGGACCCTTAAAGGCCATAGAACCCCATCCCCTTCACACAGCCTGACAGCAGCTGAACTACGGGACAGAGAGGACCAGAGACCCCTAAGGGTAAGCTGCTCTCCCTTCCTGAGCAGCTCCTGCTGTTGGAGTGTTTTTAGTAGCTGCATCATTTTCTGACCTCCGAGAGTGACTGATTGATTGTAATAACACTGTGTCACCCCTCCCAATGCTGGGGTTTCCTCCAATTTTCTGGGGAGCTTTAAGACTATCCTGGCTGGTTGCACCGCTATGCTGCACCAAACACAGCACCTGGGATGCTGCTAGTCTTTGCTCTTATGTCTCTGCTACGGCCTATTTTACCAAGTTTTGCAGCCCCTGTGATAGCAACTCTATGTATGTAAGCTCACCTGGGTTCTAGCTATGATTTCAGGCACTGAGCATATGAAGTGTGTTAGCGACCATTAGACTAGAGTATTTGCTACCTCAGACCCTGATGTATTGTACTGTTTGATAGCCAGCTCTTCATTATTTAATTATTTATTTATACGTATTGTGTTGTACTAGTGTTTTACTCAAGTAGCTACTGCCTGTCAGTTTGGAATTGCCAGGCCCCACAGCATGTTCATGGCATCTTGCTGGCTCTTTCACCAGGCTCATTGTGCTCCACCAGACTGTGCCAGGTCATCTTGCCTGCCTCCTGACTCGTGCATGCACACTAGGGTGCAGTGCTAGTCCTCTCTTAATCTCTTGCCCTTCCACTACATACTAATTAGGTCTTTGTTCTCTTCCTCCTTATTACTGGCCCCGAGGCCCCATTCCTTCCATACAGCCTGACAGCATACAAACTACGGGACAGTGAGGACTGCGGACCATTAAAGGTAAGCTGTTCTGCCTTCCTGATCAGTTCCTGCTGTGGGGGTGTCAGCCTGACAACACTTCGAGTCAACTGCCCCACTCACCCCAGCCACCCTCCCACCCAGGGGCATCTCTTAATTTATAGGTAACTTACTGTCACTTGACCCATTCAGACTAAGTGTTCCACTTTTCCCATAGCAGCTTATCTTCCTCTGCCACTAGGTGGCAGCACATATCTTCATCCTTCTCACTCATTACTTTCATCCTTCACCTCACTCCCCTTCCCCGCTACTAGGAGGTGGTGTTTCCCACTCCTCTACCCCTGTTTTCCTTATCTTTCTAAAATCCTGCCCTTTCTTTTCACCTTGACTCTATTATTTTCCCCCTTCGTCTTCCCTGGTTTTCAGCTGTTCTCTCAGTCCTCCCACTCCCAGCATTGAACCCGTACATTCCACACCAAGGCTGGGAACCCTACTGCTGTGCTACCGTAGTTGCCCTACTAGTGTATGCTCTTTTCTACCCTTTCTGTCATGATATCATTCTGCCCACTAAGTATGCCCTGATTTCCACTCACTCCTCTCCCCCCCTTTCTCCTTATGGCATACCTCCCTCTGGTCCTCCTCCACAGCCCAACCCCTGATGGGATACTCACCCCCTCCCTACACACCTACCACACATCACCCTCACCCTCACCTACTCACCTCCCTCTCACCCCCCCACCAAGGCCCCTCAACCTCTCACCCCGTATTCAAACAGATACTCCATGGTCTCCCCTCTACCTCTCAATACTCCACATATAGACATTATCAATCCCTGTCAGCATCCATCTGCCCTCCTCAAACCTCTGCACAGGTCCTTGGCCTCTATGCCACCTGCTCCTACATACTGTCTCATTACTCCTCCTTATGTCTGGTAACATACAGCCTAACTCTGGAGCCCCCCAGATCTGCTAACCCCAACCCCTCCCCTCTAGGGCTGAGTATAGCCTTCATGAACATTTGCAGCCTTCCAAAAATCTAGGATTGCCTCCAGGTCTGGATAGCACAGTACCAGTCCAATACACTCTCCTTGGTGGAGACCTGGCTATCCAAATCCACCACTGACTCCACAATCTCTATCCCTGGCTACACACTGCACCAGTCCAACAGAGTCAGGAAATAGGTGGGTAGTTGTGCACTCTACCTCCAGGAATCCCTCCAAGTGCATGATCTCCCCCCCTCCTGAAGGCTGGCGCACAGGCTCTATCCCTCAATGTCATGCCTGGGTCCTCCAGGGCCCCTCTAATCATCACCACAGTCTACACGTCCCCCCAGGACCAGAAAACTGCATTCCAATACATACTGGACTACCTCTCCTCCCTTCCCCCAAGACCGAACAACTAATCCCTGGGGATTTCAACAGGAAACGGCTCTCAAAAACTGACTCCCCATATAAAGATGCCGTAGCTGCTCTTGATCTCACGCAGCTTGTTACCCACCCCACATGAATCAACCCCACCATGGGCTCCGCCACTTTGCTGGAAATCATATTCTCCAATGGCTCCCAAAAAATAAGTAATACTTCAGTATTCCCTAATGCCCTCAGTGACCATTCTGCTGTCCTGTGAAATGGCTCTGCAAGATTGAGAAAACTGCCCCCAAAATGTTTTTCAACTGGCTCCTCAAACCTGACAGGTTCAGCCCTCTCAAAGACTTCCTCGCAAATGGGATTGGTCACCTATTACCATGGTCAGAGACATTGATAGAGCCCTCAACTATTTCATCCACTCAATTAACCACGCCTGCAATATTTATGCCCCCCTTAAAAAATGCACCTATAGGGACCCTAACATCCTCTGACTATCACAGGCTCTATTACACATGATGCAGCACTGAGAACCTGTGGCAAAAAGTCATTGACTCTGGAAAGCCTGCTGACAGGCAAAGTTACCGTGCCTTTCGCAAGAAAAATATCTGGGCAACATGCAAAGTGAAATCTGACTACTTCAAAACCTCCCTTACTGTCACTTGGGGCGCCGATCGCAAGTTCTGGGATAACATGAAGGTCATCACCAGTAAATCTACTACCCCTCCCCCAATGCAAATAAACATCAATGTCTTCATAACCTTTGACCCCCGAAGCATTGCCAATGGTCTAAAATCCTCCTTCTCGGACCTTAGCGTGGTCCTGCCTCCCAGCTTCTTTGACCCCACAGAGCCTCCTCTTGCCCTCCTACTCACAATCCCCTTTCCACTTTAGAGCCCTCACTCCTTTGAAGCCAGGCCATACCTTCTGAAAGCACTAAATGGCTCCTGTCACAGCAACAACTCCCTGGAGCTCTAACTGCTATGCCCAGTGCTAGACGTAGTCCTCTCCCCTCTCACCTGTCTGCTTAATTTCTTTCTCTGTCTTAATAAATTCCCCTCAGTCTGGAAGACTACCATCCTCACCCCACTCACAAGAGTGGTGATCATCTCCTCCCAGAGAACTACCGCTCAATATCCATACCCCCCACAAGGCCCTTGAATGAGTTTTATCCAACCAACTCCTCAACCACCATGCCAGATATGACCTCCTCGGGGAAGAGCAGCATGGTTTTGAGTGGGGTAATAGCTCATCCACTGCCCTCCTGGAGTTCACTAGCTTCATACATGACTCCCTCAACAATGGTCGGCACTGCCTTCCTTGATCTGTCAAAGGCTTTTGACACCATCAGTCACACCCTCCTGCTAACTGTCCTCTACCACCTGGGCCTCTCCCAAGATATCACTACCTGGTTTAAGGACAACCTATCCAATCATACCCAATGGGTCAGAATCTGTAACACCATCGTCAGCCCACTACCAGTGCTCTTTGGTGTTCCTCATGGCTCCCTTTTGGGACCCCTCTTTTTCAGCTCTTTCCTTAATTCCCTCCATAAGTCATGCTTGGGTAAAATCCTCCTATGCACTGATGATGCAGTACACTACTCTGCTCATTCTGAACCCTCCTCCCTCCAAATATCTCTCCAGAACTCCTTCACAGTGGCACAATCCTGGTTTGTCAACCACAAGCTCATATTAAATCAAAAGAAAACCAAGGTAATGCTGTTTGCCCATACCCAGAACAAGCACAGTGAGTCCTCCCTTGTTATACATTCCAGTCTCTCCCAACCTCTTGAGCAAGTGAATGCGTTTAAGGACTTAGGGATAACCCTCGACTCAGCCCTCACCTTCCATAATCACATTTACCTTCTTAGTACAGCAGTCAAATCTCATATTGGCATGGTATACCACCACAAGAGCTGCCACCCCCCTGAAGCCCTCCACCTTGCTAGCTCATCCTCGATCCTACCTCTTATTGGCTACATGATCGTAGTCTATGGGGCAGCTGATAACACTGCACTGCAAAGAATTAAAACTCCCTAAACAAGGCATGCCAGCTAGCCACAGGCTGCCCTAGATGAACCAACACCTGCATACTTTATAACATGGTTCTGTGGCTAAACTTCAAGGAATGGCTCAGGTACCAGACCTGTCTACTCACCAGTGCAATCACCAATGTTCTGGCCCTACCTGGGCTCTCCCTCCTCATCAAACACTCTCCCAATCCCATTGCCACATGCAACTTGACCAAATCCAACCTTCTAGTCCCACACTGTAGGACCTCCGTGGCTCAGCGCTCTTTTTCCTACAGAGCCCCCACCTGGTTCAACTCTCTCCCAAGTCCTATCTCCCTTGAAACCAAACTTGGGCATGTCAAGTCCCTCCTCAGGGACCACCTTTCTGCCTCCCACTCCTGCAACTTCTCTGGTTATCTCATCTCCCCGCAAATTGCCCTCTACAAAGGACCCCTGTCCTGCCTACTGCTCCACTACTTCAACTTGGGCAATAGTGTGTCAACACCCCACCTACACTCCCTTCTCCCTCGTACCCAATCTTGGGCATCTCAATTCCCTCCTTAGGGACACCCTTCTTGCCTCTTGCTCCTGCATCTGCCCTTGTTAACTCTTCTCCCTGCAACCTGCCCTGGACAAAGGACTTATATCCTACTTACCCTCCCCCCCCTGCATTAACCCTGGCAATGGTGTATCATAACCCTAACTGCAACTATGTGCCAGTGCCTAACCTTGTTCTTTCCCTTTCATGAATGTATTCTCTCACCAACTGAATGTACCAACAACATTTTGTGATTATCTAATTGTACTGTACTTCCCCGCACCTGTATGCATTTATCTCACCTAATGTCTCTTCCAGCATTATTGTATAATGTAAGCTGTACATGCCTGCTTTGTACCTTTATGACGTGGAGCCTTTGTAAACGAGTCTCCAACTCAAAGGATTGTAATTCTGATACTGTTCAATAAATAAAATTAACCAGGATAGAGCAGCTGAGAGGCAATATCTACTTTTAAGTGGGCTCCCACACGTTTTGACCCCAAATGTCTAATAATCTTTTTGTGACCCAAAGTTATGTTCAATAGAGGTGGAATTTTTACAATCCTATCTGAAATGAGATTTTGCTATGTGACTGTGGAAACAGACTTCAGAGGGGATTTGAAAAATGACACCTGCCATGTTCAGGAGGTGGGGTAACATAAAGTTATGATCAAATGCTGGAACAATAAGTTTCCTCATAACTTAGTTGGTTTTCCACATTTTTACCCCAAATGTTCAATGTAATCTTTTCATGACCACTCCTGAGTATGACAAGCATCATTTTTAAAACAATGGCTGAAACTTCATTTTATGACACAAGCGTTAAAATACATTTGGGGCTGGCTCGTCAGCACAGAGGAAGGATGTCCGTCTGCAACGCTGACAACCCTGGTTCGGGAACGAACTAGGGACATCAGAAGGCCAGTAGTGGGAGAAGGTTTGAGCATCCTGGGGACTGCTTTCCTTCTCCTGGGGGTTGGGGTTGTGTGTCCGGTATGCTGTGGACCCCGAGCAGAGACAGGGGGAGGTGCAGTGCTGGTGCCATATCAGCTGGGGGGTGGGGTGGACAATGGTCATCCTTGCATGTCCCCACCCTGATACAGTACACAGAAATGCCAGCCCCAAATCATGAAGCTCTGCTCTGCCACCCCCACTGCCTACCATGCCCACTAGGTGGGGGCCCACTCCCATGGCCCCACCCTGGGGGGTAAGCCAGGGCCAGCTACTGTGAATCTTGAGAAGGGAGTGACTGCCCAGTGGCCCCACCTGGTAGAGATGGAGCAAAGTAAAATTCCGCCCGCGAAGTGGATGAGAAGTGGTAATGTCACATAAGTGTTCCGCTACTCGAAGTGCCCATTTGAAACCCTCACTTCACCACTTTGCGCTGAAATTATGCTTCGAGTTGTGCACTCCATCTTATTCTACTTTAAGGCAGACTGAGAATTCACAGGCAACCCACACACATCACATGGCTTACACAGTGTAGGTCACATGTTTTAGGCAGACAGGAGGTTAGGGGCCAAAACACTCTCCAACAAGGGCTGACTTACATGTTTTGCATGGAGTGTGACAATTGGTTCAGCTCTGCAAATGGCTGGGGGTGGGGTATGGATGTTTGATGAAGAGGGATGCACAAGTGACAAGTCCACAAATACGAACATACGAACATACGAAATTTGCCAGCAGATAAAGGCCTAGAGGTCTATCAAGTCTGCTCGAATGTGCAGCTAGCACCCCTTATTCTGCAGCTGCCCCTTCCTTCCACCCTTCCCCTTCATTAACCCTCCCCCTTGTCCTGTCCCATCCTCGTTTGAAGCAGTCCACTGTTCTACTGCATACCACTTCTGCAGGTAACGCATTCCACCCAGCCACCACCCTCTCTGTAAAAGTGTCTCCTCATCTCCTCCTGAACCTTCCTCGCTCCAGTCTCATATCATGGCCCCTGGTGGCCCTCCTCCTGCTTTGAACAGCCCCTCTGTACCTGTCTTGTTTATTCCTTTCATGTATTTAAAGGTTTCAATCATGTCCCCTGTCTCTCCTCCTCCAGTGAGTACATGTTCAACTCCTTCAACCTCCTCTCATATGATAAGTCCCCCAGACCCTTGATCATCTTTATGCCCTGCCTCCCTCCAGTAACTTAATGTCCCTTTTCAGATACGGACGCCAGAACTGCACGTAGTACTCCAGGTGTGGTCTAACTAATGACCTATACAGTGGCAGAATCACCTCCTCCTCCTTGAGGATATACCCTTGCAATACAACCCAGCATTTTGTTGGCCTTTGCAGCTGCCTTCCTACACTGTGCCGAGTTGTTCATTGACCCTGTGATGAGCACACCCAGATCCTTCTCCTCCTCTGTCTGGGCTAGCTGCACTCCCCAGCTGGTAAGTCCTCCTTGGGTTCTTCATCCCAAAATGCATCACCTTGCACTTTTGGCATTAAAGCCAGTTGCCAGGTGTCTGACCAGGTTTCAAGCTTTGCCAGATCATCCTGCAACCCCTGCCATCCCCTAGGTCATCCACCACCGCCCCAACCTTGGTATCATCAGCAAACAGACTGATCTTGCTCTTGATGTCCCATGATATGTCTGCAATGAATATCCCAAACAACACTGGTCCCAACACCGAGCCTCGTGGGACACCGCTACGTCACTGCCCTTGGGTGTGAGCTCCCCACCCACCACCACCCTCTGTTGCCTTCCCTGCAGCCAGTTTCCTACCCATCTCACCAGCATTGCACCTGCGCCTGTGCCTACTAACTTCCTTCCCAGCCTTCCATGTGGCACTGAGTTGAATGCCTTACTGAAGTCCAGATACAGGACATCCACTGCATGTCCCCTGTCCAGTTGCCTAGTTACCCAGTCATAGAACCCACCAGGTTGGTTTGGCAGTGATCCCGCGTGTAGAAGCCATGCTGTCTGCTGTCCTGTAGTCCTTTGGCCTCTAAGATGGCCACCAGCCTCTCCTTCAGGATAGTCTCCATTAGCTTACCCACGTGGATGTGAGGCTCACTGGTCTGTAGTTTCCGGTTCATCCTTGGGGCCACTCTTGTGGAGGGCACCACATGAGCCATCCTCCAGTCCTGAGGTACACACCCGAATGTAGTAGTGAGGCATTGAAATAGGTCTGCCAAAGGTCCTGCAGGACCTCTGCCAACTCCTTCAGTACCCTGGGGTGGATGCCATCTGGGCCTGGTGCCTTGTCCACCCTCAGTGCCTTCAAACCCTCTCGAGACTCTGCCCTCCATGATTTCCCCATCTGTCACCACTTCCCCTCCTGCCTGCCATTTCACCCACTTGGGTGTCACCCCCTCTTCCTTTAGTAAATACTGACAGAAGTACTCATTTAGTGCTTCCGCCTTATCATACCCTGCTTCCACCCAACCCCTCCTTCCTAATCCTTACTATGTGGTCCTTACAGCTCCCTTTTTCTCCCTGATGTACTTAAAAGTCCTTCTCCCCTTCTTAATGCCTTGTGCCAGCCTGAGTTCCGTGGATGCTTTGGCTCCTTACTGCCCTTGTCACCTCCTCGATTCTGTCAAGTACTCCCTCTGTCCTCCCCTCCCTGTTTTCTTGTATTTCCTAAAGGCAGCTCTTTTCCTCCTTACCTTTTCCATGACCTCCTTGCTCAACCAGCTCGGTTTTCTGGCCCTAGCCTTCTTGCTCTGGGCTTTGCAGCAGGTTTGGTTGCCTCCACTATCCCACAACTTTATGAGCTCCCATCTCTGGTTAGTATCCATACTAGATTGAATTCTGGCCAGGTACCCTTTTACCACTTCCCCATCCTCCCAAAGTCAGCCCTCCTGAAGTCCAGCACTCTTGTGCCAGATTCCACTCCTTCCTTGCCCATATCCAATGTTAGCCATACTGAGTGGTGGTCACTCCCTGACAGCGGTTCCTCCACTGTAAGTTCTCTCACAAAGTCCCCATTTGCCAGCACAAGGTCAAGGGTATTCCCTAACCTGGTTGGTTCACTGACCATTTGCAGCAGGAAGCTGTCCTGGAAGGCATCCAGCAGTACCTGCTCCCTTCTGTTCCTGGTTGTTGGGGTGCTCCAGTCCACTCCTGGCATGTTGAAGTCCCCACAATCACCACACTACCCTTCTGCAGGTCCTCCTGATCTGTCCCGCTAGTTCCCTGTCTAACTCCTCCATCTGAGATGGTGGCCTGTACACCACTCCCATTCTAAGACTCCTATTCTTGGAATCCTGGATTTGCACCCAGAGTGACTCTGTACTACCCTCCTCCCTTCCTCCCTTACACACTTCAGTCCTTCTTTCATATAGTGCCACCCCCTCCTTTCCCAGTCACCCTGTCCCTACGAAATAACCTGTACCCTGGTACAGACAGGTCCCAGTCATTATATTGGGTGGCCCATGTTTCCGTGATGGCTGCAATGTCCACCTCTCCCTCTGCCATGAGAACCTGCAACTCTGCAGTTTTCCTCCCAAGGCTCCTAGCATTAAGGGTAACCACCTTCCACCCTTTCCCCCTCCTCCCATCCTGCCCTCCTTTCCTAGCAAATGAAGTTATTTTCCCCATTTTACGTACAGGGGTTGATGTACCACTTGCACTAGACATACTGCATTGACCACCACCGCCACTGGAACTCTGACACCACTTGACAAGATTTCTAAATCATTATCCTCCCCCTTCCTTGACCTGTCAAAGGCTTTTGATGCTGTCAATCATGCCCTCCTGATAACTGTCCTCTCCCACCTGGGCTTCTCTCAAGATATCACTACCTGGTTTAAGGACTACCTATCCAACCATACCCAATGGGTCAGAATCTGTAACACCATCTCCAGCCCACTCCCAGTGCTCTCTGATGTACCTTATGGCTCCATTTTGGGACCCCTCCTTTTCAGCTCTTTCTTTAACTCCCTCCTTAAGTCATGCTAGGGTAAAATCCTCCTATACATTGATGATGTGGTTCTCTACTCTGCTCATTAAGACCCCTCCTCCCTCCAAATTTCTCTCCAGAACTCCTTCACAGAGGCAGAATCCTGGTTCATCAACCACAAGCTCATTTTAAATCAAAAGAAAACTAAGGCAATGCTGTTTTCCCACCCCCAGAACAAGCACAGAGAGTCCTCCCTTGTTATACATACCAGCCTCTCCCAACCTCTTGAGCAAGTGAATGCATTTAAGTACTTAGAAAATCACCCTTGACTCTGCTCTCACCCTACAAAATCACTTAGTATAGCAGTTAATGCTCATATTGGTATGTTCTACAACCACAATAGGTGTCTCCCTCCCTGAAGCCCTCAACTTTGCTGTCTCATCCTCAATCCTACCTCTTATTGACTACATGATCGTAATCTATGGGGCAGCTGATAACACTGCACCTCAAAGAATTAAAATCTCCCAGAACAAGGCATGCCAGCTAGCCACAGGCTGCCCTAGACTAACCAACACCTGCACATTTTATAACATGGTCCCTTGTCTTAACTTCAAGGAATGGCTCAGGTACTAGACCTGTCTAGTCACCCCGTAAAATCACCAATGGTCTGGCACCACCTGGGCTCTCACTCCTCATCAAACACTCTATCAATCCTATTGCCACATGCGCTTCACCATATCCAACCTTCTAGTCCCACACTGTATGACCTCCCAGGCCCAGCGCTCTTTTTTCTACAGAGTCCCCACCTGGTTCAACTCCCTCCCAAGTCCCATCTCCCTCTAACCCAAACTTAGGCATTTCAAATCTCTCCTCAGGGACCACTTTCCTGCCTCCCATTCCTGCAGCTTTCCTGGTTAACTCATCCCCCTGCAACTTGCTTTTAACAAAGGACCCTATCCTACCTACCTCTCTGTTGTTTCAACTCGGGCAATAGTGTGTCAGTACCCCACCTACATTCCCTTCTCCCTCATACTCAATCCTGGGCATCTCAAGCCCCTCCTTAGGGACAATCTCCTCGCCTCTTGCTCCTGCATTTGCCCTTGTTAACTCTTCTCACTGCAACCTGCCCTGGACAAAGGATTTATATCCTGCTTATCCCCCCTGCATTAACCCTGGCAATAATGAATTATAATCCTAACTGCAACTATGTGCCAGTGCATAACCTTGTTCATTCCCTTCATATATGTATTCCCTCCCCATTTGAATGTACCAACAACATTTTGTGATTATCTAATTGTACTTCCCCTGCACTTGTATGTATTTACCTCACCTAATGTCTGTTACAACATTATTATATAATGTAAACTATACATGCCTGTTTTGTACCTCTAAGACGTGGAGCCTTTGTAAATGAGTCTGTGACCCAAAGGATTGTAATTCTGATACTGTTCAATAAATAAGATAAATAAAATAATTACCCAGAATAGAGCAGCTGAGAGGAAATATCTACTTTTAACTGGCCTCCCACACATTTTGACCCCAAATGTCTAACAATCTTTTTGTGACCTGATGTTATGATCAACAGAGGTGGAATTTTTACAATCCCACCTTAAAGGTGATTTTGCTATGTGACTATGGATACAGGTTTCAGGGGAGATTTGAAAAATGACACCTGCCATGTTCAGGAGGTGGGTTAACACAAGGGATATGTTCAACTTCAGGGGCTAAAAATTGCAAAAATTAAAGTTATGAGCAAATGCTGGAACAATTTGTTTCCTCGTAACTTAGTTGGTGTTCCACATTTTTACCCCAAATTTTCAATGTAATCTTTTCATGACCACTCCTGAGCATGACAGGGGTCATTTTTAAAACAATGGCTGAAACTCCAATTTATGCCACACGTGTTAAAATACATTTTGGGGCTGACCCGTTGGCCCAGAGGCAGAGTGTCCATGTGCAGCACTGACAACCCTGGTTTGAGAACGGACTCGGGACATTAGAAGGCCAGCAGGAGGGAAGGGTTGATCATCCTGGAGAATGCTTTCCTTCTCCAAGGGGTGGGGGCTGTGTGTCCGGTATGATGTGGACTCCTAGCAGAGACTGGGTGAGCCACAGTGCTGACGCCATATTGGCAGAGGTGCGGGGCTGACAAGGGTCATCCTTGCATGTCCCCACCCGATACAGTACACAAAAATGCCAGCCCCAAAGTATGAAGCTCTGCTCCGCCACCCCCACTGCCTACTGTGCCTGCTAGGTGGGGCCTCTCTCCCATGGCCCCACCCTGGGGGGTAAGCCAGGGCCAGCTACTGTGGATCTTGAGGAGGGAGTGACTGCCCAGTGGCCCCACCTGGAAAGATGCAGCAAAGTAAAATTCTGCCCTCGAAATGGACGAGAAGTGGTCACTTCACATTAGTGTTCCATTATGCGAAGTGCCCATTTTAAACCCTCACTTCACCACTTCACACTGTAATTATGACTTTGAGTTGTGCACTCCACCTTATTCCACTTTAAGGCAGAGTGAACATTTCACAGATAACCCACACACATCACATGGCTTACACAGTGTAGGTCACATGTTTCAAGCAGGCAGGAGGTAACGGGCCAAAACAATCTCCAACATGGACTGACTTACACGTTTTGCAAGGAGTGTGACAAATGGCTTTGCTCTACAAATGGCTGGGAGTGGGTTGTGGACATCTGATAAAGAGGGGAGCACAGGTGACAAGTCCACAAATGAAGTTATTTTCCCTGTTTTATGGACAGGGGTTGATGTACCATTTGCATAAGACATACTGCATTGACCACCACCACCGCCACTGCTACTCTGACCACCACTTAACAAGATTTCTAAATCAAAATCCTCCCCCTCATCATGCCTGTAGTAATCTTCTGTTGTTTTTTCCTCACTACTGCAGACATTTCTACTTGGTCTTAAACTCATGGAACGGGATAACATGCTCAGTAAGGTTGATGATGAGGGTGAACGCCCCACTATGGCATTAGCTGCCATCTAGTGCCGGGTCCACAGTGCCGTGTGCCTGTTCTTAAGATGCGTATGCTGGCCCCCTGTTCCCAGAAGACTCCCCTTTTTACCTCAACTCACATGTGCATGGCAAAGCTGGCAGATTGCAACTGACTCATCATTTGCATCTTGGACAAATAAATCACAAAAAAGGGATTGTGATCCCCTACTTTTAGCATGTCCCTTATAGAAACATAGAAACATAGAATTTGACAGCAGATAAGGACTGCTTGGCCCACCCAGTCTGCCCATTTCCCTGCCTACTGGATAAGCTGCAGATCCTAGTTAACCAGCAGCCTACTTCTTCCTACCCCCAACCCCTAGAATTGCCTTATGACTGTCCCATGCATGCTTGAATTCCACCACTGTTTTTGACTCCATGACCTCCTCCGGAAGGCCGTTCCATGCATCCACAGCCCTGTCTGTGAAAAAATACTTCCTTAAATTACCTCTGAGCTGCCCCCCCTCTATCTTCAAATTGTGCCCCCTTGTTCTTGCACATCTCTTTTTGAAAGATGCTACCCTCTTGGACTTTGTTGATTCCCTTGAGGTACTTGAAAGTTTCTATCATGTCCCCCTTCTCCCTCCTTTCCTCGAGGCTATACATATTAAGCTCCTTAAGTCTCTCTTCATATGTCTTCCGGTGCAGATCCTGCACCATTTTAATTGCTCTTCTCTGGACAGCTTCCATCCTGTCTATGTCTTTGTGAAGACTGGGTCTCCAGAACTGCACGCAGTACTCCCAGATAGGGTCTGACCAGCTGTCTGTACAGAGGGATAATAATTTTCTGTTTTCTACTGGTGTTGCCTCTCCCTATGCATCCCAGTATCCCCCCAGCCCTCCTTGCTGCCCTTTCACATTGCTTGCCCACCTTTAGGTCATCTGATATGACTACCCCCAGGTCCCTTTCCATTTTTGTTGTTGTTAGTATCTCACCCTCCATGGTGTACTCTTCTCCTGGGTTATGCTGCTTAATGGACTCCATTTTTTTTTAACCCCTGAAATCAATCAATCAATCAAACTTTATTTAACCAGGCAAAATCATCCTTGAGCAAGCACATTTGCAAGATGGTACTGGACAAGTAGGACATATACAACTACAGCAAAATTGCCAGATAAGCGGTGTACTCATAATGAGCAAATAAAAGACAGTTACAGAGAAACAAATAAGATCAGGGCTGGAGAGTAAATACGGTGAACACTATCCGGGTTGATAATTGACTATATATATAAAGCATTCCCTCAAGACATGGGATTATTCAGACAAAGATCACAACGTTACAATAAGACGAGGGATACCAGGTAGGGTAAGTGAGGGAACAAGCAAAGGTTAATGGGGGGGAACAAAGGAAAGGGTCAGTGAGGGGTTGAAATAGATGTAGTTAAACAAACAGGTAAGAGTTGGCAGAATAATCCCAAGGTGGAAAGAAGAAGAGAAGTGCTAGGGAAATACATCTAAGTGCTAAGAGTTTGGGGAGCAACAGGAGATGGAGGAGGTGGTTTGGGGGTGGAAATTGGGGTGTGTAACATGATTTTTCAGGCTGAACACACTTGGACTCAAACTGACCACCATGACTACCAATGATTATTACTGGGTCATCATCATTATCATCAACAGAAACCGCTAAATCACAAGGAAGGGGGATTTAACACCAACAGACCCAGACACTGCCACCTTGGCTTTCTTTTTCTCTGGTTCTCAACAGGGGTCATTGACATCATCATCATCATATTCATCAACGTCATCCACATCCACATTTTCAGTTGGATGCTGTCATGCAGAGAATATGTTCCAACCACAGCATCATCATCATCATCATCATCATCATCATTATAATCACCTAATATTTATGCGCCACACTTTGAATCATTGGATGGCAAAGGCATGATCTCAACAGCGCTGGAAGAAATGTATCATTGTGAGTTATCATCGCCAGGATCAGAATCATGTTCAGCTATGATGGGGATGTTAATGGAGAGTATGACATCATTTACATGGTCAGTCACAGCTCTAGACTCAACTATAGTTTTTGAAATGGTTAACTGATCAGAAGTGGAACTTGAGGCAGCAATACTCATGCCAGCAGAAACTGCACTAACACCACCAACTGGAACAACATCATCTCCTCCCACTATGAGGGAAGCTACTGGCAGCAGTACCATGGCCAGAAACAGCTTTGCTTGCACATCTCTTTGCAGGCATTTTGGGGGAACACCAAGAAAAGTCTAAACAAATTTAGATTTCTGAACTTTCAGTCTGGGCCAGTGGATGCAAAGCCAAAAAAACAACTGTGGCTTGCAGATAAAGACTGGGCACTAAATAGGTGCGAAAGCACAGACAGATTAACTGCACTGCGCAATCAAGAAGAGAAGCAGATGCAAAGTCACAGCATGTTAACCAGTGCTCACAAGTCACAATTCAATCTGGAAAAGAATGCCTTTTGACGGTTGGGGGGGTGCAGTGCACTGCAGTAACAGTCCATAACCAAGATACCACAAAGTGGTACAAAATCACACAGGTGCAGTGGATAACAGATTTGTACTGCTGCAATTACTCTATAGCACAATAAAATGTGTGATTTGATGGCATGCGTCGCACATACACTTACACACACACTACAAGTAATGCGTAGCAAATTGAAAATTTCAGTAATATGACCAAATCTTTTAAACAAACTGAAATTATGCACTGCTGCACCACACTAATCAACAAAAAAAGTAAAGAATTACTGTGTGTACATTGATACAGTTATACAAGAAAATATAACTGAAACAGAAAGACTGCCTTTTTCTCCAGGTTAATCTACCTCCACGACAGATATGCCTCTCCCCTAGAGCACACTTCAAGTGTCTGTCAGTACAGACTGAATGTTCTAAATTAACATTCAAAATCCAAACACAAACAATAAACACTTGATGATATGAGCACAGGAGGGTTTCCTTCAATTGATGTACTAAATTTTGAGCAAACAAAATGGCTAAAAAAAGGCTTTTTAACAGCTTATTGAGGGTTTGAATCACAGAGTTCTGAGACGAAACTGTCTCCGTCTTCAACTACACACACTCTGCACAAAACTGAGGCTGTGCAGAACAGTCTAGAGCCCATGTGATCCCATGAATCACTACAAAATTTGCCTTGGAGCTCAATAACAAGACGAAGTGATGCGAAGTACATTCATTTCTATGTACTTTGCATTAAATTTGGTGCAGAAGTGGTTGGGGGAAGGCAGAGTAATGTGATGTCATTGTTATCAATGGACATCAAGTTCTTCATTATGATATGAAGTACTCTGCTTCGCGTAATGGATTACTTTGCAGATTTCTCATTACTCTGCAAATTGCTTCTCAGAGTGAATTTTTGCCACTTTGCCCACCTCTACCACCCAGAGGGGTAAACCTGGGCATGGGGATGAGGAGGAAGCAGGAGCTGAGCCCCTGTGGGGGGGGGGATAGGGGCCTGAAAAAAATAAAATAAAATACATTTGGGTAGGATTTGAGAGATGATAGCAGTCATACTCATGAGGTGGTGTGGAGAAATTGCAATGTTGAAAAGTTGGGGTCAAATTATTGAAAATTACCACAGTTGTGAGTGTGCATTGAAAAATTGCAACATAGACTCATAAATGTGTTGTTTTCTCAGTTTCGTATCCCAGATTTTCAATATAGCCTTCTTATTATCTCACATAGCTTTCTTTTTTTTTTTTATTTGTAGTTTCTGGGATTTCCGGGTTTTCTCCTGTCCCTCTCCTGCATGTCTCCAATGTGACATATGTGTGGAGGCACGCTCATGCACATCTTGCAGGATGCCCCACCCTACTGGTCACCTGGTACTGCCTGTGCTTGTCACCGAACCTCCATTTGGTGATGGTGGGACTACAGGCGAACAAACCCCTACCCAGGAGAGGAGAGCAACTGCTAAATTCTGCTTCCACCCACCCCACCGTGCTGGCACCCCAGCGACCTGAGGTTGTTCCTGAACCCAGGTTGACGACACCGTGGGAAGTAAGGGGTCCAGCACCTTAGTCCTCAGTGCCACCAAGCCGGCCCCACATAGCTTACTTATGAGCCCACTTAATGAAAAAGGGCAGGGAACATTTTCAAATCCTACCCAAAGAAAATTTTGTACCACAAGTGGGAAAACACATTTTGGCCAGGATTTGAAAAATGACAGCTTTCACATTCATGAGGTGCTAAGAAGAAATGGCTATGTTGAAAATTTGGGGTCAAAATATTGAAAATTTCCAAAGTTACAAGCCCATGTTCACAGATTTCAACATAAACTCATATTGTTGTTTTTTTTTTTTTATATTTTTATTCCAGATTTTTAACATAGCCTTGTTATGACCCCACCTCATGAATAAGGGTGGAGAACATTTTCAGCTCCTCCCTGAAAGGTGATTTCAAGCAGCAATGGCAAAATCACCTTTCAGGACATATTTGCTCAATTTCACTGCCATTGTTCATGAGGTGGGGTCCCAAAAAGGCACATTGAAAGTTTGGTGCAAAAATATTCAAAAATGTCAAAATTATGCCTCTAAGTTCAAACCCCCATTGAAATACTTTAAACTCAATACCTGATTTCCTCAGTCTAATGTCCAGCTTTGAAGAGTGAAGACATGTCTGTGGTCCATAGAGGATTATGGTATTGGACTCCTGGTGAGTAAGTAATTGCTTGGGGGTGGGGGGTGGGTGCTGAGTGGGAGGGTCAGGTGGGGGATTAATAGTGCAACAGACATCAGTGGACGTTTCATTTTTTCTACAGGGTTTAAACCCAAATAAAACCCAGTGAGGAATGGTTTTCTGATTTCAGGTGGTGACACTGTGGGCTTGGGTACCTCCAGTATCAGTGTTCTGTATGCTGGGGGTGGGGGGGTGGGAGGATCAGGTGAGTGGACAGTAAAGGGTGGCTGAAACCGACATGGTGGATGATTTCCCTTTTACAGGATGTATGTATGTATATATATATATATACACATTTCTTCATTTTGGGTGGACACTGGGGATTGGGCACCCCAAGTGTTAGTGTCATGTTTGGGGAGGGTGCTGAGAGGGAGGGTTGGTGGGGAGACAGTTATATATTACAGTGGCAAAATATATTATAGTGGCAGTTACATATTATAATGGTAGCACCACTGTAGTTAGGGTTGGTACAGCTTTTCAATGTTAAATTCAAAATTTTGCACCTTAATAACTTTATCTTACTTCGACGAAATAGCCCAAAAATTGACAAGATGTGAATAGTTTCAAGATAGTATCTTGTATGGTTTTTGAGATATAAAGTGGTAAAAAACAGGAAAAAAAAAACTTTTTCCCCATTGTTTAACATGGGATTTTTTGCCATCATCTACAGACCAGACCGAATGAAAATTTCAGGGATGATTTGAATAATTACGATTTTTGTGATAGCTACAAGACAGGCAGTTAAATGAAAACAGTTTGAAATGTAAATTTACTGTTCAAACTGTAAATTTACTATTGCTGCTCAGAGAAATTCTTTCCAGCCAGCTGTGCTCTGGTCTGAGTGTGCCCATTAACTGGGTGCCAAAATCCCCAAATTGCCACCCCTTCCTTGAGGTCCGCCCCCCCTGGAGTTAGAATATTTCATTAGGGGGAATGGGTGATGCAGTCCCCCACATAAACACCAGGTTGTGACATGGAATCCTGGTGCCCTAATGATGGGCACAATCCGATGGGTGCCTTCCGATGATGGAAACCAGAGAAATACTGTTCATTATGTCAGCCAACTTGTTTTTTTAACAATTTGCAAAATAGTGTTGTGCACAACTACTGCATGATAAGGACAGCACAACACCTGCATTTATGTCTTAGCGATATGTTTAGTTCCATGTTTGTCTTAAAATTAGTATATCTACACAGCTAATATGTCTTTTTTGCACTGAAAATCATGTCCCCCCTCACATGCTAAGTAATTACCATTTGGTTTGTTAACTGTCTCAACTTTACAGTTCAAACTGAAAATTCCCATTCAGAGTTCTGCTAGTCCAATGGTCCCTCCCCCTTCCCCTGTTCTCCGATCGCTGTCCCCGGTAATATAAATGAAATCCCTGGTAGTCTATTGGTCCCTCTCCCCTCACCTGTTCTCCAGTTGCTCTCCCCAGTAATACAAATCAATTCCCTGGTAGTCTAGTGGTCCCACCCCTTCCCCTTCCCTGTTCTCTGATCTCTGTCCAGGTAATGAAAATGAAATCCCTGGTAGTCTAGTAGTACCTTCCCCCTCCTCTGTTCTCTCATCACTATCCCCAGTATTATAAATGAAAGCACTGTAGTCTAGTGGTCCTGCCACCCTCCCCTGTTCTCTGATTGCTTTCCCTGGTAATGTAATTACAAGCCCTGGTAGTCTAGTGGTCCCTCCCCCTCCCCTGTTCACCAATCACCTGCCCCAGTAATGCAAATAAATACCCAAGTAGTCTAGTGGTCTCTCCCCTGTTCTCTGATCAACATCCCTGGTAATATAAATCAAATCCCTGGTAGTATAGTCGTTCCTCCCCTGTTCTATGATCACCATCACCGGTAATACAAATTAAGTCCCAGGTAGTCTAGTGGTCTTCTTCCCTTCCCTGTTCTCCAATTGCTGTCCCTGGTAATATAAATCAAATCCCTAGAAGTCTAGTGGTTCCTCCCCCTTCCCTATTTTCCGATCACCATCCTCAGTAATGTAAATGAAAGCCCTGGTAGTCTAGTGGTCCCTCCCCCATCCCCTGCTCTTCAATTTTCATACCCAGTAATGTAAATCAAATCCCTGGTAGTATAGTGGTCCCTACCCTCTACTCTGTTCTTTCACCACTGTTCCATGTAATATAAAGCAAATCAGTGGTAGTCTAGTGATACCACATCTCCCCTGTTCTCCAATCATCATCCCTGGTAATGTAAATAATTTCATTGGTAGTCCAGTGGTTCCTCTCCCCTTCCCCATTGTCCAGTCACCATCCCCATGCTGCAGTTTATGTCCCTGGTGTCTAATGGTACCCCTCTATGTCTGTCCATCCCTAAAAAAAGAAAATCATGCCGTGATGTTTTTGTTTGCCTGAAATAAAAAGGTGCCTCGTCAATCAGCTCCCCACACCTACCTACCACTCAGTACCAACCGACCCACACCCCCAGTACACCCCCCTTACTCACCTGAACAGGTCCCAGGTTCGAAATTCACTTCATGATCAAAGACCTGTCTTGTGCCAAGGCACCTAGCTTCACCTGAGCTCTTTCCTTCTAGTTTGCTGGAAAGGAGAGAACAAAGAACCTCACCAGAGCAAGGGAAAGGATTAAGACTTTTGGCTAGGCAGATTTACTGTGTGTTGTTGTTTTTATTTTGTACTCACAGGGATTGTTACTGTTTGTTGATAACATTTTATTGCTTTATCTTTCTCTGATTCAAATTGCTGTTGCTGGGTATACCTTCTGCTGCATTATTACAAGGTGTGCCTACAGGTGTGTGCTAACAGATTACAGCTGTAATCTTCTGATTCAAATTGTGTTTTACAAGGTATATCTTCTGTTACTGCTTTATTTTTCTCTGTAGCAAAGTGTTTCTTATAGTGTATATCTTCTGTAAAATTATTACAGGTTGTACTTAAATTTTTGTGACTTTTTATCATTAGGCTAAGCAAAATTACTGTTTGCCCCTATTTTATTTATTTATTTTTTGCTGAAAGGGTTTTTTGTCTCAGAGGTGTTGCAGTCTCCTTCTCACATTGAAGACAGGGAGAGTGGAGAAAGCAGCCACAGCTTCCTTCAATCAAGGATGTTATTTTTTAGACTACACTGAACTGGATTATAACTGTTTGGACCTGTGTAAGTAACTAGTATTGATTCTGTTTTTGGGGTGGACTTTTCTTAGTTTTAACTTTAATTTGCCAGGGAGGAACTGTAGCTGGGAGATATTTGCAGTCAGTTTTGACTAAACCTGTTACTTAGCCTTTGTGAAATAGGTGTCCGAAAGGAAGGAAGGCACTCCCCGGGGTGGAGGGTAAGAGTTGTAGGTGATTGTTTCTGGACAGCATAGGTTTACTTCCACTCATCCCTCCCACCCCAAGTGCATAACTTCCTTTATAGCAGGGCTCTGACATCACTTCCTCAAAACTGTTAACAACATACACCTGTTCATATCCTTAAAAGCACAGCACACTGAATAGGGGGTATAGACACTCACAATCTTGCACACACTAAAACAAGAACAAGAAACAAAAAAGCATCTGTAACTGGAAGGGACACAGACATGTGGGGAGTGGTGCAATGCACTGGCTGTGGAGCAGCAGTCTTCCAGGAGACATTCTGGAGACTGCGTTGCTGCCCTATTTGTAGGCACCTCTCTGGTTTGAGGGAGGAGGTTGTTTGTCTCCATGCTGACTTGGCAAGGATTTGGAAAACCTGCTCCCCCACTCAGGGACCACCCAGGCCACCTCCAATACCTCAGAGGTTGTCAAGAAAGAGAAGTGGTTGGGCCATGGTGGGCTCAGGGAGGGTGAAGGTGGTGGAACAGAGGCACATCCCTCCAGTTGTGCCTTTCCACAATTCATTCGCCACTCTGGCGAAGCATAGTTCCTCTATGGAGGCACCTGCAGTGGAGACCAAGGAGGGAGCTGGTAACCTCCACAATGGAGACCCACAGGAGGGTGGTCCAGGACCCCACAGGGGAAGGAAACAACTCCTGGTGAGAGACTCAGTTGTTAGGGGAGTAGAACTGGGGGAGGGAGGGGAAAGGGAGGTAAAGTGCCTGCCTGGTGTCAAGGCTTGGAGGGACAGGAAATGAATCCTCAGGATTGTGGGAGCAGCAGCAAGGGGGAGGGAGCTGGATGTCATTATCCACCTAGGGACGAATGACCTGGCTGAGAATGGATCAGAGCAGTGCAATAGGAGTTTGTGGAGTTGGGGAGGGGCCTTAGACAAGTAGCACACCTGGTAACTTTCTTGGAAGTGCTACCTGTCTATGTCAGGGATGAGGCTAGGGCACTCCACACCATGGGATTCTATGACTGGTTGAAAAGATGGTGCAGAGCTCAGGGATTTGGCTTCACTGGGGACTGGGGCTCCACCTGGAGGGATGCAGGCCTATACAGGTGTGATGGTCTGCATCTATCCTGGAGGGAAAACAGGATCCTAGGTGATAGCTTTAAATGCCTCAGTGGCAGGCATTTAAACTAGCCAAGGGGGAGGCACTGAAGAGGAGAAGGAAAATCCTAGCCCCCCAAAAAATCAGGGTAATTAGTGAGGTAAACACCAAAATAGAGCAGTCGATAGGGAGAAGAGCAGGGGTAAATGGAGAAAAAGACAAAGGCAGTAGGGACAGGGATGGGGCAAAAAGAAATAAAGCCATAAAAAAATGGAGGGTAATGAGTACCAATGCCCATAGTCTAGGTAAAAAGCTCCCTGAAATGGTGGCCTTGATGGAAGAGGGATGCCTGGATATTGTGGCAGTCACAGAAACATGGTACACAGAGAACCATGACTGGGATGTCAACATACCAGGGTACACAATCTAAAGGAGGGACAGGGAGGGAAGAAGAGGAGGAGGAGTATCTCTCTATGTAAGGGAATGGATAAAAGCAGCAGAACTAAGGGGTAAACAGGGAGGAGAGGAGGTACTGTGGGTCACCCCGGAGACTGGATATGGCTCCACAATCTGCACGGGGGTTGTATACAGACCCCCATCTCAGGGGGAGGAAATGGACAAGGAAATGATAGAAGGCATCCTTGGGATGGCAGAGAAAGGGGAGATATTGCTGATGGGGGACCTGAATATGCCAGATGTTGACTGGAGCACCTTTGCTGCAGCCACATCCAAGAGCAGGACCATTCTCGATGACCTACAGGTGGCATGCCTCAGGCAGCTAGTTTTGGAACCCACTTGGGAGAGAGCAATCTTAGAGCTGGTACTCTCAAATGGGGATGGAGAGAGGATCTCTGATCTTGAAGTGGGTAGCCATCTGGAAACAAGTGACCACCAAACAGTGTGGTTCATGATAAATCTAGCTGTAAAGTCAAGCCACACAAAAGTGAAGGTACTGGACTTCAGGAGGGCTGATTCTGTCAAAATGGGAGAGTGTCTCAGAAAAGCACTAGCAAACAGGCAAGAAGGTGGGATGGAGCAACAATGGGGAAACATGAAAACCGTCATCACAGAGGCAACAAGCCTTTGTGTGAAGCAAATAAACAAATCAAAATGAAAGAAAAAACACTATGGTTTTAAAAGAAGTGGCTGGGAAGGTAAGGAAGAAAAATATAGCATTCAGGAAATATAAGGAAACACAGAAGGAGCAGGACAGAGAACTGTACCACTTAAAGCAGAAGGAAACGGGTAAGGCGGTCAGAACAGAAAAGGCCCAAACTGAGGAAAAGATAGCCAACTCGGTTAAGAAGGGGAATTAAACCTTTTATAGGTACATTAGGGAGCAAAGATAGACTAAGGGAGGGATACTGAGGCTGAACAAAGAGGAAGTTGGTTGGGCAGAGAGCGACACAGAAAAAGCAGGGATACTGAACGAATACTTCTGATCAGTATTCGCAGTGGAAAAGCAGGGGGAAATACCTAATCTGGTCAATAGAAGCACTCTGGATAGGGGGTTGATATTAGTCCTTTTACAGAAGAAAGGGTTCTGAAAGAACTCTTAAAATTGAAGCGGATAAAGCAATGGGGCCTGATGGGATTCACCCCAGAATTCTAAAAGAACTAAGGGAAGAACTAGTAACACCACTAACTACCCTTTTTAATAAATCATGGGAGGATGGGTGGTACCTGAGGACTGGAGGAGGGTGGATGCGATTCCCCTTCACAAAAGTGGGAGCAATACAGAGGCAGGAAACTACAGACCTGTCAGTTTGACCTCAGTGGTAGGGAAAATGATGGAATCACTTCTGAAGGAACGAATTGTTGAGTACCTAGAGGCCAGTGGGGCACAGGACCCAAGGCAGCATGGATTCACAGCGGGAAGGTCACGTTAGACAAATCTAAATGATTTCTTTGACTGGGTGACCAAAGCAGTAGACCTGGGAGGGGCTGTGGACATGGCCTACCTAGACTTTAGCAAGGTATTTAACACAGTATCATGCAAAAGATTAATAAACAAATTAGCCAGCCTGGGAGTGGGTCCCAGGGTGGTAGCCTGGGTAAAACACTGGTTGGACAACAGGACACAGCGGGTAATAGTAAATGGAGTCCACAGTGAAGAATGGAGGGTTACTAGTGGGGACCACAGGGTTCAGTACTGGGGCTGGTCCTTTTAAATGCCTTTATTAGTGACATTGCAGAGGGACTGGAAGGGAAAGTATGTCTCTTTGCAGATGACACAAAGATCTGCAACAGGGTTGATACACATGGTGGGGTGGAAAGGATGAAAAGGGACTTGGCAAGGTTGGAGGAATGGTCAAATGTATGGCAGCTTAGATTCAATGCAAAGAAGTGCAAAGTAAAGCACCTGGGAAACAAAGACCCAAGGGAAGAGTACACAATGGGGGGTGAGATACTGACAACAACAAAAATGGAAAGGGACCTGGGGGTAGTCATATAAGACAACCTAAAGGTAGGCCAGCAATGTGAGAAGGCGGTAAGGAGGGCTGGGGGGATACTGGGTTGCATAGAGAGAGGCATCAGTAGTAGAAAACAGGAAATTGTTGGCCCTCTGTACAGACAGTTGGTAAGACCACATCTGGAGTACTGTGTACAGTTCTGGAGACCCCATCTCCACAAAGACATACACAGCGTGAAGGCTATCCAGAGGAGGGCAACCAAAATGATGCAGGGTCTACATCAGAAGACATATGACGAAAGACTAAAGGAACTAAATATGTATAGCCTCGAGGAAAGGAGGGAGAGGGGGGGACATTTTAGAAACTTTCAAATACCTCAAGGGAATCAACAAAGTCCAGGAGGGTAGCATCTTTCAGAAAAAGAGATGTGCAAAAACAAGGGGGCACAATTTGAAGATAGAGGGGGGACAGCTCAGAGGTAATGTGAGGAAGAATTTCTTCACAGAGAGGGTTGAGGATACGTGGAACAGCCTTCCTGAGGAGGTCGTAATCTCAAACACAGTGGGGGAGTTTAAGAATGCATGGGACAGACATAAGGCAATTCTAGGGGGGTAGGAGGAAGTAAGTTGTTGGTTAACTAGGATCTGCAGTTTATCCATTAGGTAGGAAAGTGGGCAGACTAGGGGGGCCAAGCGGTCCTTATCTGCCATCAAATTCTATGTTTCTATATTTCTGTGTTGTTGCTGAAACTGAAGACTGCGCTATGAGAAACTAAAGTAAATGCAATTCAATGTATTTCAATATGGTTTTCAACTTTTATGCATAACTCAGCCATTTGTTGATATTTGGATCAGAAATTGTCAACATGGCCTTTTGGGTATCCCACCTAATGAACACTATAACTGGCATCATGCAACTCCTGCCTGAAAGATGATTTTGCAGTTCGTCAGTGAATTCACCTTTTGGGTGGGATTTGACAAGTTTTCCTGACCTTGTTTATGAGGTGGGGTTATAAGAAGGCTATGTTGAAAATTTGAGGTCAAACTATGTAAAAAATTGTAGAGTTATGATAATTTGTTGCAATTTTGCTACACATGCTCGTAACTTCAGAAATTTTAAATATTTTGACTACAACTTTTAAACATAGACTACTCATTACACCACCACACGTTTATATCTGCTGCTATTTTTCATATCCTGACAGACAAACCTAATAGATTTATTCAATTGGGTAATATAGACAGTAGATCAAGGCAGCACTGTGGATGTAATATACCTAGACTTCAGCAAACCCTTTGACTCGGTCCCACATAGAAGACTATTGAACAAACTTGCCAGTACAGGAGTTGGGCATAAAGTGGTAAACTGGGTATGGATCTGGCTTAGTGAAAGGACTCAGAGGGTACTGGTAAACAGCCAACTGTCAGAGGAGAGAGAGAGAGGTAACTAGTGGTGTGCCACAGGGATTGGTTCTGGGGCCTATCCTCTTAAATATTTGTATTAGTGACATATCTGTGGACCTAGAAGGCAAGGTGTGTCTATTCACAGATGACACAAAGATATGTAATAGGGTAGACACTCCATTGGGAGTGTAAAGGATGAGGGCTGATCTTGAAAGACTAGAATGGTGGACAAAAACTTGGCAATTAAATCTCAGTGCCAAAAAGTGCAAGGTCATGCACATAGGGAAGAAAAATCCTTGTGAGGAATACCTCCTGTGTGGAGTGAAATTGGAAGCCACAACGCAGGAAAGGGATCTGGGGATGATTATAACAGATGATCTGAAAACATCCAAGCAGTGTGAAAAAGCAGTATTAAAAGTGAAAAGAATTTTAGGCTGCAAAGGAAGAGGAATTATAAGTAGAAAGTGGAAGGTGATTGTGTCACTGTACAGATCAATGGAAAGGCCTCACCTGGAGTATAGTATCTTAGCTGTTCTAAAATCCCAGACTGTATAAATTGTTATTGGCAAGAAACCACAGAAGCAAAGTGGTCATTCTCATTGAGTTTTATTTTGTGTGGTGGTGGTGTGGGGCAGGGAAAGCACTGAATTTCCCAGATTTTGATATTTTAATACCAACCATAACTGAAGCATTAATGTAGTTTTTTGCATATATATCTATATTATACCTGCCCTGTAGGACAAGTATAGTTAGGATTGCATGGCATTAAAATGTTGCACTTTAATAATTTTGCAACTGTTTGCCTGGTTTTCCTTAAAAGTTAGCATGCACATTCTGGCACCATAGATCTCTGGTTCTGGCAAGTTTCATTCCAGTTAGATGTGAAGTTCCAGAGCTGCATAGTACCAAAAAAGTACAAAGCACCCTTTTTTGGTCATTTTTGGCAAATTCTTTGCTTGTCTGTTCGGGTCAAATGGTTTGTCCCTCTGGTCTTAAATTTTTGGGGTACAATATATGGGGACTGGGTAAAGGAAGTGCCTTTTGAAGGTTTGGTGAAAAAATATTAATCTGTTCAAAAGTTATTAAAGTTTGGTTTCCCATTATGGTCTAGGGGAAAAATATATGTTCCCCTCAAAAGCATTTTTTTATTTCTAGAAAAAACTTTTCAGTGTCTTAATTGGGCTTTTTACTTTTGTGCTGCCACCATCTTCTTTTCAGTTAGTAAGGTGGAAAAAACATTATAGGTCAAAAACTATTGCTTCTTGGTAAACACCAATTGGTGGCTTTTTCTAATCGGGGCCCTAGCAACACAACCTCGGCATTAGTTTTTCACCAGGAGGCCCAGAAATAAGTTTTTTTCATTTTCCATCATCTTAGCTGCTGAACTTTCATGAAAGAGTCTTGGACTTTCAAGAAAGTACCACAGGTATACCAGTGTATCTAGAATGGTGGGACTTTTGCAAAAGTACCACAGAACCTTTGCAAATGCTCTCCCATGTAAACCAATGGTACATTTGCAAAAGTCCATGGACTTTCATGACAGTTCTGCAGGTAAACAGCCCCAAAAGCCCAGTTTTTTTGCCACTTCTTTACAAAAAACAGGACTTTTTGACTGAAATTTGCAGGATGCCAAGCCCTTGCCCCACAGCTGTGCCTGCCTTTAGCTAGTTTGGTAAAAACATTTACACATGTTCCATAGTTATGTCACTCTGAAGCTACAATTTTTCCCATAGGATAACACTGTGGCGGTAGCAGCACCATTCAGTAGCTATATCTCAAAAACAGTTTGATACAAGGATTTTTTGTTAAGCATAGATTAGTATATCTTAAGTCTACTAAGCATGCATGAAGGTGGCTACATCATGAATACAACTGTCAAGGTTTTTTTCCAAACTTGCGATGGTTACTGAGATATTGAAAATAAATATTACATTGGTTACTTGGAATGTCTATAGTCCTGCGTTATATGACTGTAGCTATGAGTAGCTGGGGATGCAGGGCCCAGAGGACCCATGCTCCCAACTATGCATACCATTTATGCTAAACTGGGAGCAATAGGCCCTCCTGGGATATGCCTCTACACTTATGGTTGGATGGGACTGCAGGGCCCAGAGGGCCTGCATTCCCACCAATGGATTGCATCAAGTATACCTGGCAGGGCAGGACCCTCCTGTGCTGTGCCTGTATACTTATGGGTGGCTAATAGCACAGGGCCTGGAGGGCCTGCACTTCCACTTATGGATACCATATTGCAAACCTGGGACCGCATGGCCTTCCTAAGCTATGTCTCTATACTTATAGTTAGATGGGAGCAAAGAGCCCAAAAGGCCCACACTCCCTCCTATGGATACCATTTTGAAAAACTGGCAGCACTGGGCCCTCCTGTACAATGTCTCTCTGCTTATGAGTAGGAGGGAGTGCAGGGCCCGAGGACCCAAGCTCCCACATACAGTGTGGGTACATGTAACATTACAATTTCTCAAAAAGAAGGGACATTTATTGCGAAAAACTGTTTTAATGCACCAGTTAGGGTTGATTCCACACCAACCAAAGTGTGGATAATTGACTTTAGGGTTAACAACCCTGCCATACAATGCCCACAAACACCCCCTCCACACAGCAACAGGCATTGGGGTGTGTGTTGGAGTTGTCAACCTAACTCACACCCCATTCTATACTCTACCACCTCAGTTTGTTAATAGATGGAATGGAATGAGAGTTAGGCACATACATAACTTTAGCAATTCTCAATATTCTGACTCTAAATTTTCAACCTAGCCGTTTTTTAATACCACCTCATGAAAAGTATCCTCTCCAAGATGTGTTTTTGTACCTGTGTCATGGAATGGCATTTTGGAATGGATTTGAAAGTTTTCACCAATGGGGTTTATGAAGTGGGGTCATAAGAAGACTATATTTAAAATATGGAGTTAAAATATGAAAAAATTCCAATGTTATAAACACTCATTGCAATTTCACTACACCCACTTGTAATTTCAGAAATTTTAAATATTTTGATTCCAGATTTTCAGCATATCCTTCTTAATTACCCCACCTCATGTATGTCACAGTTGTCATTGTTCAAATCCTGCCCAAAATGTGTTTTCGCATCTGTGGCATGAAATAGTGTTGCAGTTGCACCGAATTACATTTATGGGCCCTGTGCTTCCACAGCAACATGCATACAGTTCAAGACACATTAAATTGTTCCTTCAACTCACTGATTTAGCATTTTTCAGTGAGTTGCTTAATGTGTGCACTACTCACTGCAATAAATTAATAAAAGTGTCCTAATAGTTTGTTTCTAGCAGTCATTCAGTTTCAGATTACTTTACAGCTCTCTTGAAACTTTTATTAATGCAGTACAACACATTAAGCAACCCATTAAAAATCCTGAATCACTGAATTGAGGGTTAAATTGGTACTGCAGTGTGCAGAAGAACTTGAATGACATGCCATTCTACCCAATCATATAAGATGTCACCCAATAGAAATCCATTTTAGAAATTCCACTACTTCTCAGTGCAGTTTAACCCCTGCAAGGTATATAGTTTTTTAAACCAAGGATGGAAATGAGAAAGGAAAATGTGGGCGCACTGGGATTTGAACTCCGGATCTCTGGTATGCCGTTCCAGCGCTCTAACCATTAAGCTACAGGCCCACTGGTTACAGCGTCCGAAGAACTTCCTATTTCACAGTCACACATTCCTTTCTCTCTAGTCAGATTGGAAACCCTGACCCCACCGCCATGTTGCTTTCCTCGCTTCTGAGGACCCCACTTGCTGACTTTTTTTTTTTGCTGTGGCCAGTCTGGCCAGCAATTTCAGTTTTAATTTGTTATTCATTTTCAGCCTGCCCTGTTATTCCATTCACCCCTGTTGCTTAGAGTTAGGTACAAATGCCAAACATTACTTTTCCTGGCATACCATTTCCCGACTACACATAATGCTAACATGTACTGTATGAAACACTGACCCCTGAAATCCCACCAGACGACCTATCTTTTGGCTTGCAAACTCAAAGTAAAGGCAAATATTTATGTTTAATGCTGAATGATTTTGGAGGTTTAAATTTAAATGATTTTATTTATGTTATTTATTTATTTAGTTTTTGTTGGCTGGGTGAGTGCACTAGACAAATTCTGCCTATTTTCAGGCATGACCCAGGAAAGGGAGATGCAGATGAATGCCAACTGACCTTGGACCAGATTAAGCAGTTGGTGGTATTTTCAGTGAATGGGGAGAGAGATGGCCAGGGCACCAGGGAAATTCCCCTACTCGTTGGTGAACGGTGCTGTGGAGTGCTAGCTGTTTTTGATGGCTGACCCACTTCCTGTTTTGCTGGCCATGGAGATGGATGGGTGGCAGGCTGAGGAGCTGATCGCCTCCTCAGCTCAGGAAAATGTAGAGACTGAAGTTTGTTCTGATGCGACTGGGCTTGTTGGCTCTGCAGCAGGTCTACAGGATCGATCTAGTGAGATGCTGCAGGAAGGCTCTAAACTAGCTGATTTAAAAGGGTTAGGGCTTTGTAACAAGAACCCCATTGATTTTGGAGCCGACAGTGGCATCGTTGCGAGAAGAGTTGAAGTGTGCGGAGGAACAGTATCTTTGGTGGAAAAGCACTTTGGAATCAGCGCTTGCAGGCTTTGATCTACCTGAGTCAGAAAAGTCCTTTCATCCAGATCAGGCCTTGCCTGCAGATACTATTGAGCCTTCCTTTGGAGATATGAAGATGCCAGTTTTGCTGCAGTTGGTTGTACCTACTGTGTTCCAGACTACTCTACAGGATCAATTGAACTACGTTTTTCTCCTTTTCAGCCCTGAAGGAATCAGGACTGCAGGACTGTATCACAAAGGCTACTCTGAGTAAATTATCTTGGCTGGACATGCCCACTGAGGATTTGACCCCTTGGTCAGTAGACAAGTCCCTACATACTGCCGGATGGGTGCGATCACTAGACTCTCAGCACTGGATATCGGGATTCTCTCCTATTAGAATCCCTGGGGTCAGCATTGGACATTTACCTACGGCTGCCATCAATCCTGAGTCGACAGCGGGAACAATGGATCAGGTGCCTGTATCTGCATCTCTTCAAACTAATGTATCGGGTGAAGCTTGTTCATCATTGACATTACCTTCAGATCTTGAACTAACTCAGAACCCTGTTCTAAATGTTTTACAGTCTCCTATAGATATTATGGTACCAAATGTTGACAATGAGAGGGATATGCTAGGTGATTTTTCTGATGTTTCCAATATCCCACATAAAATTCCCATAGAAAATAGGAATGTGCCTCCTAGTCTTGGGGCTGAAGGGGGGGTTCTAACTTTGTACAGGACCAGCCCAATCCTAGGCCCTATGCCTCCTTTTTTAGACAACCACAATACCCGGCTAAATGGCATAATGCAGTTAGATTGGTATACAAAGGGGGTATGGAACTTTTTCCTGATAGGGTGTTTGTTGGGAAAATCCTTTTGAAAGATGGCATGCTTTTTAATATGACTGAATTGTATGCCTTAATTCATGTCTCTGGAGAAAACTCCTTTGACATTAGTTTTAAACTGGAAAGCGGGTTACGAAAATTTTTGGACAAGTATCAACTGGTTAAAAATACTCCTTTATGGACCCCATTCAAGATTATACCTCTCATGCATCCTACCCATAAAGTAATAATGGTA
Organism: Neoceratodus forsteri; assembly: GCA_016271365.2. Classification (NCBI taxonomy): domain Eukaryota; kingdom Metazoa; phylum Chordata; order Ceratodontiformes; family Ceratodontidae; genus Neoceratodus; species Neoceratodus forsteri. The sequence goes on from CM057455.1 coordinate 50,171,740, forward strand.
CTTTTCCATAATGAGTGGGTGAGTGTGGCGGACTTGTTGCACTAGCTAAAAAAACAATGTATAGTATTGGGTCTGCCAGAAGCTATTTTTGATACTGAAGAGATTTAGACTGGGGGATGGAAGGTATGTGTCATTCTTCGATCTAGTGATTCCGGGACACAACACCTCCCAAATTATATTTTTTGGGGGATGGATGGGGTGTACTGTTTTACCCAGGCCAGCCCAAAATCTGTTACAAGTGTGGGCAGCCAGGGCATATTAGTAGTGCCTGTGATCAATTACAGCACAATCTTTATCATGCTCTGGTACACACTAGTTACCATCATAGGGAGGAGGTGACTTGCAATTTATGTGATGGTAAGGGTCATGCTTACTCAGCCTGCCTTGAAGCAGCCCATAGTACATTCCTGGCTGATGAAGAAGAGCAATGATTAGGGGTTACTGTGGCACAGCAGAAAAAGTTTTCTTCTGAGTTATATAGACATGATTTATCCCATAGCTGACCTCAGTCTGATATTGCAGGAGTAGCAACATTGATGATGGGAACTGAGGCCATTCTTTCTCTGAAGGAGCAGCCTATTCCCTTCCTCTCCCTCTCAGTTAGACACTATGGAGCCCCCGGTGGAAGCAGTCTCTGGGATTTCAAGAGGGGAAGAGTTCTCTCCTTGCACTATTTCTGTCCCTATTCTGCCACAGGTCATGAGTGAGGATCCTCCTCCAGGCCCTCCAGTTCCAGCAGGTGACAGGGGTACCAGAATGGCACTGAGGAGAAGACAGGCTTGGTTTCAGCCTGCCTCTAAGGTACCCAAAAATATCCCCAATAGTTCTCAGTAACAGATTCCAGACATTTGGTACACTGGATACCTTGGAAATAGAGGTGGGGGCAATGGTCAGAATCTGGACAAGCCCACTGAGTCAGATGTAAGTGACACTGAAGGGCTTAAGCAATGTCCCAAAAGGGGGAAGAAAAAAGGGTGGAGTCAATCACAAGGGAAGAAACAAGGTGGGGCAAAGGCAAAACCATCATAGTTTTAGGACTTGTTGCTTCCTTATCCATGTTTTATGTTGCATTCCTTGTATTTATGTTCCACAAATGTTAATAGTATTAAAAATTATTTAAAGCGAGGGGCTGTGTTCCACTTTCTGAAATCAAGTGCTCTAGCTATTTTCTTTCTTCAAGATACTATATTACATTCTGTGGAAACAATTTGTCGAGCTCACAAGGAATGGTGGTCAGGGGCCACTTTTTGGTCCTTTGGATTAGTTCCGTGTTTCTGGGTGGGGATATGTTTTCACCATCTCTCTGTTAGAGTGTTGAAATTGATTGATTTAGAACCAGGTAGGACCTTGTTATTGGATATTAAACTTGGCTCATGTTATTACCGTATCATTAATACATATGCTTCTTAAACAATAGCATAATGTACTGCTTTATTCACACTGGTTCATCCTTATCTCCACTCCACCCACTCTGTTATTTGGGGGGGGGGGATTTTAATTGTGGATTTGGAAAGCAGGACAGTGGTCAGAGTACATCTACCACTAAAATATTTTGTGAAATGTCTCTTTTGAAATTAACCATTCAAACAGCTAACCTTAAAGATGCTTTTTTTCCCACACAGGTTGTAGAGAGCCAGCCCTTCATAAGGGTGCTCTATTGACTCGGATAGACTTTTTTTTATTTCACAAACCCTTTCTTGTTTAAAAATGAAGGTACTGGTAGTTGAATATTCGGATCATAAAATGTTACAACTTCAACTTGGTCATAATGTGGCTTCACATGGTCCAGGGTATTGGAGACTTAATTCTTCCCTCTTATTGCAATCATATCTTCAGCAATATATTTAATATTTTTTGATATGTAGAAAATCACTGTTTGAGTTATATGACTCCCCTGCTGAATAGTGGGCTCATACTAAAGTGGAGCTTTGGCACTTATTAATCACATTGGGGAAAACAGTTCAGGCATCTGAATGTCAATTATATTTGGGTCACAGACAACCATTGCAGCACCTTTTGTCACTGGCACAATCCACTAGGCATGATTTCACAGAATAAATTCGAGATATTAAAGATCAGATGCTTCGATTCCATTATAAACAAGCAGCTGCTTTGAAAATGTAGCAGCAATATGGGACTGGAGAGTCATTTGTCTCCTCATGTCTTATGTTGGCAAGCCAGGAACATTCAAAAAAGACAACATTTTTAGCTATACGTGATCACTTGGGTATACTACACACTGTGACCCCCAGTATGGTACAAGTGGTGACAGATTATGTCACATCCTTGTTTACAGAGGGTAGGCAGAATATGCTTTCATTCCAATGGTTATTTGAGGGGATTGAGCTTCCCTATGGTCCACCAGAGCTGTTACGGAATTTTATGCTACCCATCAGCCAGGGAGAGGTGGAATGGGCTGTTTCTTCCTTGACTACAGGAAAAGCACCAGGGAAAGATGGATTGCCTTTGGAACTCTATAAGTTAATCATTTCTGACCTTTCCAAAGAATTAGCATTGGTGTTTACCTATTATTTGGATCAGAGTGCCATTCCCTTGGACATGGCAGGGCGCATAGTGATTTTCCTGTTTAAAGCAGGTGATAAAACAGATTTGATTAACTGGAGGCCTACTTGTCTTCTTAACAGTGATTTGAAATTATTGTCCAGAATTTTGATGGCTAGGCTTCTAAGACTTACAGAACACTTAATTTACCACTACAGTCTGTCACGGCTCCTGGTCAGAAAATAACTGATCAGCTTATTTTGCTTCATGCAATTTTTGTACAAAATGGCATTTCGGATTTGGAAGGGCTTGTTTTTTCACTTGATCAAAAACAGGCCTTTGATAATGTTAACTGTAAGTTTCTTTGGCATACCCTGGCTTGTTATGGTATCCCCCCATATTTTTATTTTTTAGGTTCAGACATTATACAGAGTTAGTACAGTAACTCCCTTAGTAAACAGTTTATTTGGCCCATTGATTCACCTGACTAAAGGGGTTAGACAAGGGTGCCCCTTGAGCCCCCTTTTATATGTTTTTGTGATTGACCCCTTGCTTCGGGTATTAAATGCATCCAAGCATATTCACAGGATTTCAGTTGATCAACATCCATTACCATACACTACATTTGCTTATGCAGATGATTATGTAGTGTTGGTTAAGGATCAGCCATCTGTGGAAGAAACTCTCCATTTATGTAAGTATCTGGAGAAGCATTGAATATGACCAAATGCTCTGGGAGGTTTTTGGGGGTGTCATTTGACTTGCCCTGCTCAGATTGCTGGTTTTAGTTTTGGCACAGAACCCATTAAAATATTGGGGGGTACAGTTCTGTTTCAAGGGCATGGCTCTTATTAATTGGGACATTAAACTACATACTACACTACATTCTGGGAGAATTGCAACAGGGGTAAAAGGGAGAAATAATGTGAAGGAGGAAGAAGAAGAGGAGCTGGAAATGAGAGAGGGAGATGAATGGAAGCAAGCAGGGAGTAAGAGGGGTGGAATCTTAATGCTGGGGGACTCAATATTAAGAGGAGTTAGGTGGGGTAGCAAGGGGGAGATGCATAGTCACATTTGGGTGGAGGCCATGTCAGGAATGACAGCAGAAAGGGTGGGACAGTCTGTTCTGAAATATGCTAGAAGGGGTAGGGACAAGCCTCATTTAATAATACATCTTGGGACAAATGACCTGGCTGACAAGACAGTAGATACAGTCCAGAGGTGGTTTGAGGAACTAGCACAATTATGTGAGGGGGCAGGAAGATCAGTAACTTTTTCAGAGATACTTCCCATACCAAAGGCAAGCACAACAAGAAAGCTGAGAATAGAGGAATTTAATGGATGGCTAAGAACCTGGTGTTGTGCTAAAGGATATGGGCTGTTGGAGGGGTGGGGAGGGACCTGGGAGGACAGTAGTCTCTATGCCAAGAACAGACTACACTTGAGTGAGGAGGGAAAGAAAGTGTTGAAACAGAGGATGGAGGAGTACATAGAGGAAGTTGGGAATTTAAACTAGGATTGGGGGGGTGGCAGTTGGGGAAGAGATATGCATAGACCACAGGTTGGGAAACCATATGAACTTACCCCCCATAACAGTGACAAAGGACAAATGGCAAGTACTGTTGGTGATACTAGGAAAGCAGGGCAGGATGGGAGGGGGGGAAAGGGTGGAAGGTGGTTACCCTTAATGCTAGGAGCCTTGGGAGGGAAAACTGCAGAGTTACAGGTTCTCATGGCAGAGGGAGAGGTGGACATTGCAGCCATCACGGAAACATGGGCCACCAATACAATGACTGGGACCTGTCTGTACCAGAGTACAGGTTATTTAGTAGGTACAAGGTGATTGGGAAAGGAGGTTGCCTATATGTGAAGGAAGGACTGAAGTGTGTGAGGGGAGGAAGGGGAGGAGGTATGCAGGTCACTTTGGATGCAAATCCAGGATTCCAAGAATAGGATTCTTAGAATGGGAGTGGTGTACAGGCCACCATCTCAGATGGAGGAGTTAGACAGGGAACTAGCGGGACAGATCAGGAGGATCTGCGAGAAGGGTAGTGTGGTGATTGTGGGGGACTTCAATATGCCAGGAGTGGACTGGAGCACCCCAACAACCAGGAACAGAAGGGAGAAGGTACTGCTGGATGCCTTCCAGGACAGCTTCCTGTTGCAATTGGTCAGTGAACCAAGCAGGTTAGGAAATATCCTTGACCTTGTGCTGGCAAATGGGGACTTTGTGAGAGAACTTACAGCGGAGGAACCGCTGTCAGGGAGTGACCACCACTCAGTTTGGCCCACATTGGATATGGGTAAGGAAGGAGTGGAATCTGGCACAATAGTGCTGGACTTCAGGAGGGCTGACTTTGGGAGAATGTGGGAAGTGGTAAAAGGGTACCTGGCCAGAATTCAATCTATTATGGACACTAACCAGAGGTGGGAGCTCATAAAGCTGAGGATAGTGGAGGCAACCAAAACCTGCTGCAAAGCCCAGAGCAAGAAGGCTAGGGCTAAGAAACCAATCTGGTTGAGCAAGGAGGTCATGGAAAAGGTAAGGAGGAAAATAGCTGCCTTTAGGAAGTACAAGAAAACATGGAGGGGGGAGACAGGGAAGAGTACTTGACAGAATCGAAGGAGGTGACAAGGGCAGTAAGGGGAGCCAAAGCATCTATGGAACTCAGGCTGGCACAAGGCATTAAGAAGGAGGAGAAGGACTTCTTTAAATACATCAGGGAGAAAAGGAGCTGTAAGGACCACATAGTAAGGATTAGGAAGGAGGGGGGTTGGGTGGAAGCAGGGTGCGATAAGGGAGCACTAAATGAGTACTTCTGCTCAGTATTTACTAAAGAAGGAGGTGACACCCAAGGTGGGAGAAATGGCAGAAGCAGGAGGAAGTGGTGACAGATGGGAAATCATGGAGCAGAGTTAGAGAGGGTTTGAAGGTACTGAGGGCTGCCAAGGCACCAGGCCCAGATGGCATCCAACCCAGGGAACTGAAGAAGCTGGCAGAGGTCCTTGCAGGACCTTTGGCAGACCTATTTAATGCCTCACTACATTTGGTGTGTGTACCTCAGGACTGGAGGATGGCTCATGTGGTACCCCTCCACAAGAGTGGCCCCAACGATGAACCAGGAAACTACAGACCAGTGAGCCTCACATCCATCGTGGGTAAGCTAATGGAGACTATCCTGAAGGAAAGGCTGGTGGCCCTCCTAGAGGTCAAAGGACTACAGGACAGCAGACAGCATGGCTTCATATGTGGCAGATCCTGCCAAACCAACCTGGTCAAGTTCTATGACTGGGTAACTAGGCAACTGGAGAGGGGCCATGCAGTGGATGTCCTGTATCTGGACTTCAGTAAGGCGTTGTTTGATTTGTCTGTGGAAGCTGAAAACATTGCTACACTTCAAAGAACAAACTCTAACTCCATTTAGGACCTGGAAACCTGGTGAGGCATAATACTTTTACAGAAAGGGAGCTACGCTTTCTACAAAAAGTTTCATTTTATTTTCCTTATTGGCATTAAGCAGAGAATTGCAGGATTCCATTAAAAGTATAGTAATTTTATAACCAAAGGGAGTCAGATACAACTGAATTGATTGTTGGAGTTGAGACCTAGGATTTAGAAGGATATTTTTGCAACATTTTAAAAGTGTCCTGCTGACTGAGCAGTGAGTTAATTTTTATCCCTGGACTCAGTAGAGTGATTTGTGCAGGAGACGTGGTCTAGTAAATTGTGGTATTAGTTGAAGTACTATAAAGGGCAGTACTCACCAGGGTGGTGGAGCAGTTGTGTATTTGATTGTTTCTATCAGCCAACAGTGGCTGTTGACTACCCACCCACCCTACCCCACACGCCCCAGGAGTGGCATTTCCTTTATAGCCACAGTTCTGATATCACTTCCTCAACAGGTCTTGGGGAAGAACTGTCATATCTTAATAACCTAGCACAGTGCAAAAAGGGTATACACCACAAATAATATATATATATATATATATTTATATTATAAGGGAGAGGGACATGTGGGGAGTGGTGCAATGCACTGGCTGTGGGGCAGCAGTTTTCCGTGAGACATTCTGAAAACTGTGTTGCTGTCCTATTTGCAGGCAACTGTCAGCTCTGAGGGAGGAGGTTGCCCACCTCCAGGCTGAACTAGCAAGGACTAAGGAGGCCTCCCCCTTCCAAAGAGCACCACTGCCATAACCACTGCCTCGGAGGTTGCCAGGTATGAAGAGCAGGTGGACCACAGTGGGTTCTGGGAGGGTGCGGGTGGTGGACCAGAGGTGAAGCCCCCCTAGTTGTACCTCTACACAAATCATATGCCATTCTGGCAGAGCAAGGTTCCTCTATGATGGTACCCTCAGTTGAGACCCAGAAGAAAGCTGAGGACATCCACAAGGGAGACCCACAAAAGGGTAGCAAGAGACACCACAGGGGAAGGAAACAGCTTCTGATAGGGGACTCTATTGTTAGGGGGGTAAACCTGGGAAAGGGAGAGGAAAAGGAAGTAAGGTGCCTGCCTGGTGCCATGGCTTGGAGGGACAGGAAATGAATCCTCAGGATTGCAGAAGCAGCATCACAGGAGAGGGAACTAGATATCATAGTCCACCTTGGGACAAATGACCTAGCTAGGCATGGGATCAGTGCAGTGCAGAATGAATTTGTGGAGTTGGGGAGGGGCCTCAGACGGGTAGCAAGCACGATAACCTTCTCAGAGGTCCTGCCAGTCCATGGCAGGAGTGAGGTTAGGATACTGCACACCATGCAGTTTAATGAATGGTTGCAAAACTGGTGCAGAGCACAGGGCTTTGGCTTCATTGGGGACTGGGGGCCACCTGGAGAGATAAAGGTCTATTCTGGCATGATGGTCTGCATCTCTCCACCAAGGGAACCAAGCTCCTAGGTGATAGGTTTAAATGCTTCCTTGGCAAGCTTTTAAACTAGCCAAAGGGGAAGGTGCTGATAAAAGGCAGGACATTTCAAGCCTCCCCCCACAAAACATGGCAGGTAGTAAGGTAAACACAGAGGTACAGAGCTCAACACAGGGCAGGACAGTGGTAAATAGAAAAATATACAAGGACAGTAAGAGCAGGGATGGGGGAAAAAGGATAAAGCCAACATTAAATGGAGGGCAATGAGTGCCAATGCCCATAGTCTGGGAAACAAGCTTCCTGAGCTAGTAGCCCTGATGGAAGATGAACAGTTGGATATTGTGGCAGTCACAGAAACATGGTAAACCAAGAACCATGACTGGGATGTCAACATACCAGGGTACACAATCTACAGAAGGGACAGGGAAGGTAAAAGAGGAGGTGAAGTAGCTCTATACATAAGGGAAGGGATCAAAGCTACAGAACTAAAAAGTAAAGGGGGAGGACAAGAGGTACTCTGGGTCACCTTGGAGATGGGGAATGGCATCACAATCTGCACAGGGTTGTATACAGACCCCAGTCTCAAGGGGAGGAAATGGACAACAAAGTGATAGGGACATTCTCAAAATAGCTGAAAAGGGAGATACTGTTGATGGGGACCTGACTATGCCAGATGTTAACTGGATAACAGGTACTGCAGCCACATCCAAGAGCAGGGTCATTCTCGATGCCCTGCAGGGGACAGGCCTTAGACAGCTTGTGTTGGAACCCACTCGGGAGGGAGCAATATTAGACCTTGTACTCTCAAATGGAGAGAGGATCACAAATTTAGAAGTCAGTAGACATCTGGGAACAAGCGACCACTGCACAGATTGCTTCACAATGAGCACAACCATGGAGATAAGCCATACAAAAACAAGGATACTGGACTTTACAAGAGCTGACTTTGACAAAATGGGTGAATACCTGAAAAATGCAATAGCAAATGACCAAAAAGGAGGGGTGGAAGAACAATGGAGAAAAATCAAAACTGCCATCATAGAGGCAACAAGCCTTTGTGTGAAGCAAATAAAGAAAACAAAGCGGAGTAAAAAACCACTATGGTTTTCAAATGAGGTGGCAGGGAAGGTTAATGAGAAAAAAGCTGCATTCATAAAGTAAAAGGAATCACAGAAGAAGCACGACAGGGAACTGTATCAATTAAAGCAGAAAGAAGTGGGGAAGAAAGTCAGACTAGCAAAGGCCCAAACCGAAGAAAAAATAGGCAACTCAATTAAGAAGGGGGGATAAAACCTTTTATAGGCACATTAGGGAGCATAGAAAGGTTAAGGGAGGGATAGTGAAGATTAATAAAGGAGAGGGGAGGTGGGCAGAGGGAGACAGTGAAAAGGCAGATATTCTGAATGAATACTTTTGCTCAGTATTCACAAAAGAAGATGAGGAGGAGTTACCTAAACCAGACAATAGAAGCACTCTCGGTAGGGGGGTTGACACCAGTCTATTCACAGAAGAAAGAGTTCTGAAAGAACTCTTTAAACTCAAGGTGAACAAAGCAATGGGGCCTGATGGGATTCACCCCAGAATCCTAAAAGAACTAAGGGAGGACCTAGTGACAACACTGACCACACTTTTTAACAGATCATGGCAGGATGGGGTGGTACCTGAGGACTGGAGGAGGGCAGATGTGGTTCCCCTTCACAAAAGTGGGAACAAGGCAGAAGTGGGAAACTACAGACCTGTAAGTTTGACCTCAGTGGTAGGAAAAATGATGGAATCACTTCTGAAAGAAAGAATTGTTGAGTACCTAAAGGTCAGCGGGGCATAGGACCCAAAGCAGCATGGATTTACAGCAGGAAGGTCATGTCAGATAAATCTAATTGATTTCTTCGACTGAGTGACCAAAGTAATAGACCAGGGAGGGGCTGTGGATATGGCCTACCTAGACTTTAGCAAGGCATTTGACGCAGTCCCGCACAAAAGATTAATAATCAAGTTAGCCAGCCTGGGAGTGGGTCCCAGGGTGTTAGCCTGGGTAGCAAACTGGCTGCACAACAGGACACAGAAGGTAATAGTGAATGGAACACATTCCGAAGAAAGGGGGTTACTAGTGGAGTACCTCAGGGCTCCGTACTGGGTCCAGTCCTCTTTAACATCTTTATAGGTGACATTGCAGAGGATCTGGAGGGAAATGTATGCCTCTTTGCAGATGACACAAAGATCTGTAACAAAGTTGATACACAAGGGGGGGTAGAAAAGATGAGAAGGGACTTGGCAAGGTTAGAGGAATGGTCAGACATGTGGCAACTTAGATTCAATACAAAGAAGTGCAAAGTAATGCACCTGGGAAACAAAAACCCAGGAGAAGAGTACATAATAGCAGGGGAGGTACTAACAACAACAAATATGGAAAGGGACCTGGCGGTAGTCAAATCAGATGACCTAAAGGTGGGTAAGCAATGTGAAAAGTCAGTAAGGAGAGCCGGGGGATACTGGGATGCATAGGAAGGGGCATCACAAGTAGAAAACGGGAAGTTGTTATCCCTCTGTACAGACAGTTGGTGAGACCCCATCTGGAGTACTGCGTGTGGTTTTGGAGACCTCATCTACGCAAGGACATAGACAGGATGGAAGCAGTCCAGAGGAGGGCAACTAAAATGGTGCAGGGTCTGCAGCAGAAGCCATCTGAAGAGAGACTGAGAGAGCTTAATATGTATACTCTTGATGAAAGGAGGGACAGGGGGGACATGATAGAAATGTTCAAGTACCTCAACGGAATCAACAAAGTCCAGGAGGGTAGCATCTTTCAGAAAAGAGATGATGTAAGAACAAGGGGCACAATTTAAAGATAGAGGGGGGATGGCTCAGGGGTAATGTGAGAATTTTTTTTTTCACAGAGAGAGTGGTGTATACATGGAACAGTCTTCCTGAGGAGGTCATTGGGTCTAAAACAGTGGGGAAATTCAAACATGCATGGGACAGACACAAGGCAATTATAGTTGGGGGTTGCAGAAAGTAGGCTGTTGGTTAACTAGAATCTGCAGCTTAACCAGTAGGTAGGGAAATGCGAAGACTGGGTGGGCCAAGTGGTTCTTATCTGCCGTCAAAGTCTATGTTTCTATGTTTCTATGCATTCGACTCAGTGCCACATGAAAGGCTGGGAAGGAAGTTAGTAGGCACAGGAGAGGGTGCAAAGCTGGTGAGATGGGTAGGAAACTGGCTGCAGGGAAGGCAACAGAGGGTAGTGGTGGGTGGGGAGCTCTCACACCCAAGGGCAGTGATGAGCGGTGTTCCACAGGGCTCAGTGTTGGGACCAGTGTTGTTTGGGATATTCATTGCAGACATATCATGGGACATCAAGAGCAGGATTAGTCTGTTTGCCGATGATACCATGGTAGGCGTGGTGGTGGATGACCTAGGGGGATGGCAGGGGTTGCAGGATGATCTGGCAAAGCTTGAAACCTGGTCAGACACCTGGCAGCTGGGCTTTAATGCCAAAAAGTGCAAGGTGCTGCATTTTGGGATGAAGAACCCAAGGAGGAGTTACCCGCTAGGGGGGGTGCAGCTAACCCAGACAGCGGAGGAGAAGGATCTGGGTGTGCTCATTACAGGGTCAATGAACAACTCGGCACAATGTAGGAAGGCAGCTGCAAAGGCCAACAAAATGCAGGGTTGTATTGCTAAGGGTATATCCTCAAGGAGGGAGGAGGTGATTCTGCCACTGTATAGGTCATTAGTTAGACCACACCTGGAGTACTGCATGCAGATTTGGCATCCGTATCTAAACAGGGACATTAAGTTACTGGAGGGGGTGCAGCACAGAATGACAAAGATGATCAAGGGGCTGGGGGACTTATCATACGAGAGGAGGTTGAAGGAGTTGAACATGTACTCACTGGAGGAGAGGAGAGACAGGGGTGACATGATTGAAACCTTTAAATACATGAAAGGAATAAACAAGACAGGTACAGAAGGGCTGTTCAAAGTAAGGAGGGAGGGCCACCAGGGCCATGATATGAGACTGGAGTGAGGAAGGTTCAGGAGGGAGATGAGGAGACACTTTTTTACAGAGAGGGTGGTGGCTGGGTGGAATGCATTACCTGCTGAAGTGGTATGCAGTAGAACAGTGGACTGCTTCAAACGAGGATGGGACAGGACAAGGGGGAGGGTTAATGAAAGGGAAGGGTGGAAGGGAGGGGCAGCTGCAGAATAAGGGGTGCTAGCTGCACATTCGAGCAGACTTGATAGACCTCTAGGCCTTTATCTGCTGGCAAATTTCGTATGTTCGTATGTTCGTAAATGGGCACACAATTGGTTCTGAAGTGGAATTTATGGGGGATGATTAAACAGAAACTGCTTTACCTTATTAAGACCTTTTTAGTGCCTATATTTTTCCATGTGTCAAATATTTTTCCTATCCCACAATCTAGGGAAACAGCAGTGTACTGCCTTTTTTCAGACTTTTTGGGGCAGTAAGCGGAATCCTATTAAACAGAATAAGTTGTATCTTCCTTTGGAACAGGGAGATCAGCAGATGGTGAATCCAGTGCTTTTCTTTTGTTTTCAATTTCTTTTCACGAATATTAGACCTTTACTGATCAATATGACCACTTATTGGGGTGATTTAGTTTATAATAGTGTCTTGCCTTGGTTTCCGTTGTGGGGGGGTGGTATGCTCCAGGTGGTAAAAAAATTATAGTACTTTGGCCCCTTTTATAGGGCAGTTTTGTATAACTCAAGGTATGGTAAAAATCCAGTTGGGCAGCAATTACGTTGAATAAAAAACAAATGTATGCACAGGTTTTAGAAATGGCATTTCATGAAGATGAGGTTTTTCCAAAATGCCCAGTGGAACACCACTCCTCAATGGAGCCTTTGTTAGTAGAGAAACGCATTCCTATAAAGGTAAAGGATGTTTTGTGGCTTTGTTGTCATTATCGTTTGAATGTTAAGGCTAACCAGGATCATAAGAAGATGGAGGAAAGGATTTGTTGTAGACCTACAGTATGTACTGTAACCAGCTAGAAACTACGGAACATTTTTTTTTCTTGTTCATATATTCAGCATTTTTGGACCTATATTGCTAAAGAGGTGGGGGATAATATATTCTCTATGGTTTCGTATCCAATTTTGCTTTTTGGGGTATACATTTCTGGGTGGAATAAATGGGATAAGCAGACATTACATGTTGTTTTTTCATTATTCAAATGGTATATTTGGAATGCTAGAAGTATATTTACATTAAAACAAAAAGTGATTACTTGTTCAGACACTTTCCATAAAGTACGAAGTGAATTGACTAAGATTTATTTTTTAGAAGCTCGAATGTTGACACAGCAGGTATTACAGGGTAGGTGGCGGAATCTTTTATGGAACACGGATACTGATGTTCCTGTTACCTAAATGTTTCTTTTTGATTTTTTCAATTTTTTTTATATTGTTTGTACTGTCTAGATTATGATTCCCTGTATCGAAAGTTCTTTTTTGATTTTTGTATAATTTCTGTAATAAAATCTTCCCCTACTCTTTTAGAGAAGTGCCATGGGATCTTTAACGTCCACTTGAACTACCACCAGAACAGGCAGATGGGACCTCGGTTTAACATCTCTTCGAAAGTGGATTTTGGAGGTCAGCATTTCATACCAGTCGGCAAACTCAAAACTAAGGCACATAATGATTTTAGAGGTCAGCGTTTCATACCTGTTGACAAACTCAAAGCTACTACTTGTCTCTCAGACTGATTTAGAAGCTCTGCAGTTGTTGTTGTGCAGTGTTACTATAGATCGATGTACTGTCAAAAATTGAAATATTATTAAATGCAAAGTGTTGTTTCAGTCTACTGTACTGTACATTCCTGCTTCCGTCTGGGAAATAATTCATTTCAGTTCCAGACCAATGCAGGCTGTACTTGTCTTCTGGTCTGCCAGACCAATTTAGAAGCTCTGCAGTTGTTCTTCAGGATTCAGGCCTATAATACAGAATTACGGGCATATAACATTATCCGCTTTTTTACAGACAGGATTAAAAATGGCAGGATTTTGAATGTGTCAGGAGTTGGGTGTCAGATTTATGTTTTCTCTGCTATTCAGTACCCATTCTCTCCCTATTAACTATTGTGTTATAAAAATAAAGGTGAACCCAACAAAACCACTATCTGCTATACTGTACTGTACATTTCCTGATGGAGGGAAATGCAGTGACTGTGAGGAGACTAGCAGCTCTAAAGGACTACAGTACAGAACTGTACTGCATTGAATATGCTTTGCATCAACATTGCAAAGGAGCTGATGACAGTTGAAAGTGAGTTGCATTAGAGGTGAAGGGTGGTTGGGAAACGGTTTGCAGCTGCAGAATTTAGAGTTGGCAATGCATTTTCATCACACAAAAACAATACCAGAGCAGTGAGCTGGAGGAGCACTTTAATGTGACTTGTACTGTATATGCATCTATAGAAGCATGGGAGTGAAGGGCCCAGAGGGTCCTGCACTCCCACCAACAAATCAGTATATGTTTATACTATCTGAAAAAGTCTGAAATGCACTGTAAAAAAAAAAAACTTTGTTAATGCATCAGTCAGGTTGTTACTGAAGCAACAAAAGTAGGGAAATGTGGTGCTAGGGTTTCCAACTTGAACACCCCACCCACACTCTTCAGACACTGACATGGCATCAAGGGTGTGCCATGGGGATGTCAGCCTTAACACTCACCCCATTTTCCTGTACTGTACTGTACCCATCTCAGCTTATTTACTTATGGAAGGAGAAAGCATTAGGGCTGATGACAACAAAGCACATCCCAAACACCTGTCTGGGTCTGCAGGCTGTGAATGAGGTGTTAGAGTTGGAAACCCTAACAGCACATTTTTCTACTTTAGTAATAACCCCAACTGATGCATTACTGGAGTTTTTGCAATGAATATATATATATATATATATATATATATATAAATATATGGTGTGTGTGTGTGTACACACACGCATATACTGTATATTACAGGGGTGCAGTCACACCCATATATTTAGGGTTATGAAGCCACTTCTATGTTAAACTCAAACTTTTGCATGTTAATAACTTTGGACCTATTTGATGGATTTACATGAAATTTGGTATGCCCTGTGAGGCGTTGTAGATCTCTTGATCTGCCAAATTTTGTTTCAGTAGGACTTACGGGCTTTGCACAAGAAAATGCTGAAGAATGCAAGAGTATCCAGTTTTGGAGGCAGTTTTTGGGATATTGTCTGTTGGGCTGTGCAGCCGTTGTGTGGAGTGCTACTCTGACAGCTCATTTGAAAGAGCTTCACTGGCCGAATATGCCAATTTTCATTTGGTGAGAAAATATTGAGGCATTCAAAAATTATAGCACTTTTAAGTTCCTATTATGAGTCAATGGGAAAATTTATATGGTTATTCTGTGAACAATGAATCGGGTTTTGGCCAACTGGTCCCTCCTCACGATCGAAGAATTTGCAGGCTCACAATCAAAGATTCTTTGATCCCAAGGGAAGGACTAGATGGCCAGATTTGAAGGGACCAGATAGCCAAATTTTAACAACTTTTAAAATGAAATATCTCAGAAACAGTTTTGTCTTTTAACTTTAAATGTGGAGGGTGTTGATGGGATGTCCTGTAGATGTGAATTATGGTGCTTAGGTGTTACAAAATAAATTCATTGCGGAGATATGACGTGGCACATTTTACATTTTGCAGACAGCGTTTTGCATTGTAGTAGTGGCTTGAAATTTACAGGGTGGCTAGCCTTATTGCCATGGACATTCTTTTCAGTCATTAACATGCCGGATACAGATTGGTCAATACCAGCAGGAACATCTTCCAGAACTAGACACATAGTGGATTCCCTGCAGGGGTAGGGCCTCAAACAACTGGTACAACAACCGCTATTCTAGATCTAGTACTGACTAACAAGGAAGGGATCACAGATCTCCAGGTAGAAGGTCACCTGGGGGCCAGTGACCATCACATGGTATGGTTCAATTTGGCTACTACATCTAAATCATCCCATTCCAAGGCAAAAATATGGGACTCCAGAGGAGCTGACTTTGATAAGATGACCAACAGAGTTAAGCTAGCCCTGGCAAAAAGAAACACAGGTGAGGGGGTACAGGCAAAGTGGGCAAGCATTAAGGATACAATACTTGAAGCAACATCCCATTGTGTAAGACAGAAAATGAAGTACAAAAGAAAAAGGAAACCACTTTTGTTCTCAAATACAGTAGCAGAAAAGGTCAGAGCCAAAAGGCTGGCCTTCAGGAAATATAAGGGAACACAGCGGGATGAAGATAGGGAGGCATACCAAACTGCCCTAAAGGAAGCAGGGAAGGCAGTAAGGCAGGCAAAGTCCCAAACTGAGGAAACACTAGCACGAACAGTAAAGAAGGTGACAAGACTTTCTATAGATACATTAGTTAAAGGAGAAAGTCAGAGGGTACTATAAGATTAATGGAGAAAAGGAGCATGTGAGAGGAGGGACTATGTAAAAGCATCTATCCCAAATAGATACTTTTGCTCAGTATTTACTGAAGAGAAGGTAGGGCAGGGCCCCAGCTCCAGCACCATGGACACAGGGGAGGGAGGTGGGCACTACTCCTTCACAAAGAAAGGGTCCTACAAGGAGCTTGCTAAGCTCAGGTGGATAAGACAATGGGATCTGATGGCATACATCCCAGGGTACTTAGGAGCTAAAGGAGGAACTAGCACAGCCATTAGCAGAACTGTTTAGTGAGTCTCTGAGCACAGGAGAGGTCCCAGAAGACTGAGAAGGGCTCATGTGATCCCGCTCCACAAGAGTGGTAGCAGGGAGGAGTCAGGGAACTACAGAACCAGTCAGTCTTACCTCAGTAGTGGGCAAGATTATGGAGGCACTTAAGGAAAGGATAGTGCAACACCTGGAATCCATAGGGCACAGGATCCAAGACAGCATGGGTTTACAAAAGGAAGGTCCTGTCAAACTAATCTCATAGATTTCTTTGACTGGGTAACCAGAGTGGTGGACCAAGGGGGAGCAGATGATGTCGCCTACCTTGACTTCAGCAAAGCTTTTGACACTGTTCCACATAGAAGATTGATAAATAAGCTGGGTAGGCTCAGGGTGGGTCAGAAGTTGGTCAACTGGGTGGCAAACTGGTTGATGGGCAGAAAACAGAGAGTGGTGGTAAATGGTATACAGTCAGAAGAGATGCAAGTCACAAGTGGGGTACCTCAGGGATCAGTCCTGGGGCCAGTCCTCTTCAACATCTTCATTAGTGACCTTGCAGATGGACAAGATGGTAAAGCTTGTCTGTTTGCAGATGACACCAAGATCTGCAACAGAGTAGATGATCCAGATGGGGTGGGCAGAATGAGAAGAGATCTGGATGAACTAGCAAAATGGTCAGAAGAGTGGCAACTGGGATTTAATGCAAAGAACTGCAAGTTCATGCACATAGGGAAGAGAAACCCTGAAGCCACCTATATGCTGGGAGGGGAGTTGCTAGCAGTCACAAAAGAAGAAAGAGACTTGGGCATCATCATCACTGATGACCTGAAATCATCCAAGCAGACCTCTAAAGCAGTAGGTAAGGCTAGAGGGGTGTCAGGGTGTATTAGTAGGGGTATCACAAGTCATAAGAGGGAGGTAATAATCCCTCTTTACAAGACACTGGTTAGGCCCCATCTGGAGTACTGCGTGCAGTATTGGAGGCCACACCTTCACAAGGACATTAACCAAATTGAGGCAGTCCAGAGAAGGGCAATCAAAATGGTGCAGGGACTGCATCAGAAGACATATGAGGTCAGATTAACAGAGCTCAATATGTATGCCCTTGAGCAAAGGAGGGAGAGAGGTGATATGATCGAGGCATTCAAACACCTTAAGGGCATTAACAAGGTGAAAGAGTCTAACATGTTTAAATATAAGAAAAATAGCAGGACAAGAGGACACAGCATGAGATTAGAGGGGGGGCCGATTAAGGGGGAATGTGAGGAAATTCTTTTTCACAGAAAGGGAGATGGATGCATGGAATGACCTACCTCAAGAAGTGATGGCTATGAATACAGTGCAGGGCTTCAGACAGGCATGGGATAGGCATAAGGGAGCAATACAAATGAGTATGAATAGATAGGCCACTGACAGAGCAAAGGCCGATGGCACATTTATAAGGTAGAAAAAGAAATGGGCAGACTGGATGGGCCTTGCGGTCCTTATCTGTCGTCAACTTCTATGTTTCTATTAGGTGTGTAAAATGTAAACAGGTGCAGAATTCTGCCACTCTGACCAATGAAAATCTAAAACTTTAAAATATTATATTTATTATATCTATTATTATCTATTATATATATGGTTTGGTCTTTTAAATTGAAATTTGCAGGGTGTTGAGGGGATGTCCTGTACATGTGAATTGTGGCATTTGGTGTTGGAAAATTAAGTTGCTTCAGAGATATTGCATGACACACTTTGCATTTTGCATTGTGGTAGGCACTTTTAATGTTAAACTTCACATTCTGCACATTAATAACTTTGCAACCATTCAACGGATTTGCAAATAATTTAGAATTCACAGTCTGATGTGGCAGATCTCTTGATTTACTAAATTGCATTTCAGTTAGACATATGGTTTTTGGGCAGCAAAGTGCCAAAAAATGCACTTTTTGCTACTTTTGTGCATTTTTTTCTCTGGCGCTGCACAGACACCGTGTAGGCTATTGGTCCCAGACATAGAAAGAGCTTGGGACAAGGAACATGTCACTTTTTGTTTGTTGAAAATATATTAATCTGTTCAAATATTATTGAAACTTGAAATTCCTATTATATTCTATGGGAAATGTGTATGTATTTTTGGAACGTTAATGAGAAAGACCAGATTGCCCAAATTGGGATGACCATATCTCAATAACGGTTTGTTTTTTTTTACTTGAAATTTGCAGGGCATTGAGGGGATGTCATACAGATGTGAACTATGCTGTTCAGGTGTTGGGGAAATAATTTGTTGCAGAGATATTCAATGACATAATTGACATTTTTCCCATAGGATTACATTGCAGTCTGTATCATGACTTTCGGTGCCGTTATCTTGGAAACGAACTGAGATAGAGACTTTTTGCTACAGGAGGCTTAGATCACCTTCTGGTGATTGTGCCATTGGAAAGATATTTGACATTGAAGAGTAAGTTTGCAGTGGAATTTTGTTCGTACATTACACAGTTCATGAGATATTTTGAAATTACTGTCACAAAGGTTGAAAGAGTGCCTGTCCAGTGCTGTTCAGTGCCCATATCTCAGAAACGATGTGAGACATGGGTTCAGTCATTGATCGTGGCATGATCTATTCACTTTTTGTTACAATGACACTTGACTTGATTTTCTAGCAATTACAGTTCCCAAGATATGGACAAATTACTCTTACGAGCATTTGGTGGCCAATAGGACTGCTGCATGGCTTGTAGCTATGCATAAGTGACAACACAGGCCCAGAGGGCTCACGCTCCTTCAGATGCATATTGTTATGCAGAAATGGGCAAATTGGTAAAAGCACTGGGCCCTCTTTCACCAGCACATGCTTTTAGTGGACATTATTATAGGGCAAGGTTGCACCCCTATATTTAGGGTTATGAAGCCACTTCTTTTTTCTTTATTGGGTTTTATGACACTACAGTGTAAGCTGTAGACACATAAAAACATAAAAAGATATGAGGTGTGCAGACCTCCAGACATATGTTCTAATTAGTCTCAATATTACTAATGATCAACTGAGGTGAATATGTCTATATGTATAAAGTCCTGCCCCAACAGTTAAGTTGGGAGAAAAGTCTGAGAGGATTAAAGTGTAGGGTGATGTTACTCTCACCAAAGTCAGTTTTCCAGTGTTACATGGACACCAGTTTATCCCTTCCCTAGTAGGATTAAACACAGTGGAGGAGCTGAAGGGCTAGGGAGACATGGAATTCATTTTAAACAGATGTCCTGGTCTGAATTCAGCTACACGACAAAGCCTACACACCCAGGTACAGACTAAGCCCACCCTGTAGGCTCACAGGTTCTACATTAAGATCTATCTTTAAAGTTTGCAAACTGAGTAGTGTATAGTTACACTATCTATACACTCCCATATTACCCCAACATTACAATTCAGTGATATACAGTTCTCTTATGAGTAGAGCAACAATAAACTAAGAGTAGAATAGGGAAAGAAATGGCAGTATTAATTAAACGGTATTATACTCCTTGAACCAGTCAAGAAGCAGAAGCCTTATTCAGTGATCCCTCTATAGCAGGAGTTCTCACACTTTGTCATAGTAAGCCTCCCCCAAGCCTTGGAAAAGATCTTGAGCCTCCCTCTAATATAGAAATAATTTTGGGCCTCCCCATAGTTAGAACAACTATCATACTTTGCACATTACAGGAAGACTACAATGAAGTGCATTTGAGTAGTTGAGTTTATTCTCATTTTATTGAACTTATTATTCTCCCTCTCTATAACCCCCTCACCAGGTCAGCCTACTTGCTCCACACTTCTGACTTTTGGACTCTATTTACCCCTCACTGCAATACCTCCACGAGTCAGATTGCTTTCTTTGTTAGTTTTACCCTGCTCTTAAACGCCTTCTCCAGGACCATTTGCTCCCTCCTGCTCTTACTCCTAGTATCTCTCTACTTAGCCTTTGTATTTGTGCTTTTCTGCAGCCAGTATAATGGGTCAGTTGTTACCTTGTTCCTATTCATTTGCATTATTTTGAATTTTGTTTTGCACAGTTTCCAAGAATTGTATTTCCCCCATATAATACCAAAAAACAAGTGTTTTTGAGCATGCCTTTCCTGGTAACCATTTTGCACATAAATTGCATGCCATTATTCACTTTCACTTTGCTGCATCCTTTCACATGAAGCATCCAAAACTTGACATTTAAATATAGTACATTTTAAGACTTGCTTGAGCCTCCCTGAACAGGTTGGGGCCTCCTGGGAGGCTGCTTCACCATTTGAGAAACCCTGCTCTATAGCATGGAAACATGTCTCTGCACCAAAGCAAAGCCAGGATGAACATTATATTAGGCGACCCTAAACAGCTACATAGCCCTCTATTCAGTCTTCTTCAACATCCAATGCCTCTTCCTCAGGTCTGGTCTTCTCAATCAGCTTCTCTGCATACTCAGCAGCCTGCGCAGATCGACAAAGATATTCACATTGGCGTTGTGTCTGATTTGTAGCCTTGCAGGGAATGTGAGTTGCGCTTGTATGCCATGTTTTAATAACTCCTTTTTAATGACTTGCAATTCTTTTTGTGGCTTTGAGTTTGCGCTGCCAAGTCCAGAAAAAAGACAGACGCTGTTCTCCACACTATATTGCCCTGGACCTTGTGGCTTGCAGTAAAGGGATTCTTGCTTCGGGAGAAGACAATGTTACAATCACTGTGAGAGGCCATTGAGAGGAATCCCCACGTGCGTGGGGCCTCTGTGGTATGGAGAAGGCTTTCAACAAAGTCACTTCTGAATCTGCTGGTAATAACTTCAAGTCTTGAAAGATCAATTTATGCAATGTATTTAATAGCTCCGCTTTTCCAGCGTGGCGAGGTGGGACACCCAATACTCGTTCGCCTGTCGTTGATTATTTTCAAGGGTCTCAATTTTACCCCTCAGGTACTTGTAGTCTCATATGAGTGCAGCATTATTGTCCACTTGTCTGGAGTTTGTTGCATGTAATTCTGCAATAGCTTGAGAATGTTCCTTAATAGTGGTGTCGTTTTCAGCTAGTTTTGCTTCCATCGATGCCAGTCTTTAATTTGTTTCCTCCCCGTTGGCTTGAATTTTAGTAAGTATTGCCATAATCTGAGCCACAGGAAGCTCTGGAGTGACTGGGCCTCCAGCTGAACTATGCCTCGCCACAGATGAAGAGCCTGCCAGAGAAAAAAAGACTTCCATGCCACCAGATCCATGCTTGCCATCTTTTTTGGGTCCCATTTCAATCCAGGATGTTTCTGTTAAGTTTTGCTTTGCTTATAGTTGAGAGAAAAGTGGGTTATATAGTGTAGATCTATTATATTCAATTGCTTCCTAAAGAGCTGGTTTATAGAGCTACCGCCATCTAGCTGCTCCACAGAACCAATGAAGGCACTTCCAGGTTAAACTCAAAATGTTGCATGTTAATAACTTTGGACCCATTCAGCAGATCTGCATGAAATTTGGTATGTAGGGTGGGGCTTGATAGGTCTCTTGATTTGCCAAATTTTGTGTTGGTTGGACATACAGTCTTTGCACAACAAAATGCTGAAAAATGCACTTTTCACCAGTTATTTGAGCAGTTTTGGGGATTTTGGTGGTGCTGCGCAGCCATTGTGTGGCATGCCAATCTGCAATCTGGCTCATCTGAAAGAGCTTTGGTTGCCAAATATGCTGCTTTTCATTTGGTGAAAAAATATTCATTGATTCAAAAGTTATAGCAGTTTTAAGTTCCATTTATAAGTCAATGGGAAAAGGTATATGGTTATTTTGTGATCAAAGGATGAGGTTTTGGCAATCTAGTCCCTCCTCACGATCAAAGAATTTGCAGCTCCACAGTCAAAATCTTTTCTCTGAGAATTCTTTGATTGCAATGGCTGACATTTTGTTTTTAAATGCATGCGGAAAAATCAAATATCTCGGCACAGGGGTCACTCCTGAAGTACAACTTGGATGGGTTTTACTCAGGGGCTTCAATCTATTGAGCCATGGCTATGGTTTGCTGTAACTTGGTCTAAAAATAGAGTTTTAAAGTCTTTTATTCTTTAATACTTGGCTCGCTAATGATCTTTGATCGCGAGCCTGCAAATTCTTTGATCATGAATTCTTTAACCATGATCTTTGATCGCAAGCAAGGGACGAGATGGCTGAATGAAAAAATTACATTTCTCAGGCAAGGAATAGTCTAGGAATAAAAATGAGGATGGGTTTTGTGCAGGGGACTTCATTTTATCAAACCATGGTGGTGGATTGCTGTATTTCTATGAAACTTTTGAATTTCACCATTTTTTATTCTTTGATCATGAGCCTGTAGATTTTTGATTGTGAGCCTAAAAATTCTTTGATCGCAAGAGTCTTTGATCACCATCTTTGATCGCGAGATGATGACTAGATGGCTGAATGAAAAATTAAGTTTCTCAGCCCAGGGTAGCCTAGGAACACAAATGAGGTGGGTTTTGCTCAGGGGCTTTGTTTTATCGAACTATGGTGGTGGGTTGTTATATTTCTCTGAAAATTTTGAATTACACCATTTTTTATTCTTTGATAGCGAGCCTGTGAATTCTTTGATCATGAGTCTGCAAATTCTTTGAGCACGAGGGTCTTTAATTGCCATCTTTGATCGCGAAATGACGACCAGATAGCTAGATTTTATAATGCAGTAGGGCAATTTTATCAATTTTTAACATTAAATATCTCAGAAACGGTGTGGTCTTTTTACTTGAAATTCAGAGGGTGTTGACGGCATGTTCTGTAATGTGAATTATGGTGTTTATGTGTTGGATAATATCTTTTTTGCAGAGATATGGCATGGCGCACTTTATGTGCTGTGAACAGTTTTTCCATTGTGGTAGTGGCTTGAAATTTATAGGGTAGCTAGCCTTACTGCCATGGATGTACTTTTCAGTTGTTAGGTGTGTAAAACGTAAACAGGTGCAAAATTCTGCCACTTCAACAAATGAAAATCTGAAACTTTAAAATGTTATATCTCGGACACAGTTTGATCTTTTTACTTGAAATTCGGACAGTGTTGATGGCATGTCCTGTAGATGTGAAGTGCGGTGTTTATGTGTAGACAAAATATTATTTGTGGAGATATTGTGTGGCGCAGTTCACAAGCAGCAAATAGCTTTTTCCATTGTGGTAGTGGCTTGAAATTGATAGGGTAGCTAGCCTTACTGCCATGGATGTACTTTTCAGTTGTTAGGGGTGTAAAATATAAACAGGTGTGGAATTCTGCCAATCCAATGAATGGAAATCTGAAACTTTGAAACGTGATATCTCGCAGACAGTTTGTTTTTTTACATTGCAATTTTGAGGGTCTTCAGGGGATGTCCTGTGCATCTGAATTATGGTGTTTAGCTGTTGCTGTACAGATTTTGCATAACACACTTTATGTTTTCCATATTGATGTTTTCCATTGTGGTAGTGGTTCACATTGAAAGGGTATTGAGCATTACTGCAGTGAAGGTGATTTTCAGTGGTTAGGTGTCTCATATGTAAACAAGTGTGGGATTATGCCACTCTGCTAATACATATTATATTCAGTCATTGCACTGTTATGGTAGCCAGAAACTTGCAAGTTGGTAGGATCATGGGGCTATTCAGGCCTGGGCTCCCACCAACTTGCTCTACTCTCTTCTATTCTTTCTCAAAAAGTAAGAAAATTCTTTGCAAAACTGTGTTAATGCATCATTTTAGGGTTAAAACATAAAAGTCAGAAAATGAGACCTTTAGGGTTGCCTGCCCCGGACCCACCTCATCCTGAGATCTGCAGCTGATGGGGTGTCATTTGCATTGTGAGGCCTAAATGTCACCCCATTCTTCTTTAATATGTCTTTTGAATATGATTACAGATGAAATGGGGTGACATTCAGGATGCACAACCCCAATGATAGACCCCGTCAGCTGTCAATCTCGGGATGATGGGCGGGTCAGGGGGGAAGGGCAACCCTAAAGGTCTCATTTCCTGACTTTTTATACTTTAACCTTAAATGATGCATTAATGCAGTTTTTGCATATAATATAGATGTGTGTGTGTGTGTGTGTGTATATACACGACATATACTGTATAACACACACACGCAGCGTATGTATGTGTGTGTATATATATATATATATATATATATAGATATATATATATCTATATATATATATATATATATATATATAGAATACACACATATATATATATATATATATCTAGGAGCCAGCAAACCTGGAGAACTGGGTTTGAATCCCAAAGCCCCCACTTGCATACTGTGTGACCCTGAGCAGGTCTGTTTACTTCCTTGTGCTCCCAGGTTGCACCTGTAAACAAGCTTCAGCTTAGAGTGTCTCTCCTAAACAGTCCAGGGAGCTCACATCATGGGAAGCCATGTGTGCCAATGCCAGGAGCTTTAGCAACAACAAGGAGGATCTGGAGGCTGCCATGGTGAAGCTGGACCTGGTCATTGTGGCCATCACAGAGACCTGGTGTAATGATAACCATGACTGGGGGATGGCCATACCTGGCCACAACATATTCAGAACAGACAGGGCAGGCAGGAAGGTAGGAGGATTGGCACTTTATGTGAAATTACAGTGCAGTGGTTTAAAGCTCTGAGCTGCAAATCTGGAGACCTGGGTTTGAATCCCACTGCCCTCTCTTGCATACTGTGTGACCCTGAGCAAGTTGCTTAACTTCTCTGTGCTCCCAGGCTGCACCTGTAAACAAGCTTTTGGCTTAGTGTGTCTCTCCTGGTTAAACAACTGAACAAAAAAAAAAGATAGCATAAAGACCACAGAGATCCAGGAGGAACAAAATGGGGGAGAGATACTGTGGGTTAAGCTGGAAATGAAAACAGAGTCAGCCATCTACACAGGGGTAGTCTATAGACCACCAGCCCCAGAGAAAGAAACAGATAGGGAGTTGATGCTAGCCAACCATAGGATGGCAGACAAGGGGGAGGTGGTGCTGGTTGGAGACTTCAGTAATCCAGATGTGAACTTGAGCTTCCCAGCAGCAGCATCAACCAGGAGCAGATTTTTCCTGGACTCCCTTCAAGGTGCCTTCCTTAAGCAACTGATCATTGAACCAACTCAGCAGAAGGTAATACTGGAACTCATGCTCTCAAAAGGGAACAGTGTGATATGGGCAACAGTGGGGGAGTACCTGGGAAAAAGTGACCACTGGTCAGTGTGTTTGAAATCACAGAAGGAGCAGAACCAAGCCGCACAAAAACACATATCCTGGATTTTAGGAGGGCAGAATTTGAGAAAATGGGTAGGTGCTTGAAAGAGACACTAATGGAAATGGGGAGGGAATCGGGATGGAGGTACAGTGGGATATATTCAAAACAGGGATTACAAGAGCAGTAGAATTACTGTATGCATTAAGCAGGTTAACAAGGGGAAAAGGAAGAAGAGACCATTATGGTTTTCTAAGTAGTTAGTGGAGAAAGTGAAAGCCAAAAAGTTTGCATTCAGGCAATACAAAAATATGCAGGCAGAAGGGGATAGAGAGAAGTACCAAGAGAAACAATGGAAGGCAGGGAGATCAAAGCTCAGACAGAAAAGCACACTGCAAAATCAGTGGGTAGAGGGGACACAACCTTCTACAGGTACATATGTGAAAAAAGGGATAGTGAGGATGAAGGGGGAGGACGGGGGCCGTGTGGAGGATGACAACAGTAAAGATGACTTACTGAACAGATATTTGTGCTCAGTCCTTACTGAGGAAGAGGAGGGTAATGGGTCTGAAGGGAGTACAAGAGGTGGGAACACTGCAAAAATGGACACAAGCCCCTTTACATGGGAAAGGATCCAAAAGGAACTGGAAAGAATAAGAGTTGACAAAGCTATGGGGCCAGATGGGGTGCACCCAAGGGTCTTAAAGGAACTAAGACAGGTGGTGGCTGAACCTCTGGCAATCCTGTTTAGCCAGTCACTGGAAACAAGGGAGGTACCCAAAGACTGAAGGACAACAGATGTAGTCCCATTATGCAAAGCGGGAACAAAGAGGAAGCGAGGAACTACAGACCAGTCAGCCTGACCTCAGTAGTGGGGAAGATGATGGAAGCACTACTGAAGGAAAGATTGGTGGAATATCTAGCTGACAACAGACTACAGGACCCAAGACAGCATGATTTCACTGGGGGAGGTCATGTTAGACCAACCTCATTGAATATTTTGACTGGGAGACAAGGAGGTGGTTCAGAGGAGGGGCAGTAGATGTGGCCTATCTGGACTTCAGCAACACCTTTGACACTGTGTCACATAGAAGGTTATTAAACTAATTGGGGAATATGGGAGTGGGCAGGACAGTAGAGTGGTGGGTGGGTAATTGGCTGGGCGGCAGGACACAGAGCATGGTGGTAAATGGCTGTCACTCCACAGAGGAAGAGTGGGGAGGGTAGTAACAACAACAACAATGGAAAGGGAACTAGGGGTAATCATATCAGATGACCTTAAGGTTAGCAAGCAATGTGAGACGGTAGTAGGGAGGACTGGGGGTCTACTGGGATGCATAGGGTGAGGCATCACCAGCAGAAAACAGGAAGTTGTTATCCCTCTGTACAGTTGGTGGAACCCCATCTGGAGTACTGTGTCCAGTTCTGGAGACCCCATCTCTGTAAGGACATAGACAGGATAGAGGCAGTCTAGAGGAGGGCAACTAAAATGTTGCAGGGTCTGCAAGAGAAGCCATATGAGGAGAGACTAAAGGAGCTTAATATGTATACCCTTGACTAAAGGAGGGAAAGGGGGAACATGATAGAAACTTTTAAATACTTCAGTGGAATCAACAACGTCCAAGAGGGTAGCATCTTTCAGAAAAAGAGACGTGCAAGAACAAGGGGACACAATTTAAAGATGGGGGGGGTGGTTCAGGGAGAATGTGAGGAAGTATTTTTTCACAGAGATGGTAGTGGATGCATGGAACAGCCTTCCTGAGGAGGTTGTGGGATCTAAAACTGTGAGAGAATTCAAGAATGCATGGGACAGACATAAGTCAATTCTTGTGGGGAGTAGGAAGGAATAGGCTGTTGGTTAACTAGGATCTGCGGCCTATCCTGTAGGTAGGGAAATGGGTAGACTAGGTGAGCCAAGCTGTCCTTATCTGCCGTCAAAGTCTATGTCTCTATGTTTCTATGTGACCAGAGGGGTACCACAGGGATCAGTGCTGGAACAGGTCCTATTCAACATCTTCTTCAGTGACATTGTGCAGGACCTAAAAGGCAGAATTTCCCTGTTTGCTGATGACACGGAGCTCTGTAACAGAGTGGACACACCAGAGGGTGTGGACAGAATGAGAAGGGACATGGAGAAGTTTTTATATTTATTATATCTATTATTATCTATTATATATATGGTTTGGTCTTTTAAATTGAAATTTGCAGGGTGTTGAGGGGATGTTCTGTACATGTGAATTGTGGCATTTGGTGTTGGAAAATTAAGTTGCTTCAGAGATATTGCATGACACACTTTGCATTTTGCATTGTGGTAGGCACTTTTAATGTTAAACTTCACATTCTGCACATTAATAACTTTGCAACCATTCAACGGATTTGCAAATAATTTAGAATTCACAGTCTGATGTGGCAGATCTCTTGATTTACTAAATTGCATTTCAGTTAGACATATGGTTTTTGGGCAGCAAAGTGCCAAAAAATGCACTTTTTGCTACTTTTGTGCATTTTTTTCTCTGGCGCTGCACAGACACCGTGTGGGCTATTGGTCCCAGACATAGAAAGAGCTTGGGACAAGGAACATGTCACTTTTTGTTTGTTGAAAATATATTAATCTGTTCAAATATTATTGAAACTTGAAATTCCTATTATATTCTATGGGAAATGTGTATGTATTTTTGGAACGTTAATGAGAAAGACCAGATTGCCCAAATTGGGATGACCATATCTCAATAACGGTTTGTTTTTTTTTACTTGAAATTTGCAGGGCATTGAGGGGATGTCATACAGATGTGAACTATGCTGTTCAGGTGTTGGGGAAATAATTTGTTGCAGAGATATTCAATGACATAATTGACATTTTTCCCATAGGATTACATTGCAGTCTGTATCATGACTTCGGTGCCGTTATCTTGAAGCGAACTGAGATAGAGACTTTTGTACAGGAGGCTTAGATCACCTTCTGGTGATTGTGCCATTGGAAAGATATTTGACATTGAAGAGTAAGTTTGCAGTGGAATTTTGTTCGTACATTACACAGTTCATGAGATATTTTGAAATTACTGTCACAAAGGTTGAAAGAGTGCCTGTCCAGTGCTGTTCAGTGCCCATATCTCAGAAACGATGTGAGACATGGGTTCAGTCATTGATCGTGGCATGATCTATTCACTTTTATGGTTACAATGACACTTGACTTGATTTTCTAGCAATTACAGTTCCCAAGATATGGACAAATTACTCTTACGAGCATTTGGTGGCCAATAGGACTGCTGCATGGCTCTGTAGCTATGCATAAGTGACAACACAGGCCCAGAGGGCTCACGCTCCTTCAGATGCATATTGTTATGCAGAAATGGGCAAATTGGTAAAAGCACTGGGCCCTCTTTCACCAGCACATGCTTTTTAGTGGACATTATTATAGGGGCAAGGTTGCACCCCTATATTTAGGGTTATGAAGCCACTTCTTTTTTTTTTCTTTATTGGGTTTTATGACACTACAGTGTAAGCTGTAGACACATAAAAACATAAAAAGATATGAGGTGTGCAGACCTCCAGACATATGTTCTAATTAGTCTCAATATTACTAATGATCAACTGAGGTGAATATGTCTATATGTATAAAGTCCTGCCCCAACAGTTAAGTTGGGAGAAAAGTCTGAGAGGATTAAAGTGTAGGGTGATGTTACTCTCACCAAAGTCAGTTTTCCAGTGTTACATGGACACCAGTTTATCCCTTCCCTAGTAGGATTAAACACAGTGGAGGAGCTGAAGGGCTAGGGAGACATGGAATTCATTTTAAACAGATGTCCTGGTCTGAATTCAGCTACACGACAAAGCCTACACACCCAGGTACAGACTAAGCCCACCCTGTAGGCTCACAGGTTCTACATTAAGATCTATCTTTAAAGTTTGCAAACTGAGTAGTGTATAGTTACACTATCTATACACTCCCCATATTACCCCAGCATTACAATTCAGTGATATACAGTTCTCTTATGAGTAGAGCAACAATAAACTAAGAGTAGAATAGGGAAAGAAATGGCAGTATTAATTAAACGGTATTATACTCCTTGAACCAGTCAAGAAGCAGAAGCCTTATTCAGTGATCCCTCTATAGCAGGAGTTCTCACACTTTGTCATAGTAAGCCTCCCCCAAGCCTTGGAAAAGATCTTGAGCCTCCCTCTAATATAGAAATAATTTTGGGCCTCCCATAGTTAGAACAACTATCATACTTTGCACATTACAGGAAGACTACAATGAAGTGCATTTGAGTAGTTGAGTTTATTCTCATTTTATTGAACTTATTATTCTCCTCTCTATAACCCCTCACCAGGTCAGCCTACTTGCTCCACACTTCTGACTTTTGGACTCTATTTACCCCTCACTGCAATACTCCACAGAGTCAGATTGCTTTGTTAGTTTTACCCTGCTCTTAAACGCCTTCTCCAGGACCATTTGCTCCCTCCTGCTCTTACTCCTAGTATCTCTCTACTTAGCCTTTGTATTTGTGCTTTTCTGCAGCCAGTATAATGGGTCAGTTGTTACCTTGTTCCTATTCATTTGCATTATTTTGAATTTTGTTTTGCACAGTTTCCAAGAATTGTATTTCCCCCATATAATACCAAAAACAAGTGTTTGTTGAGCATGCCTTTCCTGGTAACCATTTTGCACATAAATTCGCATGCCATTATTCACTTTCACTTTGCTGCATCCTTTCACATGAAGCATCCAAAACTTGACATTTAAATATAGTACATTTTAAGACTTGCTTGAGCCTCCCCTGGAACAGGTTGGGGCCTCTCCTGGGAGGCTGGCTTCACCATTTGAGAAACCCTGCTCTATAGCATGGAAACATGTCTCTGCACCAAAGCAAAGCCAGGATGAACATTATATTAGGCGACCCTAAACAGCTACATAGCCCTCTATTCAGTCTTCTTCAACATCCAATGCCTCTTCCTCAGGTCTGGTCTTCTCAATCAGCTTCTCTGCATACTCAGCAGCCTGCGCAGATCGACAAAGATATTCACATTGGCGTCGTGTCTGATTTGTAGCCTTGCAGGGAATGTGAGTTGCGCTTGTATGCCATGTTTTAATAACTCCTTTTTAATGACTTGCAATTCTTTTTTGTGGCTTTGAGTTTGCGCTGCCAAGTCCAGAAAAAAAGACAGACGGCTGTTCTCCCACACTATATTGCCCTGGACCTTGTGGCTTGCAGTAAAGGGATTCTTGCTTCGGGAGAAGACAATGTTACAATCACTGTGAGAGGCCATTGTGAGGAATCCCCACGTGCGTGGGGCCTCTGTGGTATGGAGAAGGCTTTCAACAAAGTCACTTCTGAATCTGCTGGTAATAACTTCAAGTCTTGAAAGATCAATTTATGCAATGTATTTAATAGCTCCGCTTTTCCAGCGTGGCGAGGTGGGACACCCAATACTCGTTCGCCTGTCGTTGATTATTTTCAAGGGTCTCAATTTTACCCCTCAGGTACTTGTAGTCTCATATGAGTGCAGCATTATTGTCCACTTGTCTGGAGTTTGTTGCATGTAATTCTGCAATAGCTTGAGAATGTTCCTTAATAGTGGTGTCGTTTTCAGCTAGTTTTGCTTCCATCGATGCCAGTCTTTAATTTGTTTCCTCCCCGTTGGCTTGAATTTTAGTAAGTATTGCCATAATCTGAGCCACAGGAAGCTCTGGAGTGACTGGGCCTCCAGCTGAACTATGCCTCGCCACAGATGAAGAGCCTGCCAGAGAAAAAAAGACTTCCATGCCACCAGATCCATGCTTGCCATCTTTTTTGGGTCCCATTTCAATCCAGGATGTTTCTGTTAAGTTTTGCTTTGCTTATAGTTGAGAGAAAAGTGGGTTATATAGTGTAGATCTATTATATTCAATTGCTTCCTAAAGAGCTGGTTTATAGAGCTACCGCCATCTAGCTGCTCCACAGAACCAATGAAGGCACTTCCAGGTTAAACTCAAAATGTTGCATGTTAATAACTTTGGACCCATTCAGCAGATCTGCATGAAATTTGGTATGTAGGGTGGGGCTTGATAGGTCTCTTGATTTGCCAAATTTTGTGTTGGTTGGACATACAGTCTTTGCACAACAAAATGCTGAAAAATGCACTTTTCACCAGTTATTTGAGCAGTTTTGGGGATTTTGGTGGTGCTGCGCAGCCATTGTGTGGCATGCCAATCTGCAATCTGGCTCATCTGAAAGAGCTTTGGTTGCCAAATATGCTGCTTTTCATTTGGTGAAAAAATATTCATTGATTCAAAAGTTATAGCAGTTTTAAGTTCCATTTATAAGTCAATGGGAAAAGGTATATGGTTATTTTGTGATCAAAGGATGAGGTTTTGGCAATCTAGTCCCTCCTCACGATCAAAGAATTTGCAGCTCCACAGTCAAAGAATCTTTTCTCTGAGAATTCTTTGATTGCAATGGCTGACATTTTGTTTTTTAAATGCCGACGGAAAAAATCAAATATCTCGGCACAGGGGTCACTCCTGAAGTACAACTTGGATGGGTTTTACTCAGGGGGCTTCAATCTATTGAGCCATGGCTATGGTTTGCTGTAACTTGGTCTAAAAATAGAGTTTTAAAGTCTTTTATTCTTTAATCGCAGCTCGCTAATGATCTTTGATCGCGAGCCTGCAAATTCTTTGATCGCGAGATTCTTTAACCATGATCTTTGATCGCAAGCAAGGGACGAGATGGCTGAATGAAAAAATTACATTTCTCAGGCAAGGAATAGTCTAGGAATAAAAATGAGGATGGGTTTTGTGCAGGGGACTTCATTTTATCAAACCATGGTGGTGGATTGCTGTATTTCTATGAAACTTTTGAATTTCACCATTTTTTATTCTTTGATCATGAGCCTGTAGATTTTTGATTGTGAGCCTAAAAATTCTTTGATCGCAAGAGTCTTTGATCACCATCTTTGATCGCGAGATGATGACTAGATGGCTGAATGAAAAAATTAAGTTTCTCAGCCCAGGGGTAGCCTAGGAACACAAATGAGGGTGGGTTTTGCTCAGGGGGCTTTGTTTTATCGAACTATGGTGGTGGGTTGTTATATTTCTCTGAAAATTTTGAATTACACCATTTTTTATTCTTTGATAGCGAGCCTGTGAATTCTTTGATCATGAGTCTGCAAATTCTTTGAGCACGAGGGTCTTTAATTGCCATCTTTGATCGCGAAATGACGACCAGATAGCTAGATTTTATAATGCAGTAGGGCAATTTTATCAATTTTTAACATTAAATATCTCAGAAACGGTGTGGTCTTTTTACTTGAAATTCAGAGGGTGTTGACGGCATGTTCTGTAATGTGAATTATGGTGTTTATGTGTTGGATAATATCTTTTTTGCAGAGATATGGCATGGCGCACTTTATGTGCTGTGAACAGCTTTTTCCATTATGGTAGTGGCTTGAAATTTATAGGGTAGCTAGCCTTACTGCCATGGATGTACTTTTCAGTTGTTAGGTGTGTAAAACGTAAACAGGTGCAAAATTCTGCCACTTCAACAAATGAAAATCTGAAACTTTAAAATGTTATATCTCGGACACAGTTTGATCTTTTTACTTGAAATTCGGACAGTGTTGATGGCATGTCCTGTAGATGTGAAGTGCGGTGTTTATGTGTAGACAAAATATTATTTGTGGAGATATTGTGTGGCGCAGTTCACAAGCAGCAAATAGCTTTTTCCATTGTGGTAGTGGCTTGAAATTGATAGGGTAGCTAGCCTTACTGCCATGGATGTACTTTCAGTTGTTGGGGTGTAAAATATAAACAGGTGTGGAATCTGCCAATCCAATGAATGGAAATCTGAAACTTTGAAACGTGATATCTCGCAGACAGTTTGTTTTTTTACATTGCAATTTTGAGGGTCTTCAGGGGATGTCCTGTGCATCTGAATTATGGTGTTTAGCTGTTGCTGCACAGATTTTGCATAACACACTTTATGTTTTCCATATTGATGTTTTCCATTGTGGTAGTGGTTCACATTGAAAGGGTATTGAGCATTACTGCAGTGAAGGTGATTTTCAGTGGTTAGGTGTCTCATATGTAAACAAGTGTGGGATTATGCCACTCTGCTAATACATATTATATTCAGTCATTGCACTGTTATGGTAGCCAGAAACTTGCAAGTTGGTAGGATCATGGGGCTATTCAGGCCCTGGGCTCCCACCAACTTGCTCTACTTTCTACTTTTCTATTCTTTCTCAAAAAGTAAGAAAATTCTTTGCAAAAACTGTGTTAATGCATCATTTAGGGTTAAAGCATAAAAAGTCAGAAAATGAGACCTTTAGGGTTGCCTGCCCCCCGGACCCACCCATCATCCTGAGATCTGCAGCTGATGGGGTGTCATTTGCATTGTGAGGCCTAAATGTCACCCCATTCTTCTTTAATATGTCTTTTGAATATGATTACAGATGAAATGGGGTGACATTCAGGATGCACAACCTCAATGATAGACCCCGTCAGCTGTCAATCTCGGGATGATGGGCGGGTCAGGGGGGAAGGGCAACCCTAAAGGTCTCATTTCCTGACTTTTTATACTTTTAACCTTAAATGATGCATTAATGCAGTTTTTGCATATAATATAGATGTGTGTGTGTGTGTGTGTGTATATACACGCACATATACTAGTATATACACACACACAGCGTATGTATATGTGTGTGTGTATATATATATATCTATATATATATATATAGATATATATATATATATATATATATATATTATATATATATATAGATACACACATATATATATATATATATATCTAGGAGCCAGCAAACCTGGAGAACTGGGTTTGAATCCCAAAGCCCCACTTGCATACTGTGTGACCCTGAGCAGGTCTGTTTACTTCCTTGTGCTCCCAGGTTGCAAACAAGCTTCAGCTTAGAGTGTCTCTCCTAAACAGTCCAGGGAGCTCACATCATGGGAAGCCATGTGTGCCAATGCCAGGAGCTTTAGCAACAACAAGGAGGATCTGGAGGCTGCCATGGTGAAGCTGGACCTGGTCATTGTGGCCATCACAGAGACCTGGTGTAATGATAACCATGACTGGGGGATGGCCATACCTGGCCACAACATATTCAGAACAGACAGGGCAGGCAGGAAGGTAGGAGGATTGGCACTTTATGTGAAATTACAGTGCAGTGGTTTAAAGCTCTGAGCTGCAAATCTGGAGACCTGGGTTTGAATCCCACTGCCCTCTCTTGCATACTGTGTGACCCTGAGCAAGTTGCTTATCCTCTGTGCTCCCAGGCTGCACCTGTAAACAAGCTTTTGGCTTAGTGTGTCTCTCCTGGTTAAACAACTGAACAAAAAAAAAAGATAGCATAAAGACCACAGAGATCCAGGAGGAACAAAATGGGGAGAGATACTGTGGGTTAAGCTGGAAATGAAAACAGAGTCAGCCATCTACAGGGTAGTCTATAGACCACCAGCCCCAGAGAAAGAAACAGATGGGAGTTGATGCTAGCCAACCATAGGATGGCAGACAAGGGGGAGGTGGTGCTGGTTGGAGACTTCAGTAATCCAGATGTGAACTTGAGCTTCCCAGCAGCAGCATCAACCAGGAGCAGATTTTTCCTGGACTCCCTTCAAGGTGCCTTCCTTAAGCAACTGATCATTGAACCAACTCAGCAGAAGGTAATACTGGAACTCATGCTCTCAAAAGGGAACAGTGTGATATGGGCAACAGTGGGGGAGTACCTGGGAAAAAGTGACCACTGGTCAGTGTGTTTGAAATCACAGAAGGAGCAGAACCAAGCCGCACAAAAACACATATCCTGGATTTTAGGAGGGCAGAATTTGAGAAAATGGGTAGGTGCTTGAAAGAGACACTAATGGAAATGGGGAGGGAATCGGGATGGAGGTACAGTGGGATATATTCAAAACAGGGATTACAAGAGCAGTAGAATTACTGTATGCATTAAGCAGGTTAACAAGGGGAAAAGGAAGAAGAGACCATTATGGTTTTCTAAGTAGTTAGTGGAGAAAGTGAAAGCCAAAAGTTTGCATTCAGGCAATACAAAATATGCAGGCAGAAGGGGATAGAGAAGTACCAAGAGAAACAATGGAAGGCAGGAGATCAAAGCTCAGACAGAAAAGCACACTGCAAAATCAGTGGGTAGAGGGCACAACCTTCTACAGGTACATATGTGAAAAAGGGATAGTGAGGATGAAGGGGAGGACGGGGCCGTGTGGAGGATGACAACAGTAAAGATGACTTACTGAACAGATATTTGTGCTCAGTCCTTACTGAGGAAGAGGAGGGTAATGGGTCTGAAGGGAGTACAAGAGGTGGGAACACTGCAAAAATGGACACAAGCTCCTTTACATGGGAAAGGATCCAAAAGGAACTGGAAAGAATAAGAGTTGACAAAGCTATGGGGCCAGATGGGGTGCACCCAAGGGTCTTAAAGGAACTAAGACAGGTGGTGGCTGAACCTCTGGCAATCCTGTTTAGCCAGTCACTGGAAACAAGGGAGGTACCCAAAGACTGAAGGACAACAGATGTAGTCCCATTATGCAAAGCGGGAACAAAGAGGAAGCGAGGAACTACAGACCAGTCAGCCTGACCTCAGTAGTGGGGAAGATGATGGAAGCACTACTGAAGGAAAGATTGGTGGAATATCTAGCTGACAACAGACTACAGGACCCAAGACAGCATGATTTCACTGGGGGGAGGTCATGTTAGACCAACCTCATTGAATATTTTGACTGGGAGACAAGGGAGGTGGTTCAGAGGAGGGCAGTAGATGTGGCCTATCTGGACTTCAGCAACACCTTTGACACTGTGTCACATAGAAGGTTATTAAACTAATTGGGGAATATGGGAGTGGGCAGGACAGTAGAGTGGTGGGTGGGTAATTGGCTGGGCGGCAGGACACAGAGCATGGTGGTAAATGGCTGTCACTCCACAGAGGGAAGAGTGGGGGAGGGTAGTAACAACAACAACAATGGAAAGGGAACTAGGGGTAATCATATCAGATGACCTTAAGGTTAGCAAGCAATGTGAGACGGTAGTAGGGAGGACTGGGGGTCTACTGGGATGCATAGGGTGAGGCATCACCAGCAGAAAACAGGAAGTTGTTATCCCTCTGTACAGTTGGTGGAACCCCATCTGGAGTACTGTGTCCAGTTCTGGAGACCCCATCTCTGTAAGGACATAGACAGGATAGAGGCAGTCTAGAGGAGGGCAACTAAAATGTTGCAGGGTCTGCAAGAGAAGCCATATGAGGAGAGACTAAAGGAGCTTAATATGTATACCCTTGACTAAAGGAGGGAAAGGGGGAACATGATAGAAACTTTTAAATACTTCAGTGGAATCAACAACGTCCAAGAGGGTAGCATCTTTCAGAAAAAGAGACGTGCAAGAACAAGGGGACACAATTTAAAGATGGGGGGGGTGGTTCAGGGAGAATGTGAGGAAGTATTTTTTCACAGAGATGGTAGTGGATGCATGGAACAGCCTTCCTGAGGAGGTTGTGGGATCTAAAACTGTGAGAGAATTCAAGAATGCATGGGACAGACATAAGTCAATTCTTGTGGGGAGTAGGAAGGAATAGGCTGTTGGTTAACTAGGATCTGCGGCCTATCCTGTAGGTAGGGAAATGGGTAGACTAGGTGAGCCAAGCTGTCCTTATCTGCCGTCAAAGTCTATGTCTCTATGTTTCTATGTGACCAGAGGGGTACCGCAGGGATCAGTGCTGGAACAGGTCCTATTCAACATCTTCTTCAGTGACATTGTGCAGGACCTAAAAGGCAGAATTTCCCTGTTTGCTGATGACACGGAGCTCTGTAACAGAGTGGACACACCAGAGGGTGTGGACAGAATGAGAAGGGACATGGAGAAGTTTGAAGAATGGTTAAGGCTTGGCAGTTGAAATTTAAAGCAAAGAAGTGTATGATACGACTGGTCTGTAGTTCCCTGCCTCCTCCCTGCTGTCACCCTTGTGGAGTGGAATCACATGAGTTCTTCTTCAGTCTTCCGGATCTCTCCTGTGCTCAGAGACTCACTAAGCAGTCCTGCTAATGGCTCTGCTAGTTTCACCCTTAGCTCCTTTAGTAACCAGGGATGTATGCCATCAGGTCCCATTGCCTTGTCCATCCTGAGCTTGGCAAGCTCTTGTAGAACCCTTTCTTTTGTGAAGGGACTTGTGCACACCTCCCTCCCCCTATGTCCATGGTGCTGAACTGTGGGGCCCGCCATATCTTCTCCTCGGTAAATACTGAGCAGAAGTATCTTTTTAGGGTAGATGCTTTTCCTTGGTACTCCTCTTCTACATACTCCCGCTTATCTACTTTGATCTTAGCAATACCCCCATAGACTTTGTCCTTTCACTAATGTAACTATAGAAAGTCTTGTCCCATTCTTTAACTGTTTGTGCTACTGTTTCCTTGGTTTGGGCCTTTGTCTGCCTTACTGCCTTCCCAGCTTCCCTTAGATAAGTTTGGTATGCCTCCTTATCTTCGACCCACTCTGTTGCCTTATACTGTATTTCCTGAAGGCCAACCCTTTGTCTCTGATATTTTCTGCTACTGTTTTTGACAACCAAAGTGGTTTCCTTCTTCTTTTGCTCTTTCCTCCCTAACAAAATGCAATATTGCTTCAAGTAGTGCATACTCAATGCTTGTTCACTTTGCCTGTACCCCCTCATCTCTGTTTCTTCTTGTCAGGGCCAGATTAACTCTGTTGGCTATTTTATCAAAGTTAACACTTCTGAAGTCCCATATTTTTGCCTTGGAATGTGATGATTTAGTTCTAGTGGCCAAATAAAACCATACCATGTGATGGTCACTGGCCCCCGGTGTCTTTCTACCTGGAGATCTGTGATCCTTTCCCTGTTAGTCAGTACTAGATCCAGGATAGCCCTGTATCTTGTAGGTTGTGGTACCAATTGCTTGAGGCCCTCTTCCTGCAGGGAATCCAATATGTGTCTAGTTCTGGCAGATGTTCCTGCTGGTATTTATCAATCCTCATGTGTTGACGTCTCTCATTATCAGAACCTCCCCTTTATTTATTATTCATTGAAATGTTTCACCAGGAGGGCACACTAAACAACAAGTTGCTTGTGTCACAAAGCAACCTGGGGGGGGGGGTACAATGAGGATTTGGCATAGAGAATAACAAATAATAAAGGTAAGAATAGATACAAAATGAGCACATGGGTGATACAACTGTGATACAGTTGTGAGCAGAACAGACAACTGCAGCTTGAGAAAACTGGTACAACCAGTGGGTGGACACAGAGACCTGAAACAGTAGATCAGACAGATAGTAATGCAACAATAGCTGTCATGTTTTGTACATCTTTTAACAGTAATGTGTCTATATCCTCCCCCTGGTCTGAAGGCCTGTAGACAATCCCAGTTCATATGGCTGGCCCATTTCATGTTTCCAGGGTGACCTACAGTTCTTCTGGTTCCTTATGTGTATTCTTTTTTTTTTCTTGCTGCCAGGCATCCCCTAGCCCCGCAAACA
Source organism: Neoceratodus forsteri (assembly GCA_016271365.2). NCBI lineage: Eukaryota > Metazoa > Chordata > Ceratodontiformes > Ceratodontidae > Neoceratodus > Neoceratodus forsteri. Next base: position 50,210,480 of record CM057455.1, read on the forward strand.
GGCTTGTCATGCTCCAGCAACCTGCTGGCAACCTGCCCCCTCATACTCTAGCTTGCCCCCCTCCAAGTGGGGCCACCAGCGGCAGACTTATGTTGCCAGAGTGGATGACACCAGAGCAAGCTCATTAGTGGGGCTAGCATTATTGGTGCTGTGATTCTCTCAGGGAGGGACCAATGACGGCTAACTTTCAGCTCTCCCCCTGCACATGCCGGCCAATTGCTGCTGTACCTCTGGCCTCCACTAGGGGTCCATAGCATGTCGGACACTCAACCCCACCTCCCTGTGGAGTAGGAGAGCAGTCTAGTGGATGCTCTAGTCTCCTTCCCCCCGGTTGGCCATCTGACTCCAAGATCCATTCCCGAACTTGGGTCGTTGGCATCACAGACAGCAGCCATGCCACTGCACCAATGGGCCGGCCCTCCTTATGTGTATTCTGAATTTCTGTAGCTTGATATTTTCATTGACATAAAGGACCACTCCCCCTTTGCACCTTGTTCTCTTCTGAACAGTACATTGCTGGGTCCTGAAGTCTCCCAAGTGTGGTTACTGGTGAACCGTGTCTCACTAATGGCTTCTGTGTCCAGTTTAGCCTCTGTCATTGTTGCCTCCAGGTCTGGGATCTTGTTTCACACAGTCAGAATACTTAGCGCATCATAAGTAGTTTGAGGGTGCAAAGGCCTGGTGTGGCACATCAAAAGGACAGTTCCAAACAAACAGGTATGGCCATGCACACCAGAGGTGAAATAAATGAAATGAGGCAATAACGTAGCAGAATAAATTCAGGTTTAATTCACCGCAGCTCTAGGAAGGACTACAGCATGTTTCCCAGACTGTAGGCATTTGAGTACATGATTTTCCATTGACCAGATTTCAGTGCATTAGCTGTGGGACGAGGTCCAGCTTTTCACCTGCACATTGTATTGGGACCCAGACCTTTTTCCTTACCTGGTGATGCAAATGAACTGCAAACATGCTGAACTCCTGTTTGGTCTTTGGCTAAGGGGGTGTTTTTCCTGTTCGGTGTATCTGGTGCTGCACCCCTCTCCCCATTTGCTAGTTTAAATATTCTGCAAAGACATCAAACTTCTGCCCAATGCACTAACTCCTTCCTTAGGAGACAGTATAGTGCAGTGGCTTAAGACTCTGAGCTACAAACCTGGAGACCTGGGTTTGAATCCCACAGTTCCCACTTGCATACTGTGTGACCCAAAGCAAGTCACTTAACTTCCTTGTGCTCCCAGGTCACACTTGGAAACAAGCTTCAGCTTAGTGTGCCTCTCCTGGTTAAACAATTTCCCTTTTCCCTTCCCCCCTTTGCCAGATGCAGTCCATCAAATTTAAAGAATAGTCACTTCCCAGACTGTAGCCAGTTAACTACAAATGTGTGTCCTTTTTCTTGGCACCAACCCTTGAGTCACATGTTTAGCTCCCAGTCTCCTCTTTTCTGACCTTCCGTCCATCTGCCCTCCTCTCCCAGACTGGCAGGATCTCAGAAAATGAGATGCTGGATGAAATGGATGACAGTTGGTCTCCCAGCCTGGTCAGGTGTTCATTGGCCTCTACAACTGACTGCCTGGCAAGATTGTCCTACTCCAGAGGGAGGTGGGGTTGAGTGTCTTTATGTGTACCAGGACATGATGGTTTATCTTGCTTCTTGCATGATTTTAGCAATGTGGACAGTGTCTCTCCATGCTGATGTACCTGGGAGACATCTGACCATTACCCCTAGCTGGATGTAGATATCAACTCCCTGAATCATGGAGTCTCCTATGATCAGAAGTGTTTTTGATTTCCCTTTTCCTTTCTTTTTTTGTTTTGGTCCCTGTTGTGGGTGAGTTTTGTAGTGTTAGCTCTTGTGCTGCAGTGTCCTGCTCTGCAGTGTCCTCTGTCACTTTGTTTGATTTAGGAGACAGGGGTAGATACCTGTTTGTAGTTTTTATATGGTTTGTGGAGATGATATGTTAGAGAGCATTGAGGGATGTGGCACTTGATTTTCCCCTCCTAACCACCTGCCAACTTCCTGGACCAACTACCCTCTGCAGTTGAGATGCTTCAGTTGGATGCTGGGGAAATGGTGGGCAGTTCTTGCAATGTATTTCCTCCTGAATATTCAATTTGAGGTGCGCAGTCTCTGCCCATGCTGCCCAGAGCTGAGCCCTTTGATCTCTGATGGTCCATCATGTAGGACAATGTCCTAAATCCTGTATCACTGCTCTTTAGAAAAGTGTCCTGCAGTACCTGCAGTTAATAATATCCAGTCCAGTTGAGTTGCTGAATTTATAACCTGGTCCAAGTAGTTAGAAGGAAAATAAAATCAAAAGTTTGATCTGTTTGTTTTGTTTGTTTTTGTATAGCTTTTTATAACATGTTAAATGACTTGTGCCCCTGTAAGTGAGGTCACTGTGTGGCTATTCCACAGATCTTCTCCTTCCTGGTTTGCTACAGGACATGTCACGACTACGCTACTCTATAAAAGGAGGGTAGTGGGGGGGGTTGAGGATGGGGGAGGGTGGTTAGGTCCTACCCCTGCCGAAAAAGAAGAACTACAGATGAAAGAAACAAGGAGGTAAGAGCAGAAACAATCAACCAACCACAAATGCAGTCACTATCCCTCAGTCTGTATCTCATAAGTGCTCCTGTAATTATCCCTGAAAGCTTAGCCTAATGATAGATATGGAGAATAACCGATAGGTTTGTGTCTGTTACCAGGGAGTAATAGCATCGAGAGGTTCTGGACACATGAACCTCGAGAACGAAGCTCAAGAGGTTCCAATATATCAAGAACCTCGAGATGCCAGTACTCCCTGGTAATAGACACAAAAACCTGTCGGTTATTTTTTTTAATATATGGATGTGATGTTTTTTCTAATAGGCGGCGACCGTTTCAGTGAACTGACTAACTGACTTTGTACTGGTCGACCACTTCACTGTCCTGCTGTGAATTGAGCTGTGTACTCGCTTGTGACGGTTCCCGCCCCTTGCCTGTGTTTTTCCATTATTGGAATCCTACCTGCCTTTCAGGACCGGAATGGCAGGATCAACCAGATATTTCTCTTTGCTGAGGGGAACACATGACATACATATCGAGAAGCGCTATAACAGAGTTCGCTCTTGCTAAGAGAGAGAAGCGCCACCATGTTGTTGAAACTTTTCTGCCCTCCCACATAGGAAAAACAGCCAATGAGGAGGCACAATTAGGACGTGGGGGCAGGAGGTATCTTTTCGGGAGCTTGCAACAATACTGTTATCAGCACAAAAGTATTGTATTACCAGTGATTGACAATACTATTACCAGTGATTGACAATAGTATTATCACTGAACCTTTGAGGGTATTACCCAATTTTTTTTGTATGCTTTACACACCTATTAAATTGAAGATCCATATATTAAAAATCTGTAAAACCTGCAAGCACCACGATTAACAATTTCACGGAAGATATACCCTACAAAAGACACTTTTCTACAGAGAAAAAAGTAACAAAACCTGTAAGCACAATCTGCAGAACACTTTAACAGAAGATAGACCTTGCAAAAAACAATTTTAATTAGAGAAGACTACAGCAGTAATCTGTAAGCACACAACAGTAACAAACCTATAAGCACACCCTGTAACAGTGCAGCAGAAAGTATACCCAGCAACAGCAATTTGAATCAGAGAACAATAAAGCAGTAAAATGTAAGCAAAAAATACTAACACACAGTAAATCTGCCTAGCCAAGAGACACCTTATTTTTTTCCCTTGCTCTGATAATGTTGTTCTTTGCTCTTTCCTTACAAGCAAACCTAGAAGAAAAGAGCTCAGGTGAAGCTAGGTGCTGTTGCCAGCAAACCTAGTATTCCACCTCATGTACCTTTTACAGAAATCTTTCAAATCCCTGACAAAACACAATTCTACCCAACTGCAATGCCATTCCATGCCACAGGTATGGAAACCCATTTTGGCCAGGATTTGAAAAATTACAGCTGTGACATACATGAGATGGAGTAATGAGAAGGCAATATTGTAAATCTGGCATTAAAATAATGAAAATTACTGTAGTAACAAATGGCCATAGTGATTGCAACAAATGATTATAACTTTGTCCATTTTTTTCATATTTTGACCCCAAATTTTCAACATACTCTTCTTGTCACCCCACCTCATAAACCCCATAAGTAAAAATGTTTTAATGTGTGGCAAAATGCCATTCTGAGCAACAGGTGCGAAAACATGTTCAGGGCAGAAATGACTGCTGTACTATTTATGAGATGGTGTGGAAAAATGGCTAGGTTGAAAATCTGAAGTGAAAATACAAACATAAGAACATACAAAATTTACCAGCAGAAACAGTCCTCATGGTCAGGGACACTGGTTTACCGGGATTGAGAAAGGGCATATTCCGTTTTGCACATTGTAAAAAATGGTATTGTCACTGGTGTCTTCTAAGCCAAAATCCGGTTTTACCGGTGTTTGGTTCTGTGTACTTTATTTAATAATTTTTAACTCTGCTAACATGCATTTTAGCAATTTTGACCTCCACTATTACACATCCTTCCATCCTTGTACCAATTTAAAGTTATTTAGGTACAAGATGTGATGGCAGCAGCAACACTACAGCCCCCGGCCCTAAGGTGTGATGGAAGCAGCACTATGGCCACCATCCCTCTGGTGTGACAGAAGCAACAGCACTATGGCCCCCATCCCTTAGGTGTGATGGCAGCAGTACTATGGTCATCATTCCTCATGTGTGATGGCAGTATCAGCACTATGGCCCCCATCCCTCAGCTGGGACGGCAACAGGCCTACATTCCTCATTCACCAGTGGTGATTGCAGAAGCACTACAGCCCCCACCCCTTTAGTGTGATGGCAGTAGCAACAATGCAGTACACATCCCTCTGGGGTGATGGCAGTAGTGACAGCACTATGATCCCCTTTCAACACTCACACCCCACATGCGCAAGTTACAAATGACTTGGTCTCTTTGCTTGTTAGAACTCAGATGTGAATTAATCTGAACCATCACCACTAAGGTGGACTACCTTTGTTTTTTCCTATCTATAATTTAACTACCTGAATTGGATATCTTCCTGTGACACCGCTGACCAGGGTTAGGGAACAGACTTGAGTGTTGGAGGGCCAGCTGGTGAGTGAAGGCTTGAGTGTCCAATGACCACTCACCTTCTCCTGAGAGGGAGGGTGGGTTTATGGCTCAGCATTTGCTGGCCCATGGTGGAGGCCAGAGGCATGACATATGTCAGTCCTCACTGCGGAGGAGTGTGACGGATGTCGCTTGTGCCTTGACATCATGTAGCCTGTCATGCTCCCAAGAAAATGGGAAAAACCCCTGCTGGCTAACCGAAGGATGGCTACTCTTCCCGCCATACACCAGAAGCCCTAGACATGTGTCCATTCTGACCCCCGACATGCCTAGGATACACAGAAAGCTCTTTGGGGCAGTTCTTCTCCCCTGGTAGCCTCCTACAGGGGTAGGGGCCAACTCAATGAAGGGTTTCTTTGGGTTAACTGGTAGCACAGCAGTAAGGGTCAGTGGATAGTGGTCGGCACTCAGCAGGCCTAAAGGAGTGGATGGCCAGGGGGTAGGAAGAACAAAAAAAAACCTGCTTAAATTTGCTTCTTTGAAATAAAGTGTTTTCACTCAAAAATCCACAAGTGATTAGTGGAGGACCTTCAAATGAATTAATGCATCTCCCAGACATGTGGATGCTTTTTTTTTCTACTTGGTGTCCATGAAAAGGGAGTCTCCTAGTTTTCATGTCTTTGTTCAGATGTGAATTGAGCACCACTCTGCCCACCAGCATCATACAGCCCCTGGGGTCTTACCTTGTTAAGTACTCTTAAATACTTAACATTTGCTTTTTGCTGAAGCAGTCTATCAGAAAACATGTTGTCACAGAGACAGAACCAGCAGGTGGGAGAAAAGGTGCAAATGATTCAATTCACCTAAATGGAGTGCTAACTGTGAAGTCTTTTCATAAATAGTAAGGCAGTTTCTTCTTTGTGAATATACTTTCATTCAGACTAGTTTTCATTAAAACAACTGAGGATTTTGGATGGCCCTACTGATTATAAACTTGCAACAATCTACAACCTAGATGCTTATATGCAAAGAATACAATAAAAATCTGACTAAAATCTAAAAACAAGCTTATAAAACGTATCTGAATATTTATCTTTACCTATACAAAATCATTGCAGCCCAAGTAAAACTCAAGTAAATTATATGGTACCCTGACTTCTATTCTATGATGTAGTAAACATATATTGGTATTTTTTTCATATTCTTTGCAAAGCAGGTAAGGCCCACTAGGCAGAACTGTTTGTGTCAAGGAGTCACCTACAAGCACTTGGAAGGTTAAGTGACTTGCTTGGATGCAAGTGGAGGTTGTGGGACTCAAACCCAAGTCTGCTAGATGTACCCAGTTCAATCACCGTTTGTTACTCTAACCACTAGGCATGGGTGGTTAAACTGAATGGCTGATTACAACAAAGCAGTGCAGATGATTTCGTTACTGTTTCTATACGCAGTAAAGCAGAAAGAATGCAAAGCACAGCAGCATTCATTTTAAGATGCTGAAATCTGGGTCAGCCCACTGGCGCTGCAGTAACACTATTGACTTGCAATGCCAGTGACCTAGGGTCAGAAGCAAACTCGGGTTGCTGGTGGTCTGGCCAGGGGAGTAGGATTGAGCACCTGGGGGACTGCTCTCCTCCTCTGGGGAGGGTGGGCTGCAGGTCCTGCTTCTTTACCACCACTGGTATCACCACGGGTGGTGGTGCAATGGTGCTGCAGAGTGATCAGGAGGGGAGGACGCTAGCCAGGATCTGGAGCAGTGGCATGTCTCTATGTGACCTACCTCCTTGGATCTCTAGTGCTGGTGCCCTCAGGGACAGAGTCCAGAAAACCAGGAACAATCACCCCACATCAGCCACTGGCAGAAGGGACCTAGGTGCCCCAGACTACATAACCAGGCTCCATGAGGGACCCACTGGGCTGCCCGACACACAGTAAGGGAGTGTGGAGGGGTGACCTAGGGTCTGCTCCCTTCCCACCTGGGGGAGTACAACCCAGGCAGGATAGGGGCAGGCCGACAAGAGCTCCTGAGCATTACCTGGGGGTGAAGCTAGGGAATACCGATGCTGTGAGAAGGGGACATAGAAAAAGAAAATAAAAAAAATTTAAAAAGATACTGAAATCTTAGAGATTCTGTGCAGGGACATGCAATTTCCGTGAGGCACCGGTACAAGAATTCAAAATCCGCAAGCCAAGCAGGATTCCGTGATTGTTACCGGTGTTACCGGTAAAAATGGAAAACCAGGGTCCCTGCTCATGGTCTATTAAGTCTGCTCAAAATCCTAATGTATGTAATGTATTGTTTTTATAAACAGTGCAACCTCCCATCATGAACCTGGAAGCTCTTTATCATTATGTATATTGTGTTTTATTATGTAAGCTCTTAACCTATTTGACTGTACATTAGTCTCAGGACCTCCTTGTGAATGAGCTTGCTCAATGGAGTTTTTCTGCAATAAACTTGAACTTGAAATGAGCAGCTAGCACTCATATACTGCAGCTGCCTCAACATCCTGTCCCCCCACGCCCTCAGAAACTGCTCTGTATTGTTTACCCAGCCCTCCCCTTGCCCTGTCCCATGCAGTTTTGAAACTGACCACCATCCTGCATGCCACCACCTTCTCTGGTACAGCATTTCTATTTCAGCACTGCCCTCTCAGTGAAATAATGCCTCCTCATCTCCCTCCTGAATCTGACATCTTCCAGTCTTAGTCTGTGCCCCATCATATCCCTTTGCTTCCTCAGTTTCAACAATTCACCTGTGCCAGATTTGTTGACCCCCCTTAAGTATTTGAAAGTTTCAGTCATACCCCCCTGATCCATTCTCTACTCCAGGGTGTGCAACTCAAGTGTCTCAGCCTTTCTTCATAAGTTCTGCCTTCCATCCCCTGTATTATTTTTGTCACCCTAGGCTGCACTGCCTCGACTAACCTGAAATCTTTCATCAGGTACAGATGTCAGTACTGCATGCAGTACTCCAAATGCAGTCTGACCAAGGACCCATACGGAGGCAGGACTACATCCTTGTGTCTGAATGAGAACCCCCATGCAATGCACACCAGCATCATCTTGGCCTTAGCAGGAGCCTTCCTGGACTGAGCAGAGTTGTTCATGCTCCACGTTACTATGAACCCTATATCCTTCTCCTCCTCAGTGACACCCAACTGCACTTCACCCAACCAATATTCCCTCCTCATGTTCTTCTCTGAGGTGCATAACTTTGCACTTCTTTGCATTAAAACCCAATTGCCACCTTGCTGACCATTCCTCAAGTCTGGTTAGGTCATCAAGTAGCTTCTCCCACCCCTCTATGTCATTCACAACAACACCCATCTTGGTGTCATCAATTAATCAGCTAATCTTGCTCCCAATCCCATGTGCAATATTTGATATGAACAGACCAAATAACACTGGCCCCAGCATAGAGCCATGCAGCACACTGCTGGTCACTGGCCTAGAAGATAAGAGTTCCCCTTCCTTACAACCATCCATTGCAGACTATCTTCCAGCCAATTCTTGATCCAGTTAGCCATCTTAGCCCCCACCCCTAGATATTTCAGCTTTGCCTCCAGCCACCAATGATGGACTAAATCAAAGGTCTTGCTGAAACCCAAATATAGGACATGCACTGCATGGCCCTTGTCCAACTCCCTAGTGACCCAGTCATAGTATTCTGTTAGGCTGGCCTGGCATGATCTTCCAGAGATGAATTAATGCTGCTGCTCATCCTGGAGCTCATTTACTTCCTGGAAGGTTATCAGTCTCTCCTTCAAGATTGCTTCCATAAGTTTACCCACCATGGAAGTGAGACTGACAAGTCTGTAATTACTGGCTCATCCTTTGGGCAGCTCTTGTGGATAAGCACCACATGAGCCAACCTCCAGTCCTGTGGCATGCACCATGTGTCCAAGGAACTGTGGAACAGATCATTCAGTGGCCCGGCCAACACCTCCACCTTCTCCCTCAACACACTTAGGTGAATGCCATCTGGACCAGGTGCCTTATCCACCCTAAGTGTCTTCAGACCTTCCAATACCTTGCTTTCAAAAATCACCCCATCAGTCACCTCCTACCCTCTCATCCCCACAATCCCAGTCTATGGAGATAGCAGACATCTTTCCTCCCTCATGAAAACATACCAGAAGTATTTGTTCAGTATTTCTGCCTGTTCTTCCTCCTTCTCCACCCAGCCCCTGTCCTTCTTGATCTAAACTATCTGGTCCTTGCAGTTCCTTTTCTCCCTTATGTATCTGTAGAATTCCTTCTCCCCTCCCTGATGCCCTGAGCCAGTCTTAGCTCCTTAAAGAATTTAGCTTCTATTACTAACTTGATTGCTTCCTTGGACCTTCTTGCGTACATCTCCCTGTCCTTCTCCCCTCTAGTTATTTTCAGTCTCCTAAAAGCTGCTCTCTTGGCTCTCACCCCCTCCAACATATTCCTGGTCATCTAGCATGGCACCTTAGCCCTAGTATTCTTGCTCAGAGTCCTGGTGAATGCTTCAGTAGCCTCCCTCAGCCCAGACTTTATGATATCTCACTTCTGTTGTGGTGTGTAAATCTCTGACCTAACCCCTTAAAGTGCCCCCTCAGTATTTCTCTCATCCTTCCAAAGTCCACCAGTCTGATGTGCAATACCAGTGGTGCTGACCCCGCAGCAAATATTAAAAATTGCTAAAGTTATGTATGTGCATAGAAACATTTCCATGACTGCACATTACTAAGGCATTTTTTGGTATTTTTGCATAAAATTTTCAACATGGGCTTTTTGGGACATCACTTCATGAGCACTGGCACTATCACTCTGTTATTCAGTCCCAAAAGGTGATTTCATGCAGCAACTGTATCATTCCATGCCACAGGTGTGAAAACATGTTTCAGGCAGGACATGAAAAATGACAGCTGTACTGTTTCTGAAGGGGGCATGAAAAAATTACTGTATTGAAAATTTGGAGTGAAAATATTAAAAATAGGAAAAGTTACGAACGTACATAGAAAATTTTCAACAACTGTGCTAACTTGGGTGTTTTTTGGAATTTTTGTCCCAAATTTTCAACACAGGCTTTTTGGGACCTTGACTCATAAATACTGGCACTGCCATTTCATTACTCAGTCCCAAAAGGTGATTCTGCACCGTGACCACAAACTCACCTTATAGGTCTGACTAATGAAACAACAGGGACAGTGTTCATGAGGTGGGTCCCAAAAAGCCCATGTTGAAAATTTGGGGAAAAATACCATAAAATGGCCAAGAACATAAGTTCTAAATGCTGTTGACTGCCATTATACGGCACTTACCTTGATTCTTCAGTTCATGGTTCGGCTTTGAAGCATGCAGTCATGTTCCAGTCCACAGAAGATGACATTCAACAATCTCCTGTGGTAAGCATAGTGCAAGCGGGGTACAGGGAAGTTTGTTGCTCAGTGGGTGGGTTGGTATAGGGGAGGGGAGAGGGGTAGATAACGAGAGACAGTTTTCTTTTTTTTAGAAAAAAAGACATTGGAGGACTGTTTTCATTTTTTACATGGTTATACTGCAGTATCTTTGGGGACATTGATATCTGGTGACACTGGGAGTGGGCTCCCCAGTGTCCTACACTGGCAGGGGAGGGTGATATTACAGTACCGACAGGGGGATTGGAACCCCCATGTCAGCAAATATATAAAACAACATATTTCCGGGCACTGGGAGTGGGCTCCCCAGTGTCCCACACTAGTGGGGGGGGGCTAACAGTGCCAAGAAGAGGATTTGGCACCTGACCATTGGCAAATGTAGAAATCTACATGTTTTGAGACATTGGGAGTGGGTTACCCAGTGTCTCACACTGGCAGGGGAGGGTGAGTTTACAGTGCTGAAAGGGGGATTGGGCACACCCTGTCAGCAAGTATATAAAACAACATGTTTCAGGGCACTGGGTGTAGAGTTTCCAGTGTGCCACACTGGAAGAGGGGCTTACAGTGCCAATGGGAGGATTGGGCATCCCCCATTGACAAATATAGAAAACTACATGTTTTGGGACACTGGGAGTGGGCTACCCACTGTCTCACACTGGGGGAGGGGGAGAGCTTCTACAGTGACACAGCGATTGGGCACCCCGATGTTGTCAAAAAAGGTTTTTAAATATTTTATTTAGCTTTTGTTGACTGGGTAAGTGCACTAGTCAAATCCTGCCTATTTTCAGGCATGACCCGGGGGAGGGGGATACAGATGAATGCCAACTGACCTTGAACCACATTAAGCTGTTGGAGGTATTTTTAGTGAATGAGGGTAATTTCCTAGGACACCTTGGAAATTCCCCTACTCTTTTCGATAAGTGCCATGGGATCTTTAACATCCACCTGAACTACCACCAATCCAGGCAGATGGGACCTCAGTTTAATGTCTCATCCGAAAGATGGCACCTCAGAAGTGCAGCACCCCTCTCATGCTGCACTACAGTGTCAGTACTGGGATATTAACCCAAGTGCCAGACGTGAGAACTGAACCCACAGCCCTCTGATCTCCTGGCATCAGAGGCGAGTGTGCTACCTACTGAGCCAATGACACTGACACTGACTGATATAAACATCCTCAGCCCTCTTGGAGGAACTTAAAGGATAAAACATCCTTTATTTAGGTAAACAGCAATAGGTGTTTACCTAAACAGGGGCTGAGGAATCAGATCTACTGTTAGTTTTATAAAATAATTGGTCAGAAAAGGTTTTACTGTTTTTACAGTGCCCAAGGATTTTTGTGGGTCTAAATAGTGTCACAAATTTATGACAGTCTTGCTAATTTTGCAAAGGTTTGTGTGAAAGTGTCGCTAATTTGTGACACTATAGTTGTGAAAGTGTCACAAGTTTTGGCAGTTTCACAAGTGTAGTGTCGCACATTTGTGATATTTCCAACGGTCAAATTAAAAAACATATTTATGGCCATTATTTTTAAAATCTAATGCCAGGATCATGTTTCTTGGGCCCCAAATAGGTAAACACAACTGTTGAAGTTTATAAAGGGGCAGTATGTTTTGAATTACAGCATTTATGACCCATTACTAACTGAAAACAAGATGGTAGCAATATGACAGTACCAAACCCATTTGTGGCAGTCAAAAGTGCTTTTATGAAAGCAGAAAGTGATTTTGAGGCTCATATACAGTGGAGTTAGCCATGATGAAATGCAACAACTTGCAGTAATGACATGCCACAAAATCCTACATGACAAAAGGGCTTAATTGCCATTGACTTGCTATGGCCCCTCCAGTAAACTTCAGCATTCTGTGATATTCTGCAGCATTTCTGTGTTGCATTCTGGCTATCACATCTGAGACTTGACAACCAGAATGTCATGCAGAAATGTTTACTACAGTTAATACAGTTTACTGCAAGGGCCATTCAAAGTCAATGGCACTTAAACCCCTTTGTTATGAAGGATACTGTGACATCATCACTGCAAGTTACTGCACCTCATCGTAGCTGACTCCACTGTATATGTAAACACTACGAGGGATGGTTTTCTTTGTTTCAGGTGGGCACTGGGGGATTGGGTACTCCTAGTGTCAGTGTTATGTATGTTGGGTGGGGTAGGGTAGGGTGGTGGGTGCTGAGAAGGAGGGTCAGGTGATGGGGACAGTTACACTGGTACCAGCTACAGACATTGATGGACATTTTACTTTGTTACAGGCTGTCAAATCCTCATCAGGCTAATCTTAACAGATCAGCTGTGCTTGCTGGGTTTCATTGATCAAAGGAAAGAGCTAACTTATGATTGGGTTAGCTCTTTCCTTTGAAATACACTAAGTTTTCACCCAGCAAGCCAGAATACTGTCATGATCAGCCTGGCTAATGATTGATGTGACTCTGAGTGATGAGCCCCTCGCAGACCACTCTGCATTGGACTGACAGTGCCACATCCCTCAAAAGTCACTCACCTAGAAAAAATGTTTGCTGCACATGTATGAAGAAGGACCAAAACACTAGATCAGAATGACTTTGCTTAAATTGAATATAGCACAGCCCCTATTTCTCCTCGTGAAGCTTGGCTTTCACCACTCATGATGTCATAAGGTCAAACTGCGTTCAGGAAAAATATCACTGATCTTTTCAATGCGGCTGTGGCACATCTGTTATACATATATTGGGAAGAACCCATTTTATTTCTCCAAGTGTGGAATACATCTCCTTATCATAACGACATTACATGACCCAAGATAGTGGAGACATAAGAGTTAATTAAATGTCATATGTGTGTCTTTTGAAGGCCCATATAGACACTTAATTAACATTTTATAATGGCTGTCTGGATGATTTGTATATAGTGTATGGTAGAATGCAGTTACCCCACGTAAATCATCATTTACTCATGTTGTTATACCATTGATGTGATGTGTAATTGTTGTTAACCCAACGTTCGCACGTCACATCGATGGCATAACAAGCATTTCAGCCGCACGACTGTCTCTAAGGATGCCTGTGACAGCGCACAATTCAAACAGACTCGAAGTACTCCAGTAATTCAAAATACAAAGCTGTTCTAATAGTAAACATGGCAGCAGCAACATTTTCAAAGCCAGTGACCCAGGATAGAAAGTCTTTCATAGAAGGACAGCAGAACAGACGTACTCAAAAAAAAACTGATTCCGATATACGAATGCTTCAATCACACCTGGCAGACGTTGGGGAAGCTCGTACAATTATTGACAACCCAGTCACTGATCCCGATCTCCTTGTAGCAGAGTTCATCTATAAAATAAAAAGAAATGACGGCAGTGAGTATGAGTCGTCAACTCTGAGGGGTATCCTAGGCAGTGTGGATCGCTACCTACAAACCATCAGCTATGGGCATTTTATATTCCATGGGAATAAAAGTGACTTCCCTGAAACAACAGCCACCTTAAGCGCAAAGCAAAAGTACTTAAAGAAAATCGGCAAAGGGAGCAAGCTGAACAGGGCAGAAGCCTTCTCACCGTCCGACATAGACAAATTGTATGAGACTGGCACATTAGGTCTCCATAGCCCGGTAGCACTGTTAAACATGCTCTTTTTTAACAATGGTCTGTACTACGTCCTTAGAACAGCAGAGCAATATGCTTTACGATGGGGGGACCTAAGCATACAGAAGGACACAGATGGCAACTACTTTCTAGAGTATACAGAAAGGCAGACAAAAACTCGGGCAGGAGACAGTCCTCAAGGTATTAGGGCTGTAAAGCCATGGATCTATGAGAATTTGTCAATTCCAGACAGAAACCCAGTGAAAGCATACAGACTGTATGCCTCTCAAAGGCCACAAAGCATGCAACATGTCGATGCCCCCTTCTACCTGGCACCCAATCTATACTTCAAACCTGGCATATCAATCTGGTTCAGGGCAATGACCCTTGGTGAAAGCAAGATTCGTACCATGATGCAGATAATAAAAACCTCATCCGGACTGCCAGTGGAGAAGCATACAACAAATCACTTCACCCGTAAAACAGCCATAAAGAGACTAGATGACAATGCGCCCCCCCCCCCACACACACACACAGAGGTCCAGCAGGTCTCAGGTCATAGGATCCTGCAGTCCATAAACAATTACAGTTTCTTGTCCGAAGCAAAACAAAAAAGAAACTTGGGTGTTTTTGGCAGCCATACAATCAGAGGCCACTAGCAACTTTCCACATTGAATGCCACTGCTGTATTGTCAGATTTGCAAGCACCAAACACACTGAAAACACCAAACAAGCACCAAAGATTTGCTCTGTCTGATCTAACTAATTTCAATCTGTTTGGAGATAACTCTGTTCTGCAGCAAGGCAACATCACAGTTAATGTGAACCATTTTTATGCCCCACAGATGAGGAAGCGTATTGCCATTATCTCAGACTCCTCATCCAAGAGTGATGAGTAAAAGGTAAAGATGGTTTTTAGTAAATTTACTTTCAATATGTCAGACCCACGCCTGCAGACCCACACGTACATCCAGTCAACCCGTACTAGTAGTAATTAAAATTAGCCTAACTTGCCTTTCCATAATGCCCCCTTTTCGTTTTTTTCTTTTTCTCAACAGATCAGAAAGAACCACCTATGAATCGAGCCGAAGATCGCCACTATTTCGCAGCACAAAAATGTGTGACTTTTGACCTACTGCACTAACTATTGGATAGCAGTAGTCACATGTTTTTTTTACCTGACCCTTGACATGGATCTTTTTGTGCGTTTTTTTTTTAGCCATAGCAGTTTAAATTGCTGTTCCGGGCACAGTTTCTTGCTAATACTCTGCATGAAAATAAAAAATGTTTCAGTTACCAGAATGTTAAATAAATGTTTTCATTGATGCCACCGAACCAGCGTCCCATAATCTTCTGTACAAGGTAGGGCAATTATCTATTCACTTGCTAGCTATGGTCCACACCTTGCCCATACCCTATAAAAGACAATGTATGGGCATCGCTCTCGAGGTTTACCTAGGTTGCCAAGGGAATCATTTGATGCTAGCACAGTGCAGTTAACCACCGATGACCATACATTATCCTCTATGCTCTATGTTGTACCACTAGGTGGCAGCAGTGTTTCATGCTTGTTACAGTTAAGCTCATATGATGCAATGAAGTGATAACAGATTATGTTTCAGTGTTATTACTTAATATGGTTTCACAGGGGTTGGAGGAGGTGGTAAGTAGAGGATGGGATATACTGTGTACTGTTTAAGCAAGGTAACATTAAGTAGTGGTAATCATAGTAATGTTATGTCGGTTGTGCCTTTCCTCTAAGGCTCGAGGCACCTTACAAACCAAACAAATGTATAGAATATAGAAACATACATAATGAGAGTGATGGCAAGAAAAAGACCAATGGTCCACCCAGTCTTTGCAAGTTCTTTTTATAGCCCTGGGACCTATTGTTCTTCTAGGCTCCTAGCCCTCCCCATCCTCCACCCTCCACCCTCCACCCTCCACCCTCTTTCTCATTCCACTTTCCTCTGCTCTGAGCAAACACCACACCCTTCATTATGTCCCAACCATGCTTGAAACCACCAACCATTTTCACACCCACCACGTTGTCTGGTAAACGACTCCATAGCTCCACCATCCTTTATACAACTGACCACAAGCTACTATTCATGCTAAATAGTTCCCTGCAGTCCACTTTGTTTATCTCTTTTTGTAAGGATTAAGACACGAAAAAGCATGGGTCTACTGCGGTATTAATCCATGGTTGGGGGGGCCTGGACCACGAGGCCACACAACCATGGATTAATTCCACAGTAGACCCATTCTTTCGAGTAGCTTAATCTACTTGTAACATGGCAATAAGTATATGACTTATAGTCTTTTAATAAATGAGAACAATCACACTGATTTACTTTCAGAATACTATAAATTGAGCTATTAAACATGATACCCATATACTTCAAAACAATTGGAACGCACCTATTGGAAATATCATGGCTACTATTTCACTTTTGTTAAAATAACTTTCATTACAAGCTTTAAGCTTTCTAACATCAAAACATATTTTACAACTTTTCAGAAACTTGCAATTCACTTTCTATTCTTGGTGCTTTGATTTTCCTCTCTGTGTATTAGAAGATATGGGCTGTGCTGCATGATGGGAGTGTGCTATGGTACATTTTAGTTTTCTTTCTCCAGTTCCTTTGCAGACCAATAGGTGGCTGTCACACAATCCTAGTAGCACAAGCACCTTTTCTCCAAATGTACTGAACTAAGCCAATATGAAAAACACTTTATTGAACAACTACTATTTTGCAGAATATTATTTTCACTTTTTTTCACTCTAAACTACATAACTCAGCAGGACATAGAACAACATAACGTTTACTGCTTTCATCTTTCAAATACTTGTTTTGACTACTATTTGTATACAGTCTGTTTCTTTGATTTCTTTTGGTTTCTCTCAATTTATTTTTCTTTTCACCCACAGAGGTATCCTCTCTCTCTTTAATTTTGCTTTGTTTATCTCAGTGTCTGTTATTTTTGCTTTCGGTTATAGAAGCTGTATGCTTATCTTTACCACTGTGTATTCACCAAGACAAGGCTAGGCCAGATAATATTATTTATTCATCCACAATGCATTGCGCCCAAAGTTGCTTAGAAAGCAGTAGATCAGAAGGGATGGTAACAGTATGTAAATGTTCACTGCTACAGAAATATTGCTGCAGCATAATTAACAGTATATGTGGAGTTTAAATGTACAATCTTTAGTGACTCATGAACTTCTGTTGTAGTCACAATATAGAACAGTCTTGAAAAAGTCAAAAATCCTGTGCCAAGAAAATTCTTAGTAAATACAACTTGGGATAACTACACACTGTAAGCTATTTACATATTGCTTTCACTTGTATACTGCTTTTTACCTGTAGTGGATTGCCAAGGTATTGCAATACAAACCATGATCTACTATGGTTTCTACTGTACCACATGGTGTGTTTGCACCTATCTGAGTGCTTCATTTTGTTTTTCTTTTTTATGCCATGTTACAAAGGAACTTAAAGCTCTCTATCAGTCCTCCCCTCTCCCTTCTGGTTTCCAGTGAGTACATGTTCAGTGCCTCCTTACAATACCTGCCCTGTTGGTCTTAAATCATTTGTGTTACCCTGTGCTGCACCGTCTCCACACTATCCCTATCTTTCTTGAGGTAGGGCTCTAGAATTGGGCACAGTACTCCAGGTGTGACCTCACTAAGGATCTATACAGGTGAAGTATCAGTACCCTTTCCAGTACATCGCAGCATTCTACCCACATTGCTGTATGACTAGTTGCACTAACTTGATTGTTTGTGGGAGTCACTGATGATAACGCCAAGATCCCGTTCCTCAGCCGAAGTGTTAAGTCTCACCCCACCTTTCCAGTAATCTCTCCTGGGGTTTCTGTTCCCTATGTGCATTACCTTGCTCATTTTGGTACTGAATTTCAACTCCCAAACCTTAGACAACCCCTCTATCTTTTGTAAGTCATTCTTTATTTCCCCGATTCCCTCATCACTCTCCACCCTTTCATCAGAGCTTAGTGCCATCTGTGAAGAGACACAGCCTGCCCTGGATTTCCTCACCATTTTCACTGAAGAGTATATTGAAGAGGATTGGACAAATCTCAGGGCAAATCTCTGTGGTAACCTGTTCATAAGGTAAGGTCAAATTTATTTCTATGGCGGCCAGTTCCAAAGGCTCTGAGCACCTAACAAAATCACAAACAAAGGCAGGGTAAACAGTAACAATAAAAAACAAGCATTTTTCAATGCCGAATGTTGTCTTGCTGGCAATCGCATTGGTAGTGCAGGAGTTAGAGAGATGCATAATAGGAATGGCAGTGAAGTATTGAACAGACACCAGCCCCACCCCTACCCTGCAGAGACTGACAGGCATTGGGGCATGCCTCTGGGTAGTCAGCCGTAATGCTCATGGAATTTCAACTCACCCTATCCTGCAGACTCCAATAAGTGTTGTGTTGTGCCTTGGGGTCTTCGGGCCTTATGCTCATCCCAGTCCATAAGGAAATACATTGAGATGGGTGCAGTATAGGAGAATGGGGTGAACTTTGGGGCTAAAAAGTCCAAGGCACACCTTGATGCCTGTCACTGGCTGCAGGTTGGGGTGGGGGTGGGGTTGGAATGGTGTGAGCATTATAGCCGACAGTCACAAATGACACCCTTGACGCCTGTCAGTCTCTACATGGTGGGACATTACAGTTGGAAACCCAATGCCCTGAGGGTTTTTTGGTATTTTCACTCCAAATTTTCAACATGTGCTTTTTGTGACCACAACTCATGAACAGCGACGCAATCAGTTTGTTAGCCGAATGGTGATTTCGCAGAGCAACTCTGTCATTTGGCACCACAGGTGTGAAAACAAATTTCGGGTAGCATGTGAAAAGTGACAGCCGCACTGTTTATTAGGAGGCATAAATAAAATGGCAATGCTGAAAATCAGGAGTGAAAATATGGAAAATTGAAGTCACACATGCCCATAACGCAATTACTTTGGGGATTTTGTTAATCCAATTTTCAACACAGATATTTTGGGACCTCTGCTCATGAACAGTGTCACTGTGATTTTGTTAATCTGTCCCAAACATTGATTTCCCACAGTGACCACACCACATGTGCAAAACCAGATTTCAGGCAGGATGTGAAAAATTACAGCCATACTGTTCATAAGGAGGTGTAAAAAAATGGCAATGATGAAAATCTGGAGTGAAAATATGAAAAATTGGTGAAGTCACGAGTGTGTGTAGAAACTGCACAATGCACACCCATAACACAATTATTTTGGGGATGTTTTTAACCAGATTTTCAACAGAGGTATTTTGGGACCTCTGCTCATGAACAGTGTCATTGTGACTTTGTTAATCTGTCCCAAATATTGATTTCCACAGCGACTGTGCCACATGTGTGAAAACACATTTCAGGCAGTACAGTATGTGAAAAATGACAGCCGTACTGTTCATAAGGAGGTGGGGAAAAAATGGCAATGTTGAAATTCTGGAGTGAAAATATTAAAAATTGTCAAAGTTACAAGCCTGCATGGAAACTGTGCAATGCACGTTCATGGAATATTTTCACCAAATTTTCAACATGGGAATTTTGGACTCCAGCTCAACAACAGTGGCACTGTCATTTTGTTAACTGGTCCCAAAAGGTGATTCCGCACAGTGATGGCAAAATGACCTTTTAGGACAGAATAATGAGATGACAGTGCATGCGTTCATGAGGTAGGGTCCCAAGAACCCAATGTTGAAAATCTGAAGCCAAAATATAAAAAATGCTTGAGATATCCACCTAAGCTGAACCCCCCCCTCCACTTATGCCATTACACAGCTTTTGTTATTTCTTCAATTTGCAGTCGGCTTTGAAGAGTGCAGATGTGTTCCTGCTCCACCGAAGACTGCAGCGTGACCTCCGGAGGCAAGTATGGGATTAGGGGTGTGTGGTGTGCAGAGTGTGGGTGGGGGTTGGCGGAGGGTGCCCCATGACTTTTGGGGGCATGATGTTGGCCACACTGGGGAAGGCTCCCAGTGTGCCACATAAAATATATGTGGACCAGGGGGAGGAACATGCCAATGTGGTCAGCTTTCTTTTGTGGCAGCACACTGGGGTGGCCTCCCAGTGTGCCACACAATGTTGGATGGGTGGGTGGCAAACATACCGACATGGGGATTGCACTCCTGATGTTGGCATTGTTTTGGATTGTGTGGCAGCAGCAGAACTTGTCACCATGTTTATTGAAATCTTTCAACAGCAAAGACACGTAGGGAGGTGTGTTATCTGTGTCATCTGTGCTGCTGCATGATAAGCTTGTCTCTGATTGTAGCGGCACATTTGCTTTAGGTTGGTGGCACTTTGGAAAAATGTGTTTCAATGCTAGCATGCTGGCTAATTGGTGAATGAGGGACGTACCTACTAAAGCATGCCCTGCATTCTCCAACACTGACACACCTCTGCATTTCTCTTACTACCACAAAAAGTTGCTTGCGCACATGCAAGACAACAAAAAAAGGAAACCATTATGGTTCTTTACGGAAGTGGCCAAGCTGGTGAAGGAAAAAAGGGTGGCATTCAGGAGGTATAAGGAAACACCAAGGAAGGAGGACATGGAGGTATATCAAGTAAGACAGAAGGAAGGAGGAAAGGCAGTAAAGAGAGCAAAGGCACAGACAGAGGAAAGGGTACCTAAAGTGGATAAGACTTTCTTCAGATACATAAGTGAAAAAAGGGATAGTGAGGATTATGAGAACTGAAGGGGGAGACTGCACAAAAGATGACCAAGAAAAAGCTGCCATCCTTAACAGGCACTTCTGCTTTGCATTCCCAGTGTGTGTTGGTGGTGGTTGGGGGTGAGACCACAGGGAGTAGCAGGAACAAAGTGGATGGGAGAAGGTGAACACAAGTCCATTTTCAGAAGAAAGTTCTGAAGGGACTTGTAGTACTGAAGGTGGACAGGGCTACGAGTCTTGATTGGATGCACCCAGCAGTACTAAAGGAACTCTGGGAGGTGTGAACTGCCCCACTGAATGCCTTATTCAACTGTTCACTAGAAAACTGGCAAGGTTCTGGAGGACTGGAGAAGCACAGACATGACTCCTCTACATAAGAGTGGCATCAAGGTAGGGCTAACAACTATAGTCCAGACAGTCTCACTTCAGTAGTGGGAGAAGTAATGGAATATAATAAAGATCTGTAGAGTATCTTAAGTGTAGCAGGCTGCAAGACCATAAGAAGCATGAATTCACAGATTGGAAGTCATGCCAGATGCATGTGATTTTTCCGACTAGGTGACGAGAGAAATAGATCAGAAGAGGGTAGTGGACATGACCTACACAAGCAGCACTCTCTTGCAAAATGAATGCAGTTCAATCAGTAAATTTCAGCAAATGCATTTATTCAACGTGGGATCTTGAAACCCAGATCCCTGGGAGAGTGACCAGTGGGGTGTGACAGGGTTCAGCACTGGGACCAGTCTTCTTCAATGTCTTCATAAGTGGCACTGCAGAAGAACTGGAAAGGAAGGTATGCCTTTTAGTGGATGATACCAACATTTGCAATAGGGGTGGACATGTAGAAGGGTCTGGAAAGAAAGCACAGGGATCTTGGAAAACTCAGGGAGTGATCAAGAGCATGGCAGTTAGTTCAATACCAAAAAATGAAAAATCATACATTGAAGGCATAGGAACACAGAGCTGAGTACAGGATGGAGGGCTACTGACAGTCACTAAGCAGGAAAAGGATCTGCAGGCTACCACAACAGATGACCTTAAAGTGGCAGGGCAGTGTGACAATACAGTGGGTATGGCTAATGGGATGCTGGAGTGCATGGGGGGGTATCTGTAGCAGAAGGAGAGAGATGATGTTGCCACTGTATCTCTCTGTGGTAGGACGCAATCTGTAGTACTGTGTTCAGTTTTGGAAGCCACACCTCATGACATAAAATAGAGGCAATCCAGAGAAGGACAACTAAAATGGTGCAGAGGTTGCACAAGAAACCCTACAAGGTGAGACTAAATGATCTCAACATGTATACCATGGAAGACAGGAGAGTGAGAGTGGACATGATAGACCTACAGGTACATCACAGTGGTGACTAGGGTGCAGGAGGAGAGTCTGTTTTAAAAGAGAAAGAGCAACAAGACTAGGGGTCATGCAATGAAGCTGGTGGGGGGGTTGAAAGAGATGTGAGAGTGCTACTTCACTGAAGAGTGGTAAACACCTGGAACAGACTGCCAACAGGAGTGGTGGAAGCAGAGGCTTCAAGCATGTATGCGGTAGACAGAGGAGTATTATCAGTAAACAGGCAAGGAGAAGGGAAGAAGGGTCGCCAAAGGTCAGTTATGGTCTGTGGAGCCTGATTAGGCAGAGAGCATCTGGGCAGACTAGGTGGGTCAAGTGGTCCTTTTCTGCCAAATTCTATGTTTCTATGAGTCAGCTCTCTGGTGCAGCAGTAGCATTATCAGCTGCTGAATCAACAACCTGGGTTTGATAGCAAACTCAGTGTTTGAGGGTCAAACCGGAGGTGGGGATGGTTGGAATATCGACTGTCCAAAGGACTATGCTCCTCCTCGGGGGGGAATGCAGAGACAACAGAGTCTGGCAAACACTTAGCCTCTAGCAGAAGCTGGGGGAAAGGCAGTTTAGCACTGCCAGAGCAGGGGGCTGATACAACAGACACTGATGCATGCAGCATGCATCTTGATTTCACCCCATGCCATGCCCCCTCAGGGGAAAAAATGAAAAACACTGGCTGATCACAAGATGCCACACATCCACTGGCCCTGCACCCAATCAGCTGGGTTCCACCAGCAGAAGTGGATCCTGAGCGATGGTGGGTGGTTGGGGAACGCCATTGACCCTGCCAGAAAGTCCGGTAAGTCCTGGCAGATGTCGGGGTAATGGGGCTAGGGTGTCAGGTGGATGGAGCAGGCCAGGCTGGAGAGGAAGGGAAATAAAATGAACTACACAATGACATTTTATTTGCTGTCTAACAAATACTGTTGCTTTAAAATAATTTATGCAGTGCCAGCCTGTCAGTAAAGTGACAGCGGTAAAACTTGTGACATCAGTGACCTGCATCTGAAAGCAACTTCAAGTCACTTGGGGCCTGTCAGTGGGGGAACTAAGCATTTCATAGGTTTCATAGGTTAATCAGAGCTGAAAAGACCAAGGTCCATATTGCTGGCCATATGTTAATTATAACCCTTGATGGAATTTAAACACAAATAAGTATCCAATCGATTTTTAAAAAGATACATGCTCTCACTTGCAACCACTTCCAAGGGCAGACCATTCAGTATCTTAGAAACTCTAACTGAGAACCATGAACTTCTCTGTTTAGTTTGACAACATTCCACTTTTAACTGTAGTGGATGAGCTCTGGTTTCGTATAGCACCTCTCTGAGTACTAGACCTAAAAGTTCCCATAATTGATCATCCGGTAAGGTTCTGTAAGCCATACACTAATCCCCCCTCATGCTATGAAACTCAAGAGTAGAAAGCCTTAGTTTATGCAGTCTATCATCATACTCCATTCCCCTCACTTCATCAGTTCTTTTAGTTGCCCTCCTCTGAACTCTCTCAAGGGCATTTATAGAACCATTATCTCCTGGTGCCCAAAACTGAGCACAGTGGCAACAAAACCCTACTACTTGTACTTTTTTTTATGTTTATTTATACAACGGAGTATGCCCCCAGCCATCTTGATTACCTGTTGGCAGTGTAGTCCAAAATTTAGGTCATTTTTGACCCTAACACCCAGGTCACATTCATCCTCAACAGTTTCAAGCAATCTACCCCCCAGTGTGTAATTTGCTTCTGGATTTTTGATCCCCAAATGAATCACAGTACATTTCTCTGCACTAAACATAAGTTTCTTTACATTGGCCCAGCTTTCTAATTCACCCAAGGCATACTGTAAGGTGTTGATGTCTTCGGGATTGTTAGCTGTAAAACCTATGCATGTATCATCAGCAAATTTGGTTAACCAAACCTCCGTATATGCATTTAGTGTAGAAATATTGATATTGAAGAGACACGGGCCCAATACTAATCCCTGAGGGGCCCCACTAGTCACTTGCTCATATCCAGAAAAGTAAACCTTTATGCAAACCCGCTGAGTTCTCCCAGTCAACCAGGATTCAATCCATCTTGTAATATATCCCTCTTAACCCATAGTTATGGTTGCATTAATTAATTCACCATGGGGGACCTTGTCAAAGGTCTTAGAAAAATCGAGAAGAATAACATCCACAGCTTCTCCTTTATCCAGTGCCTCACTGACACCACCATAAACATTTAACAAGTTAGTCATGCATGATCTTGATTTCACAAAGTCCTGCTGGGTAGTATCAATCTGCATAACTTTTCCAATATCATTTTTTACTATGACCTTGAGAATCTTACCCAGGACTGACATTAGACCAATAGGTCTGTAACTCATTACATCCTGCTTAGATCCTTTTTTAATAATAGGAATCACTGTGGCTTGTCTCCATACATCAATAACTTGTCCCTCTATAATAGATTGTGTGAAGAGTGCAGTGACATGTCCCGATAAGGGGATCGCTAGTTTCTTCAAAATATGAGGGTGGAGTCCATCTGGGCCAGCTGATTTATTTGGGTCCAATCCCTGTAGTAGTTTTCCAACTTCAGTTTTTCCCACCCTAAATCGCTCATTTCTTGGCTGATCACTATGACTTGTATTAGGTCTGGTTTTACTATTAAAAACTGAAGAATAATATGTGTTGCATGCACTAGCCATTTGGGATTTATTAGTTAATAAATCACCAGTCTGTTTTTTTAATGGGCCTAGAGTAGGTGTACATCCCCTTTTTTATTTATATATTTATAAAAGGTTTTGTAATAATCTTTTACACTTCCTGCTAATCTGAATTCCTAATCTTGTTTGGCTTTTCTAATACTATTTTTTGTCATCTTTAACTGGTCTTTATATTTTGTCCAATTTTCTTGGGTACCATTTACTTTAGCCTTCTTAAAGGCTTTATTCCTATTTTTTATGTTTTTCTTAACTATTACATTCATCCAGTGCAATTTGGGTTTCACATTTTCAGTTTTCTTCATTTGGGGTATATATTTTTTAATGGCTATAGAAAGTAACAACAGGTGGCTGGGAGAGTGAAGTTGCTATGGGTGGGCAGACAGTCTCCCGACTAAGATGTCTGCACACTCGCCAACAAACGCCTGTTCAATCCTCTCTCACAATGCACTCAGAGTGAGAACAAGAGGAAAGAAAAGCCTCCACGGACCATGGCAAAATTATGCCACCAATCTCTCTCTCTCTCTCTCTCTCTTTCCTCACAGGCTCCACAGTGCTTACTGCACTGCCAATAATAACCTGACTAAACACTTCCCAGGCCTGGAGAACCCAGGAGGCTCTGCTGGGTGGAGAGGGGGGCAGGGGAGCACTCTACAGGTTGGTGGAAAGTCCAAGGGACAGCAGGAGATGGGGCTGGGAAAGGGAGGATGGATGAATAGGGCAGGGTCAGGGAAGAAAAAGTATACCAAATAATCCCAGACAGTGTGATTTTCACTGCCCTCCCATCTTCTTTTCTATGGGGATATGCAGTCGGCTGGGTAGACATTTACCTCAAAGACAAATTCACAGCCTCTGTATTAGCAGCTATCAACCAACAGAAGGAATTTGAGTCTATGGTGCTAAACTTTGTTATCTCACCGGTAGAGTCATTAACTGTGGTTGGTTGCTACAGGACACTGACAAGGGTTCTGGATCTTCAAAATTACTTGTGTATGCTGTCAGACTTGAAATGGAATGAAATCATCATTTTCGGTGACTTCAATCTCGACTGGTTCAGTACCAGCAACAAAAGCAGACAGCTTAGAGACATTTATGACAAATCAGGCTTCACTCAACTGATATCCGATATTATTCGCCCCAACCCTAAGAACTCAGCAACTAGCTCTCTGGTTGACCTGATCCTCAGTAACAGACCCCACAAGTACACCCAGGCAGCAGCAATTCACAATGATGGCAGTGATCACTGGACAGTGGCCTATATCAGAGACTTGTTGGCAACTAAGTCAGACAGCAGATTTATTTGGAAAAGGATCTTCCATAAATTCAGCTTGCCCACTACCTAGCTGACCTCAGAAACAAACTGGAAGGACTTCTAACTGGCTTTGAAGGTCAATGAGGAGGCCACTATTTTCAATTACACCTTAACTGGTATCATCAACAGACATGCCCCAATGGAAAAATGCAGAACCCAGAAGCACACCTGTTTATGGTCCAATGCAGGCCTGAAATCTGCACTAAACAAACGGGACTGACTACGGACCACAACCAGGCAGACCAAACACCCTTCAGATTGGAGGTTTTTAGAGTCAGCCGGTATGAATGTACTAAACTGATTAGGTCCGCTAGGGCTATTACCTATCAGTGTTCGAATCAGCCAAGGGTAACTCCAGTAAAGTTGGGGAGATTTTTAAAATCAGTGGAGGGTAACAAACCTTCCTCTGTGCTACCCAGCCAGATCACCGACCAGGGAACAACACTTCGATAAGTCAGAAATTTTGAATAGTTTCAATGTCCAATTCTTTACCGTTGGCCTAGCCTTCGATTCCTCTAAAGCTGCTACCCTGAATTCTAGCTTACATAAAACATCCCTCACACCAACCAATAATACTTTCCCATTGACCCCGTGTCAGTATGAGCAGGTAGAAGACCTTCCACCTCACCTAGATGTAAAAGAAGGCACTGGTGCTGATGGGCTAGGTCACTAGTTCCTTAGAATCTGGGGTTCAGTGCCTAGCAGCTCCCATATTACACCTGTTCAACTTGTCTATTACCTATTGCACTGTCACTGAAATTTGGAAAACAGCACACATACTTCCCCTATTCAAATCAGGGGACCCTATAGACTTGAACAATTACCACCCCATTCCCCGTCTAGGCCTCCTCTACAAACTCCTAGAGAAACTAGTAAATGTCCAAGTATAAGACTATCTTGATAGAACAAACTTAGTGAATCCAACCCAATCATGCTTCAGTCCAGCCCACAGTACAATCACTACCTATGCCACAGTCTCAAACTACTGGGTTCTTGGCATGGATAGAAAACAGATCTCAGGGGCTTTATTCCAGGATCTTAGTAAAGCATTTGACACAGTTGATCATGCTCTACTCCTATACATGCTAAATTGCCATGGCATAACTGGCCCCGTGTCGAGTTGGTTCACAAGTTACCTATCAGGTAAGCTGCAGCAGGTAAAGGTGGAAGGCTTGCTCTCTGTGTTGACATCGGCTTCTGTCTTGCTGTCATGCACAAGTCACATCGGAGAGTGTAAACAGAAAAATGCTTTGCTGTGTCCCAACACCAATGAGAGGGTGGAGATGAGCGCTCAATCATCAGCACCTCAGCAGTGGGAAGGACACGAATGGGATTTAAGGTATGGTTCGGGGCTTTTTTTTTTTTTTAATCACAATATTATTTTTCCACCACCATGGACCCGGCAGGGGCAACAACTCCTCCTTGGAAGGGGTAAGTATTTCTACCACAATGGGGCAATCCTGGGTCCTGGCATTTTCCTCTGTTTTTCTCCCCTTGTGCCTGTGTAACGTGCAATGGGTGCAACAGCTGTCTCTGCTCCGCAGAGGCAGCCAAACACCCTGTACATGGGTGAGCCTCTCTAGCTGTGCTGCTGCACACAGCACAAACACCCCACCCAGAGGAAGGAGAGCTGTGACGCTCAATCCTTACCTCTCCTATTGGCGCCAAATGACCCGAATCCATTCCCAAACCCAGGTCACCAGCATGGCGCAAGGTGTGGCATCCAGCGCCTCAACCATCAGAGCCACTGGGTCAGTCCAGGGCTGGGGGCTGAACCTAGGGGGGTCCCCTTCCCTTCATCCTCAGCTGGGGAACAATCAATGGCAGGATGGGGAGGTCCTCCCAGGCCAGGTATGTTGGATGGGTAAGTCGGGTGACAGGACCGGAGGCTGAGTACGGGGTATAAACAGAAATGGGAAAAAAATAAAGAAAAGAGTCACATTTGGGGATCAAATCAACTGGATTCTAGCCCCACAACCAACCAGACTAGGCCAGCACCTCGGATGCAGTGTCACTAAAATCCAGACCCAGCTTGATGAGTTTTCAGACATTAAAATGAAGGTCCTTAGACCAATTCTTAACAGATCAGTAAAACAGTAGAACTTTGCTGGAGACTGCAGTCTCGCACTGAGGCCAAGACTGTTATAGATGGGTGGTAGTCAACTCCTGGGGGCATGAGAAAGTGTTCTGTCTGACGTTCACATCTCTTCCCCTGCAAGCAAATCATGGGGACATTGCTGGCAGCAGTGAGTCATTCACTGGTGGCTATTTCAGTAACTTACTCTTCATGCCCCTCCTTGTTGACATACCCCTTCACCTGTCCCCCTCCATGGAAGAGCTCAGTTTATCAGGGCAGACAGGATGCACCCCTAGCATCATCTTAAGCCAGCCTTTCAAGGATGGGCACGAGAGTCAATGGTGTGGCATCCACAGTCAGGATTGTGTTTCTACATTTACTCCCAATGCCAAGGATGTCAGCACACAGGGAGCTCATGGGGAAGAAAATGTGCATGACAGTGTACTGTCCCAGAGTCTGGTAATCATTCATCCTCTCAATTCTGCTTCCTGCACTTCCAACTGTGGTCATCAAGTTGGCAACACTGTAGCAGAGGTAGAGACACTCCCACCTTGCAGCAGCACTGTAGCAGAGACAGTGACGGTCTTGCCCTGCAGCAGTACTGTAGCAGAGGCAGTGATACTCCCACCCTGCACAAGCACTGTAGCAGAGGCAGTAATACTCCCACCCTGCACAAGCACTGTAGCAGAGGCAGTGATACTCCCACCCTGCACAAGCACTGTAGCAGAGGCAGTAATACTCCCACCCTGCACAAGCACTGTAGCATAGGCAGTGACACTCCCACCTTGCAGCAGCACTATAGCAGAGGCAGCAACACTTCCACCTTGCATCAGCACTTACGCAAAGGCAGTGACACTCCCACCCTGCAACAGCACTGTAGCAGAGACACTGACAGTCCTGGCCTGCAGCAGCACTGTAGCAGAGGCAGTGACAGTCCTGCTCTGCAGCAGCACTGTAGTAGAGGCAGTGACACTCCCACCTTGCAGCAGCACTGTAGCAGAGGCAGCTACACTCCCGCCCTGCAACAGCACTGTAGCAGAGGCAGCAACACTCCCACACTGCGGCAGCACTGTAGCAGAGGCAGCAACACTCCCACCCTGTAGCAGCACTGTAGCAGAGGCAGCAATACTCCCACCCTGCAGCAGCACTGTAGCAGAGGCAGCAACACTCCCACCCTGCAGCAGCACTGTAGCAGAGGCAGCAACACTCTCACCTGGCAGCAGCACTGTAGCAGAGGCAGCAACACTCCCACCCTGCAGCAGCACTTATGCAAAAGCAGTGATACTTCCACCATGCAACAGCACTGTAGCAGAGGCAGCAACACTCCCACCTTGCAGCAGCACTGTAGCAGAGGCAGCAACAGTCCCACCCTGCAGCAGCACTTATGCAAAGGCAGCGACACTCCCACCCTGCAACAGCACTGTAGCAGAGGCAGGGACACTCCCACCCTGCAGCAGCACTATAGTAGAGGCAGCAACACTCCCACCTTGCAGCAGCACTATAGCAGAGGCAGCAGCACTCCCACCCTGCAGCAGCACTTATGCAAAGGCAGTGATACTCCCACCCTGCAACAGCACTGTAGCAGAGGTAGCAACACTCCCACCTTGCAGCAGCACTGTAGCAGAGGCAGCAACACTCCCGCCCTGCAGCAGCACTGTAGCAGAGGCAGCAACACTCCCGCTCTGCATCAGCACTTGTGCAAAGGCAGTGACACTCCCATCCTGCAGCAGCAGCACTGTAGAAGAGGTAGCAACACTCCCACCCTGATCATTCGGGATGCTTGGCAACCTCTGTTCCGATGGCCAAAGCTCTTTCCCGAACCCATGTCTCCAGCATCACAAGTGACAAGGTTGCCACTGTGCTGACAGATGACTTCTGAATGTGCAAACTGGTGTGGGGAAGGGGGCAATAAGCTGAATAACACAAGAATAAACTCAAATTAGTTTTACTGTATTCCTGGTATATGGTGCAAAGAACTGAATAGTAGGCTATTTTTTTACTATAGAGGTCCATCTTTGGGGCAGGTTCAAGATCTTTTCCATGTCTAGGGGAGGCACACTATAATGAAGTAAAAAAATGAATACCCTAAAGCATCCCCACCAACTTTAAATAGTGTTGCACATACCATATCTTAAAGCACTTCCTCATCCAAAGAGGTAGAAATAGTGCTGTAGTAAATATTCACCAGAAGCACTGGCTAGGACTCCAACATGTCCCCTCCTTCAAAAAAAATGCATAGGATATTTAACTTTTTCCTAGACAATCTCCAAAAATAGGAAAGGAACCTCAGCACCCCCTTAGTTTTGTACTGCTGTGTCAGTACTGGTTCTGAGCCCTGAGACCTCCTGGCCCCGAGGTCAGAGTGTTGCTATGCTGTATAGAGCAACACTGACACAAGGGTATACTATTTCAAATGAGACAGAGGAGAAACAAAAAAACTGCATCAGAATACAGTATATCCAACACAACAAGGTTAACCTACGGTATACACGAACAAGGGTCAAAATTTATAGCCCCATCAGAAACACAGAGTAAATTTTGTAGCAATGCAACGCGGACCGTCAACATCATGCAGTATTTTATTTATATCCACGTTTTCATTTAATCCACAACCTAAGCAGTTCCAATGTCCCACTCTGCCCCAGCGGGTCTGGCATTTGATTCCTCTTAGGCACTGAAGCAGTCTCCACTGTGAACAGGAGCACCTAGTGCAGTGTCTCAGCTGCCAGTGACCCCACATCTTCCTCATCATGGTTAACACCAGTACTTCCCCTCTTTATATCACACGTTGGCATACTACATCGATTGAATGCCTACAGTTCCATGAACAGCTCCCTACTTTTGTCTTGCTGTAAAACCCCCACTGCACTTAATCACCTTGCCCTTTTATCTGTATCTACAGTATATGGAAACTTGTTGCCCAGAACTATATGTGAATGAACACTGCAAAATCTGTCTTACCCCTTATAGATAGTCACTCCTCTGTGTATTAGTTAGGGTGATTGTCGCCCCCTTGACCTTGACTTTGTGTACCCTAAACACCTGTTCCTAATGTGTTAATGCATTTTCTTCTACTATACCTGCCTGTACAAGTCTGTATATATTTGCCAATATTGTCTATGTAAATCAGGACATCCTTGTGAATGAGCGTGTTCAATGAAATTATATCCTGCAAAAAACTTTTTAACTTTTTGTTTAATTCTGGATGCAGCTTATAGCATGACATAGCTACTGTATACAAATAAAATCTCTGTAGGACTCCCAAGTATGGCATTCACAAATTCCAAACTGTAAAAGGATGTCATATGTGTTGTACTTTGTTCAAATTTCATTTTGATCTCTGCATAAACAGCAAACTTGACACCTACTTTAGGCGTGTTTTTGACTCTTTCAAGCTTAAGCAGTTTACATGTATGCACCATTAGAAGCACAGTACCACAAACTCCTGATGACTCCCTGATATAAATTACAGCACATTATCCTCATAAGTTATTTTTCCAGGACAGTATAATGTTTTTAGATGCACTGTGAAAAGCAAATTCCATAGAGGAATACATGTACATGGATTTGGACTTGACTGCGTATTAGTATATTCCTCATATTCCTAAAGTAGCTGAACAGATGATGAACCAGCAGTTCGCAAGTATGAGTAAACTACCCCATCACTCACTCACACACTTTTGTGCAACATACTATATGCTATGAAATCAAATAATCAAACCAAACTGGTCACCGTACGTGTACCATATGTAGTAGTGTTAAATGATAGACCTACTGCTACTGCTATGCTAGCATTGCAGGGCAAAGCTCAGAACCAATAGATTATCAAGCTATGACAAATAGTTTAAAAGTGGTGTGGTCTGTGCAGGTCAGTTAAGGATCCAATTAGTTACAAGTTCATTTTTAAAGAACACGCTAGCAGGTTATGATATTTCTTAGATCTTTAGGAAAATGCCCATGTGGAAAGTCCAAGGCTTCAATCATGGGCACAACAGAAGAAAGTACCTGTTGCCTCCCCCCTTCCCCTCTTAACTCAGCATTCTAAAGCTGGGTCAATAGTGCAAGCCTATATGATTCAGGAGTCAAACAACAGCGTTATAAATCATTTGCATATGTTGAAAGATGTGGAGCATGTTTAAAGGTGAAACAAAAAAGGTTTGAGTCTCTACAACAGCAAAGCACAGTATGTGTTTGCCTAAACCTCCAGACTTTAAGAAACATGATGTCTAGCAAGAAAATTGCAACAAAAAAGGGGGAACTGTACATATTGCATCTGAACTGCATGCTTGCAGCACGTTTCTCTTGATCAGCTGGTTCTGTCCTGGCACTGTTATGTGGACAAGGTGACACTGCGTGAGAGACATATAGCACAAATTGCAGCGTGGACAACAACAGTTTGTAACTGCACTTGAGAGCACCAATCAGCAGCTGCGCTCACCGGACACAGAGCGAGAGAAATGGAGGGGACAGGTAGGTGGCATTGGTGACTTGATGCCCCCCATTCCTGGCACAGTAACTGCTAGCATTCATGTGCATAACCGTGTGTGCAGGCTGAGGCTGCTGGAGCAGTGCGAGTCCTGCTGGGCAGCAGCAGGCAGCGGTGGGGTTGCTCGGCAGCGGCGAGACTGCAGGACTGTGTTGGTGTGGAAAATATGTTGCAGTGGCGCGAGCGCAGGTGGTAGCAGAGGGGATGGGATAGAGAGTGGGGGGTCTGAGGTAGGACATGAAGGTCTGCTGCTGCTACTTTAAAGTTGAGAGAGAGGGGCTTGTGTGGTATAGCAACCCTCCTCCCCAAACACACACAACTCAGACACTGACCGGGGGCAGGTACTTTCAAGGAATGTGTGATGTAAGAGCAAAGACAAAAGGCAGCACTTGTACCGAGACAGTGAGACATCTCCAGCAGGGACTTCCCTTGCCACAGTGCTGCCTCAGAGTTGAAAGGTATACCCTGGGCTCCTTCATGGACTCTGGTCTCTCTCATCTTAACTTTTGCTTTCCTTGCCATGGTGTTTTGTTTATGAGCTACTAGTTACTGCAGCCTGCAGGGATTGAGATACAAGTCTGTGGGTTATTCCAGATAGTTTCCCTCTGGTTGCCATCAAAGAAAATCCTTCACCTCCCCAATTTCCCCCCTCCCACTGTAACTTACTAAATGCCAAGCAGTCGAATTTGACTCTTACTCCTCCAAGCTCAGCAGACTCCCTACCTCAGCCCAGGAAAATCCCATCCACTGCTTACAAGCCATCTCCCTCCACCAATGCTCATTCATGTACACTTTCCCCTCCTCATGCTGAGACCATGCACAGACTCCAAAAAGCTTTCTGCTTCCTGGCGTTGTTATCGTGAGCAGTGGGCATGTGCAACTCCCACCTCCTGGTGGTAGCTGCTAGACCCTACTTGTGCATGTAGTTTCACCAGAAAAAAATAAGAGGTGGATGGTGGAGCCACCGCCATGTTTATTGAAATGTTACCCAGGCAAGGCACGTAGTAGAGGCATGTCATCAGTGCTGCTGCATGATGAGCTTGGCTCTGATTGCAGCGGAAAAATTCTTTCATGTTGGTGGCACGCTTCTGAACTGCTGTCATAGACAGCATACTCATTCATCGGTGTCACAAAGACCAGCCCAAAAAAGCAGAGGCGTCACTGGTCACAACACTACCGCACCTCCACAACCTGCTACTCCAGTAAGCTGTCACAAAATGTTGCTTGTGCATGTGCAAGACAACAAAAAAATCAAAGCTGTAAGGGGTTATACAGATACATTTAAAAAAAGCAAGCATAAATAAACATTTGTAAATAGTTAATAAATACAGATAAAAACAACTATAGTTAGTCATGGAATGCCTGTTTAAAAAGATGAGTCTTCAGACCCTTCTTAAATGCCTCCACCAACGGGGCCTCCCTTACAGAGCTAGGAAGCAAGTTCCAGAGGGCCGGGCTAGCCACCGAAATGCTTGATCAGTCTGGCCCTCAAAACCACAAGGAGATCCATTGGTGGATTAGTGGAGGGATTGGACAGGAAAGCAGGGGTAAGGAGATCAGTCGGGTAGCCTAGGCCCAATCAGTATAGGGCCTTATAGGTGAGCAAGCCCAACTTGAAGATGATCCTCTACCTGACAGGCAGCCAGTGCAGATAAGGCTGAGAAATTGTCTTTAAAACTGTATTTTGGCAACTATCTGAAATGAAAATGGAAAGGTCTTTTTAAAATTTGGACATTTTTATGTTGGCTTTTGCACATGCGTAAGCAACATCTTATAGTAGCACATTTCAGAGGTGTGTCAGTGTTGGCCAATGCAGGGGATGTTTTAGTGGGTGCATCCCTCAGCTGCCAATCAGTGATCCTGCTGCCAATGATAGCAGTTTCAGAGAGAGACAAAGAGTTGAAATAAATTTGCTGCTGCAATCACGGACATGCTTGTCATTGCAGCAGCAGATAACATGCCTCCATTACCTGTTTTTCCAGGTGAAACATTTCAATATCAATAAATATGGCGGCTTCTGCCATCTGCCACACAATTCCCAGAAAGCCAACATCAGGGTGCCCAATCCAAGTGTCAGTATGTCCCCCCAAACATTATGTGGTACACCTTAACATGACAGCTCCTGCCACTGCCAAACACTCCCGAAAAGCTGACATCGGGGTGACTAATCCCTGTGTCGACATCCCCCCTCTTAGTGTGTCATTTTTGGTTGAACAGTTTCCCCTTTCCTTTATGATACTGGGATGCCCACTCCCAGTGTCAGATGCATGCCCCCCAACCTGTCTATACACCTTGCTGACATCGGGGTTCCCATTCCCCCTGTCACTCCCCCCCCTGAATTGTGGCACACTGGGAGCCCACCCCAGTGTGCCTATTTTTATTGTATAACCTGTAAATGAAGAAAGCCTTCCCTCACGGTCTTTTTCTTCCTCCTGCAAACAAGAAAACAGTCCACTATTGTCTCCCATGTCCCCCTTCCCCATCCCCACCCTCCACCTGCGCACCCACCTCCCTGCACTCCCCTCCCTCACCTATCACCTATACTTACCATCCAGAGGTTGGGAGATGCAATCTTCCCTGAATCGGGATACATCTGCAATCTTCAAAGCTGAACTGTGAACTGAAGAAATGATGTTAAGCTTTATAATGGGAAACAATGGGGGGTTTCAACTTAGGTTGATATCTCAGCCATTTTTTGGAGTTTTGGTCCACAATTTTCAACATAGGGTTCTTGGGACCACACCTTGCGAACATGTCACTGTCATTTAGTTTCTCTGTCCCGAATGGCGATTTTGTGGTCTCTGCGCGGAATCACCTTTTGGGACCAATTAACAAAACAACAGTGCCACTGTTAATAAGGGGTTGTCTCAAAAAGCACATGTTGCAAATTTGGTGAAAAAATTCAAAAAAATGACTGCGTTGCGAGTGTGCATTGTGTAGTTTCTACGCATGCTCGTAACTTCACAAATTTTTTATTTTTTCTCTCCAGATTTTCAACATTACCATTTTTGCTCTCCTCCTTATGAACAGTATAGCTGTCATTTTTCACATCCTTCCTGATAGGTGGTTTCACACCTGTGGTGTAGAATGGTGCTGTGGCTGTGGGAAGTCAACTTTCTGGATAGATTAACAAAATCACAGTGCCACAGTTCATGAGGAGAGGTTAAAAAATGACCAATTTGAAAATTTAGTGAAAAAAATGACAAAAAATGATTGTTACACGTCTGTATTGCGCCATTTCTATGCACATTGTAACTTCGCTAATTTATCATATTTTCATTCCAGATTTTCAACATTGCCATTTTTTCACACCATCACATCACATGAATAGTACAGCTGTCATTTTTCATATCCTGCCAGAAACGTAGAAACATAGAAACATTGAATTTGATGGCAGATAAGGATCTCTTGGCCCACCCAGTCTGCCCATTTCCCTACCTAATGGATAAACTGCAGATCCTAGATAACCAACATCATACTTCTTCCTACCCTCACCCCCTAGAATTACCTTATGACTGTCCCATGCATTCTTTGAATTCCACCACTGTTTTTGACTCCACAACCTCCTCTGGAAGGCCGTTCCATGCATCCACAACCCTCTCTGTGAAAAAAATACTTCCTTACATTACCTCTGAGCCGCCCCCCCCATCTTCAAAATGTGCCCCCTTGTTCTTGCACACCTCTTTTTCTGAAGATGCTACCCTTTTGGACTTTGTTGATTCCCTTGAATTACTTAAACATTTCTATCATGTCCCCCCTCTCCTTCCTTTCCTCGATGCTATGCATATTAAGCTCCTTAAGTCTCTCTTCATATGTCTTCCAGTGCAGACCCTGTACCATTTTAGTTATCTTCCTCTGGACTGCCTCCATCCTGTTTATGTCTTTGCAGAGACTGGGTCTCCAGAACTGCATGCAGTACTCCAGATGGGGTCTCACCAGCTGTCTGTACAGAGGGTTAACAACTTCCTGTTTTCTACTGGTGATGCCTCTCCATATGCATTCCATTATCCCCCCTAGCCCTCCTTACTGCCCTCTCACATTGCTTGCCTACCTTTGGGTTGTCTGATATGACTACCCCCAGGTCCCTTTCCATTTTTATTGTTGTTAGTATCTCACCCCCATTGTGTACTCTTCCCCTGGGTTTTTGTTTCCTAGGTGCATTATCTTGCACTTCTTAGCATTGATTCTAAGTTGTCATAGATTTGACCATTCCTTCAACCTTGCCAAGTCCCTTCTCATCCTTTCCACCCCACCTTGTGTCTCAACTATGTTGCAGATCTTTGTGTCATCTGCAAAGAGAGATACCTTTCCTTCCAGTCCCTCTGCAATGTCACTTATAAAGACATTGAAGATGTCCAGTCCTAGTACTGAACCCTGCAGTACCCCTCTAGTATCCCCCCTTTCTTCAGCATTGACTCTGTTTACTATTACCCTCTATAACCTGTTCTCCAGCCTGTTGTCTACCCAGGCTACCATCTTGGGACTCACTCCCAGGCTGGCTAACTTGTATATTAATCTTTTGTGTGGCACTGTGTCAAATGCCTTGTTAAAGTCTAGGTAGGACATGTCCACAGCCCCTTCCTGATCTACTACTTTGGTCACCCAGTCAAAGTAATCTATTAGATTCACATCTAACATGACCTTCCTGCTGTGAATCCATGCTGCCTTGGGTCCTTTGCCCCTCTGGCCTCTAGGTACTTAACAATTCTTTCCTTCAGAAGTGATTTCATCATTTTCCCTATCACTGAGGTTAAACTAACAGGTCTGAAGTTTCCTGCTTCTGCCCTGCTCCCACTTTTGTGAAGTGGAATCACAGCTGCCTTCCTCCAGTCCTCAGGTACCACCCCATCCTCCCATAGTTTGTTAAAGATGGTAATTAGTGATGTCACTAGTTCTACCTTCAGTTCTTTTGGAATTCTGGGATGAATCCCATCAGGCCCCATTGCGTTGTCCACCTTCAGTTTTAAAAGTTCTTTCAGCACCCTTTCTTCTGTGAATGGGCTGCTATCAAGTCCTGTATCCAGAGTGTTTCTATTGTTTGGTTTTGGTGCATTCTCACTCTTCATTTGTGAATACTGAGCAAAAATATTTGTTTAGTATCTCTTCCTTTTCACAGTCACCCTCTGCCTACCCCATCCCCTTAATTAAGCCTCACTATCCCTCCCTTGGTCTTCCTTCACTCCCTGATGTACCTATAAAAGGTTTCATCCCCCTTCTTAACTGAGTTAGCTATCTTTTCCTCAGTTTGGGTTTTTGCTGTTCTGACTGCCTTCCCAGCTTCATTTTGCTTTAACTGATAGAGTTCTCTGTCCTGTTCCTTCTGTTATTCCTTATACTTCCTGCATGCTTTCTATTTCTCTTGAACCTTCCCTGCCACCTCCTTGGAGAACCATAATGAATTCTTACATCATTTTGTTTTGTTTATTTGCTTCACACAAAGGCTTGTTGCCTCTGTGATGGCAGTTTTGATTATTCCCCATTATTCTTCCACCCCTCCTTCCTGCCCATTTGCTAGTGCATTCCTTATGCGCTCACTCATTTTGGCAAAGTCTGCCCTCTTAAAGTCCACTACTTTTGCCTTTGTATGACCTGACTCTATTGCTGTTTATTGTGAACCATACTGTCCGATGGTTGCTAGTTCCCAGATGGCTACCCACTTTTACATCTGTGATCCTCTCTCCATCTCCATTTGAGAGTACTAAGTCTAAGATCACACTCTCTCGAGTGGGTTCCAATACTAGTTGTATAAGGTATGCCCCCTGTAGGGCATCTAGAATAACCCCACTCTTAGAAGTGGCTGCTGCAACTGCAGTCCAGTTAACATCTGGCATATTCAGATCCCCCATCAGCAATATCTCCCCTTTTTCTGCCATTCTAAGGATACTTCCTATCATTTCTTTGTCCAATTTCTCCCCCTGAGATGGGGGTCTGTTTACTACCCCTGTGCAGATTGTGGTGCCATTGTCTGTCTCCAAATTGACCCCATGGTGCTTCCTCTTCTTTATGTTTATCCTTGTGTTCTGTTGCTTTGATTCCTTCCCTTATGTACAGAGCTACTCCTCCTCTTTTACCCTCCCTGTCCCTACTGTAGATAGTGTATCCTGGTATGTTTACGTCCCAGTCATGGTTCTGTGTGTACCATGTTTCTGTGACTGCCACAATATCCAGATGTTCCTCCTCCATCAAGGCCACTAATTCAGGAAGCTTGTTACCCAGACTACTGGCATTGATACTCATTGCTCTCCATTTTTTGATGGTTTTACCTCTTGAAGCAACATCCCCCCACTGACCTTTCTACCATGATCTTCTCCTCATTTAGTACCCTGTTTTGTAGAGGGAGGCTGAAAATTCCCTGCTGTTTATTAATGCCTGCCTCCTTCACTAGTTTAAAAGCTTGCCAATGAAGCATTTAAACTGATTGCCCAGAAGAGTTTTTCCTTTCCTGGGCAGATGCAGACCATCCTGCTAGTAAAGGCTGGTATCCCTCCAGGTGGAACCCCATTCCCCAATGAAGCCAAACCCCTGTGACCCTCACCATTCTTTCAACCATTCATCGAATTGCTGAGAAGCATACAGTGAGTGCTACTTGCCAGAAATGTGTTTTCACACCTGTGTTGCCAAATGGCACAGTCACTGTGCAAAACCACCTTTCAAGATTGAATAACGAAATGATAGTGCCACTGTTCATGAGGTGGGTTCATTAAAAGCCCATTTAAAAAATTTGGAGCAAAAATACCAACAAATGGCTGGGTTGTTAGGGTTTCCAACTGTAACCCCTAGATGGCACTATCCCAGGGGCTACTACCCCTGCCTGATTTGCCACTAACAGGTTGAGGGGCCTGGATCCAATGGCGGGTGCCTCCATCCAGAGGTCAGGGTTTGCAATAGTTAAACTAACTTGGTCACAGCCCTCTGGGACACTGCAACCCCCCTTTCTTCCCACTAGTGGCCCACACAATATATCAGAATTACCTTCACAGTATACACTTACCCCCAGGTCTGGTTCCGGCACTGGGACCTCCTGTGAAATGAGATACAGTGCAACAATCACAGTACAGTACTTTAACATAGACAAATCACCTCAGGCAGTATAACTTGCTGAAACAAGCAGCTCTGATTTATTTAGGGATATAACAAGGACAGGGGAAATCAGGTTAATTAGCTTATCACTCTAATAATCTACCATGGCTCTGTGCAGGCTATCCCTATCAGTTACTGTCCCTGGGTACCCAAGCCCCTAGTGGCTAGTCCAAACCGGTGGCAGCTGGTAGGGGCCCTTTCACACAGAGAAAGGAGAATTAAACAGTCAGCAGTACAGTAATTCCATTTGGATTTAATGTGGCAATTCAACAGGAGCGACCTGAATTAGTACTCCGACCTCCAAATAAGATAGGGTCCTTCAATGTCAGCAGGGCTCACTTGAGGTACACAAACCTCTTCACACATCCATATAAAGAAAGCACTATACCAGGCAGGCTGCATCTGTATCCCGATCGCAATTACTGCACAATACCGGGAGAACACACAGCAGATTCAGTTCCTGACAGACCGAGTGCAATTTCAGCAATTCCTCCAGTCTTCTACAGGGTGAGCCTGGTTTCTACTCTTCAGAGATCCTTTGATTCTTTTCACAGGACGGATTCAGTCCTAACAAGCTGTTACACAGCTGCAGACCGGAACTCTGGGCCTTACACACGTTTTTTGACTAAAACTGCACACTGAAAAGCACAGGGCTCCTTCCTTCTTCACTGCCAAAGCTCAACTGAAACTCCAACCGACAAAACTGGCACTTCCTTTGAGTTCCTCCCAGTTCTTGACTGGATTGGCTGTCACTCACAATAGACTGCTGCTGTTGGTCCAAAAGGCACTGAAGTCTAAACTACATCTCCCAGAGTCATTGCCCATACAATCCTCTTGTGGCTGGCTCAGATTATGAGTCCAAGTTCTGATTCGTCACGGCACCATTTTAGAGCTAGCTTACCCCACACTGATTGGTCCAGTTCAGCAGTTCAAAACTAGAATGGGAACTAGCAGACACAGTTCTGACTGCAAAGAAAGCAGGTTAGACAAACTGTAATTTCATTATTACTCTAAATAATTTTTGGCAAACAGTTACATCTTTCAGATAGGTTCCCTTTGCACCCTAGTGACTGCAAAATGAAGTGAATTGGCAGCAGCTCGAGTGGTACTCAAACAGAGAAGCACACAGTCCCCCATACAAACTAATTATGTCTGCAAGCAGACAGCTCTTAAAGAGACAGTACCAGAGCTCTAAAACACTCACTGATAAATGGCTTAAATGCCAAACACCATTCAGGCTTGGAGCATTCAAGCAAGCTCCTGGAAGTCTTTTGGGAACCCCATTTGCAGGGGTTACACCCTTCCTGGCCTGGAAAGCTTGTACGTCGCGTCAAGCAAGTACCCCCATAAGTTTTAACTGCAACCATATACATTTGCATTAGGCTCACACATGTAATCATCAGTCAGTATATCATTTTACCAAGAATGCATTTCTGAAACATTGCAGTACGTCACTCTTTACATAGTATTACACACACGTTGTACCATAACTCAAGTTATTACCTCTTGTACATGAAACCTGAAGAGAGGGGGCCCTTCCCTATCAGTTACCTTGGGGCTGGATGGGGCAAGGGCACCATACTTAGAGGGCAACACAAGTAACTTGGAGTTAGCACTGATGCTCAGTTTGGGCAATGAGCTCGGGGACACATACACTCCTTTATGGACAACATTGAGAGGCAAGTCCACAGGCCTCCCAAGTGAATCATAACTGAGGTGCACCACAGGCTTTACAGCTCGACCAGTCTTTCTAGGGGAACTTTATAGTCTCTGCACTCTGAGCCTCATTTTCAGCATTGTCCTCACTTGTCAGGGGTCTCCATGGGGTAGAGGCTAGAACTTGGGGCACTTTCAGCTCCAGGAGTTACAGTTTCTGAGTCCACAACATTTGGCTCGCATGGAGCTTTGGACACTGGCAGTGGACTGTCAGGGCACTCAAAATACTCTTCTTGTTCAGGTGTATCCTCAGTCTGCCCAAATCTATCATTTTCCTCCCTGAAAGCTCAAACAGTTCAACCATGCACATGATTCCATTTCATCTGATCTGATGCTTTGCACTTCACTTTCTGGGAGCATTGGCTCAGGGATGAAGCTGGGGGCTTAGACAGTCCAGAAGGCCCAGCTTTGTCTCCAGTATTGACTAGGGATTGCCCAAACAATTGACTCAGTTCGTAAGAAGGATAGTATTCAAAGTCACTCTCACTTTCTTCCGATATGGACTGGCAGTCATGCTCAACTGGGACTTGTGGAGGGAACACTTTAACTTTGCTTCTGTAGGTGCAGACTTTCTTGATCTTTTCTTAGCAGCAGCTCTAGTCACTGGTCCAGAGGGGCATCTTCTAGGGCTCAGACTCAGTTAAGATTTGTCCAATGGGCAGTAAATGATTTTATGCATTGTTTTTACATCTTTTGAATTATTCTCAGGCCTTACTTTGTACACTGGCAGATCATCTAGTTTGCCCACTACAATGTGAGGGGAGATGGTGCCATCTGTCAGCAATCTTGTGCTTGCCATGCAGTCCCAGATTTCTTAGCAATACCCGATCTCCTCCTGGAGTTCCTGTGCTTTCACCTTTTATCATACCTTTCTTTGTTGGCCAGATTTCTTTTGGCAGCCATGGTTTGAGCCAGTTGGTACGCATGAGTTAGCTGGGCCTTTAACTTTTGCACATACTGTAAATAGTTGTCAGCTTGAACCTCATCAGAGAGACCCCAAACACACATCTACTGGTAGTCGAGCTTCTCTTCCAAACATCAGGCGTAGGGGAGAATCCAGTGGCATCATTTTGGTGCAGTTATAAGCATGTACCAGGGTGCTAATTTGTTGGCTCCATCTAGACTTGTCCTTTGGTGCAGGGTGCCTAGCATATCTAAAGTGCGGTTGAAATGCTCAGGCTGTGGTCCCCTGGGGTGGTATGAGTGGTTCTGTACTGCACTCCCACAGAGAAAGCATCTCTTTGATGAGACGACTCTCAAAGTCTCTCCTTGATCAGAATGGATTCTTTGTGAGCCCCATAGTGAACAAAAGTTTTCTACAAGTACTTTGGCCACAGTGGATGCTTTCTGGTCTTTGGTGGGGAAAGCTTGGGCATATCTCGTGAATGGTCAGTGACCACCAGCACATTACTGATATTTCTTTGATCTGACTCCAAACATCAATCAATACAGACCAGCTCCATGGGTGCACTGGTGGTGATGTTAACAAGGGGCAGCCCTCTGGGGCAAAGCTTTCCTCTGTAAGCAGCGACATAAGTTCGAATGTGTTGCTCCACATCAGCCCCCATCTTAGGCCAAGAGAATCTGGATCTCACCAAGTCAAGTGTTCTGTCTATACCAAGGTGCCCCATGTGGTTGTGCAAGGACCTCAGTACTGAGTCTCGAAGGGCAGTGGCAGCACTAGTTGTTGTTTGTCTACTTGTCCCCTCTGTCTACT
This sequence comes from Neoceratodus forsteri, assembly GCA_016271365.2. Classification (NCBI taxonomy): domain Eukaryota; kingdom Metazoa; phylum Chordata; order Ceratodontiformes; family Ceratodontidae; genus Neoceratodus; species Neoceratodus forsteri. The sequence goes on from CM057455.1 coordinate 50,253,679, forward strand.
GTTTCTCTGTATAACAGTTTATTGATCAGTTTCAACTTAGGACCTTCTTTGTATAACAGTGCAGTTCTCAAATCAGTGGAGCGTAATTTGACACATCTTTTCCTGCATAGAGGGCTTCTAAAGCTGCTTTGATCATGGGATCGCGAGATTGAGCCCGCCTAATACTGTCATTGTCCAGCTGAGGTATTGCACCAATGTCTATTGCAGAAAGTGGCAATAAGCAGCAGGTATGTATCTCAGAGGGTCCCAAGCAATCCACCATGCAGTCCACTGCGTCTGTGGACATTTGTTCCTCCTGTCAAACTTCCGGCAGAGTGCCCAATGTCAGGTTCTGCTAATCGGACCCAATCATTCTGGGAACAGGCCTCGGGAGAGCATCAGCATCTATGTGGTTCAGACCTGCTCTTGTACCAGAGCATAGTCAGTCATATGTAGATAATGCGAAAGCCACCTATGGCCAGTGGCATCCAACTTAGCTGAGGTCTGCACATAGGTCAAAGGATTATTGTCAGTTTTACTAGTATTTTAGCCCCATACAAGTACTCATGGAATTGGTCAACAATAGCCCACTTCAAAGCTAGGAACTCTAACTTATGTACAGGATAGTTCTTTTCGGATGGGGTCAGGCTTCTACTGGCAAAGGCCACTGGTCTCAGGCCATTTCGTGCTCTTGGTACAACACAGCCCCAACCCTTGCAAGCTAGCATTTGTGTGCAGGACGTGAGTTTTCTTGGATCGGCATAGGCCAGCACTGGAGCATGGGTAAGTTGATATATGATCTCATGAAAAGCAGTCTCACAATCAGAGTCCAGCGGGCCCCAAATACTTCTCGGATGAAAATACACTCTTTCAGTCTTGAGGGACGCTGACTTTTGGTATTTTTGTGGTTTGGGGATACCTTGAGTAAGGTTAAGTAAAGGGCGGATCACTCTTGAATAGTCCTTGATGGCGTTCCGATAATAATCACAGAATCCCAGGAATCTTTGCAGTTCTTTAGATTTTTGGCCAGGCCAGGTGGTCAAGGCCTCAACTTTACTTGGGTCGGTCTCTATTCCTCGGTGGATACTATGTGTCCCACATACTTTACTGATGTTTGAAGAATTGACACTTATCAATGGACAGTTTAGGCTAAAAGTCCTCCAGTCGGTCCAATACTTAAATAATCTGCTCTCATGTTCTCCAGTGAGCTGCCAAACACAATAACATCATCTAGGTATACCAGGCACTCTAGTAAGTTCATGTCCCCACTGCACGCTCCATCAATCGTTGAAAAGTGGCTGGGGCACCTGAAATCCTTTAGGGCATCCTCATGAATTCATAAAAGCCAAGCGGACAGATAAAGGCCGTCTTCTCACGGTCCTCTGGGGCCATCGGGATCTGGTAGTACCCACTGCGGAGATCCAGCACGAAACCACTTGCTCCCGTTTAGGCAGTCAAAGCATCCTGAATCGGGGCATTGTGTACTGATCAGGGATAGTCCGCCGGTTTAAAGATGCGATAATCCACACACATCTTACTGTTCCATTCTTTTTCCTCACTACCCAATGGGGGAAGCATAAGGCTTCTGGATTCTTGTATTACACCAGCAGCTAACATCTCTTCAGATGCCGTCTCACATCATCTATGTCAGCAGGTGCCAGGCGTCGAGACCTCTCACGAAATGGTCTTTCGTCATGCAGTCGGATATTATGCTCAGCTCCTGCACATCCTACATCCCATTCCTTTAAAGAAAACACCTGGTCTCTCTGGGCAAGCTTCTCACTGATCCTCACTTTCCATTCAGCTGGCAGCGGGAGTCGCTCGAATCAAACAAGTCAGGAGTTACTCTGTCATTCTTCCTTGAACTCTTGTTGCTGGGTAGCACTGCAGTGTCTGCACAATGCACATTAGCCAGGATGCAACCTCTGTTTACTCGAATGTCTCTTTCAGACACATTATGAACTTGGACCATTACCCTTCTGGCATAAGATATGGCTCTAGCGGCAAAATACTAGGCGACCAGCAGTCCCTCTGGCAATTTTCCATCGCTGGTGCATCCAACATTAATATTTTATTCTTAACATCCTTTCTGATACGGACCTCTCTCATAAGGTACACTGGGCATTTGGCGCCAGGATCAGAGACTCAGGATCCTTCTTCCATACAATTCCGACCGGTTCCTCTGGTTCTGTTTTTCAGCATCTCTCTGTGCCTCATAGGCCTTCTTAATTAAAGTCGGAACTCTTAAAGCTCTACTAGTCTTTGACCCCTGTTTTCATAACACAACTGTGCCAGCCTTCCGAACATATGAGCATTTGTTCCAATCAACAAAGGACACCATCATACAGTCCAGTGGGGGACACACTAAGGTTAGGGTCTCTACTTGTTCACGGCCACCCAGCCACGGAGGTGGGGAAGACAATAGAATTTGGATATACCCGGAATAGGGGTAGGCCTTCTCACTTAACCCCATACATGCAGTCCTTTCTAATGGTTGTAAGGGTACGGCCTGACAAATGCTTCTGATACCAATCCTGGAACATAATTGTCACTTGGGAGCCACTGTCTAATACAGCTCTTGTAGACACTCATTCACCTTTACAGTGGTCTCCATGGAGGGACCCACTATTCTGGACCAGTCTGGAGAGGCGGTAGGGGGGCCTGGGCAACTGACCTTGCCACAAAAGGACGTGAATTAGCATTTTGGTGCCCTCACTGGGATCTGTCGTTGCACCTCTTAACCACTGATTTCTTCTCCGAAGCTCTCCTTAGCCTATATGCAACTTTGTCAGTGTCTTTTGGGACTGCGATCCTTTTCGTGTGCCCATCTTTCCCACAATTATAGCAAAATGATACTTTCTGGAGTTTAGAGCTGGCCGAGGCGCCACACTTGGAGCCAGGGCGGAGTATTACTAACTGGAAACCTGGTTGCCATCTCTGTCTGCAGGCGTGATAAGCATTTGGAGACATCTGGTCAGTTTCCTCCACTTCCATGGTCAAGGAATTGAGTTTGAGCTGTTATCAGTGGGAGATACATGGGTGGCACCCCACCCCATAGCAGATGCAGTCGGATATAGGTCAGGGCCGTACTTTGCAGGCGTGGCCTTCATAAAGGGACTGTTTTTGAATTCGGATCTCTCTCAAAGTTCGCCCCATTGTGGCATATCTTTTCCTTGTCAGAGCACTCATTGACTGTCAACCTCTGCCCTGAACTTCACTTGATGGGTCACCCTCAGTCACTCGGGTCGTAGCCACAGCTGTTGATGCAGGTACCTCCAGGTCGCCTTTTTCAACTCCCTCGATTTCTCTCATTAACTCATCATAGGAGGGTGGGGATTCAGTCGATTTGCCATGCGTAACTGGAAGCAACAGCAGTTCTGAGAAGGGGGCAGACTTAAGGATTCTGTCCAGTCTGGTTCGGTCCAGTTCAATCGCTGGCAACGCTACCCTTTCTGAGGCATTCTTGCAACAATTTTTCCAGCCGAGAGACATACACACAACAACTCCCTTGTTACTGTTGTGCATTTCTTACTGTCCACCATGAGGTCCTCATCAGAATCTGGGCCCCTATACATATCTCCAAGGCCTCAAGATAGGCCTGTGCAGTCGCTTCAGGGTTACTGGCCTGTTTAGCATGGATGGTAGCCAGGGCAGGACCTCAGAGGCTCTTGCAAACCCTCTTTCACTTTTCGCCTTCAGAGCATTGCTATTCTAGCACTTGGGGGCATATGGTCTATCCAGGTCTCCCAGTCATTCTCCCCTTGGGGTGTGGGGAGGCAGAGAAGATCCTCAACCTTCGTGCAAGAGTCGTGATCACGGCAGGTGCAGAACAGGAGTCTGCATTGGTTCAGCCACCATTACGGGCACTGGAGCAGGAGAGGTGTTGGGGAGGAACACTTCTGGTGGCAAGAATAGTTTCTTCAAGTTCTCCACAGTTTTCCCTCCCAGCAACCATTCAGCAAATTCTCCTCAAAGTTTCAGATAGTGGTGGGGCTGATTCCCCGGCTCTACTGTCCTTAGTTATCACTCTCCAAGCTGGTGAGGGCTCCCTCCTGGGGAATGGTCTGTGCACTTGGCTATCTATGGATCCTTAAACCTACTAGGGCCAGGAAAGTGTGGGTGAGCAGATTAGCATGCCGACCCACCACCACAGGGTTTGTAAACCTTCCACCTTGGAAGTACTCCTGCACAGTGTCGCATTGATGCCCAGAGGATGTCCAGGATAAGCATAGCATTTTGGGGTCGATCTCCCCAGTACCCACTCCACCAGCCGGTGCACAGCCACTTCTGTCGGGTGCCATTTTTTTCTTAACAGTGGTTCGTAAAATATGGCCACTAGAGGACACACACAGTTCCAGCCGGTGAGCCTCCAAGATGTAACCCTAGATGGCGCTATCCCAGGGGCTACTACCCCTGCCTGATTTGCCACTAACAGGTTGAGGGCCTGGATCCAATGGGGTGCCTCCACCCAGAGGTCAGGGTTTGCAATAGTTAAACTAACTTGGTCACAGCCTCTCCGGGACACTGCAACCCCCTTTCTTCCCACTAGTGGCCCACACAATATATCAGAATTACCTTCACAGTATACACTTACCCCAGGTCTGGTTCCGCACTGGGACCTCCGTAGAAATGAGATACAGTGCAACAATCACAGTACAGTACTTTAACATAGACAAATACCTCAGGCAGTATAACTTTTGCTGAAACAAGCAGCTCTGATTTATTTAGGGGATATAACAAGACGAGGGAAATCAGGTTAATTAGCTTATCACTCAATAATCTACCTGTATGGCTCTGTGCACAGGTCTATCCCTATCAGTTACTGTCTCTGGTGCCAAGCCCAGTGGCTAGTCAAACCGTGGCAGCTGGTGGGGCCCTTTCACCTGAGAAAAGGAGAATTAAACAGTCAGCAGTACAGTAATTCCATTTGGATTTAATGTGGCAATTCAACAGGGAGTGACCCTGAATTGGTACTCACGACTCCAAATGATATGGTCCTTCAATGTCAGCAGGGCTCACTTGAGGTACACAAACCTCTTCACACATCCATATAAAAGAAAGCATACCAGGCAGGCTGCATCTGTATCCGATCGCAATTACTGCACAATACCGGGAGAGATACACAGCAGATTCAGTTCCTGACAGACCGAGTGCAATTTTCATCAATTCCTCCAGTCTTCTACAGGGTGAGCCTGGTTTCTACTCTTCAGAGATCCTTTGATTCTTTTCTACAGGACGGATCAGTCCAACAAGCTGTTACACAAGCTGCAGACCGAACTCTGGGCCTTACACGTTTTTTTGACTAAAACTGCACACTGAAAAGCACAGGGCCCTTCCTTCCTTCACTGCCAAAGCTCAACTGAAACTCCAACCGACAAAACGGGCACTTCCTTTGAGTTCCTCCCAGTTCTTGACTGGATTGGCTGTCACCAATAGACTGCTGCTATTGGTCCAAAAAGGCACTGAAGTTAAACTACATCTCCCAGAGTCATTGCCCATACAATCCTCTTGTGGCTGGCTCAGATTGTGAGTCCAAGTTCTGATTCGTCAGGCACCATTTAGAGCTAGCTTACTCACACTGATTGAGTTCAGTTCAGCAGTTCAAAACTAGAATGGGGAACTAGCAGACACAGTTCTGACTGCCAAAGAAAGCAGGTTAGACAAACTGTATTTCATTATTACTCTAATAATTTCTGGCAAACAGTTACATCTTTCAGATAGGTTCCTTTGCACTCCTAGTGACTGCAAAAATGAAGTGAATTGGCAGCAGCTCAGTGGTACTCAAACAGAGAAGCACACAGTCCCCCATACAGACTAATTATGTCTGCAAGCAGACAGCTCTTAAAGACAGTACCAGAGGCTCAAAAACACTCACTGATAAATGGCTTAATGCCAAACACCATTCAGGCTTGGACATTCAAGCAAGCTCCTGGTAGCTTTGGGAACCCCATTTGCAGGGGTTACACCTTCCTGGCTTGGGAAAGCTTGGCGTCCAGGCCAAGCAAGTACCTTACAGTTTTAACTGCAACCATATACATTTGCATTAGGCTCACATATAGTATCAGTCGGTATATCATTTTACCAATGCATTTCTGAAACATTGCAGTACGTACTCTTTCATAGTATTACACACCGTTGTACCATAACTCAAGTTGTTACCTCTTGTACATGAAACCTGAAGAGGGGCCCTTCCTATCAGTTACCTTGGGGCTGGATGGGGCAGGGCACCATATAGAGGCAACACAAGTAACTTGAGTTAGCACTGATGCTCAGTTTGGGCAATGAGCTGAGGACACATACACTCCTTTATGACAACATTGAGAGGCAAGTCCACAGGCCTCCCAAGTGAATCATAACTGAGGGTGCACCACAGGCTTTACAGCTCGACCAGTCTTTCTAGGGGAACTGTTATAGTCTCTGCACTCTGAGCCTCATTTCAGCATTGTCCTCACTTGTCTGTGGGAGTCTCCATGGGGGTAGGGAGGCTAGAACTTGGGGCACTTTCAGCTCCAGGAGTTACAGTTTCTGGAGTCCACAACATTTGGCTGCATGGAGCTTTTCGGACACTGGCAGTGGACTGTCAGGGCACTCAAAATACTCTTCTTGTTCAGGTGTATCACCAGTCTGCCCAAATCTATCATTTTCCTCCCTGAGCTCAAACAGTTCAACCATGCACAATGATTCCATTTCATCTGATCTGATGCTTTGCACTTCACTTTCTTGGGAGCATTGGCTCCAGGGATGAGCTGGGGGCTTAGACAGTCCAGAAGGTCCAGCTTTGTCTCCAGTATTGACTAGGTTGCCCGAAACAATTGACTCAGTTCGTGAAGAAGGATAGTATTCAAAGTCACTCTCACTTTCTTCCGATATGGACTGACAGTCATGCTCAACTGGGACTTGTGGAGGGAACCTTTTAACTTTGCTTCTGTTGGTGCAGACTTGATCTTTTCTAGCAGCAGCTCTAGTCACTGGTCCAGAGGGGCATCTTCTAGGGCTCAGACTCAATTGAGATTTGTCAATGGGCAGTAAATGATTTTTATGCATTGTTTTACATCTTTTGAATTATTCTCAGGCCTTACTTTGTACACTGGCAGATCATCTGGTTTGCCCACTACAATGTGAGGGAGATGGTGCCATCTGTCAGCAATCTTGTGCTTGCCATGCAGTCCCAGATTTCTTAGCAATACCCGATCTCCCTCCTGGAGTTCCTGTTGCTTTCACCTTTTATCATACCTTTCTTTGTTGGCCAGATTTCTTTGGCAGCCATGGTTTCTGAGCCAGTTGGTACGCATGGAGTTAGCTGGGCCTTTAACTTTTGCACATACTGTAAATAGTTGTCAGCTTGAACCCCATCAGGAGAACCCCAAAACACACATCTACTGGTAGTCGAGCTACTCTTCCAAACATCAGGTGGTAGGGGAGAATCCAGTGGCATCATTTTGGTGCAGTTATAAGCATGTACCAGGGTGCTAATTTGTTGGCTCCATCTAGACTTGTCCTTTGGGTAGGGTGCCTAGCATATCTAGCAAAGTGCGGTTGAACGTTCAGGTTGTGGGTCCCTCGGGGTGGTAGAGTGGTTCTGTGCTTTCGCACTCCCCACAGAGCATCTCTTTGATGAGACGACTCTCAAAGTCTCTCCCTTGATCAGAATGGATTCTTTGTGGAGCCCTGTATGAACAAGAAATCTACAAGTACTTTGGCCACAGTGGATGCTTTCTGGTCTTTGGTGGGGAAAGCTTAGGCATATCATTAAATGGTCAGTGACCACCAGCACATTACTGATATTTCTTTGATCTGACTCCAAACTCAGAAAATCAATACAGACCAGCTCCATGGGTGCACTGGTGGTGATGTTAACAAGGGGCAGCCCTCTGGGGCAAAACTTTCCTCTGTAAGCAGCGACTACAGTTCGAAGTGTTGCTCCCACATCAGCCCCATCTTGGGCCAATAGAATCTGGATCTCACCAAGTCAAGTGTTCTGTCTATACCAAGGTGCCCCATGGGTTGTGCAAGGACCTCAGTACTGAGTCTCGAAGGGCAGTGGGCAGCACTAGTTGTTGTTGTCTATGTCCCCCTCTGTCTGTTCTGTTTCTCTATATCAGTTTATTGATCAGTTTCAGCTTAGACCTTCTTTGTAACAGTGCAGTTCTCAAATCAGTGGAGCTAATTTGGACATCTTTTCCTGCATGAGAGGGCTTCTAGAGCTGCTTTGATCATGGGATCGCTGGATTGAGCCGCTGAATACTATCATTGTCCAGCTGAGGCAGTGCACCAATGTCTGATTGCAGAAAAGTGGCAATAAGCAGCAGGTATGCAATTCTCAGAGGTCCCAAGCAATCCACCATGCAGTCACTGCGTCCGTGGACATTTGTTCCTCCCTGTCAAACTTCCGGCAGAGTGCCAATGTCAGGTTCTGCCAATCGGACCCAATCATTCTGGGGAACAGGCCTCCGGGAGAGAGCATCTCAGCATCTATGTGGTTCAGACCTTTCATTATTCGAGGCATAGTCAGTCATATGTAGAATGTGCAGAAAGCCACCTATGGCCAGTGGCATCCAACTTAGCTGAGGTCTGCACATAGGTCAAAGGATTGTTGTCAGTTTTTACTAGTATTTTAGCCCCATACAAGTACTCATGGAATTGGTCAACAATGCCCACTTCAAAGCTAGGAACTCTAACTTATGTACAGGATAGTTCTTTTCGGATGGGGTCAGGCTTCCTACTGGCAAAGGCCACTGGTCTCAGGCCATTCTCGTGCTCTTGGTACAACACAGCCCCCAACTCCCTTGCAAGCTAGCATCAGTGTGCAGAGACGTGGGTTTTCTTGGATCGGCATAGGCCAGCACTGGAGCATGAGTGGGTTGATATATGATCTCATGAAAAGCAGTCTCACAATCAGGGTCCAGCGCTTTAAATACTTCACTCGGATGAAAATACACTCTTTCAGTCTTGAGGACGCTGACTTTTGGTATTTTTGTGGTTTGGGGATACCCTTGAGTAAGGTTAAGTAAAGGCTGGATCACTCTTGAATAGTCCTTGATGAGCGCGTTGATAATAATCACAGAATCCCAGGAATCTTTGCAGTTCTTTTTAGATTTTGGGCTGTGGCCAGGTGGTCAAGGCCTCAACTTTTGCTTGGGTGGAGTCTCTATTCCTCGGTGGATACTATGTGTCCCACATACTTTACTGATGTTTGAAGAAAATTTGACACTTATCAATGGACAGTTTAAGGCCAAAGTCCTCAATCGGTCCAATACCTTAAATAATCTGCTCTCATGTTCCTCCAGTGAGCTGCCAAACACAATAACATCATCTAGGTATACCAGGCACCTAGCAAGTCTGTCCCCACTGCACGCTCCATCAATCGCTGAGTGGCTGGGCACCTGAACCCTTGAGGCATCCTTGAACACCCAGAAGCCAACCGACAGATAAGGCCGCCTTCTCACGGTCTCTGGGGCCATCGATCTGGTAGTACCACTGCGGAGATCCAGCACAGAGAACACTGCTCCCGTTTAGGCAGTCCAAAGCATCCTGAATGCAGGCATTGTGTACTGAAGAGGGATAAACCGCGGTTTGGCAATAAACACACATCCTTACTGTTCCACGCTTTTCTCACTACCACAATAGGGGAAGCATAAGGAACTGGATTCTTGTATTACACCAACTAACATCTCTTGCAGATGCCGCCCACATCATCTATCAGCAGTGCCAGGCGCCCTGCCTGATTTACCACTAACAGTTTGAGGGCCTGGATCCAATGGCGGGTGCCTCCACCCAGAGGTCAGGGTTTGCAACAGGTTAAACTAGCTTGGTCAGCCTCTGGGACAGCACTGCAACCCCCTTTCTTCCACACAGTGGCCCACACAATATATCAGAATTACCTTCACAGTACACTATACCCCAGGTCTGGTTCGGCACTGGGACCTCCTGTGAAATGAGATACAGTGCAACAATCACAGTACAGTACTTTAACATGAACAAATACCTCCAGGCAGTATAACTTTGCTGAAACAAGCAGCTCTGATTTATTTAGGGGATATAACAAGGACAGGAAATCAGGTTAATTAGCTTATCACTCTAATAATCTACCTATGGCTCTGTGCACAGGTCTATCCCATCAGTTACTGTCTCTGGGTACCCCAAGCCCTAGTGGCTAGTCCAAACCGTGGCAGCTGGTAGGGCCCTTTCACAGAGAAAGCAGAATTAAACAGTCAGCAGTACAGTAATTCCATTTGGATTTAATGTGGCAATTCAACAGGGAGCGACCCTGAATTGAGCCACTCACGACCTCCAAAATAGAATGGGGTCCTTCAATGTCAGCAGAGCTTTCTTGGCTAAAACCTCACTTCACATCCATATAAAAGAAAGCACTATACCAGGCAGGCTGCATCTGTATCCCGATCGAACACTGCACAATACCGGAGAACACACAGCAGATTCAGTTCCTGACAGACCGAGGTCAATTTTCAGCAATTCCTCCAGTCTTCTACAGGTGAGCCTGGTTTCTACTCTTCAGAGATCCTTTGATTCTTTCACAGGGACAGATTCAGTCCTAACAAGCTGTTACACAAGCTGCAGACGGAACTCTGGAGCCTTACACGCTTTTTGACTAAAAGCATGCACACTGAAAGCACAGGGCTCCTTCCTTCTTCCTACCAAAGCTCAACTGAAACTCCAACCCGACAAAACCGAGACTTCCCTCTTTGAGTTCCTCCTGTGTTCTGACTGGATTGGCTGTCACTCACAATAGACTGCTGCTGCAGGAACAACAAGCAGGTGCTATCCAAAAGGCACTGAAGCCTAAACCATCTCCAGAGCCTTGCCCATACAATCCTCTTGTGGCTGGCTCAGATTATGAGTCCAAGTTCTGATTCGTCCAAGGCACCATTTAGAAGCTAACTTACCCCCACTGATTGGTCCAGTTCAGCAGTTCAAAACTAGAATGGGAACTAGCAGACACAGTTCTGACTGCAAAGAAAGCAGGTTAGACAAACTGTAATTTCATTATTACTCTAAATAATTTCTGGCAAACAGTTACATCTTTCAGATAGGTTCCTTTGCACTCCTAGTGACTGCAAAAATGAAGTGAATTGGCAGCAGCTCAGTGGTACTCAAACAGAAAGCACCGGTCCCCATACAAACTAATTATATCTGCAAGCAGACAGCTCATAAAGAGACAGTACCAGAGGCTCTAAAACACTCACTGATAAATGGCTTAAATGCAAACACCATTCAGGCTTGGAGCATTCAAGCAGCTCCTGAAGTCTTTTGGAAACCCTATTTGCAGGGGAGTTACACCCTTCCTGGCCTGGGAAAGCTTGATGTCGTGTCAAACAAGTACCCCATAAGTTTTAACTGCAACCATATACATTTGCATTAGGCTCACACATGTAATCATCAGTCAGTATATCATTTTACCAAGAATGCATTTCTGAAACATTGCAGTCAGTCACTCTTTACATAGTATTACACACCGTTGTACCATAACTCAAGTTATTACCTCTTGTACATGAAACCTGAAGAGGGGCCCTTCCTATCAGTTACCTTGGGGCTGGATGGGGCAAGGGCACCATACTAGAGAGCAACACAAGTAACTTGGAGTTAGCACTGATGCTCAGTTTGGGCAATGAGCTCGGGGGACACATACACTCCTTTGGACAACATTGAGAGCAAGTCCACAGGCCTCCCAAGTGAATCATAACTGAGGTGCACCACAGGCTTTACAGCTCGACCAGTCTTTCTAGGGGAACTGTTATAGTCTCTGCACTCTGAGCCTCATTTTCAGCATTGTCCTCACTTGTCAGGGGAGTCTCCATGGGGTGAGGCTAGAACTTGGGGCACTTTCAGCTCCAGGAGTTACAGTTTCTGAGTCCACAACATTTGGCTCGCATGGAAGCTTTCGGACACTGGCAGTGGACTGTCAGGGCACTCAAAATACTCTTCTTGTTCAGGTGTATCACCAGTCTGCCCAAATCTATCATTTCCTCCCTAAAGCTCAAACAGTTCAACCATGCACAATGATTCCATTTCATCTGATCTGATGCTTTGCACTTCACTTTCTGGGGCATTGGCTCCAGGGATGAAGCTGGGGCTTAGACAGTCCAGAAGGCCCAGCTTTGTCTCCAGTATTGACTAGGGATTGCCCGAAACAATTGACTCAGTTAGTAAGAAGGATAGTATTCAAAGTCACTCTCACTTTCTTCCGATATGGACTGACAGTCATGCTCAACTGGGACTGTGGAGGAACACTTTAACTTTGCTTCTGTAGGTGCAGACTTTCTTGATCTTTTCTTAGCAGCAGCTCTAGTCACTGGTCCAGAGGGGCATCTTCTAGGGCTCAGACTCAATTAAGATTTGTCCAATGGGCAGTAAATGATTTTATGCATTGTTTTACATTTTTGAATTATTCTCAGGCCTTACTTTGTACTGGCAGATCATCTAGTTTGCCACTACAATGTGGGGAGATGGTGCCATCTGTCAAGCAATCTTGTGCCTGCCATGCAGTCCCAGATTTCTTAGCAATACCGATCTCCCTCCTGGAGTTCCTGTGCTTTCACCTTTTATCATACCTTTCTTTGTTGGCCAGATTTCTTTGGCAGCCATGGTTTGACCAGTTGATACGCATGAGTTAGCTGGGCCTTTAACTTTTGCACATACTGTAAATAGTTGTCAGCTTGAACCCCATCAGGAGAGACCCCAAAACACACATCTACTGGTAGTCGAGCTTCTCTTCCAAACATCAGGCGGTAGGGGGAGAATCCAGTGGCATCATTTTTGGTGCAGTTACAAGCATGTACCAGGGTGCTAATTTGTTGGCTCCATCTAGGCTTGCCCTTTGGGTGCAGGGTGCCCAGCATATCTAGCAAAGTGCTGTTGAAACGTTCAGGCTGTGGGTCCCCTGAGGGTGGTGAGAGTGGTTCTGGACTTTCGCACTCCCCACAGAAAAGCATCTCTTTGATGAGACGACTCTCAAAGTCTCTCCTTGATCAGAATGGATTCTTTGTGGAGCCCATAGTGAACAAAAGTTTTCTACAAGTACTTTGGCCACAGTGGATGCTTTCTGGTCTTTGGTGGGAAAGCTTAAGCATATCTCGTAAATGGTCAGTGACCACCAGCACATTACTGATATTTCTTTGATCTGACTCCAAACTCAGAAAATCAATACAGACCAGCTCCATGGGTGCACTGGTGGTGATGTTAACAAGGGGCAGCCCTCTGGGGCAAAGCTTTCCCTCTGTAAGCGACTACAAGTTCAAATGTGTTGCTCCACATCAGCCCCCCATCTTAGGCCAATAGAATCTGGATCTCACCAAGTCAAGTGTTCTGTCTATACCAAGGTGCCCTATGTGGTTGTGCAAGGACCTCAGTACTGAGTCTCGAAAGGCAGTGGGCAGCACTAGTTGTTGTTTGTCTACTTGTTCCCTCTGTCTACTGTTTCTCTGTATAACAGTTTATTGATCAGTTTCAACTTAGGACCTTCTTTGTATAACAGTGCAGTTCTCAAATCAGTGGAGCGTAATTTGGACACATCTTTCCTGCATAGAGGGCTTCTAAAGCTGCTTTGATCATGGGATTGCGAGTTGAGCCCGCGAATACTGTCATTGTCCAGCTGAGGCAGTGCACCAATGTCTATTGCAGAAAAGTGGCAATAAGCAGCAGGTATGCAATTCTCAGAGGGTCCCAAGCAATCCACCATGCAGTCCACTGCATCCGTGGACATTTGTTCCTCCTGTCAAACTTCCGGCAGAGTGCCGAATGTCAGGTTCTGCCAATCGGACCCAATCATTCTGGGAACAGGCCTCCGGAGAGGCATCAAGCATCTATGTGGTTCAGACCTGCCCGGTATTCGAGGCATAGTCATATGTAGATAATGCAGAAAGCCACCTATGGCCAGTGGCATCACAACTTGAGGTCTGCACATAGGTCAAAGGATTGTTGTCAGTTTTTACTAGTATTTTAGCCCCATACAAGTACTCATGGAATTGGTCAACAATAGCCCACTTCAAAGCTAGGAACTCTAACTTATGTACAGGATAGTTCTTTTCGGATGGGGTCAGGCTTCTACTGGCAAGGCCACTGGTCTCAGGCCATTCTCGTGCTCTTGGTACAACACAGCCCCAACCCTTGCAAGCTAGCATCAGTGTGCAGGACGTAAGGTTTTCTTGGATCGGCATAGGCCAGCACTGGAGCATGGGTAAGTTGATATATGATCTCATGAAAGCAGTCTCACAATCAGAGTCAGCGGGCCCCAAATACTTCACTCAGATGAAAATACACTCTTTCAGTCTTGAGGGCTGACTTTTGGTATTTTTGTGGGTTGGGGGATACCCTTGAGTAAGGTTAAGTAAGGCGGATCACTCTTGAATAGTCCTTGATGAGCGCCGATAATAACCACAGAATCCCAGGAATCTTTGCAGTTCTTTTAGATTTTTGGGCTGTGGCCAGGTGAGTCAAGGCCTCAACTTTACTTGGGTGGTCTCTATTCCTCGGTGGATACTATGTGTCCCACATACTTTACTGATGTTTGAAAGAATTGACACTTATCAATGGACAGTTTAAGGCCAAAAGTCCTCCAGTCGGTCCAATACCTTAAATAATCTGCTCTCATGTTCCTCCAGTGAGCTGCCAAACACAATAACATCATCTAGGTATACCAGGCACTCTAGTAAGTTCATGTCCCCACTGCACCTCCATCAATCGTTGAAAAGTGGCTGAGGCACCTGAAATCCCTTGAGGCATCCTCAGGAATTCATAGAACCAAGCGGACAGATAAAGGCCGTCTTCTCCACGGTCCTCTGGGGCCATCGGGATCTAGTAGTACCCACTGCGGAGATCCAGCAGAAGAACCACTTGCTCCCGTTTAGGCAGTCCAAGCTTCCTGAATGCGGGGCATTGTGTACTGATCAGGATAGTCCGCCCGGTTTAAGGTGCGATAATCCACACACATCCTTACTGTTCCATTCTTTTCCTCACTACCACAAAGGGGAAGCATAAGGGCTTCTGGATTCTTGTATTACACCAGCAGCTAACATCTCTTGCAGATGCCGTCTCACATCATCTATGTCAGCAGGTGCCAGGCGTCGAGACCTCTCCGAAATGGTCTTTCGTCATGCAGCGGATATTGTGCTCAGCTCCTTGCACGCATCCTACATCCCATTCCTTTAAAGAAAACACCTGGTCTCTCTGGGCAAGCTTCTCACTGATCCTCACTTTCCATTCAGCTGGCAGCGAGGTCGCGAAATCAAACAAGTCAGGCGTTACTCTGTCATTCTTCCTTGAACTCTGCTGCTGGGTAGCACTGCAGTGTCTGCACAATGCACATTAGCCAGGATGCAACCTCTGTTTACTCGAATGTCTCTTTCAGACACATTATGAACTTGGACCATTACCCTTCTGGCATAAGCATGGGCTCTAGCGGGCAAAATACTAGGCTTGACCAGCAGTCCCTCTGGCAATTTTCCATCGCCTGGTGCATCCAACATTAATATTTTATTCTTAACATCCTTTCTGATCGGACCTCTCCTATAAGGTACACTGGGCATTTGGCCAGGATCAGAGACTCAGGATCCTTCTTCCATACAATTCGACCGGTTCCTCTGGTTCTGTTTTTCAGCATCTCTGTGCCTCATAGGCCTTCTTAATTAAAGCCGAACTCTTAAAGCTCTACTAGTCTTTGACCCCTGTTTTCATAACACAACTGTGCCAGCCTTCGAACATATGAGCATTTGTTCCAATCAACAAAGTGACACCATCATACAGTCCAGTGGGGGACACACTAAGGCTAGGTCTCTACTTGTTCGAGCCACTCCAGCCACGGAGGTGGGGAAAGACAGCCAAATTCGGATATACCCGGAATAGGGGTAGGCCTTCTCACTAACCCTCACACATGCAGTCCTTCTAATGGTTGTAGAGCGTCTGACAAATGCTTCTGATACCAATCCTGGAACATAATTGTCACTTGGGAGCCACTGTCTAATACAGCTCTTGTAGACACTCCATTCACCTTTACAGTGGTCTCCATGGAGGACCCACTATTCTGGACCAGTCTGGAGGCGGTGAGTGGGGCCTGGGCAACTGACCTTGCCACAAAGGGCGTGAATTAGCATTTTGGTGCCCTCACTGGGATCATGTCGTGCACCTCTTAACCACTGATTTCTTCTCAGAGCTCTCCTTGTAGCCTATATGCAACTTTGTCAGTGTCTTTTGGGACTGGCATTCCCTTTTCGTGTGCCATCTTTCCCACAATTATAGCAAAACATACTTTCTGGAGTTTGAGCTGGCGAGGCCACACTGGGAGCCAGGGCGGAGTATTACTAACTGGAAACCTGGTGCCATCTCTGTCTGCGTGATAAGCATTTGGAGACATCTCGTCAGTTTCTCACTTCCATGGTCAAGGAATTGGAGTTTGGAGCTGTTATCAGCAGGAGATACATGGGTGGGTACCCCACCCCATAGCAGATGCAGTCGGATATAGGTCAGGGCCATGCTTGCAGGCGTAGCCTTCATAAAGGGACTGTTTTGAATTCCGGATCTCTCTCAACAGTTCGCCCCATTGTGGCATATCTTTTCCTTGTCAGAGCACTCATTGACTGTCAACCTCTGCCCTGAACTTCACTTGATGGGTCACCCTCAGTCACTCGGGTCATAGCCACAGCTGTTGGTGCAGGTACCTCCCGAGGTCGCCTTTTCTCAACTCCTCGAATTTCTCTCATTAACTCATCATAGGAGGGTGGGGATTCCAGTCGATTTGCCATGCGTAACTGAAGCAACAGCAGTTCTGAGAAGGGGGCAGACTTAAAGATTCTGTCCAGTCTGGTTCGGTCCAGTTCAATCGCTGGCAAACTACCCTTTCTGAGGCATTCTTGCAACAATTTTTCCAGCCGAGAGACATACACAGACAACAACTCCCTTGGTACTGTTGTGCATTTCTTACTGTCCACCATAGGTCCTCATCAGAATCTGGCTCCCATACACTTCTCCAAGGCCTCAAGATAAGCCTGTGCAGTCGCTTCAGGGTTACTGGCCTGTTTAGCACGGATGGTAGCCAGGGTAGACCTCGGAGGCCTCGCTAACCCTTTCGCCATCTTCCGAGCATTGCCATTCTAGCACTTGGGGGGCAACATAGTCTATCCAGGTCTCCCAGTCATCCTCCCCTTGGGGGGTGGGGAGGGTGCCAGAGAAGATCCTCAACCTTCGGTAAGAGTAGTGACTAATGGCAGGTGCAGAAATAGGAGTCTGCATTGGTTCAGCCACCATTACGGGCACTGGAGCAGGAGAGGGTGTTGGGGGAGGAACACCCCCAGGTGGCAAGAATAGTTTCTTCAAGTCCTCCACAGTTTTCCCTCTCCCAGCAACCATTCAGCAAATTTCTCCTCAAAGTTTCAGATAGTGGTGGGGCTGATTCCCCGGCCTTACTGTCCTTAGTTATCACTCTCCAAGCAGTGAGGGCTCCTCTGGGGTAATGGTCTGTGGCACTTTGGAGCTATCTATGGGATCCTTAAACTCTACTAGGGCCAGGAAAGTGTGGGTGAGCAGATTAGCATGCCGACCCACCACCACAGGGTTTTGTAAACCTTCCACCTTGGAAAGTACTCCCTGCACAGTGTCCGTATTGATACCCAGAGGGATGTCCAGGATAAGCATAGCATTTTGGGGGTCGATCTCCTCCCCAGTACACCACTCCACCAGCCGGTGCACAGCCACTTCTGTCGGGGTACCCATTTTTTTCTTAACAGTGGTTCGTAAATATGGCCACTAGAGGACACACAATAATCAGCGGTGAGCCTCCAAAGATGTAACCCTAGATGGCTATCCCAGGGGCTACACCTGCCTGATTTGCCACTAACAGGTTGAGGGGCCTGGATCCAATGGCGGTGCCTCCACCCAGAGGTCAGGGTTTGCAATAGTTAAACTAACTTGGTCACAGCCCTCTGGGACACTGCAACCCCTTTCTTCCCACTAGTGGCCCTCAATATATCAGAATTACCTTCACAGTATACACTTACCCCAGGTCTGGTTCCGGCACTGGGACCTCCTGTGAAATGAGATACAGTGCAACAATCACAGTACAGTACTTTAACATAGACAAATACCTCAGGCAATATAGCTTTGCTGAAACAAGCAGCTCTGATTTATTTAGGGGGATATAACAAGGACAGGGGGAAATCAGGTTAATTAGCTTATCACTCTAATAATCTACCTATGGCTCTGTGCACAGGTCTATCCCTATCAGTTACTGTCCCTGGGTACCCAAGCCCTAGTGGCTAGTCCAAACTGTGGCAGCTGGTAGGGGCCCTTTCACACAGAGAAAAGGAGAATTAAACAGTCAGCAGTACAGTAATTCCATTTGGATTTAATGTGGCAATTCAACAGGGAGCGACCCTGAATTAGTACTCACGACCTCCAAATAAGATAGGGTCCTTCAATGTCAGCAGGGCTCACTTGAGGTACACAAACCTCTTCACACATCCATATAAAAGAAAGCACTATACCAGGCAGGCTGCATCTGTATCCCGATCGCAATTACTGCACAATACCGGAGAACACACAGCAGATTCAGTTCCTGACAGACCGAGTGCAATTTTCAGCAATTCCTCCAGTCTTCTACAGGGTGAGGCCTGGTTTCTACTCTTCAGAGATCCTTTGATTCTTTTCACAGGACGGATTCAGTCCTAACAAGCTGTTACACAAGCTGCAGACCGGCACTCTGGGCCTTACACACGTTTTTTGACTAAAACTGCACACTGAAAAAGCACAGGGCTCCTTCCTTCTTCACTGCCAAAGCTCAACTGAAACTCCAACCGACAAAACTGGGCACTTCCTTTGAGTTCCTCCCAGTTCTTGACTGGATTGCTTGTCACTCACAATAGACTACTGCTGTTGGTCCAAAAGGCACTGAAGTCTAAACTACATCTCCCAGAGTCACTGCCCATACAATCCTCTTGTGGCTGGCTCAGATTATGAGTCCAAGTTCTGATTCGTCAAGGCACCATTTTAGAGCTAGCTTACCCCACACTGATTGGTCCAGTTCAGCAGTTCAAAACTAGAATGGGGAACTAGCAGACACAGTTCTGACTGCAAAGAAAGCAGGTTAGACAAACTGTAATTTCATTATTACTCTAAATAATTTCTGGCAAACAGTTACATCTTTCAGATAGGTTCCTTTGCACTCCTAGTGACTGCAAAAATGAAGTGAATTGGCAGCAGCTCGAGTGGTACTCAAACAGAGAAGCAGACAGTCCCCCCATACAAACTAATTATGTCTGCAAGCAGACAGCTCTTAAAGAGACAGTACCAGAGGCTCTAAAAACACTCACTGATAAATGGCTTAAATGCCAAACACCATTCAGGCTTGGAGCATTCAAGCAAGCTCCTGGAAGTCTTTTGGGAACCCCCATTTGCAGGGGTGGTTACACAACCATAACGCCCTATTCTGTAAAGACTGATAGGTGTCAGGCTGGTGACTCGGGATTACTGGCCGTAATGCTCATGCCATTCCACCCCCATCCTGCAGCCAGTTACAGGCATCGAGGTGTGCCTTGAGGTCTTCGGCCCCAGTGTTCACCCTATTCTCTTATACCACACCCATCTCAGCATATTTCCTTATGGAATTGGGTGAGTATAAGGCCCGAAGACCCCAAGGCACACCAAGATGCCTGTCAGTGTCTACAGGGTTGGGTGAGGAGAAATGGTGTGAGCGTTACGGTTGATGACACAAAGGTACACCCCAAACACCTGTCAGTCTCTGCAGGGTGGAGATGGGGTTGGCATCAGTTCAGTACTTCACTGCCATTCCTATTAAGCATTTCTCTAACTTCTGCACTGCCAATGCCAATGCCAGCAAGCCAACATTCGACATTGAAAAATGCTTGTTTACTAGGTAATGGAAACTTCAATGTTTCTATATTGAGCATTTTTTTGGCTGTTTGATGTGCAGTTAGTGTGTTGGGCAATGATACAATTATTGATTAATGATTTAATTTTCTAAGTAATATATTTAAACATTGCATAATGTTTGGTGTCTCCCTGACCCCACGAAGAGGGATTGTACCCTCAAAGCACCAGAGATAGTTCTGTATGTCTAGAAATAAAGCACTTTAAATTACATAATTGATGCCAGCTTGAATGTATCACTGTAAAATTTGTGTAACCCCCCTGCAAATGGGGGTTCCCAAAAGACTTCCAGGAGCTTGCTTGAATGCTCCAAGCCTGAATGGTGTTTGGCATTTAAGCCATTTATCAGTGAGTGTTTTTAGAACCTCTGGTACTGTCTTTAAGAGCTGTCTGCTTGCAGACATAATTAGTTTGTATGGGGACTGTGTGTTTCTTTTGATTGAGTACCACTCAAGCTGCTGCCAATTCACTTCATTTTTGCAGTCACTAGAGTGCAAAGGGAACCTATCTGAAAGATGTAACTGTTTGCCAGAAATTATTTAGAGTAATAATGAAATTACAGTTTGTCTAACCTGCTTTCTTGCAGTCAGAGCTGTGTCTGCTAGTTCCCATTCTAGTTTTGAACTGCTGAACTGGACCAATCAGTGTGGGGTAAGCTAGCTCTAAAATGGTGCCTTGACGAATCAGAACTTGGACTCATAATCTGAGCCAGCCACAAGAGGATTGTATGGGCAGTGACTCTGGGAGATGTAGTTTAGACTTCAGCACCTTTTGGACCAACAGCAGCAGTCTATTGTGAGTGACAGCCAATCCAGTCAAGAACTGGGAGGAACTCAAAGGAAGTGCCCGTTTTGTCGGTTGGAAGTTCAGTTGAGCTTTGGCAGTGAAGAAGGAAGGAGCCCTGTGCTTTTTCAGTGTGCAGTTTTAGTCAAAAAACGCGTGTAAGGCCCAGAGTTCCGGTCTGCAGCTTGTTAGGACTGAACTGCCCCAGAAAAGAATCAAAGGATCTCTGAAGAGTAGAAACCAGGCTCACCCTGTAGAAGACTGGAGGAATTGCTGAAAATTACACTGGTCTGTCAGGAACTGAATCTGCTGTGTGTTCTCCCGGTATTGTGCAGTAATTGCGATCGGGATACAGATGCAGCCTGCCTGGTATAGTGCTTTATATGGATGTGAAGGGTTTGTGCACCTCAAGTGAGCCTTGCTGACATTGAAGGACCCTATCTTATTTGGAGGTCGAGTACTAATTCAGGCGCTTCTGTTGAATTGCCACATTAAATCCAAATGGAATTACTGTACTGCTGACTGTTTAATTCTCCTTTTCTCTTGTGTGAAAGGGCCCCTACCAGCTGCCACGGTTTGACCAGCCACTAGGGCTTGGGTACCCAGGGACAGTAACTGATAGGGATAGGCCTGCACAGAGCCATAGGTAGATTATTAAAGTGATAAGCTAATTAACCTGATTTCCCTGTCCTTGTTATATCCCCCAAATAAATCAGAGCTGCTTGTTTCAGCAAAGTTATACTGCCTGAGGTATTTGTCTATGTTAAAGTACTGTACTGTGATTGTTGCACTGTATCTCATTTCACAGGAGGTCCCAGTGCCGGAACCAGACCTGGGGGTAAGTGTATACTGTGAAGGTAATTCTGATATATTGTGTGGGCCACTAGTGGGAAGAAAGGGGTTGCAGTGTCCCAGAGGGCTGTGACCAAGTTAGTTTAACTATTGCAAACCCTGACCTCTGGTGGAGGCACCAGCCATTGGATCCAGGCCCTCAACCTGTTAGTGGCAAATCAGGCAGGGTAGTAGCCCCTGGGATAGCGCCATCTAGGGGTTACATCTTGGAGGCACCGCTGGGATTGTGTGTCCTCTAGTGGCCATATTAAACCACTGTTAAGAAAAAATGGGTACCCGACAGAAGTGGCTGTGCACCGGCTGGTGGAGTGGTGTACTGGGAGGAGATCAACCCCAAATGCTATGCTTATCCTGGACATCCCCTGGGTATCAATACGGACACTGTGCAGGGAGTACTTTCCAAGGTGGAAGGTTTACAAAACCCTGTGGTGGTGGGTCGGCATGCTAATCTGCTCACCCACACTTTCCTGGCCCTAGTAGAGTTTAAGGATCCCATAGATAGCTCCAAAGTGCCACAGACCATTACCCCAGAGGGAGCCCTCACTGCTGGAGAGTGATAACTAAGGACAGTAAAGACCGGGGAATCAGCCCCACCACTGTCTGAAACTTTGAGGAGAAATTGCTGAATGGTTGCTGGAGAGAGGGAAAACTGTGGAGGACTTGAAGAAACTATTCTTGCCACCTGGGGTGTTCCTCCCAACACCCTCTCCTGCTCCAGTGCCCGTAATGGTGGCTGAACCAATGCAGACTCCTATTTCTGCACCTGCCATTAGTCACGACACTCACCAAGGTTGAGGATCTTCTCTGGCACCTCCCACCCCCCAAGGGAGGATGACTGGGAGACCTGATAGACTATGTTGCCCCAAGTGCTAGAATGGCAATGCTCGGAAGGCTAAAAGCTTAAAGAGGGTTAGTGAGAGCCCGAGGTCCTGCCCTGGCTACCATCCGTGCTAAACGGGCCAGTAACCCTGAAGCGACTGCACAGGCCTATCTTGAGGCCTTGGAGAATGTGTATGCTAGCCCAGATTCTGATGAGGACCTATTGGAGAGTAAGAAATGCACAACAGTACCAAGGGAGTTGTTGTCTGTGTATGTCTCGGCTGGAAAATTGTTGCAAGAATGCCTCAGAAAGGGTAGTTTGCCAGCGATTGAACTGGACCGAACCAGACTGGACAGAATCCTTAAGTCTGCCCCCTTCTCAGAACTGCTGTTGCTTCAGTTACGCCTGGCAAATCGACTGGAATCCACACCTCCTATGATGAGTTAATGAGAGAATTCGAGGAGTTGAAAAGGCGACCTCGGAGGTACCTGCACCAACAGCTGTGGCTCACCAGTGACTGAGGGTGACCCATCAGTGAAGTTCAGGGCAGAGGTTGACAGTCAATGAGTGCTCTGACAAGGAAAAGATATGCCACAATGGGGCTGAACTGTTGAGAGAGATCCGGAATTCAAAAACAGTCCCTTTATGAAGGCCACGCCTGCAAGTACGGGCCCTGACCTATATCCGACTGCATCTGCTATGGGGTGGGGTACCCACCCATGTATCTCCTGCTGATAACAGCTCCAAACTCAATTCCTTGACCATGGAAGTGAGACACTGACGAGATGTCTCCAAATGCTTATCACGCCCGAGACAGAGATGGCACCCAGGTTTCCAGTTAGTAATACCCGGCCCTGGCTCCCAGTGTGGCGCCGGCCAGCTCAAACTCCAGAAAGTATGTTTTGCTATATTTGTGGGAAAGATGGGCACATGAAAAGGGAATGCCAGTCCCCAAAAGACACTGACAAAGTTGCATATAGGCTACAAGGAGAGCTTCGAGAAGAAATCAGTGGTTAAGAGGTGCACGATGATCCCAGTGAGGGCACCAAAATGCTAATTCACGTCCTTTTGTGGCAAGGTCAGTTGCCCAGACCCCACTACCGCCTCTCCAGACTGGTCCAGAATAGTGGGTCCCTCCATGGAGACCACTGTAGAGGTGAATGGAGTGTCTACAAGAGCTGTATTAGACAGTGGCTCCCAAGTGACAATTATGTTCCAGGATTGGTATCAGAAGCATTTGTCAGACGACTTACAACCATTAGAAGGACTGTATGTATGGGGTTATGAGAAGGCCTACCCTATTCCGGTATATCCGACTTGGCTGTCTTTCCCCACCTCCGTGGCTGGAGTGGCTGAACAAGTAGAGACCTAGCCTTAGTGTGTCCCCCACTGGACTGTAATGATGGTGTCCCTTTGTTGATTGGAACAAATGCTCATATGTTCGGAAGGCTGGCACAGTTGTGTTATGAAAACAGGGTCAAAGACTAGTAGAGCTTTAAGAGTTCCGGCTTTAATTAAGAAGGCCTATGAGGCACAGAGAGATGCTGAAAAACAGAACCAGAGGAACCGGTCGGAATTGTATGGAAGAAGGATCCTGAGTTCTGATCCTGGCGCCAAATGCCCAGTGTACCTTACAGGAGAGGTCCGTGATTGGAAAGGATGTTAAGATAAAATATTAATGTTGGATGCACCAGGCGATGGAAAATTGCCAGAGGGACTGCTGGTCAGCCTAGTATTTTGCCCGCTAGAGCCCATGCTTATGCCAGAAGGGTAATGGTCCAAGTTCATAATGTGTCTGAAAGACATTCGAGTAAACAGAGGTTGCATCCTGGCTAATGTGCATTGTGCAGACACTGCAGTGCTACCCAGCAGCAAGAGTTCAAGGAAGAATGACAGAGTAACGCCTGACTTGTTTGATTTCGGCGACTTCCCGCCAGCTGAATGGAAAGTGAGGATCAGTGAGAAGCTTGCCCAGAGAGACCAGGTGTTTTTTAAAGGAATGGGATAGGATGCGTGCAAGGAGCTGAGCACAATATCCGCTGCATGACCAAAGACCATTTCGTGAGAGGTCTCGACGCCTGGCACCTGACATAGATGATGGGAGACGATCTGCAAGAGATGTTAGCTGCTGGTGTAATACAAGAATCCAGAAGCCCTTATGCTTCCCCATTGTGGTAGTGAGGAAAAGAATGGAACAGTAAGGATGTGTGGATTATCACACTTAAACCGGGCGGACTATCCCTGATCAGTACACAATGCCCCGATTCAGGATGCTTTGACTGCCTAAACGGGAGCAAGTGGTTCTCTGTGCTGGATCTCCGCAGTGGGTACTACCAGATCCCGATGGCCCCAGAGGACCGCGTGAGAAGACGGCTTTATCTGTCCGCTTGGCTTCTCATGAATTCATGAGGTTGCCTCAAGGGATTTCAGGTGCCCCAGCCACTTTTCAACGATTGATGGAGCGTGCAGTGGGGACATGAACTACTAGAGTGCCTGGTATACCTAGATGATGAATTGTGTTTGGCAGCTCACTGGAGGAACATGAGAGCAGATTATTTAAGGTATTGGACCGACTGGAGGACTTTGGCCTAAACTGTCCATTGATAAGTGCAATTCTTTCAAACATCAGTAAAGTATGTGGGACACATAGTATCCACCGAGGGAATAGAGACCACCCAAGTAAAGTTGAGGCCTTGACTCACCTGGCCACAGCCCAAAAATCTAAAAGAACTGCAAAGATTCCTGGATTCTGTGGTTATTATCGGCGCCATCAAGGACTATTCAAGAGTGATCCGCCTTTACTTAACCTTACCAAGGGTATCCTCAACCCACAAAAATACCAAAAGTCAGCCTCCTCAAGACTGAAAGAGGTATTTTCATCCGATGAAGTATTTGGGGCCCGCTGGACTCCTGATTGTGAGACTGCTTTCATGAGATCATATATCAACTCACCCATGCTCCAGTGCTGGCCTATGCCGATCCAAGAAAACCTTACGTCCTGCACACTGATGCTAGCTTGCAAGGGTTGGGGGCTGTGTTGTACCAAGAGCACGAGAATGGCCTGAGACCAGTGGCCTTTGCCAGTAGAAGCCTGACCCCATCCGAAAAGAACTATCCTGTACATAGTTAGAGTTCCTAGCTTTGAAGTGGGCTATTGTTGACCAATTCCATGAGTACTTGTATGGGGCTAAAATACTAGTAAAACTGACAATAATCCTTGACCTATGTGCAGACCTCAGCTGTTGGATGCCACTGGCCATAGGTGGCTTTCTGCATTATCTACATATGACTATGCTCGATACCGAGCAGGTCTGAACCACATAGATGCTGATGCTCTCTCCCCGAGGCCTGTTCCCAGAATGATTGGATCCGATTGGCAGAACCTGACATTCGGGCACTCTGCCGAAGTTTGACAGGGAGGAACAATGTCCATGGACGCAGTGGACTGCATGGTGATTGCTTGGGAGCCTCTGAGAATTGCATACCTGCTGCTTATTGCCACTTTTCTGCACAGACATTGGCACTGCCTCAGCTGGACAATGACAGTATTCAATGGCTCAATCCCGCGATCCCATGATCAAAGCAGCTTTAGAAGCCCTCTATGCAGGAAAAGATGTGTCCAAATTACGCCCACTGATTTGAGAACTGCACTGTTATACAAAGAAGGTCCTAAGTTGAAACTGATCAATAAACTGTTATACAGAGAAACAGTAGACAGAGGGGACAAGTAGACAAACAACAACTAGTGCTGCCCACTGCCTTCGAGACTCAGTACTGAGGTCCTTGCACAACCACATGGGGCACCTGGTATAGACAGAACACTTGACTTGGTGAGATCCAGATTCTATTGGCCTAAGATGGGGCATGTGGAGCAACACATTCAACTTGTAGTAGCCACGCTTACAGAGGAAAGCTTTTGCCCAGAGGGCTGCCCCTTGTTAACATCACCACCAGTGCACCCATGGAGCTGGTCTGTATTGATTTTCTGAGTTTGGAGTCAGATCAAAGAAATATCAGTAATGTGCTGGTGGTCACTGACCATTTCACGAGATATGCCCAAGCTTTCCCCACCAAAGACCAGAAAGCATCTACTGTGGCCAAAGTACTTGTAGAAAACTTTTTTGTTCACTATGGGGCTCCACAAAGAATCCATTCTGATCAAGGGAGAGACTTTGAGAGTCGTCTGATCAAAGAGATGCTTTCTCTGTGGGGAGTGCGAAAGTCCAGAACCACTCCTTACCACCCCCAGGGGGACCCACAGCCTGAACGCTTCAACCGCACTTTGCTAGATATGCTAGGCACCTGCACCCAAAGGACAAGCCTAGATGGAGCCAACAAATTAGCACCCTGGTACATGCTTATAACTGCACCAAAGTGATGCCACTGGATTCTCCCACCGCCTGATGTTTGGAAGAGAAGCTCGACTACCAGTAGATGTGTGTTTTGGGGTCTCTCCTGATGGGGTCTAAGCTGACAACTATTTACAGTATGTGCAAAAGCTAAAGGCCCAGCTAACTCATGCGCACTCAACTGGCTCAAACCATGGCTGCCAAAAAGAAATCTGAACAACAAAGAAAGGTATGATAAAAGGTGAAAGCACAGGAACCCAGGAGGGAGATTGGGTATTACTAGAAATCTGGGACTGCATGGCAAGCACAAGATTGCTGACAGATGGCACCATCTCCTCACATTGTAGTGGGCAAACTAGATGATCTGCCAGTGTACAAAGTAAGGCCTGAGAATAATTCAAAAGATGTAAAAACAATGCATAGAAATCATTTACTGCCCATTGGACAAATCTAATTGAGTCTGAGCCCTGAAGATGCCCCTCTGACCAGTGACTAGAGCTGCTGCTAAGAAAAGATCAAGAAAGTCTGCACCTACAGAAGCAAAGTTAAAGTGTTCCCTCCACAAGTCCCAGTTGAGCATGACTGTCAGTCCATATCGGAAGAAAGTGAGAGTGACTTTGAATACTATCCTTCTTACTTAACTGAGTCAATTGTTCTGGGCAATCCCCTAGTCAATACTGGAGATGAAGCTGGGCCTTCTGGACTGTCTAAGCCCCCAGCTTCATCCCTGGAGCACAATGCTCCCAGAAAGTGAAGTGCAAAGCATCAGATCAGATGAAATGGAATCATTGTGCATGGTTGAACTGTTTGAGCTTCAGGAGAAAATGATAGATTGGGGCAGACTGGTGATATACCCGAACAAGAAGAGTATTTTGAGTGCCCTGACAGTCCTCTGCCAGTGTCCGAAAGCTCCATGCGAGCCAAATGTTGTGGACTCAGAAACTGTAACTCCTGGAGCTGAAAGTGCCCTAAGTTCTAGCCTCTCTACCTCCATGGAGACTCCTGACAAGTGAGGACAATGCTGAAAATGAGGTTCAGAGTGCACAGACTGTAACAGTTCCCCTAGAAAGACTGGTCGAGCTGTAAAGCCTGTGGTGCACCTCAGTTATGATTCCCTTGGGAGGCCTGTGGACTTGCCTCTCAATGTTGTCCATAAAGGAGTGTATGTGTCCCCGAGCTCATTGCCCAAACTGAGCATCAGTGCTAACTCCAAGTTACTTGTGTTGCCCTCTAAGTATGGTGCTCTGCCCCATCCAGCCCCAAGGTAACTGATAGGAAGGGCCCCTCTTCAGGTTTCATGTACAAGAGGTAATAACTTGAGTTATGGTACAAGTGTATGTAATACTGTAAAGAGTGACGTACTGCAATGTTTCAGAAATGTGTTCTTGGTAAAATGATATATTGACTGATGATTACATGTGCGAGCCTAATGCAAATGTATATGGTTGCAGCTGAAACTTATGGGTACTTGCTTGACGCGGACGCAAGCTTTCCCAGGCCAGGAAGGGTGTAACCTCCGCAAATGGGGGTTCCCAAAGACTTCCAGGAGCTTGCTTGAATGCTCCAAGCCTGAATGGTGTTTGGCATTTAAGCCATTTATCAGTGAGTGTTTTAGAACCTCTGGTACTGTCTTTAAGAGCTGTCTGCTTGCAGACATAATTATTTATGGGGGACTGTGTGTTTCTTTGATTGAGTACCACTCAGCTGCTGCCAATTCACTTCATTTTGCAGTCACTAGGAGTGCAAAGGGAACCTATCTGAAAGATGTAACTGTTTGCCAGAAATTATTTAGAGTAATAATGAAATTACAGTTTGTCTAACCTGCTTTTGCAGTCAGAGCTGTGTCTGCTAGTTCCCCATTCTAGTTTTGAACTGCTGAACTGGACCAATCAGTGTGGGGTAAGCTAGCTCTAAAATGGTGCCTTGGACGAATCAGAACTTGACTCATAATCTGAGCCAGCCACAAGAGGATTGTATGGGCAGTGACTCTGGGAGATGTAGTTTAGACTTCAGCACTTTTGGACCAACAGCAGCAGTCTATTGTGAGTGACAGCCAATCCAGTCAAGAACTGGGAGGAACTCAAAGGAAGTGCCCGGTTTGTCGGGTTGGAGTTTCAGTTGAGCTTTGGCAGTGAAGAAGGAAGGAGCCCTGTGCTTTTTCAGTGTGCAGTTTTAGTCAAAAACGTGTAAGGCCCAGAGTTCCGTCTGCAGCTTGTTAGGACTGAACCGTCCTGTGAAAAGAATCAAAGGATCTCTGAAGAGTAGAAACCAGGCTCACCCTGTAGAAGACTGGAGGAATTGCTGAAAATTACACTCGGTCTGTCAGGAACTGAATCTGCTGTGTGTTCTCCGGCATTGTGCAGTAATTGCGATCGATACAGATGCAGCCTGCCTGGTATAGTGCTTTCTTTTATATGGATGTGTGAAGAGGTTTGTGCACCTCAAGTGAGCCTTGCTGACATTGAAGGACCCTATCTTATTTGGAGGTCGTGAGTACTAATTCAGGGTCGCTTCTGTTGAATTGCCACATTAAATCCAAATGGAATTACTGTACTGCTGACTGTTTAATTCTCCTTTCTCTGTGTGAAAGGGCCCCCTACCAGCTGCCACGGTTTGGACTAGCCACCAGGGCTTGGGTACCCAGGGACAGTAACTGATAGGGATAGGCCTGTGCACAGAGCCATAGGTAGATTATTAAAGTGATAAGCTAATTAACCTGATTTCCCTGTCCTTGTTATATCCCCTAAATAAATCAGAGCTGCTTGTTTCAGCAAAGTTATACTGCCTGAGGTATTTGTCTATGTTAAAGTACTGTACTGTGATTGTTGCACTGTATCTCATTTCACAGGAGGTCCCAGTGCCGGAACCAGACCTGGGGTAAGTGTATACTGTGAAGGTAATTCTGATATATTGTGTGGGCCACTAGTGGGAAGAAAGGGGGGTTGCAGTGTCCCAGAGGGCTGTGACCAAGTTAGTTTAACTATTGCAAACCCTGACCTCTGGGTGGAGGCACCCGCCATTGGATCCAGGCCCCTCAACCTGTTAGTGGCAAATCAGGCAGGGGTAGTAGCCCCTGGGATAGCGCCATCTAGGGGTTACATTTGCTTTCCCAGATCTCAATGGACTGGGGTCACATGACATGACATGATCTGGGCAAGCGTGTAAGTAACCTGACATCTGTGTTCTGCACCAGATGCAGCTGGTGGAGGGTCTCTCCACTGACCTCGAAGTACAGAGCATTACAGTAGTCTTGCCTGGATGTAACAAAAGCATGTACCAGTGATGGCAGGTCTTCGAGCGGAAATGGGGGTTTAATCCCGGCCGCATTCCTTAAGTGGCAAAATCCACTTAGGACAACAGATTACACCTGAGCATCAAGTGTCAACCTTGTCATCCGGAAAGATGCACAGATTTCTCACCCTAGAGGAAGCCATCACTGGGGTGGTTACCAGGACCAATCCTGTTGCCACCTTGGAGGCACTCCCATCACACCCTTGACTAGGCTTGATCGCTACCACTGCTGCCTTGTTGGGATTCAGCCTCAGCCAGTTGGGGGACATCCAGTCTTGCATTTTGGCTAGGTAGTTATTTTGGAGTTTCATAGCATCAGTTGGCTTCAGGGGCAAAATACATACACAGCTGGGTGTCATCTGTATAGCTGTGAAAACCCAGAGTGTAATGTTTTTTGAGCTCTCTCAGAGGTAACATGTGCACCATGAACAACATAGGTGTCAGGATTAAACCTTGAGGGACTCCCCATGGCAGGACCTTCAGAGAGGAGGAGAAATTTTCCATCACCACCCGTTGCTTTCTGCCCGAGAGATAGAATTCAAACCAGTTGATGACAGTACTGACGAGTCCACAATAGTCTCTAAGGCAGTCCAAAAGCATAATCAATCAATGAATCAATTTTATTTATAAAAAGTGCCTTTCTTGAAATCAAGGTGCTTGTACAACATGATAAATAAAATACATCAATAAAAATACTCAACAGATTAAGACAATAAATATCACAGCAGCTTTAAAAATTAAAATAGGCTAAGTTTGGCAGGCCTGGTGGCACTGAGGGTTGAGGTGCTGGACACCACATCTTGATCTACACCGGTGACCCGGGTTCGGGAACAAGCCCGGGTCATCGGGGGTCAGCAGGGGAGGACAAGGATTGAAACGGCCCTCGATGACAGCTCTTCAGTCCTGGGGTAAAGGGAGGGTGTACACGCTTACACTCTGGCAGTCCCTAGGGACGCCTGGAGGAACTACAGTAGATGCGGTTGTTCTGTGGGGGGCAGCATGGTAGACGTCTGCACACTAGTGCCCAGGCATCATTGCATGTCCGTGCTCCCATTGGGAGAAAAGGGAAAAGCTGCATGGTCTGCGGCAGCTTGATGGGCACTCACTTCACTTCACCGGCCGACGATGCCTGAAATAAGCATGTGCCAGTAGTGGATCCTTACTGGGCACAGGGGCTGAAGGCGGAGCCCCTCTTGATGGTCCTAGTTGTCTATGCCAGCTGGCCATGTCAGCTTCAGAGTTGGAGGTGAAGGTTGGAGCGGTGGCTGGATGTATGGCAGGACTGTGGCTGCAGGTAAGAAACAGAGTGGTGATAAAAAAGAATAGGCTAAGTTAAATAGGAATATTTTAAAAGCAGCTTAAAACTTTCGACGGTCAGGCAATCTCACACCTGACGAGGTGGAGAGTTCCACAAGGTCAGGGCCATAAAACTAAATGACCTGGCCCCAGATGTCTTTAAACAGATCCTAGGAATTTCTAACAATTCCTAGCTGGTGGATCGGAGGGAGTGGGAGGGACAGTAGGGATGAAGAAAATCCTGCAGGTAACTAGGTCCCTGTTCGTGTAAGGCCTTATAGGTCATAGGACTGACCTTGACAGTGATCTGCCACTGTACTGGCAGCCAGTGCACTCTGCAGAGCACAGACATTATATGATTGGTTCTAAAAGCATCTGTCAATAGCCTGGCTGCCGCATTCTGCACCAGCTGCAAGTGGTGGATATCAACCCCTGGTTGCCCTAGGTAAAGGGCATTGCAGTAGTCAAGGCAGGAGATAATGAAGGTGTGGATCCAAGTTGAAAGATCATCAGAAGGAACCAGGTGCTTCACCTGGGCAATATTCCTCAGATAGTAAAATAAGCTTTTGACGACTGCTGACACCAGAGATTTAAGGGTCAGACAGTCATCAAAAATAATGCCCAGGATCCGCACCTGGTCTGAGGTAGTCAGCTGAACACCTCCAAGCCATAATGTTGAAGGCGATACTGCTGACAAACCCACCTCCCAACGACCTGGGTCTACAACCAACACCTCAGTTTTTTCTGGGTTTAACTGCAACCAACTCACGTTAATCCAGTCCTGGATCTCGGCGAGACTGTTGTTAAAGACCGAAACAGCATCATCCTGACCAGGCACAAAGGGCATGTAAAGGTGAGTATCATCTGCATAGCAGTGAAAACTCAAGCCGTACCACCTAATAATCGCTCCTAACAGCAGCATATACACCACAAACAACATGGGTGCCAAAATGAAACCCTGTGGCACCCTGCAGGATGGGGGAATGGTGCAGGAGAAAAACTCCCAGAAACCACTCTTTGGGTCCTACCCTCGAGTAATGATCGAAACCATCTGAAGACAGTACCAGACAATCCACAGATAAACCGCAGCAGTTCCAGTAGCACATCATGGTCCACAGTGTCAAATGCTGCAGAAAGATCTAAAAGGACCAAGATGGAATGGGTCTTTCAATCTCTCGCTATTAGGAGATCATTTAGTACCCAGACAAGGGCCAACCCAGTACTATGCCTTTTCCTAAATCCAGACTGGAAAGAATCATAGACATTGTGGCTGATCAAATGATCATCCAGGTGTGAAGCAGCCACCTTCTCAATAACTTTACCCACAAAGGGCAGGTTAGAGACAGGCCTGTAGTTTGCAAGACAGTCCAGGTCCTTGAAGGGCTTTTTATGGAAGGGCTGAAGAACAGCTTCCTTTCAGGGATCTGGAATGATCCCCCTATCCAAAGACATCCAGACTATCTCGGCAAGGACTGAGCCAATTTTATCCACACAACCTACTAAGAGACATGTGGGGCCCGGATCCAAACTACAGTTGGTTGGTCGCATCGACTGGAAGACTGTCACAATGTTGGTGATTGTGAAGTAAGACCACACAAACTGGGTGCCTGAAATCTCCTACTGACCACCACAGTTCCCATTAGAGAGGGTCAAGCAGACACTGGATCTGATTGTGACAACTTTATCAGTGAAGAATCAAGCAAACTCCTCACACCACTCATGTAAAAAAGCACTTGCAGGCTGAAAACAGATTGGATTGCACAGTTTGTCCACAGTCTGGAAGAGCTGAGCCAGTCGATTCTGCATGGCAGCAATTTCCCTGGACAGGAATTCTGCCTTCTTACAGGTAATTGCTGATTGATAGACCCTATAATGATCCATTAATCAAAGTCTGTCTCACTCCAGTCCTGACCTCCGCCAACACTTCTCTAACCTTCGTCCCACTCTCCTCAACTCCCTAAAGGTCTCATTGAACCAAGGAGACCTGGGGCAAAGAGTGAGGGGACGAACACAAAGAGGAGCAGTGGAATCCAGGGCTCCTACCACCGCCTTATTACAGGCAAGTACCAGGTCCCTAGGATCCATGCATTCACTCAGTAAACTTGATAGGTCCAGCACTGTCATCAGGCTATCAGAGGACACACCCCTCAAAAGGTGATACCAGACCATCTCCATAGGGGCCAGCTTCCGGGGGGGGCTACAAAACTGAACCAAATGGTATGATGATCAGACCAGTCGACTGGTTCCACCACCAAGTCAGATATCTCCATCCCCAGGAGAAACAACAAGTCCAATGAAGGACCACCAATATGGGTCAAGGAGGAAATAACCTTTGTGAAGAACAGTGAATTAATTAACTGGAGGAAGTACTGACCAAGCTGCAAGAGTTCATTATCGAACCAGGCATTGAAATCCCCGAGGATCAACCATAAGGGGGATCCCAATGTCAGACTGACAATGAAATCCGCGACTTTCCGCAGGAACACATTCCCTTCTCCTTGTGTACAGTAGATGAGAAGAATCCTGCACCCCACACCCTCTCCCATGATACATTCAAAGGAGTTGGTGGCTCCGCTGGTACCTCCACCAGGTTCAGTTCCAATCTAAAACAGATGGCAACTCCCCACCCCTACGATCCATCCTCAGGCAGTGTATCACTGTGTACCCGGCCAGAATTGCCAATGCCAAAACTGGACCAGCATTCTCATCCAGCCAGGTCTTGGTGATGCAAGCAAGGTCAGATAACCCAACAAGATCTGCTATTATAGCAGTCTTGTTCTTAATAGACCTGGCATTACAAAACACCGCCCGAGTAGGATGAGTAACCAAGGAAGGCCGTGTTACCTACCTGCTACAAGCAGAGCTCTTGGGTATGGGAACCAGACAAGGAGGACTCCTTTCCTGGACCCATTTAGCTCTAGGGCATCTCCTTGTCCCCATAATCCCAATCTGCCCACTCCTTTCCATTCCCTTTCCAGGCCTAGCCCCCACTTTCCTCTCCCTGGCAACCCCCAAGGCCTGGCACAGCCTGTAAACTTCTGAGGACAATGAAGGACGAGAAAAAGAATGGAGATCCCTAAGTCTGGCAGGGGGAATAATGCCTGACCGTCACTACACCTTCCCAACACATCTTTAACACACTCTGCAGATACCCAAAATAATCAACCACAAAATTACAAATATAATCCACACTCAAGCTCCCACCACCCAAACACTCTACTATTCAATCAACCTCTCAAACTCACACCATCACTTACACTTATTAAATAATGCCACAAAACATCAAAAATTATAATTAAACATTAAACTCAAAACAAACAACTAATGATACAGTCTAAAGAATAAATTACAAACCAAAGAATAGCCACAACTCTCTTCAAAAGAACTAGCTATAATTTCTGGGATCTCTCATCTCACCAGAAAACAGGATACTAAAAAGAACTGACTCCCCAGCCTATCTCCCACCTAGGTCAGGGTACAGTAAACAGAATTATCGCAAAATATCAGAAAATGTCCAAAGCAAAAAGGGCACTCTCACTGCCCAGCAGATTACAAAATGAACAGGATACAATAAGCAACATTATTAAATGTCCAAATCAAACTGTCAAAATCAAAATAGGGTGCTCTCACTGCTCAACAGGTTCAGAGAATAAGCAAAGAAAAAGTCAAACCATCTGGCTAGTGCAGTCCTTGTCGAATCCTCAGAAGACCTCAGGCTAAAATCCACAATAGCTGACTTTGTAGGGAATCCTCCAGCTCCTAACAGACTTGGTGAGACTTCTCAAGGACTCCTCCAGCTTTAAGCAGAAAGACTGCCAGCTACCTCGTGCTGCCGAGCCATTCCCCCAAGGAGGCACTGCCAGGAAAGAAGGCAGCAACAAGGTTACACTGAGGGACAAGCTCTACCATCCGACCCCTGAGAAACCCAGGCGAGCCAGGAGAGCCAGGCACCACAATGTACATCTTTCAGCATACCAGGCCAGCCTCCCGTGCAGTCAACAACCCCAGAAGATCCTGCCCCGGGTTCAGGCAGGGCCCACTCAGCAGATATGGGCCCAAAAACCAAAGCCCCCAACATCCAAGTCCTTACACAGTACGGTCACCTCATACACCGTGGCAACAGTCAAGATCTTAATCCAAACACTAATCCATCTAAGAAGCCATGAACACCCCTGCAGACTGACATAGAAGTCTGATAGTCTGTTCGCTGTACTCCTGCAACCATACAATAATCCACTCGCTCCACTCCTGCAGCGCAAACCAAAGCTGCACCAAATCTCTCAGACTCCCAAACAGTCAACTTCAGATTTACTTCAGTCTCCGAACCTGACCCAAAAAACAAGGGGCCATGAAGGTGGAAAATCTTCCCAAAACAAGAAACAAATGTTATACTTTGTGCCCGACGGTAAATGCTATCCATTCAGGGCACAAAACCGATGTGACTGATGTGGTTGGGGCTAGAAATATATCAAAAAACATAAAACAAATGGCAAAGCCCAAATAAAAAACTCCCCTACCACTACAAACTTCATTGCTTTAACCCTAACTCACTATCTCTAAAACAAGAATAGACAAAATAGACAAAATAAACCGAATAAAACAACGAGTAAATAAAAAGTAAAAACTAAGTAAAATAAAATAAAATAAATCCTTATACTGCAGAGCAATTGATAGCTAGCCCAGCATGGTCACCATCTTCGTAAGCTTATTTGGTCCACAGTGTAAAATGCTGAGGAGAGATCAAGGAGAACGAAAATTGACCAGTCTTCTCTATCTCTTGCTCTGAAGATGTAATTTTGCACCCAGACCAATGCTGTTTCAGTGCTATGCATAGCCCTGAAACTGGACTGGATTGGCTCATCGATGTTAAAGGCCATGAAGTGCTCCTTGAGCTGCAGCACCTCTATTTTTTCAACAACCTTTCCTTAAAAATGGGAGATTGAAGATAGGTTGATAATTTGGTAGGACATCAGGGTCAAGTGATGGTTTCTTCAGGATGAGCCTCACAGGCACCTCCTACAAGGCATCAGAAAAGACCCCTCTAAAAATGACCACTGGATTATCCTGGTGAACACTCAACCAATTGTCTCAGTGCACCCCACTAAGAGATGGGTCCGGGCTGGGTCTAGTTCACAAAAAAAGTGGGCTGCAGCTTCGAGATCACCCCCAGCCACCTCCATTAGCCTAAACTCCTCCAAGACAACAGAAGTGCCCATGTTCCTACCAGATCAACCACCACAGGGCTGATCTTGCCTCACTGGGGAGATCTCTGGCCAAATAGAGAACACCCTGTCAGAGAAGAACTGAGCAAACTCATTGCACAATGTGATTGAAAATGCTTTTTTGGCTGCAGACAGACTGGATGAAGTAGTCTGTCCACAGTCTGAAAAAACTGAGCTGTTTTTTCCTCCACCCCCGCAGCAATCTCCCTAGACAAGAACTCTGCCTTTCTATGGTTGACTGCCTCTTGGTATTTATGATAGTGATCTCGCAAGGCCAGTTTGTCCTCTTCAGACCAGGTCCTCTGCCAGCAACACTACAACTTCTGACTCATGATCTTCATCTCCTTGAAAGCCTCATTCAAACCATGGGGGTCTCAAGCAAGAAGATTTGGGTCATATATGAACCAGTGAAATGGCATCAAGTGTGTCAGAGACAGACTTATAGCAAGCCACTATCTCACCCACACCAATCACATATGCAGTACTCACACCAGAAAAATCTACTACTGCCAGAAGTCCCTCTGGGGACAATCCCCCTAAAGGTTGATAGCTCACTATCTTAACTGGGGAGGGACTATCAGGAGGGGCCCCAAATGAGAACTCTACCATGCAATCATCGGACCAAATGACCCAATCAGTCTTTAGGGCTCATGACCTCAAGCCCCAGCGAGAACACCAGGTCCAAAGTGTGACCGTGGTATGGGTCACAGAAGCAATTGCTTGTGCTAAGCCCAGTGATGTCATCAACTGGAGAAGGTTGTGACCTCCCTTTCTTCTTATCTAACCTCATTGAACACAACCCTCTGCTGCCTCCCTGTTAGCCAGTCACCAACCCAGTTTACTATGATGTTAGCTGCACCCAGATCCTCCATCTTCTTCAGAAAGTGCCTGTGGGGTATTGAGTCAAAAGCCTTGGTGAAGTCAAAGTAGAGTAAATCCACAGCATTTCCCCAATCCAGTTCTCTCATCATCCAAAAGAAAAAAACTGTCACATTAGTCTGACAAGATCCCCTTGCCATGAATCCTTGGTGTTTACTATCCTGGAGACCATTACTCTCCATCTCTTTTCAGTCTTGTTGTTACCCTTCATGCTGCAGGAAACCAGATCAAACATCTCTGTCTGTTCAATTTTGTTATAAATACCCTTCATGGAATGATCCTACATCCTGTGCATGACACCATATCAAACATCTCTGCCTGTTCAATCTTGTTAACTTTTCATAGAATAGTTCCATGTTCTTCTGCTGGACATCAGATCAAACATCTCTGCCTTTTCGGTCTTGTTAATCTTTCATGGAATGGTTCCGTGCTCTGCTACAGGACACCAGATCAAACATCTTAGCCTGTTCAGTCTTGCTGTTAATACTCTCCATATAATGGTGCTATGCCCTTCTGCATGACACCAGATCAAACATCTGTCTGTTAAATCTTGCTATTTTAACACCCTTCATGACATGGTCCCATGTTGTGCTGCTGGACAACAGATAAAACATCTCTGCCTATTCAATCTTGTTAATACCCTTTATGGAATGATCCCATGTCCTGCTGCTGAATAACAGATCAAGCATCTCTGCCTGTTCAATCTTGTTACAAATACCATTCATGGAATGGTCCAATCTCCTGCTGCAGGACACCGGATGAAATATTTCTGCCCGTCTAGCCCTGCTGGTTCAATTTTGTTAATACCCTTCATGGAATGGTCCTGTATCCTGCTGCAGGACACCAGATCAAACATCTCAGTCTGTTCAGTCTTGTTAATACCCTCCATGGAATTGTGTTATGTCCTGCTGCATGACACTGGGTCAGAAATCTTTGCATGTTCAGTCTTAATATCCTTCATGGAATGGTCCTTTGTCCTGCTGCAAGACACAGAATCAAACACCCCTGCCTGTCCAGTCATGTTAGCCATTCATGGAGTGATCCCATGTCCTGCTGCAGAACACTGTATCAAAAATATCTGCCTGTTCAACCTTGTTAATACCTTTCATGGAATGGTCCTGTGGCCTGCTGCATGATATTTCAACCAGTTCAGTCTTGTTAACCTGACCTGAAATGGTCCTGTATCTTGTTGCAGGACACTAGCTCAAATATCTCTGCTTGTTCAGTCCTGTTATTACCCTTTGAGGAATGGCCCCGAGTTCAGCTGCAGGACACCAGATCAAACATCTCTGCCTGGACTGGGTGGCAAGGGAAATAGATAAATGGAGAGTAGTGCACATGGCCCACCTGGACTTCAGCAAGGCTTGCAAACAGAGTGCCACTCACAAGACTGATCAAGAAATTGAGCAGCCAAGGGATAGAACCAAAAGTGGTGAATTATGAACTGTGTTAGAAACTGGTTAACGGAGAGGCATCAGGGTATGGTAGTTAATAGCACTCACTCTACTAATGGGAGAGTGACCAGTGCCGTGCCTCAAGGCTGTGCACTGGGACCAGTTCACTTCAATGTCTTCATAAGTGACATTGATGAAGAACTGGAAGGGAAAGTGTGCTTTTTGTGGATGATAAAAAAATCTGTAGCAGGTTGGACACTCAGGAGAGAATGGAGGGAATGTACAGGGATCTTGGGAAACTCAGGGAGTGGTCAAGAGCATGGAAGTTAGGGTTCTGTGCCAAAAAGTACAAAATGATGCACCTGGGGCACAGAAAGCCTTGAGCGGAGTATGGGATGGGGGGTACTGACAGACAATAAGCAGGAAAGGGACCTTTGCTTCTTGCAGATGGGTAGCAAGCTCATTCCAGAGTACAGGGGTGGCATTGGCAAATGATTTACCACCAGCCATAGCCCTAACTCTTATTTCCTCAGAAAGATTTTTCCCTGTAGTGTGGATCGGTCTACCTGAGCGATTAGGAGCCAGAAGACCAGCAAGACTATCTGGAGGGTGGTCTTTCATGAATTTGTATGTATTGCACAGTAAAGGGTACTATAGTCTGCAGCTTAGGGATGGCCAGTTTAGGGAGGCCAGTATTTTGCAGTGATGTCTCCTCGGGAGAGACACTATGGCAAAGTGGGCTATCTTGTTGTATAGGGTGTGCATCCTGTTCGGGTCATGTTTTTTGATTGACTGTGTTACTGAAGCAGCATATGCTAAGGTTGGTAAGAGGATGCTTTGAACTATGGTAATCCTGGTTTCAGGAGTCAATTGCCCATTCAATCGATACATTAGACCTAGCTTCTGGCAGATCATTTTGGTTAGCTGGTCCATGTGGGATTTCAGCATGAAACCTTGGTCAAGTGTTGGACCCAGATACTTGAAGGTCCCTACTGCCTCAACTATGAGCCTGAGGTTGTGACCAGTAGAAGGAGGGGGCTTCTGTTGCAGCCTAGTGTTTGGGGTCCAAACAGAATGGCTTTTGTTTTTTTAACGCTGAGTAACAATCTGTTGTTTAGTAGCCATTTTTCGAGTTTACCAAAATCAGACAGCATCTGTTGACCAAGGTCAGCTGTGCTTTTTGAGGGTCTGTAGAGTATGGCATCGTCTGCATACTGGACCATGGACCTGCTTCTGCAATGCATGTTCAGAACATTTACAAACAGTGAAAACAGGAGGGGTCCCAGGATAGAGCCCTGAGGTACACCCTCCTTGATGGGGAGTGATTCTGATGTGGGACCTCTCCACTTGACCTGTTGGGAACATTTTGACAGGTAGTTGTTGAACCAGTTCAAAGAATGCTGACCTAGGCCTAATTGGCTTAGTTTGTCTACCAAAAGGTTGTGGTTCACCAGGTCAAACACCTTGGTCAGATGAATGAATATGGCTCCCGTGGGGGTGCCGTCATCAATGGCCTTAAAGATATCTGTAGAGAATCTGATTAGAGCTGTATCAGTCCCATGCTTTTGTCTGAATCCATGCTGTGTGTTTACCAGCAGCTGGTGTGCCTCCAAGTAGGAGCAGAGTTGATTGTAGACTAGCCACTCTTGCAGCTTAGCTAGAATGCATAAGAGGGAGATTGGTCTGTAGTTATGAACATGTTCCCTATGGTCTCCCTTGTGGATGAGCACCACATAAGCCTGCTTCCATGTGCTAGGTACGACTCCTTCCATCAATGATCTATTAATAAGCCATGTGATGGGTAAGGTAATGGCAGGAGCAGCAGCCCTGAGCAATCTAGGATCAAGGCCATCTGGGCCAGCTGATCCCCTTGCCTTAATGTTCATAAGTAGTGGGAGTACTTTGTTAGGATGTACGATCCACAGGTGAAATTGTGGGAGCTGAGGGTTCTGTTTCTCAGTGCCCGGCAGGTCAGAGCTTTGTTGGGGGGAGGCCTGCCTTATAGTTTTCTAGGTCTGTAAAGAACCTGTTGAAGGCAGTGTCTGTCTTCTGGCCTTCACTAAGTGTTTTGCCATCACAGACTATCATATCTTTGGGGCTGTTACCTCTCCCATTCACTTGGGCTGTAACCTGAGACCAGAAGGACCGTTGGTCAATTAAGTTTGCCTGCTGAAGGTTCTTAACATATGCTTGCTTTGCTGCCTTTGTTGTGTACTTGCACCGGTTTCTTAGGAACCTATAGGTATTCTGGTCTTCTGGGAGGGCAGACTTCCTGTACCTAACCCAGGCCTTGTCCCGTTTGATCATCAAAGATTTTAGCTCAGGTGTAATCCATTTATAGCATCGTGCTTTTGCCCTAAGTTACCTTAATAGAGCATGCCCATTTGCAGCCGAGTTGAAGGTATTTTGAAAATATTCCAAAGCTTTGTCGATGTTGGGGAGCAGCTGGATCGGGTTCCGGTCCAGTCGGGCTAGATGCTCTTGGAAGGTCTCTGCAGAGAATTTGGAGAAGTCTCTGGCTGTGAGGACTCTTGGGAGGAACCTTGGGCAGGCAGTTCTTCCACATGCAGAATACTGGAGAGTGGTCACTCAAGGCATATGCCAGAGTACCCGCTGCTTGGATGTTTAGAGGGTTGGAAGCCAGTACCCCATCTAGGGTGTAATGGTATCCTGTCTTGGCATTATACCTTGTGGTCTCTGTAATAACCTGGGTCAGACTGGCATCCAGGAGTGTGGGCTCAGAGTCAGTATGGTGTCAGGGCCCAGTTCAGGTTAAAGTCCCCTAGGATTATTGCATCTGAGGAGGCGAGTTCTGCTTGGAACCTGGCTAGCACCTCCAGGGCTTGGGGGGCTAACTTGGGAGGGTTGTATATGCACCCAATCATTAGATACTTGGCCCATCCAAGTGTAATCCTAATGAATATTGACTCGCATCAGGTGCATCCAATAGGTGGAAGGGAGGCTAGTGATGTCTCCAGGGAGTCTTTTACATAAATAAGTACCTCACCCCTTTTCTGTTCTCCCTATCTTTTCTGAATGTACTATAGTTAATGAGATCATCCCATGGGTTAAGATGTGGGCTTGCAATCATATTTCAAATATTGCCAATATATTGATGATGTGCTGATGGTGTGGCAGAGTAGAGTGCAATCACTGTATGCCCTTGTGGCATACTTCGAAGAATCAGATCCTAATGTGAGATTCCCTGTACACTATTCTTTGCATTATGCCAACTACCTGGATTTAAATATTTCTAAGAATGTGGATGGTACTGTATCTTCTGATCTTTTCCGTAAAGCTACTGATCTTAATGCTTTATTGATGTCCACTAGTTGCCATCCCCGCCACACCATCAGCAACATTCCAGAGTCACAGTTCCTAAGGTAAGGCGCAACTGTTCAGTTCAAAATTTGTGTGACCGTAGGAGTACGGAACTTTTTGAACACTTTAGAGATAGAGGATATTCTGCTGCACTGTTACAAGATATATGAACACAAGTTTCAGAAATCCCTAGGGAAAACCTTCTACAATATAGTGTAACCCCTATCTGGCAATATCCCAAGGGCTACTACCCCCGCCTGCATGGCTAGTTGCAGCTTAAGGGTCCTGGGTCCTGAAATGGGTGCCTCCACCCAGAGGTCAATGTTGTTAGTGGTCAAGCAGACCTGGGCACAGCCCTCTGGGACAAACAAGGTACAATAATCACTTTCACAATGACCCTTATTCACCAGGCAATTACCCACACTGTTTACACTTACCACCAGGGCTGGTTCCTCTAACTCGACTCTGGAGACTCCCTGTAAAACAAGATTATGCATAGCAAATAGCAACAGTACAGTACTTTTGGTACAAACTGGAACCACAGTCAGATTAAGCGCAAAAAAAGAGTTTAATCTGATTTATTCAAGGGAATTGAACAAGGGAGGGGTGTAATCAGGTTGATTTGCTTAAAGGCTATATTAATGAAACAGTCATGCATACACTTCAGAGTCCCTACACAGTCACACACTCTGGGTACCCAGGTAGGAGAACGGAGGGATAGCCAGGAACGTTGCCTGGGGTAGGCCGGCGTTGCAGCTGATTGGGGCCCTATGATGGAAAAAAGCAACATGCGCAACACACCCTATTTGTAATCCGGAGCTGGAGGGCTCAGTTCATGAAGAAAAATACAACAAGGCAATCAGATGACAACACTTCAGATTTAGCAGTTGTTGCAGGGAGGTACCCTGATGTTTACTCACGATACCCAATGCAGAACACAGGCAGGACAAAATCAAGATGGCAGTTTGTTGAGCTGGATTGCCAGGAGAAGCAAGGCCCACATGAATCACTGAGGCGTCATTCCTGTACAAAGCGTTGAGCAGGGGGCTGATTCCCAGGCAGGTCTCTTGTCTATGGCTTATTCTGTGTGGCAGGTAGTCTGGCTGGGCCAGTGTGGCAAGGCCCAGACCAAATGGAGATGCAAACGGATTCAGTCTGTGAAAGCTGGATGCAGCCTCCAGCAAGCAGAACACAGTTCAGCACACTGTGGGGAACCAAATCATGACCCACTAACAGCACACAACACATTTACATGTAAGAAATTCCACTATACCAGGCAGATTGCTATTCGGTCGCAATTACAGAGTCTCTACACAAAC
The DNA here is from genome assembly GCA_016271365.2 of Neoceratodus forsteri. NCBI lineage: Eukaryota > Metazoa > Chordata > Ceratodontiformes > Ceratodontidae > Neoceratodus > Neoceratodus forsteri. The sequence continues at coordinate 50,297,077 of CM057455.1, forward strand.
AGGGAGTTCAGAGGTGTTTGGAAATCCTGACAGGCTGATCGCATTCAGCAAATCTTCAGTCTTCTTCAGGTTAAAGCCTAGTCACAGTCCAGTGGCTTAAATCATTCTCACAACTCGGATTCAGTCCGAATCAACTCTATTTTCCCTCTCAGGGACAGCAGGCAGACAGGCATGCCAAAACTCAGCCCTTTTACGGTTTTCAGGCACGAATCTATGCAGGATTACTGCTGCACTATCTCGAGCTGTTACTCCTTCACTTCCCAACTCAGAACTGAAAGTAGCTGCAAGCAGCCTGGGACTTTCCCCAGGATCCAAAAGGTTCAGTTGGCTGATCTGTTTGCCAGTCACAACAAGGGCTCCACCTCCAGGTTCATTTAGGCGTCAAAAGCCCCAAACTACAATTCCCACAGAATTTTGCTCCCACAAAGCCCCTGGGGACAGGCTCCATTTTAAAGTCCCCAATGGTACTGATTGGCCCATTTTGGCAGTTTGGGACCAAGATTGTGGTGATAAATGAAACTGTCCATGCTGCAAAGAAGGCAGGCTAGAACAAACTGCAGTATTTTTACTATTATAAAAAATGATCAGCAAATAATTACATCTTCTAACAGAGCTCCCTCTGCGCCAAAAGCAATGGCAGAATGGAGCGATTATCTGTCAGACCAGGCGGGACTCAAGCATAGAAACACTTAGCCCCCTCCCAGATTAATTATAACTGCAATCTAGGCAGCTCTTAAAGAGACAGTACACAGAGGATATACAGGCACTCTGGCAATAACGTTTAAACTGCTAAAATGCAGGACACCAGCCCGGCAGTGAGCATTTAGAAAAGCTTAAGGAAGACTTTTTGGGGAACCCCCATTTGTAGAGGGGTTACACCCTTCCCTACCTGGAGAAAACTTGGCATTTGCGTCAAGTCTGTACCATCACACTATTGAAAATGCAATATAAACAAGACATATATAACATTAGCATGCTATGCAAATACTATCTGATGCATCAGTTAACATAAACTTGCCACATTACTATACATTTTAACACACTTCACAATACTATATCCATATTGACAATACTCATGCATGTTTCATACAGGTAATACTGACTCCACTATAATCAACACATTACTAACATCACAATACTGATTCATGTTATGACTTCTTGTACATTAAACAATGTAGGAGGGGGCCTTAGGCTTTCCCTATCAGCTCACTTGGGGCTGGATGGGGCAGGGTCACCATACTGGGAAGGAAGAACAATCAACCTGGAACTGGCCATTAAACTCAGTTTGGGTAGTGAGCTCTGAGAAATATAAACACCTTTGTGAATCACATTGAGAGACAAATCTACTAGCCTCCCAGGAGAATCATAACTGAGACGCAACACTGGCTTGACAGCTTGGCCATTCTTTCTGGGGGGGAACAGCCACAGTCTCTGTACTTTCAGCACTAGCTTTGGAGCTTTCATCACTCATGAGTGGTGCCTCTGCATGGATGGGAATGTCCAAACCGGGAGCACTGTTAGCTCCTTGCTCTGTAGGCTCTGTTTCCACAACCCTTTGCTCATTATTATCTTTTGAACGAGGGCCCAGTTGGCTCATTTTGAGAAGGTTCATGCACAATTAGGCTTTGTGGCACTGAAGGGGGGCTGTCAACACTCTCAAACTGTTCTTCAAGTTCTGGTATGTCACCAGTGAGACTCAGACCATCAGCCCCTTCTTTGGTTAATTCACACAGTTCCACATAACACAGGGATTCTGAAGCCTCAGATGTAATACTTTGCACTTCAATTTCAGGGAGCATTGACTCCAAGGACAAAGCTGGGGGGGTTAGGCAGTCCAAAAGGTCCAGCTTCATCCCCATGATTAGTCATAGGGTTACCTCGAAACAGCTGACTCAATTCAAGAGGGGTAATAGGCCTTGTCACACTCACTATCATCAGAGGTGGACTGACAGTCACTATTATTCTGGGCCCGCTGAGGGAGAAAACTTAAATATGTAATTACTGGGATAGGTTGACTCTGTCTCTTTTTTGAAGCAGCATGAGTCACCTGCCCGGGGGGGCAATGTCTGCTGGCTCAGCTTCAATAATAACTTGGCCAATAGGCAGCAAGTGGTTACGGTGCATGGTCTTGACAGCTTTGGAGTTATTTTCTGGGTGTACCTTGTACACTGGTAGATCATCCAACTTTCCAACTACTACATGAGAAAGATGGTGACCACCAATCAGCAATTTTGTGCTTGCCATGTAGTCCCAAATTGCGTAGCAACACACAGTCTTTGGGCCATAGCTCTTGAGCCTTTACTTTCCTATTGTGCCTCTCTTTGTTGGTGAGATTTTTCTTGACAGCCATTGTCTAGGCCAGTTGATATGCATGGTTCAATTGAACTTACTTTCAGTTTCTGTACATACTGCAGGTAGTTTTCAGCCTGGACCCCATCTGGAGAGACCCCAAAGAAGACATCAACTGGCAGTCGGGCCTCTCTCCTGAACATAAAATGGTAGGGGGAGAACCCAGAAGCATAATTTTTGGTGCAATTATACGCATGTACCAAGGTGCTAATCTGCAGGCTCCATTTATGCTTCTTTTTTGGATGGAGGGTACCCAGCATGTCTAGAAGGGCGCAGTTAAAATGTTCTGGTTGAGGGTCCTCCTGCGGGGGATAGGGGGTGGTTCTTGACTTCTGCACTCCTCCAGAGAGAGAGAGTATTTCTTCGATTAGTCTACATTCAAAGTCTCTGCCTTGTTCAGAGTGGATCTGCTGGGGGGCACCATAGTGGATGAAGAATTTTTCCACTAGCACCTTGACCACGGTGAGGCCTTTTGATCCTTAGTTTGAAAAGCTTGTGCATACCATGTGAAATGATTCATAACCACTAACACATTGCCAATATTCCATTGATTAGGTTCTAAGAACAAAAAATCTATGCAGACCAGTTCTATGGGGGCGCTGGTAGTGATACTGATAAGGGGGGCAGCACTCTGAGGCAGGGTTTTTCTTTGGAGGCAGTGACTACAGGTCTTTACATGGTGCTCAACATCGGTCCCCATCTTGGGCCAGTAGAACTGAGATCATACCAGATCGAGAGTCCTGTCAATACCAAGGTGCCCCATGTGATTGTGGAGAGACCTCAGTACCAAGTGTTTAAAGACCGAGGGCAGGACCAATTGTTGCTTGTCTACCTGACCACTACAATCCACTGTCTATCTGTATAACAGCTGATTGAGTAAGTTCAACCTGGGGCCTTCTTTAAACAATAGGGCAGTTAGAAAGTCAGGGGAACTCAACTTAGACACATCTTTCCCCGCACGCAGGGCATCAAGTGCGGGTTGAATCATAGGATCTTGGTATTGAGCTCACTGAATACTGTCATTGTCAAGTTGAGGTAGTGCACTAATATCTAGAGCAGATAAATGGCAATAGGCAGCTGGTATACAGATATCAGGAGGGCCCAAGCTATCTACTAGACAGTCCACTGTGTCCGCAGACATCTGTTCATCTCTGTCAAACTTTTGGCATACTGCTTGGATGTCAGGTTCAGACAGTCTGACCCAATCACTCTTGGAAGCGGGCCTTCATGGCAGGGTATCAGCATCAATATGGTTCGGTCCCAGTCTGTATTCAACAGCATAATCATAGGTTGATAAGGCAGAAAGCCACCGGTGTCCAGTGGAGTCTAACTGAGCTGAAGTCTGTACATAGGTCAATGGGTTATTGTCAGTCTTCATCAATATCTTTGCTCCATAGAGACACTCAAGAAACTGGTCAATGATGGCCCATTTTAGGGCAAGGAGCTCCAGCTTGTGCACAGGACAGTTTCACTCTGATGGGGTCAAACTCCTGCTGGCGAAAGCTACTGGTCTCAAACCATCCTCATGGTCTTGATACAGCACAGCTCCTAGGCTCTGCAGACTAGCGTCCGTATGCAGCACATAGGGCTTGGTAGGGTCAGCATAGGCTAGAATGGTGGCATGGGTGAGCTGGTATATGACTTCGTGGAAGGCTGCTTCACATTCAGGTGTCCAGTGGGGCCCAAAAGGATCGCCTGCGTGGAAGTACACTTTCTCTGGTTCTTTGACAGCCCCCTTTTTGTATTTACGGTTGGTAAGGGGGTAACCCTGGGTAAAATTGAGGAGTGGGAAAATCATCTTTGAATAGTCTTTTATGAAACTGTGGTAGTAGCCACAGAACCCCAGAAAATGCTGTACTTCTTTCAAGTTATGGGGCTGGGGCCAAGTGGTCAGTGACTCAACCTTAGTGGGATCGGTCTCTATCCCTCCTGCAGATACTATGTGCCCCACATAGTTCACGGAGGTTTGAAAAAACTGGCACTTGCCGATGGACAGCTTGAGGCTGAAGTCTTACAGTCAGTCCAGCACTTTAAACAGTCGGGTTTCATGCTCCTCTAATGTGCATCCAAACACAATGACATCATCTGGGTACACTAGACGTTCCAGCAAGTTCACATCTCCCACTACACATTCCATCAGTCACTGAAAGGTGGCTGGGGCACCTGAAATCCCCTGTGGCATTCTCAGGAATTAGTAGAACACCAAAGGACAGATGAAGGCTGTTTTCTCATGGTCCACCTGTGCCATTGGAATCTGGTAATATTCGCTGCAAAGATCCAATACTGAGAACCATTTGCTCCCATTCAAGCAATCCAAGGCATCTTGTATACATTGCATGGTGTACTGATCTGGGATGGTCCACCGGTTCAGGGTTCAATAATCAACACACATCCTCACGGACCCATTCTTCTTATGCACAACCACAATGGGAGAGGCATAGGGGCTCCTTGATTCTTGTATAATGCCAGCAGTGAGTATTTCCTGCAGGTGCCTCCTAATATCATCTCTGTTCACCAGGGCAAGGCGTAGGGATCTCTCTTGAAATGGCCTGTCATCATGCAGGTGTATGTGATGCTCTGCACCCTGGAAACACCCCACATCCCATTCTTTTAATGAAAACACTTGGTCTCTCTGGGCGAGTTTCTTGCTAATCCTATGCTTCCATTCAGCTGACAAAGGGGAATCACCAAAGTCAAATAAGTCCGGGGTCACTCTTTCCTTTTCACCAGAGTACTTGTTGCTGGGTAATATGGCAGTGTCTGTGCAGTGTACTGTAGCTAGGTTGCACACTCTGTTCAACCGGACCTCCCGATCAGACACATTCCGAATCTGGACCATCACTCATCATGCATAGGAATGGGCACAGGCAGGCAAAATGCTGGGTTTAACCAACAATCCCTTTGACAACTTTCCATCACCCAGTGCATCCAACATTAATATCTTATTTTCCACTTCCTTTCTAATGTAAACCTCTCCCTGAATGGTGTACTGAGCATTGGGAGGGAGTACCAGAGAATCAGGATCTTTCTTCAACACTATCCCAACCGGCTCATCTCTGTTGGCTTCGGTAGTCTGTTTTTGCAGATAATAGGCTCTCTTTATTAGGGCTGGGATTCTCAGTGCCAGCCCAGTCCATTTCCCTTGTTTTTCATGATACAACTGCACTAATCTTCCAAACATGTAGGCGTTGGTTCCAGTGATCAAGGGAATTCCATCATACAATCCTGTAGGAGGGCACACCAGGGCTAGTGTCTCTACTTGTTCATCTACACCAGTTACAGTCACAGGGAAAGACAACCAGATCCAGACATATCCTAGGTAAGGATAAGACGTGTCACTCAGGCCCCACACATGCAAACCTTCCAGAGATTGTAGTGGCACATCAGATAATTGTTTGTCATACCAGTCCTGGAATACAATGGTCACTTGTGACCTGCTATCGAGCACAGCCTGAGCATGGATACCATTGACAGTCACAGAAGACTCCATCGAAGGGCCCACTATTCTGGACCAGTCTGGAGAGGTAGTAGCAGAGGTCTGGACAGCCGATTAAGCCACAAAGAAGTTTGAGATAGGGTTTCTCAATCCTGCACTGCAGTCATTTCCTGCGCTCCTCGGCCATAGTCTCACTTTCTGGAGCTCCCCTTGAAGTCTGTGTACAACTTTATCTAGGTCTTTTGGGGACCAGCATTCTCTCTTCATGTGCCCATCCTTCCCACAATTATGGCAAAATGTGCCTTCTGGGGTCTAGTGTGGCCAAGGCATCACATTGGGAGCTGAGGAGGGAGTACTACCAACAGAAAACCTTGGTTCCACCTCTTTCTGCGGTGTGATGAGCATTTGGAGACATCTCATGAACTCTCTCACTTCCATAGTCAAGTCATCAATTTTTGAGCTGCTGTCAGCAGGAGATGCCTGGGTGTGCACCCCCACCCCCATGGCAGATGCAGTCGGATAAGGATCGGGGCCTGTACCTGCAGGAGCATCCTTCATAAAGAGACTATTTGTTGTTTCTCAGAACTCCCTCAGCAGTTCATCCCATAGCGGAGTATCCGTAGCAGTTCCTCTCTTGCTGGTCCCCCTGGGGCTGGCATTTAGTTCTTGTATTCCATCAAGTGATTGCAGTAATTCCAGGCCATCAGTGACTGATTCCATGCATAAAGCAGGGGTTGCGGCCACTACGACTGCGCAGAGCTCCAAAAAACCTTCCTCCTCCTCAACTTCCCATACCTCCTTCATCAACACGTGGAAGGGCAAGGGATCACATTTCCTTTGGTGAAGTTGCAATTTGAGCAACACCCAGCTGGAGTGCCAGGCAGTGCAGAGTATATGATCCAGTCTTACCCAATCCACTTCACTAGAGGCCCAGCCTCCTTTCCGAAAAGTGGTTTGTAGTATTCCCTCTAATCAATCCACGTAGGCAGATAACAATTCCCCCGGCTGTTGTTTAACATCTTTAAGTTTCCACTTCAAGGCCTCAACACTAGTGGTACCACCAAACACATTTTCAAGGGTGACTATGTACTCTTGGACTTTGGCATCAGGGTCAGAGGACCTCAGGGAGTAAAATGTATGTAGGGCTGGCCCCTGGAGGCTTTCCCCCAGGTGGGCCCTTTTTTTGGCCTCTGAACATTGCCAGTCCTGTACCTCAAGAGTAGTAGAGTCTATCCTGGTCTCCAGGTTGACTTCCCCATTAGGAGCAGTGCGGATGGATGCCAGAGAATAATTTGAGGTAAGGGCCAAGTCTACTGGCTGGCTCAGAGGCAGGTACAGAATTTGATGAAAGAACAAGTGCTGGGGCAGGTGTAGAGAGTGTGGAAGTGTCACTCCCAGGTTGAAGGAATAATTTTTTTAAATTCTCCACAGTTTTACCCTCCCCCAGTAACAACTTGGAAAACCTATCCTCAAAAGACTCAGATAACGGTGGGGGTTCATCCTCTAAGGGATCCTTGCTATCTTTGGTTAATACCCTCCAGGCAACTGGGAATCATTCTGGAGTGATAGTCTGGGGCACCTTTGAACTGTCCAGGGAGTCGCTGCACTCCATCAAGGCCATGAGAGTTTGGGCAGTTAAATCAGTCTATCGACCCACCACTACAGCTTTTTTCAAACATTCAAATTTAGAAGGTGCTCCTTCAATAGCGTCCTTACTAATGCCCATAGGTATATCCAGTATTAGCAAAGCATTATGGGGGTTAATCTCTTGCCCCATACACCACCCCACCAACTGGTGCACAGCCACTTCTGCTGGGGTAGCCATTTATGTTTGACAATAATTCAGAATTTTGGCCACTAGAAGACATAAAATCTTAGAGGTGCACCTCCAAGAGGTAACCCCTAGGTGGCGCTATCCCAAGAGCTACTACCCCTGCCTGCATGGCTAGTTGTAGGTTAAGTGGCCTGGGTCCTGAAACAGTTGCCTCCACCCAGAGATCAAGGTTATTAGTGGTAAGCTAACCTAGGCACAGCCCTCTGGGACACTGTAACCCTCCTCTTTCCCTACCATTGGCCTGAACAATTACAATAATCACTTTCGCAATGACCCTTATTCACCAGGCAATTACCCACACTGTTTGCACTTACCACCAGGGCTGGTTCCTCTAGCTCAACCTTGGAGAACCCCTATAAAACAAGGTTATGCACAGAAATAACAACAGTACAGTACTTCTGGCACAAACTGGAACCACAGTCAGATTAAATGCAAAAATAATTAGATCTGATTTATTCAAGGGACTTGAACAAGGAAAGGGTGTACTCAGGTTGATTTGCTTAAAGACTATATTAATCAAACAGTCATGCATGCACTTCAGAGTCCCTACACAGTCACACACTCTGGGTACCCAGGTAGGAATCACCGAGGCATCATTCCTGTTCAAAGCATTGAGCAGGAGGCTGATCCCCAGGCAGATCTCTCATCAATGGCTTACTCTGTGTGGTGGGCAGTCTGGCTGGGCCAGTGTGGCAAGGCCCAGGCCAAATGGAGATGCAAATGGATTAGGTCCGTGGAAGCTGGATGCAGCCTTCAGCAAGCAGAACACAGTTCAGCATGCAGTCGCTAACAGCAAACAACATATTTACATGTAAGAAATTCCACCATACCAGGCAGATTGCTATCTGGTCATAATTACAGAGTCTCTGCACAAACCGGGAGTTCAGAGGTGTCTGGAAATCCTGACAAGCCGATCACATTCAGCAAATCTTCAGTCTTCTTCAGGTTAAAGCCTGGTCACAATCCAGTAGCTTAAATGATTCTCACAACTTGGATTCAGGCTGAATCAACTCTATTTTCCCTCTCAGGGACAGCAGGAAGACAGGCAAGCCAAAACTCAGCCATTTCACAGATCTCCCGCACGAATCTATGCAGGATTAGTGCTCCACTGTTTCGAGCTGTTACTCATTCACTTCCCAACTCAGAATTGAAAATAGCTGCAAGCAGCCTGGCACTTTCCCCAGGATCCAAAAGATTCGGTTGGTTGATATGTCTGTCAGTCACAGCAAGGGCTCCCCCTCCAGGTTCATTTAGGTGCCAAAAGCCCCAAACTACAATTCCTACAGAATTTTGCTCCCACAAAGCTCCTGGGGACAGGCTCCATTTTAAAGTCCCCAAAGGTACTGATTAGCACATTTCGGCAGTTCAGGACCAAGATGGTGATGATGAATAAAACTGTCCATGCTGCAAAGAAGGCAGGTTAGAACAAACTACTATATTATTGCTATTCTAACAAATGATCAGCAAATAAGTACATCTCCCAACAGAGCTCCCTCTGCGCTAATAGTGATGGCAGAACTGAGCGATTATCTGGCAGACTGGGCGGGACTCGAGCATAGAAACACTCCCAGTTTAATTATAACTGCAATCTAGGCAGCTTTTAAACAGACAGTACACAAAGGCTATACAGGCACTCTCTGGCAATACCGTTTAAACTGTTAAAACACAAGACACCAGCCTGGCAGTGAGCATTTAGACAAGCTCAAGGAAGACTTTTCAGGAACCCCCATTTGTAGGGGGCTTACAATAGGATCAAGGAAAGGGCCTGTTTGGGTGAGATTTTGTTTATCACAAAGTATGGTAGGGACAACCATCTGGTCAGAGATACCATTAATAAACAATGGTGTATTTTATCAACAGAGGAAACGTTGAGGGGTGTGACTAGTACACCACCAAAGATGGTGTACAAAAGGGGTACGAATCATGGAGACTCACTTGTACACAGCTATTTACCAGTCTCCGAAAAAGTAGGGTGGCTACCTGCTCCCTAACATGGCTGTTTTAGTTGTTGTAGGAGTGCCCAGTGTAGGGTTATAGAGAAGTCCAAAACGTTTACCTCTAGTAACAGCTTAAAAACCTTTGAGATTTGGCATTTTATTAATTGTAATACAAGTTATGTTATCTATTTGGCTACATCTTGCAAATCTTTTTATGTTGGCAAGACTGGCCATCCATTTAAAACCAGGGTCTGCAAACATCTCAGTTCAATCAGGTTAAAGGATGAAAAAAGTGCTCTCATCCCTCACATGTTGAGACAGGGAGACACAGATGAGCACACTTTTACCTTTTTGTGGGATTGATCACACTTTTGTAGGGTCTAGAGGTGCCAATAATAAACAAATTCTTGCAGAAAAGGAATCCTTTTGGATATATGAACTTGGTGCATTATATTCTCCAGGTTTAAATGATGAAATTGATCTATCTGTTTACTTGCATAAATGAATGTTTGGAGTTTTATCTAAGAATGGCCTTTAGGATTTATGAAGTGGGATACATTTTCACTGTGGTCGTGATTTGTACCGCACTTGCTTTATATTTTATATGTATACTCTATTTTGGCAAGCAGGTATGGGTATGCATGTACTGTATGTGCTTAAGTATACAGACATAAATATTTACATATAGATAGTTTATTATGAAAATTCTCATTAGTATTATGAATATGCTGACTAAAGGCTTATGCACTTACCTTCCCTTCTTTTTTGGTTTTTCACTGATAACATGAGTTACTATACAGCTTGGAGTGTATTTACTCCATGCTGTAAATGGCTTGTCATTATCTGGATCAGGCTAAAATAGCTCTAGTGGATCAATAAGGAATGGATTTTTTGCCCAGTTAATCTATATTGCCTAACATTTTCATATATTTATTAATGCTCTGTCACAGTGGCATATGAGTATATGTAGGCATTTGAAATGTCATTTATTTGTGTAGTAGTTATACCCAGTGTCTAGATGTATTGAACTTTTTGTTCTCCACTTCCTCTTTGTATGTTGTCTTGCACACAATATAGTGCAGTGGTCTAAGGCTATGAGCTGCAAATCTGGACACCTGGGTTTGAATCGCATAGCCCCCGCTTTCATACTGTGTGACCCTAAGCAAGTCACTTAACTTCCCTGTGCTCCCAGGTCACTCTTGTAAACAAGCTTTCAGCTTAGTGTGCCACTCCTTGTTAAGCAACTGAAAAAAAAAACATATTGTGGTAGCTTGGAATAGCAGGTTTGGAAAGTGTGGTCGTGTTATTGCCAATGCTTTTTCAGGTTGGGCTCTGTAGCATCACTGAAATAGCATGCTGTCTATGATAGCAGTGCAAAAGTGTGCCACCAACTTGAAACAATTTTGCTACTACAATGAGGGAGCCACCCTTCATTGCAGGGCGTGCCTTGCCTGGTGTAACATTTCAATACACATGGCGGCAGCTATCGCCGTCTATCTCTCACAGCCCCACCTGAAAGCTGATGTTGGGGGTGCCCAATCCCCCTGTCAGCATGTCCCCTTCCCAGTTCATTTGCTGACAGGGGAGCACAATCCCAATTGGCATAAGGTCCCCCTATTTATTTAATTTGTGTGCTGAGGGGGTGCCTAATCCCCCTCGGCATCATGCGCCCCCCCAAACACAGACACGTTTTGTATGCTGATGGGGGGCCTAATCCCTGTCGGCTTCCATCCCTCTTGTAAAAAAATACAGATGGCACACTGGAAGCCCACCCCAGTGTGCCCAAACATACCTGTAAAAAAAATCCTGTGATGTCTTTTTGTTTGTTTTTTTTACTTGTAAAAAGAGAAAATGGTCACTTGTTGTCTCCGGTTCCCCCTCCTCCAACCCGTGCCCACTCTCTGAGTACCCCACCTCCCTGCACCACTCCTCATCCCGTACTTACCTCTGGAGCCTGGTGCAATGATCTTCGGTGGAGCGGGAACATGTTTGCACTCTTCAAAGACAACCGCAAAGTGAAAAAATGCTGATAAGCTTTATAATGGCATAAATGGAAGGGGGAGTCAACTTTGGTGGATATCTCAGCTATATTTTTGTGACTTTTGGCTCCAACTTTTCAACATGGGGTTCTTGGGACCCCATCTCATGAACTCAGTCACTGACATGTCATTATTCGGTCCCAAAAGGTGATTTCACAGTCACTGCATGGAATCACCTTTTGGGACTGATTAATGAAATGACAGTGTCACTGTTTATGAGGTGAGCTTCTGAAAAGCCTATGTTGCAAATTTGGTTAAAAAACTCCAAAAAATCACTGTGTTACAAGCATGCATTGCGCAGTTGCCACGCGTGCTCGTAAGATTGAGAATTTTTAATATTTTCACTCCAGATTTTCAACGTTGCCATTTTTTCACACTTCCTTATGAACAGTACAGTTGTCATTTTTCACATCCTGCCCAAAATGTGTTTTTGCACATCTGGCACACAATGGCGCGGTTGTTGTGGGAAATCAATATTTGGGACAGATTAAGAAAATTACACTGACAATGTTTATGAGCAGAGATCCCAAAATGCCTATTTTGAAAATTTGGTGACAAAATTCCACAAAATGACTACGTTACAAGCGTGCATTGGGCAGTTTCCACATATGCTCATAACTTCGAGAATTTTTAATATTTTCCCTCCAGATGTTCAACATTGCCATTTTTTCACACCTCCTTATGAACAATACAGCTGTCATTTTTCACATGCTGCCCAAAATGTGTTTTTGCACATCTGGTGCACAATGGTGCGGCTGGTGTGGTAAATCAGCATTCGGGACAAATTAACAAAATCACAGTGCCACTTTTCATGAGTGGAGGTCCCAAATGCTTTCATGAGGTGGGTCACAAAATTTGGAGTGTAATTACCAACTAACACCCAAGATGTTAAGATTTCTAACCATAGTGTCCCACCCTGTAGAGACTGACAGGCATCAGGGGTGTGCCTTTGGATTGTAGGCTGTAATGATCATGCCATTACACCCTCACCCTGCAGCTAGTGACAGGTATTAAGGTGTACCTTGGACTTTTTGGCCCCAGTCTTCACCCCATTCGCCTATACTGCATCCTTCTCAATGTACTTCCTTATTGAAAGGGGTGAGCATAAGGCCCGATGACTCCAAGGCACAACGCAACACTTATCAGAGTCTGCAGGGTAGGGTGTGGTGAAATGGCACGAGCACCACGGCCGACAACTCAAATGCATGGCTCAATGCCTGTCAGTCTCTGCAGGGTGGGGTGGGGTTGACGTTGGTTTCATACCTCACTGCCATTCCTATCATACATCTCTGTAACTCCTGCACTACCAATGCCAAAGCCAACAAGACAACATTCAGCATTGACAAATGCGTGTTTCTATTTTCCTTTTGAGTATACTGACGTTATATATACATTTTACTATTCTGCTGCTTCACTCCAACAGTGGATATAAAATTGAAATAGGAAGGTTATGATCTGTTACTTAGTTATTTATTTAAGCAATAAGGCATGACAGGGTGTGAGTTACTGGGGGGTTTACCCTCGCCTTGTGTGGTGTGTCACAAGGTGCAGCTGAGTGACTTAACTACACAAGAAGTGGGTAAATACCCCAATAACCCATATCCTGGAATGTCTTATTGCACTTATACAATGGACGCATGTGTAAAATAAATTTTAAATGTGTATAAGTATGTTTTTTATAAATGTCAATGCTCAGACATGGGTTATTAAAGGAGTAATGTGTGTCATGCTGGGATAACGCCATGCCTGGGGGGGTTGGGTGCGAGGCGCGGGCGAGTCATCCAACTGCCCAGGCGTGGTGTTATACCTAACGACACACACCCTGGAGTGCATTATTCCTATTATACAATGGTTTTATGTTATATATAAAATAACAAAATCATTTTAAGGAATGTTTTTATTAGTGTGGAAAAATATTTTTGTTTCTTAAGAGGAGATAAAGCTCATCTGCCATAGTCTCATCTGCCATAGGCTCATCTGCATTGGTTTACAGTGCTGAGAGTAGACCTGTGGCATCGTGCTGGGATAATGCCATGGGTCCAGCCCCAAACTGACCAATCACAGTCCAAGATTCTTTCTTGCCATTGTATAATACAGGATATACCATGGTCATGTGATGTGTTTTGACCAATGAGGTTACAGGATATTCATACCTCATTGTATAATAGATAATTTATCCTAGTGCATCTGTAGTGTTTTATAGTAAATGGTCATTGCTTAGTTCTATGTTCATGTCATGTGTTGTATTCTGTTGTTCTTTTATTTATATGAGCACTGTCTCTTGAAAAACGTAGTTTAAAAGTATACATGTATGTGGGTGTGGGGCACTTCCAGAGGAAGCCTAAGGGTGAAACCAGTTGAAGTTTGTGAGGGCTCTGCCAGTAGTTCCTGAATTTGGTGCATTTGCACTTCGTGAGTATAGCACTTCATTTTTGCCTTTTACATATTTTGCCTCAATAAATGCAGCTTGTGTGTTTTATTTGTGGTGGGTGGTACAGGAATTGTGATTTGAAGAATCAAAAATGCCATCCAAGAAGCAACAAGCCTTTGTGTGAAGCAAATAAGTAAAACAAAAGGAAGGAAAAAAAAACACTATGGTTCTCAAAAGAGGTAGTGAGGAAGGTTGGGTAGAAAAATATAGTATTCAGAAGTATAAGGAATCACAAAAGGAGCAGGACAGAGAACTCTATCGATTAAAGAATAAGGAAGCAGAAAAGGCAGTCAGAATAGCAAAGGCCCAAGCTAAGGAAAAGATAGTCAACTCAGTTAAGAAGGGGGATAAAACCTTTTATAGGTATAATAGTGACTGAAGAAAGACCAAGGGAAGGATTGTGAGGCTTAATAAAGGGAAGGGTGGGTGGGCGGAGGGTGACAGGGAAAAGGCAGTGATACTAAATGAATACTTCTGTTCAGTATTCACAAAAGAGGAGGAGGGGAGGTACCTAAACCAAACAATAGAAGCACTTTGGATATGGGGGATCGATACCAGTCCATTCAAGGAAGAAATGGTCCTGAAAGAACTTTTAAAACTCACGGTGGATGAGGCAATGGGGCCAGATGGGATTCACCTCAGAATTCTAAAAGGACTAAGGGGAGAACTAGCGGCACCATTGACTACTCTTTTTAGCAAATCATGAGAGGATGGTGTGTTACCTGTGGACTGGAGGAGGACAGATGTGGTTCCTCTTCACAACAGTGGGAGCAAGGCAGAAGCAGGTAAATACAGGCCAGTTAGTTTGACCTCACTTTATAAGTTCATAGGTTCATAGGAGGAATACAAGTTTGGGAGGCTGGATAGCCCTTTATCGAACTCGCCACCCATTGGTGTCATGAGCGGAACTCAAATTTTTTTTTACCCATGTATTCGTCTAGTCTACTCCTGAATATAGTTATTTTCTGGCTTTCAGCCATGTGTTGTGGTAGTCTGTTCCACAATGTTACAACTCTTTGTGTAAAAAAATATATCTTGTTTTGTTGTTTGATTAACTTCCCCTTTGAGACTACTACTCCTAGCTGTTTTTCTGCCTTCTTGTCTCTCTAATCCCAGTTTCCCTTATACAGTATTCTCCACTTTTAACATACATTCGGTTGTAACAGACAGATTCATCTTTCCAAATGCCATTTCCTATTAATCCCATGTTAAAAAATAATAGTTTAAACTGACCTGTAATTCTGCTTGTGACGTTCGTCTGAAGCAGCCTGAAAGCAGTTAGCACCTTGTCTAATCGAGCCCATTAAGAACTCCACAGGGCAATCAAACAATCAGTCATTCTTCCCTACTTAAACACCCTTGTTCTGCCACAGTCTAGTTCTGTCTGCTTTTTTTGCTGTGCAGCTGTGCCTTGCTATTGGAGAAATGCGGCCTGATGCAGAATCAGAGGAGGAGGCAGTTCAAGAAGAGGAAGAGGAAGAGGTGGAGGAGGGCGTCCAAGTGACACGGACTGATGTCAGGAGTGCTTTGCTCACTCTACGTCTAGTGATGGGTGAAGTGGCCCCCAATTCGCTCCACGAAGTGATCCGCGGAGTGAAGGTGAATTTGCAGAGTCCTCCACAACGCAAAGCGGAGTATTTCACGTTGCAAATGGGTAATGCGAAGTCCATTGAGAACAATGACTTCACGTTACTTCGCCTTTCCAAACAACTACTCCACCAATTCTTAAGGCGAAGTACATTGAAAACAATGTACTTCGCCTTGTTTTTAAGCTCCAAAGGTGAATTTTGCAGTGTTTCATGGGATTTCAGATCACATGGGCTCTAGATTGTTCTGCACAGCCTCAGTTTGGGGCAGTGTGTGTGTAGGAAGCTGTAGGAGACTATCTGCTCTGAGAGCTCTCTGTAATTCAAACCTTCTAAAAGCTGTTACAAAAGCCTTTTTGAGTAATTATTTTTTTGCTGAAACTTTAGTTCATCGATTATAGGAAACCCTCCTGTGCTCATATCATCGAGTGTTTATTGTTTGTGTATGGATTTTGAATGTCAATGTACAACATTCAGTCTATGTACTGAGAGACAGTGGAAGTGTGCTTTGGGGGAGGGGTGTATCTGTGGTGTAGGTAGATTAACTTGGAGAAAAAGACAGTGCTTTCTGTTTTGGTGATATTTTTCTTGTTTAACTGTGTTAATGTACACACAGTAATATTTTCACTATTTCTTGCCAATTTTTGCTGATTGTTGTTGTGCAGCAGTGCATAATTTTAGTTTGTTTAAAATATGTGGTTATATTACTGAAGTTTTCAATTTGCTATGCATTACTTAGTGTGTGTGTGTGAGTATATGTGTGACCCGTGTCATCAAATCAGACATCTTTTATTGTGCCACATAATAATTTCAGCAATGTGAAGCTGCTATCCACTGCAGCTGTGTGATTTTTTTGTACTTCTTTGTGGTATCTTTACTGGTACTGGTACTAGTGCTAGTGACTGTTACTGCAGCAGTACAGTACACTGCCCCCCTCCCGCGTGACCCGCCCCAACCGGTAAAGGTATTCTTTTCCAGATTTGAATTTCTGATGGTGAGCACTGTTTAGGAGTGCCTTTGTTTCTGCATCTCTTCAGTGCACAGCGTTATCTTAATCTGTCTGTGCATTTACATCTCTTTAGGGCCCAATCTCTATCTGTAACTTAAGTCACAGTTGTTTCTTTGGCTTCCCTTCAGAGTACTGGACAGGTGTGGTGCTTAATTCTGCATGAACATTGTACTCGATAATATGCATTTTTAAGTCAGGACCATCACCACAAGTCACTCGTGATACAAATCATGTTCTTCATCATCACAGTCACAAATACAGTCACAAATCATGATTCACGATCATTCACATTACGAATCACATTAATTTTTTTTCTAGTTACTTGGATGTATTGTAAGCCTGTTTTGTAGTATCTCTCCAGGCTTCACCACCCCGCCATTGTACTCATTGATTCGTGTTTTTAAGTCTGGGAGTTTTAAGCTACAGCTCATCAGGGAAGTACAGCTGTAGGTGGTAAGCATTCACGTTTCTTCATCATTACGGTCACAAATGCAGTCACAAATCACAATTCACGATCATTCACATTACGAATCACATTAATATTTTTTCTAGTTACTTGGATGTATTTTAAGCCTGTTTTGTAGTATCTCTCCAGGCTTCACCACCCCACCATTGTACTCATTGATATGTGTTCTTAAGTCTGGGAGTTTTAAACTACAGCTCATCGGGACCCGGGGAAGTACAGCCATAGGCATTCACGTTTCTTCATCATCATGGTCACGAATGCAGTCACAAATCATGATTTATGATCACGTCATGAATCACAGCATAGATTTTTTCTGATAGTTACTTGGATGTATTGTAAGCTGGCTGGTCACGGTACTGAACAGGGTTGGGATCCACACCTGAGCCTGGGGGAACAGGCACATCCTGCTCCAGAGGACCTGGTGCTGGACTTGGTGGTGGTGGTTCAACTGCCTCAGAGTCAGGACAGGAGGCAGTGCTGGTCCTGCTTCAGGGGGGCACTCACAAGTTTTGAGTGGTCCAACAGGAATGGGCACCCATGCCCTCCACGCATGCACATGGTACGATGCTTATTACTACCACGCTCTCACAAAGCAGCCCCTATCCCAGACATTCCCTCACCCTGGTCCATCTCTCCTACTGAGCTCCCTCAGTCCAATCAATCACTACTCACACTGTCACGCAACACACACACACACATTCAAACACACACAGACAAACAACTAACTACTTATAAAGGTAAGAAAAATAAAATTTACAGAAAAAACAAATTAAGTAAAAAAGAGTACAGAAAAGACAAAAAAATGTAGCTTTTAAAAAAAGTTCTTGGGTCTAAATCAAAGTTTAAATCTCCTCACACTGTTCTAAAAGTATTAGCAGTCACAAAACACACTATTCTCTCTCCGTCTGCACAGGAGAAAGTAGAAGTGTCTGCTTGTATGACTCACTTTCTTCCTGCCTAGCTAAACAGCATGTGACTTACAGTACTGTAAGCCATGTGATGTGTGTGTGGGGGGGCTGCCAAATCATTCTGAAACACCAAGTGGATCACGTAGAATCCTAATGAGGAACGCGAAGTCCATTAAAAACAATGACTTCACCTTACTTCACGTTGCCATTCCGCCTTAACGCGAAATGGTAATGACAAGGCGAAGAGAGCACTTTGCATTGCCCACTCCACATAGCGGAGTAGCAACGTGAAGTGCCCACTTTGCGTTCACTTTGCCGGTGAATTTTAGATTCACTGCATCTCTATCTACGTCTTGCAGTCACAAGTTGCAAACTGTTTTTTTTTTTTCATTTTACCTTAATCAGTTGTATTGAGATCTGCTATGATTGTAATGCCTTTAATGTATTTTATACCATTATTAAATTCGAAGTTAACCATGTTATGATCAGAGTCTCCTGGGGGTAATATATTGATATTTTCAATTCTACCCTCACTGTTTGTCAATACTAGATCAAGTATATTCTTACCCCTTGTAGGATAGGTTACCTTCTGTTCTAATTTTTTTTTTTTAACAACTATAGCACACTAAGCTGAAAGCTTTTTTACAGGAGCAACCTGGGAGCACAATAAATTTTGCGGAATGGTTACTGTATATCAATGAATTTTAATTCCATGGGTGTTTTACTACTAAGTATACACTCCAATTAATGTTAGACATGTTGCCCCCCCACCCCATTAATATGTAGTCACCTGTCATATCGTTTCTTTCCAGATCAGAGAATAGTTTTTCGTTTTCTTCAGTGGTCAGGTTGGGTGAGCAGTAAACTAGACCTACAGTAAGCTGATTTAATGGGAGTTCAATCATTGCACTGATACCTTCAGTGTTATTGTTGCTGTCCACATTCATTTCATATGGCATTAGATCTTCACTAATATAGAGCGCTGCCAACCCCCCCCACGTTCATTCCTATTTTTATATAACCTATTACAACCTGAGATGTCTGTATTCCATTCAGTATCTTAATTCCAAGGTTCAGTTACTCCACATATTGCAATGCTCCTATCTTTCAAATGCTAGTTTATCCATATTACTGCATAGACTCCTGGAATTTAACAATGGTATACCTAGTTGTTGTTTACCAGCGCTGTGATTTACCTGTGATCTCTTTTTATGTATGCGTGTAGGCATTATGGGGGTGTGTGTGTATTGTCCTAGCTCAAGAGGGGTATTTAGTAGATACCCATTCCCCCAGGATTCTAGTTTAAAAATGTATCTATAGTATTTCCATGATGTTCCTCTAGTCATCTGCTACCTCTTCTACTTAGATTTAATCCATCCCAGAAGTAAAGGTTTGCGTTCCCATAGAATTCCTCCCAGTGTGTAATGCATTGGATGCTTTATCTCATACACCATTTCCTTAGCCAATTGTTAGTATTCCTTATTTTCTTTTGCTGGTTTCTTGATGCCCTGGGTATCGGGAGTATTTCTGATATAATTATTTCACACCCCTGTTCGAGTAATTTATTTGCCAGAACCACATAATCTTCTATTATTGCTTGTATACTCTCAGAGAAGGAACTGTCTGCCCCTGCATGTATGATGACTAATGGGTTGTCATCAGTACCTTTCAATATATTGCCTGCCATATGTGAGATATCTCCAGTCCTTGTCCCACTGAAACTGGATGCAGTCCTTGTGGATTTATCAAGGTTGCATATTGCCCTATCAAGGTGCTTTATTATGGAGTCCCCCAGGAGTACCACCTCCCTTGGTACAACCTGGGACTCCACCTGCATTACTTCATTGGTCTAGGGAGTCTCTCCTTCCAGGTTAATCAGGGGCTCTGGGACATCAGAAGAGCTAACTTTGATAAGATGACTTATAGAGTTAATCTAGAACTGGCAAGAAGAAATACAGGTGAGGGGGTACAGGCAAAATGAACAAGCATTATGTATGCAATACTTGAAGCAACATTATATTGTGTTAGGGAGAAAAGCAAGAGCAAAAGAAGGAGGAAACCAGTTTGATTCTCAAAATCAGTAGCAGAAAAGACCAGAGCCAAAAGTTTGGCCTTCCAGAAATATAAGGGAACGCAGTGGGACGAAGACAATGAGGCATACCAAACTTCCCTAAGTGAAGCAGGGAAGGGAGTAAGGGAGGTAAAGGCCCAAATCAAGGAAACACTAGCATGAATAGTAAAAGAAGGGGACAAAAGAGTACTGGTTACCAATAAGTAAAAAAAAACAAGATTTTCTACAGATGCATTAGTGAAAGGAGAAAGTGCAGAGGGATTAGTGCTAAGATCATTGGGGGTAAGGAGGAGTATGTGGAGGAGGACCAAGGAAAAGCATATATCCTAAATAGATACTTCTGCTCAGTATTTACAGAGGAGAAGGTATGGCAGGGCCCACAGCCCAGCACCATGGACATAGGAGGGAGGGAGGTGTGCACAAGCCCCTTTACAAAAGAAAGGATCCTACAGAAGCTCTCTAAGCTCAGGGTGGACAAGTCAATAGGACCTGATGGCATACATCCCAGGGTACTAAAGGAGCTAAGGGTGGAACTAGCAGAACCATTATCAAACCTGTTAAGTGAGAGATGGCCCACTGGTGCAGTGGAAGGGCTACTGCTCATGGTTCCAGTGACTTGGGTTCAGAAACAGACTCAAGTAGATAGAGGGTCAGCCCTGGGGGAGAAGGATTGAGTGCCCATAGGCCACTCTCCTTTTCCAGGGAAGGTGGGTACCTGTTCCGCTGATATATAGCCACCTTGGTGACCACAGGTGGCATTGCAGTGAGATAGTTTGTGAGGGAAGGAGGACGTCAGCTGGGAGTTGGAGCATTAGCATGTCATTATGTGCTCTTCCCCTAGACTCCTCTTGTGTGCCAATGTCCAAGGGGATGGCAGAAACAAGGAAAATGGACCCTTGGATTCCTGCATAGATGGGGGGATCTAGTTTCCAGATTCCATATCCCAGCTCTCAGGGTTGTATGACCAGGTCGCTTGACACACACTCTGATGGACAGGAGGGAAAGTACTAGGGACCCCCTCCTCCCCAACCGGGGTGTAGGCAGAGGCAGCATGGGGGTGAATCTGGCAACACCTTGAGAGGTACTGGGGGTGGGGCAGAGAGAGCATAAGACCCACCAGAAGAGAGAGGCATTCAAGGTGAGAAGGGGGCAAAATTAAAACTGTTAAGTGAGTCTCTGAGCACAGGAGATGTCCCAAAAGACTGGAGAAGGGCTGGCTCATGTGATTCCACTCCACAAGAGTGGCAGCAGGAAAGAGGCAGAAAATTACAGACCAGTCAGTCTTACCCCTGTAGGGGGCAAGAGTATGAAGGCACTTCTTAAGGAAGGGATAGTGCAACACCTGGAATCCATAGGAGCACAGGATCCAAGACAGCATGGGTTTACAACAGGAAGGTCATGTCAAACTAATCTCAGATTTCTTTGACTGGGTAACCAGAGTGGTGGACCAAGGGGGTACAGTTGATGTAGCCTACCTTGACTTCAGAAAAGCTTTCAACACTGTTCCACACAGACGATTGATTAATAAGCTGGGTAGGCTCAGGGTGGGTCAGAGGTTTGTCAACTGGGTGGTAAACTGGTTGGCAGGCAGAAAACAGAGAGTGGTGGTAAACTGTATACAGTCAGAAGAAATGCAAGTTACAAATGGGGTACTGCAGGGATCAGTACTGGGGCCAGTCCTCTTCAGTATCTTCATCAGTGACATTGCAGATGGACTGGAGGGTAAGGCTTGTCTGTTTGCAAATGATACCAAGATTTGCAACAGAGTAGATGATCCAGTTGGGGTGGGCAAAATAAGAAGAGATCTGCATAAACTGGCAAAATTGTCTGAATAGTGGCAACTGGGGTATAACGCAAAGAAGTGCAAGATCAATCACATTGGGAAGATAAACCCTGAAGCTGCCTATAGGCTGGGAGGGGAGTTTCTGGCTATCACAAAGGAAGGAAAAAGATTTGGGCATGATCATCACAGATGACCTGAAATCATCCAAACAGACCAGTAAAGTAGTAGGTAAGGCTAGAGGGATGTTGAGGTGTATTAGTAGGGGTATCACTACTCGTAAGAGGGAGATAATAATCCCTCTTTACAAGACACTGGTTAGGCCCCATCTGGAGTACTGCATGCAGTACTGGAGGCCACATCTGCGCAAGGACATTAACAAAATGGAGGCAGTCTAGAGAAGGACAACCACAATGGTGCAGGGACTACATCAGAAAACATATGAGGACAGATTAATGGAGCTCAATATGTATACCCTAGAGTAAAGGAGGGAAAGAGGTGATATGATTGAAACATTCAGACATCTTAAGGGCATTAACAAGGTGAAAGAGTCTAACATATTTTGATATAAGAAAAATAACAGGTCAAGAGGACAGAGCATGAGATTGGGGGAGGCCAATTAAGGGGTAATGTGAGGAAGTTATTTTTTACTGTTTAAGGAGGGACTCGTATTGATAGTATTTGTCACCAAGTACATGTTGCCTGAGTGACACATTATCGCATTACTTCCATCTGTATTTACTATTATATTGGCAATTTTCTTTAGTATAAGAGTTAGACATACTACTATACCTTTATTTATTAGTTTGTACAATGTAGTTCCTATTTTTAGGACAGTCTGTCCTTAGCTTGAGTTTGGTCCTTAGATAGGTATTTCCCTTTTTCTAGGTGTTAGCAGCTTCTAACAATGGATAATGCTGACCTCCGTCCTCTATTCCACTAGACATGCAAGAAACACACACGTTGCATGTGTCTTTGCACACATCTTTGTGGGCAGAGACTGCACACTCACACCCGCTCGTGCTCACCCCACTCACACTAGGGAGAGATACGTAGGGGCAAGAATGCAGAAGTAAGGTCACTTGACCACTACTCTGCCTGCCCAACAGAATGTCCCTTTTTAAAAGTATATGGCACCAATGTGCCCATAATCAACTCCACTAGTTGGGCTTAAATACCCTAGTTATAGCACCAGAGGTAGGAAAAATGATGGAATTATTCTAAAAGAAAGAATTGTTGAGTACCTAAAGGCCAGCGGGGCACAGGGCCATGGCAGCATGGATTCACAGAGAGAAGGTCATATGAGAGGAATCTAATAGATTTCTTTGACTGTGTGACCAAAGTAGTAGACCAGGGAGGGGCTGTGGATGTGGCCTACCTAGATTTTAGCAAGGCATTTGATACAGTCCCACACAAAAGATTAATAAACAAGCTAGCCAGCCTAAGAGTGGGTCCCAGGGTGGTGGCTTGGGTAAAGAATTGGCTGGACAACAGGATGCAGAGGGTATTAGTAAATGGAGTCCACTCTGAAGAAAGTGGGGTTACTAGTGGGTTACCACAGGGTTCAGTACTGGGGCCGTTCCTCTTCAATGTCTTTAAAAGTGACATTGCAGAGGGACTAGAAGGACATTGATTCCTTTTTGCAGATGACACAAAGATCTGCAACAGACTTGATATACAAGGAGGGTAGAAAGGATGAGATGGGACTTGGCAAAGTTGGAGGAATGGTCAAAAGCATGGCAGCTTAGATTCAATGTAAAGAAGTTCAAAGTAATTCACCTGGGAAAGAAAAACCCAGGAAGAGGAGTACACAATGGCGGGGGGAGGGGTACTAATGACAACAAAAATGGAAAGGGACCTGGGGTAGTCATATCAGATGACCTAAAGGTAGGCAAGCAATGTGAAAAGGCACAAGGAGGGCTGGGGGGATACTGGGATGCATAAGGAGAGGCATCACCAGTAGAAAACAGGAAGTTGTTATCCCTCTGTACAGACAGTCAGTGAGACCCCATCTGGGGTATTGCATGCAGTTCTGGAGACTGCATCTCCACAAGGACATACTGTAGACAGGATGAAGGAAGCTCATAGGAGGGTAACTAAAATGGTGCAGGGTCTGCACCAGTAATCAAATGAAGTGAGACTAAAGGAGCTTAACATGTATACCATTGAGGAAAGGGGTGGTACATGATAGAATGTTTCAAGTACCTCAAGGGGATCAGCAAAGTACAAGAGGTAGCATCTTTCAGAAAAAGAGATGTGTAAGAACAAGGGGCACAGTGTGAAGACAGAGGGGGAATGGCTCAGGGACAACATGAGGAAGTATTTTTTCATGGAAATGGTGGTGGACACATGGAACAGCTTTCCTGAGGAGGTTGTAGGGTCAAAAACAGTGGGGGAATTCAAGAATGCATATAACAGACATAAAGCAATTATAGTGGGGTGTAGGAGAAAGTAGGCTGTTGGTTAACTAGGATCTGTGGCTTATCAAATAGGTAGGGAAACAGACAGACTCGGAGGGCCAAGCGGTCCTTATCTGCCTTCAATGTTTATGTTTCTATGTTTCTGGAGAGCACCAGCATGACAGGGCTGGGGAGGCCGATGAATGGGAGCTGGTCAGTATGGGGGGATCTCTGCCGGTGTAAGAACTGTAACATACTCAATTATGGGGAGGACTGGGATCATGTCCCCTCTCATCCTCGTTTTCTCCATCATGAACCTGCTAAGGGCTGCCAGTCTCTCTTCATACCTTGTGCCTTACACACCCTGATCATTTTTGTGTTCTGTGTTGCACCCTTTTAACTGTCTAAAGATCCTTTTTGTACTAAGAAGCTAAGAACTGCAAATAGTGCTCCATGGGGCCTATTCAAGGCACTGCAATAGACCAGTTTATTCCCCCCATCCTGCTGGTCACTGCCCTCTTATCACATGCCAGAATTCTGTCAGCTCTCCTGACAAAAGCTGGACACAACTTGTTGCTCTTCAGCTACATGTCAGTTACAACCCAGATCCTCCTCCTCCTCCTCCTCCTCCTCATTTGCAACCAGAAAAGCACAACATGATGTATAGTTCTTACCTCTGTTTCATACACAGGTGTGCATCTTGCATTCGGCTGCATTGACTCTTAGACTCCAGGAGTCCAGATGATCGCTCTGGTTGCTCAGGTACATCCTCAAGGGAGTCCATCACCTTCTCCGGCTCATTCTAATCAGCAAATGTTAGCAACCTGCTTGAAAACCCAGCTTTCAGATCACTGATGAAAAGGCTGAATAGACCTAATGTATTTTCTTCAGATACAGTGCTGAGTGCCCCGAGTTTCTGTCCACCATAACCCTCCAGTTCCTTTATTATATTATGCATTCATTCTGAAAATCAATGATACTAACCTGCCATGGTAGAAAACGATTCCTGTCTGCACATGTTCTGTTACTGAATGGTCCTTCTCCAGGTTTGCATGAATGCAGGTCATGTAATGCATGTGCCAGGGAGTACACTGCATTTAACATAGTGTAGGTATATCGGAAATCGTCAACAGGATATATGGCCTGCTCAAGTGTGTCCAGTTTCTCTTCCCCAGTACAAAACTGCAGTTCAGCAGTTTTGACTTCTTTTTGAGCATTTTTAATGATTTCATTATCCGTCCACTTACAGCTGAATACAGCCTCCCAGAATGGTTTCATATAGATATCATGTGGATATTTGGAAGGGTGAATACTGTAAAGGAAGTCTTTAAACCCTGGAATATTACCACTGGGATCTGTAAACCCTATTGTGCCATTTAATGTTTTCCAGAGTTCCTTCTTTAAAAACATAGAACCTGTTGACCAACTTGAAGATGCTATCCAGACTTTTCCTGTTATATTCTGTGCAGTTATCTCCTCCATAATTAAAGCTACCTGTGCTGCATAGGCACAAATCACGACAACAACTGAGGATGAAGTCATAATTATTTCTAAAAGAGAAAGAATTCTCTTCCTTCTGAGGTCTGTTGGAAGGATTTCATGAAATGCCACACAGACACCGGCCCCAAATAATGCTTCCTTCAGCTGCTGACTTCCTTGTACACTGTAGTCATTGTCTGCATAGATAATCCCTACCCAAGTCCAACCAAAGTGCTTAACAAACTCTGTAAGGCCTAAAGGTTGAGAGTAATCACTCCCCACGGTGCGAAGGAATGAAGGAAACTGATGCTTATCACTCAGTAGTGGAAGTCCGGCACTATGGCTGATCTACAAATCAACGGTACAGATTTAATTACAAGCAAAAATAACATTTGTTAATCAGGGCTCCAAAGCATTCACAAGCACCACTCTGTGGTACATTTCTAACGTGCATCACCTTGTGCTGTACACAAACATGGAAACATAGAATTTGATGGCAGATAAGAACCGCTTGACTCTCCCAGTCTGCCCATTTTTCCCTACCTATAGTATCACCTCAGACTCTAATCGATCTCTCGCTCTCTTTTTCTCCCTCCCTTCCCCACTTTCCTTTCTACTAAGATTGCCTGATGCCTATCCCATTCATTATTGAACCCAACCACTGTTTTTGCCCTCACCATCTCAGCTAGAAGGCTGTTCCAGTAATTCATCACTTTTTGTGAAGAAGTACTTCCTCACATCCCTCCTGAATTTACCCCCTCCAGATTCATAGTATATCCCCTTGTTCTTGAGCACCTTTTTTTCTAAAAAATACTGCCCCCCCTGTTCCTTATCTACTCCTGTGAGGTATTTAAGGGTCCCTGTCATACCCCGCTTCAAGCAAGTGTACATATTGAGGTCCTTTAGTCTCTCCTCATAGGGCTTCTGATGCAGACTCTGCACCATTTTAGTTGTCCTCATTTGGACCACCTTGACTCTGTCTATGTCTTTCTGGAAATGTGTTCTCCAGAACTGGACATAGTACTCTACATGGGTGTCATACTAGTAACTTATTGAGAGACAATCCCACCTCCCTCTTTCTGCTCATGATATTCCTCCCTATGCACCCCAGTATCCCACTTGCCCCACCAATTACCTTGTTGCACTACTCAGCCACCTTTAGGTCATCCAATATGATTATCCCCAAGTCTCTTTCCTGCTTTGTGGTTGTCAACACCACTCTACCCATTTTTGTATTCCTCCCCGGGTTTCTTTTTTTTTAAGTTAAATGTTTTATTAAATTTAACATAGAATAAGTATCTAAAAAAACAGTTTATGAGACCACTATGGTTCTCAGCTATGGTCAGGGAAGCAGTTAGGGCAAAAATAATGCCTTCTATAAATACAAGGAATAGCAGGGGGAGGCAGAAAGGGAGGATTATGTACAAAAAATGTGGAGGCAAAAAGGGTCATTAGGGAGGTGAAAGCAGACACAGAGCTGCATATCACGGATGGGGTAAAGAACTTTTTTTAGCTATATCTGTGAAGAAAGGGGGGCATCACACAATTAGTTGAAGTTGGTAGGGTTATAGAGGAAGACAATCAAAAGGCTGCAGTCCTGAATGACTGCTTTTTCTCAGTATTCAGTAAGGACTGTGGGTCCATGCCAAAAAGCAGCATCAAAGCAGTTGCTAAGGGAGTTCCTGAAATGAGGTAGCCAATACTTACTAGCGAAAAGGTTCTGAAAGGGCTGGCAGCCCTTAGGATGGATAAGGCCCCAGGACCAGATGGGTTCCATCTAAGGATACTTAGGGAATTAGCAGCAGAACTCACTGAACCACTGACTGGACTGTTCAGCAGTTCACTTAGGCTTGGAGAAGATCCAAGGGATTGAAGAATAGCAGTAGTTGCACCACTTCATGGGGGGGAGGGGGGATTTATTTATTTATTTAGGAAATTGGGATTACAACCCTTTAAGTCATACACTCATTTCTGAAGGCTCCACATCAGAATAAAACAGACATTCATACAGTACATACATAGAATAAATGTGGGTGAGCAAATATACAGAGTATAAATACAATGAGTATGGGCTAATGCCTATACATTTGGCAGCTAAAACAGGGCAGAGCTGTCAACATATTTACCTAATAAGCAGTTAAGACCTATACAATTGGTAGCTAAAGCAATGCATGATATGAGTTAGTAGTTAGCTGCCTCAGGGAGGCCTTGTCTTATACACAGTACAATGCATTCATAGTCCAGTGCAACTATATGGTAACCAAGGGAGGTGAGGAGACTGTAGGTTAGAAATAGTGAGGGCTCTCCACTGCCTGGCCAAGGGCGGGTGCATGGCCTAGTGGTGTGGTGAAGGATCCACAGGTTACCGTTTATATATTGGCACTGATGTGAGGAGAGGATATTGACCCTTAAGGCAGCTTTAAAAGGACCTAGACTGGTGATTGATGTGACAGCTGGAGGGAAGGCATTGTACCAGGATGGAGCTCTAAGGGGGAAGGATCACTGGGCCAGGGTGGTCCTGACCCTAGGCACCTTCCAGATAGTTTTTGGGGCAGCCTGTGTAGACGCTGAGATGGTGGACACCTGAAGAGATGCCAAAACACCTGTTGGGGTTACACCCAGGTGGATTATTTTGGAGAATAGACAGGTCTGGTATAATAGTCTTTCCTCAAGGGAGAGGATATTGGAGAGCACATATAGGGTGCAGGTATGTGTATTTCTGTCAGCACCAGAGAGGAGCCAGCAGGCCTTATTGATGACTACTTTTATTTGATGAAGTACAGTAGGGTTGGAGGCAGCAAAGATTGTGAGGTCATAGTCCACCAGCGACAAGACTGGGGAGGTAATGGCTAGGCCAAGTGCTTCAGGTGGCAGGCAGTCTTTATGTCTGTAAAGGAGACTAATGTGGGTGTTGGTGGCAGAGGTGAGGATTTTTATATGTTTGTGGAATGAGAGGGAAGAGTCAAATGTAATACCTAGATACTTATACTTTTGGACCTGTTCTAGTGGGATAAGAGAGGTGGAGAGTATTTCCAAGGGGAAATCCTTTGATCTGTTTTGGCAGTGGGCATAGAGCATCGTCTTAGTTTTTTTTAATGTTGATCACCAATCTGTGGTCAGCAAATCAGTGTTCAATCTGAGAGAAGGAGTTTTGAAAGGTACGCTGGAGAGAGAGAGGATCAGGATGTGTGGCATAAAGAACAGCATCGTCCACGTAGATGAGAAGGTTGCTGGGGCAGGATTTAGGCAGGGAATTGAGGTAGATGCTGAATAGCAGGGGACCCAAGATAGATCCCTGGGGAACTCCTGAGTGCACATGAAGCATAGTAGATATGGTATTATTAATTTTAACACATTAGGTTCTAGATGAAAGATAGCTGGAGAATCATGAGAGTGGACAATGAGAGACCCCAATGTGTTGCAATGTGTTAAGAAGGAGGGGATAAGAAACCATGTTGAAGGCCTTTGAAAGGTCTGTAATCATAGCCCCTGTGAGGTGCTCCTTGTCAAGCATGGTGTGCAAGGAGTTAGCAAATTCAGTGAGGGTGGTCGTAGTGCTGTGACCAGCTCTGAAACCATGCTGCTCCCTACATAAGAGGTTGTGTGCAAGGAGGTAGTCAGTGAACTGATTGGCCATGATCTTTTCAAGGGCTTTAGAGAGTGGGGGAGAAGCAAGATGGGCCTGTAGTTGTTTGGGAGGGAGCTGTCACCACATTCGGTATTGGTGTTGTCACTACCATTTTCTATGAGGTTGGGAACTGGCCCTGCTGCAGGGACAGATTTAGAAAGTCTGTGAGTGGGGAGATTATTGAGTCTAGCACGAGGTATAGGATACGCATATCGAAGGCATCTTTGCAGTAATTGGAGCTCTGGAGGGCTTTGGACAGGTAGGCTTTCACTTCTGTAGAGGTAATGACTCTGAGTTTGAAGGGGGTGGAGGAGCTCAGGTGGTGGGATAGGCTGAATTGGATCAAAAAAGTTTCTCAGGGAGGACTAAGCTGAGGTCTGAGAAGATGGAGTTGAGTCAGTTAGCTATGTCAAGTGTGTTTGTGGTGGTAGTGCCATTGACACTAAGTTGTGGGGGGAGTGGGATTTACCATTAAGCTTCTTGATGTTATCCCAGAACTTTCTTGTGTAACCAGAAAACTACAATCCTGTCAGTTTTACCTCCATCTTGGGGAAGCTGATGGAATCACTAATTAAAAAGGACCTTGTGAACTACCTAGAGAGCAACAGGCTCCAAGATAGTAAACAATATGGTTTTGTGGAAGGAAAGTCTTGTCAGATGAACCTGTTTTTTTTCTTTGACTGGGTGAAACATAGAAACATAGAATTTGATGGTAGATAAGGGTCACTTGGCCCACCAAATCTGCCCATTTCCCTATCTAATCAATAAGCTGTAGATCCTAGTTAACCAACAGTCTACTTCCTCCTACCCCCCCACTAGAAATGCCTTATGTCCGTCCCATGCATTCTTGAATTCCTCTACTGTTTTTGACTCCACAACCTCCTCAATCTTCCTGGTGAGGTAGGATCTCATCTGTGTGGAGCAGATGGTGCCTGGTTAATACTCCAAGGTCTGGCCATTCACAGGGCCAGCAGTCCAAATACCAATGGCTAGAGTCTTCCTGAGTTGGGGAGGTGGCCAGGAGAAAAGGAGGTGGGGATTGTAAAAGACCTCCCTGTAAATGTGACTGTGGGGAAGATTTGGACCCCAGGAAAAAACTAGTGAGTGTTGTAACTCGTAGGCAGGAAAAAGGGCAAGTTTCTGAGGGTGAAGAGGGGGTGACTCAATGTGGTCCAGCCCCTCCCTAAGCAGCTGAAGAAGTGGCTAGCACAGGGGAGGGGCTGGCTAGAAGCAGCAGTCCAGAACCCTAGTCACAAATAGAGGAGCCCACAGGACTTCATTCAGAAGGGGCACTGGGAAGGGTCAGACGAGAGCAGAGGAGTGCTGCTCAGTGAACCCACCCTACCTTGCAAAATGGAGGGAAATAGCTCATAGGCTGAGCATCCTCAGGGGTGTAAAGAGTCCATTTACCGGGATAATGGGCTGTTGTACAGAGAATGTACAACAGAGGAAGGGCTAAATGGTGAGGCACTCCAGCAGTTGGTAGTCCCTAAGGTTCACCGTCAGATGCTTTTGGCCCTTGCCCATGACATCCCTTTTTCAGGACACTTGTGGGTGAGGCGGACAAAAAAGTGTCTAACCAACAATTTTTTCTGGCCTGGTATTGGCGAGGATGTGGCAAATTATTGCAGGACTTATCCAAAGTGCAGTGGGTAGGGAAAATGGGGGACAAGGCCAAGGCAGCATTGTTGCCCCTGCCCATTATTGATGAACCCTTCAAGAGGGTAGCTGTGGACATAGTGGGGCCATTGAGCACCCCAAGTCGCACTGTCAAGCGGTATTTATTTATTTGCTTTTGGTAACTGGGTAAGCACACTAGACAGCCAAGTGCCTATTTTCAGGTGCGACCCGGGAGATTACAAGGTACATACATGAACAATTTTCTGGTGTGACCCAGGAGATTACAAGGTACATACATGAACATCAGGCAAAAACAAGTGAAGGATTACATTAAAGAGAATTAGCACACAGGGACAATACAAGCAACAGTACCAGCTGGGATTTACATTGCAGGCAGTAGGAAGAAGTACAGTGTGGTTTCATCATTCCAGGCAACAATGTTGTAAGGCTTGCAGGTAGGCAAAGAGGAGTAACATTGGGATAGAGTGGTCCCAGAGCAAGACAAGGGAGTGCACAGTAATAATGCTCTCCCTGTTGGGCAGGTGGGTCTAAGTGGTCTATTTTTCTAGTAAACTGTGAGTACAGGAGGTGTATAAGCACAGATGTACTCTACACAAGTCATATTGTTTCGGTAACATCTCAGTTTGTTGGGGCGTCACAGGCTGAGAGGGTTTGTCTAGTGCAGAGACAGGTGGAGGCCATTTTGAGAAAGCCCCAGATGGAGGCTTTAAAGCTTTGGTGGGAGGGAGAGGAGTAAGTGCTTGATGGAAGAGAGTTCCAAACCCTGGGCGCATATGCAGCGAAGGCTCGGTCACCCATTTGTGTGCGAGTTTTTGGTGCCAGAAGGCATGACAATCACTGGATCGCAGGTTGTAGGAGGAAGTAGATAGAATGAGGGACTCTGCAAGTTTAAGGGGGGGTGGAAGTTCTGACAATACTATCTATGAAGTTGCCCATGACATAGGAGCGGTGAGTTTCCGGTGGAAGCCATTCAAGGCAGGTGTAGAGCTCACAGCGGTGAGTGAGGCAGGGGGCTGAGAGTGCAAAACGGCATATGTTGTTGTTCGCTGAGTCCCACTTTACTAGACTAGTTTTTACAACATGAGCAAAGGTGACTAGTCCATAGCAGAGCGTAGGTAGGAGGACTTTCCTGGCTAAGGCGAGATGGGCAGCTGGAGTGAGACAACTTTTTGCTCTGTAAGCTTGTCCCAACTTGCAGTTTGAGGCCTTACATGAATTGTGTATGTGCATGTTCATACCCAGTTTCGGGTCAAGAGTCACCCCTAGGTACTTGAGCAAGTCTGCAACTAGCAATGGGGACACATCAGCCCCAGAAATCTGTAGTGAATATGGGGCAGCTTTTAACTTAGCTGCTGAGCCAAAGAGCATGGCCTGCATTTTCTGCAGGTTAATCATAAGTTTATGGTCCTGCAACCAAGTTTGGATTTGGTTGAAGTCCGAGTTTAGTTTGGTGTTGATGGTAGAGATGTCCTGGGAACTGGACATGATGACTAGGTCATCTGCGTACAGCACTGAGGACCCAAGAGCCAGAGCTGAGGGTAGCTCATTTACAAAGAGAGAGAACAGGAGAGGCCCCAGGACAGAGCCCTGGGGGACTCCGCAGTTTACCTGGGAAGGCTCAGACAGGGCCTTGTTGAACTTGGTGTACTGCTGCCTGCCCGTGAGATAATTACTGATCCAGGCAAGGGTGGGGGAGGAGAAGCCAAGTGGTAGGAGAGAGGAGCACAGTAGTGCATGGTCTACCGGATTAAAGGCTTTCGAGAGAGCAACAAAGATGGCCTTGGTCAGTTCGCCTCAGTCAGCAGCGGACCTGATCTCAGAGGTAATAACTGTTAGGGCCATGGAGGTGCTATGCTCCTTTCTGAACCCATGCTGTGCAGAGGAGAGTAGGTTGTGGGTCCGTAGGTAATGGGTGACCTGAGAGGTGACTACCTTTTCCAGAATTTTGCTCATCGCTGATAGGATTGCTATGGGGCGGTAGTTCTTAAGGTCTTTTGGGTCCCCTGTCTTGGGCACAGGGATGACCTTAGCTATCTTCCAGATGTCTGGGACTATACCCGAGGTAAGCGATGCATTGAAGACGTGGGCCATGGGTCGGGCTAGTACTGTTACCCCTAGCCTCAGCAACTTGGGCTCCAGGTAGTCATGCCCAGCACCAGTGTGAGGGGAGATGCCAGCAAGGAGCTTCTGGGCCTCCATGTCTGATACTACCTTGAGGTAAAAGGGCAGGAGGGGGGTTGTCCCACTGGGTGGTATATCCTGGTAGTTGTTGACTATGCCACAAGATACCCAGAGGCAGTGGCCCAAATATCCTCTGAGGCAAAACCAGTGGCAGATGCACTGTTGGGAATATTTAGCTGGTGGACTTTCCCCAGAAGATACTGTCAGATCAGGGTGCCAATTTCAATGTCAGGGTTAATGAGTAGTTTGTGGGAGAAGTGTCGGGTAAAGCAGTTCAAAACCTCCCCATACCATTCCCAAGCTAATGGTCTGGTGAAGCGGTTTAATTCAACCCTTAAGACCATGCTAAGGACTTTTGCTGATCAGCATAAGAGGGACTGGGACAAATATTTGCCTCATCTCCTATTTGCATACAGGAAAGTCCCACAGGAGTCCACGGGGTTCTCACCTTTCGAACTCCTATTTGGTCATAGGGTGCGGGGGTCCCCTAGATTTGATTCTGGATGAATGGAGGGTGACCGAGCCTCCCAAGGGGAGTCTGTTGTGGAGTATGTCCTGAACTTCAGGACCCACTTTAAGGAGCTCATGGGGTTTGCTCAGGAGCACTTGGCCACTGCACAACAGTGTCAAAAAGTCTAGTATGACCGTGGGGCTTGAGCCAGAGAATATGAGGAGGAACAGCAAGTGATGGCACTCATCCCTGTCTGACAGAATAAATTACAGGCAGCATGAGAGGGGCCATTCTCCATTGTCCAAAAGGTTAGTGATGTCAATTACATGATACACCTACTGGACAGGAGATGCAGGTGAAAGGTGTATCATGTTAACATGCTGAAGCCCTACCATGGCAGGGAGGAACTGGTCCTCGCTGTATGCAGTGCCCAAGAGGAGGAAACTGAGATGGATCCACTGGTGGACCTGCTTGGGGAGGCCCGGGTTGTATCCTCTGTGGACAACTGTACCCTCTCTGAACAGTTGATGCCAGCTCAGGTGCAAGAAATTCGGGGTGTGCTGAGAGAATGTGGGGACATGTTCACAGGGAAACCGGGGTACACCACGCTGGAAGAGCATCATGTGGATACAGGGACCCAAGTTCCTGTGAAACAGTCCCCCTACAGGGTACCTAAGCATGTTAAGCAGACTGTGAGAGGAGCTCAAGGAGATGTTAGAACTTGGAGTAATCCAGGAATCTAGTAGCCCCTGGGCATCACCCCTGGTCTTGATCCCCAAAAGGGATGGCACCACATGATTCTGCATTGACTACCGGAAGCTAAATAGCTGCATGGAGTCTGATGCCTGTCCCATGCCCAGAACAGATGAAACCCTGGAGCGACTTGGGGGAGCCAAGTATTTGACCACAATAGACCTAATAAAGGGCTATTGGCAGGTACATCTGACCCCTGCAGAGAGGGAGAGATCAGCTTTTGTTACTCCATTTGGTTTATATGAATTCAAGGTAATGACATTTGGAATGAAGAATGCACCTGCAGTCTTTCAACGGCTTGTGCATCGCATTCTGTTTGGAGAAGGTGAGTTTTCATTGGCTTAAATGGATGATGTAGCCATATACAGCCAGACCTGGGATGAGCACATCAAGAATGTATGGGATGTGTTCCACAGGTTAAAGAATGCAGGTCTGACAATCAAGGTGGAAAGTGCCAGATAAGTATGGCAGAAGTGTCCTACCTTGGGCACCAGGTGGGTAGTGGACAGGTTGATGCCATCCTGGCCTGGCCTACTCCTACCATAAAGAAACAGGTCAGGGCATTTCTAGGGACAGCAGGGTACTACTGAAGGTTTGTTCCTTGCTATAGCAATCTGGCTAAGCCCCTGACAGATGTAACCAAGAAAGGAAAGCCAGATACAGTGCAGTGGTCAGAAGGCTTTGAGGTCACTTTTCAGGAACTAATGTAG
The DNA here is from genome assembly GCA_016271365.2 of Neoceratodus forsteri. Lineage (NCBI taxonomy): Eukaryota > Metazoa > Chordata > Ceratodontiformes > Ceratodontidae > Neoceratodus > Neoceratodus forsteri. The sequence continues at coordinate 50,332,165 of CM057455.1, forward strand.
GCCTTAAGTGTCCCAGCTGTACTTGCTAGCCCCAATTATAGTTTAAAGTTTATGGCCCATGTGGATGCCTTAGATAATGTGCTGGGTGCTGTGCTGACCCAAGTTACCTAGCAGGGGGAGGAGCACCCGGTTGTGTACCTCAGCCAGAGACTTTTGCCCAGAGAAGAGTCATATGCCACAATTGAGAAGGAATGCTTGGGAATAGTGTGGGCCCTTCAGAAGCTGCAGCCTTACTTATATGCGAGAGAATTTACTGTGGTCACAGATCATAATCCCCTGATATGGCTTCATAGGTCAAGTGGGCAAAGTGTTAGAGTTTGGTACTGCAGGCATATGACATAACCACCCAGCATCGCAGTGGCAAACAAAATGCAAATGCGGATGGGCTCTCTAGACAGGGCTAATGGCATGGCTGGATACTTTGGGCACTTCCCAGTAGTTGCATGAATGGCTGTGTCACTTGGGGTGGCCCAAGGGACACGCCTTCACCATCTGGGGGGGTGATGTGACAGAAATGGTAAAGAAGGAGTTAATGTTTGGATTTTCCAAACACATTTTTTTAGCAGTCTGGAAAAAAAAGCACTCATGTAAGCTGAGAAGCTGGAATTCTCAGTCCTCCCTAGCTGCTAGATAAGAGCTGGGTCATAAATCTTGAGTGGACATCTCCACACACACACAGGCCAGTTTGATGGGATTGCTTCACTCAAATATAAACTTAAGGGTAAAAGAGAATATAATTGGTCACTGATAGGTGTTCAGTCTGATTGGGACAATTAAATACATACATGTTAGATGGTTGGTGCATTCAAAGGGAGAATGGGAATGACCTATTCTCAAGAGAGTATAAAGCATTCTGAAAGACAGTGTAGTGTGTTCCTGTTACTTTGGAAGCTGGAGGGAGTAACTAAGATTAGAGCCTACCCTTCTAGCTATGTCCGTGGGAGCTGGCAGTTAGCATAGGGCACAGTGGTCTTTTGAAAGGACAGGAAAGGGTAAGTCTAGTATTAGCATATTGCAGTAATAGCCTTTTTCATTTGCCATCTGTTATTTAAAAACATTTGTTTACTTTTCCTGTATTATTGTTATTCTCTTGTTTTGTAAATATATATCTGTAAATGCTCAGTGCACTTTCTGTTAAGTAAAAAGCTATTTATTTGCTCAACAGTTGTGACTGTGATGTCATTTTTCTAAGGTAATATTTGGTTTCCACTGGCTAAGGTAAACTTTGTGTAGCATCCGCCACCCGAGAGAGACACACTACCAGACTTTAACTTGTGCAATTGCAAATTTAATTATTCAAGTTTGTAAACTTGAAGGTTGGTGCTGGATGACTCCAACTGGTGTCAGTGAATACCCGAGGACAGACACCTCTCTAAAAGCTGTTTTAGCCCAGAGGAAGAGGTGGGTTGTCACGAGGGCCAATATCTATGTGATCTGGTTCAGGGGTAGAGACAAGGGTGAAAACCATATGGCTAATGGCAGTGCGCTCCTGAGGTACAAAACAGAAGTTGTCCATAGTGATGTTACACACCAAAGATCCATAGGAGAAGGTCTTGTAGTTGCTCACAACACAATATTGTCCATCGGAACTGTAGGAAACTTGAGTCTGAGGAGTTGCCCCTTGGTGACCTCGATAGAGCAGGTGGAGGCTTTCATCTTTCTACTGCTGAGTCATCAAACTTCTTCTCTTGAGGCAAAAGTGACAGTTGGCTTGTCAAAAGGTGATGTGACATTAGTAGTATCATCAGCAAAGAGGTCATTGTCAAGTGTATATGACCAATGTATAGAGTTCAAAGAGTAACTGCACACAGGCTTGATTACATCAAAGACATCACATCTGCACACATAATGCTAGCCCCATTTGACACAACAGTATGTGGGGTAATCCAGCTGTCCAACTGAGGATGAAAAACCAGCAAAGGAGGCAAGCTGATCCGTTCTCAATAGATGCTGCCCTATAGATGACCCATGGTGTGGACATTTGCCAGCTTGTTGAAGACTGAGGAATCTTTGCTAAAAAGTGGAAGGGGCACTGTAAAGGTCACATACATAGTATCACACATAATGCATTGTTGTGTATCGTAGCAGTGTCCATTACTTGGGTGTCATGTCACATAGGCCAAGTTCAAAGCAGTGGCCAAAGAAAAGGACACAGTCATATCCATGCACCTGGTCATGCATGATTGGGTTCTACAATAGGTGTCAGATCTTCTTACAACTGCTGCATCAGCCCGCTCCCTCTGATCATCCTCTAGGGGCCTTCTGGCAATTCCCAGGATGAGGCTTAAAACGGCCAGTGACAAAGCATTTAATGTCGCCAGCCCCATCTTATGAAATTCACTTCCACCAGCTATACAGGAGGTCCCTTCTGTTAAGGTTTTCAAGGCCTGCCTCAAGGCCTTCCTATTTAGACAGGCCTTCCCAGACTTAGTCCATTAATCTCTCAGGGGCCCCCCATGTCTGATTTTAGCAATGTCTTGTGTCGCCAAAGGACACATTTATGTTATGCTGATATTATTGTTATATTCATTTTTTAGTTTTATTTATTATGTGGATAGTGTATTTTAATGTACGGTGACCAGAGCCTCCAGGATTGGGCACCTGGAAAAATAAAATTTGCCTTATTTGGCCATTTAACCATATGCCTATCATGGATTAAATCTGAGATCTGCCTGGATTCCGTATCTTGGAAGACATTGGTAATACAGTGCAAGCTATTTAAATGGGATGTCCTGGTAGATTTTGGTTTGTCCCATTTATGCGGTCATCTTGCACAAATGAACATTGACCTTACAGCCATCAGGTGTGATCAGGCACTGTGTCCCGATTTAATACTGCACTGTATTGTCCATGTGTGTAAAGGGGGTGATGCTATACTGCATCTAGTCAGCAGGTGGCAGTTGTGATTTGTGTCACTTGGCCTCATGGGTTTTGAAACTTTATTTATTCTTTATTCAATTAAAATCAATGACATATGTGATGTTTGTGCTGTTAGTGCTTGAACTGCAAAACTTAATAAACAATTATTAATAATAATAATATTTTTTTATTTATACAGCGCCTTTCCATTTCCAAGGCCCCTTACAGATTAAAACAATTTAAAACAAACATTAAAATCCAAAATCTTAAAACATGAATAAAGAAACATTGTCAAAATACTGCTCAATATTCCACAAAGGCCTTTTGCCAAAGCAAAGTTTTCAACCCTCTCTTAAATTCCTCCATTATTGAATGTTGTCATCGGTGACGGCATCATCCAATGCGCTGAAAAAAATCATTAATTTTCCCTCGTTTCATTTCCTGAGCTGCTTGTCTTTTTATCACAGTTTTGACATCCATCAATTTATCCCAACTTATGACATGTTGTTTCTGTTGGCAGCACTTCATTGCAGTCTGAAGACTAGCAAGTGCGTCAGCAGTGGGGACTACTGTTTCCTCCTGAGTGACAGCCCCCTCTTTGCATTCCCCCTCCATGTCAGTAGCCAGCGTTCTTTCTAGGAACAAAATTTGGTGGGTCACATGACCCCTAGGCCACTGAAAAGGTGGGTCATTTCATGAAAAATGTGGGTCATACGTTAATTTTTTTTTAAAATGTAAGAATGTTAACAACGTGGAAATGCGATAATATTGAAAAATGGGTTTAGCATGCCATAACTATCATGAAAAGCAGTGATGAACTGTATTACAAGAAGGGCATCATATGGGGAGGTCAGAGTGGCAGCTTTGAATTTTTCACACAAGGATAAATGAAATTATAGGCATATTTATTAGCCTTACAGTGTACTGGCCATACTTTTATAAGGAAGAAATCCATCAGGGGAGGTCTTAAGAGTCCACATTGGAAAACTGAGCATTTTTTGCATCAAAATGTAACCGTCTGAGTTTAACTTTATAAGATTACTTTAAATCATTTTGGCAAAAAGAGGCACTTGGATGGAAAAAGAAAACAGCCAAGTTACTAGAGATATCCTGGGTTAGCAGATCTTAGCTGGAACAGAAAGGGAGAACAAAGAATATAGGGTTAAAATTAAGGCATATTAGGCAGCTGGAGAAATAGAACTTTTGACATTTTTTGATATTATTTTGTCTTCTGGTGATCTTTATAGTAATAAGCTTGCATACAAAAAAAGGGCGACAGAGCACCAGGAAAATGTATGGTGCTAATAAAAAACTATAATCAATCAAGTAGAGACTTTAAAGCACCCATACCACCAGTAATGGAACAACTCAAGAGTTGAAAAAACACATAATTTAATATAAATATAGTCATGCAGTCATAAAAAAATGGCTTAGCAGAGCAAAACTAACGTTTCACCTGGTATCCTGCCATGCTTCATCAGAGTAATTAATTGATGTTCAAAACACCCATTAAATACATTAAACATTTGATCACATGTGTGTATTTAACCTATACATCATCAAACCCTAATGGTCTTTGAATTTTTAACCCTTTATTATTCAGTAATCCATAGAGTGCACTTCCCAATATACCGGTGATCTAATTTCATGCATTTAAAACATCTATGTCTTTAAATGGACTGTTTTCATAGCTTGGAAATCTAAAGCTTTGCAATACTATTATCAATTCCCAGGTACACATCTTTATTTTGCAGCAACAGTAGGCTCATATTTGTTTTGGGATTTATATATATATATATATATATATATAAAACCCATTAACAAATACAGTAAACATATCCTTTTATACTCATAGAGGTACTTATATTAACTTCTTTACTGTGGCGAGTCTCAACTTAAATTCTAACTTTTATATTTAGTTAGAAAAGTAGAAAGGTCTATGTTTCCATTTAATCCTTTATATGTTCTGGCTCCTGGTTTAGAAATCCAATAACTCTCTCTCTCTCTCTCTCTCTCTCTCTGTCCTATTTTTTTGTTTAGATCTCCTTTTCTAAGTCCTGTACTTATTAGCTCCAGTCCAAGGAAACTGAAAACATGTTTTTGTGAGCTGTTTGCTTGTACTATATACGTTTTACAATAGCATAACTGCTATTACCTTTTTCTACAGCTCTAACATGCTCACCCATCCTGATTTTTAATTTTCATACAGTACGCCCTACATAATATGCTCCACAATCACACAACAGTAAATACACCACTCCTTTACTGTTACATGTAATGAAATCTCTGATTTCAATATTCTGTCCAGTTTTGGGATGGGTAAAATCTTTACAACTTTTAATATATTTATAGCACAAGCAATTTCCACACCTGAAGACGCCTCTGAGTCGGGGTGCTAACAGGGTTTGTCCATTCAATTCCTTCATAGGTGTTACATTAGTCACTACATAATCCCTTATACTCTTACATTTTTGGAAGATTATTTTGGGGCCATTTTTAGTGACTTCATTTAATCTAGGTTCAAGTTCTACTGTAAAAATGCCAGTTGTTTTCTATACTCTCTTTCATTTCTTTAGCTCTACTGGAGAAATTGGTTACAAATGGGCATTCAAATTCATTTCTTATTTCTGTTTTATCATTATATCATCCATACTGTACAGTCTGACCTCTATCCACTCCTTCTACTTTTTTAATTGCTTATACTATGCTGCCCCAGCTATATTTTCTTTCCACAAACCTGTGTACTTGCTCACTTCTCTTATTTATAAATTCCCATTGTTCTGTGCAGTTCTTGAGTGTCCTAATTAGTTGTCCTTTGGGGATATTGTATTTAACATGGTGTGGATGGCAACTATCAAATCTCAATAATGTATTTCTATCTGTATTTTTTTGGTTCAATGTTGTGCACACACATCCCTCACCATCTTTATAAAGCTTTAAGTCAAGAAATGTAACACCTGAAATTTGTTCTCATTCATGATGGGAGGAAGATCCATCTGTAAATATGCAGCAGAGTGAATGGTCTTTAACAGTACCCTCAGTGGCTGAAAGGAATTGACCGGGATATGGTAGGGTAGGTGGCTCTAGGCCACACTCATGTGGCTCTCCTTGGTAGAGGAGACCATGTGCCAAAATGGAGGGCATTTTGGCGGGAAGTACAGTGATGTCTTAATCCTGTAGGAGGAGAAACCAATGGGTGAGTCTAGAGTTAGACACATTTCTCTCCTTGATTCTGTCTGTCAGGAGAAAGAAGGTGGAGTTGTGGTTAGTGTGCAACACAATAGGGAGAACCTTATAACGTAGGTAAATTGTTTGATAGCCCAGAAGATCACCGAAAGATTCCTCTAACATAGAGCATACTTTTGCTCCACAAGGGAGAACATCTGGGATGCATAGGCAATAAGCTTAAGGATGCCATTGTCCTTTGGTGTAAGAACTGCTGACATGCCTCCTCAGAGGTGGTGGTTTCCAGATGGAATGCCAATTCTAAGTTGTGGTTCTCCAGAGTAGGAGTGGAGGCCAAGACCTTTTTCAGGGAAGTAATAGCAAATGTATGTTCTCATCCCCAGTGCCACGGGATGTCTTTTTTCAGTAGGTCATACAAGGGTGTGACCTTCTGCACAAAATTGCAGATGAAGTCCCTAGAGTAGCTGACCATACCCAGGAAATATTTTAGAGTAGCCACACTGGTGGCTAATGGCAAATCTTGAATACCTTGTACCTTATCCAAGGCAAGGCTCCTGCCCTTGGCAGTGATGTGTAGGCCCAGAAAAGAAACTTCTGGGAGACACAATTGTACCTTTGCCAGGTTGCACTCGAGGCCTGCCCTCTGTTAAAGTGCCAGGACCTCATCTAGAAGCTCCAGGTGCTTTTCCAGATTTGTGGTGGCCAGGAGAAGATTATCCACATACTGCAAGAGGAATTTTGGGGTGTAAAAATCCTGTACAGTGTCCCTCATATGGCTGTGGAAGAGGTAGGGGCTGTTGTGGAATCTTTGAGGAAGGCAGTTCCATGTATACTGACATCCTTCAAAGACTAAGACAAACTTGTATTGGCTCTCAGGAGCCAAAGGGAGTGACCAGAAACCATTGGAGATGTCTAGGTATTGAATCACTTGTTTTCAGGTTTCAGACATTCGAGCACATCCGGGCTGATGCCATGGTAGGTGCACAACTGAGGGTGACTTGATTAAGTGGTCTGTAGTCAACGGTTAGCCTCCAGCTGTTGTTAGGTTTCTTCATGGGCCAGATGGGAGAGTTGACTGTGGATACACAGGATCTAATGATCCCTTGTTTCAGAAGGGAATCAATAGCTGCCCTCAGTGAGGGTATTGCCTCTGCAGAAAAAGGATATTGTTGCTGACAGGGTGGTTCATCACCAGTAACATGTACGAGAATGTCCATTCTCCCACATTCAGGTTTGTGCTTGGCAAAGGCCTCTTGATGCCTTTGCAGAATCAGTTTCAGTTTAGGGAACAGCTCCTGGTGTTGGAGCATGAGAATAACATCATACTCCACATCACTGGCCTTAACTGTGGCTACCACATGTGAGTCATAAATTAGAAGTATATTTATTGTATTTTATTTATTTATTTAAAAGTTGATAACCGGGAAAGGCACACTAAGCCAAGGCTCATTTACAGGTACGATCTAGTGACTCCCAATCCCCTCTCACAGCTCCTTCTCATCCTCCCCCAACCTTGGCGTGTTCTCCTATTTCCTTCCTTGATATTCTTAGGTTATTATAGTCCATTCCCCTCCGTGGCAGTGCTGGACCTGATGGTATTGAACCTAGGATACTCAGAATTGGTGCCTCTCTCATAGCCACTCCAGTCACTCAGCTGTTTAACTTGTCCATTAGCACCTCCATAGTGCCTTTAGCCTGGAAATTTGCCAGAATCATACCAGTCTTCAAGAAAGGTGATCCTAAAGTTTTGTCCAATTATTGCCCCATTGCACTTCTACCTACACTCAGCAAGACGTTGGAAAACATACACTATCAGGTCTCTGCCCACTTATTAAACTTCAATTTTCAGTCGCCAGTTCAACACGGTTTCTGGGCTGGTCACAGCACCACTACAGCCCTCATCCTGAGGATAAGTCTAACATGGACTCTGGCCTACTTACTGGGGCTGTGTTCATTGACCTAACTAAAGCATTCAACCTAGTTAACCACCCTCTGCTAGTAGACAAACAGCAGTCTCTTGGGGCCTCTGGTTCCACCTTATCCTGGATCACCAGTTACCTCTCCAACCATTCCCAAACTGTCTCTTTCATCAAAGTCCTTTCCTCTCCAGCTCCTATCTCCTGTGGCATCCCTCAAGGATCCATTCTTGTACCCCTGCTTTTTTTCCATTTTTGTCAATGATTTTCCCTCTTCCTTCACTGACTGCAAGTCTATCATGTACTCTGACGATCTGGTGCTCTACTCAGTCTCCCCTTCTGTGGTCGACCTTAATGTTCGCTGTCATCTGCATTCCAAATGCTCCAATCCTGGCTCCAATCCAACTCCCTGATCATCAATCTCCCAAAGACACAGGCTATGCTCTTTGGGTATGCTAGAAAAATCCATGCTGGGACCCTTAAACTTTGTGTGTGATGCTGTAATGGGTCTGTAATCCTGTCCATGGATTCCTTCAAATACCTCAGAGTGACCCTGGATCCTGCTTTTGATTTCTCTTCTCATTTATTGGAGGTGTGTAGATCTGTCAACGCTAAGATCATTGCTGCTTACAGGGTGCATCACTCCCTAATCCCTGCTGCTAGGGTCTCTGTAGCCAGAGGGGTTTTGCTTCCTAGGCTCCTGTACACCCTCCCCATCTTTTCCCACACTAATGTTGGTATTCTTCATAAATGGGACTCCACTTACAACAGCATAGGCAGATTTGCCCTGTCTGCCCCTCGCCTTACTCACCACTGTCTTCTGTACGCCACCCTACACTGGCTGTCCCCCCAAAACCTGTGCTTATACACGCTTGGCTGCTTCACTGACTCCATGACAAGACCCCCCTCACCCTGACAGCATTGGGCTATGCTCACCCCGGTGTCACATTCCCAGCTACTCAGATCCTCTAATACCTCTTCACTCCCCATCCCTTACTGTTCTACAAAAATGGGGGAACAAGCTTTCTCTCACTTTGATCCCAAATTCTGGAACTCTCTACCTCCTAGTCTTAAATGCTCTCCATCTCACTTCTTCTACAAGACTGCACTTTTCGCCTACCTACATGCAATTGATTCCTGTGTCTGTACCTAACCTCACTTCTCTTGCTTTCTTTAAGCTAGCTTACCATTGTCTCTTCAATTATTGTCTGCTTTGCCTTGTTTCCCAGGCCTGCTTTCTTCCATCCCTGCATGGATGACCACTGTCACATGTATGTTTTGTTTCCATAACCATCCCTGCAAGGATATCTAATGGTTCTGTATTATTTGCTGCTTGTTTTTTGTAAACTGTATGTTGTACTCTCCCGGGTCATGCTTGAAAATAGGCAGGGTTTTTATTTATTTATTTTATTTAGTTAAACATCAGTTTAGAAACCTTTGAGCCAGAGGCTCATTTACAAAGGTACCTCGTCACAAAGAGGACATCAGAACAGTAGTACAAGGGACACAGTACTTACAAACAAAAAAGTTACAGTTCAATTACAATTTTGTTACAATCGAATACAATCTCCAACGAAGCAAAAGATAACAAAAGGTGCAAAACTTATGGTCTGGGGAGAGCTGGTGGGAGTAGAAGGGAGGGAGATAGGGGAGGAGGAATTAGTAGGGAAAGGAAGGGGGGAGCCACTCAGTGAGCACCTCAAACAGAGTATATATATATTTTTTTTACACTAGGCTAGCGGCAGTTGCATTTGCTAGAGCTAAGCAGGAAGTTTCTGAGCCTGGGCTTAAAGCAAGCTAAGGTTAGTGAGTTTGAGACACTGGCAGGGAGGGAGTTATATTAGTGGGGTGCACTGTAGGGGAATGCCCTCTGACCTTGGGAGGTCCTGGCTCTCGGAATAACTAGGGTAGCTCTTGACGAGCTGCGCATGATCAGGGTCGGTTCAGTACGGCGAATGGAGTAGGATAGGCCTCGCAGGGTTTTAAAGGTGAGCTGGCATGTCTGATACATGAGTCGCTCTTCCAGGTTGAGTAGGGTAGCCAGGGTGTACAGCTCACATGTGTGAGTGAGTCTGGGAGCACCAGTGATAAGTCTTCAGGCCTTATTAACTGTGAGGCAAACCTTGTTGAGGGCAGTCTGATCTGCTGAGCCATAGACTGGAAGGCCATAGTCAATGAGAGACATGACAGAGGAGGTGACAGCCAGGCGGAGGGCATCAGGAGGGAGGCATTTCTGTGCCGTAAAGAATGCCTAGCCGTGAGTTGGCGACAGAATTTAGGGCAGATATATGTCCATGCAATGAAAGTGCAGGGTCAAAGGTTATACCAAGATATTTATAGGACTGCACCTGGTCAATGACGAGATTGGGTGTGGAGTGGACAGCTAAGGGAAACTTGCTGTACTTATTTTGGGGGTTGGAGAAGAGCATCGTTTTTGTTTTCTTAAGGTTGATAACAAGTTGGTGATCAGTGAATCAGGTAGCTGCAGAGTCAAAGACTAGTTGGAGGGAGTTCTGTAGCAGCATGGGGTCATTGTGTGGAAGGCAACGAGAACAGCATCATCAGCATAGAGAAGCATCTTACCCATACAATTGCTGGGTAGGGAGTTAAGAAAGAGTGATAATAGTAGGGGTCCAAGAATTGAGCCCTGCGGCACCCCAGAGCGAATAGGGCATGTTTCAGAGAGAGTACCATTGACTTTCACACATTGGGAGCGGGCGGAGAGATAGCTGGTGCACCAGGAAACAGGTCCTGAGGCAAAGCCTATTAGGTCGAGGGTGGAGAGCAAAAGAGGATGCGAAACGGTATCGAATGCTTTAGACAGGTCAATGAATATAACACCAGCCAGGGCACCAGAGTCCAAGAAGGCATGGAGGAAGTTGGGAAAATTCCAGGAGTGCTGTATTGGTACTATGACCTGCTCTGAACCCATGTTGTTCAGGGCAGAGAACATTGTACTTACAGAGGTAGTCAGAGACTTGGGACGCCACAATTTTCTCTAATGCCTTAGAGAGGGGGGAGAGGATTGAGATGGGTCAGTAGTTACCTGGAAGAGTCCTGTCACCACCTTTATGGACAGGGGTAACTGTGGCAATCTTCCAGGCAGAGGGGAATTGTCTGAGACAGAGTAATTTGTTGAAAATGCATGTAATAGGTGAGAGGACCTGATCCAGGACCTGACGTAAAAGGCAGGGATCAAGTGAATCATTACCGATGGTGTTACCTTTTAGGGCTTTTAGCAAGTAAGGCCTAGCTTCTTGCATGGTGACATGACACAGGTGGAAAGAGGGGCGGGCAATGGGTGGTGGTACAGATGGAGGAGGTGGACTGAAAAAGTTACCAGGAAGTACTGAGCTAAGGTCGGTAAAGGAGTTATTGAGGTGGGTGGCAATGAGAGCAGGGTCAGAGGAGACGGTACCATTGATGTTGAGAAAAGAAGGAGAGGGGGACTGGGAGTGACCATTCAGTTGCTTGATGTTGTCCCAGAAGCACCTGGGGTTCCCCCAGGAGGAGGTAAGAGAGACTTGGTTGTATTCCGCCTTTGCTTTGCGGATGGCCCAGGTGCACTGGTTTCGGGCGGCAGCATAGGACTGCCTGTCAGCAGAATGGCCAGTAGCAACAGCAAGGTGCCAAAGATTGTCACATTGCTTGCTGCCACAGTAGGGCAGGGGTGATCCAAGGCATGTTTCACTTTGGACCTCCTAGCAAAGTGTTATGGGAGCAAAGATATCACAGGCAAAGTTGAAAGTGCTTACAAAGAAGGCCAGGCCAAGTCAATGTAGGTTGCCCCTGCCAGAGGGACCAATCAGTGGGCAAGGAAGCTTAAGGCCTATGGAGTCCCAGGCCCAAGCCACCTCGAGAGGTGGTTTTGACCGGGGATGAGGGCCGAGGGGTTTCCCAGTTGAAAAGCACAGGGAAGTGGTCACTGTGGCAGTCAGGGAGGATTTGGATGTTGTGGATGCGGATTGGCCTGTTGGTGAGGACCACATCCAGGAGGGTGCTTGTCCCCCCCAGCGTTTTTTCTAGTAGGCTGTGTGACCAGGTGAGTTAGGTCAATTGAATCGAAAGCCTCATGGTGGGAGGAGGATGAGGGGCAGAGCTAGTTTATATTCAAGTTGCCCACCAAGATTTGGTCTGACGAGTTGGGTAGGGAGGTGAGGTAGTCAATTAGTGAGCCCAGGGCCTGGGATTGGTTCTTGGGGGGTATGTAGGCTACGGTTAGGAATAATGGGCCTCTAGCTGGGTCAGGGGACAGCTTTAGAGTAAGTGCCTGGGCCTTATGGTCGAGGTCAGGTGGGGGGAGTGGTAGCCCCATGAGAGAATCCTTCAAATAGAAGACACAACCCCCACCTCTCCTGCCGACACGGTCCAACCGGTGGAGAGTGTAGCTGGGGAGAGAGACATGAGAGTTAGGAGTGGAGGGAGACAGCCAGGTTTCAACCAGGGCAGCAACATCAGGTTTATGAAGGCCACCCAGCAGTGAGAGAGTCCAGTTTTTCAGGAGGCTGCAGATGTTCATAGAAGCAATGCGCAGCCCAGGAGATTTCAGGGGAGACCAGTGCTGCCAGGCCCGGGATTGGGTGGACATTGCCTGACAGGAGCAGGAGGAGGAGGGCTGATCTGGGGAGTGCACAATGCATGGATAGCTTTTGAAGATTGGAGAGGGGTGATGAGGGGTGATCACCAAGTGAAAACAGCTACTAGAGAGCAGTAAAATGTGACAAGTGAGGTATTGGGAGCAAATTGTTCAAACTTAATCAAGCTCCCTCTAGTGGCAAAACAATATAAGGAGCTAATGGAGAAGTTGGATGTTAAAAAAAGATCAAGAACAGGCAAAAGATTAACTTGCTGGGGGCTGGCTGGTAGTGGGTGTGGGGAGAAGAGCAAATGGGCTGTGGGCTACCAGGTACTATTGGGATTCAAAAAAGAAGGTGATTACTAGCAGGGCAAACTGAAATTCTGCACACAGGAAAAGCACTTAGAAGTTAAACAGTCCCCAAATGAGTTTTTCACAGTGGGGTAATTCAGTTACAACTGGAAATGCACTTTACAAATTAATGAACATTCCCCAGTGAGATTTGCACAGGGGGGGATTTCAGATAGAACACAGGTCCTGGGCTTGCAGTGACTCTAAGCTTTTAAATACAGTTACAGGCAAATGCAAATAGTTTTAGCTGGTTTGCTTTAAAAGTTTCAAAATCAGGCACAAAAGTAACAGTTCTGCTCCATTTGGGCCTGGGCAGCAACTCGAGGTGCTACTCTGGCCGGGATTCATGCGCTGAGCAGGGGAGCTTGTGGCCATTTCAGAAAAGGCGCCAGATGGCCAACGATGGTGGCAGCAGCCTGGATCAAGGTAGAAATTACCTGGTGTGTCTTGGGTTCCGGGCTTCTGAGGGCAGGGAGGCTTCAGAGCAGGCCCTCACGACTCCGGTCCCTCAGGGAGGGGTGGTCTCTGTGTGTCTCGGGTCTGGGGCTTCTGTGGGCAGGGAGGGCTTCAGAGCAGGCCCTCGCGACCTCCGGTCTCCTCAGGGGGGTGGTCTCTGGTGTGTCTCGGGTTCGAGGCTTCTTTGGGCAGGGAGGGCTTCAGAGCAGGCCCTCACGACCTCTGGTCTCCTCAGAGGAGGGGTGGTTACTGGTGTGTCTCGGGTTCGGGGCTTGGCGGTGAGGGCTTCATAGAGCAGGCCCTCGCGACCCGGGTCTCCTCAGGGAGGTGGTCTCTGGTGTGTCTCGGGTTCGGGCTTCTATGGGCAGGGAGGGCTTCAGAGCAGGCCATCACAACCTCCGGTCTCCTCAGGGGAGGGGGGTGGTCTCTGCTTAATGCACCTACCCGGTCAACAAAAGCTAATAAATAATAAATAAATAAATCTGGGGCAGGGGGAAGGGTTCACTAGTTACATAAAATATATACCTGTCTATAAAATGAGATATGGAGGAATACATAAAAAAGCATTAATTACATCTTTTACAAGAAATAGAGCCTAACAGCTTACCTAACAGTGGACACTAACATCCAAGTACATAGTAATGCATGAATTGTCATAATAAGGCTAGGAGCTGAGATACAGAACAAAAGTGCACAAGTAGTGTGCTGCCAGGATTATACACACAGAGCTAGGGTTGGGATGGTAATAGAGGGTATGGCCAGTATTGCCAGTGGTAGATAAGAGTTAGAGAGAGTGGAAACATTGGCATGGAGGAGAGGGAGGTTCTTGAAATGCTTTTTAATGGATAGGGTGGTAGGCAAGCTATGTACAGTGAGGGGAAGGGAGTTCTAGAGGGCATGGAGCCAGTGGGTGAAGGCTATTTTCCCAGTAAGTGAGAGAGGTGTGGCCAGGGTGAAGAAGCGGTGGTCTCATGAGTGCAGTGAGAAGCCAGGGCTGAGAGCTGAGGCTAATAAGGAGGTAGGAATGTTGAACCAGAACTTGGTGATAAAGGTTGCGCAATGTGCCAGACAATGATCGGTGAGTGAGAGGAAGGAGACAAATTGGTAGAGGAGGCAGTGATAGGTGTGGCATTGGAGAATAGAAGCAAAACGGTAGAAATCATGAAACAGTGGGTCTAATTTGGCAAGGGAGGATTGCGGCACTGAACTACAGACCATATCTGCATAACTGAACAAAGGAAAGATAAACTTAGAGATTATTTCCCTTCTGGGGGGGGGGACTGTCCTTATGTCTATAGAGCTTTCCTAGTTTTGGATGCAGTTTGTTGTGAATAGAATCCAGGTGCAGGGAAAAGTCCAGTTTGGGATCCAGCCAGACAGCCAAGTATTTGTATGATTTAACAGCTGCAATTTTGGAGCCATCAAGACATAAAATGAGGGGGAGATGTCATTTTGGCCAGTTTCTGCGAGGTGCCAAAAGCCATACTGACCTTTTTCTTAGTATTGCATCTGAGTGATTTATTCAAGCCATTTTAGAGTGTTCACAAAGTTGATTTGAAGGATGGGTTCAGCCTGTGCAAAAGAAATCCCAGAAACGAAGATCACAGTATCGTCATCGTACATTTGAACGTGTGAGTCAGAACAGGCAGAAGGAAGATTGTTTACAAATATGGACAATAGGGTAGGTCCAAGGATTGATCCCTGAGGAACACCAGCCACAATGGAGAGGAAAGCAGATTTGGTTTACCCAAGCTGGACAAATTGAAACCTATCTGTTAGGTAAGCCTTCAACCATTCAGTAGGGGATGGGGATAGTCCAATAGACGTGAGGTAATCTAGGAGTAGTCTATGAGCAACAGAAGGAAACACCTTGGCTAAGTCTATAAATATAGCCTATGTTAGATGACCCTTATCTATTGCCAAATAGATGTGGTTGGTGAGGCGGAGAAGGGAGGAGGAAGTGTAATGGAGACAAAGGAAACCAGACTGGTATGGAGTCAGAATGTCTTTGGAGGCAAGGTATGCATTTAGTCTTTTAAGAGATAAGGGATTCCAAGATTTTGGAGAGCAAAGGGAGGAGGGAGACAGGTCTGCAGTTGTTGGGGATTGATGGGTCACCCTTTTGTGAAGGGGGATGACTCTGGATAATTTCCTGGGCTTTGGCAGGGAGCTGGAGGAGAGGGAGAGATTAAAGATGTGAGTAATTGTGGGAACAATGGCAGCAGCAGAGATTTTCACGAGGATGGGATTAATACCATCTGGACTTTATTTTGAGGAGTTCAGAGGTTTGAGGGCTCGAAGTGCCTCTGAGGGGGGTAATGGGAGGGAAGGTGTAATTAGGTGGGGGGATGAGAGGGAGACTGCTGGGGTGAGGGGAAAGGGAAGAGGGTGGGTGGATCAGATCGCTGATTGGACATGGGAGGAGGGTCATATTGGTGTTGCAGGGAGGGAAGAGTGGGGTAGGTGGTTGCCCATGAGGTAAGGCACAGGTTGTGAAGAAGTGAAGAATTGATTTATGGAAGAGGCGATGGCACCAAAGCCATCATCAGTGGGGTCCAAACATGGAGCTGGGGCTTGTTGAACAGGTCCAAACAGGGAGTGGAGAGTTTTTAGAATGCAGCTGAGGCACGGTGACAATCCTCAAGCTGAAACTTAAAGAAGTAAGCTTTAGTGGAATGCACTGCCTTAGTGCATGCATTCCCCAGAGTTCTGTACATTTGGAGGTATGAGGCATTGGAGGAGGCCTTAAATGTTTTCCAAGCTTTGTTTCTGGCTTTGAAAAGTTTGCCAGATGAGGGGAAAGCCAGAGAAAGTGCCTGCACTGGAGATGTAGCTTTTTTAAGGGTGTATAGGAGATCTAAATGCCTAGGAAGGTGGAGTTAAATGTTACTAATGCGGAGTTTATGTCCAGGGCCGTGAAGACTCTGGACCAGTCAGCAAGGTAGAGATTTTCTATTAGTGCCTGCTGGTTGAGGGACCTTAGGGGCCTGAACCACATGTTTTTGGGCTGGACTGGGGTGGACGGTGCTTCCTTTGACAGGTGATACAATGCTCACTGAAGGCATTGGGGAGGGTACCAGCTGAAGAGAATCTGAGATGGCGAGTGGTTAGGATCCAGTCCAGGAGCAAGTGGTTAGAGGAGAGGGGGGGTTGGGTCTGGTAGGGTCAGTGATTAGTTGGGTGAGGTTGAGTGCCTTGATCTCTTTAGTGATGGCCTTGGAGTGTTGGGTGAGTCAGTTAATGTTGAAGTCACACAGGATTAGAAGCTCACCCAAGCAGATGAATAAATAAGGGTGGCCCATTTGGAGACAAAGCAGGAAGGTGAGGTGCTAGGAGAGAAATAGCAGAAAGTGACAAAAAGTGGATACAAGGACAGAAAGACCAGCTTAGCGAGAAGAATCTAGTGTGATTTTGGTGCTACCTCCTGGGAGACAATCCTGGCACTTAGGGACTCTTAGACATACACAGCAACACCACCACCACACCTACCCCTGTCTAGATAAAGTACGGACTACCCAGGAATGGAGACTGAAGTGGCAGGGACTTTGGGGGATAACCACATCTCTGAGATGCAGAGAATGTTGGGTGAGCATTGGGATATCCAAGCCTTAATGTGATCTGGCTTGAGCAGAAGGCTCCTAGCATTTTGGTGGTAGATGCCCAGTCTGTTAGGAAGGGGAAGGCTAGAGGCCGATGAGTCAGGTCCACTGTTAGATTTGATGTCTCCAGCCAATAAGAGCAAGGAGAGCAGGTGGTAGTAGGGGCATGGTAGGTGGGATGGGGGGAGGGATTGGGTGGAATGAAGGGAGAAACCTAGCAGGTGGCACTCATGGTTAGTTAAGAAGCTGAATGTGAGGGTGCTGCGATGGGATAAAGCCCACCTAGTTGGAAGATCGGGGGAGGGGAGAGATTATCTTCATTGAGTGTAGGAGCTTCGCCTGGTCAGGGGATAGAATTAAGGCTGAGAAGTTGATTAGTAGATGGGTGCCTATCAGAAGGTCAGACACAGTCAGTGGGAATATGGGTTTCATTGTGTCTGGAGTGATTTGTGGGTGTACAGAGAACAGTAGGTTCCAAGCTGATGGCTGGAGGCTAGCAGCCTAGCAATCCGGCCCCAACAGAGTTAGGTCACATGGCTGAGTTGAATTTAGGACAGGGATGAAGTAGTGAAGGATGAGTGAAGGAGGTAGAGAGAGATCCAGCAACAGCAGTTTAACCTATATGTGGGCTAGAAAGTTACTGATAGTTGCCTCTGGGAGTATATGTTGAGAACTAGTACTCCAGTAAGGGGATGTAGCTGTGCACCATACATCTCTTTAAGAGTAGGTCTAGAGTGGTAGGTACAGGAGGAGGAAGAGAGAGGGGAGGTGGTGCTAGGTGAGAAAAGTGTATATAGTAGAGATCAAAAATATAAGCTAGACAATTATTCAGTGGAGTAAAATAGTAACAGCTTAAAATAAACACCAATCACCGAGAGCTGAGCAGAGGGAAACAGAAACATAGACTTTGATGGCAGATAAGGACCGCTTTGCCCACCTAGTCTGCCCGTTTCTCTACCTAGATGATAAGCTGCAGATCCTAGTTATCCACCAGCCTATTTCTTCCTACCCCCCCCACAAGAATTGCCTTATGTCTGTCCCATGCATCCTTGAATTCTCCCACAGTTTTAGACCCCACAACCTGCTCAGGAAGGCTGTCCCATGCATCCACCACCCTCTCTGTAAAAAAATACTTCCTCACATTGCCCCTGAGCCATCCTTGCTCTATCTTCAAATTGCATCCCCTTGTTCTTGTACATCTCATTTTCTGAAAGATGCTACCCTCTTGGACTTTGTTGATTCCGCTGAGGTATTTAAAAGTTTATATCATTTCCCCCCTCTCCCTCCTTTCTTCAAGGGTATACATATTACGCTTCTTTAGTTTCTCCTTGTATGGCTTCTCTTGCAGGCCCTGCACCATTTTAGTTGCCCTCCTCTGGACTGCCTCCATCCTGTCTATGTTGTTGTGGAGATGAGGTTACCAGAACTGGACGCAGTACTCCAGATGGGGTCTCACCAACTGTCTGTACAGAGGGATAACAACTTCCTGTTTTCTGCTGGTGATGCCTCTCTCTATACATCCCAGTATCCTCCCAGCCCTCCCTAGTGCCTTCTTACATTGCTTTCTAACCTTAAAGTCATCTGATATGATTACCCCCAGGTCCCTTTCCATTTTTGTTGTTGTTACCCCCATTGTGTAATCTTCCCTTGGGTTTTTGTTTCCCAGGCGCATTATTTTGCACTTCTTTGCATTGAATCCAAACTGCCATACTTCTGACCATTCCTCCAACCTTGCCAAGTCCCTTCTCATTCTTTTCATGCCTCCTTGTGTATCAATCCTGTTGCAGACTTTTGTATCATCTGCAGAGAGGCATACTTTTCCTTTCAGTCCCTCTGCAATGTCATTTATAAAGACATTAAAAATGACTGGACTCAGTACTGAACCCTGCGGTACTCCACTAGTAACTCCTCTTTCTTCAGAGTGGGCTCCTTTTACAATTACCTTCTGTGTCCGTCCTGTGGTCCAGCCAATGTTTTACTCAGGCTACCACCCTGGGACCCACTCCCAGGCTGGTTAATTTGATTATTAATCTTTTGTGTCTGACTGTGTCAAATGCCGTGCTAAAGTCTAGGTAGACCATGTCCACAGCCCCTCCCTGGTCTACTACTTTGGTCACCTGGTCAAATAAATCAATTAGATTCACCTGACATGACCTTCCCTCTGAGAATCCATGCTGCTTTGGGTCATGTGCCCTGCTGGCCTCTAGGTACTCAACAATTCTTTCCTTAAGAAGAGATTCCATAATTTTCCCTACCTCAGAGGTCAAACTTGACAGGTCTGTAATTTCCTGCCTATGTCTTGGTCCCACTTTTGTGAAGGGAAATCACATCCACCTTCCTCCAGTCCTCAGGTACCACAACATCCTGCCATGATTTGTTAAAAAAGGTATTCAATAGTGTCACTAGTTCTGCCCTTAATTCTTTTAGAATTCTGGGGTGAATTCCGTCAGGCCCTATTGCTTTGTCCACCTTCAGATTTATGAGTTCTTTCAGAACCCTTTTTTCTGTGAGAGGACTGGGATCGACCCCCCTATCCAGAGTGCTTCTGTTAATTGGAATAGGCACCTTCCCCTCCTCCTCTTTTGTGAACACTGAGCAGAAGTATTCATTCAGTATCTCTGCTTTTTTATTGTCCCTCTCTGCCCACCCCCTGTCCATTCTGTTCAGCCTCATTATTCCTCCCTTTGTCTTTCTATGCTCCCTGATGTACCTATAAACATTTTTATCCCCCTTCTTAACTGAGTTGGCTATCTTTTCCTCAGTTTGGGCCTTTGCTATTCGGACATACCTCCCTGCTTCCTTCTGCCTTAACTGGTACAGTTCTCTGTCCTGCTCCTTCTGTGTTTCCTTATACTTCCTAAATGCTATCTTTTTCTCCGTAACTTTCCACACCACCTCATTTGAGAACTATAGTGGCTTTTTGTTCTGCTTTGATTTGTTTATTTGCTTCACACAAAGGCTTATTGCCACTGTGATGGCAGTTTTGATATTTCCCCATTGTTGCTCCACCCCTCCTTCTAGCTTGTTTGCTAGTGCTTTTCTAAGACGCTCTCCCATCTTGACAAAGTCTGTCCTCCTGAAGTCCAGTACCCTCACTTTTTTATGGCTTGACTCTGTAGTTGAGTTTATCATGAACCACACTGTTTGGTGGTCACTTGTTCCCAGATGGCTACCCACTTTTAGATCTGAGATCCTCTCACTATCCCCATTTGAGAGTATGAGATCTACGATTGCTCCCTCACAAGTGGGTTCCAAAACTACCTGTCTGAGGCATGCCACCTTAGGGCATCAAGAATGGCCCTGCTCTTGGATGTGGCTGCAGCAAAGGTGCTCCAGTTAACATCTGGCATATTAAGGTCCCCCATCAACATTATCTCCTTTTTCTCTGCCATCCTAAGGATGTCTTCTGTCATATCCTTGTCCATTCCCTTCCCCTGATATGGGGGTCTGTATACAACCCCTGTGCGGATTTTGGTGCCATTTCCAGTCTGCAGGGTGACACACAGTGCCTCATCTCCTCCTTATTTACTCTTTTGTTCCATTGCTTTTATTCCTTCCCTTACATAGACAGCTACTCCTTCCCCTCTTCTCCCCTCTCTGTCTCTCCTGTAGGTTGTGTACCCTGGTATGATAGCATCCCAGTCATGGTTCTCTGTGCACAGTATTTCTGTGACTGCTATGCTATCCAGGCATCCCTCTTCCATCAAGGACACAAGTTCAGGGAGCTTGTTGCCCAGACTACAGGCATTGGTACTCATTATCCTCCATTTCTTGATGGCCTTATCCGATTTGCCCCATCCCTGCCCTTATTGCCTTTATCATTTTCTCCATTTGCCCCTGCCCTTCTCCCAGTCGACATCTCTATTTTGGTGTTTACCTCACTTACTACTTTGATTTTTTGGTGTCTAGGATTTCCCTGCTCCTTTCTAATGCCTCCCCCTTGGCTAGTTTAAATGCTTGCCAATTAAACATTTTAACTTATCACCTAGGAGCCTGGTTCCCCTCCTGGACAGATACAGACCATCATGCCAATATATGCCTGCATCACTCCAGATAGACCCCCAGTCCCCAATGAAGCCAAACTCTGAGCTCTGCACCAGTTTTTCATCCACTGATTGAATCCCATGGTGTGGAGAACCCTAGCCTCACCCATGCCTTAGAGAGGCAGCACCTCCAAGAAGGTTACCATGCATGCTACTTGTCTAAGACCCCTCCCCAACTCGACAAACTCTTCCTTCACCGCTCTGATCCCTTTCTCAGCCAGGTCATTTGTCCCTAGGTGGACAATGACATCCATATCCCTCCTCTGTGCAGCTGCTCTGACGATCCTGAGGATTTGCTCCCTGTCCCTCCAAGCCATGGCACCAGGCAGGCACCTTACCTCTCTCTCCTGTTCCTCCCCCAGTTCTACCCCCCCTAACAATGGAGTTTCTCACCAGGAGTTGTTTCCTTCCCCTGCGGGGTCCAATGCCTCCCTCCTGTGGGTCTCCTTTGTGGAGGTTCCCAGCATCCTTCTTGGTCTCCACTGTGGGTGCCCCCATAGAGGAACCACGCTTTGCCAGAATTGCATATGAATTGTGGAGAGGTACAACTGGAGGGATGTGCCTCTGTTCCACCACCCTCACCCTCCCTGAGCCCACTGTGGTCCAACCGCTCCTCTTTCTTGGCAACCTCTGAGGCAACGGCAGTGGCCCTGGTGGTCCCTGGGTGGGAGAGATCTCCCCCAAATCCTGGCCTACTCATCCTAGAGATGAGCAATCTCCTCCCTCAGCCCAGAGAGGTGCCTACAGATGGGACAACACTGCATCCTCCAGAACATCTCCTGAAGACTGCTGCTCCACACCCACTGCACTTCACCACTCCCATCATGTCTTAGTTCTGGACCCTTAACCATTGTTTGGAATACTTACTCTTTGCTCTGTTTTTTTTCTCCCTATTTACTTACTGCCTCTGTGCTCTTTAACCTTCTGATCTTCCTGTTTTGAGACAAGAAGTTCCTATATTTCTCAGTAGTCTCCTTACTTGCTCAGAGCCAGACCTCCAGCAGCTGGGGGGACGGAGGGACAGAGAGCTACTCTTTTCCTTCTAGGATGGTGAGTCTTTTGTGGCACTGTGATCATTCACTTCTTGCTCCAAAACAGGAAGTTCCTGTTGTCAGTCAACTCCTGTGCCTATAAAAGTAGAACTGGCTTAGGGTCGGGGGAGGAAATGATGGCAATATAGTCCCAGTAGAGAAGTATAGTTATAACAACAGCTTCTTCCTCTTGGTGTTCTCTGGCATAAGCTATTCAGGGCAGTTTTTAAATCTGGCTTTAACCTGGCTTCCTTATAGCTAAATCAATCCCCCTACTTTACAGCTCTTTCTGCACTTAGTTAATTGCACAGATAACATTTCCCTTCAGCCACCTGAGACAAACACCTAGATAACTGCACAGATAACAATTCACTTCGGCCAACCCAGACAAACATACTAACTTTTTTTTTTTTACACTAACTTGAAGATCCCAGTAGTAGAGTTCTAATTCTTTAGTCCCAGTAGAGAAGTATGGTTATAACAGCAGCTCCTTCCTCTTGGTGTTCTCTGCCTGTTCTTTACAATCAGGAAAGGCCTGTAAGTGGAGCTGACCAATAAGGAGCCAGGTCTGGGAGGAGCAGCCAGTCAGATTAAAGTTACAGGAGCCGGCACCTCCCTGAGTCTCTAGCAGTGCACCTGAGTCTGTGCAGTGGCTGGTGAGTGAGGAGTGATCAGCTCGGGTTCAGGGCCAGAGCCACAAGCTGTGGAGTGCCCAATTAGGGGCGGTGATACTGGAAAGGAAGCAGAGAGAGCAAGGATCACGTATATAGAAGAATAGAGCTATTCTGGGAGTACATCAACTCTAAAGGCATAGTACACAAAACCCCAAATAATTAGCATTGACATCAGTCTCTAAAGAAATAAAATTTATTTACATGCTAGGAGGCATGAGCCTGACACATTTCGGATAATATATCGGATAATGTATCCTTTTTGGAAAAGGATACATTATCCGAAACCCATCAGGCTCATGTCTCCTAGCATGTAAATACATAGTATTTCTTTAGAGACTGATGTCCCTGTTAATTATTTGGGGTTTTGTATGCTATGCTTTTAGAGTTGATGTAATTGCTTTTTTGAGTATTTAAGCTCCATATTCTATGCACTTGCACTGTGAGTATGTATCTATTCTGGGAGTAATTTGGGGGGCAGGTCAGTAGTGAAACAACAGGTTGTGGGAGTGAGTGCGAAAAGTAGGAGGGGGAGAAGGCAAGCAGTGGAGAAGCTGTGGAAGGGAGCTGCTAAGGAGCAGGTGCCAAGGGTCCGCAGTACAAAGAAACAAGTTTAGCGGTCTTTAGGGAAGGGGGACAAGAGAAAGCTGGGGAAATGGGAGAGGTTACAGAGCAAGGGTCTTCAGTACAAAGAGGCAAGTTTAGTGGTCTTGGGGGAGGAGGGGTAAGAGAAAGCTGGGGAAATGGCAGAGGTTACAGAGCAATAGTAGGAGGGGTAAAAGGCAGGCTGTGGAGAAGAGAGGTAGCATGGAGCAGGTGCCTCAGTTCTCGTACACAAAGAAAGCAGAATTAACAGGTTTAGGGAAAAGGGAGATGAGTGCAAGCTGGAGAGAGGCAGAGCAAACAGAGAGAATGGATTAGAAGAGAACAGAGAGGTGATTAGCAGAGATGGAAACTATACCATCATTTTAAACATTTTCAATGCATAATGGCTACATATAATGTAAAACAGTGAGGCTAACAGACTGTTATAAAAACAAAATCAAAATGTAACAAAAGTAAGCTACTAATGTAAGCTTGACAATTATTCAGTGGAGTAAATCAAATTAAATCAGGTTTATTTATAGAACGTGCATTTCCAGAATTGTTCTATGCGCTTAAACAATAATTTTAGAACATCAACAAACACTACTATATTAACTAAAACCATACTTCAAATAACACAGTTTATACTTCTCTAAAATTCATCCTATATCTGATAACTTAATAAACCACATAAATACTAAAGTCAGTCAGAAAGGTTCAGTCTAAATAAATACATTTTAAGTGCACTACTAAAATTCTCAATGGTCAGGCACTCCCTCAACCGATGAGGTAGAGTTTCACAGGGTAGGGGCTGCAGAAGCAAAAGAGCGGGCCCCTGATGTTTTAAGTCAAACCCTGGGAACCTCTAGCAATTCCTCATTGTAGGAGCAGAGTGAGTTTGAGGGGGCAGAAGGGACACAGGAGCTCTTGTAAGCAGTGGGGTCCCAGTCCAAGTAGGGCTTTATAGGTTAGCAGGCCGACCATGAAGGAGATCCACCACTGTACTGGCAGCCAGTGTAGTTCGCAGAGCACAGGTGTAATATGGCTCAATCTTGAGGAGCCAGCCAACAGCCTGGCTGCAGCAAATATCAGCCCAGGTAGCCCTAGGTAAAAGGTGATACAGTAGTCAAGGTGGAAAGTCATAAAGAAATGGACCAGAGCTGGAAGATCATCGGGCAGAACCAGGTGCTTCACCCAGGTGATATTCTTCAGATGGAAAAAAGAGGTCTTGACACCGGTCGACACCTGAGATTTATGTGTGAAACCATCATCAAAAATAATACCCGGGTTTTGCACCTGGTCAGAGGTCATCAGCTGAACATCCCTAAGCCATATCCCAGAGGGTTGTTCCACCAGCAAACCTCACCCTGATGACCTGGGTCCACTACCAACACCTCAGTCTTTACGGGGTTCAACCTCAGCCAGCTGGCACTCATTTAACTTTCCAGCTTGTTTACTATAACAAGGGAGAGGTTTGAGGAAGTGGGAAGGTTGTGCGAGGAGACTGGGGAGTTTGTGGCCTTCTCTGAGGTGCTCTCAGTACCCTGCGCAAGCACAGTGAGAAAGGAGAGGATTAGGGAGTTGAACACATGTTTGCTAGAATGGTGTCAGATTAAGGGGTATGGGGTTGTGGGTGGCTGGGGCAGTACCTGGGATAATAACAATCTGTTTGCAAGGGATAGGCTGCACCTGAGTGGGGAGGGGAAGAAGGTATTAAAGCAAGGACTGGTGAGGGTATATTGAGACTAAGGTGGATTTAAACTAGATAAGGGGTTGGCAAGTGAATAGCAGGTAGGCAGGGATCTGATAGAGTGGAGTCACAGCCTACCCCCACGCAAGCAGAGAAGGACTCGGGGTAGCCGAAAAGGCAGGGAGTAGAAGGGAGAAGATGGAGGGCAGAGAATGGAAGGAGGCAGGTTGGAGGGTGGTCTCGCTGAATGTGAGAAGCTTAGGCAACAAATCATCTGACCTGCAGGCACTCCTGACAGTGTGGAGGGTAGATATTGCAGCTGTCACAGAAACACGGGCAATTGAGCACTGGGACTGGGATCTGGCAATCCCAGGGTACAAATTATACAGAAAGGACTGAAAGGAGGGAGGGTGGGTGGGTTGGCAGTCTATGTGAAGGATGGGATCAAATGCACAAGGGATGAGGGGAAGAACAGAGAAGAGAGGCAATCTGGCTGCAGTTCCTAGATTCAAGGGGCAGGAAACTGAGGTTTTGGGTGGTATACAGGCCACCATCCCAGTCTGAGAAGCTTGACAGGGAATTAGCTGGAAAAATCAGAAAGTTATGTAGAAAAGGGAAGGTGGTCATCGTGGGGGATTTTAACTTGCCCTGGGGTTGACTGGAGCATTCCAGTCACCTTCAGTGCTAGGGAGCGAGTGCTCTTGGATGTAATCCAGGAAGGTCTCCTGACACAGTTGGTTAGTGTACCTACTAGGTTAAAGAACACTTTAGATTTGGTGTTGTTGAATGGGGAGACAGTAAGAGAAATAAAGGTGGAGGACCCACTAGCTGACAGTGATCACCAAACGGTGTGGTTTAATATCACAATGTGTGTGAAGCCAGAGGAATCAGTAACCCAGGTGGTAAACTTCAGGGGGGCAGACTTTGGAAGGATGCAGAAAGTACTTGAAAGGGAAATTGGAGGGCATAAATCAGGAGATGGACATGGAGCAGAAATGGGATATTATTAAATGGGGTATTACAGAGGCAATGAAGGCCTGCACCAAGATACAGAGTAAGAGGAGCGAGCAAGAAAACCATGCTGGTTGAACAGTGAGGTAGTGGAGGTTGTGAGGGTTAAACGAGAGGTGCACCAGAGGTATAGGAGGATGGGGAAGGAAGCAGACAGGGAGGAGTATGCAAGTTGGTCTAGGGAGATGACCAGAAATGTGAGAGAAGCCAAGCCTCAGAGGGTGCTGATGTCAGTGCTGGGAATTAAAAGAGGGGAGGGGAGACAATTTCAGATACATCAGGGAGAAAAGGAAGTGCAAGGAGACAATAGTGAGGAGAAAAAAGAGTGGGGAGTGTACGGAAAAGGGGGAGGAACAGGCGGAAGCACTGAATGAATACTTTTGCTAAGTGTTCATGGAAGAAAAGGGGGGACCACTACCACCATGGGCTGGGAGGGTGAGGACGGGAGGAGAGGAGGTGACAGATGGAAGAATTGAGGGAGGTAGAGTCCTAGAGGGACTGAGGGCACTGAAGGTAGACAAGGCACCAGGGTCGGATGGTATCCACCCCAGGGTGCTGAGCGAGATGTCAGAGGTGTTGGTGGAGTCACTGGCAAATCTGTATAGCACCTCACTGGAGTCAGGATGTGTGCCACTGGACTGGAGGATGATAGATGTAGTACCATTACACAAGAGTGATCCAAGGGATGGACTGGGAAATTATCGTCCGGTATGTCTCATCTCCATAGTGAGCAAACTCATGGAAACAATACTAAAGGAAATATTGAATTCGTACCTGAAGGACAATGGCCTCCAGGATGTGAGGCAGCATGGATTTGTTTTGGGGAAGTCCATCAAACCATCCTGATACAATATTATGAATGGATGACAGGTGAGCTGGATAAGGGTCATGTGGTGGATGTTCTTTAATTGGACTTCAGCAAGGCCTTTGATCTGGTGCCTCATGGGTGGTTTGGGGAGAAGCTAACTGATGCAGGGGTAAGGGTAAAAATGATACACTGGATTACAAGCTGGCTGAGTGGGAGGCTGCAATGGGTAGTGGTGGGAGGTGAGCTCTCATCTCCAAGGCTGGTAAAGAACGAGGTGCCACAGGACAGGTGCTGGGACCAGTATTATTTGGGCTCTTCATATCAGACATTGCACGTGGGGTGGTGAGTAAGGTAAGTCTGTTTGCTGATGACACCAAAATTGGAGCAGTGGTTGATGGATGGGAGGGATGGAAGCAGCTGCAAGGGGACCTAAGCAAGCTAGAGGAGTGGTCAGAAAGCCGGCAGCTGGGGTTCAATGAAAAGAAGTGAAATGTTATGCACTTTGGGGCAAAGACCCCAATGAAAGAATACTTGCTGGGGGGGGAGTTTTTATCCCTCTGTACAGACAGCTTGTGAGACCCCATCTGGAGTACTGCATGCAGTTCTGGAGACCCAATCTCCGCAAAGACATAGACAGGATGGAAGCTGTCCAGAGGAGGGCAACTAAAATGGTGCAGGGTCTGCACCAGAAGACATATGAAGAGAGACTTAAGGAGCTTAATATGTATAGCCTTGAGGACAGTAGGGAGAGGGAGGACATGATAGAAACTTTCAAGAACCTCAACGGAATCAACAAAGTCCAAGAGGGTAGCATCTTTCAAAAAAAGAGGTGTGCAAGAACAAGAGGGCACAATTTGAAGATAGAGAGAGGGGGGCTCAGAGGTAATGTAAGGAAGTATCTTTTCACAGAGAGGGTTGTGGATGCATGGAACAGCCTTCCAGAGGAGGTTGTGGAGTCAAAAACAGTGGTAGAATTCAAGCATGCATTGGACAGTTATAAGGCAATTCTAGGGGGTGGGGGTAGGAAGAAGTAGGCTGCTGGTTAACTAGGATCTGCAGCTTATCTATTAGGTAGGGAAATGGGCAGACTGGGTGGGCCAAGTGGTCCTTCTCTGCCGTCAAATTCTATGCTTTTATGTTTCTATGGAGGTTAAACTGAGGATCACTGAGGAGGAGAAGGACCTAGAGGTAATGATAACAGGGACCATGAACAACACTGCCTAGTGCAGGAGAGCGGCTGCAAAAGTGAACAAAATGCTGGGGTGCATAGCGAGGAGGCTTTTGTCCAGGTGAAGAGAGGCAATCTTTCCCCCCTACAGGTCACTAGTAAGGCCGCACTTAGGGGATTCTGTGCAGTTTTGGAGGCCATGCCTAAATTGTGATATCAGGCTACTGGAGGGGGTGCAGAAGAGGGCAATAAAGATGATATTTGGAATGCAGGGGAGAAACTATGAGAGTAGGCTGGGAGACCTGAATATGTACACCCCAGAGGATAGAAGGGACAGGGGGGACATGATAAAGACATTCAAGTACCTAAGGAGAATCAATAAGGATGGGGCAAACGGGGTCTTTAAGATAAGGAGGGGGAAGGATACTGGGGGCATGGGCTAAGAATGGGGGGGAGATTTAGGAAGAAAATAAGGACACACTATTTCGAGGAGAAGGTGGTTTTGGAGGGGTTGTGGGATAACAGATGAACCAGACACTGAACTTCAGGCTCAACACACAATCTGTGTGATGTTTATTCAAAACACAAGAAATAAGGTTCTGCAGTGCTATATTTCTTCTTCAGTACATCAGTTTGCAGCAACAGACTACGTATGTTCTTTCTGTGCACTTATCCAGCACCTACTGACACTGATCTCTGATCCAACTTGCCAGTTGTGATTTAGCCTCCACTGCTATGCAGGCCCCATTTGCTTGGGTAGTGGGGGCCCAAAAAGAAAAAAAATCCAACAAACTATAGACAAAGAATCTTAATGCAGGATCACTGAAAGAAAATTTACCCCCAAAGGACATTGGTAACAAATCACATTTCAAAGAAATACAACATCATATATACTTCCATAATGTGATGCATCATGGGATATGTGCAAATCACCATGACATTTCTTACTTAAGTTTACAGCAATTCACATGCATTTTAAATACCGTAACTAGATTCATTTCTATAATAGTCACCTAGAACTTTTTACTGTTATCAAGAACACCTAGTGCCATGGTATTTTCAACATTTACAGGTTTCATAGACATAAGGTATATACATTAAGGTTTTTAAGACATAGTGCTATTACATACTAAATCCAACAAAGATCAACACAACCTGTTTTATATACATCTGGAGGTCACTACAATACCCTTCCTGTATGAGGACCTGAGGGGGAAATGAAAAACCAAAGATGACACTATAGCATAGTCAAGGGGGGGTGCCCATAGGTGGCCAACCTTATGGACTAGAAATTGTAAAGGATAGCTAAGGCTAAGAAATAGAAGAACTGTTGCAACAGATTTAAGAAAAGGTCGGTCCTCAAGAGTGGCAGGAGCTCCCTGTCACATATCCCCCATCTTAACATCCCATGTTATTTTAAATGTTACCTAACCTGCCTGTGATTGTGCTATATGTTCTGATTTTAATGTCTGTATGTGCGCACTTTCCCTTGAATTGTTCCTACTTCTTATTGTACTGTTGACTGTAATTAACCCCGGGACACCCCTGAAAAAGGGACCATTACGGTCTTAGTGGGCCTACCTGGTCACCAAAATTTAAATAAATAAATAAAACCTTAAGAGGGAAACAGTTATTACAGACGGCTTACCACCTTCCTGTCCCAGGAAGGGATGGAGCTTCCACCCATCTATCTTCAGAAGCTATGTCTCAGGGTTCCTATTAACAATACACATTCTATCATAAACATAGTGAATATCATCATTTTTTACCCTGAGGCATTAATACATTTCTCAACAGAGACAAACCGTACCTTCCCATCTCCTTTTTGGGAAAGTCCATCATATTTCTTAACCAAAAAAAAAAATCTGGATGGCTGTAAATTCCAGTACCATAGAAACAATTTCTCTGGAGTGAGTAATTACCTGCTCTAACCCCACCAGACATGTCAGTTTTAAGTAGGGGCCCAGTCCTAGGTTCAACCCCTCTACATAAACCCACTATTTCTTTTGATTCATTTCACTTGGTACAGATATACAGGTAGACACCTGAGGGTAAATAATCAAAGTGTTACCCCAGCACAGGTTCCAATCCATTTTCTACCCACTTCTCCTTTGTAGGTTTTTCACCAACAAAATAAAACACATGTACCACTTCCTTAAACTTAACTTATTGTAACATTTTGGCAATATTAGCATCTTTAGCCTGCAGTATACCCAGTCAATACTGTTAATGGATTTAGCTGCATCAAGACAAGAAAAGTCCCTTCAGCCTCATAGGCTTCTTATTGCTTGCTTGGAGTCTTCAAACCCAGCACAACATCACTATGCTCAGTTTTACCTGGGGTCTCACATTTAAGTTCCTTACTTACATCTCTGACCTCGAACAGGTAATATCCTGGGAACAAAGGAATATCCTGCTTAGTCAGGGGGTCCTCCTCAATCTGAGCCCACAAAAAATCCTCCTCTGGCTCTTTATCCAAACTCTCCGACATGAACCTTTTGAACACCTGGCTCCAGTGCTCCACCTCTCTGTGTTGTCAGTCTGCCTCCAGCTGTTGCCCACTCATCCAGTGGACCATCCTCATCAGGGTCTACACCTCCAGTCTGCATCAACCCCATGGTAGTTCCTCATCCTTTTGCACCTCTTTGTCATCTTCAGGCTAGGCCTTCTCCCAAGCTCCCAGGTCCAGTTTAGGAAGCAGCCTCTTTCCCTCTGCCAGACATGGTTCTGGTCAGAACTCCACGGACCATCTTCTCTGGCAACTCCTGGTGCATCGGTCCACCTGGGATATCTGGACGATATCCACCAGAAAGCATCCCTCTTTGGCCAGTCCAGATGCTTACAGCAAGTTATCCCACTTCAGACACCAAGTCTGTGGAGGGGTTCTGGGATAACAAAGACGAGAGGGTAGGGCAGCTTCAAACTAGGGGTGCTAGCTGCACACTGAGGCAGACTTAGATAGACTGGGTGGTCTGTTTCTGCTGGCACATTTGTATGTTCATATGAATCTCAGAGAGGCAGTTATTAAAGACTGAGAGGGGCCCATCCTGCTTGGGCACAAAGTACATGTGTAGCTGAGTATGATCTGCATAGCAGTGAAAACTCAAGCCATACCACCTAATAATGTCTCCTAATGGCACATATACACTGCAATCAACATGGGTACAAGAATGGAGCCCTGTGGTACCCCACAGGATGGGAGGGACAGGGGCAGAGGAATAAATTACCAACACCACTCTCTGAATCCTACCCTTAAAGAAAGATTGAACCCACCTGAGGACTGTACCAGACAGTCCACAGATGAACTGCAGATGCTCCAACAATACACCATGGTCCACAGTGTAAAACGCTGCAGAGAGATCAAGAAGGACCAAGATTGAACGAGTCCTCCGATCTCTCACTATTAAGAGATCATTAAGTACCCGACTAAGTGCTAAGACCCATCTCGGTACTGTGCCTCTTCCTAAATCCAGACTGGAGAGGATCATAGACATCATGATTAGATAAATGATAATTCGGCTGCAACACAACCATCTTCTCAATAACTTTACCCACAAAGTGCAGGTTAGAGACAGGTCTGTAGTTTGCCAAACAGTCTGGGTCAAGGGATGGCTTTTTAAGGAGCGGTCACTCAGCCACCTCATTTAGGAGGTCCAGGAAGATCCCCCCTCTCCAATGACCTCCAGACTATCTCAGCAAGGACCATGCAGATTTCTTCAACACACTCCACAAGAAGGCATGTTGGGCCCGGGTCCAAACTGCAGCAGATTAGTTACAAAGTCTGGATGATCCCCATGATGTTGGTAATCACCTGCTGGTTGAAGTCAGACCAGGCAAACCAGGTGCTCGCAACCTCCTGCCAACCTCCACCACACCCAATATAGGGGGCTGAACAGATGTAAGACGTAATGGTGGCAACTTTAACTGCGAAAAACTGAGCAAACTCATCACACTTCTCCAGTGAAAAAGCTCCTCCAGATTGAAGACAGATTGGATTGAACACTCTGTCGACAGTCCAGAAGAGCTGAACTGGTCAATTTTGCACAGTGAGAATCTACTTGGACATATGGGTGATTGCTGATTGATAGACTGCATAATTATCCATCAATCTAAGTCTGTCAACAACACCTCTATAACCTTTTGCCCCATTCTCCTCAACTCCATGTAGGTCCCATCAAACCATTGGGACCTTGGGTGAAGTGTGAGGGAGCAAACACAGACTGGAGCTATGGAATCCAGGTCCTCTGTCCTAGTCTTATTATAGGTTTGTATCAGAGCCCCTGGGTCCAAGCATTCACTCGGTATGCTTGATAGGTTCAACACTGCCATTAGGCCATCAGGGGTCACTCCCCTTAATGGGTGGTACCCGGACCATCTCTGTAAGGGCAGGCCTATTTAGGAGTGCCACAAAACTGAACCCTATGGTGTAATGGTCAGACCACCTGACTGGTTCCACCACCAAGTTGGAGGTCTCCATTCCCAGGAGGAACACCAGATCCAATAAAAGACCATGAATGTGGGTTGTGGAGGTAATGACCTGTGTGAGGCCCAACAAAATCATCAGTTGGAGGAAGTCATGACCAAATTATAAGAGTTCATCATCCACCCAGGCATTGAAACTTCTCACAACTAACCATCTGAGGGATTAAAACACCATGTCGATGGTGAAGTCCACAATTTCCTACAGGAACTTTTTCCCATCAACTGGTGGATGGTAAATGAGGAGTATCCTTTATCCTACACCAGCATCCACAATACACTCAAAGAATCTGGTGACCCCCAATGGGAAATCCACAAGGCCCAGTTCAGAATAAAAACAAATGGCTACACCCCCTCCTCAGCAATCCACTCTTGGGTGATGTATCACAGAGTACAAGGCCGGAACTGCTGATGCCAAAACTGGACCAGCATTTTCATCCAGCCAGGTCTCAGTGATGCAACAAGGTCTGATGTACAGTGCCAACAAGATCCACTGTCACAGTGGTCTTGTTCTTTAGCGACCTGGCATTGCATAACACCACCCAAGTAGGATGGGCAACCGAGGAAGACTGCGCTGTTTGTCTGCACAAAGCAGAGCCCTTGGGTATGGGAACCAGACTGGAAGGTCACCTATTCTGGTTCCATTTCACCCCGGGGCATCTTCTTGTCTCCAATATCCTCATCTGCCCACTCCTCTTTGTTCCCCCATGAGGCCCAAATCCCCCCCTTCTTCCTCCTTCTGACTATCTCCAATGCACAATATCGAATGTATACCTCCACCATTAAAGGGGGACAGTTCAAAGGACAGAGGTCCCTGAACATGGTGAGAGAAAAGTGCCTGACCATCTGCACTGTGCCAGCACATCATAATTAACAACAGCACAGAACAAATGAAAAACTACACAAACCACAACTACAGTGGCAATCAATCACACATCACACTGACACAATATAAATACCACAATTTCTAATGAACCAATATTAGCTCCTCCTACCTCCACAAACTCAAACAATTTTAAACAGATAAAACAAACCCCCACCCTTCAACAACCCAACCATAATGAACAATAACTAACATAATACACAAAGAACAATGACATAAAATAAAAATCTTTTGGCAGAGTCTGCATTTGCAGATCACTGAGATACTGTAGCTACTTGATTCTCACAGTTTATATAGAGTCCATCGGAACTCCCACCTCCTCTGGAAAGTGAACCAGATAAAAGTTCAGGCTAAGATCAATGTCTCAGATTTAGGTAGCTATGTACAAACAGGATTTAACTTGGAATTAGAACTTTATTGGCACTCTCACTGCTCAATAAATTTTGTAAGACAAAAATCTCAAGTTGGAAAAATCTAACTGGCCAGGGTATGGTCAAAACCCTTTCTTTAAGTCTCGCTGAGGCATCAGAAGTCTTTCATGCTCTTCTTCGACATCTGTACTCTCCTTGATATTTCCTCACTCCCAGTTCTTAACCATAGCACACTACAATATATGGCCCCAGCAAATGACTACTGCCACCGCAGACATCACTGGTGGAACCAAGCAGCAGGTGGGAGGATTATACAGACAGCAAGGAAAGACCACCCCCAACACTTGCGCAGGAGATAGCTGCCTCAACTTACCCAGCAGCTACAGCACCTGGCTCAGGTAAAATTGTAACAGTGTATAATAAGCACCAACTGCTGAGAGCTGAACAGAGGGAGTCGAATTAGGAGAGCCCTGTAAGCAGAGCTGGCCAATGAGGAGCCAGGTCCAGGCCGAGCAGCTGGCAGATTAAAGCTACAGGTGCCAGGGCTTCCTTGAGTCTCTTGTGGGATATCTGAGTCTGTTCAGTGGCTGGTGAGTGAGGAGTGGCTGGCTCGGGTTCAAGACCGGTGCTGCAAAGTACAGAGCACCTGATCAGTGCACGAGGCACTGGTCAGGTATCTGGAGTAATAGCCTATTGGCTAAATCTACCATGCAGCCATTGCATGAGAGAAAGTCTATTCCCAAGATGGTCTAAAGATGACATAGAACCATGAAGTAAAAACGGTGTTTCACCGCAAAGGTCCAAAGGATGACTGGTTTTGGCTTGGACTGAGAGGCTGTGACCACGATCACCTCAAAGTTCTGGGTGGAAGTAGGCTACCCCATCATCCAAGGAGATATCTGTGGGTTGTCCTGGTGCAGAAGTGAAACTGCAGCACCTGTGTCTAGAAGTAACTCTTGCTGTCAGCCCCAACCAACATTTCTACACAAGGATGTCCAGAGTCATCGATAACTAAAGTGATGACGATGTGAACCAGAGTACGACACTGTCAGTCCGATTTACTTTGCTTTTGGTCAGCTAGGGGGTCTATCTTGTGAAGCATTTGCACTACTTCGCAGTAGGCAGTCTTGTTGCACCTAGCCTCCACTGGCTTTTCATCCAGTGGAGGCACGAATGGGATAGCCACCACTGACTTTTACAAGGATAGCTGCCATTAGCAATTGGTCTTTGGCCTTAAACTCCCGGAGCCGGTTGTTTTCTTTAGCCACCTCCTGGTATAAAAGGCTGAATAGCTGTTTTTGTCCATTATTTTCTTTTCTGTTTTGCTGGTTCATCCTCTGCTGGTACCACTGTTTGTTCTTGTTTTGCGCCCCCCCCCCCCTTGGATTTCCCTTCCACTATTTACTGGGTGGATGGCTCAGTATTTTGCACTGTGGCCACTTTGTTTTTAGAACCTGAGCCCAGGTACTGCACGTAGATCTGGTATGCAAGTTCCACTTTATTCATAATGGCTTGGAAACTGTCCTGTCTCAGGAACACCAGTGTCTCATCCTTCTCACAAAGGCCTGGTTGAATGTTCTTCAAGAACAAGCTTTTGTACTCAGGCGAATCCCGGATTGCAGCTTCATTGGCAAATTCCTTGCCCATTGAATAGGCAAGCCACAACTGACTGTTGTACTGGGCTGGCATTTCTTTGGTGGATTGATTGACTGAGGTGGCTAGCATCACATCAACCATGTTGGGGTTGTGCGCTGCCAGGAGACTGGCTGCAACTGCATCAAACTGTACGTTGAAGTCTCTGTATACCACTTCCAGTAGCTTGATGCACAAAGTGGGATCAATAGTTTGTTTCAAAACCTAAACTCTGTACTTGGCTTGAAGGCTGAGAATTTTACACTAGGTTTTGCACCTTTTCCAATAACAAGTGAGATTGTCACTAGGGGCCATGCAGCGTACTTTGTCCGAGATAGTCTGGATGGCTTGTGCGGACTGCAAAGTGTTCGGGGCAGGCCCCATACATCCTGCAATGGAACTGATGACTGCTTCTGTTGTAGT
The DNA here is from genome assembly GCA_016271365.2 of Neoceratodus forsteri. Lineage (NCBI taxonomy): Eukaryota > Metazoa > Chordata > Ceratodontiformes > Ceratodontidae > Neoceratodus > Neoceratodus forsteri. The sequence continues at coordinate 50,367,903 of CM057455.1, forward strand.
TTTCCCCACTCCCTAAAGAATGGTCTGTTGTTGGACCTTCTTCTTCAACAGGTCAGCCATCACTTGCCGGATCACCATAGCCTGTGACTCAGAGACTCCAGCCTTCGTGACAACTTGTTGGATCAGGGCTTCCACTTCGCTCTTGTCTTATTTACTCAAGATGGCTACTGGAGATGGGCAAGGTTTCCATCCTCTGGCATCTCAAGGTCTGCCATCTTGGATCATACCATCATCACTATTGTCATCCTCCAACGATGCCAAGTTGATGGACAGGGGATACAGTACAGCTTTCAATTGACCCTTCAGGATTGCCGACTGTTGACATAACTTCACCATCTTCACTGTACACATGCCTTTGTACTGTCTCTTACTGATATGCTCTTGCAAAACTCTGTACATGGCACTTACTTCATGATTTTCCTTTATCTCCCTGTCCTTTCTGGCACCTACTCAGCTCATCCTACAACTCTTCATTCTCATTCTGCAATGTAGCATTCATTCCAGTAAGCAGATCATTCAACTGTAATGCATACTTTTTATCCTGCTACAGCCTCTCACAATCCTCTCTCAATCAAACAGCCTCTCTGCCCCTATCCTGTATGGCACAATGCAGTTCATTCCAAGTTTCATTTCTGAGATTTTGAAGTTTTTGTTCCGGCACCTTCTGTTGTTCCCCAATATCTTGGGACTTTGAGTCCAGTTCCTTTTTCAGAGATTTGTATGTCCTGTTTTACTTTCCAGATTTGAGAAGTGAGAAGTTGAAGCAGTGGAGGCTAACATACTAACATACTATTTGCCAGCAGATTAGGCCTTACGGTCTATCGAGTCTGCTCGAACCTCAGATCCTTAGTTGGGTGCCGAGGCCCTCTCCTCTCTTGTGCTCCAGAAACCCCTATCATCCATCCCCACCCCCCTGGGACAGGCCATCATCTGATACATCCACTTTCTGTGTCTGTCCCACCCCCTCTTGAAGCCCTCCACCGTGGATCTCTGAGCCAGCTCGCCAGGCAGCGCATTCCAAGGGTCCACCACCCTCTCAGTGAAAAACGTCCTCCTCTTCCCCCCCTCACCCTTCCACCTTCCAACTTCAAACCATGCCCTCTGGTGATACCTCCCTGCTTTAGTCTAAAGATCCCCTCCATGTTTACCCTATTTATTCCCTTGAGGTACTTGAAGACCTCAATCATGTCCCCCTATCTCTCCTCTCCTCCAATGAAAACAGGCAGAGCTCCTCAAGTCTGTCCTCATTCGTCAAATCCCCTAGCCCTCGTATCATCTTAGTTGCCCTCCTCTGTACCCTCTCCAGGAGCTGTATGTCCCTCTTCAAGTGTGGTCTCCAGTACTGTACACAGTACTCAAGGTGTGGTCTAACCAGTCCATTGTACAGCAGCAGAATCACTTCCTTGCTCCTAGAGGTGATCCCCCTTACAATGCATCCCAACATCCTGATTGCGTTGCGAGCCACTCTCCTGCACTGCTCAGAGTTATTCATACATGCATCCACCATGACCCCTAGGTCTTTTTCCCCCATTGAGGCCTCCAGTACCTCCTCTCCCAGGGTGTACCTGTGTTTAGGGTTTCCCCTACCAAGATGCAACACCTTGCACTTGGTGACATTGAAATTTAATTTCCATGTGCGAGCCCAGCTTTCCAGGGTGTCCAGGTCCCCTTGCAGGGCCAACCTCCCTCCTCCCTCAACTACTGCTCCCATCTTGGAGTCATCTGCGAAGAGACTCATTTCACACCCTATACCCTCCCTGATGTCCAATATGTATGCATTAAACAGGATCGGACCCAGGACCGAGCCCTGCGGTACCCCACTACCAACCTCTCTAGGGTTCGAGAGCTCCCCACAGACCACTACTCTCTGGGTGCATCCAGCTAGCCAGTTTTCAATCCATCTGACCATGAAAGGCTACGTAGAGTAATTTGAAGAGCCTGCATTCTGCCTCTCTCTCCTTTTTGGGGGGGACAGATAGGAAATGATCTCTTCTCTAAGGACTACCTTAGTGGTGTCCCAGTGTATAGTTGGAGTTCTGGTTGGATCATTATTATCCTTTTGGATGTGTGCAATAGCTGTTAAAGCAAGCTGTTTAAACTCCAGGTCTTGGAAGTGCATAATATTCAGCCTCCAGTGACTAGACCTATTTGGTTTACCCAGGTCAAAAACAGCATATAGAGGTGAATGATCCAAGAGCAGCGAAGTACCATGCTACAGGTCCCTGGCCGAGTCAAGGTGCTCCACTGTCGAAAATATATAGTCCAATCAGAAAGAGGTGCCTGTACAATAGACATAATGAGTAAACTCCATACCCATTGGAAAGAAGTGCCTCAATAAATCCACAACCCTCAAATAGGCAAGGGTACGCCTAAGGTATTTTGAAGAGCTGTAGTTCAAAGGGCGGGAGGGCCAGAGATGTCTCCCCTCTGTTTTTGTGTCCTAAGTGCATTACTTTGCACAAAGGAGTCACAAATATTTTCCTGCGTTAGTGCAAAGGTCAGTGCACAGTACAGGCAAAAAGACAGAAGGGAGACAACATTATTGAGGGTGCCATTATTCATGGAGGTACTGTGCTATGCAGATGTCTGGTGTCCTCACCCACAGGTCACGAAGCAAAGTGACCCCAGAAGACGAATGGGAAGAGTTACTGCCTTGTGTGCCAGAATGTTCAGTCTGGTGGGGGGGGGGTTATATGGCATACTGCAGCACCAAAAACAGAACAGGAGGGTACCAAAGAAGGTAAGGGGATTCACAGAATGCATGGGATATAAGACACATTCTGGAGGAAAAGGAACTCTGGCTGTTAGATCACCACAGAAGTCAGGTAAGGGATTGTGAAATTAAAACTTGCATGGCCAGCAAGCAGGCACCAAGGTATGGGGAGAGGGAATAATATTGGTGGCAGTTCTGTGTCTAGTGCACTGCCTATGGCATAGTACCATGTGCCTGGCATCATGTCATGGGCAGACCCCATTTGCAGTCAAAGTCCAGTATATCAGTGGTGATACAGCCTATTAGCAACCAGTAACATCTGCAGATATTATCTGCTATCCTGCAGTATTCACTCATCGCTCATCAGGAGTGAGCAAAGGTACCTACAATAGCTATTTATTAGCAAAGTACAGCATGGAAGTAACATTTGGAGTTACAGACCCAGTACTATGAAACTCTGTGCCATTGTATATTTGTGTGGACCACTGAAAAGATGCATTCAAAGTTTTCCAAAACACTTATTTATTTATCTCCTTTACTGCCTCTGGATGTACGCTGTATATTCTAAACTTTACTTTGGTGTTTCTTATTCATGTTGCCACCTCCTAATTAATCTTATGGATGTAACTATTTATTTATTTATTTATTAAATTTTGTTAACCAGGTAACCCCGCTGGGCCCCGGAGGTCCCTTTTTCAGGGGCGACCAGGAGTTAGTTACATAAAGCAGAGCGGGTACAATCCAAGTATACATAGTGGTTACGTAGAGCAGTGCAGGTACAAGCAAAGTATACATAGCTGTACAGAACATACAGAATATTTAGATGACGTACAGTAATCATTGAAAAGGGATAACTTTCGACATTATGACAGAGGCAGCAGTTAGACATTAGAGTAGGTAGAGCTATTGCATCAGCACCCTATTCAGTGTATGTGTCAGTTAGATTAGACATTCCTTGGACATGCAACGGGGGGCATATTTAGGCTAATCTACAGGACAGGTGCAGAGGCTTGGTTTCCAGTGGCAAGTGCATAGGCCCGCCTGAAAGGTTATTACTGATGGGGCTTCTTGGAGTTGACTCGGGAGCTTGTTCCACAATGTGGAGGCTATGTGGGCAAAGGAATTGTTGCCCACTGCAGATCTGGACCTGGGCAGTTCTAGCAGTGTTTTACCTGATGCCCGGAGGGGCCAGCTGGGTCACTTTGGGGCAAGCAGTCCAATTAGCCCTGCAGGAGGATCAGCAGAGAGGAGCTTATAAGTCCAACTTAACAGGGGTACTGTAGCCTAAGGTTCAGTGAGGGCCATTTGAGGGTGGCAAGGACTTTGCAGTGGTTGGTCCTTGAGTGGGCACTTGTGGCGAATTGGGCAACTTTGTGGTACAGTGTCTGTAGTCCGTCTTGTTCGAGTTTTGCTATCCCGAGTAGGATAGGGGCTGCACAGGTAAGGGTTGGTAGGAGGACACTCTGACCTATTGCCAGTCTTGTTTCAGGTATCATATTTGCACTAAGTCGGTAGAGCAGCCCTAGTTTTTGGTGGATATTCTTTGTCACCAGGTCTGCGTGAGTCTTTAGTGTGAGTCCCTGGTCCAGTGTAAGACCCAGGTATTTGATGGGTTAGGCCACTTCAATAGTGGTGCCTGATGTGGTGACCAAAGACAGAATATGTTCCCAGGAGGGACCCAGGGATTTAGGACCAAAAAGGAGAGCTTTGGTCTTGCTAGGGTTGAGGACCAGGCAATTCTCAATCAACCATTCTTCAGCCTGGGAGAAGTCATACTGGATCAGGGTTCCCAGGACATCCCGGCACGGTACTGTCCTGTAGAGTACAGCATCATTGGCGTACTGCACCACAGGGCTGCCCCCACAGTGGAGGTGGAGGTCGTTAAAGATCAGGGAGAACAGAAGCAGGCCAAGGATGGAGCCTTGAGACACCCTTTCATTTAATGGTAGCGGGTCAGAGGTAGCACCTCTCCACTTGACCGGTTGGGTTCGGTAAGCTAGGTAGTTATGGAACCAATTCAGAAAGTGTTGGTCCAGTTGAAATGTGCTCAGCTTGGATAGCAAGAGAGGGTGGTGGACCATGTCAAATGCCTTATTTAGGTCTATGAAGATAGCCCCCGTGGGGATGCCTTTGTCCAAGGCAGCTAGGACGTCAGAGGTGAGCCTAATGAGGGCAGTGTCTGTCCCGTGCTTGTGGCAGAAACCATGCTGCGCAGGTGCCAGAAGCTGGTTGCCTTCCAGGTAGTCCCACAGCTGGGTGTAAACCAGTCGCTCCTGGATCTTTGCCAGGTGGCAGAGAATGGAGATGGGTCTGTAGTGGCCAATATTGTCTCTGGAACCACCCTTATGGATTGGGACCATGTGGGCCTGTTTCCATATTTTGGGGACAGTTCCCTCCAAGAGGGACCTATTTATTAAAGTGGTGAAGGGTAGGGCTATAGCCAGGGTGGCAGCTTTGCACAGTTGTGAATCCAGTCCATCAGGTCATGGAGATCCCGTGGGTTTTAAGGATTGTAGGAGGGGTATCACGTCTTTGACTCTTACAATCCTTAGGTGGAAGTGGGGGGGGGGTCGGAGGGTCTTATGTTTCAGTGACAGGTGGACTTGGGAGACTGTGAGGGTGGTTGCTTCTGAATGTGCCCAGGTTAGCGAGGAAGCTGTTGAAGGCTGCAGTGGCCTCTCCACCACTGTTTAGGGTCATGCCATTGTGGGTTATATTACCAGGCTGAGGTTTGTTTGAGCCTTTTAATAGGAAGTTAATACATGTCCAGAAGGACTTGGGGTCTGCCAGGGTATCCCACTTGGGAGATTTGATATAGTCCTTTTTAGTGGATTTTGAGGCTTTCTTGCACTGGCTCCTCAGGGACCTATAGTCAGCTAGGTCTGCTGGACTAGTTGAGCACCTGGCCTTTTTCCAGGCCTTATCTCTTCTAATCATTAGGGATTTCAGTTCCCGAGAAATCTATCTGTGGCATTGCCCTTTTGCATGTCTTTTCTTTACTGGGGCATGGAGATTGGCTGCCGTAGAGAAGATGTGCTGGAAGTACCATGCCACTTCATCAATAGTCCCTAGTAGACTTAGAGGTGCCCAGTCTACATTTCTTAATTAGCTCTGGAAGGCCTCGGGGGAGATGCCTGAGAAGTCCCTGGCCACTATGAGTCTTGGGGGGAATACTGGGTGACCTGTTCTTACAGATGCAGAAAGTGTGGGAGTGGTCACTCAGGGCATCAGACATCACGTCTGTTGCTTGGATGTTAGCAGGGTTAGAAACTAGGATCCAGTCAATGGTGGAGTGGTTCCCTGTCTTTAGGTTTAGCCTGGTGACTTCAGTTATGACGTGTCAGATTAGCTTCTAGGAGCGAGGCCCTGTGGGTTTGCTCGCTGATGGAGTCCCACCTCAGATTGAAGTTCCCTAGGACCAAGAGCTCCGCAGGTGGGAAATTTGTGATGGACCGTGCTAGGTTCTGGAGTGCTGCGCTGCCCATACCTCTCAACCTTTCTTCACCAGAATGTGTGACAAGATGTGTGACAAATAAGCAAAATGTGTGACATATCATCAAACACGCACTGCAAGCTTAGAACACTATTGTTGTCAGTGCACTAATGTTAATAATGTTTGCTGATAATTGAGCACAATAGATAATTATGAATTTCTGCTTTACAACCTCTGTGAGAAATGTGGAATATCACTATCTTGATGTGGGACAAAGGATTTCTGAGGGTTAAAATGAGTGACGTACCTTGTAATATGTGACAGTTGAGAGGTATGGTGCTGCCACCAGTGGGGGACATTTTAATGTTAGTATGATGATGTTCTACCTTTGATTCCCAGTATTACTGAGTTTTCCTGATTTGATGTGAGGCCCCTAGAGCCTTTGGGATTGGGTGTTTTAAAATAACATTTTGGTACATTGAAAACATGGACTGATGCCAATACATCTAAATATCAATCAGAATTGGTGGCATATAAGCATTAGAAATATATAAGTGATACAGGTGACTACAAAGCAGGGACAATTTATACGTGGCATAGTCCAAGAAGGCATTTTAAGGCAATAATGAGAAGGAGTAACTTTCACACAGATGGGCTTGATATCTCATTGGGACCAGTTAGTGATTATGGGGAGGACTGTGGCAGACAAAGGAGTCTACCTAGCAATAGACATTTTTTAGGCAGAGGCCCCGGAGAATGGGACCTGGATCCCCAAGACAGAATGGGAAAAGGAGGAGAACAAGGAGGGGTAGGGAAGAAGGAAGTAGAAGAGGCTTTAGAGTTGGGGGAGGGAGACAGCGCTTGCAAGGGAGGGAGGATAGGGGCCAGGTGAGGAGGTCCCCGAGTTGAGGAACCCCAGTTGGAGGTTGTACATCTCTCTAATACAGACCTCACAGAAACTTTGTGACAGACTAACATTCGCACATACTAACAGTGTAAATCAGTTCCAGGTTGAGGTACACCTCTTCCAATAATTTTAAAGTTCATAGATAAAAGAGTTTTTAATAATAACCCATCTCCATTAAATAACCCTCAATGTACTCCCTCGAGTCACGAAGTTATCAATTTTAGAAAGCCGTCATCTTTCTGTCCTCCACAGAGTAACCGCACCCGCTCTACATTTTGCAACCTGGTCTCCAAGGATGTTCGTAAACACATAGAAAAACATAAGACCACTCAATACACCCAGAATATATCCTAACGAGAGACAAGCAATCTAAGAACTAAAAGAGATAAATGAAATTGTCAAAAAATCAGCAAACAAGGGGGAATCAGAAGTGATCTAGGGCAGCGCTGAATATATGGCAAAGACTAATAGGAAACTGTCTAATCAGACATTTTATACTGTGTTGCCTTCTGACCCAACTAAAGAGATAAGGGAAGAGGCTAATCAATGAACTGCTAGAGGTCTTCGCATTAATTGGCTTACAAAAAAAAATATTTATTTATTTATTTCAAAGGTTTCACCAAGAGAGAGACAGACTGAGCTGTAAACAACTTCAATCAATCAATCAATCAAATCTTTATTTATCCAGGCGAACATCGTTGAGCACAGCTCATTTGCAAGATGGACCTGGTACAGTCAAGGTTCAATTTACATAGATACATAAAAAATATTCAATATACACACACTCTAGGATACTACATAGAATATTCAGTATACACACAGTCTAAGGATACTTTCTAATCAGACTATACATTAAATTCAGGTGTAGTGGTTATAAGGGGTGAGGGGAAGGGAAGTGGGAAGTGGTGTGCCTGGCTGGTGGGGGAGGAGGAAGATGGTAGGGGCCTATACTGTGGAACGGATAAACTGTGGGCCTTATCAAGAGGGCAGAAGGGTGGCACTGGGGGGTTTGTATAACAGGGGTATAGGGCTGTGATATATGACAAGGGATTAAGGGGAGGCGGATGGAAAGGAGGGGTGCATGGAGTGTGAGTGGTGGCGACTCTTAGTAAAGGAGGATACCTTCCGTGAGTTGGCTATCTGGGCTAACTTGTTTCTAGAAGCATCCTGTGGGAGATGGGAGAGGAAGAAATATATATCCATACAGCGTAAAAATATTTAAAGAGAATGAACAGAATGTGGCTGGATTGGCATACTGCAACCATCTTCTGTTTCTTTATAACTTGTAGTTCATGCCATTTGTGCTTGATGGTACTCAGGATCCATGCTTCAGGTCCATGCATATTAATGGTGGCCTGTATGTCAAACCTTGTCCTCTGCAGGTGCCTTCAGTGACCCAGCACCATGCCAGGTGATGTTGTGGCTTCATAACTCAGTTACCAGCATGGCCACCTCCTCAGAGCTGAAGATGTAGGACCTGGCAGAGGACAGCCCATGCATCCCTCATCTCCAGCATCTGGCAACATGCATAGGGCATTGATTATGGTATGTGGTGGGATGTGCAGGTCCACCATCCTGGCCTGGTGCTAGGGTTCCATCATTGGGCTGCCTCCCCTTGCTGTTCTCTGTTTAGTCTGTGCCTGTGTTTCCAAATCTTCAACTTTGCATACACTTCTGTGTGTGAATATCAGTTATGATGACATTAGTCAGTGTCTGTTGCAGTGTGGTTCACCTTATATGGAGGGATGAAGAGGTACTATATGTCTGCTTCCAATGAAACATAGAAACATAGAATTTGACAGCAGATAAGGACCGCTTGGCCCACCCAGTCTGCCCATTTCCCTACCTAATGGATAAGCTGCAGATCCTAGTTAACCAGCAGCCTACTTCTTTCTACCCCCAACCCCTAGAATTTCCTTATGGCTGTCCCATGCATGCTTGAATTCAGCCACTGTTTTTGACTCCACAACCTCCTCCGTAAGGCCGTTCCATGCATCCACAACCCTCTGTGAAAAATACTTCCTTACATTACCTCTGAGCCGCCCCCATCTTCAAATTGTGCCCCTTGTTCTTGCACACCTCTTTTTTGAAAGATGCTACCTCTTGGACTTTGTTGATTCCCTTGAGGTACTTGAACATTTCTATCATGTTCCCCCTCTCCCTCCTTTCTTCGAGGCTATACATATTAAGCTCCTTTAGTCTCTCTTCATATATCTTCCGGTGCAGATCCTGCACCATTTTAGTTGTCCTCCTCTGGACAGCTTCCATCTTGTCTATGTACTTGCGGAGACTGGGTCTACAGAACTGCGCACAGTTGGTCCCTCCCATACACTGTTCTGTACCCCTGTGCATTGTGAATTTGGGCATATTTATTTATGTGGTTTGCTAACCAGTTAAGAACTCTAGGACATTGAATGCCGATTTTAAAGGGGGACTTGGGTACAGAGGTACAATAAATGAATAATCCATCAAACAATCAATAGGTCAAAGGTCATAGGTACTCAGAGCACTATAAAGACCGGGGTGCATTTGGCTCGCCTTGTTATCTAATAATACCCTGTTATATTTTCATCATGAAAATTACAATCCAGGGAATGCTTAAAGGCTTGCATTGTTTTACTTCCTACCACTTTGATGAGCATTTCATTCCAGATACTAACCATCCTTACTGAGAACCAATGTTTTCTTGCCCAGGTATTAAAACATGCTCCTTTTAGTTGTAAGGGATGAACCTGTGCATTATATAGCTGGTCTCTGAGTTCAAGGCCTAATATTTCCCATAACCCATGATCCGACAGAGCACGGTAAACCAGGCACATGTCACCTCTTAATCTGCGGTACTCCAAGGAAAAAAGGTCCAGCTCCCTCAGTCTTTCCTAGTAATTCATACTCTGTACTTCCCTCATTTTTCTACTTGCTCTTCTCTGAATCTTCTCGAGGGCTTTTATGTCACCTTTATTTGCTGGTGCCCAAAACTGAGCACAACAGTATCTGGCCGCACCAAGCAGGTGTAAAGAGGGAGCAGAACCCTTTTACTTCTACTCTTAATGTGTCTGTGAATACAGCTCAAAATACCCCCCGTCTTTTTTACCACTTGGTTACAATGAAAATTTAATTTTAGATTATTGCTGATAATGATTCCCAAATCACGCTCCTCCTGTACCATCCTAAGCACCTGTCCTGCCAGTATATACTCCACCCCTTAATTTTTCTTACCCAAGTGCATTACTGTACACTTGTCTATGTTAAAAGATGCACCATTTTCCTGTGCCCAGGTCTCCAACTCACTTAATGCTTCCTGTAATATTAATGCTTCAGATTGGTTGTCCACTGGAAAACCTATGCATGTGTCATCCGCAAATTTAGAGAGCCAGATATCCATCTGTATTTTCATAGTTGAGATATACAGGTTGAACAAACATGGCCCCAACACGGAACCCTGAGGCACCCCACTAGTAACTCCCGTGCACTCCGAGAGTTCACACAATACGCTCACCCTTTGCTTTCTATAGGCCAGCCAATCCTTAATCCAATATACTATATTCAGTTGAACCCCTAGCTTGAAGAGTGTATAAATCAGTTGATTATGGGGGACTTTATCAAAAGCCTTAGCAAAATCCAAGAATACCACATCCACATATCTATCTTCATACAGTGCTCTACTTACTTTCCCATAGAACTCCAGTAGGTTATTCTGACATGATTGTCCCTTTGTAAACCCATGTTGTGTCTCATCGATAATCTCCTCAGAAACAGCTGTATTCATAATCAGATCTTTGATTATGCCCTCAAGTATCTTCCCTAAGACCAAGGTTAGGCTGATAGGTCTATAGTTAACCACCTCCTGCTTTCATCCCTGCTTATGGATAGGGTCACTACAGCCTGCTTCCACTCCTCAATTACCTGTCCCGTTTCCAGGGATTTCTGGAACAATAATGCTACAGGCCCTGCCAAACAATCACCCAGTTCCTTAAGCATTCTAAGGTGCATCCCATCAGGCCCTTGAGCTTTGTTCTTATTTAGGTTACTTAACCTCTTCCTCACATCTTCAACCTCAATTTTAGGGCTTGCTATCCCTTGTACAATACTTTCCAGAAGTATGACCTTATGGCCTACATTAAATACTGAAGCAAAATAGGTATTAAACCTGTCTGCCAATCCCTTATTTTCTAATATAAGATTGTTACTGCTGTCTTTAAGGGGTCCGACTGACCTACCCGTACCCTTCTTGTTATTAATGTATGCATAGAAAGATTTGTAATGATCCTGTACTTTTGTAACCAGCTCATATTCAAATTTCTTCTTGGCCTTAGAGATGGTTGACTTAGCCTTTTTTAACCAATATTTATAACTAACCCATGAACTGGTCTCTCCACTTCGTTTTGCCCTAGTATATGCCCTATTCTTTCTTTTGATTGTTTTTTTAATCGAGGGTGTCAGCCAAGGGGGAGTAGCCTTTCTTGAATTGTAATATTTAGTTTTTGTAGGAACATGCTTGTAAGTTAATTCTTTTAATGGAATATTAAGCTTTTCCCCCATTTCACACACTGTTTTATTTTTGAATTCATGCTCCCATTTCCATTTATTCAGTTCCATCCTTATGGCCCTGAAATCGGCTCTGTTGTAGTCAGACACTACTGTACTTCCCACATATTTTTCGCTATTTCATACTTGAAACTGACCATGGAGTGATCACTGGTACCCAGGGGAGTTTCCACTACACATTCATGGATGTTATCTGCTATGTTACTAAACACTAAATCCAAAATATGATTTCCCCTTGTATTTTCTAGAACAAACTGTTCCAGTCCAGCCACCAGAAAGGTCTCCAGGAAACTAGCCTCAATCCTAGAGGTCATTTGAGCCAATTCCCAGTTAATACCAGGTAAATTAAAATCTCCCATTATGATGATCCTGTCCTCCTGTGTAATATTTTTAATAAAATACAGTAAATGACTATCATTCAATGTTGGGTTTGCTGGGGGTCTATAAACCACTGCTACATTAATCCTAGCTAATCTTGGAGGGGCAATTTTTATCCATAATAACTCAGATGTTTCCCAGGATGAACAAACTATATTCTCAGATGTTTCGTCATTTGAGACATATAGTGCCACTCCTCCTCCTCTAGCGTGAGACCTATCCTTGTTATATAATGTGTATCCAGTTATTTGCTTATCCCAGGTATCCTCAGCCCTCCACCATGTCTCCATAATAGCACATAAATGAATGTTTGAATCATATTAATTATATTAATTTCAGTTCATCCATTTTGTTAATAACACTTCTCGCATTTATAACCAAACAATTCCAGTTTAGCTTTGGTTTATGTATCACATCATTTTGTAATACCCCCAGCCCCCCCCCAATATCTAGTTTAAATAATCATTTATGCACTGTCTTAACTTACTAGAAAAAACTATTTTTCCCTTGCCTATTTAAGTGCAATCCATCCTGTGTGAAGTAATGAAAATCCTGAAAATCCTCCCAGTGATCTGTACACAATAAACCTTCTCTTTAGCAACCTCTTTAGCCACCCATTTAAACTTTTAATATTCTCAGCTAAAAGCCGTCCTGCCCTGGGTACTGGTAAAATACCTGATATAACCAGGTCACATTCCTTACTTATAAGTTCTTCCCCAACCTTCTCGAAATCCCCTTTAAAATCAATACTGTTTCTTTTATCCACATCATTTACTCCTATATGCAAGAGTGTCACTGGTGTATGTGTGTTCTCCAGTAGACCCAGAAGTAACTTTCGTATGTCCCCAATGTCAGCCCCTGGTAACGCAGAAACCGTGGTATATTCCTACCTATTCCTGCATATAATATGATCTGTATATTTAAGCATGGAATCACTTAAAACTAGTACATCCCTAGGTGGTCTTATAATGAGATTTGATGTGTCATGATTGTCTGAAGTATGTGGACTCATGATATTACTGTTTATAGTAGGTACATCAAGAAATGCAGCCTCTCCTTCATTTCCAAGTTCTTGACCTATCGCAGGGGCAGTAAATCTATTTGGGGTTAGGATGTTAGAGGATCCTTCTATATTCCTCCTGCCATTTTTTCCTCTGGGTGCTTTTTGCACAGTAAACCATTTATTTTCATTTTCAAATTCCCCAGGGATTGTTATATCAGATGGTAGCATATTGTCTGTAGGACAGTGCTGTGATACAAAGTGTTCACTGACTGCTGAATCAATAAACTGCTCCAATACAGAGATTTCAGTCTGTACACTCACCCTGAGCCTTAGGGAAATGATCTCGGCCTGCAGTGCCTCAATTAAAAAGCAGTTTCCACATACAAACTCCTGACTCTCCTCCCCCTCATCAAACATGCCATACGTAATACACTTATTCATTACTTACTCATTTATTTAATGTTGCTATGAAGCGTATTACCCCGTTTCCCAGTGCCCCAGTGGACACGGGCCGACACGTGCTGACACGCGTGTCTCTGTGTGTGTCTCCATGCATGGTGATGACTGCCCTGCCCATGCTCACCCTGCTCACTGCAGGGCCACTTTTTATAGGGTTGAGTGACCCAGAAGGGTCTGCTAAGGGTTGTAAGGAGTTTAAAGTGCTATTTGCACAATTTATAACTAAATCTACTCTCTGTTCATTTGCCTCTCATCCAAGGCACAGGCACACTGTAGAACTAGTAGTAAAAAGGCCCATATGTTTAAAAATAGTGCTCCTGTAGTCCCAACTAAAATGTCGTAATGCACTACTGCGCTCTTCTCCTATGTTCTGTCAGCACAGGAATAGGACTTCTAGTGAATCGCACAGTCAAAAGGTCTTTAAAAAGGCACAAACACATTCTCCCTTTCCCTCACAGTGTTTTTACACCCAGCATGTATTAAATTGCAGAGCTTACCTCTGTCGCTTGCTGCAGGGCTGCTTTTTATAGAGCTGAGTGACCCAGAAGTGTCTGCTAGGGGTCATAAGGAGTTTAAAGTGCTATTTGCACAATTTATAAATAAATCTACCCTCCGTGCATTTGCCTCTAATCCGAGGCACAGGCACACTGTACAACTGGTAATAAAAAGGCCCATATGTTTAAAAATAACGCTCCTGAAGTCCCGACTAAAACGTCGTAATGCACTACTGTGCTTTTCTCTGATATCCTGTCAACACAGGAATAGGGCTCCTAGTGAATCGCACAGTCAAAAGGTTTCTAAAAAGTCACAAACACACTCTCCCTTTCCCTCACAGTGTTTTTACACCCAGCATGTATTAAATTACAGATTTTACCTCCACAAAGTACATTGTTAAACACAGTCAGGTAAAGCACATATGTTTACACAAAGTCATAAAATGTCCTTTCAGTGCAAACTTAAATCTGGACTAGAATGCTATTTGATCAAACTCCATGGGTAATGATTTCCAGTCAACAAAAAACATTGTTGGCCAACAACTTTTCTACCATTTTTAACAATGACAGCTTATGCATACTGTATATAGTATGTGCTCCTTGGCAGCTCAGCCGGTGATCGGCCATGGTTGAGAGTGGGGGACTGTTCTAGGCATCATTTTCTGATGGGATGTTGGAGAGCAGGGAGGTGGGGTACTTCCTGCCAGGTGGGGAAGGGGTCCACTAGACCACAAAGGGAACTGTCCCTTTTTCAACTACAGATGGGAGATGGGGAAGGGGTCCGCTAGACCATGAGGGAACTGTTCCTTTTTTAACTTCAAATGAGAGATGGGGGGGTCTGCTAGACCACCAGGGAACTCTGTTATGTTTTGCATCCAACTGCCCTGTGACTTGTGGTACATCTGCCAGATGCACCATCTGTTTGGCACATGTTCACAGTTGCCTCAAGCTAAGGGACTTTCCTGCTGGGACCCTACCCAATAGTGAATCGGGTCCAGGGTCCCTGGTGCATCATCAGTTCACACAAGCTACAGCTGGTGCAGCTTCCACCAGCATTTGTGAATCAAGCCAGTAGACTCAATAAGAGAAAAAAAAGGGGGGTTGTAGATGGCCACCCTGACATAACAGGGAGAGGATAGTACAGTATAGAATAGTTAGAATGCTGTTTCAACAGGCTTTAGAAGAATAAATTAGAATAGAGTTCCTCTAATTGCTGCAGTAGGATGACCAGCTGTACTGCAAGAACAGGATGACATCATCTTCATACAGCAGAGAGCTGCAGCCTGGGGCAACATCAAGGAGACAAGTAATATAAACAGAGAAGGGTGAGACTAGGACAGAGCTATGTGGAACCTGAATGGTAATATTTACAAACAGCAACTCTCCAGTTTCAGCTGTGTCACTAAAGGGGAAACCTCTATCAAACTTCTCTGAATAAACTTTCAGCCTCTAGGACTTGGGGCTGCAATTCTGCATAGAATGTAAGGGATACCTGGAGACAGGGTGCACCCCTAAATTAAAATCATGCCTGTTAAGCTGCAGCTTTCAAACTGACTAACCTGCTCTCCCCTTCTTCCACTGACTGTCCTTTGATTGGGGGGGGGCCGTGTCTGCCACATTTTGTATAGTGTTTTTTTTTATAATTTGGGAGGTTTCTGATTAAACAAAAAAAATATTGGTGCCTCAGATAAGCACCATTTCTTTTCTTTCCTTAGGGTTCCTTGGGGTTCCCCTGTCTTTGGGCATCAGCCCCCCCCCCTAGTGTTTTATTTTTGTCTCTCCATTTTTGTCGGATCTTTTGGTTATTTATCTTAGGGACATTTCCCTTTTAATGGACATTTCCCTTTTACTAGGATTCTATTGTGTGTGCAGCCACTTTATGCTGTGTGTGCTCCGCTTTTCAGGGACCTTGTCCTTTTTCTCCTCCCTTGTGTTTTCAGGGAATCCACCTGTGAGAAGCTGGATCTCCTTTTTATGGCTGCAGTAGGTGGAGCCTGCAGACTGTTTGCATGCACAAAAGGAGTGATGTATGTCATGTTTTCTGTCTGTGGAACTGACTGAAGGTGTAAATAATCTCCTCCACCTTAACCTCCTCCAAGAAATGTTTTCTGCCCTCAAATAATATGCTTTCATGTTAGTCAATGGTTGCAGGGTTTTGTTTTCTTTCTTAAATTGGCAGTACAAGAACTGGAACCATAGTAGTGGGAGGCAACATTAGCTTTTTGGGGGGGCGTAAGATCTACCACCAACTCCACCACAGAAGCTCCTAAAGATCCACCCCCACCTTTTTTTATTCATGAGGGAGGGGCATAGAAACATAGAATTTGATGGCAGATAAGGACCTCCTAGCCCACCCAGTCTGCCCATTTCCCTATTTAATGGATAAGCTGCAGATCCTAGTTAACCAAAAGTCTACTTCCTCCTAACCCCATCCCCTATAATTGTCTTATGACTGTCCCATGCATTCTTGAATTCCACCACTGTTTTTGACTCCACAACCTCCTCAGGAAGGCTGTTCCATGCATCTCCAACCTTCTCTGTGAAAAAATACTTCCTCACATTACCTCTGAGCCATTCCCCTCTATCTTCAAATTGTGCCCCCTTGTTCTTGCACACCTCTTTTTCTGAAAGATGCTTCCCTCTTGGACTTTGTTGATTCCTTTGAGGTACTTGAAAGTTTCTATCATGTCCCACCTCTCCCTCCTTTCCCAGAGGGTATACATATTAAGCTCCTTAAGTCTCTCTTCATATGTCTTCTGGTGCAGACCCTGCACCATTTTAGTTGCCCTCCTCTGGACTGCCTCCATCCTGTCTATGTCTTTGTAGAGATTGGATCTCCAGAACTACACATAGTACTCCAGATGGGGTCTCACCAACTGTCTGTACAGAGGGATAACAACTTCCTGTGTTCTACAGGTGATGCCTCTCCCTATGTATCCCAGTATCCCTCCAGCCATCCTTATTGCCCTCTCACATTGCTTGCCCACCTTTAGGTCATCTGATATGACTACCCCCAGGTCCCTTTCTATTTTTGTTGTGTCAGTATTTCACCCCCCCCCATTGTGTACTCTTCCAACGGGTTTTTGTTTCCCAGGTGCATTACTTTACACTTCTTTGCATTGAATCTAAGCTGCCATACATTTGACCATTCCTCCAACCTTGACAAGTCCCTTTTCATCCTTTCCACCCCACCTTGTGTATCAACCCTGTTGCAGATCTTTGTGTCATCTGCAAAGAGACATACTTTCCCTTCCAGTCCCTCTGCAATGTCACTTATAAAGACATTGAAGAGGACTGATCCTAGTACTGAACCCTGCGGTACTCCACTAGTAACCCTCCTTTCATCACTGTGGACTCCATTTACTATTACCTGCTGTGTCCTGTTGTCCAACCAGTGTTTTATTCCAGCTACCACCCTAGGACCGCCTCCCAGGCTGGCTAATTTGTTTATTAATCTTTTGTGTGGGACTGTGTCAAATGCCTTGCTAAAGTCTAGGTAGGCCATGTCCACAGCCCCTCCCTGGTATACTGCTTTGGTCACCCAGTCAAAGAAATCAATTAGATTTGTCTGACATGACCTTCCAACTGTGAATCCATGCTGCCTTGGGTCCTGTGCCCCACTGGCCTCTAGGTACTCAACAATTCTTTCCTTCATAAGTGATTCCATCATTTTCCCTACCACTGAGGACAAACTGACAGGTCTGTAGTTTCCTGCCTCTGTCTTGCTCCCACCTTTGTGAAGAGGAATCACATCTGCCCTCCTCCAGTCCTCAGGTATCACACCATCTTCCCATGATTTATTAATGGTCAATGGTGTTACTAATTCTTCCGTTAGTTCCTTTAGAATTCTGGTGTGAATCCCATCAGGCCCCATTGCTTTATCCACCTTCAGTTTTAAGAGTTCTTTCAGAACCCTTTCTTCTGTGAAAGGACTAATATCATCCCCCCTATCCAGGGTGCTTCTATTGACCAGATTAGGTATTTCCCCCTGCTTTTCCATTGTGAATATTGAGCAGAAATATTCGTTCAGTATCCCTTATTTTTCACTGTCGCTATCTGCCCAACCACCTTCCTCTTTGTTCAGCCTCAGTATCCCTGCCTAAGTCTTTCTTTGCTCCTAATGTACCTATAAAGGTTTTATCCCCTTTTTAACTGAGTTGGTTTCTTTTCCTCAGTTTGGGCCTTTGCTATTCTAACTGCCTCACCCGCTTCCTTCTGCTTTAACTGGTACAATTCTCTGTCCTGCTCCTTCTGTGTTCCCTTATACTTCTTGAATGCTATCTTTTTCTCCATTACCTTCCCCGCCACTTCTTTTGAGAACCATAGTTTTTTTATGTCATTTTGATTTATTTATTTGCTTCACACAAAGGCTTGTTGCCTCTGTGATGGCGGTTTTGATGTTTCTCCATTTTTGCTCCACCCCACCTTCTTGCCTGTTTGCCAGTGCTTTTCTGAGGCACTCTCCCATTTTGACAAAATCAGCCCTCCTGAAGTCCAATACCTTCACTTTTATGTGGTTTGACTCTACAGCTAAGTTTATCATGAACCACACTATTTGGTGGTCGCTTGTTCCCAGATGGCTACCCACATCAAGATCAGAGATCCTCTCTCCATCTCCATTTGAGAGTACCAGGTCTAAGATTGCTCTCTCCCGAGTGGGTTCCAAAACTAGCTGTCGGATGCATGCCACCTGTAGGGCATTGAGAATGGCCCTGCTCTTGGATGTGGCTGCAACAAAGGTGCTCCAGTCAACATCTGGCATATTCAGGTACCCCATCAGCAATATTTCCCCTTTCTCTACCATCCTAAGGATGCCTTCTATCATGTCCTTGTCCATTTACTCCCCCTGAGACAGGGGGCTGTATACAACCCCTGTGTGGATTGTGGAGCCATTTCCAGTCTCCATGGTGACCCACAGTGCCTCTTCTCCTCCCTGTTTACCCTTTAGTTCTGTTGATTTGATCCCTTCCCTTACATAGAGAGCTACTCCTCCTCCTCCTTTTCTTCCCTCCCTGTCCCTCCTGTAGATTTTGTGCCCTGGTGTGTTGACATCCCAGTCATGGTTCTCTGTGTACCATGTTTCTGTGACTGCCTCAATATCCAGGCATCCCTCTTCCATCAAGGCCACCATTTCAGGGAGCTTTTTACCTAGACTATGTGCATTGGTACTCATTACCCTCCTTTTTTATGACTTTATTTCTTTTTGCCCCATTTCTGTCCCTACCGCCTTTGTCTTTTTCTCCATTTACCCCTGTCCTTCTCCCTATTGACTGCTCTATCTTGGTGTTTGCCTCACTAATTACCCTGATTTCTTTGGGGGGGCTAGGATTTCCCTTCTCCTCTTCAGTGCCTCCCCCTTGGCTAGTTTAAATGCTTGCCATTGAAGTATTTAAACCTATCACCTAGGATCCTGGTTCCCCTTCAGGATAGATGCAGACCATTGTGCCTGTATAGGCCTGCATCCCTCCAGGTGGAGCCCCAGTCCCCAATGAAGTGAAATCCCTGAGCTCTGCACCAGCTTTTCAACTAGTCATTGAATCCCATGGTGTGGAGCACTCTAGCCTCACACATGCCATAGACAGGCAGCACTTCTGAGAAGGATACTGTGTGTGCTACTTGTCTAAGGCCCCTCCCCAACTCCACAAACTCTTCCTGAAACTGCTCTGATCCCTTACTTAGCCATGTCCTTTGTCCCTAGGTGGACAATGACATCTAGCTCCCTCCCCTGTGCAGCTGCTCTGGTGATCCTAAGGATTCGCTCCCTATCCCTCCATACCATGGCACCAGGCAGGTACCCTACCTCCCTCTCCCCTTCCTCCCCCAGTTCTACCTTCCTAACAATGGAGTCCCCTACCAGGAGTTGTTTCCTTCCCCTGTGGGGTCCCATGCCACCCTCCTGTGGGTCTCCTTTGTGAAGGTTCCCAGCATCCCTCAGGGTTCAGTGTTGTCCCCCATGTTGTTTGCAGTGTATATGCTGCCCCTCGGAGACATGATAAGAAGGTAATGGCTGCGGTTTCACTGCTATACTGATGATACCCAGATCTACTTTTGTTTTGCACCTGACCAGGATGGAGATCTCTCAGTCTTTAACAGCTGCCTCACAGAAATCCAGGAGTAGATGGATTTGAGTTGGCTGAAGTTGAATTCAAAAAAGACTGAGGTGCAAGTTGTGGAACTGGCGCACTGGATGGGGGGCAGGTGGTAGGTTTGCCCTCAGGGCTCCTTCTTGGTGGCTTATCAATCCCAACCTGTGAATGGGTGCAAAACCTGGGGGTAATATTTGATGAAGGGCTGACTCTGCATTCACAGGTGCAAGCCATTGCCAAGTCCTCTTTTTACCATCTGAGGAATATCTCCAGGATTAAGTATCTTGTTCCATCTGGTGATCTTCCTACGTTGGTCCACGCCTTTGTGTCTTCGCGCCTGGATTATTGCAACTCCCTCTACCTAGGGCGACCTGGGGTGGAAATCCACCAGTTGCAGCTAGAGCAGAATGCAGTGGCCTGGCTTTTGATGGGAACTTCCTGGTCCTGTCATATTTCGCCAGTGCTGCACGGACTGCACTGGCTGCCAGTACAGTGGCAGATCACCTTTAAAGTCAGTCTTTTGATTTTTAAAGCCCTACAAAGATAGGGCCCGGACTACTTGAAAGAGCTTCTGGTCCCTTACTGCCCTGGGTGATTGCTCCACTCAGCTGTTGAATGGTTGTTAGAAATTCCAAAGGTGTGTTTGAAATCTTCTGGGGCTTGGGCATTTATGCATGTAGCCCCAACTCTTTGGAATTCTCTACCCCATCAGTTACGTGAGTGCATGACCATGGTGGGATTTAAACAAGCTCTAAAAACATATCTTTGGTACCAAGCATTTGGTGACTGATTTCTTTTAACTGTGTCAGCTGTTTTATATCATTTATAATGTAGGGATGTTTGATATGTTATTTTAAACTTTGCTAGGAGCCTTGGTTTTTTGAAAGATGCTATAAAAATAAATATTATTATTATTATTAGATCTGTAACAGTGCTGGATTCAGTGATCCTGCTACTTCAGCTCTCTAGCCTGCTTTCTTGTTTGTTGTCGTGGCAGACCGATAATTAATTTTGTTCAGCCTTGCTCACACCCCTTGGCCCATTGTTGATGTCTGGGTTGCAATGATAGTTGAAACTACTTTCGAACAACTACTCGGGTGGGGGGGGAAGAAACATGCTACTCGGGTGGGGGGGGCACAAGCATGTGTCCCAGCTTGGCTACAGCCTTTCCACTCTTAGGGTCTCCTTTATTGGATTCCTTCCGCAGTGCTGCATCATCCCTTAAATTTAGGGGGGGCAGATTCTATTTTTGCCGCCATCCTTTTATGGCTTAATACAAAAAGAAACTGATCCAGTCCTCAGGCCAATCACAACACCAGGGTGAGTGCCTATCTTCCAACTTATCTCTCTCCCTTTTGTCTTGCTACTAGGCTCCAGGGTATAGACTGCAGGGCTAGTTTTCAGTTATACTTTAAAGTACCATGGTTCCACCTTAAAGGGACTCAGTTCCTCTGACAGACCAAATTAAATGATATGAGGGACTAGTTTCTAAAGTTAAGAAGATATTTTCTCTATATTTGGTACAAACTCTTCTTTTTTGGCACCATGGCTTTTTGGAGACCTCTGTTGAAAGGTATATGACCTGCAAGAGGTTAATGAGACCCTCCCCCATTGTTTCTTATTACCCTCATTGTGTTCTTCTTCAAGCTAATATGTATCTTACAGACCCCCTTCACATCTCCAAGTCCGGGAGGAGATGCACATGGTGCACCAGTTGGTAGTGGCAAACAGAAGTGCATAAATATTTATTGTTGCTCATCGGAGAACTTCTGTGCCCCAATGTTCTGTAGGGCATGCCAATAGACACACCCACCCCCAAACAGCCCATCAGGTCAGGGGGACCTACACAGGCATGTCTCAGGTGCACTGCAGCAGGACATGGCTGCTTTCTCAGATCTATAGGTAGACCCTGACCCTGCCCTTATGAGGTCAGAATGGGCATATCAGGGATCTTAGAGAAATTCCTGACTTGCAGAAGTTACTTGATGAGGAGGAGGAGGATGTTCCCTCTCAGGAGGAGGATGACAGGGAGTGAACAAAGCCAGAAATATGTTTTCTGTCCCTCCCTTGTTTGATATCAAGTCTTTGTTCTATCTGATAACTGAGTCATGAAGGACTTTTTCAGCTCAAGAAGGTGCAATCCATGGAAGCATTTGATGTCAGTCACATCCTGTCCACTTCTTCCTCTGCTGAAAGGTCTTTTCCAAAATGTATCTTTCTGTGAAAAAATTATTGCTCATGAATGGGTATGTGTGGACCAAGAAAATATATGACAAATCCTAAGGAACATAAGGAAAATACTCGCAAGGGGAAATCCCCCCTTCACAGGTGGGGCATTTCATGATTCTGCCAGACATCCACTATGCTAATTAAGGGGTCCTTGACCCTTCACCTTGAACAATGCAAATCTGCACACCTCTTCTGCCTCCTTTTCTGTTTGCCAGTGTATTGCACTGGTAGTTTTTGGCACTGAGCAGCTGTGCTCCCCCAGATTCACTGGGGGTGATCATGTTGCAGTTGGCATTCGTGGCCTCCACCTTTTCTAAGGATGGCCATGGAGAGAATCGTACACATCTTGGCTTAACTCTACCAATTGCACTTTGTCAGCAATGCTACATGTGTGGCTTCACAGGATGCTTATGACTTAGTTATGGCCTGAATGACAATTTGAGGGACATACAGGGTAAAAGAGCTATCTTCTGCTGTCAGGCAACTGCAAGATTGCATCAGCCACAAAGATTAAGAAGATAGCCAACAGAGGCAGTTCTGAAGGGACTTTTTCCCCATCTTTTGAAACTTTAGGAACCAGGGGAGTAAAGAAATCTATTCTGGTCTGAAGAGCAAAAGTGGTAGATGAGTCCTTGCCTGAACACACACCACAGACATAGGCCGGAAAGCATGGTCATTACTATAAGGGTATGTGACCCCATCTTTATGTCCCTTCCCTTGGTGGAGGGCCACTCAATTTATGCACAATATGGATCCTGATATCTTCAGATAATTGGATCTGGAAATTATAGTTTTTAGGTTATGCCTTTTATTCTGTCCCCCATTCTAAAAGATCTCATGAAGAACAAGTGGTCTCTTTGATACCACACTGTCTCTCTCAGTGCAGAACAATAGCTCTGATGTCCCCCAGTGATCAGGATGGGGATTCTGCTCAACTATTTTGCAGTTCTTGGAATGGGGGGGGGTTCAGGTCTATCCTAGATCAAGAAGATATCCACCGATGACAGCAACACTTTTATAGCAAACCTCAATACAGTGACTGCAGTGCAAGGTCACTGTACAGATGGTCACCGAACCCAGGCACTGTATTCAGGGGAGTTGTACCCCCCTCCCCTAATCAGCTCCTACTTAGAGTTGATTATAAAAAGTGTGGGGTGCAGGAGGCACAGCCCCCCATGTGGGGGTTCAGGGGGCAAAGACCCCGAAGAAAACAGTTTTGTCACCCGGAAACCATCTGCTGACTGCAAAATGTGGTCAACATGACAATTTCACTTTCTGGTTATTCAACAAACTTTTTGTTGAAGACTGGTTGTAGATCCAGTCTGGAACACCAAAAGAAGTTTGTTTGCCCCATGACCTTCACATGGAGTCTCTGCATTCAATTGACTGAGCTATCCAGCTGGGGCTTATCTAGCTGAAGATGCATATCTCATCATCTGATTGTCTCATCAGAGGTTCGGTAGGTTCATGGCCCTGGGACAGCTTTTCCAGTATAGGGCACTCCCTATTGGATGGGTAACAGCCCCATGAGGTTTTGTCCTGGGTGCTTGTAGTCCTGGTAGCTCACATCTGACAGGAGGGGCATCATGTCTATCCTTAAATGGATGACTTGTTCATCCAAGCACCATCAGCACCATGAATAAGGAAGTCAATGATCAAAGATGGACCAGGAAAAGGTCTTCCTCTCATTAGCCAGCAAAGAGACCTTACTGGGAGAGATCCAGTGACAGAGGAACCATTCGTTGGCTTTAGATCAGTGTCTACTAAGGATTCTGGACCTCATGATTGCAGCCATAGAACTAGTTCCTTAGGCTTATCTTCATCTGTGGCCCTGAAGATACAGTTACTCTCAGCCTGGGATCTGACCTCAGAGGATCAACAGGCCAGGATCCCACTCTCACCATACCTGAAAGAGTTTCTGAGTTGGTGGGTGAGTCTGTAGAATCTGAGCAAGGGTTCCCTTGGATGTTCCCCCACAGTTCATTGTCATCTGATGCCAGCCTGTCAGATTGAGATGCACATCTAAATCACTGCCCCATTCAAGAGACTTGGTCAGCACAGGAACAGCACCTACACATAAACATTTTGGAGATGGGGAGATCCTCCTCACTCTCCTTCTATTACTAAGTTCAGTGCAGTCAGGGTGTGTCTGCAGGCAGAAGCAGTGGATGCCCTGTCACAGTAGTGGAGTTTGGCAGAGCACATGCTTTGCCTCCTCTGCATCTCCTCTCCAAGGTCATATGGAAAATAAGGCACTGAAGAGGAAGTTTTCTTCTAATTTCTCCAAAACAACCCATAAGGCCATGGTTCTTTGCCTTAGTGAACCTTTCTCAAAGCACCCCCTTTTTGCCTTCCAGTGCGGGGGTGCCTTCTCTCTCAGCGATCGATTCTGCATCTAATATCCAGGAGGAATGCTGCTTGCAACCTGGCTCCCAAAAGGAGGATCCTCCTAGATCTAAGTTTCCCTAAGAAGGAGGTGGACACACTTATGACTGCCAGGAATAATTTGATGTCAACAATTTATACTTGTGTATGGACCTCATTTTTGAACTGGGACAGGGATGAAGATATTTAGCCTTTCAAGCCCCAGTATCACAGAGTTTGGATTGTCTGCAGGAAGGTTTGGAAAAAGCTTTGGCTTTGAGCACCCAAAGAAGTCAGGTGTCAATCCTTGAAGCCTCCTTGGTTATAGTCCCAGGGACTAAGCAAGAGGTTATTCTTTTTCTGTGAGCTGTCAGCAGCAGTCTGGCTATCTTCTGATTCCTGGTTCCTTCATGGGATCTGAATCTAGTCCTGGAAGCTCTCTGTAAGGAGCCTTTGAAACTGCTTGAGTATGTGCCATTAGCTGTCCTATCTTACAAGCTATGTTTTTTGGTTGCTATGCACTGAGCCACGAGGATTGGCATGCTCTAGGTTTTGTTCCACAAAGAACCATACCTTTGTCATGTATATGACAACGTGGTGCTCAGAACAGTCCTATTTCCCAGGGCCTTCCATGTGATCCAGGAAATCTGCTTTCCATTTTCTGTCTGTAATTTTATTTTTCCAGGAGGAGTAGCACAAGTTGGACTTGTGATCGGCCTTCAGGATATTCCTTTGATGGACTGCTGAGGTCAGTCTTCAGACAGGTTGCCTGCCCTTTCTGGAGCAGCCAAACAGGCACTAAAAGCCTCTAAACCACTGTGGCTAGGTGGGTGAGGGCCTGCATTATCAGGGCTTATGTCACAGAAAGGAAGCGACCTTCAACTCTCATCAAGGCTCACTTCATCAAGACTTTGGCCTCTCACTGGATGGAGAGAGGTGAAGCATTTGTTTTTAGCATTATAAAAGGCAGATATTTTGTCCTCTGTCCACACATTCTCCAAGCACTACAGATTGGAGGTTCAAAGGCCTGTTGATGCAGCCTTGGTCATATAGTTTTGTATGCAGTGGTTAGCAGGATATTTCCTCTCCTGTACATGGTTGATGTATTGGACAATATTCTCCCCAATCTGATTTTTTCTTGGGTACTTCTTCTTAAAGCCCAAATGTAATTAATATGCATTAACTATGTTTATGCCGCAGAAAGAAGAAATTTCTTTAATTACTGTAATTTCCTTTTCTGCTTCAGCACTGTCAATGGGTATAGCCCAGGAGCTTTGCTCCTGTGGCATAATATTGTCCATATGTCAGTGTGGAGCTGTCTGTTCTATTTAAACTCTGTTTTTGAGTCCGTTGGACATCCTTCTATGATTTTTCCTGCTGGCCCCTATGTAAAAAAAAAAGCACAGTTCTGAATTAGAATGCTATTCACTGTCACATACAGTTACCACATTCAGGTTATAGGTTACAGCTTAACTAAGGGTGCCTCCTTAAATGCAGTTTTTTCCTTGCCTGTTAATGGATCTGCCTTTCTTCTAAGCTGATTAGCTGCTATGGATACTGTTGGGGCGTAGAATTGGAATTCCACTTTCAGCTCCTCAATCTTTTTTGGATGACAAGATAGGCCACTGGTTGATGTTGCTGAGATGCAGAATGCATCCTCTCATCCTTTGTCATCTGATATGGTAAGCTTCGGTTTATTATATTATGTTCTGACCTTGGATAATTATGTGTAGATACCTATTCTGTGTTCCTTTTTTTTTGATCGACCAGTATGGTTTGTCTTGACATATTTAAAAGAACTGCATGGACAATAGTGACTGAGCGACTGGAGGGTTGCTGCTGTCCAGACTCCTCATATGCCCAACATTCTGAGGCTTTGGGCTGTGCCATTTCCCCTAGTAGGGGTCCACATTACCAAAGTGTAATGAATACCCTGTGACAGTGTTGGAGCTAACAGAAAAGGAAATTATGATAAGAATGAAGAATGTTTTTCTTTTGTGCATGTTACTATGTATATAGGCATGTTTTTGTCTTGTAACTGAGTATGTGTGTGTGGTGTTTATAATTGTAACTGAGTATGAAACTATGGTGCTTGTTCCTGTGACTGAGTATGTAAGTGGCATGTTTGTGCAATTAATGCTTTATATACCATGTGTGTGTACCTGTAACTCAGCATGTGTGTATTTTGTGCATGTTATCGATAATGTACCCGTTGTCTGTGCATGTAACTGAGTATGTAAGTGTGGTGTTTGTGCAAGTACTGTAACTGTTTTTATGTTAACATGTTTTCTGTACCAGTAACTGAGTATTTAAGGTTTGTGTTTTTTGCATGCAACTGTTGATATAAACATGTTGTCTATGCCCTTAAATATGTAAGTGTGGAGTTTGTGCAATTAGGCAAGGCAACGTTTATTCATAAAGCGCCCATTCCAAAAGGATCTGGGTGCTGTTCAAAATAATCCAAGTTAAAAGCAATATTAAAACACTATAAAATAAATGTATTTATTCAGGAAAGAGTTTCCAAAATAAATACATTTTTAGAGAGGCTTTAAAGGCCTCCACTGAGTTGACCACTCAGATATTTAAGAGGTCTGCACTCCAGAGCTATGGCACTACCACTTGGCAGGCTCTATCCCTAGATATGTTAAGTGTAGATTGGGAGACAATGAACAGGCCTGCATCAGTGGAGTGGAGAGGGTGCATGGGTGTTAGGGAAACAGGAGCTCTGTTAAGTAGTCAACTTAACTAAATTAACAGTTCATGTACATGTTTTTGTGCCTGCAATTCCATGTGTAAGCATGATGTTTGTGCATATAACTAAGTATGTACAGCAAGTGTGGTGTTTGTGCATATAACTGAGTATGTAAGTGTAGATTTTGTACATGTAATTTTTTATGTACATGTTATTTGTTCCTATAACTGATTATATAAGCGTAGTGTTTGTGTATGTAACTGTTTATGTACATGTTATTTGTGCTTGTAACTGAGTATGAAAGTGTGGTGTTATGCATGTAACTGTTTGAGTGCATGTTAGTTGTGCTTGTAACAAAGTTTGTAGCTGTGATGTTTGTGTACATAATTGTTTATATACATGTTATTTGTGCTTGTTAGTGTGATGTTTTTGCATGTTACTTCTATGTCTACCCTAGTCCCCTCCTCTACTATTATCTGCCTAATGAAAATTAGCATATTGTCACTTAAATCTGAGATATCCACAATTTGTCACTTGCAGATGGTACTGCTGCAACCTTGTTTGTTCTATGCTATTGGCTGATGTCTTGTATGCTATGACCTATATGTACCAAATTGTCTCATTGTCATTAGATATGTATCCGTCATCTTTTGTGTTTTGTCTGAGATTTTATCATAACCAGGTCCATCTGGCAGATGAGCTCTGCTCAATGATGTTCACCTGGATAAATAAAGATTTTGATTGATTGAACTTTCTGTACACATGTTCTTGTGTGCCTTTAACTGAGCATGTAAGTGTGGTGTTGTGACAGGGTGGAATAGGACCCTGTCCCATTTGTTATGGAGAAAATGCTTAAATGCAAGGATCTGTATTCTATTCCACTTCTGTCTCTTCTCTGTCTGGGTGTGCAATTAAAGGTTCCTGTGAGACTTTGGACTTGTATCTATGTATGTATGTATATTCATTTTATTTGTTCAATCATAAAAAAGATCATTACAAAAAAATTTGTACACAATAAATATTACATTTTTACAAATAAATTACAGAAATATCATGCAAAACAACATATAATTCCAGAATGACTATCTCTGAATTGTACTAATTATTCTTTTCCTTATTTTCTGTATATTACATAGATAAAGAGCAATGTTTCTAAACGTGTACTCATCTTCTGTGGTAAGAAGAATCCTTACTATTGTCTCATTCGAGCAATCTTTAAAAGAACCGATAATTGGACACAACCATCTCTGTCTAGCTGCTCTATACCATTGACATTTTAGGACAACATGTTCTAAGTCTTCCTTCTCATTAGAGCCACAATAACAATAAGAAAGTTCTTGGTCATAAATCTTATTAAACTTGCACTCGAGCACATTAGATAAAAAAAAACCTATCCGGAATTTAGCATAAGACAGACGCATATCAGAATGCTCCAGATATTCTAAATAATAAGGAAAATGATGGTAACAGTCATTTTGAGTATACTAAATTGAAAACTTTGAGTTCTGTATGTAATAAAGATCATAGATCCTATATTTCTGCATGATCAACTGTTTAAAAAATGACCCGGGACTTTTAGCAATACAGATGCCTTGAGTAGTCAATATAAACAAATTCAGATACCCCACTGAATTCAAAATCTTTTTTACCCAAGACAAGCAATTCAACTTTTTGCGGTCCAGAAGTTCCCACCTCATTTTTTCCAACAAACATTTTTTGAGAAACGCTGGTCTAATAGTGAAATAAGCCTAATCCATAGATTTATCATACGAGATTCGGCTAAAGCAATGAGGTTAGAGAGGCCCAATTCAGCTCTTACAAACTGTGCTGGGGTTGTTCTTGGAAAACCAATTGCTCTTTTAAGCACTCTAATTGCTGTTTTTTCCAATTTAGTAATATATTTAGAATCCAATATCTCACATCCATAAAGGATTTGAGAATTATTTTTCTCATCTAGAGATCTCAGAAGTGGAACAAATGAATTGCCACCATACTTATAGTTAAACCTACTTATGGCTTCAATAGTTCTTTTGGTTCTAAATGAGACACCCTCAAAGTGTTTATTCCACTTGAAGGAGGATGATATCACAACTCCTAGATACTGGTATTCATTCACAAGTTCCAATCTCTTGGACTTTATATACCATTTATATTTACACGTTAAGCCTCCCTAAACCATGATCTTTGATTTAATCAAATTGATTTTCAAGACTTTCTGGCCTGCAAACCTGGCCAACTCATTTAACTTGACTTGAAGTCCCTTGGGGGATAATGAAAACATTAACAAGTCATCCACATAAGCAATAATTCCACATGGATCATTTCCAATTTTTGGGGAATCAGATTTCAAATTATTTATATTAACTAAAAAAATTATTTATGTAGATTGAAAATAATGAGGGTGCAAGGATGCAGCCCTGTCTCACCCCACAGTTTGTACTAAAATGCTCTGTCAGGCTCCCCCCATATTTCTAACCTGAACCCACGTATCAGTATATAACAATTTAATAGCATTTATTAGCTCAGGATCAACTCCGTGATTTCTCATAATATACCACAATAGTTGTCTATTGATGGTGTCAAAAGCTGATGTGACATCAATAAATACCATAAATATCTTCTGACTTCTTAATTTAACATACTTTTCTTGTAAATGTTAGAGGATATATATATATATATATATATATATATTATAAATGGTTGAGAAAGACTCATGACAACCAGCCTGACTCTGAGACAGACTGCCCAATTTTTGTATATTGAAAACTAGTCGATTAAACAGAATTTTTGAGAATATTTTTTCCATAATGTCAATTAGACTTATAGGATGATAATGTGCCAGATTCTCCCTATTGCCCTTCTTAAAAATGGGGACAATCACAGATCCCCTCCATGAATCCGGGATTTGATTAGTAGCTAAACATGTATTATAAAAATCTACCAATAACTCAGCCCATTTTGATTTCCGCTGTTTATAAACTTCATCAGGGACTAGGTCTGGTCCAGGATCTTTGTTATTTTTTAAACTATCAATTGCCTCACTTACTTCCATCCTAGAGATAGTAAGATGTGACACCACCTTTTGATTAAATGGAAATATATACTTAGGTGACTCTTGGAAAAGAATCTGTGTAAAATAATTACACCAGTCACTGTCACCAAATGCACTCTCAATTCGATTAAAGACCTGCTTACATCCATAAGCTATCAATTGCCAAAAGGTACTGTCATCTCTGTCTCTAATTGCCCTATTCATTAATTGCCATTGATTTAAATAATATAGCTTCTTTTTATCAACTAATAATTTCCTATATAATTTTCTTTCCAATCTTAGTTTAACCAAGCTATCAGGAGTAGGTAAGTGCTTGTACTTCCTTAATTGTATACTTAGTAAGTGCTTCCTGGTATTACATTCATTATCAAACCAGCTTTTCTGATTTTTATTACTATTATTAAATGCCTCACTATAAATACCCTGTTGGATCTTACCCAAAATTTCAAGCACCTTTTTATTTTTAACTCCAAACTCTGTACTAGTAATTTTATTATATGTATCAAACAGTAATTCCAGATCTGAGCAAGAGTCTAAATTTGTTATACGAGTCCAAATTAATATTTTCCTACCTCAAACCTCTACATTGGTCTTATTAATTATTAGTGGAGTTAGAGAATTATTACTCATAATTTTTATATTAGCAGTCAAAATTACTGGATAATGGTCACTCTCAAACCGGTCATCAATTTTAAGCATCCACCAGAAATTCAGAGGACCTCTCCATAATGCCAAATCTATAACTGATTCTGCAACAGCAGTATGAAATGTAAATTCCCTGTCAGTGTCACCAGGAAGTCTACCATTCAGTGGAAATATACCATTCGATTTTAACAGTTCAATTAACCTTTTACCATTATTATTAACTGAATCCTTGAAACTCCTAGGAAGACTAATGGCTTCAGGATAAATAAAGCCTAATATTGTGTCATCAGCTAGCCCATCATAATTACCTATTCTAAAATCAAAATCACCAATCAATAACAATTCATCATCCTGAAAATCTTCAGCTATTTGAATAATTTGACCCTCTGATTTAGACCAGATTTCTTTATCAAAAAATGTTGAGGTCCTTGGTGGAACATAAATGTTACATAACGTTATTGAAAAACCAACCCCATACAATCTAATTATCTCAAAATACCTATTTAACTCAATCAAGGAGCAATATACAAAGACGTTAATTCTAACATAGATAATCAGACCCCCAGCTCTCCTCCCCAAATTGGACATCTTGCTCCCTGGAAACTGAAAAGTTTGAAAACCATCAAATTTTATCTCATCATCCAGTAAATGTCAAGTTTCTTGTAAACAAATCACAGAGAAACCAGATCGATATTCAATAAATTCGTTATCTACAAATTTGGCCCTAAGTCCAGCAATGTTCCATGATAGAATATTCATGTAGTTATACGAGTCATTTATCTGCCTGTTTAATGATTTAACAATGAACTCGCTAGAGGTAATTATATTTTTTGCGTTTCATCAATCCTCTAGATCCACCAATATCCTAAATCTGTTATCAAGTTTCAGATCAACCCCATCGCTTAGTCCAGTAATGTTTTGTATTTGTTTATCAGTACCAGTCTGTATCTGAATTTTAACAGCATGATTATTTTTGATCAAATCATATTCATCAAAAATTGTTGAGGATGCAACAGCATGAATTCCTAGTCTGTCAAGAAGTACTGATTTTGCCAGAATGTTTTCACTGACTTCCTTATTGGAACACCTGACAATCTTGATGTAGACTGGGATGTCTATAGACATCCAATATTCCATTTCTTCCCAACCTAATCCCTATGGTATTGGAAAGAAAATTACACAATGAGAATTTTAACTTATCTCTTGTTTCTCTATATATACATCTCAGACCAAAAAATGTCAGTGAGACAGGACTGCATCCTGCATCCCCCATAATCATAGATCCAACACAGTCATCCACTAGCTCAAAGTTCAAATTACCAATGGATAACCCCTCAACATTTCTCCAGATATAATAAAGAACCCTTTTATGATAACTAAAAACCTTAATCACTGTCGGTATATCAGTTGAATATGTGTCTCTAAAAACAGAGATCCTCATCCTCCACAGAGAGACCAACCATGTCTTTAAAAATAGACAGTACCTGATTCTTTAAGAGTTCCTCCAACCCTTGATCTTCCAAATGAAGGCCCAATATTCTGATATAGCTCTTACAATTCAGAGATTTGCCACTACCGGCATCATAGACTTTATTATTCCCTTTAGAAACTTCCTGACATAAATTCATTACTTCAACATCCTGCTTGCCAGTTTTCCCATTTCCCAACACATTAATTTGTATATTGTCAGCTGGTAATTCCTCTCTTGTATCAGTTGGTTCATAGCATTCAATAATATCTGTGTCAGGTATGTTATATTCATCAGTAGATGACAAATTCCCAAGGGGAACTCTTTTCTTTTTAGTTCTACATTTCTTATCTCTTTTATTCTTATTCTTAGTAGGACTATAGATATCTTTTTTGTTTAGTTTTTTACATAATGTACTATGTTGTTGTTTACACGTTATTTGTCCTTGTTTCCCTTTACCCTTCCCCTTTTTAACAGTTTCTCTGTTATGTGTTTCAACTTGAAGAACCTGATTAATTGTTCCATCTTCATTAGTTGACAAGGATTCTTGACTATTAAACTTAAAAGACAAAGAACCTCTGTGCGTAAACACTGAGGCAACTTAACTTCTTTTAGGACAGGACTACTCACATTCACAGGGCTATCTGGCTCTTCTGGATAAATCATAGAAACTGAAATAATATCTCTGGTTAAATGATTGTTGTTAAGAATGCCAGTTAAATTATCCAGTTTATCTCCATTAACTGCTATATTTGTTTTTAAGCTCTCTAATTCTTCTCTCACCATCACAAATTGTTCCAATATTATCAAATTAGCTGCATGTTGATTCTTCAAAATATCTATTATGTCCTGACTAAGCGCTGTAGGATAATACATCATTGAGGCCTTTAAACACTCTCCATTAGAATTTCCAGAAGTGGCTGAATCAATTATCATGGGAACATAATTATCCTGGCAAATTAACTTCACATTTGGAGTATCTTTGTGGTTAAAATTTGTTCTTAGTGACTTTAAGCCTAATATTGTATGTTGCATGTCTGTCAGTATGTCCCCAAAACTAACATTGGGAACAGTTTTATCTTTCATGGAGAGATTAATAATGGCAGACGTATCAATAAAGGAACTATCGGAATTCTGGAAATTGTCATTCATATTAGTTACAAGTCTAGATTGCATCCAATCAGTCTTGACAGGATCCAATACAGATCTTTCAGAGTCTCATTCCATAGGATCATCTAGTACCCCTTGATTAATATTATATCAGGTCCGTGTACCTATCCCCATTTCATCTGTTAAGGCTTCAGCATTAACAGAGATCTGAGGATTCATACAGCTATCAGCAATATTAATATGATCCAATTTTAGGCTCTCCAGATCCATCAAGGAGGATTGAACTGTTTTAACACAAATTACAGATTCAGCATATGCAGAAGATATCAACCATTTGATGTTGCAGTGTCTACCAAGTCTAGTTCCCCCCTTTGTGAATTCCCCAAGTAGTTCTTATTTACCTTATTATCTTTGGGCTCCCTAATTGATTTAGCCACACAATGAGCCAGAATACTTGTTTGCATTGCTAAGCTAGTTTAACATTGCTAAGCTCCTTAACTGACATAGACCTAGAACAAGGGCTAGAAATAACTTGTCCTGGAAATAATGCTGAAGTTAATGGATTCAATGGATTTAAAAGTTCTGAAGGTTTATTCACACAGAATTCCATAGTGTCATTATTGCTCCCATTGAATTCTCCCCCATTTCTGGTTATACAGGACTCACTTCTATGTTTATTTGAACTAGTCATTTCACCTTTTTTATTTTTATTTTTAATCTTTGAATTTTCCTTTCTTCTACTGTTCTTCCTAGGAGATAAGGAAGGAGAAAAAGGGGTCGCCTCTGGATTTAGAACCCCCAGACATCCTTTCACATTACCTATTGATTGCGCTCTGGTAATCACAATATTACATGATAAAAAGGAAATAAAACTTAATTCAAGTCCTTATATAGACCCCTTGATTCTTAACTCTACACTCTCCACAGTAAAATTAAAATTAAAATTCTCTGAAGATGTCTGTTATAAGGTTCTTTTGGTCACTTCACCACTGGCCACTTCACCACTATAACCACTTCAGTAGCAGCAGAAGCAGAGAAAGGCTCTAAGCAGAAACCAAACACTCTGAAATAAATGATGAGTAAAAAACAATCAGCTGGAATACAGCAATAAAATGTCACATTCGACTAATTCATAATTACTAACAGCAATAATAGAGATGGCAATAGCAATAAATCTTTCACAGTGCTTCAGCAAAATGTCCAAAGTATTGTATACTTGATAGTTCTGAAAAAACTCCAGTCACTTTTATATTCTTGAGACAAGCTTTATCCACCTTTTCCTCTATGAAAGGCTTCACCTCTTCCACTTAAAAAAAATAAATAAAAATAAATTATAAACAAAAATAATTAAAACAATCCAACAATCCAGACCTATAAAAACAATATAGTAACTTTGGTCTTCTGCAATAAGCAAAAAGCAAAAATGCACTTACTCGTGCACAATCCTAATTTTAAAAAAGAAGAGAACACCCATTGCTGGTCCTTCTCTAAAAAGCCTGGAACTGCAAACTAATGACTTCCAATAAATTTTGGCTATTTTCACAAACCCAGAAAATGCTGGGCAATAACATAAAAAATGCAGTAAAAACAGCAGAACAACTTGAGCAAAATGTAGGTCACTCAGATATT
Source organism: Neoceratodus forsteri (assembly GCA_016271365.2). Classification (NCBI taxonomy): domain Eukaryota; kingdom Metazoa; phylum Chordata; order Ceratodontiformes; family Ceratodontidae; genus Neoceratodus; species Neoceratodus forsteri. The sequence goes on from CM057455.1 coordinate 50,403,110, forward strand.
AGAGCGAGCAAAAGTAGAAATTACCATACATGGCTCACAGCTCCTGTGTCAGCATCAGCATCGACATTAGCATTGGCATTGGCCGACTTTGGACTTGATCACCCCAAACAGTCTGGCAATTCTTTGCCTCTCACTGTCTCAGTTCTCTCTTGCTGTCTGTTTGTCCTCCCTTACATATCAGCTAATATAAAAAATTTTAAAATCATTGTATGAATATGTAACTGATATTGGGATCCCTTGTGTTTGGAATATATATATAGCACTATTGTTGAAATGTACATAATTATAATTTGAGATGACTGCAAAAAGCTGTTGGAGGCTGGATGTTATCAGAGTTCAGTTTTTAAGCCTTTTGCAAAAGCTTTGCAAAGGGGGGCCTCAATTCAAGAAGCACTCTGTGTTCCTGCAGCGCTTGCCTGATATTTACAAAAACAGGATGCTTGCTAAGGATGGGGGTTTAAAAGATTTATAAGAGCTAAGCTGCAACTGCAAAAAAGATTAGAAGGAAAAGAGACACAGAGACTGAAAGAAAAAATGTTTTAATTTCTCCTCTGTACATAGTTATACGGAACACTTTTTTTTATGTTACTGCTATTGTAAATAAATATTTTTCGTGAATTGTACAACTGCTACTGGTTTTCCCTATGCTTTCTGATCTGTGCCTCAATGACAGATGATGTAGGGAGTGGGATGTATACCATGCATACCCTAAGTTAGGGATTTTGTGAGTGGGTACTGGACCTAGTACCAGGGAAACAGAGAGAAAGGTATGGATTCTACAGCAGCAAGTCCAGGAGTGGTTACCAGGAGAATGGCAGCCAAACTAGCAGAAACAGAAGTCCAGTCTGAGACTGTACAGCCAGCACAAGTTATGGAAAAAGAACAGGCAGTGACAGAACCTGAAGGCCTGATGGACTTTTTCAAATGGTGGGTTATACAACAAATAGAGATGGAGAAACAGAGAGAAAAAGAGCTTCAAAGTTTAGAAGCACCGAGAAGAGATGCAGTGACAGAAGCAACAGATGAGAGAAGATGTAAAAACAAAAACGAGGCACTACATCAGCATGTGGTCTAAGAGCAAAACAAAATGTTTATCTTAAATGCACACTGAAAATAGAAGATACAGTTAAAAATCTATGTTTCGACCTTAGGTCTTCTTCAGGAAATATCTAAAAGAGAAAAAAATGAAGTTAGTGTAGAGGGGAGGTAAAATAAGGGATAGATAGATAGATAGATAGATAGATAGATAGATAGATAGAAGGAAGCTCAGGGAGAAGAAATGATAAATGGCAAGATTGAGAGAGAATCTGTGAAACAAAATGGTGATGATGGGAAAGATAACACATACTAGGAGTGAAAGAGCTAGAGAAGTCCCCAGGAGGGGACTAATTAACAAGGCCTAGGAAGAATGCTGAAAGGTGACAAATGTGGGAGAAGAAGACAAAGATAGAGACTTACGGTGAAAATGAAAAAGAAATTAAATGTGTACAGACACAGTCAGACTTTAGGGAAAATAAGAGGTGGCTGAAAGATATTAGTGGAAATTAGAAAATGGGCAAAGACAATTGTCTCTCTTCTGATTGGTTGAGACACTTATTTAGGTGGGCATCTATCAGACAATAGATGTCCACCAAATAAAAGTCCCAGCCCAATCCTGCCTCATGCCCAGCTCAGTATCCTTGAGCCCAACCTGCTTCATCATTGGCTGAAGCATGGGGCACACAATTTCAACCTGCTGCCATTTTATTAATCCCTTAGCGAGAGGTGCCGTCACCCCCCACACACACACACACTCAAAAATCAAACCAGTTTCTACAATTAAAAGAATAACAGCACACAGAGCAAAATTGTTTTTCCTTTTATTAAGGTCACTGTAAAATTGTGACATAGCTAGTCGTGACTCAGCTCCCTCAAAGCTTACAGCCATGGCGGACTAGTGGGCTACCACACTGGGGCTGTCGCTAATTTAGAATAAATGAATTGTCTTCTTGGGGTCTGATGGGGAGGCTCCCTGGGTTCTTGAATTATCTGCTACTGAGCTCGGACAGTGGCAGGTGGAGATAATGCTGAGGCTGAGGCTACAGTGAGCCACGCTGCGAGATCGCCATGAAGTGAAAGTGCCTGCAGGCATTTCTAACTCCCAGCCCATACGGAGCTCAGGCGCTGGCCTGCTCCACACGAGTGGGACAGGGAAAGGAAACTGAGCCATCGAGAGGTAGAGCAGATGGCAGCCACAGTCCAAAAAGCTCTCGTTTCCCAACCAGGCTCTGCATCGCTTTTATTCAATACACCCTTTTTTTTTACAATGTCAACAGTTTTTTTTTAACTTGTAGCGTCACCATTTCAACTCATCTCGCTCCACTCCCAGCAGTCTCTCCACCCACCCCACTTCACAAAAGTAGAAAACTACCAACAAACAAACAAAAAAAATATTTTCTGTAAAATCTTTCACGCCATCACTCAGTAAAGTACTGTTCTCAAACACAATACTGGATCCCCTCACTGTCACAAATGCTTGCTAATCTGTAAGCTCAAATGCTGCCACCGCAATTACCCCTGCTCTAAAGACCACAGTAAAGGCATTAATCAGTGTAACAATCTACCTTCTTTTATTTGTTTCCATTTTTTTCCTTCCTCCAAACTCGCTCAAAATCTGATGCACCGAAGCCCTGAATCTTTTCGCTCCTCTAACTGAGACACTGTACTATTTCTGATTCACTGCTGAGATGACCGCTCACATTTTGCGACAAAACCCACTTTGAAATTAATATAAAAAAAATGTTTCCACAGTAATCCTATTACTAAATCTATTGGGGGGGCAAAAAATATAGAAAACCAAGAGAGACACAGTAGACAGATATGAACAACATGTCATATGCAGCAGCTCCCTCTAGTGGAACAGGGACTATTTTGCAGAAGCTGCTCTTTCTGATCATTCTTATAATAATTTTTCATTTTTTTAGTACAGTCATTACACAAAAATACAATTAAGCTAATACTCATTTTCTAAGTGCAATAATACCCTTCAGGGTGGGTGGTATGGGCAATACTGGACCGTCCAGGGGCTATAAGACCCTCTGCCTGCGGTGTCAGGCCTCATTACACCCCTGGGCAGTCCGGTATTATCCAATACTGCCCACTCTGTTGGGTATTATTGCTTGCATAAGTATATCATTTAACCCAGAGGGTGGCTGGGAGCCAAGAGGGATAATCAGCATGGACTTCCATGTTTTTTCACCGGTCAGAATCCCAGAAGCCCTGCTGAAGGACACAAACAGAAAGGTCATTGACTTTGTCGTCCGTGGAGATAAAGTGGGAAACAATGGGTTATCAGTGTCCTCATTCCTGACTGCTCTGTAATGTTCCTTGAAATGGTCAGCAAGGCACCTACCAGTCTCTCCACTGTAAATAGCTGTACACTTCCTGCAAAGAATACAATATACCACATTAGTGGAGGTGCATGAGAACTCCTTGGTGATGTAAAAAACACCTGTGGGCCTCTGAATTTCAGTCACTCTGGAAACAAATTTGCAGGTATAACAATGAATCCTGTTGCAAGGTTTGGTATCTGGTAGGGAGGTACTGTTAGGAGTAGGTAGGTGGCTTTCAACCAGGAGATTTTGCAGGTTGGGTGTCCAGCAGTAGGAGTCAGTAGGTAGTTTTGTAAAGGAAGCAGCAATGGTAGGGTCAGTTTTCAAAATGGGAAAGTTACTGGTGATGATCCTGTGAAGAGAAGTTGTGCTCTGATGGAAAAGAATCTCTTCTGGCATTCATTGTTGTTCTTGTGTGACAGTGTCCTTCCTGTGGGGGTCAATATTATGGAGCATGTTACTGACCCAGGAGAGTGCTCTGTCCACTGTGCTTTTAGGGTGTCCCCTGTTGATAAAACAACTGTGAATTAGTTGGGTCTGTTCAGCAAAATCATCCTCTTCACTGCACAAATTGTGAGATGAGAGAAGAGATGCAGCAACAGGAGTAGCGATGGCTGGATGCCTTGCAAGCTGTGAAAGGCAGAGGATCTAGCACAGATCCAGATGGGCAACAAAATGTAAGTAACTTAAAATCCACAAACTTACAAAGTTGTGTCCTTCAGATGATAGTGAGGCATACCTGACAAGGTTTGAAAGAGTTGCCATAGCCTACCAGTGATCAAAGCAGCAATGTACAATCAGACTGGTACCTTACCTGACAGGGAAAGCCCAGCTTACCTACAGCAATATGGACACTGTACAGTCAGAAAACTATGACCTGGTGAAAAGTGAAATCCTGAAAAGGTATGACATCTCCAGAGAAACATACAGGCAGAACTTTTAATCTCTAAGGTATAACTCTAACGACAATCCCTGAGAAGCGTTTGCCCAACTCAGAGAACTTCTGATAAAATTGATCCAACCAGAGAACAAAACAGTCCCACAGATCATCGATACATTTGCCATGGAGCAATTCATCAACATCTTGCCTACAGATGTGCAGCTGTGGGTAAAGAAACACTGACCAGAGAGTGGGGAAAACCTGTTTCTTTGGTCAAGGACTACCAAATGGCCAGACAGATGCCACAACACTGAGGTAACAGGCAAGCACCGGTAAGACGCTCTTTTTCCCATTTAAACTTCAAGCCTGATAAGAACTCTGGTAGGGGTAACAAATCTGTGCCCAAAGATGTTATCTGCTATAACTGTAATAAGCTAGGCCATTTTGCAAGAAAGGAGAGTGGCACTGGAGCAGATTTGTCTTTATAAAATTGGGGCAAGTACTGAACAGATGTGAAGGTGGGGCACAAGACTGAGAAGTGACTCATTGATTTGGGAAGCAGACAGACCCTAGTGCACATTAAAGTGCTGGGAAAACACTGTGCAAAGGGATCAGGTACTGGTGTCATCTGAATCCACAGGGACACTCAATACTATCCCACAACTCAAGTGACTCTGACCATTAAGGGTGTGTCGCACCAAATGAAAGTGGGTGTAGTACCAAAGTTACCTGTATGTGTGACTATTGGAAATGGCTTTCCAGGATTTACTGAGTTGATCAAAGAGGGAGTAAATCTTGATGTTTCAGCAGCTGTGGTGACAAGAGCTTAGGCAAAGAAATTTCAGATGGTGGGGGCACTTTCCTTTCAAAGATTTTATTTGGACTTGTTTGAGCACAGTTCCAAGATCCAGAAATCCAGGAAAGAAAGATGAAGCCTGAAGAAACTATGGCAACAAATGACTGACAAACTTGAAGGGTTAAAGTATGAAAGTGCTGAAACTAAATTGATAACTGATTGTGATTTTCTTTCAGAACAAGCTAATGATGTTTCTCTTCAGAGTTGTTTTAAGCAGCTGGGGGTGAATCCAAAACAGGATGGACCAATGTTTAAAAAAAGTAATGGGTTAGTGTACAGAGTCTAGGTTAAATTTCAGACACAGGAACAGACAGAACAATTGGTTATACCACAGAAGTATAGAACAGAGTTATTACAGATAGCACATGATAGTCCTATGGCTGGTCACTAAGGGAGGGATCGCACCCTTGCCAGACTGCTGTATAGATTTTACTGGCCTGAAATTCATGAAGATGTTGCTGCCTACTGTAATTCCTGTGGTGAGTGTCAGAAAGTTGCCCCAGTTACTAGAAAAGACAAGGTGCCCCTGATACCCCTACCCTTGATAGATGTGCCTTTTGAGAGAATTGCAATGAATGTGGTTGGTCCTTTAGACAAAAGTAAAAAGGGTAATAGATTTATCTTGGGAGTATTTATCTATTTACTTATTGGGAAATCAGAATTACACTCTTTGAGTCAGTATACTTTTTTGCAATGGCTGCTCATTTGTAGACATAGTAAAACATCACAAATACATGTGCAAGACACCAGTCAGTCCAAATATGACATTAGTAGGGAAGGTATAGAACTGAGCAAGATTCCATAGCAGACAGCAGAGACAGCCCAGAATCATGTGCAAAGCAGAAAACAAAAATAAGAAAACAAAATATAGATTGTAAGGCAGGACTTATGCGACTATGCTACTCGATACCCTAAAACAAAGAAACATGTCAGGTCATTTTTAGGGCTGGATGATTATTATCGAAGATTTGTTCCCAGCTTTGCTGAATTAGCTACTCCCCTCACTGATTTAATGAAAAAACAGTACCCAAATATTATGAAATGGACCCCTGAATGTGATGAAGCTTTTCAAACCATAAAGGTTGCATTATATTAAGCTCCTGTTTTAAAAAGCCCAGACTTTAAGAAACCATTTCTGCTACAAAGAGATGCATCAAAGGTAGGCCTAGGTGCTGTCCTGAGTCAAAATGTAGAAGGGACAGAACATCCTATTCTGTACATAAGTAAGAAGTTGCATGACAGAGAGAAAAGGTATTCCACTGTGGAAACAGAAAGTCAGTGTTGGGTAGTAACGTGTTATTGTAATCTGATTACATTGTCAAGTAACTTGTAACAGTAACAGATTACTTAAAAGAAAAATGTAACTTTAGGATGTTACTGATTACATTTTCTTTCAAGTAAAGCAGTTGCTGTAACTTAATTTACTATGTTATTTTTTTATTGCAGAATGTGCAAATGCAAAATATGCATGTGTTTAGGCAGGGGCCAAAATAAGGGGTCACTGTGCGTTAATTCGTGCTTCTGTTTTTGATAATTAGCATGTGCTGCTTTAAGAAAAAGCAAGTTAATGGCACTTCAAGTTCCGCATGTCTGCACTGCAGTGTTGTGAGAAAGGGTAAGCATTTACAGGACTGCAGCCTTCGGTAAGAGTAGAAGAATTGGTGAAGGGGCATGTCAGTATGTGAAATGTGTGTGAGGGACAGAGCGGTGAGGAGTTCCGGAAACCAGCCTGCACAGATAGCGAGTGCATGTGGAGAAAGGTAGGGGTGGGTAAAAGTATGAAAACAGACTGCAAGTGCATGAGAAGGGAGGCAGAGGGGGGAGTATGTTAGAAAGCAGAAGTGTTGTGGGAGAACGGCTAAAATATGAGATGGCCAGGTCAAGAAGCAAAAGAAAGGAGGGGAGAGAGCTAGCTCTGCATTCACTGAAAGGAGATGTACAACAGGCTAAAACTTATTTCTGAGTTTTTATTTGCTGCAGTTTCAACTTTGCTGAAATTGGTGTAGAGACTGTGCATTTTGTTGTGTAATACGTAGATGTTCAAATAACATGATGAAAGGAATTCTTAATGTGGCAGGTATTGTGCATAGGAGTTACTGCCAACTATCCCAAGCAGGAGATTAGTAGTTGCTTAGAAGACTTCAGGAGGGAAGAGTATGTTCTGTGCCTACAACCACCTTTCCTCCTAACCTAATAAAAAACACTCAACCACTAGAACAGTACAAGAAGCACATGAAGTTGGCAAACAACCCCCCCCCACACACACACACACAGCAGCCAGGCTATACGTAAGCAATAAGCCCCGACAGGGTGTGCGTTAGACACTTCAACACAGGGCTAGGAGGCGTAGTGAGGCACGAGGCACACGGCCGAAAAGGCCCAGCCTCCTAGCCATGTGTTAAAGTGTCTAACGCACACACTGGAGTGGCTTTATTGGCGCTTTATGAAAAGGTCATCTGTAATGAACTGCATTTTGTAGGTAAAATTCCCAATTTTAAGTAGGAAAACATAAATGATTGTGTCACTTTTAATAAAATAGTTCCTCCGCCTAAGTGTGTTGTGTGTTTTGTTTTTTCTTTGAGTGAAGGGATTTTGTCCTACAAAAGCTTCTGTAGTTTAGGTCTGGTTGTCATGGCAGTAGTCACCCCCCATGGTGTGTGTGGAGACAACGAAAATTAAAATGTCTTTTTTTTATTATTTGTAAAAGAAGTTGATTCTGAATGACTGGGTGGATTCTAAATGAGTGGGTGGCTGGGAGACAGATCGCTGCTGTTCGTTTATTTTTTTCCCTGAAGAAGTTTATTCTGAACAAGCGAGCAAACTGAGAGACAGAGATCACGGCTATTCGCTTTTTTTTTTTCTCTGCTTAGTAAATGCTGCACCGATGAAGAGATAGGTAGATGTTATGAAAATTTAAACATTTAAGAGCTGGCAGATGGGGAGAAAGAGAGCACAGCTGTTCTGTTTTTACATTGAAGAGCGTAGTGTGGGCTGGGAGAGAGAGCGCGGCTATTCGTTTTTTTTTTTTCTCGTTTAGTAAATGCTGCACCGATGAGGAGATAGGTAGATTTAATGAAAATTAAAATATTTAAGAGCGAGCAGGTGGGGAGAAAGAGAGCACAGCTGTTCTGTTTTTTACATTGAAGAGCGAGGAGATGCCATTGTATAGACTGGTAGTGCCAATTTCAGCTGGTTAAACAAGATGGCTGATTTCAGATTTGCCAACATTCTAATTGGCATGTTTACTAGGATCGGTGCCCACAGGGCACTGCTGGTAATTTTTCCTGTGCGTTAGAAGGAATATCACACAGGTAAGCACCAATCAGGATGGCTGAATTCTGATGTCCATTTCATAAAGAACAATAACATCCTGATATGCAATACACTACTCTGTCAGTGCTCAAAAATATAATATTTTCATATACTGTTTTAGTTTATTTACCCAGGATAGCCTAGCTAAGATGCAACATCTTGTTTCCACTGGAATCCTACTTCTGCTTCTACCCATTTCAACAGCTGGATGGACAGGAGCACTAGGAGGTTAAGTGACTTGCCCAAAGTCATATAATGAGTGATTGGCTTAAGTGGGGTTTTAATCTGTGGTCACCAGATTCCCAAGCAAGTGTTCTAACCAGACCCTGTACAATCCAGTGCCTCCTAACACACACTGCAGCCTCCTAATAGACCACATTACCTCATTTTACCTTTTTAATATATTTAAATGTCAGCTCTTGGTTTTGCCAGAGTAGCTCCTGGTCAGCCAGAAAGTACAGCTACCCCAGAGCTATGTATGGCTTTTGACTGCTAAATCCTTGTTTTGGCTCCTTATAGGTCCCATGATGATTTCAGAGTGCCCTCTGAGCAGACCGCAATTAACACTGACTGGCAGCAAACTAGCTAGTGTGCTATGATGGTGCAGTGGTGCTGCTGCAACTTAAATGCCTGCTGGTGTGCCTGTCAGTTGGGAAGAGCATGTTTGTGACTGTTACTCTTCGATTGCCCATATTTTAAGACAAAAAAGTTTTGCTGTGCTCAAGCATTAATTATTAAATTAAAATCTAGAGTTATCACGTTGGTGCTTATGCTGGATAGCAGGGAATTTGAATCATGTGCAGCAGCCCCACTGAATCTGAAGCTGTTGTCTCTGCACTCAGATCTCCATTTCATTACCAATATGGTCTAAAATGGCATTCTTTGTTAACTGACAACTAAAAAAGAAATTCCCAAGCAGACATCTTTTTTTAAGTGTAAGGCATTTTATGTTTAAACATATTTAGGCAGCAGTCAGAAAAGTGCAATCAGTCACTCAAACACTGTACTGTGTGGCTGTAGTACTTAGCTTCATGGCTCAGCTACCCAATCGAGTCCGTAGTATAACCATTGTTTCTTCAGTGTCCACATGCACCAACCAGATTCTCAATTTCTACAAAATTCACATTTTTATTGATGGAAAATACTTAATTTTCTTTCAAACTCCTAACAGTCTGTTCTGGCATATGAGCAGGGAAAGAACAAGCCAGATAGGGATTACGGGCACGATGGCACTTTCACTCATAGCTCGTGGCAAAAACTCTTATTCTCTAGACCAGGGACAGTTGCTATAAGCAGGTGCCTGGCCACCAGTAGCACCTTGCAACTAGAAAAAAAATGTGCTGATGTTTTGGGGCCAGCTGAGAGTGCCGTTGTGCCACTGTAATCCTCGTCTGGCTTGTTCACTGGTCATATGCCACTTTCCAGAAGTTATAATGGACTATTTGGAGTTTCAGAGAAAATGGAGTGCTTTTTGCTAATAAAAATGTGAATTTTGTAGAAATTGAGAGTCTGGTAAGTGTATGCTGGCACTGAAGCAACTGTGGTCACAGGATAAAAACTAGATTAGGCAATGGAACTACAAAGCTAATAACTACAACACGGTGAAGTGTTCAAGTGACTGGAATTTTCGGACTGCCTAAATCTGTTTAACCATGCATTGCTTTACATTAAAAAGGTGAATGTTTGGCTTTTTTTTATGACCCGTTAAAATACAGGCAAAAATGTAATTTTTTATTATCTGTGGGAGTGGGGCGTTGCCTTGCTTTTTTTTATTGGCTGAGTAAAGAAGCCAGTTGAGGGCAGCTTCTGAAACTTCCTGAGTGAGTTGTTTGACCACTCAAAATACTGCTGCTGTTTTGGCGCCAACTGCAATTCACATTTTGTGAGGCAGTAAAGACAACACTACAGCAGCTTTGTAGACTGCGGTGTGTACCAGTAGATGAAGATTCAGACATAAGCAGATCACAGGTATTGGGCTGCCAGGGCAGGTGAGGATTAATGAATGTAGTGGGTGGGGAGTTGGCAATTGTGACAATTGTCGGTTATGTGAGTGAGCCTGGCCATACCTTTCAAGTGTCCCTTATTACGAGGGACATTCCTCATTTTGCCCCTTAAAATTGCTCTCTCCTTCATCAGTCCCTCATGGAAAAGATGCTGCCCACACAGAGAATGTTCTGTAAATTCAGACTTTAAAGCATAAACTCTTAATATTCTAAAATACTAAATCCAAAATAAACTTTGTGCAAGTAAACCCTATGGTTTTCATAGTGTTCTGAGCTTGTATTTCCATGTTTGAGGATGTGTCCCTCATTCTGTGGGTCTGTGTCTGTCATTGTTCCTCATTTTGAGTGTCCAAAAATGTACATGTCCCTCACCCTCATTTCAGTGACAAAAGGTTGAGAGGTATAAGACTGGCCTGCAAGATAAGGCAATGGATTATGATGGCCTTGGCAGGAACCGAGCTAAGGGGTGGATTTGAAAAGTCACTGAACTTAGAAGTTTTACAGCAAAGTCAGTGGATTGCACTTGCGGTAATTAGCTTACATCCTGATAAAGTTTCACAGTGGAACAGAACGAGCAGGGTAGCAACAGAGGAGTATGCACAGATAGCAATACATTTAAGGCAAGCAGGCAATTATCTTCCTATAAAAAGCTGGGTATTTGTGAGATGAACAGAAAACTACTGTCATATTAAAACATGTGTAACTGTTACTGTGAAGTGAAAATTCATGTGTGAAGTGTGATATGAAACACCAGAAGCAGCCCACCAGGCATGGGAAAAGCCAAAGGTCAGAATGGGAGCAGCATGCAGCAGGGCTGCAGCACGCTTGAGCACACTTCTTTAAAGGATTAAGACTTAGTAATAGTTTGTGGTATGTTATTTATTTTTAATGCATATAGATCCTAGGGAATGGCTTATCCAGACATGATTAGTAGAAAGATAGTGCTGTGGTCATACCTCTCATAATTATTTTACAAGGGCATGATACTATCACTCACTGGCACTGTACTGGTTCATTTGTGTTGGGTCAGGTGAGAGGGAGAGAAGAACTGCTCTGAAATGATCTCCCACAGCATTATCCCTGTAAGTGTTGTTGTTTTTTTAAGTTTATATATTGCACTAAATAATAACATTTAATACTGCACATTCATGCTTGGTTTCAGTTTTATTTTTTCTGCCTGAGGAATTAAAGTTGCCAGACTGGGAGAACCATGGTGCCATGCTTTTTCTGAGTTGCTGACCAGCTGGACTGTATGTGGTTACTGGATCAGTTTTAGTGTTGCCAGCAGATATCTGAATATGCATTATGGAGGCAGGGGGTAAGAGGCTTCCATGGGTCACAAATGGAGGAGTGACCAGTAAGCACATGTACAATAGGTCAAGGGAGAACATTTTTATTTTGAAAAAAATGAATTCATTGACAAGCACCAAGCTTCCTGAATCAAGTTATCAAAAGTAATAGAAAGTAATATAAAAGGTAATGTGCATTACAGTTACAGTTACTGATTATTTTTTATACACAAGTAATCAGTAACTGTAACTGATTACATTTATTTGAGAGTAACTAGTAACTGTAACTGATTGCTTTTTTAAAGTAACTTACCCAACACTGCAGAAAGTTTAGCAGCAAAGTGGGCTATGGAGACCCTGAAGTTTTGTTTGCTAGGAATTGATTTTCTTCTTGTAACAGATCACAATCCTCTCTGTTGCCTTAACCAGAGGAAAGATAAAAATTCCAGAATCACACGGTGGTACCTGGCACTACAGCCATTTAAATTCAAAGTGATAAATAAATCTGGTAAAGAGAATAGCAATGCTGATTTTCTGTCAAGAAATGGATCAGGAATTGAGGGTTCAGAAGGTTGAAAACAAATGCGTAAGTCTGAACTTTACTATTTGCTGTTCTGTTATATAAAACCTGATAATGTACACGTGCTTAATTTCTAAAAGCAGCAAATGTTAGTAAAGAATTAATAAACGGTTTTGGAAACCTTTCTGATAAAACAGGTTCCCTCTTAAGGAGGGGGTGTATGTGAGTAGTATAGCATTCATATATCTCATCAAATGTTAAATTTCAGCCAATCAGCATGTGCCACATCATTTGACAGGTGGGCATAACCTGAAATGGACCAATCAGAATCATTCCCGCATTGCACAGGAGGTCCTGCCCTCTGGACAGGACGTCCCACCTCAAACCCCAGGGAATGATGTACAGAATGCAGGAAATGACATATTCTTGAACCCAAAATGACACATCATTCCCATCCGATGTCCCTACATCCTTCCTCCTCCATCCCCAGTCCCCTTGAACCTCTATGGCACCATTCAAGCTGAAGCCCAAGTCCACCCTCTGTCCCCTCGAACCACAACCACCCCATCCAAGCTTGAACCTGAATCCATCCACTGTCCCTCAACCCCTGCTACAATCCCTTGGCAAAAACTCTCCCATCCTCCCACCTTATCCCAGCACCACCCTTGCACCCATCACCTACCTCAAACCTGAATCTCTCCCCTCCTTTCTCCTTGCCCCAGCACCACCTACCTTGTACCCGCCACCTAGCTAGAATGTGAGTCTCTCCCCTCCTCTCCCCTTTCCCCAGCATTATATACCTTTCACCCATCACTACCTTGTCCTTGCTCAACCTCCCCCCTCCATCAATCTGTGGGACAACTGCAGGGTGTATTTTTACTCAGGTAATTTGTGTGTGTGTGTGTGAAATGTGCATTGAAGCTCAGTGTGCTGGAAACCCATTTTATTTCTACTGTGTAAGAAAGTTATTTTAATATAATGCATACAAGTATTTATGAAAAAAACAGTGATTTCTTTTTTAATGTGAAAAAGAAAATGAGTTCTAACTTTAAAACCAGAAACAGAGTGTGTGTGTGTGTGTGTGTCCAGCACTGAAGCTGATTTTACAAGGCATGCTTATTCTAAGTAGACTGCTTCAAATCCTAAAGTCTGTTTAAAAACAGTCACACTCTCTACATACATTTTATTTAAATGAATGCATCAGAAATCTGGTATTTTGATGTTAGAAGCTAAACATATTTTTCTATTTCTTTTGAAAAAGATCATTTACAAAGATCACGGCTTATCAAAAGCACATATTTCTATTAACTATATATTAATGTACTGGTGAAAGTATTTAAGAGTGTTTTAACCTCCAGAAATCAACACAAAGTGCTCTGCAATACCATTGTAAAACTGAAAAACCAGTAGACTGCTTCATAGAGACGTTTATACTCTGAGAAACTTAAGAAAATTCCTATTTAAAAGTTCCTATTGAACATGCCCTGCCCTGCCCAACATTACAGTATACAATCAAATACTAGTCATTCTATGTATCATGAGAGATAACATAACTATATTTATCAATGGGAGCTATCTTCTAGAAACCTTGTGCCATCTGTGTGATGATCACAATGAGGATAGTTGATATTAATAGACTCCTACTGTACATGCTGATGTGTTCTGCTTGTCATAAGAGATGACATCACCAAACAGTATCAATGGGGGACTGTCTTGTATGTATCAAAAGGGATGACATAACTATATTTATCAATGGGAGCTGTCTTCTAGAAAACCTTGGGCCATCTGTGTGATGGTCACATAGAGGATAGAGGATAGTTGATATTAATAAACTCCTACTATACACGCTGATGTGTGCTGCTTGTCATAAGAGATGTCATTAGTAATATTCATTAATGGGGACCATCTTCTAGTAACCTTGTGATAGTCACATAGTGTGAGTTCATCTGGATGATTCTTGTAAATTGTTAGGGTCCCAAAGACCAGACATTCATAGTTTTATGATCATGAACAGCTGGTCTGATTCAGGAGATCTATCTGATAGTGAGATAATGGAAGCTGGTGTATCAATACCAGAACCACAAGGTATTAATTCTTGCTGAAAATGTGTAAAATCTATCTACTTGTATGCTTTGTTATTACAAGTAAAAGCCAGTCTGCTTTTTGTTTGTTTTTTTGTCTGATTGGTATGGTATTAGACAGATAAAATGCAATGCTATATTTCTATTAGGGGGCCATCTGTCTTACTACATATGTTTTGTTAAATGGTGGGGGTAATCTTAGTTTAGCACATCTTTGTAGATTGCGGTTGGGGGGAGGTTGGCTTGTGATGGAGTTAATTTAAATGTTTGCAGACAATAAACAAATGTATTTATATTGGCTTAAATGTGCCTTAATGCTAGTTTGAGAAAATAGCATTAATTTACATTGTTTTACATAAGTAGCCTCTGTCTGACTGGTGAGTGTGTGTGTGTGTGTGTGTGTGTGTGTGCTAGATAAATACAATGCTATATATCTATTAGGGGACATCTGTCTTACTACATATGTTTGAGTAAAATGGGGTTAGCATGTGTTGGGGTTAATTTAAAAGTTTGCTGACAATAAACACATGTATTTATATTGGCTTAAATCTTCATAGTGCAAGTTTGAGAAAATAGCTTGCATTTGCATTATTTTACATAAGTAGCCTCTGTCTGACGGTGTGTGTGTGTGTGTGTGTGTGTGTGTGTCAGATAAATACAATGCTATATATCTATTAGGGGACATCAGTCTTACTACATATGTTTGAGTAAAATGGGGTTAGCGTGTGTTGGGGTTATGGCTTAACTGCTTTGTAATTTGAGAAAATATTTAACATAGATTTATATTGTCTTAATTGTTTTTTACTGTACGTGTGTGTGAATGATCTTAGGAAGATGTCTATATAATGATGTAAATGAAAGATAGGCAGCCTTTGATTGGTAGTTCTTCTTTGGAGGCAGACATGATGGACCTAGAGACCCTTTAGACCTTACAATGTTGCTCTATAGATACTCCTGTAATGTTTAAAATACTTAAGTGATAGGTTGATGCTCTGCTTTTTTTTTTTTTTGTCAACAGTTCAAATGTGTGCTTCAGGGAAAAGACAACATAAAAAAGACATTCAGAAGTTTGAGAAAACAAACAGAGGCCTACTGAAATTACCACTATCAGCACTGAAAGTTTAAATGCAATAAATGACATTTGATTACATTTTAACCAGAGGGTACAACCTTCCACCAGCTCAGGGGTTCCAGACAGAGCTGTGTCTTACCCCAGAATCGAGGGAAGGGACATTGTTGCACTGAAGTAATTTCTAAGATTTTTTCCATTAATAGCTGGTGCCTTGTTTAAAGGACTTGTGGATCATGTCAGGTTACAGGGGACATCACTTTTTAAAAATAACCTTTTAAATGGTACTGTGATAAAACATGTATTTTATTTGATATGTGTAGCTAAAGAATTTAACTTCGAGCTGAAAGATGCTCTGCAGGCAGCAGAAATGTATCAAACAATCAAAGTACTGGAACTGAAACTGTCTCAGAAACAGTGACAAAACATAAAATCTCACAGGCTGAATAAAAAGGGGGTCAGCACTAAAAGAATGAACAAAAAATAGACGAGTGAAAAGAATTACATGGGATAAAAATAAAAGAACCCTAGAACATCTGAGAAAGAAAATATGGCATGCCAACATTATATTACACTGTAGGGCATCACAGCAGCTTGTTGAAAATTAGCCAGATGCTGAATTAGAAAACCAGCAGCCCCTCCAGTTTTTTTTTAGAAAGAATTCAGCATTTTGAACATGTGCTATGAAACTTTAGAGCAACAGGATTTTATCAGACATTTAGGTTTGCAAATCTAGATAGACTAGCATCATTCAGCCAGGTCATTCAAGCTGTGCAGTCAGTAATTCAAGAACTTTTAGATCACATCATCCCTCAGTTAGGGGACCATGACTTTCTACAATTGCGTTTGAGTGCTGGCTCTTTAAATCACCCCCTGTTTTCAAGGAGAACACTCCCCGAAGAGTTAAATGCTGGTGCATTCTTAGACCACATCGCTGACATGTTACAATGCAATGGTGAAGTCATTGCTGATGATTCTTTACAGTTGGTGGTAACAACCATCAGAAACCGGGAGGGTGGTGGGGTGGGGAGTAGACATACACTGAGTTATATCCTCTATAGCAAAATAATTGAGAAAAAGAGACATTACTTGATTGATTTAAGCAATAGAGATAATGTTTTTTGTTTTGCTGGAAGTGTACTTGCACTCCTAAACAGACACCTGACCAACAATCAATTGATCAGTAAGGCTAAAATATTGCATGCTGAGATAGGTTTGTCAGAACACACACACCTATCAGTTTCAGTGATGTGCCACAATTTGAGCCATTTTTAGGAATAACTATTAAGGTTCTATATCATGATAAAGAAAATTGGCACACATTTTCAATGGGGTCTGGGAGCTATCCTAAAACACTGTTTGTATTACATCATAACAATCACGTTTACGGTGTCACAAATGTCAAGAAATTTATAGGGGCCAGATTCCTCTGTGAATACTGTCAATCTGCCTTCAGCCACAAAAATCATCACTCATGCACTCTTTTGTGTAATGTGTGCTGTGATCAGTCTGTGCAGAACAGATTGCCAGTATAGTGAAATGCCCAAAATGTAACAAAATCTGTAGATCCTTTGATTGTCTGGAGAGGCACATGACCAAAGCAGATTTAGGCATGATCCCCTGTGAATCAAGCACACTATGAGAATAATGTTTTGCCGTATACAAAAGAAATCATAAATGTAAAATGTGCGCATGTCCTAGATGTAGTTCTCTTATGACTGCTGACAAACATTTGTGTTAGATGTCTCCACTGAAACAAGTGAAGACCTCTGAGAAATATATAGTGTTTGATTTTGAGGCCAGACAAGAAACAGAAACACACACACACACACCAAATTATGTCTATGCCAAGCAACTGGATGATAGCAGTTTTTGGGCATTTGAAGGAGATGATTGTGTAAAAGATTTTGTCAGGCAGTTTATAGATACGCCATTCAAACACTACACATTTATAGATACACCATTCAAACACTACACATTTATAGATACGCCATTCAAACACTACACATTTATAGATACGCCATTCAAACACTACACATTTATAGATACACCATTCAAACACTACACATTTATAGCTCACAATGCCAAAGGCTATGACAGCTATTTTATCATTAGTCAGCTAGTCAAGGAAAAGATTTGTATCAAATTGCTCACACAAGGAGGGAAATTGCTCTCTGTGATGGTATCTGCACTACACATTCGATTTATAGATTCCTTGTGTATCACGCCAATGCATTTGTCTAAAATCCCAGGGGCATTTGGCTTTGAAAATGAGATCGTTAAAGGGTACTTTCCAAATTTTCTTAACACCAAGGTCAATGAAAACTATGTAGATCCCCTGCCTGATGCCAGATTTTATGGGGTAGATTATATGATGCCTAGAGAAAAACCAGAGTTCATGCAGTGGTACCTAATCAACCAGCATGCAGAATTTGATCTGAAAAAAGAGCTGCAGTACTATTGTCAGTTAGATGTTGAAATTCTTTGAAAAGCCTGTGACAAATTTATACAAGAAGTGATGAACATGACAGCCATGCAGGTTTTAAAACAGTCAGATGGTGACATTTTAGAGTATGAAGAGGTTTGTTTAGATCCCTTTCAATATATGAACATAGAATCTGTCTGCATGGCCACATGCAGATTCATGTTTTTGAAAGAACACGCACTCACAGTTCTCCCCTCAGATAATTACTACGGCCTGCAAACAAGGCTCTCCACACCCTCCATACAGTGGTTAATGTATATAGCGGAGAAAGAAAACATTGCTATTCAGCACGCACTACTGGGTGGGGAATTTAAAGTGGGGCCATATTTCTTCAATGGTTACATGATAATTAATGGGGTTCCCACTGCCTTTGAATTCAACAGGTGTTTTTTTCATGGTTGCAACATCTGTTACTGTGAAAAAGATTGAAATCATATGACAGGTATGACTTTTGGGCAGTTATTCAATCGGGCCATGCACAAGGTTCATTTTTTAAAAAGTCAGGGCTTTTCCATTAGAGTCCTGTGGGAACATGAGTGGAGGGAAATGCTGGCCACAGATCAGGGGCTGACTGATTTTTTGAGGGACAGGGAACTATCCCAGCCTTTCAAACCTAGAGAGTCACTGTTTGGGGATTAACAAATGCCAGTTCTCTGTACTATAAGATATAGCCCAATGAGACAATCTGCTATTATGATTTTACCAGCCTGTACCCTTTTGTCAACAAAACTAAACAGTACCCAGTGGGTCACCCTGCCATCATTTATGAGAACTTTGCTGACATGAGACAGTATTTTGGTTTGGCAAAAATAAAAGTTTTACCCCCTATTGGTCTCTTTTTCCCAGTGCTGCCATCCAGGATTGGAAAAAACTTATATTCACATTATGTCGTGCATGCACAAAAGACAAAGTTCAGACACTGTGCACACACAATGATGAACAAAGGGCACTGACTGGTGCCTAATATACTGTGGAACTAAACCTGGTACTGGAAAAAGGTTACAAGATCTTAAAAATGTATGAAGTGTGGCATTTTAGAGAGTCATCAACAGAATTATTTGAAGACTACATCAAACTGCATCTGAAAGGCAAGCAAGAGGTATCTGGTTTCCCTTCATGGGTAAAAAAATGAAGCAGATAATGCCAGGTGCATACAGCAGTATTTTGAAAGAGAGAATGTGCATTTGAACCCCACTGACATAGCTGTTAACCCCGCAAAGAGACAAATATCTAAACTATTCTTAATTTCTCTTTGGGGTTAAATTTGGACACAGAGTTAATTTGCCCACCACCAGTTTAGTATCAGACCCTGATGAGCTTTTCCAGTATGTGTTTGCCCCTATTATGATGTGGTCTCATGCTGTTTCATTGATGATGAAACAGTGTGCTTATGCTGGAAATATACCAAAGACCACTACCTAAATTCTAACAATGTCAACATATTTATAACTAGTTTCACCACTGCATATGCCAGACTAGAACTCTTCAAACTGCTAGATAAGTTACAGGACAGGTGCCTGTATCAAAACACAGACTCTGTAATTTTTGTGTCTAGACTGGGTGACTGGAACCCCCTCTAGGTGATTATTTAGGGGAATTGACTAGCGAGCTTCTCCAGATGAGCACATTACTGAGTTTGTGCCTGCAGGTCCCAAGACATATGGGTACTGGCAGTCCGGAGGACAAATTGTCATTAAAGTAAAAGGCTTCACCCTTAAGGTAGGTAACTATAAACACATTCATTCTGACAGCTTAAAAGATCTGTTTTTTTATTACTCAGAATCACAGACATCTAAAGAAATCGCAATGAGGCAACCCAGCATAGTTAGAAACAAAACACAGTGGTCAATTGAAACAAGAACGCTGTCCAAGACCCAAAGAGTAGTTTATGATAAATGAGTTTTAAAATCAGATTTCAGAACACTTCCTTATGGATACTGAGGACAGAAAATGGATATCAGGTTGTAGCATCCCTTTACTTGTCTGTTGGCCGGCCCATATAACAGTGGAAAAAGCTTCTTCATAAAGCAATTGTTGGAAAATTATGATACCACTTTATCACATAAACCCGAAAATATTGTCTGATTTTACAGCTGTTGGCAACCTTTGTACAATGAACTGATGTTAAAGTTTCTGCAGATTAAATTTGTGGAGGGGCTACCAGCGTCATTCACTGGTGATGATCTCTTACCCCCCGGGGAAGATGAATTTTGTTGTTATAGATGATTGAATGGACTCTGCCTGTCAAAATAGTGAAGCTGAGTATGGGTTTACCAAGTGCAGCCATCATAAACAGTTAACAATATTTCTAATTGTTCAGAATGTATTTTGTCATGGTAAGAAAAGCCGGACCATCATGATTAATGTCAAATATATGGTCCTGTTTAAAAACCCATGGGACAAGCTGCAGATACAAATACTGGCCAGACAGATGTACCCCAATCAGACCAAATTTTTTTTAGAAACTTTTGAAGATGCCACAAAAAAACCTTACGGATATTTATTGGTTGATTTAAGAGCTGGTACACCAGGTGAAAACAGGCTGGGCAGCGGGTTGTTTCCCCCTGACTGGCCTGTGGTGTACGTCTTGAAAAAAACACATTCTGGTTTTAGAAATACATGATGCTGTGTTGTCATTATGTCTAAAAGTTTCTTGTCAGAGGACCTCCCCATTAAAGAAAATCTATTTTGTGCTCAGCCTCTGATGACCTGATATCAGCCATCATGAAGGTGGCTTTAAACACCCTGAAAGGAAATATGCCATTGTCAGCTAAACAGCTAACTTTTTTGGAAAAAAGGGGTAGAGTCATAAAAAATATAAGCAACAGGAAAGTGCCTTTAAAAAGAAAAAAAAACAGGTGATAAACCAGACAGGCGGATTCATAGGGACGTTGTTGGGAGTTGCTATTCCTTTGATTACAGGACTGCTGGCTAACAGATAATGGCTTTTACTCAGAAAATGTATCTGGTACCTCAATAGCAATTGGACCGCATGAAGACAAACTATCCCAATGAGGATATGAGAAAAGTCGCAACATACAACTTGGATACCGAAATGAGATCCATACTATCACAGACTGATTTATCAGATCATGACAAAACCAAGCTGTACTCTGTAGTGTTGCAACAGTAATTCACTCTAGTACATCAAGGAGAACAGGCTAAATCCAATTTGACCTTACACATGCCTGAGAGTGAGGCAGTTTCCAACCAACCTCCTGCTGAGACTCTTTCTGTCACGAGTTCTATGGAAAAAGACATTTTGAACAGTGTTTCCCAAAGGTCTAAAAAAATACTGAGATATTATTAAAGCAAATGGCAAAGAAGAATAATATTCTTTTTTGGAATAATACGGGGGAATTGATGTATAAAGGTAGTGTTGTTTCTGGGTCTCATACGGTCGATTTGGTAAGGGCTGCTACAGCCATTCACACTATCCCTGACCACAAAAAGCCAAAGGGGTGGGATGTGTTTGTCAAAGCGGTGGCAGAGGCTAACATACCCACATCCATCTTTGGTCATTCAGCAAACAAGAGATATGTTGAAAGTCAAAAAACAGCCTATGTAAAAGTCCTTGAACCCTCTTCACTTAGCAAATGGTCAGTGACACCCAAAAGATGAAAGATGTCTAAGAAACCATCCTGGCTCTCTGTACCAATGTGAATATAATATTCCTTAGTGACTGATGTGTACTGATTATTTTGGCATGTGTTTTTTTTTTTTTTACAAAAAGGTATTAACAGCGATGTATGTTATAATCCTACCTCATTAGTGAATACATTAGCATGTTTTTTTTTTTAAAAGGTACTTATATTTCTGTATGTTTTCATTCTACCTCATATTGAATATGGTAATAATTTTTTTTACAAAAGGTGTGTATACTGATGCATGTTAGCCTACCTCATCTTTAGTATGTAATCATGTTTTTTTTTAAAAAGGGCATATCATAATCCTAGCTCAGTGGTGTCACATGTAATGTGCATTTTTAACAAGAGGCTTTTAGTTTTCTGTATCTTATCTATGATTTTATCTGTCCTTGTTTTACAATAAATACCTTTTAATATTTTATATATTGTGTCATTATTGAAGACATTACATATCTGAAATTTCAAACACATGTCCCCCAGAAAAACAGACAAAGACACAGAGATCATGAGGGTATATATGATTTTATAAAATGATGGATGTGATTTATAAGTGATTGCATATTTTAAATTCATTACAAGACAAACAAGTTGGAACATGTTGCCATCCCACTGATACAGGCCCTGACATGTTTAGATGTCTGAAAGGGCGACATACAAAACTAGTTACCATGGCATCATTTTTGAGCAAATCATTAGAGTACATATTTAGAATTTGATCATAAGAAAGTCCTTTACATCTGTGATGTAAGAAAAAGATGCAATGAAATCCACAGGTAGTAGAGAAGGTATCTTGCAACTGTGTGTTTTGATATAGAATGGTCTTCGTATTTCAGTTTAAAAAGACCCCAATCCTTTGTGCATAATTGTCAGGATAAAACTGTAGCTGTCATATAACTCCCCAGCCCCATTTTCTGAAATGTATACAGCTAACCAGTGTTGTCCAGGGAGGTCATGGGGGTCAGTATCAATGACTGGTGCTAACTGAAGGTTTCTCAGTCTCTCCTTGGGTAGCAGATCATAGGGAAACACACCTAGAAAGCAATCATGGATGTGGCAGTCATTTGTTACAACTTTTCCCAGCTGCTTTGTCTTCATTTTGTTATGGTTTATCACATATAATAAAGAATGATATTTCTTCTCTGATTTATTTCAAGGACACTATCAAACACAGCATAAACAATGAGATTAACTGTTTGTGGAAGAGCTTCTGTAAATCTGATTTCTGCTCTGATGCTCCAAGTTTTAATTAAAGAGTAATGATCAGCACATTCTTGGTCCAGAGTGAGATCAAAGCAAACAGTGTGTACCCTTGCATAAATTCCTGATGGTTGACAAGTAATGGTAGATCTTTCATGTTTTTTTCCCACTGCTAGTACTAGATTAAAATATTCTCTCACAGCATTTCCATTTCTAAAATCAGGCTGCAGAGGTTTCGAGGGGATTTGTTCACCATCCAGATACAGTGCCACAAAATTAATGTTATAATGTTTAAAGTTAAAGGGGTTTTGAGTGTAGGAACTGTTAAAAGCGTCATTGTCAACAGATCCCATGACCATCATTTTTGGTAATTGTCCCAAAAGCAAATCATCTTGGTTATAGACCCTGCTGCTTGCTGGGAGGCTGAAAACTTTCATCCCAACTCTGTCTATAGGATATTTAGTGTTGGAAGTCAGCAGGGCTTTTGAGTGTCCCAGATGAACACCAGGGGTCACTTTAACCCTTTTGACAAACAGAGAGGCGGCCATGATTTTTATCTTATAAGATTCAGCATCTCCGCTCATCAGGCAAAAGCTGTCCCTGTTACGTGTCAGTTTAATTTTAATATTCGCACCATTCAGCAGAGGTTTCTCTTGAAAAAATAAGTCCATGTGCAAGTGTCCCAGCAGTTCTACCCCTCTATTGAGATGTGTGAAGGAGCTTCTTTTATTAAACCCTACATTGTCACCAGCTCTGTTTGTGATTCTGTGTTTCTCTGGAGTGTCTTTGTAAAATAATGCTACCATGAATTGTGTAGAAAGGGTCTCTTCACTGAAGTTCAGCACAGATTCTATGATAGCCCTGTAGGGTAACAGTTATTGCTCTGACTAATGAGCCGATCACTGACAGTCACATCCAGTTGGCTGAAAATGGTGGCCACTGGGTAGTTTATAAGACCCACTTTGGCCACTGCAGGTATATCACCACCATCCGCTTCAGTGATTTTGCAAACCAGGTAAAGAAGCGTGTTGTTTAGATCCAAATAGTCTTCACCATTCCCTGCTATATAAAATTAAATCGGTGAGTTTTCTGAAAGGGCAGCCAGAGGAAGTATCTCTACATTCATGCTTTTTTCAGTGCTTGTCTGTGTGGGAGCAACAGCAAACAAGTCCAGTTCCGATTTTGCGCATTCTTCAGAACCACAGTGCATGAAAGCTTTGCTTTTTAGAATAGATCTCTATGCTTTTTACATCCCCTTGAAGGTCCTTTGGACTTTGACCACTTTCTTTTTTGTGACGTTTTGCATTTTGAGACATGTCTTTTAAAGTAGTGGGGAGGTCCGATGAGAAGCGAAGGGTGTACTCTGCTCTTTCTCTTTCTAGCTCTCTTGACCACAATCAGCCCTGAACCACCCTGAGTGGTCTTATCACCTTCTGACATCCTTCAAGCAACAGGGCTAGTCACATGCCCCACAACATCCTTTGCAACATTTTTAGCAGCTGTTTGTAGATGTGGTTTGGCAATTTTGAACCCCTTTCTTAAAAATGGAACTGATTTTCTAAACATACTATGAAATGTCCCTCCTATACCAGAACCATACATAGTAGGAAGTCCATGAAAGCCCGGAAGGCCGTATCCTGCCTGTGCCTTGTAATAGCTTCTGTAGAAAGCAGGGTCTCCATAATGATGAACTATCACCATCCTTGTTTAAATTTTAAAGTACTCTCTGGGGGCAAAAATGCAACTTCACAATCACCTTTCCAAATTGAAATGGCACAGGTTCATTTTGATCATTCTTTATTTCAATAGTGACTGCATCAATCTGATGTTTACTGACTGATAATGGGGTTTATTGTAGGTCACGGTCACTATCTCATTGTTTTGGCCCCTGATGGCTATGCATCTCAGCAGAGGCACTAGGCTGTCACTAATTATTTCACACGTGATAATGTCAGTGTAGATATATAATGTGTAAAAACCCAATTAATATCTGTAGGATTCTTTGTTAGAGTCTTTCCTGCACCTACCTCAAGTCTACCAAAACCCAAAAGGTACTGTAACTGCCCATGCATAAACAGAATGAATTTGATGACAGTGACACTCTGAAGAAAGGGCGGTTACCAGTTGGGTACCACAGGGTTCAGTATTGGGTCCAGTCCTTTTTAATGTCTTCATCAGTGACATTGCAGAGGGACTGGAAGGAAAAGTATGCCTTTTTGCAGATGACACAAAGATCTGCAACAGGGTTGATACTCAAGGAGGCATGGAAAGAATGAAAAGGGACTTGGCAAGGTTGGAGGAATGGTCAGACATATGGCAGCTAGGATTCAATGCAAAAAAGTGCAAAATAATGCACCTGGGAAACAAGAACCCAGGGGAAGAATACACAATGGGTGGGGAGGTAGTAACAACAACAAAACAGGAAAGGGACCTGGGGGTAATCATATCAGATGACCTTAAGGTTAGCAAGCAATGTGAGAAGGCAGTAGGGAGGGCTGGGGTATACTGGGATGTATAGGGAGAGGCATCAGCAGCAGAAAACAGGAAGTTGTTATCCCTCTGTACAGACAGTTGGTGAGACCCCATCTGGAATACTGTGTCCAGTTCTGGAGACCCCATCTCCGCAACGACATAGACAGGATAGAGGCAGTCCAGAGGAGGGCAACTAAAATGGTGCAGGGTCTGCAAGAGAAGCCGTATGAGGAGAGACTAAAGGAGCTTAATATGTATACCCTTGAGGAAAGAAGGGAGAAGGGGGACATGATAGAAACTTTCAAGTACCTCAAGGGAATCAACAAAGTCCAAGAGGGTAGCATCTTTCAGAAAAAGAGACTTGCAAGAACAAGGGGACATGATTTAAAGATAGAAGGAGGGCGGTTCAGGGGCAATGTGAGGAAGTATTATTTCACAGAGAGGGTAGTGGATGCATGGAACAGCCTTCCTGAGGAAGTTGTGGGGTCTAAAGCTGTGGGAGAATTCAAGAATGCATGGGACAGACATAAGGCAATTCTTGTGGGGTGCAGGAAGATATAGGCTGTTGGTTAACTAGGATCTGCGGCCTATCCTGTAGGTATGGAAATGGGCAGATTAGATGGACCTAGCGGTCCTTATCTGCTGTCAAAGTCTATGTTTCTATGTTCTATGTTTCTATGATGTCGCTGTCAATTATTATTTCTTTCCTGATGGCTTGTTATTCCAAAACCACTGGCAGGTCATTTGCTTCAAATATGCTTTTATTAATTTGACTAATAACACTTACCATGTTAGGTAAAATGTTGTTCGAGGCTTTGCTAGGCAAGATGATGTAAAAGCCATTTTTGAGCATTTTTAAATCTTATCTGCTTCTAATGTCCCGAACCCGTGTCGCCTTGATCCAGCTATTGAATTTATCAGGCCACCCTAACCACTTTACCAGATACCAAGTTTTTTCTGCCACGCTTTTTCTCTGCCAGGATTTTCTGCACCCTATACACTCGGTCCTCATCCAGTTCAATTTTCTGCAACTCTTCTGCATAGAAAGTACGTTTGATGTCTTCCCCCGATAGTCTTTTAGCTTATAGGTGGGTCGTCTCAGTGTTTTTAAGACCTCCGTCACAATAAATATCTCAACTGTGCATGTCTGTTCATATCCCTTTTCCAGCACCCCTTTCAGCTTAGATATTCTCACGTGATCACTTTTCTGAAGGGCACCCTTTTGTTTTTTGCCAAGAACTGTTTTGCCATAGATGGTCTTCCATACATCCAGGGCATTGGAAGGGTTAACATCCACTGGGCTGCGTGTAATGCTTCTATGGTAAGTATGATTATACGGTAGCTGTGCACCAGGTCAGGCAACACATCAATATATTTCCACGTGTTTTGGGCTGTAAAGTAACGCCACATGAGTGTCTTTAAAGTTGTGTTGAACCATTCTACAATGATATCCTTAACTTCATTATTTGTTACAAAATGGTGTATCTTATTTTGTTTTAATAATGCCCTTGAGGAAGCATTTAGAAAATCTTTACCCTTATCAGTCTGCAACTTCTCAGGTATGCAACTGCTTTTAAAAATTGTTTTAAAGGCCTGCATCACTGCCTTGCCTGATTTATCTTTTAAAGCCACTACCCAGGCATGCTCGGCCAACACATCGATGCACATCAGTAAGTATTTAAACCCATTATTGTACTTTGCATATTGACTCATATCCACTAAATTGGCTTGCCTTTGTCTATTTATGTCAAAAACAATGACAGGACTTCTCTTAAATCAAATTCTTGCTGGTCTGTGTAACATATAGGGGTCCTGCTTGGCAAGCCATTCTGCAAAACCTTTCTTGGTCACACCTTTATCAATATCATTTTCAGCTTCATATAACTGAGTCACATCACTAAAACTGCCCACTTTTCTTGCATTCAAATACATATTCTGAAGCAGTTGATCAGTTCTCTTCTTTCATCAGTACCAAAATACATCTGTTAACTAGCCAACCTCTTGTCACCCATACAATGATGTATATGTATATGTGTACTCTTTTTTCTTAAAAATTCAATGACAACCATAAACTGCAATATGTAATTATATTTTATTCATACATACAAAATGTAAACTGATATGTATATTAATTACATACAAAAGTCATAACAGTGTTTTAAAGAGCATATATACACCCATAACACATAGTAAGCATGCAATGATTACATAATATCCTGTTTGTACACTACCAGACTCTTTCACATTCTACCATACCCAGAGTCAGTAACTTTTGGGCTGTATGTTTCACACAAGCAAGGGTTTCATCCACTTTCCCCCTGGTAACAAGGTAGGCACAAAGCATACACACATGTGGCATGCACCACTCAAAATAATCTGGGTGATCTTTGAGGGGTACTGTTGCAGAATCAAAAATGTTGTTCACCTTACATATGTCTGTGTGTTTTGTTTGTTCATTGCATTGATATACATATGCCACATAATTGGGGGCATACTTTTAATCTCAGTCATTGTCCTTTCTGCCAGTGAGGGTGCAGCACTTTCACATCATACAATTTATTCATGGCACTTTCCAAAGTATACAGGGGCCTTTAAAATGTCCTTTATCACATGGCACATTGTAGCCATCAAGAGTGACTGGAATAGCGGTAGCATGCCATTACATTCCATCTGGAAGCACATAATGCGTCTGCTTTAAAGCAAACACACACATTGATGCAACTATCAATAAATACAGCTTACAAAGACATTCAGGATCTTGTACGAATCTAGGCACAATCACTGTCATGTTTTCTAAAAGTGTCAACTCAGATTCTTTCATATAGTTATCTATATCCTCCCACATGTCTGAGGGGGCACACAACATCAGTTCCATGGTAGAAGGTAAGTCAGAAAGGGATGCTTCGAAGTCAGGGAGACTGAACATGGAAGGATCGCAGTAATGGCTTATAATCAGATACATAAGTCTTTGGACACTCTCTATGCTTGCATCCCGCATGGTTCTCTGTCAAATAAAATATGAAGCTTTGGAGTCTGCATTTACACATAACCTGTAGCAGATCAGCAGTTACATGAATTTTCACAACAAAAACAGAGTCCCTAAGTTTATTTTTAGAAATTTAACAGAGTCCCCAAAGTTCTTGTTAGAAATTTTTTTAAAGGAGCATTTACTGACTACACATTTGGCCTCTTTTCTAATCTCACCATCTGTGTGTTGTACCATATCTGTAAGTAACCACATGGGGTCATCAGCTTTTTTCACATCATTTAAAACATGACTTACAGATTCTATAGCTTTGTTGTTTATGCTTAAGCCTTGTTGTTTCATAGCTATTGCTAAGATCACAGTCATGAGAGTCCCTATGTGTATGGCTTCAGAAACATTTTTGCATGCTTCTCTAACTGTCAAGTCATAAAAGATACATGTATGGTTTATCTGACTAGGGTCACCTATCTCACACCCAGGACAGGCATTAACAATTTCACAATGTATCACTCTCTCTATCACTGTGGCAATTACACCATGAATGATATGGTACATAACACACTTACAATACACATCGTGGTCAGTTTTGGGGGGCTTAATACTTAGGCCTGGTTTTGCAACTGAGGAAACCTGTCTAACCTCAGTAGACAAAGATGGTTGTGGCTTTGTAGTGATTATAGCGTTTTCTGTTTTTTCATGCATTCTATTGCTCTCTAAATTTCTAACATATTGACCCTCACACAATGCATTAATAACCACATCTGTATCTTTCACATAGCAAACACAGTCAAGAAGTAGATTTGTGGAGACTCGCGTATCCATGCTGTCCAAATAAGACTGTTGCTTCATTCCATGTCCATCTCTGATAAAGTAAAAAGAAAACAACATTGGTCCTTTTACTTCGTAAGTTCCAGTCCATCTGCTAACTCACCTGTTCAGTTACAATCTGCATGCATGTCTCCATTCACTTGTTTTTTTAGTGTTTAAAAACAAAACATAAAGTTACCACCACAGTGGAAGTTGCTTTGCCATCTTTTTCTTCTTCTTTAGCCTGTTGCTTTTTCTTATATTTTCTTTTCTTAGCCTGTGGCTTGCTGGTCATGGCAGTGTCACCATCTGCCTCTTGGCTGTCTGCTGCTTCTGCCTGTGTCTTGGCATCTTTATCTGACTCTCCCTCCATATCACACTCCATTCTGGGCTTCATTTTCATATCATTCTTCTCAACAGACTCACATGCTAGCTCTTCTTCAAGGTCTTGCAGTTGTACCTTTTTGAAAGGTGTATTAGGATCAGTTTTTGCTTTTTCTGATTCACCAAACTGTTCAGCAAGATTTCCTTTTATGTCACAAATCCTTCCACTGGCCAAAATTTGAATTGGACATTCTTTTTCACACTTTATGTAGCACACATACACAGGTTTATTTAATTTTTATTTATTTTATTTACTTTTTTTTTATTTTAGTCTTTGGTAACCGGGTAAGGCCCTCTAGGCACAAGTGCCTGATTTCAGTGGTGACCTGAGAGCACTGGGCAGTTAAGTGACTTGCTCAGAGTCACACAGTATGCAAGTGGAGGTTGTGAGAATCAAACTCAGGTCTGGTTTGCTGGATGTACCAAGCTTGTTCACACCTCATTCCTCTAACCTCTAGACTATACTGCCAGCCCAAGGGTTTGGGCCTGAAAGGCATCTTCTCTTCTGGCTTTTCATCTCCTGGCTGTTCATTTGGTGGAGTAACCGTCTGTTCCATGACTGGAATGTTAGTTTGAAATGTTGTGTTCTGCATCACCTTCTTGAATCTCTTGGATAATCAGCTCAGATCCTATAAAGTAGATTTGATGAGGCTCTGAAAGCTATTCTTGCACATCTCCAACCAGGGGTATATATAAGATCCCTGCCAGATGAACTCATGCTATGTGACCATCACATGGATGGGCATGGGGTTTCTGGAAGACAGTCCCCCATCAATCCTGTATGATAATGTCATATCTTATGACAAGCAGCACAAATCAGCATGTGTAGTGGGAGTCTATTGATATCAACTATCCTCTATGTGACCATCACACAGATGGCACAAGGTTTCTAGAAAACAGCTCCCATTGATAAATATAGTTATGTTATCTCTTGTGAGACATACAAGACAGTCCCCCATTGATCCTGTATGGTGCAGTCATCTCTTATGACAAGCAACATCCATCAGCATGTATAGTAGGAGTATATTAATACCAGTTATCCTCATTGTGACCATCAGATTGCTGGCACAAGGTTTCTTGAAGCTAGCTCCCATTGATAAACATAGTTATGTCATCTCTTGTGATTAATAGAATGATGAGCATGTGATTTTTATACTGTAATGTTGGGCAGGGCATGTTTAATAGGAACTTTTAATAGGAATTTTCTTAAGTTTCTCTGAGTATAAAAGTTTCCATGAAGCAGTCTACTGGTTTTCAGTTTTACATAGGTAATGCAGAGCACTTTTTGTTGCTTTCTGGAGGTTAAAAGGCTCTTAAATACTTTCACCAGTGCATTAATATATATTTAATAGACATATATGCTTTTGATAAGCAGTGATCTTTGTAAATAATCTTTTTCAAAGGAAGTAGAAAAATATGTTTAGTTTCTGACATCAAAATACCACATTTCTGATATATTCATTTAAAAGAAAATGTATGTTGAGAGTATGACTGTTTTTAAACAGACTTTAGGATTTGAAGCAGTCTACTTAGAATAAGCACGTCTTATAAAATCAGCTTCAGCACTGGACACACTCACACACACACACACACACACACACATGCTGTCTCTGCTTTTAAAGTTAGAACTAATTTTCTTTTTCATATTAAAAAAGAAATCACTGTTTTTTCATAAATATTTACATGCATTGTATTAAAATAACTTTCTTACACAGTAGAGATAAAATGGTCTCGCAGCACAATGCCATCTGAGCTTTAAATCACATTTCACACACACACACACACACACACACACACAACCTGAGAAAAAAGGCACCCTGCATTTATCCCACATAGTGACTGGGGAGGTTGAGGGAGGGCAAGGTAGTGATGGGTGCAAGGTAGGTAATGGTGGGGCAAGGAGAGAGGAGGGGAGAGACTTGGATTCCAGCTAGGTGATGGGTACAAGGTAGGTGGTGGTGGGGCAAAGAGAGAGGGGGAGAGATTCAGGTTTGAAGTAGGTGATGGGTGCAAGGTAAGGGGCAAAGATAGAGGAGGGGAGAGATTCTAGTTCAAAGTAGGTGATAGGTGCAAGAATGGTTGTGGGAGGATGGGAGAGATCATGCCAAGATATTTTAGCAGGGGGTCAAGGAATGGATGATGGATTCAGGTTTGAGCTAGGATGGGTGGTTGCAGTACAAGGGGAAGGAGGATGGACTTGGGTTTCAGCTTGGATGGTGTCCCGGAGGTTCAAGGGGACTGGGGATGGAGGGTGAAGGATGTAGGGATGTAGAACGGGAATGACTAGTCATTTCTGGGTTCAAGAATGTGTAATTTCCTTTGTTTCATATGTCACTTATTGGAGTTTGAGGTGGGACATTCTGCGAAGCGGGCGGGACGTCCTGTGCAATACAGGAATGACTCCTGATTGATTCATTTTAGGTTATGCCCACTTGTCAAATGTTGTGGTGCATGCTGATTAGCTGAAGTTTAACATTTGATGAGATGTATGAACTCTATGCTACTTATGTGACAGGGTGGAATAGAACCCTGTCCCATTTGTTATGGAGAAAGTGTTTAAATTCAAGAATTTGTGTTCTATTCCTTTTCTGTCACGTCACTTCTTTGTCTGGTTGCATAGCTAAAGTTTCCTGTGAGACTTCAGACTTGATCACCCTCAGCAGTCTTGCAATTCTTTCCATCTCACTGTCTCAGTTCTCTCTTGCTGTCTGTTTTTCCTGCATTGCATATCAGCTAATATAAAAAATGTGTTCAAATCATTGTATGAAAATGTAACTGATATTGGGATCCCTTGTGTTTGGAAAATATATAGCATTACCGTTGAAATGTATATAATTATAATTTGAGATGACTGCAAAAAGCTGGTTACCAGAGTCCAATTTTTAAGCCTTTTGCAAAAGCTGTAAAAAGGTTGCCTCAACTCAAGAAGCACATTGTGTTCTAGCAACTCCTGCCTAATATTTACAAAAACAGGATGCGTGTTAAGGATGGGTGTTGAAAAGACTTATAAGAGCCAAGCTGCAACTGCAAGAGAGATTAGAAGAAAAGGGACACAAAGACTGAAGGAAAAAAAACTATTTTGTTTCTCCTCTGCACATAGTTATACTGAACACGTTTTTTTTTTTTATGTTACGCTACTGTAAATAAATATTTTTGGTGAATTCTGCAACTGCTCCTTGTTTTCCCTATGCTTCCTGAACTGTGCCTCGATGACAGGTCTTTGTGCCTGTAACTGAGTATTTAAGTGTAGTGATTGTGCAAGTAACTGCTTAAGTACATGGTCTTTTGTGCCTGTAAGTGAGTATGAAAGTGTGGTGAATAGGCCAGAGATCAAGTAGGATCTATAATGATGCTATAAGCAGGGAAACATGGGCAGACTAAGTGGGCCAAGCAGTCCTTATCCACATGAAAATTCCGGTTTTATGGTGTTTGTGCAATTAACTGTTTATGTACACATATTTTTTTATGTACGTAACTGAGTATGTTAAGCCTATTTCTGTGCCTGTAGCAAAGTATGTAAGCATGTTGTGTATATGTAACAACATAAGCTGTAAGCCCGATATGGGGCATGCAACAGAATATGTAAATATGTTTTTTGTGAATTTAACTCTTTTTGCAAGCTTGTTTTTATACCTGTAACTGATGTGTAATATGTAAATATGGCTTTTGTGCATTTAACTATTTTTGCAAGCTTGTTTTTGTTCCTGCAGCTGATGTGTAAGTGTGGTGTTTGTGCAATTAACTGTTTATGTATGCATTATTTTGTGCCTGTAACTGAGTTGTACTGTAAGGCCCGGATATTTAAAAGGGTTACTCCATGCGCAACAGGGTTGCGCATGCGCAAGTCCTACATTGCGCCATTCTGCGATATTCAGCAGGAGGCAGTTGCGCCACTGAAAACAGGCTGAGCAACAGCGCAATGCAAATGAATGCATGCTCAACATGAGGGGGAGGAACCATGCATAAACTGCACAACCTGATATTCAGTCGGGCTGTGCAGAGTTGTGCAGGCACAACCCCCAACCTGCGCCTGCACAACTTTGCGCCAAAAAAAAGGATCAAGTTGAAGGCCACCCACAGGTGAGCTGCTGTATTGCAGGGTGCAACACAGCAGCTGCCATCCGTGGCTGGCCCCCAACTTAGTCCCTGTGCCCCCCCACCAGCCTGATCGCGGGCAGTATGTATCCAGACACCCCCAACCATCTCCTGATGCCCGATCGCGGGCAGTATGTATACGACACCTACCCCAAACAGCTCCTGATGCCGATCGTGGGCAGTATGTATGCAGACACCTCCCCTCAAACATCTCCCGATGCCCGATCGCGGGCAGTATGTATGAACACCTCCCCAAAACAGCTCCTGATGCCCGATCGCGGGCAGTATGTATCGAACACCTCCCCTCAAACATCTCCCGATGCCCGATCACGGGCAGTATGTATCTGACACCTCCCCAAATAGCTCGATGCCCGATCGTGGAGCAGAACGTGACTCAACCCCCAGTGCTTAATCGTGGGCAGGCGTGAATCAACCCCCGGTGCCCGATCACGGGCAGGTATGAATCAACCCTCCCAGTACCCGATCGTGGGCAGAATGTGAATCAACCCTCCCAGTGCCCGATCGTGACAGAGCGTGAATCAACCCCCAGTGCCCGATCGCGAGCCAGAATGTAAAAAGCCCCCCAACCGAATATCTCCCTGGTGGTCCAGTGGACGTAATGCCCGATCGCAGGCAGAATGTCCAGTGACAACCCCGAAACATCTCCTGGTGTCTAGTGTCCCTCCACCCCAACCACCCACAAAGACCCGCGGCCCGCTCCCCTGGCAGCCAGCAGGCGGCAGCATCCACCCGCTGACCCACCGCCCACCGACTGACTGTCAGTAGGGCTGCATCCATTGGTGCAGAGCTAGAGCCAATGGGCATGCAGCCCATACCGTACATGACAGTCCAGATTTGTGAATGATGTTCATTCACAAATCTGGACTGTCATCTATGGCCTGCGCCCATTGGCTCAATCGGCATGCAGCCCTACCGACAGTCAGTTGGAGGCGGCGGGTGGCAGGTGGATGGGATGCTGCCGGCTGCCAGGGAGGGAGCGGGTGGAGGGCTTCATGGGTGGTGGGGTGGGGGGGGACACTAGACACCAGGGAGATGTTTGGGGGTTGTCACTGGACTTTCTGCTCACGATCAGGCATTACGGTCCACTGGACCACCAGGGAGATATTCGGGCTGGGGTGGCTTTACATTCTGCCCGCGATCGGGCACTGGGGGGTTGATTCAATGCTCTGCCCATGATCGGGCACTGGGGAGGGATGATTCATGTTCTTACGATCAGGCACTCGGGGGTGTCTTGATACATACTGCCCATGATCGGGCATCGGAGCTGTTTGGGGGAGGTGTCTGCATACATACTGCCCGTGATTGGGCATCGAGAGATGTTTGGGGAGGTGTCTGCATACATACTGCCCATGATCGGGCATCAGGAGATGTTTGGGGGGGTGTTGTCTGCATACATACTGCCCGCGATTGGGCTGCAGGGTGCATCGGTCCCCGATGGCTGCTGCCTGGCAGTGCGGCCAGGCGCAAGTCCTCGGGAATCGGCGCACCTACATGCTAATGGCATGCAAATGGGGCCATAATCAGATGCAAATGGCCCCCCCTGTGCCTTGCATGAATTATGGCCCCATTTGCCTGTCACCTTTTGAATATCGGAAATTTGCTCATGGCGCAATGGTACTTGCACCACCGCAAGCTTAATGCTCAACTCTGACAACTTGTGGTGGCACAAGTTCCACTGCACCATGCACAGTGGCTGTGGCTGGGGGGTGATATTCAAGGTTGCTCAAGCGCAACTCCTTTGAATATCGCCCTGCCCACCCTCTCAAACTATTTTAAACAGCGCAAGGGCTTGCGCCTCAGAATGGCGTAGTTTGAATATCCGGGCCTAAGTGTGTTGTTTGTGCATATTACTGAGAATGAAATGTGTTTTTGCTCATGCAACTGTTTTCACTTTGTATATGTTATTGAGATGTTTTTACTAATTGCAAAACATAAAGCATAATCATAAAACATAGAAAATCTTGGATATACATTTACAAAAAATGGACAATGCTAATAAATACAACAGATCATGTACTAAATAATTATGATTTAGGAATAGAAAATGTCGTGGTAACTAAGTGTATTATAAACAACTGAGGCAGACAGGAGGCGAAGAAACTAAGATGTTGATAAAGTATTGCTCTGCATGGAATGTGCTATCATAAGGATTAAGTTAGAGGGGACTAAAGTGAGACCCTAGAAAGTCACTGACATTAAGTTGATGAAATCTAATTATTTCAGTATCATGTCACTTATCATTAACTGCCAATACCCTGAATTAGATGTCTAGTTGTTAAAACAAGAGGGGATTGGATTCTTCCAATGTGCCAGAATTAGTCTCCTGTCACGTAAATAATCTGACAATACCCAGTTGGGTTGGCATTTGGCAAGGCTGTGAAGATATTAAGGTACACCTGAAATGAAGGTTCTAGGATTCTCCAACAGGTACAAATTATATAGAGTAACCAGTGAAGTAAATCCTGCAAGAAAAGCAAATAGTTTAATCAGACAGGCTTAATTCTTGTGCACAAGCACAGTGCATGTGATACTATGGCCTTGTCCTGAGCACAATGTCAGTGCAATCTGTTGTCTTGTAAACCCATCCTTGCCAACATAATATGTGCCAAAAATGTATAATCATTTGATAATGCACAAATGTTTCATAATAGCAACTAGGCAAGGATAAGCTGGGGGGCATGGACAAAATTAGGGGTGTGGTGGAGAGGTGGGGAGAAATTAAAGGGACCATTTTAGAGGCAACTAAGAAATGCCTGATAGTGTCTGGAACAAATTGATTCTCAAAGAAAGTCTGTGAGGCAGTGAGGGCTAGAAAATAGCATTCATTACATACAAGGAGAAATAGGGAGGAGAGAAAAGGAATGAATACCAATTAAATGTGAGGGAAGCCAAGAAGACAGCCAAGGATACATAATCAGACATTGAGCTGCATGCTGTATTGTAGACAGGCTCAAGGGGGGACAGTTCTAGATACATTAGGAAACATAAGGAAGACAAGAGGGGAAAATATTAGGCTGACAGACTGGGGAAGGATACTAGAGAAGGATTAGCAGAA
The DNA here is from genome assembly GCA_016271365.2 of Neoceratodus forsteri. Classification (NCBI taxonomy): domain Eukaryota; kingdom Metazoa; phylum Chordata; order Ceratodontiformes; family Ceratodontidae; genus Neoceratodus; species Neoceratodus forsteri. The sequence continues at coordinate 50,439,640 of CM057455.1, forward strand.
GACAGTCTTTCTCGGTGACTACTTTTGCTCAGTATTCACAGTGGAGGATAGTGGGTTCTGGACTGTAAGCAGCATAAAGGCTGCTGTGAGAGGGATCCCAGAAATGAGGCACATGATCATTATGGGAGAAATGGTCCAAAAATGGCTTGCAGCCCTGAAAATAGACAAGCCTCCAGGGCCAAATGGGATGCATCTAAGGAAGCTCATGGAACTGACTTTAGAGCTAGCTGAACCGCAGGCATGGTTATACAGTAGGTCACTACAATCAGGGCTGGTTCTGAAAGATTGGAGGGTAGAGGATAAAGTTCAGCTGTACATGGTCAGAAACAAGGAAAAACTGGGAAATGACAGACCCATTAGTCTTACCTCCATAGCAGGTAAACTAAAGGAGACATTAGTCAAAGAGGACCTAGCGGACCACCTAGAGTGAAATGGGCCCCAGGACAGTAATCAGAATGAGTCTATGGCAACCTTTTAGTGTTCTTTGTCTGGGTAAGTAGGGCAGTAGATAAGGGACAAGCAGTAAATTTATTTCAACTTCAACAAGGCATTCAACTCTGTGCCATGTAGACAGTTGCTGAGAAAGCCAGAAGGTCTCAGTGCAGCAAAAGATCTAGTTAGATTGGTAGTAAACTGTCTAGGGGTAGGCCAGCAGATGGGAGAAGGGAGCAGATGGACGGAAGGTCAGAGAAGGGGAGATAGGGGAGCTAAACACATGGCTCAAGGACTGGTGCCAGGAAAAAGGACACAGATTTGTAGGGAACTGGCAACAGTTCTGGGAGCGAAAGTTCTTTAAATTTGATGGACTGCATCTGACTAAAGAGGGAGTCAGTGCATTGGGGCAGAAGTTTGACGTCTTTGCAGAATATTTAAACTAGCAAATGGGGAGAGGGGTGCAGCACCCCATACGTTGAATGGGAAGAACACCCCTCCCCCCTCAGCTAGTGGTCAAACTGGAATTCAGTGTGTTTGCCGTTCATTTGCATCACCAGGTAAGAAAAAAGGTTTGTCTCCCCATACGATGCACAGGGGTAATGCCAAACCTCACCCAACAACTAACACACCAAAATCTGGCCAATGGAAAATCATGTACACAAATGCTCACAGCCTGGGAAATAAGATCCCAGACCTGCAGGCAATAATGTCAGAGGCTAAACTGGACATAGTAGCAATTAGTGAGACGTGGTTTACCAGTAACCACACTTGGGAGACTTCAGTACCTGGCTATGTATTGTTCAGAAGAGACCGAGGTGCAAAGGGGGAGGAGTGGCCCTGTATGTTAATGAAAATATCAAAGCTACAGAAATTCAGAATACACATAAGGAGCCAGAAGAACTGTGGGTCACCCTGGAAACAGGAAATGGGACAGCCATAAGAACTGGGGTTGTCTACAGGCCCCCAGACCAGAGGGAGGACATAGACACATTACTGTTAGAAGATATACAAAACATGACAGCTAAAGGGGAGGTTCTGATAATGGGAGACTTCAACATGCCAGATACAGATTGGTCAATACCAGCAGGAACATCTGCCAGAACTAGACTCATAGTGGATTCCCTGCAGGGGGAGTGCCTCAAACAACTGGTACAGCAACCCACAAGAGACAGGGCTATCCTAGATCTAGTACTGACTAACAAAGAAGGGATCACAGATCTCCAGGTAGAAGGTCACCTGGGGCCAGTGACCATCACATGGTATGGTTCAATTTGGCTACTACATCTAAATCATCCCATTCCAAGGCAAAATATGGGACTTCAGAGGAGCTGACTTTGATAAGATGGCCAACAGAGTTAAGCTAGCCCTGGCAAAAGAAACACAGGTGAGGAGGTACAGGCAAAGTGGGCAAGCATTAAGGATACAATACTTGAAGCAACATCCCATTGTGTTAGACAGAAAAGGAAGTGCAAAAAAGAAGGAAACCACTTTGGTTCTCAAATACAGTAGCAGAAAAGGTCAGAGCCAAAAGGCTGGCCTTCAGAAAATATAAGGAAACACAGCGGATGAAGATAGGGGGCATACCAAACTGCCCTAAGGGAAGCAGGTAAGGCAGTAAGGCAGGCAAAGTCCCAAACTGAGGAAACACTAGCACAAACAGTAAAAGAAGGTGACAAGACTTTCTATAGATACATTAGTGAAAGGAGAAAGTCCAGAGGGGTATTGCTGTTTAATGGAGAAAAGGGAGCATGTGAGGAGGAGGACCCTGTAAAGGCATCTATCCTAAATAGATACTTTTGCTCAGTATTCACTGAAGAGAAGGTAGGGCAGGGCCCACAGCTCAGCATCATGGACACAGGGGGAGGGAGGTGAGCACTACTCCCTTCACAAAAAGAAAGGGGTCCTACAAGAGCTCTGCTAAGCTCAGGGTGGATAAGGCAATGGGACCTGATGGCATACATCCCAGGGTACTTAAGGAGCTAAAGGAGGAACTAGCAGAGCCATTAGCAGAATTGTTTAGTGAGTCTCTGAGCACAGGAGAGGTCCCAGAAGACTGGAGAAGGGCTCATGTGATCCCACTCCACAAGAGTGGTAGCAGGGAGGAGGCGGGAACTACAGACCGGTCAGTCTTACCTCAGTAGTGGGCAAGATTATGGAAGCACTCCTTAAGGAAAGGATAGTGCAACACCTGGAATCCATAGGGCACAGGATCCAAGACAGCATGGGTTTACAAAGGAAGGTCCTGTCAAACTAATCTCATAGATTTCTTTGACTGGGTAACCAAAGTGGTGGACCAAGGGGAGCAGTTGATGTCAGCCTACCTTGACTTCAGCAAAGCTTTTGACACTGTTCCACATAGAAGATTGATAAATAAGCTAGGTAGGCTCAAGAATGGGTCGAAGTTGGTCAACTGGGTGGCAAACTGGTTGACTGGCAGAAAACAGAGAGTGGTGGTAAATGGTATACAGTCAGAAGAGATGCAAGTCACAAGTGGGGTACCTCAGGGATCAGTCCTGGGCCAGTCCTATTCAACATCTTCATTAGTGACCTAGCAGATGGACTAGAGGGTAAGGCTTGTCTGTTTGCAGATGACACCAAGATCTGCAACAGAGTAGATGATCCAGATGGGGTGGGCAGAATGAGAAGAGATCTGGATAAACTAGCAGAATGGTCAGAAGAGTGGCAACTGGGATTTAATGCAAAGAAGTGCAAAATCATGCACATAGGAAGAGAAACCCTGAAGCCACTTATAGGCTGGGAGGAGTTGCTAGCAGTCACAAAGGAAGAAAGAGACTTGGGCATCATCATCACTGATGACCTGAAATCATCAAGCAGACCTCTAAAGCAGTAGGTAACGCTAGGGGTGTTAGGGTGTATTAGTAGGGGTATCACAAGTCGTAAGAGGGAGGATAATCCCTCTGTACAAGACATTGGTTAGGCCCCATCTGAGTACTGCGGCAGTATTGGAGGCCACACCTTCACAAGGACATTAACAAATTGAGGCAGTCCAGAGAAGGGCAACCAAATGGTGCAGGGACTGCATCAGAAGACATAAGGAGGACAGATTAACGGAGCTCAATATGTATACCCTTGAGCAAAGGAGGAGAGAGGTGATATGATCGAGATATTTAAACACCTTAAGGGCATAAACAAGGTGAAAGAGTCTAACATGTTTAAATATAAGAAAAATAGCAGGACAAGAGGACACAGCATGAGATTAGAGGAGGCCGATTAAGGGGAATGTGAGGAAATTTTTTTCACAGAAAGGGTGGTAGATGCATGGAATGGCTTACCACAAGAAGTAGTGGCTATGAATACAGTGCAGGGCTTCAAACAGGCATGGGATAGGCATAAGGGAGCAATACAAATGACTATGAATAGATAGGTCACTGACATAGCAAAGGCCGATGGCACATTTATAAGGTAGAAAAAGAAATGGGCAGACTGGATGGGCCTTGCGGTCCTTATCTGCCGTCAACTTCTATGTTTCTATGTTTCTATGAGTTGCTGGTAAATGGGGCAGTTTGGAGTAGAGGGAGATCACAAATGGGGTGCCACAGGGTGCAGGTGTGTGGTCAGACCATTTCAATATGTTCATCACTGACATGGGAGGAGTACAGGACAAGATGTGTCTCTTTGCAGATGATACCAAACTGTGGTACAGTAGACAGCAAGGAAGAGGTTAGAAAGCTGCAGAGGGTCTTGAAAAGGTTAAAGAGGTGATACAAAGCATGAAATTTGACATTCAGGGCCTGCTTTTAAAAGCTTGAAGTAAGGCTTTTGCAAAATTCTTCATCAACCGCAATGTTTGCTACAGCTGTGCCGATCAGTTTGACACAACCTGCACCAAAGTGCAGTATATTTGTCACAGTTGCAACATTTTTCTCAATTTATGGCAGCTTGCACCAGAGCTTTGGTATAAGCCCCATAAAATGGTTCCCCCAAGGATCCAAAGTTAGACCATTGGGAAACTGGTCTAACTCCCTGTGTTCAGTGCAAGGAACTTGTGGTACGGCTTTTGCGGCAGGTGGCTTGTAAAATCATGTTTGCCACAATGTGTGATGCAAGTCACCATTTGCATCCACCACACTGCTGTCAGTCCCTTGTAGTGATCTAAACACTTCGTAAAATGGGCCCTTAATGTCAAAAAGTGCAAAGTGATAAAAATATGGAACAAGAACCACAGGAGAGAGTGTTGAATAGGAGAGGTTAAGTTGGACACTACCTCAGAGGATAGGGGCCTTGGAGTCATTATACAGTACCTGACTTCATAAAACATTCCAACCAATGTAACAAGGCCTACAGCAATGCAGCCAAAATGTTGGGGTGTATTGCGAGGGGATTAACAGCAAGAGGGAAGAGGTGATACTACCTCACTAATATTGGTCACTGGTGAGACCACATCTGGACCACTGTGCCAGTTCTGGAGTTCCCACTCAAAAAAAGACACAGACAGGCTAGAGTTGCTGCAGCATAGGGTAACAAAAATGATTGAGGACCAGCAGGGCACACCCAGTAATGTTTAGCTTAAGGCACAGAACATGTAATTGGTAGGGACCAGTAGCGAAAGGAATGATATGATGGAGACCATTAATGTAGAAACACAGAATGTGCCAACTGAAAAGGACCGGTAGGCCCATCTAGTCTGCCCTGTTTTCCCCACCTTCAAGTTCCTGAAAGAGATGAACAAGAAAGAGTATGAGGAAGTATTCAGCAGGAATGGTGAATCAAGAACAAGTCCTTTATAGGACAGATAAAACAGGGACGTCTGAATGGACTAATGGTCTTTTTCTCTGACATTTTCTATGTTTGTAAGTTTCTATTTATTTTTGATTTGGTCACCAAGGCCACTGAGTGAGGCCAGATAGTAGATTTGCTCTCATTTGTCTTCAGCAAGGCCTGTGATCAGATACACTACAGGAGGCCACTGCAGAAGGTAGAGGGCTTGAGGGAAGACAGAGGCTTTATTAGGTGAGTAGGAAATTGGCTTAGAAGCGGGCAACAGAAGGTAGTATACAGAGCAAAACTGAAGGAGAGGGGGCTCAGGAGTGAACTGCCACAGGGATCAGTCCTGGGATTTGTTTATTTATTTATTTATTTGTGCATCAGTTTACAACCTTTGAGCCAGAGGCTCATTTCCAAAGGTACCTCGTCACACTGAGGACAAATACATTACAGACTCATTGTTACATCATACGGTTACAAATTTTGGCAAACAACAACAACATGTGTTTACAATCATTTGTACAGAGAAAAACAGATTAGTTACAGTGGCACATTCTTGCACGTGGGAATGTGCAGAAACAGCATGGTGATAATAGTTCAATGGGCAAACGGGCAGGTTGAGGGAGGTGAGGTGTGGTGCCGCTCAAGTGAGCTTTGTCAGTGCACGGCTGGCTATGCCTCAACTAGAGACAGGTGCAGCTATGTATATTAAATAGCTGGTTCCAGAGTGCAGTTTTGAAAGTGGAGATTGTGGGGGTGTCAGACATGGGGGTAGGGAGCACATTATACCAGGATGGAACTCTATAGCAGAAGTACCTCTGTCCATGGGTGGTCCTTGTTCTTGGGATCAGAAGGGTGGCCTTGCAAGAGGTTAGAGTATAAACAAAGGGTTGGGCTTGGTGGACGGAGGCTGTCAGCCCGGGAAGGGATAGCCCGAGAAAGGGTTTTTTTTTTGTTATGAGGCAGGTTTGGTATTGTAGTCGTTCATCTAGATTAAGCAGCATTGCCTTGTCATACAGCTGGCATGTTTGAGAGAGCCTGGGGACCCCTTTAATAAGCCTACATGCCTTATTCAGGATAAGGCGGATTTTATTGAGGGCGGTCGAGTCAGCAGCACCGCATACAGGTAGGCCGTAGTCCACCAGGGACAGTATTGAGGATGTAACCGCTAGTCAGAGGGCAATGGGGGGGAGACAGTTTTTATAGCGGTAGAGGATACCTAGCCGCACATTAGTAGCAGAAGCAAGTGCATCAGTGTGTGTGTGGAAGGTGAGGGCTTTGTCGAAGGAAACCCCAAGGTACTTGTAAGAGTGGACTTGTTCAAGGGGTTGTTTGGAGCTGGGGAGGATGTGGAGTGGGAAGTTGCTGGCATACATGTGGAATACACATAAGGAGCCAGAAGAACTGTGGGTCACCCTGCAAACAGGAAATGGGACAGCCATAAGAACTGGGGTTGTCTACTGGCCCCCAGACCAGAGGGAGGACATAGACACATTACTGTTAGAAGATATACAAAACATGACAGCTAAAGGGGAGGTTCTGATAATGGGAGACTTCAACATGCCAGATACAGATTGGTCAATACCAGCAGGAACATCTGCCAGAACTAGACTCATAGTGGATTCCTGCAGGAGAGGGCCTCAAACAACTGGTACAGCAACCCACAAGAGACAGGGCTATCCTAGATCTAGTACTGACTAACAAAGAAGGGATCACAGATCTCCAGGTAGAAGGTCACCTGGGGCCAGTGACCATCACATGGTATGGTTCAATTTGGCTACTATCTAAATCATCCCATTCCAAGGCAAAAATATGGGACTTCAGAGGAACTGACTTTGATAAGATGGCCAACAGAGTTAAGCTAGCCCTGGCAAAAAGAAACACAGGTGAGGGGTACAGGCAAAGTGGGCAAGCATTAAGGATGCAATACTTGAAGCAACATCCCATTGTGTTAGACAGAAAAGGAAGTGCAAAGAAGAAGGAAACCACTTTGGTTCTCAAATACAGTAGCAGAAAGGTCAGAGCCAAAAGGCTGGCCTTCAGAAATATAAGGGAACACAGCGGGATGAAGATAGGAGGCATACCAAACTGCCTAAGGGAAGCAGGTAAGGCAGTAAGGCAGGCAAAGTCCCAAACTAAGGAAACACTAGCATGAACAGTAAAGAAGGTGACAAGACTTTCTATAGATACATTAGTGAAAGGAGAAAGTCCAGAGGGTATTGCTAAGCTTAATGGAGAAAGGGAGCATGTGAGAGGAGGACCCTGTAAGGCATCTATCCTAAATAGATACTTTTGCTCAGTATTTACTGAAGAGAAGGTAGGGCAGGGCCCACAGCTCAGCATCATGGACACAGGGGAGGAGGTGAGCACTACTACCTTCACAAAAGAAAGGGTCCTACAAGAGCTTGCTAAGCTCAGGTGGATAAGGCAATGGGACCTGATGACATACATCCCAGGGTACTTAAGGAGCTAAAGGAGGAACTAGCAGAGCCATTAGCAGAATTGTTTAGTGAGTCTCTGAGCACAGGAGAGGTCCCAGAAGACTGGAGAAGGGCTCATGTGATCCCGCCCACAAGAGTGGTAAGGGAGGAGGCGGGGAACTACAGACCGTCAGTCTTACCTCAGTAGTGGGCAAGATTATGGAGGCACTCCTAAGGAAAGGATAGTGCAGTACCTGGAATCCATAGGAGCACAGGATCCAAGACAGCATGGGTTTACAAAAGGAAGGTCCTGTCAAACTAATCTCATAGATTTCTTTGACTGGGTAACCAGAGTGGTGGACCAAGGGGGAGCAGTTGATGTCGCCTACCTTGACTTCAGCAAAGCTTTGACACTGTTCCACATAGAAGATTGATAAATAAGCTGGGTAGGCTTGGGGTGGTCTGAAGTTGGTCAACTGGGTGGCAAACTGGTTGACGGGCAGAAAACAGAGAGTGGTGGTAAATGGTATACAGTCAGAAGAGATGCAAGTCACAAGTGGGGTACCTCAGGGATCAGTCCTGGGGCCAGTCCTCTTCAACATCTTCATTAGTGACCTTGCAGATGGACTAGAGGGTAAGGCTTGTCTGTTTGCAGATGACACCAAGATCTGCAACAGAGTATATGATCCAGATGGGGTGGGCAGAATGAGAACTGATCTGGATAAACTAGCAGAATGGTCAGAAGAGTGGCAACTGGAATTTAATGCAAAGAAGTGCAAAATCATGCACATAGGGAAGAGAAACCCTGAAGCCACCTATAGGCTGGGAGGGAGTTGCTAGCAGTCACAAAGGAAGAAAGAGACTTGGGCATCATCATCACTGATGACCTAAAATCATCAAGCAGACCTCTAAAGCAGTAGGTAAGGCTAGGGGGTGTTAGGGTGTGATAGTGGGGGTATCACAAGTCGTAGAGGGAGGTAATAATCCCTCTGTACAAGACACTGGTTAGCCCCCATCTGGAGTATTACGCAGTATTGAGCTACACCTTCACAAGGACATAAACCAAATTGAGGCAGTCCAGAGAAGGGCAACAAAATGGTGCAGGGACTGCATCAGAAGACATATGAGGACAGATTAACAGAGCTCAATATGTATACCCTTGAGCAAAGGAGGGAGAGAGGTGATATGATCGAGGCATTCAAACACCTTAAGGGCATAAACAAGGTGAAAGAGTCTAACATGTTTAAATATAAGAAAAATAACAGGACAAGAGGACACAGCATGAGATTAGAGGGAGGCCGATTAAGGGGGAATGTGAGGAAATTCTTTTTCACAGAAAGGGTGGTGGATGCATGGAATGGCTTACCACAAGAAGTGGTGGCTATGAATACAGTGCAGGGCTTCAAACAGGCATGGGATAGGCATAAGGGAGCAATACAAATGACTATGAATAGATAGGTCACTGACAGAGCAAAGGCCGATGGCACATTTATAAGGTAGAAAAAGAAATGGGCAGACTGGATGGGCCTTGCGGTCCTTATCTGCCATCAAATTCTATGTTTCTATGTTTGTTTGGGGTGGGCAAAGAGCATTGTTTTTGTTTTTTTGAGATTGATGACAAGTTTGTGCTCTTTAAACCAGGTTTCAGCATCATTAAAGGATAGTTGTAAGGTATCCTGAAGGGAGATGGGGTTGCGATGGGTGGCAAAGAGGACTGCATCATCTGCATACAGCAGAATTCTACCAGTGCATGCACTGGGCAGGGTGTTATGGTAGAGTGGTAGAGCTAGAAGAGTAGTGGTCCCAGGATGGAGCCCTGGGGAACATCTGAGCAGATGGGACAGGTTTTGGAAAGTGTCCCATTGATTCTGACACATTGGGAGCGGTCAGATAGGTAGCTAGTGCACCAGGAGAGTGGCCCAGTAGAGAAGCCAGTGTGGCAGAGGGCATCCAGCAGGAGGGGGTGGGAGACAGTGTCAAAGACCTTTGAGAGATCAACAAACACTGCCCCAGCTAGGAAGCCAGCATCCAGGGAGGAATGTAAGAAGTTTAAAAACTCAATTAGTGCAATGCCAGTACTGTGCCCTGCACGGAAGCCATGCTGTTCTGGGCAGAGGATGCTGTATTTGGTTAGGTACTCAGTGATTTGAGTGCCCACCAGTGTTTCTAGGGCTTTGGAGAGGGGTGGGAGGATGGAGATAGGTCGGTAGTTCCCGGCAGAGGACCTGTCACCTCCTTTGTGTATGGGTGTAACTATGGCAGTTTTCCATGCAGATGGGAATTGCTCCAGGCAGAGGGATTTGTTGACAAGGGTGGTGAGCGGAGCAAGGACCTGATCCAGCACCCGATGGAGAATGCTGGGGTCCAGGAAGTCGCTGCCAGGACTATTGCTCTTTAATGTTCTGAGCAGGTGCGGTCTGGCTTCCTGGTCAGTTACCCTGCGTAGGTGGAAACTAGGGTGTTGGATGACTGGGGCGGTAGGGAGGGGTGGGTCAAAGAAATTGTTGGGGAGGACCGAGCTAAGGTCCATGATGGATGTGTTTAGGAAATTGGCTATGCAAGCAGGGTCGGTAGAGGTAGAGCCCTCAATGGTGATATGGGATGGGGGAGCGTGTGCTCCCATTTAATTGTTTAACGTTGTCCCAGAATGGTCTTGCACACCCCCAGGAGGAGGTGAGCATGGCCTGGTAGTGGTCGGCCTTCACTTTATGGATAGCTCTGGTGCACTTGTTCCATGTAGCATTGTATGCCAGTCAGTCAGCTATCTGGCCTGTTTCTGTGGCAAGGTGCCATAGGTTAGCCCTGTGCTTGAGCAGTTGTAGTAGGGCAGGGGTGACCCAGGGTGCATTATGCTTTTTGGTTCGGGTTTGTCCTTTTTAATGTTCATAAGTGATAGAGGGGAAGGTATCTGTGGAAAGCTGTGTCTCTTTGCTAATGACACAAAGCTATGCAACAGGACTATTCATGAGAAAGGAGTTTCAGGAGCTCCAGAGAGACCTACAGAAACTATAAAGATGGTCTAAGCTCTGGTAGATATGATCTGATGCCACAAAGTACAAGGTAATGCACTTTTGGAGCACTGCAGCCCTACAGGGCATTAGGGAGGCTGAGCCATTAGGGCACCAAATGACAATTTTACTGCCCCTCCACTAGGTTCTCCCCCCGGCTGGAATCCTTAATGAGCTCAAGCAAAAACAGTGATCAGCAAAATTGCTGATTGGTTCCCTAATGACATGATCCCCAACCACTGGCACCTTCCGAGGGTGGAACCCTTTTGGAGACCGAATCCATGCATATGATAGTGGATTGGAGAGGTTGGTGTAAAGCACAAACCAACACCAGTCAACTCAGTACAGAAACATTTGTATTTTATTATCTTACAGAAGCTCATTGGTAACATCAGCAAATGTCAGCTGCGTGTGGAGAGTATGCAAACTACCCGACCAGTTTCACTCAAATGGCATCTTCTGGGGAAGAGGGGGTGCAGTTTCCAACTGAAATGGATTCTGGCACATTAAAATAACCATGCAAAAATAACAACAACTGAAAGTGATATTTACATGTATACATAAGTATAAAAGTGCTCAGGTGAATACTAAATGTAATTGCTACTATCTCAATATAAACAGGCAGAGGTAAACAACTCTTTAAAAGCTGCTCATGTCTCAATATTAAATCAGGCCAAAAGCCCACAACAGGTAAACATCCCAGTATTATAAATCAGAGACGTTAAAGCACTTAACATTACTCTGGCTCATCTGTGTGATGGTTGCATTATAGAGCAAATGAAGATTAAAATCTAGACGTGGTGCAACAAAGCACATACGTGTAAATGTTTTCATCTTCATATATTTGTCCAAGTGACTTCCAAAAAAAGGCCAGTAGGAAATTCTCATTGGCTGTGTTTCAGTGGCCATATTTCAAGGGCAGCTAACAGAACAAAGCTGAAGAAATGTGTATAACAGGGCAATTATATTCTGAAGCATTCTTCTGTCCTAAACACTTAGCAAAATGGGGGGAAATGTTACAGCTTCTATCATTTTTTTTTTTGAGAAAAGGAACAATGTTTATTCTGTCAAAATAATTAAACCTCCCAGGGTAAAAATCCAGAAAAAATATTTTTTCAACTACAGATCTATGCCCCCTCCTCATGCACCCAAACTAATCCTTTCAATTGTATAACATTTAAATTGATGTAAATTTCCTCCATTACCAGTTATTTCTACAGTATGTGAACCACCCATGCATTTTTCTCATCATTTCTAGTTATACTTCTAAGGTATTCACTCACCCTCACTTTAAGGGGACTATTACGGTGTGGGTATGAAACAGACACTTTCAGGCAGGAGTATAATGCATAAAAAATGCACAAGTGCATTTTTCATTTTTATTTTCAGTAAATCTCAAAAATAAAACAAAAAAGATATATACTTATTTACAGAAAGCAAAGACTGGTGTTAGTTCAGCAAACTTCATAGCTCAGAATTAGCTTGCTCCAGCTATTCTGATTTTTACTTACTAACTGTTCATTAACTCAGAACGGTGTGAAAACACACTTACTGTACTACCTCCCTGTCTCTTTGTAGCCAGAGATACACTGGCTCACCTCTCTCTCATACATCCCTGGTGATGGTTCATATACCTTCCTACTATGACATCAGTAGTCATATGATAAGATCATTAAGCTTCATCATTATATATTTCTTTCTCTAAACACCCTACATATCCAACAGTATCTGTGGAAATTAAATAATGACATTAGCTTCAAATACAACGTATCACATCATTAATAGTAGGCTGGTTATTACATATAAACTCCTTTTTATCATAAGGATGTTCATTGAGAGGTGAGGCTCCTCCTGCTTTGCTGATCTCATCAGCCACCATTTTGTATAAAAACATTCTGTCTGTGGGCTGCCAGTCCTATTGTAGCCCCAATCATGCAGCTCCACAGTAAACAGGTAGAACAATTATAATTTTATTTCACACAGTATTGTTCCTCAGGCATCTCTGAGTTAGCTACGGGAAGGGGAGATTAAGGGTACACTCCTTATTTTCCTTCTCCTGCCAGCTCATGAGACCTGAAATCCATTACTTTGTTTAATTCTTCCATTTTCTTAAATTTCTTTAAAAAATGTCTAAAAGGACTCTTAAATCGTTAGCCTTCATTAGTTGTACACTTTTCTTGGGTGCAGGGGCTCCTGCTGTTTTTATTTTAGCCCCTGCCTATTTCAGTATAAATACCAAACAACTGACGGCTGAGATTTCAGCCATTGGACTATTTATTTATTTATTGAATTGATTCACCAGGAAAGGCACGCTGAGCAAAAATATGCTTGTCTCCCGGTGCGACCTGGGGGGAAGGTACAAGGGGTGGATAACACGCAGGTTATCATGTATCATAATAACAGTTGTCAGTTTACACAGTAAGAAGGTATAACTTGGTTCACAATATACAGTCAGCTAAAAGCAAGTGCTTGGGACTAACAGGTAGCAGCTATACATACATACATACAAAGTCTGCATACATTTGTGGGGTACAGGTTTCATTATGGACCTTTTTGCTTTTGGCCACCTTATTTTACTTGTAGCCTTTTTATTTAAAAGAACAGTTATAGCCTTCCTGTGGCTGTGTTAACATTGCAAACCTTGTCTGATTTAAGGACATTACAGGGCTTCCTATCCTTAGTGCCTGTAAAATCCCATTTTCCATTGCTGCCTTTTCCTCTGGCTATACCAGCAGCATTTGTTTAGGCTTTGGAGCATATTTCCTGCTTTGAAGCATCACTGTCTGATTCAATTCCTCTCAAGGAGCTTTCTTCACTTAACCACCACATATGGAAGTGAATAAACACAGAATGTCTTGCTCTGAAAATAACTTTTAATTTCTGAACCACATATTTATTCTTTTTGCTGCATCTTGCAGCATGCAATTTGTCCGCTTGCACACCTAAGGAGCGATGCACTACATGGAACTCTTCTCACTGAGGCCGTCTTTTCATTTATTTTTCTAGCATATGTGAAGCATGTTTGGGCACAGCCTTATTTTTTCAATTTAAAAGCATGCCTGATACTTCAATAAAAGTGTGACTGGTGCTTCATTTTAAACCTCTCGCTTGGCAGTGTAACTAATAAGAACCAGCTAGCAGTCGCAGCAGTAGCAGCAAGTAGTGAAAAGGGACAGTAAAGTGTTTTTAAGGGGTTCTGTCAGGTTGGCCACCCTGACAGAGAAATAAAGGAAAGAAGAAAAGGAAAGGATAAAAGACAGGCTGGAAAAGAAAATATTTTTTTTGGGGGGTCATGCCTACAACCAGTGCTCCATTGCTATTTCACTAACAGGGAATCTTCACCCTATTACAGGGACAAGTAGTTTTACCAACATAAAAGGTGTCACATTCAGCTAAATACACAACATTATTTAGCCATACAGCTTATGGAATCTAACATCTCAAAATTGTGGTTAGTATTGACAGTGGTAAAGTTTTTGTTTTGAGGATGTTGGGATAAAATTTGTAGTTCCCACAGGGATGACAGCTATTAGGGCATGTTGGTAGCCACAGTATTTTTTGGTGATAACACAGTGGCCTGAGCATCCTAGTATCCATTTGAAGGGTATTACAGTTGTCTCATATCACCTTTTCAATTACTCCTACCTGTCTAGAAACGTTTGTCATAAAATTCAACGTGTCAGTTCCATCTCTTTCTCTATTGTTCACTACCAGTAAACTATCTCCATTTGTGTCTCTTACTTCTTATTTTGCCTTCATGATTAAATCCTCAGCCTAAACCTATCCTTAATTTATATGGTTCTTATGTTAGATCAGATTCTTAGGTACAGGTACATCTGACCCTAAGAAAATGTAACTTGGGAATATTTTCTACTGTATGGCATGGGTGGCGGCTGATAAAATGTAAAAAGGTATTTTAGTCAGCGTCTTTTCTAAAGAGATGTGTATACAACGTGCATTCTACATTTTTCTGGATGATTAAATCCCAAAAATGATTCCTGCTTGTCATCTGCCTGAATTGTGAATTTGACATTTGAATAACTATTTTTCAGCTAATTCTTTGAGATCCTGTTTCATTCCATGTCAAATCGGGGTTGTTTAACCAGGAAATGCACACTATGCCAGAGCTGTCAACTATAGAACAATGCCAGCTGTCAACCCTGTCATAAACAGAATTGACATTGGTATAGTAGACATTTTCTTTCTCCAATTTCCCAAGATAAAAATTAGCATAATTAGGGGCAAACGTTGTCCCCATAGCTATACTTTTTTTCTGCAAGAAATATTCTCTCTGAGAAAGGAAAGCATTTGAAGTAAGAACCAATTCAGCACAATCAACAACAAAAAAAATCTTTAAAGGCAGGTTCAAGTCATGTTTCTCTGTCCAACCATTACTGCAGTGTTGATAGATCAGCACTATGTGGTGTGTTTGTATAAAGTGACTGATATCAAGAGACACAAGTAACCACTGTTGTTCACCTATTGGAGATGGCGTAGGATACCCGTAATATCTGTGGCATCTTAAACATAAAATGGAAGTTCAGTAATGAAATCCTTGATGTATGCATCAACAAATTTTGATACTGGTTCAGTCAGAGACCTATTCCTACCACTTTTAGATGTTGTGGGGGATCCTCCAAACTCTTCTGTATGTGTGAAACCAGTGCAGTAGTTTCTACCCTCTGCACATCTGTCTGGTGTATGCTAATGTTACTAATAAACTTTTGTAAGGTAATTAAAAAACCTTTTCTATACTGAGTTGATTGCTGCTGGATTTTGCTTAGCCCTGTTGCACAGTTTTTAGACCGTGGCATGCTATTTGACCGGAGCAAAGATTTTTGTTTGTATGGGAGGTGTTAGATCTTCCACTTCAACATGGGATGGGGGTATGGAGGTCATAATCAGTGACTCTCTCAGCAAACAAAACCCAGCACATCATATACAAAACAAAACATACAGCAAGGCACTGAGGATGCTGAGGTGTATAGGGATGGGTTATAACAGTAAGAGAAGCAGGGTGATTCTGATCCTTTACAAACACCTGGTGAGGCCTCACCTAGAGTACTGTGCCCTGTTCTGGAGACTTGCCTGAGGAGATACATTGACAGACTGAAGTCAGTAATGTGAAGGGTCACCAAGACTACCCAGGGTCAGTGGGGCAGATTTCATTAGTAGTGACTGAAGGCCCTAAATGAGTACACACTGAAGGCTAGGTGACAGCGGGGGGACATGACTGGAACCCATTTGTTTCTGGGGCATATAAACAAGGCAAATGGTGAGGGCCTATTTGTAAGAAACAGGAATGTAGTCACTAGGGGGCATGAGTAAAGGCTGGCGGGGGGACATATTCATGAGAACTTTTTTATTTATCTATTTTTTATAGAAATGTTTTATTAAAGATTAGATAACAAACACAAGAATAAACCATCAGAATCACAACAAACATCATAAACAAACATAAGGGGGGAGTCCTACTAGAGGACTACAACTAAGATCTGTTCAGAAATACTAAAGAATACATCCTGTTATTCACAAATATAACCAACATTAATGAATACAGACCAGAACCAAGCTAACACATTTCTGGAAACATCTACCTTTCCCACAAAAAAAAAACAAGTAAAATATAATACAAGTTACACTGAAGTTGAAGAACACCCTGTCCAGTCACCATTTATAGAACCTTTCAAGGTCAACCATCATCCCAAGGTCAAATAGAACAGAGGGATGGCATGCCTCCTCCAGTAAATTACCCAATGAAAAGATGCTGCTCTGGACATTGATAACTTCTACTGAGAAAAAAAGGGGTACTTCAGTGGACTTCCAGTCCAAAAGTAAAAGTCTCTTAGCCTCCAGGGCAGCAGCAAAAAGAAACATTTTATAGACCAAAACCAATGGTCCCAAAATATATGGGTCCCCCAAAATCCAAATCAGAGGGGACCGGGAAATGGGGAGTTGAAGGATGTCCTCTAAATACCTAAAAATGTTATCCCACCAATTTTTCAACAAGGGACAATCCCACAGAAAACGATATATCATATCAGTGCCCCACAAATACCACCAACATAAATCTGAATTCAGTACACCTACATTCATCAAATGTACTGGAGTGTGATGCCATCGGCTTAGCACCTTCTTTTGTATTAATTGGAGTTTGGGGTCAGAAGATTACTTGTGTACTTCTGCCCAACCATAACATACCCAAATCTTTCTCCCATTTCTGTCTATGAGGGTCCCAATTTGGTAAAGAGACTCTTTGTAACTCCTTATATAACAAACTAATATGTTCTTTAGGGTCTGAAACCCACTTCTGCAAATAACATGATAACTGAGATTGCTGATGAAGGTAAGATTTAAAAATTGCAGAAAATAAGGTGTGTTGCAACTGAAAATAATGCCACAAATGGTGCCAAGGGACCTGATATCTATCCTGTACCGTGGAAAAGACAACAGAAGTCTGGAACTATTATCAATCATGTCCCCAAGGATCAAAAGAAACCTTGACTCCCAACTACCCCACAGAACTGGACTCCCACCAACTAGCATGGCAGGATTATTCCAGAGTGGTTTATAGGCACCCAAGAAAGAAGAATCCCAACCCAACTTTCTAAAGAAATGCCTCCATGCCCACCTAGAAAAGGCCATCAGAAATGTTGCTAATTTTGCAGACATCCTCCTGCCCGACAATAGAACTGCCAAGGGCTGATCCCCTGATAATTGCCGCTCGATCACAACCCACAAGGGGGACCAAATTGCAACAGAAAACTCCCAACTCATAGTTTGCTTAACCCCCAGGCAAACATGGTATCCCCACAGCCAGGGTAAGTTCCACCCACCCATAACATGTGGGACCCTAAGGATTTTCCAACTAAATCTAGGGGTTAAGTCCAACAAAATCATATCAATTTTATAATAAGTAAACTTGGGGATTATAAAAGGTAGATTTCTAAATTTATAAAAAAAGCTTGGGAAACACAATCATCTTAATGGTGGCAATCTTACCTGGAAGGGATAGACCTAAATGCTTCCATCTCAGAAAGTCCAGCTTTATATCTCCTAGGACATCTAAAATGTTCTTGGAGCACATTTCCTGAAGATTAGCTGAGACAGACATACCAAGATACATCAAACCAGTTGGTGACCAATGCAAAATATGAGGGCCCATACGATCCCATGCACTATCCACCTGATAGAGTGGCAGAATCTCTGACTTCCCCCAGTTTACCCACAAACCTGAACTTACACTGAAGGAGTCAACCAGTTCCTGCACTCTAGGAAGAGAGGATTCCATGTTTGTTAATATCAAAAGTATATCATCCACTTATAATAAGGTGGTATAAAACTTTCCTCCCACAGGTGCACCAGAAATAACAGGATGCTGACAAAGGGTCAAATTTAGAGGTTCTATGGCCAGAAGAAACAACATATGACTCAACAGACAGCTCTGCCTTGTACCTTCATGCCAGAGAGAAGGAATCCAAAAGGACCCCGTTAACTAAAATACATGCTTGAGGGTTAGAATAGAGGCACCTGACCCAGTGCCTAAATTTATGACCAAACCCAAATTTAGACAACACAAACTAGAAATACTGCCACTCAACATAGTCAAATGCTTTCTCAGGATCCAACCCTATGAGAGAAGCCAAATCTGGTACCCAACTCACCACATGAATGAGGTTGATAATAGCTCTCAGGATGCCACTGCCTGCCTACCCCATATAAAACCTGACGGAGTATTACTAATCAAAAAAGGGAGCATCTTTTCCAATCTCTTAGCTAAAATCTTTGCAAAAATCTTGCAATCAACATTTAATAAAGAAATCAGATGTTAACTGGCACATAGTGCAGGGTCCTTCGTGGGTTTAGGCATGACAGTGATTGTAGCATCCCTTATGGAGGCAGGCAAGGTACCAGACTCAGAAATATCTCCTAAAACCTCCAATAGTCTCACCGAAATCTGGGACTCAAACCCCTGATAAAACTCAGAGCTGAGCCCATAAGGGCCTGGCACCTTTCCCAGTGTCAGAGTCCTAATAGCCTGTAGCACCTCAAGGAGTGACAAATCAGCCTTTAGGGAGGCTGCAGACCCTTCCAAGAGACAGGACAAAGTAAATTTGAAAATAAAAGGATTCTTGCTCTGCCATCAAAGGAGTAGCTGCAGAGGAATATAACCGGGAATAAAAGTCTCTAAACTCCTCCGACATCCAGCATGAGTTAGAAATTATCACATTCCCCTTCCCCTTCAAGAATGGAACCTGAGTTTCCATTGCCATTTTCTTTAGCTGGTAGGCAAGAAGTTTCCCCACCCAATCCCTAGATTCCCAATACACTTGTTTAACAAAAAAGAGAGCCCTAGTAGCCTTCTGATGGTAAATATCCTGTAGACTTTCTTTACATTGATGAAGGTCTTGAATCTTCACTTCTTGGTCAGATGGAGAAGCATAAAGGGCTTCCTCCAAGTATTAATTTTAGAAGAAAGGGAATCAGCTTCAGCTTTCCATCATTTGTTTATATAGGAAGCATAGAAGATGATATGACCCCGATTAAGGACTTAAAAGCATCCCATAAAATAAATGAGGAAATCTCAGGGGACTCATTAGTTGAAAAATAAAAATATATTTCCCTCATCAACCAACACTTAAAGTCTTCCTTACTGAGTAAGGCTGGATTGAGGGGTTCTTGGTACAACCTGCTGAGGGCACCATAACAAACCCACCGGGGCATGGTCAGACAGTAAGATAGGTTTGTGGCCAATCTCAACCAAACCAGAAAGAATAGAGGCACTGCACAAAAATAATCTAGCCTACTGAAAGTCTGAAACCTCGGGGACCTAAATGTAAAATCCCAAGTCGAGGGGTGAACTATCCTCCAACAGTCTACTAACATATATTCCCCACATAAATGCCTCAAAACCAATGTGTATGAGAAGGGACACTCCTCTCCGTGGGGCCCTATGCATAACCGGGTCAAGGGTAAAATTAAAATCACCTCCCACAACCAGTATCAAAGGGTGTACAAACAACTCTGAAATGGACTGTGCTAGAGAAGAAAATAACTCAGGAGAGTCCTTGTTGGACACATATAAACTGATTAACAAAACTGGTATCAAATTCAACTTTTCCAACACCAGAACCCAATGTCCCTCTTTGTCTGCAGCCCATTTCTCTACAGTAAAAGGGCAACCCAGTCAAATAAGAATCAAGTTACCCCTCTTTAAAACTAAATGGACTAAACAATTATCTACTTATCCACCCCCAGACCAGACA
Source organism: Neoceratodus forsteri (assembly GCA_016271365.2). NCBI lineage: Eukaryota > Metazoa > Chordata > Ceratodontiformes > Ceratodontidae > Neoceratodus > Neoceratodus forsteri. Next base: position 50,459,494 of record CM057455.1, read on the forward strand.
CCATAAATCCCTCTTCAACAGATGAGTTTCTTGTAAAAACATAATGTCATAATTATTGGACCTCAAAAAAGAAAATATTTTTTTTCCTTTCCAGAGGGATGTTTAAACCCTGAACATTCCAAGTTAAAACTGAAATCTGTGACATTTTTACAGGTACCAAATCATGAACAAAAGCATAAAAAATAAATACAAGAGAAGAAAAATGTCACAACATAGAAATAGCCTATAGTGGAAGGCAGACATTTCCCAACTAACCCTAACAACCCATAACAAACGCTGAATACCCATAATGAGAATGCCCCCTCAAGAGTACAGAAAAAAGAGAACCCCAAAACTGCCAACACACCTCCAAACATACCCCTAGCAGGCACAAATTGAAGCATCAGTGCTAGTTTCCCAGTGAAAAGAAGGAAACCCCCAGAAGTACAACATCTTCTTCTAAACAATGAACAAAGCCACCCTCCCCCTACCCAGACCACATCCAACCGAATGTCCCATCCAAAACAAGTAGCAATAGTCATACCCCTCCCCTCCAAATAACCCGGTTAGCAGAAGGAGTCAAAATAAAAGAGCTTGAGAACTCCTTCCAGCCAAGCCCTCCCACTCCACAGTTTGTGCAGGCAAAACCATAGGTATGGCCACCACACAGTGGCCTACATCCCTCTCCAGTGCCAACCTCAACAAGGGGATTACCCCAACCGCCCAAACCTTAAAACCAGAAAACCCTCAAACTACGCCCCCTCCCCAATAGAAATAAAAATCAATCAGCCACCAACTTCCTCCATTAAAGCTAAGGAGCAGCCCCTGTGGAACTTCCAAATAAACTTGAAACAACATCTGAAAAACAGAAAAAATTGTCTAAAGCCACCAATAGACCAGATTGGTTTAGGCAGCCTGCCACCACTTAACCTCAAAGAATATAACTTACGGACAGCTATAACAGTCCAAATCCTGTAACTAACACTGCACTACTATCAATTAGGTGGCTAGAAAACACTAATACAATTCAGTCACTGAGTTAGCTACAATGTAGTAGAAGTTGAGGCCTCCCAAGCAGTCACAGAACAAGCCAGCCACAGTAGGGCAATTCTTTCCTGAATCACTTTTCAGGATGCCTCCGATGATGCTCTGCTCTGTGTAGATTGATCGTGCTTTGATGCTGGATCTTCATTTGAATTAACTTGCTAGGCAGTCAATATATCCTCATCCCCGTAATCTGCCCAGCCCATTACTTTGGTATCCAAGGTAGAATCTCTCGCCACAGGAAATAGATGGGGATGCTTAGATTCAGAAGGCAGAGAGCATTCCACCAGGGTGAAGATAGCTCTGGCATGCAAAGAGGAATTTGGGGAAACCGGAGCTATCCTGGACCTTGAAGGAGAAGGAGTAGACCTTCTACGAGTCTCCCTGTGCCACTTGACCTGTTGCCATCCCATAAAAAAGTCACTATCTATATTCCCAGACCCCTTCTGCAACTGAGAGAGCATGGAAGAGGCTTTCCATGAAGTTTGAGCGCCCACTGCTTGAGGCGGTGAAGTCCTAATTCAATCTAGGTTGTCCTGATACAAAGTGAACTCCAAGTTAGCAATAGATTGCCCAGAGGTGGAGGAGAGGGATCGAAGAAATGATTGAGCTTCCTGACGGGACACACAATGAACCCATCGATCTTGCCAAGAAATATTCAGCACAGCATGGGAAGCGCATGTTGAGCTTAATCTTCATGGCTGCCAACTCCTTCTCCACAGAGCTAAAAGCCTTCCTCTGGTCAACCACAGACTTGGAGAAGTCCTGAAATATATAGATTGAGTGCCTGTTCCATTTCAAAGGGCCCTTCTCTCTCTCAAGCCACAGAACCAATTATTTTACTGAAAATTGAAGAAAATACACAATGATAGGCCTGGGAGGAGAGGCCCATGCTGGACAGGGGCCCAATGAGTGATGCACTCTTTCAATCTCAAGTGGACTATCCCAAGTGAAACAAAGCAGCTGTGGAAAGCAAGACTGAAGAAAAGCACACATATTGTCCCCCTCAGTCCTTTCAGGGAGCCCAATAATTCACAGGTTATTCTTGCGACCTCGATTTTCAAGGACTTCCACGTTCAAAGCTAAAGAATTCATGTGCTTTTCAAGCAAGGCCAGCTGATCTTGCTGCCAGGCCACTGCAGAGTCTAGCTGTAGACAAAATGACTCATTAGTTCCCTTCTACTGGGAACTTGCAGTCCCCCGAACCTCCACCTGGAGCCGTGCAAGTGCAATAATGCATGGATCCTCCCTGCTGACCCTCCCTGGAGATGGCGAGCTGTCGTGAGACACTCAAGCCATACTCCCCCCCCCCGGCTGATCCACCAGCGATCCGGGTCTGCTCCCGAACCTGGGTCACCAGCGTGGAGTGAGGTGTGACATCCAGCGTCTCAACCCTCAGTGCCACCGGGCCGGCTAGTGTGCATGTTTCTATATTTCCTTCCTGTTTCTAGTTTCGCAGGTAGCCAGAGAGCTTGTTTCTACATGTCCTTCCTGTTTCTAGTTCCACAGTTAGCCAGAGTGCATGTTTCCATGTTTCCTTTGCAATTCTAGTTATGCAGGTATGCAGAGTGAATGTTTCTATGTTTCCTTCATATTTCTAGTTACACAGGTAACTGGAGTCCTCACCTGATGGACATAGATAGGCTGGAGTCACAGAGGCAGAGGGTCACTGAGATGATCCAATGCCAGCAGTGGAGATGATAGGAGGAACAGCTGGAAGCCCTGACATGCACTTGCTGTAGGTCAGATGGGAGAAGGAGAACTTGACAGGAACCTATACATTACTAAGGAGTGTAAACAGAGTGACAGTGAAGACCTGTTTCTTAGATATTCAGATATAATTGGCTGTGATTGGAGATCAGTAGGTGGATATTCAAGTAGATGTGTGGAAGTTCTTCACTGAAAGAGTGGTGGAACAATGGAACAGATTCTTGGTGGAAGTGGTAAAAATGGCTGGGATGGAGCAACAGGCCTCATAGTATCACAAGGGGGTCAGGCATGGGAAGAGATGAAGGGGGGAACAGAGGGAGATAACCCCAGGACACTAGGTCAGGGTGAGACGTAGTAACACTATGGACATGCTTGATGTTCCATTGGTCACTTTCTTTGGTCAGAGTATCTGTTTCTATGTTTCCTTCCTAGTTCTTGCCTGCCCTCAATGCTGGGATGAAAGGGGAGTACACAGCTCCATTACCCTTACCTGCACCACTCCATTTAAATTATCTGGTCCCTCCTGCAAGACAGGGATCGATCAGGAATACCAGGCCCCATTACTTTCCCACCTGCAGCCCTCTTTCCATTTCCCTGCTCCCCAATGGAAATCATGGATGAATGGAGAGCACCCAGCCCCAGTACTCCTACCTGCAACATTCCTTCCAATTCCTTGTACAACCTGCAAGGCAAGGATAAAGAGTGAGCACTCAGCCCCATTTACCCTATAAACAGCCCACCTTCCATTTCCCTGGTCCCCTCTGTAAAGCAGGGATGAACGGGGAGAACCCAGCCCCAGTACTCCTACTTCCAGCGTTCCATCCAGTCCCCTGGTCCCACTTGCATAACATGGATAAACAGGGAGCATTCAGTCCCTATACCCCTACCAGTGACTATCCTTCCAATTCCCTGGTCCTCCCACAAGACAGGAATTGAAGGGGAACACCAAGCCCCATTACCACTACAAGCAGCCCTTCTTCCAATTCCCTGGACCACGTTGCAAGGCAGGAATGATGGTGGAGCATGGAGCACCATTATGCCAACCTGCATCCCTCCTTCCAGTTACCTACACACCATTACAAGACAGGGATGATGGGAGAACAGAGATTTCCATTGCCCCTACCTGCAGCCCCCATTCCAATTCCTTGGACCATTTTGCAAGGTGTGGATGATGGGGGAGCAAGGAACACAATTACTCCTACCTACAGCCCTAAATCTAATTCCCTGGACTCAGCTGCAAAAGTGGATAATAGGGGAGCACAAAGTCTTATTATCCCTACCTGTGACCTTCCTTCCAGTTCCTTGAACCCTACTGAAAGACATCACTGATGGGGAGAGCAAAACATGATTATAATACCTGCAGCCTCCTTCCAATTCCCTAGACACTGTTACAAAGTAGGGATGATAGGAGAGTGTGGATTCCCATTGCTGCTACCTGTGGTCCTCCTTCCAATTCTTTGTACCTTGTTGCAAGGCAGGAATGAATGTGGGGCAAGGAATCCAATTACCCATACCTGTAGCCCTCCTTCCAATTCACCAGATACCACTGCAAGAGTGCATGATGGGGCAGCACAAAGCAGCATTACCCCTACCAATGGCCCTCCCTTCAATTCCCTATGCCTCGTTGCAGGGCTGGGATGATGAGGGAGCATGGAGCACCATTACCCCTACCTGCAGCCCCCATTCCATATCCTTGGAACCCACTACAAGGCTGGGATGATGTGGGAGCATGGAGCACCACTACTCGTACCTGCAATGCTCAATCCAACTCCTGGACCCTGCTGTGTAAATGATGCAGAAGCATAGATCACCATTCTACCTACTTCAACCCTCCTTCCAATTCCATAGCTCTGTTACAAGGCACGGATAATGGGGCAGCATGAAGCACCATTACCCTACCTGTGAACATCCCATCAATTCCCTAGACCTTGTTGCAAGCTAAGGATAAGGGAGCATGGAGCACCATTACCCCTACCTGCAGCCCTCTTTCCTATTCCCTGGATCCCACTGGAAGGCAGAAATGCTATGGGAGGATGGAGCACCGCTACCCTACCTGCAGTCTTCTTTCTATTTCCCTGGACCCTGTAGCATAACGGGAAGGATGGGGGAGCATGGATTACCATTCCCTTACCTGCAGCCCTACTTCTAATTCCCTGGACCTCATTGCAAGGCATGTAGGATGGTGGAGCATGGAGCACCATTACCCCTATCTGCAGCCCTCCTAATTCCCTAGACTCTGCTGCAAGACCTGGATGATGGGGGAGCATGGAGCATTATTACCCATACTTGCTGCCCTTGTTCCTGTTCTCTGGACCCTGTTGCAAGACAGGGATGATGGGGGACCATTAGTATCATTACCCTTACCTGCAGCCTTCCTTGAAATTCCCTGGACCCTGCAGAAAGACGTGGATGATGGGGAAGCACAGAGCACCATTACCACTGCCGACAGCCTTCTGCACAATTCTCTGGATCCTGTTGCAAGGTGGGGATGATGGGGGAGAAAAGAGTCCCATTACCCCACCTGTAGCTCTCTTTCCAATTCCCTAGACTCTGTTGCAAAGCAAGGATGATGGGAGGGACATGGATTCCTATTACCCCTACCTGAGGACATGCTTCAAAGTCCCGAGACCCTGTTGCAAGGTGGTGATGATAGGGGAGCAAGGAGCAAGCAACATTAACCCTACTTGCAGCCATCCTCCCAATTCCATGGACCTAGCTGCAAGATGTGGATGATGGTGAAGCACAGAACACCACTACATCTACCTGCAGCCCTCTCCAGTTCCTGAACATTGCTGCAAGACATGGATGATGGAGGAGCATCGAGCACCATTATCCCTACCTATATCTCACTATCCAATTACATGGACCCCAATGCAAGTCAGGGATCATGGGGTGCATGGAACAACATTACCCTTGCCTGCATCTTTCTTTCCAAATCCATGAATCGTGCTGCAAGGCAGGGATGATAAGGGAGCATGGAGCAACAATACCTTTTCCTGCAACCCTCTTTCCAATTCCATTGACCCTGCTGCAAGGCAGGGATGATGGTGGGACATGGTAGCCTGTGACATGGGCATCAGCGATTGAGCACTTTTTAAAATGGTGACTTAGTTGCGGCCCATGTCGACAGGGTACCATTGAGGAAGGACGACTGGATGGGGGAGTGCGCGCATACTGTGACAGGATGTCACTATGTGTATATGTGCACGTGGCGGGGTGAGCACAACAGAAGGGAGGGATGGTTTGTCTGGTGTGGTTGGCATGGGGCTGCCAAACTGACCCCATACTGTGGTGGGTGGGTGGCAGCCTCAAGCTGCGAGTTTTCCCAGATTCGGGTCTGGCGCGCTTACATTTTTGTGCGCCCAGCCCTAAATTTAGTTTTTAAGAAATTGCACACACCCCCAACATGCACCCCACTGGAGTTGAGAATCCTTAAGTAGGAGGGTGTGGGTGAATGTGGGGGGGCACACCCCACTTCATAACAATATAGATTCTAAGTACCTGGCACCCTTTTGGTGTGCATCGGGGTTGTACATCACTGAAATTGATTTTCAGCGATGTACACTCACCATAATGGCGATCGCCTTTGCATGATCACCATTATCTCATGGAACTGGGGACACAGAACACCTTTACCAGTTCCTGCACCCCTCTTTCCAATTCTATGGATACAGCTGCAAGTCACGGATGATGAGGGAGCACAAATTCCCATTGCCCCTACCTGCTTCCCACTTATAATTCCATGGACCTCGTTGCAGATGGTGGGGAGCACAGAGCATTATTAACCTTAACTGCAGCCTTCTGTCCTGTTCTTTGGATCCTGCTGCAAGAAGTGGGTGATGGAAGTGCACAGAGCACCATAAACCCTATCTGTAGTGCTCTGTCCAAATCCATGCACACTGCTGCAAGGCAGGGTTGATGGGAGTGCCACAACATCATTACCCCACCCATTCTAAATCCATGGACCCTGCCAAAAGGGGAGAATGATGGGGGAGCATGGAGCTCCATTACCCCTACTGGCAGCCCTCTTTCTACAGTAGTTCAATTGAGCCTGTTGCAAGGAACGGATGATGGTGAGCACAACGCCCCATTATCCCAACCTGTGGCCTTCATTCCAGTTCCCTGTATCCTGTTGCAAGGTGGAGATGATGGGAGATAATGAAGTGCCATTACCCCTACCTGCAGCCCCTCTTCTAATTCTCTGGACCCCGCTGTAAGAGTTGAATGATAATGGAGCATGGAGATGGTTTTCCAATTCCATGAACTCCAGTGCAAAGCAAGGAAAATGGTTGGGTATGGAGTACAATTACCCTTCCTGCAGCTCTCTGTCCAATTCCATGGACCCCACTGTATGGTCAGGTTGACGGGGGGAGTATGTAGCACTATTACCCCTACCCGTAGCTGTCCTTCCAGTTAAATGGACCTCTTTCTAAAGCAGAGATGATGGGGATGCACACAGCACCATTAGCTCTAGCTGTGGCCCTCCTTTCAGTTCACTGGTGGTGCTGCTGCAGGCAGAGAGGATGGCGGAGCATAGAGAACCATTACTCTACCTGAGCCCTCATTCCAATTTCATGGACTGTGTTGTGGAAGTACAGAGCACTATTATCCCTACCTGCCGCCCTTTTTCCGGTTCCTTGGACTCCGCTGCAAGATGATGGGGGAGCACAGAGCTCCAGCACCCTTACCTGCAGCCTTTTTTTGATTCCCTGGACCCCATGCAAAGAAGGGTAGACATGTGGATCACAGAAAATGATTACGTGTATCTACCGTCCTCTTTCCAACTCCCTGGTGCCTGCTGAATGGCCTCTGTGATGGATCAGCATGAAGCCCCATTACTCTACCTGTGGCCCTCATTCCAATTCCATGGACCCCACTGCAGTGTGAGGATAATGGGGAGCACGGATTCCCGTTACCCCTTCCTGTAGCTCTTTTTGCAATTCTCTAGACTCTGCTGCAATGTAGGAGTGATGGGGGAGCATGAGGCACCATTAACCCCACCTGAAGCCTTCCTTCCTGATCCCTAGTTCTTTTAAAAAATGGCAAAGAATAAGTGAATCCTGCCCCATTACTCCTATCTGCAGTCATGCTTCCATTTCCTTGTTCCCCCCCTACAAGATGGGAGAGATGGTGTAGCAGTACCCCTTGGAGCACAGATGAATGGAGGGATATAGGAGGTTTTTCAAGGCCTAGCTGTACTGGGCATTGCCATCAGAAAACAGACCATTTTTATGCAGCATTTCTTCCCCTCCATATATCAGCAGCAAGGCCTCCAGAGAATGTGTCTGCACACAGTTACGTGTCACATTTCAGACCCAGTAAACATCCTTTCCTCCCTGGCCACTCCCAGCTATCCAGCAATGTTTGGTCAGAAAGGTGACAGTGCCACAGTGGTGACTGGCATTAATCCTCCCCCGCCACTCCCAGATACATGTCTGTGTGGTCAGCAAGGTAGCAGTGCTGCAGTGGTGGCTTGAATTAATCCTTCCCAGCCATTTCCAGCTACACATCTACATTTAGTCAGCAAGGTGACTGTGCTGCAGTGGTGGCTGGCATTAAACCTCCCCAGACACTCCCCGCTACATGTCTGTGTGTGATCAATAAGGTGGCAGTACTGCAGTGGTGGCTAGCATTTATCCCCCTTGGCCACTCCCAGATGCATATCTATGTGTGGGCAGCAAGGTGGCAGTATTGTAGTGGTGGCTGGCATTAATCCTTCCCGGCCACTCCCAGCTACATGTCTACATTTGTTCAGAAGGTGGCAGTGCTGCAGTGGTGGCTAGCATTAATTCTTCCTGGCCACTCCCAGCTACATGTCTATATGTGGTCAGTAAGATGGCAGTGCTGCAGTGGTGGCTAGCAATAATCCCCCTGGCCACTCAAGGCTACATATCTGCATGTGGTCAGCAAGGTGGCATTGCTGCAGTGGTGGCTGGCATTAGTCCTCCCCAGACACTCACAGCTACATGTCTATGTGTGGTCAGCAAGGTGGCAGAGCTGCACTAGTGACTAACAATAATCCTCAGTGCAACTCTTTGCTACCTGCCTAGGTACAGTCAGCAAGGGGGCACTGCTGCAGTGGTGACTGGCATTAATCTTCACTGCCACTCCAGGCTACACATCTATGTGTGGTCAGCAAGGTGGCTGTGCTGCAGTGGTAGCTGGCATTAATCCTCCCTGGCCACTCCCAGTTACATGTCTATGTGTGATCAGCGAGGTGGCAGTGCTGCAGTGGTGACTATCATTAATCTTACCCAGCCACTCCTGGCTACATGTCAATGTGTGGTCAGCAAGGTGGCAGTGTTACATAGAAACATAGAAGTTGACGGAAGATAAGGATCGCAAGGCTCATCCAGTCTGCCCATTTCTTTTTCTACCTTATAAATGTGCCACTGGCCTTTGCTCTGTCAGTGACCTATCTATTCATAGTCATTTGTATTGCTCCTTATGCCTATCCCATGCCTGTTTGAAGCCCTGCACTGTATTCATAGCCACCACTTCTTGTGGTAAGCCATTCCATGCATCCACCACCCTTTCTGTGAAAAGAATTTCTCACGTTCCCCCTCTTAATCGCCTCCTCTAATCTCATGCTGTGTCCTCTTGTCCTGCTATTTTCTTATATTTAAACATGTTAGACTCTTTCACCTTGTTTATGCCCTTAAGGTGTTTGAATGCCTCGATCATATCACCTCCTCCCTCCTTTGCTCAAGGGTATACATATTGAGCTCTGTTAATCTGTCCTCATATGTCTTCTGATGCAGTCCCTGCACCATTTTGGTTGCCCTTCTCTGGACTGCCTCAATTTGGTTAATGTCCTTGTGAAGGTGTGGCCTCCAATACTGCATGCAGTACTCAGATGGGGCCTAACCAGTGTCTTGTAAAGGGATTATTACGCTCTCTTACGACTTGTGATACCCCTACTAATACACCTAACACCCCCAAGCCTTACCTACTGCTTTAGAGGTCTGCTTGATGATTTTAGGTCATCAGTGATGATGAAGCCCAAGTCTCTTTCTTCCTTTGTGACTGCTAGCAACTCCTCCCAGCCTATAGGTGGCTTCAGGATTTCTCTTCCTATGTGCATGATTTTGCACTTCTTGCATTAAATCCTAGTTGCCACTCTTCTGACCATTCTGCTAGTTTATCCAGATCTCTTCTCATTCTGCCCACCCCATCTGGATCATCTACTCTGTTGCAGATCTTGGTGTCATCTGCAAACAGACAAGCCTTACCCTCTAGTCCATCTGCAAGGTCACTAATGAAGATGTTGAAGAGGACTGGCCCCAGGACTGATCTCAGAGGTACCCCACTTGTGACTTGCATCTCTTCTGACTGTATACCATTTACCACTACTCTCTGTTTTCTGCCCATCAACCAGTTTGCCACCCAGTTGACCAACTTCTGACCCACCCCGAGCCTACACAGCTTATTTATCAATCTTCTATGTGGAACAGTGTCAAAAGCTTTGCTGTAGTCAAGGTAGGCGACATCAACTGCTCCCCCTTGGTCCACCACTCTGGTTACCCAGTCAAAGAAATCTATGAGATTAGTTTGACAGGACCTTCCTTTGTAAACCCATGCTGTCTTGGATCCTGTGCCCCTATGGATTCCAGGTGTTGCACTATCCTTTCCTTAAGGAGTGCCTCCATAATCTTGCCCACTACTGAGGTAAGACTGACTGGGCTGTAGTTCCCCGCCTCCTCCCTGCTACCACTCTGTGGAGTGGGAACACATGAGCCCTTCTCCAGTCTTCTGGGACCTCTTCTGTGCTCAGAGACTCACTAAACACCCTGCTAATGGCTCTGCTAGTTCCTTTAGCTTCTTGGTACCCTGGGATGTATGCCATCAGGTCCCATTGCCTTATCCACCCTCAGCTTAGCAAGCTCCTGTAGGACCCTTTTTTTGTGAAGGGAGTAGTGCCCACCTCCTCCTGTGTCCATGATGCTGAGCTCTGGGTCTGCCCTACCTTCTCTGGTAAATACTGATAAAAAGTATCTATTTAGGCTAGATGCCTTACAGGTCCTCCTCTCACATGCTCCATTTTCTCCATTAAGCTTAGCAATACCCTCTGGACTTTTCTTTCACTAATGTATCTATAGAAAGTCTTGTCACCTTCTTTACTGTTCGTGCTAGTGTTTCTCAGTTTGGGACTTTGCCTGCCTTACTGTCTTACCTGCTTCCTTAGGGCAGTTTGGTATGTCTCCTATCTTCATCCCGCTGTGTTCCTTATATTTCCTGAAGGCCAGCCTTTGGCTTTTGACCTTTTCTGCTACTGTATTTGAAAACCAAAGTGGTTTGCTTCTTCTTTGCACTTCCTTTCTGTCTAACACAATGGATGTTGCTTCAAGTATTGCATCCTTAATGCTTGCCCACTTTGCCTGTACCCCTCACCTGTGTTTTTTTTTGCCAGGGCTAGCTTAACTCTGTTGGCCATCTTATCAAAGTCAGCTCCTCTGAAGTCCCATATTTTTGCCTTGGAATGGGATGATTTAGATGTAGTAGCCAAATTGAACCATACCATGTGATGGTCACTGGCCCCAGGTGACCTTCTACCTGGAGATCTGTGATCCCTTCCTTGTTAGTCAGTACTAGATCTAGGATAGCCCTGTCTCTTGTGGGTTGCTGTACCAGTTGTTTGAGGCCCTCCCTGCAGGGAATCCACTATGTGTCTAGTTCTGGCAGATGTTCCTGCTGGTATTGACCAATCTGTATCCAGCATGTTGAAGTCTCCAATTATCAGAACCTCCCCTTTACCTGCCATGTTTTGTATATCTTCTAACAGTAATATGTCTATGTTCTCCCCCTGGTCTGGGGGCCTGTAGACAACCCCAGTTCTTATGGCTGTCCCATTTCCTGTTTCCAGGGTGACCCACAGTTCTTCTGGCTCCTTATGTGTATTCTGAATTTCTGTAGCTTTGATATTTTCATTGACATACAAGGCCACCTCCCCCTTTTGCACCTCGGTTTCTTCTGAACAATACATAGCCAGGTACTGAAGTCTCCCAAGTGTGGTTACTGGTAAACCACGTCTCACTAATTGCTACTATGTCCAGTTTAGCCTCTGACATTATTGCCTGCAGGTCTGGGATCTTATTTCCCAGGCTGTGAGCATTGTGTACATGATTTTCCATTGGCCAGATTTTGGTGCGTTAGTTGTTGGGTGAGGTTTGGCATTACCCCTGAGCGTCGTATGGGGAGACAAACCTTTTTTCTTACCTGGTGGTGCAAATGAACTGCAAACATGCTGAATCTCTGTTTGACCACTAGCTGAGGGGAAAGGGGTGTTCTTCCCATTCGACGTATGGGGTGCTGCACCCCTCTCCCCAATTGCTAGTTTAAATATTCTGCAAAGACGTCAAACTTCTGCCCCAATGCACTGACTCCTCCTTAGTCAGATGCAGTCCATCAAATTTAAAGAACTTTCCTCCCAGAACTGTTGCCAGTTCCCTACAAATCTGTGTCCTTTTTCCTGGCACCAGCTCTTGAGCCACGTGTTTAGCTCCCCTATCTCCCCTTCTCTGACCTTCTGTCCATCTGCTCCCCTCTCCCAGACTGGCAGGATCTCAGAGAAGGAGATGCCGGATGAAATAGATGATAGTTTGTCACCCAGCCTGGTCAGGTGTTCCTTGGTGTCCACAACTGACCGGCTGGCGAGATCATTAGTCCCTATGTGTACTAGGACATCAATGTTTTCTCCTGCTTTGTGAACAATTTTAGCAATGTGGTTCTTTGGTGGCTAGCATTAATCCTCCCCAGTCAATCCCAATTACATGTCTGTGTGTGGTCAGCAAGGTGGCGGTGCTGCAGTGGTGACTGGTATTAAATCTCCCCAACCACTCCCAGCTACATGTCTTTGTGTGGTCAGCAAGGTGGCTGTGCTTCAGTGGTGATTGGCATTAATTCTCCCTAACCACGCCCAACTACATGTCTGTATTTGGTCAGCAAGATGGCAGTGCTGCAGTGGTGACTAGAATTAATCCTCCCTGGCCACTCCGAGCTACATGCCTATGTATGGTCAGCAAGGGGGCAGTGCTGCAGTGGTGACTGCCGTTAATCATCTCCAAAGCAGGAGACCATCTGATCAAGCTGAAGTCACACCCTATGGTCTCCAACACAAGTAGCAAGCTTGTCACAGTGCTGAAAGGCAAGCTTGTTTCAGGACAATTTGGTGCAACATTAACAGAAAAAGATATAATCGCTCACCTGTGGAAATCTATAGATGCCCAGTAGTCTAGCAATTGGCAGAGTTGTTGATGAGTAGTAATCACTTATGATGCCAGACAACTTCATTTGTTTTTCACAACTATAATTGGGAACTAACTTTTGTCCCCCAGACAACAATTGCAAGGCACTCTCAACAGCAAAAGCTTCTGCGTAGCAAGAGTCCAAGACCTTGAAGCCCAGTGTGACATTCGGTAGTAATGATTGGTCACCATTAATTTCCGCAGTGGCATAAACTATGGTCAGTACATCCTGATATGGAATGGCATCAAACCTACATTTGTAGACAGGATTTAAAAATAATAGAAACAAAATGGATTGATCATTTCATAATCCATTTACTATATACTACAGAAATTAATGATATACGGTTTACTGCAACACATTAGAGGATATTGTAGCTTAATTTCCTAAAGTGCATACTTTATTTTTGGAATAATGACCATTGCCAAGGGACAGAGGTTTCACACCTTAGCTGTCACCCATAGCTCTCCATGGTATTGTGAGGAACACCAGTGGTTGAACTAAGGAACGGAGGTTTCACCGGAGGTGCTACAGCAGCCCATGGTACTGTGAGGAGTTGTGGTGACTGAACCAATGGATAAAGGTTTCACCCCTTGGCATTCTGCCACAGTGCCCCATGGTACTGTGGGAAGTTGATGTGGCTGAACTAAGAGACTAATGTTTCACCCCTTGTCATCATGCCACAGTTTGCTAAGATACTGTGAGGATCTATGATGGTTGAACTATGGAAAAGAGGTTTCACCCCTAGGCATTGTGCCACAGCTCCCCATGGTACTGTGAGGAGCTGAGGTAGTTGAACCCCAGTAACAAATGTGTAAGAGAATCCAGGGCCCAGTAGGAACATAGCCTACACCAAGGATAATGTGGAGGTACAAGACACAGCGTCTACAACAAACCAGCTTTCTAAGCGGATATTAATTTTGGAAGACTCAATAACTAAGTATACGAATAGGGCTTCGGCAAGGGGTAACAAAGAAAATGTTACGAGTTTCTGCTGGGACTACAGTTAAGGACATTCCTTCAATGATACCAAAAACAATTGAATGAATCAGCAACCTTAAAACAGTATTATTGTACTCTGGTACAAATGATTTAGGAAGACATAGCTTGGAAAACACTATTAAAGACCTACAGAATTCTTGTACTATTATTAAAAAACTAGACGCCAAAATCATCCTGCCAGAAATTCTCCCTGTATCTAGGGCGGGCAGTGAGAGAACAAATAGAAATTAGGACTTTACCAATTGGTTAAGAAAATTCTATCATATTGATGAAATTACAGGTGTAACATCTTAGGAAGAGTTTGTGAATAGACATGAATTGTATAGTAAGGATGGTCTTCATTTAAATAAAAAAGGGGCAAGATTACTGCAGAATACGTTCTATAATGCAATCTATGGAACAACACATAATCCAAAAAACTGAGTGCAAAGGGGAGCATGGGGAACTATATGGCAGATCTACCAGCTAATGTCATGTCCAATATGATAAATGAGGGACATGGTCTCCACTCATCTAATGGGCTAGGGAGAGATGGAAATGGGTCACCAGATAGGGTGCAGGAGCTGAGAAATGGGAGCTCAAGGGGAGGAAAGGAGAGGAGAGAAAAGGGGTGGAGAGTGGTCCTGACAAATACCAGGAGCTTAGGAAACAAAATGCCTGAGCTCCAGGCAATGCTAGCTGAGGGGAGGTAGATGTGTCAGCAATCATTGAGACCTGGGCCACTCAAGGGCACGAGTGGGGCCTAAATCTGGAGGGCTAAACAATGTTCAGAAAAGATAGTGGGGAGAGAAGAGGGGGTGCTGTAGTGCTGTTAGTCAAAAATGGCATGGGTATTGGAGGGGTAGAGGAGGCAGAGGGGAATGTGGAGGCTATTTGGGTCACCCTACTGATGCAGGGGGATAAGAGAGTAAAGGTCAGAGTGGTATATAGACCACCAGTACTGGCAGAGGTTCTGGAAGAAAGTTTGGTGGCAAATCTTGAGGGACACTGTTGATTAGGAAAGGGAAAGGGAGTGGTAATGGGGGACCTCAACATGCCAGGAACAGACTGGGGGACTATGACGTCACCAGTGGCCAGGGAGCAGAGGCTGGTGGATATCTTCCAGGATGTGTTTGTAACACAACAGGTGGATAAGCCAACTAGGTGGGCCTGGACACTGGACGTGGTCCTGGAAGACAGTGCTCAGATTAGGGGCTTAGAGGTGAGGGACCCATTTGTGAAGAGTGATCACGCCACAGTCTGGTTCTTCCTGGACTTGGGGGGAGGAAAGCCGAACAAGGACAGTAGTAACTGACTTTAGGGGTGCTGACTTCAGGGAGATGGGAAGGATCTTTAAAGTTCATTTGGACAGGATAAGGCCGGATATGGATGTTGACAGCAGGTGGAGGATCATTAGGAAGGGAATACAGGAAGTTACCAGAAACTGCACAAGGGAAAGGCACAAGTTTGATAAGGCCAGAAAAGCCTGCTGGTGGACCCAGGAGGTACAGGAGGTGGTGAGGAACAAGAAGGCAGCCTATAGGCACTTCAAGTGCTCAAGGAGTGAAAGGGATCAGGAGGAATATGAGCTGACAGCCAGGAGAGTCACCAGGGTGGTGACAGCAGCAAAGGCAAAAAAGGAACAGTCCTTTGCCAGTGGAATTCGGAAGGGGCACAAGGGGTTCTTTAGATACATAGGGGAAAAAAGGAAAGTAAGGAGACAGATCAGCAAGATAAGGATAGGGGATGATTGGGCACAGGAGGCGGGGGGAACAGGAAGAAGTCCTAAATGAGTAAGTTGACTCAGTTTTTACCAGGGGAGATGGAAAGGCTACGTCTTGCGGGGGGAATGGGGGCAAACCAGAGGAAAGGGTGGGGCCAGTAGAGACAAGGGGCCCCGATGAGTCTGGGGAAAGGGAATGGCCGCCACAGACAGGTGGGGGGCCAGTAGTACAGGGTGAAAAGGGGGAGGACATGGAGGCTGAAATCCCGGTAGAGAGAGTAAGGGATGCCCTCAAGTCCCTTCAGACAGAGAAAGCACCTAGACCAGCTGAGATATATCCCAGGGTGCTGAGGGAACTGGCTGATATCCTTGGAGTCCCTCTAGTGGAGCTTTTCAACATCTCTCTGAGGACTGGGTGGGTGCCCCAAGACTGGAGGGTGGCCCATGTCGTGCCGATCCACTAGGGAATATCAAGAGAGGAGGTTGGAATTTACAGGCCTGTTAGCCTGGAATTGGTGGTTGGCAAGGTGATGGAGGGTATTGTCAAGGAAAGGCTAGGAGGTTACTGGAGCAAACTGGGTACTTGAACAATAGGCAACATGGCTTTGTGCCAGGAAGATCATGCCAGACAAACCTTGTTGAGTTCTATGACTGGGTGACGAGGGTCCTGGACCAGGGTAGGCCAGTGGATGTCCTTTTTCTGAACTTCAGCAAGGCATTTGATTTGGTACCCCACAGTGGCCTGCTGGCTAAGCAGAATGAAATGGGGGTAGGGAGACAGTTGTTAAGATGGTAGGAAATTGGCTCTCTGAGCATACTCAGAAGGTGGTGGTTGGAGGGGTAGCCTCATCCCCGAGGTGGATTACTAGTGGGGTTTCCCAGGGGTCAGTGCTGGAGCCACTCCTCTTCAATGTCTATGTCTCAGACATCAGGAAGGGGATCAGAAGTGAGATGAGTCTCTTTGCAGATGACTCAAAGCTGGGTGCAGTGGTGGATGAGGAGGAGGGGAGGGTAGCATTGCAGGAGGAACTAGAGGCTCTGGAAAGGCGGTTGTGGAAAATGGAAACTAAAATTCAATACGGGGAAGTGCAAGGTTCTGCATCTGGGAGTCAGAAATCCAGGTCAGGGGTATAACCTGGGAAGAGACACAGAGGGTGAGAGGGACCTGGGGGGTAGTGGTAGATGTCAAAATGAACAACTCAGAGACCTGTAGAAGGGCAGTGGCAAGGGCAAATACGATGCTGGGTGGCATCACCAGGGGATTACCTCCAGAAAGGTGGAAGTGATTCTTCCACTGTACACTGTACACTGTACACTGCTTGGTTAGGCCACACCTTGAGTATTGTGCGCAGTTTTGGAGACCACATTTAAAGATGGACACTGCACTCCTAGAGATGGTCCAAAGAAGGGCAACCAAAATGATCTGGGGCCTGAAGGACAGGACCTATGAGGAGAGGCTGAAAGAGCTTGACATGTACACCCTGGAGGAGAGGAGGGACAGGGGGGATATAATAGAGGTCTTTAAGTACATTTCCATTGTTAGAAAGGTAGAAATGGGGGAGGAAGGGGAGAGGGAGGCAGCCTGACGTCACCAGAAGTCCACATATCTCTTTTCCACCAACCCACATTGTATATGAACATCCACACTCATCCCAACAGAGTGTGCCGAGAATAAAAAGGAATTTACCCCTGATGTGGTGATGGGTGCAGCTCTTCTAAACTTTAGCTGTCTGCTATATCAATGAATGAGGGCAAAAGCTGCTCAAATACCATAATTGCCCTGTTACTCTCCTTCCTTCTGATGGCAGCAGGCCAAGGTGGTGCAAGGATTGCTACACCAGTCACCATCTGAATGAATGAGAGTGAAAGAGTGCCAGAATGCCATGACTGCACTGCTACTGTCTTTTGTTCAGATGGTGGCAGGCCGAGGTGGTGCAAGGATAGCTGTGCAAGGATAGCTATGCCAGTCGCCATCTGAATGACTGAGAGCAAAAGCTGTTCAAATACCATGTTGCACTGTTAAACCCTTTCATTCTGATGGCAGCAGGTTGAGGTGGTGTGTGGATGCTTTGATAAATATTGTTAATGCAAGGAGTGTAGAACAGAATAGACTTCGGATTCATATAGCACCTTTCATACACAAAGTACTTTACAAAGCAATGAGTTAAATACTGGCCGTGCAGGGACTATAGAAAAGAATAGAATTTTGATTTATATAGTGCCTGTCATTCACCCTGAATAGCAAAGTACTTCAGAAAGAACAGTAGTTGGATTTGGTAATGTAGGGATTGTAACATGGAATATCATTTGGATTTATATAGTGCCTTTTATACACACTGCATGCCAAAGTACTTTACAATGCAAAGAGCTAGATACTAGTAGTGCAGGGACTGTTGACCAGAACAGAATCTGGATTTATACATTGTCTTTTATATACACTATATTTCAAAGTACTTTACAATGGAAAGAGCTAGATACTAGTAGTGCAGGGACATTAGACCAGAACAGAATTTGGATGCATACATTGTCTTTTATATACACTATATTTCAAAGTACTTTACAAAACAGAAAGCTAGATACTAGTAAAGCAGGGACAGTA
Organism: Neoceratodus forsteri; assembly: GCA_016271365.2. Taxonomy (NCBI): domain Eukaryota; kingdom Metazoa; phylum Chordata; order Ceratodontiformes; family Ceratodontidae; genus Neoceratodus; species Neoceratodus forsteri. The sequence continues at coordinate 50,477,775 of CM057455.1, forward strand.
AACTAGAAAAGAATCTGGATTTATATAGTGCTTTCATACGACACTGTATCCCAAAGTATTTTATAAAGCAAGAGCTAGATACTAGTAGTGCAGTGACTGTAGAAAGGAATTTGGATTTACAGTATATAGCACCCCTGCATGCACATTACATCAAAAATGTATATTGTCAGCAGAAGGAGACCCCTATGCTAGCAAGTTTGACCTATTAGTTTCCCTACTTCCACCTGTAACCTGCTATCCTGACAGATTTTCACTAGGGTTCCTTGGATATCCATTTTAAAAAGGATACCTCATATAACAGCAAACAAAAATTATGATTTTAGGTTTTCAAAAAAAAAACCTACTGAAAATTAGAAATTCTAAATATGATATTTAAAAGCTCCCCCCATCCTTTGCAAACCCTCCCTGATGTCTCCCTACTGTTAACCCACCCCCTGCCCAAACCCAGTAACCCACAATCTCCCTCCTCTGGCAAAGTTCACTGAAAATGGGCCCTATGCACAAAACACAGGATTGCCCACATACTGCATATATGAGGCATGTAGGCAATCATAAGTAGGAATGCCCTGCAGCCAGTGGCATTCTTAGAGCGCATGCAATATAGTGACATGGTGGATCCCCCGGCCGCATGGGCAGCTATGTACCAGGGCAGGTCAGGGGGAGGGCTGGGGGTGTGCCCACACTATGCACCATTCATAAAGGTGCATAAGGCTGCACATGGGTGGCATAGGCTGGTGTTGGATATGGCAGGGGTAATGCTGACATAACTGCAGTATATGCTGCGCAGCACATGGAACCCCCACCCTGTCCAAGCAGCCAGTTTCAACCCCCCCAACAGACCACCAACCCGGTCACCTATTCCAGCCCACCCACCACAACACACATCTGTGCCCCATCCCATATCAGCAATACCCCCGTACAAATCTATGTCCCGTCCCCATAAATGCAGACTTCCCTGACACATCAGAGCCCTGTTCCTGTATCAACAGTGCCCCCCAGAACAGAACCGTGCTCTGTACCCATTAGTGTCAGTGGCTCAGTAGGTAGCACACTCACCTCTGAGGCTGGGAGATCAGAGGGCTGTGGGTTCAGTTCCCACATCTGGCACTTGGGTTAATATCCCAGTACTGACACTGTAGTGCAGCATGAGAGGGGTGCTGCACTTCTGAGGTGCCGTCTTTCAGATGAGATGTTAAACTGAGGTCCCATCTGCCTGGATTGGTGGTAGTTCAGGTGGATGTTAAAGATCACATGGCACTTATCAAAAAGAGTAGGAGAATTTTTTATTGCAATCAAAACAAAATCATAACACATATATAGAAATCAGTATTATATCATACATAACCATAAGGGAAAAAAAACATAATAAGTATTAATTCCTACAATAACCCCTGACATAAAAAAAAAAAAACATTAAAACCCTCCCCCTCCCTACTCTAAAAGTGGGGACATTTTTAATTCAAGACTAGAAAACAAATAGTCAACACTGTATTACTATATAGATCAAAAAAAGAAAACTCCATAAATAAGTATTACATCATACCACCTACATAAGTAATCTGCATAGGTTACAAACCCCCCTTCCCATCCCCACTAAAGAAATAGGGGACTATTTTGTAAGAATAGACAACAATATATTACTTCATACAAAGCATGAGGGAGGGGAAAAAAAAGAAATTAGAAACATAAAGGAAAGATATAGCATACATGACATTCAAACATAAAATATTCACAATGTACACATAACCTCCCTCCCGTCCCCACTAAAAAGGGAAGGGAGAAATTCCCACTTTTTTTCACATAACAGTGGTACTGCCCACAAGATCCTAATACAAAAACAAAGAGAAATATAGATAAGTATTTCGACATACAATACAAAACCCCTTGACATAGGCCCAAAAAGGATAATAAAAAGAAACTAAGAAACCCTCCCACCACAAGAGAAGGGAACTGTTCTAGTAAATTTAACCAGTATCAAAAATTACAGGATATCTAACACAGCATTCCATCATACTGAATGTTACAAAGGAAAGAACATCTAATTCATACAATAATACTGAAACATAGAAAACCCCATTCCCGCCAACCTCCTCCCCCTCTCTGCTATAAGAGTAGGGGCATTTTTTTTAAGTATAAAGGATTAATTATACATCGTAAACAAATTGCAAGCAAACTCAATCTTTGTAAAAGCAATGCCATCTTCCCCACCCTAATGGAGGAATACAGGAATGACATATTAGCTAAAAATGAAATAAAATCAGCCTGTATCCAACCAAGATATATGTCTCCACCATAACTTATAAAGGTCAGGTAAGGCTATATTCTGTTCAATAGCCGCCATCAGAAGATCTCTTTTCGGACTGTATGAAAAACTTGGGCACTAGACAGTATCTGCTGCCATAGCGTTAGTGCACAATGGGCCTGCCACAACTGAAATTTTACATACCCAACAAATAACAGTTTTGTCCCGGAGACAAATTTAATCCACGACCCTGGGAGAACACTTCTAACCCAAATGTCTGGGTCTGCTACCCTGAAAGGACCCGAGGGCCAATATGTGTGAAAATAGGTCCAAAATTCTACAGCATAAGGGCATTCTACAAATAAATGTTGCATGGTTTTGATTACCCCAGGACAAGTAGAGACTCTAGGACAGGTACATTCTGTTATACCCTTGTGCTTCATATTTCCTTTTACCCCTACTTTTTGATGTGCACAGAGCCAGACAAAATCCCACATATAAGCTAGGATTCGAGGGCAATGAAGAAACCGTGTCAGGGTCTCTTTTCCCACAGGGGAAAGTTCCACAAACCATGGGTCCTCATAAAACCATGTTGTCAACAGCCATTCATACACAGTCTTCCTGGAACCTGTAATCAGGTGTCTATATGGCAATTCCCATACTTTAATCTTACCCACCACATTCATACTAAGGTTCATACTAAGGTTAGGTGCAAGAGCAAGAAGGCAGAAGCCCATGAAGCTCTTATACTAATCCAGTACATAATAGGAGAGGTCATACCCATTACATATAAGACTATCCAATCTGTTTTTAAAAATACTTTTAGTTTCACTGATAACAACATTTAGTGGTAGCCTGTTCCAAGGACCAACAACTCTGACAGTAAAAAAATATTTACGGCTAGACTTAACAAAAGGTTTTCTTACCAATTGTAAGGGATGGCCCCTGATGTTATGACCACAGTTTTTAAATTATAGACCCAGTTAACACAATAAATAAGGGTCTTGAATAATATCATACAGTAACATAAGATCACCATGAAGTCGACGTGTAGATAAGGGCATATGTTTTAAAATGTCTAATCTGTTCTCATAAGGAACTGCGAATAGCCCAGAAACTTTTTTTGTATATTTTCTTTGAACTCTTTCCAGTAACAGGCATTCACATTTTTTATAAGGATTCCAAAGCTATGAGGCATATTCTAAATGTGGTCTAATGTATGCACGAAACAAGGGCAACAATACTTCCTGTTTTCTAGATCTAATATTATGTAATATAGACCATATCACTTTATTAGATTTGTTAATAATATTGTGTACATGATTATTGTAATTAAAGTTATCTGAAATATTGACACCCAAATCCCTTTCATCAGATGTGGTCTCAAGTAATATGCCATCCAAATAATAAGGACTTTGTAAGTTACTAGAACCCAAATGCATTACTTTGCATTTGGAGATATTCAAATTCATACCCAATTTCTTAACCCGTGTTGTGATAGGTCCTTTCCAATGGCAACAACCTGATGATCAGAGGCACAAGGGCCACCTATTTTTGCATCGTCAGCATATTTAATAGTAAATGAGGAACAGCCAGAAGTAAGGTCAGCAATAAATGCCTGGAACAGACAAGGGCCCAAGACTGAACCCTGTGGCACCCCACTAGTCACACTACCCCTAGCTGAAATGCTCCCATTAATGGTCACTTGCTGAGAGCAATTATAAAGCCAGCTAATTATCCAATTGACTAGAAACTTGTTTATATTGAGCTTGTGAAGTTTAGTAATTAAGGCCCAATTTGGCATGATGTCAAAAGCCTTACTGAAATCAATATAAATAATATCACATGGAACATTTCTGTGTAATAATAAGCTGATATGTTCATAGAAACGTGTTAAATTTGTCAGACAACTTCTACCTTTTTTGAAGCCATGTTGTTCTGCATCGTGACAATCCAGGACTGGGGAAATTAAATCTTTAATTAAACTCTCTAATAATTAACAAATAGAAGAAGTTAGACTTATAGGCCTATAATTACCCCACTTATTTTTTTGGCCCTTTTTGTAAATAGGGATGACATGGGCTTCTTTCCAGTCATGGGGAACAAAACTGGTGGCCAAAAAATATTCGAACATCAATTTTAAAGGAACTGTAATGACATCAAATAATAAAAATAATAAATGACCTGCTATATTATCTGGACCAGGACTATATTTTCCTTTCAATTTCAATATTTTATTTCTAATGGTGTCCAAAGAAAATTTAACTGGTGAAACATTGGCAGTGTCTAGTAAGGTATAATCATAAGTTTGATTAGAGGATCCAGAAATTTTTTTACAGAACTTTGCATTAAACAAATCGGCCATTTTTTTAGGCTCATATATTAAAGTATCACAGTCCAATAATGTCCTACTTGACATGTAGGTTTCCTTACAGAATTGATATATAAATACAATTGTTTGCTATTAGATTTGTGGGCGCTGAATGCTAAGTTTTGTTCCTAGTTAGATTTAGCCTTCCTAATCAATCTTTTGCATGTTTTTTGTATATGTTTATAGGAAATCCAGTCAGAGGACATTTTAGTCTTTTGAAATTTAATATATTTTTTCTGCTTTTGTCTAATACATTTCTTGATAGATTGATAGATTGATTCATCCATTTAGGAGCTTTAATATTAGTCTCATTTTTAAGTTTGGATGGAATATATAGTTCTTTAAGTTGAAATATAATATTCTTAAAATATTCCCAGTAATCTTCCGGGGTTAAGTCTGACAATATGAGTTCCCAATTGATGTTTCCCATAATATGTTTCATGATATCTAAGTCAGCTTTGTCGTACAGATAGATTTTAGTACAGTTGGGATTACATACAAAAGTTTGTACAATATTAAATGCGATAGTATTATGATCACTATTCCCTATAGGATCACTAACTAACATATTTTCTAATTCAAGGTCATCATCACAAAGGACCAAATCTAAGATCATTTTTCCTCTGGTTGGGCAAAATACATTTTGCCGAAGTCCTAACTGAGTACAAGTATATAATAACTTCTTCCCATTGCAGGTATTTGCACGTAAATTATGCCAGTCAATAGAGCGAATGTTAGAGTCCTCAGTGACGACAATTTTACCTAATGATTTTGCCTGTTCAAATTTGGATAAAAGTGCATCTAATATATCAATTGATGAATTCAGAGGATAGTAACAAGAACCCAATATGAGGGCCTCAGAAGTAGATAAGTTTATCTTAATCCAGATAGACTCTGTTTGTATGTTATGAATTTTAATATACTTTGTTCTATCTATAGAGTTAATTTGATTCCTAATAAATAACGCCACTCCTCCACCTTTCCTGTTAGATCTATTGAAAGTATATGTTGTAAAACCAGGAATGATAGTTCCCCATGATGTTTTTGCATCCCCCCAAGTTTTGCTGATGGAAATAATGTTGACATCCCCATAACTAATTCTACATTTTAATTCGTCCAATTCTTCAGTTAAACATCTAGCATTAAAATATAGAAAATGTAATTTATGGCATTTTACAGAGCTACTGACTGGAGTTTTTAGAGATGGTGGCCTGTCCACCATCTCACCCCCAATTTGTAGTTTAAAAGATGGTGAATGGATGTCAAAAATTGTTTACCCAAAGTGGTATTACCATTCTTCCAATAATTTACCAAGTAGGAGAATTTAACCTGCTTGGAGAGAAAATCTGAAGAAGCCCATACCCTGAGCAAGGGTCCAAACTCATCCAGTACCCATGGACTCCACAACCCCAATTTATTATGGACATTCGGGACAACATTATGAAAAAGAAAAGTAACATAAAAGAAAACTATTGGGTTAATCATTCCCAGTCCTCCCTGAGGTATAGGTAGATATGTAATACGTCTCTTAATAGGGTTTAATCTACTCCCTCATATACACTGAAACAAAACACTATAAACTGAAGTCTCCAGTGTCTTTGGAGGAGGAAATACTGCAGATAGGAATACAAACATTGGTAGCAAATGTGATTTAACCATGTATATCCTTTTATGTTTTGACATACGCCATGTGTTCCATTTTGTAATTGATGCTTGAGCAGCATGAAGCTTTACATCCCAATTGTAAAACTGTGGATCAGGATCTCCAAAAAATATGCCCCAAATTTTAATATAAGTGGTCGCCACTGGAAACTGCCATATCAAGGACCAAACTGTACCCTCACACCCCAGAGATAATATGCAACATTTACTGTGATTAACGATGGAGCCAGTAACTTCTGAAAAGCATCTTAATTCCTCCTGAGCCAACAACGCTGAGGCTTTATCAGCCAATATCAAACAAAGGTTGTCCGCATAAGCAATTGTTTTTATCTGTGTGTAAACACTACTTACAGAAAGACCCATAATAGCATCTATTTTATGTATTCTATGTAACAAGGGATCCAAAGACAACAAGTACAAAAGAGGACTAAGAGGACAGCCCTGCCGCACCCCTCTGCCAACTGGAATCTTAACCCCTATCCACCCATTCATAATAGGTAATATGCAAATACTTTTATAACAAGATTTTAACCAAAAAATGAACTGATCAGGGAACCCATAACTTTGAAGAACTGCCCACATATAGGGATATTCAACCCTATTGAATGCCTTAGATTGATCCAGACTCACCAGATGTCCCAACAGCTCTTGAGTGCAACCTTTATGCAAAACCTCCCTAATAAGGATCAGAGCGTCTTGTATCTTCCATGGAGGTACCCCACTAAACTGTGTAGGGTGAACTATTACATCCAGCGCACCCACCAATCTATTCCCCATCACCTTCATCAACATTTTACTATCAGTGTTTAGGAGGGTTATGGGTCACCAATTCCTTAGTTGCTCTTTATTACCATCCTTAAATAAAAGAACCAATACCCCCTCATACATACTAGCTGGTAAGAAACCTGAAAGTAAGGCACTATTCAAGACAGCCACCAGTTCTTCCCCTAAAGATTCACAAATCGCTTTATAGATGTCATGAGGTAGTCAATCCGAGCCAGGAGATGTACCCGTGGAAAGGGACCAAATAACCTGCCTGAGTTCTAGTACTGAAATAGGCTCAAACTATGTCCCAGCTCCTCAGAAATACTAGGGAGAGTACAGTCCTGGAATCAATGATTCAATTTGTCATATGGCAAGTTTTCACTTGTGAAAACCGCAGTAAAAGACCAGCTAATTTCTGCCAACATGGCAGAGTTATCAGTTACTGCAGTATCATTTACCAACTATAGGGATTACATAGCTCTCTGCTCCTGAACCTGGGCCAGAGTATCAAAAGGAATAGTGTCATGTTTTTTCCTAAATAACTGATAGTGTTGTTGTTTGACTACCCCCTTCATCATCTCTTTTTGTAGGACAGTTATCTTATCCTTTAGGGTCTTAATGGCCAAAAGACCACATACTCCCCTATTACTGTTGGGCAGTTAAAATTTTCAGTTGAGACCTTAAACTCCATAAGGTGTTATGTTTAATGGTTCCATTAAGTCTTCCTATAGACTGAAAGTAGGATCGGAAATCCTGTTTCGAATCTTCCCACCATTCATTCCTATCCTCATACAGGAAGAACACAGATTTTCTTGCTTCCATAAAATGTTTAAAACCTTCCTGAACAATGGGCAAATCTAGCAAGGAAATATTTAGTTTCCAAACTCCTGGGCCACATCTTTGTTCAGGGAGGCTACCTGCAGACAGGACTAGCATTCGATGGTCTGATGTTGCCACATCAACTACTACCGCATCTTGAATACAAAGAAAAGCAGATATAAAAAAATAATCAATTCTGGACGTACGGAGATCACAAGCATAAGTATGTGGGGTCATTGTAAATCTAGAACCAAACACTTCGATTAAACCCACATTGGAAATAACATTTTGTAAACAAGAATCATCACAATACTGCTTTTGCTCCAGAAGGCCACATCCTGGCTGGGGGAGATAACAATTAACCCCCCCCCCGAAAACCACCGGCATGGTTGAAAATAAAATAGGCTGTATGATACGGAAAAGTCTTACCCTGTCATATTTTAATTGAGGAGCATATATATTTATTAGACGCAAAGGTAAACCCTTCCAAATAATATCTAACATCAAACCCCAACCCTCCACAATCTCTAAGTGTCGAAGTATTTTAATCTTGGAGAAAAAACAAATCTCCACCCCAGAGCATGGCTCTGGACCCTGCAACCAGTAACTGGTACCCCATATCCAGCCTTCTGAGGCTGCCTCTATAAGAGTTGGGGAATGTAAATGAACATCTTGAAAAAATAGACAATCCAGGTCTGACTTCAAAAAAAGCCCATAGGTCGCCATTCTCTTAAATTCAGACTGGATGCTATTCGTATTCAAAGATGCCTCTCAAAAATGATACCTAGGGGGAGCCATAGAAAAAAGGAAACCTTCATCACTTTACTTTACTCGAGGCTCAGCTGACCCTGCCACTAATTTTAGGAGCTGGATTACCCTCAAGCACCCCACCTGAATCCAGCGTATCCCCTCCTTGTTTGTTGGCTTTCCATAACTGAGGGATTCCCTTCTTCCTTATCAGTTAGGCCATCCTGAAGAATATCATAGGGATTTGTGTCCTCCAAGGGTTCTATCTCCCTCTTAGAGACCTTGATCTTAAGGCCTTTCCCTCTTTTATTTCATACTACAGAAAATTCTTGGGAACTAGGCAGTTTCTCAGATGGGGGATGGGGGGTTCCCATTACCTCTTGTAAGACAGACTGTGCTGGTAAAGTAACAGAAGTAATGTTCAAATGAGCCGGGGGGGGGTCCTATATCGGGTGCCTGTTCTGTATGTCTGTCTAAAGGGGATCTAGGCCCAGAAAATACCGTAGGGGCAGTGGCTTCTTTAATATAGTAATCTTGAACCCCAAAGTCTGCATTCTCCGTGTTTTTAGCCGCCCAAGGGCAATCTGCGAACACGTGACCTATCTCGTCACAAAGATTGCACTTGGGTTCCTGAAAACAATGTGTACTGACATGTTCTAGATCCCCACAGTATGTACATTTCAGCACATCACAAGTTGTACTGATGTGTCTATTTAATCCACATTTAAAACACATCCTAAGCTGCCCAGGGTAGAATAAAAATCCTTTGTCACGACCTATAAAAAAACAATTTGGCAAATGAATAACATCCTGATCAGACTGTTGTAATTTAATTTTTAACTTCCAACCCCCACTACAGAACCCTTCATCATCCAGTATAGGAGTTGAGTTCCCCTGAATAGTACACCTTTTTCCAACCAATAAACAACATCAGTAATATTTACTCCTTCATTTTGAAAAAGTATAGTAATAACCCTAAAAGGTTGTTTAGTTAAGGGTATGACAATAAAATCTACCCAAAGTGGGTTTGTTTTTAAGTTAGAAAATCTGCACCAAAACGTTTCCTGCAAGGCCGGAGTCCTAATACTATCATCAAAAGTACATAGAAACACAGAAACATAGAATTTGATGGCAGATAAGGACTGCTTGGCCCACTCAGTCTGCCCATTTCCCTACCTACTGGATAAACTGCAGATCCTAGTTAACCAGCAGCCTACTTCTTCTTACCCCCACCCCCTAGAATGGCCTTATGACTGTCCCATGCATGCTTGAATTCCACCACTGTTTTTGACTCCACAACCTCCTCTGGAAGGCCGTTCCATGCATCCACAACCCTCTCTGTGAAAAAATACTTTCTTAAATTACCTCTGAGCTGCCCCTCTATCTTCAAATTGTGCCTCCTTGTTCTTGCACATCTCTTTTGAAAGATGCTACCTTTTGGACTTTGTTGATTCCCTTGAGGTACTTGAAAGTTTTATCATGTACCCCCTCTCCCTCCTTTTCTTGAGGCTATATATACTAAGTTCCTTTAGTCTCTCTACATATGTCTTCCGGTGCAGACCCTGCACCATTTTAGTTGCCCTCCTCTGGACAGCTTCCATCCTGTCTATGTCTTAGCGGAGATTAGGTCTCCAGAATTGCATGCAGTACTCCAGATGGGGTCTGACGAGCTGTCTGTACGGAGGGATAATAACTTCCTGTTTTCTACTGGTGATGTCTCTCCCTATCCATCCCAGTATCCCCAGCCCTCCTTGCTGCCCTCTCACATTGCTTGCCCACCTTTAGGTCATCTGATATGACTACCCCCAGGTCCCTTTCCATTTTTGTTGTTGTTAGCATCTCACCCCCCATTGTGTACTCTTCCCCTGGGTTTTTGTTTCCCAGGTGCATTACCTTGCACTTCTTAGCATTGAATCTAAGCTGCCATACATTTGACCATTCCTCTAACCTTGCCAAGTCCCTTCTCATCCTTTCCACCCCACCTTGTGCATCAACTCTGTTGCAGATCTTTGTGTCACCTGCAAAGAGACATACTTTTCCTTTCAGTCCACAGCCCCTCCCTGATCTACTACTTTGGTCACCCAGTCAAAGAAATCTATCAGATTCGTCTGGCATGACCTTCCCACTGTGAATCCATGCTGCCTTGGGTCCTGTGCCCCTCTGGCCTCTAGATACTCGACAATTCTTTCCTTCAGAAGTGATTCCATCATTTTCCCTGTCACTGAGGTTAAACTAGCAGATCTGTAGTTTCCTGCTTTTGCCTTGCTCCCACTTTTGTAAAGGAGAATCACATCTGCCCTCCTCCAGTCCTCAGGTACCACCCCATCCTCCCATGATTTGTTAAAGAGGGTAGTCAGTGGTGTCACTAGTTCTACCCTTAGTTCTTTTAGAATTCTGGGATGAATCCATCAGGCCCCATTGCTTTGTCCACCTTCAGTTTTAAGAGTTCTTTCATAACCCTTTCTTCTGTAAATGGGCTGGTATCAACTTCTGTATCCAGAGTGTTTCTACTGTTTGTTTTAGGTACCTCCCCCTCTTCATTTGTAAATACTGAGCAAAAATATTTGTTTAGTATCTCTGCCTTTTCACAGTCTCCCTCTGCCCACCATCCCCCTTATTAAGCCTCACTATCCCTCCCTTGGTCTTCCTTCGCTCCCTGATGTACCTATAAAAGGTTTTATCCCCCTTCTTAACTTTGAGTTTGAGTTTTTTTTAACTGAGTTGGCTATCTTTTCCTCGGTTTGGGCCTTTGCTGTTCTGACTGCCTTCCCAGCTTCCTTTTGCTTTAACTGATACAGTTCTCTGTCCTGCTCCTTGTACTTCCTGAATGCTTTCTTTTTCTCTTGAACCTTCACTGCCACTTCCTTTGAGAACCAATAGTGGTTTCTTACATCATTTTTTTTTTATTTGCTTCACACAAAGGCTTGTTACCTCTGTGATGGCAGTTTTTTATTATTCCCCATTGTTCTTCCACTCCTCCTTCCTGCCCATTTGCTAGTGCATTCCTTAGCCACTCACCCATTTTGGCAAAGTCAGCCCTCCTAAAGTTCAGTACTTTTGCCTTTGTATGGCTCAACTTTATTGCTGTGTTTATTGTGAACCATACTGTTCGATGGTCGCTAGTTCCCAGATGGCTACCCACTTCTACATCTGTGATCCTCTCTCCATCTCCATTTGAGAGAACCAGGTCTAAGATTGTTCCCTCTCGAGTGCGCTCCAATACTAGTTGTCTAAGGCATGCCCCCAGTAGGGCATCTAGAATAACCCCACTCTTTGAAGTGGCTGCTGCAACTGCACTCCAGTTAACATCTGGCATATTCAGATCACCCATCAGCAATATCTCCCCTTTTTCTGCCATTCTAAGTATACTTTCTATCATTTCCTTGTCCATTTCCTCCCCCTGAGAAGGGGGTCTGTATACAACCCCTGTGCGGATTGTGGTGCCATTGCCTGTCTCCAAATTTACCCACAGTGCTTCTTCTCCTCCCTGTTTACACTTTTGTTCTGTTGCTTTGATTCCTTCCCTTATATAAAGAGCTACTACTCCTCCTCTTTTACCCTTCCTGTCCCTCCTGTAGATAGTGTAACCTGGTATGTTTACATCCCAGTCATGGTTTTGTGTGTACCATGTTTCTGTGACTGCCACGATATCCAGATGTTCCTCCTCCATCAAGGCCACTAATTCAGGAAGCTTGTTACCCAGACTACAGGCATTGGTACTCATTGCTCTCCATTTTTTGATGGCTTTACCTTCTGTTGCAGCATCCCCCAGTGACCTTTCTACCTTGGTCTTTTTCTCATTTAGTACCCTGTTTTGTAGGGAGAGGCTGGGATTTTTCTGCTGCTTATCAGTGCCTTCCCCTTTGACTAGTTTAAAAGCTTGCCAATGAAGCATTTAAACCGATTTCTCAAAAGACTTGTTTCTTTCCTGGACAGATGCAGACCATCCTGCCAGTATAAGCTGGTGTCCCTCCAGGTGAAACCCCAGTCCCCAATGAAGCCAAACCCTGTGCTCCTCGCCATTTTTTCAACCATTCATTAAACTGCATGGTGCAAAGTACCCTCGCCTCCCCCATGCCATTGACAGGCAGCACCTCTGAGAAGGATACTGTGTGTGCTACTTGTCTTAGGCCCTTCCCCAACTCTACAAAGTCCTTCTGCACTGCTATAATCTCATGATGAGCCAAGTCATTTGTCCCTAGGTGGACAATGATGTCCAGCTCAGACTTCCGTGCAGCTGTTCTCGTGATCCTGGGGATGCGCTTCCTGTGCCTCCAAGCCATGTCACCAGGCAAGCACCTTACTTTAGTTTTCCCTGCTCCCCCCAGTTCTAGCCCCCTAATAATTGAGTCCCCCACCAGGAGCTATGTCCTTTTCCTGCGGTGTCCTCTGCCTCCTTCCTGTGGGCCTCCCTTATGACAGTTGTCCTCAGCCTCCTTAGTCTCCTCTGCGGGTGCATCCATAGCTATGCTCCCCCAGAATGGTGTATGGATTGTGGAGTGGAACAACTGACTGGGTGTGCCTCTGTTCCACCATCCTCACCCTCCCTGAGCCCACTGTGGTCCAACTGCTGTGCTTTCTTCACAACCTGTGAGGTAGTGGTGGTGGCTCTGGTGCTCTCTGGATGGGGACGATTCCCTTACTACTGTCCAGTGTGGCCTGAAGACGGGAAACTTCCTCCCTCAGGACAGAGAGTTGTCTGCAAATAGGGCAGCATCTCAGTCTCCAGAAAGACTCCCGGAAGACTGCTGCCCCACAGGCATTACATTGCACTACACCCCACATGTTTATCTACTTTTTTTTTGTTTTTGTGTGTGTGTGTGCACGTGTGTGATTGGTTTGTTATATAGAAATATATATATTATACAATGTGTATGCTTATATTGTCAGTGCAGTGTGCTAGAGAGGATATGACAGTGATATGCACCTTGCACTCTTGAGGAAATTATGTCAGAACCCCAGGTATAAAGGAACTATTTCCAGGGTAGGAGGGGTGAGGGGTGGAAGGGGTTGAGCCTAAACTGTGCCCTCACAAAACAATCAGCTAAAAACTCTGACCCACCGCTGCGATGAGTGCCTTCCTGTCAGCAAGATGCCCTACACAACAATTTGACTGAGAAAATACCCTGCTAATCAAACAGAGAAAAATCCAGACATCCAAGTCGGACACAGGTAAACCTCCCCAGCCCCAAAACAGCCTGGTGGTTTGTTAGCCACAAAGGAAAATCAAATATGCAGTTATTTCAACCCTTCTGAAGATGCTCACAAGATAAGCAGTTTTGAAAAGCCCCTTCCTGAATTAAAAACTAAAATAATTAAACACCAAGCAATACCAGTGTAAGACTGTAAAGTAAGGAAAACTTCCCTCAGATGTAAGCAAGAGAGATTTGTTGCTGATATCTAGTCCAATATAGTATATCCCGTGCAGCTTCTCAGTTGTTTCTAAGCACACCCTGTTAACACAACTTGGAAGAAGATGGACATTCTCCCGGTACATGGATTAGGGCATATACTTCTGAAGGGGAGAAACCCAGAGATTGCTTGAGTAAAATTTTGCCCACATGAAAATGATCCGGGGCTGTATCTCTATGTCCCACATAAACCAAACGAACAGTGTTCTGTCTTTTTGCCAAGTCAATAGTTTTATGAAAGTGGCTAGCATAGGTGGGGGGGGGGTCTGTACCAGTAAAGGCCGTATCTTCAGGAGGGACTTCCCTCTGTCTAGTCTATAGAGGTCCAGTCTGCATCCCATCCCCAGCTGCAGGTTTGTATCCCCAGAATGAGAAGCCATACCTGGATGAGCTGAAGACCCTCCAGAATCCATACCATTGGTCTGCACTGGAGGAGCTACTGAATCTGGTACTACGACCTGCGAGAAAGCAGGGTCTGGCTGCCATACTCCTTGGGAAGAGGACGTCCAACACGCTGAAGAAAGAGCTTTTCCCGGCATCTACTCTACGTCATCCCCCTTGCTCCAGTCGTGACATGGGGGCCTTTCTTCCGGACCAGGAAGTAAATTTGTAATATCTGCAGTCACCGGGACTTTAGTAGGACCCACAGATTTGTCTGACATCGGGGATGCTGCAGATCTTTTCTGTTTTCGATCCTCTTCACGCTGAGAAAGGGCATCATCAAGTTGGTTATTAATTTTGCATAAACCTTCCTCCAGACACTGTTTTTTCTGTGCAAAGCTAAGCACAGCTCCCATACTCAGGGTTTAGTATGCTATCACTGGTGATATGCTGGCCACCCCTCAGGTGCACCCCAGCCACCGCTTTAACATTTCCCGTGTCCTCCGATAGTACATCCGTTCCATCCATCTCCTCTAACAAATCCTCCACCAACCTCTCCCTTCCAACCTCAACCATGGAATGACTCACCACGCAACATCAGGGCCCCTACTGACAAGAGTAGGGAAATTTCCCTGGTGACCAGGCCAAATTTCCCTCATTCACTAAAAATACCATCAACAGCTTAATCTGGTTTCAAGGTCAGTTGGCATTCATCAGTGCCCCCTCCCCCTGGGTCATGCCTGAAAATAGGCAGGATTTGTCTAGTGCACTTACCCGATCAACAAAAACTAAATAAATAAAATGTGCGCACACCCATACCCCAAACAGAGCCCCTCATACAGGACCCAGCCTATTAAAGCATGGCCAGACCACCCCAACCCCTGATCCCAGCTCCTCTGCCCATTATTGGTGGTCAGTGGCTCTCCCTCCACAGCACCAACAACACCACCCCCCATACCCAGTATCTGCACGTCAGTGCCGCAACAATGGATGGCCAGAGGCACATCCTTCCACACACCTCCTCAGCTGCCAGTCATCCAATTGATGATGGGAGAACACTACCTATTCAAATCAGCATGCCCCCAGCATCAGTTGGACAGACGGAAGCCAATGAGGTGTGTGGAGGTTTGTGCTATTGGCCATCCATAGCCGTGGCACCTACGTGCAAGTTTGGGGGACAGGGGTTGGTGTTTCTTTGCCATAGGGGGAGGGAGCCCATGACCTCCAATGACAGTCAGGGAAGCCTAGACTGGGGGTCGGGGGTGGTCAGGCCATGCTGTACTGGGCTGGGTCTGGTATGAGGAGGCTCTGGTTAAGGTGTATACGTGTGTGTGTGTGTGTTTGTGTGTGTGTGTACATACAGTATATGGTGATGGGGCATGGATGTGTCTTGCGGTACTGCTGCTATGGTGATGGGGCTCTGATATGTAGGGGGTTCTCCATTTACAGGGATGGGGCTCAGATGTGTGGGGGGGTATCATCACACAGACAGGGCTGGGGCACAGATGTGTGACATGGTGGGTGGGATGACATAGGGCACCAGGGCAGGTGTGCAGTTGTGTTGGGGGGGTGTTGCACATTGGTGCCAGGACCAGGGCAGATGTTCCATTTGGGGGTAAGCATCTGTGTGCCAAGCATGGCATGGTGTCACAGGGGTGGGTAACAGGCAGTGGGGACCACTAAACAATGCAGTCCACTCTCGCAATGCCTGGGAGTCTGCTTTAGCTATTTATTTATTTATTTAATTTATTTATTTCAGATTCAGATTAATACCTTTGAGCCAAGACTGCTCTTGTACAAAGGTTCCAAGTCAGTAGATGCAAGCACAACAGTACAATACATAAATTGAGCAGAATATTATACACATGTAAGAAATGTAACAAGAATTGGTGTAAGGTTAGGTTATTACATAAGTGCAAGTAGATGATCAGCGCTATAACATGATAGAAGTTTAACAGTGGTAAGCTTAATCAAGCAGTAAATTGCTAAATGCAAGGTAGTGTACAGGTAGCAGCCAAATAGGACTTTGTCCAGAGAGGGTGCCTAGGGAGGGGTAGGAGGATTGGAAGAAGGGTTGGGATAAGAGGGAGGGTTAGACATCCATGGCAGGGGTAGGGATTCCATTGGTTAGGAAGGGCAGTCACATTGGTTAGCTTGAGTCAGAAGGATTCAGAGATCTCTTTTGAAAGGGCCATGCAGGGGATCCACTCTGGTACCAAGGACAGGCATTTAATTGGCTGCCTGCCTGGGACTGCTATTGCACCTCATCTGCCTTCCATGCACCTGCATGCCAAGGGGTGCAGGGCCGCAGCCAGGTGTCCTGTGGATGCATGTGGTAGTGAATACCATGCATTCTGTGCCTGTCCATGGCCACAGAGCTACGTGGGTGGGGTATGCGCCTCTGGAGCTTACTTTCCATCCGTCAGTGCATAGGCACCAATGTTATTAAACTGTAGTCTAAGAGGTCTGTCTGCTCCTTATATTAAAAATATAGGAAGTGCAGCAATAAAGGTTAAGAAACTCTGTTCTGCCCAGATTAGTGTAGCTGTATCTCAAAAAGCCCTGGCAGAAGTGGCAAACCCATATCCATGATTCAATTAAAGAATCTCCTACCTAACACACACACTAGCAACAACCCCCACAGCACCCAAAGTACTAGCAGCAGTAAAAGGAATTGTATTATTATTGAAAGCAGTCCCACGTTGGAGTGACTGGTGCTCATCTTCATTCTGGTAGGTATATATGAAAAGAAGTACTCCTATAAAACATCTGATTCACCATCAGTTGGCCAATCAGGCATTACTGCCACAGGAAGAAGTCACATTTGTGCACACTGTGAGCTCAATTTTAGAAGATCCTCTAGATCACCGCAATCTGCAGTTATCTAGGGCTGCAGTGAACTCCAGCTGCATAAGGGACCCTGTGCCCAATTCCAGAAAAAAACAGGAGTCCTTGTGCCAAAATCCCTGACATTGCCACTCCCATGGGCAGGTGCCAAAAAATTGGCAGAATTGCAGGGTCTGCCACAGGGATCTGCCCCCCCACCTGGCAGAATACTAGAGGGGCCTGGAAGAAGGGGGAAGGGTAAATCATGCTTGTCAGAATGGATCAGGGGCAAAAGGGGCATGTGGATACCATAGGGGTTGAGGAGAAGGTGGGCATGACAGGTAGTGAAATGGTAATGGCACAGGTTCCATTGCTATAACTGTACAGTCAATGGGCTGGTACCAGGAAGAGGTTAATCCATTGACAAACAGTGCCCAGAGCTGGGGCTGCTGCAAGGTCTTTGGCCATCTAGGGTCATGGCACTGGTTGTACCAGGACCCCCGGTACTAGCCCATTGGGTTTACAGTCATAATAATGGCACCACTGACGGGTGCCACATCACTCCCTGGAATGTCCGAATTCTACCAAACACCTCTCTGACAACACATGCCTCGTCTGACCCTGTACCCCACTTTCAAGCCCCCCCCAATTTACCACCTTGTGTGGCAGTGAAGCAAGGGCTTAAACCACCTCCTTGCTGGTCTGTCTCAAGCCACTTACTGCACCCATGGCAGGGCTTACAAAATCCCAATAGTGGAGAAGTTGCAGCCCAACAGTGGCACATACCCCCTTGCAATCTGGCACACCACCATGTTGGGCACAAGGATGGTGCACAGACGCTTTGACACAAAGGGTCCCAGGTGGGACACAGCCACCGATAGAAAATTGGGAATGGCACAATATGTGACACAAGGAGCCACTTATATCAGTTCTAATTAATGCAAGCTCTTTGCATCACTCTGGGGCTTTGCAAAATTGAGTCCCATATCTCAAAATGCTCTACAAAGCAGATAGTTAGATACTGGTAGTGCAGGGACTGTAGAATAGAATTTGGTTCTATACAGCACATTTAGACACACTGTATCTAAAGTGATTTACAGGGCAGATTGTTAGATACTGGCAGCACAGGGACTGTCGATAAGAATTTGGTTCTATGTAGAACATTTAGACACACTGTATCTCAAAGTGCATTACACAGCAGCTAGATACTGGCAGTGCAGGGACTGCAGAATAGAATTTGGTTCTATATAGTATATTTAAACACACTGTATCTCAAAGTGCTTCACAAAGCAAAAAGTTAAATATTGGTAGTGCAGGGACTGTAGAATCAAATTTGGTTCGATATAGCACATTTATACAGTGTATCTCAAAGTGCTTTACAGATGAGATACTTAGATACTGACAGTGTAGGGACTGTAGAATAGTACACGGCAGTCTCCCTGCATCGACTAACCTGCATTTCACCTATGGCTGGTCAAGGCAAAAGAGGTTCTAGTCCTACTCAAATCCCTTCAACCAAAGGGATCAGGAGGACCTGATGGGTTAAACTCATAGCTACTTAAGGCAGGAGCCCCAGCCCTTGCCAGGCTACTGACCTGGCTCATAAACTGATCCCTCCTGCAGGGTGCTGTCCCAGACCTGTGGAAACAGTCCCACGTAGTCCCAATCCACAAGGGTAGCCCTCGACAACAGATTGGTAACTACCGGCCTATCTCCCTGCTCTGAATACTGGTGAAAATACAGGGGAGGCTTGTATATGGCCAGATCAGGGACTACCTTGAGTCTCATCAGCTTCTTGCTCCATCATAGCATGGCTTTAGAACAAATCATGGCACAGACACAGCTCTGGCCAAATTGTCGGCCGATATACTCACCACCATTGATCAAGGGGTTCCTATGGGAGCTTCCACAACCTCTTCAAGGTGTTTGACCTTGTCGACCATAAACTCCTGCTGTCTAAGTTGGGCAGGCTAGACCTCTTCCCCCAAGTTCTCAAATGGTTTGACAGCTATCTAACAGGGCGTACACAGAAGGTTAAGTGGAGGGATGCAGTATCTGACTCACTCCCACTAAAAGAGGGAGTACCACAAGGGTCAATTCTGGGCCCCCTTTTATTCTCCCTATTCACTAACAACTTAACTGGGAACTGTGGAGGCAGCTTGGTTGTCCAGTATGCTGATGACACTGTCATCTATCGCTCCCTGGACTGTTTAACAGACCTCGGCCAACTCCTCCAGTCTAACTTAACATTGCTGAAGAACTGTCTAAAACAAAATAAAATGGTCCGTAACTCTGCTAAAACAAAGGCCATGCTGTTTGGACCAAGAGCCCTTTGCCAAGACAGAACACAAGCCCTACAGCTTACTTCAGCCTCTGGCAATGGGATTGAAGTTGAATCCACCCTCAAATACCTAGGCCTCACACTCAACCAAGGCTTTACAATACAAAGCCACATCGACCAAGTGGCCAAAACCATCCACAGCAAACTTGGTTCCCTATACTACCTAAAGGACCAGCTCATCCCACATGTCGGGATCTCGCTCACCCAAAGCGTGCTCTTACCCACACTAACTTATGGTGCCCCATCATGCATGGCTTTGGCAAACAGGAGACCAACAGGCTGTATGTCTTGTATAATAAGGTGGCTCACTTTGCCACGCAGGCACATGCCACAAGCCACCACTGTGACATCCTAGCAACTCTAAAATGGCCTTCTCTTGACACCCAACTCCAGTACCAATTGATCACCCTAGCACAAAAGCTTCTGGGTCCACCCCCACCTTCCAGTCTCACTGGGCTCATTGCCCCTAAGTACAACCCAAGAACCTCCAGACCTCCAACAGAACCCTTCTTAATGTACTGAGAGTGAAGACCAAGACTGGTGGCAAGTCTTTCACATATATGGCCCCTGTCCCGTGGAACAGACTTCCACCTACAGTGCAGGAAGCCCCATCCACTAAAACCTTTCTCACCAGGCTCAAGGCCCACTTGCTCACACCCAGCATATGTCTCTGCCAGGGCACCTGACATCCACCCCTCCACCTCCGTCTCCCCTAACAATAGTTAGGCAACCTAACCCCAGGCTGTTCCTCCCCATTCTCTCAATGCACCCACCTCCTTTGCTCTCCCCACTGTTAAACTGATTGCTTATACCATATTATAGTGATCGCTGTGTAAATCTTGTATAATGTCAACAATCATCCCTGTAACCTGCTTATGTACTGACTCAATGTTGTTCAATTGAATTGTGTCTCCTGTGTAATGTTCAGCCAGCTCTCCCCTGAAAAAGGGACCTTCAGGGCTCTTTGGGCCTACCCGGTCACCAAAATAAAAAAGTAAATACAATTTGGTTCTATATAGTATATTTAGACACAATCTGTATCTCAAAGTGCTTTACAGATCAGATACTTAGATACTGGCAGTGTAGGGACTGTAGAATAGTATTTAGTTCTACGTAGCACATTTATAAAACTGTATTTCAAAGTGCTTTACAGAGCAGATACTGTAGATGCTGGCAGTGTAGGGAGTGTAGAATAGAACTTGGTTCTATGTAGCACATTTATACACACTGTATCGAAGTATTTAACAAAGCTAATAGATACTGGCAGTGCAGAGGCTGTAGAATGGAATTTAGTTCTATATAGCACACTTTCATACATTTTGAATCAAAGTGCTTTGCAAAGATTTGATCAAACGCAGCTGAATCAGTCAGTTACACTGAACTGAGCTCTGCTGCTCCCCCAACCCCAGCTAAGAAGGATTTTCTAAGGGGTTAAAAATATTAATTTTTTATTTAATTTTATTTTGATTTATTTGAATAAAACACATTTTGTTTGAGTCTGAATAAAATCTAATCACTTTCAGCAAATTTATTTTAAGCATATTCACCAGTTCCTGACATTGCAGTTGCATCATCGTCTCATTTCAAGTTCATGGTCTCTCGGTCCAGCTCAACAAACTCTACAATGATGGCTGAAGAAAGAGAAATGGAATTGGAAATCTCCAGAGCTGACCAAAAAAAAAGTTGGAAGAGGTGTAAGCAATCCAGAGAAGAGCTGGACTTCCAGAAATAAGTAAGCAATAAGACACAATGGGGTGTGCGACAGACAGTTGAAATGCACGGCTAGGAGGCACAGTGAGGCACGATGCTGCAGACTGAGTGCCTCCAGCTCCCTAGCCATGCATTAGAACTGTCTAACGCACACCTTGAAGTGTCTTACTGCATTTATAAAATGGATTTCTGTAATTTACATGACTGTAAAAATCTAAAGTTTTATGATTAAATAGTAAAATATTTAAATGTTTAAATTATTTTGATGTAAAATAGTTCCTCTGCCTGAAATTCATTGTAATTTTTTTTGTCCCTTTGGACTTTTTTCCCACTGCTGCCACCATAGTTGAAGGTGATAGCTATGGCAGCCTGGTGTATAGTCATAAACCAATCTTGAGTCTCTCACTACATGCATATCTTGAACCCCCAAAACAGAACAGCATGTTCTGTATTGTTTTTTTTTTTAATTATTATGCCTGTATTTTTTCCTTTTACCCCAGTTGCACCATAAGCTCTGGTGAGGAGCCAGTAAGTAGTGAGCAAGTGTGCGAGTTCAAGGACTGCAGTGTCACTCCTTCCAGTGAGTGTAATGGCTAGGTGAGTGGGAGCAGGTGGACAACTACTCCTGGCATTGAGTGAAAGTGAGTGGGTGAACTGTCAGTCTGTTTTAAACAAACAAAAAAACAACAAGATGAGAAAAAGATGTGCTTGCCTGAAATATTATGGAGGAATGCAGTACTTTTCAGAAATAATTACTTTTTCACAAGGAAGTTGCTCTGTTTTTGTGTTTGTGTGCAATGTAGTTGTTCTGGGTAAGGATGAGGAAAAAATGGTGACCGTTTCATTTTTGAAAATTCTGAGGCTTGAGTATTTTGAATAGGGATGTCATCATAAACCAGCTCCACCTTTGTGAATACCAGCAGGGCGTTGGCAAAGCTTAACTGGCCATCTTTCGAATCTCGTCTCAGCTACCCTGTACTCTGCCTGGCGAAGAAGATAATTAGCCCTTCACCTCCCCCGAGTCTTGGGGGACTCCTCACAGTAAAAATAAACCAGCGCAGCCTTTGATCCTCGAGCCACACGCTACTAGATGTCCCCAAGGTCAGGACTAAGGCAGGACAAAAAACTTTCTCTCATACTGCCCCTTCCTTGTGGAATAACCTCCCTTTGGAGATACGAGACACCCCATCATTGCCGTGTTTCCATGCAAGACTCAAGACCCATTTTCTATCAACAAGTATATGCCAATGCCCCCGCACTTGACACTACTGCAGTGACCTCAACAGCCTGCTCACCTAACTATAATCTTTAGCCCCTAACAATTTTGCACTAACTCTCTCCTCCCGCAATCTGAACCTACTAATACTCTTGAACTATGTTACCTAAGGAATCTACAGTACTGTCTCACTAAGGTCTCTGTCAATGGATGATGTAATGAACAACACTGGCCAACCTATGTAATGACTGCTACGTATAAACAGCCGAACATTGTATACCCATGATAACCTGTACTTCCATATGTTTTCTACTGTCTATAATCTCTTGTACTGTTATTCCCAGGTCACCCCTGAAAAAGGGACCTTCAGGGCCCAGTGGGCTCACCCGGTCATCAAAATTCAATAAATAATAAAGAATATAAAATCTTGTTTAACTGGACTAAAGTTTAGCCTTATGTTAGACATTTCTAACGTACAGTTACTAAGTCAAATTGCTTAAAGACCTTTGTCCATTTTGTAAATACAGCTGAAATGGAGGTAGTCTGCACAGTCCTTCACTCACAAACGGGCAAACTTATATTATGCACAGCATGATGGCAGACTCAATTTCCTCACATAAAAACGCTGTTAAAAATAAAAAAAAAAAATTATGGATTTCTGATGCTGAGACATGAATTTCTAGTATCAAAAACACAATTGCCAGGGACTCTAAAGAAATCATCAGTAATAGCCGTCAGATTGCCAAGCTGGAAGACCAGATAGAAGATCAAAAAGTCAGGAATAGAAGAAATTATCTTCATATTATTGTTGTTCTGGAGGGGCTGGGAAGACACTGAAACAGTGGTCTGGATTCAAAAAATGAAATGGGACTAAGTCCACTCGTCAACTCTAGTTGTGGACCGAAATCTCTGCAGTTGCAGAAATTTGTGTTCACTCCCGCACAGCTGCAGAGATGTTATGCCTGGTCCCACCGGCTGTAATATTTTTCAGGAGTTGCAGGAAAAAACAGCAGTATAAATCATGGAGCCAGTCATAAACCAACTCCACCTTTGTGAACACCAGAGCTGTGAGTAAAAACTGTGACTTTACAAGTAGCAGCCTACTTGCACCAGTTTTTTCCTGCAGCTGCAGGATTGTTTGGGGGGGGGGGGCTTTCTCTGAATCTGGCCCAGTAGTGCTGATCAATGAAATCCTGCTTCATCTCGCTGACCCACCCACTGATCATAACGCCTACATTCTGGGAGGGCACATAATTCATGAAAGCCAATCCAGAGCAAAGAGACCTGTATTGTGAGGTATTTGAATTTCCAGCAGAAAAACTTCTTTCAGGGAGCTGTGCAAGAATTGCCATTTCTTGAGTATCGATGACCTTCTATACAACTTATTAAAAAAGGAGGCTTTCTACACCATGAAGAAAAGGCTTAGAGAATTATGTTTAAAATAGCCATCTTTATCCCACAACTTAGAAAGTGTGGACACTGGATGATATTAAATCATACTCCTGTCTGCAAGCAGCAAAAGAAGATCTGAGAAAACACCGACCAACTTGACTTTACAAAATTATGAAAACCACAGCTGTCGAGTTTTTGGGACAAAATTAATGTAGCCTTTGTCTTTCAATTAATTCACAGTTAAAGCTCTTAAGTACTGCAGGAGAGTTTAGTGTAATGATTATTGTATCCACCACTATTCTCAACATCTCAAGGGTTAAACTGACTTGTTAGTGTAACTGCACTCCTTTCTATTTGTAAAGCAAACTGATAAGAAATGCATATTTCAATGGATCATAAATTCCAGCAGGTGCAGATGGGATACATTTCGGGGACCTTACCTGCTGGATTGGAGGGTAACACTTGCTCAGCCTTTCAAGCCAGAGGGGATTCCATTCCACCAACCTGTCACAAGAATTAACTGTTTCACTGAGCAAAATATACTGATCAGGAATGAACAGTTTATGAGATGTAATTAGAAGGGATGTATGCAGTATTTCTGGCATAAGTGAATCTAAAATCATACGAGATTGTGGTAAAGACTCGGTTATAAGTTCTGTGCTATTTTTTGTCCTGAATATGCTGATTCGCTTTCTGTTTTATGGGCAGAATAGTTTGCTGCTGATAATCATTAGTGATATTGTTACTGTTTTGTTGCAATGACTGGGGTTCAGAGTCACCGATGGGCACAATTTTTTGGGTTTCTGAGTTTAACATTACAGTTAGTTTTCCAGCCTTGTATTTCAACTGATATTGACATTGCAGTCACAGGGTGCTGTTTGTATTGAGTTCTTTTCATGCAGGTTCATATGGATTTTTTTTTCATTTTCCACCATGGTTTTTTTTAGCAATTTATTTGTACTGATTTTTAACATTTTTCAAACAGATACAAGTAGACAAAACATTTCTGACATCTTTAAGAAAAAAGAAAACTTTGTACATAATGTCGCAACTGGTGGGACCGGCAATCCTTGCTGCTGAGGAGGCTGTCTGTGACTGTTGCCACAACTGGTGGAAATGGATGTGCTCTGTGGCAGTTGCCACAACTGGTGGAAATGGATGTGCTCTGTGGCTGTTGCCACAGCTGGTGGAAATGGATGTGCTCTGTGGCTGTTGCCACAACTGGTGGAAATGGATGTGCTCTGTGGCTGTTGCCACAACTGGTGGAAATGGATGTGCTCTGTGGCTGTTGCCACAGCTGGTGGAAATGGATGTGCTCTGTGGCTGTTGCCACAACTGGTGGAAATGGATGCGCTCTGTGGCTGTTGCCACAGCTGGTGGAAATGGATGTGCT
Organism: Neoceratodus forsteri; assembly: GCA_016271365.2. Classification (NCBI taxonomy): domain Eukaryota; kingdom Metazoa; phylum Chordata; order Ceratodontiformes; family Ceratodontidae; genus Neoceratodus; species Neoceratodus forsteri. The sequence continues at coordinate 50,503,051 of CM057455.1, forward strand.
CTGTGGCTGTTGCCACAGTTGGTGGGATCAGTGGCCATTGCTGCTGAGGAGGCGCACCACAAGAGAAAAGCTTATCCAGTGTCCTATGGGCTCACTGATTGGCTACAAAACCTGATAAAGCCACTTAGCTCAAAGGCACCAGTTTTCAAATGAGAGGGCTTGCTTTAAGAAGCAGATGCCGGTCTGCAGGAGAGCAAAGAGGACTGAGTTGTTCAGGCAGTTGGTGGTCATTGCTGCTGATGGGAGCATTGAAAGAGATTTCTGTGGCCATTGCCACAACTGGTGGGACCAGTGACCTTTACTGCCAAGAAAGTGCTCTGCAGCCATTGCTGCAATCGATGGGACTGGCGGTCATTGCCGACAAGGAGGCGCTTCACAAGGGGAAAGCTGATCTAGGTCCTGTGGGGTCACTGATTGGCTCCAAAACCTGAGGGAGCCAATTAGCTCAAAGGCAACTGTTTTGACATGAGAGGGCTGCCTTTTAAAGGCAGATGCTGGTCTGCAGGAGAACAATGAGGACTAAGTTGTTCAGTGAGTGGAAAATTCCATCCCACCCACCCCCTCCTCCATTTATTAAATACCCTCACAGTAAGTTTGAAGAGGTGGAGGGGAGAGCCTATGGGAGCCATTGGTGATGTTCCAGGACTTACATAAAACTATGCTATATTTACCTTAAAACTCTGTTTTTTTATATTTTAACCTGGCAAATGTATTTTAACCTGGCAAATATGTGATGCCGACTGCCTTAGACTGATGGATCATTACCAAGCCTATCAATCTGGAATCACCAGTAAGAAGCAAAATTCCTGTCCGGGGAGATTGCGGACGCTCAGAATCAGCCAGCTCATCATTTTTGTACTGTAGACAGACTGTGAAATCCAGCCTGTCTGCATGTTCGGAGAGCTTTTTCGCAGATCAAGTGTGATGAGCTTGCTCATTTCTTTTATGAGTAAGCGATGTGCATCAGGGGTGGTACTTTCCTGCTGCCACTCTTATGGATGCTGCTTTTGACCAGTGTGATGGCCTCTACCTCTCAATATTCCTGGAGTACCTTCGACTGACAGGAGTACATGGATGTCATGCAGATTATTCAGGCTGTGTGCTCTATGTGCCGTAGTTTGGACCTAGGACCAAGTTCCTTGATTTTGGGTTGTACTGATTCAATTGGTCTGGTCCTAGCATGGATAGTCTGGTGCTCCTTAGAAACAGGAGAGTATCCTAGCTCCCTGAAGGAGGTGGTGGTAACACCCCTCTTGAAGAAAGCTTCTTTGGACCCTGACTGCCATGCGAACTACAGACCAATCTCAAGCCTCCCTTTTTTGGGGAAGGTGATTGAGAAAGTAGTGGCTGCACAGCTGGAGAACCATTTGACAATCCATGACATCTATGAACCCCTCCAGTCCGGTTTTTAAAAGAGGCATAGTACTGAGACAGCACTGGTTCAGGTCCTCAATGATCTCCTGATGGCTAGAGATAGAAAAAAACACTCCATCTTGGTTCTTTTAGATCTCTCATCAGGATTTGACACTGTGGACCATGGGGTTCTATTTAATCACCTGAGGTTCATCTGTGGACTGCCGGGTACAGTCTTCAGGTGGTTTACATCTTTCTTCACTGGAAGAACTCAGAAAGTGGTGTCCAGAGTTTATTCTTCTGACCCAGTTTCTCTGTTATGTGGGGTTCCTCAAGGTTCAGTGTTTTCCCCCATGTTGTTCGCAGTGTACATGCTGCCTCTCAGAGACATTGTAAGAAGGTATGGGCTGAGGTATCACTGCTATGCTGATGATACCCAGCTCTACCTTTCTTTTGCACCTGACCATGATAGAGCTCTCTCAGTCTTTAATAACTGCCTCACAGTAATCCAGGATTGGATGGATTTGAGTTGGCTAAAGTTGAACTTGGAAACAACTGAGGTGTTGGTTGTGGATCTGACACACCGGATAGGGGGGCTGGGGATTGGTTCACTCTCCAGGCTTTTCCTTAGGGGTTTTTCACTCCCAGCCTCTGAACAGGTGTGAGACCTAGGATAATTTTTGATGACAGGTTGACTCTGCATTCACTGGTGTCAGCCATCATCAAGTCCTCTTTTTACCATCTGAGGAATATCTCCAGAAATAAGCATCTTGTTCTGTCCATGATTTACCTATGCTGGTCCATGCCTTCATGACCTTGTGCTTGGACTCTTGCAACTCCCTTTACCTTGGGTTGCCTGGGGTAGAAATCCACCACCTGAAGCTAGTGCAGAATGCTGTGGCCTGGCTATTAATGGGGACTTCCTGGTCCTGTCATATTTTGCTGATTCTGAGCATACTGCACTGGCTGCCAGTACAGTGGCGGATCACCTTTAAAGTTGGTTTACTGACTTTTAAAGCCCTACATGGACAGGGTCCAGACTACTTGAAAGAGTTCCTGGTTCCTTACTGCCCTGGGTAATTACTCTACGCAGCTGACGAGGGGTGCTAGAGATTCCTAGGGTGTTTTTGAAATCTTTGTGGGCCTGAGCTTTTATGCATGTGGCCCCAACCCTATGGAATTCTCTATTCTGTCAGTTATGGTAGTGCACGACCATGGAGGGATTTAAACAGGCATTAAGACATATTTGTGGTACCAGGCATTTAGGGATTTATTCTATTTTTAAATAGTACCAGCTGTTTTTATAGTTTTAAGATGTTGGAATGTTTGATGTTATTTTTATTCTGTTAGGCGCCTTGGTTTTTGAAAGGCGCCATAAAAATAATGAATATTATTATTATTTATTATTAATAAGATTGTTATGAAAGTGTAATTATGAGGCTTGATAGAAAATTGAATTAGATATATATATTTTTTTGTGAAGGGATAGGGAGGGAAAAAACCTGGCAAATGTGTGGGTAACAAGATTGTTACAAAAGAGTGAGTATGGATCTTGTTAGAAAACTGAATTTGATTTTTTTGTGCTATTTAGCAGGATAACAATAGGAGAGATTGGTAAACATGTGGAGTGGCCAGGAAGGCTGAAGTTTGGGGGGGCAGTATCATGGTATGGAGTGACAGCCAACAAAGAGGGAACATCAGGGTAAGGATCGGTGGCAGAGGAGAGGGGAGGTACATTGGAGGTGGGAGGAAAGCAGTAGACCTACAGATGGAAGTACAGTAGATTGTAATAGACATAGTGCAATGGTAATTATGGGCACACTATGAAGGCTGAGAGAGTGCCCAGTTTGACAAAAACTAGTGAGACTAGAAGCTGAGATGGGATGGCTAAAAAGGGAGATGGAAAGGAAGGCAGAAAAAGGCCATGGGGAAGGTGAAATGAGACAAGATGGCAGGAAGGAAGGATGGGAGATTGGTAAGCACTGAAAAGGAGAGAACCAGAATAGGGGGAAAGGGGTAGGGCCAAGGACAGGGAGAGGGGAAAAACACAGGGGTGCACAAAGACAAATGAAACACAAGGGTACACAAAGACAAATGTAATTGCAGGAAGCTATACAGGGGAATCAAACAAGTACTGGCTTTTAGCCAGATTGCAGGAACGGGGGAGGTAGAGGAGAAAGAGGTAAAAGAAATCATGGAGCTGAGACACAGAAGACATGGAGATCCAAAGGTAATGGAAATGCCCACCACACAGGATCAAGGGAGGAGGTATGAGAATGGCACAGCAGTAGAGAAGGAAGGCAAGGAGGGGAAGGGAGCGGAGTAGAGAAGGAAGAGGCAGGGGGAGATGGGAGACAGAAGAAGAGGAAAAGCATTGGGGATTGGGATGGGGAACAAAAGTAGGAAGGGAAGGGAAAATGGTAGTAGCAAAGAGGGGAGGAGAGATGGAGTAGGAGACAAGACAGGGCAGGGAGAAACAGAGATGGTGACTGCAAGGTTGGAAGAACAGAAGGACCAGGATAGAAACACAAGGAACACAAGAAAAAAGATAAGGTAAGGATACTGGTGCATTCTCAGAGATAGAAAATCCAGAATCAGTAATGGTTTATGGGGACTCAGTCATAAAAGGGATCCACTGGCTGAGGAAGGGGGAGGCGTATAAAGGTAAGGCAGTTTTCTGTGACCCAGGAATGAAGGTAAGCAGGACACTGCCAAGAATTAAAGAACACATTAGGCTACTCGGAGGTAAGCCACACCTTAATTATTTATTTATTTATTTATGTATTTGGTAACCAGGTAAGTGAGCTGATCCAAAGGACCATTTTTGGTCATGATCCAGGCCACAGGAATGGCAACAATATAAAACGTCAACAGCAGTAAAAGCACAGAAACCGCAATAAGCATACAAAAAATTCAGACAAACAAAATATGAACACAGCTCAACATGAGGTCAGTAAAGTACAAGATCAGCTACATGCAATACATAATGAAACAGAGAAACACAAAGTCAACAGAACATCACAGATTGGAAGTGGAAATATCAGGGTGTAGGCTCTATAGGAAGGACAAGAGAAGTAAAAATGGGGGTGAGGTAGCTCTATACTTCAGGTAAGTAATAAGGACAATAGTGGGTAGGGAAAAACAGGGCTAATCAGAGATTCTCTGGGTCACAATAACTAAGAGGACAGGCAGTACAGATAGGGGTGGTGTGCAGACCACCAAATCAGGGGAGGAGGTGGATAGGGAGATGGCTAGGGAAATGCAAAGGATGACAGCCAAAGGAAAAATACTGGTGGTAGGTGATCGTAATCTCCCCGATGTGAACTGGGGGATTCCCAACAGCAGCATCAGAGAGGAGTAGAGAGCTGTTGGAGGCACTTCTTCAACAGCTGCTCAGGGAACTGACTAGGGGAGAAGCCATACTGGGAATGGGAATGATAAACAGGGACAGAGTCAAGGAAGTTGAGGTCAGGGAAAATCTGTGGGGATAGCTACCACAGAATGGTTGAGTTTAATCTTCAGATGAGGTCAGAGAAGAACAAGACCACTACTAAGGTAATGGAATTCCAGAAAGAAGATTTTAAGAAAGTGAAAGAAATTGTCAAAGGGGAACTAGAAGGGATAGAGAACCTGGAGGCAGTTGAGGAGACATGGGGGGAGGCAATAAAGAGGGGAATCCTGCTGGCAACAGAACAATGCATCAGGAGGCTGAGCAAACACAAACAAGGGAGGAAACTACTCTGGTTTACAAAAGAGGTGGCAAGAGCAGTCAGAGAAAAAAGAAGACATTCAGTACCTAGAGATCTTGACAGGGATGCTTGTAAAGAGAAGCTACAGGATGCCGGGAAAATAGTCAGGAGTGCTAAGGTGGCTAAGGAGCAGAAAATAACGAGGGAGGCCAAAAGAGGGGGTGGGGTGGGGCAATACATTCTTCCGGTATATAAGTGAGAGAAGGAAAAGTGAGCAGGGATTATAAGACTCAGAGGGGAAGGGGGAGCTCTGATGGAGGGGGTGGGAAAGGCTATTCTGCTGAATGAATACTTTACCTCAGTCTTCACAGTTGAGGAAGAAGGGAAGGGAAGGGACCCAAGCTAAGAAGCAGGGGAAGGGTGGGCAGTGAGATGGACACAAGCCCCTTTATAGAGGGTAGGGTTTTCAAGGAATTAGGAAAATTGTGGATGGGCAAGGCAATGGGCCCTGATGCAATCCACCCCAGGGTGCTCAAGGAATTGGGAGAAGAACTTGCATCACCACTCACCAAGATATTTAATCTGTCCCTTGACAGAGGAGGGTCCTGGGTGATTGGAAGAGGGCTGATGTTGTGCCATTGTACAAAGAGGGAGGGAAGGAAGGGAGAGCCTGGCAACCATTAGCCCATCAGTCTTACCAAAGTGGTGGGTAAACAGATGGAAGCACTTATTAATGAAAGGCTGGCACAATATGTGAAAGAATGGGGCTCAAAGAGAGAGATGCAGTGAATTTAGATTCCACTGGCATAATGTCCGTGAAGTGGGCACTTCGCATTGTCAATCCACTATGCGAAGTGGCCAGCATGAAATGCCCACTTTACCTTGTGATTACTACTTCAGTTTGTCATTCTGCCTTAACACAAAGTAAGGTGGAATGACAAGAATATTGGCAACCCCCCACACACACAGTCACTAGAATTAATGTGCATCCCCAAAATGCTACTGTCATCTTGTGTCCAGAAAATTCCACTGTGCTGACGAAGTGAAATGAGAGAGTAACAAGAAATGCAAAGTCTCCCAGAATTAATGGCACATTCAGTCATGTGGACAGTGGTCAGACAAAGTCATCAGAATGAATGTCTATCCTCAAAATGCTACTGTCTTGTGTCCAGAAAATTCCCCAGTACTGACGAAGTGAAATGAGAGTGTAAAAAGAAATGCAAAGCCTCCCATCTTAGAGATGCAGTGAAGTTAAATTCCACCAGACTGTTTGCATTGCCACTGCACTAGTAGCTACGTGGAGTGGCCAGCATGAAATGCCCACTTTGCCTTGTTATTGTGACTTCTCATTCTCATTCCACCTTAATGCGAAGTAAGAAGGAGTGACAACTATATTGGCAGCCCCTAGGCCCCCACACATCAATCAATCAATCAATCAATCAAATCTTTATTTATCCAGGCGATCACCATTGAGCAAGCTCCTTTACAAGGTGGACCTGCTGTTGGCAGGGACAATTGTATAGTCAGAGTTAAGATATGCATAATACAAAATGAACAAGATGATTACAATAATGATAGGAGCAGAGTATAAACATTCCAAAGGCACATATACAAGTTATATATACATAACACAACAGTAACATGACATATACAGCACCCACAGAAGCCTCATGTGTATTGTTGTTATATACAAACCATAGGAGAAAATGAAAATTATTTATATTCTTGGCCATCAGCAAAGTTGTAGGCTTGAGTGGAAGTCTCTAAGCTATGAAGGTGCGCATGACGTCTGGGTCTCAGGCTTGTGGTGGGGGGGGGGCGTAAAAAGAAAAGGGTGCAGAGGATGCTAAGGGCAAGTGGGGCAAGTGAAGGGTGGGTTGGCAATAGTGGCAGAGAGGGACTGGTGTCACCAACTGGGACTAATATGGGTGAGGAGAAAGCAGCAAACAGGCTGCTAGGAATGATGGTAGCAATTACAGATTTTGGCAAATGTTTTGTCATAGAGGGTCTTGAACAGGGCAATACTGATAGGGGAGCTGAGTCTCAATGATCTTTGTATCCTATTCAAGAGCGTAGGTAAGGCATAGCTTATGGTGGCCTTTCCAAAGTGAGTGTTGGTCCTTGGGACTTTCAGGGAAACCAGCAAGTGACTTCTTAAGGCATAGATACTGATCGGACTTGGGGAGAGACAGTCGACAACTTACTGTGGGAGTTTATTAGTAAGGGCTCAGAGCATCCAAAGGGCTGCGTTTCTACACAGCCTGTATTGAAGGGAAGGCCACTATATGGCTGGGTATAGAGAGCAGTGATGTGTGGAGAATAGAAGACCAGTTATAAATCTCAGCACTCTGTGATACAATATGTCCAGTTTTGCAAGGTGTGAGATAGAGCAATGGCCATAAATAAAGTCGGCGTAGTCAATTAATGAGAGGAATGTAGATTGGACAAGCTGTCTTTTTGCGTCTGTGGTCCGGAGGCATTTAATTCTGAAAAAGAGACCAAGTCTCTGCCTCAGTTTTTTCAGCAGTTCTTCTGTGTGTTCCACAAAAGAAAGTTTATTGTCTAACCAGACACCCAAGTATTTGAATTTAGGCACAAATTCAAGTTTTTCACCTAATAAAGTAGAGGTGGAAGGTAACATCACATGGCTTACAGTACTGTAACTCTCATGCTGTACAGGAACATGAATGCCTATGGCTGTAGTTACCCAATGATGATAACCTGTGTCACAAAACTCCCCAATTTGAAAACTCATATCAGTGAGTACAGTGGTGAAGCCTAGAGAGATACTACATAACAGGCTAACATGCAAGTAACTAGTAAAAAAATGAATTTTGTGATTTGTGATGTGATCGTGAATTGTGACTGCATTCGTGACTATAAAACATGAATTTATTTTTCTTGGAGTTGGAGTTGATGAGCATCTGATGTGAGATAGCCAGTTATATGAAACTGTATAGGAACGTGAATGCCTACGGCCGTACTTCCCTGATGACCTGTATCACAAAACTCGCCAATTTGAAAACTCATATTAATGAGTACTGTGGTGAAGCCTGGAGAGATACTACAAAACAGGCTTATATTGAAGTAACTAGTATAAAAATTAATTTTGTGATTTGTGACGTGATTGTGAATTGTGACTACATTTGTGACTGTGACAATGATGAAGAAGGTGATTTGTATCATGAGTGACAGAGTAGTGATGATGGCACTGACTTAAAAACGCATATTAAAAAGTACAATTTTCATGCTGAGAGATATACTAACATACTAACATACCATTTGCCAGCAGATTAGGCCTTATGGTCTATCGAGTCTGCTCAAACCTCAGATCCCTAGTTGGGTGCCGAGGCCCTCCCCCCGCCTGTGTTCCAGAAACCCCTATCATCCATCCCCACTCCCCTAGGACAGGCCATTATCTGATACATCCACTTTCTGTGTCTGTCCCACCCTCTCTTGAAGCCCTCCACTGTGGATCTCTGAACCAGCTTGCCAGGCAGTGCATTCCAAGGGTCCACTACCCTCTCAGTGAAAAACCTCCTCCTCTTCTCCCCCTTCACCCTTCCACCTTCCAACTTCAAACCATGCCCTCTGGTGATACCTCCCTTCTTTAGTCTAAAGATCCCCTCCATGTTTACCCTATTTATTTCCTTGAGGTACTTGAAGACCTCAATCATGTCTCCTATCTCTCCTCTCCTCCAATGAAAACAGGCAGAGCTCCTCAAGTCTGTCCTCATACTTCAAATACCGTAGTCCTCGTATCATCTTAGTTGCTCTCCTCTGTACCCTCTCCAGGAGCTGTATGTCCCTCTTCAAGTGTGGTCTCCAGTACTGTACACAGTACTCAAGGTGTGGTCTAACCAGTCCATTGTACAGTGGCAGATTCACTTCCTTGCTCCTAGAGGTGATCCCCCTTACGATGCATCCCAACATCCTGTTTGCCTTGCTAGCCGCTCTCCTGCACTGCTCAGAGTTATTCATACATGCGTCCACCATGACCCCTAGGTCTTTTTCCCCTATTGAGGCCTCCAGCGCCTCTCCTCCCAGGGTGTACCTGTGTTTAGGGTTTCTCCACTCAAGATGTAACACCTTGCCCTTGGTGATACTGAAATTTAATTTCCATGTGTGAGCCCAGCTTTCCAGCATGTCCAGGTCCCCTTGCAGGGCCAACCTCCCCTCTTCTCCCTCAACTACTGCTCCCATCTTGGAGTTATCAGTGAAGAGACTCATTTCACACCCTATACCCTCCCTGATGTCCGATATGTATGCATTAAACAGGATCGGACCCAGGACCGAGCCCTGTGGTACCCCACTACCAACTTCTGTAGGGTTCAAGAGCTCCCCACTGACCACTACTCTCTGGGTGTATCCAGCTAGCCAGTTTTCAATCCATCTGACCATCAAAGGGCCTGCTCCCAACCCCATCAGTTTCTCCACCAAATCATTGTGGGGGACAGAGTCAATCACCTTGCTGAAGTCCAAGAATAATACATCCACAGGCTTTCCCCTGCCCATTTCTGATGTTACCCATTTGTAGAACTCCACAGGACTGGTTTGACATGATCTACCTGGCACAAACCCATGTTGCCGACTATCCAGACCTCCCACCTCCTCCAAGTACACCCCCAATCGTTCCTTTAGTATACTCTCCATTAATTTTCCCACCACCAAGGTCAAACTGATGGGTCTATAGTTACCTGGTACTTCCCTTGACCCCCCTTTATGGATTGGCACCACATGTGCCTCACACCAATCCCAAGGTACCCTCCCTGTCTCAAGTGACCTGTTGAAGAGCTCCGCAAGGGGTGCAGCCAATATGCCCACCAATTCCCATAGTACTCTCAGATGTATGCCATCTGGCCCAGGAGATCTGTCTTTCTTTAGGGCCTTGAGGGCTAACCACACCCTTTTGGTGGAGATAGCATCATCCTTCCCCTCCACCTTACTGGCCTTTTTATCCTTATCCTGATGTGACACCCCTGGGGTACCTCTCCCTCCCTCTTGTTCCCTTTCTATTGCTCCCCTGATCCCACACACTGCCGCTTCTATCCCCATCATGCCTTGCTTTGTAGATATCCCATCCCTCTCCCTAGTGAACACAGAGGCTAAGTACTCATTAAATACCTCTGCCTGGTCCCTCGCCTCTTCCACCCACCCTCCTTCTGATCTCAGTCTGCTGAGATGGCCCTTAGTTTTTCTCCACTCCCCAATGTACCAGAAGAACCCCTTTTCCCCTCCATGTATCCCCTGTGCCTGCCGCTGCTCTTTACTGGACTTTGCCCCCCTCACCATCCAGGTGACCTTTCTAGATGCAAGATGGTACATTTCCTTATCCCTATCCCCTATTGTTGTTTTATATTTTTTGTAGGCCGCCTTCTTTTCTCTGACTGCTACCTGGACCTCACTGGACCACCAGCATGGTTTATGTGACCTTGCTCCCTTATGTTTCACCTTAGCGCAGGTCATGATTGCCTCAAGAAGTCCCCAATTTATGACCTCCCATCTCCTTTCCACATTTGTCATTGATGTAATCCCCTTCAAGTGATCCTTGAGAATATTTCCCATGCTCACAAAGTCTGCCCCTGAAGTCCACTGCCAGTGTCCTAACTCTACCCCCTTCCCCCATGCTTATTTGAAACCAGACAGTATTGTGGTCGCTCCCAGTCAGGGGATCCTCTACAATCAGGTCCCTTATCAGATCCCCATCTGCCAGAACCACGTCCAGGACATGCCCCTCCCTTGTGGGCTCCATCACATGCTGTGTTAAGAACACATCCTGGGGGGGTCATGTGATGGCAGCCTGAGCAGAGCAGCTTTTCCCCATTGCTCCATCTCCCACCTACCAATTTTTTGCTAATAACTTCTGATAGAGTTCAAAACCTTGTTTTTCCTGACGACGACTGGTGACATAACATGTTAGAGCACCTGGATCCTGATTTTAGCATGGAGGTTTATATGAAAAAGACTCCTCCTAGACATTTGCCACCTTTCAAGCCGGAAAAGGACGAGGCCGCTAAGTGGGCTCAACAGCAGGCCTCTAGCTCCCTGAAGATGTCCTCAGCTCCAACAGCTCTCTTGGAAGAGAGATTTCTGGAAATCATACAGCCATTACAAGCAGCTGTAGCTATGATCTCCGAGGATCTCCAGATGATCAAAAATTCAGTGGCAACCTTAACGATGCGAGTTGGGGACTCCGAAGCAAGGATTGTCTACCTGTAAAAAAAGCAGGAGAAGTCCGGCCAGGAAAGCTTGAGCTTCTCATGAAGGCTTAAGAAGTTGGAAGACAAGTTAGAAGATTTGGAGGGGCGCAGTAGGCACGATAACCTGCTGATTATTGGAATTCCAGAGTGGGAAAAAGGCAGTGCCCCAATTCTATTTTTGCAAAAGTTATGTGTAAAAATAGCAGGTCCATCCCCTAATGGTGGGGATTATGTCATCGAAAGGGCTCACCGTGCCCTGCGCCCCATGCCACTGGCACGTCAGCCTCCCAGACCAATTATCTTTAAATTACTAAATTTCCTCGATAAACAACATATCCTCGCGAAAGTCAGGGCGACCTGCGAGGAGACCTGGGAGGGTCAGAAGATCCACATCATGCAAGATCTCCCGCATTCGGGTCGACTGAGGTGACAGGAGTTACACCCGCTGGTGTCAAAATTGGTGGCAGCTGGTAAACCTTCCAGAGTTAAATACCCAGCACTCCTTCTCATTAAACACGATGACAAGTGACTCTCTTTTGATTCTCCTGATCAGGCAATGCAAGGTTGGAAAGAACTGTTCCCTGATTTATACAAGTGACCAGGGGAATAGCGTGATAAGGTGGCTATGATCAGCTGAGAGATGGGACTGCATTTTAATTATTCTGCTCTGTTCTCCCGTCCCAGCTCTATATAGGAGAGTTGAGCTGGTTGGATTTGATCCCTCCTACCAAAGGTCTAGATTTGTTAAATGGGGATGAAGCAAGTATGTGTGTCCTTAACTGCCCTTCAGGAGCTTCACGATATGTGGAGGAAGTTCTCCAAATGTTCGTTTCAGCATTCCATTTGTTTTATTTACTTGGGGCACCAAGTGGTTAATTGCGTTTCATTTTGTTAATGCAGCGCTGTTTGTGACAGAGGCATGCACAGACTGAAGGGCAATGGGGGTCCTCTATCTCCCGAGTGACGAAAGGAACCGTCTAGAGACCAGATTATTTCACTCCATCTGGAGCACTGATGATATACTCCCTTGCTTTTTAAGTTAGTGCAGATGTTACATCTGAAGCTGCAAGTGGTCCTCTTGTCAGTCAATTGAGAGACTATTGTTTGGTCATTTAGATTGAAAAGACTACACGGCTAATGCACCGGGGCTTATTTCCTCCCTTCCTTTAATGAAGTTATAACTTTTCTGGTTTATCGAAGGGACATATTCGTTAGATAGGATTTGGTTCTGGGGGTTTTTCATATTCAATATTAATAAGACATAAATATTTTCTAAATATAGGAATGCTGGCTTGTTTTGCTTTATTTTAGAGAGTAGGGAGAAGGGGATTACTTTTACCTGTTACCAGTGTGAATAAATAGTTATGAGGTTAGCATAGTTGATTAGTGTAGTCTAACACTGGATTTCAATTAGGTTCTAATTTGTATTGGTTGCTGATATTGAATTGAAATGTCAGTGGAAGCTACAAAATAACTTTTCATAGATACCAATCCAGTATCAGGGTACTGAGCAAGTTTTTTCTTTATTTTTTATTATTGTTGTATTATTTCCCCTATATGTTTCAAGTTATTATGTTACATGCTTGATAGTAAGGTATGGTGTTACAGGTAATATAGATAAATATAGGGCGGGGATTATATTAGGCTCTTACTATTTCAGACTCAGAAGGATTGGTATTGAGAATGTGGTGGGGGGGCATACGGGGGCTGGAATGTTTCTTTTTAGCTTGCACTATAACATCATGTGGCAGTTAAACAGTGGTAGTGCAGTTAGTATGAACTGGGGGTGGTTTTAGTGTTGCGGGATTGTTGTTTCAAGAGCTTTATTTTTGGGGCAGGGTTGTTTTATGGGGTGGTATATTTCTGATACTAGGGAGTAGTTTGCAGTATTAGTAAGGGGGGGATGACCAAACACTGCCATGCTTTGTTCTTAATGACTATTTTAATGACTATTAAGGTTTTTCTGCTGGGATTGACTGTTCTCTAGAACAATATTTCGATTAGAACCTGAGTAGTCAATATAGTTTTGTAAGTTGGAATATTAAAGGGGCTAAAGATAGGGGTAAAAGGCAAATGATACTGAAACATCTGTTGCATCTCGAGTAGGAATAGCTTGTCTCCAAGAAATGCATTTGAGGCTGGAGGATAGCTCCCTTTTCAAGAAGCAGTGGGTGGGACAAGCCTTTGGATCAGGGATATCACCTAATAAAGGTGGGGTAGTGATTCTAGTATCAAAAAATTTCCCTTCTAGGTTAACCCAAGAGATCTGGGATCCAGGGGGCCGTTACATTTTGGTACTTGTAATGCTGGAATCTCAACCTGTGTTGTTTGGTGCAATCTATGGCTCAAACATTGACTCCCCTTCTTTTTTTGTACAATTACTAAACCTTGTGGTGACTAATTCCCTGAAGTTAATGATACTAGGTGGGGACTGGAACCTTGTCCCCCAAACAGAATTGGATAGGTCAGACTGTAAGATGTGTGGCCTATCCCCAGCTCAACGAGCTTTGAAAGATTTGATCAGAGGCACTGGCTTGATTGATGTATGGAGAGTCCTAAATCCTACAGAAAGGCAATATACTTTTTTTCCCCTCCCCATGGTACCTGTTCCCAAATTGATCATTTTCTTATAAGCTCTTCTGCCCTGCCTGGTGTGCTAGATGTGAGGATCCATGCTAGAGTCCTGTCAGACCATGCACCCATTAGCATTAATTATTTGTTTGGGGCAGGTTTTAAATGACCCCCCCCCCAGTGGTGGCTGAATACTCATTTACTTCATAATGCAGTTTCCTTGACTCACATTAAGGAGTTTATTACATTTTTTCAATTGTAATAAGGGATCAGTTGACAAGTATGATCTGATGTGGGCAGCCTTAAAACGTTCCCTAAGGGGAGAATTTATTCGAATGGCGACAACAAGAGTTCATCAACAAAGGGCTCAGATGGATGCTTTCCTTACCTCGATCAAAAGTCTGGTACATACCCTTTCTCGGCATTCCTCGGCCGATGACTGGGCTAGACTGTATCAGTTGCAGGCTCGGTATGTAGGTCTGATTTCACAGAAGGCGGAGCTGTCGCTCCATTGAACTAAGTTAAAATATCTAGAAACAGGAGAAAGAGAATCGAAACTACTCACACTTCGTATTCAGCAATTGGAGACTTCACAGTTCATTCCCGGAATGAGTTTTGCACAAGATGGACAAGTATGTACTGATCCTAATGAGATTGTGGAGGGTTTTAGACGGTACTTCCAAGAACTTTATGCAGTTGATCCTTCCTTACGCCCCTCTAAGGCTGATATAAACCAATATCTTTACTCAATAATCTTGTCTAAAATTACTAATGCGGAGGCAACCTCCCTGAATGCCCGTATCTCCACCGCAGAAATCCAGCTGGCCATAGAACAACTGCCTGTTGATAAATCTCCTGGCCCTGATGGTTTACCAAATAATTTATATAAGGCATGTCAGTCTGTTTTAATTCCAGTACTGAGTGAGGTATTTAATTATTGGTATGATAAAGGTATATTGGACCCTAGTTTTCAGGAGAATTTGATAACCTTAATTTTAAAACCAGGGAAGGACCCTTTAAGTCTTGTAAGTTACCGCCCCATATCTCTGCTCAACTCCGAAATACTAGCTAAAATTCTGGCCAATAGACTCTTGAAGGTAATGGACAATCTTATAGGTCACGAGCAGGTTGGGTTTATGGCCGGGAGATTGTCTGGGGATCATATGCGGAAACCTTCACACCTTATTTCCACGTCCAGGGACTCCAACATACCAATGGTGTTGGTGTCCTTGGATGCAGAAAAAGCATTTGACAGGGTCTCCTGGGAATTCCTTTTTGCTACCCTAACCCACTTTGGATTACCTGAAGCTTTTCTTAAGTGGGTACAGCTTTTGTATATTTCCCCATCAGCTAGAATTAGATGTAATGGTGTACTCCCTGTTCCCTTTCAGCTTTCTTGGGGCACAAGGCAGGGATGCCCCTTGTCCCCTTTACTTTTTAACTTTTGTTTAGAACCCCTGATCTGAAGGCTGTCAGCTAATCCAAGAATTATAGGTATTCAGGTAGGTAGCTCAAGATATGTGCTTTCAGCATATGTAGATGATATATTACTGCATGTTGAGAACCCTCAACTGATTATCCCGGCTTTACTCTCTGAAATTGAGGATTTTTCAAAGATATAATTTTATAAATTGAATTGCTCTAAAACTAAAGTTTTTCCTTTAAATAGCAGAGTAATGAAGGCAGAACTAGCACCTTATGGCCTCTCATGGGAAGCAAAGTCCCTAACATATTTGGGTATTAGTGTCTCTAGGGATATAGGATCAATGATTAAGGATAACCTTTCTAACTTACTTAAAACTTTAGCTGTGGACATGGAGAGATGGGGATTTTTCCCTCTTTACTTGTGGGGAAGACTAAACACTATTAAAATGAATGTATTACCAAGGATTTTATATCCAATGGGGATGCTGGGATGCTTCCTACCCAAAGTATGGTTTGCCAGGCTTCAAAGAATGGTCAGTGGTTTTATATGGTGAGGGAAAGGAGTTTGCAGGGCTTATTTTAAGTTAACAGCTCCTAAGCATCAGGGATGTGGCCCCTCCTTCTTCTTATATTATGCTGCTTATCATCTTAGTAAGCTGGCATTATGGACTAAAAATTATAGACCGCTAGAATATTCCCCCCTGTGGTTGAGTATAGAGAAACATTTGGCAGCTAAATCCCACTGTTCGTTATCTGCACTTTTGTATGTTACTCCTTCTTATATACCCAGATCCCTTAAGAATGTTCCCATAGTATGGTCCCTTAAGGCCCTTCATCAACTGCAGAAGCATCTTGGAGTGAGATGGTACCAGTCATTTGAGCAGCCTGTTATAGGTAATCCGCATTTTAAGATTGGAAATAACCCAATACCTTCTACCTTTTGGCCTCAGATTAACAGCTACAGAGTTTCTGACCTATTTTTGAATGGGAGACCAATCCCTTTCAACCACCTTCAAAGGTACATTAGGGTACCAGATACCTCTGTATTCAAATATGCACAGATTAGTAAGGCTCTTACCTTCTTTTTTTGCAGTATTCCTGAGACAGATTCAGTGGTTATGGATGTGTCTATAATCCTCCAGGTGGCTTCCCAATCCCATCCCGTTTCTAATACTTATAAGACTGTCCAAGTATTGGATTCCAAGTTACCAACTGGGATATGTTATTATTGGACACAGGAACTGGGAATCCCTGAGGACTCTGATTTATGGAAAAAGCTCTAGCAGACATCTTATAAATGTATAAAACAGGACAGACTCCAGTAAGTCCACTTTAACATTATGCATAATCTTTATTTTACACCAATGAAGCTTTTTAAAATGGGCAAGTTGACTTCACTGGTTTGTGGTCGATGCAAGAGTGATATTTGTTCCCTTTACCATATGTTATGGACTTGTCCTAAAGCACAGAACTTTTGGCAATTCATCCGTAGAATCTTGGACCCTTTTCTGAGTTTAGAGATTTTGTTTACCCCTGAAGTTTGTTTGCTAAATTATTACCCCCATGGTACCCCTAGAGTCAGAAGGGCGCATATGGTGCTTATTGCTGCAGTGGCTAAACTGATTATCATGAGACACTGGGCAAAAGATATACTTCCTCCTGTAGTAGAATGGTATAGGGAGATTTTATTAGCGCTGCAGTTGGAAAGGCATATTACCTCCATGCAAGATAGGTTGAATGCCTCTCTGACAATTTGGGGAGCCTTGGAGACCCTTCTTGCTCTATGGAAATCTTAATGGTCTCAGTAGATATATTTTTGACGGTATGGTCTAATCTCAAGCAGCGCTTTGGTATGAGGATGAGGGGAGGGAGGTGGAGGGGGCCCTTCACTGTGTTTTATGTTTGTCGGGGGTGTTCTTTGTTTTTTTTTTGTATCTTATTTTATGTTTGGTTTTATTATGATCCACTTGGTTTTGTCTGTCATGACATATTTGTTTGTTGGATCTTTGAAAATTAATAAAGCATACTTAATTAAAAAAAAAGAACACATCCTGGAAGCCGTCCAGCAGCCTCAGCTCCTTGGCCACCTTAGAGGACATAGTTCCCCAGTTTGTACCTGGCATATTAAGGTCCCCCATCAACACCACTCTTTCCCCTTTTGGTCCACACTGGGCAATGATGTTGTCCAGCAAACCATCCTCCAGAACATCACCCATCCCAGGGGCTATATACTACACCCAGCTTGACCTTATCTCCTGCTGGGGATCTTAAGGTGACCCATAAGGCCTCCACATTTCCCTCTGCCTCTTCTACCCTAGCAATTTCTATGTCATCTCTAATGAACATAGCCAATCCACCCCCTCTGCCCTCCTTTCTATCCTTCCTAAGCATAGTGTACCCTCACACGTTTAGGTCCCAGTCATGGTTTTTGTTGGCCCAAGTCTCCGTGACAGCAGCCACATCCACCCCCGAACAGCATGGTCTGGAACTCTGGCAACTTGTTTCCCAAGCTCCTGGCATGTACTAACACCAACCCCCACCCTTTATCCCTGATCCCCTTTGTCGAACCCCACCCAGGTTCCTTATACTTCCATCCTCCCTCTGCTCCTCCTGAAGCTTCCACCCCCAGTCTGTATCCCCCCTCCCCCCTTGGGTTTGAAAGCTTCTCCCCTCATCTGGAGGAGAGGGTTTCTGGTCAGCCCCTCCCTTATCCCTTCCCCCCCTCACAAGTTTAAACCCCACCTTTCTTGAATGTTGTCAGCCATCCCCTGTTTAAAGGCTTCCTTCCCTAATGGGGAAAGATGAAGCCTGTCCTTGGCATACCGTCCCTTATCCTCTCAAACTCCTTTCCAGTTCCCTAACACCCCCAACCCACTCTCTTCACCCCACTTCCTGAGCCAGTCATTAACCTCTGTGATCTTCATTTTTTTCTCCATTGAGGCCTTTGCTACTGGCAATATCTCTGAAAAGGAAATGTTGCATCCATTATCCCAACAGACTCTGGCAAGTTCTTGGAACCTTGCTTGGATTTCCAAAACGCTATTTCCCTCTAGATGCGTTGGTTCCCAAATGCACAGGAAACGGTTTCCTCCATAATCCTAACCAGTTCATACACCATGAACTTTGCTCTGTGCACTATCAGCCCAGAGATACTCACTACCTTCACCTGGCTATGGCATCCACCCCCCTGTCCCTCCCACTGGATACCCCTAATCATCGAGTCTCCCAATAACAGAACCTTAACACCGCCATCATCCTTATGGTTACCTCCTCTATGCACTCTCAGCCCCCATTCCCCCTTTATTCATGATCTCAATTACATGGGAGTCTTTCTGCCTTATTAGAGACCCCCTTGTCACCCTCCCCTTTCTGCCTCGCTTGTTATTTTGCCCACTCAACTCAGACCCCCTCTGAATAGGTGTCCCCTTTAACCCTCTCTTATCCAAACCATTTATCCTGGTCCTGATGGTTCCCCTTCCCCCACACCACCATCCTCCCCCCTTGTAATAGGTCCCCTACCTCCAGAGGCTCTCTGTGTGTCCCCTTTACCTAGGGCTCCATCCTTGGTACAGAACCCCCTGCACCGCACCAGTGTCCAGTACTCTGAAGGGAAGCCAAAGAAACAACTGTGATTTAAATTACAGATGGAGATTGGGCCCTAAAGAGATGCAAATGCACAGACAGATTAAGACTGCACTGTAGAGATGCAGACGCAAAGGCTTAACAGCACCACCTAACCAGTGCTCACCATCAGAAATCCAAATCTGGAAAAGAATACCTTTTGGGTTGTGGGGTGTAGCGCATAGCAGTAACAGTCCAGTAAAGATACCACAAAGCAGTACAAAAAAATCATGCAGGTGCAGTGGATAGCAGGTTCACACTGCTATAGTTACTCTGTGACACAGTAAAAGGTGTCTGATTTAATGGCATGCATCGCACACACACTCAAACATACACTACAAGTAATGCATAGCAAATTGAAAACCTTTAGTTATATAACCAAATGTTTTAAACAATCTGAAATTACACAGTTCTGCCCCACAACAATCAGCAAAAAATGTCAAGAATTACTGAAAATATTACTGTGTGTACATTAACACAATTACACAAGAAAAATATAAGCAAAACAGAAAGACTGCTTTTTTCTCCCGGTTTATCTACCTGCACCATAGATACACCCTTCCCCCAAAAGCACACTTCACATTACACAGACTGACTGTTCTAAATTAACATTCAAAATCCACACACAGACAATAAACACTCAATGATATGAGCACAGGAGGGTTTCCTACAATCGATGTACTAAATTTTGAGCAAAACTAAATGGCACAAAAAGGCTTTTTGAACAGCTTTTAGGGGGATTTGAATCGTAGAGCTCTGAAAGGAAACGGTCCCCATCTTCCAGTACACACACACACACACACACACACACACACACACACACACTACACAGAACTGAGGCTGTGCAGAACAATCCAGAGCCCATGTGATGTGCAATCCTATGAAGCACTGCAAATTCACCTTGGAGCTCAATAACAAGGCGAAGTGATGCAAACTACATTGATTTCAATGTTACTTCGCCTTAACATTGGTGGAGAAGTGGTTTGGGGAAGGCAGAATAATGCAAAGTCATTGGTTTCAATGGACTTCGCATTCCTCATTATGACGTGAAGTACTCCCTTTCATGTTGCAGAGCACTTTGCAGATTCCGCATTACTTCGTGAATCACTTCGCAGAGCGAATTTCGGCCACTTCTCCCACCATTACTCATAGTCGACAACCAGCACAGGTTCACAGGTGGAAGGTCATGTCAGACCAATCTGATTGAATTCTTTAATAGTGTAACAGACATAAGTAATTGACCAGGGAGGGGCAGTGGACATGGCCTATCTGGACTTCAGAAAGGCCTTCTACACCATCCCTCACAAGAGACTGGAAAGCAAGTTAAGCAAATTAGTGGTAGGGAGCAAACTAACAAACTGGATGGAGAATTGGCTAGTAGATAGAACTCAGAGGGTGGTGGTAAAATGGGTGCACTCCAGGGTAGAGGGAGGTGATGAGTGGAGTTCTACAGGGTTCTGTGTTGGGTCCCATACTGTTCAACATATACATTGAGGACATTACAGAGGGCCTGCATGGGAAGGTGTGTCTATTTGCAGATAACACAAAGATCTGGGACCGGGTGGACACACCATGAGGGGTGGAAAGAATAAGGGAGGACTTGTCCGAAATGGAGGAGTAGTCAGGTAATTTGCAGATGCATTTTAAGGCAAAGAAATGCAAAATTATGCACACAGGGTGAAAGAACCCAAGGGCAAAATAGTGTCTGGGAGGGGAGAAACTAGAGGAAACAGCAGGAAAGGGACCTGGGGATCATCATTTCGGATAGCCTGAAGGTTGGGAACCAATGCAACAAGGTGGTGGGGAGGGCAAACAAAATGTTGGCATGCATATTGAGGTACATTTCAAGTTGGAGGAGAGAGAGGTGATCATGCCACTATATAACACTATGGTTAGATCACATCTGAGGTACAGGGTTCAGTTCTGGAGGCCACACTTACAAGGTGACAGAGGCAGGATGGAGTGGGTCCAGGAGAGGGCAACCAAAATTTTATTTTTTTAATTTATTTTATTTATTAAACTCTAGGATTACAAGTACTTTTGAGCTGGGACTGCTCATTTACAAAGATTCAATGTCAAAGGATGTAGGGTAACATACATACAAAGGAAAATAATAGATGCATTCTTTATACTCAGAGTTTATTAAGACAAGGAATATACAGTAGGTTGTGGAGAGAGTCAGCAAAAGCTAGCATGAGTCAGATTTAAAGGTGAGCTGAATATGGAGGGGAAGGAGTAGGAGCGGAGTTAGCAGGCAACAGCCATTGTCAGATTGTAGAGGTGGAAAGCAAGAGATTGGTGTCAGTGATTTTGAGGCCTAGTGTCAGCAGAGAGGAGGGGTGGCTAAAGAGTGGGGGGGGCGGTGATGGAAAAGATGGGCAAAGCAGCCAGATTACAGAACACCAGTAGCTCAGGTAGGAGGTGAAGACCATTGATTAGGAGAGGCAGTCACACTGTGGGGTTGAGGTGAGGGATAGTCAAAGTTTCCTTTTAAAGGGACCAAGAGACACAGCTGTAAGTGCTTCTCTGCTAAGGGTATTGTACCACTGAGGAGCCCTGTGCAAGAATGACCTCTGCCCCATAGTGGTCTGACATCTGGGGACCTGGAACATCTGTAGATGAGCTCTCCATGTAGGTTGGGTGCTGCTGTAGGAAGTAAGAAGTTTTGCCACTCCTGGCGCCATATGCCCAAGGAGAATTTTTTTAGTGAATAGACAGGTCTGGTATTGAATTCTACTCAGGAGTGGTTCAGGGACTATACCAGAGGTCATATAAGAATGACTGGAGTAACTAAACTTATACACACTGGAGACAAGGAGGGAGAGGGGAGATATGGTAGAAACTCAGGGTAAGGGAAGGGAAGGAAGCATATTCAAGATGAGTGGAAACAAATCAACTAGGGGGCACATGCTTAAGTTGGAAGGGACAGATTTAGAGGAAATGTGAGGGGCAGTTCTTCACTGAGAGAGTGGTGGGTCCTTGGAATTGGCTGCCTAAATGGGTGGTGGGGGTAGATTTGGTGAGCAAATTCAAGAGAGAGTGGGACAACTACACGGGGCTAAATGAAACAATGGCATGGCATAAAGGGAGGAAGAGAGGGGATAATGGGCAGACTGGATGGGCCAAAAGGTCCTTTTCTGCTGGCACATTTCTATGTTTCTATAAATTGAATTAAATTACCTATAATACACTCTTCATCATGTATCATTTAAATATTCCTATAAACATTTTAATACTACTAAACTAAATATATGTTAGGCAACAGTCATTAAAACTCAGTTTACATGGGATGGTTTAAAACATAAATTTGCCTTACAAAACATCAGGGCAGTATGGGAAGGGTCCATAGAATAATGTCATATAGTGTATGGTGGAACACTGTACTTGCGTGATTTTCAGCCTCATAAAATCTTTGTTCAGCTACACACTAATCAATGAATGGAACACTGTACTGACCATACATGCAGAACAGCGTTCCATTCATTTAGAATGAGATGATCGAGCCGGTAATGAAAGTTGCCCAACAAGGAACTGCCACGAACCATCAACATTTGAATTCAGCTTTTAAACCAGCAACATGGCCGCGGCAGATTTCTCAAAAGAAATGACGGATAAGGGAGCAGTTTATCTTAGCGATACTGATCAGCAGACAGGAGCCCGAATGACAGTTTTTGTACTGAGAGTTCAGCGACGAGCAATCCATGAGGCTAAGTGAAAGAAATGAATCTACAATTTAAAGCCTATTGTAGCTTGTTAATCTTAATTAAGTGTAGGGGAGTGTTTCGTGAGTGCCACATTTTAAACTCGTAGCTGTAAAAACTGCAGTTTCTCAAATTCCAGTGGTAGTCACGCTGTTGTACATTTTCATTTTAAAAAATGTTGTAAAGTTTAAAATGATGATTGTATTGTGCTGTCTTCATCCTTGATTCAATATTTCATTCTAAGACATCAAAAGCAATTTTTTGCTGTTCTCAAAAAGGTCATTATACACTATAAAGAATACCGGCTTCTTACTATAACTGAATGAGTGTATTTTCAGCCACCTCGGGGTTTATGAATCCATCAGACCTCTCGAGCTTTGCTGCCGAGGTTACATGGAATCATAAACCCCTCTGTGGCTGAATGCACTGCTTCACCATGATTGCTCGCCAGTATTCTCTATGTCTTCACAAGATGGAGGTGATTTATTTTTTCTTGTGAAGCTGAAAATTAATTGTCCATCTAAGGTTAGCTGTGAATCCTTTTTTAATCATTATAAAGACACTAGCGATTTGAAATGGAAACATGCCCCAGTTAAAGAGACCAAAGAACTGGAGGCTCTTTTTGTTGTCATTGTTGTTTATAAACAGTAATTCACTTGCTAGGGAGATCTGTAAATACAAACACAATTTTGGCCTAAGGACCGTGTTTGTTACCTTAATACTTATGGATTTGAATCTTCAGTGAAACAGAACTGAGTTACTTTCAAACTTATAGGATAGGAGTTTCACTCTCAAGATCAATTTAAGATGCAAATTTAATCTATAAATGAGTTATGAATAAATATTTAAATTTTCCAACTCTAAAATGGGGGGGTTGATTTAATGTTTGCTACCCAGCTTCTACTGTGTGCATTCAAGAATAGTCTGGGGAAATTGGTGACAGGTTAACTGTCTGGGTTTACAAGCAGAATTTGTTTGTTTTATTAGATTGAAGTTTTATTTATAGTGCTTTCTATCATTTACTTACATAATTGTTAGATTTAACACTATGGTTACTGTAGGATCTTTAATTTATACTGGTTTCTCCTCTTTTTCTTTTCACTTCTATGTTTCCTGCTAATACTCTTCCTTTAAAGAGGTTTTACAGTACTCCCGAATTATGATTTGTTTGTATGACATAAATTAGTACTCATTTGTCACAAACTATAAATGGGGATCTAAATAATTTTAGAAAATGGGCTTTATACTAATATGTCTCTCATTGGCTGAGGGGCACTACAGGGGGGGTATATTAACTTATGATAGACATCCACTCCAAATCAAGTGCCAGTTCAGGGTGCCCCATTACTTGGCATATACTTGGGCACCCCAAATTTTCAAGCCCACAAGCTGCCATTTTTTCCAAGTGCTTAGCGGACAAGTTGCCAGACTCCCCCCTCGTCAGTCTCAAATTCATTTATTTAATAATAAGAAATCAGTACATATTTTACAAGTACACCACCTTCACTTAATATTTTCATTGTGTCTTCAAGACCACAACTCCATTTTGGGTCTGACACATCCTAATGCCGACTTACCTCGCAAAAGACAGAACTGCTCAAAAAGCTTCTGCTAAATACCCTGTCTCTCCCATCACTAATTAACATCTAAAACATGGTTCACGTTAAAAGAGCTGCTCCTTACAGATAAAAAAACATACATTTTAAACTGATGCCATTCCTCGTAGCTCTTGTAGTTTGGGTTTAAGGGTGCAAGGTTATGGGCCAAACTGCTGCGTCTGTTGATTGAGCAAAAGGAAAAAAGTCCAGAACTTTTGGAAATAAATAATAAAACAATGCCATGAAACTCCCTGAGGTACAACTTCAATACCAAGTTCATCTGTACTTCTGGAAGGAGTGCTGTGGGGAAGGGGGGAGGATAACTTCAAGAGAATGGCTCTCAGGGAGGAGGGAGCAACACAAGAAGCAACAGCATAAAAAAAATCAGAGGGACTACTTTACCAACAACAGTTTTTCTTCTATTTTTTCTTTTAATTTTAAACTCATTATCTCTGTTATTTTAATACTTAATTAAACTTGATGCAGATGCTCATTTTCTAAGCACAATAATACCCTCCAGGGTGGGCAGTATGGGCAATACCAGACCTTCCAGGGGCTATAAAGCCTTCCACCTGTGGAATCTTTCCTCATTACGTCCTTGGGTGGTCCAGTGTTGCCCAATACCACCCACCCTGTTGGGCATTATTGCCTGCATATGACTGAGCATTCCTTTGAAGCATCATGTGTGTTTAGTGATTCCTTTAGTGAGTAACAAAGTAAACTTTGTAACTTGGAATGTTAGATGTCTAAATGAAAAGGTCAAAAAATACAAAGTACTTAGGCACCTGATGCTTCTGGGAAAACTTTGGAAAATTTAATATTTAAACACAATTTAACTTATATTTTACATACCCTCTATAGAATTCCTCTCTAAATTCTTTATTTCATTGATGACGTTTACATGGAAATTGGATTATTATGCCTCAGAGTTCATCTGCACATACAGCTGATTCATCATTTAAAGTCATATTGCTCAGCTGTGATGTCACTCTGTTGTCATGGTAATAACTGTGATGTAACAAGCAGAGTATGATGACATCAAGTGAGGATTAAGCAATGCGAGCTGCTGAAATTTGCAAAGAACAAAGATCCTGTTTTCATGTACAGTACATGACTTCAGAAATAAATAATGGGGAGGAGAAACACTGAAATAATGTGAATTATATGCTGAACAGAGTCCAGTTATTATGATTCTCAAAGTTCTTCTGGAGGCGTCAGTTGTTCTTTTAAGTTCGCGTTGCATTTTTACAGGAGTCATATTTCAGACAACACGATGTAAAGCTCCTGACTCTGAGGAGAGAATGGATAGGTCAGTCCATTGGCGGTGTGGAGAGTAGAAAGAAAGCTGGTGTGGCAATTATAATACATAAAAGACCAGTTCTATAATGATGAAATAATCACTGACAAAGATGGCCATTTTTTTTATAGTTAATGGGTTTCAAACTCTAGCCCATCTATTTTGGTTAACATTTATTGGCCAAATAAAAAGAACCATAAACAATTGATACTACTGGACTCATTGAACATGTTTCTAGGTTCCACTGTCATTTCAGCAGAGGATTCAAATTGTATTACAGATCCCATATTGGACAGGTCTAATAAGCTGTACAGAGTAATCAAAGCTGACAAAGATCTGGGATTCTTGACTAGCACACTAGATGTCTTATTTACATGGAGTGTCACACACAAATATATAGGAGTACTCATTTTGGTCACCAGTACATAAAACTGGGTCTAGAACTGATCAGATTTTCATTCCCCAAAAGTTTATCTTGACTATTAAAAGCACTGAAATGCATCTAGTGGTTATATCTAATCATGCACCTGTCTCTGTCCGTGTCATTAATCAAACAAATTGTACTGGTTCTACAAGATGAGGCCTTAATGCTTCTCTTCTTGATCTTAGTGAAACAAAAGGAAAACATCTCAAAAAACCCTAATGACACTTCCTTGCTTACCAACTGGGAGACCTTAAAATATATTTTAGAGAAGATTTCATTGGCATAGCATACAAAAATTAAAGACCATTCAAATAAAAAAAATAAATAAATAACTGCACTGCACAGTATCAAGTTACATCTCCAATCTAATAACTCCAAAGAAAAATGGAGAGAATGGTCAAAGGCCAAGAATGAGTATGATGAATAATTGAAAACAGAAGCCATTTTATCAGTTAGGAAAGTAAGAGTTAGAGACATTGAAGAAGGCCCCGAAATCCGAAAGGTTTTAGCTGTATGTCTTAGAAATGCAAGCAATTCAGTCAATATCTTGAAAATAAAATACACTTATGCTGAAAAAATGTTCAGTGATACTGAAGCTTGAGCTCTTGGTTGGGTGCTTCTTCTGCCTGCAGCATGGCTGATTCTTCACCGCTGCATGCCACACTGAACATCCACATCAAGGACTCCCTCACCTCAGCTTGAGCCCATTATCGGATGCTTTTCCTGTCTGTGGTGTAGTTGATTCTTCACCACCACACATCAAAATGAACAGCCACATCAAGGACTTCCTCACCCCAGCTTGAGCCCTTGATCGAGATCTTCTCCTGCCTGTGGCGCAAATGATTCTTCACCACCACACACTACACCGAACAGCTGCATCAAGGACTCCCTCACTCCAGCTTGAGCCCTTATCTGTGTGCTTCTCCTGCTTGTGCCCCAGCTGATTCTTTACCGCCGCATGACACACCGAACAGCCGCATCAAGGACTCTCTCACCACAGGTACAGAGCTGGGGCTGACCCAGTATTTTGAACTTTTGGTGCTCTCCAGTTGCTGTAACCTGATTGGTTGCCTTCTCTGCCAGGTGCCTCCCGAATGGTGCACCTTCTAGCCTGGACTCTGCAGGTCTCTCAGCTTCCTTGCTTCCTTGAATTCTTCACAATTTCTAATAATTTTCATTGCCAATTGTAATGCTACTGTGTGTAATTGTGTAATGCTTGGTGTTCTTACAGCCTAGGGCAAATTGATTACTTTGTTATTTGATACAGAAAAGTTAATTGCTTGCCTTTAAACTGTATTCCCAATGCTTATGGAATGTATTTCTGAAGGTCACTAATTTTATCTGCTAACTTTTTCTGTGCTCCACTTCTCCTTTTCTTTTCCTCCCTGCTTTCTGCCTCTTCATTGCTCCCTCTTCCTTCAAATCCCCTCCCCGTGCTGGGCGGTGACTCATTACACCAATTTCCTACTTTCCTCTCTGTACCTCAGAGTTACCCCAGATTAAGCTCCTTTATTGTTTTCCCTGCTCCACTGTTTTTTTTTTACCTCTATGATCCAGCCCCCCGTTTAAGTCCTCTCTGTTTCTCCTAGCCGTCTCTGGCCCCCTGCTGCTCTGTTGTCACCTGTTCTCAGCTGTCCTGCCCTCTTGTCTACCTCCACCCCTGTCTGCTTAGTATAATTAATCCCCTGCTTGTTTCCTCTACCCACATCTTGATCCCTTGATCTGGCACGTCTGCCTGCATCATGGCTGATTCTTCACAGCTGCACACCTCATGGAACAGTCGCATCAAGGACTCCCTCACCCCAGGAACAGTACCAGGGCCGACCTGGTATTTTTAACTTTTGGTACTCTCCATCCACTGTAACCTGATTGGCTGCCTTCTCAGTCAGGTGTCTCCCAATTTGTGTGCCTTCTAGCGCAGATTCTGCAGGTCTCTCGGCTTCCTTGCCGCCCTTAATTCTTTACAATTTTTAATAATTTTCATTGCCAGTTGTAATGCTACTGTGTGTAACTGTGTAATGCTTAGTCTTCTTTCAGCATGGGGAAAATGAATTACTTTGTTATCTGATATTGAAAAGTTAATTGCTTGCCTTTAAACCATTTTCCCAATGCTTATGGAATGTATTACTGAATGCCACTAATTTTATCTGCTAACTTTTTCTGTGCTCTGCTTCTCCTTTTCTTTTCCTCCCTGCTTTCTGCCTCCTCATTTCTCCCTCTTCCTTCAAATCCCCTCTTCACTGTGCTAGGCACTGAGCCACCCAGCCCCCAACTTCCTCTTCTCCTCCTCTCTGTACCTGTGAGCCTCCCCCCAATTAAGCTCCTTTATTGTTTTCCCCTGCTCCACTGTTTTTTTTACTTCTGTGACCCAGCCCCCCGTTTAAGTCCTCTCTATTTCTCCTTGCTGTCTCTGACCCTCTGCTGCTCTGTTGTCACCTGTTCTCAGCAGTCCCCACCCTCTAGCCCTCTTGGCTACCTCCGCCCCTGTCTGCTCAGTATAATTAATCCCCTTCTCTTTTCCTCTACCCACAGCTTGAGCCCTTGATCAGGAGTTTCTCCTGCCTGTGGCATGGCTGATTCCTCACCACCGCATGCTGCACCGAACAGCCTCATCAAGGACTCCCTCACCCTAGGTACAGTCCCAGGGCTGACCCTGTATTTTTAAGTTTTGGTGCTCCCTGGCCACTGTAACCTGATTGATTACTTTCTCAGCCAGGTGCCTCCCAATTAGTGAACCTTCTAGCCTGGACACTGAAGGTCTCACGGCATCCTTGCCACCCTGAATTCTTTACAGTTTCTAATAGTGTTTCCCTCCCACCCTCCCTGGCCCTGATCTCTATTAAATACGTCCAAGCTCTGCCCTGTACCTCCTTCCTTTCCCTGTATTGGCCACCAATAGATCTCAGTCTGTCTCTTAGCTGATTATCACACTCTTTCTTTCACTGCAGTCCCCTTAGCTCCCCTTAGGTATCACGTAATAATTGTTATGTTAATATAGTGAATACAATTGGGTGAACAGCAAAAGACGACTCCAACAATAGTGACCGGCACTTATAAGAGATAGGAAGGAAATGGTAAATATGAGTGGCTACTTACCTCACTATCAAGGAACGTCTTAGAGTAGTAATTCTAGAGATGGGGGGGTGGGGGAGGAGGCCCCTGCATGTGAACATGTAAACAACTGTGCAGATCTAGGTGTGGAAAGGCAGGGGAGTCTCTCACAGCTAGTAGTCTGCCATTTTTATATTGCTTTGTAGGGTGGATGTGCTCTTATTTGTGTCGCTATTTAAACTTCACCATTCTGGTGTTTGCTCAACAAGCATTGCTGTATTCACAAGGAACCCTCCCCTTATACTACTAGTGCTACAAAGATCACATTTGCTGGGTCTTCCCTCCCAGCACAGTTGCCTATTTTTAGTCTATACAGAAAACATTACTTCCTTCTATATCTCTCCCCTGCACCTCTTCCCCTTACTTTACATCCTATTCTCTCTTACACCCCTTTTATTGCTAATTCCTTCCACTCCCCCTCACACCTCCCTCACAAACCCTACTACCCTGCTTACTCCTGGCATCATCCAAGTGTCATCTCCCTCACCTGTCCATCATAACTGGACCCATTCCTCCATATGGCCTTCTTCCTCATTCATTTCTGTACCTTACTCCTACACAATACTATGCCTCCTCAAACTTCAGTTCTCCACTCCTGGCCACTTACCCTGTTCCCTAGTCCTAGTAATATGACCCAGGTCAAGAGCACCAAGCTGTACTTCGTCATTATTTCTCCCTTACTCCTCTTTACAGGTAATATAAATCCCAACCTTGGTCCTTCACTCAGTAATGCCCCTGCCACTCCCCCCTTCCCCGTCTCTGCCTGGCACTAGGTCATACCAGAGCTAACAATAACAGTGCAAGGCTACAATTGCACCTGCAATAATGCAGCCAGTTTTCTTTTTGTGGGGGGCTCTGCCCCTCGCAGCCCCCAACATGGGGGGCTCTCCCATCTGCACCCAAGTCCTAAAAGATCCCAAGTCCAGGAGGAGCAGATTATGGGGAAAACAATAATTTGTGTATCCATGGAATAATCATTTCCATGGCCCTTTATAAAAACACAGATGTCAGATCAGCCAAAAGTAGAAAGGAGACAAGTTAGAACTCTGGTTTCCATTCCGATGCTGCTAAGCTCCTCCATGCCTCAGCCTTCCATGCCACAGGAGCAGATCAGCCAGTCTTCTGGATTCTCCCCCCTTTGTCCTGTCACAGTACCATGGACAGCGACCTGAGGAGCACTTACTGCAAGCGCTGTAAATCCCCTCTTGCTGTCCGTGGCTATGCTGTTCAGAGTAGCACTATCTTTCCTTGCACTGTTCTGGTAGAGCTCTTCTAACTGGTTATGCTCTGCCCCAACCCAGTTTCACTCCTCTGTGGCTTAAAAATCCTCCACCTCAACATTCATAGCTTCCTATCTAAGCTAAACATGCTCCTCCCACTTGTAGAATCCCACAATCCTGATATCCTCATGGTATCAGAGACCTGGCTAACAATGAAACTCCCTGACACATCACAGTGGTAGGGGTGGGGGTGTAGCTATCTAGTCCTCCTCTCTCCAAACCGCCACTGTTCTGTCATCTACAGACCTCAATGCCTATGAAGCCCTCATCATAAGGCTTTCTCTAGCCTTCTCAGTACCAACATTTATTGCAGGAACTTATTGCCATCCTGGTCTACACAACTCTGCAGCCACTGACTTAATCACCACCACAGGGTCCCTTACCTCTTCCAGTGAGCTCTATCTACTAGGGGACCTAAACCTGAACTGGCTATCTCCCACTCTAGACAAAACTCGCACTGACATACAGTAGCTGCCCTTAACCTGTTCCAGTTAATCAAGGAACCTACTCGCCTAAACAACAAAACTCATAACCACACTCTTATAAACTGAGCCCTTACCTCCCATCCTCACAGGGTAATCCAGTCAGGCCTACTGCCAGTCTGCCAGATACTCTTAGCGACCATCCCATAATCTACCTAATTAGGAAAGTTCACAGACTTAAGGCCCCCCACAAGATAATAACAATCTACTCCTATGAAATATTAGACCTTGGCCCACTACATCATGACTTAACTCAAGTTGATTGGACTCCCATATCCTCAGCCAATATTGATCACTCTCTGGCATATTTCACCACTAATTTTACCAACATCTGGAACAAGTGTGCTCCTCTAAAACAAGTTTGAGTGCACGGTAGTCACTTCCCCTAGGTTACCCCTGTACTCCTGGCCTGTCTACAAGCACATGACAATGCATGAAAACCCCATAAATTCTCCAGACTCCCTCGTGACTACGCTATCTACTTAAAACTCTGTAAGGCCTGTACCAAACCCATCCACCTGGCTAAAGCAGAATATTTTCAGTCCACCTTTAACACTAACATCAACAACCTGTTGAAGTTTTGGAAAGTAGTTCTTTCACTTTTCTCTCTCCAAACTAAGCCCCCATCCCCGCCGCTCAAAATAAACAACCAACTCACTGCTGACCATCCTACACTAGCTGCGAATTTAATTCTTATTTTACCTCCCTCGCCTCCACCCTGTTAGCCTCCTCCCATCCCACCCTATTATATTCTCCCTGCCCTCCATAACCCCCAATACCACCATTTATTTATTTATTTGTTCATTTATTTATTGCTGTTTAGGATTAATATCTTTGAGTCCTGGGACTTGTTTACAAAGGTTCCAGGTCATACACAAAACAATTAGTCAAACATTCAGTTTGCAGACATTACACAAACAGTTAGACAAAGCATATCGGTTGCATACATTTGAATGATACAAGTTAGAATACATTGAAGGAACAGTTTGTTTCAGTCAAGTTACAAATAAAATAGGAGGAACAGGGTTTCAATGGGATAAAACATTTGAATTAGTGGAGAGTTTTGCCTTTTCTCCCATCACTCCCAATGACACCTTAAAGGCTCTACTCTTTCCCAATCCATCAAAGGGCAACTCTCCCAATGGCCTTGACCCAAACTGCTTTACTGTTCCATGCCTGCTATTTCCCTCCCTCCCTTACTCTGATCTCCTCAATCTGTTCTTCCACATTGCGACTATCCCTGCAGCCTGGAAACATGCTACAGTTATCCCCTTACCAAAGGGAGGTGATCTTTCATCTCCTGGGAACTATCACCCCATCTCACTCCTTTCCTTCCCTTCCTGGCTAAATTTAAGGAAAACCTTGTTCTCTCTCAGTTCTCCTCTTTTCTTGACAACTCTTTTTTCTTTACTCCCTTCCAAACTGGTTTTTGGAAGAATCATTCCAGAGCCACCTCTCTACTTAGACTCATTGACTAGCCATACATCCAGGGAGAGAGGTCACATCACTTCTGCTATCTTTGTCGACCTTTCCAAGGCTTTTGACACAGTCTCCCACTCCCTCCTGCTTGGAACCCTCTTGTCAGCTGCCTTGTCTCAGTCATTCTGCAACTTGTTCATGGCCTACCTGGTAGATAGAACTCACTCAGTTAAAATAGCTGACTCAACATCCCCGCCGTTACCCATCTATACTGTTCCTCATGTATCCATATGTATGCTGATATAGTCTCATTTACCTCCAGTCAATCTCCCTCTGATGTGACTTCCAGACTACAGCTTGACTTCAATAGTGTTCAACTCTGGCTAAGCTCACATCAACTCTTCCTCAGTGCCAAGAAGACAGTTTCCATGGTCCTTGGCACTAGGCAGAGACTCTCTAGGCTGCCCTCCCTTCCCTCCAGCCACACCCTTTATGGGACTACTCTAGGGGACACCTCCTCTTTTAAATACCTGGGTCTTTGATTTGACTAACACCTTAACTTTTCTGTACATATTGACATCATCCTGAAAAAAATGCACTCCAAGCTTGGTGCCCTTTACAGGAACTGTAGTTCCTTACCACTACCGGTTTGGCACAATCTTGTTCAGAAAATGATTCTCCCTATTTCTGACTATTGCAATATAGTCCATTGTGTTGCTCCCAAGTCTTCCCTCACCAGATTGGATACTCTTCAATGCTATCTGTTTCTTTGCTCTCAACGACCCCTCCCACACTCATCACTGCTCCTTGTACCATTCTCTCACTTTACCCTCCCTTGAGTGCAGGTGTCTCTCCCACAGCGCCAAGTTCACATCTAAATTCTGGTTTGGGACTCTCCCCTCTTACCTCTCCACCTTTCTCGCTTCTCACCCCCCCCATTCCTGCTCTCTTAGATCCACTAACACTCGCACTCTAGCTATTTCTCATCACTCTACCTCGGCAGGACAGGAAGTCTTCTCCTACTGATTCCCTAAGCTTTGGAACTCCCTGGCACCTCCTATCTGACTCTTTTCATTCCCATCCTCTATCTCTTTATCCCTATATGATTTCTATTCCCTTAACTGCACTTGTCTTTAGCTCCCCACTACCCTCCCTCTGTGGTGCACTATTCCATTAGCCCTACTTAACTCCTTCCCCCCACTACACCTGTTCCTAGCCCCCTTCCCAACACCCACCCTTGTGCATTATCCTCTCTCCTCAATCCCCCTTCCTCTATTCCTGACCAACCCTTAGGCTCCCAATTTGAACCCTCCCTCTCTTCTGTTTCCTGCCCCCTCCCTCCTGTCCTTTCCACCTGATTTCTGGATCTTTTGCAGAGTTCTTTGCATCTTGAAGAGGCTCAGGTCCTGGCCCCTCTCTCTTCCCCCCATTCCTTCCCCCCACTTTCTAATCCGGATCCCCTTGCAGGGTTCATTGCATCCTGAATGGGTCTAGATTAGTTTAGTTTGGCTCTCTCATCTACCCTGCTTCCTTTCCCCCCACTTTCAAATATTTCACCTGCCCAACCCTGTTTCCTCATCCCCTTCCCATCGTCATGTCCTCCTGTCCTCTCACCCCTTCTTCTTTACCTCCCCACCTTCTCTCCCCTCCCCCTCTGCCTGGTTCTATCCCCCTTGCAGGGTTTTCAGCATCATGAGGGGAGAATTGTTCTTGGTTGCCCCCTTTCCTCCCTGTTCCTTCCCCCATCCTCTGACAGTTGCCCTCCCTCTTCCCACTTGTCTAATACCTGCCCTCCCACTGGTCTACTTTAACACTTCACATTTTATGCTAAGCCTACATCCATAGCACTTCAACTGAATCAGTCTCCTCTAACCTATACCCAGCAGGTTCACCTGTGCTTCAGCTGCTACAATGTCTGTTTTATCCAAATATGGTTCATTTCCTTGGCTGGCTGGTCTGGGTCATTCTGCTCTGTACTGATACCACACTGTTATGTTCTGATAAGTGTGCTTGTATTGCTCTGGTTTTGATATATGGTTGTTGTCCCCCCGACTTTGTAACCCCCCCCCAGACACTTCTGGAAATAAGCCGTTTACTGCTTATGTTGTCTTTCCTGGTGAAACATTTTCCCAAAAAATAAATAAAAGCAATAACTAATGTGTTTGCTGAGAAGAAAAAAACAATAATTGTGCAAGGGATTTTGATCATTGCTTTCCAGAACATACATCTTCCTAAATTATTAGAAGAGAATAAAATAACATTGGACAAACGAACAATAGAGGAAGATATTCAAAAAGCCATTTATTCTTACAGTAAGCACAAGTCTCCTGGACAAGATAGTTATCCTCTTGATTCCTGTAAAATATTTACTAAACAAATTGTTCCCATACTACATAACTTATTAAATGAATTATGATACATGGGTAGCCAATCCATCTGTTAACTCTTTGAACAAAGGGTTAATTATAGTTATTCAAAAAAATGAAAGAATCCAGATTTACCCTCAAATTATAGACCAAGGTCACTTATAAATTTGGACATGGCAATTTTGGCAAAGAGACTTGCTTCAGGACTGACAAAGTAATTCAGTAGCTCAGTGGACCTCACCAGACTAGCTTTCTGAAGGAAAGGCATGCAGTAGATACTGTTGGGAAGATTTTACATATTATCAGAATAGCTTAGAGTGAGCTCACCCAATAGCTTTAATGCCATTGGGCACCAATGAAGCTTTTGACTTGGTTAACCTGGAATACATTTTTAAAGTTTTACAGTTTTTTTTAACTTTCCTGGTGGCTTCATTAACTGGATTAAGATAGTTTACACTAATCCTCAGTCAGCTGTATTGATAAATGCAAACATTGCTTTTTATGTTGGCATCCAAAGAGGGAATAAACAAGGCTGTCCATTGTCACTGATATTGTTTATGCTGTCACTAGGACCTCTTCTACAGAAACTGGAATACGAGCAAGAGCTGTTGTGGTAAATAGTAAAGGGAAAATATATTTGTTCTGCACATGCAGATAATATTTTGTTGAGCATTTCCCACACTCAAGAAACAGTATCAAAATTATGGAAGTAATAAAGAGATATAGTGGCATTTCTGTTTATAAAATAAAAAAAAATATCAGGTACTTTCTTTAGATAAACATTGTACACTAAGTGAAGCAAAATAACTGGCCTGGGTTGGGCAAATAATGAAATTACATATTTAGGAGTTAAACTAACTAGGTTATATACTGTAGATGTTTCTTAAAAATGAATCTTAATCAAATTAGACAAACTCTCAAATTGATTTAGGCAAATGGAATAGATATCCCCAAAATATATGGGCAAGAACTGAATCTTTTAAGGTGACTACTGAAGGTATTGCATCAGTTGATGCTTATTACAAACTGTATACCAAAAAATGGTTTATGTGTATCCATGTCCAGGATGCTATAAATAAATTCATATGGTTCTACAAAGGGCCTCGTCAGAGTTACCTTAATTTAACTAGAAGGAAGGATCAGGGGAGGGGGTTAAAATGACCAGACTTATATCTGTACTACTTAATGTGCAAGATACAGCAATTCAGTAAATGGGTCAGGATCTCAAATGATAATCTGTGTTATTGTCCAAAATGAGTTATTATTGAGAAGGACATCATAGAAAACAAAAAAGCTGACCTTAGTTCTCTAATATTTCTTCACTACACTTGCTGTAAAAACACTACTCAAACCCAAATAATACTAGACTCCATAACGCCACTTAAAGGATACCTAAACAACATTTTGACAGCAAACTATTCAGAAATCTGACTCTGTAGGCGACTAAAGGAAAGGTTGCTGTATTCATTAATGCTATAACTACATTTATATAATTTACCTAAATGAGGTTCCAGAGCATTTGAAAATTGTAAAATCAGCCTTCTAATTTCAAAAAAAAAGTCTTATCTGCTTCCTAAAATGGCTGCCAAATGTGTTATGTGATGACATCATTGGAGCCAAAGCCAGAGAGATATATGGCTCTCTATAGTGATAACTAGTTCTTTTTTCCCTTTATATAGAATTGTTGCACCCAAATGGTCAAAACCATGTGCATTATTTTGTATAATGCACATATTAGGCTAAGGTTCTGTTAATTTCGTTTACTTTAACATGCTGAAAATGTGTTTTAATCCATTCGTCTTTCTCTGTGGCAAACCACAGTGCAGTACAAATCTTGAATAACCTGGTGGTCTAGTGGGTATGGTGGATCCAGGATACTACAGTGGGGGTGCTGGGGTGGTGTGCATGCTTAATATGCATGTAACCCCCCTGCAAATGGGGGTTCCCAAAAGACTTCCAGGAGCTTGCTTGAATGCTCCAAGCCTGAATAGTGTTTGGCATTTAAGCCATTTATCAGTGAGTGTTTTTAGAGCCTCTGGTACTGTCTCTTTAAGAGCTGTCTGCTTGCAGACATAATTAGATTGTATGGGGGGACTGTGTGCTTCTCTGTTTGAGTACCACTCGAGCTGCTGCCAATTCACTCTATTTTTGCAGTCACTAGGAGTGCAAAGGGAACCTATCTGAAAGATGTAACTGTTTGCCAGAAATCATGTAGAGTAATAATGAAAATACAGTTTGTCTAACCTGCTTTCTTTGCAGTCAGAACTGTGTCTGCCTAGTTCCCCATTCTGGTTTTGAACTGCTGAACTGGACCAATCAGTGTGGGGTAAGCTAGCTCTAAAATGGTGCCTTGGATGAATCAGAACTTGGACTCATAATCTGAGCCAGCCACAAGAGGATTGCATGGGCAGTGACTCTGGAAGATGTAGTTTAGACTTAGGCACCTTTTTGGACCAACAGCAGCAGTCTATTGTGAGTGACAGCCAATCAGTCAAGAACTGGGAGGAACTCAAAGGAAGTGCCGGTTTTGTCTGTTGGAGTTTCAGTTTAGCTTTGGCAGTGAAGGGAAAGAAACCCTGTGCTCCTTCAGTGCAAGTTTCAGTCAAAACGTGTGTAAGGCCCAGAGTTCCGGTCTGCAGCTTGTGTAACTGCTTGTTAGGTGGATCCGTCCTGTGAAAAGAATCAAAGGATCTCTGAAGAGTAGAAACCAGGCTCACCCTGTAGAAGACTGGAGAAATTGTTGAATTGCACTCGGTCTGTCAGGAACTGAATCTGCTGTGTGTTCTCCCGGGTATTGTGCAGTAATTGCGATTGGGATAGAGAAGCAGCCTGCCTGGTATAGTACTTTCTTTTTTTACCATATAAATGTGTGAAGAGTCTCGTGGAGCTCAAAAGTAGCCCTGCTGACGTTGAAGGACCCTATCTTGTTTGGAGGTCGTGAGTACTAATTCAGGTCGCTCCCTGTTGAATTGCCACATTAAATCCAAATGGAATCACTGTACTGCTGACTGTTTAAGCTAATTTTTCTTTTCACTGTGTGAAAGGGCCCCTACAACTGCCACGGTTTGGACTAGCCACTAGGGCTTGGGTACCCAGGGACAGTAACTGGTAGGATAGGCCTATGCACAGAGCCATGGAGTAGATAGTAAAGTGATAAGCTAATTAACTGATTTCCCCTGTCCTTGTTATATCCCCTAAATAAATCAGAGCTGCTTGTTTCAGCAAAGTTATACTGCCTGAGGTATTTGTCTATGTTAAAGTACTGTACTGTGATTGTTGCACTGTATCTTATTTCTAGGAGGTCAGTGCGGAACCAGACCTGGGGGTAAGTGTATACTGTGAAGGTAATTCTGATATATTGTGTGGGCCACTAGTGGGAAGAAAGGGGTTGCAGTGTCCCAGAGGGCTGTGACCAAGTTAGTTCAACTATTGCAAACCCTGACCTCTGGGTGGAGGCACCCGCCATTGGATCCAGGCCCCTCAACCTGTTAGTGGCAAATCAGGCAGGGGTAGTAGCCCCTGGGATAACGCCATCTAGGGGTTACATGCATTTTTTAACATTTTTATTAAACCTTTATATTTTCTACTATTATTCTTTTCTTGTACATTTTTGACAGAACCTACAAATGTAGTCCATAGTTTGAATGTAAACATTTGTACAATCAATAAATCAGACTTCTTCAACAAAGAGAAATGCAGCAGCTGCAGTAAGCAAGTATGTTACTTAGTGTGGGGGGGGTTGCAGCCATACCCTTCAACACCCCCTACAGCTACCACTTTTTTTGTATCAAAGTTCTTGTGCAGTCCAATGTTAGAGCTCATACTTTCTCAAAACTCAAATATACGTTTGTCTTGTCTTCTTTTTCCATGGAAAATAATAATAATAAGAATAATCAGCATTTATATAGTGGTTTTCATGCACATTGTATTCCAAAGTGCTTTACAAGCAATACTAGACTGGTAGTGAAGTGACCGAATGTGTAGTGGCAGCCATTTCATACATTAATATCCATATACAGCCTTGGACAATTGCATGAACTGCTTTTATGGGAAGAGGAATGTTGGCCAGGATAATGGGGTCAGGTAGTGATCTAGGTGCTGGCAGCTCCACATCTTATTTCTCATAGTATTCTGCTCATATTTCTCTCCTTCTGTCTTCCCCCTTCCCTGAATATAACAGTACCATTCAAGAGTGGCCTTCTCAGTCCCACTCTGGTATTCATTCTTCACTATTCCTCCTCACACCGAAAACTGGTGCACTCATCACCCTTCTCTATCATGAATGCAAGTAGTACAGTTCTCGTTTTATTTTGACATATCAAATATAACATATCTTTCCAGTAAGTCAGGCTGATAGCAACAGGGAATAAGGGTAATGATAGGTTTTCCTATCCTTAAATGATCTAGGCTACCTTTGATTAAGTACTATTAAATCATGGGTGTGCACATCATTATGCACGTCATTTAATGGTGCCTAATCATAGGTGGGTTAGATCTTATATGGGTAGGAAAGTCTATTTTTCCACTTGTGCCATGCTGCTATCAGCCTGGCTTCCCAGAAGATCATATTTATTAATAATATGTAAATATAACACAGGAGACTGAACTAACCACGTTCATGATGTGGAAGGGTAGTGAACTCACCAGTTTTTGGTGTGGGGAGCTGGTGAGAAGAATGAATGCCAGAGAGAGACTGAAGAGGCCAGTCCAGCTGGGTACAGCTATATTCAGGTTAGTTGAAGACATGAAGGACTACGCTGAACAGATCACTGTGATATCTGAAATATGGGGATGCCAGCATCATGATCACTACCTGACTGTGAATGAGAGTAGCCAGTGATGACAAATACTCAGAGTGGCAGTGCTGCACCTAAACTGTTACATGAATTCAGTGTAGGGAGATTACCCTGGGTGGGGGGGGGGCATTTGTTAGGACAGTATTGAGGTAGTTGTGTATAGCTCATTCAAGATTTGGAATGGTGGTAGCCAGCCAACTCACATTGTGGAGTAGGGCACAGAAAAGTACTAGAGAAGAATTTCTGGGAACTGTCCTGCGGGGTTCTGCAGAGCACAGGTAAAGGAGTAGACTGACACTGGAAGTCAAGTGGATTTGCTTTAGGTATTAGCATGCCTCTCCTGCTAATAATATTGTTATCCATTGCAAGTGCAACCCTTATGAGGGCATGAACAGCAGTTTTTCTGGTGGGTCATAATGCTTATTGCATGGCCCTCCAGGAAGACCTAGTTGTTGGACATGAGGTGGGGAAAAAACACAACAGGGAATTGTACATCCTACCTTCACTGTGCAGAAGGGTGGTGATCCACTCAATGTTTACTGTGGGAGCAGAAGTCAAACATTGAGAATGTGGACTGGAGAGTGATTTGGGAGGCATTGTTTAACAGTGCCAGCTGATGATGCTTATCAGTATAGGTGTGCACAACTCTCTGAGGTACAAGATTAGAATCTGAGGTGTGATAACTCTCTTCATGAGACCGAAAGCTCATATATTGCCCAAGGCAGTACTAAGGACAGGGTATGGATGGTGGGGTGTTCAACAGAAGGCAGGGTAGGTGCAGGGGGTTGATACGGAAAAAGAAAGCCTTATTTGTGGATTAACAAGACAGCATGAGCTTTGGAACTGAACAAGATCGGTACTTTGCTGTGTGACCCTAAGCAAGTCATTAAACTTCCTTGTGCTCCCAGGCCACACCTGTAAACAAGCTTTTAGCTTAGTGTGTCTTTCCTGGTTAAGAAAAAACAAAATTCAGTGCATCGTATAACCACTAAATCATCAGGTATTTGAAGTGTTGTACTGTAATGCAGTTTGCCAAAGAAAAAGTCAGCTGGCTTGCAAAACATTTTCTGTAAGTTAAAGTAAACAAAATGAACAAAATCATAGCCTAATGTGTACTGATCAAAATAATCCATGAGGTAATACATGGTGTTGATCATTCTGGTGAAACAATTCAAAATAAAGAGGGAAAGAAGAACTAGTTAGCACTATAGAAATATATGTGGATCTCTGTCTCTGGCTCTGATGATGTCATCATGACTCATCACTTAACATACTTGGCAGACATCTTAGGGCGAAACCAAGGCTGTTTTTTTAAAGTGAAAGGCTGATGTTTACATTTGTCAAAAGCTATGAAACTGCATTTATGTTATTTACATAAATGTAGTTTTAGCATAAATGTGAACAGCATCCTTTACTTTACCTTGCGATGAAGCCAGATTTTGGAGTTTGCAATTTAAAAAAAAAGCTGCCTGTTTAGGTACTCTTTAAACAAGTGACCTCCTAGCTAGACTTTCAATTGAATAACTTTCCACAACAGCCTCTGTGAGCTAATGCTAACATTATAATTGATTGTAGAACAGTGATTAATTCATATTTGAAAGAAAAGAGACTGGCCAATATTCTAGGTCTATTAGAAAATGGTAAGTAGCTCGGAGAATCATAATTAATGGAGAAATTTAAAGATCAAATGCATACATATTTCATAAAATGCTCAAATTCACTTGAATACATGTCCCTGTGTCATGATTAGTGTTTCCTAAAAATAGCATGTTGTTTGGTGTTGTGGCTTTGTTTAAATCAGCATCTGTTACTGTGCTCTGTAGTAACTGAAACAGAGAAGAAACGGTAAAAATGTTTCTGTCTCTGTCAGTGAGCAATGACATCATACCTGTCCAGCCTGCTGCTTTACCATTTAAACCATTGACTAAATTAGCTGTTGCAGTTCCTAGTTACAGTAGTCTGTAGAGCTTATGGTTTTCACTCAGAGTCTGTTACTTACCCATCTGGCTTGTGTTTAGAGAGATATGCTTAAAATCTATCTTTCTGTTCTCATAAAAAAAAAAGTCGGTCATTTGTTGTGCAGTGATGAATTTTAGTGGCATAGAAACATAGAACATAGAGTTGTGGAGCCAAAAACAGTGGTGGAATTCAAGCATGCATGGGACAGTCATAAGGCAATTCTAGGGGGTGGGGGTAGGAAGAAGTAGGCTGCTGGTTAACTAGGATCTGCAGCTTATCAATTAGGTAGGGAAATGGGCAGACTGGGTGGGCCAAGCAGTCCTTATCTGCCGTTAAATTCTGTTTCTATGTTTCAATGTCTTTGATGTAGCCTCAATAATTAGGTTCATGTGAGGACAATTTTTTATTTATATCAGAGTGGCAAACATGTCTGCCACACTGCTATTTCAGAAACATGTATTTTATGAACTCCTAAAATTCAATTATTTGTGGGGTTCTGTGTGAAAATACATCATGTATGTGTATAACTAGAAATACTATATGGCATCCTGATGCCCCTGTCTCCTGCCTGTCAGCTGAGGCTGCCACACCCCACTTTCCTCTTTCCTCCACCCCCACAGTCAGGGCCAATGCACACTGTTGCCCTCTTTTCCTGTCTCCATAGACAGGGATGCTGTGCTTTGCTAAGCCCTAGAGTCCCAGGTCCATTGCCTTCACAGTTTGAGCTGCTGCACCATGCTGCCCTGGGCCACCAAAGGTGAGCTTTTGATGTACCCTGCTACCCCTTCCATTCCCCAAATAGGCAGGGCTGCTGCATCATGTACACCACATCACATCACATCACACAGTCAGGGCTGCTGTACCCTGATGCCCCACTGTGTCCTGCACCACCGTCAAGGCTTCTGTACTATGCTGCTCTCTGTCCCATGACACCACTGTGCTCTGCTGCAAA
This sequence comes from Neoceratodus forsteri, assembly GCA_016271365.2. Lineage (NCBI taxonomy): Eukaryota > Metazoa > Chordata > Ceratodontiformes > Ceratodontidae > Neoceratodus > Neoceratodus forsteri. The sequence continues at coordinate 50,545,295 of CM057455.1, forward strand.
ATAGGGCCTCTTGCCCCCACAATTACAGTTCTTGTACTATGCTACTCCCTGCCACTGGAAGGAGATCCTTTGGTACACTGCCCAAAACTACCCGACAGAACATAGAAAAAATACTTTCATCTTGTTTTATAGGGTGGAGGACAGAGGGTAGCAGGGTGAGGCAGCCTAAACTGTTTGTGCAAGAGGCAGCAGGTTGCAGCAGCCTTGACTGTGTGGAGAAGACAGTGGGCAGTGGGCTACAGCAGCCTCATGTGAGGGCAGGAGACAGGGGGCCTTTGGGGCAGAGAAAAGTGGGAAGCAGAGAGCTGCTGCCTCAACTGTTGGGCAGGAGACAGGGACATCAGGATGCCATATAATATTTCTAGTTATACACATACATGATGTATTTTCACACAGAAACCCTCAAAGAACTGAATTTTATGAGTTCATACAGTACATGTTTCTGAAATAGCAGAATGTGACAGACACAGTTTTGTCAGTCTGACATGTTAACAACATTATAATGTATGGGGAGCCCTTATTATTGTCTGAATTAGACAAGTTGATGGTGTTGTTATGGTATCGATGTCACATTGATACCGTAACAGTGGGAGTGGATCTGCACATGCGCGGGTCCTTTACACAAGCTGCGCACAATGGACAGCTCTACAGTGAGAGCTAGCTCTAATCTGGAGAGGCACTACAGAAAACTTAGTAAGAAACATCTACATTTTCAGCCCATATACTATAAAAAATAATGGATGGTGATTTACCGGTAACCTCACTGAAAGCGCTTCTAGAGTTACCATGACAATTATAAACCTCTCGATCTTCGCTCTGAAGATTTACATCGTCACAGTAACCTCTTGAAGTGATTACATATAGGATAGTGCATGGGGAACAGTTGACACCAGGGCTATTCTTTCACTGAGTTGTCACTATGATGACAGATTACCTCGAGAGCGCAGCTCGAGAGGTAATCCATCGTCATAGTGCCAACGAGGTGAAAGATTAGCCCTGTTGTCAACTGTTCCCCATGCACTTTTCTTTATAGTGTATGGTGGTACATCATTTTTTTGGGGAAAAAAATCACTACAGCATGTTTCTGCCTCAAAACATTTTTACTGGGTTATTAGAAGGAAAAAATAACTTTAAATTTTGAACGTTTTCACACTTGACATTTTAACTGTTTAAGAACTTTACAGTTTGAATGTTTTCACGCTTGACATTTTAACTGTTTAAGAACTTTACATTTTGAATGTTTTCATGATTGACATTTTAACTATTTAAGAACTTTACATTTTGAATGTTTTTACGCTTGACATTTTAACTGTGTAAGAACTTTACATTTTGAATGTTTTAATGCTAAACATTAGTACTGCCGCTGACATTGCTGCTTTCGCTCTGTGTCCTGTCTATGGAGTGAGCCCTAACTGTGAAATGCTGCTCGAGGACACAGTGTGTGACATGCGCTGTGCAGTAGAACACAAAATCATTCTGCAGCACTGCGAATGTCACTAGTGTAGGAGAACAACATTTCAACAGCGATGGATTTCAGTGGAGAATGACATTCCACCATACACTACAGCATGGTTACCAATAAATCCCCATCCATTATCCTCTATGTTATCACATGAACATATTTATTGAGGCTACATCAAAGACACACTGCTTCTATGAACTAATGGAATGTAGATTTATTGTATATCCATTAAACAACCCTGTGTTATGTAGCCAGAATATAATGCATAGTTTTTATGACAGAGAACTGGCATCTGTGATACAGGCAATGTAATTTCTCACAGGCATTCATTCATACTACTTCAGTTCATCACTGAACCCCAAATAATCAACTGTTTATGGGAACAGAATGATTTTAAGCTAATCTCTCTCTAAACACAAGCCAGATGGGTTATTAATAAACCTTGAGTGAAAACAATTAGCTCTACAGACTGCTCTAACTAGGAACTGCAACAGGTTATTCAGTCAATCAGGGGCTTAATTGGTGAAGCAGCAGTCTGGGCATGTATGTCATTGCTCACTGACAGGAACAGAAACATCTTCACTGTTTTTTCACTGTTTTCAGTTACTGCCGAGCATATTAACAGATACTGATTTAAAGAAAACCACAACACCAAACAGCATGCTATTTTCATGACACACTAATCTTGACACAGGGATGTGAATTCAAATGAATTCAAGCTTTTCATCAAATATGTGCATTTGATCTTTAATATAACTTAGGAACAGTTAGGTATTTTTATTTCCTTTGACAAAAATGAATTGGGTTATACAATCCAAGAGAGGCTCTTTCTCACATTAAGGGACACCCCAGAAGTTTTCTATTATTTCTAACACTTGCCCAAGTATATCTGCATTCTACTCCTTCTTCCTGAGGACTTAAAAAAAATAGATCTTGTGATTATTTGATTTATTGGAGTAGAATTACAAACAATGAAGCCCAGTCCTAGAACTGGGAAGAGATATGGATGTTCCCACACAAGACCTTCTCACTGACCAATCATAGATTCCCATAGAATAAGCTTTTGATTAATTTATTTTGTAAACCCTCCCATTGAGAAAAATGTGTTTGCAACAATCAGATAGGTGCCTTAAATGTGAGACAAAGGAAGTAGATTTTAAACACATGTTTTAGGATTTTCCTTGCATTAAAAATGTTTTGAGACTTATCTGATTGTTCTCCTAAGAGTATATTCTAAGTTTAACTTTCATACTTGTATTATTGGACAAATTCAATCAATTCTGAGCCTCTCTTATAGTGAGAAATATATAATTTATTTGATCTCCATTGCAGCTAAACATCTTATTCTTAAATATTGGCTAGAAATGAGCTGCCCCACATTGTACGAATGGAAATGGGAGATTATGGAACCACTTAAGATGGAAAAAAATTATCATGCATATAATGATAAATCTGATAACTTTATTAAGAAGTGGGATCAGTTATTAAAATATTGTACGGTGACCTAGTTGCCACTTCAAGGAGGCAAAATCTGTTTGTTTCAGTTTTCTTTATTTCAACCTAGTTATTTAATATTCTGTCATTTTCCTTTCCTTTCTCTAAGCCCCCATTTCATTATTTTCCTTTAAATTTTTATTTGAATACATTTTAGAAATAGTTATTACAGTATAATAAGCTATAGGTTTATAGGTTTAACATTTTTGGGGGTGTTATCATATTTTTATAATTAAGTGGATTTCAGTATATTGTGTTATTTTAGAATTGTATTTGAATTTGTATATGAACATCTCTGATTGATTGTAATTGTCAATTTTTAGAAAAGTCAATAAAAATGAATGAGAAAAAAGTGCTTTACAAAGCATACAGTTAAATATTGACAGTGCAGGGACTGTAGAATCAAATTTAATTATATATAGGATATTTATACAATCTGTCTCTCATGGTGCTTTACAGAGAAAATAGATAACTGGCATAGCAGGGACTGTTGAGTAGAATTTGTTTCTACAGTATATACATGTTTGTACATTATCTCAGAGTGCTTTATGGAGCAAATAGTAAGATTCTGGCAATGCAGAGACTAGAAAAGAATTTGGTAATGTATAACACATTTATAAACACTATCTCAAAGTGCTTTATGGAGCAAACCATAAGTTATCGGCAGTGCAGGTACAGTAGAAAAGAATTAGAAAATGTATAGCACATTTATAAACACTGTATCTTAAAGTGCTTAACAAAGCAGATAGATACTGGCAGAGATGGGATAGTAGGATAAAATTTGGTTTTACACAGCACTTTTATACACACAGCTCAGAGTGCTTTATAAAGCAGATAGATACTGGCAGAGACAGGATAGTGGAATAAAATGTAGTTTTACACTGCACTTTTATACACACAGCTTAAGGTGCTTTATAAAGCACATAGATACTGGCAGAGATGGGATAGTAGAAAAAATGTGGTTTACATGGCACTTTTATACACACAGCTCAAAGTGCTTTATAAAGCAGATAGATACTGGCAGAGACAGAATAGTGGAATAAAATTTGGTTTTACATGGCACTTTTATACACACAGTTCAAAGTGCTTTATAAAGCAGATAGACACTGGCAGAGACAGGATAGTGGAATAAAATTTGGTTTTACATGGCACTTTTATACACACAGCTCAAAGTGCTTTATAAAGCAGATAGATATTGGGTTTTGCAGGGCACTGGGTTGGAACATAGCCAACCACAATGCCATCAACATTGGCAGCATAGCATAAATGCTGTCCTTTTTTAATTTTGCAGGGGTTCCACCTCCCTCACCCCTGGGATTCTAACTCCAGGGGGAAGGGGAGTGGATCACAGAGCAAGTAAAAATTTGTCAGGCCATGGAATACTGTTTCCATGGCCCATTGTAACAAACAACAAGTCCTGATGCTGCCAAAATGGTTCGAGACCAGGAATAGAACCCTGGTCTCCACTGCTGCCTGGCCAAACTGCACTATGGCTCAGCCATCCATGCCACCAGAGCAGCTCAACCAGCCTTCTGGATTCTGCTGCCCTTGTCCTGTGGCAGCACCATGGGCAGTGGCCAGGGGAGTGTATATAGCCAGTGCTGCACATCCCTGCTCACTGTCCATGGTAGTACTATATAGACTAGCACTCTCTTAAATGGCACTAGAGATGTAGCGCTAATCTAACCAGGCACCGTTTTGGTGGGAATGTACAATAGAATTTCATTCTATATAGCTCATTTATACACAGTGTATCACAAAGTGCTTTACAAAGCAAATAGATACTGCCAGTGCAGAGACTGTAGAACAGAATTTGGTTCTATATACTGTAGCACATTTTTACACACTGTGGGCTCAATCCTCAAAAAGCCTTTAGCTCACCACAAATTGCAATGATCTAGGGCTGAAGCAAACCCCAGGTGATCCAGTGACCCTGCACCCAGTTCTGCCAAAAATAGGATCTTGACACCAAACTCTCTGGGTATGCTACAAGTTGCCAGCTGTGCAAAACAGGTGGCGCACCTGCAAGAAGTGCCATAGACAAACCCCACCATGTGCAACACTAGTGGGGCTAGGATTGTTGGGGGAGAAATAGCTGGACTGGAGGGGTCAGAGTGGAGAAGGAGCATAGGAGGTGCCATGGGGGGTTCAGGAGACAGTTTTCCAGCTGCACGATTGATGACACCTAGTGGGGCAAGTGTGCATTGTATGGGATGTATAGTATGTCTCCTGTAATGCACAGAAGAGTGTAATCATTTGCCCTCGTGGTCTAGCAGCCCGCAATCCATGATGTCCCCAGATATCAGTAAATATGTACCCTGGCAGTCTAGTGCCCCACCAATATCCCCCAAATATGTCATATTCCCTGGTGACCAAGTGGACCCCTTCTGGACCACCACAGCAGGCAGTGCCCCATAACCTCACTCCCCACATCCTGAATGCCTAGCTGGCTACTGGCACAGCTGTCCTATCACAACCACAGCCAGCCACAGACTGAACTGTCTGGGAGCATGTACTGTATACAGCACACCTCATTGACAGTTCAGTCAGTGGCCAACTGTGGTGGTGAGAGTAGCTGTGTCAATGTGCTGGCTTAGCAATTTGGAGATGGGGGTTGATGGAGGCACTGCCTGCCAGAGTGGGGGGAGTAGGGCTCCACTAGACTACCAGGGAGTGTGACATATTTGTGGAAGACGAGGGATCAAGGGAGCCACTAGACAAAGAGAGGGCTTGAGGGAGTCAATGGGGGTGCCAGAATCTAGGATCCTACTAACTTTATCTTAAAACACAGCCAGGTTAGTTGTGCATGACCATCCTTTAGTGAAGCCATGCTGAGTCCAATCATTTAGTCCCATGTGCTCCATTTCTTCTTCTTCTTCTAGACTTGTTTTAGTTAATCATTTTAGAGTTTTACAAACTAATGAAGTAAGACTAACAGGCCCAATGTTAGCCACACTACTTCTGCTACGTTTCTAATAAAGTGAAATAACTACAGCACTCTTCCAATCACATGGTATTTAGTGATTTGTTAAAAAGGATAGTGAGGGGTTACTCAAAAGTACTGCTAATTCACTTAATAACCTAGGATGGCTGAACTTAATGCATTTTCAACTTCTTGCGGTAATAAGTACGCCCTAACCCCTTCAGACATGTTAAGTCCCAACTTACATTTTTCCTTTTCCCGCCAAAACTGAGCAAAAATATACATTAAACAGGTTTGCTGTTTCTGTCAGATCCTTCTTTGCTAGTTCCATTGTTATTTATAGAACACATTGCCCTTTAGCTTTTTTAATTTTAATTTATATAATTATAAAAAGATGTTTTATTATCTTTACCATGTACTCTGGGAACTCTACTTTTTTTGCCCTTTTTATCATTGATTTTGCCACCTGTATTTCATGTTTATATTGCTCCTTATTTATATCAGTGTTTTTTGTATTTTTTAGATTTGCATCTGCCCTTTTTTGAGATTTGTTTCTTAACGGTAGAGTTACACCATACCAGAATTGTTCCGTTGTTGTTATATTTTTTGTGTGGAACATATAATAATTCTGCTGCCTGTATTCTGCCTTTGATCTTTTGCCAGCCATCTTTGCCAAATAGCATACACAAATCATTTTCCCAGTTAAAGGATTCTAAATGGGTACTACAACCATTGAAATTTGCATTAGAAAAATCCTTAATTATGGTATTGTCTGCATATTTTTTATACCACATGGAACGTCAACTAAAATCATGTAGTGGTCACTTGTACAGAATGACTAAAGCACCTTTATATGTGTGGTATCTAGATCAAAGTTTGTAATCACAAGGTCTAAAATATTAGTGCCATGTGTTGGTGAGGAAAGTAGTTGATTCATCCCATCTTCTAGTAATAAGCTGACAAACTAATTTGCTCTGGTAGTAGAGCCCATTAGGGACTCCCAGTCTGTCCCTGGAAATTGAAGTCCCCATTGATGACTGTGTCTCCTAAGTTAGACACTGCTTTTATTTCACAGAATAAATTATTATTGTATTCAATATCACTTGAAGGCCGCCTATAGCAATTTCCAATAACCAGTTTAGACTTATTTTTGAGATTTAGCTCCACCCAAATGCTTTCAGTTGATAGGGATATATTACATACAGCGTGCTATTTGTTTACTGACCAAGTTGTTTTTCACATAGAAGCAACCCCCCCCATTGTTTTCTCTGTACTTATGATAAAAAAGGAATCTAGGTATTTCAAACATTTAACAACATGATGAGTCCCACCAAGATTATGAAACTGCGTCCATGTCAAAATTATTACTGCACAGAACTAATTCAAGTTCTGAGTTTTTTATTGAATTCAAACTTCTTGCATTGGCTATTAGAATTTTACAGTCTGGCATTCTCCTAGATACTGAAATTTCCTTGTATGTTAGGTTACTTACACTTCCCTGATCCCTTTTGCAAATTAGTTTAAAGACTCACCAATGTAATGCATAAATTGTTTCCCCAGAACAGTACTGCCCCATCTACTTAAAGGCAGGGCATCTCAGCTGAAATAGCTGGGGTTGTTTGTGAATGTTTCCCAATGTGTTATACAAGTAAAGCCATTTTTAAACACCATTTATGAAGCCATTCATTTATATGTTTGATGTATTTATTTTTTGCTTAGTGATGCTTGCTCTGGGGACTGGTAGAATCTTAGACTAATATATTTTGCAACCCTACTGTTTCAGTGTTTTACCAAGTTCAATACATTTTCTCTGGATATCTTCCACTTCCATTTTGTTAATGTTATTTGTTTACACATTGATAATAACTAGTGGATTTTTTCCAGCATCACATAAGATGTTTCCTATCATATCATAAATATCTGAGATTTTTGGTCCCCAAAAAAATACAACATGTTCTATTGTGCTTGTCTGGGTTGCATACAATTTTATCAGTAAATATGATTATGAGGTCACCTAATACAAAACAGTGATATGGGATAACAGCCTCTTCCTCCATATTTATTTCTTGGTCCTGTTGTAATGATTTAGTTAACCCTACATGCTTTGCAGTATTAAATACAATATCGGGGCCCTTGGATAACTAGTAGTATTACCGTCTATTGTAATATCCTTATACAGTGGAGTCAAATCTATCAATACAGTCTCATCAGAGCTGTGCTGCCAGTAGAGTAATCAGTACCATGCCCTGGTAGTCTAGCAGTACCCTCTCCCTCCCCATAGTCCAATCACCTAGGCTATAATAATATATGCACCCTGGTAGTCCATTAGAACCCACCTCCACCCGATGTGGTGATCCTCGTAAATGTACATGACTGCACAGCCCTGATAGCCTAGTGGTCCCCCCCACCCCAACCGCATCCCAAGCACCGATTGACTGATATAGTTCCCCTATCTGGTGGTCCAGTGGCCCCCACCTCACAGGCTCTCTGCTGCCAACCCCCATCATTGGCGGGCATCTGCAACCCACCGCATACTGCCCAGCTGCCCGCTGAATCACATCGGACAGTATGAGCTGTATGCCCATTGGTCCACACTGTGGACCAATGGAGTTTACGTGTATACTGTACATGTCACTCACAAATATGTGAATGAAGGGTCATTCATTCACATATTTGTAATGTGATATGTACAGTATGCACTGCAAGCCCATTGGTCCACAGTGTGTACTAATGTGCATACAGTTCATATCATATGATCTCATTCAGTGGGCAGCTGGGCAGTATGCAGGTGGGTTGCAGCTGAACACCAATGACTGGTGCAGTGCTGGGTGGGCAGGGGGCCCGTGAGGGGGGGCCACTGCACTACGAGGTAGAGGAACTATATGTGTCAATCAGCACTTGGGGATGTGGTTGGGGTAGGGGACCACTGGGCTACCAAGGCTGTACAGTCATGTACATTTATGGGGATTACCGCATCGAGGGGAGGTGGGTTATAATGACTACCAGGTGGATATATTATTATAGCCTAGGTGATCGGGCTTTGGGGAGGGAGGGAGGAGGGGGTACCGCTAGACAACCAGGGCATGGTAATGATTACTCTACCAGCAGCACAGCTATGAGTGGGGGGGTGTCACTGGACAACCAGAAAATGGGAGTTTACATTTCTAAGGTGATTGGGGTAATGGGCCAGGTGGGGGCTGATGGCTACCATTGGATCAACAGGGAATGGAATTTTACATTTATATGGTGATTGGGGATATAGGTGGGGAGGGGGGTGCCACTTGACTACAAGGGATGGTTTGGAGTCATGTTATATGGTGATCACCACTTTGGGACGAGGAGTGCCTCAGGACCTCCTCTGTCCACACCACATGCTGTGCAGGGTGCCAGGTGCATTTCACTGGCCTGCCCTGTGCAAGACATGCAAATGGCAGCATTTGCACATTGCATACGTTATGGCCTCATTTACATGTCCAGGTCTGAATATCTGGGACTTGTGCATAATGCATCTATGGTTGCACTGGAGCATTACAAGTCCTACCTGTCTGGGAGATGCGCTGGCACATTGTATATGTGTCTGGTGCATTCTGTGCTATAGTCAGAGGTGATGTGCCATGGCACATCTCCTTTGAATATCTCCCTTACCTGCTATGGTGCACCTTGGTTGTGCAGCGTCACCACTTGCACCATTGCCAGGCACATTCCAAATATTGAGGCTTATATGTTTTAGCACCTTGCTGATTATATTGCCTGGCCCTGGTAACGGATCTTGCTTTAGACTTTTTATACTGTCCCTTATTGTTCCATCAGTGTTAGTTATTTGGAGGGAGTTCTGCGTATTGCCCATATGTATGTCTGTAGTTTTTTAACATATGTCATACAAAAATGGTCATTAAAAATATTGGAGAAGCGGACAAGTGTAGAGTGGATACCCTTTTCTAAACCAGTATTTCCATTTTTTTTAACTTCATATTTATTATCTTTCTGCACAGACCAGTCTGCTAGGCAATGACAGTTACAATTTGACTGATTGATCAATACATCTTCAAATCTTTCAATAAAAGAATCAGTCTTTGATTATAGTCATCCCACTCGATTTCTTTCCTTTTTTCTCTTTCTTTCAGGAATTCATACCTTCAGAGATGACAAGTATTTCATATGCAATGTCCGTTTCTTGGTATGTCATTTATATATTTTTTTTCTTTTTAAATAGTATGCTTTGTGCATTGTCAATATACAGAGTTTACCAAAGTAGCAATTTACTTTAATGTCAAACAAAGACATTATAACATGCATAACCACATAACAATCTAATCAGATGGGGCCTGAGCAAATGTATTTTATCTTTCTAACCAATTACTTTTAATATCCTGTATCATATATAGGCATGTTGGGATAGCACTGAGATACCTTCATTACTCTCAAGCAATTGCATAAAGGGTAACCATACCCCATTAAAACCTGTCTTTTTGTAAGCACAGACATGCTGTGACTCTTTCCATTCTTTCTATTCCCTTCACTACATCTATCCACTCTTTTAATGTTGGTGGAGTGGGGGATAACTATCTCTTTGTGATAGCCTTGCAGACAGCTGCCACTAGTATCCCTGAGAAACTTTTGGTTTTATTAGGCATTTTTTTTCCTGATGGGCAACCCCAAGACCAAATGTTCCAAATCCAAATGGCCCGAGTGGCCTATCATTTTCCCAAAGTATTCCTTTACTTCCAACCAGAAGGCAAGCAATCTAGGGCACCCCCAGAATATATGATATAGACTACCACTCGCTCCACACACCCTCCAGCAAAGATCTGAGCCAGTAGTTCCATAGTGCTTAGTTCTGGTCGGAGTAAGGAAGTATCTGTTAATTATTTTCCACCTGAATTCTTTCCACGCATTGGAAGCTGAAGTTTTAAAAACACCTTTCCAAATCAGTTGCCATTGTTTCTTGTCTAGCTGCAATGTTGTTTACTGTTGCCATTTCATTTGGCATTTCCGGCTTTCTGTAACTGTGAGGCCTTGGTAGGTTTCTACCAATCATGAGATTATATGTTTATCTCCTGGATTATTCGCTGCATTCAGGATTATCTGCACTATCGGATGGGGGTCCAATTGTGCTTTTGCTAAGTTGGCACCCTGGGTCAAAAAAGAGACCACCTGGAGGTACCTAAAAAAATGTGAATTCGGGATATGATAATCTCTTTGTATTTCTTGAAATGTCCTCACCTTCTTTTGTGCTATAAACTGTCTAAAATAAACCAAACCTGTGTATGTCCACCTCCGGAATGTGTCATCTAGTCTCGGTGGGGTAAATAGCATGTATGAAGCTATCTTTGATTCCCTGGAAAAGGAGTGTTCCAATTTAAGTCCATTTTTTACTCTACCCCATATTCTGTATGTCTGTGTCTGCCATGGATTATTTGATTTATAGAGAGTTAATTTAGTTGGATGGTTGTCAAAATCCAACAAAGGACTAGCTGATGGGACAGAGCAAAATTCCATTTCTTTCCAAATGCTATTGTCTTCCCTTGACCAATACGCCACCCATGCTGTCAGCTGGGCCATTAAGTAGTACGTTTTTAAATTAGGTAGTTCTAGACCACCTTGTATTTTCAGTCTCATTAGGTCTGTCCAGGTTATTCTAGCTCTACTTTTCCCCCACATAAACTGTCTAATCGCCATGTTCGTTTTTTTCCATTCCAGTACTGGGATGTGTAGAGGCAGGGAGCCAAACAGAAACAGAAACCTCTGGAGGACGTTCATTCTCACCGTCTCCACTCTACCCAACAACATCAGGGACAGTATTTCCCACCTATTTAAATCCATAAAGACCTCTTGTAAAGTTTTCCATAGTTACAACTATATAACTTGCTTAATTGAGTAGGGATATATATGTCCAGGTACCTAATGTTCGTTATTACCCATTTAAAGGATATAATTTGAGTTATAGATGGACTGTGTGACCACTAACTTGCAAAACCTCAGTCTTGTCTGTGTTTATTTTAAAGCCAGAGATTTGGCCATAAGTGTCTAAAATTTGCATTAATGCTGGAAAGGACTGTTGAGGGTTACCAAGATAGATCATTGCATCATCTGCGTAAAGAGATATTTTATTTTCTACCCCTCCATTCTTATTCCCTCTACCTGCAGGTTTGAATGGATATGTTATGCTAGGGGCTTAATGCTCAATGCAAAAAGTAAGGGGGAGAGGGAACACCCCTACCTTGTGCCTCTTTGAATCTCTAAAGGAGTTGAGACTGTGCCATTAATCTTCACTCTAGTTTGAGGACTCTGATACAACGCCTCTATCCAGACCAGAAATTGAGAGCCAAATCCAAATGTAACCAATGTGGCCTTTAAGAAATCCCATTGCAGGCGATCGAACGCCTTCTCAGCATCGATTGATATGGCAATTTGTTGTTTTTTATGTGTTCTGCCTAGTTGCAAAATATTCAAGCAGTGCCATATATTGTCTTGAATATGCCTGTTTGGGACAAACCCGGTCTGATTGGGGTGTATCAGGTCCGGCAGAAAACTGTTCAATCAGGAGGCCAACATTTTTGTAAATATCTTGGAATCTACATTCAGCAGGGATATGGGGTGATAAGAGGAGCAGGTCTCTGGTGGTTTACCCTCCTTTGGTATCACTGCAATTATGTCACTATGCCAGGAGTTTGGCAGGTCATCCCTCTCTTTGCAAGCTGAGTATAAGTTTCCTAAAATGGGACTTAAGGAGTTGCTAAAAGCCTGATAGAATTCTGAATTGAACCCATCGGGGCCTGGTGTTTTGTGTTTTTTCAAACTTTTTGTGGTCTGTTTTATCTCCTGCATGGTAATAGGGGCTTCCAGTAAGGTCCTATTGGCTGTACTCAACTGTGGAAGCTGTATGTGGGAGAGGAATTCTTCGATTTTCTCTTGAGGGTCAAGGCCTAACTTCTCTGATGCGTACAAGTTGGCGTAATATTTTTTAAATGCTTCAGCTATTTTTTTTAGGGGTATAACTATTAACTATTTGACCATTTTCTTGGGAGCGAATGTGTTTAACGTATCTGTCTGTTTGTGCTTTCTGTAGTCTGAAGGCAAGTAATCTGCCCGCCTTGTTTCCATGTTCATAATAGGACTGATTTAAGTATCTAAGTTTCCCTTCCAGGTGGATATCTAAGACGGTTTGTAATTCTTTTCTGGTTTTCTCCATCTGTTGCCAAACTAGATGTAAGTCTTTTTTGTGTGTTCTATTTCCAATTGTTTTAATTGTTGCTCCAATTTTAATTGCCTCGCATTTCAGTTTTTTTTAATTGGTAGGAGTATGCTATAATTCAGCTCCTTAAAACAGCCTTCAAGCTGTCCCAATACTATTTAATTCCTGTATCCTGTATCTTGTTAGTTTCTTTAAATTCTAGTATTGCGGACTCTATCATTTCAAAAAAGTCTTTTTTACCCAGCAGTGAAGTGTTCATTCATTATAGAGTATCTCTCTGCCAATCCCCCAACTACAATTCTAAAACCACTGCTGCATGATCTGATATTAACTTGGGCAATATATCACAGTTTCTGACCTTAAATATATCTGCCTGACTGCATAAGTAGTAATCAATCCTCGAGTAGGACTTCTTAGAATGAGAATAGAATGTGTAGTCCCTACTTGTTGGATTATGCTCCCTTCAAATATCAATCAGGGCTAATTCCTGCATGTTCATTCTAACCATTCTACTCATGTTTTTATTAGTGGATGAGATCTGAGAGGACCTGTCTCTTGATGGAGAAATCACACAATTAAAATCTCCACCCATCACTATCATTCCTTACCCCAACCCTGAGATTTTCTGAAAAATATTTCTGTAAAAGGATTGGTCATCCTTATTTGGACCATATATATTGATCAAGTGTATTTTTTTGGAAAATATTTGTCCTTAAATGGAGACAAATCTACCATCTTGGGTATGATGCTCCCCCGTAATGGTCAGGGGTATTTTTTCTTAAGGAGAATCACAGTACCTGCCTTCTTATGCTGTGGGTGAGAGGACCCCACTACTATCCCTACCCAGGATCTAACTAATTTCTGATGTTCCAGCGGAGATAATCTAGTCTCCTGCAGAAAACAAATGTCTGCGTTGAGACTCTTAAGGTAATGAAGGATCTTGGTTCATTTTGCAGGCGAGTTTACGCCTTGCACATTAAGTGAAACTATTTTAATATGGCTCATATCTTAAGTCAGAGATACGTTGCCTGCGTACTATCTCAGTTATTTCTTTTACTGTCAATACCAGTTTTAAGTTAGTGCATGTCAAGGTAACATCTATCCCCTTTCTTCTTATTGGCCTCATGTGGTAACTCATTACAAAGCTCTGCCTTTCATTAAAAACAACCGGCACACCAGGTGCCAACATTTTTAATATTAATTTTCTAACTGATTTCCCCTCTAGTTTCAACACACTAACATGGTTATTTTTTCTGAGTCTGAAATCCAAAAGGGAAAAAAGGAAAAGGGGGGAAGTGAACAAAGAGAAAGGGGGTATTAGGGAGTAAAATAATCTATCAATGGGTTGGGAATTAGGAATGGAGTGGATAGGAAAAAGGGGGAGAACAAGAAGATCTAAAAGTCAATGAAGTGAGGAGTCACCCATCAATGCAGGTAGACACTCTCTTCCCTCTATTAATATCCCCCTCTGATTATCTCAGGGTATCCAAAAAAAGGGGGAAAAAAAGGGTTGCGACCTTCCAGGGCAAAAATTCCATTAAAAGAAAACAGATTTAATAGGATACGCTATTATATCTGCTGGTCTAAACAGATCTAACTTTAAAAAGTCAGTGTAGTGCTTACGTCACTTTATTACCACTATTCGTGTGGTAGGAGTTAGCCCTTAAGATAATATTGGGCCCTGCGGCTGCAGTCTAGGAACTCAAGAACCTGGCTCTTTTGTTTGGCCTTCACATTTAAGTTGAACCTTTATGCACATCAAAGAGATTGCTTAAAAGTTTTATTTCATCACCGATCATTGCATTGTCTTCCTCAATCCCCAGTTTTCAGGAGTCATGCAATATTGGGGGGGATGGGGGAAAAGTGAATGTCCATTCAGTTAACCTGTCCCCACAGTATCTAACCCATTCCCCTGCCTCTCACCCCAACCATCCCTGCTCCTTCTGAATCCCATATACATTTTATTGGAATGCATTTAATCCTTTAAAATGTCCTTACTGAAGGTTCTTCATGGCGACTGAGTCTGCTGCACATTTTTATAGATATCAGGCCATCTGTCATTTTTTTTTTTCAGGATCTCGTGAAAGATGTAGTTGTTGATGGTCTTAATGCACCCGCTGAAGTCTTTGTTTCTCTCTCCAGTATGTCTCTCAAGTCAGCTCCGAGATGTGAGGGCCATGAGATCGCTGTCTGTAAATTGCATCTCGGTCTTCCCACTCTGCTCCAAGCTACATTTGTGATGTCTCTCTCCAGTGCTTCCGATTGCATTTCCGGGATCGGGATCCACAGGCTTTGCAGAGTCGTGGAGGCCTCAAACAAGGGTTCAAAAAGCCATGGACATTCTTCAGTAAAAAGTTTAAGGCATGCTGGGTACTGCAGCTGTATTTTTACATTTTTCTCTTTTGCCAGTCGTATCACCTCCTTAACCTGCTTCCTTTTATTATTCAGGTAATCAGAAATGTCTTGATCGAAAAAGATTTTCTTGCCATCTATCAGGATCTCTTTGTTTTTCCAGGCTGTCTGGAGAATGAGCTGACGATCTCTGTAGTTGAGCATTTTAATAATTATAGAGCGGGGTTTAACATTTTGCTCATTGGGTCTTGGAAGGAGTGATCTATGTGCTCTCTCCACGATCAGGGACCTAGATGATTCCATCCTTAACACCGACTCGAAAATGTGCTGTATAAAGTCTTCCTTTGTAGGAAATGAAGCTTCCATTCCCTCCGGCACACCATAGATTCTGAAATTATTGTGCCTTGCTCTATTCAGACCAGAAGCCCTCTCCTCCAGATGAGGGGAGTAGCCGTCAAGCCCAAGAGGGGGAAGGGGAAACAGACTGGAGGTGGAGGTTTCAGGAGGAGCAGGGGGAGGACGGAAGTATAAGGAATCTGGGTGGGGTTTAAGAAAGAGGATCAGGGAAAAGGGTGGGGGTTGGTGTTAGTAAATGCCAGGAGCTTGGGAAACAAGTTGCCGGAGTTCCAGGCCATGCTGTTCGAGGGGGGAGTGGATGTGGCGGCGGTCACGGAGACGTGGGGCCAACAAAAACCATGACTGGGACCTAAATGTACAGGGGTACACTATGTTTAGGAAGGATAGAAAGGAGGCCAGAGGGGGTGGAGTGGCTATGTTCATTAGAGATGATATAGAAATTACTATGGTAGAAGAGGCAGAGGGAAACGTGGAGGCCTTATGGGTCACCTTACGATCCCCAGCAGGAGATAAGGTCAAGCTGGGAGTAGCATATAGGCCCCCTGGGATGAGTGATGTTCTAGAGGACGGGTTGCTGGACAACATCATTGCCCAGTGTGGTCCAAAAGGGGAAGGAGTGGTGTTGATGGGGGACCTTAATATGCCAGGTACAAACTGGGGAACCATGTCCTCTAGGGTGGCCAAGGAGCAGAGGCTGCTAGATGGCTTCCAGGATGTGTTCTTAACACAGCATGTGATGGAGCCCACAAGGAGGGGCATGTCCTGGATGTGGTTCTGGCAGATGGGGATCTGGTAAGGGACATAGTTGTACAGGACCCCTGACTGGGAGTGACCACAATACTGTCTGGTTTCAAATAAGCATGGGGGGTGGGGTGAGATCTAGGACACTGGCAGTGGACTTCAGGGGGCAGACTTTATGGGCATGGGAAATATTCTCAAGGATCACTTGAAGAGGATTACCTCAGCGACAAGTGTGGAAAGGAGATGGGAGGTCATAAAACTGGGACTTCATGAGGCAGTCAGGATCTGCGCTAAGTTGAAACGTAGGGAGCAAGGTCACGTAAACCATGCTGGTGGTCCAGTGAGGTACAGGTAGCAGTCAGAGAAAGAAGGCGCCTACAAAAATATAAAACAACAAGAGGGATAGGGATAAGAAATGTACCAGCTTGCATCTAGAAAAGTCACCCGTATGGTGAGGAGCAAAGTCCAGTAAAAGCAGCGGCTGGCACAGGGGATACATGGAGGGAAAAGGGGTTCTTCGGTACATTGGGGAGGCGGAGGAAAAACTAAGGGCCATCTCAGCAGATTGAGATCAGAAGGAGGTGGGTGGAAGAGAGGAGGACCAGGCAGAGGTATTTAACGAGTACTTTGCCTCTGTGTTCACTAGGGAGGATGGGACATCTACAAAGCAAGGCATGAAGGGATAGAGCGGCAGGAGTGGGATCAGGGAGCAACAGAAATGGAGCAAGAGGAGGGAAAGGTACCCCAGGGTGTCACATCTGGATAAGGATAAAAGACCAGTAAGGGGAGGGACGGATGATGCTATCTCCACCAAAGGGTGTGGTTAGCCCTCAAGGCCCTAAAGAAAAACAAATCTCCAGGGCTGGATGGCATTCATCCCAGAGTACTATGGGAATTGGACATACTGGCTGCACCCAGTGGAGCTTTTCAGGAGTCCACTTGAGACAGGGAGGTACCTAGTGATTGGCAGAGCACATGTGGTACCAATCCATAAAGGGGTCAAGGGAAGTACCAGGTAACTATAGACCCATCAGTTTGACCTCAGTGGTGGGAAAATTAATGGAAGTATACTAAAGGAACGATTGGGGTGTACTTGGAGGTGGGAGGTCTGGATAGTCGGCAACATGGGTTTGTGCCAGGTAGATCATGTCAAACCAACCTTGTGAGTTCTATGAATGGGTAACATCAGAACTGGACAGGGTAAGCCTGTGGATGTATTATTCTTGGACGTCAGCAAGGCGTTTGACTCTGTCCCCCACAATGGTCTGGTGGAGAAACTGATGGGGTTAGGAGTAGGCCCTTTGATGGTCAGATGGCTTGAAAACTGGCTAGCTGGACGCACTCAGAGAGTAGTGGTCTGTGGGGAGCTCTCGAACCCTAGAGAGGTTGGTAGTGGGGTACCAGGGCTCGGTCCTGGGTCCGATCCTGTTTAATGCATACATATCGGACATCAGGGAGGGTATAGGTGTGAAATGAGTCTCTTCATGGATGACTCCAAGATGGGAGCAGTAGTTGAGGGAGAAGAGGGAGGTGGCCCTGCAAGGGACCTGGACACCCTGGAAAGCTGGGCTCACACATGGAAATTAAATTTCAATATCACCAAGTGCAAGGTGTTGCATCTTGGTCGGAAACTCCTAAACACAGGTACACCCTGGGAGGGGCTGGAGGCCTCGACAGGGAAAAAGACCTAGGGGTCATGGTGGATACATGTATGAATAACTCTGAGCAGTGCAGGAGAGCAGCTAGCAAGGCAAACGGGATGTTGGGATGCATTGTAAGAGGGATCACCCTAGGAGCAAGGAAGTGATTCTGCCTCTGTACAATGGACTGGTTAGACCACCTTGAGTACTGTGTACAGTACTGGAGACCACATTTGAAGAGGGACATACAGCTCCTGGAGAGGGTACAGGGAGGGCAACAAAGATGATATGAGGGCTAGGGGATTTGACTTATGAGGACAGACTTGAGGAGCTCTGCCTGTTTTCATTGGAGGAGAGGAGAGACAGGGGGACATGATTGAGGTCTTCAAGTACCTCAAGGGAATAAATAGGGTAAACATGGAGGGGATCTTTAGGCTAAAGCAGGGAGGTATCACCAGAGGGCATGGTTTGAAGTTGGAAGGTGGAAGGGTGAAGGGGGAAAAGAGGAGGAGGTTTTTCACCGAGAGGGTGGTGGACCCTTGGAATGCACTGCCTGGTGAGCTGGTTCAGAGATCCACAGTGGAGGGCTTCAAGAGAGGGTGGGACAGACACAAAAAGTGGATGTATCAGATGATGGCCTGTCCCGAAGGGGTGGGGATGGATGATAGGGGTTTCTAGAGAACAAGGGATGGGAGGGTCTCGGCACCCAATTAACGATCTAGGTTCGAGCAGACTCGATAGACCGTAAGGCCTAATCTGCTGGCAAATAGTATGTTAGTATGTTAGTATGTTATTCTCTTGATCGTCTAACTTTGCCTGCAATTCACACTCCCATGTTAACAGGAAGAGAATGGCACGGTCTTGCTGGCCTGATGAATCTGCCAGGGAACCCATTATCTGCTCAGAAGCTGTGGTTCTTTTATCAATTTTATGAAGATCGGCTCGAACATCAGCCACTGAAGACTCCACCCGATGTAAGGTCTTAATTATGCCATCGAGCTTAGCCATAACTGTGTGTGTGTCCAGTAGTTCTAGGCCTTCTTCTGAGTCCGCTAGGCTCGCCACCGGAGAGGCTGGTCGGGAGTTCAGCAGTGGGCCTTGCCCTTTGTCTGTATTCATCATAGCTTTTATTTTCACTGCCTGGGAGCTCTTCCCTTTATGCTTTGAGTTCGCCATCATTCCAATTTTAAGATCTGGTTATTTAGAGTAGTCAAAGGCCACTCTTTCTATTTTTTAATATACTTTTAAGAGCGAGTGTTCTCCGAGTGCCTCAGCTGTGCAGCCATGAGGTAGGTGTCATCACCGGAAGTTCCCTATTTCCAATTTTTTATTCGGGCCTAGTAATATGGACAATGGGGAGGCAGTATAGTGCAGTGGTTTAAGGCTCTGAGCTGCAAATCTGGTGACATCCAGCAGACCAGACCTAGGTTTGAATCCCACAGCTTCCACTTGCATACTGTGTAACCCTGAGCAAGTCACTTAACTTCCCTGTGCTCCCAGGTCACACCTGTAAAAAAGCATTCAGCTTAGTGTGCTAGTCCTGGTTAAATAACTAACAAAAAAAAACAAAACAATGCCAACCAGGAAGCAAAGTATTTGAGTCAACCAGCCACACCTCTTTGTTTTCTAAAATTTGAAGTTTTTTTTTTCAATGCACACAATGATCACCTAGTGTGCCCAGCATTTCACACACCTTGGGCTTCTTCAGGGGCAAGAATATTGTGCCCAGTTCTTCTTTCCTGTGAAAATTAAGAATAAAGGGCCATTGCCTCAAGTATAACATGAAGGCATGAAAGGCCATCTGTGTTGTGTTCATTGAACCCCACAGCCCCCATTTGCATACTGTGTGACCCTGAGCAAGTCACTTAATTTCCCTGTGCTCCCAGATTGCACCTGTAAACAAGCTATCAGCTTAGTGTGTCTCACCTGGTTAAACAATTGGAAATAAAAAAATCCCTTCAAATTTTAGCAAACAAAGAGGTGTGGCTGGTTGGCTCAAATCCATTAAATATACTGGCCATCTCTTCGAGGTTTGCTTTGGTTATTATCCAGTCAGTGACTGAAACAACATTTATTTTTTTTGTGCAAATTGTAATAACAGACACAAAAAAAGCTTTATAATTGGATTTATTTGTATTCCTGGCTATGTTTACTTCCATGTCTCTTTTTTGCTTTTTTAGGGCTACAATGGGCAAAGCCCTGCAGTCCTCTTGCTAGGACTAGGAAAAAAAAGCAGCTTGCAAAGTGCAACCTCATGAGGTGACAAAAGTCCCCTTCGCCTCTGCTCACCATGGATCACTGTGCTCGCACAACTTTTCTGTTTAACTGACCTGGAGGAACTTTGATTACTTTTAACAAACTACTGATGAAACTCTGGGTGGGGAGATAAAAACCATGAAGCATCTGTGGGTCCTCTTGCTTGGTGATTGATGCAGGAAAACACTTAAACAGAGTTAAAATACAATGGTAATAAATAACCTGTAGAAATATTGTCTGAGTGTAGTCAGATTATACCATGATATACCATGATTTATGTACTATACTCCTATATGATTAGTTATCCATCCACTTTCTGCACCTTATTCCAGGCTGTACTATTTTGAAAAAAGGAAAAAAAAAACATCTCTTATTAGAACTAATCTAACAGTGCAAGTAAAACTAGTTTATATGCACCAATAAGGTTTATTAATACCACCAATGATTTATTTAACAAATCTGAAAGACTTTTGAGCCAAGGGCTCTATAACAGAGGTTCCACGTCAAGGAAAGGAATGTGATTAGGCGTTGTTTTAAGAGTTCTAAAGTAATGAATATGAAAGGTTCTCTTTTTTTTAGTATAGAAAGTGCTTTAAAGCCTTATGGCCAAATTTTATGTCCGAAGTTATAAATATGGCTGAGTATTGCTGAGAACCTCTCCAATTTGTTTGACCAAAGCAGTTGTTTTCCAGATTAAAAATCTGCATTAATCTACTCAAAAAGCCAAAACACAAAGTCTGCTTCTTGAATGCCTGTAGAATGTATTGCAAATGAGCTTGCCAGAACACTTTGGCCCAGATATTCAAAAGGGTTGCATATGCACAACCCACTGATGCACCCCGGCGCAATATTAAAAGGGAAAAGTGCGCCTAGACAAATCCCAACATGCACCAGAGCGTTATCAGACATGCAGGCACAGGTAGAGGTGCCCATGCATAACCTGCACAGTCCGATACTCAGCCTGGGATGTGCAGAGTCATGCATGCAAGAACCCTCACCTGTGCCTGCACAAAGTTGCACCCCTAAAAAGGAACAGTGAGACACCTGATACAGGTGAGCTGCCACATTGCAGGGTGCAACACAGCAGCTTCCACCTGTGGGTGGCCACCCGAGTTCCTGCCGCACCTGGCGATGCCCCCCCATGCCCCATCGCGGGCCTCACTATAGCCCTCCCTCTCCAAGTCCAATATCCCTGGTGGTCCAGTGGACTGCACTGAGCCCAATCACGGGCATCATTAATAGGACCCCCCAAGTCCAATATCCCTGGTGATCTTGCGTGCCCCACCACCTGCCCACTGAGCCCCACCACCTCCCCCATCTGCTGGTCTGGCGGTGCACCTCACCCACCTGCACACCCCACCACGCGCTGACTGACAGCTCGGTAGGCTGCATGCCCACTGATTCACAGCATGAGCCAATGGGAGTGCAGCCCATACCGTACTACTCAGTCCAGATATGTGAATGAATTCATCAGGCTGCAGGGGGCATTGGTCCTCGATGGCTGCTGCCTGGCAGGGCACTAGACGCAAGTCGTTGGGGATCAGCGCACCTGCATGCTAATGACATGCAAATGGGGCCGTAATGAGATGCAAATGGCCCCCCATGAGCCTTGCATATATTATGGCCCCATTTGCATGTCCCCATTTCAGTATCGCAGGTGCTGTGCATGGCGCAATGGCACTTTCGCCACCGCATCTCCATGCTGTACTCTGGCCATTTGCGCTGGTGCAGTGCCACTGTGCCATGCACAGTGGGGGTGACCAGGGTGCGATATTCAAAGCTGCTGCACCATAGTGAAGCTCTGTTGAATATTGCCCAGGCCACACCCCTGCGCAACAAAGTTGAGCTGCACCCAGGCTTGCACCACAGCCTGGCTCAGTTTGAATATCCTGGCCTTTGGGTTCATTTAGGTTTTGTACAAATTTGGCTTATTTTCCAGACAGCTGAGAGTTTTTTTATCTGGAATAGGGGAAATTACACTGTAATGCTGATCATAATATGAATTAGTTGAGCACAGCACTGGAAATCCCACACTAGTGGTCCCAGCAGCACTCCTCAGGGCACTGCCTTCCACTTTTTTTCTTTCTAAAGGAAAACACTGGAAAATACACAGCTTCCTCAAACACTACAGAAATTCTTAATTAGTGCTTTCAGATCATAACAACTTTTTTTTAATGATTTAAAACAGCTACTCACAACTTCCACTTTCTATTGCTGGCAGCGACCATCTCATGATCAGCACTGAAATTCCTGAGCTCACTGTATGCTACATAGAAACATAGAATCTGATGGCAGATAAGGACTGCTTAGCTCACCTTGTCTGCCCATTTTCATACCTAACGGATAAGCTGCAGATCTTAGTTAACCAACAGCCTACTTCCTCTTACCCCCCACTACGACTGCCTTATGTCTGTCCCATGCATTCTTGCATTTCCTCACTGTTCTTGACTCCATGACCTCCTCAGGAAGGCTGTTCTATGTATCCACAATCTTCCCCATAAAAAAAATACTTCCTCACATTACTTCTGAGCCATCTCCCCTCTATCTTTAAATTGTTCCCCCTTGTTCTTGCACATCTCTTTTTCTAAAAGATACTACCCTCTTGGACTTTGTTGATTCCCTTGAAGTACTTAAAAGTTTCTATCATGCCCCCCCCCTTCTTTCCTCAAGGGTATACATATTAAGCTCCTTTAGTCTCCCTTCGTATGTTTTCTGGTACAGACCCTGCACCATTTTGGTTGCCTCCTCTGGACAGCCTGCACTCTGTCTATGTCTTTGCGGAGATGGGGTCTCCGGAACTGCACAAAGTACTCCAGATGGGGTCTCACCAACTGTCTGTACAGAGGGATAACTGTTGATGCCTATCCCTATGCATCCCAGTATCCCCCCAGCCTTCCTTACTGCCTTCTCACATTGCTTGCTCACCTTTAGGTCATCTGATATAATTACTCCCAGGTCATTTCTATTTTTATTGTTGTCAGTATCTCACCCCCATTGTGTACTCTTCCCCTGGGTTTTTGTTTCCCAGGTGCATTACATTGCACTTCTTTGCGTTGAATCTAAGCTGCCACACATTTAACCATTCCTCCAACCTTGCCAAGTCCCTTTTCATCCTTACAGCTCCATCTTGTGTATCAACCCTGTTACAGATCTTTGTGTCATCTGCAAAGAGACATACTTTGCCTTCCAGTTCCTCTGCAATGTCACTTATAAAGACATTAAAAAGGACAGGTCCCAGTACTGAACCCTGTGGTATCCCACTAGTAACCCTCCTTTCTTCACTGTGGACTCCGTTTACTACTACCCTTTGCATCCTGTTATCCAGCCAATTTTTTTATCCAGGCTACTGCCTTGGGACCCACACTAAGGCTGGCTAACTTGTTTATTAATCTTTTGTGTGGGACTGTATCAAGCGCCTTGCTAAAATGTAGTTACGCCATGTCCACAGCTCCTTCCTAAACTACTAGTTTTGTCACCTAATCAAAGAAATATATTAGATTTATCTGACATGACCTTCCCACTGCAAATCCATGCTGCCTATGGTCCTGTGCCCCAATGGCCTCTAGGTACTCAACAGTTCTTTCCTTCAGAAGTGACTCCATCATTTTCCCTACCACTGAGGTCAAACTAACTGATCTTTATTTACCTGCTCTGCACTGCTCCCACTTTTGTGATGAGGAATCACATCCACACTCCTCCAGTCCTCAGGTACCACCCTATCCTCTCATGATTTGTTAAAGACAGTAGTCAGCAGTGTCACTAGTTCTACCCTTAGTTCTTTTAGAATTATTGGGTGACTCCCATCAGATCCCATTGCTTTGTCCACCTTCAATTTAGTAGTTTTTTCAGAAACCTTTCTTCTGTAAATGGACTGGTACCAACCCCCGTCTCCAGAGTGTTTCTCTTGTTTGGTTCAGGTACCTCCCCCTCCTCTTCCTTTGTGAATACTGAGCAGAAATATTCGTTCAGTATCCCCGCTTTTTCACTGTCACCCTCTGTCCACATCCCCTCCCCTGCCCTTTATGAAGCGTCAGTATCCCTTCCTTGGTCTTGTTTCGCTCTCTAATGTACTTATAAAAGGTCTTATCCCCCTTCTTAACAGAGTTGGCTATCCTTTCCTTGGTTTGGGCCTTTGCAATTCTGACTGCCTTCCCTGCCTCTTTCTGCTTTAACTGATAAAGTTCTCTGTACTGCTTCTTCTGCATTTCCTTATATTTCCTGAATGTTATCCTTTTCTCCTTAACCTTCCCTGCCACCACTTTTGAGACCCATAGCATTTTTTTCCTTCGTTGTGTTTTGTTGATTTGCTTCACACAAAGGCGTGTTATTTATTTATTTATTGGAATCTTGGACAACACCTTTGAGCTAAAAGCTCATTTACAAAGGTTCCACATTGTAAGGCAATAGGCAAGGTATGTAAACATAACAAAACAAATAGGGGTATACACAACAGGCAAGTACATTATGGTACATAGAGATACAGATTCAAGCAAGTATAGTTAAAATACAGCAGGTAGGAGAGGTCAACTTTATTGCAACAGTACTAAGTGCATACCTAAGGTGGACAAGCAATTTATAGTGGTAGCTGAGCTTTGGAGTATGCAGGTAGAGATATAGGGTCAGAAGTGGTGGTGACCAAAAGAGGGGGAGGATGCTTGTTCCCAGATGGCTACCCACTTCTAAATCTGAGATTCTTTCTCCTTCACTGTTTGAGAGTACCAGGTCTAAGACTGCTGTCTCCCAAGTGGGTTCCAATACTAGCTATCTGAGGCATGCTCCTTGTAGGGCATCAAGAATGACCCTGCTCTTGGATGTCCCTGCAGCAAAGGTGCTCCAGTTAACATCTGGCATATTCAAGTCCCCCATCAATAATATCTCCCCTTTTGCTGCCATTCTAAGGATGCCTTCTGTTATTTCCTCCCCTGAGATGGGGGTATGTATACAACCCCCATGTGGATTGTGGTGCCATTTCCTGTCTCCGGGGTGACTCAGAGTATCTCATCTGCTCCCGGTTTACTCTTTAGTTCTGTTGCTTTGATCCCTTCCATTATATAGAGAGCTATTCCTCCTCCTCATTTACCCTCCTTGTCCCTCCAGTAGATTGTGTATCCTGGTGTGTTAACATCCCAGTCATGATTCTCTGTGTACCATGTTTCTGTGACTGCCACAATATCCAGGCATCCCTCTTCCATCAAGGCCACTAGTTCAGGGAACTTGTTACACAGACTACAGATATTGGTACTCATCACCTTCCAATTTCTGATGACCTTACCCCTTTTAGTCCCATCTCTGTCCTTACTGCTTTTGCCTTTTTTTGCATTTACCTCTGTCCTGCCCCCTAATGACTTCTCTACCTTGGTATTTACCTCACTAATTACCATGTTTTATGGGGGGAGGATGGGATTTCCTTGTTCCTTTTCAGTGCCTCCCCCTTGACTAGTTTAAATGCGTCAAGAAGCATTTAAACCTATCACCTAGGATCCTGGTCTCCCCCCAGACAGATGCAGACCATCATGCCAGTATAGGCCTACACCCTCCAGGTGGCTCCCCAGTCCCCCGTGAAGACAAAACCCTGAGCTCCACACCAGTTTTTCAACCATTCATTGAATTTCAATCTGTGGAGTACTCTAACATCACCCTTGCCATAGACAGGCAGCACCTCCAAGAAGGTTACCATATGCGCTACTTGTCTAAGGCCCCTCCCCAACTTTACAAAGTCCTCTTCCACTGCTCAGATCCCATTCCTAGCCAGGTTATTTGTCCCTAGGTGCACAATGACATCCAGCTCCCTCCTTCATGCAGCTGCTTCCACGATCCTGAGGATTTGCTTCCTGTCCCTTCAAGCCATGACACCAGGCAGGCACCTTACCTCTCTCTCTGCCTCTCCCCCACTTCTACCCCCCAATGATTGAGCCCACCACCAGGAGTTGTTTTCTTCCCCTGTGGGGTCCCATGCCACCCTTCTGTGGGTCTCATTTGGGGAGGTTCCCAGCTTTCTCCTTGGTCTCCACTGCAGGTGCCTCCATAGAGGAACCACTATCCACCAAAATAGTGTATGAATTGTGAAGGGGTACAGCTGGAGGGATGCACCTCTGTTCCACCATCCTTTCCCTCCCCGAGCCCACCTTGGTCCAGATGTTTCTCTTTTTTGGCAACCTCTGAGATAGCGGCAGTGGCCCTGGTAGTCCCTGGGTGGGGGAGGAGGTTTCATGAATCCTTGCCAGGTCAGCCTGGAGACAGGCAACCTCCTCCCTCAGACCAGAGAGATGCTTGCAAATAGGGCAGCATCGCAGCCTCCAGAATGTCTCCCAGAACACTGCCATGCCACAGCTATTGCATTGCACCACTCCCATCATGTCTTATTTTGTGTCCCCTCTCCTGTTTCTCTGTCGGCTTACTCTCTCCTCTCCTTACAACTCTCACCCTTCCTGTTCTGGGACAGCAACTTCCTGTACTCTTCAGTAGTCTCCTTCTTCCATGCTCAGAGTCAGACCACCAGCAGCTGGGGAGCTACTTTTTTCCTTCAGGTTTGCCAAAACTAATGTTTCTCTATGATCCTTCCCTTCCTACTGCCAAACAGGAAGTTCCTGTTGTCAGTCAAATCCAGTGGCTATAAAAGTAGAACTGGCTTAGGGTGGGAAGGTAGAGGAGTGGGATGGTGGGCAATTAGTAAGAAAAATTGTTGCTTTTTTAGTTAGCTGCTTTCTGCTCTACAAGCAATATTTCTGTTTTCCAAAAGTTAGCCACAGGAAGTTGTAATTGGAGTCACCTGCTTTTCTACTGCTTAAGCCACACCCCAATTAACCTCTCTCCCCTCCTGCTGATTTAACAAAGTAAGTTGATACAGTACCCTTCCCAACACAGAAACACACACTGACTTTCTTTTTTAACCCTAAATGAGACCCCCTCTACTTCTAATAAAGTATCTTTCTGCTTAATCCCAACAGGCACTGACTCTTAAATGTTAAATTAGTAAGAAAAACTGTAGCTTTCTTAGTTAGCTGCTTTCTGCTCTACAAGCAAGATTTCTGTCTTCCAATGGATAGCAGCAGGAAGTTGTAATTGGAGTCACCTGCTTTTCTACTGCCTAAGCCACACCCCCGATTAACCTCTGTCCCCTACTACTGATTTAGCAAAGTAAGTTGATACAGTACCCTTCCCAACATAGAAACACACACTGACTTTATTTTGTAAACCCTAAATGAGACCCCCTCTACTTCTAATAAGGTATCTGTTTGTTTAATCCCAACAGGCACTGACTCCTGCTGAGACAGAAGTGTTAATTGAGTAATATGCCTGTTTGACCTCTGTTATTGGTTCTCAGGAAATAGTAGCATAAAGTGAGCTCAGAAAGCTCACCGCTCCTCATGAGATGGTGGCTGCCAGCAATAAAAAATGAAAGTGGAAGGCTATTGTTTAAATCACTAAAAAGGCTACTAGAGAAAATTAAAAAAAAAATACTGTCTGAAGTGCCTGTGTAAAGCTGTACCTTTTCCAGTATTTCCCTTTAACAACACCTTTTATTTGTCTGTGCAGAGGCCCCTGAAAGTGTGAAAACAGACACTCCATTTTATCAAATTGAAGCTTAGACCTACAGTAGGACAGCAATCAGTCATTTGTTTCAGAGCAGAATTTTTTTTCTTTATGATGCCTTATTTTGGCTCTTTAGAAAATCAGCATTTACAGCATTTTAAACTTTTGTACCATTACGTTAAGAAAAAAATGTCACTCTGAAATTAGGTGTAAATTGTACTTCCATTTATTTTGAAATGCTACAAAGTTGGAGTTAATTTGTCTGACTGTTTTTAGGACTGTTGGTGGAGCCTGCAGCCCTTCTGCCATCGATCAGACTGTAGCTCTAAAACGGCTTTTAATGGAACTCCCTTTTTAGACATTTGGATGTATTCCTCCATAGCTGCAAAATAGTGCATTCCCCCTCTGATTTTTGTTACTTGCTGCTCTATATTAAAGGCATCTGAAGGGAGGGGGGTGCTACTGTATTGTGCCTCAGAACTTATCAGGATATTAACAAAGAAAAAAAACCTTTTTTAAACGGTGTTTCTATCATCTGTCCAGCTCAGTCTAATAGATGCATTCCATTTCTTTCAGCAACCTAGGGGTTCGTTCATTATATGATGTCTGTAGTCTACAGTGTCAGATTTTAGACAGTTGACCTGTGGTCTGTGAGCTATTTCATTCCTGTGGTCAAACATACTAACTGCAGGGTGGGGGGGGTGCTGTAGCCCCTTCACTTTTTTTGGGCCTGAAGGATCTTGCCCTTTAAACAAACAAACAAAAAACTAAGAATAAACTAGTGTCACAGAGTCAATTAAGTACAGTTCCCCAGGCACGTATAGAACAAAAGAGGTGATTCATGCTTGTTTGCTGTTTCTGGAGTTGGAAGTGTCAAGTGGAACGTGTTTTTAAGTGTGTGTGCATGTGAGTGTGTAAGTGTGTGTGTGTGTGTGTGTGTGTGCGTGTGCAATTCTGCTTTGGGATGGGCCATGTGCAGACTGCTCATCTCTTATTTAGGATTTATGATTTCAGGCTCTGTTTGAGTGAGCATTCCCTCCTGCATAGCAAAAGGTCAGTGTAAAACTAAACTAAAAGGAAAAAAATAACAGATTTACAGAGAGGGATAGCGTACATAAATAGACTCTGTTTATAGTAGGGAGGTTGGTTATTGCATGGATCTGGAATCTGTGTACTGGAGTTTAATGTTTGTTTACAGTTTATAAATGTAATTTAACAAATAATATATTTTTTCCTTTGGTGACCAGGTAAGGCCAACTAGGCATAGGTGATTGTTTCTAGGGATAATCCAGGAACACTGGAGATATTAGTTGACTTAATCAGAGCCACATAGTATGGAAATGGAGGGTGTGGGAATCAAACCCATGTCTGAATGATGGATGTACAAAGTCCAATTATAGTTCATTACTCTAACTTCTAGGCTATACTGCCAGACCCATAAATAGTGAACAATTTAGACTGGGCTGTTAATATCTCAAAGGATAACTGCCTTGAATCAATAAACATGCATTATTTTAGAAGTAGATGTTATTTTTTTTAAATACCAGTTCTCATTTTGTTACTGCTTAATCTTAACTGGACTTTTGGCAAACTCAGTGAGTGTTTCTGTTTCATACACTTCTGGTATTGACCATTTTAGAACAGTATGATCTTGTCAAGAACTTACAATGTTGGTACAATGCATCTGTGTTCTAATTTAGAATTCTTAGGTTCATGGGGACATGAACAACATCATACAGTTCTTAGATGGCACTTTGCAGCAGTGTGTAACCCATAAATATCCAACTGGTTAACTAAAAGGCCAGCAAAAATGGGACAGAAACAGAAGGTGACCCACTATATGAAAAAAAGGTTCTACAGGAAACATTACTCACAGGTTCAGTGCAGTACTCCCTTAACCAAGCTTGTAGGGAATATCAGGTATTTTATCTAAATGGTAAAGAACTCTGTTTACAGGGATTTAGAGCCATCTACAGGGAACTTATTACCATAGACTTGCATTTTTTATATGGAAAAACAAAGGAATTTGGCTTCCACTGAAAATAATGTAATTTACAGGAAAACATAAGAAAATTACTCTGCAGTTACAGGAAAATGGCAAACTTATTCTGGGAGCACTGAGGACTGATTTAGCAGCATGGCAGTTGTTGATGATTGTGACTAAACAGCACTATATGACACCAACAAGAAAATAACTTTGGTCATTTGGTAGCTCTTCACAGCCCTATCGCTCTGGCTAGAACTTGTTTTTAATTGTTGTGGCTCACTGTGGCAGGTCATGTGTTCCCTCTGCACCTCCTCTGCCCCCAATGCCTTTTTGTAATCAATACATAGATTATCTATTGAAAATATTCATTTTTCTGTGTATCTATCTGGCTTGTTGTAACTGTTTATTCCTGGTCAGGTCAGCCTCCACAAATGACAGACTTTCTATATTCCACCATGGGAGTGATACTATGCATGACTAATCCTCAAATCTGAGAAAAGGGAGTTCAGTGTTTACAGTTTCACTTGTAACTACAAAACACACACACATGAGAGAGACAGACAGACAGACAAGTATGAGTGGATTGCCAAAAATATCAAACTTTATCACTTTATTACATTTCATTTCTGTAATATTTCAGAGGCCTTGTAGCTTCACCAAACACATCTTGGCTATGGCTAGTGTTCTCTACGGTACAGTCTAGAAAACCTGACAGTACTTGCCAACTAAATATGAGTGTCGAAAAAGCATCCTTATTTCTGCCCACACAAAGTTTCTTAACAAGAAAAAAAAGTGTTAAGAACGTTTTCAAATACAGTATAAACAGCTTCACTGCCATCTTGACACTTCTCCTTAATAGCTCTATACTTTCCTGAGTAGACAGTCAGACGTGAATTGTATCCATAGAAATGGTGACTGGTGAATTAACATCTAAATCATGTTTGCAGTGTATGGGCACATTACCTGACAACTTCACAAGCCTCTAATTGATCTTCTGGTGTCGAGAGAAATCTTAATTACTGATTATCAGTTGGGCTCGGCTCCCTTTAATCTGTGCCCCAGAGTTGTTTTTGTATGGTTAGGGCATTTATGATGAAAGGCAGAAACATAGAAACATAGACTTTGATGGCAGATAAGGACTGCTTGGCCAACCTAGTCTGCCCATTTCCCTACCTAGAGGATAAACTGCAGATCCTATTTAACTAACAGCCTATTTCTTCCTACCCCCCACAAAAATTGCCTTATGTCTGTCCCATGCATTTTTGAAGTCTCCCACAGTTTTGGACCCCACAACCTCCTCAGGAAGTCTGTTCCATGCATCCACCACCCTCTCTGTGAAAAAAATACTTCCTCACATTGCTCGTGAGCTGTCCCCCCTCTATCTTCAAATTGTGTCCACTTGTTCTTAAACATCTTTTTTTCTGAAAGATGCTACGCTCTTGGACTTTGTTGATTCCACTGAGGTACTTAAACATTTCTATCCTGTTCCCCCTCTCTCTCCTTTCCTCAAGGGTATACATATTAAGCTCCTTTAGTCTCTCCTCATATGGCTTCTCTTGGAGACCCTGCACCATTTTAGTTGCCCTCCTCCGAACTGCCTCCATCCTGTCTATGTCCTTGAGGAGATGGGGTCTCCAGAACTGGACACAGTACTCCAGATGGGGTCTCACCAACTGTCTGTACAGGGGGATAACAACTTCCTGTTTTCTGCTGGTGATACCTCTCCCTATACTGTACATCCCAGTATCCCTTCAGCCCTCCCTACCACCTTGTCGCATTGCTTGCCAACCTTAAGGTCATCTGATATGATTACCCCTAGGTCTCTTTCCATTTTTGTTGTTATTACTACCCCCCACTGTGTAATCTTCCCCTGGATTTTTGTTTCCCAGGTGCATTACTTTGCACTTCTTTGCATTGAATCCGAGCTGCCATACTTCTGACCATTCCTCCAACCTTGCCAAGTCCCTTCTCATCCTTTCCACACCTCCTTGTGTATCAACCCTGTTGCAGATCTTTGTGTCATCTGCAAAAAGGCATACAGTACTTTTCCTTACAGTCCCTCTGCAATGTCACTTATAAGACATTAAAATGGATTGTACCCAGTACTGAACCCTGCGGTACCCCACTAGTAACCCCACTTTCTTCAGAGCGGACTCCATTTACAATTACCTTCTGTGTCCTGTTGTTCAGCCAATGTTTTTCCCAGGCTACCACCTTGGGACCCACTCCCAGGCTCGTTAATTTTACTACTAATCTTTTGTGTGGAACTGTGTCAAATGCCTTGCTAAAGTCTAGGTAGGCCATGTCCACAGCCCCTCCCTGGTCTACTACTTTGGTCACCCAGTCAAAGAAATCAATTAGATTCGTCTGACAAGAATTGTGTTTGTGTGAGAAATGTATGTTTATGGTGGTGTCTCAAACAGCTACCTTGATGAAAAAGTTTTCCTGTCTGCATGGTGAAGTGGGGGTGTCTTTCTCATAGCAGTCTTAAAGCTCAAGGGCAAAAGTGTAATAATTTTTGTAACAGGTGCAGCTCTCTGTGGATATAATTGTAATAAGAAGTGATCCCTACAGTAAATCCATAAGTGTGGTGTGTTTATTTTTAGCACATAGTCTGTTATATGTAATTGTTGTCACTGTTTGAACTCATTCTTTTTTTTTTTTCTTTCAGTCGAGCTGACTCTGGTAGACCGAGCTTCTGATGTCAAACCTGGAGTGACTACCTCATATTAATGCTTCATGCTGACATCAATCAGCAGTTTCTGAAACACTCCACACACTGACCTTCATTACTTTCTCTGAAAAATAAATTACTTTCAGTTCACAGTGTGCACATGGCTGTTTTATTTTATATAAAATGTATCTTTTTGGTGAGACTGTTACAATAAAGTATTTTAATTTCATGTTACTGAGTGTTGGCCTCTGTTCTTTTTTTTAACAATGTTAGTACTCCTAAACAACAAAGGCAGAACAAAATCTTTACATTACAAGGAGGAAGTTCATACATTGAGGGAAATGGATTAACAGTTGGTTATTAGTATTTTTGCCCAGTTTACATTAAAGCAAGTTTTCTTTTGGTAGATATTGGTTTACACAGTGCGGTTACCTTGGCAGAGACTGAAGAAGTGTACAGTTACAGTGGCAGGCTCGAGGATAATGAGCTTTTACTATTCATGGAGCCTTGCTGAGAGTGACCTCAGGACAAAAATAGAGGTGTTACTTTCATTTTTTAATAAATTATTGTATGACATAAGAACAGTTTAATTCAAAACAGCAATAGTATATGGAATCATACTTTTTTTGTCAGTACCAGTCTGCTGTTTCACTCATTTATGGCACAGTTCAGTTTTGCCTGTGGTAGTTTCTATTTATTTTCATAGCACAAATCATTGATGCCATTTAATCTTTCAGTACTCTTTCCAGACCTAGCAGCCTCCGTACACCGTCAATATGGTGGCAACTTTACAGCACCCGACACTACAGCTACAACAGCACACAGTCACTGTAGTGTTGGTGTGGGACCAACACTGCTTTGTTAGAGTGTGCACCCCCAAAGCAACTCCGCTTGGAGTTAATTAAATTAGTAGTGGGTGCAGGGGGATGAGCACTACTGCATGGGGGGGGTTGGGGGGCAAAGCCCTCCTAATAAAACACAGTGTGAAGTGACTCCCTTTATGCTGACTGCAAATGTGGTCAGCATAAAGGAGTCACTGTAATTTCGGTCAACAACAAAATTGTCGACTGACTGTCATAATCCAGCAGCCTCCACCTGCTCTTCCCTGCTGTCTGCATCACAGTTCTAATTTGAAAACATCTGTCATCAACCCCGCCCTTCTGACAAGGCTGGAAAAGTTTTAAGTTGCAATAAGAAAGTAGTGCAAAAATCTAAATCTTTGCAAAACCATTTCTATTTTTTATTTATTTATTAGGTCTAGGGTTACAATACCTTTGAGCCAGGACTCTTTTAAAAAGGTTCCATGTCAGGTTACAATTCAAAATCTAAGACATATAAGTCAGATTAAAAATTCAATACATAGAGCAAGGTTACAAAAGTGTAAGCTAAACAGAGTTACAAAGCATGTGAGAAACAAAACAAGTTTTGGAAGCTTGGTTACAAGGAGATAGCGGATGAGATGCAGACAGGATAGAGGACAGGAAAGAGGAAGAGTAGAGGGGGGCAGAGAGCTATAGAGGAGGAGCACAGCCAGAGGCATTGTTGTAGACATAACATGGGGAAGTGCATGCTAAGGGGTAACCAAGTGATTATAGGAGAGAGAACTGCATAAGGTTAGGGAAATATTCATAGGGTCAGTTAGTGGAGGCAGTCACAGGAGCTAGAGGCAGTGTGAGAGAGAGGCAGAGGCTTGATTTAAATGCACCAAGGGTAGGAGTGGAGGAGATGTAACCATTTAGCCAGCTGGGTGCCCTGTAGACAAAGATCTTTGACCTTGTGAGGTACAACAATGTGGAACCTGCAAGATCTGTGATTCAGACCCCCTGGTTGAGTGGGAGTTATTGCTAGAGTGCAAGAGTGCACACACTCCAGGGGGTGCAAGGCCCATAGTTAATTTCTTTGCCATGGTGCAGGTTAGGTACTTTATCCATTTGGTAAGTTGCAGCCATCCAGTTTGTGCATACAGGTCGCATATATGTGTGAGGTGGTGGGATCCAGTGAGAAGACAGCAGGCCTTATTGAGGGAGGTGGATATGCGTCTAAGAGTGGTAACAGGGGCAGAGCCATAGATGATAAGCCCATAGTCAATAATGGAGACAACAGAGCTCTGAATGGTAACAGTCAGGGCTTCTGGGGTAAGATGTTGCCTATGCCAGAAGAGAAGGCCAAGGCGAGTATTTGCTGCTTTGGTTACAGAGTCAATGTGGGCACTGTAAGTTAGATGAGGATCTAGAGTGATCCCAAGGTACTTAAGGCTTAAACCTGTTCGAGGGTGACTCCATGAATGGCTTTGATGGATAGAGGGTACAGCTTATGGTAGTTATGAGAGCTACTGAACATCATAGACTTTGTTTTCTCATTATTGAGGACCAGATTGTGATTTGAGAACCAATATTCAACAGATGTGAAGTCAAGCAGAAGGTTATCTTGTAGAGGCTTAGGATCCTTGTGGGAGGCAAGAATTACAGCATCATCTGCATCGAGAATGATTGTTTCAGAGCAAGAATTCATAAGGGAGTTCAAGAACAAGCTGAATAGTAGGGGGCCCAGAATGGATCCTTGGGGTACACCTGAGCAAACAGACCTGGTATCAGAGAGGACATCTGCAGTTTTTACTCTTTGAGACTGGTTCTCCAAGTAGCTTTTGAACCAGGCAGTGGAGTCGGGAGAGAGTCTAACTTTCAGAAGTTGCACAAGTAGTCAAGCAGTAGGCAGTGATGGACAGAGTTGAACACCTTGTCAGATCAATAAAAATGGACCCAATTAACTGACCATTGTCCAGTGAGCTGCATAGAATGCCAGAGAATCCCAGTAGGGCAGATGAGGTACTATGACCTTTCCTGAAGCCACGTTGTTGTGAGCACAGGATATTGTATTTGTTCAGGAAATGTGTGAGCTGATCTGCAGATCTGCTGCAATACGTTCAATACATTTAAGGTCCTTGGAGTGGAGTGGCAATATAGTGATCGGACAGTAGTTTCCATGAGTAGCCCTGTCACCACTTTTATGGACAGGGGTAACAGTGGCAGATTTCCCTTTATCAGGGAACTGGCTGAGCCTAAGTGAGAGGTTGAAAATATATGTCAGTGGCTGTAACACCTAATCAGGGTGAGGGATAGCAGTTTAAACTCAAGTGTACCACTACTGGATCTGGATTTGGTGATGGCTTTGATAATGTATTTGTGGGCATCATGAATCTTGACTGCTTTGAAATAAAAAGGAGGGTGGCTAGAGGAGGAGGAGGCATCGGGGGAGGAGAGGGAGAGTCATAGTCCTTGAAAAAGTCAGAAGAGAGAACACTGCTGAGATCAATGAATACAGTGTTGAAGGTATTTGCTATGATTTTAGGGTCAAGCGTAGTAGACCCATTTATATGGAGGAAGGTAGGGAAGGTTTTTGGCTGCTTCCCAGTGACCTCTTTAATATTGTTCCAAAATGCACTCCCATTACCCCAGGTATCCGTGAGAGTGTTCTTTAAGTGGGTAGATTTCTTTTGTCGGATAGATTTGGTATAGTCATTCTGTGCACGTTTATAGTTTTGGATGTCAGTTTCTTTACCAGTGGTTCTGTCCAGATCCCAGAGGCAGTGTCTAGATTTTAGTTGATGTAAGACATCAGCTAAGAGCTAGGGATTGTAAAGGGCTTTGACTTTGTGCTTTTTAAAAGGAGCGTTGGAGTCACAGACTGCATTGAAAGTGTTGATGAAGTAACCCAGCGCAGTAGGGGGGTGAGTTAATAACAACAACAAAAATCGAAAGAGACCTAGGAGTAATTATATCAGATGACCTAAAGGTGGGCAAGCTATGTGAGAAGGCAGTAAGGAGGGCTGAGGGATACTGGGATGCATAGGGAGAGGCATCAACAGTAGAAAACAGGAAGTTGTCATCCCTCTGTACAGACAGTTCGTGAGACCTCATCTGGAGTGCTGCATGCAATTCTGGAAACCCCATCTCTGCAAAGACATAGTCAGAGTGGAGGCTGCTCAGAGGAGGGCAACCAAAATGGTGCAGGGTCTGCAAGAGAAGACAAATGAGGAGAGATCAAAGCAGCTTAATATGTATGCCATTGAGGAAAGGAAGGAGAGGGGGGACATGATAGAAACTTTCAAGTATCTCAAGGGAATTAATAAAGTACAAGAGGGTAGTATCTTTCTGAGGAAGAGATGTGCAAGAACAAGGGGGCACAATATGAAGATAGAGAGAGGAAGGATCAGAGGTAATGTTAGAAAGTATTTTTTCACAGATAGGGTTGTGGATGTATGGAACAGACTTCCTGAGGAGGTTTTGGAGTCAGGAACAGTGGGAGAATTCAAGAATGCATGGGACAGGCATAAGGCA
Source organism: Neoceratodus forsteri (assembly GCA_016271365.2). Lineage (NCBI taxonomy): Eukaryota > Metazoa > Chordata > Ceratodontiformes > Ceratodontidae > Neoceratodus > Neoceratodus forsteri. Next base: position 50,582,246 of record CM057455.1, read on the forward strand.
ATTCTAGTGGAGGGTAGGAGGAAGTAAGCTATTGATTAACTAGAATCTGCAGCTTATCCATCAGGTAGGGAAATGGGCAGACTGGGAGGGCCATGCAGTCCTTATCGTCCGTCAAATTCTATGTTTCCATGTTTCTAGTATTTACATCAGCTGCTTTGTAGATAGAGGACCAGTCTTGGAGGTTGAGACATGTTTTGAGGTGTGACAACTGCCCACGTGGTAGGACTCTAGTAGTGGTATTAGGAGGGGCTTGCAGATAGTGGTGGGCAAAGTGGCACAATTCATTCCGAGAAGTGATCCGCAGAGTGAAGGTGAATTTGTGGAGTTCTCCACAATGTGAAGCGGAGTACTTCACATTATAATGGGTAACGCGAAGTCCATTGAAAACAATGACGTCGCGTTACTCCACCTTCCCAAACCACTACTCCACCAATTCTTAAGGTGAAGTACATTGAAAACAATGTACTCCACCTCACTTTGCCTTGTTTTTAAGCTCCAAAGGTGAATTTTGCAGTGATTCATGGGATTTCAGTTTACATGGGATCTAGATTTTTCTGCACAGCCTCAGTTTGGGGTAGTGTGCGTATGAAGCTGTAGGAGACAATCTGCTCTGAGAGCTCTGTGATTCAAACCTTCTAAAAGTTGTTAAAAAAGCCTTTTGGGGTCATTTGTTTTGCTGAAACTTTAGTTCATTGATTATAGGAAACTCTCCTGTGCCCATATCATCGAGCGTTTATTGTTTGTGTGTGGATTTTGAATGTTAATGTACAATATTCAGTCTGTCTACTGAGAGACAGTGGAAGTGTGCTTTGGGAGAGGGGCGTATCTTTGGTGTAGGTAGATTAACTTGGAGAAAAGACAGGGGCCCAGATATTCAGACTGCACCAGGCCATGGCGCAAGCCTGGGCGCAGCGCAACTTAGCTGCGCAGGGGCGTTGACTGAGCGATATTCATCAGTGCTGTGCCATGGCACAGCATCACTGAATATCACACCCTGGCCACCCACAGTGCACATGGTGCAGTGGCACTGCGCCAGCGCAAGTGGCCAGAGTGGAGCAGTGGGATGCGCTTGCGCTAGGTGCAACAACTGTGATATTCAAAAGTGCACATGCAATTGGAGCCATAATGCATACAAGGCACAAATGGGGCCATTTACATGTCATTATGGCCCCATTTGCAAGCAGGTGTACTGATCCCTGGTGACTTGCGTCTGGTGCCCTTCTAGGCTGCAGCCGTCGGGGACCGATGCCCTGTACATAGTGCAGAAAAATGGCCCATAGCCCGATCATGGGCATATATTAAATCATAAGCAGTCCAACATCCCTGGTGGTCCAGTGGACCACTCACAGCCCGATCGTGGGCATATATTAGATTAAAAGCTGTCCAATATCCCTGGTGGTCAAGTGGACTGCTTGCAGCCTGATCGCAGGCATATATTAAATTAAAAGCTGTCTAATAACCCTTGTGATCCAGTGGTACCCCCCTCCCCACCTGCTCACTGAGTCCCACTGCCCCACCATTGACCGGGGGAGCGGGGTGGTGGGGCTCAGTGGGCGGTAGGGAGGGGGGTACCACTAGACCACCAGGGATATTGGACAGCTTTTAATTTAATATATGCCCATGATCGGGCTGCGAGTGGTCCACTGGACCACCAGGGATATTAGAAAGCTTGCAATTTAATACATGCCTATGATCGGGCTGCAAGTGGTTCACTGGACCACCAGGGATATTGGACAGCTTGTAATTTAATACACGCCCGCGATCGGGCTACGAGCGGTCCACTGGACCACCAAGGATATTGGACAGCTTGTAATTTAATACATGCCCGTGATCGGGCTGCGAGCGGTCCACTGGACCACTAGGGATATTGGATGTGTATTTTTTTACTTAAGCCCATGATCCGGCTGCAAGTGGTCCACTGAACCACCAGGGATATTGGACGTGTATTTTTTTACTTAAGACATGTGATCAGGCTGCGAGTGGTCCACTGGACCACCAGGGATATGGGACATTTATTTACTTCTACGTATGCCTGCAATCAGGCATGGGGGGGCGCCGCCACATAGGTGCAGCCGGAGCTTGGGTGGCCACTCACAGGTGGCAGCTGCTGTGTTGCACCCTGCAGTATGGCAGCTCACCTGTGGGTGGCCTGCCGTTGTTCTTTTTTTTTTTGTCTCATCTATATGCAGCGCAAGTAGGGGTTGTTCATGCATGGGTTCAGCACATCCCGGGCTGAATATTGGGATGTGCGGCTTATGCATGGGCACCCCCACACCTCGCGCCCGCATACATTACTGATGCTCTTGAGCATCGGGTTTGTCAACCTCTGCTTGAATATCGCAGACCGGGCGCATCAGTGAGTTGTATGAGGTAACAGTGTTGCACCATGTGCAACCCTTCTGGAATATCCAGGCCAGTACTTTTTGTTTTGGTGATATTTTTCTTGTATAACTGTATTAATCTACACATAGTAATATTTTCAATTATTCTTGCCATTTTTTTGCTGATTGTTGTGGTGCAGCAGTACATCATTTTAGTTTGTTTAAAATATGTGGTTATATTACTGAAGTTTTCAATTTGCTATGCATTACTTAGTGTGTGTGTGTGTGTGTGTGTGTGTGTATGTGTGTGACGTGTGTTATCAAATCAACACCTTTTATTGTGCCACATAATTTCAGCAATGTGAACCTGCTATCCAATGCAGCTGCACATTATTTGTACTTCTTTGTGGTATCTTTACTAGTATTAGTACTAGTGACTGTTACTGCAGCAGTGCAGTACACTGCCCCCCCCCACTGCCCGCCCCAACTGGCAAAGGAACTCTTTTCCAGATTTGAATTTCTGATGGTGAGCACTGGTTAGGTGTGCCTTTGCATCTGCAGTTCTTCAGTGTGCGGCACAATCTTAATCTGTCTGTGCATTTGCATCTCTTTAAGACCCAATCTCCATCTCTAATTTAAGTCACAGTTGTTTCTTTGGCTTCCCTTCAGAATACTGGACAGGTGTGGTGTATAATTCTGCATGACCACTGTACTCATTAATATGTGCTTTTAAGTCAGGACTATCATCACGAGTCACTCATGATATGAATCACATTCTTCATCATAACAATCACAAATGCAGTCACAAATCATGATTTACGATCATGTCACAAATCACAACATTAATCTTTTTTAATAGTAACTTGGATATATTGTAAGCCTGTTTTGTAGAATCTCTCCATGCTTCACCACCCCACCATAGTACTCATTAATGAGTGTTTTTAAGTTGGGGAGTTCTGTGCCACACCTCATCTGGGCCCATTGAAGTACAGCCATAGGCAATCACGTTTCTTCATCATCACGGTCACAAATGCAGTCACAAATCACGATTTACAATCTCGTCACGGATCACAAGATACATTTTTTTCAATAGTTACTTGGATGTATTTTAAGCCTGTTTTGTAGTATCTCTCCATGCTTCACCACCCCACTATTGTACTCATTAATGAGTTTTTTTTTTTAAGATGGGGAGTATTGTGCCACACCTCATTGGGACCCATTGAAGTACAGCTGTAGGCATTCACATTTCTTCATCATCACGGTCACAAATGCAGTCACAAATCATGATTTATGATCACATCATGAATCACAAAATTAATTTTTTTAATAGTTACTTGACTGTATCTTAAGCCTGTTTTGTAGTGTATCTCCGTGCTTCACCACTCCACCATTGTACTCATTAATGAGTTTTTTTAAGTCAGGGAGTTTTGTGCCACACCTCAGCGGGGCCCGGGGAAGTACAAACATAGGCATTCACATTTCTTCATCATCACAATCACACATGCAGTCACAAATCACAATTTACAATCAGTCACAAATCACAACATTAATTTTTTTACTAGTTACTTGTATGTATTGTAAGCCTGTTTTGTAGTATCTCTCCAAGCTTTACTATCCCACCATTGTACTCATTAATAAGTGTTTTTAAGTCAGGGAGTTGGACAGTGTCTGCAGTACATACACAGACTGGAAAGAAGACTGACTGCACACATGCAGTTTAGCACAGTATACTTGCACTGCTCAGAATACAAAGTGTCACGCATACGGAAGACAACAAAAAAGGGCATAATTACATACAAGGGTCGGGGATGGAGGGGCAATACATTTAATAACACAGCAAGGAAGGTGTGGGGGGCACATGGTGTGAGGAAAAAAAACTAATGTGGGATCCCATGGTGATCCAGCAGCAGTTCCAGCATGACATAATTTGCAACTGATGTCCCTCTATGTGATCCTGGTGGAGCAGCAGGTGCTGCTGTGGCCCTCCTCTTTTTAGGGATGCCGCCATGCACAGCGGCACCCTCTGCCACAGAATGGCCAGCAGGTGAAGGCATGGTCCATTCTGTGGCAGCCTGCCACTCCAACTGGTGGTGATTGAGCATATGGGTGTGCTGGCCCCCAGTCCTCTGGTGAGTCCCCCGGGGGCCACGGTGCACCTCCACCTCACATAGGCGGCACTTGATCAACTGCTGTTCCCCCCAACACAGTCAAAAAACTGCCAAACAATGGAGGTGCAGGGAGGACCAGGCACAGGCAGGTTAGGGCCAGATGAACTGGCAGCCAACTGGTCACGGTGCTGAACAGGGATGGGATCCACACCTGGGCCTGGGGGAACAGGCACATCCTGCTCCAGAGGACCTGGTGCTAGATTAGGTGGTGGTGGTGGTTCAACTGCCTCAGAGTCAGGACAGGAGGCAGTGCTGGTCCTGCTTCTGGGGGGGGACAAACAACTAACTACTTATAAAGGTAAGAAAAATAAAATTTACAGAAAGAACAAATTAAGTAAAAAAGAGTACAGAAAATACAAAAAAAGTTGCTTTTATTTATTTATTTTTTTTGTACTTGCTATTTTCCACCTTCCCCTGCCCACTACACTCCACTTCTTCAGGAGTGCCTGGCATCTGCCTCGGTTCATTCCATGCCTGAAGCCCTGCAGCTGTCCCCCATGTAGCCTTGGATTTCCCCGCAGGATGGGAAGAGGTGGGGCCCAAGCACCCTGAACTAATATCACTTCGTCAGGGCCGCCGCATGGGACAGTCAGGGGACCATTGAGGTCTGTGCTGGCACTCTGTCTACCTGGAGTGATGGAGGTGTTTTTCCCCTGTTTTCTGGGCATGCCATGCACCCATACATCAAGGTGGAGCTCCGCCGATGTCTGGCATGCCCAACCCTCCTGGTTTAGCTAGGCCCTTGCTGTACCCCAGGCCTTCGCCTTGGGTCAGTCAAGCACCGACCCATGTCCCCCCTCCCTCCCTGGAGAAGGCGTGCTGTCCACTGACACTCAGCCTCCTCCCCCCGGCCGAAAAATGTTGCTTTCAAAAAAGCTGTTGGGTCTAAATCAAAGTCTAAATCTCCTCTTTGCTCTGATCTCAAAGTATCAGCAGTCACAAAGCACACTCCTCTCTCTTTGTCTGCACAGGAGAAAGTAAAAGTGTCTGCTTGTATGACTCACTTCCTTCCTGCCTAGCTAAAGAGCATGTGACTTACAGTACTGTAAGCCATGTGATGTGTGGAGGGGCTGCCAAATTTGAAACACCAAGTGGATCACTTAGAATCATAATGAGGAACGCGAAGTCCATTAAAAACAATGACTTCGCCTTACTTCGTGTTGCCATTCTGCCTTAACGTGAAGTGGTAATGACAAGGCAGAGTGAGCAATTTGCATTGCCCACACCATGTAGCGGAGCGGCAAGGCGAAGTGCCAACTTCGCTTTCACTTCACCAGTGGAATTGAAATTTGCTGCGTCTCTACTTGCGGAATTTGTTTGACCATTCACTGATGCCAGGGAAATGGTCACTAAGCGAGTCAGGGAGGACTGAGGTATTTGTGATATGAGTTGGGTGACTGGTAAGAATCCAATCCAGGAGGGTGCTGGTGCTAGATTTGTAGTTTTTCCTGATTGGAGAGACAACCATCTGGGGGAGATTGGCCAATGAGATGGCATCCTTAGGGATCCCTGCATCAGACACGAGACAGTTTATATTAAAGTCTCCAAATAGAATCATTTCAGAGTCAGGAGGTTGGGACCTGGTGAATTCCAAGACAGTGTTAAGGCCATTCCCTTGTTCTTTCAGGGGGATATACACTGAGGAAACTGCGAGAGGTTTGTTTTTGGCACCTAATAAGATTCTGAAAGGGAGAATCTGTGCAGCAGTGGCTGGGAGGGGGGTAGTGACGGGGTGTCCCAGTAGCGAATCTTTAAGGTACATTGCACATCCACCACCTCTTTTGGACATCCAGTTTAGCCTGAAAACATTGTAGCCTGGAAGAGTGATAGCCAGTTTGGGGATTTTGGGTGTAACCCAAGTTTCTACAACTGCCAGGATATCTGGGCTGTGCTGATTGGTAAAGATTTGTAGGGCATCCAGCATGGGGAGTAGACTACAGATGTTGAGAGATGCTATGGAGAGTGCTCCTGAGGGTTCTCCTGGTAGATAGAGCTGGAGTTTAATGGGCCAGGGTTAGGATGGATATTTTCTGGCAGCAGCAGGAGGAGCGCAAGCTTCAGGGTGCACCAGCGTAAGTCCCTGAGCATGAGTCTTCATGCCCGTTTTTCACAGGAACTTACAGTAGGTTGATGGCAATGATCCCAGAGTGATGGCACGTGAGAGAGTAATGAGAGTGTCCAGGGTCTATATACAGTGGTAGGCAGGGACTGCCATTTAAACAAATGAAAACAAACAGGTGGAGAGGAGGAGTGAGCAGTAACACTAAACCTGTATTTTTCTCCAAAGCATCAGTGCAGCAAAGAGATCCCAGCCTTTCATGTTATGACTAGGCATCTTGTACTTCTCAGTGGCATGTTTCTATATTGTTAACTTGCACTGGGCAGAGTGCAGACTCGTTGCCATATAGTTCCAGTTTAGTAGGCAATCTGGCACCCAGCTGTCATCAGTTTTGCTATATTCAACAAATTGTATGCTGTCATTCAACGGTACAATATCATTGCAAATGAAGTTAAAGTCACAAAAGATGGGTCATTCAGTCTCCCAAAAAACATTTTCACAACATTGATATAAAATGCATCAGACTTTATTGTACGAACTCTACAAACTCAGCTTTGTGACAGCACATAGACCTCTCCAAAAAGGACATCAACAGGTTTGCTGCTACAAGCACCTTGTCAAAACTAACTCACCCAGGCACCGCCGACTGATACACGTGTTATTTAAACAATAACAGGTGCAAATACTGAGGTGGTGCCTGCATGGGAACCATACAGCTAGCATGTCTAAATCCCAAGAAGAAATAAGGGAATGTGTGTGTGTGTGGGGGGGCAGTTCTATTATTGGCTCACTACATTAAGGCATATCACAAACCCATATACATTTCATAAATGGTATAGTAAAAATAAGCGATCACAAAAGAATTGTAATAGGCAGGGTATTAATTTTCAACCTGATCACATATTCACATTAATTACATCTCACTAAGCATTGATCACTATTAATTGCAAGACCTACATAACATGTACAACGATGAAATTAAATATGTGTTAGTGGTCACAAAATGGGTATAATAGGTAGGGTAAGAATGACTATTGAACCCCCTCCTATATTTATATTTACTATGCCCCAATAAACAACGATCGCTATTAATCCAGAAAGGCAGGGTCCAAAACCAAATGGTGAAAGGTTGTATTATTAGCCCACAATATTAAGGCATTACTGAAAACCCTTTAATCTTTAGCAAAAAAAAAACAAACATATAATGTGTGTTATTGATTGTTAGAGAATTATTACAGCAGGATAAAACAATCCTCCAACCCTGTACCATAGACTTTGACGGCAGATAAGGACCACTTAGCCCATCTAGTCTGCCCATAATTAGTTAGTGATTAAATTAAGGATCGATGGCAATTCTAAAAGGAAGCCAAAACCCAATTACTGAACACCGGCGATGGACAGAATGCAGGGAAAATGTGAAACCATAGAACACATAAAATCATATGACAATTAAGTTACTGGGTTGCTATACAGTTCCCTATACTATGCCATACTTGCATGCAATGCTTGCCAGATAGCTAAAACAACACTTAAAATAAGGCTGCCTTTTCTTCCCTGTCCCTGGTTTTCCATTGCTGGATTTTTGAGGCTTCTTTTTAGCATACTGGCGTTCCTAATAGGGGTGTTTTAATCACTAACAAGGATCGTTTCCCCCTTCCATAATAATCCCCTCAAGTTGGATAATGCACATTATATTGTATTTTTTGAAGAAGTTTTTTTTTTGTAATGTCTTAATATACTATAGTGGCAGCCAGGGAATAGTAGTGCCCTAGTCCAAATATTGCAAGCAGGCCTGAACACTACCACATCCAAATGATTTATTTGCCTGACCATCATATCCGTGACTAATAGTGTCATTCCTAACCATCCATGAAAACTAAGCTGACTCTTGAAAGTATTTTAGAGAGTGCCTGCTGTAAATGCCTGTGCCCATACAAAACCAGAAATGTTCTACTAAACAGTAAAGTCTATGGGTGACACATTATGCAGACGGAAAGATGTCAGCTGTGTAGTGCTCACATCTCAGGTTTTATCAACCAGTAAAGGAAGTGTGCCTGAAGCTTTACATTTTTCTGTAATCTATTTCTGAACTTGTGTGCCCCATACTGTAAGTACAGTGATAAAGGCCAGGATGCAATACAGTAGGCAGCATATTGCAGTAGAGTTACTACGGGAAACAAGAAAAGCATTTTTTAGCTCTATTTACTATAAATCAACAATTTTTGAATGTTAAGGCTCTCAAGCGTTGTTATTTTGAAGCATATTTCAAATGCTCTGCCAGAGTTGTGTCCATTTTCCATTCTGCATGCCATTAATGCACCAAAGTGCAGCTAGTAGGTGCTGGTCCTCTGTTCATTCTGAATTCAACATTTTGACTGGGACACTGCTATTCTCTAGGGGTGCTGGATCAAGATACACATGACACACACTTCATTTTTAAAGGTGTACTTGTGCTGAAGTGTTTGCAGCACAGTGCTGACCCCATCAGTGGCAGCATCCCCATCCACGTAGGGGCATTCCCCTTGGTCTTTTTTAGAGAGGATGCCATGATTCAGTTTTCACTGAGAGGTACTTCTTTATATTAAAGGCCCTGACAGCTCAGCCCCTCTACTGACTGCTCAAAACCCATGGCAATAGGGTGTCCTTGACCTCAGCATCTTTCCTCTCTCCTTTACTGATCAGGGTTATAATTAGCTTGCAACTCTAGCAGAATGGTTTCTCTAGCTGGCCGATCTCACTGGCCTGACTTTTGGAAATTTCAAACTGCTTGACTATTGAGGATAACACTGGTTCAGGTGTCACAATGGCAATTACTTTTTTTAAATCCAAGTTGTGTGTATTTAACAGCAAAAACTCAGACTGCTTATCATTACTCCTTTCTTTGCTCTGCCAATACCACATGGTTGCAGCATCATGGCCGAGCGATTTCATCTCAGGATGCCAGCCCTTGGCAGTGCATCGTTACAGTGAGCGGTGTGTTGTGATTTTTAGTGTTGACAGCCCTTTAAAATATTTGTAATGTGTGCTGTAATTCAACTATCATATTGCATCTATTCTGCTGTGTCCCTGCAATCTAGCATGTTATAACTCTGAACTGCATGCACAGAAGCACACTGACACGCGTGACAACAGTAAAGTGCAGAGCTGCTGCTCATTACCTGCCCCCATTCATCTTTTAGGCTCAAAGGCTGTCTGCATGGATGGTTTACCTTTAGTGTCCCACAGCTGTCCTTGTCAATTGGCACCAAGGGCACCACATCCTTCACTTTCCTTATGCCTGCCACCATCAGTGACCACTTCTTGATGTTCTCCTGGTTGGGTATGTCAGCATGGTGGAAGTGCTTTTCATCCCTGGGGAAAGGGCAAATGTTATCCTCAACTAATGGTAATGCCTTGAGCAGGGAGAGGAGGTAGTGAAACATTGCATTCCGGTGTCACCAACTGAGGAGAGCAGCAGTTAGCGAGTAGTGACACATCTGATTATGGGGAGCACATAACTCATGCAAAAAAATCAGGGTACTAAGTGAGGTAGACACTGACATAGAGATGTTGATAGGGAGAAGCGCAGGGATAAATGGAAAAAGTGACAAATGCAGTAAGGACAGGTATGGGGCAAAAAGGGGTAAGACCATCAAGAAATGGAGGGTAATGATTACCAATGCCTGTAGGCAACAAGCTCCCTGATCTGGTGGCCTTGATGGAAGAGGGATGCCTGGATATCATAGCAGTTACAGAAACATGGTACACAGAGAACCATGACTGGGATGTTAACATACCAGGGTACACAACCTACAGGAGAGACAGGGAGTGGAGAAGAGGGGGTGGACTGGCTCTCTATGTAAGGGATAAAAGCAACTGAACAAAGGAGTAAGCAGAGAGGAGAGAAGGCAATGTGGGTCACATTAGAGATTGGAAATAGCACCACAATCCGTACAGAGGTTGTATACAGACCCCCATGTCAGGGGGAAGGAATGGACAAGGATATGATAGAAGGCATACTTAGGATGGCAGAGAAAGGGGAGATATTGTTGATGGGGGACCTTAATATGCCAGATGTTAACTGGAGCACATTTGCTGCAGCCACATCCAAAAGCAGGGCCATTCTCGATGCCCTTCAGGTGGCATGCCTCAGACTGCTAGTTTTGGAACCTACTCATGAAGCAGCAATCTTAGACCTCTTACTCTCAAATGGGGACAGTGAAAGGAACTTAGATCTAGAAGTGGGTAGCCTTCTGGGAACAAGTGACCACCAAACAGTGTGGTTCACAATAAACTCAGCTACAGAGTCAAGCCATGCAAAAGTGAGGGTTCTGGACTTCAGGAGGGCTGATTTTGGCAAAATGGGAGAGTGCCTAAGAAAAGCACTTGCAAACAGGCTAGAAAGAGGGGCGGAGCAACAATGGGGAAATATCAAAACTGCCATCACAGAGGCAACAAGCCTTTGTGTGAAGCAAATAAACAAATTAAAATGAAAGAAAAAGCCACTATGGTTCTCAAAAGATGTGGTGATGAAGGCTAGAGAGAAAAAGACAGCATTTAGGAAGTATAAGGAAACACAGAAGGAGCAGGACAAAGAACTGTACCAGTTAAGGCAGAAGAAAACAGGGAGGGTAGTCAGAATAGGAAAGGCCCAAACTGAGGAAAAGATAGCCAACTCGGTTAAGAAGGGGGATAAAACCTTTTATAGGTATATCAGGGAGTGTAGAAAGACAAAGGGAGGGATAGTGAGGCTGGATAGAATGGACGGTGGGTGGGCAGAGAGGGACAGTAAAAAGGAGGGATACTGAATGAATACTTCTGTTCAGTATTCCCAAAAGAGGAGGTGGGGGAGGTGCCTAATCCAATTAACAGAAACACTCTGGAGAGGGGGTCAATCCCAGACCTTTCACAGAAGAAAGGGTTCTGAAAGAACTCCTAAAACCGAAGGTGGAGAAAGCAATGGGGCCAGATGGAATTCACCCCAGAATTCTTAAAGAATTAAGCAAAGAACTAGTGACACCACTGACTACCCTTTTTAACAAACCATGGGAGGATGGTGTGGTACCTGAGGACTGGAGGAAGGCAGATGTGATTCCCCTTCACAAAAGTGGGACCAAGACAGAGGCAAGAAACTACAGACCTGTCAGTTTGACCTCTGTGGTAGGGAAAGTGATGGAATCACTTCTGAAGGAAAGAATTGTTGAGTACCTAGAGGCCAGTGGGGCACAGGACCAAGGCAGCATGGGTTCACAGTGGGAAGGTCATGTCTGACGAATCTAATTGATTTCTTTGACTGGGTGACCAAAGTAGTAGACCAGGGAGGGGCTATGGACATGGCCTACCTAGACTTTAGCAAGGCATTTGACACAGTCCCACACAAAAGATTAATCGTCAAATTAACTGCCTGGGAAGGGTCCCAGGGTGGTAGCCTATAAACATTGGCTGGACAACAGGACACAGAAAGTAATTGTAAATGGAGTCCACTCTGAAGAAAGAGGGGTTACTAGTGGGGTTCCACAGGGTTCAGGATTGGGTCCAGTCCTTTTAATGTCTTTATAAGTGACATTGCAGAGGGACTGAAGGAAAAGTATGCATCTTTGCAGATGACACAAGATCTGCAACAGGGTTGATACACAAGGAGGCATGGAAAGGATGAGAAGGGACTTAGCAAGGTTGGAGGAATGGTTAGAAGTATGGCAGCTTGGATTCAATGCAAATAAGTGCAAAATAATGCACCTGGGAAACAAAAACCCAGGGGAAGATTACACAATGGGGGGAGAGGTAGTAACAACAACAAAAATGGAAACAGACCTGGGGGTAATCATATCAGATGGCCTTAAGGTTGGCAAGCAATATGAGAAGGCGGTAGGGTAGGCTGGGGGGATACTGGGATGTATAGAGAGAGGCATCACCAGCAGAAAACAGGAAGTGAATCAGTAAGATCCTAAATCAGTACATAGTGGTATATCGAACCATGACAGAATAGAGAATGGACATAACCATTTATCCATGTAGTTACCAATGTAATCAGTCAAACACAGAGTCACAACTCAAAAATACTTTTGCATTGATACTAATATTCTTACTTATATTAATCTGCCCTCGTTCAACCTTCCACCCTTCTTTCCTACTCCTCCCACCCCTATTAAAATGTGAAGGTCCTAAATCTATAAATTTAATGTTCTGCTATTATCATTGTGAGTCACATTTCCAGTAGTAGAAATTATACTATAATCTCTACAGAAATTATCTATTCCCTATAGTCATTCACATGATAGTCAATAATGTGTGTAAGGGTGCCCATACTTTCTGATAATGATGTGGTCTTTTAACTATTTGAGCAGTGATATTCTCTGCTTGAAGAGCAAACAATATCTCTCTGAACCATTCTGTAAAAGAAGGAACAATCTGATCTAACTAATGCCTTAAAATTACCTTTTTAGCACATAGCGTTATCAATGCCATGTGTTTTCATTGATTTCCCATTAAATAATCACCATAATCTCCCAATATACATATTTCTGGTCTGAAAGCCTCGGTAAGTCCTAATAAAGGGTCAATTTTAGTTTTGATTGCCTCCCATAACGGTAGAGTTTTTTCACAATCCCACATGATATGTAATCGAGTCCCAGGGTGCTTATAACATCTTGTACACAGCTCGGAAGAAAGTTTGTCCATTTTATACAATATGTTGGTGTATAATACAAATTATGTATAACATAAAATTGTAAAATTCTGTATCTGGGCCATTTTATATCTTGGTAGAGCTGGGTCCAGATCTTAGACCATAAGCGTGGCATGGATCATGTCGACAGTAACATCTGATCCCAAATGTAATGTGGAGGGCCCTCTTTATTCTCTTTGCCATTCCTTAAATGCCGGTAAAATTAAGAAATTAAGTGGGAAGAGGGTAAATTAGAAATAGTTGATAGAATGGGTCCAGCCATATTTTGATCCCATAGACCTGATCCAAATTATTGCATAAGCATGTGTGTGAGCTGTAAATATTTAAAACAGAAAGAGGTAGGTAGATTAAAATTAAGACGTGCTAACTGGAAGGGCATAAGTCTCTGTTCCGTGAGTAAGTCAGCAACTCTAACATGTTTTCCTGAGGGCCAAAAATGAGAAGTTATAGGATGTTTATTTATTTATTTAGATTTTGGTAACTGGGTAAACCCACTGAGACCAGAGATCCCTTTTTCAGGGGCGACCCGGGATTAGTTACAGAAAGTACATATCTTGGCAACATTAAACAGTAGTCTTAGAAAATACTTTTGTAGATTTAGTGTGTATATATACATAGTAGAATTGTATAGGATGGCATTAGATAAAATACATAACAAGGAGTGTGATACATGGGAGCAGCAGTAGAGCAGCTTTAGCCGAGTCCTTAATTAGTCACAGGGGGTACATAGATAGGTATTAACATACATAAGTTTATGGTTTGTGCATGGTATGTATAGGGTAACATCATTTGGCACAGAGAACAAAGGGTGCTACTAGGCTAATAGCTGTTAAGACAGTTTCAAAGTACCTTAGCAGTTCACGTAGGGATGCTATAGGGAAAGCGGTTGAAGTTGTCACCGGAGGTCACGGGGGGGTGATCATGATCAGGGGCTAACGGTTGCAGCCACAGAGACTAAGTTCCAGGAGATACACTTTGAGGCCTGATTTAAACCCTAGGAGAGAAGGCTTGTTGACTAGACTTTCAGGGAGGGCATTCCATAAGAGGGGGGCAGTGTAATGGAAGGAGCGCTTGCCTTGGTTGGTGCGAACCCGGGGGGTTGCAAGGGGACATCTAGCTGTGGATTGAAGGGTACGCTGCTGGATCTTTGGGGTGAGTAGATCACGCAGGTGAGGAGGAGGGCCAAGGGAGATGAATTTGAAAGACAGGTAGGCAGAGGAGTAGGCCAGCTTGTGCTGGAGGGAGGGCCAGTTTAGGTCCGCTAAGGCCTCGCATTGATGCCTCCTAGGGAGACAGTTAGTAGCAAAGCGAGTCACTTTATGGTAGAGTGTGGAGAGCTTATTGAGCTCGGTCTCTTGGAGAGACTGCAGTAATGGGGTTCCATAGAGGATTGTAGGGACAAGATTGCAGTTGGCGATTGCACGATGCGCCTCGCCAGAGAGGGAGTTTCCCAAACGATAGAGGAGGCCCATCTTCTGGTGGACGGTTCAGGTTAGGGAGATGATGTGGGATTTATAGGTTTACCAATCTTAAAGTTTGGGTTATAAAGAAGAGGTTGTGAGATGCCTGTTTTTAATTATATTTGGAACACATTACAGATCTGGGCATGTATTTGAAGTGTACTCTTAATTGGAGTATTCTGAAGAATCTTAGGAATATATTTAGTAGGCACATAAACAAGAGCTTTAAGGTCACATTCAGAAGACTGACATAGGAATTCTTCAATTTGTAGCCATAAACGAGAATACTGTGTTGATTCCATCCCCAGTCTATCTGTCAACCAATGTGTAAGAACCGTGTTAATAATAGAAAAGTAGTAAAGAAGAAAGTCGGGAATGTGTAGATCACCTGCCTTTTTGGTAGGCTGCATTTTGAAAAGAGCCCTTCTGGATGATTTACCACCCCATATAAAATTAGAAATCATTCTATGGACATGTATAAACCATTGCTTTGGAAGAAAGATATTTATCATTTGTAAGGGATATAATAACCAAGGCAAAACATTCATTTCTTTCACACTGATCCTTCCCCAGAGAGAGAGAGGGGGAGCAGAGCCCAACGGGCCAAATCTAATTTTATGTGGGTTAACATTTTATGTAGCTTATACTGTTTCATTGTGGATGCTGAACAAGAAAGATATATCCCTAGGTACTTAATTTTGTCATTCACCCAATAAAGATCTTATTGGTAAATTTCAGCTGAAAACATATGGATATTCAGGGGCATTATCTCCGTTTTAGATATATTAAGTTTGTTTTTGGAAAACTCCCCAAATTCCTTTATAGGAAGTTGTTATTCCCCTGTACAGACAGTTGGTGAGACCCCATCTGGAGTACTGCGTCCAGTTCTGGAGATCCCATCTCCTCAAAGACATAGACAGGATGGAGGCAGTTTGGAGGAGGGCAACTAAAATGGTGAGGGTCTGCAAGAGAAGCCATATGAGGAGAGACTAAAGGAGCTTAATATGTATGCCCTTTAGGAAAGGAGGGAGATGGGGGACATGATAAAAACGTTTAAGTACCTCAGCGGAATCAACAAAGTCCAAGAGGGTAACATCTTACAGAAAAAGAGATGTGCCAGAACAAGGAGACATAATTTAAAGATAGAGGGGGGATGGCTCAGGAGCAATGTGAAGAAATATTTTTTCACAGAAATGGTGGTGGACACATGGAACAGCCTTTCTAAGGAGGTTGTGTGGTCTAAAACTGTGGGAGAATTCAAGAATGCATGGGACAGACATAAGGCAATTTTTGTGGGGGTAGGAAGAAATAGGCTGTTAGTTAAATAGGATCTGCAGCGTATCCTCTAGGTAGGGAAATGGGCAGACT
This sequence comes from Neoceratodus forsteri, assembly GCA_016271365.2. Taxonomy (NCBI): domain Eukaryota; kingdom Metazoa; phylum Chordata; order Ceratodontiformes; family Ceratodontidae; genus Neoceratodus; species Neoceratodus forsteri. The sequence goes on from CM057455.1 coordinate 50,598,286, forward strand.
AGGTGGGCCAAGTGGTCTGTATCTGCCATCAAAGTCTATGTTTCTATATTTCTATGTGCTTTGGTGGAAAAGAGTGGTTAGAAAATCAGGGACGACTTGGTCAGCCACTCAGCTCCAATGCAATTCAAAGAACTTCACAAAGATCACCTGGGACATCTCAGTTGAAATAAGTGAGCCCACTGTGGGGGTACTCCACACAGTGCCAAACCTCGTTGGGGTTGGAGCAGTTAGAAGGGACAGACCAGCTCAAAGGGGCTGGGTTGAGCCAAATCAGGAATCAAAATGATGGAAACAGAGAAAGTGAAACAGAAATAACGCGATCAAAGTATAAGATTCAGTCAAAGAAGAGAAGGTACTTTGATAATTTATACATGATGTAACATCACAAGTATTGGAAGAGTTAGAAAAAAATAAACCACCTCTGGGCAGAAATAGGTTATAAAGTCAGCACCCATAAAATAACTTCCTTTGTGCAGTTTAATCAGGAGCAGCTAAAGCCCATTGGATGCATTCAGCAGGTGTATAACAATGCACCTGTTTTGTCACAAAACTGCATTGTGTCCTGGAGTGACTGATTCCAAACATATTTAAAAATCAATAGTGTTCAAAAATGCAACATGGAATTTGTTATAACAGCAGATGTCTATACAGAAGCATGAACGTTCACACTTATTTTGCAGTAAATATATGCCTAATATGTGCATGGATTAATATAGTGGGCTAGTAATACAACCTTTTCACCATTTGGTTTTGTATTAATTGAATCGTTGTTTACTGGGGGTTAGTAAATATGAATCAGGGCTGAGGTCGAATAGTCATTCTTACCCTGACTATTATACTCCTTTTGTGTCCAGTAACACATACTTCAGGTGATGGTTGTACATTTTATATAGATCATGCAATTAATAGCTATTGTTGCTTATTGACAAGGCCCCTACTTTTCTGTGGCACAGTGGGACCAAGTTCTGTAGCAAGACTACCATTTGCCATACAACTTCTGCAGCGGTGGTTTGTAATTTCTGTGGAAGTTCTGCGGCACTAACAAACTACCACATCACAGTGTTAGCTTGTCATCCTGACTTCACTTTCATGGCAGTGGTTATAGCAATCAGGATGGTGGAAAGCACAGTAACACTAGTTAAAAAAATAACAGACTTATAGAAATAATTTTATGTCTAAAAAGGCAAAACAAAAGTCTCTCCCTTAAGGTCCTAGCTTATTGCATAAATGAAATATGCAGAGAAGACCTTATGTGATAAATAAGGTACTTCTATATGTATGCTGTCAATCCCACTAATGAGTTCTTCACTGTGTATCACTTTTATATTTGTATGTGCTTTCTACACCATTCATGAGGTCGCCCCTGTGTATCACTTATATATTTATAAGCAATCTGTAACATACTTATAAATATGCGTGTGTGTGTGTGTGTGTGTGTGTGTGTGTGTGTGTGTAGAGAGAGAGATTGTGTGTGTGTGTGTGTGTTTTTTAATTTCCATGAAATTGCATCCTCATTCATACAGGTCCCATTGGAAATGGAATAAACGGAATAGAGGAGTTATTGCAAAACTCATTTTTCATGCCAACCTGCTTCCCCTGACGTACTACATAACACCGTCAGACCATGACATGCATGTGAACCGACTGTGAGAGACAGCTCTCCAGCCCATCACAGTGTGTCCACCGTATGACAGAACACTGCACCATACCTTCCCAGGCTCAGAGCAGTGATGTGTTCCACCAAGCCTTGCACTGCCCAGCCAGCTCCCACAGATAATCTCGCAACCTGAGTTGCCAGCATGGAAACACAGAATGCTACCCTCTGGACCAACAGCTGGCCCTGAACACATTTCTCCATAACTTTTGGGTGACTCTATCAAGCAGTGACAATATGTAATCAATAACCCTGGCAAAAATGAGTACAACACAATTATTTATTTAACAGGTCTCTTCTTTTAGCAGGTCTGCACATTATTATATTCCACTTTTCTGGGCATAATTACTTTATTTTTATTAAAAATGACAGTTAAATTCATTTTACCAGTTATTCACTTCAGATGGCATCTCTATACCTTAAAGCCACAAATAAGTTTGTATAAAGTGAGGTATAGACTTAGCAGGTCTGTGCTATTGCCAGGGTTTTGTTCAAGTTGACCCTAGTGTAATAACATAAGACTGAAAATTGTATAAGGCTGTAGTACAAGTTGAGCAAATATCATCATGCCTGATGTGCTATTCCACCACATCTGGCAGTGGGAGCTGTGGTAGATAAGTGACTGTTCATTTCTGTTGCAGAATGCAGCCATTTCATTAGCTAATGTATTATGTTATAGCAATGACAACATCACATTCTGAGCATAGAAGGGTTTGGGATATAAAAAGAGGGTAAAGGAACCAGATTGTGTGGATAAACAGAAATATTAATAAAAAATCACCAAGGAGAGTGAATTCTGTGGCACTGCAGAAGTTCTGCGGTAGATTGCAAGCTCTGTACAAAATTCTGCGGCCACAGAATTTTACGGGCCTTGCTTATTGAGGTGCGGTTAATGTGAATATGGGATAATGTGTTTGGTATCACTGAATCATGGCTGAATCTCCACCTCTCAGATGCTTCCTGTTATCTCCCTGGCTACTCAATGCTGAGGCAGGACAGGCCCAGAAAGAAAAAGGGTGGCGGGGTAGCTCTCTATATCCACGAGCCTTTCTCTGCAGTCCCCATCCTCCACGCTGACCCTAGTTCCCTCAGTGATTGGCTCCTAGTGGAGCTGACCATTGGTGCAGCAAATAAGATTTATGTGGGGTGCTGCTACAACTCCCCTCTAAGAAGCACTTCAGGTCTCACCACACACCGAGAAGGATAGGGAAGTCTCTCCCCTGCTAGAGATATTATCGTCCATGGGGATTTCAGTCTGGATTGGCTTAGTGCTCAGGAACCTGACTTCACAAACCAACTCAAACTCCATAACCTAGTCAAAATTATTACCATCCCTACTAGACACAACTCACATACCCATAACCATACACTTCTTGATTGGGTGATCACAAATAGTGAGGAGAAGGTGCTCCTGTCAGGGACACTATCAGATGCAATTAGCGACCACTCCCCCACCATCCTGATCTGGGCCACGAAGTCCAAGTGCACCCCCCAAACTGCTCTCTTTACATAATTTCCACCATCCTGATATTCCCTTCCTCTTTCACGATGTGCTCGTGATAAACTGTTCAACTTTATACACCTTCTCTGATGCATCTGAGGCACAGAGATTCTTCACTGCCACACTCCTCCAACTCCAAAATCAACATTTTCCCCTGACTACCCATAGAGTTAGGGGTGGCTGCACTGGTTGGGTTACTAAAGATCTCCTGGCCATGATGAAGGAGAGTGACAAACTATGATCAGCCTATAAACCGGCCTCCCCCTCCCACCCATTGGAATGATGACAGGTGCCTATGGAACTGTTGCAAACAAGCCGGCCTTGTGCAAAAGCATGCCATTTTTCAGGCAGACAAAGAGATCGCCTCAGTGATCCACACTGTTTCTGGGGTGAGGTCAGCTCTTTGCTTAACCCATGTACTCATAACCCAATCATTAACATTGATACTCCCTGTGGTCAGTTGTTGGTCCCTGTTGAAGTGGCCAAGGCCTTCAATAAAAAATTCACAGACCTGTCTGCCCTCCTTATAAAACTGCCACCCCTGCTGACCTCTAGCCCTAGACGTGCTCTTTTTGAGTATCCACCATCTTAGCTCCTGAAAATCTGCCCCTTACATCATTCTACTTCCAAACCATCACCTCCAAGGACACTGCTAAACTGATAAAAAGCCTGCCTAGCTGTGGCAGCATGGATAGTGATGGTCTGTTTCCTGTGAAGCTCAGACTTATATGTCCTGCCATTCTAAAATCACTCACCTATATCTTTAACCTAGCATTGATTACCTCCTCAGTGCCTAGTGTTTGGAAACATGTCAAGGTGGCCCCTATTTCTAAAACTTGTGACTCACTATCCACAGACAACTACCAGCCTATATTCTTGCTCCCCCACCTTAGTAAGCTCCTGGAAAGGATTGTCCACCGACGATTGTCTGACCACATCAACACTCACAATCTAATGTTCAGACAACAGCACAGCTTCTATAAACATGACTCCACCACATCTGCCTTGGCTGTGTTTACAAATCACATTCACAGGAACATGGACCTTGAGAGAGCAATGGGTGCTGTCTTTGTTGACCTGTTAAAAGCTTTCCACCTGGTCGACCACACCCTGCTGCGCTCCACCCTCCACAACCTTGGCTGCTCCTCTGGGACCTCATGGTGGTTCCAAAGATACCTTGAAGATAGATCCTAGACAGTATGCATAGGCTGTCTCTTTCCCTGCCCTCCCAGTCACCACTGGTGTCCCTCAGGGCTCCATCCTTGGACCACTATTATTTTCTCTGTGCATAAACTCTCTCTCCCCCTTTTACTGTCTTATTTGTGATGCCCTACTATATGCGGATGATCTCGTCCTCTTCACCAGTGACAAGGCTGTTGATAACAGCTCCACGGCCCTATCCAATATCTACACCTCTGCCCCACACCTGGTTCCAGTCACAATGCCTGCTTGTAAATGTCAAAAAAACTAAATCCATGCTTTGAATCTAAACCCTTCTGATCTAAGGTTGCCAAGGCAGGGTCCACCCTCTCAGTAAGTAATCCAGATGGTACTTTACTAGAAAATGTTCTAACTTTCAAATACCTGGGCATAAGCCTGGACCCCTTCCTCTCCTATGCTGATCATATGACCTCCATCATTTGTCGGGTTACTCAGACACTTCGTGCGACTTATTGGATCAAGCCATTTCTGACCAGAGAAGCCCATTTAGCCATTGCCCAAGGCAACTTAGTACCTTTTATCGACTAGTCCATACACCATTCTGGGGGGGGGGGCACAGCTCCCCTAGGGAGGCACCCACAGAGGAGATTAAGGAGGCTGAAGACACCTGTCACAAGGGAGGCCCACAGGAAGAAGACAGAGGACACCACAAGGAAAGGAAGCAGCTCCTGGTGGGGGACTCAATTATTAGGGGGATAGAACTGGGAGGAGCAGGGAAAACTGAAGTAAGGTGCCTGCCTGGTGCCATGGCTTGGAGGGACAGGAAGCGCATCCTCAGGATCACGAGAACAGCTGCATGGGAGTCTGAGCTGGACATCATTGTCCACCTAGGGACAAATGACTTGGCTCAACATGAGATTAGAGCAGGGCAGAAGGACTTTGTAGAACTGGGGAGGGGCCTAAGAAAAGTAGCACACACAGTATCCTTCTCAGAGGTGCTGCCTGTCAATGGCATGAGTGAGGCGAGGGTACTTTGCACCATGCAGTTTAATAAATGGTTGAAAAAATGGTGTGGAGTACAGGGGTTTGGCTTCATTGGCGACTGGGGTTCCACCTGGAGGGACACCAGCCTATACTGGCAGGATGGTCTGCATCTGTCCAGGAAGGGAACAAGTCTTTGAGCAATCGTTTAAATGCTTCAATGGCAAGCTTTTAAACTAGTCAAGGGGAGGCACTGATAAGCAGCAGGAAAATCCCAGCCTCTCCCACAAAACAGGGTACTAAATGAGAAAAGACTAAGGTAGAAAGGTCAGTGGGGGATGCTGCAACTGAAGGAAGCCATAAAAATGGAGCAATGAGTACCAATGCCTGTAGTCTGAGTAACAAGCTTCCTGAATTAGTGGCCTTGATGGAGGAGGAACATCTGGATATCGTGGCAGTCACAGAAACATGATTCACACAAAACCATGACTGGGATGTAAACATACCAGAATACACTATCTACAGGAGGGACAGAGAGGGTAATAGAGGAGGAGGAGTAGCTCTTTACATAAGGGAAGGAATCAAAGCAGCAGAACAAAAGGGAAAACAGGGAGGAGGAGAAGAAGCACTGTGGGTAAATTTGGAGACGGGCAATGGCACCACAATCCGCACAGGGGTTGTATGTTAGACTCTTCTCAGGGGAGGAAATGGACAAGGAAATGATAGAAAGTATACTAGTAAGGCAGAAAAGGGAGATATTGCTGATGGGTGATCTGAATATGCCAAATGTTAACTGGAGTGCAGTTGCAGCAGTCACTTCAAGAGTGGGTTATTCTAGATGCCCTACAGGGGCATGCCTTAGACAACTAGTATTGGAGCCCACTCAAGAGGGAGCAATCTTAGACCTGGTTCTCTCAAATGGAGATGAAAAGAGGATCACAGATGTAGAAGTGGGTAGTCATCTGAAACTAGCGACCATCGAACAGTATGGTTCACAATAAACACAGCAATAGAGTCAAGCCTTACACAAAGGCAAAGGTACTGGACTTTAGGAGGGCTGACTTTGCTAAAAATGGGTGAGTGCCTAAGGAATGCACTAGCAAATGGGCAGGAAGGAGGGGTGGAGGAACAATGGGGAATAATAAAACTGCCATCACAGAGGTAACAAGCCTTTGTGTGAAGCAAATAAACAAAACTAAATGATGTAAGAAACCACTATGGTTCTCAAAGGAAGTGGCAGTGAAGGTTCAAGAGAAAAGAAAGCTTTCAGGAAGTACAAGGAATCACAGAAGGAGGAGGACAGAGAACTGTATCAGTTAAAGCAAAAGGAAGCTGGAAGGCAGTCAGAACAGCAAAGGCCCAAACTGAGGAAAGATAGCCAACTCAGTTAAGAAGGGGATAAAACCTTTATAGGTACATCAGGAGCCGAAGGAAGACCAAGGAGGGATAGAAAGGCTTAATGGGGGAGGGTGGGCAGAGTGACTGTGAAAAGGCAGAGATACTAAACAAATATTTTTGCTCAGTATTTGCAAAGGAAGAGGGGGAGGTACCTAAAACAAACAGTAGAAACACTCTGGATACAGAAGTTGATACCAGCCCATTTACAGAAGAAAGGGTTCTGAAAGAACTCTTAAAACTGAAGGTGGACAAAGAAATGGGCCTGATGGGATTCATCCCAGAATTCTAAAAGAACTAAGGGTGGAATTAGTGACACCACTGACTACCCTGTTTAACAAATCATGGGAGGATGGGGTGGTACCCGAGGACTGGAGGAGGGCAGATGTGATTCCCCTTCACAAAAGTGGGAGCAAGGCAGAAGCAGGAAACTACAGACCTGTCAGTTTACCCTCAGTGGTAGGGAAAATGATGGAATCACTTCTAAAGGAAAGAATTGTTGAATATCTAGAGGCCAGAGGGGCACAGGACCCAAGGCAGCATGGATTCACAGTGGGAAGGTCATGCCAGACAAATCTGATAGATCGCTTTGACTGGGTGACCAAAGTAGTAGATCAGGGAGGGGCTGTGGACATGGCCTACCTAGACTTTAGCAAGGCATTTGACACAGTCCCACAAAAGATTAATATACAAGTTAGCTAGCCTGGGAGTGGGTCCCAAGATGACAGCCTGGGTAAAAAATTGGCTGGAGAATAGGACACAGAGAGTAATAGTAAATGGAGTCCACTCTCTGAAGAAAGGGGGGTTACTAGTGGGGTACTGCAGGGTTCAGTATTAGGACCGGTCCTCTTCAATGTCTTTATACGTGACATTGCAAAGGACTGGAAGGAAAAGTATGTCTCTTTGCAGATGACACAAAAATCTGCAACAGAGTTGATGCACAAGGTGGGGTGGAAAGGATGAAAAGGGACTTGGCAAGGTTAGAGGAACGGTCAAATGTATGTCAGCTTAGATTCAATGCTAAGAAGTGCAAGGTAATGCACCTGGGAAACAAAAACCCAGGGGAGGAGTACACAATGGGGGTGAGATACTAACAACAACAAAAATGGAAAGGGACCTGGGGTATCAGATGACCTAAAGGTGGGCAAGCAATGTGAGAGGGCAGCAAGGAGGCTGGGGATACTGGGATGCATAGGGAGAGGCATCACCAGTAGAAAACAAGGAAGTTATATCCTGTGTACAGACAGCTGGTCAGACCCCATCTAGAGTACTGTGTGCAGTTCCTGGACCCAGTCTTCATAAAGACATAGACAGAATGGAAGCTGTCCAGAGGAGGTCAAATAAAATGGTGCAGGGTCTGCACGGAAGACATATGAAGAGACTTAAGGAGCTTAATATGTATAGCCTCGAGGAAAGGAGGAGAGGGGACATGATAGAAACTTTCAAGTACCTCAGAGTTCAACAAAGTCAAAGAGGGTAGCATCTTTCAAAAAGAGGTGTGCAAGAACAAGGGGCACAATTTGAAGAAGATGGGGTGGCTCAGAGGTAATTTAAGGAACTATTTTTCACAAAGAGGGTTGTGGATGCATGGAGCGGCCTTCCGGAGGAAAGTCGTGGAGTCAAAAACAGTGGTGGAATTCAAGCATGCATGGGACAGTCATAAGGCAATTCTAGGGGGTTGGGGTAGGAAGAAGTAGGCTGCTGGTTAACTAGGATCTGCAGCTTATCCAGTAGGCAGGGAAATGGACAGACTGGGTGGGCCAAGTGGTCCTTATCTGCCCGTCAAATTCTATGTTTCTATGTTTCTATAGTGCTCCTCCATCAAATCACGTGCATCCTCGGCTATGAGTGTGTGCCTTTGCTTGACATACAATAACATCTGTTGTTTCACTCTCCTGGTGCCTTTTATCACCCATCACTGTCACCTCTACCAGGCTGTTAGCTGATACCCACTCCACCTCAGATTTGACTACTTGCTCGGCTGTATCATGAACAGCGCCTTCAGACTTGGGGTTGCCTCCCCATATGTGTCTTTCCTCAGGACCAAAGCTCCCTAAAGATGTTTGTGTGCATCCTCAGTCCCTCCTTTGGAAGTCCTGAAAGTTTCCTCAGTCATGGGTGGTAGAGTATTATCTGTTGCCGCTCCCACTCTGTGTAACAGTCTCCCCATGCCTGTCTGCTCTCTGGCCACCCACGATATCTAAAAGGTATATCTCAGATCTTTGCTCCTTGAAGAGGCCAAGTGCCATTGCTCCCCTGGTTAACTCTCCTTCTTCCCTTCTCTGTCCACTACAGTCTCCCCCTTGGTTGCTTGACCTCCCCCTGGCGCTCTTTCACCCTACCTCTGTGTCCTGTCTAAACTTGTTCCTTGTACTCCCACTCTACAGTGCCTTGATGGTGTTCTCAATGTTATGCACTTATCTTTGCTAGGCACCTATTCCTGCTGTTAATAATGTACAGTTAGTTGTTGACTGTCCTGATGAACTGATTTGCATTAGCGATAAACTTGTATACAGTAGCTTCTCATTAGTTTTGTCTTTTCTATGTAACCTGCATTTGTCCATCAGCAATGACTGTATATTCATTAGCTCTCGATTATTGTGTAATACATCTCTCCTTTTGTATTGCCACATGCTGTGGCCTAGGTCATGCCTGAAAACGGTCCCTTGGATCAGCGCACTTACCTGTTTACCAAAGACATAAAATAAATAAATTTAAAAAACTAAAGGTTGAACAATCATTCATACCCTGCCTGTTACACTTCTGCAATCGCTTAGCCATACTTTACTATACAGTTTATGAAATGTATATGAGTTTGTGATATGCTAGTGAGCCAATAATACAACTGTTTTTGCACCTGTGCCCCTCCCCGTTCCCTGTTTCTTCTTGTGATTTACATGTGTTGGTTGTATGGGTTCCATGCAGGCACATTCTCATTATTTGCACCTCTAATTGTTTAACTAATTAACACACTCATGTAGTTCAGTGGCCTGGGTCACTTAGTCTTGACAATGTCCTTGTAGTGCAAAACTGTTGATGCCCTTTTGGGAGAGGGGCTATGCTCTGTCAAGGAGCTGAGTTTTTAGAGTTTGTTCAATAAAGTCTGATGCATTTTGTATCAGTGTTGTGAACAAAATATTTGGGGAGAATGTGAGTGCTCCAGCTTTTGTGACTTCAATGATTTCTGAATGGCACTACACCACGTTACTTAGGAGCAGGGTCGGACTGGCCCACCTGGATACCTAGAAATTTCCAGGTAGGCCCCCTCAGTTGGGTAATTGGTTACTTTCTGAAGTCTAAAAACATTTGCATTTATCATCTTTTTTCTAATTAAATGAGGGTATCTGGGACACTGTTGAAAAGTGTAAGATGCAAACACAGAACTAGTGTATCAGATTGAAGTGGAATATTGCTATGACTATGTCACCCTGAGCCCTCCTCTAGTGATTTTCCAGGTGGGCCCTTGTATCATCTTTCCAGGTCCGATCCTTTGAAGCCTCGCTAGCTGCATACACATTTATACAATGAAGTGTGTCATTATGCTGTAGCAGCCCAATCATCCGTACACAATAGAAAGTACCTCCAGTGACCAGAGTGGCTATAGTATTAATTATTGACTTCAATGTACCACCCTGGCAGAAGAACCCCCCTCCCCAATCTCTGGAACTTCACACTTGGCTTCCCAGCCGGTCCTTCAGCAGAGTTTTAAATTCTGTGGCTCCTCCATTAAAAACAAAAGTACGTGGTTAAATACGAAAGTATAAGGATGATATAATTGTAGCATAGGGTACCATTACACTATCTTTTTCCCAACAGCGCTCAACATATACTTGTATACTAAACTCATTCCTAAGTGACTAAAATACAATGGGCACATAGTAAAAAAAACAAAATTAAATAAACAGAAACAGGTACTAACAGAGAAGCCTACCAAGTTCTACAGTAAATGTCTTGCTTCTTAAAGTCTGGTTAACCTCCGTTTCCATGTTGGGAATATGCTGTAACCTACCCAGCATCACTTTGCCTCTCAAAGTGTCTTGTGTTTCTCATCTGCTCCTGAACCCCAGAACTACAGGGCTTGATGACCTCTGTCAACTCTTCCTTTACTGTCAGCCACTGGAGATTCAGGCTATCAGGCTGGGCTGGTTAAACAATAAGAAACAATCCCACTAAGAAGTCTATACATAGGGTGGGTGTTTTCTTGAGTGAATCTTGGAGCTGAGGCATTATTGCTAAAGATGAAAAAAAGAAAAAAAACTTGCTGACAGTGGCTCACACATTGCTTGCCATGATTCATTCTGCCAAAAATACATTAAACTTTAGACAATCTTCCTGGATCTCTGATCATGGCAAGCATCGGGTACCCAACATGAAATCTCTCAAAATTTATGGATTTCCATTTACATCTCCTAGTGAGTAGGTTACCTTCATATATAAAAGACATGACTGATACAATTCGTTCTGTCAAACATCCAAGCAGATCCCAATTGTCTATTAGTCACAGTGAACCTGGCGTCATTATACACTAATGTTCCACATGGGAGGGGAGGGGTTAACTCCAATGCCTCATTACCTTGTTAGTGTCTGTTGTGAGTGGCAGTGAATGTATCTAACTGTCCGACCTGTTTAGTACGACATGTGCATTTTAGACTGTTTGCCCACCCTGCATTCTCATAATCAGTCAAACAAAAAAACAGATTATTCTTTTTTTAATCTGGTTAATCATATCAGCACTGGCTACATTGTTACATGACCCTGCCAAAAAAAAAAAATACAGTGCATATTGAATAAAGTATTTCTGATGCCTGCGTGATATGACAGTCTCATTCTGTGGTTAGCGATAGAGCAGACCGAGATCGCTTTGGCAGAGGAAAGTGATCCAAGTATTGAAAGAGTACTGAAAGATGAAATGACATCAATGATTTGTGTTACAAAAATCAATGGAAATGACCATAGGTCAAACTGAATTGTGCCATAAATGAGTGATGCAACAGACTGGGCAAACTGAAATTGAAATGGAGGCTAGCCATTTTTTCAATTGTGTTTGTATGTACTCTTGCTGTTCTTGAGTTAAACTGCTTTTATGTCATACATTAATTTATTACAAAATTAATGTAAATCCTCTATTTTATTGCCATCAGATCTCCCCTAACAAGGCCCTGATAACAGTAAAAGCTCATTATTCTCGAGACTGTACTGTAACTGTACGATTCTTCAGTCTCTGTCAAAGTAATCATACAGACTCTGCTGAACAAGTGAGCAAAACATAATGATAAAATGTTATCGACTATTAACCCCTTTACTTCAGTGTATGAATGTCCTCCATATAGTATGAAGAGTTTGAAAAAATAGCAAATGCTTACACTCAGTGACATGAAATCAATATATATTATTGTAACAGCCTTTGTTTCACCAAAAATATTGATTTCATGTAAAAAAAAAAAAACAGCCCAGTGCTCTCTAGGAACTGCCAGTCATTTTGTTTGTTATCCGAGAAGATCATGCAGATCAGTATGTGGAATCTTTCAAGAACAGCTGATTGATGTCAACAAAAGCTGTTTCTGTGATGTTGTTACTTCAAGTTTGATGTCAAAAGTTCACTCTGCTGGAGTCAGCTTCATTGAAAGACAAAAATTAATCAGACAGCAAGTACAAGTACATATAACGTACTATTTGTTAGAAATAAATACAGCAGGGGCCATTTTCAAAGGAGAGGCACTGGTGTAACTGAGATGCACTGGTGCAACACCCAGAATGTACCGCTGTGTGATACTGAGACAGCAGAGATGTGTTGCACAAGAGTGGATGTGCCTCAGTGCCACTATGATGTATGTGGCACATCTCGAGAGAGCATTCCCATGAATGTGACATGCAACTCTGTATTCAGCCAAAATCGGCAGTGCATCTGTTGCGCATTCCCCAAGATGGGCCCCAAAAAGATAGGCTTAAAAGGTGCTGGCCTAAGTGCAAGACACCCACAGGTGGCCGGCAGAGCAGCAGCAGCAGAGGAATGGATGGGACAGCTTTCCTCATGTGGAGGTAATGAGGAGTGTGAGGAGACAGGTGGAACAGCAACATCCCCAAGGAAGGGCCCACAGGCTGTACAGTATGTCCAATAGAGATGGTACCGTGCCCGTGCCTGTGTCACCTATGACTGACACAGATATTGTGGGCCAGTACTGACTCAACAGGGATGCTCTAAGACAGCTTTGTGAGCTGTGCCATGATGACCTGCAGGCACCTACTAGAAGGAGTCATGATATGTCTGTGGTGACAAAGGAGACAGAAGCTATGTGCTTGCTCACCACAGGCACTTTCCAGATAACAGTGGGTGACCCCACTGGTATTACACAGTCTGCCGTGTTCCATCTTCTCACACAGTTCTTCAACACTCTGCTGCTATATGTTACATGCTACAGAGTTCATCCAGTTCTCTAGCATGCAGGCAGAGCATACAGAAGCCATGCAGCAATTCCACAGGGTGGCACATATGCCAGGCATGATAGAAGCCATTGACTGCACCCATGTGGCTATTGGGGCACCACCTGACCGAGATGGTGTGGCATATGTCAACCAGAAGGGATACCATTCCTCAACTGCCAGGTGGTGTGCAATGCCACAGGATGCATCACCAATGTCTGCACCACGCACCCTGGGAGTACACATGATGCCTTCACCTGACTCAAGTTGGCCATATGCTGCAGGTTCAAGGGTGGGGACATCCCCATCATTCACCTAGTGGGTAAATTGGGCAGGATCCATGGCCATGCCACAAACTTTGTGGCACAGCACACAGAAGGTGGTAGTGCAGAGGGTGGGGTTGGAGAAAGGGTGACATGGACAGTACAATGGCAAACAGACATGGTGAACCATAGAATCTGAGTTCCTTCCAGACTGGGATACATGGATACAGAGACAGTGGTGTGCAAGACCACAGGGCAGGCAAGGCAGGGGTGCATCACATCAGCCACATGTGGCAGTGTGAGAAGCAAAAGATGCCCCCAGCCACCAACATAGTCCAGGAGATGGATGAGCACAATGGCTACACAGGACAGTGGCATTGTGCCCACACAGGCAGGGATGGAACCCACAGGCCAGTGGAGAGTTCAGCCTGGCTGTGCCAGGCCACAGGACAGAAATGTGGGGTCCCACAGTTGTGGTACAGGGGCTGGGCATATGGGGAGGTGTGCATGGCAAACAAGTGGACAGACAGTGGCAGCATAGACAGGTAAAGGGACATGGCAGCTGTTACAGGCCATGTGGACACCTGAGTGAAACTAACACATGTGTCGTCCCCTCCAGGTGACAGTATGTATCCCCTCTGACCATGGTTGCTCACCCCCATACTGTGGATCAGTAACAAGGCTGAGGAACGGTACAAAGAAGCACACACTACAACATGCAACATCATTGAACGTGTGCTAAGCATCCTTAAAATGTATTTCAGATACCTTAACAGGTCCATCGGTGCCTTACAATACAGCCCTGGAAAAGCCTGTGGCATATTCCTGACCTGTTGTATGCTACTGTACACAACATGGCCATAGACCATGGAACACCTGTCCAGGCACAGGAGGGTGATAGTATAGATAAGGATGAACCTCAGATTGAGGGTGGGCAGCCTACCCTGGAGAGGAGGGACCCTCAATTCGCCACAAGGGCTTGGTTGCACAGGGACACCATCGCACAGGAGCATTTCAGAAAACAGAGGTGAGTAATCCAGGAGGAACCAGCTGGGCAGCAAATCACACACACACACACACACAAACACACATGCACACACACATTCGCACACACACATAGGCAGACATTGCATTGAAACTACAGAATGTACTGCAGAGTGCACACAACTATGCACATGCATCCACTACTGTGCCACCAAGGATGGGTGGGCACTGTGTCACTGCAGAGACTGGCATGGATCAAAGGGTATCTACCAGCACACATGCATGGTAGACACAGTGCTGCACACATCACACACATGCCAAACAGCACAATACCACTGCCCCCCACATATGCCCAGTACAACACACAGACAGCAGAGGTAGGCATGATACCAGGGTGCGCTTGTGCCACAGCCACTGCAAGCCTGGTACATGGTCAGCAATGGCAGCAAGGTACTGGGAAATGCCATCCACATCCAGCAGGACTCAGCATGAGCCAGCCATGTGGGTGGCCGTACCTTGGCTGGGAGAATACCACAGGCAGGACACCAGCCACAGAGCATGAAGACTCCACCCCAGTAGGCACTGACACCAGAGACTTTGACTGGGTGAAAATATGTGTAGTGGTCCTGAAGTCCAGACTGGTATCAGGGGTGCTGTGGATTACATTGGCTGGGGGTGGCATCAACAGTGATGAGGTTTCCTGGCACTGTGCCGTGGGTGTGCTAGTGGTACTGTACATGGTGTGGCAGGAATCTCTGTGACCACGATACACCAGAGATGCAAAGCCCACCGCAGTGCCCTGTGCAATCCCATCCAGTGCAGCGGTCATGGCTACCTGCAGTTGGCGTAACTCACCAAGCAGCTGCATGTGTCTCATGCCACCATGCTCATCCATGCACCCCACCTGTGTCCCCAGTCCATGTAACTCCCCCTGAGTGATGCTGGCCTGCCATGGTGTCCCACTTCAGTCTGGTGTGCTCATCAAGTCTGTCAGCAGGTGAAGCATTGGGGGATGGGGCTGAAATGCAGGGGGGTCTCATCATGCTGTGCTGCATCCCTTGTCCTAGAACACCACACTGGTGGCGCAGCTTGGGTGGGAACTGTGTGTGGGCATGAATGATGGGCTCTGGGGTGGGTTGGACAATGTCCTCCATCATTTGTTGTAGCACTGCAGCACCCTGCTGGACAATGCTGGCAGTCCTAGGCCCCACAGCAGCACTGCATCCCATCCACCCCCAGCCACTGCATAATCTGGTGGAGGGGGGGATACACTGGAGAGGCAGGTGTGTGGGCACTGGACTACATGCACCGCCTGTAGCTGCCCATGTGTGTACTGAGCCAGTGGGTGGGTGGGTGCCACCTGTGTATCCCCCTATTTGTATGGCATCATCAACAACAACATGATCATCCTCCTCCTTTGCTGGTGCAAGCATGGTGATGTCATTCTCCAGAAGTAGACTGGACAAGGGGTCATTGTCAGCCAACCTCAGGAGGTGCACTACCATACGTGCTGTACCACAGTCCTCAGCACTGGCCACTGCTCCAGAGGATGTTGAAGGCACTGTATTATCCACCGCTGGTGCCATGGAATGGGTACCAGCTGGCGATGCACCCTAAAGTGTGATGGAGCTGAAAGGCAGAAGAAACACATGGTGAGTGATACATGGCTGTAATGCAGGTGGACAGCTAGATGTGGGTGTGTGTACATGTGAACCACAGGTGTGCCTGTGCCACCACACAGGCCTGAGACTGCCACTGTGGCCTGTGAAGCACAAATGCACATGCGGTGTGAGACATTTATGTGTGCAGGGGTGCACATTCATAGCAGCTTGTGGCACAGTGCCACAATGGACCAGCTGTGGCTAGGTCAATGGCCCGCCACAGACACTGCCATCCTACGGCGGAACACCTGACTTCTGTAGCTGGATGGTGCATGGGCCCAATGTGGAATGCTATGTGGCACCACACTTGATATGGATGCCCCTGTGGGCATGTACCTGCGGCTTGCGTTTGTTGAGCCACCCCACCCTGGGTCCTGCAGCATGCCACTGGTCATGCGCAATTGTACACAGGGCAACATGTGGGCCCACAATATGGCTGTGCACTTCTGGCAGACCTGCATGGCACTCTCTGGATGTGGCCCTGGCCTCTGAGTGGCATACCAGGCACACCTGTGACTGGCACACACTGTCCCCCACAGGGAGTGACACATGCATGCTCATAGTGCTACAATGGGCTGCCCTCTGTCTGAAAAGCCCCTCCCCAGGACATCTACAATGGATGCCTGGCACTTGGAGGCAAAAATCATCTCCTCAGTGGGTGTGAAGTTTGGTGCTGTGGAGGGGCCACCACCAGTCTGCCACAGTGAGGCCTGTATGGCAGTGACCTTCTCCTGGGTCCTCCACTTGTCACATATAATGCTCTTGATGCACTCCTGGGCCATCTGGTGGTACCTCCCATGGGCATTGACATATATTGCCATCTCCTCCCAGCCCTTTGCCCTCTCCTGCCAGGTGCCTAACTTGCCTGACAGCAGTGCCTCCCTCTGGAAGTATACCTCCACCAGGGTATGTTGCTCGTCCTTTGTAAAATTAGGCCTTCGCCTCTTAGGCTGCTCCTTCTCACTATCAGACATACTGTTGCCTGACGACAGGAATGTGACAGGCATGAGCACATGTCCCGCATGCTCTGGAGTTGAGCAAAGTCCCACAAAGTGCAGTACTAAAGAGGCTGTAGCATAAGGAATGGAAACAAATCTACCTTCCAGGCTGGAGTTCCTGTCAGGTACCTGAGGTGTGGTGTGGCGCTTTTCAAACCCATCTCATGCAAATGAGGTGTGGAGCAGCCAGAAATGAGATGCTAATCAGTTGACTTAATCCTGGATTGGCTAGACAGGTGATTAGCATATCCTGGCTGTATATTGCAAATTTGCTTCTGGCCCATCTCATGTTGGGCCACTAATCTGTAATGCACTAAGCAACTCCCCATGGTGCAATACCCATGCATATGCGATGCACAGTAGCATATTTGACATATGCTGCAGAACATGTCCAGCATTACCTGTCATGTATTGCACATTTCCCCATGCTGTGCCTTTGCCCTCTATGGTGCATGTCTGCGGACATGCATCATGTGGTTGTGTGCAAGTGTGGTGTTATCTACCCTCAACAAGATGATAGCTGCATGTTAATGCACATGTGTGGGTCAGTGGGCTGTGACCCAATTCTCCTGCCTGGCCTTTTGCTACTGCACATGCATGGCACTGCACTATTGGTGCCAATGGTGCATCCCTATTGCACATGTGTGAGTCACACAGTGGACTGCATAGTGGACCTATCATGCAACAGGTGTGGCCTGGCGACACACTGTAAAGACTGCCACACTGGCACACAGCACTGTCAGCAGCCTGGTGATCACTGCAATGGCACATACATCTGTGCCAGGCTTAGGGCACTTAATTGAAGTGATATCAAGCAGGCCCGCCTGGTGGCACTAGTAGCTGGAGGGGCAATTGTTTGGTGGAAAGGAGTTCCAGGATGCACTGGCCTACATATGGGTGTGTGGGGGGGGCATGGCTGGGTGGCAGGCCACTAGACTATCAGGTAATGGGAAATAATTATCTATTTTATTATGATGGGGGTGCCACTAGACTACCAGAGATATGAAGAATAATAGTAATTACATACAGATCGGGGGACCACTAGACTACCAGGGATATAAGAAACAGATACTAATCAAATACACATTGGTGAGGGCATTAGACTACCAGGGATGAAAGAAACCAATATTAATAAAATACAGATTGGGGGGGCCACTAGACTACCATGGAGACAGAGATCATTACATATGTTACATCATGATGGGGGGCCGCTAGACTACCAGGGATATTGAAAACTTATTTTTTTTTTAATTCAGATGGGGCAGAATGAAGCCCCCTGAGCAAAACCAACCCTCATATAACTTTCTAGGGCATCCCTGGGCTACAAAAATGTGTTTTAAAATCTTGCCATCTCGTCCCTCACTTTTTGTTCACGAGCAAGCAATTTCTTTGATCGTGAGCCTGCAAATTCTTTGTTTGTGAGATTATTTGATCACGATCGTGCATCACAAGTGAGGGATGAGATGTCCAGAATAAAAAATCTATTTTCTCAGCCTAGGGATGTGCTAGGAAGACAAATGAGGGTGGGTTTTACTCAGGGGGCTTCATTCTGATGAACCATGGTGGTGGTTTACTGCAATTTAGCTTTTTAAATTTGCAGTTTTTATTCTTTGGTCATGACCCTGCAAATTCTTTGATAGCAGATTCTTTGATCATGATCGTGCATTGCAAGCAAGGGATGAGACAACCAGATAAACAAAATCAATTTTCTCAGCTCAGGGGTGTCCTAGGAAGACAAAAGAGGATGGGTTTTACTCAGGGGGCTCCGTTCTGATGAAACATGGTGGTGGTTTACCGTAATTCTTTGAATTTTTAAAATTAGAACAGTTTTCATTCTTTGTTCGTGAGCCTGCAAATTCTTTGATCATGAGCCTGCAAATTCTATGATCGTGAGGTTCTTTGATAACCATCTTTGATCGCGAGATAGGGACAAGATGGCCCAATTTTTTATAAAATAGGGAAATGTAACCGATCTTTAAGACTGAATATCTCAGAAACAGTTTGGTCTTTTTACTTGAAATTCGGAGGGTGTGTACGGCATGTCCTGTAGATGGGAATTATGATGTTTATGTGTTGGAGAAATTTATTTTGCGGAGTTATTGTGTGATGCACTTTCTGTGTTATGGACAGTGTTTTGGATTTTGCTGGTGGCTTGAAATTGATAGGGTGCCTAGCCTTAGTGTCATGGATGTCATTTTCAGTTGTTGTTGTGTGTGTTAAATGTTAACAGGTGTGGAACTATGCCACTCTGACAAATCAAAATTTCAAATTTTGACATGCTATATCTCAGACATGGCTTGGTCATTTTACTTGAAATTTGGAGGGTGTGGATGGCATATCCTGTAGATGTCAATAGAGGTGTTTATGTGTTGAAAAATATATTTTTTTGTGGCGATATTGTGTGGCACACTTTACATTTTGTGGACAGCATTTTCTATTGCTCTACTAGATTAACATTTGTTTGGTTGGTGGCCTTACTGTTGTCAATGTACTTTTTAGTCATTGGGTGTGTAATGTGGCCTGACACTTACAAGTTGGTGGGAATGTGGGGCCCGAAGGGCCCTGTGCTCCCACCAACATGCTCAGTGTTCTACTTTTCTATTCTTTCTTAAAAAGTAAGGAAATTCTATGCAAAAAACTTTCTCAATGCATCAGTTAGGGTTCTTCTACAGCAAAAAAAGCAAGGAAATTTGGTTTTAGGATTCCCACCCCTCTTGCACCCCAACCCTAGCATCGGGGTGTGCATTAGGGTTGTCAGTCCTAACTCTCACCCCATTCTCCTACACCTCTGCTTCTTTACACATGTGTTGGGGTGACAGATATGACCAACATCTCTAATGCGCACCCCGATGCCGGGTGGGGGTGTGGGCAGTCCAAGGGGGAATTTCAACCCTATCACCGAATTTCCTCACTTTTGTTGGTGTGGAACAACCTTAACTAATGCATTAAATGGAGTTTTTTGACTCTAATATATATATATATATATATATATATATATACAGTATATATATAGATATATATATATATATATATATTACATTCCTCAGTATTTACAAGACCTACAGACTAAATGATCCTTGCACAGAGCCTGGAATTTTCTGACAGCCCCCTTTGTCTTCCTGCCAATCACATCTGTCCTTTTAATTGAGCATTTTGTTTGTAAAGGGAACATCAGCTTCTGGACACTTCATCAGGAGGAGATAAAATACCTCGGGAGAGGTCCTCTTATTTTTTCTTTCAAACAAATAACTGCAATCTGTCAGTCCAACACAACTACCTCTAGATCTTCCATAAAGATAAAAGAAAGAAGACCCAGACACGAAAGTAACTCATGCCTCCAAAGGTCAACTTGTGTTGTGTCCACCACACTTGATAAGTCCTAAACCATTTAATTGCTTGCTTCATCTTTTATTTATACTTTTAGGACATCAGTGTATTTCCTGTCCAATGATAATTTGCATTCTATCTGTTACTGGACTAAAGTAAGCACCTATTTCATTCATACAGAAACTGTTTTCATAGTACACTATATGATTACCAGGCTCACATTTCCTGTTTCACCACACAAGTTACAATTATGTGGATAAAATAAGTAAATATTAGGTCATGTAAAAATAGGCCTTTTTTTTAAACACTGGCTATCCCCATGTTAGCTCTCACTGATTACATATACATACCTATATGTTAATGTAATAATTTAATCTGGTAACGCAGCAATGTCTGCAAACTGGATGAATTAGATTTCAAACTTTGGTTAAAGTATTTACTTTTTAATTAAGCAGATTAGATGTATGCACAAAATTAGAAAATAAATGGATAAAAAGATTGTAGAATAAATTTATAAACTCCAAATTGCCCTGATATGGAATATAGACATACTAAAACCTAACCACTTTAATCAGTATTAATCAAATTGTATGTGTAAGTGTGAGGAAAACACCTGCAAACAAGCTTTCAGCTTAGTAAGTCTTTCCCGGTAAAAAAAAAAAAAAATTGTTTGCTCTGAATAGAACATGCTTGATCTGATAATAAAATATTTACCTTTCATGAGGTGTACTATACAAAATAAATATTCTAGTTAAGTAAAGTGGTTAATTGTCCAGCGCTAACCATGGGGATTGGATCGTGTGCCACTGAATTAGTTATTGCCTACTTTATAAATATTATGTATGGACATGGCTCCAACCAAACAATTACGACATTCCACAATTTCACAAAAGGTCATGAAATCCAACTTTAATTACTGATGTTATTTCAGAATCTTTAGCTACTTATAATTTGATCAGCATTTGAGCAAGAGGGTAGAGAGTTGGCAGACAGCCTCTTTTTTTTCCATATTGTTTTTTTTCTCGGCTGGCAACTTGTCTCTGAGTGATACACCCTGTTTAGAGAGATATACATAGATCAGGCTGAACCCAGCCATCATTCAGTTGATTACCAGGTTTTGCTCCCACATTTTGTCTTTCCATCTCCCCTAGGAGGTACAGCGCCTCTCTCAACCTCATTGATCCCACTGCCACCCCTCCCCAACCAAGATGCACTGCTGAGCTGCAGTTGTCTCAGCCATGGCCTGGCACTCGACAACTTTTGGGTGAAGTGCCTAAAATCTGATATGCATATTACTTCACATAGAACTTGAATGTCATGTAATTTTCTGCATAGTGGAGCAAAAAACTTTGCATATCGAAGTAATGCAAAGTACTCATTATTCTCTATGGACATTGCATTACTTCACCTTTTTTGCTCTTTAAGACAAATTTTGCAGTGATTCATGGGATTTAGGTCACATGGACTCTATATTCTTTTGCGCACCCTCAGTTCAGTGTATTGTGTGTAGTGGAAAGCTGGAGACAGTTTGCTCTCAGAGCTCTGAGATTCAAACAATCGAAAAACCTTTAAAAATGCACTTTTGCCACAAACTTTTATGTCAAAATTTAGTACATCGATTGTGGGAAACCTTTATGTGTTTATATCATCAAGCATTTATTGACTTTGTGTGAATATTTAATGTTAATTTGGTACATTCAGTCTCTGTGCTGATAGACACTGTAGAAATGTGCATTGGAGGAGGGGCGGATCTGAGATGTAGAAGGGAGATTAATGAGAAAGGCAGTTTTTCTTACTTTCGTTTGCTAGTTTTTTATTATTTGTTTGTTCAGATACACACAGTACAACATTACTTATAGTAATTTGCTGTAGGTTTATTCTGTTTGTTGGGTATTTTTTCAGTCTTTTTAATAGACGATCTGTATTGTAGTTTATTGAACAGTTAACGTTTCTGTGCCTGACCTTTAGTATGTCATAATGGAGTAAATTGATACACATTTTATTGTGGCACCAGTGGTAGTACTCTTACTTTTTTATCTGCCTGTCTGCAATATTTTTCCCTGCTTCTGTCTGTGTAGCTAAAGCTGCCCCACCTCAGAAACATGGTATTGTTTTTTGAATTTTGGATTTTTGAAGATTGGTTAAGGTTTTGTGTTACTTGTGCCTGTGTGGCTGTTGTTCTTCTGGGTTGGAACTGAAAAAGGGCCTATGGTCCACTGTCCTTACCTGGCTAACAAAAGAATAAAACAACTAAAAAAAAAAAGGTTGATAACAGCATGAGTATTGCTGCCAGTTCAACCTGGGCAAACTTATTGGGTGCAGTTCCATTATTTTCCCTACCACTGAGGTCAAACTAGCGGGTCTGTAGTTTCCTGCCTCCACTTTGCTCCCACTTTTGTGAAGGGGAATCACATCTGCCCTCCTCCGGTGCTCAGGTGCCACATCATCCTCCCATGATTTGTTAAAAAGGGTAGTCACAGGTATCAGTAGTTCTCCCCAACTTATTTTAGAATTCTGATGTGAATCCCATCAGGCCCCATTGCTTTGTCCACCTTCAGTTTTGGGAGTTCTTTCAGGACCTTTTCTTATGTGAATGGGCTGGTATTGGACCCCTATCCAGAGTGCTTCCATTGTTTGGTTTAGGTACCTCCCCTCCTCTTCTTTTGTGAATACTGAGCAAAAGTATTTGTTCAGTATCCCTGTTTTTTCACTGTCACCCTCTGCCCAACCACTGTCCACTTTATTAAGCCTCACTATCCCTCCCTTGGTCTTTCTTTACTTCCTAATGTACCTATGGAAGGTTTTATCCACCTTTTTTTTTTTTTTTGCTATTTATTTCTCTTTTTACTGGCCAAGCCCCTAACCCCGTGAACGGGCTCGCCCATGGCACAGCACTGACCCTTACTGCGGGAAGCCCTCCCAGAGTGGAGCTGCCGAAGTGGAACATGTAGAGGCTGAAGGGTCAGGCATCGTGCCTGGCTCATACGTGGGGGCTGGCTATTTTTTCCTAATTAGAGTCCCCTTTGGAGCTAGAATGTGCAATGATGCAAGGGAGCATGTGTCTGTCCTAGCTCCACCCCACATCTAGGTGCGGCATGCTTGTCCCCCAGCCTCCACTAGAGGGCAATCTATGCCGACACACTGGAGTCCCCCCATCCCGGAGAAGGAGTGCAGTCCCCCGGACACTCAATCCTTCTCCTCCACTGCCGACCCCTGACAACCCATTCTCGTTCCCGAACACGGGTCACCGGCATGACGCAAGGTGTGGCGTCCAGCGCCTCAACCCTCAGTGCCACCGGGCTGGCTGTTATATCCACCTTCTTGACTGAGTTGGCTATCTTTTCTTCAGTTTGGGCCTTTGCTATTCTGATCACCTTCCATGCTTTCTTCTGCTTTAACTGGTACAGTTCTCTGTCCTGTTCCTTTTGTGTTTCCTTATACTTCCTGAATGCTATCTTTTTCGTCCTTACCTTCCCTGCCACCTCTTGTAAGAACCATAGTGGTTTTTACCTTCTTTTTGATTTGTTTATTTGCTTCACACCAAGCCTTGTTGCTTCTATGATGGCAGTTTAGAGTTTTTCCCATTGTTCCTCCACCCCTCCTTCTTGCCCTTTTGCTAGTGCTTTTTTAAGGCACTCTTTCATTTTGCCAAAGTCAGCCCTCTTAAAGTCCAGTACCCTCACTTTTGTATGGCTTGACTCTACAGCTATGTTTGTTGTGAACCACACTGTTTGGTGGCCGCTTGTTCCCAGATGGCTACCCACTTCTAAATCTGAGATCCTCTCTACATCCCTATTTGAGAATACCAGGTCTATGATAGGATAGGAAGCAGTATAACTCAGTGGTTTAAGGCTCTAAGCTGCAAACCCAGAGACCTGGTTTTGAATCCCACAGCACCCACTTGCATACTGTGTGATCCTGAGCAAGTCCATTTGAGAGTATCAGGTCTAAGACTGCTCCCTCCTGAGGGGGTTCCAACACTAGCTGTCTGAGGCAGGGACCAAGGATACAGGAGAATGTTTGACCAGGCATTTCCCAGCTGGTCATTTGTTGTTGAAGTATGAGAGATATCTCTGCTGTGGGAGACTCTGGTTCGGAGCTAGGTTGATGGGAGTAATTGTTTTTAAGTGAGTTATTGTTCATATGTTTTTGGTTTTTTTTCCCATTGCACCACTTGATATTTTTGCTGTAGGGTTCACAGCCCTCCTGAATATTGTCCCCCATTATTGGTGATGTGCTCCCCTCCTTGAATAGCCCCCTCTCAGATGTTCCATTGTACCCCAGCATCAAGCACCCTCTGCAGCAGATTATAATTATAATTAGGGAAGTGGGGGCAAAGTTCCCCACATAGGTGGTGCATATAAATATTACTATATATCGCACCTGTAGAGATCCTTTTGGTCCGTCGCTGTTAATATATGCATTGAAGTGCATGTCACCATTATTGAAATTGGCAATGTGCACTCACACTTTTGCTTGTCATTGTTTTGCAGTCGCTGATATGAAATGGAACCTTTTTTTTTTCATTGTGTGTTAACCAGTAACTGTCTTAGCCACTTGGCTAACATCACTAAACAAACGACATGCTCTCTTCTGTTTTGTAACTTTTTCTATTTCTTCCATGAGCGTGTGATTGTTCTCAGTACAGGGGTGATTGGCCAGGAACATTGCAGCTCTACCACACTGCAACACTGTTTGAGCTGAGGGATGCTTTCACTTACGTCTTTGGAAGTGAGCAAGATTCAGTTACACTGTCTTGAGACTTGTGAACATTGATATGTTCATACTGTTAGAATTATTTTTCCTACTTACTTTTACTAGTTTAAGAGTCCATGCCCAATGTGAAACAAGTGTGCTAGGAGGGGGTGAACAGGTGGGGGGGAAGAGGGGACAGCGAGTGATCAGGATTATCGATATGAGTTATGCTGATGAAAGTTACCAAAGTAAATGGAAGAAATAATTCTGTTGGATTCCATATTGAAAAAGGACAGCCTAAGACTGCATGGGGAGGCACGTCATCTACTGTAGGCATGTTACGCTCCATTTTATGTACAGCTGTTGCATGGGGAATACAATTATGACTGACATTTAAAAGATGAAAATTCCATATGCCCACAGATATGACATGTGCTGCATCCAGGTTGACCAGGATTTGTTTTAAGACATTGGCAGTCTTAATGCCATGGCTAAAACCAAGTCTCAGCAAATTAGGATGCAGGGATTTCCTCATTCATTTTTATATTCATCAGTATAACATCTTACTTTGTATTTTGATGGTTTCTACTTCCTCCTGAGTCAGTCTATTAACTACAACTACTGTACTTCCTACATTGCATTAAGAAATTGTAATTTTGATATAAAATATGAATATTTAATTGTGTTAGACTGTTTTGGAATAATGTTGTATGTGTAAAAACATTTTCATGTTAGTGCGTTTAACTTTTTGTAATGACTATAATAGTCCAAAAATAAAATTGTCTACTAATACTACTACTTACTATGGTACAAAACAAAGTTAGTCAAGGGTGAGAATGTTGGATTCTGTAAAGCAGAGTTAGTGGGATAGGAGCATCTTGGCAGTTCTAACTGGAGTTGAAATCAGAAATATTTTTTAGAAAATATGCCAGAAGAGAATATTACTCACAACAGTATGAACCAAAAACAACCCATGGGTTCATCAGCTTTTGGAAAGAGACCCCATTCTTGTTAGCTTAAGAGTGATTGAGGAGATGAGACATGCTATCTCATTTTAAAATGAAAATGTCCCTCTTCCCCCTGTTCTGAGCTGTTTACAGTTGTTCAGGTGGTGGACAACAGTATCCTTTCCCAATGCATAAAATAAGGCACACCAGTTAGATTACTTTATTTATTTAGCTTTTGTTGACCAGGTAGGTACACTAGACAAGTTATATGCCTATTTTCAGGTATGACCCAAGAGAGTAGAATGAAAATACAGGTTCAAATAGGGAACATAACACAAGTATGGCAATATACAGAGTCAAAAATGAACCAGGTGAACATAGAATAGTCTACACTATGCAGTAATAGGATATAAAGATATATAGACAGACACACAATGGCAAGAGCAGTAACAATGTATAAATTACAATGTATAAGTGACCCATCATCAGAGCCACATTATAGCTACAGTATGTAAAACAATTTACTGCTATGAGTAACCTCACTTAACATGCAAACCATTGCATAGTATTTTTTATATAGTACCTAATGCACCTTACCACCTCCTGTTATGTAGCACTACAGACACTGGTGATCCCCCTATTGTTTGTAGAAGACACTATTCTATGTTACCTACATGAAGGTATCTATAATTTACTGTTTCTACTCCAGACCATGAAAAGTGCACAGCAGAAAGAATGTGCCACAGCATTTGTAGACAGCACCCTGTGAAGAACAAAGAATATGATCTGGCTTTAGTTTCTAACAGCAAACTGATCTTATTTTTTGTAGCTACAAAACATAATGTATGAGAACGAATTCATATGTGACTTAAAATAATATAATGCGACAGTGACAGTGAGTTAAGGAAAGTGCCCTGTCCAACAAGTAACATGTAACATGTCCAACCTCAAAATTATATTAACCTGCTGGAGAAGGTCCAGAGGAGGACTACAAAGATGATAGCAGGTCAGCAGGATAAGGCATATGAGGAGAGGTTGAGGGCACTGAACATGTATTCCTTGGAAGACAGGAGAGAGAGGGGATATGATTGGGACCTTCAAGTACTTGAAAGGAATAAATAAGGTTGATAAGGAGAGTCTCTTTAAGCTAAGTGGCAACCATAACATGAAGGGGCACAGTTTTAAACTAGAGGACTTGAGGTTTAGGAGGGAGGTCAAGGAGCACTTCTTCACAGAGAGGGTAGTGGACACCTGGAATGCATCACTAGAAGTCATCTCATTGAAGACAGTGGGAAGCTTTAAGTGAGGCTGGGATAAACATAGGGGAAAGGTATGGATCATGGATAAGGAGGATGGGAGGAGTGGGAATGGAGGGCAGGGACATTGGCTCAAGCTATGTGCCCTGCAATACAAGCAGACTTGAGAGACCAGATGGCCTTCTTTCTCTGACTTCTTCATATGATCATATGTATGTTCGTATGTAAAATGACTTACATTACACACTGTCTGTGTTCTTCTGGTTTTGTGAAGCTGATTGATGGGTTCCCACCTGGCATATATACAGGTGCAGTCGCACCAATAATAAAATCACCATCTATGAAGTATGCATCGACACTAGGAAGGGACAGCTTACATCCAGGTGAAATTATCTCACAGGCAGAAGAGGACACCAGTAACAGGGTGAAGACAGCACAGGGTGTCATACCTGATGGAGAGACTGTACAACCACAAGAGAGGATCAGTGTGAGGAACAGAAATTGACACAGCAGGACTAGTAACAAGACAATGACAGCACATGGTACCATACCTGATGGAGACACACTGTACAACCACAAGAGAGAGGGTGAGTGTGAAAAAAGGAGACAGACATGGGAGAAGCAGTAGTAGGCCAGTGACAGCACATCTTACCACCTGTTGGAGGCACTGCACAACCAAAACAGAGGGCGAATGTGAGGAATGGAGATTAACACAGCAGGATCAGTAACAGGACAGTGACAGCACATGGTAACATACCTGATGGAGACACTGCATAACCACAAAAGAGAGGGTGAGTGGGCAGAAAGGCGATTGACATGGCAGGGACAGTAACAGAGCAATAACAGCACATGGTACCATACCTGTAAGTGACACTGCACAACCACAAGAGAGGTGGTGAGTGTGAAAAAGGAGATTAGCACAGCAGGAGCAGTAACAGGATAATGACAGCACATGGTATCATACCTGATAAAGATACTGTACAACTACAAGAAAGAAGGTGAGTGTGAAGGGGTCTAGTATGAATTACCATCTTTATTCTTTCCGACGCTAAACTACCCAACTCCAAAAATCCCATTTCACAAATGCCCGCTTAGTTCATAGTATTGCCTCAGCCTGTCCCTGACTGATTGATTGCCCATCAGTACAGAACTTACATTTTTTTACTGATAATACTAGAAATATAGTTTTAATTCACTTAATAAAGTTTATATTGCACTGTATTGCCTTTATGTGTTTATCTGTGAAGAAAACTAAGTGTTCCTTGCTTTAATGAATGGTAGAGTAAAACGAATATGGGAAATGGCTCTGACTTTGTTCATTATAATGAGGGAGCACAATATGTCTAGGGAAACTGTCAAGTATGTCTGTAGCTATGGCTACCATGCAAGCAATTTTTCAATTAATTTGTAATTACAGTATGTGCCCGGATCAAGGAGTGTTTCCAATTCGGCAATTACCCAGCTACATATGCACAGCCATTGCATTCGCATTTTCTCAGTAACTTACTTTTCAATGAGCAATGGCGACACCAGCAACACCAACTCAGGAATTACTTCCCCATGTTTGCAAAGTTGTAAAATCACAGCATGGGCATTGCAAGCTCAGCATTAGTGGCTATCTCTACGTAAAAGAGCAGAATCACAAATATTTATTTTATTGGTGCTGTCAGCATAGAAAGTCTGCAGGCAGACATGGCCGAGCATCCACGGTGCTTGTCGGTAGGGAATATCACTTGTGGGGTACCACAGACCATAATCATTCCCCAGATACCAGCGATGCTCCTGTGGCAATTACCATAGCCTCCTTAAAACACCATGCATTGACCACTCTTGACACACCAGTAGAACTCATTCAAAATGAGCTTGATAAAAGGCTCACCCTGAAGTTCAGCACAACATGCCAGGAAAACATTCCCTGTTGCAGGTTGTTAAACATGCTAGAAGGCAAAATAGCATGCCCAAACCTAAAACATTAGAGGAAGTGTGCATATCAAAAGAGTTTAGACTAGTAAATGACCAGTCTTTCCTTGCACGACTTAATGTTTGTGATAATGAAAAAATATTTCTGTTCACCAACAAAACTAACATTGAGAAGTTAAGTACTGCAGCATTCTAGATCGTGGACAGAACATTCCGTACTGTTCCAAATCTATTTCAGCAGTTGTATTCAATACATACCCCGGTAGGAACAGGTGAGACATGTAATATCCTCCCCTTGGAATATGCAATGATGTCTAGCAAATGACATGAATGTTATCTACGAATACAACAGATGTAGTGCACTACATGGTGATTTAAAACCACTAGCTCTTCTGCTTATTAAATTTTACACATTAAATACAGTTTGCTTTTAAACTGACAAACTCTTAGCAGGAGAGCTGAATTTTATAGACTTGGTCAATTGTTGATGTGAATTTCTTACTGGATTTAAACATGAACGAGAGCATCTACGAGTCTGCCATTCTGCGATACAGGTACGTTTGTATTATATTTTATACATTCAGTTTACATTGCCGCTATTTTTGCAGGTGGGGTATGGATTCAGAGTGTTGTGTGGGTTTTCTTTCCTTACTGCTATTTGTTGTTGCTTGAGGGGATTGAGTAGTCAGGGATTGTGTACTCAGTATGAGGGCAGGACAGGGAAATGCATGTCAGCATAAAATAGCCGGAAATCAATTAGGTTGGAAATCAGTTACGGGATATTTGAAGTCGGGCACTGTAGAGTCAGGTAGTCATAAGGATTCTGTGTGAAGAAAAGACTGACATGGGAGGACAAGTAGCAGGACAATCACAGCACATTATACCATATGTTGGGATCACTGCACAACCACTAGAGAGGGTGAATGTTAGGAAATGAGATTAAAACAGCAGGAGCAGTAACAGGAGAGTGACAGCACATGGTACCATATCAGATTGACACATTGCACAACCACAAGACAGAGGGTGAGTGTGCAGAAAAGAGATTGACAGAACAGGAACAGTAACAGAGCAATGACAGCACATAGAACCATACCTGATGGTGACACTGCTCAACCACGAGAGAGAGAGGCTGAGTGTGAAGAAAGGAGACTGACACAGCAGGAGCAGTAGCAGAGCAATGAAACCACATGGTACAATACCTTATGGGGACACTGCACAACCACGAGAGAGAGAGAGAGAGAGAGAGAGAGAGAGAAGAGAGAGAGTGAGTGTGAGGAAAGGAGGGTGACATGGCATCATTTCATGATGCAGTTAAAGCATTAATATAATCAAAAAGACTGAAACAGATACTATTCTAAACAGCAACAGCAAAATGTCTAACACTGCAGGATGTGTGTGTGTGTGTGTGTGTAACAGAGTACTTTGCACACAGAGATTGGTATCATTTTAATGCTAGTAAAGTACATTACACCTACCTGTGATAACTTTATCATTGCTCATCTTTGCTGCTTATTTCTGGCTGTTACGACGTTTATTTATTGGGTTTTGGGATCCAGTGACCTCGCTAGGATTGTTTGACCAATGGCAGCATTCTCAATTTGGCTGTTGAGTAGTTTCCCCAAGAGAATCAAACAACTAAATATAACTCACATACATATGATTTTCCCAAGTAGTCTGAAAAAATATTAATCCTATACTTGTTGTTAACGTAATTAAAACTTAAAGTGAAATAATAGTTTTACACTCCCATGATGGTTAATGTCCCAAAATCCCATGATATAATTATCTCTTAATCCCAATGCTATAATTACCCAATAACCCCAGGACAATAAACAACACAGGTCATGCACTATGAGATTTGCTATGCACTTTCTGCAAATTACAGTCATTGCAATACACAACGTCTATTTATACACCACAACAGCAATAGAAATATTGATTTTAGACATATAGTACTATACAAGTATACTGTAACTAATGAAATGAAACTCAGATGTAACTGTCTCTGGGAACATTTTACAGATTGTTTTTGCCCTGGTTATGTTGTTCAGATTTCACAGAAACCTTAAAACATAGAAGTTTGCGGCAGAAAAAGGATCACTTGGCCCACCTACTCTGCCCAGATTTCAGATTGTATTTCTTCATCTTATACTATTTATGTCCCTATTTTCTCCATGTCTGCCACTAGGTCTTTGTTATGTCTACCCAAGCCCCTCTACCTCTTGCCAACTGTGTCAATAATGTAGCAGGTTGCACACTTGCCTCTTAGGCTGGAAGATTGGCAGGTTATGAGTTCTAGTCCCACACCAGGAACTTGGGTTACAATCCCAGAACTTGAAACTGTTGTGCATCATGAGGGGGTGCTGCACTCTTGAGGTGCTGTCTTTCAGATGAAATGTTAAACTGAGGTCCTGTCTGCCTGTTCTGGTGGTTGTTCAGGCAGAGGTAACTAGGATACCATGGCATGTCTCTAAAGAGTAGGGAATTACTCCACTGTCTTGGGCACATATCCGCAATACACTGAAAATAATAGCAACAGCTTAACCTGATTCAATGTGTTGGGACTGGGCTGGTCAAACGCACTCCCCAAAACAATCCTTATGGAACCCAAGCTCGCCCATTTCAAATTCCTCCTTGAGAATCATATCATTCAGGATTCTGTCTGTGATTGCTATAGATCCCACATCTCACTAATAGTCATGCTATGACGATGGACCCTACTTGGTCCAGCTTGTATTGTGTTTGTCTCATGCTACAGTATTGCTACAGTCACAAAGGGCCAAGGCCCCATGGTCTCCCCTCTGTAACCTGTTTATACCGTTCTGATCTTGATTGTGCTAATTTAATGTTATACACTTTTTGAACTGTATTGCACCTGACTGTTGTAATATCAAATACAATATATGTTTGCCTGTATCCTTCTCCTGTAACTACTGTACACCGTGAAATTTGCTTCACAACACTGGTTGTGCTTTGTAATTCGTACAATGTCTTTGCTATTGTATTCTCTGATGTGGAGCCTTTGTAAAGGAGTCTCTGATTCAAAGTATTAATTCTGACATATTTCATTAAATAAATAAATAATACATTCAAAAAATAGGCAGAACTAGTTAGCCCTGCTTTCCAAGTCAACAAAAACAAAATACTGTAGGAGTCCTCTGAGTGTCCAGTGACTGCCAGCCTCTGTTAAAATCCCACTTTGGAGTCTCTGTCTGAAAACCAAAGCTTATTCCCAAGTATGGGACATCACAAGTGCTTGGTGGAATCTGTGAATTCTGAATTTCTGGAAATTTTGCAAAGATTTACAAATGTCTCAAAATATTCCATAGTTCTGACTTTGGTGAAATGTGAACCCTCTGAATGTATTTGCTGAATTTTTGCTTTGTTCCATGAAATTTTCTGACTGAATTGTGGAATGATACATAAGAACTGTGGAATGATAGTTCTGTGGAATTCCATGCCATGGTTTAATACATCACTCCACAATACATGTAACTATTCCGCAGTTAGGTAATCTGGTTTTTGAATTTCTTTCTGCAGTTCAAAACATTAATCCACAATTCATACATTAATGTACAGTGTGCCATTCTAAGCTGGAATTTACCAAAAGTTGCCGAAGTGCATTCTGATATTCTGCCGAAGCTACATTTCCATTTGTGATAATTCTGCTGGTGGAATTGTATTTTCCTACATCACTAGGCACCGCAATTCTTTAAACTGGTTGAGATTTGGCTTCAGCTTTAGAAATATAGACAATTGCAGAAAAAGAGTAGAGGTCCATCCAGTCTGCCCAAGTCTGCTATATACCTGGATCATTAACACAGAAACATATACTTTGGTGGCAGATAAGGACCGCCTGGCCCACCCAGTCTGCTCATTTCCATGCCTACTGGATAAGCTGCAGATCCTAGTTAAACAAAACAGTCTACTTCCTCCTGTCTACCAGAATTGCCTTATGTCTGTCCCATGCATTCTTGTATTCCCGCAATGTTTTTGACCTCACAACCTCCTCAGGAAGGCTGTTCCATGTATCCACCACCCTCTCAGTGAAAAAAATATTTCCTCACTTTGCCCCTGAGCCTTCCCCCCTCTATCTTCAAATTGTGCCCCCTTGTTCTTGCAGATCTCTTTTTCTGAAATATACTAGCCTCTTGGATGTTGTTGATTCCCTTAAGGTACTTGAAAGTTTCTATCATGCCCCCCCCCCCTTCTTCTTTCCTCTAGGGTATAGACATCCCTTGGAATCTATTGTTCCTTCAGGTTACTAACCCTCCCAGTCCCTCTCACCATTCTGAGTCCTTTCATTCTATCCCAGGCCTTCTTGAATCCCCTGGCTGCCCAATCCCACCACATTGACTTACAGACTGTTTCAAGTTTTCACCACCTTTTTTTCATAAAGAAGTACTTCCCCATCATTCCTCTCAGTCTTTATCAGTTGCTGCTCACCTCTTCTAGAATTCATTACCTGTTAATTTATGTTCTTCCTCCTTATTGCAACATTTTAAACTAAATTTTAAGATATATTTACAGTCCTTGAAAGTTTGTAGGGACTTTTTCCAATTTGTTCTTGTAGTTTGTTGTAATTGTAAATTCTGTGTTGTGTTTTAAGTGTCAGGTCGGACCTGAAAATGGACTTGTTCTGGTGTCTTTACCGTGTTAGCAAAATATAAATAAAATAAATCAAATCAAAATTTTCCAAATGGTAAATCTGAGTTCATGTCCATGTGACTGTGAGTCAATATTCAGGCTAAATAAGTCCATGTGGTTCACTTTATTAAGTCCTTTGAAGAATTTGAAGGTATCAATCATATCTCCCCTCTCCCTTTTTGCTTCTAGTGACTTCAGATGCTGTTGGGCCTGGGGGATTGCTAGAAGAAGAAAAGGGATGGGTGGGCTGAGCCTGGTGGCGGAGGGGAGTGGGCAATCTAGGGTTGTGGTGACAAGGTGACTCCCTGGGGTGAAATGGGCTTAGGATAGGGGAAATCCCTACCTGGTTCCCATAGCCAAGGACTTTTCTTTAGGTAGGTAAGTATTGCCATCTCCTTTGGCTACCCATCCTACTTAGGCATTGTTGTGCAATGCCATGTCTGTGAAAAACAAGACCACTGTGATAGCAGATCTTGTTGGAACAACTGATCTGGCTTACATCACCAAGACCTGGCTGGATGAAAATGCTGGACCTATATTGGTATCAGGAGTTCCAGCCAGGTACTCAGTGATACACTGCCTAAGGATGGATCGTAGGGGCAAAGGTTGTAGCCATTTGTTATTAAATAGAACTGGGCTATGTGGATGTTCCAGTGGGAATGACCAGATCCTTTGAGCATATCGTGGGTGCAGATGTAGGGTACAAGATACTTCTCATCTACCATCCACCTGGTAGTGAGAAGGATTTCCTGCAGAAAGTCACAAACTTCATTGTTGACATGGTTTTGGAATCGCCCATATGGTTAATTCTATGTGATTTCAATGCCTGGGTCAAGGATAAACTCTCACAATTTGGTCAGGACTTCTTCCAATTTATAATATCATTAGGCCTTACACAGGTAATGACCTATGTAACCCACAGTCAGGGTCACTTATTGGACCTGGTCTTCCTCCTGGTAATGGAGGTCTCCAACCTGGTGCTGGAGCCAGTTGGATGGTCTGATCATCACACCATAGGGTTCAGTTTCAAGGCTTCACCCAACAGATGTGCCCCTTCAGAGATGGCCTGGTACTGCCCTTTAAGGGATGTGACCCCAGATGGTCTAATGGTGGTACTTGACCTATCGGGCATACTGAATTGGCAGCAAGGACCCAGGGGATGTGTTATTTGCATATAATAAGACA
The DNA here is from genome assembly GCA_016271365.2 of Neoceratodus forsteri. NCBI lineage: Eukaryota > Metazoa > Chordata > Ceratodontiformes > Ceratodontidae > Neoceratodus > Neoceratodus forsteri. The sequence continues at coordinate 50,633,281 of CM057455.1, forward strand.
GTGACAGTGGCCTGCTGGATTCCATTGCTGCTGTCTCTGTTCAACACCTCACTCTGCACCCAAGGTCCTTGTGGTTTGATGGGAACTTGAAGGAGTTGAGGAGAGTGGGACAAAGTCTGGAGAGATGCTGGCAGAAATCAGGCCGGATTGGTGACAAACTTAGGTTGATGGCTCATTACATGGACAATGAATTGACAGTCTCCCTCAAGAAGGCAGAGTTCTTATCCAGGGAGATTACAGCTGAGCAAAATCTACCAGTTCAGCTCTTCTGGACTGTTGACAGATTGTGCAATCCAATCTGTCTTCAGACAGGGTGAGCATTTTCACACAGTAAGTGTGACGAGTTTGTTCACTTTTTTGCAGATAAAGTTGCCACCATCAGATCTGGAATCTGCCCAGCCCTCTCTACTGGGTGTTGCAGAGGTTGGCAGGAGGTTGATAACTCATGATTTGCCTGGTTTGACTTTGGCCAGCTGGTGATCATTGACATCATGAGTATTATCTAGACTCTGCGATCAACCTGATGTTTTTTTTTACCCAGGCCTAATGCTCCTCCTTGTGGGGTGTGTTGAGGTAATTGACCCAGTCCTAACTGAGATAGTCTGGAGGTCACTGGAGACAGGGGTGTTTCCTGATCCCCCTGAAGTAGGTGGTTGTAAGACCTCTCCTTAAAAAAATCCTCCCTTTGCCCAGACTGTCTGGTGAACTACAGACCTTTCTCTAACCTGTACATTGTGTGTGAGGTTATTACAAAGGTGGTTGCATTGCAGCTGGATGATCATTTGACCATCCATAATGTCTATGATCCTCTTCTGTTTGGATTTAGGAAGAGACACAGTACAAGGCCGGCACTTGTTTGGGTGTTAAATGATCTCCAGAGAGTGAGGGATCGGAGGACTCATTCAGTCTTGGTCCTTCTTGATCTCTCTGCAGTATCTGACACTGTGGACCATAGTGTGTTGTTGGAGCTCCTGCGGTTAATCTGTGAACTGTCTGGCACAGTGTTCAGTTGGTTTTGATCTTTCCTTTGCAGGTACAACTCAGCGACTAGTGTTGGGGATTTATTTCTTGGCCCCCTTCCCCTAGCCTGTGGGGTGCCGCAGGGCTCCATCCTGTCACCCATGTTGTTTGCAGTGCATATGCTGCCATTGGGAGACATTATTAGACAGTATTGTCTGAGTTTTCATTGCTATGCAGATGCCACTCAGCTATAAACATTCTTTGTGCCTGAGCAGGGTGGAGCCATCTCAGTATTTAATAACTGACTCTCCGAGATCCAGGACTGGATGAGTGCCAACTGGCTGTGGCTGAACCTTGATTAAACTAAGGTGTTGGTGGTGGACCCAGGTCATCAAGGTGTGGGATTGCCAACAGGACAACCATTAGGTCTGTGGCTCAGGGTATCCAGCTGGTGACTTTTGACAAGGTGCAGAATCTGAGTGTTATTTCTGATTATGGCCTGATGCTTAAATCTTAGATGTGGGACGTAAACATGACCTCATTTTACCATCTGAGGAATACCACCCGGATAAAACATCTGGTCCCACCTGTCAACCTTCTAACTTTGGTCCACATCTTCATGACCTCCCACCTCAACTACTGCAATGCCCTTTTCCTAAGGCTTCCAGGGGTTGATATCTGCTGTTTGCAGTTGGTGTAGAATGTGGCAGCCAGGTTGCTGACTGGCTCTTTAAGATCTTGCTATATCTCACCTGTGCTCCACGGACTCCACTGGCTGCCAGTATAGTGGTGGCTGCTGTTCAAGGTTGGGTTACTGACCTATAATGCCCTACACGGACAGGGACCTCTGTACTTACAGGATCTCCTTTGTGTCTACCGCACCCTCCGTCCACTCTGCTCCTCCATTGAGTGATTTCTAGAGGTTCCCAGGATTTAACTTAAGACCTCTGGGACCCGTTCTTTTGCTGTTGTGGCCCCTACCTTGTGGAATTCTCTGCCTCATCGAGTGAGAGAGTGCTGGACCCTTCAAAGGCTGCTCTTAAAACTTATTTATTCAGTCTGGCCTTTCCTGATTACTCTTTGAATCTTTGAACTGTGACTAGTGACGTATTTATGATGATTAAAGTTTTTTTTGAAAATTTTTAGATTTTATAATATTTTAAAAGTGGTATTGTTTTAAATGTATCTGTTTCCATTTTATGTTAAGTTATATAAGGGCTTTGATAAAAACCTGGAATTGCACTTTTTGAGTTTGTCGTAGCTCACAGGCACAGAGGAACTCATTGCTATAAGGTGCTCTGCAGAGGCGTGCCCAATGGAGAGCTCCATTTCTAGCAGCAGAAGAATCAGTCACCAGGCTGGCAATGACTCACTCTCAGGTATTTGGGCTGAGCAGGATAACTTTTCAAAGGATGGAACCGCACCAATAGTGGCACGGCTCAGTCCTTTGAAGTTGCATTCCTGCATTTCATTCCTGGTTGAGCGTTCACACTGCTGTAGCTTACAGCAGTGTGAATGCGCTGAGTGCAGGACTTCCACCTCACAGTTAAACAAACAAACAAACCAACCAACAGGGGTGTCTAATCTCCCTGTTGGCATACCCCCTCCCAGTTCATTTGCCTATGGGGAACCCACTCCCCATCGACATAATGCCCCCCCCCCAATTTGTTATGTGCAGCTGTGCACAATCTGATGGGGGTGCCTAATCCCCCTGTCAGCATGCCACCTCCCAGTTAATTTGCCAACAGGGGAGCCCACTCCCAGTCGGCATAATGTCCACCCCCCAATTAGCTGTGTGCCAATGGGGGTGCCCAATCCCCGTCGGCTACGGCCCCTTCCCCACAAACACTCTGGTGGCATGCTGGTAGCCCACCCGAGCATGCCAAATGTCCCTGGAAAAAAGGAAAACCTTCCCACCATGTAAAGTTTGTTTTTTAAACGTGGAAAATAGGAAACAGTCCCTCGTTGAGTCCAACAGCCCCTCCAACCCATGCCCACCCTCTGTGCACCCACCTCCCCCCAAACACACACCAGCCTATATTTACTTCCAGAGCACGACGCAATGATCTTCGGTGGACCGGGAGCATGTCTCTACTCTTCAAAGACACTCGTAAACTGAAAAAATCTGGTACTCTGCATAATGGCATAAATAGGGTTTTTTTCAACTTTGGTGCATATCTCAGGCATTTTTTAGATTTTTGTCACCAAATTTGCAACATAGGCTTATTCAGAGCTCACCTCATGAACAGTTGCACTATTGTTTCATTAATCAATCCCAAAAGGTAATTTCAGGGTCACTGTGAGGAATCACTTTTCAGGATCGAGTAAGGAAACGACAGTGCCACTGTTCATGAGGCCAGTTCTCAAAAAGCCTATGTTGCAAATTTGGTGAACAAAATTCAAAAAATTACTGTTTTATGAGTGTGCATTTTGCAGTTTCCACACACGCTCATAACTTGGTGAGTTTGTAATATTTTCACTCCAGATTTTCAACACTGGCATTTTTTTATACCTCCTTATAAACAGTACAGCTGTCATTTTTCGTTTCCTGGCCAAAATGTGTTTTTGCACTTCTGGCGCAGAATAGCACAGTTGCTGTGGGAAATCAGTATTGGGGATAGATTATGAAAATCACAGTGACACTGTTCATGAGCGGAGGTCTCCAAATAGCTATGTTGAAAATTTGGTGACAAAAGTCTATATAATGACTGTGTTATGAGTGTGCATTGCACAGTTTCCATACACACACATAATTTCATGAATTTGTAATACTTTTACTCCAGATTTTCAATGTTTCTACACCTCCTTATGAACAGTACAGCTGTTATTTTCCACATCCTGGCCGAAATGTGTTTTTGCACTTATGGTGCAGAATAATGCAGTCACTGTGGGAAATCAGTGTTTGGGACAGATCAAAAATATCACAGTGACACTGTTCATGAGTGGAGGTCGCAAAGTGCCTATTTTGAAAGTTTGGTGACAAAAGTCCATAAAATTACTATTTTATGACCATGCATTGCGTAGTTTCCACACACATTCATTAACACTGAGGATTTGTAATATTTTCACTCAAGAGTTTCAACATTGTCAGTTTTGCACACCTCCTTATGAACAGTACAGCTGTCATTGTTCACATCCTGTCCGAAATGTGTTTTTGCACATCTGGCACACAAAGGCGCCATAGCTGTGGGAAATTAATGTTCCGGACAGAGTAAGAAAATCATAGTGACATTGTTCATGAGTAGAGATCACAAAATGCCTATGTTGAAATGTTGGTGAAATTATTCCACTAAATGACTGTTACAAGTGTGCATTGTGCAGTTTCCACATATGTTTGTACATTCGAGCATTTTTAATATTTTCACTCCAGGTGTTCAACACTGCCTTCTCTTCACACCTCCCTATGAATGGTACAGCTGTAATTTTTCACATCCTGCCGAACTGTGTTTTCGCACATCTGGTGTGGTCACTGTGATAAATCAACGTTTGGGATAGATTAACAAAATCCCAGTACCACTATTCATGAGCAGAGGTACCAAATGCTTTCATGAGGTGGGGGTCACAAAAGGCCATGTTGAAAATTTGTAGTGCAAATACTAACAAACACCTGAGGCATTAGGGTTTCTAACCATAACTCCCCCCAACCCACGGTGGGGCTCCAGTGCCCTAATTTTCTCTGAACCACAGACACATCGTCACTCTTCAAAGCCAGATCATGAATTGAGCAAACAGGTATGCACTTCACTATATTTCAACAGGAATGTGAACTTGGTGGCCTAACTTATTCTTTCTGCCGGGAACTGTAGTCCTGCCAATCGGTGCATACCAACATCAATTTCAAATGAAGAACTTTGACATTGACAAATGCTAGTTATGAATAAAGTCTGATTTGATTTGACATATTTAGTACCTTGAGACAGTCTTCACAGGATCTGCCCTGCTGTTCCTGAATCATTTTTGTCACTCTGCACTGCACTGTCACCAACCTACCCTTGTCTTTTCTGAGGTGGGTACTCCAGAACTGTGTGCAGTACTCCAAGTGAGGCATCTCCAGGAATCTGTAGAAGGGAGGTATTACCTCTTTTTTTCTTCTATCAGTACCTCTCCAGATACATCCCAGCATCATGTTACCCATGCTTTAGGCCTTGTTGCACATGCTCATTTAAGGAAGTTACTGATGATAACTTCTAGATCCTGTTCCTCATCCGTAGTGCTAATTGTCTCCCATCCCATCCAGTAGTACATCTTGGGGTCCTTTTTCCCTAGGTGAGTTAAGGTGTCCAACAAGTAAAATGATTTACATAACACACTCACTGTCTGTGTTCTTCTGGCTTTGTGAGGCTGATTGATGGGTTCCCACCTGGCATATATATAGGTGCAGTCGCACCAATAATAAAATCACCATCTATGAAGTATGTATCGACACTAGGAAGGGGCAGCTTGCATCCCAGTGAAGTGATCTCATAGGCAGAAGAGGACACCAATAACAGGGTGAAGACAGCACATGGTGTCATACCTGATGGAGAGACTGCACAACCACAAGAGAGAGGCTCAGTGTGAGGAAAGGAGACCGACACAGCAGGACCAGTAACAAGACAATGACAGCACATGGTACCATACCTGATGGAGACACAGTACAACCATGAGAGAGACAGAGAGAGAGAGAGAGAGAGAGAGAGAATGAGTGTGAGTGTAACAGGAGTACTACCATGACAATGACAGCACATGGTACCATACCTGACTGAAATACTGCACAACCACAAGAAAGGGGGTGAGTGTGAGGAAAGGAGACTGACACAGCAGGAGCAGTAACAGGACAATGACAACACATGGTACCATACCTGATGAAGATACTGTACTCTCTCACAGGAGAGGGTGAGAAGAAGAAACGAGACTGACATGGGAGGAGCAGTAGCAGGACAATGACAGCACATGGTACCACCTGTTGGGTCACAGCACAACCACTGGACATGGTGAATATGAGGAAAGGAGATTAACACAGCAGGAGCAATAACAGAACCATACCTGATGGAAACACTGCACAACCACAAGAGAGAGGGTGAGTGTGAGGAAAGGAGATTAACACAGCAGGAGAAGTAGCATTACAATTACAGCACATGCTACCATACATGATGGGGACACTGCACAACCACAAGAGAGAGGGTGAGTGTGAAGAAAGGAGACTGACACAACAGGAACAGTAACAGGACAATGACAGCACATGCTACCATACCCGATGGAGATACTGCATAATCACAAGAGAGAAGATGAGTGTTGAGAAAGGAGATTGACATGGAAGGGACAGTAGCAGCACAATTACAGCACATGGTGCCATAACTGATGGTGAAACTGCATAACCACAAGAGAGACAGTGAGTGTGAAGAAAGGAGGGGGACATGGCATTATTCTGTGATGCAGTTAAAGCATGCACGTGTGTGTGTGTGTGTGTGTGTGTGTGTGTGTGTGTGTGTGTGTGTGTGTGTGTGTGTAGAGAGACAGTATTTTATACACAGAGTGACATACTTTTAATGCTAGTAAAGTACATTACACCTACCTATGATAATCTTACTGTTGCTCATCATTGTTGCTTATTTCTAGTTGTTACATCATTTATTTTTTGGGTTCTGGAATCCAGTGCCATCGCTGGAACTTTTTGACCAATGGTGGCATATTCAATTTTGGCTGTTGAGTAATTTCCCAAAGAGAATCAAACAACTAAATATAAATTACATGCACATGATTTTCCCAAATAGTCTGAAAAAATATTACTTGTTGTTAACTTAACTAAAACCTAAAGTTAAATAACAGTTCTGTAATCCCATGATGGTTAATGTCCCCAAATCCCATGATTTATTTATCTCTTAATCCCAATGTTACAATTACCCAATAACCCCAGGATAATAAACAACACCAGTTGTGCACTATGAGTTTTACCATGAACTTTCTGCAAATTACAGTCATTGCAACACACGTCTATTTATATCCCACAACAGCAATAGAAATATTGATTTTAGTCATACAGTACTATACTAATATATTGTAACTAATGAAATGAAACTCAGATGTAACTGTCTCTGTGAACTTTTTTACAGATTGTTTTTGCCCTGGTTATGTTGTTCAGATTTCAGAGAAACCTAGAATCATAGAAGTTCTCAGCAGAAAAAGGACCACTTGGCCCACCCACTCTGCCCAGATTTCAGATTGTACTTCTTCATCTTATATTGTGTAGTTATGTCCCTATTTTCTCTGGTCCTAAGTCATAAGGGTAATCGCCAAAAGACGATCATCATTATGGTGTGTATACATCACCAAAATTCAGTTTCGGCAATGTACACCCACGGCGACAAAGAAAACGGTGCAAGGGACATTAAAATTTACTGTTACTCCAGGGGGATACAACAGTATAAAAAAAAATACTTACTTGGGCTGGGCACAATAAAACATACCTGTGCCTGGATCCGAACCCTGTATCCCAGCCACCCCAGGCCAGCACCCACCCACCACGCCACAGAGCCAGCTTGGCCACTGACCATGGCACCACCCCTCACAAATCCTCCTGCGCTTTGCTCAATGTGCTCGCTCCCCTCCTCATGCATGTGTATGTATAGCGACATCCCATCGCCATTCATGAACCCTCCACATCTGGTTGCCTTCCCTACTTCCCTCGCCCTCTGGGTATGCACTGCAAGTGGGACACCTTTTCTGTAGGCACCCACTTGCGACTAACCCAGATCACAGGATACCATGTTATCCTTGTCTGCCACTAGATCTTCATTCCATCTATACAAGCCCTTCTACCTATTGCCAACAGTCTCAGTAATATAACAGGTTGCACACTTGCCTCTTAGGCTGGAAAATTGGAAGGCTGTGAGTTCTAGCCCCATGCCAGGAACTTGGGTTTAAATCCCAGTACTGAAACTGGTGTGCATCATGCAGAAAGTGGTGTGCATCATACCAATTGGGTCATAATGTTGCATGCTTAATAACGTACAACATTATGGTTAACCCAGGATAGTGCCGTAGGTAAGGGCGAATGGTGCAATACCGTGTATACTGTGGTACGCAGTATTGCACCATTCACACTTTCCCAGGAAGATGATAAGACCTCTGCTGGGATTGTGTTCCACCGAGCAGCTGCCATGATCCACTAGACTGAGCCACAGCAGCAGGAACCCAGGCACTGTGTCAGGGACTGAGTTTGATTCCCGGTCCCAGAAACTTTTATTTTTTGGGGACTTTGTGTGCTCACTGAGTTAAACTGCCCCTGGAGCTGAGAATCTTTAGTGGGGAGGTTCGGGGGTGCAGCCCCCTGTAACGGGGGTGTGGGGGGGCAAAGCTCCCTTCAAAAAGAAAACTTATGCCTTATGGCAGAAATTGTGCTTTATTGACAGCCCAATTTTGCCATGCGGCATAATGTCTTGCGACATCATGACCCTGTACTTGCATCATGAGGAGATGCTGCATCTTGAGAAGCTGTCTTTTAGATGAGAAGTTAAACTGAGGTCATGTCTGTCTGTTCTGGTGATTGTGCAGGCAGAGGTAGCTAGGATACCATGGCATGTCTCTAAAGAGTAGGGAATTACTCCAGTGTCCTGAGCACATTTCCCCAATTCACTGACAATACTAGCAACAGCTTAACCTGATTCAATGTGTTGGGACTGGTTAGCCCTGCTTTCCAAGTCAACAAAAAATAAAATACTGTAGGAGTCCTCTGAGTGTACAGTCACTACCAGCCTCTACTAGAATCACACTTTGAAATCTCTGTCTGAAAACCAAAGCTTATTCCCAAGTGTGGGACATCACAAGTACTGGGTGGAATCTGTGAATTCTGAATCTGTGGAACTTTCACAAACATTTACACATGACACAAAATATTCCATAATTCTGACTTTTGTAGAGTACAGTGTTAATTATGGGGCTTATGAATAGCTGCCACCCCTTTAATCTAAGAACAGGAAGTTTCAGCTAATGCTATGGTCACATGTTATGCTAATTATTTCCTGCAGGGGCTTTGGAAACCCAATTTTTCCTGTTTGCAAGTCAGTCTGTGTCTGTACCTTGTGCTGATGAGATGTCTCTGCATAAGTTACTGAATAAACCTAATTCTGTTTATTTTTTTTATGCATCCAACTCAGTTCTTTCGGTACCAGCAGATGGCTATTGTAGAAGCAACTGATGGGAAAGCAGAATATTGGAGAAGGTAAGGGGTTCCCTGGCAGGCCAAATACCAAAATGCCACACATGGAGGAGAATGCGGCCATTCTTCTGCCCAGACCCCCATCTCACTTATCTGCATCATTGGGTACCCCCAGAGTCATCTTACAAGTGTGTCTGAACTGTTTGCAAGCTAAGAAAATTCAACCTGGCAGCAGAGAGGAGAATAAACCTGACCTGTATCCTGCTCATTTAACCCTCCTCCAAACCAGCCTCAGGAATATCTAAATGGCTAACCTTGGAGACCTTAGGAAATTCTGGGCATCCATCGGCTCCCTACCTAACCCTCATTCCAACAAGGCTGCCCTGCAACTTAACTCCCCAAATGGCCTTATTACGGATCATCTGGAAGTGGCTAGGGCTTTTAATGACAAGTTCTTTGAACTATGTATCAAAGTAAACTACCTAAGAGCCAACCAAATAACCCACTATCAATCCCCTCCCCATACCTCGATGGCTCCTAGCTCCTTAAAAGCCTTCCAAACCCCAGCTTCACTGGTGCTGATGGTCTAGCCCCAGTCTTCCTTAGGCTCATCTCCCCAGCAATCATTGAACCACTCACTTGTATCTTTAACTCGCCCTTTCCTACTCCTCCATGCCTGACCCCCTGGAAGACTTCACAGGTGATTCCCATTTTTAAAGCCGAGGACCATCTATCTATGGACAACTATCGTCCAATCTCCATCCTCTCCCACCAAAATAAAGTGCTTGAGAAAGCTGTCCACCTTCAACTTACTGACTATATAGGCAAATGCAACCTCCTGTGCAGCCAACAGCATGGCTTTAAAAAAAAAACACTCCACCGCCTCTGCCCTCGCTCTTCTGACCAACCATATCTTAATTAATAGCCACCAGACCAGTCTTTCTTGACCTCTCCAAGGCTTTTGACATGGTAAACCATGCCCTTCTCATCTCTAAACTATGTAGTCTTGGCTGCTCTCAAGAGGTTACTACCTGGTTCCAGAGCTACCTCACTGCCCGCTCCATTTTATGTGTATTGACCCTGCCTGCTCCCCCACCCTGCCCATCTCTACATGTGTCCCCCAGGGCTCCATTCTGGGCTCCCTGCTATTCTCTTTATTTATAAACTCCCTCCTCTCAGACCTTCTCAGTTGTCACTCTCTCCTCTTTGCTGACAACCTAGTGCTCTTCCACAGTGACAAATCCCCAGACAATATTTCCTCAGTTTTCTCCTGAAACTATGCTACGGTCCATAACTGTTTCACAAATAACCTCCTTCTGGTTAATGCCAAAATAACAAAATCAATGCTGTTCAGATCAAAGCCCTTCCTAGCTAAACACAAAACTCACCCCCTGTCAATATTGTGTCCCCTGGTGGTCAAGCCCTTGAAGACATGTGTACTTTCAAATACCTAGGAGTTATACTCGAGCCCTTCCTCTCCTTTTCTGAACACATCTATTCACTACAGTGGTTCAAAGGTTTCACCAAAAATTAAGGGCTGCCTACGGATTCCAGCAATACTTCTCTCCAGAAGCCAGACATGCCATCATACAGGGAAATATACTCCCTATCCTGGACTACTGCTCTCCTATCTATGCCAAGATGTCTGCCACCCTCATGGCCAAGCTCTTTTCTGCCTATAACAGTGCCTGTCATTTTTCCTTGCTGGCCCTTTTTACCACACACCACTGTGTCCTCTACAACTTCTTAGGATGGCTCCCATTGCAAGACTGTTTCAACCTAGCCCTGGGCTGCATAGTGGATTCTGCCATATGTGTTGGTAAGGTATCTCCTGCTCCCTTCCTTGCTGTACCAACCTCAGACTGTAGCCCTGTTCAAACAACATCCCGAATATCCCTCAGGTGTCAACCAACATAGGTGGCACAGCCTTGTCTGTGACAGCCTCTACACTGTGGAATAAACTGCCTGCTGAGCTCTGATCCCTTGACACCCACTGCCAGTTCAAAACCTGCCTCAAAGACTGGCTCCTGATGACTTCCTGCTACCACTTCTTCCATGGGTAGTTCACTCACTTTCCCGACTGCACCCCACCAAGGAATGTGTATGTATATTAGGCCAAGTGGGAATCAATTTGCACTTGAGGTTCAGCATCTATGTTTATCAATCCTGCCTCCCACCCCTCTGCCCCACCCCTTCCTGTCCCTGCCACTATACTTTGCTACACCTTATCCCTCTTTCTAATTATACTTAGACTCCCTTGTTTGTCTGCTATTGTAACTGCTGCTGATAGAACTGCATGTTTATCTATACACTTACTTATTGTAATGCCTAACTGATGTATGGTTTATGGAATCCTGTATGTTGTGTTGCTCTTCTATTTTCTATTCCCATGCACTATTATAACCTTTATCTTGTTGTTTTTTTTTTGTTTGTTGTTTTTTGTCAACTGTTCCATGCTTTGTTGTTTGTTACATTAGATCCTGTGCCACAGTATGTGGCCCGGGTTGTGCATGAAAATGGTCCCTGAGCTCAAAGCATCTACCCTGTTACCAAAGTCATAAATAAATAAAATAAATAAATAAATGTACACGAATGTGGGACATTGTTGCTTTAACCTTTTTCCTCCTGCAGTTCAAGTTAAAAAGTTATTTTCAAGCTTCCACAAACCTACAGAGCTGCAGACTGCAATTCCCTAGCTCATGCAGTGTGTCAGGGCCTGTATACACTCTGTGAACAGGAAAGGGTACCAACATTCATAATCTGTTGCTCTGACCAGTAACAGTCAGCTGCCCTGTCTCTACATCCAGCAGTCCTACCTACCTGCCAGATCATGCCACAGTCTTACCACTGCCTATGGACTGTGGCCCCGCAATCTAATGCTCTGTGCCCCACTACCAACCCCAATGCCAGAACCCTCCCACTGAAACCCATGTCAAAACTATTGCCAGCAACATAAATATAGTATACGACTCAGCTGTTGTCTGATTTCTCCTGTTTCGGTTGCACAATTTCTTTCTTGCCGACATCCTACCAGAGAGATTGACTCCACGCTTGGTCAATTGCTGTGGCCAAACACTTCCACCTGCTCCAGGTTATGGCTCCATGACTCTTCAAGGGTGGCCCTAATTACAGCTGCAGCAGTCCTTTATCTCACTCCTGCACTAAACCAGTTCCATACTACACCACAGCCTCACACAGCAGCCAGCTGCTCCTAACTCTCAGCCACTCACCAAGCCTCCTCGCTGCCCCGGAGCTTGTTTCCCCTGCTCAGTCACACTACAAAAAGCCATGGCAAAGGAAAGAGTTACCAAAGGAGCAGACAAAGCAACACACCATAAGGATTGCTCCACCTCTAAAAGGGAGTCAGTAAATCACAAAATACTGGGGCAAACAAACAGGTGGAGTCAACAGTATAAAGATAGCATAAACATGTGCTATAAATAACATAGGACACATTTCCCAATACAAGGGACACAAAAACAAGCCAAGGGGCCAGCAAAGCAACAGACAGTACAGTAAAACAAACCTAAATGGGGGCAGGCAAAATAAAACAAAGGATAGTACCATAAATTAAAGAGAAACACTGAAAATTAATAAACATCTTTCCACCACAGTATCCTGCCACGCACCCAGTGGTCAGAAGCCCACCAAACTTTCAGTAGGAGAAGTCAGCCTGCAGCCTGGCACCCACCATTTCCCTGCTGTACTGCAACCTCATGGAAAACAGTCTCCATCTTGGGCAGCTCAATCACTAACAAGGCAGTGACCCTTATTCCCCTAGTGGTGGCTATCTTACAGCAGTCATCAGATACTGCCTTTGGATGTCACAGTGTGGCGGCCATCTTGTGAAGGACACCAAATGACCTCAATCCATAGAAATTAATTGTACTCCATACAAGTCAATGGCAAACCTATGCAAAGGGACAGTACCCCAAATAATTGATTGTGTAATAAAACCTTATTTAAATAACAGACAACACCAAAATACAACAGAAACTGTTTATTAAGATGTTATTTGAAGGAAATTGCTTACAATAATTGTGCTTTTCGCTACAAAAAATATTTTCTTCTCAGCACTTCATGAAATCCATGATGTCTCATCTCCCGCATGATGGCAATTCTATGCTACAGCTACCTCAGCCGTATCCAAACATGGCCCTTTCAAAACTCTTCTTCGGGAACATATAATTTCCTCCAGCACCAGTGATTGATTCTAACCTCTCGCCCTCCCTACTCTATTTCCATTTCACTAGTCATGTATCTTCTCTCCTTGGCTCTCACCTCCTTACTCCTCCATTCCCTCCCTTTCCTCTCACACTTCCTCCTCTCCTCTGTATCCTCTCCAAACCTACTAGTCCCTCCTTGTCCTAGCTCTGACTAGTACTATATTACCTGACTTTATTTTGTTCCTTGCTTGTACCTCACCTGGATAGTTGTATCCAGTGTACTCAGTTTTGTTTCATCTGTACCATTCATGATTGTCATTTCTTGTATTCCTTACTGTACCTCCCTGATGTGGAGCCTTTGCAAAAGAGTCTAACTCAAAGGTTTGTAATTCCAATTCAAATAATAAAATAAATAAATAAATAAAAATTCCTGCTCAGCCTTATGACCCCTCATTTGGTAAAATACAGCTCGTCTCCAGTCACAATGCTCAAAATTGACACAGATACAGTCGCTGGAGTATCCGGTGTGCTATCTTCACCCACCTCATGGGCACGGGGCTACAACATTTAAACCATCCTGCATGGGGGGCCGAGCCTGGCAGCCTACATGGTGGCAAGCTAATTCTTGCAGAGAAGACCTAGTGAACCCCTTTGAGTCCAATCAGTCGGTCCAGCCATCTAAGTCACTAAGAAAACATCCTTGCCAGTAACTGGAATATAAGAGCTCATAAACAAACCACTCCTGGTGCAAATCAGTCATGGCATTGTGAAACAGCATCGTGTAAAGCGGACTGGCATTTTCATGTGGTGCCTGCACTATAGGCCATGCCGGCAGAGCCACCCAGTCTTCTCAGCACTCATCTTGAAACACTCACTGTGGGCATAAGTCTTACGGCAAAAGAGGGCGAGATGGCTGAACGCAGCTCCCCATCCCACACGGCACAGGACATAGCCAAAATGACTAGAGTGCTCAGCAAAGTCCTACAAGACACAGCAGAACTTAAGCACACCTCCTCAAAAATTAATGAAGACCTGAGGATGCTAGCTCTTTGTGCGGAGGGCTCTGAAAAAAAAAGTATCTAAGCAACATACGGCGCAGCTGTCCCAGCATGAGGGGTACATAAGGGAACATCATGGGCATATACAATACTTACTTTCTAAAGTGGACAATATGGAGAACAGGGCATAGAGGAAAAATGTCAGAATAATTGGAATCCCTGAAGGAATGGAGAGCAGGGACATGACTTCCTTTCTGGGGAGTGCTCTGCCTGCAATGTTGAACTTAAATAATGAACTGCCTCCGGAGTTCGAGTGGACACACTATTTACTAGCCCCCAAGCCAAAACAGGGGGAGTGCCCTCGTCCCATCCTATGCAAATTCCTAAGATATCCTAAAAAGAGAGATATCTTAGAATTGTAAGAGAACTAAAGGAGGTGACCTGGCAGGACTGCTCAATTCAACTATATCAGGACTACTCCCAAGACCTTGCCAGGCAAAGAAGGGCATACGCAGGAGTCAAACAGCAGCTTTATAAAATGGACATTTCAACTTCACTAAGGAACCCTGCGATGCTGAGGGTACAACACAACGGGATCTTCCACATGTTTAATTCTCCCAGCGAAGTGGAACAATTCCTGAAAAGTGTACAACAAAGAGGGCGGGAAGTGAGACTGCCCCCACAACTGCCTCAAGACACCATATGGCAGGACATGAAAGTTTCCCCTGCATCCATGGATCAAGTGGGTGCTGTGCTGCAGAAAGGGAGGCAGCCTGAGGAAAAGTGGCAGAAAGTCCAGAGTAGTAGAATGAGGAAGCTCAGCAGAGACACCCCAAACAAGAAGGCCATGCCTTCAAGGCACCAGTCCAGGAGCCACCAGATGACAGTATGATCTCTCCTACAATCTCCCCCAGTCAAGGTCTCCAATAGATATGAACCCTTGCGGGACCTGGTACCAATGGCCCTGGATTTACCTGGTGCTCCTGCAAACTTGGCACATGAAGACCCTTCCAACCCTTCTGACCAGAGCCTGTTAATAGACTGGGCTCCCCTCTGAAAGGACTGGGCAGACTGTGGAGGGGAACTGCCAGAGGAAATACAGTCCACAGTGTGATTTCCACAGTTGAGACACAAATTGCTTTGGCTCCATAAGGTTTGTTTCTACAGCCTAACGTGGGGATATCTCTTCAGACTTACAAAACCCCCGCTCTTGGCTGGCTGGCACATGATGTACCAGCAGGCTGCATGACTCTCTGACACTGCTGCCCTGGTACTCACCTTTGTTGTTTTTACTGTGCTGCCAGCCACAGGCAACTGAAGGTTTCAATCATCCTCAACTCGCTCTCTTGCTGCAGAACTTAGGACTTGTTTACCATTGGTTTTGCCCTATTAGTGTTCCTCTTGCCTATCTCTGCATGTTATTTTGTATAGGGGCAGATGAGCACTAAGCACTACAGACACCAATCGCTCAACGGCTGCTTTCTGGTCCGCATATGTGGTTGCGCTAACAAGGAATAGCGCAACACTCGTAAGTGACTAAAGCCAGTGCTTTGCAGCCTAGGAGGGATACCCTCCTCCGATTAGTCCTATTGCACCACAAGTGATCTCGTCTTGACTATTTAAGTGTTTCCCTACAAGGATAAGATTATCGATGCTATTAAGAGAAGGGTCACTAAACAGGGGCCTCTGTCTCACAGGGGAGTGACTCTAAAGTGTGCGGCACTTCCACAGGGAAGTAGCGGGTCTATGGGTTAAAGTAAAGTGGGTAATGGGTTTGATTGCACAGTTTACCTGGGAACTGCTTCAGACTTCCCCCCATCACAAAAATCCATAGCACTTACCTGGGCTTACTTTAGAAGTAAAAGGGACAAGGTCACGAGACCACCTATCACAGCTAATTTCTCTCAAAACCAATGCTCTGAAGCCTCCGCCTCGCTAAGATGCAGGCATGCAAAGGGTGCAGCTCTGACCTTGATTAGCTGTGGTACAGCCATACATCCCACACCAGGTCACAGCCCCATTGTAAGGGGAGGGAGTCTGGGAGGGAATATACAGTGGTGAAACCTAGCTGGGTACTGAAGCAATCCACGCATCCTAGTCCTAGTCTGATCCTCTCCTGCTTCTCAACCCATGCTGCTTATTATCAAGACATAGGGACCCCCCCCATGCCACTACTTCCCTGTCATCAGTGGTCTCTACACACCTCAAAACACACCTAGCCCAACAAGGTAAGGTTAAGATGGGCACAATAAAAGATCACTTCTAAAGGTCTCGCTAATGAGCAAAACTAATAACAGGGAAATAACTTTACTGGTTGTTATCTTTCTTTATCACTGTTAAACTCTGACCCATTAAGTTGGCGTGGTTTGATTGCCAGGATGTTATTCCAATGAATATTTGTCACTAAGTAAATAGATTAAGACAGGGGGGACACTAGGTCTCGTTGTCTGCTAATCATCATGTTACAGGATGTTATTTTGAAATTTGTAAGGTTAACAGTTCACAACAAATTGCCTTGCTCCTCTCTCAGGAGGGGCTCTCCCGACCATGGGCTACCAAGAATGCTAGTGGCCAGGTTGCTATGGGAGGTCCGCCTTAGGAAATAGTACAGCAAGGGTAATCAGCTCTGAAAATGGGGGGAAAAGAATTGTAGAGACCTTAATCTCTGATTACAGTATGAACAGTGGGATGCATAGGGATTATTTATTTGAGTGAGGGGGGGGGGCTGGTCGGGTCTCTAAAAGAGGACTCTTGTGGAAGCTTTTCTGCACATAGGCACTGCCCGAACTGAGATCTGGCAAGTACCTCAGAACATAGAAATAGGAACACCCTATGGCGAGTAATGACACTGTGACGCCATCTCCTGAAATGTGAGGGGCCTAAACTCACCCATCAAAAGAAAGAAAATACTTGCAAGACTAAAATCCCCATGACCCCGAGTTGCCTTCATGTAGGAAACCAAACAGAACCACAACGAAGCTAAAAAATTGGTGAGGAAGTGGGTGGGTTGAGAGGTTCATAGTGTAGCAAATAAAACCAGAGGAGGGGTGTCAATCCTATGTCTTAAAAATCTAAGATGGCAGCTCCTGGAACATAGAGCAGACAAAGAAGGGAGATTGGTCCTAGCCAAAGTAAAAACCCCCGGTGGAGAGATACTAATGGCAAATCTCTATGCCCCGAATGAAGACTTCTAGGAGTTCTTCCACAAACTCTCACAAGAACTAGCAGACATGGCCAAAGGGGAGGCAGAAATCTTGCAAGGGGGTGACTGCAATCTTGAGATGGATTTTCTCTTGGATAGATCCAACTCTATGCCTGACACCCACACACAGTCCATCAGGGATTTGAAGGACCTGCTCACCTTACATAAGCTACAAGACATGTGGAGAGTAGCCCATCCTGATGGGAGGGACTACATATACTTCTCTGGGGCCAAACAAGTCACCAGCAGGCTAGATTATTGGTTTACCTCCCAAATATTTCAAATAAGGCTCTGGACATCATGATTGCTCCTCTGTATTTGTCAGACCATGCCCCATTGACACTTTCCCTATTGCTGTCCACCTCCTGCCCTAGATCAGTAAGCTGGAAACTTGATCCCCTACCACTACAGAACACAGACTTTATGGAGTGGCTAAAAAAGGAGGTTAAAACCTACTTCTCATACAACCCTCAAGGGTCTGCTTCAGCTGCTGCCATATGGGAGGCATCTAAAGCTACGGTGAGAGGCCAGATTATAAGGTTTGCCTCACACCGCAGGAAACGGAAGGAAAAAGAGGCCAGGGAGCTGGAAAAGGAGCTAGGGGAAAAGGAAAAACTATGTAAAAAAGACCCCAAAATACTCCAGATCCCAGAATTGTAGCACAACTTTTTTTCCCTAAGAATTAGATTGAATACACTAGCCACACGCAAGGCAGAGCTTCAGATATTAAGACTGAAACATAAATACTGGGCATGAGGGGAGAAAGTGAGCAAATTGTTGGTGTACAGATTGAAAAAACAACAAACTGACAGGCATATAGCCCAATTACAAAACAAGAGGGGGAAAACATAATAAACTTGACTTAATAAATAAGATTATGTTGAAGTTCTACAAATCCCTTTACAGCTCTCACGTGACCTGGGATAAGATCAAATTTGAAACCTTCCTGGCAGCCACTAAACTCCCCAAGCTCACAAATACCCAGAGTAAACAGCTGGATGGACCAATTGAGTTACAAGAAATCAGGGATGCACTTAATTGTATGGCCTCATGAAAAGTCCCTGGGGGGATGGCTACTCGGCTGAGTTTTACAAAATAATACAAGATATTATCTCCCTACCCATGAGGGATATGCTTCAGGAAGCTCTGGAGAAGGAGGAGCTATATACCACCCTTAGAGAAGTGATCATTACAGTCCTCCCGAAAGAGGGGAAGGTCCCGACCCTACCTGCGAGTTACAGGCCCATTTCTCTCATTAATGCGGATACCAAAATACTTGCAAAAGTACTAGCAACCTGCTTGGAAAAAGTTCTTCCCTTTTTGATTCATCCATCGAAGGTAGACTTTGTTAAGGGATGTGCCAGTGCTGACGACCTCAGATCCCTGGTATCCCTTATACAAAGAGCAGGGCAAACTATCTCTCCCACTGCAGCTATCTAGGTTGACTTCGAGAAGGCTTTTGATTCAGTGGAATGGGACGTCCTACATGTGATACTCCAACATTGCAATTTTGGCAGTGTTTTTAAGGGTTGAATCAAAACTCTTCACAAAAAACCCATGGTCAGGCTCCTGACCAACAACATTCTCTTGGACCCAATTAAACTTCACAGGGGCACCAGACAAGGATGCCCTCTGTCACCAGTGCTGTTTGTGTTAGCCATTGAAGCCCTAGCCAGTGCAATTAGGGTGCACCCTAAAATTGGGGATATAAGTATAGGGGACAATTCTTACAAAACCATGCTGTATGCAGCTGATTGCTTCATCTTAACTGAAAACTCCCATGCCAGTGCCCAACACATTGTGGAACTACTGAAATCCTTTTCAGAAATCTCTGGACTAAGGGTAAATAGGGGTAAAACAGAAGTCCTTCCCTTAAACGGGAAACTCACCCCTGATGCTATTGCCAAGGTGGGTCTGGCATGTGCTAAAGGGGGTATTAAATACCTGGGTATCAGGGTCAACTCCAATATGCACTCCTTGCCAGAAGCTAATCTCACACCACTTATCAATAGCTTGAGGGAAGAGTCCCAAGAATGGAAGCACCTGAACCTTACTCTACCCGGAAAGTTATCTGCAATCAAAATGATGCTTGCCCCAAGGGTCTTCTATGTATTGTCCCATTTACCAATTAAAATTCCAAAGAGGTGGTTCCAAAAGTTGGGCAACCTAGTGGGTGCTTTTCTGTGGGAAAATAAAACCCCTCGCTACAGCAGAGCTAAACTAAGAGCCTCATAGAACAGAGGGTGTGGTGCCTACCCCATTTCCAACACTATGCATATGCATTCTCTGTGGCTAGCACCTGTAAGTTGTTTCAGGAGGACGGTAGTAATTCACCCGCATGGGAAGATATAGAAAGAAATGCCCTACAAGGTAATGATTTCACAGGGTTCTTGGGTATGCCTCTTTTGCCCAAATTTTGGCAGTAGCTGACAGTAAAAGCTGCCCACAGGGCCTGGCAACACTTGGGATCTATCACCAAAACTTGTCTGAACCCAGGGAAGTATCTCAGTCTCTAGAATAATACCTGCTGGACAATTGACCAAAAACCCTTTCTCTGGGAGGGTGGGAGGGCGAAGCAAAACAATAAGCTAAAAGACAGCCTGATGGGGAATGGTTATACCCTAGACATTTTTTCCTTCCTACAAGACAAATACAAAATAGAGAGGAGAGACTTCTGGACATATCTACAGATGAGACATGTTTACTCAAACTGGGTTAAAGGGGGTTGTCCATGTATTATGTGACAAACCAAGTGGCAGGCTACTGACAAGAAACTCCCTTTAGATAGGTGATTACAAACAAAAAAGGGTCTCACTGACCTGATCTATAAGTTTATGAGGGATGATCAACCTGACCCCTCTCTGCCAACAAAGGAGAAGTGTCAATAGATGATGGGCATCCCCATCACAGAGGTGGAATGGCAATGTAGCTGGATAGTTGCAAACAGGGCATGTGGGGATCCCTGGAGCTTCCTTATTCAGAATAAAATACAACACCTATGGCATTGTACTCCTGCACAGTTAAAAAAATGGGTTTATTATATGAGGATGTATGTTGTAGATGTGATGTTAAAGGGGCAGACTTACAACATATACTATGGCATTGTGGCCCCATTTGTTCTTTTTGGTCAGAAGTGATCACACACTACTACCTTATCTTAGACTATCAGATCCCAAATTTGCCAATGTTTTGGATCCTGGGAATTCCCCCTGCAGACTGCAGACTTTCTGGCCAACAAACTTTATGGCTGTTGCAGGCATCGGTGGAAGCCAAGAGGCTGCTACTGTGCGAGTGGTGGACTAAGGAGATCCTCTACCTCCAGGGCTGGCTTTTAGCCATGGCAAAGCTGGCTAACTACTCCAGATTAACACACATTGCCAACGGCACCCAGCAAGTGTATTCAGAAAGATGGATCCGCTTTATGCACTATCTCCAGGGTTCAACAACCTCCCCTGTTGCTCCTCTAAGTAAGGACAAGTTTAAACCCCCTTGAGGAAAATCACCTGGATGAGGGTTATGCAAAACCTAACCCCTCAGAACAAATAGTTCTGACTCCCCCCATCCCTCCTCCCTTCACACATTAATGGTAGAGATTCTCCTCCCACAATTCTCCACTTCCACAGAACTACTTCTACACATTCTAATGTATCCATGAAAGTCCCACAACCATACTGTAAGTTTTGTGTGTTATGAATTACGTGTAACTAATTGATTATGACATACTGTAAGCCTTTGAAATATTGTTTGTGCATCCATTATTGTTTCGCTTCTATTGATTGTCTCTATAATTCAATAAAGAATTGAACTGCAAAAAAAAAAAGAAACCATCCTGCATGACATTCAGTTGCCCATCTCCACTCAAGAAATGCAAATTATGCAGGCTATTCAGGATAACCTCGCCTATATTAAAAATATTCCATCTCAGTCCACGGTCCATTCCAGCTTACAGCCAGTACCCTTCTCAGCACTACCTCATGAAGATACTGTTGGATTTCTTTACATGGTTGGACTGATCCTTTATGCCTCTCCAAAGTCTTTGCTCTTGTTTCTGAGAGGGACTGCCATTTCTTGGTTCAACGCTCTTCCAAAGTAAGTAAAAATGGACACTGCCACCCTGTATGCAACCTTCAAGGATCATTTTCTCCTAGCACACCTGTCCTGGGCATTGCAACACCAGCTGTGGAGATGCACCATGCAACCCTCTCAGTCCCTTGAAGCCTTTATAGTGGACATTGAGTAATGGTGCAAATATCTGCAGAAATCAGAAAAAGAACAAATCATTATCTTTGTATGGAGCCTCCCCCCTCATCTCTGTCTGTATGTCATACAACAGAAACCAACAACTTAGATCGACACAATTCAAGCTGCACATCTCACAAAAGAGTTTCTAGCAATGTCTCTGCCAGCCACTTTGCAAGCACCCCAATCCTCAGTTAGCCACACTTGCAACCTGTGTCCAGCAGCAATCAATGATAGAGACACTCGCCACAAATATCAACAGCTTACACTTCAATGCTACTACTGCTTTCCCCACATGCTCTGTTGATGTACTGAAGCCACTTTGACAGCTACCTGAACCTTCCCTACCTCCACAAGAACCAGTAACCTGTCAGTGGTGCAGATTCAGGGGGCTCACTGCTTCTGTCTGCCGCAAACTGCGAAACTGCCACAGCAATCTAGAATGCCAAGGGCGCCTACCTCAGCACAACCAGCAATGTGGCCACAGCTACTCCCAGGATCAAGGGAGCACAGTCACTAACCACCTTACTGACTCTTGTAACTCAGACAAACTGCACACTCCAGCTGCTAAGTTAGGCACAATCTCTCCTAAAGGAGCAAACGTTTCTGTCGCCAGCTCACCTCTCCCTGCAAACTACATCCCTGTCACCAGTGGAAATTGGTTCACGCACGCCTTGGTCAACTCTGGAGCAGAAATTTCTATTATTCACAGCAGTATACTGGACAATCCAGCTATTCATCACATACCTACTGTTGCTACAGCTGACCTAAAGTACTTTATCACAGCAAGCATGGCTACAGTACCTATCACAGGCATGGTCCATCTCAAGCTTCACTTCTGCTCACATCAAGCTAATGTTAAATTCTACCTAGTGCCTGAACTAAAACCAGACATGATTCTTTGTTTGGGCTTTCTCAAAACACACAAAACCATCCTGGATTTTGCCTCAGACTTTCACTAGATCACCGGAGGCAACTCTCAGCTATAGACTTAGTCACTGCCTCCTAAATCAGACATGGTTTTGTTTGCCATGATTCAAGGTGTACCACTCCCACAAGGTGTTGTTAGCACCATCATGGGATCCTCAGCTCTGCCCTCTTCAGGTTTCCTTCTAAGGAATACCTTGTCTGCTGTGCATGGCAGCTCAGTATTTCAAAAATGCTGCAACTTCACAGACGAGCCAGTGGTCATCTCAAAGGGTGCCAACATCAGAACATTTGTTTGTCTGTCCTCAGGGGACCAGCTTCAGCTTCTGCATGAGCCTCAGCCTGGTTCCACTAACATTCATCCTGTCAGTACCATTAACAATCACTCCAGTTTCAAAAGGGGTACCCCTTAGCCAGCAGCTATCTGCCTCAAAACTTCCAGCATGTCCAACAGAGAAACAGCAACTTCTGGAATTCCTGGAGAACTACCCAGATGTCTTGTGGGGTGTGTTGAAGTCATCAGACTGCTGCTAGCAGAGATCATTTGGTGTTCATTAGAGAAAGGAGAGTTTCCTGACTCCCTGAAGGAGGCAGTGGTGACACCCCTCCTCAAGAAATCTTCTCTTGTCCCAGACTGTCCTGCTAACTACAGGCCGGTCTCTAACCTCTTTTTGTGGGGAAGCTTATTGAGAAGGTGGTCACATGGCAGCTGGAGAATCATCTTACCATCCATGATATCTATGATCCTCCCCAATCAGGATTTCGGAAGAGACATGGCACAGAAACTGCTCTTGTTCAGGTGCTGAATGATTAGATAGCGAGGGATCAGAAGAGATGTTCCATCTTGGTTCTTCTTGATCTCTCTGCAGCATTTGACACTGTAGACCATGCGGTACTGCTAGAGTGCCTGCAGTTGAATTGTGGCCTGTCAGGTATAGTCCTCAGATGGTTCAACTCTTTCCTCACTGCAGATCTCAGATGGTGGTTTTGTTTTTTTTTTCCTCCGGTTCATTCTCTCTGCCTTGTGGGGTTCTGCAGGGCTTTGTGTGGTCACCCATGTTGTTTGCAGTGTACACAGAAACATACATAGAAACATAGAATTTGATGGCAGATAAGGACCGCTTGGCCCACCCAGTCTGCCCATTTCCCTACCTAATGGATAAGCTGCAGAACCTAGTTAACCAGCAGTCTACTTCTTTCTACCCCCACCCCCTAGAATTGTCTTATGACTGACCCATACATGCTTGAATTCAACCACTGTTTTTGATTCCACAACCTCCTCCTGAAGGCTGTTCCATGCATCCACAACCCTCTCTGTGAAACTATACTTCCTTACATTACCTCTGAGCTGCCCCCCTCTATCTTCAGATTGTGCCCCCTTGTTCTTGCACAACTTTTCTTTTTTTGAAAGATGCTACCCTCTTGGACTTTGTTGATTCCCTTGAGGTACTTGAAAATTTCTATCATGTCCTCCCTCTCCCTCCTTTCCTCGAGGCTATACATATTAAGCTCCTTAAGTCTCTCTTCATATGTCTTCCGGTGCAGACCCTGCACCATTTTACTTGCCCTCCTCTGGACAGCTTCCATCCTGTCTATGTCCTTGCAGAGACTGGGTCTCCAGAACTGCACACAGTAATCCAGATGGGGTCTCATCAGCTGTCTGTACAGAGGGATAACAACTTCCTGTTTTCTATTGGTGATGCCTCTCCCTATACATCCCAGTATCCCCCCAACCCTCCTTACTGCCCTCTCACATTGCTTGCCCACTTTTAAGTCATCTGATATGACTACCCCAGGTCCCTTTCCATTTTGTTGTTGGTTAGTATCTCACCCCAATTGTGTACTCTTCCCTGGGTTTTGTTTCTCAGGTGCATTACCTTGCACTTCCTAGCATTGAATCTAAGCTGCCATACATTTGACCATTCCTCTAACCTTGCCAAGTCCCTTCTCATCCTTTCCCCCCCACCTTTTGCATCAACTCTGTTGCAGATCTTTGTGTCATCTGCAAAGAGACATACTTTTTCTTCCAGTCCCTCTGCAATGTCGCTTATAAAGACATTGATGAGGACCAGTCCTAATACTGAACCCTGTGGTACCCCACTAGTAACCCCCCTTTCTTCAGAGTGGACTCCATTTACTATTACTCTCTGTGTCCTATTCTCTAGCCAATTCTTTTCCCAGGCTATCATCTTGGAACCCACTCCCAGGCTGGCTAATTTGTATATTAATCTTTTGTGTGGGACTGTGTTAAATGCCTTGCTAAAGTCTAGGTAGGCCATGTTCACAGCCCCTCCGTGATCTACTACTTTGGTCACCCAGTCAAAGAAATCTATTAGATTCGTCTGGCATGACCTTCCCACTGTGAATCCATGCTGCCTTGGGTCCTGTGCCCCTCTGGCCTCTAGGTACTCAACAATTCTTTCCTTCAGAAGTGATTCCATCATTTTCCCTATCACTGAGATTAAACTAACAGGTCTGTAGTTTCCTGCTTCTGCCCTGCTCCCACTTTTGTGAAAGGGAATCACATCTGCCCTCCTCCAGTCCTCAGGTACCACCCCATCCTCCCATGCATAGTTGAAGAGGGCAGTCAGTGGTGTCACTAGTTCTACCCTTAGTTCTTTTAGAATTCTGGGATTAATCTCATCAGGCCCCATTGCTTTGTCCACCTTCAATTTTAAGAGTTCTTTCAGAACCCTTTCTTCTGTAAATGGGCTGGTATCAACTTCTATATCCAGAGTGTTTCTATATTTTGTTTTAGGTACCTCCCCCTCTTCATTTGTAAATACTGATCAAAAATATTTGTTTAGTATCTCTGCCTTTTCACAGTCACACTCTGCCCACCCCCTTCCCCTTTATTAAGCCTCACTATCCCTCCCTTGGTCTTCCTTCGCTCCCTGATGTACCTAAAAAAGGTTTTATCCCCCTTCTTAACTGAGTTGGCTATCTTTTCCACAGTTCAGGCCTTTGCTGTTTTGACTGCCTTCCCAGCTTCCTTTTGCTTTAACTGATACAATTCTCTGTCCTGCTCCTTCTGTGATTCCTTGTACTTTCTGAATCCTTTCTTTTTCTCTTGAACCTTCACTGCCACCTCCTTTGAGAACCATAGTGGTTTCTTACATCATTTAGTTTTGTTTATTTGCTTCACACAAAGGCTTATTACCTCTGTGATGGCAGTTTTTATTATTCCCCATTGTTCTTCCACCCCTCCTTCCTGCCCATTTGCTAGTGCATTCCTTAGGCACTCACCCATTTTAGCAAAGTCAGCCATCCTGAAGTCCAGTACTTTTGCCTTTATATGACTTGACTCTATTGCTGTGTTTATTGTGAACCATACTGTTCAATGGTCACTAGTTCCCAGATGGCTACCCACTTCTACATCTGTGATCCTCTCTCCATCTCCTTTTTAGAGAACCATGTCTAAGATTGCTCCCTCTCAAGTCGGTTCCAATACTAGTTGTCTAAGGCATGCCCCTGTAGGGCATCTAGAATAACCCCACTCTTAGAAGTGGCTGCTGCAACTGCACTCCAGTTAACATCTGGCATATTCAGATCACCCATCAGCAATATCTCCCCTTTTTCTGCCATTCTAAGTATACTTTCTATCATTTCCTTGTCCATTTCCTCCCCCTGAGAGGGGGGTCTGTATAAAACCCCTGTGCGGATTGTGGTGCCATTGCCAGTCTCCAAATTGACCCACAGTGCTTCTTCTCATCCCTGTTTATCCTTTTTTTCTGTTGCTTTGATTCCTTTCCTTATGTAGAGAGCCCTCCTCCTCCTCCTCTTTTACCCTCCCTGTCCCTCATGTAGATAGTGTATCCTGGTATGTTTACGTCCCAGTCATGGTTCTGTGTGTACCATGTTTCTGTGACTGCCACGATATCCAGATGTTCCACTTCCATCAAGGCCACTAATTCAGGAAGCTTGTTACCCAGACTACGGGCATTGGTACTCATTACTCTCCATTTTTTGATGGCTTTACCTTCTGTAGCAGCATCCCCCTTTCTACCTTGGTCTTTTTTCTCATTTTGTACCCTGTTTT
Organism: Neoceratodus forsteri; assembly: GCA_016271365.2. Lineage (NCBI taxonomy): Eukaryota > Metazoa > Chordata > Ceratodontiformes > Ceratodontidae > Neoceratodus > Neoceratodus forsteri. Next base: position 50,659,949 of record CM057455.1, read on the forward strand.
GTAGGGGGAGGCTGGGATTTTCCTGCTGCTTATCAGTGCCTTCCCCCTTGACTAGCTTAAAAGCTTGCCAATGAAGCATTTAAACCGATTGCCCAAAAGACTTGTTCCCTTCCTGGACAAATGCAAACCATCCTGCCAGTATAGGCTGGTGTTCCTCCAGGTGGAACCCCAGTCCCCAATGAAGCCAAACCCCAGTGCTCCACACTATTTTTTCAACCATTCATTAAACTGCATGGTGCAAAGTACCCTCTCCTCACCCATGCCACTGACAGGCAGCACCTCTGAGAAGGATACTGTGTGTGCTACTTGTCTTAGGCCCCTCCCCAACTCTATAAAGTCCTTCTGCACTGCTCTAATCTCATGATGAGCCAAGTCATTTGTCCCTAGGTGGACAATGATGTCCAGCTCAGACTCCCGTGCAACTGTTCTCATGAGCCTAAGGATGCGCTTCCTGTCCCTTCAAGCCATGGCACCAGGCAGGCACCTTACTTCAGTTTTTCCTGCTCCTCCCAGTTCTATCCCCCTAATAATTGAGTCCCCCACCAGGAGCTGCTTCCTTTCCCTGTGGTGTCCTCTGCTTCCTTCCTGAGGGCCTCCCTTGTGACAGTTGTCTACAACCTCCTTAGTCTCCTCTGTGGGTGCATCCATAGGGGAACTATGCTCCCCCAGAATGGTGTATGGATTGTGGAGTGGAACAACTGACTGGGTGTGCCTCTGTTCCACCACCCTTACACTCCCTGAGCCCACTGTGGTCCAACTGCTGTGCTTTCTTCACAACCTCTGAGGTAGTGGTGGTGGCTCTGGTGCTCCCTGGATGGGGGGTTCCCTTACTACTGTCCAATGCGTCCTGAAGATGGGCAACTTCCTCCCTCAGGGCAGAGAGCTGTCTGCAAACAGGGCAGCATCTCAGCCTCCAGAAAGACTCCTGGAAGACTGCTGCCCCACAGCCATTACATTGCACTACTCCCCACATGTCTGTCTACCTTCTTGTTTTTTTGTGTGTGTGTGAGATTGGATTGTTATATAGAAATATATATATTATATAATGTGTATGCTTATATTGTCAGTGCAGTGTGCTAGAGAGGATATGACAGTGATATGCACCTTGCCCTCTTGAGGAAATGATGTCAGAACCTCAGGTATAAAGGAACTATTTCCAGGAGTGGGTGGGGTGAGGAGTAGGAAGTGTTTGGGCCTAAACTGTGCCCTCACAAAACAATCAGCTAAAATCTCTGACCTACCGCTGCGATGAGTGCCTTCCTGTCAGCAAGATGCCCTACATGAAAATTTGACAGAGAAAATACCCTGCTAATCAAACAGAGAAAAATCAAAACATCCAAGTCAGACACAGGTAAACCTCCCCAGCCTCAAAACAGCCTGGTGACTTGTGCTCTGAAAGCAGTCAGCCCCAAAACATGTCAGCTGTGCACAAGGACACAGTAAACAATATTCAGTCCCTCTGAGTTTAAACTCTTCCTGCACTGAAAATCTTAACAATTGTAACAAAAGTAAAGCAAGGTCCACCTCCCTCTGTTGACTGAAAGACTGCCTTTTCTGATAATTCTAAGTTCTTTATTTCACCTTTCAGTTAGAAGTAGCCTCCACCTGAATAATATTAACTTTCCTACATGCTGCCATTGGGAGACATTGCAAGGTGGTATGGTTGTTATGCAGATGATACCAAACTATACCTCTCCTTGAGCCTGAGCAGGATAGTGCAGTCTCTGTGGTTAACAACTACCTTGCTGAGATCCAAGACTGGATGAATGCCAGCAAGTTGAGGTTGAATCAGGATAAGACCGAGGTTCTGGTGGTGGATTCAATCCGTCGGGTAATGGGGTTGGCGGTGGATTCAGCCTCTGGGCTTTGGCTTGGAGTAGCCAACAGTTGACATCTGAATGGGTACGGAATCTGGACATTATTCTTGATGATGGGCTGACACTGAGTTCTCAGGTGTCAGCCATCATCAAGTCCTTTTTTTACCATCTGATGAATATTGCCCGGATTAAGCACATTGTTCGGCCTGGTGACCTATCTACTCTGGTTCATGCCTTTGCAGCCTCCAGCCTTGACTACTGTAACTCTCTGTACCTAGGGCTTCCTGGAGTTGATATCCACTGCTTGCAGCTGGTGCTGAATGCTGCAGCCCAGCTGGTGATGGGGCTGTCTCGATCTAGTCATGTCATGCCTGTGCTGCACAGACTGCACTGGCTGCCAGTACAGTGGCTGATCACCTTTAAAGTTGGCTTGCTGACTTTTAAAGCCCTACATGGACAAGATCTGAGTTATCTGCAAGAGCGTTTGCATCACTACTGCCCCATTCGACCACTCCGCTCCACTAGCGAGGGATTGCTAGAGGTTTTCAGAGTCTGGCTGAAGATATCTGGGGCCCAGGCTTTTGCATTTTTGGCCCCCACCCTGTGGAACTCTCTGCCTCATCTAAGAGAGTGCCTAACAGTGGAGAGATTCAAAACAGCCCTTCAAAACATACTTGTTTGATCTTGCATTTCCTGTTTTTTGATTTACTGATTTGCTGATGGATTATGTTAGTGGTTTTATATTTTTAATGATGTTATTTGTGAAATGCTATTGTAAAAGCGCTATGATCAATGTGAACAGTGCTTTTTAAAAATAAAGATGAATTTAATTGAATTTCATTTGTTGGCCCTGATAACAAACTCGAATGCTGCAATATCCTGCAGCACACCATTGAGGTGCAGCCCAACTGAAAGCCAATTCATCGGCGAGCCTACAAAGTTCATTTAATTTCATAACATTTTATTTTTATACAGGGAACTTTTGTTAGGGAATGACCCCCATTTGCAGCAAAGACCTGTGTTCCATAAATAAAACATTCAAGAATACAAAAGACAGACTTACATGCAACATGACACTTAAATTAAGAATTAATTAAAACATGTACATTTTGAGTTAAGGTACTTAAACAATAACTTTTTAAAAATGATAGCATTTTGCACAGTTTTCAAGTCATATGGTAACTCATTCCAATATTTTGATAAACTGTTCTGTAGTATAAAGCTACCTGTTCGGTTATAAGATCTTTCTCCTGGAATTATTAGCTTGCTTTTCCTGAATTTTTCTATTTTAAATTCAGGAGGTATAGTTCTTATCAAATATTTCAATGGATGAACCTCTTTAAATATCATTTTTTGACACCACAGTAGTCATAAGTGTGCTCTTTTGAACTTAGGTTGTAACCAAATCAGTTATCCAAATAAAATGCAGCGATGGATTCCATGTTTACTTTTCATTATAAATTTCCTTAATCTATAGTAAGTATGCTCAATACTCTGCAATGCTGCCTGGGTGGAAAACATATATGAAAAAGATCCCTATTCCAAAATAGGAATACCCCTTTGAGCCACAAGTTTACCTCTGGTTTCTATGCTGAGACATCCAGCAACCCTTCTAAGGGCCACTAAACGCTGATTTACTTTTTCAACTTGGTGGAAAATGTCTTCATTATAAGTTAATCTTGAGTCAGTTAAGACTCCCAAATATTTATATTGTTTTGAGTTCATAATCAACATACCATCTTCCAAATTCAATTGCAAATCCATTTTCTTTTTTTGGTTTGTTCCCAGCCCAAATATCAAACTCTGTGTATTTTTGGCATTTAACACCAGGCCTGCATCTCTAAACCATTTTTCTAATGCTAACAGATCATGTTGCAATTTTACATTAAGATGTTCTTCACTATCAGCTGATGAGACTAACACGGTGTCATCCGTGTAAAGTCTCACCTCACTGTATGATATAACAGATGGTATATCATTCACAAATGCATTAAACAATAATGGGCCTAATACTGAGCCCTGAGGGACACCTCTTTTTATTTGTATCGAATCTGAGAGGATATTCCCAAATGAAACACATTGTGTCCTTGTTGACAAATATGATTGAAACCACTGTAGTTCCACCCCCTGGACTCACATTTTACCCAGCCTAACAATTTACTATGGTCAACCAAATCAAAAGCTTTACTTAGGTCCACAAACACCTCTCCTGTCTTTTTCCCTGCATTCAGTGATGTAGCCACTAAATTATTGAAATCGACTAGGGCGGTGTTTGTGGACCTCCCTTCCCAGAATCCATGTTGGTGATTTGTCAATAACTCTTGTTGCTCTAAATACTGATAAAACTTATTATGTACCTGTTTCCTTGTTTCTCTAATAATTTTGACAATACCAGAAGTAATAGTATTGGCTTATAATTTGAGGGATTGGTGTTGTTTCCCCCTTTAAAGATTGGGATGATTTTACCAGTTTTCCAGATTTGAGGAACAATTACACTTTTTAAAATCCAGTTTATAAAAATAAGTAATCATGGCCGCTAAGATATCCGCTCCTATTTTTAAATATCTTATATCCAGGCCATCTAATCCGCCTGCTTTAGTAATATTCAGTTTTGATCATTCTCTTTTAACTTTCCCTATCATTACTTCTTGCAATTTAAATTCTTGTCCTTGATGTTCTAATAACACTTTCCCTATTCCTTGCTCTTCTTCCTCTATTAACTTTGCAGGAGAGTCTAAAGACTTTAATGGAGGTCCAGAAATATTTAAATCATGCAGATCTCTAAAGTATTTATTGAGTAAATTAGCAACTTTTATTGGTTCTTCTACTATTATATCATCTTATATTACTGAAATTTTATTTTTTATTTTGACTGGATTTTGCATGTCAGATACACATTTCCAAAAAAATTTTGGATCATTAGCTTTACTAATGTTTTTCTTGTGATAAATATTTTTTGCTAATTTAACTTCCCTCTAAAATTTAGTTCTCCACTGTCTGAACTTGTCCCAATCTTCTACTGTTTTTGTCTTCCTTGCTTTTTCCATAATCAGTTTCTTATTCTCAAATACGTCTTTAGTCTGTCTGTTAGCCACCCAGCACCTTATCATTTCTCCTCTTTAAAACTTTTGGTGCATGATAATTGATTGCTGCTATTTCTGAATTGTTAAATTCTTGTAATGCGAGTTCCAAATCTGGACTTAGCAGAATTCGACCCCAGCGAATTATTTCCACACTATTTCTAAATGCTTTTGCATTAAACTTTCTTCAGAACTGTAATCCAGTATGTGTCATTTTGCTTATTTACTGATATCTTTAATTCCACATTACATTTTATAGAGTTATGATCTCCTAAGTTCAATGGCATAACTTCCCAGCTGTTAACTTTTAAGTCTTTGGAAACAAAAAAAAAATCTATTATTGTACCCTGATCTTTATTTTTGAACATCTTGTGGGGGATCTTATTACTTGTACCAACCCCAAAGCTGCAAAACTACATTTTAGTTTTTCCCCTCTTTCCTAGAACCAGTCCGCATTAAAATATCCTGTTATAATTACTTTTTTATCCTTTAATTTATCCATTAAATATTTGTTAATATATATATATTTTTTTTAACCAGGAGAGACACACTAAGTGGAAAACTTGTTTACAAGTGTGACCTGGGAGCACAAGGAAGTTAAGTGACATTCTCAGGTTCACACAGTATGCAAGTGGGGGCTGTGTGATTCAAACCCAGGTTTCTGGGTTTGCAGCTCACAGCCTTAAACCACTGTGCTATACTGCCTCTAAACTGCCTATTTCAAATTGCTTAACTTTTGTTTTTGGAGGGGGGGCATAAATTACACCAACATGACCTTTCTGGATAATAGTTCTATCAATAGGCAAGCCATTCCCTCTATGTTTTGTGCTAATATACTTTTATAGGGACCTAAATATTTTTAATATACAACATAACTCCCCCTCCCCTTTTCTCTCAAGCTACTCTTATTAGACTGTACCCATTTATTTGGATCTCTTTGTTAGTCACTCCCTGTTGGACACAGGTTTCTGTTATTGCTAACAAATCTGATTTTTCTACTTCAACACAAACTCTGTATTCATCAATTTTGTTAACAAGGTTTCTGACATTTTCATGTATTACTGATATCCCTGTATAATTTTTTGGGCCTGGATTTGGTTCTACATCCCCACTTTGTGCTAACATAGAGACCACCAACAGACTTTTGATTCCTGATCAGTTCACCATTATACAAGTGTATTGGGGAACAAAGTGTTTAACAGTTTCCTCTCATTTGTGAAAGAGTTTTGTCTCCTAGTTATTGAACATTTTGCTATCTGGAGACAGCAGTGGAGACACAAATAAAAACAAGTCCTGGAGGACGTAATCAATGACATGCTTCAATGGTACATTATTGAGGAATCTACAAATCCCTGGGGTGCACCTTCCCTGCTGGTGGTTAAGAAAGACAAAGGGTATCAGTTTGTGATGGACTGCAGAAAGTTGAATGCCTACTTGGTGCAGGACACACATCCCTTCCTACCACCAAAGACACCTTAGCAAGCCTTGGTGCAGCCAACCCCAGCTGTCTTCATCACTCTAGACCTACAGAGTGGATCTTACCAAGTTACTGTTGATCCAGATTCATGCCCATACACAGCCTTTTGCTGCCACTTGGGACTTTTTCAGTTCAAGCATCTCCCTATGGGACTACGAAATAGTCCAGCCACATTTCAATGCATTATAGAAGCTGTTTTACATGGACTATCTTGGAAATGTTGTCTAGTTTACCTTGATGATGTTATCATCTTCAGCAGAACTTTCCAAGTGCATCTACAGCATCTCAAAGAGGTGTTTGAACATCTTAGGCAAGCCAGCCTCAGACTTTGTTTAGAGAAGTGTTGCTTTGCACAGCATCAAATCCATTACCTGAGACATGTGATCAGTTCACAAGACATCTGGTCAGACTCAGAGAAGCTCTCTGCAGTGAAAGACTATCCGGAACCTACCAACCTCAAAGACCTTAACGCTTTCCTGGGCTTGTCTGGCTACTACAGAAAATTAATTTGCAACTATGCCAAGATTACAGCTCCACTGTATGCTTTCATCAAAAAGGGATGTGACTACATATGGACTTTCAAATGCAAAGAGGCCTTTGAAACCTTGAAAGAAAAACTTATTTCTTCCCTTGCATTGCCCGATCCCAGGTTTGACCAACCCTTCAAACTCTACTCAGATGCTATTTCCTTTGCAGGGGGTGCTGTACTGTGTCGAATCCAAAATGTAACAGAACGAGTTGTGTCCTATGTCAGGTGCTCTCTATCCTCAGCTGAGCAAAACTATGGCATCACAGAAAAAGAATGTCTAGCCATGTTATTTGCTGCAAAGAAATGTGACTGTTAGTTGTGCTACTCCTCTTTCACAGTTATCGTAGATCACTCTGCCCTCAGGTGGTTGTTCGAAATGCAGGAGCCAGTAGGCAAGTTCAACCAATGTATTGCCATCTTGCAATGCTACAACTTTGAAATTCAATACCCGTCAGGTCGAGTTCACTCTAATGCCGATGTTGTAAGCTGGAGATGGTATCCTTCTGCATCAGCCTCTCCAAATGAAGAAGCTTGCCTACAAGCTCTTCCTTTCCTCTCCACAGATGAGTTCCCTGTGGGCACTCCTACAGCACCTCAAGTTGCTTTGCTGCTACCAACTGCTTCTTCAGAGAAAAGCACCAATCCTCACTTATTTCAAGCAGCAGAAGAGCTTCTTACAACCTCTAATACTGATATCTCCCTGGTGACAATTAAATTGCAACAAAGAACTGATCCTCATTTACAAACATAATCACATATCTAGAGACTGGAACATTACCTTAACAGAAGCAACACTGCCAGGATATACTATTTTTTGTGTCACAATACTTTCTGAATGACAGTGTGCTTTTTCATAATTTGGACCAAGAAGGGCAAAGGCCATAGCATGGATAGAACTCATGTACAGTTAGTTGTGCCAGCCTCTCTAGTCACAGAAGTTCTTAAATCCACTCATGTCTCTCCACTTTCCGGAGGTCAAATGGGAATCCACAGAACTCTCAAAAAGACGAGGTTCCAATTCTTCTGGCCTTACATGAACAAGGACATTGTCCGATTTGTCAAATCCTGCCAACCCTGTTCCCAAAGAAAGCCTCCTGCCAAACCAACAAAAACACACATCATTCCAATGCCTGTAACCACTGATCTATTCCAACTAGTCAGCATGGACATTCTTGGCCCCTTCCTACCTTCCCTGACTCTGGCAACAAATATATTCTTGTTTTTGTGGACTACCTAAGTATTTGGAATTATTCTTGTAAAAGATATTAAAGCTGCCACTGTGGCAAGTGCCTTCCTCAGCATAATCATTTGTCATCACGGTACTCCAATTTATTGCATTCAGATAGAGGCACTAACTACCTTTCAACTATTGTACGAGAAACATGCATGCAAACTTCTCAGCATCAAAAAGCATCACACAACCAGTTATGATCCACAATGCAATGGGCAAAGTAAGAGCATGATGGCTACCATTCTTAATACACTATCCGAGCACCTGGATGAGACTCACGACACTTGGGATCATTTTGTTCACTTCATTCAAATTGCTTACAACACCAGCCCTTGTGTCAACAGTACAGAGTACACAACTTTTTTTTCTGGTCCATGGACATCACCCAAGAACACCTTTTGAAAAGGATCTCTCACTGCTAGAGGTCCCAAAGTCAGCTTCATCTTAAATTATTCCAATGTTGGAACAGCTTGGGCTTGCCAGACATATTGTAATTTCCATAGGGAGGCAGTATAGTGCAGTGGTTTATAGCTGTGAGCTGCAAATCTGGAGACCTGGATTTGAATCCCACAGCCCCTTCTTGTATACTATGTGACCCTGAGCAAGTCACTTAACTTCCCTGTGCTCCCAATTCACATCTGTAAACAAGCTTTCAGCTTAGTGTGCCACTCTTGGTTAAAAAGTGAAAAAAAAAAATTGACACACTGGGCCAGAGAAAATCTTGAATGCAGAAAACATCAGCAGACAAGTTGCATGAACCTCCATTTTCTGTTGGGGATATTGTATACTTGTACCCATCTGTCCTAGTTCTGGGTGCTACCAAAAAACAGCTTCACCCCTGGAATGGTCCCTTCTATATTGTGGAAAAGCATCCTCCTGTTCATGATCGCTTGTGCCACAAGTCTGATGGAAAGCTGGTACACAATAAAATCCACATCAACAGACTGAAACATGGGTGTCTGAATGATAATCTCCCTTGTGATCCAAGTCACCCAAATAATGAAGCTGCACTTGAACCTGCTATACTTTCGGAAACTGAACATCCTGCAGACAATTTAAGACCCGTTCCTCCACTAACCCATGGTCCTAACAATCAGCTGGATCCTGTTTTGCCAACTAAGCCTGACGGACTACCAGGAACTTCTCAATCATTTGCTGATGCATCTTCTTCTCAGAACTCTCCTGTATATCAGATCAAAAAGATGTTGCGCAAAAAAAATGTCAATGGATCCTGGACTTATCAGGTAAAATGGTTTGGTTATAACAGTTCACAAAACTATTGAGTCCCTTTTTCTGACCTGACCCTGTCCTGCCAGGAACTGGTCCAATCCACACATAAAGAAATACAAAATCACACATGCCCCCACAATGTAAAGCATCACGGGCTGCATATGCAAATCACCACAGAATATTATGCTGGTTCAACTTTAAGCAGAAATGCATGGTGTTGCAAGACCTCTCACACAGTTTGCAAAGGGTGCCAACAGAAGATATAGACACGTGTTTCATCCTACCAGGACTCATAAGTATGCCTCATCTGCTTGACACCTCAGTGGAATGAACCAGCTACCCTAAGATGGTTTATCTGGGTTATGTTGTGGTGAACCAATTAAAACAAAAAACAATTTAAAAGACAAAGAATCTCTGTGTGCAAGCACTGAGGCAATCCACACACAAGTCCATTCTAACTTACCACAAAAGTCACAAAAAATGTGAACTTTAAAACTGAACTCAGTGGTCATGTCTCAAACTCTGTGTGATAATTTATTATAGAAACATGGAAGCTGATGACAGATAAGGACTGCAAGACCCATCCAGTCTGCCCATTTTTTCTACCTTATGCATGTGTCATAGGCCTTTACTCTGTCAATAGCCTATTTATTCATACCATCTGTATGCTCACATATGCCTATCTTATGCCTGTTTGAAGTCCTGCACTGTATTCATATCCACCACTTCCTGAGGTAGGCTATTCCATGCATCCACCACCTTTTCTGTGGAAAAGAACTTCTTCTCCTTCCCTCTTAATTGGCCTCCCTCTAATCTCATGCTGTGTCTCTTGTCCTGCTATTGTTCTTATATTGAACCATATTAGACTCTTTCACCTTGTTAATGCCCTTAAGGTGTTTGAATGTTTCAATCATATCACCTCTCTCCCTCTCACCCTCCTTTGCTCTAGGGTATCGATATTGAGCTCCATTAATCTGTTCTAAAATGTTTTCTGATGCAGTCCTTGCATAATTTTAGTTGCCCTTCTCTGGACTTCCTCCATTTTGTTAATGTCCTTGTGCAGGTGTAGCCTCAAGCACTGCATGCAGTACTCCAGATGGGGCCTAGCCAGTGTCTTGTAAAGAGGGATTATTACCTCTACTAATACATAGAGAATAATGGCTAGGCAGGGTGTGTTATGGTGTTTTTTTACACACCCAAGGTGAGTGATGAGCCATAAACCTCGAGAGCGAAGCTCGAGAGGTTTATGAGCTCATCAATCACCGAGGGTGTGTAAAAAAAAAACACCATAACACACCCCTATCTATCCTTTATTTTTTATAATTGCTGGTGCTTTGTTTTGTGTGCAGCGTAAGAGCAGTCGGTCATCTCCAGTCAGTTTCCGATCTGACTGACTGACTGAGGAAGCCCAACTAGAAGCATGAGTTTGGCAGGATACATATTTTTTTTATGAAGGCAGGATAAACTATATAAAAAAATAAAATGTACTTTACTGGTGTGGAGATGAGGAGGTAAAGGAATGAGAAGTCAGCAACGTGGGTCTTCGATAGGGGCGGGAGAGAGCCATTGGCATGGCAACACTCGCAAACGGTTGCATCAATTCTTCTGAAGCCGCCGAGTCACTTGCTCTCCCTGTATAATCGGTGGCTTCTTTCACAAAAAAAAAAACAACTGAGGAATTGGGGAAATTATTTTTAGAGCACAGATTGGTCTTTGGGGTATTCTGTACAACAGAATTTGTCTGGACTGCTTCCGGGTTCTTGGCGCGAGACTGTAAAAGTCGTATCAACCTGCGAGTTGATACGACTTTTTACAGTAATCAAAAATGGGTTGATAATGGGGGTCACCAGTTATTATACCCCAACATCCCTCTAGCCTTACCTACTGCTTTGCTGGTCTGCTTGGATGATTTCAGATCATCTCTGATGATGATGCCAAAGTCTCTTTCTTCCCTTTTGACTGCCACCAACTCCCCTCCCAACCTATAGGTGGCTTTAGGGTTCCTCTTCCCTGTGTGCATGATCTTGCACTTCTTTGCGTTAAATCCCAGTTGCCACTCTTCCGACAATTTTGCCAATTTATCCAGATCTCTTTTCATTCTGCCCACCCCATCTGGATCATCTACTCTATTGCAGATCTTGGTGTCATCTGCAAACAGACAAACCTTACCCTCCAGTCCATCTGCAGTGTCATTAATGAAGACATTAAAGAGGACTGACCCCAGGACTGATCCCGGAGGTACCCAACTTGTGACTTGCATCTGTTCTGACTGTAGCTGTCTATGTAAGAGAAGGGATAAAAGCAACTGAACAAAAGAGTAAACAGGGAGGAGAGGAGGCACTGTGGGTCACCTTAGAGACTGGAAATGGCACCACAATCCACACAGGGGTTGTATACAGACCCCCATGTCAGGGGGAGGGAATGGACAAGGATATGATAGAAGGCATCCTTAGGATGGCAGAGAAAGGGGAGATACTACTGATGGGAGACCTGAATATACCAGATGTTAACTGGAGCACCTTTGCTGCAGCCACATCCAAGAGCAGAGCCATTCTCGATGTCCTACAGGTGACATGACTCAGACAGCTAGTTTTGGAACCCACTCATGAGGGAGCAAGCTTAGACCGCATACTCTCAAATGGAGACAGTGAGAGGATCTCAGATGTAGAAGTGGGTAGCCATCTGGGAACAAGTGAACACCAAACAGTGTAGTTCACGATAAACTCAGCTAAAGAGTCAAGCCATACAAAAGTGAGGGTACTGGACTTCAGGAAGGCTGACTTTGGCAAGATGGGATAGTGCCTTAGAAAAGCACTAGCAAACAGGCTAGAAGGAGGGGTGGAACAACAATGGGGAAACATCAAAACTGCCATCACAAAGGCAACAGCCTTTGTGTGAAGCAATAAACAAATCAAAATGAAATAAAAAGCCACTATGGTTCTCAAAAGAGGTGGTGGGGAAGGTCAGGGAGAAAAAGGCAGCATTCAGGAAGTATAAGAAAACACAGAGGAAGCAGGACAAAGAGCTGTACCAGTTAAGGCAAAAGGAAGGAGGGAAGGAATTCAGAATAGCAAAGGCCCGAACTGAGGAAAAGATAGCCAACTCAGTTAAGAAGGGGGATAAAACCTTTTATAGGTACATCAGGGAGGATAGAAAGACAAAGGAAGGGACAGTGAGGCTGAATAGAATGGACGGTGGGTGGGCATAGAAGAGCAGTGAAAAAGCAGGGATACTGAATGAATACGTCTGCTTAGTATTCACAAAAGAGGAGGAGTTGGAGGTGCCTAATCCAGGTAACAGAAGCACTCTGGATAGGTGGGCTGATCCCAGTCCTTTCATAGAAGAAAGGGTTCTGAAAGAACTCCTAAAACTGAAGGTGGACAAAACAATGGGGTCTGATGGAATTCACTCCAGAATTCTAAAAGAATTAAGGGGAGAACTAGTGAAACCACTGACTACCCTTTTTAACAAACTGTGGGAGGATGGTGTGGTACCTGAGGACTGGAGGAAGGAAGATGCAATTCCCCTTCACAAAAGTGGGACCAAAACAGAGGCAGGAAACTATAGACCTGTCAGTTTGACCTCTGTGGTAGGGAAAGTGATGGAATCACTTCAGAAGGAAAGAATTGTTGAGTACCTAGAGGCCAATGTGGCACAGGACCCAAGGCAGCATGGGTTCACAGCGGAAAGGTCATGTCAGATGAATCTAATTGACTTCTTTGACTGGGTGATCGAAGTAGTAGACCAGGGAGGGGCTGTGAACATGGCCTACCTAGACTTTAGCAAGGCATTTGACACAGTCCCACACAAAGGATTAATAGTCAGATTAACCAGCCAGGGAGTGGGTCCCAGGGTGGTAGCCTGGGTAAAACATTGGCTGGACAATAGGACACAGGAGGTAATTGTAAATGGAGTCCACTCTGAAGAAAGAGGGGTTACTAGTGGGGTACCGCAAGGTTCAGTACTGGGTCCAGTCTTTGTTAATGACTTTATAAGTGACATTGCAGAGGGAATGGAAGGAAAAGTATGCCTCTTTGCAGATGACACAAAGATCTGCAACAGGGTTGATACACAAGGAGGCATGGAAAGGATGAGAAGGGACTTGGCAAGGTTGGTGGAATGGTCAGAAGTATGACAGCTTGGATTTGATGCAAAGAAGTGCAAATAATGCACCTGGGAAACAAAAACCCAGGGGAAGATTACACAATGGGGGAGAGGTAGTAACAACAACAAAAATGGAAAGGGACCGAGGAGGTAATCATATCAGATGACCTTAAGGTTTGCAAACAATGTGAGATGGCAGTAGGGAGGGCTGAGGGGATACTGGGATATATAGGGAGAGGCATCACCAGCAGAAAACAGGAAGTTGTTATCCCTCTGTATAGACAGTTGGTGAGATCCCTTCTGGAATACTGCATGCAGTTCTGGAGACCCCATCTCCGCAAGGACATAGACAGGATAGAGGCTGTCCAGAGGAAGGCAACTAAAATGGTGCAGTGTCTGCAAGAGAAGCCATATGAGGAGAGAGACTAAAGGAGCTGAATACGTATACCCTTGAGGAAAGGAGGGAGAGAGGGGACAAGATAGAAAGTTTTAAGTACCTCAGTGGAATCAACAAAGTCCAAGAGGGTAGCATCTTTCAGAAAAAGAGATGTGCAAGAACAAGGGAATACAATTTGAAGATAGAGGGGGGGCGGTACAGGGGCAATATGAGGAAGTATTTTTTCACAGAGATGGTGGTTGACATATGGAACAGCCTTTCTGTGGAGGTTGTGGGGTCTAAAACTGTGAGAGAATTCAAGAATGCATGGACAGACATTAAACAATTTTAGTGTAGGGTAGGAAGAAATAGGCTGTTGGTTAACTAGGATCTGAAGAAACAACAAAAAGGTTCTGGCGCACACAAAACTCATAAGAGGAAAGCATATAATAAATAAATTATTTTATTGAACCATGACAGAATAAAAACATCCAGCCTGACATGTTTTGGACTGACCACAATCCTTTCTCAAACGCAGAAAAAATAAAAAAAAAAATCCATTTAAATGCATACATAGCCACAGGTGACTCACATAACATGTCTAATAAAAAATCTTTTTACTAACCATTATAACAGAACAAAACAGGAAGGATAACCACATCAATTTAAAATGTCAACCAATCAGAACTTATAGGACTTCATGTCCATTCAATTATAAAATCATCTCATTAAATTGTATGACAGACCTAATATAACACTGTTATTTTTGCATTTATAAAGCTTAAACTATCTAACCAATAATAACATCTATGAGTGGCTGACACGTTAGATACAAGAAAGAACATATATTAACTAATTCATCGTTTTTTAAGATAGGGATAGATTTCCAATGGCCCATTTAGTCCTGGGCTAAGATTAGCCCTCAAAGTTAGTATCCAAAAATTCTCCCTACATAAGACAAGATTGTCACAATCTCCCCCAGAGGGTTGCCGCATATCCTATCAATTGCCATAAATTTAAAAGAATGAGAAAGAGAGTCATTGGTTTTAATAATATGGGCTGCTGTGGCATACATAATATCTTTTCTCTGAATTGCTCTAATATGTTCCCCCAACCTTACCTTAAAGCTTTTAATCATTTTGCCCACATAAAATGCTTTACAATTGTATGTTGCCAGGTAAATATCACCCTCTGTATTGCATGTAATACACTGTTTCACATCAAAAACTTTTTCATTATTAATACTCGAAAATTGTTTATCTCGAATAATAAAATTGCAATAAACACACTTTTTACACTTAAAGTTTCCTTTCATTTCATTTAGCCACATCTCTGATTGTTTCATTTTTAAATGGCTCTGTGTCAGTAAATCCCCAAGTGTAGGTGCTTTTCTAAAAAGCATCCTTGCTGGTTCCTATGTTAGATCTTTTAACCCTGGTTCTACTCCCAGCACATGCCAGTGTTTTCTAATCATATTTTCGATCTCTCTGACTTGTGCTGAGTATTCAGTCACATAATTAAAATGACATTCTGCATCCATTACATCAGTTTGTGTTTGGAGAAGAGTTGCTCTTTCAGTATTCCTAGCTCTTAAATGGGTTTGATGTATACTCATTTTGTTATAGCCCCTCTTCACTAATCTTTCAGTTAAAATCTCAGCTCCCTTTTCAAAATCATCTGAATCAGTACAATTCCATTTCATCCTAAGAAATTGGCCAATTGGGATGTTGTTGGCCACATGTGTGGATGACAGCTATTCACAAGCAATATGGTATTGCCATCTACTTCTTTACGAAATAGATTAGTTTTTAAAGAGCCACATTCTGTTTTTTTTTTAATTTCTAAATCTAAAAAAAGTAATGGACTTGATGGAACTGGTAGTTGTAAATCTAAGATGGGGATTTGTATTATGCAAATAGTTTACAAAAGCATTGAGGCTATATACATCTCCCTGCCACAAAATAAAGATGGCATCAATATAACGCTTCCATGACATCAAATTTCCATTAAATGTATTCACCTCATTATTAAAAATAAATTATTGTTCCCATTTTCCAATGTATAAGTTGGCTATAGAAGGTGCATATGTGGCCCCCATGGCAATTCTCTTAACCTGGAGGAACATTTCTTGGTTGAACATAAATGTATTACACTTTAAAACACACTCTAATAGTTTAATTAAAAACACAGTTGGTAGAGATAGTGCAGAAACATCATCATGTGTTAGATTCAAAAAATGTGCTGCTGCATCTAGGGCCTCTTCATGAGGGACATTAACATATTATGATTTAATGTTCAGGGTTACCAAAATTGTGTTGCTAGGTACTGCTAAGTTTTCAGTAAAATTCAGAACTTCCTTAGTGTCCTTTATAAATGACGGAAGACAAAATACAAGTGGTTTTAAGAAGGAATCACAGTATCTAGACAGTGGGTCCATCAGAGAGCCAATGCCACTAACAATGGGATGTCCCGGTGGATTGTCCAGAGTTTTGTGTACTTTAGGAAGTATATAAAAAGTGGCTCTGATGGTATTCAAAACTGTTAGATAGTCTCTTGTATGTTTATCAATGTTTCCTTTTTGAAAAGCACAAGAAACAAATTCATCAATCCCATATTTAAAATCGATGGTTGGATCTTCCTTTAATTTTATATAAAACTGTGCATCATTTAATTGTCTATAAACTTCTCTGACATATACATCTTTGTTCATTAGAACCAGTGCGCCTCCTTTATTGGCCTGTTTTATAATAAGTTCTACATCCTGTTGCAGGATACGAATAGCTTTCCTTTCATGCACATTGAGATTATTAAAATGGCAACTTTAGGAGACACAAAAAAGACATCCAATTAATTTTCAACAAGATCTTTAAGTATGGTCACAGCCACACATATGGGGGGGGGGGGCACCACATATATGGATTCCTAAAACTTTCAAAGTACATATTGGTATCCATAGTCCCAGAAAAGGTCTCTTTTTTTTTACAAAGAAAGCTTTAATATTAAGCTTATGACAATTCAGATTTAGGTCCATCAAAGTCTGTACCCAGTTCAAAAGGATAGTAGGTGCAAAGCCAAGTCCTTTTTTAAGTAGGGCTGCCTCTCCCTCCATTAGTTCGTGTAAGGATAGATTAATAATTTGGCTAAGTGGTTTATTAAAGAGAGAAGTCTTTACCTCCTCTGCTGGTTCCATTCTCTGGCACCAAATGATTTCCTTCATTAGTTTCTCACCCTGTAGCATCCTCGGTACTGTCTGCCTCCATAATGCCATCCTGTTCCTTCTTCCTTTTCTCGTAGGTATTCCCATGGTCTCTCTTGGTACCTCGGGCTTCTTCGCAAAGGAGGTGGGACATATGTTGTAAAATGGTGTTGGTGTTTCGTTATGGGTTGCAGGTCCAAGTTGGGCTGTTCCTTCTGAAAAAAAAAAACTCTCTCTGTGTATATTATCTCCCTCGATGTCACTATTGTCAGTACTGAAATTTGTGTTGTATTCAAAAGAAACATTTTTATTACGATTATTCTTTAAAATGTTTTTCGGCTGATTCATTTTCCATTTAAATATGGTGCCTCTTTCAAAATCCCCCTTATCTCTTTGGAATTTGATCATTTTAATTTTTTGTACTTCTAAGTCCAGTTTTGAAATGGATTCTTTTACTCTTTTTTTTTTTTTATTTCATTGTTTAACCAGGTATACTCTTAAATTAACTCTTTCAAAGTCCACTTGAGTGCGATATTTCAAAACTTCAATTTCTTGTTTTTTATTTCTTCTCTTAATTTTGATTCCTTATCTTTACTGTATTAAATAATTAACTGCATAAGTTTTTCACTTGCTTCCAAAAGAATATTCTTCCATTCGCATATTCATACAAATTCATGATTGTCAGTTCTACATGCTGGATCTTTAATTAGTCTCAACCCTCTTGGTACTCGTTTCACTTCTAGATTTGCTTTTAAATTTGTGCTGTTCCAAAAGAGTCTCCAAAGTTGGTGTGTCATTTTTTTCTAAATTTCTAAATGCTTCAAATAATGATTGAGCTTCTTGTGGTACAGTTCTTTGTCCATTTTCAGGGATGAGAAATGGATTACTCATTTTAACTGATTGCAAGAGGAAAACCACATAAGCCAAATGGTTTGATTGTGAGTTATTTTCCATTGTAGAAAAAATCAGATCTGGAGTGTTTTCATAGGACATCTTAATGTAGTAATAACACGGCAATAAATAAAAATATTATTAAAGCAGCGTATACCCTCAAGTT
The DNA here is from genome assembly GCA_016271365.2 of Neoceratodus forsteri. NCBI lineage: Eukaryota > Metazoa > Chordata > Ceratodontiformes > Ceratodontidae > Neoceratodus > Neoceratodus forsteri. The sequence goes on from CM057455.1 coordinate 50,678,046, forward strand.
TTATGGGGTAAGAATACAGGAATGGAACTAAAGCTAAGTCAAAATTCATGGAAGTTTCTACATTTACCTGTAAAAATCTCCTTCACCCCAACCCGTGCATGTCACTCAAAACTATGCAGTGTACCCAAATGATTGCGCACTGGGAGTCGGTGCTAAAAGAACCAACAAAGCTAATGTTAACTAGTATCTGCAGCTAATCCTGCAGGTAGGGAAATGGGCAGACTAGGAGGGCCAAGTGGTCCTTATGTGCCGTCAAAGTTTATGTTTCTTCGTTTCTATGTTTCTATACCATTTACCACCACTCTCTGTTTTCTGCCCACCAACCAGTTTGCCACCCAGTTGACCAACTTCTAACCCACCCTGAGTCTACTTAGCTTATTAATCAATTTATTAAGTGAAACAGTATTGAAAGCTTTGCTGAAGTCAAGGTAGGTGACATCAACTGCACTCCCTTGGTCCAGCACTCTGGTTACTCTGTCAAAGAAATCTATGAGATTAGTTACACAGGACCTTCCATGCTGTCTTGGATCCTGTACTCCTATGGATTCCAGGTGTTGCACTATCCTTTCCTTAAGGAGTGTCTCCATATTCTTGCCCACTACTGAGGTAAGACTGACTGGCCTGTAGTTCTCTGCCTCCTCCCTGCTACCACTCTTGTGGAGTGGGATCACATGATGAGCCCTTCTCCAGTCTTCTGGGACCTCTCCTGTGTTCAGAGACTCACTAAACAGTTCTGACAATGGCTCTGCTAGTTCCTCCCTTAGCTTCTTTAGTACCCTGGGATGTATGCTATCAGGTCCCATTGCGTTGTCCACCCTGAGCTTAGCAAGCTCTTGTAGGACCCTTTTGTGAAAGGACTAGTGTGCACCTCCCTCCCCTCTTTGTCTATGGTGCTGAGTTGTGGGCCCCGCCCTACCTTCTCCTCAGTAAATACCGAGCGGAAGTATCTATTTAGGATAATTGCTTTTTCTTGGTCCTCCTCCACACACTCCCCCTTATCCCCTTTGATCTTAACAATACCCCCTCTGGACTTTCTCCTTTCACTAATGTACCTATGGAAAGTCTTGTCCCCTTGTTTTACTGTTCGTGCTAGTGTTTCCTTGATTTTGGCCTTTGCCTGCCTTACTGCCTTCCCTGCTTTCCTTAGGGAAATTTGGTATGCCTCTGCATGTTCATCCTGCTATGGGCCCTAATATTTCCTGAAGGCCAGCCTTTTGGATCTGACCTTGTCTGCTACTGTTTTTGAGAACCAAAATGGTTTCCTCCTTCTTTTGCTCTTGCTTTTCTCTCTAACACAATGTGATGTTGCTTCACATATTATATCCTTAATGCTTTTCCACTTTGCCTGTACCACCTCACCTGTATTTCTTCCTGCCAGGGCTAGCTTAACTCTGATGTCCATCTTATCAAAGTCAGCTCCTGTGAAGTCCCATATTTGTGTCTTGGAATGGGATGATTTAGTACTAGTGGCCAAATTGAACCATACCATGTGATGGTCACTGTCCCCAGGTGACCTTCTACCTGATGATCTGTGATCCTTTCCTGGTTAGTCAATACTAGATCTAGGATAACCCTCTCTCTTGTGGGTTGTTGTACTAGTTGTTTGAAGCCCTCACCCTGAAGGAAATCCACTATGTGTCTAGTTCTAGTGGATGTTCCGGCTGGAATTCACCAATCAGTATCTGGCATGTTGAAGTCTCCCATTTTCAGAAACTGCCTTATAGAACTGTGTGTTCATTTATTCTGCATTAAGCTTTTATTGTTCGCAACAACCATTTTTTCTCTAGGTCTTGTTGGTTTGCAATATTGATATATATTTAGAATACATCTTGCTGCTCCTCTTCCCTCTCTTCCCTTTCCCCACACTTTAGTGCCTGTGGCATGGGCAAGCTTCAAGTGCTATGGTGTCCCCCCTTCCCTGGCACCACACTGACTGACCTCCATTGTAGTTAAGATTCTTGACCCCCCCCACAGTGGAGTAGGGTGTGTAAATACATCTTGAAAGAATTCATCAATCTAAAAGTTTCTACAATATTGCTGATTATTGCTAAATCATTGCTCAATCTCATTGCCATGTGTGTTTTTTACTGATGTTACTCAAATATTTGCATTTATGATTACAACTTTATTCTGTTTTTCTATTGTGCTCAATGTCATAGTAATGCTTTTTCTTGTTTGAGTGGTACTTACATTTACAGTCCCCAGGGTGATGTAGAGTACAAGATTAAGTATGGGTCTTAAGAATAGCTGCCGGCCCTTTCATCTAAGAACAGAACATTTCAGCTAATGCTATGGTCACATGTTATGCTAATTATGTCCAGCAGGGGCTTTGGAAACCCCAATTTCCTGTTCCTAAGTCAGTCTGTATCTGTACCTTGTGCAGATGAGATGTCCCTGCATAAGTTACTGAATAAACCTAATTCTGTTTACTGTTTTAAGCATCCAGCTTAGTTTGTTCGATATGAGCAGATGCAACTGATGGGAAAGTAGAATACTGGAGAAGGTAAGGGGTCCCATGTCAGACCAATTACCAAAACATCACACTTTGGTGAAATGTGAACCCTCTGAATGTATTTGCTGAATTTTTGCTTTATTCTATGACATTTTCTGCCTGAATTGCGGAATGATATGCATGAACTGTGGAATGACAGTTCTGTGGAATTCCATTCCACAGTTTAATACATCACTCCACAATACATGTAACTATTCTGCATTTCGGCAGTCTGGTCTTTGAATTTCTTTTTGCAGTTCAAAACATTAGTACGATATTCATAAATTTACATAAATGTTGGCATTCTAAGTTGGAATTTATCAAATGTTGCCAAAGTGCATTCTGAAATTCTGCAGAAGCTAAATTTTCATTTGTGGTAATTTTGCTGGTGGAATTTTATTTTCTCACATCACTAGGCACCACAGTTGTTTAAGCTGGTGGACATTAGGTTTCAATTTTAGAAATATAGACAATGATGGCAGAAAAAGAGCAGAGGGCCATCAAGTTTGCCCAAGTTGCCTATATCCCTGGATCATTCCTTGGGATCTATTGTTCCTCCAGTGTACTAACCCTCCCAGTCCTCTCCTCATTCTGATTCCTTTCATTCTGTCCCAGGACTTCTTGAATCCCTTGACTGTGTTTACACCCACCACATCGAGTGACAGCCTGTTCCAAGGTTCCACCACCTTTTCCTAATGAAGTACTTCCTCACATTCCTCTAAAGTTTCTTCAGCTGCTGCTCCTTTCTTCTAGAATTCATTACCTGTTAATTTATGTTCTTCCTCCTCATTGCAACATTTCAAACTAAATTTTAAGATCTAGTTACAGTCTTTGGAAGTTTGTAGGTGCTTTTTCTAGCTTGTTCATATAATGTGCTATAACTGGAAATTCTGTGTTGTGTTTTAAGTGTCGAGTCAGACCTAAAAATTGACTTATTCTGGTGTCCTTACCCAGTTAACAAAATTTAAATAAAATAAATAAAATAAAACTTTACACCTGCTAATCTCAATTCATGTACTTGTGACTGTGAGTCAGTATTCAGGCTAAATAATTCCCTGCAGTTCAATTTATTGAACTCTTTGAGGAAATTGAAGGAGCCAGTCATATCTCCTCTCCCTTCGTGCTTCTAGTGAATACAGATGCTATTGGGCCTTGGGGATTGCTAGAAAGAGAAAGAAGGGAAGGGGACTGGGCCTGGTGGTAAAGTGGAGGGGAGTGGGTGGATTGCTGTTGTGGAGACAAGGTGACACCCTGGGGTGAAATAGGATCAGGAAAGGGGAAATCCCTGCCTGGTTCCTATATCCAAGGGCTCTACTTTATGTAGGCAAGCAGTGCCATCTCTTTTGGTTACCCATCCAACTTGGGCAGTGTTGTGCAATGCCAGGTCTATAAAAAACAAGATGACTGAGGTAGCAGATCTTGTTGGAACAACTGACCTGGCTTGCATCACCAAGACCTGGCTTGGATGAAAATGCTGGACCTGAGCTGGCCCAGTGTCACTTAGGGTTGAGTTGCTGGATGCCACACCTCAAACCACGCTGGCAACCTGGGTTCAGGAACGAGCTTGGGGTGCTGGGGGTCAGCTGGGGAGGAGAAGGAAGGAGCACCCAATGGCTGCTCTTCTTCTCTGGGGGGGTTCTCTACATGCTCCCTCCACAATACCGCCATCTGGGGGAGCCCAGGTGGTAGGTGTGGTAGTTGGAGTAGCAGCAAGGGCATTGGGCAGATGTCAGCAAGGGGCAGAGCAGAAGGCACATCTCAGCATGCCTCCTAGCTCACTTGCCCCCATTGCATGCTGACATCTATGGAGAACAAGGAAAAAACTCTTGGTCTCTCCTAGGTGATGACACCTCCCTGCGTGTCTCGGGCTCATAGCGGCAGACCCCGCTGTACAGGATCCATGACTCAATATGCTGGTTCTGGGGAGGTAAGCATGGGGGGTCCCTCCTCACCCTGCCTGGGGGGGTAATCTGGGTACCTAGGCTAGTGGAATCATAGGTACTCAAGGGGCGGACCACAGCAACCAGGTTGTGCAGTCAGAGGATGTCTGAGAGAGTGGAGAGAGGAGGTAGTTGGGGGCATAAATACAAGGTAAAAAAAATAAAAAATGCTGGACCTGTATTGACATCATCAGTTCCATCCAGGTACTTGGTGATACACCACCTGAGGACGGATTGTAGGGGCAGGAGTGTAGCCATTTGTTTTAAAATGGAACTGAGCCTTGTGGATGTCCCAGTGGGGATGACCAGATCCTTTGAGTGTATTGTGGGTGCAAGTGTAGGGTGCAGGATACTTCCCATCTACGATTCACCCAGGAACTGTAGGATTTTTGGATTACCCCAAAATCCAGCATTTCCTCCACCTCTCTCCTAATGTCCTTTAGGATGGCCTTGGACAGCTGGTAGGCTGCCCGTTGGATGGGTGCTTGCATTCCTGTGTCTATGTTATGTGTCGCTATGGGGGTACATCCCAACTTGGCTGTATACAAAGGGGCAAAGTCCACTAAATCTTTTCTCACTTCCTGAGACTGTTCCTGGGTCAACTGGGGTGACAGTTTGATTGCCTCCACAGAGGACTCCCGCTTGCTTTCTTCCAGCAAGTCCAATAGGGGGTCTGCTTCATCCGTCCCCTCCCCAGGACTACACATTGCAAATACCATGTCAGCCCTATTTGCATATGGCTTCATCATCTCAACATGGTACATTTTCTGGATATGTCTCCTGTCAGGCAGTTCTACAATGTATTTTACATCATTCACTTGTCTGACTACTTTTTTTTTAAACTTTGTTTGTCTTAATGTAAGGTAGCAAGTATAGAAAGCACTTGGGGTACAAAAGTAGCTGCATATCACATATGATAAAATCCCAGTACAACTGTAGACATAGCTGTAGCATGTTGAGATACTGTAAGGTCACAAAGCAGAAAGGAGAGCATTTTCTGCAAAATCAAGTAACATAGATCTAGAACAATAATTATAAGAACACACCATACTTTCACATTTCCACTAGGCAAACTGAGCAAAGGACCAGACTCCTCATCCTTGTCTGACTACTTTGTATTTTCCTGCCCACTTGGCCTGCAGTTTATCCTTCTGGACTGGGATTAAGACTATGACTTCCTGACCTACACTGTACAAGCAAGCTCTGGCTCTGCAGTCATACCAGACCTTTTGCTTTTGCTGGGCAGTTGAGAGGTTGCTCTGGGCTGCTCCCGTAAGCTCCTTCAGCTTTCCCTAAACTTTAGGACATATTCCACTATGGGAGTCCCCTGGGCAACGTGCTTGCCTCCCCAATCTTCCTGGGCCAAGTCTAGGGGCCCATGCACCCTACGTCCATATAAGAGTTTGGAGGGGTAAAACCCTGTCGACTCTTGGGGCACCTCCCTGTATGCGGACAACAGGTGAGGAAGGTGTGTCTCCCAGTCCCTCCCATGCTGTTCATCAAATGCTTGGAGCATCAATTTTATGGTACCATTAAACCTTTCTACAAGCCCATTGGCTTGTGCATGATAAGGTGTTGTGCATCTCTGCACTACCCCACACTTCTCCCACAAACACTTCATCAGGTCCAACATGATGGAACCCCCTCAATCAGTGATAACCTCCTGTAGAAACCTGATATGGGAGAAAATCCCTAGCAAGGCATTGGCCACTTTGTCTGTCCTAAGTGGGGAAATGGCAACCACCTCTGGGTATCTGGTGGCATAACCGACCACTGTCAGGAAAAACCTCTTCCTGGAGGAGCTGGGGGCTACTCAAAGGTCCCACAATATCTATTCCTACCCTCTGCAATGGCTCCTCCACAATGGGCAAGGGACGTAGGGTGGCTTGGGTTTTAATACTTGCCTTCCCTATTTGTTGGTACCAGTGACAAGATCTGCAATATTCCTTCACCTGCTGGGTGAAGTTGGGCCAATAGAAATTATGGGCCAATCACTGTGTGGTGCACATGATTCCCAGATATCGGGACATGGGGATATCATGAGTGGTCTTGAGCAACCACTTGTGGCACCCCTTGGGAATGACAAGCTGCCTGCCCATCACCCTTCTGTCCTTACATCCTGCATATACAACAATCCATTGTCCCAAAATATCATGTGTCTCATATCACCTCCCCGTGTCCCATCAGATTCTGCCCAAGCCCTCAGCCTCTCCAAGCTAGGGTCAGTCCCCTGAGCAGCTGCAAAATCTTTACATTTTCCCCAAGGCCTGGAACATGTCCCTTTCAGTTTCTAAACTAGGGTCCATAGCTCTAAAGTCATGGCATTCAGGGTTACTGCCATCCCTAACCATTTGACCATTGTTTACCCCTCCTTCCTCGAGTGTCCTTCTGTAGCTGTTTTGTGAACTACTACTTACATAGATACATAGATACATAGACAGTGTCGGCAGATAAGGGCCTATGGCCCACTCAGTCTTCCCATTTGAGCTTGTAAGTTCAGTTTGTTTTCCTAAAAGTCTGTTGCCCCTTACCCCTGACCTCCAGAATTCCTTTATGTCTATCCCATGCATTCTTAAATCCCGTGATTGTTTCAGCCCCCACCACTTCCTCTAGCAGGGTGTTCCACTTGTCCACCACCCATTCTGTGAAGAAATTCTTTCTCATGTTTCCTCTGAATCGTCCTCCCTCCAACTTCATCCCATGCCCTCTAGTCCTGGAACATCTTTTTCGCTTAAAAATAGTGTTTTCCTGCACCCTGTTCCTCCCTGTAAGATACTTGTATGTCTCTATCATATCTCCTCTCTCCCTCCTCTCCTCCAGGGAGTACATGTTCAGTTCCTTCAACCTGTCTTCATAGGACTTGTGATGCAATCCATGCACCATCTTTGTTGCCCTCCTCTGAACCTTCTCTACCCTGTCTATGTCCTTCGTAGGTATGGTCTCCAGAACTGTACACTGTACTCCAGGTGGGGACTCACTAGTGTCTTGTATAGAGATTATGACCTCCCTTTTCCTGCTGGTGATGCCCCTGCCTATACATCCCAGCAACCTATTTGCTTTACCTGCTGCCTTGTCACACTGTTTCCCTACCTTGAGGTCATCAGAGATGACAACCCCAAGATCCCTTTCCTGCTTGGTGCATGCTATATCCTCACCCCCCAAGAAGGTAAGCTGCTCTGCCTCCCTGAGCAGGTCCTGCTGTAGGGGTGTCAGCCCAGTGGCACTTCAAGTCAACTGCCCCACCGGCCCCAGCCACCAGGGCATTCCTTTCACGTTATCCGCTCAGACTAAGTGTCCACTGTTCCCTTAGCTGCTTATCTTCCTCTGCCACTAGGTGGCAGCACACATCTTCATCCTTCTCACTCACTACTTTCATCCTCCACCTCACTCCTCTTCCCCGCCACTAGGAGGCAGTGTTTCCCACTCCTCTACCCCTGTTTTCCTTATCTTTCAACACTGCCGCCCTATCTTTTCATCCTGACTCCATTGTCTCCCCCCTCTGTCTTCCCTGGTTTTGAACTGTTCTCTCAGTCCTGCCACCCCCAGCATTGAACCCTGTACCTTCCGCACCAAGGCTGGACACCCTACTGCTGTGCTACTGTAGCTGCCCTACTTGGGGATGTCCTACCCCCCTTTCACTACTCTCCATGTCAAGAGACACAGGCTGGGGAACCAGCCTCCCACTGTTTTCCACAGGGGCTTCTTAGGGGTCCAGAGAACTACAATTGGCCTTGGCCATCTGACTGCGGGCAACCACACACATCACACCCTCCCAGAGATTGTTTCCTATTATCACATCCAGGATGGGCTTGTCTGTAACTGCTACTTTTGTACCCTTTCTCTTGTCTCACTGCAGTCCAGGAGAACACTAGCAAGTGGCAAAGTGTTGTCCTCCCAAGTGATTCCCCTTACAGTTATGAACTAATTAGGTATAAGCTGTTCAGGCTGAACCAAATCTCCTTTTACTAAAGTAAGAGACGCCACCATGTCCCTTAACCCATGGGTGTGGTACTCTCCATTTACAGTACCCAGGTGTATGTGTTCCCCTCATGTTTATACTCATGCTTTCAGGGATACACAGTGCACCCAACTCTGTTTGACCACCACTTGGTCTGCTCTGCACCTTTTTAGGACACTGTCTTGCAAGATGCCCTGGCCATTTGCATAACCAACAATCATCATTTCTTTTGTCAGAGAAATCACTTTTTTTGTAACCTATGGCTTCTTCCTTTCTGTGAAGGTAGTGAGGGTTGTAACTGCCCTGAAGGTGTGCTTTTTCCTTTTTGCAGTGCCAAGCCCACCCTACTTCCTTTCAGAGCAGGCCACTCCTGGCATAAGTGGTCCGGGAGCTCAGCAGCCTGCAGCGCTGTTTTGGGGTCTCAGTCCTCCAACCAGATTTTCAACTCTGCTGGGCAGGCCCAAAAGAATTGTTCCAAAAGTACAACCTCCTCAATTTTCTCTACAGAGTTTGCTTCCACTTCCTCCCACCAACGTTTCAAAAACTGACATTGCTTTGTTGCGAGTTCCTCATAGCTCATGTCACAGCTTCTTCAGAGCTTACAGAACTTGACACTGTATGCTTCAGGAGTTAACTCATACTTTTTAAGCAATGCAGCCTTAAGTTTCTCATAATCACTACTGTCCTGATTGTCCATTTGACCGAACTCTTCACAACCTTTCCCAGTAAGTAGTGGGGATAGGTGGAATCTCCAGGACTCCCTTGGTATTTTTGCCTGAATGCAGATCTTTTCAAACTAATTCAAAAATGCATCCATATCCTCCCCCTCTTTAAATTCTGCTATTAATTTAGGATTTAACTTGTACCCTAGTTCTGGAGTCCCAGCTTCACACCTGCCATTTACCTCCTCTGGCGCTGGTCATTGGAGTTTTAGCTTCTGCAGCTTGAATTCTCTCTGGCACTGTTTTTCTGTTTCCCTGGACTATCTCTGAAGCTGTTTTTCACTTTCCTCTGCCTCTCTCTGAAGGTGTTTTTCTCTTTCCACGGGCTCTCTCCAATGCTGGTTCTCTTTTTCTTTCATCCTCAGCTCAAACCTCCTCTGCTCGAATTCCATTTGCACCTGGGCTTCAAACCTTTTCTGCTAAAATTCCAGCTCCATCCTCCTCAACTCTAGCTGCAGTCTGATCCCTTCTGGCTCTAGCATGGTCGTGACCTTCCCCTAATGCTGTGGCTCTGGGTTCCTTCTGGTCATGCTGTTCACCTCCCAGGGACTAGACTCTGCAATGGACCCTGGAACCCCTATGTCCAGGCTCTAGTTCTTTTCAGTCACTGGCCATGACTCAAGGTTCTGGGCAGACTGTAGCCCATAGGCTGCCACGAGAGGCTCTATGAGCTGTACTTTATCTTGCATGATGTACTGCACCACTCCCCCCTCCTGGCACAACCACTTCAGGTATTTTGCACTGTAGTTGCTGTAGATGAAAGTCATCTTCTTCCCTAACTACTGCTACACTAGCTTGCACCCAAGAAAAAACAAAACAGATAGGGAACTTGATGCAGTAACCAAATTATATATATTTTTAAAATATCTGTCTTGATTGTGTGGACTGTTTTCAGTTTAATAAACTGATACACTGGACTTGGAATTGAGCCAAACTGTTATGCCTGTGGCCACCAATCTCTCAAATCACAATGCAACCAAATCTATCGGATCCCACCACTGTGCACCAGATCTGTAACAAGCCCAATCGTGAAGGTCAGCTCACTGAGCTCACAGTGCCCATCTCTAAGTGCAATCTGTGACAGGGAAGGGGAAAATAGGGATATCCTCCCCATGTCCTTCCAGAGTGCTCTCTGGGTTTACAACTTAACACTCAGCACCAGGTCCCAGAGTATCCCTCTATACTTTGGATCTGGGCACAATACTGGTCTTGAGTCTTCTTGTCAATTATGATCCCTTTTTTATAGCTATTATATACAGGAGTTAGGCCCAAGTGTTACATTCTCTTCGGGGAAGCAGAGCAGCACCTGATTTTGTCTTTGCCCTAAAGGATATGCAATAGCCCAGTTCACAGCCCCAGCAGACACGTTTGAGACTCTGGTATTCTCATAAAATTCATCTGGATTGTCCCAACAGACCCTTTTAATTTGGTTGCTATCTGTGACTCTTCTAAGCAAGTAACAGTTGTCACAGATTATTAATACATTTTTCACAGTCACACATACAATATACAAACACGCACACATGCAGAATTTCTTTAGGAAACAGAAGTTTTACTAAAAATATCTAAATAAATGCAGTTCATCCAAAAAAAAATATAATAATTTAGATTATAGCATGGAAACAAATTTGGAAAGCATATAGTATAAACGACTTAAAACTGTTTAACTATGTCTCTACCTGACAGGGAAATCAATGCTTGTAAAATCTCTGTCCTTGTGTAAGGAGATGGGTGCTGTGTCATGTTGTGTTCAGGAGAAGAAAATCCAAACAGAATGACACTGAGTGACTGTGCTGAGAGTTTAACTAACCTTTTGAAAAATGGAGGGGGGGTAGAGTACTATGTGCCAGAAGTTCAACCAGTTGTTGAAGAGGGATGGTACAGAGAGGAGGGATTTGGCTACATTGGGGACTGGGGTCATACCTGAAGGGATAAAGGGTTGTACAGGGGAAATTATATGCATCTGTCCAGGAAAGGGCTGCAGTCCTCAGTGAATGGTTTAAATGTTACATTGGTGAGCATTTAAACTAGCCAGGGAGTGTGAAAGGAAGCAGGGAGACATAAACTGTCCCCACCACAAACTGGAGTAGTCTGAAGGGAGAACAATAAGGAAGAAAAATTCCCAAGGGTACTTATAGAAACAAAAAGTTAGTAGTATTAACAAGAGATGGAAATGTGAACAGAGGTGGCAAAGAGAGAGGGCAAAAGAGAAAATGGGGGGCTATCAAGCAAGGTGGGACTAGAAGTTGTAAGACCATGTATACCAACACTTGAAGTCTGGGAAACAAAATTCCAAACATAGAGGCCGTTATGGCAGAGTCTGACCTGGATATTGTTAACATTACAGAAACATGGTGTACTGAGACCATGACTGGGATATAGACATATCAGGCTATACTATGTTCATGAAGGACAGGGTATGAAAAAAGGGGAACGGGTTGCTCTTTATGTAAGCAATAGCATAAAAGCAACAGAGATGCAATGAATACAGGGAGGGGCAGGGTTAATGTGGGTCACCCAAGAGACAGGCAATGGAGCCACTATTCACATTGGCATGATCTATAGCACTCCTTCATGGGGGAGGTGGATACAGTTCTGGGTGAAGTCATTCAAAAGATGGCAAATAAGGGGGAGGTGCTGCTGGTGGGGACTTCAATCTGATAGATGTAGACTGGAGCATCCCAGCTGCAGCTACAGCTAGAAGCAGGGACTTCATGGACTGATTGCAGGGGGTATTCCCCAGGCAACTAGTTAGGGATCCCACTCCTGAGGGGGCAATACTGGACCTTGGACTAACTAACTAACTAGCTAGCTAACTAACTAACTAATGGGGTCAGTGTTGCAGTGTTGCAGACATCATGGCTGGTGGCCACCAGGTGACCAGTGATCACTGTACTGTGTGGTTCAATATAAGGACTGGAGCAGAATTGAGTCACACAAAGATAAGTGTCCTGGACTTCAGGAGGACCAATTTTAAAAAGATGGGTGATTGCCTCAGGGATGCCCTGGCAGGGAAAGGATATGGGTGGAGTGGAGGAACCTTGGGCAAAACTAAAATGGAACATAGAGAAGGCAACAAACCTCTGCATCAGGCTAATATGAAAAGCAGAGGAAAAAGAGACCGCTATGTCTCTCAAATACTCACCATTATTGTTCCGTTATGCCTGTCCCGTGCCTGTGTGAAGCCCTGCACTGTATTCATATCCACCACTTCCTGAGGTAGTCCATTCCATGCATCCACCACCCTTTCTGTGAAAAAAAACTTCCTGACATTCCCCCTTAATTGGCCTCCCTCTAATCTCATGCTGTGTCCTCTAGTCCTGCTATTTTTCTTATATTGAAACATGTTAGATTCTTTCACATTGTTAATGCCCTTAAGATGTTTGAATGTTGCAATCATATCACCTCATTCCCTCCTTTGCTCTTGGGTATACATATTGAGCTCCATTAATCTGTCCTCATATGTTTTCTGATGCACTCCCTGCACCATTTTGGTTGCCCTTCTGTGGACTGCCTCCATTTTGTTAATGTTCTTGTGCAGGTGCAGCCTCCAGTACTGCATACAGTACTCTAGATGGGGCCTAACAAGTGTCTTGTAAAGAGGGATTATGACCTCCATCTTATGACTTGTGATACCCCTACTAATACACCCCAACATCCGTCTAGCCTTACCTACTGCTTTAGTGGTTTGCATGGATGATTTCAGGTAATCTGTGATGATGATGCCTAAATCTCTGTCTTCCCTTGTGATTGCCAGCAACTCCCCTCCCAACCTATAGGTTGCTTCAGGGTTTCTCTTCCCTGTGTGCATGATCTTGCACTTCTTTGCATTAAACCCCAGTTGCCACTCTTCCAACAACTTTGCCAGTTTATCCAGATCTCTTCTCATTCTGCCTGTTCATGGATGACACTAAGATCTGCAACAGGGTAGACACTCTGGGGTAGGGGTGTGTGTGGAAAAAATAAGAGAGGATATGATAAGGTTAGTGTAGTGGTCAAGGGTATGGCTACTGGGCCTCAATGCAAAAAGTTCAAAATCAAGCACTTATGGCACAGAAACCCAAGGGAGGAGTACAAAATTGGAGGAGAGATATTGGCGGCCACCAAACAGAAAAGAGAAATGGGAGCTACCATATTTGATGACCTAAAAGTGGCTAGAAAGTGTGACCAGGCAGTCAGGAGAGCTAGCAGGATGTTGGAGTGTATAGGGAAGGGTATCACCAGCAGAAAGAGGGAGGAGGCATTACCCCTGTATAGATACTTATGTCCCTTATGATGTAAGGAGAACAAAAGGTCGAAGCCTGTGATAGTCTCCTATTTAGGAAAGTTTGCAATATTCCATATCTCCACTGATATCCACTGGTAAGGCCTCACCTGAGCATTGTGTTCCGTTCTGGAGACCTCATCTCTGGAAGGATATTGAAGGAATGGAGGTGATCAAAGGAGGGCAGCCAAAATGGTGCAGGTCTGCACAAAAAGCCATATGAGAAAAGACTGAAGGACCTAAATATGTATACACTAGAGGAATGGAGGAAGGCAGGTATAATAGAAACATTCAAATACTTCACAGGTATAAATAAAGTTCAAGAGGAAGCATCTTTCAGAAAAAGATGCTCAAGAACAAGGGTCATGCTATGAAGCTGGAGGAGGGTAGACTCAGAGAGATGTGAGTAAGTAGTTCTTCATGGAGAGTGTTCTGGATGCCTGGAACAGCCTCCTAGCAGAGTTGGTGGGGGCAAAAACTGTAACAGGGTTTAAGAAAGCATAGGATAGGCATAAGGGAACCTTAATGAGAAGACAAGGTGAGTTAAGCCAGAAATCAAGTAGGATCTGTGATGATACAATATGTAAGGGAAAAACAGGGATATTAGGTGGGCCAAGTGGTCCTTATCTGACATCAAATTCTGTTTCAGTTTCTTTCTTTCACCCCAAGGTATTAGTTTTTTAAGCAGTCTCCTGTGGGAGAATTAACAAAATGTTTTGCTGAAATCAACGCATAGTATATCAACTACCTGCCCACTGTCAGCTGCCCTGGTCACCCAGTCAAACAACTCAGCAAGACTGATCTCAGAAGACCTCCCCTTGGTGAGTCCATGCTGCCTAGTGTCCTGCAGCCAATGCCTTTCTAGGAAGTTTACCAGTTCTTCCTTTTATATGGCCTCCATTATTTTCCCCACTAGACATCAGGCTGACAGGTCTGTAGTTTCCTATCTTGTCCTTCCTTCCTGTTATGCAAATGGACCAGGTCCGCCATTTCTAGTCCCTGGGGACCACCCCTTTTTACAAAAAACATTTAAAATATCCCCTCAAATGGAGCCACTATTGCCTTCGCAGCTTCCATGAGTATCCTAGGATGCAGATGCTCACATCCCATGGATTTGTCCTCTGCCAGCCCTTTTAGCTCCTCCAGCATCATTCTCTCCAATATACAGCCTATAACGATTGAGGACCCATCCTCTTTCCTCTTCCCCACCCTGCACTATTGTAAAGGCCTCTCTTCCTCCATGATAAATACACCATACCTAAAATGAAGGTCTTTAAATTCAGTTCTAATATTCTTCAGCTTTTGTAGTTATTTTCATGTTTTTGAAGTAATTCAAATTGACTTCCACTGTACCTCAAATACCAGTTTTTATCCATTGAAAAACTTCTTAATGGGACTTTCGGTGGGGAGGTAGCTAAGATGACAGCTTGAACTAAAAGGCTCTGTTGACTCCTGCTACATACTAACATACTAAAATGCTAGCAGAATAGGCCTAATGGTCTTTCGTGTCTGCTCATTTGGTCAGCCCCCAACCTGGGTGCTGACCTTGCTGCCCCCCTCTCCTTCTCTGGCTCTCCTTCCCAGTTCTGGATATTCTTGCTGCATTGGATTTTGCTTCCAGAACCCTTCCCCTGTACCTGTCCCATCCCTTCTTGAACCCCTCCACCGTCTCTGCCTCCACCGGCCCCTAGGCAGCGCATTCCATGGCTCCACCACCCTCTGAGTGAAGTAGCACCTCCTCCTTTCACCCCTGAATCTTCCCCCCTCCAGCTTCCACCCATGCCCTCTAGTGGCCCCCTCCTCCTTCCTTTGAAGCTCCCTGACTGTTCCTCCCCTATTTACCCTCTTCATATACCTGAAGACCTCTAACATGTCCCCCCGGTCCCTTCTCTCTTCCAATGTGGTCAAACAGGAATTCAGCGTGTTTGCCATTCATTTGCATCACCAGGTAAGAAAAAAGGTTTGTCTCCCCATACGATGCACAGGGGTAATGCCAAACTTCACCCAACAACTAACACACCAAAATCTGGCCAATGGAAAATCATGTACACAAATGCTCACAGCCTGGGAAATAAGATCCCAGACCTGCAGGCAATAATGTCAGAGGCTAAACTGGACATAGTAGCAATTAGTGAGACGTGGTTTACCAGTAACCACACTTGGGAGACTTCAGTACCTGGCTATGTATTGTTCAGAAGAGACCGAGGTGCAAAGGGGAGGAGTGGCCCTGTATGTTAATGAAAATATCAAAGCTACAGAAATTCAGAATACACATAAGGAGCCAGAAGAACTGTGGGTCACCCTGGAAACAGGAAATGGGACAGCCATAAGAACTGGGGTTGTCTACAGGCCCCAGACCAGAGGAGGACATAGACACATTACTGTTAGAAGAGATACAAAAAGACAGCTAAAGGAGGTTCTGATAATGGGAGACTTCAACATGCCAGATACAGATTGGTCAATACCAGCAGGAACATCGGCCAGAACTAGACACATAGTGGATTCCCTGCTGGGGAGGCCTCAAACAACTGGTACAGCAACCCACAAGAGACAGGGCTATCCTAGATCTAGTACTGACTAACAAAGAAGGGATCACAGATCTCCAGGTAGAAGGTCACCTGGGGGCCAGTGACCATCACATGGTATGGTTCAATTTGGCTACTACATCTAAATCATCCCATTCAAGGCAAAATATGGGACTTCAGAGGAGCTGACTTTGATAAGATGGCCAACAGAGTTAAGCTAGCCCTGGCAAAAAAAACACAGGTGAGGAGGTACAGGCAAAGTGGGCAAGCATTAAGGATACAATACTTGAAGCAACATCCCATTGTGTTAGACAGAAAAGGAAGTGTAAAGAAGAAGGAAACCACTTTGGTTCTCAAATACAGTAGCAGAAAGGTCAGAGCCAAAAGGCTGGCCTTCAGAAAATATAAGGGAACACAGCAGGGATGAAGATAGGGAGGCATACCAAACTGCCCTAAGGAAGCAGGTAAGGCAGTAAGGCAGGCAAAGTCCCAAACTGAGGAAACACTAGCACGAACAGTAAAAGAAGGTGACAAGACTTTCTATAGATACATTAGTGAAAGGAGAAAGTCAGAGAGGGTGTTGCTAAGCAATGGAAAAGAGAGCATGTGAGGAGGAGCCCTGTAAAGGCATCTATCCTAAATAGATACTTTTGCTCAGTATTTACTGAAGAGAAGGTAAGGCAGGGCCCACAGCTCAGCATCATGGGACACAGGGGAGGGAGGTGAGCACTACTCCCTTCACAAAAGAAAGGGTCCTACAAAGAGCTTGCTAAGCTCAGGGTGGATAAGGCAATGGGACCTGATGGCATATCCCAGGGTACTAAGGAGCTAAAGGAGGAACTAGCAGAGCCATTAGCAGAATTGTTTAGTGAGTCTCTGAGCACAGAGAGGTCCCAGAAGACTGGAGAAGGGCTCATGGATCCCACTCCACAAGAGTGGTAGCAGGGAGGAGGCAGGGGAACTACAGACCGGTCAGTCTTACCTCAGTAGTGGGCAAGATTATGGAGGCACTCCTTAAGGAAAGGATAGTGCAACACCTGGAATCCATAGGGGCACAGGATCCAAGACAGCATGGGTTTACAAAAGGAAGGTCCTGTCAAACTAATCTCATAGATTTCTTTGACTGAGTAACCAGAGTGGTGGACCAAGGGGGAGCAGCTGATGTCGCCTACCTTGACTTCAGCAAAGCTTTGACACTGTTCCACATAGAAGATTGATAAATAAGCTAGGTAGGCTCGGGGTGGGTCAGAAGTTGGTCAACTGGGTGGCAAACTGGTTGACTGGCAGAAAACAGAGAGTGGTGGTAAATGGTATACAGTCAGAAGAGATGCAAGTCACAAGTGGGTTTACCTCAGGGATCAGTCCTGGGCCAGTCCTATTCAACATCTTCATTAGTGACCTCGCAGATGGACTAGAGGGTAAAGCTTGTCTGTTTGCAGATGACACCAAGATCTGCAACAGAGTAGATGATCCAGATGGGGTGGGCAGAATGAGAAGAGATCTGGATAAACTAGCAGAATGGTCAGAAGAGTGGCAACTGGGATTTAATGCAAAGAAGTGCAAAATCATGCACATAGGGAAGAGAAACCCTGAAGCCACTTATAGGCTGGGAGGAGTTGCTAGCAGTCACAAAGGAAGAAAGAGACTTGGGCATCTTCATCACTGATGACCTAAAATCATCCAAGCAGACCTCTAAAGCAATAGGTAAGGCTAGGGGGTGTTAGGTGTATTAGTAGGGTATCACAAGTTGTAAGAGAGAGGTAATAATCCCTCTGTACAAGACATTGGTTAGGCCCCATCTGGAGTACTGCAGCAGTATTGGAGGCCACACCTTCACAAGGACATTAACCAAATTGAGGCAGTCCAGAGAAGGGCAACCAAATGGTGCAGGGACTGCATCAGAAGACATATGAGGACAGATTAACGGAGCTCAATATATATACCCTTGAGCAAAGGAGGAGAGAGGTGATTTGATCAGACATTTAAACACCTTAAGGGCATAAACAAGGTGAAAGAGTCTAACATGTTTAAATATAAGAAAAATAGCAGGACAAGAGGACACAGCATGAGATTAGAGGGAGGCAGATTAGGGAATGTGGAAATTCTTTTCACAGAAAGGGTGGTAGATGCATGGAATTACCACAAGAAGTGGTGGCTATGAATACAGTGCAGGGCTTCAAACAGGCATGGGATAGGCATAAGGGAGCAATACAAATGACTATGAATAGATAGGTCACTGACAGAGCAAAGGCCGATGGCACATTTATAAGGTAGAAAAAGAAATGGGCAGACTGGATGGGCCTTGCGGTCCTTATCTGCCGTCAACTTCTATGTTTCTATGTTTCTATGTTAATGTGTACATATTTAGCTCTTCGAGCCTCTCCTCATAGGTCCTGTCCCCCAAGCCCCAAATCATTTTGGTTGCCCTCCTCTGGACCCTCTCCAGGAGTTTAATGTCCCTCTTTAAGTGTGGCCTCCAAAACAGCACGCAGTACTCAAGGTGCGGCCTCACCAAGCAGTTATACAAAAGGAGTATCACTTCCTTCCTTCTGGAGGTGATCCCCCTAGCGATGCATCCCAGCATCCTGTTGGCCTTTGCTGCTGCCCTCCTACAAGTCTCAGAGTTGTTTATCTTGACATCCACCACCACCCCCAGGTCCCTCTCAGCCATCGAGACTTGTAGCATTTCCCCCCCTAGGGTGTACACTTGGCCCGGGTTTCTGGTCTCCAGGTGGAGTACCTTGCATTTCCCTGCATTGAACCTCAGCTTCCACTTTCTAGACCATTTTTCCAGAGCCTCCAGAACCCCCTGTAGGGCCACCCTCCCCTCCTCCCCATCTACCACTGCCCCCAGTTTTGAGTCATCCACAAAGAGACTCATCTCACTCCTGATTCCTGTCCTTATGTCAGAGACGTAGGCGTTGAACAGGAGGGGCCTAAGGACTGATCCCTGTGGGACCCCACTAATTATCCTCCTTGGGGATGAGACTATCCCGCCAACTACAACCCTCTGGGTCTGGTCCTGGAGCCAATTGCATATCCATCTGATCATCTGGTTCCCCACCCCCATTTCTCCTAGCTTATCCAACAGGCCCACTTGAGGAACAGAGTCAAATGCCTTGCTGAATTCTAGAAAGAGGATGTCCACTGGTCTACCCAGGTCCAAGGCACTCATCACTCAGTCATAGAACTCCACAAGGTTTGTCTGACACGATTTCCGGGACAAATCCATGCTGTCTATCATCCAAGCACCCTGACTTTTCCAGGTCCCCCTAGCCTCTCCTTGACAATGCCCTCCATCACCTTGCCCACCACCGATGTCAGGCTGACAGGCCTGTGGTTCTACCACCTCCCTTGATCCCCCTTGTGGATGAAGGCACCATAGCGCCACCTTTCAGTCCTGGGGCACCTGTCCTCAAAGAGATGGTGAAAAGCTCCACAGGGTTTCGCCAGGACATCCGCAAGTTCCTTCAGCACTCTGGGATGTAATTTATCCAGCCCGGTGCTTTCTCCGTCTTAAGGGAGCTGAGGACTTCCTCACTCTCTCTGCTGTGATTTCCACTTCCGGTACCTCTTCTCCCTCTTAGCCCTCCCCTCCTGCCAGTGATACACTCCCCTCTCCCCAGACCCTCCGATCAGTAGAGGTCCCCACCTCTCAAGTATCTCTGTCTCCTCCATGTGTGATCAGCACTCCATTTTCCTTGGTGAAAACTGAGGTGAAGTACTCATTTAGTACCTCAGCCTGCTCCCCGGGTCTTGTGCCCATATCTCCCCTGATTTAATCCTGCTAATCTGCCCCTTCACCCTTCATTTTTCCCCAAGTATCTAAAGAACCCCTTGTTCCCTCTCCTAATTTCCCTGGCCAGGTTCTGCTCCTTCCTTGCCTTAGCCGCCCTCACCACCCTAGTGACCCTTCTAGCCATCAGCTCATACTCCCCTTGATCCCTTTCACTCCTTGAGTACTTGAATTGCTTATAGGCTGCCTTCTTTCCCCGCACCACCTCCTGGACCTCCCTGGTCCACCAGCAGGGTTTTCGGGCCCTACCACATTTTCATCTTACTCTTGCACAGGAGCTGGTAGCATCCTGCACCCCTCTTCTCATGATTTCCCACCTACTATCAGCATCCACGTCTGACCCAATCCCATCCAAATGCTCCTTAAGGATCCTTCCCATTTCCGTAAAATCTGTCCTCCTGAAGTCAGTTACCTCCGTCTTTGTGCAGCCTTCTAGCCCTCCTAGGTCCAGGCAGAACCAGACCGTGGCATGGTCACTCCCCGCCAATGGGTCCCTTACCTCAAGGCCCCCAATCTGGTCACTGTCTGCCAGGACCACATCCAGTACCCGCGCCTCCCTGGTCGGTTCCCCTTTCTTCATAATTGCTCCTGTGGAAGTGCTTTACCTGAGAGGGAAGGGTGTGACTTTCCATTGGAAGCCCTGGGTATCAGAACAGAGTGCTCTGTTTTTCTGGACTGGTCCATTTGGTGCAAGTTTTGCTACAGTGCCTCATGGAGGTGGAGGGTCTGGGGGCCGACTTCAATAATGGCAGCTACTGATAATCTTACCATGGTTTGCAAGGATGATCTGGCAGATATTAGATCTATGCTTCAATCTCTGGTCCAGGATATTCCTACTATAAAGGCTGCCATGAGTACTTTGGAGTGCTGTGTGGAGGAGGCTGAATAGCATATAACAGAGATGGAGCTTTACTGTATGCAGGTGGACTCTGTCAATGCCTGGCAGGAGGACAGAATTGTGCAATTTGAGGGGCAGTCGACAATCTCAAAAGTAGAGGTCGATGGAACAATATTAGAATTGTTGATCTACTCGAGGGTACAGAGGGGGACTGTCTGACTTCCTTCAACTGTTTTTCCCCAGACTACTGGCCTATGACTTTGGCCACCTGCTTGAAAGTGAATGGGCGCACTGTTCCCTGGATCCCTGGCCCCAGAGGGGTTTCCTTCCCCACCCGATCCTGATCTGCTTTCTCTGTTTCACTGTCAAGGAGCAGATCCTCCACCAGGCCAAGCAATGTTGACCACTTATATGGAATGGCCACCTAGTTCACATTTTCCAGGAAGTTTTGAAGGATCTTGCCAAACGAAGCAAGGCTTTCACTCCAATTAAGAGGCAGCTGGTTGAGCGGCACACTAAATTTGCCTTGAACTATCCTGTGGTCCTGACAGCTCTATGGAAAGGGGGTTGGCATTGTTTTGAGACCCCTGGTGTGGCAGAGAACTTTCTTCAATCTTTGGGGAACCAGCCCAGTTCAAATAATGCAGCTCCTATTTCAAACTGGGCGGAACAGGGCTGTAAGTCGACTATTGATAGTGTGCAAATTGGACTTTCTTGGGGACTTCCTGGTGGCTGGTCACTTCCCTAGGACATGAGGGAACATAAGAAGAGGTCTCACCCATCTAGACTTGACAGTGCTGGTCAGATTCCTGCTCCTGGTGGGTTGGGTACTCCATGTGGGTCCCACTCTTATTCTTCTTCTCTAGTTAATGATCGCTCCCCCACTCTGATCTCCAAACACCCCCAACTCTTTTCTGACCACACTGCAGAGACTTTGGGGATGGAGTGGGCTGACTTTTGTGAAGAGGAGCTGTTTACTTATGTGCAAAATTGAAATGTTTTGCCCAGTGAAATATTTTGCGTAATCTCTGTATTTTGCAAATTTTTTTGTGGGTGCAAAATGTGAAATCCCTGCCAACAAAATGCAGAATGTCACCCACAAAATGCTAATTTCACTGGCAAAATATGAAATTTCACCACCCGTGGATAAAATTCTTCATTTAAGAGCAGGGCTGTAATAATATATATAAAAATGTGTCCCCCATCCCATCATCTGGTGGTATCTTGTCAGTCCTTTAGCTCCGATTATATTTGCAGTTAATGAAGGCCACAGCCCAATGTGCATATTTTATTGACATATTTCATTGGTATTTTCTAGTAGGTGCAGCAAAGCAGTCTTTGGTGTGCACCGAACAGGTGATCCCCTTACCAAGGTTGGGGTGTATTAAGTTCTGCACACATTTCCTCTCTGTGAGAGGCTAGCTTCCTATCCCCTTACAGCATGATGCAGATGAAGCTTATTTCTCCCTTGAACACTAGGGGAGGCAGTATAGCGCAGTGGTTTAAGGCTCTGAGCTTCAAATCTGGTGACATCCAGCAGGCCAAACCTGGGTTTGAATCCCACAGCTTCCACTTGCATACTGTGTGACCCTGAGCAAGTCACTTAACTTCTCTGTGCTCCCAGGTTGCACCTGTAAATAAGCTTTCAGCTTAGTGTGTCTTACCTGGTTAAATAACTAAATAAAATAAATATATGTATATATGTTAGCATTAACAGATTGCCAGGAACAATAATAGTAACCTATTATCCCAGCATGACTATAAATCTTTACAACATAATGTCAGACACAGCACAGATCCTGTGCTGCCTTGTATTTGCATTGAGCTGTCTGCTGCATGAACAAGTGACTGCCACAGAAATGGCAAATGTGTTGTGAAGGGTGGAAGAGAGATACAGTCTAATATAGGAAAACAAAACACATGGTTGTTTTATCTGCCATTAAACACTGCAAAAATTCAGAGGGGGTGGGTGGTTTGCGAATAGAATCATCTACACATTCCAGATATGTGAAGAATCATCCACATATCTGAATGTGTAGCGTGGTTGACGCCCATTGGTCGCCAGAACCACCGGGCATGCAGCCCTACTGAACTGTCAGTCGGCGAGCAGGGGCGGCAGGCAGGTGGGGTGCTGCCTGGGTGGGGAGGGGTACCCTAGACCACCTGGGTAATAGGACATTTTCTGTTAAACAGATGCCCATGATCGGGCAGCATTAGGTCCACTGGATCACCAGGGATATTGGATGGGTTTTTTTTTTATTCTAACAGATGCCTGCGATCGGGCAGCACTCAGTCCACTGGACCACCAGGGATATTGGATGGGGGGGTTTATTTAGACAGATGCCTGCGTTCGGGCAGCACTCGGTCCACTGGACCACCAGGGATATTGGATGGGGGGGTTTATTTAAAGAGATGCCCATGATGGGCATGGGGGATGCCTCAGGTGCGGCAAGAACTCGGTGGCCACCCACAGGTAGCGCCGTGTTGCACCCTGCAGTGTGGCAGCCACCTGTGGGTGGCCACTGTTGTCTTTTTTTTTGGCTTAACTTGTGCTGGCGCAGGTAGGTTTTGCATGCATGGCTCTGCACTTCCCGGGCTGAATATTGGGCTGTGCAGGTTATGCATGGGAATGCCCCCCCACCTGTGCCTGCATACATTACTGATGTACTCTGGTGCATCAGGATTTGTGTGGCACACTTTTCCCTTTTGAATATCATGCCGGGGCACAACAGTGGGTTGCGCATGGTGCAACACTGTTGCGCCATGTGCAACCCTTTTGAATATCTGGGCCTCCATGTTTACCTTCTGTTATGTTGGAGCATTGTGTACATATTAGCAGGACACGCTCAATCAATCAATCGAAGTGTTTATCCAGACAGACATCATTGAGGAATACTCAGTTTCAAGATGGACCAGGGTACATACAAGAACCCATCATACAAAGAGAATATACACATTTGTAATATACAACTGATTAACTACAGTATAAAATAAAACAATGTACAATACATGGTTGGCAATAAACATTAAAAGGGATGGAAAAAGAAGAGGTAAAAGGAAAAGAAAAAGATCCTGCAGGGCAGGCAACTATCTATCAATAGTATGTACAAAAGTGCATAGGTCAAACTGATTACATGACATGGAGTATATGACATGAAGTACTTATAAAAAATATATAAATTTCAGGAGGGGAAGAAGATCATTCAAGTTTAGAGATGCAGTAATAAGCAGTAAATATTCAATTTACTGTAGATGTGAAGTTGCAGGGAGATGCCCGAGTGTAGAGCCTCTGTGGGAAAGGGCTCAAGATGATGATAGTGAAATTGATTAGATAAGGATCCCATGAAAGGGCCTTTATTGCAAGATGTAGAAGAAACTGTTAGGGAGAGCAGTTAGTGAGTAACCAGGCAGAACCTCCAATACATGTGATTAGGTTAACAGGAGAAGGGGTAGAATAAGGATGCAGAGAGGTGCCAGTATGCATCCTACAATAGACACTGAATATGGTAGTGAAAAAAACAATTAGGAGAAGTAATTGCAGGATTCCTTGACATGACACGCATATTTATTTATTTATTTATTTATTTATAAAGCAATCAGTTTACAACCTTTGAGCCAAGGGCTCATTTCCAAAGGTACCTCGTCAACAATGGTAGAGAATTCGGAATAATACAAATAAAACAGATAATACAGGTAATATGGAAAAGAGGGGTACATACAGAGCAGTGCATGAGTATTACAGACACGCATTAAAGGCACACATGGTAAACAGTAGCAACATTGGTAGTGTGATACAGAGCAAAAATGTATAATTGACAACAGTAGAATAAAAGGGTTTAGCAGCATAACGGTATTTTCATACAGGTGTGATTACAGACAAGCAGGTCTACTGTGCCAGATTACAGGGAACGTATGGATTGAGGCAGTCGCAGTACAGGGTGGTTTGAGCATCTGTTAGGCACAGGAGCAGCAGCGCTTGATGAATAGCTCGCTTTTGAGGGCATTTTTGAAAGTGGAGATGGTGGGGGTATCAGTGATGGCCGAGGAAGAGTGTTGTACCAAGCGGGGCTCTATGGCAGAAAGATCTCTGTCCAAGTGAGGTCCAAGCACGAGGAACCAGGAAGGTGGCTTTGCAGGAGGTCGGTGCTGACAAGGGCTGTGCTGGAGGAGGGCGAAGTCAGCCAGGGGAGAAAGTCCTAATAAGGTTTTTGAGATGAGGCACGTTTGGTATAACAGGCGTTCATCGAGGTCAAGCATTCCTGCAAG
The DNA here is from genome assembly GCA_016271365.2 of Neoceratodus forsteri. Classification (NCBI taxonomy): domain Eukaryota; kingdom Metazoa; phylum Chordata; order Ceratodontiformes; family Ceratodontidae; genus Neoceratodus; species Neoceratodus forsteri. The sequence continues at coordinate 50,702,846 of CM057455.1, forward strand.
GTCATAGAGTTGGCAGGTTTGAGGAGCTTTAGGGCCCCAGTGATTAGCCTGCAAGCCTTTATTTAGGAGGAGGCGGATTTTGCTGAGGGTCAGCTATGTTGGCAGCCCCATAGATAGGTAGCCCATAGTCCACCAGGGAGAGTATGGAGGAAGTAACCACAGCCGGAGTGCGTCAGGGGAGACAGTTTTGTGGCGGTACAGGACACCAAGTCGGAGTTATTGGTAACAGTTGTAGTATCGATGTGGGTATGGTAGGAGAGGGTGAGTCAAATAGGATCCCTAAGTACTTATAGGATTGGACTTGTTCCAGTTGTAGTTTAGAGCCAGAAAGGATACGGAGAGGGTGTTGGATGATTTATTTTGAGGTTGGGCCAAGAGCATGGTTTTAGACTTTTAAGATTTATGACTAATCTATGCTCTTTAAGCCAAGCCTCAAGCGCCGTCATAGGCCCTTTGTGGAAACCTGGAAGGAAGTGGGGTGACAGTCAGTGGCAAAGAGGACGGCATCATCTGCGTGCAGCAGAATATTCCCAGGGCATGCACTGGGCAGGGTGTTAAGGTAAAGCGAGAGAGGAGGGCCCCAGGATGGAGCCTTGGAACCCCTGAGTGGATCGAGCGGAGGAAAGAGTCCTCCACTTCTCTCGCTGGGAACGGGCGGACAGGTAGCTGGAGCACCAAGCTAGTGGTCCAGAGGCAAACCCAGCGTGACAGAGGGCTCCCAGAAGTAGGGGGTGGGAGGCCGTGTCAAAGGCCTTTGATAGGTCAAGGAACACAGACCCCGCCAGGGAGCCGGTATCCAATGAGGAGTGAAGGAAGGAGGTGAATTCAATAAGAGCAGTGCTAGTACTGTGTCCTGCATGGAAGCCATGCTGCTCCGGGCAGAGGATGTTGTATTTGGTCAGGTATTCAGATATTTGTGCGGCAACTAGTTTTTCCAGCGCCTTGGAAAGGGGAGGGAGAATGGAATCGATCGATAGTTCCCAGCTAAGGACCCTATCACCTTTATGGATTAGCATGACCGTTGCAGTTTTCCACGAGGAGGGGAATTGTCCCAGGCAGAGTGATTTGTTAAGAAGGCAGGTGAGTGGGGTGAGGACTTGATCAAGGACTAACCGGAGAATTTTGTGATCCAGGGAGATGTCACTGGAACTGTTGCCTTTTAGTGCATGGGTCAGGTGCAGTCTGGCTTCCTGGGTAGTAACCCTATGAAGGTGGAAGCAGGGCGATGGAGGGCAGGGGTAGGATGGGTGGGTGGCTGATCAAAGAAGTTACTGGGAGGATGGGACTAAGGTCTGTAAAGGTGGTGTTGAGGAGGTTTGCAATGTCAGCGGGTCTGTAATGGTGGTGTTGTTGGTGGTAATCTGGGATGGGGAGGGAGCGGGCATTCCCATTCAGTTGTTTGACCTTATACAGAAGGTACGGGCGCTCCCGGAGGCAGTGAGGAGAGGCCTGATAGTGGTCGGCTTTGGCTTTCCTGATTGCCAAGCACACTTATTCCAAGGAAAGCATTGTAGGCCAGTCTGTCAGCTGGGTGCCTAGTTTCGTGGCACGAACCAAAGGTTGTCTCTGTGCTTGAGCAGCATAGAGTGCAGGGGTAATCCAGGGCAGGTTAGGTCTTTTGGAGCGGATGGCAGAGAGGGGAGCAAAGAGATCGCAGGCTTTATTAAAGGTGGAGGTAAAGAAGACAAGAGCGGCATCTATATCGGGTGCATGGAGAATCGGGGACCAGTCTTGCAGTTCAAGGTATTGTTTTAGGTTTTAGGCCATAAGGCCCAAACGCCGGGCGGAGAACGCCATGAGCAGTAGGTCGGGTAGGTACAACCAGTGGAAGAGCACAGGGAGTGGTCGCTGAGTGAGTCCGGAGGACTTGGATGTCCAGGATTTGGGGGCGGTTTGTGATGATGACATCAAGGAGGGTGCTAGTACTCTCTTGGGGTTCACACGTGTGGGGTTGGGAGACTAGTTGGGTTAGATCCAGACAGGAAGGAGTCCCGAGCGGGGAGGATGAGGGACAAAGCCAGTTCACATTGAGGCCCCAACTATGATTTTGTCAGCATTGTGGGGAAGGGTGGCAAGGTAGTCAGTGAGGATAATAGCGCTGGGTTTTGAGCTTGGGCGGTATGCAGGCAGTGGTGAGGTAAAAGGGGGATCTGGTGGGGTCTGGGGTAAGCTTAATGGTGAGGGCTTGGGCCCCATTTACAAGGACCGGTGCAGGGAGGGCGATACCAGTGAGGATGCTCCGGTTTAGATAGCAGCCTCCCCACGCTTAGTTACCTGATCCTCACGATAGGGTGTAGCCAGGAGGGTAAATATGGAGTTGGGGTGGAATTAGATAGCCACATTTCCACCAGCGTAATGATGTCAGGGTTGTGCTGTGAGACCCAACATTGAGGGTGTCGAATTTTTTCAGACGCTGCATATGTTCATGGAGGCAATCAGCAGCCCGGGACACCCTCCTGCTGAGGTGGTCCTGGTGGGTCCAGGGTTAGGGTGGATATTGCCAGATAAGAGTAGTAGGAGGACAACAGTTCTGGCCAAGAACTGACGGTGAGAGATTAAGCCTACGGCTAGGGGAGTTGAGGCGGGACTAGAGGAGCAGGGGATGGGAAGGGAATTAACAGTGGGGAGGGCAAGGATCGTGAGCTGTCCGAGAAAGGGAGGAGGAGGGGGAAGAGGCAAGAGCTGGGAGTTGTTGGTCAGTGTGCATGGACATCGTAGGGTGAGTAGGAACTAAGTTGGTGGGAATTAAGGGTGAGATAGCCTGTGGCCTAGGGGAGATAAACGGCTGGTGGGAGGGGGAACCAGGAGGAGGATGACGGGGAGGGAGTTTAATAGTAGGTGAGCTAGCATGGTAGACAGGTGGTAGTGGAGTAGGGAGTTAAGAAAGCTGTACTGCCTCCTAGAGAGTGTGGCTGCCACTTTAGATTAGTGGCAGTGACACGGACTCTGGTGTAGGTAGGTGCAGGTTCACGTCCCAACTAGGGCAACACAGAATTTGCCTGGGAGGGCAGTGTGCTGTAGTCTAGTGGTCAACGTGGGCTGGGAAATTGGCCTCCGCAGGGGTGGTATGTAGTGACTCCTAGTGGTCACTGGGTGTAGGTACAGGGGAGGAGGGGTGGATTTAAGGGTGGGTGGGTATTTGGAAGACAAGGGGGGAAGGTGACGATGGGGATTAGGGCAGAGGAGGGAGTGTTAACAGGGTGGTGCAGGAGAGGAGAAGGAGGATTCCTGGGTAGGCAGGCTGACAGAATGAGGTGCATCAGCAGTGGGGTCCCTCTAGTGGTGAGCTGATATAATCTGCAAATGAGAAAGTGGGGAGATAGAAATATAGGCACTCAGGAAGTGATGTCGGGGACTGGTGCCTATAAAGGAAATGCTGACCCAGGGTGGGTGGGGCAGTCGACATGTGAAGTGTGTTGATGAGCTAACCCCCCTCACAAATGCTGCTGCTAAGTGAGGTACTTTAATTACCTCCGTGCAGCTGCCGGTAGATTTCGGCTCCCTGGGGGGGGAGCGACGATGTCCTCGGGGGACCTGTTTGCTTCTGCATATAGCATCTTGAATGCAGACTGATGGGATGTGCCAATTTTAAAGTTTTCTGTAGCTTATTCCAAAGCTGTGACAGCACATAGCCTATGGCTGACCTTCCAAAGTGAGATTTAACCTTCAGTATGTTTAATAAGATAAAGACAGCATTTATTAGTGCATATTTGCCTGACACTATTAAGGAAAGGCAGTACGATATATATTGTGGCCATTTTCTGAGGATTGCTCTGTAAGTCCAGAGGGCAGCATTTCTTCGTCTTCTGTAGTTGAGTGAGTGCCATCCTACAGCAGTATATAAGGAGCAATGGTGGGTAGAATATAGAGCACCCATGATTAATCTAATGACTCTATGATTTAACATATCAAGTTTGGCTAACATGGAGGCATGGCCTTGGCAGTAAATAAAATCAGCGTAGTCTAATGAGGAAAGGAAGGTAGTTTGTACGAGTCTTTTCTTGGCATCCTGGGTAAGAAGATGTTTAATCCTATAAAAGAGGCCAGGTCTCTGTTTAAGTTTTTTTTTTATCAGTTCCTCAATATGATCCAGGAATGACAGTTTGTGATCAATCCAAACCCTCAGATATTTGAATTTAGGTACAGGGTTTCACCTAGGAGTGTAATAATCTGAGGTAATGAACCATGAGAGACTGGGACAGTAACATTCGATAAAGATGAGAAGAGCATTGTCTTAGTTCTTTTGCTTTCAAAAGAAGTTTCTGTTTCAGTAGGTGTAGTTATAGCTAATTGAATTCCTCTTGTAAGTCCATACATGCTGTTTCCAGGGTTGATCTGTCTACATAGAGTACCGTATCATTAGCAAAAAGATGATTATTAGCAGAATTATTCCCTACTTCAATGCATTTAATATAAATGGCAAAGAGCAATGGTCCCAATATGGAGCCTTGTGGTACAACCCTCAATAGAGGTTTAAGCGGTGAAAGATCCCCTTCCACTTTTACCTTTTGCTGGCAGCCAGAAAGGTAATTTGAGAACAATTTCCTAGAACAGGAGTCAAGGCCTAAATCACGGAGGGATTCTAATAGCAAGACATGATCAACAGTGTCAAATGCCTTGCTTAGATCCAAAAACACTGCACATATGAAATGTTTTGTGTCCAGAGCACTCTGCCAGACATTTGTCACTTTGGCAAGGGCTGCGATTGTGCTATGGTGAGACCTAAAGCCTGATTGTAATGGGTTTAGGAGGTTTTTATGTTCTAGGTAGTCATGTAGTTGTGCACTCACAATTTTTTCCAATACTTTACATAGGATGGGGAGTAGGGAGATTGGTCTATAGTTGTTCCAATCAGCAGTATCTCCAGATTTAAATAGTCATATAACATGGGCCATTTTCCAAACAGATGGAAGCTCAACTTGAGATAAAGATAGGTTTAAAAGGTACATGATTGGTATGGCCAGGACAGAATAACTCTGTTTCAGAAAGAATGGGTCTATGGAATCTGCTCCAGCACTTTTTCTTATATCCAAGTGTAACAGTAGATCTTCAACTTCTTACAAAGAGACAGGCTGAAATGAGAATACAGCCCCAATATTTGATCTAGTACTTGTTGGAATGTCTGTGCCCTGAGCACAAAGTCGAGTGCATAATATATTAGCTGGAGATGTGTCGAAGGCTAATCCCGCAGTAACAAAATTATTGTTGAATAGTTTCATAATTTAGATGAGTCTAGCTCTGCCCTATAATAATTGGCCTTTGCTTATTTGACCAACTTAGTGCATAAATTCCTAGCCATCCTAAATAGGACCCAGTCTGCGGGAAGTTTTGTTTTCCGAGCTTTCTTCCAGAGAAAATCCTGATTAAGCAGGCAGACTTTAGGTCAGCTGAAAACCAGGGGCAAGATTTCTTTTTAATGCGGGTCCTAACCAGGGGTGCATGGTTGTCCAGTGCCCCAGATACCGTTTCCTGAAAGATATCATATGCCCTGCTTACTGTTTTTGCTAGGTGGCAATTTTACCATCTCAGTGAGTTCTGTAGGTCAAAAGGGAATCTGAGGGGATCAAAATTGCGACAACATCTCTTAATAGTGAATTTGGAGGTAGAGGCTGATTTTGTAAGAGATCTCACACAGGCGATGATACAGTGGTCACTAATGTCCGTAAAGAGCACACTAGCGTGAGAGAACATCTGAGGTTTATTAACTAAGATAAGATTCAGCAGAGTGTTATTGTTAGGGCTGTTCTTATTGGGACGTGTTGTTTCAGTAATGAGATATGTTAGACCAAGGGAGTCACAAATGCTTAAGGTTTTGAGATACTAGTAAACCAATCTAGGTTAATATCACCCAAGATAATGTATTCTGTGGTCATAGGACCCAGAAGACCACTTAAATGGTCTAGTATCTGATACCCAGCCAATGAAGGCCTATAGCAACAAATAACATAGTGAGACAGAAGAGGAGAGTTTGATTTTTAGGACAAGGCTTTCAAATTCCTTTGGAATTGAGGTTGAGTTAATAACAGAGGTTGAGAATTTGCCTTTAACATATATGGCTACTCCTCCTCCTCTTGACTTCCTGTCAGATCTGAATATTGTATAAGATGGGATGTTGACCTCGCGGTCAGTATTATCAGGTCTGAGCCAGGATTCAGAAATCACAAGAATATCAGGCTTTGTGTGACTGATCCATGCTTGTATAGAGGTAATCTTCTTTAGCAGGCTACAAGCATTAACATGGATGAAGCTCATCCCTTTAGCATGGGCTAGGTCAACTGGTGATGGGATAGCCGCAAGGGGACCCAGGATCAATTCAGCGTTGTCGAAATATATTAGTAGTAACAGCAACATTTTCTTTAGCACACCTAAAAGTAGCCTAAAAGGTCTAGACTGCCTATGTTTGTGCTGATATTCAAATATGCTGGAGGGGACATCTGGTCTACTACCATATGGGCCTCACGCAGCATATAGTAGTACTCTGACTAAGTAACACAAGGAGGTCTGTGAGACTGGGGGGAAAACTAACCATGACCTAAATCCTCTTGTACCATCAGATGATGCTCCAGTCTGCCCAGTCAGCCACATAGAGTGGTACAGAGGAGGTAGCTCAACAAGCCAATTACAGTATTCAAAAAGGCCAGGTGAGCCCGAACACTCCAAAGATATGTCAGGTTTGAGTGTGTTATTAGTACACTGCAATAGTGCAAGGTAACCTTTAAGATGACATAATAGGATGCATAAGAGGTACAGAGTTTAAGGAATGGATCTCATCCTGAAAGCCTGTCTGCAGTATATATGCAAATTAATTAATCTCAAATCCTGCACTGAGAGAATGATGAGGTAAGTAATACATTTACTGAGACACTATCTGGAGTTACGAGGCACCAAGATACACTGATGCCTCTGTGATTCTTGGGAACAGAAAAGACAGGATGAAGTACCACCAATCCATAGTCAAGCGACAATGACTAATAAATTAAGTGTATTAAGGAGTCTAACTCTCTAACTCTCTTTCTTCAAGGTGTTATATAGAGCCTGCAAGACAGTATATGGTATATGATGTTATTTTATTGGATTTTATGAACCAGTGTTTATTGTACATCTGTTTTAGTATATTGTTTTTATTTGGAATTGTTTGTTAAAGCACTTTGGTTTTAGAATGGCGTGGTACAAATACATATTATTATCATTATTATTCTAGGAACGTGGAAATTCCATGCTTTATTCCTTCTAGACAGTGTAAAAAATACATGATCTTACAGTGCTGAGGTTTCTCTGTATTTGCATATCCTATGGCTGTATAGAATCCAGTATTGGAATTTACCAGTGATAATAAGTTCCCTATAGGAGGCAGAGCCAACATGTATTTAAAGGTGGCCTAGGGAGGGGCAGAGGGGTGGGCCAAAAATCAAGCAGCACAAAGATCTAGGAGGGCTGAGAAGCCAAGGGAGAAATGGAAAAGGCCATAGCACAAGAGCAGATTTCAGCAGCCAATCCTGGGACAAGCCGTAGAGTGGCCAACCATCACACTCGGAGCACAAACAGGTGCAGCCAGTCCCAAGGTCAGCTTCATTCCAGGCCAGAAGTGAGGGCTATACCTGGCTAGAAGGCTTCCAGAGTGGTGAGACTTGCAGCGGAGAGTCAGGTGGCTGGCTGGCTTTTTCAGCCATGCCATGGGTCCACACGGCCCCAGTCATGGGCAGCCTGGCTAGAAGGCTTCTAGCTGATAATGTGTCCATGTTCACTATCAATTGCTTCAGGGATGATGGTAAAGATGGGAGTTCCTGTGTGGCTCTGTGGCTCATCTGTTTTTTATCTGAATGCTCCTCTGTGTTTGTATTCAGTGGGGTTGCTTGTGCTGCTGCTTCCAAGTGTTCTTGGAAGAAGGCATCTGCTTCTCTGGGGGAGTAGAACTGCTGAATGCTGCACTCTTCCTTTCCTCTTACCCCCAGGTGCATTTGGAAATTAACTAAAGGCTCAGTATACATTTTCTGGTAAAACTTTTGAAATAAATAAAACATCTAAAATAAAATAAGTGCCATAGGAAGACCACTGACTAGGTCAGATCATGCAGAAATGGTTGATAAATAGATCTTGAGTGAAAGAACTGCAGAATAATGTCACAGGGGTCAATCTTAACACTGTTTTACTAGCCCAAACCCTAGTGCAAATTGACCAGGGCTAGTGCAGCTAACTCTGTACTTGTCCGTCTTGATTAGTGAAGATTTTCATGGCTGTTATTGAAGTTAAAAAAGTACTTTAGCGGGCTCTAATCCTCATGCTAATCTCTCTCAATGTTCTAGATGGCATGGTGTGAGTAACAGCTCAATAAGAGCTGCAATTATCTGGCAGTTTAAGAGAGGGATCTCACAAAAGGCTAAATGTGAATCATTATCGTTCCACTGTTAGGACATTCAGCTAGTGTTCAAGGTGTGATCAAGGGTAGAGTGCTGTTAAGTCACAAGCTACCAGTTTCCTGAGTGTGTCTGTCTAAAAATTTATCCCATATTATTAAGACCAGTCCCCCTCATCTGCCTACATTTTGAGTGTCTGTAGCCAACATTTCAGTGACAAAATGCAAGGAGGTACACAGGGTCATCCCTGCAGGTGGTGAGTTTTATCTCAGCCTCACCATAACTTCCCTCTTCCCACCTAATCTCTTAACTCTGTTCTTTCCCTGGACACCAATGCAGACCAGACTCTGAAGTGACCATCCACAGATACATAGCTTCCATTACTGGCAAGTGTAGAGGGTCCCCAGTTCTTCTAAATGGACCATGCCAGCCATTACCATTTATACAATCCCACCCTTATCCCACCCAGCATGTCCTTTCATCCTAAAAACAAAGCTTTGAATCATGTATCGAACAAAAATTTACCTTAATAAAATACATAATTTGAAAGATTAAAATAGGCATTCCTGGCGTACATAGATGATCCTATATAGAAACAGAGATAGCATAGCATTATGCCTGTGTACTGTTTCCTGTGGGCTGATGAAATAAAAATTTCATAGTTTTCTATTTCCCAAGCCCCTTAGGTTTGGGTGACCCACGCCCCTCCAAAGAAATCTTAGATGTGCTTCTGGCTCACTTGAAACTGTACAAAACCTTCCAGAAGTGCAGGTCTCCAGTTGACTATAGAGTGGGGGCTGAGAATGTCTTTCTCTGCCTGACTCTGTCCATTGCCCTGCGGGTAGTGGTGAGAGTGTTGAAAGGGTGCATGATGATGTCAGTTATTGTGTGTGCAGAGCTAGGACTGCTTGATTGAACATTTGCTGTTGTGATGTCCTCTGGTTTAGTGGTGGTGGTGGGGGGGGCAAAAAGAGGAAGACAGGAGGCCATGGTACAAAATAATTGGGGGGGAAGGGAGCTCACTGTGTATGATGCTATTGCAGTCTTTTTTCTGCTGGGGAGCTGGAAGCAATGTGGGAGCAGGATAAATGTGCAATAATCAGAGTATTTCTTGACTTGCATTGTTTCCTGTAAAAGTGATCAAAATGTACCATTATAATTAAGGGCTAGTGCAACCATCTGTGTGCAAGTACCATTTTGAATCAACTTGTCCTGCTGGATAGTACAAAAAAAGGTTAAGGTTGACCCCTGCTCACAGATGTGCTAGAGGTAATCTATTACTTGCCTCAGAGGGCAGAAAAAGGGAGTCAAAGACTTCTTGGCACACTAATAGGTGATTGGCTGGGGGGACAGTGGGGCCACTATACACCAGGGAAATTTATATTTATTGGAGATAGTGGACGGGACTGAATTTCAGTGGGGTGGTGGTAATTCTTCATATTGTGGGCCAGCAATTGACCAGGGGGTGGTGGACCACTAGACACCAGGGATGTGGGGTCTTGGGGGGGATTTTAATCTTGGCTGGATGAGAGGGCAGGAAAGCACTTTTTTAAATTTTTTTAACCGAAATTCCACATTTCACACAAGTGAAATTCCAATGAAATGCCTGAATTTTGAGAAATGTTTCATGGGGCAAAATTCCTGATTTTGCCAGAATTTCACCAGTGAAATAAAGTTTTGCTGCATCTGTTCACAATAAACACAGCAATAGAGTCAAACCATACAAAGACAAAAGTACTGGACTTTAGGAGGGCTGACTTTGCCAAAATGGGTGAGTGCCTAAGGAATGCACTAGCAAATGGGCGGGAAGGAGGGGTGGAAGAACAATGGGGAATAATAAAAACTGCCATCACAGAGGTAACGAGCCTTTGTGTGAAGCAAATAAACAAAACAAGGCGATGTAAGAAACCACTATGGTTCTCAAAGGAAGTGGCAGTGAAGGTTCAAGAGAAAAGAAAGCATTCAGGAAGTACAAGGAATCTCAGCAGGAGCAGGACAGAGAACTGTATCAGTTAAAGCAAAGGAGGCTGGGAAGGCAGTCAGAACAGCAAAGGTCCAAACCGAGGAAAAGATAGCCAACTCAGTTAAGAAGGGGATAAGACCTTTTATAGGTACATCAGGGAGCAAAGGAAGACCAAGGGAGGGATAGTGAGGCTTAATAAAGGGAGGGAGGGTGGGCAGAGGAGACTGTGAAAAGGCAGAGATACTAAACAAATATTTTTGCTCAGTATTTACAAAGGAAGAGGGGAGGTACATAAAACAAACAGTAGTAACACTCTGGATACAGAAGTTGATACCAGCCCATTTACAGAAGAAAGGGTTCTGAAAGAACTCTTAAAACTGAAGGTGGACAAAGCAATGGGGCCTGATGGGATTCATCCCAGAATTCTAAAAGAACTAAGGGTAGAACTAGGACACCACTGACTACCCTCTTTAACAAATCATGGGAGGATGGGGTGGTACCGAGGACTGGAGGAGGGCAGATGTGATTCCCTTCACAAAGTGGGAGCAAGGCAGAAGCAGGAAACTACAGACCTGTTAGTTTAACCTCAGTGATAGGGAAAATGATGGAATCACTTCTAAAGGAAAGAATTGTCGAGTATCTAGAGGCCAGAGGGGCACAGAACCCTAGGCAGAATGGATTCACAGTGGGAAGGTCATGCCAGACGAATCTGATAGATTTCTTTGACTGGGTGACCAAAGTAGTAGATCAGGGAGGGGCTGTGGACATGGCCTACCTAGACTTTAGCAAGGCATCTGACACAGTCCCACACAAAAGATTAATATATAAGTTAGCCAGCCTGGGAGTGGGTCCCAAGATGACAGCCTGGGTAAAGATTGACTGGAGAATAGGACACAGAGTAATAGTAAATGAGTCCACTCCAGAAGAAAGGAGGGTTACTAGCGGGGTGCCGCAGGAGTTCAGTAATTGGACCAGTCCTCTTCAATGTTTTTATAAGTGACATTGCAGAAGGACTGGAAGGAAAAGTATGTCTCTTTGCAGATGACACTAAGATCTGCAACAGAGTTGATGCACAGGTGGTGTGGAAAAGGATGAGAAGGGACTTGGCAAGGTTAGAAGAATGGTCAAATGTATGGCAGCTAGATTCAATGCTAAGTGCAAGGTAATGCACCTGGGAAACAAAAACCCAGAGGAAGAGTACACAATGGGGGTGAGATACTAACAACAACAAAATGGAAGGGACCTGGGGCAGTCATATCAGATGACCTAAAGGTGGGCAAGCAATGTGAGAGGCAGCAAGGAGGCTGAGGGGATACTGGGATGCATAGGGAGGCATCACCAGTAGAAAACAGAGTTATTATCCCTCTGTACAGACAGCTGGTGAGACCCCATCTGGAGTACTGTGTGCAGTTCTGGAGACCCAATCTCCGTGAAAGACATAGACAGGATGGAAGCTGTCCAGAGGAGGGCAACTAAAATGGTGCAGGGTCTGCAACGGAGGACATATGAAGAGAGACTTAAGGAGCTGAATATGTATAGCCTCGAGGAAAGGAGGGAGAGGGGGGACATGATAGAAACTTTCAAGTACCTCAAGGGAATCAACAAAGTCCAAGAGGGTAGCATCTTTCAAAAAAAGAGGTGTGCAAGAACAAGAGGGCACAATTTGAAGATGGGGGGGCGGCTCAGAGGTAATTTAAGGAAGTATTTTTTCACAGAGAGGGTTGTGGATGCATGGAATGGCCTTCTGGAGGAGGTTGTGGAGTCAAAATCAGTGGTGGAATTCAAGCATGCATGGGATAGTCATAAGGCAATTCTAGGGGGTTGGGGTAAGAAGAAGTAGGCTGCTGGTCAACTAGGATCTGCAGCTTATCCAGTAGGTAGGGAAATGGGCAGACTGGGTGGGCCAAGCAGTCCTTATCTGCCGTCAAATTCTATGTTTCTATGTTTCTATGTTTCTCTAGGGCCAGTGGAGGGGACAAAAGAGGTGGTGACATGTGGGAACTCGTTGCTGCAAGTTACGGTGGCTTCTCCTGATCCTGATTCAATGCAGGCTGTGATGGCACCCACTGTCGCAGTTTCTCAGGGTCTATCATTGTGTGGAGCAGTGGGAGTTCTGGAGACTGCTCCTGCTTGATGGCTTTGTAACATGGTCTGCAGGAGAGTTGTTATTGCCTGATCTCCACCCATTTCTGGGTTCACCTTTTTCTTCCTTTTGCAGGTCTTTTCCTGAAGAACCTTTGCTTCAGGATGGGATATGACTGGGACATTGTTCTTTACTACTGATGTATGCTTTGGGATTCCACTGTATGCCTGGCTAGCAGGGGGAGGGTATCTTGTTCTTAATGCCATTGTGGTGTCTTGGGATCTAGCTGTTATGCTATGGGGGTGAATGAGGTGTACCCGGGGGCAGAGGGGCTACTTTTGTTGAGCATTATTCAATTCCTGCCTCAGGATGCCTGATGTGTTTCTAGGGTATTAATGGGGAGCATGATTGGCAGCTGTTACCTCAGCTGATTTGGGTACACTGGTGCAGGGGTGACAGGAGCAGTGCTGGTCTGCTTGCTCTTTTCCTGGTGGGCTGGTGGGTTGCAGCCACACCTCTTTGCTAGCTGGGGTGTTGGTGGCATTGGCAGTAGAGGATTACTAGCCCTTTTTCCTACCTGTTCTGCTTGGTTTATGGGAGTGGGTACATGGGTGAGGTGGGGGATTTTGCCTCTGGCTTCTGTATTTCTAGGTGAGATGGTGGGGGGATGGGTAAGGGATGGGAGTCAGTTATTACTGGCAAACGGGTGTAGTGCAGGTCAGCTGACTATTCCTGTTTTGGGGGAACTGTTATTTTTTTGGTTCTTTCTATTTTTGCAGTTTATATCACACAGGGGTATTAACGTGGGGGTTTGCTGGATGCTAGCTTGGGGGTGGGCTACCTATCATCGGTGGATGTGTATTTTTTTTTCTTTACTGGGTTTGTCATTTTTGATTGTTTGTCTTATGGTGCAGCTGTCATTTAAAACTTGGAATGTTCAGGCCTTAAATATCTCCAATAAGCAAAAGAAGGTGCTCACCTACCTAAAAATCATGTAATTGTGATATTGCTCTGTTACAGGAGACCCACCTTTTAAAAAAGGATGCGGCTATGCTTGAGGGGGTTTGGGTAGGCAGAGCACACTCCAGCTCATTTTCACCCAAGAAAAGAGGGGTCTCTATTTTGATAAAACGTGGGTGCCCCCTAGTTGTGGATGATTGGGTATCAGATAAGGAGGGCAGATGGGTATTGGTGGGCAGGGTGGAACTGATCCCCTTTTTATTGGTCAATGTTTATGGTCCAAATGCTGACTCCCCAGAATATTTCTCTCAGTTGATTCAGTACATAATTGATTGGTATTCGCCACCTATGGTGCTCGTACTTGGGGTGGATTTTAACTTTGCTACTGATCTGGTGGTGGATAGGACCCCAGTGGAAAATGGGGTCCCCTCACGCCAGTGGTCTTGGGCTAGCCTTTTTTGTTTCTGTGTCTAATTTCAGCAGGCAGATTTTTGGAGAGTTCTACATCCTACTTTCAGAGTTTCACTTGTAGGTCTCCTAGGTTCCGGTCGTATAGCTGGCTAGAGTTTTTTCTTTGCAGTTTAGCTATATTGCCAGATTTCCTGAAGATCAGACGAAGAATTATTATTTTATCGGATCATGCCACCATTTCTCTTGTTTGGGAGCCCCATCGGATGCTGACAAAGTCTCCCTGTTGGTGTTTTTAACCCGATCTGTTACACCTGAGGGATTTTTGTCAGTGGCTGGTGGGAGAGATAGACTTTTAATTTTCAACTAATTCTTCCCCAGAGGTTTCATCTTTTGTGGTTTGGGAAGCATTTAAACCTTCCTCTGGGGCAGAATCATTTCTTATGCCTCGTTTATCAATAAGCAGTGAAAGGAGATGGTGGAGGCCTTGATGGGGAGAATTAGACATCTTGAACAGGGGGAGATCATGTGATACAGAGCGCTGAGTAGATGCTCCTCCACTAAGCTCCTGCCCCCAGAATATAAACTCGTCATTTAGTACTGCTAAATTTTATCTAATTCCCCTGCCTACGAGTTCTCCTTGTCTCTAAACAACCTGTGCTCCTGTTTTGGGCATCTGTGTGGTAAATGGAGACTTATATGAAAAACCCCGCAGAAACATACCCCCCCACCACCACTCCTGAAAAGGCCTCCAAGAAATCCCGAGCCTCGAGTGGCCCAGACAAACTGGAACCTTCGTGTCAAGCTGGGGACCAAGAACCCCTAACACTTAACAGATTCTTGGAAGAATTTAAACCATTCCGGGAAGAGATGAAAGATATGGCAATCGACATTAAATCCCTCTCCAGAAAGTTAGAGGAAGTCTCCATGACAGTATCGGACAACACTGCCTGAATAATTTCGATTGAGAGAAAATTGGAAAGTCTGATCCTGAGCTCCTATTAACGAAGCAAAAGCTATTCAGTTTTAGAAGCAAACTCCGCCAAGATTTGAAAGGTCAGAGTCGGAGAAATAACGCGTAATTTCTCAGGTCCCAGAAGAGGAAGAAGGCCAGAATGCCTTAGCCTTTGTCCAGAAGCTGGTAGAAAGGTCGTTGGCCCCTCTCCCTTTGGCCCTACATATATGATAGAACGGGCCCACCGGTCTCTGTGACCAAAACCCCCACCTGATGCACCTCCTCGCCTCATCATTAGCCACTTTCTGAACTACCTAGAAAAGCAGCATTTTCTACAGAAAGTCAAGGCCCTGCAAGAAGTCAGATGGGAGAAGGTGAAGCTAAGAATTGTTCAAGACATCCCTGGCTTGGTCCGATTGAAACGGAAAGCCTTCCACCCGATTGTTTCTGAGATTATAGCGGCGAGATTAAAGTTCAGGATGGGGTATCCAGCGAAATTACAAGTCTCAGTAAATGGCTTATGGCTCAGTTTCGAGGATACTGAAGCTGCGTTACTAAGCCTTAAGTCAGCATTGCCAGATCTGTTCCAGATGACCTGAGAGGGCCTCCTGATCCTTGGGATTTACTGGGAACTCCTGAGTGAACTGTTACTTAATTTTTTGTCTGAACAACACTCTTCCTAAAGACGGAATTCAATTGAGTCTATGCACTCTAATAGAACTGGGCTACTAGTAGACAGCCTGACTTTACTTTGTTCAGGTCCTGGCCTGTCCAAGTGAATATTGCTTCAGGGAGAGTCATTGGGGGGGCTCCCGGAGGGCTTGTTTAGGACTGCATCCGAGATAACGTTGTTTGTTTAGTTTCTGGGGGGAGCACGCAGGGGAAAATTTTGGGTTATGCCTTCTGACCAGGTTTTATAGGTTGGGATTTCAGATTTCCGAGCAGTTCCGGGCTTTCAGGATGCCTCTGGCAGGTGGGCTGGATTGGGTTATGACCACAAGAAGGCGCATTTCGCCCATGTAGTGCAGGTCCAGTCATTTTGCCTCACGAGGGACTGCTTTTAACTGCTAAGTCTCCCTAGTTTATAGAGGGTTTTTTTTGGAATTAGGGGTCAGCAACCCTCGGGTACTTTACTCCCATTGTTTTCCCATTTCTGGAGCCTGTTCCATTTCTCATCTGGTTTTTGCTTTCTCATATTCTCATTTCAATGTTGGGCTCACCCCTCCGTGTCAGTTTTTTTTCTGGTTCTGGTTCATGAGGTAGTTCCCCATAGGGAGCATGCATTTTTCAATTCCCTCCCTGGACTCTTGTGGTGACCTGCCATACTCACATTTATATCATCCAGTTTCTTTTTCCTCTCTCGATAACTAGTGTATCTGCTAACAATTGCTCACAGGCCCCGGAAGCCCGAGACCACTCGTTAGACATTTTATCCTCATTAATGCAGTTTATTAACTGCTTCGTATCTTGAGATATGAGGATGTTCATTAGCAGGGGATATGCTCGAGGGGTGGTAGAGATAGGATATGGTCCAGTACTTTGCTAAGCATTGCTTGTGACAGTTTGGGGCATTGGGGGTGGAGGGCTATGTGATCTTGTTGGGGGAGTGGGGATGTATTGGGGATTTAAATTTGGGTTCCTTGTGGGGAGGCTGGTGTGGTGGGAGGGCCTTACAGCAGCAATGGGGGGGTTACATTATTTGTGCTATACACCCTGAGAGCAGGGCGAATCTATCAACCTTGGTAGTCTTTAGCAGATGGCCAAGGAGGTGACTTTTGCAACGTAGAACGTCAAGGGGATCAGGAAAAAATTTAAACAATATCAGGTTCTCAAACACTTAAGTCTACTATGTACTCATGTTACTTTTCTACAGGAATCGCACCTATTAGAAGCAGAAGCCTCACAAGTGAGGAGGCAACAAGTGGTGATGGTGTATGAGACACAAGGCTCCTCAAACAGCTGTGGGGTTATGATCATTATTAACAGCGGCATTCCCTTCATTTCAACTCATGTTATCAGGGATCCCAAGGGTAGATTCATCTTAGTTATAGGTACTCTCTGGTCAATACCTTTCCTATTGGGCAGTATATATGGTCCTAATGCAGATGATCCTGCCTACTTCATGAGACTCATAAATGTAATCCTGCCTTCCTTTCCCATAAGGATTATTCTGGGGGGTGACTTCAACCAAGTTGTAGACTCAAACCTTGACAGGTCAGCTGGTGGATCGGTGGGGGGTCTCCCCAGGTGAGAGGGCTTTTAGAGACCTACTGGATCAATGCAGGCTCTGCGATGTCTGGCGTGTTCTAAATCCTGATTCCAAGGAGTTCACATACAGGTCTTTGGCACATGGCTCACAGTCCTGTATTGACTACATATTCATTTCTCAGACTGTCTTGCCTGGGGTTAGGTCCTCGTCGATACAGCCTGGCCCTGTTTCCGACCACTTGTGTAATCTGACAATCCAGGATGTGTCAAAGAGAGAAACTAGATGGAAGCTCAATGACCAACTGCTTAAAGACTCTAATTATTGTAATACCATAAGAGAGCACATTGAAGCCTTTTTTTCGTCCAACCCTTTAAATAGTGCAAAACCGGATATTATATGGGGGGCTTTCAAGACTTACATGAGAGGCATCCTTATTAGCCTCTCGGTGGCTAGGAAAAGAGCTAGGGATAGAGAATTATTGTCCTTGTTATCCCAAATTTGGATTCTCGAATCCAATGTCTCGGTTAACTCTCCAGAAGAGGAGAAGGTGAAGCTCTTAGGGTTGAGAGACAAATACTTAGAATTACTCTGGGAGAAGGCAGAGTAAGCTATTATATACACTAAAGCTTGTTATACTGATCAAGGTGAGAAGGCAGGGCGCCTATTGGCACTCCGTATTAAACAACAAGAATCAACGAGATTATCCCTTCCATCAGGGCATCTATAGATGGGTCTCTGAAAACATCTCCCACAGAGATAGTTCAAGAGTTCGCAGCATACTACAAAACGCTGTATGGGGACATGGAGCACCCTTCCAGTCCCGTAAGTGTGGAAAAGTATCTGACGGATTCGCATCTGACCTCCCTCCCAGTATATTATATAGACTCTCTGGTCTCTCCTATTACTCAGAAGGAAATAGCTGAGGTTATTATTGGTTTACCCTTAGATAAAACCCCTGGACCTGATGGATTTTCTTCCCTTTTCTATAAAACATTTAGAGAACTTCTATTACCAATACTTAATAGATTATTTCAATATATCCTATCTGGGACGGAGGTTGACCGCTATCTCTTAGAAGCCTTGATAGTACTTCTCCCCAAGGCAGACAAGGACCCTGAGCTCATTCAGAGCTATAGGCCTATATCCCTCCTAAATCAGGATATTAAGATCCTCTCAAAGATTTTAGCAAATAGGTTATCCGTGGTGCTCCCAGAGTTAATAAGTATGAACCAGGTAGGTTTTATGAAGGGACGCTCTTCAGCGGATCATTTGCGTACGTTATCCCACATCTTCTCAGCTGCCAGAGATGCCGACTTCCCTGCAAGCTTGGTCTCTTTGGATGCCAAGAAGGCATTTGACCAGGTGAATTGGAGTTTTCTCTTTAAGGTACTGAGTGCCTTTAAATCTCCTCCTGTATTCATATCCTGGGTTGCCGCATTATATAAATCTCCTACAGCAAGAATCTCAGCTAATGGGGCCTTCTCTGACTACTTCCCACTTCATCTAAGTACTAGGCAGGGTTGCCCCTTATCGCCTCTTTTGTTTAACTTATACCTGGAACCCCTCATTCAAAACATTCTCCAAAATATTTCTATACAAGGTACTAAAGTTGGGCATCATGAGATTAAACTTACTGTGTACGCAGATGATTTGCTGATACATCTCTCCCACCCAGTTTCTTCAATACCACCCTTACTGAATGAAATAGCCAGGTTTAGCAAGCTATCCAACTACAAGTTGAATGCTAGTAAATCCTTATTTTTCCCATTAAACCACAAGGTATTTAAGAATGACATTTGCCCCCTAGGCTTAGGTTGGACTCCTAGAGTAATTAAATACTTGGGCATAAAGCTATCCCATAACCCCTTAGTGTGGGTTAAAGATAATCTAGATTCTCTCTCACAGGTTATTATTCATGACCTTGACAGATGGTCTAAACTTCCATATCATTATGGGGCAGGATTAAAATTATTAAGATGAATGTATTTCCTAGGATTTATTACCCTTTATCCCTTCTCAACTCTTTCATTCCCATAAGCTGGTTTAAGAAGTTGCATGGTATATTTACTAGATTTATCTGGGCTGATAAATATCCCCGGTTGGTCTATTACAAACTAGCTGCCCCAAAATCTGAGGGGGGGTTGAGGATTCCCCATATGGCATTATACTACTGGGCCAGTCATCTAGCAAAATGTCTGAGATGGATATCCCCAGGCCCTGAAATGGCACAACCAGTATGGCTTAAGATTGAGTTAGATGCAATTAAATCTAAATGCCTGGATCCCTTAAACTTATTTTACCTTAAACTGTCCCATGTAAAGATGGCTGACTGTACCACAATAGGTATTTCCTTAAGAGTTTACAGACAGCTATATTTATTCCTTCACTATTCCCCTCAGACTGATTTAGCTCAGTCTATTTGGAACTCCCTATCCTTTACTTTCAGTGGAAAGTGGATTCCTTGCAACTGGTTGCCTCAACTAGGCGATGGAGAACTGCTTTCCCTGGTAGATGGGGAAGAGCATCGGTTGTCCCTAAGTGAGATTACAGACAAGTTCCTCATTCCGGTCTCATCTCACTTTAAAGTCGTGCAGTTAAGACACCTTCACATTGTAACCCTGAGGAATTCTCCCCCTCTCAGATGGTGTCAGTCCTGATTCCTGAAACCTCCCTATTGTCTGGGTCCTCAGGCATAGTATCCAAGCTATACAGGGTGTTGTTTTGCAAAAAATATGGGGACTCCTTTGGCCCTACTAGCTTCTGGAACTCACTCCTACCCCAACACCAGTCCAACTGGCAATCCCTATGGAGTTCTTGTCATAAGTATGTTTCCCAAGATAGATTGCGTCTTATGCAATACCATATTTTACATAACATGTATTGTACCCCTATTAAATTAAAAAAGTGGGGCTTCTCAAACTTTAGTATATGTACTAAGTGCTCACAAGAAGAGGGTACTCTCCTGCATATGTTCTGGTCCTGTCCCAAAGTTTTCTCCTTATGGAATTCAATCAAGATGTCTCTCGATCTTCTTCTGAGCCTACAGGAGTATTTTATTCTGGAGGTGTGTCTTCTAGGGAACATGTCCCTTGTTAGTGTTAGAACTAGGAAATACCATATTTCCATGGTTGCTCTCTCAGTTAAGAAACTCATTCTACATCACTGGAAGGACCAATCTGCTCCTTCCTTCCAGGAATGGTTATATGAAATCATTGCTAATCTTCGTACAGAGAGGGCAATTGCAAGTCTCCATAATAGACTAGCAGCATATGGTAAGATATGAGATCCCCTCCATTCCTTACTCTTGTTGTCTCATTGAGGTTATATCACACCTTGTTATTACTCATATGTCCAACAGAACCATACACTGCACTTTTAGGACGATAATGTCGTGTTGCTGTTGTAGAGGAGGGCGGGTGGGAGGGAGGGTTGGGCAGTTCTTACTGTGTATGTACTACGTTACACCCTGTTTAGCTGTAACTGCCCTTTACAAAGGATATGTATTAATAAAGTTTAAATGATGAAAAAAGACATCTTGAACAGGAGAGCTATCTGTGTCCAGTTGTTTTGGAGGAGAAGGTCCAGGCTTTGCTTAGTTACAAAGATCAACTGAATGCGACCTTACAGCAGAAGGCTCAAAGTGCTTTGTTTTTTACTAGGCAGGCTTATTGGGAGTTGAAGGATAAGGCCAGTTGGCTGTTAGGCTATAGGTTTTAAAAGAGGGTGAATGAGGCTTAAGTTCCCTAATTACAGGATGGGAAGGAGGGAACTGTCTCGGCAACGGAAGCGATAGCCAAACAGTTTTGTTTATTTTATTTCCAGTTATATCAGTCATCAATAAACCCTTCACAACTGGATTATGAGGCCTTTTTTGCCCACTGTTCACTGTCTCAGTTGGCGGTGGATGTAGCATCACCTTTGGAGGGGGACATCTCTCTACAGGAAGTCCAGAAGGCTATTAAATCCCTAGCTGTGGGTAAAGCACCAGGCCTTGATGGGCTTAGTGCAGATTTTCATCAGGCTTTTGAAGCACAGCTGGCTCCCAAGTTGTTGGATTTGTTCAAGGTAATAGGGGAGGTGGGTTCCTTACCTGATTCTATGAGGGACACAGTTATCACTGTTCTGCTGAAACCCGGGAGGAATCCCACTAAGTGTGCCAATTATTGGCCCATTTCTCTTTTGAATGTTGACTGGAAAATCTTGACAAAGGTTTAAACTATGCTTTTGGAGACTGTGATGAGATGCCTGTTTAGCAACACACAATCTGATTTTATACGGGAGCTGCAGAGCAGTGTTAATTTGTGGGCCGTCATAGATTTAATGCAAGGGATGACCCTGGGCATGGAGTCAACGGCCATGGTGGGGTTGGATGTCAAAAAGGCATTCAACTCTGTTGAGTGGTGCTATTTACGTTATGTGCTGATGAAATTTGGATTAGGCCCTAAGTTTCATTGATGGATTACTTGTTTGTACTCAGTGCCTCAGGCTTGGATCTGAGTGAATGGGGTGTTGTCAGCTCCCCTTTCTTTGTTTTGAGGCACACGTCAGTGGTGCCTTCTTAGCCCACTGCTATTTTTTCTTGGCTATCGAGACATTGCATTTAGCTTGATCACAAGACCCTGGTATCTATGGCATTCAGGTGGGGAGGAAAGATTTTTCTACCCTGCTTTATACGGATGAACTCCTTTTGCTGTTCTTGAGAATAGAAACATCCCTGCTGATGGCGTGGGAGGTCATCAACTCTTTTAGCACAATATCAGGGTTGTGTATCAATCGGGAAAAAAATGGAATTTTTGCCATTATGCAAAGCGGATAGATCTTGGGTCCAGTTGGGGTCTCACGCTCTGAAATGGTTCCAAGATTGGGTGAAATATTTGGGGATGTTTGTGTCTCCACAGGTGGAGGTGCTGATTTCAAATAATTTAAAGGAGGTACTGGAGGCTGTGAAGGTTGACCTCCAAAGATGGAAAAAACTTAATTTGTCCCTTCCTACAAAAATTACTACCTTAAAAATTATGGTTTTCCCTCATTTGTTTTATAGGTTGTGTAATCTGCGTTTAATCTACCTCAATGTTACTGGATTCAGTTTGATGGGTTAATGGTGGATTTTATTTGGGAGGGTGCTATCCTGGGTTTTTGTAGGAAAACTTTAAGGGTGCCAGGGGTGGCAGGTGGGTGGAATTTGCCCTGGCTTTGGGCATACCACCTCTGCCAAGGGGTCAAACAAACATTGCATTGCATTTTACACCCCTCTGTGCCTTCCCCATTGCAACTAGATATTGAGAAAGAGTGGTTGGGGAATGCTTTGTTAGTGATGCTTTTGAAACTTCGGAGTCCCCACAGGCTGGACTTATCTGCCCCAGTGTTATTTTCACAATGGGCCGGGGGTCATTTTTTTTAAATACTGGGATGGGATGTTACATGCTTCAGTATATGGGATCCGGTTTGGGATTAACTTGGCCATACAGGTGGGAGATGCCCCTGTTCAGTAGAGGTCTTGATTAGATAGCTGAGTGTATAGATTGGGGGATTTATTGGTTGTTAAGTGGGGTCCCCTGATGTCCTTTCAAGATTTTCAGGTTGCATATCACCTCCCATCGAGAGAATTTTGGCACTACCTTCTGCTTAGGCATGCCCTTTCGGTGGTCATCTGGGACATGGGGTTAGGGCCACTGACTCCACCATGCAGTTAGAGAAGTGGTATAAATTACCCAAGGGTGATTTTAGCTCCCTGTATAAGGAATTGCAAAAGTGTTGCACTCTGAACTGGGATTCCCAGAGACTGAAGTGGGCACAGGATTTGAACATTGACCTGAACCGGGAAAGGTGGCATAGGTGCTGGCTGCCCACTCTGCACCTCCACATCCCAAACTTCAGGTGATCCAAAAGAAAATTTGGAGGAGGTGGCATCATGCTCCGGTTCAGCTGGTTCGTTTGGGACTCACTGGATTGGATTTATGTTGGCGCTGTCACTGTGCTTCTGGATCCATCTTCCACATTTTGTGTGTGTGTGGGTGCCACTTCCCAATGGTGGGCTGCCATATTTGATAGTCTAGAAGCAGCTTTAGTTGTTCCTATTATTAGATCCCCATTTTTTTGGATTAGGGGTGATCCAGGCTTCTTGGACTGTTCAATTAGAATATATGCTAAATTTTTGTTTGCCGCAGCTTTGGAAGCCAAACATCTGCTTCTTCTGAACTGGAAGTCTCAGCTGCTGCCACCACTAGAGAGGTTGAACAGGTTTTGATTAAAACCATTGCTTGTTATCAGATTATGTACCATAGGCGCAATGTTATTTCTAAATTTCATAAAGCATGGGATAGGTGGGTGTCTTTCTCAGGTAGTACATATGGGGAATTGATTGGGTTTGTCTCTGAGTCTTGAAGTTACTAGGATTGCTCCAAAGGTAGGTAGGGGGAAGTTTTTTTGTTTTTTTTGCCAGCATTCATGGGATTGTTCAATTCTAGCTGTTAGTATAAGGGGCAGTGACTATATTCTTTATGGGATGGTTGTTTCTGCGATCTTGGTGATGTACAACGTATTGTTTGGTGTTTATTACTTGTACCTGTTCTTCTGTTGCTGTTCAATATTTTTCAATAAAACATTTATATACAAAAGAAAAACTTCTCGATGTATTCTAAAATGCCCTTCAAAAATCGTTAAAAATGCAAATTAGCCTTCAAAAAGAAAACTGGAAAACTGATAATAAACTGTTATGAACAACCCCTTCGATTGTACCTAAAATACCATTCTTTTCTTTAAGAGTGCAAATTTCAAATAGTCCTGAAAAATAAGGATCAAATGGCCATCAAATCAATAAAATAATGACTGCTTGTAACATAGAGGATAATGTATGGTCCTCTATCGTTAACCGGTCAGTTAACAGTCGAGAGGTTGCCAGGGTGACCATGTAAACCTCGAGAGCGAAGCTCGAGGTTTACGTCGCCATGGCAACCTCGAGAGTCAAATTGACCAAGCGTTGCCGATAGAGGACCATACATTATTTTTATAGTGTATGGTCCCACTATCAAAAAAAAGGGCTTACGTTTTTTAAAAGTCACGCCGATGACCTTCAGTCCTTCCCGTCGGTTTCCTTCAGTCGGTTTCCGTGTCGAAAAAAGCGCGCACATCGCAAGACGACTCTGCTGTTAGTTAACCTATCGATGTGACGTAGGATCGATAGGTTAACAACATATCTACGTCACATCGATGGGTTAACAACCTTAGAAATGATGATTTCCTAAGGTTAACAACGTTCTAACATACATTATAATAGTTTTTCTGCTATTCCCTTAACATCCACAATGTGGCCTATAGTTTCAGAAAGGAAATCATGTGCTCACATGTATTGCAAGATGTACCCTTACATGATTAAAAGTGAATAAACATGCTGTTCCAATATTTTTAGCATTATTCTAAGCTGAATTCACACTCATTATAAAATGGGTAGACATGAATACTGATTGTCTGAGATAGCATTCTATTCATGTCTGTTATTTTGAATAAATGACATTTAGAAAATGTCTTAGTAACTTTGTCCTGTTTGCTGCACATATAATCACTGATGGAAGTGTATAAAAAACTTTGTGTAAGCCTCGCAATGGGCTTACTTGTTTGGGTCCAGCCCTCCACTCCTCCACCAGCACCTGTAAGTGGTCCCAGGTGGGCTCCAGACCCTGGCACCCTTGGTACTTCCTGTGGCTGCAGCAGTTACAATCCTGTGACCTTGGCCCATGTTCCAAGTGGGGCCAAGGTCCAAATTATGTTTCTGTGCCTCTGGGAACTTGAAGGGTCATCTGGCAGGCTTGGGAGGCACAAAAAGTCCAGGCCATGATGTAACCAGTAAAGATGGTGGCCCACACCCCTACAGTGGTTTCAGCCCTATCTAGCAATAACGAGGGAACAGCTGGCACTGAAAAAAAATAAAGATGGCAGCCCCCATTAGACTACAGATACAAGGGGGCTGCTGGGATAGATATCAAAGAGCACTGAATTTGCCCAAGACTGTTGCAGCCAATAGGTGTGGAACTTGAAAAAAAGTGATAAATAGGACTGCATGCCCCCCAAAATAAGAGAGCAGCCAGAGCTGGAGTACAGGAAAGAATGCCCTGGGCAACTAGCCCTATGACTGCAATTTTGCCATAAAGGCCTGTTGGGCCACAGATTGATAAGAGTGTCTAAAGAGCCTCCTGTTGCTGTCTGGGGGATTTGGGGATCTCTTGCCAGGAAAAAAGACATTTGGTGCTTAGCAAGCTGTCAGACCCCAAGTGCTTGTAGCTGCAGTATGAGAAGAGAGACTTTGTCTGTGCAGCATCACAGTGGCAGCCAGGCGCTGCCACCCTGAGTGGAGACTGAGCTGCTGTTCCTCCCCCTAGGTGGGGTAAGTGTAAGTGTGTCAAAAGCAAATTGTGGCAAGAGGAGAGCAGGAGTGTGCTGAGGCTAGAGACTGTGCCAAAGCCCAGCAACTGCTGAGTATAGAGGAGCTGCAGTGGGAGTGCAGATAATAGAGACTGAGCAGAAGCCCAGCTGGTACTTGTGTGTCCAGGTGGTGCAACAGAGAGGTCTAGGGATACTATACCTGCCCTGTCCCTAGACCAAAGAAGATGACAACTGGAAGGCAGCGAGAGGCCTGCCTGAGGAAAACAGTCTGCAAAGACATTTGAGGTGAAGTTGGCAAGGACAGAAAGGTGAAAACCAGTGTTCTTCAGTTCTCTAGTCCACCAGACCTGCAGCCACGTGGTGCACCACCAACCAGATAACTTCACAGTACCATACTAAATCCAGCCTGCTGACCCCCCCCATGAACATCTGAACTGTACGCACCCCCAAGCGGTGGCTTTGGGGAGTCTTTATATAGCCAGCTAATTTAATGTGTGGGGGTTAGGTCCTGGGCATGACTCTCAGAAACTTGAGCCCAGACCTGAAGTTCAACAAAGTTATCTGTTTACCAGTATTGAGCCCCAATGCAAGCATCCCAGCTTAAGCACCATTGTTTCAATAATATACCATCCATTTCTGACGTGACATTGGCCAAGATGCACCCAAAGGTGGGAGGGGGGAGCTGTGGGGGTCACATTGCTTTACTGTTCTTGTTGTTGTTGCTTTAACCTCCAAATTTCCCCTTCCCTTAAAAAATGAACACTGTTATTGGATGCATGTTGTGTCTGGTTAATGTGCTTCATTGTGAATGGGGGAAGACTGCTCCTGTGAGGGGAGTGTCCGAGGGGGCAGCTCATGTATTTTCCCAGGGGCTGGTAACCTGTTATCTGTCCACAGGTATCTCCTGCCACTTCCATAGGTGGAGGCACAGTGCAAAATGTTTTGTCTACCCAAGGTGAGTGACAGGGCTATTATTTATTTAGATTTTAGTGGCTGGGTAAACCCACTGAGACCAGAGATCCCTTTTTCAGGGGCGACCTGGAATTCATACATTTGGTAGGCATTATTTGTTCCCTTTAGCTTCCATTCTCCCTCATTTTGTTTGGTGCACAGAAATTCAAATTAACACAAGAAATTACTTCCTGCACCAGTTTAAAAATAAAAAACATTTCCGTGTCTCTTCAGTCCTATCACATGTGCCTCCCCAGTGCTGCTCCCTTTCCTGCCCATGCCGATTCAGCACTTACCCAGATTGTGGTGTTTATCTGACAGAAGTGTCTCTCTCTCTACCTCCCATCCCATTTAAACTAACAGCAGCATTGAAATCTGCAGTGGTCACCACTCTCCCACTTACTCTTGGACTGCTGCCTCTCTGCCCTCTCTCTTTCAGTCTCTGCCATCCCAATATTGGGCAACAGGACAAATAAGAAAAGGGTCTACAAAAACTGTAAAACAGACTAGTAATGTAAAATTAACAAGTGGTGAGTAAATTTAATTCACAGGTAACAACTTCAGTAGTCAGCACCCTAGTGACACCTACTAGCATAATAACTATTTTTTAAACAAAACAGCATTACTTTGAAATATTTTTTTAAACAGTTAGACACAAAACCATTTTATAAGTGGAGTAATTTACAAACTTCATGGTGTGGGATATTTTGCTCTGATAAACATCGCTTTATAGGCCTGTGGCTTCATGCCTCCTTAGACCCCTATGCATGCATTTATAGAAGTATATAGTATACGAAGAATTCATTCCTCTTGTCAAATCTTTAATTTCAGCCAATCAGCATATGTCACATCATTTGACAGGTGGAAGCCCTACACCTTTCCTGGCACTGAAAGTCCCATCTCAAAAGCTGGAAATGATGTGTTCTTGAATCCGGAAATGACTTGTTCTCGAACCCAGAGATTATACAACACCACCTTTTCTATGCCCCTAAGTCCCTCCGTCATCGAATCTATCCCTTGAACCCAAGCTCCAACCTAATTTGAACCCCTGCCACTCCATCCTAGATCTAATCAGAGTCTCTCCTTCTCCATCCCTTTCCTCTCAAACCAAGTTATATCCTAGCATAAACCTCTGCCACACCATCCTAGCTCGAACCCAAGTCCCTCTTTCTCCACCCCTGCCCCTTGATCCCTAGTCCCTGTCCCTCAAACTGCTAGCAGGAAATTCTAGCTTGAATTCTAGTCTCTCCCTTCTCCCATGTTTTCTCATAACCTACCTTGCACCCTCATAACCTACCTTTGCACCCCTGCCCCCCTTCTCCAATCTTGCCCACCTCTACCTACCTTCCACTCCATGCTTCCCTCGTTCTCCCACCTGTCAGTCTGTGGTATAACTGTAGGGTGCATTTTTACTTGAGGGACTTTTTGTGGAATGTGCTTTGCATCTTAAAGGACTATGTGTTTGCAGTAAGAGCATTGTATCTTTACTATGTAAGAAAGCTCTTTTAAAACAGTGCATTTTATTCTTATTTAAGTATTTGTGAAACAAAACACAGATTTATTCTTTTAATGAAAAATAAATGAGTTATGTATCTAGCTTTAAAAGCAGAGACAGAGAGACAATGTGCATGAGTATGTGTGTGCATGCTTTAAAAACAGACATGAAGATAAATTACACAGTGCAAGACTATTCATAGGAAAAAGTATTCAGCTCTATACATTCTGCACCTCTGTCTTTAATGCTTAAAAATAATTCAACAGAATTCTGGTATTGTAATGTCAGAAACTAAATATATTTTTTCTATCTATTTCCTTTAAAAAAGGTAATTTACAAGATCACAGGTTATCAAAAACATATATTTCCATTAAATATATACTAATGGTATTGGTGAAAAGTATTTTAATTAAGAGAGGTGGTCCATCATTAAGGAAGGAATACTGGTTGCCACAGATGAGTGTGTTAGGCTCAAGAGGAAGACTATAAAGACCAAAGCACCCAGCTGGCTCAGTTCTGGGGTTGCCCAGGCAGTAAGGGAAAAGAGTTTGCCCTATAGAAAATGCAGGAAGACCAAAAGAGAGGTGCCACATAAGTTCATAGGTTGTATGAGTGAAAGGGCAAGCCCACATTGAACTTGCCACCGTGTTCCTTAATGGTAGAAAATACATTTTTTATCACCCATAAACAGATCAAATCTACTTTTAAATTGTTCGATGTTTTCACTGGTTACAAGCTCTACAGGTTGTGTGTTCCATATATGAGAAGTCTTTGAGTTATAAAATTCTTCCTACGAGTAGTTTTACACATTTCAGCATGTAACCTTAGTTTATGTGATCTTGTACAGTCTAAAGGTGATTGCCTAACATACTATTTAGTTCAAATAGGGTTTGATCTTTAAAAGCCGTATAGGTCCAACAAAGTTCTCCTCTTAGAATTCTATAATCTAAAGAATATAGGCCTAGATTTTTCAACCTGTTCACATATGCAATAGAATACTGATTCTGGAATTTTTTTATCAGTTTACGTTGGACAGCTTCATATCTTTTTTTGTCTCAGAGTAATGTGGGAGAGCAAAAAGGAGCACAATACTCCATGTTAGTTCGCACTAAGCTGGTATATAATGGGATAATGACATCCTGGTTACAACTTTTAATATGCTTAAGAAAACATCACAGAATCCCATGACATTTCTTTGATGTTTGATTTGTGTGAGTACAAAACTTCTAATTATTTGTAATAGTGACCACAAGGTCTTGTTCTGAGGTTGTAGTTTGCAATTTAGTAATGTTTATGGTATAACATGCTAGTTTATTATTTTTTCCAAAGTGCATTATTTTACATTTTGTTATGTTAAAAAACTATGTCTTTTCTACCGCCCAAGAGTAAAGATTTTCAAGATTTTTCTGTAGGGCATTAATAGCTAGATCATTATTTACAATGCAACCTAGCTTGCTATCATTTGTATATTTCTGTATCCATACTCCTTCATTTGTTTAAATACCAGCAATCATAATGTTGAATAAGGTTGGTCGTAACACAGATCCCTGGGGCACTCCACTGGTCACACTTATCTATTCTGACTCATATCCTTTAAGGATAACCCTCTGTTTTCTTTTGTCCAGCCATGAGTTTACCCATTGTACAATTAAAGGATGAAATTTAAGTTTTATAAGTTGTTTGATTAGGATTTTATGAGACACAGTGTTGAACGCTTTCTCGTAATCAAGAACAATTACGTCCACAGGTAAGTTATTATCTAGTGCTTTGCTGACTGACTCAAAAAAACAGATCAAGTTACTCGTACATGACCTTTTCCGGGTAAATCTATGCTGTGATAAATGATGGTTTTCTGTACTATTTATGTGAATAATTATTTTGTTTTGTAATAGCCTCTCAATTTTTTTATTAATACAGGGAAGTCAGACTTATAGGTTTGTAGTTACCAACGTTCTGCTTTGATCCTTTTTATATACATATGTGTAATATTGGCCAGTTTCCAATCATCCTGCACTTCCCTTCATTAACAGATGTATTGAAAAGTACTGTGGGGATTCCAGCTAGTTCGTGTGAAAGGTTTTTGATAAAAATTGAGGGGATTCCATCAGGTCCTGATGATAAGCTAGATTTGGTATTATGAATCGCAGTCAAAACCTCTTTTAAAGTAAAAAATAATTGATTTTTAGAAGAGTTCTGGTTGCTGAGACATGTGTCTTCTTTTGTTTTAAATACACCAATGAAATATTTATAAAATTTGTCTGCCATTTCTTTCTCGTCTGTGATAGATGGATAGAGAAAATTATCTATGGTTGGCTAGTGAGGTAAGTAAGGAAGTCCGGTGAGCAAAAGCACAGAAGGAGCTGCATATAGTTGAAGGAATTAAGAAGGGGGAGAAGACTTTGTTTTGCTATATAAGTGAGAAAAGGGACAAGGAGGAAGGGATTGTTAGGCTTAAGAAAGGGGTGGTGTGGGTGGAGGATAATGGAGGAAAAGCAGAGATACTAAATGAATACTCAAGTTTCGTCTTCACAAGGAAGAAGGACAAACCAGTGCCTTCAGGAAGGAGAAGAGGAGTGGAGGATGGGAACACAGATGTAGTGATATAGGAGAATAGAGTGAGGGAGGGGCTGCTGGCATAGAAGGTGGACAAACCACCAGGCATAGACGGAGTACATCCAAGGGTAAGAAAAGAACTGGCTGAGGAGCTGGCTGGGCCACTGGCAGACCTATTTAATAGTGCAATAGAGTTAGGTGTGGTACCGCATGATTGAAGAACAGCACATGTAGTGCCAATCCACAAAAGCAGTCCCAAGGATGACCCAGAGAATTTCAGACCATTCAGTCTGACCTCCATTGCAGGCAAGCTCATGGAGACCTTACTTGGTGAAATATCTAGAGAAGCATGGTCTCCAGGATGTGAGACATCATGGGTTCATGGGGGGGGAGATCATGTCAAACAAATCTGATTGACTTCTTTGACTGTGTCATCAAGACAGTAGACAGGGGCCAAGTGGTAGACATCCTCTATCTTGATTTCAACAAGGCCCCATAAAAGAAAATTGACCAGGAAGTTGGTGGATCTCGGGGTTGGGGAAAAGATCACCAGATGGGTGGAAAACTGGCTGATGGACAGAACCCAGATGGTGGTTGTGGGGTGAGAGTTATCTGGCACCTGAGGGGTAGCCAGTGGGATCCTACAGGGCTCAATGCTCGGGCCAGTGTCGTTCAGTGTCTTCATCAATGACATTGGGGATGGCATTAAGGGCAAAATGTGCCTATTCATGGATTACACCAAGCTCTGTGGGAGAGTGGACACAGCCGAAGGGATACAGGACCTGCAGGATGATCTGGAAAAGCTGAGGAGATGGTCCAGGGTCTGACAGCTTGACTTCAATGCCAAGAAATGCAAAGTTATGCATATTGGAGCCAAGAATCCCAGAACAGAGTACTGTGTGGGTGGAGTTTGAATATCTACATCAGAGGAGGAGAAGGAACTGGGACTGATGATCCTTAGTGACCTGCAGCACTCCATGCAGTGCAAGAAAGCAACTGCAAAGGCAAACAAGATGTTGGGATGCATATTTAGGGGGGATCAGTAGTAGGAGAGAGGAGGATGTACAGCTCTTGCACAGGTCCCTGGTAAGGCCTCATCAAGAGTATGGGGTTCAGTACTGGTGCCCACACCTCAGAAAGGACATTAATCTGCTGGAGAAGGTCCAGCAGAGGAGGGCTACAAAGGTGATAACAGGTCAGAAGGGTAAGGCATATGATGAGAGGTTTAGGGCACTGAGCATGTACTCCCTGGAAGACAGGAAAGAGAAAGCAGGGACATGATTGGGACCTTCAGGTACTTGAAAGAGATAAATATGGTTGATAAGGAAAGTTTCTTTAAACTGAGTGGCAACCAGAACAAAAGGGGTACAGTCTTAAGCTGGAGAGTAGGAGGTTTAGGGGGAGGTCAGGAAGCACTTCTTCACAGAGAGGGTGATGGACACTTGGAATGTGCTACTGGAAGAGGTGATCTCATTGAAACATAGAAACATAAAAGTTGATGGCATATAAGGACCTCAAAGCCCATCCAGTCTGCCCATTTCTTTTTTCTACCTTATAAATGTACAGTTGGCCTCTGCTCTGTCTATGGCTTATCTATTCATACTCATCTGTATTGCTCCCTTATGCCTATCCCATGCCTGTTTGAAGCCCTGCACTGTATTCATATCCACCACTTCCTGAGGTAGGTTGTTCCATGCATCCACCACCCTTTCTGTGAAAAAGAACTTCCTCACTTTACCCCTTAATCGGCCTCCCTCTAATCTCATGCTGTGTCCTCTTGTCTTGCTATTTTTCTTATATTGAAACATGTTAGACTCTTTCACCTTGTTAATGCCCTTAAAGTGTATGAATGTTTTGATCATATCACCTCTCTCCCTCCTTTGCACTAGGGTATAGATATTGAGCTCTGTTAATCTGTCCTCATATGTTTTCTGATGCAGTCCCTGCACCATTTTGGTTGCCCTTCTCTGGACTGCCTCAATTTGGTTAATGTCCTTGTGAAGGTGTGGCCTCCAGTACTGCACACAGTACTCCAGATGGTGCCTAACCAGTGTCTTGTAAAGAGGGATTATTACCTCCCTCTTCCAACTTGTGATACCTCTACTAATACACCCCAACATTCCCCTAGCCTTACCTACTGCTTTAGTGGTCTGCTTGGATGATTTCAGGTCATTGGTGATGATGATGCCCAAGTCTCTTTCTTCCCTTGTGACTGCCAACAACTCTCCTCCCAGCCTATAGGTGGCTTCAGGGTTTCTCTTCCCTATGTGTATGATCTTGCACTTCTTAGCATTAAACCCCAGTTGCCACTCTTCCGACCATTTTGCTAGACAGTGGACAGCTTTAAGAGAGAGGCTGGGATAGGCATAGGGGGAAGGTAAGGATCATGGGTATGGAGGATGGGAAGTGTGGGGAGGGAAGGCATGAATAATAACTCAAGATGTTTACCCTGCAACACAAGCAGACTAGATAGACCTAATGGACTTCTTCTTCTGCTGGCTTCTTCATATTGTATGTTCGCATGTTTGTATGAGTTCTATCCTTCAGAACATGCTCATTCATTGAAAGCAGCAGGCTCACTCAGGCTCATTGTAAAAGAGCTCAGTTGGGCTGCTGGCTGTGGAGGTGGGTGTAGGGCTGTGCCGGTGGCCAGCAATGAGGTCATAGACAAGGGAGTGTGGTGTGCGATGGGGTTACTACCAACAGGGTGGGGGGATGTGGGGTCCACTAGACACCAGGGAAAGGTTTTTTCTTCCAAGAAGACTGATGTTGACCCCAGCACTTATAGGGGAGGGGAGATGGGTGTGAATCTGGGGGAAGGAGTGTCATTCTTCATTTGGCTAGCATTTGGCCGGGGGGGGTTGGGCCACAAGGCATGAGAGAAATTTATATTTATTGGAAATGATGGATGGAGGACAGTGCTGAATCTCATCAGGGGGAAATTCTTCATATTGTGAGCTGGCAACTGGACGGGGGAGAGGTGGGACCACTAGACACCAGGGATGTGGGATCTGGGGGTGGAGAGATGTTAATCTTGGCTGAACGTGGGGGGACTTTTTTCCACACAATTTCACATTTTGCATGGGTGAAAATCTGGTGAAGTGCGTGGATTTTGTGAAATATTTTCACAGGGTGAAATTCCCAATTTCACTGGAATGTCGCAGGCGAAATAAAATTTTGTTGCATCTCTAGAAATGACTGATGCCTGTCCTGGTTGTGAGATAGATAACCCTGGTCAGAAAACACATATTTATATCACTGATGATTTGATGGCTAGAGAAGCATACAGAACTGCTTCACAAGTCAAACATATAGGACAACTCATGCCTGTCCTTTTAGCCATAGCTATGAAGCAACATTGGATAGAAATGGCCAATGAAACCCTCAAATCTATCAGTCACATTTTAACTGAAGTGGAAAAAGCTGAAGACCCCTTGCAGTTAGTTAAAAAGATGTGCAAGCAGGCTGACCGAGAAATTAAAAAAAGAGGCTCACCGTCTGGTCAGTAAAGGATCATTTAAAAAATTTCTAAAAAGGTATTCATGGCCCCTGTTGGAAAACTAATTTACTCGCTGGTCTGTTACAAGTTATGCGCAAATGTTTCAGAACCCAAAGCTTCATATTTTATTTTACAGAGAGCCATGTGGAATGTGAGCAGATACGGCATCCAAAGTGCCTGGTCATAAGCCAAGCCACTATGGCTAATCATCAATTTTCAGTCCACCTGAGTTTGAAATATTTCTTTCTGATATTTATTTATTTATTTAAAAGCTTTAACAGGGAAAGGCATACTGAGCTGAGGCTCATTTCCATGTGTGACCTGAGGGATAGGGGCGAGGGGCAATATACAAATATTTACATTCCATAAATGGTAACATTGAACAAAAACTAAATCATGGTAGTAGTAACAGTAGTAGTAGTGTTTATTTTGGGCGTCCATCCCCACAGGCTCAGAGCACCCTTACAAAGTATAAAACAAACAGCATTAGGAACACAAAAACTCAAATACAATACACATAAAATCCATAAATTCCACCCTTTAAAAGTCCATACAGGCTAATTCCTAAGCTGTCTAGTGATCTAAATATATCCCTTATGCCCAAAAGGCCTGTTGGAAGAGAAGTGTTTTAAGATTTATTTTTACATATCTCTAGGGAAGGCAGCTCCCAGAGGTACCCCAGCAATGAGTTCCAAAAGACCAGGACTTCCACCTCTAATGCCCAGTCTCGAAAGATTTAATGAAGAGGGTTCTGCCTTTCAGGAAGCTATGAACAAGTTGCTCTAGAGTTTATTCCTAGTCCTTACGATTTGCTGCACTTTTTAAGTTTTATTTCTGCTGTGCCTGATATTTGTCTGGGTAGTCTGCAGAATGCGGGGGTGTGAGTCTGACATCATACATGTCGTTGAATTTATTACTTTTGTTGTGTTTAATAAATGTTATTTAGCACTCATTTTTCCTAAATGAAAAAAGTGACACACTAATCTACTAGGATCATGAGATTATTTTACAGAACACGTATTATGCTGTACTTTCAGATACTGCAGGCAGTCTTGGAGTGTACCATATTCCATGTGATTAAGGACATTTTGAAGGACCCGGCATTAAATGTATCCTGAAGCTGCATTGACTCCACTGGCAGAAAGGACAAATGTTCATATTAAATATATACCCCATTTCTGTGGAATATGTATATTGATTTATTTCATGCAAAAAAAAAACCAACACAGCCATATGGTGTGTGGACAACGTCATTCATGTCGCAACAGCATCCCTCAGAGATCGCCATACTTTTTTTGAGTGATGTATGGCACACTGAGGGAGGAAGTTGCCCGTCTTCAGGCCGCACTGGACAGTGGCAAGGGAACCTCCCCCATCCAGGGAGCACCAGAGCCACCACCACTACCTCAGAGGTTGCAAAGAAAGCACAGCAGTTGGACTACAGTGGGCTCAGGGAGGGTTAGGATGGTAGAACAGAGGCACACCCAGTCAGTTGTTCCACTCCACAATCCATACTCCATTCTGGGGGAGCATAGTTTCCCTATGGATGCACCCATAGAGGAGACTAAGGAGGTGCAGACAACTGTTACAAGGAGGCCCTCAGGAAGGAGGAAGAGGGCACCACAGGAAAGAAAGCAGCTCCTGGTGGGGACTCAGTTATTAGAGGATAGAACTGGGGGAGCAAGGAAAACTGAGTAAGGTGCCTGCCTGGTGCCATGGCTTGGAGGGACAGGAAGCGCATCCTTGGGATCACGAGAACAGTTGCACGGGAGTCTGAGCTGGACATCATTGTCCACCTAGGGACAAATGACTAGCTCATCATGAGATTAGAGCAGTGCAGAAGGACTTTGTAGAGTTGGGAGGGGCTTGAACCAGTACCACACAGTACCCTTCTCAGAGGTACTGCCTGTCAGTGGCATGGGTGAGCGAGGTACTTTGCACCATGCAGTTTAACAAATGGTTGAAACAATGGTGTGAGCACAGGGTTTGGCTTCATTGGGGACTGGGGTTCCACCTGGAGGACACCAGCCTATACTGGCAGGATGTTCTGCATCTGTCCAGGAAGGAACAAGTCTTTGGGCAATCGGTTTAAATGCTTCATTGGCAATCCTTTAAACTAGTCAAGGGGAGGCACTGATAAGCAGCAGGAAAATCCCAGCTTCCTCCTACAAAACAGGGTACTAAATGAGAAAAAGACCAAGGTAGAAAGGTCAGTGGGGGATGCCGCTACAGAAGGTAAAGCCATCAAAAAATGGAGAGCAATGAGTACCAATGCCTGTAGTCTGGGTAACAAGCTTCCTGAATTAGTGGCCTTGATGGAGGAGGAAGATCTGGATATCATAGCAGTCACAGAAACATGGTACACACAGAACCATGACTGGGATGTAAACATACCAGGATACACTATCTACAGGAGAGACAGAGAGGGTAAAAGGGGAGGAGGATTAGCTCTCTACATAAGAGAAGAAATCAAAGCAACAGAACAAAAGAGTAAACAGGGAGGAGAAGAAGCACTGTGGGTCAATTTGGAAGCAAGCAATGGCACCACAATCCGCACAGGGGTTGTACACAGACCCCCCCCCTCTCAGGGGAGAAATGGACAAGAAAATGATAGAAAGTATACTTAGAATGGCAGTTAAAGGGGAGATATTGCTGATGGGTGATCTGAATATGCCAGATTAACTGGAGTGCAGTTGCAGCAGCCACTTCTAAGAGTGGGGTTATTCTAGATGCCCTACAGGGGGCATGCCTTAGACAACTAGTATTGGAGCCCACTCGAGAGGGAGCAATCTTAGATCTGGTTCTCTCAAATGGAGATGAAGAGAGGATCACAGATGTAGAAGTGGGTAGCTGTCTGGGAACTAGCGACCATCGAACAGTATGGTTCACAATAAACACAGCAATAGAGTCAAGCCATACAAAAACAAAGGTACTGGATTTTAGGAGGGCTAACTTTGCCAAAATGGGTGAGTGCCTAAGGAATGCACTAGCAAATGGGCAGGAAGGAGGGGTGGAAGAACAATGGGGAATAATAAAAACTGCCATCACAGAGGTAACAAGCCTTTGTGTAAAGCAAATAAACAAAATGAAATGAGGTAAGAAACCGCTATGGTTCTCAAAGGAGGTGGCAGTGAAGGTTCAAGAGAAAAAGAAAGCATTCAGGAAGTACAAGGAATCACAGAAGAAACAGGACAGAGAACTGTATCAGTTAAAGCAAAAGGAAGCTGGAAAGGCAGTCAAAACAGCAAAGGCTCAAACCGAGGAAAAGATAGCCAACTCAGTTAAAAGGGGATAAAACCTTTTATAGGTAAATCAGGAGCGAAGGAAGACCAAGGAGGGATAGTGAGGCTTAATAAAGGGAGGAGGTGGGCAGAGGGTGACTGTGAAAAGGCAGAATACTAAACAAATATTTTTGCTCAGTATTTACAAAGGAAGAGGGGAGGTACATAAAACAAACAGTAGAAACACCTCTGGATACAGAAGTTGATACCAGCCCATTTACAGAAGAAAGGGTTCTGAAAGAGCTCTTAAAACTGAAGGTGGACAAAGCAATGGGGCCTGATGGATTCATCCCAGAATTCTAAAGAACTAAGGGTAGAACTAGTGACACCACTGACTACCCTCTAACAAATCATGGGAGGATGGGGTGGTACCTGAGGACTGGAGGAGGGCAGATGTGATTCCCTTCACAAAAGTTGAGCAAGGCAGAAGCAGGAAACTACAGACCTGTTAGTTTAACCTCAGTGGTAGGGAAAATGATGGAATCACTTCTGAAGGAAAGAATTGTTGAGTATCTAGAGGCCAGAGGGGCACAGGACCCAAGGCAGCATGGAGTCACAGCGGGAAGGTCATGCCAGACAAATCTGATAGATTTCTTTGACTGGGTGACCAAAGTAGTAGATCAGGGAGGGGCTGTGGACATGGCCTAGCTGTGTCCCCCTGGCCAGTCCACCATGCCGCAAATGGTAAATAATAAAATAACCCCAAGATGCCTGGTAGTCTAATGGCTCCCGCCCCACCAGCAGTGCCAGTCCACCACACACCCCCACCCATCCCCAGTCAGCGATTGGCACAGCCACCTTTCACCTCCATGGCCAGCCGCTGACTGAGCACCGCATGAGTGCTTACTGTATAGGCGCAGTCAGATATAAATGAATACTCATTTATTTCTGAGCATGTCTGTACAGTAAGCACTCAAGCATTGCTCAGTTGGTGGCTGGAGAGGTGAAAGGTGGGTTGTGCCATCCGCTGGCTGGGGATGGGGGGGATGGGAGTGGACTGGCACTGCTGGGTGGGGGGGCCTCTGGACTACCAGACATCTCAGAGTTATTTTATTATTTACCATTTGTGGCATTTATTTCAGGTTGGGGACTGGCTGGGGGGCAGAGCTGCCCTGCAGGGTGCTAGCATTGTGGAGTCAGGGGCATGTTATGTGTGGGCTGCTCTGCATGGCATTGAAGGTTTGGGGGTTCTGGGGACTGGGGGTGGGAGATGCCCAGCTGGGGACTTCTGCTGTGGGGGATCGGGGGCTGGATGGGTTGTGGGCTGCCCTGTGAGGCACTGATGGGAGTGTTCTGGGCATGGGGTTGGGACTTCTGGAGTTGGTGCAGTGGGTAACCAGAACCCCCGGTGGACGTATGTACAGTTACACCAGCTAAATGCTGGTGTAACTTACGTTGGCGGTTCTCCTTCGGGGGTTCTTGTAGAATCCTGACATTGGGGATTTTGTTGCTGCCTTTCTTGAATAGGGAGCAACTGCTGCCATAAACCCCCTAGCACCATGTCACAGGAGATTTATGGCACAAGTGCTGGCATAATTGCACTTAGGCACAAATGGCCTGCAACATGACAGAGGCCACATTGTAGAATTGCACATGTCGTAAATGCTGGCGTAAGTTGCTTCTTGTGCCTTTCTACTTGCCACAAGTGCTGTTACGCCAGGTGTAACTCTCCTAGAATCTGGCCCTTTGTGAGTAACTACTCTAATATTAAAAAATGTGTAAAAACTATTCTATTTTGGATTACCGGTAAAATCCCAGAATTTGGATTCTGAAACACTGGTAAAATACCAGAATCCTGGATGGTCAGAACAGAATTCAGTGTTTCGGAGTACCATAAAACAGCAGCCATGGTGATAAGTGATAAAATGAACACAAAGCAACTGGAAAAAATTATGATGAACGATCCCCACGTCGAGGACTGTTTTCTCAGAATGTTTCCCTTTAATCTGTTACCCAAGGAGAGGCTGAGAAATCTCCACACAGCACTGGGAGGTGGTAAGGGGTAGTTAAGAGGGTTAAATTGTTGTGTTTTATTTTATCTTATTGTTTTTTGGGTATATTTTAATGCTTGTTAGTTTTGGGTGGGA
The DNA here is from genome assembly GCA_016271365.2 of Neoceratodus forsteri. Classification (NCBI taxonomy): domain Eukaryota; kingdom Metazoa; phylum Chordata; order Ceratodontiformes; family Ceratodontidae; genus Neoceratodus; species Neoceratodus forsteri. The sequence goes on from CM057455.1 coordinate 50,742,023, forward strand.
GCTCTGATTAGTGACAGGGATGTGTAGTAGTCATGGACCCCTCTCCATTGCTTATGCTGTGTCCCAGCTGTGTGACCTCTGCCCCTTTACTTACCTCCCCATTTCAGTCACAGCAGCAAGGCACTTCATGGAGGTGGAGATTGTTAGGGAGCATATAGATTGGCAGCAGGGCATGGCAGGCTTAGTGGAGGTGAGTGGTATCAGGGTGGTTAGGAGCAGAAGACACCCTGGGGCCAAATGGAAACAAGAGAGAGGCCAGAAATGTTTGCTGCCTATTCCCAGGGTTCCCACCAGACTGCATGAGCTGGTAGCTGGTGGGGCAGCAGTGTCCACCAGTCCCACTCGGCCATGCTATGCAATGCCAGATCGATGAGAAACAAGACTACAATTATGGCAAACTTGAGTTCATCAGTCGATCTGGCTTGCATTATGGAGACCTGGCTAGGAGATTATGCCAGGCCAGTTTTGGAGGTGGCTGTTCCCACTGGGTACTCTGTAGTACACTGCCCAAGGAAGGAATGCAGGGTTGGGGGTGAGACCATTTGTTTTAGTTCCTGCTTGAACTTCACCGTGCACCCAGTGGGTACTGCCACATCCTTTGAGTATGTGTTGATGCATGGGGGTCCAGATCTGGGTTGCAGGATTCTCCTCATTTACCTCCCTCCGAGGTCAGGAGGAGATTTCCTGCAGGGGGTGGAGGAATTCATCATCAACAGGGTGTTGAGTTCCCCCAGTGGTTGATTCTGGGAGACCTCAATGCCTGGATTAATGACAAATCCTTGCAATTTGGTTATGATCTCCCCCAGTTGATGAAATCACTGGGTCTTACCCTTACACAAGTTGTTACATCTGCGATCCACCACCACAAACACATATTGGACTTGGTTTTCTCACTGGGGCTTGAGTTCACAAACCTCAAGACTGACTGGGTCACGTGATGCTATACTGCAAGGTGGAGTTCATGTTTGGGACCTCTCAATAGTCCCCTCCCCATCGAGATGATCAGCTATCGCCCTTTAAGAGGAGTGTTCCCAGAGGAACTTCTGGTGGTAGCTGGCTTATCTGATGTGACTGCTGCATGTGCGAATAATATGTATACCCTCAAGGAAAGGAGGGTCAGGGGAGACATGATAGAAACTTTCAAGTACCTCAACAGAATCAACAAAGTCCAAGAGAGTAGCATCTTTCAGAAAAATAGATGTGCAAGAACAAGGGGGCACACTTTGAAGATAGAAGGAGGAAGGCTCAGAAGTAATGTGAGGAAGTATTTTTTCATGGAGAGGGTTGTGGATGCATGGAACAGCCTTCCTGTGGAGGTTGTGGAGTCAAAAACAGTTGTGGAATTCAAGAATGCATGGGACAGACATAAGGCAATTATATGGGTTGGGGTAGGAGAAAGTAGGCTGTTGGTTAACTAGGATCTGCAGCTTAGGTCAGGGAGGATAAAAGACGAGGACGAGTAGCTTTCTACATAAGAGAAGGAATCAAAGCAACAGAAAAAAAGGGTAAACAAGGAGGGAAAGAAGCACTGTGGGTCAATTTGGAGGCAGGCAATGGCACCACAATCTGCATTGGGGTTGTATACAGACCTCCCTCTCAGGTGGAGGAAATGGACAAGGAAATGATAGAAAGTTTACTTAGAATGGCAGATAAAGGGGAGATATTGCTGATGGGTGATCTGAATATGCCAGATGTTAACTGGAGTGCAGTTGCAGCAGCCACTTCTAAGAGTGGGGTTATTCTAGATGCCCTACAGGGGGCATGCCGTAGACAACTAGTATTGGAACCCACTTGAGAGGGAGCAATCTTAGACCTGGTCCTCTCAAATGGAGATGGAGAGGATCACAGATGTAGAAGTGGGTTGCCATCTGGGAACTAGTGACCATCAAACAGTATAGTTCACAATAAACACAGAAATAGAATCAAGCCACACAAAGGCAAAAGTACTGGACTTCAGGAGGGCTGACTTTGCCAAAATGGGTCAGTGCCTAAGGAATGCACTAGCAAATGGGCAGGAAGGAGGGTGGAAGAACAATGGGAAAATAAAAACTGCCATCACAGAGGTAACAAGCCTTTGTGTGAAGCAAATAAACAAAACAAAATGATGTAAGAAACCACTATGGTTCTCAAAGGAGGTGGCTGTGAAGGTTCAAGAGAAAAAGAAAGCATTCAGAAAGTACAAGGAATCACAGAGGAGCAGGACAGAGAATTGTATCAGTTAAAGCAAAAGGAAGCTGGGAAGGCAGTCAGAACAGCAAAGGCCCGAACTGAGGAAAAGATAGCCAACTCAGTTAAGAGAGGGGATCAAACCTTTTTTAGGTACATCAGGGCACAAAGGAAGACTAAAGGAGGGATAGTGAGGCTTAATAAAGGGGAGGGGGGTGGACAGAGGGTGATGGTGAAAAGGCAGAGATATTAAACAAATATTTTTGCTCAGTATTTACAAATGTAGTGGGGGAGGTACCTAAAACAAACAGTAGAAACACTCTGGATACAGAAGTTGATACCAGACCATTTACAGAAGAAAGGGTTCTGAAAGAGCTCTTAAAACTGAAGGTGGACAAAGCAATGGGGCCTGATGGGATTCATCCCAGAATTCTAAAAAACTAAGGGTAGAACTAGTGACACCACTGACTACCCTCTTTAACAAATCATGGGAGGATGGGGTGGTACCTGAGGACTGGAGGAGGGCAGATGTGATTCCCCTTCACAAAAATGGGAACAGGGCAGAAGCAGGAAACTACAGACCTGTTAGTTTAACCTCAGTGATAGGGAAAATGATGGAATCACTTCTGAAGGAAAGAATTGTCGAGTACCTAGAGGCCAGAGGGGCACAGGACCCAAGGCAGCATGGATTCACAGCAGGAAGGTCATGCTGGACGAATCTAATAGATTTCTTTGACTGGGTGACCAAAGTAGTAGATCAGGGAGGGGCTGTGGACATAGCATACCTAGACTTTAGCAAGGCATTTGACTCAGTCCCACAAAAAAGATTAATATAAAAGTTAGCCAGCCTGGGAGTGGATCCCCAAGATGATAGCCTGAGTAAAGAATTGGCTAGAAAATAGGACACAGAGGGTAATAGTAAATGGAGTCCACTCTGAAGAAAGGGGGGTTACTAGTGGGGTGCCGCAGGGTTCAGTATTAGGACCGGTCCTCTTTGATGTCTTTATAAGTGACATTGCAGAGGGACTGGAAGGAAAAGTATGTGTCTTTGCAGATGACACAAAGATCTGCAACAGAGTTGATGCACAAGGTGGGGTGGAAAGGATGAGAAGGGACTTGAAAGGTTGAAGAATGGTCAAATGTATGTCAGCTTAGATTTAATGCTAAGAAGTGCAAGGTAATGCACCTGGGGAAAAAAAACCAGGGAAAGAGTACACAATGGGGGGTGAGATACTAACAACAACAAAAATGGAAAGGGACCTGGGGGTAGCCATATCAGATGACTTAAAGATGGGCAAGCAATGTGAGAAGGCAGTAAGGAGGGCTGTGGGAATACTGGGATGCATAGGGAGAGGCATCACCTGTAGAAAACAGGAAGTTGTTATCCCTCTGTACAGACAGATGGTGAGACCCCATCTGGAGTACTGTGTGCAGTTCTGGAGACCCAGTCTCTGCAAGGACATAAACAAGATGGAAGCTGTCCAGAGGAGGGCAACTAAAATGGTGCAGGGTCTGCACCAGAAGACATATGAAGAGAGACTAAAGGAGCTTAATATGTATAGCCTCAAGGAAAGGAGGGAGAGGGGGGACATGATAGAAACTTTCAAGTACCTCAAGGGAATCAACAAAGTCAAGAGGGTAGCATCTTTCAAAAAGAGGTGTGCAAGAACAAGGGAGCACAATTTGAAGATGGGGGCAGCTCAGAGGTAATGTAAAGTATTTTTCTAGAGAGGTTGTGGATGCATGGAAGCGGCCTTCTGGAGGAGGTTGTGGAGTAAAAACAGTGGTTGAATTCAAGCATGCATGGGACAGCCATAAGGCAATTCTAAGGGGTGGGGGTAGAAAGAAGTAGGCTGCTGATTAACTAGGATCTGCAGCTTATCCATTAGGTAGGGAAATGGGCAGACTGGGTGGGCCAAGCGGTCATTATCTGCCATCAGATTCTATGTTTCTGTGTTTCTATGATTGGCATGAGCATGGCAGTGACCACCTATAATAAGGGTGTATCCAAGGTGCTTGATGCCATCACACCAGTCTGTATATGACCCAGATCTTCTCCTTTGAGACTGCCTTGCTTCAATGGGGCTCTCAAGGTGATGAAGATCAAGGGTTAGAAGTTGGAGCATTTCTGGAGGAAGACCCATTCTGAGGAGGACAGACTTGCCTTGTGTGCTCACTGTCAAGAGTACCAAGGGGCAATCGACTGCAAGAAGGCAGAGTTCCTGTCCAGGGAGATTGCTGCTAGGTAGAATTTCAGCTTTTTCAGACTTTGGACAGACTACTTCATCCAGTCTGTTTCAGTTGAAAAAATCTTTCTTAACTGCATTGTGCAATGAGTTTGCTCAGTTCTTCTCTGAAAGGGTGTCCTCCATCCGATCGGGGATCTCATTAGTGAGACAAGTTATGCCTCATAGTGATCAGCTGGTTGGGAGCAAGGGCACACCTACTGTTTGGGAAGAGTTTAGATCAGTGGAAGTGCCTGAGGTAAGTGGGGTGATTTTGAGGCTGAGGCATACTTATTGTGAACTGAACCTGGCCCCAACACGTTTCTTGCTGGGATATGTTGAGACCATCAGTCTGGTGTTTGTCAGGATTATCCAGTGTTCATTGTTAGAGGGAGTCTTTCCTGATGCCTTGAAGAAGGCACTGGTGAGATCTCTCATGAAGAAGTCATCACTCAACCCTGATGTCCTGGCAAATTATTGATTGGTCTCCAATCTTCCATTTTTAGGAAAGGTTATTGAGAAAATAGTAGAGCAGCAGCTCAAGGTGCACCTCATGATCTTTGTCATCTAAAAGCCATTCCAGTCTTGTTTCAGGGCTAGGGACAACACTGAAATGACATTGGTTTGAGTGCAAATTACCTCCTTAGAGCAAGAGATGGAAGAGACAAGTCAATTCTTGTTCTTCTAGATCTCTCTTCAGCATTTGACACTGTGGATCACTTTGTGCTTCTGGATCACCTTATAGAATATTGTGGACTCTGGTACTGTCATGAACTGATTTGAGTCCTACCTCTCTGGCAGGAAGCAACGGTTGGTGATAGGGACTTTTTCCTCATCCATGAAGCTTCCACCATGTGGAGTTTTCTCAGGGTTCAATCTTGTCACCAGTGTTATTCATGATGTACATGTTACCCCTGGTGAGCTCATTAGGCATTACAGTGTTCGTTTTCAATGTTATGCAGATGGTACCCAACTGTATATGTCCTTTGCCCCTGGAACACAGGACACAATGGAATTGCTTAACAACTGCCTGGCTGAGATCAACAGTCGGATGTCTTCCAACTGGTTGCAATTGAATCCTGACAAGATAGAGGTCCTAGTGACTGAGCCAGGTTGTGGAAGTGATGGGGGTGCCTCCAGAATGGCAACTGGATTGGTCCTGGGACCCACTCTGTTGATGGCTTCCCCTAGGGTGATAAATCATGGCATCTTTCCAGATGACAGATTGACACTTGATGCAAATGTGTCATCTGTGGTCCAAAGTGTTTTTTACCACTTAAGGAATATCACCAGGATTAAACCCTAAATCATCCCGACTACCTGCCAAGACTAGTACACACCTTCATCACATCCAGGCTTGGTTACTGTAACGCTCTGTACTTTGGGGTCAATGAAGGGACCCTCTGTCAGCTGAAGCAGGTGCAGAATGTGGTGGCCAGAATACTGATGTGCTTGTCTAGGTCTTGTCAGGTGACCCCAGTCCTGCAAACTGTGAACTGGCTGCCTGTTAGGTGGAGGATTATCTTCAAGGTGGGCTTGATCACTTATAAGGACCTATATGGACTGGGCCCTGGTTACATGACTGATCTTCTGACACCTGCCACCTCAGACCACTCCCACTTCTCCTCCACCCAGGGCCTCCTTGTGGTTCCAAGAACCAGGATAAAAACATCTGGTGACCGAGCATTTAAAGTCACTGTAACAGCCCTTAGGAATTAATTGCCCAGCTTTGTTAGGGAGGCCCCTATGGTGAAAGCTTTCAAAAGGGGTCTAAAGACTTATCTTTTTAAGCTGGCCTACCCAGACTAACCAGAGTTATTTTATTTTGTCATAAAAGACTGTATTTATTGTTTTAATCTATATTTATGAAATGTATTATTGTTTATTTATTGTTGAAATGTAGTTTATCTATATTACCCTGTCAGTTTCCATGTAATGTGCCCAGAGCCTCTGGGATTGGGTGCCATATAAATAAATAGTACCTACCTACCTACCACTTATCATCAATACTGACCCCCATGACATACCCAGAGAACGGTGGTTATCTGTATAGATTTCAGAGAATGAGTCTAAGGAATTCTTTGACAGCTAAGGACTTCATCCAGACACTTATACACAAATGACTGGGGACTTTTTAAACAGGAATGCAAAGATTATTACATACCGAAACACAGTTACAGGATACCTTCTCTACCACTTATGGATTTCACTGCATCTTTTTCCTACACCAAAGATGTAAAGGATTTTCTTATTAGAAATTTCTAAAAATGTACTCTTATGACATGCTCAAAAATGATGTAATGGTGACTAGTTTTGTACATCACCCTTTCAGCATTTAAACATGACAGAGCATGCCCTGGCTTGTCTTTCAATGTGTTCAGACATGTTTGTCTTGTAATGAGTTTAAAATATGCAATAACTTGTAACACAGTACAAAACCATAATTTATAAAATCATATATGACCCTTTTATTTGTGTGTCTCATCATCAGCTGTTTTTTTTTTGGGGGGGTGGCTGTAGGGACAAAACCCTTGATGGAAAAATTATTTTATTTTATTATCAAGAATTGTTTTTTTAATCATTATTATCTCATCTGATTTTTATATGGTATTAAGATGGTAAATGTTTACTCTGATTTCTGGTTAAGATTAGTGTTAATTCTTAAAAACAGTAAAAAGGAGGAATGATTCCATTTAAAATGAAGACAGCTTCGGAGTTCAGAAAAAAATGGTCTTAAAGAGACTGTGTTAAATTTCAGGGCCCTGTACTCTAGCTGTAGAACAGAAATAAGATGGGGCCTAACTTACATGTTCCACATTGCAGGGAAGACACTTAATTATTAAGATGTATAGAGGTGTTTGTACCATGAAAGTCTTGGCTAAAGCTAGGTATCCATGACTACAATCAGATAGAGATCATGTGACTGGTAGCACCAAGAAGGAAAAAAAACTTGTCTTACAAGATGCATTTTAAAAGTCCCATTACTTTGTATATTAGAAATGTATTTTGCTTATAACTTGAAAACCCAATATGGTGCCACCATGAAAATTAGACAGTTATGGGGATAATAGTATGATAAGTAAGTTTACCAAGTTTCATGATTGCAGAATAAATAATTCTCGAGTTATGAATATGATTTATTTAATATAATTGTCTTATTTCAAAACTAGACAAATCTACTATCTTGTAATAGCTCAAATCTTAGAAAGTCTAACAATATAACTCTTAAATATGTAGTTTGTTCCTATAGAGAGAAATACTGTCTACAAGTTTATAGTAAATTAACTTTTCTGACAGTGATTGATGTATTTGAGAAAAGAAAAAATACTTCATGGGCTGGATATTCAAACTGCGCCCAAAATGTGCACAATAGCAGGAGCAAGCACAAGTCCATTGAGCACATGCACAATAGACGCGATATTCAAAAATGGAGCAAGCCAAATTGTGCAACCAGCCAACATCTGAATATCGCACAACCTGTGCCATAGCACAACCAGGAAGGGGAAGCTGAGCAGATGTGATGCGCTATAGCACAACAAGGGCAGCCCAGCTGAGCAGCCCAGAGGCACCATAGCGCAAGTAGTGAGCCCCCCAGCAGCAGAGCAATGGAACTGCACAATCAGGGAGGTAGCCAGGGGCCCACCACCCATGCCACAGATGGGCAAAGGAACACACTGCAGAACTGACAATGCACCCTCACACCCCAAGCACAGCACAACTGGGGGAAGGATTGAATATCCACCGGCCCTTGGGGACAAGCAAACAAAGCACAGCCAGGCCATGTTGCCCCAGCACACCCACTAGCAAGCTGAGACTACCACACAAGGGGGGCAGACCACCCCATTGTACAGCAGCTCCCCTGTGCACAGCACACCCTGCACTGAGACCCCAAGACACTCCCCATGAGCAGTGACCATCACAGCAGGAATCCCCATGCATACCCCCGTCATACTGCAACCTTGTGCACCACAGAACCATACAAGCCACAGCCACCATGATCAACCAGCAGTGAGTGGCAGCACACGGCAATGCAATAATGGCAGACACAGTGCCAACACGCACAACCCCCCTGAGACACAGCTGAGAGACCGAACGTGTGTCGCCACAAGTGGTACTCCACACGGGAAAGGGCGTGCCCCTGACACCACTGCAAGTGATACAGCACCCTGCACAGTAGACAGGTGTCACAGCACGACCCAGCATGAGCCACAGCAGCCAGCACAGACACTCACAGTGATGCATGGAAGCATGCAGCATACCGGATGCAACACAGTGCAGGGGCAAACACACACCCATACCCTTGGGGACACCAACACAGGGACACAGTAGTGTGGCAACCCAGCCCCCAGTGTGGGCACATGTAAACTGTGCACACACAGCCTGCAGTCCACCATGGCACTGGGGTGACACCCACCCTGTGCATGTACTGTGGCCCTGTACGCCACCAGCATACGCCTGGATCACAAGTGACAGACAGTGCTGCACAGCCCCTGCAACACACACAAGACACAGCATGGAGGTGGGACAGCAACTGTGGAGGCCACAGTGTCACCCGAGGCAAACATGCACCCCACCTGTGACAGGTGGCAACCCAGCATTGTGATGGTCACAGTGGATGACCTGCAGGGACATCACCCACTGACAAGGCAGCAGACCTGGCAGGCCACAGACATGCAAGGGTGTCAGCTGCACAGGCCAAGGACAGCTTGACAGGGGCACAATGGACACAAAGCAGGCACCATGGAACACTGCACACAGCAATGTAATGCACAGAGAACAACACACACCACAGATACTGACTGAAAGCCACTCCCACACCAAAGACACCTCCCCACGCACACACACACATACCCATGACTATACCTCCCCAGAGGCCATGCACACCACTGCAACTGAGCACCTATAGCCAGCTGCAAATCAGAGACCACCACAGTATTCATATCAAAATAACTGTATTAGAAAAACAACAACAAGTACAACAACAACATCAAAAACTATTTACATATGTACAAAACAGGGGTGGAGGTACGGGCACAAAGTAGGGGTGGGTAAGGGACAGGGGTGAACAACTGGGAGAGGGAAGGCGGGGTGTGAGGGCTAGTCAAAGGGGGGAGGTGATGCCCAGCTACTGTCCTCCAGCCTGCTCCCCTGCTGCCTGGTGCTGGTCCCGGGGTCTCCGTCTCCTCCACACCCCATGCTGCTGGAGGTCCTGCAGGATCTCTAGGGAGTCTGTGGCCACCTGCAACAGCTGCTGCATGGATCTCTCAATGCGTAGTAGTATCTGGACACCTAGGACAAGGGATCAGAGTCAATGGGTGTGACTGTCCATCTCCCTGAAGCCCACCCATCATGTATGGCATATAGCCAAGTGCCCCACTCCTGTGATGGAGTGCACCCACCCACAGTGACCATGTGTACAAGACATGCCCAACCAGGCAGCAACAGCCATGTGTACCACTGCACACACACACCGCCCATGTCCAGCACAGCACAACCAAGGCCATACAGTAATGTGGCTACGCGGTGGGCAGGCAGTGCCACAGCCATGTGCTCAGTGCACGCATGGACCACCATTGATGCACTCCCAGACATGCAGTGCCGCTGGACAGTGCTGACTGTCACATGTCATGTGCATAGCAGTGGTGTCCATGGATGATGGCCATGCCCTGCTCCCCACCCTGTCACACAGCATGCAATAGCAATCATGTTGTCATGGCACTCACCCTCATTGGGCTGTTGCTGGCGTTGTGGTTCTCCATCGCCACGCTCGGGCACTGCTGCCACCACCTTCTGCTGCTCAGCCATGGCCCTCCTCCAGTCTGCCATGCCTGTGGGAAACAAAAGGTGAGAAACACATCTGTACAATCCCAAAGCATATTCCCCCTGCCCCAATGAGTGTGCCCACCCACCCAGCCAGACCCATACATCACATACCCTGTAAACACTGCCACAGCCAACCCTAGACCAACCCTCCCCCATGTGCTGGACACAATAGACAATGTTACCCATATGGACCATACAGGTGCGTAGACGGATCACCCACCTGGATGAGGCACCATGCCCCTCCTGACACGTGACTGCAGATGTGCCAGTGGCACCAGCTCCCTCCTCCTCAGGTCCCCATAGCAGTGCCTGCACTGTTCTGAGGTCCTCCGTTGGCCAGTGGCCGCCTCCAGGTCAGTGGCCGCCTGTTGCCACACTTGGGTCCTGGCCCTGTCCAGGGGAACCTCTCTATACAGTGGGCCATGGTGAGGCTCCACAATGGCCACCAGGTTGGCCAGCTCGAGGGCACTCCACTGGGGGGCTCTTCTGCGTGCCATCTCTAGATCTATAGTAGGCACTATGGCGCTCTGCAGCGTGGCAACCCCATGTGGAATTGCTGTGCAATACCACACTGCTATTCCCTATCACGCTGTCGGTACAGCGTGGCTATTCCCTATCCCGCTGTCACCTGCAGACGTGCCATATGTACAGCACCAAGGGGGCAAAGGTGAGTGCACGGGTCATGGGTCTCTGGCGTATGGCCACGCGCGCAGCCATCAGGCGTCTGGCATCAGCGCGATTGGTCACCCTGTGCCATTGCCACAGCGAACTATTGTGCAGTTGTGCCATAGCGTCATGTAGTGACCATCGCCGTAGCACCACTGGCACAATGGTGGCCGTGCCCTGAATTGCCTACCGCGCACAGCACATCATCAGCATGGCAGACACCTGCGTAAGCTACCTTGGCATGCACAGTGCGGTGTACTATGCAGTCACAGAACTGCACCATTGACTCAGCACGTTCAACCGTATTACGCAAAGCGCAACAGCACGATATTCAGCCGTCATGAGCAAATCATCCGATCAGCCATTCAATGGTGCAGTAGCATGATTTGCATCTCATTAAAGTTGCTCCACACCTAATTTGCATGGATTGCACTATAAAAATGCAACACTGTTCTGTAGTGGCCATATTCGGTACTGCAGTTGATAGGTGAGTTGCATGCTGTGTGATGTTCTGGACTATGGTCTCAGGGAATTGCTGTGTACTGCACAGTCACAGGAGACCACTCTCACCCATACAGGCTGTGAAATGACCAAGCGAGGACTGGGTGAGGAGGATGATGGTGGGCGGAAGAGGAGGCCTAACTTTACGAAGGCTGAGATGGAGGCACTCTTCGAGGCCTACCTGGATGAAGAGCCACTTCTCAGTGGATGGCGGGGCACCCCTCAGGCCAATGCTGCTGCATGGGAGGGGGTGGCACGTGCTGTCAACCTGCATGGCAGCCACCAGCGCTCTGTGCAGGAGTGTAAAAAGAAGATGGGAACCGACAGGAGGAGGGTGAAGAAGAAGGTGGCAGCCATCAGGGCGGCACGTGCAGCAACAGGCGGGGGCCAGCCAGAGGTGGTGCAGCTGACTCCAGCAGAGGACAGGCTCACTGCAGGCATGCAGTACAGTGCCATTGAGGGCGTTCCTGGAGGTGGCTTCCAGAGAGGTGGTAGCCCATCACTGCATGGCATGTCATGGTCGGGGGGGAAGGTAGATCACATGCACTAAAGTGTCCTTCCTTTCTGTTACAGATCCTGTGCATCTGCAGGGGTCAGCGGTGGAGGGCCTGTCCACTGCGGACAGCCATCTGGAGTTGGAGGAGGGACCACACACCTCCACAGGTAGCTGGCATGCATTGCACCAGTGTGCACGCCTGGCTGCCATCACTGATGTTGTTGAGACAGGTGTGGGGGGTGCCCTTCCTGTGTTCCAGCGGTCTGGCATGCAAGCATGCCAGCATGCTGTGGCTGTGGCACAGACCTGCACCATTGATGATGCAATGACCATTATGGGCATTGACATGTGTGTGTCACAGAATGGACACACAGCAGGACAGCACACACCCATGGATCTGGCTGGTTCTGACGTGTGTGCCAGCACATCATCACAGTCCCAGGCTGCACCTGTCAGCACCGGTGGGGCAGCACCGGTGGCTGTTCATGTCAGTGGCACTGTTGCAGCCACAGCGGTGGGACAACTGATTTCTTGGGCACAGCAGGCAGAGGGGCAGCAGCAGCAGTCACCCACTGGGACTGGGGGTACAGGGTTCAGCAATGGCATATGTGCACCACCTGTGGACTTGCCCATACCTGGTCCTGGTGAGCAGCACCCACCCTCAAGGGGTGCTGTGCATCAGGCCCTTCCATACCCTGAGGGACAGGTTGCTGATGTGGCAGATGACCTCTTTGACGAGCACACCCACCTGCTACAGGCATCAGTACAGCAGCAGATGCAGGTTGCAACGTCCTTGGAGGCAATGTGTGTGGCTCTGGAGTGGGTTGAGGAGTGACACAGCAGGGACACCAAGAGGATCCTGTCTCGGATTGACCATATGCGGATGGATGTGACTGCAGCCATTGACAGGCTGACACAGGTGGTGGTCGCTGTCAGAGACACATTGGGCACACAGTCAGGTGCCCCTGTGCCACTCACACCATGCAGTACGCTATCCACTCCCCATTCCTGGCGTTTCTGTGACACCCACTCTGTCGATGCCTGGTTCAGCTGTGGGCATCCCAAGCACTCCCGGTGCAGGTATGTTCAGTGTGCTGCAGACACCTGTGTGGGCACGGTCATGTTCATGCAGTGGAACCCCTGGTGGACCATCGGTGCCACCCCATGAGGCCTGTGCTCAGCCTGCCAGTGCTGCTGGGTCTCGGTGGGGCTGCCCATGCGTCCGAGGCAGCCGTGGCACTGTGCCGCAAGACTGAGCTGTCTCCCAGTGTGGGCTCTGTCTGTTGCTGCCCTGTGTGCAATGTGTGTTTTGGTGGGCAGTGCACCGGTGGGTGCTCAGCCCTACTCACAGACACACAGACCACCTGCACACCCTCCCGACTGCTGTCCACAGGTGCATGTGCATGATGATGCCTGTATTGCGCTGGACACCAAAGTGCGATGGTGCCCAGCATCTGACACACGCACATGGACAGTCAGTGGATGTGGTGGCCTGTGGACATGTGTGTCTTAAGTGTCTGTGTTCTGGCTCTGTTTTGCATCTGACCCCTGTGCACCTTGTGCCTATTGTGTGTGTGTGTGTGTGTCCGTCCATGTGGCATGTTACTGTTCACCCCTCCCTGGTTGTCTGTGTGTGCCTCTGTGCCCTGCCACTTCCCTTGCTGTCATGCACCCCTAGTGTGTTTCCATGTGTGTACATGGGTTGTGCCCTAGCCACTGGTGGTTGCATATGGCCCCATGACTTACCTGTGTTGGCTGAAGTGTCCTCTGTGATGGTGTCCTGGTGCAGCTGGGCCAGCCGGATCAGTCAGGGGTCCTGTCATCCAAGGGGGGGCTGCCCATCCCCATCTTCACCGGTGTCACCGTTGTCCCCATCGCTGTCCCCCTCTTCGACCTGTACAGCTATCCCACAGTCTTTGGCCATGTTGTGCAGGATACAAGAGGCCAAGAATATCGCACAGGCCTTTGAGGGGCTATACTGTAGGGCACCACCGGAGGTGTCTAGGCAACAGAAGCACTCCTTCAGCATCCCAAACACCCGCTCAATGATGTTGTGTGTGGCAGAATGTGGCTCATTGAAGTGTTGCTGCGATGGGGTCATGGGCCACCGGTAGGGTGTGAGCAGCCAGGGACGGAGTGGGTATCCACTGTCACCTGTGTGGAGATAGTGGAAGTTAGTGTCTTGTTCAGGCTCAAATTGCCCCTAACCCTGTGTGCCACACCCATGGTACCTGTGGCTTACCCCCCCTTGCCCCAGATTTGTGAGATCTACATGCATACTCACCCACTAGGTGTCCTGTGGGGATGTCCCCACTCTCAAATCAATGGCACAGTGCCGACTGGTACCATATGAATGAATCGTGTGCTCCCCCAAGGTGCATGGCACAGACATTGATGATGCGCCCACTGGCATCACACACCACCTGGCAGTTGACACTGGCATAACCCTTCCGATTCATATATGCAGCCCCATCAGGGCCAGGTGGTGTGTGAATGGCCATATGGGTGCAGTCTATTGTCCCTAGCACGCCAGGCATACGTGCTACCCTGTGGAACTCCTAATTTGCTGTGCACTCTGCCACGGTGCTGGGGAAATGGATGTACTCCACAGCATGTGGCAGCAGTGCACTGAGGAACTGGGTGAGGATATGTGATGTGGCTGACTGTTTTATGCCTGTGGTGTCCCCTGTTGGTCTCTGGAAAGTACCCATGGTGAGCAAGCACATGCAGGCTGTTACCTTTGTCTCCACTGACAGAGCGTGACTCCGTCGTGTGGGTGCCTGCATCACATCACTGCACAGTTCACAGAGCTGCCTCAGTATTGCCCTGTTCAGGTGGTACCGGCTCACAATCTCGACATCTGAGTAGAGCTCAAAGCTGGTGCGGGCTTGGTACTGCCTGTTGGGGGCGTACCGCCGATGGGCCCTTCCACGGCCACGTCCCCTTGCTGCATGACTTCTCACCCCCCTCATTATGGCTTCCATGTGGAAGGTGGCACTGTCCATGTCCCTGGCTTGTGTCCCCCCCAGCTGTTGTTGCTCTGTTTCCCCCGCTCTCCTGACTGCTACCTCCACTGCACCGGGTACACCTACTAGCCTCTGCACTCTGTGGTCCCACACACCTTTCCTTGCCCCTATTTTGTCCTCTGAACTCCCTGGCCTGCCCTCTTTGTCCCTCTGGCCTTGTCTCTCTCCCTGCCTCATGTGGCTTCCCTGTAGCGTTCTTGTGCCTCTTTCTTGCTCCTTTTTATTTTGGCTCATTTCCGCTATGGTGCAACTTCCACGATCCACTGTTACATTGCTAAGTTCTTGAACATCGACCGCACTTTATGCATTGTTCCACCCCCTTCGGTTGTGCATGCCTTCATTAGCATTGCACTGTTGCTCAGCATTTTTTCAGTGGTGCAACTGCCTCCTGCTGAATATCGCAGAATGGCACATTTTCTGACTTGCGCTGGTGCAACCCTATTGCGCATTGAGCAACCCTTTTGAATATCCCACCCTATGTATCTCTACAAAAAGTAATGTTTTAAGGACTTTAGAAATGGATTTTTCTTACAAATTTTATTTCATTCTGTAGCTTAGACTACATAGAGTAAAACTATAATTTTATTTTAAGAAGTTCTATTGACATTATGAAGTTATAACTGTAACAGTATAACTTAGAAAATATTCATGTCAGAAACATCAACATTACACCAACATGATTGACTTAAAGTACAGCACCTGAATATGTGAGTTTAATGTTTAAATTAGGTCAAATAAGAATTTTATTTAAAGAAAATGATTTTGACCAAAAGCAATTTTGAGGAGAAAGGGCTGTCTTATACAGGCATATCCATATGTCATCATTTATCTTATGAGATTACCTACCTCCTTAGTGACTCAAACCAATCAAAATCTGGTGATGACATCACCAGAGCAGTTTGATATTAGAAAATTTGACTGGTCACACCTCATTCTGGACCAAGACACTGATGCAAAAGGGATCTCTGTTCAGTTAACTAAGAATTCTAAAGGCTTTATGCTGTAGCTAGGCCAAAGAACTTTGGGCCATGCCTGTTTGAAAAGCAGGGATTAACCTAAGAAGAGCCAAAACTTATGCAGAGTTGCTCAAGGATCTGTGTGCAAGAAAAAGATGCAAGGACATTCTCACTGTATATGAAGCAAGATCTGTGTTTTATCTGATGAACCTTGACTGCAGCAATGTTGCCTGTTGTTAACCAGACACAGATTTATTTTTAAAACTTGCACAAGCTTTACAGCGTTGTGAGGAAAAGGTCTAGTGTCTTAAGGTTTTAAAAACAGGAAACATTAACAGTCATGAAGTTTCAGTTGTTGGAACAGCTTCTTTATCAATTAGAACATTCTTTGAATCCAGTATTGCTATGGACTGTGCAGATTGAAGCTGTGTTCTACAAACCCAAGAACTGATTTTCAGTAAAGGTTTAACTTGCAGAGTGTATCCATGCTAAAAGAACTTCCAGGGTCAAAGTTAGCTGACAAAGAAATGTTTTCATCTTGAGACAATCTTAACCAAGAGTTCTAAGTGGAGAAAAGAAGACCCATTTCTACAAACAGAATATAAGTATTAATTTTATTACTTTCACTCATTTTAAGTAATGGTCTTGGTAATTTAAATTGGCTTTCTTAGGAAAGTAAGAAGAAAACTTACTTTTAACTACAGCATCTGGGAATCTAGTTTAAGCTTTGAACTAAGAAATATTTGGCATGAGTTGAAAAGTTAAAACTGAGTTTTATGCCAGGCCCCATGGTGCTGAGGGTTAAGGCGCTGGATGCCACACCTCACACTACTCTGGTGACCCAAGTTCGGGAATGAACTAGGATTGTCGGGCATCAGTGGGGCAAGGGAGGATTAAGCCTCCCAACAGATGCTCTCCTCTCTCTGGGGAAGGATATCAGAGGTGCCTTAAGCACCCGTCGTCCCAAGAGAACCAATGGAAACATGGGCTCTTGAGGGCTTGGCTGCTCCATTCAGTGGAGCTGGGGACAGGGGACACTGTCATGTGCTTGGTAGGAGGCATGCATCAGCATGTCACCTGTCTTGATGTAAGTCCTTGCATTGGCTTTCCAGGGTGATGGGAAAAAATAACAAGGAAACTACAAATACCCTGGCCCCATGAGCAAAATGAAACCTGGGGCAAGGTTGCCTTTGGGGATTGCCCTGGCGGACAGGGTAGGCAAGGTACAAAGCCTCCCCTGAAAGCCGTGGGAGTCAGGCAAGTTAAAAAAAGAAAACTAAGTTTAACAGAAGTAGTACAAATCACCAGTGTAATGAGTTGTTGTCAGTTCTCATAGAAAATACATTTTACATGCAATGAAGTTCTGAAACAAGTTTTATACAAAAATAATCTAAGACATTGATCTTATGAGTTTGCATGTTTTTATGCATGAAGGTTATGTTAAATAGTAAGTATAACAAATGTTTAGTGTAATTATTATCATTCATCATAATGCATGTGGCTTATTATTTGCAATGCTTATTTGCTAAAAATGTATTTTATTAGTTGCTGGATTTTCTGAAACAATTTTGTTGATGTTTACAAAATTAGGCTTGATATTTATGCTAATGAGGAATATTTAGAACCATTGTATAGGTTTAAATTAAATATCTATTTTTCATATAACTATACATGTGATAAGCAGTGTCATTTACTATCATACTTGAATCTGTAGAGCATGGGATAGTATTACATGTAAATATTTATTATTTTGGGTAATTTATGAAATAATTGTTGGCTAAGTACCGAGGTGAATCCAAGTGCATTATTAAAAAAAATTATATTATAAGCCTTTGTTCTGACAGGACTCTGTGTTTAAAGCTTTCAAATATGTAATGTCTTTATTAATGACACATTGTGTAAAATAAAGGCATTTATTGTGAAACAGAGCATGTACATAAAATGGGACATACATCAGAGGTAGGATTATGAGTAAGATACAAAATAAAAGCATCTCATGTGTAAAAATCTGCATAACATATGACATACTATTAAGGCAGGATCATGGTAAGATACAGCAATATAAACAGCTTTTGTGAAAACATGATTACATATTGAATATGAGGTTAGACAAAACATATAGATATAAGCGCCTATTGTAAAAACATGATTATATATAAATATAAGGTAGATGGCTAATATTGAGGTATATAACATTCACAGTTATACAAAGCAATGACATTTGAAGTTTCCATGCTGAGCCATGCAGATTTCTTAAACATCTTTTTTTTCTGTGTGTCACTGTTGATATGGAAATAGGAGAGGGCTGAGGAACAACACTTGCAACAGCTGTTTTAAGGCTTTCAGCATAGTCCCTGTTTGCTGAATGATGAAAGATAGATGTGGGTATATTGGCTATGGCATAACTTAAAAAAAATTCCAGCTCTTTGGCTTTTTGGGGTCAGGAATAGCGTGTGTAGCTGTAGCCGCCCTTACCAAATCAACCATGTGAGACCCAGAAACAACACTGCCTTTATACATCAATTCACCTTTCCTGCTGCAAAACAGAAAATCTTTGTTCTATGCCATGTGCTTTAATAACATGTCAGCATTTGTTTAGACCTTTGAGAAACACTGTTCAACATGTCTTTTTCCATAGCACTTGGTGCAGAAAGAGTCTCGGGGGAAGGGGCTGCTCAGAAACTGGCTCAGTGTCAGGCCAAAGCCAAACTGATTTTAGCCTGTTATCATTGGAGTACCAAAGTGAGGTCATGTTGCAAAACAGAAGAGTACAGCTTGGCTTTGCCATGATCTGATAAATCTGTCTGGGATAGTATAGCTCTCATTTCATTATCCAAGCTGTAAGTTGCAACTTTCCCATGTCCTCATCAGGATAGTTTGTTTTGATATGCTCCAATTACTGTTGCAATATCCGATCCATTTTCTGAGTAAAATCCATTATCTGAAGGAACATTTGCCCAAAGTAGTTGGGACATTGGGTCAGCACAATTCTCTGTTTGACAAAATAGTCTTGTAGTCCTTAAATATTTTGAAACAGGAAACATGGCTTTATTGCTCAAATAATTGTGTAAAACATCTTACCCTCGAAACAGGACATGATTCATAAAGCAGATTTGTTTGTTGTTAATGCATTGCAAATGGTTATATTCATGGTAGAAACTGTAAATACAATTTTAATCTGAATGTTTCATAAAATAACCAAACGCCTCCAAACCAGGAAGTGACACATAGAGAACACGCACACAAATGTGACATGCTTACCATAGTGATGTTAGATTCTCATCAGAGCATGATAGTTTGGAGGTGTTTGGTTGTTTTTTGAAACACTTGCTTTAAAATTGTAAAGGCCTATGGCACATTCATAAGGTAGAAAAAATAGGTAGATTGGATGGACCTTGCAGTCCTTAACTGCCGTTAACTCCTGTGTTTCTAGCCATACCCATCCAGAAAAAAGGGACCTGCTTTAAATTCACCACCCCATAGAGTGTGCTGAATGGTAAGGTTTTCATTCTCAGCTATGTACGTTAACCACTGAATAGCTGCTGTGGAGTACCTCTTTTGCTGACCATGACAGTTACCAGGTGGCAGAACTGTGAGTGTGGTTTTCTTCAAAAAACATGAATCTATATGTGGCCATGCAGTCAGACAAAATGGCTGCATACTGGAAGAGATCCAAGCAAACTATGTCATACTATAATGTGTCACCATCTGACTGTTTTAAAACTTGTCTGGTTGTCATGTTCATCAATTATTTCTTAAATCTGTCACAGGCTTTTTGAAGAATTTCAACATCTAAGTGACAACAATAACAAAGCTTTTTTTTCAGGTCAAATTCTGTATGTTGGTTAGCTAGGTACCACTGCATGAAATCTGCTTTTTCCACAGGCATCATATAATCCATGCCATACAATTTTGTATTACGCAGGGGACCGACATAATTTTCATTGACTTTGGTGTTAAAAAATGTGGGAAGAGACCTTTAACTGTCTCATTTTCAATCCCAAGTCTTGCTCGGAGTTTAGAGACGCTGCTGGGCATAAAGGAATATGAATCAATGAATCTGATGTGTAGCCCTGATACTATCACAGAGAGCAAGTTTTCACCTCATGTGAGCAATTTGATATCAATCTTTTCCTTGACTTCCTGGCTAAGGATAACATACAGGGTAGCTGTCACAGCCTTTTGCATTGTGAGCTATAAATGTGTATTGTTTGAACAGTATATCTATAAAATGCCTGACAAAATCTTTTACACAGCCATCTCCTTTAAATTCCCAACATCTGCTGTCATTTAATTGCTTAGCAAACACATAATTTGTTGTGTGTGTTCCTGTTTCTTGTCTGGCCTCAAGATGAAACACTATGTATTTCTCAGAGGTCTTCACTTCTGTAAGTGGTGTATGTAACACAAATGTTTGTCAGCAGCCATCAGAGAACATCTAGAACATGCAACCCTTTTACATTCATGATTTCCTTTGTATAAGGCAAAACATTCTTCACATAATTTGCTTTATTCAAAGGGACTGTTCATAAACCAGCTTTGGCCCTGTGCCTCTCCAGACAAGCTGAGGATTGACAGATTTTGTTTTACACTTTGGGCATTTCACTATACTGGCAATCTGTTCTGCACAGTTTGGACCATGTCACACATTAAAAAAAAGGGCACAAGAGTGAGTATTTCTGTGACTAAAAGTTGTGTGACTATTTTCAGAGGTATCTGGCCCCTATAAATGTCTTGATATCCGTGACCTTGTAGAAGTGATTGTCATGGTGTAATACAAAAAGGGTTTTAGGAAGTCTTTCTGTCCCTGTGGAAAATATTTACCATTCACCATGGCTGTGGTACAAAACCTTAATTCTGACTCCTAAAAAAATCTGTTCAGATTGTGGCATGTCACTGAAACTGACATGTGTGTGTTCTGATAAGCCTAGTTCACATGCAGAATTTTAACCTTATTGATGAACTGTGCATCTATAAATCTGTGGGAGTTTAACAATCCTATAATACCACTTGCAAAGGAGACTGCATTATCTCTGTTATTTAAATCAGATAGCACCCTTTCTTTCTTTATCATTTTACTGTAGAGGACAGAACTCAGTGTACATCTACCCCAACCCACTGCCTCCCTGTTTCTTATGGTTGTTACCAAAAACAGTGAAGAGTAATCAGAAATCACGTCAGGATTGTTTTGTAACATGTCAGCTATGTGATCTAAGAATGCAGTGGCATTTGAATATTTAGGGTGCATTCTCCTTGAGAACAGTGGGTGATTTAAAGAGTCAGCATTGAAATGCAACTGCACAGAACTGCGGGCCCCTAACTGAGGGATAACATGGTCTAAGTTCTTGAATAGCTTTGTTTCTTATCCTAATAACTTGGCTAAATGATTCTATCCTGTCAAGATTTACAAACCAAAACCTCTCATGATATTCAACACCTCTAAATCTTTGAAGCATCCTTTCACAATGCTGAATTCTTTCTAGAAAGACAGGAGGGTGTGCCTATTTACCTAAGACAGAATGTTGCTGATTTTCACCAAGCTGCTAAGATGTCCTATGGTTTGATATAATTTGAGCATGCCTGATTTTCCTTCTCAGATTTTCTACAGTTCTTTAGTTTTTTCCATGTGATTCTTTCCCCATAACTATTATTTTTTGTCATATTGTCAGTGCAGACCCCCTTTTTTTTCAGCATTTGAGATTTTTGTCCTGTCACTGTGTTTGAGACACTCTCTTTCCTATTGTTGTGACTTTTTTGAACAGTTCTGTCAGCTGCAAAGCTTTTCTGAACCAGACCACTTCATTGCTACATGTAACAACATGAATACAGCTTTCACTAAAGGTGTCTTTAATAGGAAATTTTTAATCAAATCAAATCAGTTTTATTTATAAAAAAACTGAGGTAGCAAATGACCTTTTACCAGAGGTGGTTCTGAATTTGGGGACCAGGATGAGTGATTGGCATGAAATGGTTGGCTTCTATGAAAATGCCTGTTATGTTTATTTAAACAATTAGAACTAACTGTGCTGAAGTTCATGTCCATTTACAATGAGGGAAGCATTTCAAATGACAGAACCTTCTTAGCCACCCTGACCTGCACACAAAAAAGCATCCAACCTCTGCATGATGCAATGCAGTTGGGGTGGTAACCACCCTTGTCAGTGGCCATAGTGCAGTTTTGGCTGGTGAACACAGTTGTGGGTGGTCACAGTTCTGCGAGCAATTGTGGAAGATGTAGTTGAATAGTAGTTGTGTTCTATATTGTTGCTTACTTTCAGCAAGATATATTTGCCAAGCAGGTTAGGCCAGAACCCCTGTGAAGAAGCTCCTGCTTTGAATGTCCATCTCACAAAGCATTGTATGCCCAGTTCAGTGGAGGGGCACATATTTTAGAAAAATCCTGTATTTTAGGCAGGTTCCCTGGTATTGTAATGGTCACCCCTGATCACTGTACTGATAGCTGCGGGAAGCTCCTCTGATTGTTTAGTTGCCCACCACCACCCCCAAACCCCATGTCAGCATTTCCCCTCCCAACATTACCAAGATGGCTGGCACCACCCATATCTTATTACCACAGCCAACTGCTGCACACAGCCTCTCTAAACCTCACATGAACAGTAAGTCTGAATGCAGTAAAAATACCCGTACACTAGTATACAAAGTATGCACCATATGCAACATGAATATGATACAATACCACCTTTTTGGTCCTAATGTTTAGCATTCTGGATGACCATATGGGCATTCCGGCCCCCACAACAGGTATTCTGTCCTCCAGGGTGGATATTCTGACCCAGCTGGGCATTCTGGCCTTTGTAGTGGTCAACACAGGTGGGTCTTTCAAGTGGGTTGATGTGGATATTCCACTATGGAGTTAGAGTGCATGAACCATATTTGCTTATCCCTGCAGTTACAAGACCCCATTGCAAAGCTTCTCTAAGTAGAGTATCTTAAGATAGACAAGATAGACTGTCCAGGTCCTTGTTTGTCTGTCACATTTCTCTAGGTGTATTTATAGGGACCTTCCTGGTGCATTGCAGTCTACTGCACTTGTCCACCACTCCAGTAACAATATTCAAGGCTGTGTTTACATACCCAACCATGTGCATCATTGCAGGAAGCCTTCCTGTGTTGTTCAGCATTTCTGCGGGGCTCATGGGTCACTGGCAGGGGGGAAGGGTGCTGCAGATAAAAGAACTTTAAGTCAGCCATTGAGCTTCTGTTTCTCATTTTGAATTGTTGGCACATGAACAAATGTGAGAGGGAGGTGGACACCAGTTCATTTACAGAAGACAGAGTCCTAAAATAACTTACAAAAATGAAAGTGGACAAGGCAATGGCACAGAATGGGGTACATCCTAGAATATTAAGGGAACTATGGGAGGTGCTGGTAACACCACTGGCAGCACTACTCAATGAGTCACTCGATACAGGAGTGGTTCTAGAGGACTGGAGGAAGGCAGATGTAGTCCCTCTTCACAAAAGTGGGAGTAGGGAGGAGGCTGGAAACTAGAAACCCAGTCAGCCTCACCTCAATAGTGGGTAAAATTATGGACTCACTACTTAAAAAAAGGATTGTGGAACACCTTGAGTCCAGCGGAGCACAAGATGTGAGACAGCATGGAGTCACAGTGAGAAGGTCATGACAAACAAATCTAATTGATTTTTGTGACTGTGTGACTAGGGAAGTGAATCAGGGGAGTGGTGGATGTGGCCTACTTTGATTTCAGTAAGGGCTTCAAAACCGTTCACATAGAAGACTTTTGAAAAAGCTGGGTAACCTGGGAGTGGGTCACAAGGTGGTAAACTGGGTTAGGAACTGGCTGAGTGATAAAAGACAGAGGGTGGTGGAAAATGGAGTGCAATTTGAGGAAAGGAGGGTGACCAGCTGTGTGCCTCAGGAATCAGTTTTTGGACCAGTCCTGTTCATTGTTTTCATAAGTGACATTTTGAAGGGGTTGGAAGGGAAGGTGGACCTCTTTGCAGATGACACTAAGATCAGCAACAGGGTGGACACTCCGGGAAGGGTAGAAAAAATTAGGTGGGATTTGGATAAGCTGGAGAAATGTCCACAGTGTGGCAGCAGAGATACATTGTGAAAAAGTGCAAAATCATGCATTTGGGGTGCAAGAACTCAGGAGAGGATTACATGATGGGGGTGACACGGTCTCTAAACAGGAAAGGGATTTGAAGGTATCATATATGATGACCTAAATATGGCAAACCACATGCCAAGGCTGTGAGGAGAGCAAGTGGGATGCTGGGGTGCATAGAGGGAGGCACTGTGTCACCAGCAGGAGAAAAGAGGTGGTGATCCCACTGTACAGATCATTGGTGAGGTCTCATTTGGAGAACTGTGTCCAGTTCTGGAGGCCGCATCTCTGTAAGGACATATATATATAGTGGAGGCAGTTCAAAGAAGGGCAACAATGATGGTGCATGGTCTGCACCAAAAGCCAAATGAAGAGAGACTAGAAGACCACAATATGTATATGGATTGACCTCCGCCCTAGCTGTTCTCCATACTCATCCCCCTCAAGATTGGTACGGAGCTAAGGGGTATCCCCTAGCCCCTATATTGCTCCACTTCCTGCACACTGAACATAGATGGTCATCTGCTCAACCTTATCACTTGAATGCTTTTACCCTTTTCACCCCCCCACCTTCAGATTCTGACCTTGATCAGGCATCTGTGGCTTTGACTTACCATAGCAGCCGCTGGTCATTCTCCACTCATGGCCCACCTCAAACACACAGATTCAACCTGTGATCTGGCATCCTGTGCCTGTGGCTTACCCAAGCAACCTTCCATTGTGCTCCACTCATGGCCTATCTCAAACATACAGATTCTCCCCTTGATCAGGCATTCTGCAGCTGCAGCCCACCCTAGCAGCCACTGGCCATGCTCCAGTCCTAGCCCACCTCAGAAATACAGATTCTACCCTTGACTGGGCATTCTGCGGCTGCGGCTTACCTTAGCAGGCACTGGCAGTGCTCCACTTCTGACCCACCTCTAACATGCAGGTACAACTGCTGCTACTTCTCTTCTATGCCTGGATCACAAGCTGTGATTCCTACAGGCTGTCTGCTCTCCATGCAAATGCTGCCATTTGCTGCAGGACTTTTTATTGACCCTGCCATTGGTTCTGAATTGACCAGGCTTTTTGCTTTATTTTAGAGCGTCTCTGAACCGGCTTTACTCAGTGTTGTTTGAGTAATCTTAAATTTCTGCTGGAAAATGTTTTATTAAATCAACTTTTTTGCAACTTGTATTTTTTATTCTGTGGCGATAAATAATAGTGTTAAACTGAAGGGAACTGTCTTATCATAAGCAGCTGTTTAGCAATCTGAATTTTCCTGCTGAGGGGGCTTTGATAGTTACTGTTAGTCTGTAGGAAATGTTTTAATTTATTAATTGAATATTATGCATATTCTGTGAGTATTTTTATTAGCTATGAAACTCTTGCTTTTAATTTTATTGTGTTTTCCCCAAATCTCTTCTTCTTTCAAGCTTGCTCTATTTTCTTTCTGTCATCCATTCTATTGTGTTTCATTCCTCCTCTCCTACCTTCCTCCTAACTGCACATTAACTGCCCTGGGTTCTGGTGCCACAGCCCAGAAACCCCCCATTCAACTGCCTATTGTTCTTAATCTTCCCTCCCCTCACTCTCTACTCTCCCCTGTCCCACCCACTGCTTAAGTGAGGCCGTTCCCACGGCCAATACATCCATCTAATTTTATCTCCTTCCTTCCTCCTGATTAGTGGTGGGTGAAGTGGGCTCAATTCACTCTGTGAAGAACTTCACGAAGTGAAGCTGAATTTGCGAAGTACTCTGCAACTCGAAGCAGAGTACTTCACATTATAAAGGACAATGCAAAGTCCATTGAAAGCAATGACTTTGCGTTACTCCGCTTTCCCCAAACCACTACTTCACCAATTTTAAGGTGAAGTACATTGAAAACAATGTACTTCACCTCACTTCGCCTTGTTTTTAAGCTCCAAAGGTGAACTTTGCAGTGATTCATGGGATTTCAGGTCACATGGGCTCAAGATTGTTCTGCACAGCCTCAGTTCGGGGTCATGTGTGTAGGAAGCTGTAGGAGACAGTCTGCTCTGAGAGCCCTCTATGATTCAAACTTTCTAAAAGTTGTTTAAAAAGCTTTTTTGAGTCATTTTGTTTGCTCAAACTTTAGTTCATCGATTATAGGAAACCCTCCTGTGCTCTTATCATCGAGCGTTTATTGTTTGTGTATGGATTTTGAATGTTAGTGTACAACATTGAGTCTGTGTACTAAGAGACAGTGAAAGTGTGCTTTGGGGGAGGGTCATATCTGTGGTGTAGGTAAATTTAAGTTTGAGAAATAGGGAGTTCTTTGTTTTTTGGTTATATTTTTGTTGTATGACTGTGCTAATGTACACACAGTAATATTTTCAGTAATTGTTGAAATATTTTTGCTGATAGTGTGTTGTAGATCTGGTGCAGCAGTGCATAATTTCACGTTGTTTAAAATACATTGTATGTCACTAAAGTTTATTTGTAGACAAATTATGTGTGTGTGTGACTGTATGTGCAGTGTGTGACATTAAATAATACACCTTTTATTGTGCTACAGTGTAATTGCAGGCACAGCAATGTGAACCTGCTATCCACTGCCGCTGCATGATTTTGCACTGCCATTGTGGTATCTTTTCTTGGTTTTGCACTGCCGTAATCTGCAGTCAGTGCCCCCCACCACAGGCAAAAGGAATTATTTTCCAGTTTGGATTGTTTGTGACTTCAGCACCACGGATTAGTTAACGTGTTGTTGAACTTGTTGTGACTTTGCATCTGTATCTGTTGTTGAAGCCACAGTTGTTTTTTTGGCTTTGCATCCAGCACGCCCCCGGGACCCCACCCAGAGTGAATGTTCCAAAATCTATATTTGTTTAGAATATTCATGTTGATCCCCCAAAATGCCTTCAAAGAGATGTGCATGCAAAGCTGTTTCTCGCCATGGCACTGCTGCCAGTGGCAAGATTGTGGGTGTGGTAGTACACAGCCATGGAAGTGCATTGCTGATGTGAGGAAAGGTATTTCTCATTCAATGTTTTCATAGTGCTCATAGTTTGAGGAGATGATGTTGTCCCAGCTGGTGGTGTTAGTGCAGTTGCTGGTGGTGGTATGAGTATTTCTGCCTCAAGTTGCACTTCTGACCAGTTTACCATGTCCAAAAATATAGTGGAGTGTGAAGCAGTGCCAGTGAGTGGCAGTGTAGATGATGTCATACTCCTCAGTAACATCCCAGTAACTGAGCATGAGGATTCTGATCATCATGTCAATGACAGCATACAATGTGGCATTTCTTCCACTGTGGTTCAGGTCATGCATTTGCCATGCAGTGATTCACAGTGTGGTGAAAAAATATCAGGTGATGGTGGTGTTGATAATGATGAATCTGATGATGACGATGATATTGTTGTGGTTGCAACATGCAGTCCACATGCCAGCATCCAAACAGAAGATGTGGATGTGGGTGATGTTGATGAATATGATGATGATGATGTAAGTGACCCCAGCTGGGAACCGGAAAAAAGAAATTCAAGGTGACTGTGTCTTGGTCTGTTTGCATTAACACCCCCCCCCCCCGGTAAAAAGTTGTGATTTACCAGTTTCAGTTGATGATGATGATGACCCAGTAATAATGATAGGTAGTCATGGTGGTCAGTTGCAGTCCTGGTGTGCAGTGCCCGAAACATCATGTAGCACCCCCCACTTCAGTGCTTAAAAGAACGGAGTCCAATAAGCAGCCTCATGGACATGTTAAAAGTAGAGCATCACAATCCCTTGTTTGAGATTTTTTTTGTTCAAGATGCAAATGATGAGTCAGTTGCAATCTGCCAGGTTTACCATGTATGTGTGTGAGTCGAGGTAAAAAGGGGAGCCATCTGGACCACTGGAGGATAGCATACACATCTTAAGAACAGGCACATGGCACTGTGGACCCAGCACAACATGGCAGCTAATACCACAGTTGGGGTGTTCACCCTCATCATCAACCATAACGAGCATGTAATCCCCTTCCATGACTATAAAATCAAGTAGGAAATTAAATGTGTGCAGTAATTATGAAATAAGAACTGAGGATTACAACAGGTATGATGAGGTGGAGGAGTATAATGATTTTGAAATGTTGTCCAGTGGTGGTGAAAGTAGCAGTTTTGGTGGTGGTGGTGAATGCAGTATGTCTAGTGCAAGTGGTACATCAACCCCTGTTGGTAAATCTGGGAAAATAACTGCATTTGTGGGTTTGTCATCATCACCTGGGCAGCAGTTTTCATCACACGTCCACACTCGACCCCCTGCCATTCGCAGAGCAGGACAATTTGTCATCACACCCCATGTAAAATGTTTAAGTCAGCCCACATTACAGAGTGTTTTTACGGATAAGCTGAAGTACCCACCCAATCATACAGCATCACGTGAACTTAATGCTGTTGTAGCTGAATGCTGGCAATTGATCTTTTGCCCTTCTCCTTTATGGAGAATTCTGGGTTTCAGCAGTTTGCTGCATGTGCCTGTCCAAAATGGAAAGTCCCATCCAGGACATACTTTTCGACCTGTGCTGTCACCGAGTTGTACTGTACTGTGTCCGACTCAATAAGACATGCCCTTCAACATTCCTTCTCTCCATTCATCCATTTAAGTATAGATATGTGGACAAGAAGCAAAACAGCGGGGAGTTCATATTTGTGTATAACTGCACATTGGGCGCAGCTGCCAGATGTTGTTTGGGCTGTTGGTAGTGTGAATAATCACTGTAATAAGGTGGAGTGTCGTGGTAGTAGTCTTCCAGGAATTTGACAGCATGCAACAATTGCAATGCACAATATAACCTGTTCACACACTGGTGAAAACATGTCGGACTTGGTACTGATGGAAATTGACAAGTGGCTGAACCCCCTGTCCCTGAGAGCTTGTTTGTAGCAAGTGAGAATGGGTCAAATGTGATGAAATGCATCATAAATGGTGGCTTTTGTTCGGGTTCCTTGCATGGCCCACTGCTTAAATCTTGTGGTGCAGGAGTTTCTGCAGCACCTTGATATAAAGGAAATGCTGACAGCTGCACGCCATATCTGTTCTCACTTTTCACGTTCTGCAAAGGCCCGTGACCAACTTTAGCAGTTGCAGATCTGAAACAGCCTCCCTCAGCACTGCTTGAAGCTGGAAGTTGTCACCCGGTGGAACTCCACTTTATACATGGCAGAGAGGTTTTATGAACAATACAAAGCCATCTCAAAATATCTTGTCATGCACACTAGCCATAATTCCAGGGCCTACATGTCTATGACGACTGAACAGTGGCACCTCATGGACTCTGCAATAACAATTATGAGGTCGTTTGAACATGCCACACAGGCAGTGAGTGGCAAGTCTGCCCCCATTAGCCAATCAGTTCCACTGCTGCAGGTGCTGAGGCAGACATTGGTGAATGTACTGCATAGTCTTGATGCTGCCAGAGACAATGCTAGCAGTATGTTGCTGAAACACATGCTGACAGTATTCAACCAGAATCATCATATCTTGAGCATTCAGCATAGTGATAACTTTGCAATAGCAACAATGCTGGACCCACAATACAAAAGTGGAATTGCCTCAGTACTGGTGGGTGGGCATGACCAGGTAAAAATGTCAGTGGGCAACTGTTGCACTTGGTTCATGGGGCACAGAAGTCACGTGCCAAGGTCAGCAAACTTCAGCAGCATAATCAGGCTGAAGGTGAACCTGGAGGCGTAGCAGGCATATCCTCTAAGGGGAAGGGGACTGCAGTTTCAGGTGGTCTGCCATCAAAAGTGACTAGCGTTAACCTACTTTAAGGTGCATTGTCCCAAGTGGGGATTTGTGACATAAATGATTCTGGAGAACAGGAAGATGCATCAACCATTGGGCTTAGTGCAGCACAGAAAATGGTTGAGTCATTTTTGTCTGAAAACAGGCATCTGTCAATAACTGATCATCCTCTTTTATACTGGAGTGAAAAGGTCAATGAATGGCCAGAGCTGACCGCCATGGCACTGAAGTACCTGACATGCTCACTCTCCAGTGTAAGTGTCAAGAGGGTATTCAGCTCAGTAGGCGCAATAGTTCGGGATCATCGTACAAACCTCTGTCCTGCAAATGTCAGTTTGCTAACATTCATAAAAATGAATGAGAGGCACATACCAGCTCAGACTGCAACCTCAGTATTCATACCCCAGCCTAGTCATGGTTTTGCTGATGAAGAAATGGACCATCCTGGTGGCACTGGCAGTGGCAGCATGAAATGACCTACCACTGACGTAAATGATGACACAATGGAGAAAGAATTTATCCAGTGGTCAGAATTCAGACATAGATGACTGTGGTTAAAAGGCTGTCACATTTGTTGTATGATACATGTTTTCTTTTTCATAAAGTTAAATGAGTGTCCCATTCAGAGTAACTCAAATTCCATATGTCGTGTCACATTTGTAACAGAGCACACTATATCCTGGCCCCTGTACCACCACCATAAGACTGCTGTTAGCCAGTGCACCTATAGGGAATGTCACTGTGTGCCTCCCTGGACCACCACCATGAAACTGCTGTTAGTCAGTGCCACAATAGGGAATGTCACTGTGTGCCACCCTGGACTACCACCATGAAACCACTGTTATCTACTGCCACCAGGGAGAATTACACTGTGTGCCCCCTTGGACCACCACCACCATAATACCACTGCTAGCCACTGCCACCACCATAAAGTATGTCACCGTGTGCCCACCTGGACCACCACCATGAAACCAGTTAGCCAGTGCCACTATAGGGAATGTCACCATGTGCCACCCTGGACTACCACCATGAAACCACCGTTACCCAGTGCCACCAGGGAGAATGACTTTGCATGCCCCCCTGGACCACCACCACCATAATTCAGCTGTTAGCCACTGTCACCACCACCAGATGTAGGAAGATGTGAGAGGGAATGTCATCGTGCACCTCAGCTGTGACCACCAGCACCCACCACCACCATTGTGACAAAGTTTTTCATTACATGTCTTGTCCATGCCAAGGCAGAGGGAGTCAAACAGGAGACCACATCCATCAGCCACAGGCACAAGGCTTCTGACTATGAATACTACAGAGTGAGTATGTGTTCTAATGGTTTTCATGCTATTCAACTTCCTTTAGCTGTGTGTTCTGTTTTCTGTAGCTTTTCTGAGCTGCAATGGTCAAATATATACGATCAACTTATTTTACTCTTTTACAGGTTAACAACAGTGGACTGTCCTTCACTGAAGGTCTGTATCAATGGTATAGCAGCAGTACTGTCGACAGGAACCTATGGGATATCCATTTCCAAATCCATACTGGTAAGTATATCAATTTTATTTCATCTGTTACTTTTTTTGGTTTTTCATAACAGTGCAAAACATCCAACTGATGATTATAAACTAGGTGACATGTACATCACAAAAAATATTTCTGCAACATATCATGCACTGTATTCAAAATCTGCAGCTGCAGCCATGACACTGTTGATAAAGTTTGACCCAGGTTGTTTTACTTGACAAGATGTGATTTTAAAATGTAACTTGACTTGAGACACAGGGACACTGACACAGTGTATTTACTACAGCCTAGTATTTAAATTGTTATCTGACAATTGCAGTAGGACTGCTTGCTATCTGTGTTAAACCAGATACCCATGGTGGAACAGCCAAGGCTTAAACATAATGGGATGGATTTTCAAAGCCCCGATGCAACCTGCGACAATGGCAGCTTGTGCTGAGTGTGGATGCATCCAGGATTCTGCACCCAGTTTTCTATTCCACAGGGTCCCAGCGCCAAAGTCCAGCAGCATGCGGCAAAGGTGGTGCTGCACCCAACAGATGGCGCACCCATCCAGAATGCCGCAATGGTGGTGGGGTGTCTGTGGCACCCACAGACAGGGGCTAGTTACTGGGCACAGCCCCCCCAACACCACCATGCCACTGGCACCTGCACCCCATTGCACACCGGGACCATGGTAGTTCAGTGACCCCCCCAGGCAGTGCCCAGCACCTCACTCCCACCCCCTCCCATACGCCGATCCAGCGACTGGCACAGCCCTCCCCACACTACCACGGGCGGATGCCGAATGAGCTGTCAGTGCGTATACTGTATAGAGTACATGCACTGACAGCTCATTCAGCAGCCAGCCATGGTGGTGTGTGGAGGACTGTGCCAGTCACCAGATCAGGGTATGGGAGGGGGGTGGGAGTGAGGTTCTGGGCAGTACCTCAGTGGGTACTAGACCACCACAGAGATGGAACTATTGCAATGCAATGGGTGTTGGGGATCTGAAGGGGGGCTGAGGGAGGGCCACTGGACCACCGGGGGTCACCCACTGGGGATGGATCAGGGCAGGCCACACAGTGGCACATACTGGATGACCATCCCAGGAGCTAAGTACTGTTAGACCAACCGTTCGGTGGTCTAATGGTACTTGGCACTTAATTTCTGGGGAAGTATTTGAAATTCCAGATCTAAGGGCTGCAGCAGTCTGGGTCTGCTGCAAGCCCCCTAGCACCATGCTGCAGCTACTTTCATGGTGCAAGGTGGGCACTAGCACACTTTGGCACAGGGAGCCTGCTGGGTGATGCAGGCTGCCTTTGAAAGTAGCACTTGGTGCAGCCCCTGGTGCAAGGTGCCTCTTGCATCAGACCTGTTCGATGCAAGCACCTTGCGTCAGTCTAAAGCCTTTGAAAATCTGGCCCTATGTCTTACTGCTGTAATTAAGTTGTAATACATCCTTCATTT
Source organism: Neoceratodus forsteri (assembly GCA_016271365.2). Taxonomy (NCBI): domain Eukaryota; kingdom Metazoa; phylum Chordata; order Ceratodontiformes; family Ceratodontidae; genus Neoceratodus; species Neoceratodus forsteri. Next base: position 50,774,681 of record CM057455.1, read on the forward strand.
CTCTTTTTAGAAAACTTCCAGATGCTTTGTGGTGTCATAGTTGCCTTATCCAAAGAAGTTCTTCAACATCATGTCCCCCCAGCTGGGGCAGACATGCAACAAGTGGAAGTCATTTGAATCGATGATGACCATGACCATCATTCCTGTACTGGAGAAGGATGCAGATAAAATCTGAGGAGAAGTAAACAAATAATAAACCATTAATGAGATCTACTTGCAAATGTTCCCCCCTCAAAAAAATACTTACCTTCATTGGCTTGTCAGTATTCCAATTCCAATTCCAACACCAACGTTTCTCATCAAGCACGGGAATGTGCACATCGCCAGTATGTGACCTGTGATACAAAATAATACAATGAGTACCTGTATGTATGTCAACCCCCACCAAGAATATACATATTTAATACATGGATTGTGAAAATAATATTGTTGAAAAGCATACAAAAAAATCCTTGTAATACCATCGCTCCTGGAGCGATAATACTACTGTTCCTAAGTGATAATACCACCGTTCGGGTGCCGTAATAGTATAGTTCGGCACCCGATCGATAGTATTATCAAGAAAACTGAACAGCGCATGTGCAAGTCTATCCCCGACATCTTACAAAGCATGCCTTCTGATTGGCCGCTTTTGCTCTGTGGGTGGGCACAACGAGTATGAAAACATGGTGACTTGCTCGTTTACTTAGCGAGTGAATGGTCAACAGCAGCAGCAACCATTTTTCTTCACTTTTCAAAACATTTTTTAGCTCCGCTGCTCACCCCATACAGCCGCTGACAAGCAGTTTAAAAAAGCAGTGGTAAATGAAGCCCACAGCCTTGGTCATCCACACAGCACTCGGGAACCCTGCCAGCACGCATATGGACATGCTGACTCCACTGTTTAAATGGAGGTGAGTCAATTCAACTCCTATCCATATATTAAAAAAAATAACAAATAGATTCTGGCATAACAAGGTAGTAATTCCATCTCAAGGTTCTGGGGACACATGAAACCTCTCGAGCTTCGCTCTCGAGGTTTTCTGTGTCCCCAGAATCTTGATGGAATTACTATATTCCAGAACCATATATTATTCTCTTTATATATATATATATATATATATATATATATATATATATATATATTATGGTAGCACAGTAGTGCTACCATAGTTTATTTATTTAGTTTTTGTTTACCAGGTAAGTGCACTAGTCATAGGGATGACTATTTTCAGGCACGGCCCAGGAGAATTACAGAGCAATAACAGGGAAAAATACAGACAGTAGCAAATACCGAAGATGGTACAAAAAACAAGGTGAAAAAAAATTACATCAGGATTTTAATATACATATAGGGTACAGAGTATAGAAAAGGTTGCAAAATCAGAGGTAACATTGGTTTGCACAGTAGGTTCAGTACCGTCATAGAAGTTTAATAGCCAGATTTTAGTATTAGTTTGAAAGATTAAAATGTGTTTACCAGGTAGGTGCCCTAGCTAAGAAACAGACTAATTCTTGTCATGCCCCGAGAGGTTACAGTGAGTTGGGGTAAAACAGTGAACATATATTATGCCCTGGCAGAGAGGCAAGTAAAGAGATTAGCAAGAAAAAACAGCTAAGGGTACATATGCAATACTATGTAGAGAGCTACAGCACAACAAGCAAACAATAAAATTGGTTTCAGAGCATCATACATAGCCATTTGAAGCTTAAGTGCCTAGAATGAGGAGATCAAATCACATTGGGGGGAGTGGCAGCCGAAACAGGGTGACTTGTTCAAGGGGGGTTTGAAACAAGTACAGGAGACCTGGCTAAAGAGGAAGGAGGAATATTTGATTTTGAAATTGCCATGACTAGGAGCTAGATGGACATCAAGAGGGAAGGAGTTCCAGAGTTTGGCTTCCAAATGCGAGAAAGCAAGGGTTCCTTTGTTAGATTTGCATCTAGTTAGTAGCAGCAAGGCTTTATCAGACGATCAAAGACTGTGTGAGGAAGGCAATGGGGTAAGCAGTGAGGCAAGTGAGACAGGTATACCTGCTCTGAGAATATTGTCAGTCAAGCAGCCAAGGATGAGAGCATGAGCAGAAATAGGGGGTAGCCAATTAAGATCCTCATAGAGTTGACAGTGATGTTTTGACCAAAGGTAGGCAGAGGCATACTTGCATATGCTGTTATAGGTGGTATCCCACTTCTTGGGGAATGAGAGGGATGCATACAGGTAAGTGACTACCTCGCGATGGAAACAGTATAACATGGGCAATGGCTAGTCTAGCTGACTGTGTAAGGACATTGCTTGTTTTGTAGGCTACCCCAATTTTAGCATTGACTGCTTTGCAGGTAGCTGTTATGTGCTTATCAAAACTGAGATTTTCATCTAGGAGGACTCCAAGATACTTAAAAGAGTGTACCAATTCAAGGTCCATCCCTCCCTGTCCAGATACCATAAATAAGTCCCGATTTAATTTTAATTTGACTGCAGTCCCAAACAGCATGGATTGCGTTTTGCTAGCATTAAGGATTAACTTGTGTTGGGTGAGTCAGGATTTAGTAGACATGAAAACAGATGAGAGAGTGTTGTTTATGTGGTCTACATTCTTGTCACTGCAGTTCAGAACCAGGTCATCTGCATAGATAATCACAGAACAATTTAGGATAGCAGATGCAATGCTATTAATAAAAATAGAGAAGAGAAGAGAAAGGGGCCTAATATCAACCCCTGGGGAACACCTAGGTTAACTGGTGAGGCGCTGGACTCAGATGAATTAAATCTGACAAGCTGGGTTCTATTAGATAGATAGCTATTATACCAGGCCACTGAGTTTCGAGAGAAACCAAGGACTAGGAGGCTTTCTAGTAGAAGAAGGTGGTCGACAAGGTCAAAAGCCTTAGTGAGGTCAATAAAGAGTGCCCTTGGAAGATGGCCATTATCCATTGCAGTTAGGGTGTCATTTGTAAGGTAAAGCAAGGCAGTGGCAGTGCTATGGCCTTTAAGAAATCCATACTGAATCAGCGAGAGGAAGTTATATTTGGTCAGAAATTCAGTTACTTGGATAGATACTAATTTCTACATTATTTTATTTAGGACAGATAGTACGGCTGTTGGCAAATAGTTTGACATAATCCTTTTATGACCTTTCTTTGGGACCGAGGTGACTTTGTCAACTTTCCAGATCTCAGGAACATGTCCAGTGCAGAGCAAGAGGGTGAAAATTTTAGACAGAGGTTGGGCAATGAATGGTGCTGCCAGTTTTAAGAGTTTAGGCTCGATGCCATCAGAGCCCACACTGGTTTTATCAGAGATAGAGTTCAGTAAGCCAAGAACTTCAGATTTAGTTACTGCCTTAAGGTAAAAAGGGGGGGGTGAGGAATCAATGGGTGGAGTAATTATTGGTGAAGGCTGCATGGGGAGGAACACAGACGTGAAACTGGATACGTCTGTGAATTGTTTATTAAATGCTTTGGCAATGGCCCTAGGGCCATTACAGTGGACTCCATTTATGACCATGTCATCATCAAGGTGAGTTTTCTTTGATCCTAGAAATGTTTTTACATGTGCACAGAATTTCCTTGGGTCACCTGATGCTTTCAACAATAGCCCCTTACAGTAAGAGCTTTTTGCTAGCCTGATCTGCATTTTACAAGCATTTCGCTGTGCCCTATATCCTCTGGAAGTCAGTATTGAGGTCAGATTTCCTAAATCATCTCCAGATCGTATCCCTAGCATGCAGTGCTGCTAGGAGATCTTTATGTAACCACCTAGTAAGTTTTATTTGAACACGTTGGGTCACAAGGGGTGTGTGACGATTTTGGATTGCTAGAAATTGGTCTGAGAAAGTAGTTAAGAGCTGTTTGGGCATCTAGGGTCTGAGAAAGGTAAGACCAATCAATGGATGAAACTTCATATAGAAACTTGGCCTGATCTAGATTGGCATAGTTCCTGAAGGTGATATAGCGTGGTGGCAGAGACTGAGAGCAAGAGTAGGGTTGAGTAGCCCTTTTAAGCTTAAAGGGTCAAATTTTGCATCCTAATAACTGCCATCGTTCAACAGATTTACCTGAAATTTGGAAAGCATGATCAAGAACCATACATCTTGGGATTTGCCAACTTCCGTAGTGGTTAGATAAATGACTGCGGAGTTATTAAGTGAGAAGTGCATGCACTTTTATGGTTTTTGTGAATTCTTTGCTCTCGCCTACAGGGTGCATGGTTTGCATGACCGCTCAGAAAACTTCAGGGAATGTGCAGCCGGGGTCCCCAATGTGCCTTTTGAAGATTTCATGAAAAAATATTGAACGGTTCAAAAATTATTCAAAAAATAATTTCCCATTGTCAATCAATGGGAAAAGTTAACAAAAAGTTTGACAGTGTTGCAAATGCACTTTTTAGTATCGCAAATGGCCCTAGTAGTGTCGCAAATCCACCATTTTGTTTTCAGTTGGGGATCAGAAAAATGCTTGGCATTTAAAATTGGGACCCACTAGGAACACAATTCTTTTTGTGTTCACCTAGTCGGACCCTCAGGATGCTAGCCATGTCTTTATTTTGGGGTTAAACACTCCAGAAATATTTTTTTCAAATTTCTGGAAAAAGTAGTGTTGCAAAGTAGTGTTGCACTTACGACACTTTCATGATTTCATTTGCTAAAGTGTCATGATTTGCCACACTATTTTGCGACACTATGCCCAAAATAACAGGAATTGGTTGCCACTCAGCTGCAAAAGAATGGTTTGGTCTATTGGACTGAAATTGGGAGGTAAGACAGCCAACATGCCACAGATGTGCCTTTTTGTGGTTTGGTGAACCGTGCGCATAATGGTTTGCGTTTCTGTATGTGCTTGTGTTTGCATTTCTGTTTCCTTTGGTGTTATTGTTGCTGTTACCATTATCATTTGTGTTTACAATTGCGGTACCGTGCCCATGCGCATTACAGTTTGAGTTTCCATACTCGCTTCCATTCGTGTTTCTGTTTCCTTTGGTGTTATTGTTGATGTTACCATTACTATTTGCATTTACAAAAGCGGTTCCGTGACCATGCGCATCACGGTTTTTGTTTCTGTACGCACCTGCGTTTTAGTTTCTATTTCTGTCTTCTTTGGCATTATTGTTGCTGTTACCATTATCATTTGCATTTCCAATTGCGGTACCATGACTGTGCGTGTTACCAGTTGCGTTCCATATGCGCTTGTGTTTTCATCTCCATTTCTGTCACTCTTCCCTTTGGCATCACTTTGCACTTGCATTTCTATTACCCTTTGTGTTACCATTTATGTTTGCATCACCATGTGCATAACCCTTTCTTCTTGTGTTTGCAATACAATTACTGTTACTATGCCACAAAAAATTAAGTGGTGGGAGTGAGGGGCTCAAAAGGTCCCACTCTCCCACCACCACATTACATTTACTATTTATAGTTCTCATTCTCAAAAAGAAGGAAAATTCATGGCAAAAAAACTCAATTTAATGCATCAGTTATGGTTGTTCCACAGTGACAAAAGTGAGGAAATTCGATGTTAGGATTGAAAGCCCCCCTTGCACCCCCCCACTCCTCCCCCTCAACTGGTATTGGGGTGTGCGTTGGGGCCATTGGTCCTAATCTCACCCCATTCTCCTATATTCACCACCTCACCTTGTTTTCACATGGGATGGGGTGAGAGTTAAGACCAATGACCCCAACGCACACCCCAATGCTGGTTGGGGGGGAGGAGTGGGGGGTGCAAGGGGGGCTTTCAACCCTAACATCAAATTTCCTCACTTTTGTTGCTGCAGAACAACCCTAACTGATGCAATAAATGGATTTTTTTGCCATAAATATATATATATATATATTATAGTGGCACAGTAGTGCCACTATAGTTAGGGTTGAGTACCCCATATAAGGTTAAATGGTGACATTTTGCACCTTAATAACTTTGCCACCATACAACGGATTTGCCTGAAATTTGGCAGGCACAGAGCAGTAGCATAGATCTTGGGACCTGCCTTATTTCGTAATGGTCAGCTATATGGTTGTGGAGTTATTAAGACATTCTGTAGCACATTTTCACCTTTTTGTACATTCTTTGCTCATGCCTACAGGTCACATGGTTTGCATAACTGGTCTGAAAACTTCAGGGATCATGCAGCAGGGGTGCCCAATGTGTCTTTTGAAGATTTCATGAAAACATATTAAACGGTTCAAAAGTTATTCAAAAAACAAGTTTCCCATTATAATCAATGGGAAAAGTTAACAAAAAGTTTGACAGTGTCGCAAATGCAGTTTTTAGTGTTGCAAATGACCCTGTAGTGTCGTGAGGCAGCCTTTTTTTTCAGTTAGTGGTCACAGAAATGCTTGGCATTTAAATTTGGGACCCTCTGGGACACAATTCTTTTTCTGTTCACCTAGTCGAGCCCTGAGGATGCTAGCCATGTTCTTTTGGGGGTTAAACACTCCAGAAATATGTTTTTCAAATTTTGTAATCTGTAGTGTCACAAAGTAGTGTTGCACTTGCGATATTTTCATAATTCTTTTTGCTAAACTGTCGCAAATCACGACACTACTTTTTAACACTATGACCAAAATAATAGGAATTGTTTGCCACCCTGCTGCAAAAGAATGATTTAGTTTTTTACGCTGAAATTTGGAGGGAAGAAAGCCAACATCCCATAGATGTGCCTTTTGGTGATCTGGTGAAAAAATATTGCAGGGATGCAAAGTTAAGGTACTCTGAATTTGACACTTTTTCCCATAGACTAACATTGCAGTGTTCGCCACTCCTTTCAGGCCTCTTATCTCAAAAACGGTGCGAAGTATGGACTTTTCATTGGAAAAATGCTTAGCCTCCTGAATACAGGCTAAGTTCAAAACTAGCCAGGAAAGTCATAATTTATATGAAATTTTCTTTTTTTTTCTGTCGTACAGTTCCTGTGATATAAGCGTTTTAGTATTCCAAGTTCTCATTTTCTGCTCTGAGGTCCATTATTATGCATACATTCTTTGTGTTCGCTGTATTTCTCTACGCAGCTGCTGGTGAAAAAAAGGGTGTGTGCTTTCACTACTATCACAGTTAGCATTCCCACTTTTGTTTCCAAACCATTTGTGTTAGCGTGCCCGTCTATGCCACCGTATGCGTTATGCTTGGTGTTTTCATTTGCGATTGTATTTGCGTTACTGTTACCATTTGCGTGTCCATTACAGTTTCTGTTTGCATTTCCATTTGTATCACCATGCACATTTTCATTAGCATTTGCCGGCCACATTTCCATTTGTGTTTGTCTTTCATTTGGCATCATCATTGCTGTTATCATTACTATTTGCATTTACAATTGCATTACTGTGCACATTATGGTTTGCGTTTCCTTATATGCTTGCATTTGCATTTCTGTTTCCTTTGGTGTGATTCTTGTTGTTACCATTACCATTTGCATTTCCAATTGCGGTACCGTGACCATGCGCATTATGGTTTGCTTTTCCACGTGCGCTTGCATTTCTGTTTCCTTTGCCGGTATTGTTGCTGTTACCATTACCATTTGCATTTACAATTATGATACCGTGACTGTGCACGTTACCCATTGTGATTCCGTATGCACTTGCGTTTGCATCTCTGTTTGCATTATTTTTCACTTTGGCATCACTTTGTGCTTGTGTTTCTAGCACCGTTTGCATTACCATTTACGTTTGCATCACCATGCGCATTACTGTTTGCTCTTGCATTTGTGTTGCAGTTACTGTTACTATGTGACAAAAAATCATGTGATGGAAGCACGGGGCCCGAACCAACACCACATTCCATTCACTATATATAGTCATCATTCTCAAAAAGAAGGGAAATTCATGGCAGAAAACTCAGTTTAATGCATCAGTTAGGGCTGTTCCACAGCAACAAAAGTGAGGAAATTTGGTGTTAGGGTTGAATCCCCCCCTTGCACCCCCCAACCCCGCTGCCCCAACTGGCATTGGGGTGTGTGTTGGGGTCATCGGTCCTAACTCTCACCCCATTCTCCTATACTTCACCAACCTCAACTTGTTTACACATGGGATGGGGTGAGAGTTGAGACCGATGACCCAGTGCACACCCTGATGCCGGTTTGGAGGCGGGGTTGAGTAGAGGGATTTCAATCCTAACATCGAACTTCCTCACTTTTGTTGCTGTGAACAACCTAACTGATGCATTAAAAGTTTGCCATGAATATAACTGATGCATTAAATGGAGTTTTTGCTATGACTATATCTATATATATATATATATATATATATATATATATATATATATATATATATATATATATATATATATATATATATATACATATATATATATATATATATATATATATATATATATATATATATCTATATATATATTCATGCAGAAACTTCATTTAATGCATGAGTTAGAGTTGTTCACAGTAAAAAAATGAGGAAATTCGATGTCAGGGTTCCTACCCCCCTTGCACCCCAACCTGCCCCCACCAACTGGCATCAGGGTGTGCTTTTGGGGTCATCGGTCCTAACTCTCACCCCATTCCATGTGTTAATAAGTTGAGGTGTTTCAGTATAGGAGAATATGGTGAGAGTTAGGACCGACGACCATAACGCATACCCCAATGCTGGTTGGATAGGCAGGCAGGAGGGTGCAAGGGGAGCTTTCAACCCTAACACCAAATTTCATTGCTTTTGTCACTGTGGAACAACCCTAAGTGATGCATTAAATTGAGTTTTTTGCCATGAATTTCCCTTCTTTTTGAGAATGAGGACTATAAATAGTGAATAGATTGTGGTGGTGGAAGCGTGGGCCCTTCAGGCTCCGCATTCCCACCACGTGATGTCTTGTGACAAGGTAATGGTAAGTGCTATGCAAACACAAGCGCTTACAGTTACGCACATGGTGATGCAAACATAAATAGTAAATCAAACATTAAGAGAAATGCAAGTGAAAAGTGACAGCAAAGTGAACAGTGATGCAAACGGAGGTGCAAGCGTGTACGGAAACACGACTGGTAATGTACACGGTCATGGTACTGCTATTGTACATGCAAATGTTAACTGTTACAGCAACAATAATGCAAAAGGGAACAGAAATGGAAATGCAAATGCAAGCGCGTACAAAAACAGAAAGCGTAATACGCATGCTCATAGTACCACAATTGCAAACCCAAATGATAATGGTAACAGGTAACATAATGCCAAAGGAAACAGAAATGGAAATGCGAATGCAAGCGCATACAGAAACGCAAACCATTACGCACACGGTCACAGTACCACAATTGTAAATTCAAATAGTAACAGTAACAGCAAAAATAACTCCAAAGGAAACAGAAATGCAAATGCAATCACGTATGGAAATGCAAACCGTAACGCACACTGGCACAGGAACACAATTGGAAATGCAAATGGTAATGGTAACAGCAACAACAACACCAAAGAAAACAAAAACGCAAACTCGGCACATATGGAACTGCAAACCATAATGTGCACGGGCATGGGAACACAATTGGAAATGCAAATGGTAATGGTAACAACAATGATTATGCAAAACAAAAGACAAATGCAAATGGAAGGGTGGCCACAAAACACAAATGGTAAAGCGCACGGTGACACAACGTGAAACACAAACAGAAACAGTACTGTAGATGCAAATGGTAAGAGTAACCCAAACACAAGTGCAAACAGAAAAGCAAAGGATAACACACATGGTGGCATACACGGGAATGCTACGGGCATGGAAATGCAAGTGGAAACGTTACGTGTAACAGTAACTGGAGTGCGCATCCTGGTTTTCCGCAACAGCAGTATAGAGAAACACAGTGACTACAAAGAATGTCTGCATAATAATGGGCCTGGGACCAGAAAATGAGCTGTTGGAATTCTAAATTGCTTATATCTCAGAATCCGTATGACGTAGAGAAAAAAATAAAATTTCGTATGAGTCATGACTTTCCTGGCTAGATTTGCACTGAATTAAGGGGCTGAGCATTTTTGCAGATGAAAAGTCCGTATCTTGCACCACTTCTGAGATACGGGCCCCGAAAGGCATGGTGGATGCCGCAGTGTTAATCTATGGCAAAAGTGTCAAATTTGGAGTACCGTAACTTTGCATCCCTGCAGTATTTTTTCACCAAACCAGAAAAAGGCACATCTGTGAGATTTTGGCTTTCTTGCTTCCAAATTTCAGCCCAAAAGACCAAACCATTCTTTTGCAAGCTGGGTGGCAAACAATTCCTGTCATTTTGGCCATAGTGTTGCAAAGTAGTGTCATGATTTATGACACTTTCGCAAAAAAATCATGAAAGTGTCACAGGTGCGACACTACTTTGGGGCACTACTTTTCCCAAAAATTTTAAAAACATATTTCTGGGGTTTTTAACCCCCAAAAAAAGACATGCCTCGCATCCTCAGTGCACGACTAGGTAAACACAAAAAGAATTGTGTCCCAAGATGGTCCCAATTTTTAATGCCAAGCACCTCTGTGATCGGTAACTAAAAAAAAATGGCTGACTCACGACACTACAGTGGTAATTTGCTACACTAAAACTGCATTTGTGACATTGTCAAACTTTTTGTTAACTTTTCCCATTGACTAAAATGGGAAACTTGATTTTTGAATTAACTTTTGAACTGTTCAATATCTTTTCACAAAATCTTCAAAAAGCACATCGAGGAGCCCGGCCGTACATTTCTTGAAGTTTTCAGACTGGTTGCGCAAACCATGCGATCTGTAGGCATGAGCTAAAAATGTGCAAAAAAGCATAAATGAGCTCCAAGATGTTGCTTAATAACTACCCAGCCACAAAACCGATTGGTATGAATGTTGGCAGACCCCAAGATCTATGGTTATGCCCTGCACCTGCCAAATGTCAGGCAAATCCGTTGAATGGTGCCAAAGTTATTAAGGTGCAAAATTTCACCATTTAACTTTAAATGGGGTACTCAACCCTAACTATGGTAGCACTACCGGTAATATAAATATATGTATATATATTATAGTGGTGCAGTCATGCCACTATATCTAGGGTTGAGATGTCACTTTTATGTTAAAGTCAAAATTTTATGCTTTAATAACTTTGGAACCGTTCAACAGCTTTGCCTATGGTATGTGTGGTGGGGCATGGTAGATCTCTTTATTTGCTAAATTTTGTTTCAGTCAGACTTACAGTCTTTGTGCACCGAAACGCTGAAAAATGCAAAATTATCAGTTTTTGGAGGCATCTTTTGGGATTTTGTATGTGGCCCTGCACAGCTGTCATGTGGCATGCCACTCTGTGAGATGGCTCATTTGAAAGAGCTTTGGTGGCCAAACATGCCACTTTTCATTTGGTGAAAAAATATTATGACATTCGAAACTTATGCCACTTTTAAGTTCCCATTATAAGTCAAAGGGAAAATTTATATGTATGTTTTGGGAACAACGAATGGGGCTCTGGCCATCTCATCCCACCTGGCAGTCAAAGAATTTGCAGTCTCATGGTTCAAGAATCTTTGTCCCTGAGAATTCTTTGATTGCGAGGTCCGCCATCTTGTTTTTAGATTTCTGATCGTAAAAAAACACAAATATCTCGGTTCGGGGGTCACTCCTAAAGTAAAACTTTGATGGGTTTTACTCAAGGGGCTCCGATCTATCGAGTTATGCCTTTGGTTTCATCCAAAATGGTCAAAAAATTGTTATAAGCTTTTAAATTCTTTGATCATGGCTTGCTAACGAGCTTTGTTCACAAGCCTGCAAATTATTTGATCATGAGATTCTTTGACCGTGATCTTGCACTGTGACCTAAAAATGCAATTTTCTCAGCTCATGGGTGGCCTAGGAAGACAAATGATGGTGAGTTTTGATCAGGGGTCTCTGTTCTATCGATGCATGGTGGTGGTTTTATCTACATCGTCGAAATACTCATGATTCACCATTTTTTATTCTTTGATTGTAGCGTGCAATTTCTTGGATCGTGAGCCTGCAAATTCTTTGATTGTGAGATTCTTTGATACCAATCATGCATCATGATTGAGGGATGAGATTGCCCTTTGAAAAATGTAATTTTCTCAGCTCAGCTCAGGCGTGGCCTAGGAAGACAAATGAAGGTGGGTTCTGCTCAGGGGGCTTCGTTCTGTAGAACCATGGTGATGGTTTGCTGCATTTGTGTAAAAATGTTGATTTTTAGCATTTTTTATTCTTTTATCATGAGCCTGCAAATTCTTTGATCACGAGCCTGCAAATTCTTTGATTGTGAGATTCTTTGATCATGATCTTGCATCATGAGCAAGGGACAAGATGGCCCTTTGAAAAATGCAAATTTCCCAGGCCAGGGGTAGCCTAGGAAGACAAATGAGGGTGGGTTCTGCTCAGGGGCTTCGTACTGTTGAACTATGGTGGCGGTTTGCCACATTTGTCTCAAAATTTTGATTTTCAGCACTTTTTATTCTTTGATTGTAAGCCTGCAAATTCTTTGATTGCAAGCCTGCAAATTCTTTGATCGTGAGATTCTTTGATTGCGATCTTTGATCGTGAGATAGGGACAAGATGGCCAGATTTTATAATGCATTTGATAGGCCAATTTTTCTAATCTTTAATTTTATATATCTCGGAAACAGTTTGGTCTTTTTACCTGAAATCTGGAGGGTGTTTATGGCATGCACTCTAGATGTCAATTACCATGTCTACATGTCGGACAATATATTTTCTGTGGAGATATTGCGTGGCTCACATTACACTTTGCGGACAGTGTTTTGCATTGTTGTGGTGTCTTGAAACTGATAGGGTGCCTAGTCTTAGTGTCATGGATACATTTTTCAGTTGTTGTGTCTGAAAAATGTCAACAGGTGCAGAACTGTGCAACTCTGATGAATAAAAATCTCAAATTTTAATATGTCATATCTCGGAAACTGTTTGGTCTTTTTACTTGTAATTTGGAGGGTGTTCTCGGCATGTCCAGTAGATGTGAATTACAGTGTTTACATATTGGAGAAAATTTGTTTTGTAGAGATATTGTGTGATGCAATTCCCATGTTGCAGACAGTGTTTTGCATTGTGCTGGTTGCTTGAAATTGATAGGGTACCTAGCCTTATTGTCATGGATGTAGTTTTCAGTAGCTGTGCCTGTTAAATGGGTGTGGAATTTTGCATCTCTGAAGAATGAAAATCTCAAATTTTTATATGTTATATCTTGGACACGGTTTGGTGTTTTACATTGAAATATGAAGGGTGTTGATGGTACACACACTTACAAGTTAGTTGGAGCACAGGGTCCAAAGGGCCCATGTTACAACCAAGTTCCGTAGGTTGGTCAGGTCCGCGCTCCCACCAACTTGCGCAAGTACTCAGTTTTGTATTCTTTCTCAGAAAGTAATGAAATCCAATGCAAAAAAACTGCATTAATGCATCATTTAGGGTTAAAACAAAAATAGTCAGAAAAGAAAAATCTTTAGGGTTGCCCCTCCCCCCACCTGCCAATCATCCCCGATTGACCGACGATGGGGAGTGTCACTGGGGTTGTGAGGCCTAAATGTCACCCCAATATTTTTCGCTGTCCCTCCCCAATGTATTTACACATGGAATGGGGTGACGTTTAGGTCTCACAACCCCAATGACACTCCCTGTCATCTGTCAATCTGGGGATGATTGGTGGCAGGGGGAAGGGGCAACCCTAAAGATTTTTCATTTCCCGATGTTTTTTGTTTTAACCCTAAATGATGCATTAACATGTTTTTTGCATAGAATATATATATATATATATATATAGATAGATAGATAGATAGATAGATATACACACACACACATATATATATATATATATATATATATATATATATACACACACACACACTTATGGCAAAAAAATCAATTTAATGCATCAGTTAGGGTCATTCCACAGTGACAAAAGTAAGAAATTCGATGTTAGGGTTCCCACCCCTTGCACCCCGCCCCCATCAACAGGCATCGGGATATCGTTGGGGTTGTCGGTCCTAACTCTCACCCCATCCCATTTGCAAACAATCTGAGGTGATGCGGTATGGGAGAATGGGGTGAGTTCGGACTGATGACTAATACACTCTGATGCCTGTTGAGTGAGGGTAATGAGAGAGTGAGGGAACCTAACTTGAATCCTTCTCTCACTTTGCTGCTGTGGAACAACCCTAACCGATGCCCAAACAGATTTTGCCATGAATCTCCCATCTTTTTGAGAATATGTACTATAAATAGTGAAGTAACGGCAATGCAAATGCAAGCGCAAACGCTGATGCACATGGTGACTCAAATGTAAACATTAATGCAAATGGTAATACAAACACAAGTGCAAATGTTAATGAAAGCAGAAATGCAAATGCAAGCACATATGGAAATGCAACCATAATGCACATGGGCACAATAATGGAATTGGAAATGCAAACAGTTACAGTAACAGCTATGATGACACCAAAGGAGACACAAACAGAAATGCAAATGCAAATGGAAGCACATATGAAAATGCAAATAGAAATGCACACGGTGATGCAAAAGGAAACACACACAAAAACAGTAATGGAAATGCAAATGTTAACAGTTATGCAAACACAAGCACAAACAAAAACACAAAGGGTAACGCACATGGTGGCATAGACAGGAATGGTAATGCAAATGCAAGCATGTATGGAAATGCAAATGGTAACACACACTGTCACGGTACTGCAATAGGAAATACAAATGCTAACGGTAACAGCAATGATGATGCCAAAGGAAATGCAAATGGAAGATCATATGCAAATGCAAATGGTAATGCACACAGTGACACAAAACAAAATGCAAACAAAACCAGTAATGGAAATGCAAATGTTAACTGTAACACAAATGCAAGAACAAACAAAAATGCAAAGGGTAATGCACACGGTGGTATAAACAGTAACGGTAACACAAATGGAAATGTAAGTGCATACAGAAATGCAACTGGTAACGCGCATGGTCATGGTACCACAATAGGAAATGCAAATGCTAACAGTAACAGCAACAATGACGCCAAAAGAAATGCAAATGCAAATGGAAGCGCGTATGCAAATGCAAATGGTAATGCACATGGTGACGTAAAACAAAATGCAAACAAAAACAGTAATGAGAATGCAAATGTTAACAGTAATGCAAACGCAAGTGCAAATGAAAACACAAAGGGTAACACACATGGTGGCATTCATGGGAACGGTAACGCAAACAGAAATGCAAATGCAGGCACACACAGAAATGTGCATGGTCATGGTACTACAATAGGAAATGCAAATGCTAATGGTAACAACAATGATGATGCCAAAGGACAGGCAAATGGAAGCACGTACACAAATACAAACAGTAATGCACATGGTGATGCAAAATAAAATGCAAACAGAAACAGTAATGGAAATGCAAATGGTAACAGTAATGCAAATACTAGCACAAACAAAAAGGCAACGGATAACACACATGGTGGCGTAGATGGGAACGCTAATGCAAACGGTTACAGAAACAAAAGTGAGAATGTTAACTGTGACAGTAACAAAAGCATGCACCCTTTTTTTCACCAACAGCTGCATAGAGGAACACATTGAATACAAAGAAGGTATGCATAATAATGGGCCTAGGAGCAGAAAATTAGGACTTGGAATACTAAATTGCTTTTATCTCAGGAATCGTATGATGTAGAAAAAAATGTAAATTTCATATAAATTATGACATTTCTGGCTAGTTTTGAACTTAGCCCCTTAGTAAGGGGCTAAGCATTTTACTGGCAAAAAGTCCGTATCTTGAAGCGTTTCCGAGATACAGGCCCTGAAAGGTGCTGCGGAGACCACAGTGTTAGTCTATGGGAAAAAGTGTCAACTTTGGAGCACTGTAACTTTCCATCTGTGCAATATTTTGTAACCAAACCACCAAAAAGCACATCTGTGGGATGTTGGCTTTCTTCCCTCCAACTTTCAGCCCAAAAGACCAAACCATTGTTTTGTAGCAGGGCGGCAAAGAATTCCTGTTATTTTGGGCATAGTCTCACAAAATAGTGTCGCAAATCACAACACTTTCGCAAAAGAAATCACGAAAGTGTCATGAGTGTTACTCTACTTTGTGACACTACTTTTCACAAAAATTTCAAAAACATATTTTGGGGGTGTTTTACCCCCAAAAAAGACATGGCTAGCATCCTCAGGGTCAGATTAGGTGAACACAAAAAGAATTGTATCCCTAAAGGGTCCCAAATTTAAATGCCAAGCATATCTGTGACTACTAACTGAAAAAAATGGCTGACTCACGACACTACAGGAGTCACTTGTGACACTAAAAACTTCATTTGCAACTCTGTTGAACTTTTTGTTAACTTTTACCATTGACTATAATGGGAAACTTGTTTTCGAATAACTTTTGAACTGTTTAATAATTTTTCACAAAATCTTTGAAAGGCACATCAGGGACCCTGGCTGCAAGTTTTCTGAAGTTGTTGGACCAGTCACACAAACTGTGTGACCTATAGGTGAGAGCAAAGAAATTGCAAAAAAGTGTAATTGTGCAATTGGTTGTTGCTTATTAACTCTGCCGCCGTACACTTGACTGGTACAAAACTTGGCACATCCCAAGATCTACCAAGCCCTACCATGTGTATTAAATTTCAGGTAAATCTGTTGAACAGTGGCAAAGTTATTAAGGTGAAAAATTTGACTCTTTAACCTTAAAAGTGCTACTCAACCCTAACTATGGTAGCACTGCCATGCTACCATAATATACATATATATATATATATATATATATAGATAGATAGATAGATAGATATATATTCTATGCAAAAAACTTTGTTAGTGCATCAGTTAGGGTTCTTCTAAGAGAAAATTTTTCGCTATTAGGGTTCCCAACCGTTGAACCCCACTCCCACCTCGCCCCCACCAACAGGCATCAGGATGTACATTGGGGTTGTCAGCCCTAACTCTCACCCCATGCCATGTGTAAACAAGCTGAGGTGGTACAGTGTAGAAAAATGGGGTGAGAGTTAGGGCTTACCACCCCAACGCACACCCTGGGTGGGAACCCCAGTGGCAAATTTCCTCACTTTTGACACTGTAGAAAAACCTTAACTGATTCATTAAGTTTTTTGAATAGAATTTCCTTACTTTTTAAGAAAGAATAGAAAAGCAGAAAGTTGCGCAAGTTGGTGGGAGTGTGGGGCCCTTCAGGCTCTGTGCTCCCACCAACTTGTAAGTGTAAGGCCACATTACACACTCAATGACTAAAAAGTGCATTGACAACAGCAAGGCCAGCCACCAAACCGTGTCTGAGATATAACGACAAAATTTGAAATTTTCATTCATCAGGGTGGCACAGTTCCACACCTGTTGACATTTAACACACAGAACAACTGAAAACTACATCCATGACACTAAGACTAGGCACCCTATCAATTTCAAGCCACCAGCAGAATCCAAAACACTGTCTGCAACATGTAAAGTGCATCACACAATATCTCCACAAAAAAAAGTTTCTCTGACATGTAAGCACTGTAATTCACATCTACAGGACATGCCATAAACACCCTCCATATTTCAAGTAAAAAGACCAAACCGTTTCCACGATATTCAATGTTAAAGATTGGTAAAATTTCCCTATTTACTCCATTATAAAAAATCTGACCATCTTGTCCCCCCCTCGCAATCAAAGATGGCGATCAAGGAATCTCATGATCAAAGAATTTGCAGGCTCATGATAAAAGAATTTGCAGGGTCACAACAAAAGAATAAAAACTGTTGTAATTTAAAAATTTCAAAGAACTGTGGAAAACCACCACCATGGTTCGTCAGAACGAAGCCCCCTGAGTAAAACCCACCCTCATTTGTCTTCCTATGATACCCATGGGCTGAGAAAAATTACGTTTTAATCTGGCCATCTCATCCATCACTTGTGATGCATGATCATGATCAAAGAATCTCATGATCAAAGAATTTGCAGGCTCATGATCAAAGAAATTGCAAGCTCATGAACAAAGAACGAGGGATGAGATGGCTAGATTGAAACAAACTATTTTCTCAGCCCAGGGGTGCCCTAGGAAGTCAAATGAGGGTGGGTTTTGCTCAGGGGGATTCTTTCTGCCTGATCTGTATAAAAAAATAATGTTCTGCATTTCCCTGGTAGTCTAGCGCCCCCCCACCATAATAAAATACATAACGATCTCCAATTCCCTGGTAGTCTAGTGGCCCCCCAATGTGTATTTGATAAATAATGCTTTGTCTATCCCTGGTAGTCTAGCACCCCCCAGCTCTGTATAAAATTAATATTGTTGTCCATATCCAAGGTAGTCTAGTGGACCCCCAGATCATCATAAAATACATTATGATCTCCAATTCTCTGGTAGTCTAGTGGCCCCCCACACACCCACCCAGCCGTGCAAGCCCACCCAGCAACCCCCACCCTTCCCCAGCTGGCTACTGGCACAGCCCATCTTTCATCTCCACGGCCAGCCACTGACTGTGTGTATTAGCAGCGCTAATGCAAAGAGGTGCTCAGAAATAATTCTGAGCACCTCTTTGCATTAGCGCTGCTGATACATACAGTGCCTTATCCTTTGCATTTCTGTTTGTGCTTGAGTTTGCATAACTCTTACCATTTGTGTCTACAGTACTGTTTCTGTTTGTGTTTTACTTTGTGTCACCATGTGCATTACCATTTGTGTTTACGGCCACCCTTCCATTTGCGTTTGCATTTGTCTTTCATTTTGCATCATCGTTGTTGTTAGTTACCATTTGCATTTCCAATGATGTTCCTGTACCCGAGCGCCTTACAGTTTGCATTTCCTTATGCATTTGTATTTGCGTATCTGTTTCCTTTGGCGTTATTGTTGCTGTCACCGTTACCATTTACAATTGTGGTACCATGACCGTCCATGTTACGTTTTGAACTTCCGTACACGCTTGCATTTGCATTTCCATTTCTGTTTCCTTTGGCTTTATTGCTGCTGTTACACTTACCATTTGCATTTACAATAGCTGTACCGTGACTGTGCACATTACCAGTTGCATTTCCATATGCACTTGCGTCTCTGTTTGCGTCACTGTTCGCTATAGTGTTACTTTGCACTTGCATTTCTATTAACATTTGCTTTACCATTTATGTTTGCGTCACCATGTGTAACCTTAGCGCTTGCATTTGTGTTGCAGTTACCATTACTACAGTAGCAGACACAGACACTGCTAGCTATTTCCCCAAATTTCTGTGATATTTCTAGAGAAATCTCCTACTTTCTGCACTTTCACAGTAGGGGCAGCAGAGAGAAACTCTATAGAAATTTCACAAAATATCTGGAAATAGCTGGCAATGTCTGTGGCTACTACTGTATGTCATAAAAAATAATGTGGTGGGTGCATGGGGCCTGAAGGGCCCACGATCCCACCAGCACATTTCATTAACTATTTATAGTCCTCATTCTCAAAAAGAAGGGACATTCATGGCAAAAAAATCCATTTAATGCATCAGTTAGGGTTGTTCCACAGTGACAAAAGTGAGGAAATTCAGTATTAGGGCTGAAAGGCCCCAGCCTGCCCCCCCAGCTGGCATCGGGGTGTGCATTAGGGTCATTGGTCCTAACTCTCACCCCATTCTCCTATACCTCAGCTAGTTTACACATGTGATGGGGTGAGAGTTAGGGCCGATGACCCCAATGCACACCCCAATATAGGTTTGGGGGCAGGTTGGAGAGGTGCAAGGGAGGCTTTCAACCCTGACACCAAATTTCCTCACTTTTGTCACTGTGCATAAACCCTACTGATGCATTAAATGGGTTTTGCCATGAATATCTATATCTATATATATATATATATATATATATATATATATATATACATACATACATATATTATAGTGGTGCAGTCTGGCACCACTATAATAAGATTCAACAGTCAGTTACATACTAAAGTCAAAAGTTTGGGCATTAATAACTTTGGATCTGTTCAATGGATTTGCCTGAAACTTGGTATGTGCATTGGGGCATGGAAGTTCTCTTGATTTGCCAAATTGTGTTTTGGTCAGACTAGCAGTCTTTGTGTACGAAAGTGTTGAAAAATGCAAAATTATCCACTTTTGGAGGCACCTTTTGGCATTCTTAATGTGGTCCTGCATGGCTGTTGTGCGGTGTTCCACTCTGTGCGATGATTCGTTTGAAAGCGCTTTAGTGGCCGAATATGCCGCTTTTTGTTTGGTGAAAAAATATTAAGGCATTCAAACATTATGCCACTTTTAGGTTCCCATTATAAGTCAAAGGAAAAATTTATATGTACTGTATGTTTTGCAAAGAATGGAGTTCTGGCCATCTGGTCTCGTCTGACGGTTCAAGAATTTGTAGCCTGGTGGCTGAAGAATCTTTGTCCTCGAGGAATTTCAAAAATTCTTTGGCCACAAAGTCCACCATCTTCTTTTCAGTTTTCTGATCACACAAACACAAATATCTCAGCTCAGGGGTCACTTCTGAGTTAAAACTTGGATGGGTTTTACTCAGGGGACCCCGATCTATTGAGCCATGGCTTTGGTTCCATCCAAATAGGTCAAAAAATAGAATTATTAACTTTTAAATTCTTCACTCTGGGCTCGCTAACAATCTTTGATCGTGAGCCTGCAAATTCTTTGATCACGAGAATCTTTGATCGCGATCATGCATCGCGAGCGAAGGATGAGATGGCCATATTTTAAATTGTATTTGTGTAGCCCAGGGGTGCTCTTTTAAGTTAAATAAGGGTGGGTTTTGCTTAGGGGACATCGCGCTGCCCCATCAGAATAAAAAAACAGTACTTTTTATTATCCCTGGTAGTCTAGCGGCCCCCTCCCATCATGCCAATGTACATAACGATGCCTGTTATCCCTAGTAGTCTAGTGGCCCCCCCCAATGAGTATCATATAAATATGTTTATTTTTTTATCCGTGGTAGTCTAGTGGCCTCCCCCCTTCTGAGGTGTGCAAGGACGAAATATAAGTAGTCCCATTCTACGAAATTGAAGACTTTTTCAAAGTCCACTGCAAGCACCGTGGCCAAAGAGGAAGAGATCTAGTGGAGTGTATGAGGTTTAGAAGGGTTCTCAAATTATCTGAACTATGCCTACCAGGAATGAAACCTGCTTGTGAGGGGTGTATAAGATGAGGCAGGAGGGGAAAAAGCCTAGTTGCCAGGAGCTTGGCGTATAACTTGATATTGAGGTTAATGAGGGAGATTGGATGGTAATTCTCTGGATTAGTGGAGTCCTTACCTTTTTGGGGGATAAGAACAATGGTGACTTCTCTCATTGATGGAGGGAGAGCACCTTTATGTTCTAACTCCCATAATACCTCAGTCAGAAGGGTAGAAATAATAGGGGCCATTGCTTAGTAGAAGTCAGCCATGTAGCCATCTACTCCAGGGGACTTGCCCAGCTTCATAGTTTGGATAGCTGAACACACTTCAGTCTGGGAAATATGGAGTTCCAGAAGTTGTGACTCCTGTGCAGTAAGGGAGGGTAGCTGAAGAAAGCCTAGGAAAGGACGTGTATCCAGATTCATACACCTATGTGAAGAGGTGCAAAGAGATCTATAAAAGGACTCCATAATAAAGTTATTGGTCTCTGGGGTGTTACCCACCACTCCTCACTTATCTTTTAGTCCACATATAAACCTGCTGGCCTGTTGCTTATGGAGTTGATAAGTGAGGACTTTGCCTCCCTTATCTCCTCCTTCCTAGAAGGAGTGTAGAAGGTGAAGGACGGCCACTTCAGCTTTCCTGTTCAGCAGCTAATTCATTTCAAAGTGGAGTCCCAAAATGGTCTTGCCAATGCTGGGATGGGTGGAGGAATGAGGGAGGGCCTTCAAATTGGCTTCAGCTATTGCCAACTACTGCTCAAGCTGATGTAGCTGGTGCTCTCGGTCTTTACGTATGGCTGCTGCAAATCACATAATGTTCCCTCACATTGTAGCCTTAAAGGCCTCCAATGTATTACCCAGTGAGGTATCTGTAACAGAGTTCTCTTCAATGAATAGAGAGGCCTGGGTTCGAGCCCATGGAATAAAATCTGGATCTCGCATAAGGAGAGGGTCTAGTTTCCAGTTTCTTTTTTTTTTCAAATCAAAGTTTATTATTTTACACACAAAAAGAACAGATCCAATCATGATAATTTGGATTGTAAATGAAACTAGAGACAGTCCTTCACTGCATACCTTGGAGCTGTTCTCCCCCCAAACCTGTTCCCCCATACTAAACCCCCCCCAATCAGCACAGCTCAAACTTATCAGATGGATAATCAAACCCTAACTTCAATAGTAGCATTAAATATACTAAATGATAAGCAAGCGCATGCAAAGGTTCCCAAATTTTCATATATCTATTCATCCTGTTACTTAAACTAGACATCATTTTTTCCATCCTGAGATTGGCCAGTAATTCTTTGAGCCATTCCAAATATGAAATGTCTCCATCATCTTTCCAGTGATGGAGAATAACCATCTTTACTGATAGGGAAATCAATGCCATATAATACCATCTTGAGATCACTGGAATGAGGGTATAATCACCTAAAAGGCATACCTAAGGAGTAAAGATATCAGAGACGCACAGTAAGGGATCCATCCTCCGTTGAATGTCCTTCCAGAGGGTGGAGGCCTTAGGACATGTCCAAAATATATGATAAAGTGTGCCTTCTGCCTGCTTACAATGAGAGCAAGTGGGCGAATCAATAAGACCATACTTATATAATTTTTGGGGAGTATAATATATGTTATGTAGAATGTGAAACTGTGTAAGCTGTAATCTATCCTGAGTAATGTATTTATGACAATTCGACCACATTGCTGCCCAATCTATCTCCAAATCGGGGAAACATAAGGCCCAATATCTCTCCGGTGCAAACACAACTGGATATTTATAATTATATACAATTTTGTAAATGTTGGATACAGAGTGAGGTCTACCAGACATAAGCGCGAGTTCATCCAAAAGATTTCTCATGCTTCTTTGAGGCGGGGTCGGCCCAAACACCTTCACTATTAAATGTTTTAACTGAAAAACTTTAAAAATAAGTTTTCTGGGAATATTAAAATGATCTAGTATTTCAACAATTGAAAGCCAAGAATTGTCCAGGGCAACAAAGTGAGAAAGCTTAGCATCTTCCAGTTGAGGAAGCCACTTAGGCAAGATTGGCTTGTTACCTTTTTTTAAATTAGGGTTACCCCCTATAGGTTGAGCTAAATCTAAAGTATGACTGTATTCCATGAATGACCTTATCTGGGAGTGCACTCTGACCGATGTCACAATGAGGGTTGACTTCAACAGTACAGGGAGGGCACTTGGCCTGACATGAAGTAGTGATGCTGGCAAAAGACCACTCTGTTTAATTAGAGATAGCTCAATTTTGAACCAGCGGAACTCACTTCTCCCATCTGCTGCACCCATCTCATGTACTTTGCCATATGACTCGCCCAATAATAAAAAGTCAGGTGTGGAAGACGGATACCCCCTTTATCCTTGGGAGCCGCCAGCTTGTAAAATGCAATCCTAGGTTGTCTATTAGCCCAAATAAATTTTGTTATCAGACCATTAATTTTATGGAACCAGGTAATAGGTATCCAGTTATTAAGCAAATACAGAGGGTAAAAAATCCTAGGAAAAACATTCAGTTTAATTAAATTCACTCGGCCCCAAAGCAAGATAGATAATTTGGCCCACCTGTCTAAATCAGTACCTACAATATTTACTAGGTCATCCAAGTTCAGCTTTTGAAGTGAAGCAGGATTTCTGATGACCTGAATGCCTAAGTATTTTAAAGAGTTCAGCACCCAAGACATATCTGTCTCTACGATACTTGATTTAATCCCTTTATAGTTAAGCGGAAAAGCAAGAGATATGTCAATATTTAATTTGTAATTGGAAAAATTGGAAAATACTTCTATAATAGATAACATGACAGGTATTGACTTATCCGGGTGCGATAGCTGTAATAATAGGTCATCAGCGTAAGCCGATACGTTAACCTCATATCCCTGAATAGTAATTCCTTGAATCATCGGCGAAAATTTTAAGCAGCGAATAAGGGGCTCTAAATATAAATTAAAAAGTAAGGGTGATAGCAGGCAGACTTGTCTAGTTCCTGAGAGCAATATAAATCTTTCTGAGATAACCCCATTAGCCATTACTCGAGCCGAAGGAGTGTTATAAAGGGCTTTAACCCAATTTTGAAAAGGTTCAGGAAATTTAAAAGCAATAAGGGTCCTGAATAAAAAGTTCCAATCTACCCTGTCAAATGCCTTCTCAGCATCCAGAGAAACCAAAGCAGCTGGAAATCAAGCATCCCTAGATGTCGAAAGGACGTGCAACAGGGTTCAGAGGTGGTCCATTGAAGAGCGCCCTTTCATGAATCCCACTTTTTCGGGACCAATAAGATCAGGCAACACTGATGTCATACAATCCGCTAACATTTTAGCTAATATCTTGATGTCCTGATTCATCAGGGATATTGGGCGATAACTTGTGGGTAGTTCTGGATTCTTCCCAGGTTTCAATATTAGAACTATTAAAGCCTCCCATAAGGTAGGATCCAACGGGGCACCTGATAGAATATACTGAAATAAAGGAAGTAACAAAAGTAATAACTGCTCTTGAAATACCTTATAAAAGTTAGCCGAGAAACCATCTGGGCCACGTGATTTATCTGAGGGTAAGTTTTTAACAACCCTGGAAATTTCTTCAGGTGTTATTGGGGACATTAGCCATTCCTGCTGAGAATCTGAAAGTGAGGATAAACCGGATGCCCCTAAGTAATTATCTAGGCAGTCTTCAGATACTAACTTTACTTTAGGGTTATACAAATTTATATAGCACCTCTGAAATTCCAGGACTATATCCTCTGGAGATGTTTTTAGGACACCATCTAACTGGGAGCGGATTGACTGAATATATCTATTCACTTCCAGTTGTTTGATCCGGAGTGCCAATAATCTTCCCACTTTCTCTCCCTGATCTGAATAATTTGCCTTAGCTTTCAGAATAGCGAATTCAGCTTTATCCTTTAGGATTTCCAAATAATCCTCATTTAATTTAATCAGTTCCTGCTGTGTTAATTCTGAAAAATTATGGGAAAGCAGTGATTCCTTTGAATGGATTTGTTCAGGAAGAGAAATTAGTTTCCTATCTTTTTCTTTTTTTCTGTGTGTAGCTATACTGATTAACACGCCCCTAAAAAAGGCTTTAAAAGTGCCCCATACTAGGTCTGGTCTGGAGATAGAGTGAAGGTTGGTTTCAATAAAATGCTCTATGTGTTTACTAATAATTTTTACAATATGGGCATCCTTTAACATTTGATTATTAATCTTCCACCGGGGAGATTTCTTAGGAAGAGTTGAGAGGGCAAGCTGACGTGTTACCAACGCATGGTCGGAGGGTGGACCCAACTGTATGGAGGCTTCTATCATTCCCGAAAGAAGAGTTTGGGAAAGAAAGATATAATCAATATGTGTAGCTGTTTTATGTACTGGTGATAGAAAAGTAAATTCCTTCTCCGAAAGGTGTAATACTCTCCAGACATCACACATAGCATAATGTTCTATAAGCTCTTGAAGGGCCCTTTGAGCAGGGGAGCAGCCTCTTCTCACCGGAGAAGAATGATCCATTAATGGATCCATAACAGTGTTTATATCTCCCCCAATGATAATTGGTAAGGAGATATAGGGGTATAGTAGTTCAGTTAGCTGTATAAAAAAGTCAGGGGAATCTACATTAGGCCCATAGAGAGTTCAAAGGAGAACCTCAGTGACATATAAAATACAATGAATAAACAAAAATTGACCCTGCAGGTCCTTAAGCACCTGCTTAGGAAAGAAAGGAATTTTTCTATTAATTAGGATCAATACCCCGGCCCTATTAGTAGCAAACCCTGCAGAAAATACATAACTAATCTGCTGCCTCCTCATGCAATTTGCTTCTGAATCCAATAAATGTGATTCTAGTATTAGGGCAATGTCTACAGACAGCAAGGCAAGGTGCTTAAGGACCTTATATTGTTTCACACGCTGTCTCAGTTCTTTCACATTCCACGTTGCAATTTTTATAACATTAGCCATTATTACACATTCCTTATAATTTAAGTTGCACAGGTAATAAACTCCCCAGAATACTCAGTCCTGAGAAGCCCACAAGAGCTGTGCTGATTCCCAACCCCCAAACACCACTTAACCCTCCCTCCTCCCTCCCTCCAACCAATTTGAAAAAACAACCATGAACTACCCACCCTCCTACCCTCCCCATCCAATCTATCACAGGTTCGCTCTGCAGCATACCAATATCTTTGCTAACTCCCTCCAGCCACCCTTAGATAACCCTCAACTTAAATATAAAAGTAATGGGCAAGGCATATACATTTTGAACATCCTTCAGAATAAATTTTAGAACTAATACAGTCTGAAGACAGTCCATATAGACTTGCTTCAAACTGATCCCAATTAGGTGTATCTCTCTCAAAATTGAGTTTAAATGCTTCAGTTCCTTTTATAATTTAAAAAGAAAGAAAAAAACCCAACAGAATATGACATATTGGAATGATCTGCCTGCAACCTCTTAAAAGTTGAATTTCAAATTAAATCAGTTTTATGGCCCACATACATAGTGTCAGCCTGCTATTTAGAAGCATAGCCTAGTCTGCTGGCTCCTATAGGGATCACAGTGAGCAAAACCAACAATGCTCCCTTACCTCGGGTGCTAAAAGAGAATATGTTTTTTGCTTTGAAGCTTAACCTAATTTTCCTTTTAAGCCAATCCCTTTTAGCCTCTATTGGCACTATCCTACTAGCTTTGGTATGTTAGTCTCTATTGGCATTCTCCTGCCTGCTTTGGTATGTTCTGTCCAGATACTGGGAAGCCCAACTGGGGACTGCACCAGACTTTTCCAGTGCTCACTTCCATTTCTAAAAGAAAAGGTGCAAAACTCTGAGCATTCCTTTCCAACCGGTACACTGTGATATAGTCTTTAGCTTTAAAGTTAGGAATCAGAGCTACATGTACTGTACAACTGGGTTGCTATAATTGCAATCCCTTAAAAATTGACTTTGGAAGAAAAGCCTATTTAGTACCCCATACAGCAGTTTTGACCCAATACAGATAACTATCAACTGTACATTGAGTTTTAATGCTGCGGTTCCTTTTATAATTTACAGAACCCCGAGACAGTACATTCTGGATTAATGTATCTACAGTTCCCTAAAAGTTAAATTTCAAGTTAAATCCTATGTACCCAATATACGTAGTACCAGCTTGCTGTATAAAAGTCTAACATAGACCTCTGATTCCCTCTAGTGATCATATTGAGCAATACCAGCAATGCTCCCTTACCTCGGGAGCAAAGAGGAAAAATGATTTTTGACTATAAAGCTTAACCTAATTTCTCTTTCAGTCTAAGCCTTTTTTTAACTTCTAATGACATTATCCTGCCAGCTTTGGTGCGAACTGTCTGCTAACCAGGAAGCCAATTTGTTAAACTCACTAATATTTCTTCAGCACTCAGTTTTATTTCTAAAAAGAAATATGCAAGGCTCTGAAGCTGCCTTGCCAAGCAGACTATTGGGGTGTAATCTTTAATTTTAAAATATTAAGAATCAGGGGTGTTTATACTACGAGCAAGCTTGATATAATTGCAGTCCCTTAACAATTAACTTCAGGAGAGAGGTTTATTCGGTGCCCCAGGCAGTCGATTTTAACATAATGTAAATAATTATCAGTTAGTCTGCTGTTCCCCTCTGAAAGTCAACATAAACAAAACAAACTACATTTCCTTCCTTCATCAGGAGCTAAGCACAAAATATGTCCTTTGTTAAGAGGATTTACACAGCTTGTTAATTCAGATCAAACCCTTTTGATCTTGGATGAAATTAGCATGCTTCTCTTGCTTTCGTTCTACTGAGGAAATAGGAAGCGAGAAGGGGGTACCAGCTGATATTACTCCAGCAAACTTTTCCTATCTAAGTAAAAAATGATGAACTTCAGAAGCTGATTTCCCAAACCATAACATCGAGGATGCTTTTAAATTCAAAATTAGCCATAGATGTAACTCAGACTTCACGGAGCAGTTCAGGGAGCAGTTCCTTCAAGCCAGTACGAGCCACCTCTGGATCATTGAAGCTGTGCCAGGCACCCGAAATAGAGACTTGTAAATGAACCAGGTACAACATTTTAAATTGGATTCCAGCTGCTATTAGCTTTGTTACATAGGGATGAAAGGCAGAGCGTCGCTGCCTGACCATAACTGGGAGATCCTGGGCCACTCTTACTTTCCTGCCCACCCAGGTGATACCTTGTGCTTCTCTGGCTTTCTTCAAAACATGCTGGCGTTCAAGGTAATTGAAGATCCTGAAGATCAGGGGTCTCAGTGGCGATCCAGATGAGGGAGGTGGTCTAAGGGCCCTATGTGCCCTCACTATAGCATACTTAGCCCCATAAGGCGAGGGACCAGCAACACGCTCCACAAATTTCTGGATGAAAATAACCGCATCTTGCCCCTCTTCAGCTTCAGGCAATCCTACCAGGACTGCATTATTTCTTCTGCTTCGACCCTCAAGGTCCTTCAGCTTAGATTCCATCTTAGTAATCTTCTGCTTCATAGCTACCAACTCTGATTCTATTTTACCAACTCTTTTTTCCAAGAAGTGCACTTTAACTTCAGAATCTGAGGTTCGCCATGATACTTCTTCCAAAGTAGATGACAACGCTTGAATTTCAGCTGTCAAAGACATGATCTCCTCCTTGAAAGGCTTGAATTCAGCTAGAAACCTAGCCAAGGTTAACAGCTCTTGCTCTGCAGGATTAGGAGTTACCTCTCCAGGGTCAGCTGCACTTGCAGGCCTAGGCTTCTTAGGGCCTTTCTTGGGGGTGGCAGGCAACATTTTTTGGGGCAGACTTTTCTTCATCTTGACTTCCATTTGAACTAATGTGCAAATTCAAAGTGTGACAAGCCTTTTAGAGGTCTTTCCTTCCCCTTCGCCAACTATTTATTTTACTCTAAACGTAAAAATAAATGTAAATAGCGATCGGGTGGCTGGAGCAAATGAGAGAAGCCTGCAGTCGGTACCTACATCACGTGACCTCCTCTAGTTTCCAGTTTCGAGTTGGAGGGGCTACTGGATCCCATGGGACAAGAAGTTGGACCAGATCATGGTCTGAAATAATACAAGGGAGAATTTTAACATCCAGAGTTTTAGACGTCAAGGAGGGGGAGCCTAGCCAAAAGTCTAACCTGCTATATGAGGCATTTGGGGTCAAATGGAAGGTATAATCCCTCTCTCTGGGGTAGAAAAACCTCCTAATGTCTGTGAGACCCTGATTCAGAATCATTTGATTCAATGCCTTCCTACTTCTGAGGTGAGATTCCTTACCCCCATCATTCCTGTCTACTGATAGAATTAATGTCAGGTTAAAATCACCTCCCAGGAGAAGAGGGCTATCTGGGGGATGAAACTCCAAAACCACCTCTGCAAGAGCATGGAAAAAACTTGGGGTGTCTTCACTGGGGGCGTATACATTGCAGACAGTGACTGATCCCGATGGGTCTCGTAATTCGCTAACACCCATCTGCCCTCCAAATCTGAAGTTCTTTTAGTCAGGGTCCATGGGAGAGATTTGTGCAGGAGGATGATTACCCCGTGTTTCCTGGAGGGGGCATTAGAGTGGACCTGTTGTCCTACCTAGTCCTTTAGCATCTATTTATAATCTTCCCCTATTAATTTAGTCTCCTGTAGAAATGCTATTTTGGAGTGAATGCGCTTCAGGTATGTCAATACCTTTTTGTGCTTCAACAGTGAGTTTAAACCTCGAACATTCCAAGTGTGGAACGCTATTTCTGACATCCTGCCTTGCTTATAAGCTAATCGACTGGAAAATGCTGCCACCGAACAAAATTAACACAGTGAGATATTCCCCTCAACTATGTTGGAAGTTGTATTGATGGCCACTGGCCACTGAAATTGACTTAACTGACAGTTACGAACCCTAATATATGGGAACACACCTACCTATATTTCCTTGTATTGAAGCAAATTCACTATACAGATTGGACTACTGTCCTGTAATTTCTAATCCAACATTATTATTCAACGTAACCTTATAAACAAAATAACAGTTTGAGAACTGAGGAAAGACTTAACTAGTTGGAATTCCAACAAATGGTATGCCCAAACCCTTCTATGGGGTATGAGAAGAGGGAAGAAAATCAATCATCAGATGCGCAATACTAAGGTTGTTATATGGTTTTACACTAATTCTCCAAATAAGCAACATAACACAATTCAATTCAAATATAACAGACCGCACCCCTGCCTAGAGCAAAATGGGGTTTAAATAACCTTCGATATCTCTAATTTAACCTAGGGAACCCTGTGAAGTCTAGGATGTTAATCAGAGACCTTGTAACCTAGGCCTCACAACAGAGAGCATCTATTTATCCTGGGGAGCAGGGATCACTAGTGAGAGCAGAGCCTATCAACCTCTTCATGGGGAGCCCTCTACAAAAGTAACACCTCACCTGAGGAAGGAGACATCCAAGCATCTTACTAGAATCAACCGTAATAACAGAGTAACCCAACATATATATTAAACTCCCAACAAAGTGCCTGCGGGGGGGAGATCCATTACCAGTCTGCCCAACAAAGTCTAAAGAGCATTAACCCTGGGACTAGTAGCCCTCATTTATGTGAGAATTTCCCCACTACCCTCCTTGCACCCAAGATGTACCCCAGGCCAGAGCCTGATTAACTTATCTGAAACTCGGCATCCATTCAGCTTGGGTGAGCGTCTTGCACAGGTACCGTCAGCTTCGAATCAGTAGCTGTGAGGTTGCAGCCTGTCGGGGAACCCGGAGCCACGGTGTGCCAGTCTGAACCCTGCGCAGACAGGGCATTTTCCAACATTGAGGCTCAGGAACTATTATCTTCAGACAATACTTTAGATGAGGGGTCAGACGTAGCCTCCATTTTTACTCAAAGTCAGTGTCAGGGTAATCCTGAAGAGGGGAGAATCTATTTTTGGCAAAGTATGAGCTCGTGTGCTGGATTTCATCAGAGGCCCGATCCCGGTCCTGTGGGTGGTCTCACTTAGTGTGCGGTGATTTTGGGGTCTCTTCTGGATCTTTGAGTTGCAAGAGCCCTGTTCAGTCAGCCCAGCTGCTAGAGGGGGAAGAGCTTTCAGAGTGGATTGGTCTTCTTGGGGTATTTTAGGGTTTAGCTGGTGTGTTAGTCAGTTACCTGATGGCCAAGTTCTATCGATAAATGCCATAGCGGCTTCTGGAAAATCGAATTGCTGAGAAGTGCCATTAAATGATATCTTTAGGGAAGCAGGGTAGTGTAGGGAAAAAGGGATCCATAGATCATGTAGTTTCCGACGAGTCTCTGTGAAAGCCTTTCTTTTATTCGCCAGCTCAATTGAGTAGTCTTGAAAAATCATAATCTGGTGCTGTCCCCAGTTCCCTAGCCCTGGCTTGGATAGCTTCCTTTTCAGTGAAGTTTAAGATCCATGCAATAATGGGCCTTGGTCTGCCCCCGTGTCGGTTTGGACTGTAGAGAGCGATGAGCATGCTCAATCGTGAGTTTGGTAGACGTTGACAATTTAAGAATTCTTGGCAGTACTTTTTGTAGGAAAGGGAGAGCTTTCCCTCCTTCAGAGCCTTCAGGGAATCCAAGAAGACATATATTATTACAGCGACTTCTATTTTCAAGACAGTCCATTTTTTCTTGCAGTTGTCTGATTTGTGCCGCTTGATTTCACATTGTAGCATAATGACCCTGTAAGATATCCTCTTGGCTCATCACTTTCTGCTCTATCCTTTCAACTCTGGCATCTAAAATCTGAATCGAATTCACTGAGGTGTTTGCTGCCAGTGTTAACGCGTCAATGCTAGTGATAATCGATGACAACATTTCCCTGATAGAGAGTTCTACCTCACCTTTAACCGACTGCACCATGCTACCTTAAGCGCCTGGTCGGCCCAGCTCACCGAAGGGGATAGCTTTGCAATCCTGCCGTGGATGTCTCCCAAATTTTTACTCTGTATAGAGGGAGACTTCTGATTGTCAGTAACAAAAGAAAGGCTCAATGTGGATCGAGACAAAAGCAGTAAAGATGGGTACTTAGCTCTAGGTTTTCAGTGCTCGTAAATTATGCCTCTCTCTTGAAAGGTGGTTAGCCATGCCCCCACAGTTTGCTCTTTTCACTTGAAGTTTGGAGAGTATTGATGGCATGTTCTGTGGATATAAATGACAGTGTTTCTGTGTTGGGAAATACTTTTTTGGCGGAGATATGGTGTGGCGCAGTTTTCGTTCTGCGGTCAGCATTCTGCTTGGTGGTGGTGGTGGCTTTAAATTGATAGGATACCTACCCTTAGTGTCATGGATGCAGTTTTCTGTCTTTGTGTGCATTAATTGTCAAGAGGCGAGGAACTGTGCCACTCTGACAAATCAAAATTTCAAATTTTGACATGTCATATCTTGGACACGGTTTGGCCTTCCTACTTGAAATTTGGAGGGTTTTGACAGGATGTCCTGTAGATGTGAATTGCAGTGTTTACATCTTGGAAAATGTATTTTTGTGGACAGAGTGCGTGGCACACTTAATGTTTTGCGGACAGTGTTTTATGTTTTTCCGCTCCCACCAACTTGCACAACTTTCTACTTTTTATTCTGTCTTAAAAAGAAAGGAAATTCTATGCAAAAAACTTTGTTAATGCATCAGTTAGAGTTCCTCTACAGCCAAAAAAGGGAGGAAATTCAATTTTAGTTTCACTTACTATAACACACTCAACAGGCATCAGTATTAGTCGTTGCCTAACTCACCACACTTTCCTCCCACACTGCACTGCCTCAGCTTGTTTGCACATGAGAGTTAAGGCAATGACCCAATGCACACCACAATGCCTGTTGGTGGGGCGGGCTATAGTGGGTGCAAAGGGTGGGAACCCAAAATTGAATTTCCTCACTTTTTTCACTGTAGAAAACCTAACTGATGCATTAATGAAGTTTTTGCATATATATATATATATAATGGTAGCACGGTAGTGCTACCATAGTTAGGGTTGAGGAGCCATTTCTATGTTAAACCCCCAAACTTTGCACCTTAATAACTTTGCAATTGTTTGACAGATTTGCCTGAAATTTAGAATACATGATCAAGAACCATAGGCCTTGAGATCTGCCAAGTTTCGTACCAGTCGGATACACAGCTGCAGAGTTATTAAGCGTGATCTGCGTGCGTGCTTACGCTTTTTCTGGAATTCTATGGTCGCACCTACAGGTCGCACGGTTTGCGTGACCTGCCCGAAATCTTCAGGGAACATGCAGCTATGGCCCCCGATGTGCCTTTCAAAGATTTCATGAAAAAATATTAAACTGTTCAAAAGTTATGGCAGTCCAAACTTCTGTTTTTTTCGCCATAGGATAACATTACAGCATTCGTCGCGCCTTTGAGGGCCTGTATCTCGAAAACGGTGCGAGATACTGAGTTTTTGTCAAAAATTTTTAGACCCCATATGCATATAACTAGCCAGGAAACTGATAATACATATGACTTTTACATTTCTTTTCTATGTCGTGCGGTTACTGAGATATAAGCAATTTACTATTACAACTACTGATTGTTGTGTTCCGAGAGTCATTATTTTGCATACATTCTTTCTACTCACTGTCTTTCTCTATACAGCTTTTGGGGAAAACCAGCCTGTGTGCTTACATTACTCTTACCATTACTATTTCTGCTTGTGGTTCCATATCGCTATTCATTACTGTTCACGCCACGCCACCATGTACGTACCCTTTATGCTTTCATTTGCGTTGCGCTTACGTTGTTTTTAACATTTCTATCTACAGTACTGTTCCTCTTTCTGTTTCGCTTTGCATCATCATGCGCATTATGATTTGCATTTGTGGGCACGATGTTACAATGCAACATGACATCACCTCGTGCTCCCGCCGCTGCATTACATTCACTGTTTCTCATTGTCATTCTCAAAAAGAAAACAAATTAGAGGCAAAAAACTCCATTTAATGCATCAGTTAGGGTTGTTCCACAGCAACAAAAGCAAGGAAATTCGATGTTAGGGTTGAAACCCCCTTTGCACCCCTCCAGCCCACCCCCCTACTGGAATCAGGGTGTGCATTGGGGTCATCGGTCCTGTCACCCCATTCTCCTATTCCTCAGCTTCTCCACATGTGATGGAGTGACACTTAGGGCCGATGACCCCAATGCACTTCCATTCCAGTTGGGGGTGAGCTGGAGGGTGCAAAGTCATCAACATCAAATATATATATATATATATATATATATATATATATATATATATGGTAGCATGGTAGTGCTACCATAGTTAGGGTTGATGAGCCATTTTTATGTTAAACCCCCAAACTTTGCACCTTAATAACTTTGCAACTGTTTGACGGATTTGCCTGAAATTTTGAATACATGATCAAGAACCATAGGCCTTGGGATTTGGCCAAGTTTCGTACCAGTCAGATATACAGCTGCGGAGTTATTAAGTGTGATCTGCACACACGTTTACACTTTTTCTGGAATTCTACGGTCGTGCCTACAGGTCGTACGTTTGAGTGACCAGCCTGAAATTTTCAGAAAATGTGCGGCCGGGGTCCCCAATGTGCCTTTCGAAGATTTCATGAAAAAATATTAAACGATTCAAAAGTTATTCAAAAAACTATTTCCCATTATAAGTAAATGGGAAAAGTTAACAAAAAGTTCGACAGTGTCGCAAATGCACTTTTTACTGTCGCAAATGGCCCTGTTACTGTCACAAATCCGCCATCTTGTTTTCAGTTAGTGATCAGAAAAATGCTTGGCATTTAAAATTGAGACCCTCTAGCAACCTAATTCTTTTTGTATTCACCTAGTCGGGCCCTGAGGATGCTAGCCATGACTTTATTTTGGGGTTAAACACCCCAGAAATATGTTTTTCAGATTTCTGGAAAAAGTACTTTCTCAAAGTAGTGTCACACTCACAAAAGTGTCACAAATTTTTTGCAAAAGCTTTCGCAAATTGCGACACTACTTTGCGACACTATGCCCAAAATAACAGTAATTCTTTGGCACTCCGCTGCAAAAGAACGGTTGGGAGTTTTGGGCTGAAATCTGGAGGGAACACAGATCACATCTCACAGATGTGCCTTTCAGTGTTGCATTGAAAAAATATTACATGGCGGCAATGTTACAGCACTCCAAAGTTGACTGTTTTTCCCATAGGATAACATTACGGCGCCTGACGCATTACAGGAATCTTTTGGCACCCTGCTGCAAAATAACGGTTTAGTCCTTCCTGAAATTTGGAGGGAAGACAGCCAACAGCCCACAAATGTGCCTTTCAGTGGTTTGATGAAAAAATATTACAGGGAGGCAAAGTTATGGCACTCCAAACTTCTCTTTTTTCCCATAGGATAACATTACGGCATTTGCCGAGCATTTCAGGGCCCGTGTCTCGGAAGCGGTGCGATACGCATTTACTCGAAAATTAGCCCCTCAATAGGGCTAAGTATAAAATTCCAGCGGACAGTTGTAAATCATATGACTTTTTAAATTTTTTTCTACGTCGTATGGTTCCTGAGATATAACCTATTTAGTATTCCAAGTTCTCATTTTCTGCTCCGATACTTATTATTATGCATACATTATTTGTACTCACTTTCTCTATGCAGGTTTTGGGGGAAACCAGCCTGTGCGCTTATATTACTGTTACTGTTGCCCTTTCCGCTTGTGGTTCCGTACCCGTTTCACTTACCATTGACGTCTGCGCCACCATGTGCGTTATCCTTTGCATTTTCATTTGCACTTGCGTTTCTGTTATTTTTTGCCATTTGTGTCTACAGTACTGTTTCTCTTTCTGTTTCACTTAGCATCACCATGCACATTGGCATTTCCATTTGCAGGCACCATGTTACTATGTGACAACACATCACGTGGCAGACCATTCCCGTCTATGCCACCATGTGCATTACCTTTTCTGTTCTCATTCGCGCTTGTGTTACCATGTGCACCACTGTTAGTGCTTCTGTTTGCGTTGCTGTTCCTGTTACTATGCCACAAGACATCTCATCTGGCTGGGAGCAGAGCCTAAAGGGCCCCGCTCTCCGCCGGCTGCATTATGCGCCAGGCCCCGCGCTCCCGCTGCTGCATTACATTCACTATTTCACGTTATCATTCTCAAAAAGAAGGAAAATTAGCAGCAAAAAACTCCATTTAATGCATTAGTTAGGGTTGTTCCACAGCGACAAAAGTGAGGAAATTCACCCCCCCAGCACCACACACACACAAGCAAGTATGGGGGAAGACCAAGTCAACACAACCAATGACAGACATCCAGCATCAGGTGACAGAAATAACAAACAATTGTCTAAATGTACTATGAGACATCCCCACCCACCTGACCAGGTACTGCATGCTCAGTGGACATCAACAGCAAAACTGAGGCCATGTATTCCAAACGTACACATTCCTGATTGCAGCTGCACACAACGTACCACACTTAGTAGTTGCATGGCCTTACCTGATGATGCCCCACACCAGACGACACCACATGTGATGGGCCACCTGAGCAACAGAGTTGAGCAAAACCAAGGAATTGTTCAGGTATAATATCTCTGATTATAACAAGGGTTTGAGAAATGCAGCTCTCTAATTGACTGTAAACATTGTAACAGCCTTACGTTTAGTTTTTATTAACATACATGTACAGCCTAACCATATGATGAACTTGCTTTAATGTTGTTTAAAAAAACAGTTTTATTATCTTATAGGGACCTTGCCAACGTGTTAATAACTGTTCTCAGTAGTAGGTAACAATAGTAATACTTTTTCCCCAGGTTGATGTTGCTTCTCTTTCAATCCTACATCATATATTTCTTTCTGAGCCTGTTGTTTATTTTCCACATTCTCATGTGCCAGTGCTATGTACTTCACCAATCTTTCCCTTAGTGACAGCGTATACTCAACAATATTTGTGCCCCCAACATTTTTTCCAAATTCCCAATGTTCTTTCACTACATCTAGGGGTCCCCTGGGATTATGTCCATACAACAGGGTGAATGGTGTGAACCCAGTGGTAGCCTGAGGTACCTACCTGTAAGCAAAAAGAAGGTAAGGAAGAAATTTGTCCCAGTCTCTTCCCTCATCATGCACACATTTTTGGAGCATTTTTTTCATGGTTTTATTAAACCCCTCCACTAGTCCGTCTGTCTGGGGATGATATGGGGAAGTTCTAAGGGCTATAACCCCTAGTAGTCTATACAATTCTTGCAACAGGGCTGATGTAAAATTACTGCCATGGTCTGTTAATATTTCCCGGGGCATTCCCATTCTGCTAAAAACTTTGGCCAGTTCTTTGGCCACTCAAGGAGCTGTTACCATCCTCATTTGAATAGCCTCAGGATACTGAGTGGCATAGTCACAAATTACAAGAATATACTGGTTCCCTTAGGAACTTTTAAGTAGGAGTCCCACCACATCCATAGCTACCTGATCAAAAGGGGTGGTAACATAAGGGATAGGCTGTAGGGGTACCTGGTCTTTTCTCCCTCCTTGTGCTACTAGCTGGCATTTAGCATAGGCTCTACAATAAGCAGCCATGTCCTGATGAATCCCTGGCCAACAAAATATGGACAGGATTCTCTGAACAGTTTTATCTCTCCCTTCATGGCCAGCCATTGGGATGTCATGGGCAAGAAACATCACCTGTTCTCTGTACTTCTAGGGCACCATCAACTGCTCAGTTTCTAAATAATTTTTTGGGTCAACAGATATTCTATACAGTATTTTATTTGTCTGTATGAAATAAGATTGCCCCGGTTGTTTCTCTTTGGACACCTGTCAAATTAAAGGTGTCAAAGAAACATCTGCCATTTGATCTTCATAAATATTTTTACAGGACAATTCTTGTACCATATGTTCTGTCCCCTTTGGGTGTTGTTCTTTCCGAGCCCTCTTCTCTCTTCTTCTTTCTTTTCGGGAATTCCTATCTTTGTCCCCACTTTCAAAATAATCTTCTTCGAAGAGAAAAACAGAGTCTAATTGGGCTTTAGTTTGAGATCTGGTAACCACAGTAACACTCTCATCCCATTCTCCTATATTTCAGCTTGTTTACACATGTGATGGAATGAGAGTTAGGGCTGACAACCCCAACGCACACCCAATGCAGTTTGGGGGTGGGCTGGGGTGCATGGGGTTTTCAACCTAACACCGAATTTCCTCACTTTGCCACTGTGGAAGAACCCAACTGATGCATTAAATGGATTTTTTGCCATGAATATATATATATATATATATATATATATATATATATATATATATATTTATATTTATATGTATATATCAACTCGCCAAAGGCTACTATTAGTATGTACACAAAGAGCACCCTTCCATCCAGCTGAGGTGATTACATCGCAGCACACTTTGTACAAGCAACAGTTCTATCGCTGTCATCATTTGTGATGGAACACTGAATGGTCATTCATGTCATGCTATCCCTTCTTCACATGGTTTGGCAAGACAATGTGCATCATGACATTTATCATCACAATAAGGTCAAGACACACTGCAGCATTATATGTAAGTGCAACAACAGCAGCAGCACTTATGAATTTTCTGGACTCATGACAGTTGCATTTTGGGGATGCACAATAATTCTAGGGACAGTGTGTGAGTACTGCATGCCATTAATTCTGGGACACTTTGCATTTCATGTTATACCCTCATTTCACTTCATCAGCACTTGTGAATTTTCTGGACACAAGACAGTTGCCTTTTGGGTATGCACAATAATTCTGGGGACTCTGTGTGACCACTGCAAGCATGAGTGACTGCACCATTAATTCTGGGACACTTTGCATTTCATGTTACGCTGTCATTTCACTTCATCAGCACTTGTGAATTTTCTTGACATAAGACAGTTGCATTTTGGGGATGCACAATAATTCTGGGGACTGTGTGTGAGTACTGCATGCATGCCTGAGTGTGCCATCACTTCTGGGACACTTTGCATTTCATGTTACGCTCTCTTTTCACTTCCTCAGCACTTGTGAATTTTCTGGACACAAGACAGTTGCACTTTGGGGATGCACAATAATTCTGGGGACCGTGTGTGAGTATTGCATGCACAAATACCTGAACGAGCTTCTGATTCCTTATCTCCCTGGTGACCACTCTGCTCGACCGGACAGGGTTACTAGATATTCAAGGGTGACTTTAAAATCCATGGCAGCCCGGGCATTTATGTTCATGGCCCTGACCCTCTGGAATTCTCTACCCCATCAGATTAGGGAGTGCGTGACTGTGGGGGGGGGGTCAAGCAGGCTTTAAAAAAGGTTTTGTGGGATAAAGCATTTAATGATGGTGTTGGCTGACAAGTATGTATTTTAACTGTGTTGATATGTTGTTTGTTTTGTTGTATATGTTGTAAATTGGTTTTATTGTTATGCACCTTGGTTATGAAAGGTGCAATATAAACAAAGAATTATTATTATTATTATTATTATCATTATTATTGACTGCACCATTAATTCTGGGAGACTTTGCAATTCTTGTTTCACTACAATTTCACTTCATCAGCACTGAGGAATTTTCTGGACACAAGGCAGTTGCATTTTGGGACTGGGAATTCTGGTGAGTGTGGTAAATATTTTTGGAGCCTCAGTAATGTTTACTTTCTGTCATGCTATCATGAAGCATTTGTCAAAAAACAGGACTGAGCAGTGCAATTATACTGTCCTAAACTATGTGTGTGCAGTCCATTTTCTTTTCTGTGTGTGCAGACACTGCCCAGCTTCTTGCAAGTTGCAAACAAATATGTATGTTGTTGCTGACTTGTTGCAGTGTTTATGGTATAAAGAATAAAGATAAGAATATATATATTGTATATTTTATTTGTACCATCAATGGCAGCAGAAAAACTGATATGATAATTTTTCAGAGGACTTGGGCCAGTGTGCACCTCAATCACACAGACACAGTGCACACATGACCTTGCAGAGATAATAGCACAAAAAAATAATGTTTTAAACAAACCATACCCAGTAGACATAAAATATTGCTGAGGCACCCAAAATATTTTATGGTGTAGAGACATGTTAAAGTCAGAATATATAACAGGTTCTGCAGTCCACTGCCACCACACTGTGCTACCAGTGGTGCAGTGTCGCGTTATGGTGTACATCAACTTGCTGCAAAACTGACACTGCCAGTGTAAACTGGAAAGACATATTCCAGAACAAATAATGAAAAGAAGGAATGTGGTAGTACAGTGTAGTGACAATGAACTGGACCGTATATATTTTATGATTTTATAATATCTGTACACCATGAAATACTTTGGGTGCATCAGCAATACTTCATGTCTGTTGGATACAGTTTGTTGAAAAGCAGGATTTTTTGTTGCTATGATCTCCTAACAGATAAAATATACATGATATATTCTTATTTTTATTCTTTATACCATAAATACAGCAACATGTCAGACAGCAATCAGCATATATATGTTTGCAAGAAGCTGGACAGTGTTTGGAGTACTGTACATACACACACAGGAAAGAAGACTGACTGCACACATGCAGTTTAGCACAGTATACTTGCACTGCTCAGTTGTGCTTTTCCACAAACACTCCATGACAGAAAGTAAACATTATTGAGACACCAAAACAGCGCACACACACACACACACACACACACACACACACTTAACAGAAAGAAGGGAAGCCAGAATACAAAGTGTCACATATACAGAAGACAACAAAAAAGGGCATAATTACATACAAGGGTCAGGGATGGTGGAGGAATACATTTTATAACACAGCAGGGAAGGTGTGGGGGGGCACATGCTGTGAGAAAAAAAACTAATGTGGGATCCCTTGGTGGTCCAGCAGCACTTCCAGCATGGACATAATTTGTAACTGATGTCCTTCTACATGATA
Source organism: Neoceratodus forsteri (assembly GCA_016271365.2). Classification (NCBI taxonomy): domain Eukaryota; kingdom Metazoa; phylum Chordata; order Ceratodontiformes; family Ceratodontidae; genus Neoceratodus; species Neoceratodus forsteri. Next base: position 50,815,538 of record CM057455.1, read on the forward strand.
CAAACATTGTTCTCCTCGACAACACTCCAGAGAACTGCCAGGTCAGCCTGCCTTACAGGCAGTTCTCTGGAGCCCACACATTATACCGGCTCAACTAGTGGTGGTGGTGGGGGTGTGGTGGTGAAGCAGCAGGTGCTGCTCTTGCTCTCCTCTTCTTAGGGCAACCGCCATGTACAGCTGCAGCCTCTGCCACAGAAGGGCCAGTAGGTTCAGACCTGGGCCATTCTGTGGCAGCCTGACACTGCAACTGGTGGTGTTTCAGCATATGGGTGGACTGGCACCCAGTCCCCAGGTGAGTCCCCTGGGGGCCACGGTGCACCTCCACCTGACATAGACTGAACCTGACTACACTGCTGTCCCCCCAATACAGTCAAACAACTGCCAACCAATGAAGGTGCAGGAAGGACCAGGCACAGGCAGTGGAGGGCCAGATGAACTGGCAGCTGGCTGGTCATGGTGCTGAACAGGAATGAGATCCACAGCTGGGCCTGGGGGAAGAGGCACATCCTGCTTCAGAAGACCTGATGCTGGAGCTAGCACTGGACATGGTGGTGGTGGTGGTTCAACTGCCTCAGAGTTAGGAGGAGGTGCTGGTTCTGCTTCTGGGGGGGCACTCAACATTTTGGATCAGTCCAACAGGAACTGGTGGCCATGCCCCCATGCATGTGCATGGTGTGATGACTACCATGCTCTCCCAGAACTGCCCCCACCCCAGACATTCCCTCACCCTGGTCCATCTCTCCTACTGTGCTCTCTCAGTCTGAGCAATGACTACTCAACTTCACAGAAACACTCACACTGTCACACAACACACATACAGTCATACAGACATAGACAAAGAACTAACTACCTTTAAAGGTAAGCAAACAATAAATTTACAGAAAGAACAACTTAAGTAAAAAAGAGAACAGAAAAGACCAAAAAATATAGCTTTGTAAGAAAAATGTTGGGTCTAATTCAAAGTTTAAATCTCCTCCTCACTCTGATCTCCAGGTCTCAGGCTGTCTCACAGTGGCAAAACAACACACTCCTCTCTCTCCATCTGCACAAGAGAAAGTGAAGCTATCTCCTTGGCAAGGCACTTCCTTCCTGCCTGGCTAAAGAGCATGTGACTTACAGTACTGTAAGCCATGTGATGAGTGGGGAGGGTTGCCAAATTTGGAATGCGAAGTGGATCACTTAGAATCATAATGAGGAACACGAAGTCCATTTAAAACAACAACTTTGTCTTACTTCGCGTTACCATGCCACCTTAATGTGAAGTGGTAATGACAAGGCAAAGTGAGCATTTTACATTGCCCACTCCATGTAGTGGAGTGGCAATCCGAAGTGCCCACTTCACGTTCACTTTGCTGGTGGAATTTAAATTCTCTGCATCACTAGTCCAAATTCTGCTCTTAATTGGGCATCCTGCAGCTGCTGCTTTCCCTAGCAGTCGCCGGCCCTGTTCCATTCCTGGCCCACCTCAAACATGCAGGTACGACTGCTGCTACTTCTCTCCTGTGCTTGGATCCCAAGCTACAATTCCTACAGGCTGTCCCCTCTCCATGCAAAGGCTACCATTGGATGCAGAACATTTGATAAACCCTGCCAATGGTTCTGACTTGACCTTTCTGATTTATTTTACAGCAGCTCTGACCCAGCTTTACTTAGTCTTGTTTGAGTAATCTTCTTGAGTTTTCTCCCCCCACCCTCCCCCCAAGTCATTTGCAGTGGATATGACATTGTGTGACTGTCTCTTTCCCTGTGCTTTTACTGAAAATAAAAATCATTCTCAAAGCTGCATATAGACCTGCTACTGGAAAGTATCATAAACTGGTCTCAACCTCTATGCATGCAAAATCCTTCAAAGCTCCTTTTTCCCTACTCTTACCCCTGGCTAGTACTTGTGTAAGCATCCTCTGTAATTCAGCTTCTGTCAAGCTAGTCTGTATCTATTATATTCTCTCTTTACATTGTCATTCAGCTTTCTATTCCAATATCTTTATGCTAACTTTTTCTCCTCCACCTCCCCTGACACTTACCCCATGGTCTCTATTTTTACTGCATTAATCTCCCACACTTATGTATTTTATTTTATTTATTTAGTTTTTGTTGACCAGGTAAGTGTACTAGTCAAATTCTGCCTATTTTCAGGCACAACTTAGGGGAGGGGCATACAGATGAATGCCAACTGACCTTGAACCAGGTTCAGCTGTTGGTGGTATTTTTAGTGAATGGGGGAAATTTGGCAAGGGCACCAGGTAAATTCCCCTTCTCTTTTTGTGAAGTGCCATGGGATCTTTAAGATCCACCTGAACTACTACCAGACCAGGCAGGTGGGACCGTGGTTTAACATCTCATCTGACAGACAGAACCTCAGGAGTGCAGCACCCACTCATGCTGCACTACAGTGTCAGTATTGGGATTTAACCCAAGTGATGTGGGTATAAATCTCATAGTCTTCTGATCTCCTGGCCTCAGAGGCAAGTGTGCTACTTGCTAAGCCACTGACACTGACTAACCTTGTAATCAGCTCTGCCCCTTTCCTCCAACACTGGAGCCATTTCCACCTGCTCCCCACATCATCTCTACTTGTTGTACCCTTCTTGATTGCCTTTATTAACATTTTACTAAAAGTCATTTCACTTACATTCTCCCCATCCCTTATCCAAAAATGCTCCAGTCCCAGGAATTTCTATAAAAATCCCAAGTTACACTATCTAATTATAGCATTCCTGTATCTCACTTCAGGTAACATTCATCCTACCCCATGTCCGACCACTGTTAATGTATCTGGGCCTCCCCTAAATGACCCCTGGCAATATCCCACAAACTCCCTAACCCTACCTAACAGCCTTAAGTTATTACACCTTAATATGTGTAACTTACTGCCTAAACTAGAACTTTAAACCCTTGTTGTCTTGTTAATTCCTGACATCCTAATCCTCTCTGAAACTTGAGTTAGTAATAGGATTCCAGACCATGCTATCATCATCCCTCAATATTCCCAATCCAGACAAGATAGGACAGGGAGATGTGGGGATATGGCAATGTACATCTCGTCCTCCATACAATATGCCATCACCTTTTCCACCTCCATCCCAGAAAATTATGGGGTTCTTGATATTCGAGTTTCCCTGCCCTTCTTTATTCCTATCTATGTCATGGGCATGTATTGTCACCGACAGCCTTCCCTCTACCATGGCCATTGACCTCACTACCACCATTCCTCTCACTCTTAATCAGGTATACTGTTCATCATGGGGGGGTTTCAATCTAAACTGGTTGTAGCTGTCACAAGCTAAGCCACAAAACAACATAGCCTCCCAGAATTTAACTCAACTCATCCAAGAACTGACCCACTTGAACACTAAAACACAAAATCATTCCTTGCTCGACGGGGCCCTCACATCTCATCTGCACTGAGACTTTGAATCAGGTATCTTATCAGACACCTTAAGTGATCATATCTATATCTAGTATTTATATCTATACATATCTGTATTTGATATATCTAGTCTGTAAGGTTCACAGGCCTCAACTTCCTCTTAAAACAACATACACAGGCTCTTATAAATCACTTGACATAACCCCTCTCCTCCAAGCCTTAGCCAACACTGAGTGGAATCTGTTAACCTCTGTGCCCCAGATGGATGCTGCCCTAGACTGTTTTAAAGAAAAGTTCCTCTCCTTCTGGAATCTATATGCACATCACAGACATACCAGAGTACAATGAAACCATGTCCTGTGGATTGCTTCAGAACTCTTGGCCTGCCTCAGAGCTCATGACCAAGCCTGGAGAAAGCATAAGTTATCTAAACTGCCTAGTGATTACACAACGTACCATAAAGTTTGCAACACATGCACTAAAGCAGCTAGGCTAGCTAAAGCAAAGTACTGTATGTCAAGTCCACTTTCCACACAAACTTCAATTCACTGTCTATATTTTGAAAAGTTGTACATGCCCTCTTCTCCCCCTCCTCCCACCTCCAACCCCCCTGTCATTTAAATAAACAGCTCCCTTATAGAAGATCATGTATCAATAGCTGAGGAATTCAACTCCTACTTCACTTTCTATGCTTCTGCCTTATTGGCCTCCCTCCCTCCATGCTCTCCTAATGCTTCCCCCTCCAAAAGTGTCAGTGGTGACCTCTGCCAATCTCCTGATTCCTACCCCTTCTCTTTTTCCTTGATCTTGCCTGCTGACACCCTTGCTGCCTTATTGTACATCAACCCTTCTAAAGGCAGCTCTCCTGACAACCTTGACCCAAAGCATCTTTACCTCTCTGCCCCACTGATCGCCTACCAGCTTTCTGTAATTCTATACCTCTCCTTCACATCTGCTGAAGTTCCTACTCCCTGGAAGCATGCTGTTGATCTCTCTCTCTCCCTAAGGGTGGAGACCCCATTTCTACAGGAAACTATCATCATATCTCTTTGCTCCCTACCCTTGCCAAACTCCAGGAACATCTTGTTCTCTCCCAAATGTCCTCCTTTCTATCTGATTCTAACTTCTTTACCCCATTTCAATCAGGATTTTGGAAAAACCATTCCACTATAACCTCCCTACACAGGGTCACTGATTCAGTTCTCACAGGAATGGACAATAGTTTGATATCCTCTGACATTTTTGTTGACCTTTCTTAAGCCTTCAACATGATTTCCCACTCCCTGGTTCTTCACTCCCTCTCTTAAGCTGGTCACTCACCATTCGCTACTAGCTGGTTCAGGGTCTACCTCTCAGGGAGGACTCATTCAGTTCAAATAGCTGACTCAAACTCCCCTCCTTGTCAAATCCACACTGGAGTGCCTTGGGGCTCAGTGCTGGGCCCTCTTCTTTTCTCTATTTTTCTAAATTACTTACCATCAGCTTGCTCTTCCTCCTCCATACACATGTATGCTAATGATACAGTCTTGTTCACTTCTGGAAATCTCCCTCTGATGTGGAAGCCAGACTTCAGCTCATCTTCAACAAGATCCAGCACTAGCTTGCCTCACATCACCTCTTTCTGAATGAAGGAAAACAGTCTCCATGGATTCACAGTGGGACAGTCATGTCAGATGAATCTAATAGATTTCTTTGACTGGGTGACCAAAGTAGTAGATCAGGGAGGGGCTGTGGACATGGCCTACCTAAACTTTAGCAAGGTATTTGACACAGTCCCACACAAAAGATTAATATACAAGTTGGCCAGCCTGGGAGTGGGTCCCAAGATGGTAGCCTGTGTAAAGAATTGGTTGGAGAACAGGACACAGAGGGTAGTAGTAAATGGAGTCCACTCTGAAGAAAGGGGGGGTTACTAGTGTGGTACTGCAGGCTTCAGTACTAGGACCAGTCCTCTTTAATGTCTTTATAAGTGACATTGCAGAGGGACTGGAAGGAAATGTATGTCTCTTTGCAGACGACACAAAGATCTGCAACAGAGTTGATACACAAGGTGGGGTGGAAAGGATGAGAAGGGACTTGGAAAGGTTGGAGGATTGGTCAAATGTATGGCAGCTTAGATTCAATGCTAAGAAGAGCAAAGTAATGCATCTGGGAAACAAAAACCCTGGGGAAGAGTACACAATGGGGGGTGAGATACTAACAACAACAAAAAATGGAAAGTTACATGGGGGTAGTCATAACAGATGACCTAAAGGTGGGCAAGCAATGTAAGAGGGCAGTAAGGAGGGCTGGGGGATACTGGGATGCATAGGGAGAGGCATCACCAGTAGAAAACAGGAAGCTGTTATCCCTTTGTACAGACAGCTGGTGAGACCCTATCTGGAGTATTGCGTGCAGTTATGGAGTCCCAGTCTCCACAAAGACATAGACAGGATGGAGGCATTCCAGAGGAGGGCAACTAAAGTGGTGCAGGGTCTGCACCAGAAGACATATGAAGAGAGACTTAAGGAGCCTATTATGTATAGCGTTGGGGAAAGGAGGGAGAGGGGGGACATGACAGAAACTTTCAAGTACCTCAAGGGAATCAACAAAGTTCAAGAGGGTAACATCTTTCAGAAAAAGAGGTGTGCAAGAACAAGTGGGCACAATTTGAAGATGGGGGGAAGTCTCAGAGGTAATGCGAGGAAGAATTTTTTCATGGAGAAGGTTGTGAATGCATGGAACAGCCTTTCTGAGGAGGCTGTGGAGTAATAAACAGTGGTGGAATTCAAGAATGCATGGGACAGTCATAAGGCAATTCTAGTGGGTGGAGGTAGGAAGAAGTAGGCTGTTGGTTAACTAGGATCTGCAGCTTATCCATTAAGTAGGGAAATGGGCAGACTGGGTGTGCCAAGCAGTCCTTATCTGCTGTCTACTTCTATGTTTCTATGTTTCCATGACTTCAGCACTAGGCAGAGACTTGCTAGGCTCCCTTATCTACCCACTTTCCACACCCTGGATGGGACACGGCTTGTGGGCACCTCCTCATTTAGATACCCTGTGGTTTGGCTGGACCAACGACTTCTTTAGTCCAATCGATGCCATCCTGAAAAAACTGTGCCCCAAGCTTGGCATCTTATACAGGAACCATAATTGTAGATCTCTTACTGCCAGGTGTGTAATTGTCCAAACGATGATCCTCCCTATCTTTGACTACTGTGATGTAATATATAGTGTTGCTCCCAAATCCACCCTATCCAGATTGGACCCCCTTTTCAACTCTTTCTGCCACTTCACCCTTGACTCCCCAGCTCGTACTCACCACTGTGATCTCTATCACTCCCTATCATTCCCTTCACTTGATAACAGGCACCTCTCCCACTGCGCCAGACCCATCTCTAAATATGGGCTTGGCTCTCTACCTCCATATATATCCTCTTCCCTCTCCACCCCTGCACCTCCTACTCACTCTTTAAGGTCTACAGACTCATGCACCTCTGTGGTCCCTAGCTGCTCTACCTTGGCAGGCCAGTCTGCTTTCAGATAACATTTCCCTAAAATTTGGAACTACCTTCCTCCTCAAATTCACCACTCATCCTCCCTTCACTCCCTCTTCACTGCCCTCAGTAAATTCCTCTCTTCTAACTGTACCGCTTTTCCACAATCATAACGCAACCTGTCTCTCTCCCACTGTCACTGGCACCCCCTTCCCCTAACTGGGTCTGAAACGTTATATGCTATATAATGTATATATGTATATATATATATGTATAAAAGTCTAGTTCTTTAGTTTGTTTAGTTGCCCAATGCAATATTCACTGTCATAAATGATATTCTGTTTATTTGTAATGGCAGTTAATTCTAGTGCTCTGTTTACTGTAATTACCTGATTCCATGTGTTTTATCTATTATGACTTTTTTTGTATGTGTAACCACTAGGCGGTGCTGCTCCTAGAGTTACACCCCGGCCTACTACCTACAAGCTAGGCTGAGGGGTTTGGGTTCTTAGGCTTACACTAGGTTCTAAACAATTGTGCAGTCCCTCCACTCAGAGTTTACCTTTAATGTGGGCTAGCTGATACCTGGTAAAACCCCCTGAGATGTTATACCACCCACAATTACCATTTTGCTACCCCAAGACAACATGACCCATTATTCAGTTCCCCACAGTTCTAACATTTTGTAAAGAAAGACTTTCTCTAATAATATGCTCATACACCACGATTTGCAAAAACAGCAATAACAATATTTGTTTGGGGGCATAGGAGTAAGGATGGGGAAACAGGAGGAATAGAGGTTATGCAGAGATTTCATATTTAGAAATGTACACAATTAAATTATTTGTGCTGGTGAACCCTCCAGCTCGGTGGCTATCAAATTAACAGAAGGGAATCACAGTTCGATGACCAGAAATGATACCCAGAACCCTGACTATCTAAGCTGCTGACTAATCAGATGGTACACTGTATTTTTCCCCACCACTGGTACCAGTTCCCAGATACATATGAAACCCTGCATTCTCACACAATACCATGGGTACCCAGATACCAAAGTCCTGGATTATTGCAAGCCTGGTGGATATTTGAGCTGGCTGCATTCTTCGGCTTTGGTTTAAGAGGAAGGGGATAACTTGGAAGGCAAATTAACAACAACAGTAGATCCTAGAAAGTGCAATGGTTTTGCCATACTTTTGGCAGTATGGTAGTGGTTGCCCTGCTTGTCACAAACAGAACAATTCAAAAAAGGGTAATCAGCCAGGTTACCCTGGCTAGATCTTGGATTCGCAATCCTTAACTATTCTGCACATATATATTGTAGTCGCCTCCAGTACATTCATATACCAGTACATCTCTAATGTGTCTATATTCTCAGACATAATTCAAACAAGGTGAAACACTGTCATTTAAGGTTTAAGCACAGTCTTAAATGGACTCTGAGATCTCATGTCCCTTGGTGTGGCAAAGCAGCTAAATCTGGAGGCTCCACAGGACAGTCGTGAACCAGGTAGTGAATACAGGTGCATCTCCTCACATTGATATGATTTTATTAGCTATAGGTGCATCTCCCCATATTTATATGAATGTATTCGCTATAGGTGCAACTCCCCACATTTATATGATTTTATTTGCTATAGGTGCATCTCCCCACATTTATATGATTTTATTGGCTATAGGTGCATCTCTCCACATTAATATGATTTTATTAGCTATGGGTGCATCTCCCCACATTTATATGATTGTAATAGCTATACTGTAGGTGCATCTCCCCACATTTATATGATTATATTAGCTATAGGTGCTTACCAGCACATGTGTAGGATACTGCTTGACACCGGTGCATTTAGGCACATTTATGTCACTTTCTGAAATAGGTGCATTTTGGCACATTGATAAGATTCTGGCTAGCACTGGTGCATGTTGGCACATTTACATGACTTCTTTGAGCTCACAGGGGCCCCTCAAATTGAACATATGGGCTGTCAGGGGTCCCTCTTAGATAAGTGCAACAGTAACTAGGGCATAACGGCCCATATTTCTCTTGCTGTTTCTCTCTCTCTCTCTCTCTCTCTCTCTCTGTAAAGTAGTTACAGGGGCATGTCGACCTATAGTTACTTATCTTTCTTCCTTGGCGTTAGAACAGTTACAAGGGCATGATCGCCCATAGGTTTGGCTTGATGTATCTCTCCCTTGCACTTGGGGCACAAGTGCATTCATGGGGCATTCAGTTCCTCCATGATCAGTCCCCGCTGTAGAAGGCTCCCGACATCTTCAGTCCTCTCACAACTGAGGTTCTACACCACAAGAATAACTTTGAAAAACATAATATTTAGATACAAAGTAACCTATATTTGTCATTAGCTCTGTAACTGTTAACCCCATTATTTATTACTGAGGTCACATGCATGAAAACAGGATAATTGTTCCTTGAGGGTTCATCAGCTCTTAATGCTTTTTCCCAACCTGATGTCATAATACTCTGCTTGTGACATCAGTTATTCCCATGGCAACAGACTGTGATGTCACAACTGAGCATTATAATTTCAAGTAGGGAATAAGCTATATGGGAAGATGAACTCTGAGGGATAAAGATCTTGCTTCATGATAATTTCTTCAGTATTAAATATTGGAAAGGAAAAATTTATAGATGTTGTATGAAATACAAGCTGAACTGTGATTAAATATTATGTTGTCCAAAGTTTTCCTAAAGGCGTCAGCTGCTCTTTAAGAAGAATAGCCACTGCTGTATATAGGGCACCTCTTGATCTTTCCATGCTTGTAATACCACTCTTTTGAAGACTAAAGAGACTGATATAACCCACAGTTTCCCATATGAGGGAAAATGAGGTGTTAGAAATTTCCCAGTATACAATGGCAAGAAAGAATCCTGGAGTCTGATTGGCCAGTGTGTGCCTGAGACAGTAATGCTATCACAGTATAATATCACTGTATTGATTTATAATTTCGTTTTCACATCTTCTCTTCAGAAACAAATATATATTGCCATACTAAAAATCTACTCAAAACATTTTTTTATTTTTTGCATTTTGTATAACAACAAGCCATTGTATAGTATCAATAATGCACCCCAAAGTCTGTTGTGCTGGGATAACATCACATCTTGGGCATTGTATGCACTCGGCCTGCAGCCTCATGCCAATCCACCCCAGGTGTGACATTATCCCAGTATGACACACACCCTTTTGTGCATCATTCCTTAATTGTATTAATCAAAGGAGACATGGGTAATGTGATATTCAGGATAGTTTGGCAGATTCTATGTATTTGCTTCCATCTTGCATATGCCTTTTCACACTGCCAGAATAAGTAGGCAAGGCCTGCATTAATTTCCCCACATCTCCAGCAGTGGTCATCTTCAGCAAGTCCAAAGCTGAACACTTGTTGAGGTGATTAATAAAAGTAATGTAACATTTTTTAATGGGTTAGTCTGCCAGTTTAAGTTGAATTTCCCTACGATGTGAAGCTCTCCAGAACTGACATGAGAAGTGAGAGTTGTGCAGAGGTTGGTCATTGATGCAGGGGGGATGGCTGGGCAGCAGTGTACACCAGCCACTAAGATGGGAATACAGCAAGGGAGTGCAAGGTTGATGAGTAGTACAGTAGTTCAAAGGCAGAAGGGGAGGAGATGGAAAGTAAAGGAGAATACTGGATTGAGGAGGAGAGATACATGACTGCTCCACCACCTGTGCTGGGCCTGTCCTGTCAGATAAGGGGGGATCCGACAATGTAAATGCTACTATCAGGAATTCTGGGGGAGATCCAAGACTCAGAGATAATTAGTATATCAGGTTGAAGGGTTTTCATGAGTGGCTGGAGAAGGGATATTTTAGGGAGGGGTCTATGAATGCTAAGGTGATGGAAGGAAATACAAGACAAAAAACTCAAAGCCCAAAAATAAATTTAAAAAAAGATTAATGGCCAATAATGTTTGGGATTCAGGTATGGGAAAATGATTAATATGGTAAAAGAGCCCCAACTTTATATGAAGGACGTTAATGAGCTGTGAAATATGGACCTCAAAAGAGAAATGAATGCTTAAGACTGCACCTAAATAATAACCATTCTGAGCTCTTTCGGTTAGATTCCCTATTAATTAAAACCTTTGAAAATCATGAGTTATATCTTTCTTGGACCCAAAAAGACCATTGTTTAGTGTTAAGCATACTGTAAGTTTATGGAACAAAACCAACACTGTATACTATCAAAATCAGACTGAATTTTACACTGTAGTGCCAAATTATCTATACTGGAACTAACAATAACAGCATTGTTTGCATAAAGAATTAATGTTTATATCCTACAGATAGATGGAAAAGTGTTTAAAAAAAGTGAAAATAACTGGCCCAGGATTATACCCTTGGGGACTCCACATTTGATTAACCTATTCTCAGAACAGACTCTCTCAATGACTCTTTTATGTAATCTGTCCACCAAAGAGACTTTTTACCAGGACACAACATCAGAGAGAAAGTTAGCCAAAGAGAGGAACATAAGCTCATGGTTGAAGGCCTTGGTGAAGTCCACACAGACTTATGCCACATGGGACCCTTTATCAAGTGCGCTATGGACATAGTCAGTGAATCTAACCAAGGCCATCTCCGTGTTGTGTTTTGATCTGAAACCATGCTGTATACTGGTAAGAAGACTGTATTTTGTGAGGTTGTTGTCTGATCAAAAACTATTTTTTAAAAGGCCAGTAAAAAGCTAGGACAATAGACATTGAAATCACCGATACAGATTCGTGAATAGGTGTAATAGCAGCACATTTGCAAATGTTTGGTAAAACACTACAACAAAGTGAGTGATAGGGGCAAAGAACTAAGAGCAATGTCTGGAATTGATGAGGCAGTAAATGTCTAGAGACTAGAGGATATGAAATAGTATCACAGGCCATTTCCACTAGTCTGACATCAATATAATCAGCATCAATGCAAGGTTTGGGGTTCATTTTAGAAACATATTTTTTTTGTGGTTAATAAGTTTTATTGATTTGACTTATTAAGATGATACAAACATTGAAACAGTCGGATATATTGCCAGGATCTTACAGAGTGTTACATATGCCTGTAGAAGCAGAGAACGGAACATGCTGGCAGAAACACATTTTGAAAACAAATTAGGTGGCGATACTCAAAAATGAAATGTTTGAGGGGAATCTCAGACAAACCAACCTCAGGATCACTGGACACACTGCCTGTTGATTCCATAGAAATCCAAGCCTCCACAGAGGTCAATTAACAATTTAACATCACCTGGAGAGCTAACCACACCAGCACTAGTTTCAAGTGTTATTTGTGAGGATATTTTAGACCTGCCAGCTACTTTATTTAGGGTTTTCTGTGTTTTTTTAAGAATTACTCTGTTCATTAAGTTGCTTTTACAAATTAAATTCATGGCTGGCACTGTGGCATGGAGGGCTGAGGCACCAAGCCTCACCCTGCCACCACGCCAGTGTCGGGAGTGATCTCAGAGCATCAGGAGTCATCTGAAGAGAGAAGGATAGAGTGCTTAGATGACAGATCTCCTTTGTGAGGAGGGGGAGGCACTAGCCTGGCATTTGTCTGACTACTAGCAGTGGCTAGGGGTACAGGCAGCCGGGATCACAATGTGTGGAAGAGAGGAGCAGCAGCCGTTGATCTCCTCCACAATGGAGCATGCATACGCACATCTGGACTGCACTGCATATCCACTCCTCCAAGGGGAGAAAAGTAGAAAATGGCTGACGGTGAGGCAGGATGACACTGACCCTTTGCAGGCTCCACTCCTGGGTTAAATCGCCTTTTCCTTGAAACCAGATCCATTCCATTGGCAGGCTGATGCTGCTGACCACCACCACAGGGGGCAAGCCATGGGTGAAGACAGGAATGGAGGCAAGTCCCTTGGACAGTGGGTGACAGGGTTGGGGGGGAGTCAAAGGAAGGGGCAGCCTGTTGCAGCAGGGAGAAAAAGAAAGTTTAAAAAAATTCATTATCCTTCTTCTAATGGTAGGGATGTGAAGAATTTTCAAATTCCAGCAGAACGAAATTCCATGGAATTTCATTAAAGTCTGCAGAATTTGATTAAATTCCACCTAGTTTTGGTGGAATTTCACTATAGGCAGAATGGCGAAATTTCATCTATGTTAATGTTTCAGAATGGCAAAATTCTGCATGTTTTACATGGAATTTTCACGGAAAACTTGCTCAGATTGCCATTATTTTCTGCAGAAAATTCACACAGTTAATTGTATGTACTTTTCCACAGATAAATGTTGCCACAGAATTATTTTCCACAGATTTATCATGTTCCGCCATGAATTCCTGCATTGAATTCTACTTTTTCCATTGGTTAATGAAAAAACACATACTGTATATGTATATGTATATATGCAATATATGGAGATAGCCTAATAATACCATCTCATCCCATGCAAAAATTTTCTTGTAATACCACAGTACTGAAAGTGATAATACCATAGTTCCAAACTAATAATACTATCGTTCAGAAGTGATAATACCATCGTTCCACTCCTGAACGATAGTATTATCAGAAGCAATCAACATCACGCGCGCAATCACCTGGCCACTTCAAGCACGAGCTCTCTTTCAAACCGCAAACAGTTTCCTGACAGAAACACTGCTCCATGGTCGCGGCGCATCACTACAAACATTAAAAATGCAGCCTAATACTAATAACGTCATGGAAGACAGAATACGGTTTGTCAAAAACCAAGAGAACCCTAACACCACAAAAAAATGAATTTTGACTTAAAGCTCCTCCAAACATACCTCACAAACCAAGGTGAGTCACGGTCCATTGAAGCTATACCCATAGAAGAACTAGACTCCATCCTCGCTAACTTTTTGTTTCATTTAAAAAGGCAAGACGGCTCTGAATATGAGCCTAGCACAATACGAAGTGTCCTTGGAAGCATCGACAGACACCTACGTAAAATTAATTATCCCGCCTCAATTTTCCAAAGTCCTTCTACAGTATTCAAACAAACGCTAGAGACACTAACTGCTAAGCAAAAATACCTAAAAAAATTCAGAATGGGTAACCGGCCAAGGCAAGCAGAAGCCCTAACAGAAACAGACATCAACTTACTGTACACATCGGGCACTCTAGGTTACAACTCCCCCACAGCACTCCTTCACATGCTCTTCTTCAACATAGGGCTACATTTCACCCTACGAACGAGTGAGCAATACCTCCTCCACTGGGGCGACATAGTGTTAAACAAAGACAGCCAAGGAAATGACTACCTGGAGTACCATGAACACCAAATGAAAACTAGAACAGGCGTAAGCATAAGGGATATAAGGCCAGTACACCCCAGGCTATACCGCAACACCACAAACCCAAGCAGAGACACAGTAACTGCCTACGAAAAGTATGCCATACAAAGGTCCCCCGCCATGCTACAAGCTGACGCTCCCTTCTGTTTAGCACCAAATCTGAAGCTGAAACCAACCAGCTTATGGTTCAGAGTCATGACAATCGGAGAGAACAAAATTCATACCATTATAAAAATACTACAAAAATCTGCAGGGTTCCCACCAGAAAAACGAATAACAAATCATAGCACAAGAAAAATGGCTATACAAATGCTCATTGACTGTAATGTGCCTCCCATGGATGTTGCCCAAGTCTCCGGTCATAAAAACATCCAGTCAATTAACAATTATAGTACCTTGTCTGAGCTAAAGCAATAGAAAATATGTGCCATCCTCTCCGGCGAACAACCCAGCACTTCCACACATCGTCCAGCACCTCCTGAATGTGAAGCACCCAGACCTGACACAGCGACTAACTCCATTGCAGTCCCACAGTAAATGACAACACAGATGTCCTCCAAAAGCTCCCACATCTCCGCTACTGCAGGCAACATATTTGGTTCCCACTGCAATTTTTTTGGGAATGTCACGATCAACATCCGGAAGTCACCACCCCCACCAAAGAAGTGACGATTCGTCATCTACTCAGATTCCAACTCGGACTAGCACCTCTTGCATGCTAAAAAAAAAAAAAGGTTAACTTTACTGTTTAATGTTCTGTTAGCCACAATCATTGGCTCAACTGAACAAAAGAGTAAACAGGGAGGAGAGGAGGCACTGTGGGTCACCTTGGAGACTGGAAAGGGCACCACAATCCGCACAGGGGTTGTGTACAGACCCCCATGTCAGGGGGAAGGAATGGACAAGGATATGATGGAAGGCATTCTTAGAATGGCAGAGAAAGGGGAGGTACTGTTGATGGGAGACCTGAATATGCCAGATGTTAACTGGAGCACATTTGCTGCAGCCACATCCAACAGCAGGGCCATTCTTGACTCCCTACAGGTGGCAGGCATTAGACAGCTAGTTTCGGAACCCACTCGTGAGGGAGCAATCTTAGACCTCGTACTCTCAAATGGGGGCAGTGAGAGGATCTCGGATCTAGAAGTAGGTTGCCATCTGGGGGCAAGTGACCATCAAACAGTGTGGTTCACGTTAAACTCAGCTACAGAGTCAAGCCATACAAAAGTGAGGGTACTGGACTTTAGGAGGGCTGACTTTGGCAAGATGGAGAGTGCCTCAGAAAAGCACTAGCAAACAGGCTAGAAGGAGGTGTGGAGCAACAATGGGGAATTATTAAACTGCCATCACAGAGGCAACAAGCCTTTGTGTGAAGCAAATAAACAAATCAAAATGAAAGAAAGAGCCACTATGGTTCTCAAGAGAGGTGGCTGTGAAAGTCAGGAAGAAAAAGATAGCATTCGGAAGTATAAGGAAACACAGAAGGAGCAGGACAGAGAGCTGTACCAGTTAAGGCAGAAAGAAGCAGGGAAGGAAGTCAGAATAGCAAAGGCCCAAACTGAGGAAAAGATAGCCAACTCGGTTAAGAAGGGGGATAAAACCTTTTATAGGTACATCAGCGAGCGTAGAAAGACAAAGGGAGGGATAGTGAGGCTGAATAGAATGAACGGTGGGTGGGCAGAGGGGGACAGTGAAAAAGCAGGATACTGAACGAATATTTCTGCTCAGTATTCACAAAAGAGGAGGGGGAAGTGCCTAATCCAACTAACAGAAGCACTCTTGATAGGGGGGTCGATCCCAGTCCTTTCACAGAAGAAAGGGTTCTGCAAGAACTCCTAAAACTGAAGGTGGACAAAGCAATGGGTCCTGATGGAATTCACCCCAGAATTCTAAAAGAATTAAGGAAGGAACTAGTGAAACCACTGGCTACTCTTTTAATAAATCATGGGAGGATGGTGTGGTACCCGAGGACTGGAGGAAGGCGGATGTGATTCCCTTCACAAAAGTGGGACCAAGACAGAGGCAGGAAACCAGACCTGTCAGTCTGACCTCTGTGGTAGGGAAAGTGATGAGTCACTTCTGAAGGAAAGAATAGTTGAGTACCTAGAGGTCAGTGGAGCACAGGATCCAAGGCAGCATGGGTTCACAGCGGGAAGGTCATGTCAGACGAATCTAATAGATTTCTTTGACTGGGTGACCAAAGTAGTAGACCAGGGAGGGGCTGTGGACATGGCCTACCTAGACTTTAGTAAGGCATTTGACACAGTCCCACACAAAAGATTGATAGTCAAATTAACCAGCCTGGGAGTGGGTCCCAGGGTGGTAGCCTGGGTAAAACATTGGCTGGACAACAGGACACAGAAGGTAATTGTAAATGGAGTCCACTCTGAAGAAAGGGCGGTTACTAGTGGGGTACCGCAGGGTTCAGTATTGGGTCCAGTCCTTTTTAATGTCTTCATCAATTACATTGCAGAGGGACTGGAAGGAAAAGTATGCTTTTTTGCAGATGACACAAAGATCTGCAACAGGGTTGATACACAAGGAGGTGTGGAAAGGATGAAAAGGGACTTGGCAAGGTTGGAGGAATGGTCAGACGTATGGCAGCTAGGATTCAATGCAAAAGTGCAAAATAATGCACCTGGGAAACAAGAACCCAGGGGAAGAATATGCAATGGGTGGGAGGTAGTAACAACAACAAAACAGGAAAGGGACCTGGGGTAATCATATCAGATGACCTTAAGGTTAGCAAGCAATGTGAGAAGGCAGTAGGGAGGGCCGGGGTATACTGGGATGTATAGGGAGAGCATCAGCAGCAGAAAACAGGAAGTTGTTATCCCTCTGTACAGACAGTTGGTGAGACCCCATCTGGAATACTGTGTCCAGTTCTGGAGACCCCATCTCCGCAAGGACATAGACAGGATAGAGGCAGTCCAGAGGAGGGCAACTAAAATGGTGCAGGGTCTGCAAGAGAAGCCGTGATGAGGAGAGACTAAAGGAGCTTAATATGTATACCCTTGAGGAAAGAAGGAGAGGGGGACATGATAGAAACTTTCAAGTACCTCAAGGAATCAACAAAGTCCAAGAGGGTAGCATCTTTCAGAAAAGAGACTTGCAAGAACAAGGACACAATTTAAAGATAGAAGGAGGGCGGTTCAGGGGCAATGTGAGGAAGTATTATTTTACAGAGAGGGTAGTGGATGCATGGAACAGCCTTCCTGAGGAAGTTGTGGGTCTAAAACTGTGGAGAATTCAAGAATGCATGGGACAGACATAAAGCAATTCTTGTGGGGGGCAGGAAGATATAGGCTGTTGGTTAACTAGGATCTGCGGCCTATCCTGTAGGTAGGGAAATGGGCAGACTAGATGGGCCTAGCGGTCCTTATCTGCCGTCAAAGTCTATGTTTCTATGTTTCTATGTTTCATCAATTACATCAAATTCTGCACTACTTTACTGGTTCTTCTAAGAGCTGTTCCTGATTCACTACTGACAACCCATCAGCCTGCACCAAAGGTAAGTAAAAACTATTCCTGCTCCATATATTGCAAAAAATAACAGATAGCTAAGTATGTATTTCTTGGCAGTAATACTATCTTGAGGTTTTGGGGAATTTGGGTACCTCTTGAGCTTCGCTCTCGAGGTACCAAGTCCCCAAAACCTCTTGATGATATTCTGGTCTTGTAATACATACTTAGCTATCCATTATTCTATTTATATATAGGTATATATTACAATATTTTATGCCTGATAATGATCAACTTGAATGCCAGATGTGACCATTGTTTGTTGGTATGGCATGGTATGGTAAAATTTTCTTAATACAGTGATACAGCCATTAGGGTTCTGAAAATCCCTGTTCACAAGGCTTACCTGTTTACATTATGCAAAATTATTACAACTATACATTTATAACAATACAGATTACAGAAAAGTACAAAACAATACATCAGAGTTTACAAACTCATCAATAACAGGCATATTAGCATTTTTAGATTTACATTAATTTCACCTATTACAACAACGAAAACTAAGTTCGTGATTCAGGCCATTTTAAATTGGCGAATTTCCAGCCTGATAACTTCTGAGGCAGCCCCCAAGCTCACTGCCAACCGCTGCACGCACTGGACAAACAAGCAACACATGCAACACAAGCAGCTCACCTGAGGAGCTGAGGAAGCCGAATTTCCAGCCTGATAACTTGTGAGGCAGCCCCCCCCCCAAGCTCACTGCCGACCGGCAGGCACTCGGGACAAACAAGCAACACATGAAACACAAGCAGCTCACCTGAGGAGCTGAGGAAACTGAATTTCCAGCCTGATAACTTTCGAGGCAGCCCCCCCCCAAGCTCACTGCCGACCGCGGCAGGCACTCGGGACAAACAAGCAACACATGCAACACAAGCAGCTCACCTGAGGAGCTGAGGAAGCCGAATTTCCAGCCTGATAACTTTCGAGGCAGCCCCCCCCCAAGCTCACTGCCGACCGCGGCAGGCACTCGGAACAAACAACCAACACATGCAACACAAGCAGCTCACCTGAGGAGCTGAGGAAGTCGAATTTCCAGCCTGATAACTTTCGAGGCAGCCCCCCCCAAGCTCACTGCCGACCGCGGCAGGCACTCGGAACAAACAAGCAACACATGCAACACAAGCAGCTCACCTGAGGAGCTGAGGAAACTGAATTTCCAGCCTGATAACTTTCGAGGCAGCCCCCCCCCAAGCTCACTGCCGACCACGGCAGGCACTCGGGACAAACAAGCAACACATGCAACACAAGCAGCTCACCTGAGGAGCTGAGGAAGCCGAATTTCCAGCCTGATAACTTTTGAGGCAGCCCCCAAGCTCACTGCCGACCTCGGCAGGCACTCGGAACAAACAATCAACACATGCAACACAAGCAGCTCACCTGAGGAGCTGAGGAAGCCGAATTTCAGCCTGATAACTTTCGAGGCAGCCCCAAGCTCACTGCCTGACCGCGAGGCACTCGAACAAACAATCAACACATGCAACACGAAGCAGCTCACCTGAGGAGCTGAGGAAGCTGAATTTCCAGCCTGATAACTTTCGAGGCAGCCCCCCAAGCTCACTGCTGACAACGGCAGGCACTCGGGACAAACAAGCAACACGTGCAACACAAGCAGCTCACCTGAGCAGCTGAGGAAGCTGAATTTCCAGCCTGATAACTTTCAAGACAGCCCCCCCCCCAAGCTCACTGCTGACCGCGGCAGACACTTGGGACAAACAAGCAACATATGCAACACAAGCAGCTCACCTGAGGAGCTGAGGAAGCCGAATTTCCAGCCTGATAACTTTCGAGCAGCCCCCAAGCTCACTGCCACGCGCAGGCACTGGACAAATAAGCAACACATGCAACACAAGCAGCTCACCTGAGGAGCTGAGGAAGCTGAATTTCCAGCCTGATAACTTCGAGACAGCCCCCCAAGCTCACTGCTGACTGCGGCAAGCACTCGGAACAAACAACCAACACATGCAACACAAGCAGCTCACCTGAGGAGCTGAAGAAGCCGAATTTCCAGCCTGATAACTTTTGAGGCAGCCCCCTTCCCAAGCTCACTGCTGACCACAGCAGGCACTCAGGACAAACAAGCAACACATGCAACACAAGCAGCTCACCTGAGGAGCTGAGGAAGCTGAATTTCCAGTCTGATAACTTTTGAGGTAAAGAGAGCCTCTTCTCTTCGTCTGGACACCTGCAGGGGGGGTGCTACCTGATGAACACTTATATTTTATGAACTTTGTTCCCTGTTCACCACTGGGTGGGCTTGTTATTTGCTTCTCGTTGTGCTACTAATGCTGAAGTGTAAAGCAAGGGATTCACTGGGCGCCTTAGAGTTGCCTTGCTGATTATACCTTAAAGCCAGATATACTAAGCAGCTAATGTGGAGCAGACTTGTTTATTATTGTGGTAGTCGATCTAATTGCTGATTATACCTTAAAGCCAGACATACTAAGCAGCTAACATAGAGCAGACTTGTTTAATATTGTGGTATTGGATCTAATTGCTGATTATACCTTAAAGCCAGATATACTAAGCAGCTAATATAGAGCAGATTTGTTTAATATTGTGGTATTGGATCCAATTGTGCTTGTAACTGAAGGTATTAGGATAGCTGGGTCCTAGTGTGACCTCATGTTGGAATAGCCCTGTCTGCTTAGAGTGGAGCACCTTTGTGTAAGTCACAACATTTTCTCCCGCTGCATAGTAATGAGAGGCTTTGTTTTCTCCACTACATAGGCAGGCCCCCCCCCAAGCTCACTGCCGACTGCGGCAGGCACTCGGGACAAACAAGCAACACATGCAACACAAGCAGCTCACCTGAGGAGGCTGAGGAAGCCGAATTTCCAGCCTGATAACTTTCGAGGTAAAGAGAGCCTCTTCTCTTCGTCTGGACGCCTGCAGGAGGTGCTAGCCCGACGACGCTTCGCATCATCTGCCCCACCCGCCCCAACCACCCACCCACCCAGGGGCGGCTGTCAATTTAAGGATCCACCCCCGTGACATCACATCTGGTGACATCACGTCCTGTTGCCCAGAACCTATCTCCCCACTTTCCCATTTGCAGGTTATACCTGCTGTCCACTAGAGGGACCTAAACTCCCTCACTACTTCCTACTCTTACCTGTACAGTACTACTTCCCTTGGATCTTGCTCACCACAATGTATTGGCCCTGCCTCATGCTCTGCCTGTGCCTATCCCCACTAGCAGTGCACTTGCCCACTTACCCATCTGCTACTCCGCACTGCGCCCTGGCACCCCTCCCTCCCCCTGCTCCTGAACCTGCTCTCTTGGCCCTTGGGACCTCTGTGTGTCTCGGTCCTCCCTGTCCTCCCCCTAGCTTCCTCCTCACCTCAGGCACATCTGGGTGTCTTCTTATTCTTAGCTTCCCATCCTGTACCACCCTGCCCACCCCCTGCTCCCTTAGCCTCCCCTCCTCCCCCTCTCATGTCAATCATAGGAAAACCTCTCACCATCTCCCAGCCAGGGTGTTAGTCATGCTACTACTCCTGTCAGGGAACATTCATCCAAACCCTGGCCCAGTTCCCAGGAGCTCCCAGACTAGCACCACAGGCCTATGCATGGTCCCCATGAATATCTGTAGCCTCCTAAAAAGTTTGACTCACTACAATGCCTGGTCACATCAATTAACCCTGGTTGAGACTTGGCTGTTGAAATCCTCCCCTGACTCCCTAGTCGCCCTTCCTGGTTTCACCCTCTTCCGGTCCGACTGTGTTGGGAGACGGGGCAGCAGCTGCTCTATTTATGTCAAGGAATCTCTCCCTGTACTAGCCCTGCCCGCACCCATCCTTGACTCCAAGGCCCAGGCGCTCACGCTGAAACTAACCCCTGACCCTTTAAAGGGACCCCTTTATCTGACTACTGCATACGTAACCCCAGGGAACAAACGCAGACCATTGCCAGAATATCTTTCCTCACTACCTCCTTCCACTGATCAAATTCTGGTGGGTGACTTAAATGTCAACTGGCTCACCCCCTCCTCCTCCTCTACCCATGACTCCTTTTCTGCAATAGACCTAATGCAACTAGTTACCCACCCTACCAGGACTAACCCCAAGAGAGCCTCCAGTACCCTGCTTGATGTGGTACTCACCAACCGCCCTAATCGGCCCCCCAATGTACAAGTCCTCCCAGACTCTGTCAGCGATCACTCCCCCATTCTATTCCACTGGTCATCCTCAGTCCCCAAACCCATAGCACAGTCCACATGCTGGCGGCATCTAATACCTGGTGGACTGATAAAACTTAAGGAACTTCTGTCCCAAATTGACTGGTCTCCTATACAGGCAACTCCTGACATCGACACAGCTCTCTCCTTCTTTACCCGAACTTTTAATAATGCCTGTGATGTCTTTGCCCCAATGTCGACCCGCCATTCTAAAAGGCAGAATGCCCCCTTGGTAACCCCAGCTTTGATCCACCAACTCAAACATAGGGACAACCTATGGCACCGTGCCATTGAGACTGGCTGGCCCAGTGACAGGCAGTTGTATGCTGCCGCCTGAAACAAGTGCACTCGGGCCATCAGAAAGGCCAAGTCTGAGCACTATCAGTCCTCACTCACTGCCTCATGGGGGAACCCCAGAACCTTTTGGGATAACATTAAACAGTTAAATGGGAGTGCACACTCTCCCCCACCCACCCAGATCAACATTAATGGCATGACCTCCTCAGACCCAGCCCTCATAGCCAACCACCTCAACACCTCATTTACTGACCTTAGCCCTATCCTCCCTACAAATTTTTTTGACCCTCTTCCCCCAGCACCTGCCGTAAATCTTTCTCACCCTTATTTTCTCCTCCTCCGTGTTTCTGCCCAAGAACTTAGGCCGCACCTTGTCACTGCCCTCAAGAGTAATAGTACGGGCAGTGACACCCTTGATCCGTGTATCCTACGGCTGGTCTTAGACACAGTCCTTAACCTGATCACGTGCCTCATCAACCACTCTCTTTGCCTGGGGAAGGTTCCAACTGCCTGGAAAGTCACCACTGTCACCCCTATCTTTAAAGGTGGTGATAGGACTGTGGCTGGAAACTATCGGCCAATCTCCATTCTCTCTCCTCTCTCCAAGGCCTTGGAAAAGTGGTGGCCTCTGAAATCTCTGACTACCTCTCCACCTACAATGTCCTATGTCCTGAGCAGCATGGCTTCCGAGTGGGCCATAGTACCAACACAGCCCTCCTAGAGTTCTCTAACTTTCTCCACTCCTCCTTAGACACTGGTTCTCTGGCTGGTGCGGTCTTCATTGACCTCTCTAAAGCTTTTGACACTGTCTTCCACCCCCTCCTTCTTGGTGCCCTTAGTCTCTCTGGTTTTGCCGCTGGACCTATCTCCTGGTGCACCAGTTATCTGTCTGATCATCACAGCGTGTAAAATTAATGGGACCTACTCAAACATCTGTCCCATCTTTTCTGGTTCCCAGGGCTCCATTCTGGGCCCCTTACTATTCTTCCTTTACCTTAACACCTTCCACACTCTTGCTCGGGGAACATTCTATTGTACGCTGATGATGCAGTCATCTTTGCCTCGAGTCATAACCCTATTGCCCTCAGGACTCAGCAGAAGTCCTTCGCCAAAGCTCGAGGGCTGGTTCAAGGAACATAGATTGGTGATAAATCTAAAAACAAAACCATGTTCTTCACTCACCTCAAAACAAGTCCTGCAACTCTCAACTCCCTCATTCACTCTGGGTCCTTTCCCACTCAAACAAGTTTGTTCCTATAAATACCTAGGATCCATTTTGACCCCTCCTCTCCTTCCATGGACACATCGCTGCCCTAGCCACTGCCACTAATCTCCGATTGGGCATCTTACATCGGTATAAACACTGCCTCCCTCCGGAGGCTCTTCGACTTGCAGTCTCCTCCTCTATCCTGTCCCTAGTGGACTATGGACTGCCGGTGTATGGTGCTGCTGATCAGACCGCACTCCATAAAATTCACACTACTCTGAATAAGGCCTGCAGGTTAATTACTGGGGCACCTAGGCTAACACACACCTGTCTACTATATGCTAAAGTGCTGGTACTTAATCTTGATGAGCGCCTCAAATATCTGTCCTGTACCCTTACAAAAAAGACCCTCCTTGGGCTATCCCCGCCAGGATTGACCACCACCATCTGCCGCTCTGTCCCACTAGTTCATACTCGGACCTCTGGAAAAACCTCTCTTGTTATCCCTAGAGCTCTCATGGGCAAAGAGCCTTCAGCTTTAGGGCCCCCTTCTGGTTCAACACACTGCCCCCCTCCATCTCCGAAGCTCCAACTATATCGCGAGTCAAAACTTCCTTATGGAACCACCTTGTTATTTATTTATTTAGTTAAACATCAGTTTAGAAACCTTTGAGCCAGAGCTCATTTACAAAGATACCTCGTCACAAAGAGGACATCAGAACAGTAGTACAAGGGACACAGTACTTACAAACAAAAAAGTTACAGTTCAATTACAATTTTGATACAATAGAATACAATCTCCAACGAAGCAAAAGATAACAAAAGGTGCAAAACTTATGGTCGGGGGAGAGCTGGTGGGAGTAGAAGGGAGGGAGATAGGGGAGGAGGAATTAGTAGGGAAAGGAAGGGGGGGAGCTGCTCAGTGAGCATTGTCAGACTATATATATATATATATATATTTTTTTTTTACACTAGACTAGCGGCAGTTGCATTTGCGAGAGCTAAGCAGGAAGTTTCTGAGCCTGGGCTTAAAGCAAGCTCAGGTTAGTGAGTTTGAGACACTGGCAGGGAGGGAGTTATACCAGTGGGGCGCACAGTAGGGGAATGCCCTCTGACCTTGAGAGGTCCTGGCTCTCGGAATAACTAGGGTAGCTCTTGATAAGCTGCGCATGATCAGGGTCAGTGCAGTACGGTGAATGGAGTTGGATAGGCCTATGGGGGATAGGCCATGCAGGGCTTTAAAGGTGAGCTGGCATGGCATGTCTGATACATGAGTCGCTCTTCCAGGTTGAGTAGGGTAGCCAGGGTGTACAGCTCACATGTGTGAGTGAGTCTGGGAGCACCAGTGATAAGTCTGCAGGCCTTATAAACTGTGAGGCGAACCTTGTTGAGGGCAGTCTGATCTGCTGAGCCATAGACCGGAAGGCCATAGTCAATGAGAGACATGACAGAGGAGGTGACAGCCAGGCTAAGGGTATTCAGGAGGGAGGCATTTTGTGCCGGTAAAGAATGCCTAGCCGTGAGTTGGCGATAGAATTTAGGGCAGATATATGTCCATGGAATGAAAGTGCAGGGTCAAAGGTTATACCAAGATATTTATAGGACTGCACCTGGTCAATGACGAGATTGGGTGTGAATGGACAGCTAAGGGAAACTTGCTGTACTTATTTTGGGGTGGAGAAGAGCATCGCTTTGTTTTCTTAAGGTTGATAACAAGTCGGTGCTCAGTGAACCAGATAGCTGCAGAGTCAAAGACTTGTTGGAGGGAGTTCTGTAGCAGCATGGGGTCATTGTGGGAGGCAACAAGAACAGCATCATCAGCATAGAGAAGCATCTTACCCGCATAAATGCTGGATAGGGAGTTAAGAAAGAGGAAAATAGTAGGGGTCCAAGAATTGAGCCTCATGCACCCTAGAGCGAATGGGGCATGTTTCAGAGAGAGTACTGCTGACTTTCACACATTGGGAGCGGGTGAGAGATAGCTGGTGCACCAGGAACAGGTCCTGAGGCAAAGCTCTATTAGGTCGAGGGTGGAGAGCAAAGAGGATGCGAAATGGTATCGAATGCTTTAGACAGGTCAATGAATATAGCACCAGCCAGGGCACCAGAGTCCAAGGAGGCATGGAGGAAGTTGTAAAATTCCAGGAGTGCTGTATTGGTACTATGACCTGCTCTGAACCCGTGTTGTTCAGGGCAGAGAACATTGTACTTACAGAGGTAGTCAGAGACTTGGGACACCACAATTTTCTCTAACGCCTTAGAGAGGGGGGAGAGGATTGAGATGGGTCGGTAGTTACCCGGAAGAGTCCTGTCACCACCTTTATGGACAGGGGTAACTGTGGCAATCTTCCAGGCAGAGGGGAATTGTTCGAGACAGAGTGATTTGTTGAAAATGCACGTAATAGGTAAGAGGACCTGATCCAGGACCTGATGTAAAAGGCAGGGATCAAGTGAGTCATTACCGATGGTGTTACCTTTTAGGGCTTTTAGCAAGTAAGGCCTAGCTTTCTGCATGGTGACACACGCAGGTGGAAAGAGGGGCGGGCAATGGGTGGTGGTACAGATGGAGGAGGTGGACTGAAAAAGTTACCAGGAAGTACTGAGCTAAGGTCGGTAAAGGAGTTATTGAGGTGAGGCAATGAGGGCAGGGTCAGAGGAGACGGTACCATTGATGTTGATAAGAGAAGGAGAGGGGGACTGGGAGTGACCATTCAGTTGCTTGATGTTGTCCCAGAAGCACCTGGGGTTCCCCCAGGAGGAGGTAAGAGAGGCTTGGTAGTATTCTGCCTTTGCTTTGCGGATGGCCCAGGTGCACTGGTTGCGGGTGGCAGCATAGGACTGCCTGTCAGCTGAACGGCCAGTAGCAACAGCAAGGTGCCAAAGATTGTCGCGTTGCTTTAGTTGCCACAGTAGGGCAGGGTGATCCAAGGGCATGTTTCACTTTGGACCTCCTAGCAGTTATGGGAGCAAAGATATCACAGGCAAAGTTGAAAGTGCTTACAAAGAAGGCCAGGCCAAGTCAATGTTGGTTGCCCCTGGCCAGAGGGGACCAATCAGTGTGGGCAAGGGAAGCTTAAGACCTATGAGTCCCCCAGGCCTAAGCCGCCTTCAAGAGGTGGTTTTGACTGGGGATGAAGGCCGAGGGGTTTCCCAGTTGAAAAGCACAGGAGAGTGGTCACTGAGGCAGTCAGGGAGGATTTGGATGTTGTGGATGCGGATTGGCCTGTTGGTGAGGACCACATCCAGGAGGGTGCTTGTGCCCCCCCAGGGTTTTTTCTAGTAGGCTGTGTGACAAGTTGAGTTAGGTCAATTGAATCGAAAGCCTCACGGTGGGAGGAGGATGAGGGGCAGAGCCAGTTTATATTCAAGTCGCCCACCAAGATTTGGTCCGACGAGTTGGGTAGGGAGGTGAGGTAGTCAATTAGTGGGCCCAGGGCCTGGGATTGGTTCTTGGGGGGTTATGTAGGTTACGGTTAGGAATAATGGGCCTCTAGCTGGGTCAGGGGACAGCTTTAGAGTAAGTGCCTGGGCCTTATGGTCGAGGTCAGGCGGGGGGAGTGGTAGCCCCATGAAAGAATCCTTCAAATAGAAGACACAGCCCCCACCTCTTCTGTCGACATGGTCCAACCGGTGGAGAGTGTAGCCGGGGAGAGAGACATGAGAGTTTGGAGTGGAGGGAGACAGCCAGGTTTCAACCAGGGCAACAACATCACAGTAAGACAAACGAAACTGTAATTGCCACTAGTCAAAGCCATGCTCAATACTTATAACAAAGCTTACTACTAAGCTGCTAAGGACAACATAACTCTGGTATTGTTTGCATCAATCCTACCTGTACCAGCTTGTTTGTATCTATGTCTTAAGTTACTGTTATACAGTTATACTGTGTATTTTCGTTTGTCTTACTGTGACAAGGTACTTTTATAAATGAGCCTATGGCTCAAAGGTTTTCCAAACTGCTGTTTAAATAAATAACTAAATAAATAAATAAAATAAAACATAATCAGTAGTTGTTAGTTCACGTAAAAAAGGAGGAAGACAATTCCAACTTTTAGCTACTTGATATTGAAGGGTCATTTCACTAAATCGATTTTTTAACTTTGGTATTATTAAATATCTAGCATCTGTTAAAGTCAGTTTTCAAGCTGTTTATTTTTTCATCATTGGAGCCCGTGAAGTTTCAAGGAAAACAGTTTTGCGGAACATCAATACTCGGAATACTATTCTGCAGGAGCAATCAATTGCCACCACCTAGCTTCCTCTGTCATGTGACAGCAGTCATTTAGTAATGTGACACCTTCAGCTCTATGCAGATTAGTTCTGGCATCTGATAGAGAAGGATCTACTCTGCTGAGTGCTCTGTGTTGTTATACAGACTACTTTTTGTCCAAATACTACAAAACTTAGTTGTGGTCGATTAGTTTTACTACATATTAGTAGTAAATGCTCTGTTATGATGTATTGTATATGTGAGAAGTGTGTTTTAGATACATTTCCTTAAACTGTATGAATTTTGGTTTGTGTTGGTGTGTGTGTATCAGGACTCAAGAGTCTGTGAATTAATTTAGCGAGTTGCATTTGTTAAGTGAGACAGACAGATTTGGAGTTTTAGGGAGACACATAGATATATACAGTGAGGCAGTAGAGTAAATGACTTTTGTTTTGTCAGAGAGTCTCACAGACTGATCTGACAGAAATCCTTCTGTTGTGTATAACTACCTAGTTCAGTCAGTACATAGTATCAGTCTCTGAGTAAGAGAGAGAGAGTGAGAGTTAAGGAAACAGTGTGAAGATAATGAAATAATATTTTTTTGTCAGATTGTTTGAATTTACACCACATTGTTTTGACCCAATTTCTGCTTTTTGACATGTATAGTTCTGAAAAGTGTTGTAACTAAAGAAGATTTTATTTAGAAAATAAGGCATAAGCGACCAAAGTCAATATTGTTTGTCAGAGAGTAAATTCTGACTGCACTACAGCTATTTCTGTTGTTTGATGTAATTTACTTCTGTTAGTGTAGTATTCATAATCTCACCTAGTTCCCAAGTAAGAGGGAGAGGGTAGTCATTGGTTAGTTAGAGATAAGCAGAAGAGATAGTTTGGAAGAAAAACTTTTTTTGTCCAGGAATAATCTTCTGACAGAGTAAGAAGAGGTATTTTAGTTTTGTGCCCCCCCCACCACATTAAGTCTTACAGTTGAAACAAAAACTGATCCTATTATAAAACTAATGTTGCTTCTGTTTGTAAGTAAAGATGAAAAAGAACAGCATTTCTGAATGTGCTAGTGGGAGCAGTTGGAAGGGGGACAAAGGCAAGGGAAGAGTTGCAGGTGGTGGGTTGCCTAAAAGTGCAGCAGTATCATCTGACAAGCATGTTACTTTGCAGCAGTCCTTTGTTGCATCCATGCTGGTCAGTTAAGAAACATAGAAACATAGAATTTGATGGCAGATAAGGACCGCTTGGCCCACCTAGTCTGCCCATTTCTCCACTTAATGGATAGGCTTCAGATCCTAGTTAATCAACAGTCTACTTCCTCCTACCCCCACTAGAATTGCCTTATGTCTGTCCCATGCATTCTTGAATTCCTCCACTGTTTTTGACTCTATGCTTTCCTCAGGAAGGCTGTTCCATGCATCTACAACCCTCTCTGTGAAGAAATACTTCCTCACATTACCTCTGAGCCATCCCCCTCTGTCTTCAAATTGTGCCCCTTTGTTCTTGCACAACTCTTTTTTTGAAAGATGCTACCCTCTTGGACTTTGTTGATTAACTTGAGGTATTTGAAAGTTTCTATCATGTCCCCTCTCTCCCTCCTTTCCTCGAGGCTATACATCTTAAGCTCCTTTAGTCTTGCTTCATATGTCTTCTGGTGTAGACCGTGCACCATTTTGGTTGCCCTCCTCTGTAGTTCATCCAGAAAGCATAGTTGTGATGTTGCATCTGTAGAAAAAGTATGTGTTGGTGGTGTACATGTTTCTGCGCACAAGCTTCCTAAATGGTGCATCAGACAGTCTGCTATTGAGGTAGTAGCCATTATAGTAATATCACAACAAAGTTGTCAAGTTTATTGTTAAAGTTCTCATCAAGCTTGTGGGTTAGACTGGGTGAGCGAGGGGAGCAAGGCCTCCCAGAACACATTTTGACAGTAGGTATCACAGCTGTTTCACAGACTGAGTAAAATAAAACTCCCAGCATCATTTTAAAAACTTTAAAGACTCAGCACACGTTACACCCGTATTTATATCGGCCTCCGGTTAGCAACGTGATCATAAGTATCTTGAATTTGTGGCAATAATCACTTTCAAAACAGAAGTGTTATCACTGTGCTTACTCAAGTGCGACCATCCTGTTTAAGTGCTGGCTTGCGCATCAACTATACTTTTTAAAAGAGCGACGTCTGCATATGATTATGGTTAGCAGAAAGTGTGCTATATAGTACAGTCATAAAGATGGTTTGGTTAGGATGTTTGGTAAAGGTGTTTGAACATCGGCAAGGAAGTAACAGACAATTAGGTTACTGACAAATCACCCGACACCAGAATAGTCAGGATAACAACATTCAGTATTGAGTACCAGTTGGGAATAAACTTTTCAGGATGTTAGTGATGGTATAATACATGACGAGAAACTAACAGTTGGGAGTTTGCACCTAACCCATGCTCATGACATAGGTATCTGCAAAAACAACAATGAACAATTTATTTACAGGGGGACAGGGCCTAGGAATGGGGAAGAAAGGTGCAGAGGTTATGCAGCACAGTATTTACAACATATACAGGCAGATTAAAAGTTTTGGATTCTGCTGGTGAACCCTCCAGGTAGGTAAATATGTTGCACTTTTTAATCAAATGCAATTATATATTGTACCAACCATCTAAGACACCAGAGCCCTGGCTATCTAGCTAAACTACATAAATCAGATGACACCAAACATTTCTTTTACCCACATTGGTACCAGTCCCCAACATTTGGTATGAGACCCCACAGTCCTATCCTTAAATCTGGGTACCCGGGAACATAGAAAGATAGAAACATAGACTTTGATGGCAGATAAGGACCACTTGGCCCACCCAGTCTGCCCACTTCCCTACCTACTGGATAAGCTGCAGATTCTAGTTAACCAACAACCTACTTCCTGTAAGCCCCCGCTATAATTGCCTTGTGTCTGTCCCATGCATGTTTGAAGTCCCCCACTGTTTTAGACCCAACGACCTCCTCAGGAAGGCTGTTCCATGTGTCCACCACTCTCTCCATGAAAAAAAAATGTCCTCACATTACCCCGAGCCGTCCCCCCTCTATCTTTTAATTGTGCCCCTTGTTCTTACACATCTCTTTTTCTGAAAGATGCTACCCTCCTGGACTGTTGATTCCCTTGAGGTACTTGAACTTTTCTATCATGTCCCCCCGTCCCTCCTTTCATCAAGAGTATACATATTAAGCTCTCTCAGTCTCTCTTCATATGGTTTCTGATGCAGACTCTGCACCATTTTAGTTGACCTCCTCTGGACTGCTTCCATCCTGTCTATGTCCTTGCCTAGATGAGGTCTCCAAAACTGCACACAGTACTCCAGATGGAGTCTCACCCACTGTCTGTATAGAGGGATAACCACTTCCCTTTTTTCTACTTATGATGCCCCTTCCTATGCATCCCAGTATCCCCCTGGCTCTCCTTACCGACTTTTCACATTGCTTACCCACCTTTAGGTCATCTGATATGACTACTCCCAGGTCCTTTTCCATTTTTCTTGTTGTTAGTACCTCCCCTGCTATTGTGTACTCTTCTCCTGGGTTTTTGTTTCCCAGGTGCATTACTTTGCAATTCTTTGCATTGAATCTAAATTGCCATATGTCTGACCATTTCTCCAACCTTGCCAAGTCCCTTCTCATCTTTTCTACCCCCTATTGTGTATCAACTCTGTTACAGATCTTTGTGTCATCTGCAAAGAGGCATACCTTTCCCTTCAGACCCTCTGCAATGTCACCTATGAAGATGTTAAAGAGGACTGGACCCAGTACTGAGCCCTGAGGTACTCCACTAGTAACCCCCCTTTCTTTGGAATGTGTTCCATTCACTATTACCTTATGTGTCCTGTTGTGCAGCCAGTTTGCTACCCAGGCTACCACCCTGAGATCCACTCCCAGGCTGGCTAACTTGATTATTAATTTTTTGTGCAGAACTGTGTCAAATGCCTTGCTAAAGTCTAGGTAGGCCATATCCATAGCCCCTCCCTGGTCTATTATTTTGGTGACCCAGTCAACGAAATCAATTAGATTCGTCTGACATGACCTTCCTGCTGTAAATCCATGCTGCTTTGGGTCCTGTGCCCCGCTGGCCTCTAGGTATTCAACAATTTTTTCTTTCAGAAGTGATTCCATCATTTTCACTACCACTGAGGTCAAACTTACAGGTCTGTAGTTTCTTGCTTCTGCCTTGCTCTCACTTTTGTGAAGGGGAATCACATTTGCCCTCCTCCAGTCCTCAGATACCGCCCCATCCTGCCATGATTTGTTCAAAAGCGGGGTCAGTGGTGTCACTAGGTCCTCCCTTAGTTCTTTTAGGATTCTGGGGTGAATCCCATCAGGCCCCATTGCTTTGTCCACCTTGAGTTTTAGGAGTTCTTTCAGGACTCTTTCTTCTGTTAATGGACTGGTGTCAACCCCCCTACCCAGAGTGCTTCTATTGTCTGGTTTAGGTAGCTCCTCCTCATCTTCTTTTGTGAATACTTAGCAAAAGTATTCATTCAGTATCTCTGCCTTTTCACTGTCTCCCTCTGCCCACCTCCCCTCTTCTTTATTAATCTTCACTATCCCTCCCTTAACCTTTCTATGCTCCCTAATGTACCTATAAAAGGTTTTATTCCCCTTCTATACTGAGCTGGCTATTTTTTCCTCGGTTTGGGCCTTTGCTAGTCTGACTGCTTTCCCCACTTCTTTCTGCTTTAATTGATATAGTTCCCTGCCATGCTGCTTCTGTGATTCCTTATACTTTTTGAATGCAGCCTTTTTCTCCTTCACCTTCCCTGCCACCTCTTTTGAGAATCATAGTGTTTTTTTACTCTGCTTTGTTTTCTTTATTTGTTTCACACAAAGGCTTGTTGCCTCAATGATGGCAGTTTTGATTTTTCTCCATTGTTCTTCCACCCTCCTTGTTGGCCATTTGCTAGTGCATTCTTCATGTATTCACCCATTTTGCTAAAGTCAGCCCTTCTAAAGTCCAGTATCCTTGTTTTTGTATGGCTTATCTCCATGGTTGTGCTCATTGTGAAGCACACTATGCAGTGGTCGCTTGTTCCTAGATGTCTACTGACTTCTAAATTTGTGATCTTCTCTCCATTTGAGAGTACCAGGTCTAGTATTGCTCCCCCCCGAGTGGGTTCCAACACTAGCTGTCTAAGGCCTGCCCACTGCAGGGCTTCAAGAATGACCCTGCTTTTGGATGTGGCTGCAGTACATGTTATCCAGTTAACATCTGGCATATTCAGGTCCCCCATCAACAGTAGCTCCCCTTTTTCAGCCATTTTGAGAGTGTCCTCTATCATTTTCTTGTCCATTTCCTCCCCTTGAGATGGGGGTCTGTATACAACCCCTGTGTGGATTGTGATGCCATTCCCTGTCTCCAAGGTGACCCACAGTGCCTCTTGTCATCCCCCTTTATGTTTTAGTTCTGTAGCTTTGATCCCTTCCCTTATGTATAGAGCTACTCCACCTCCTCTTTTACCTTCCCTGTCCCTTCTGTAGATTGTGTACCCTGGTATGTTGACATCCCAGTCATGGTTCTGTGACTGCCACAATATCCAATTGTTCATCTTTCATCGGGGCTACTAGCTCAGAAAGCTTGTTTCTCAGACTACAGGCATCGGTACTCATTGCCCTCCATTTAATGTTGGCTTTATCCTTTTTTCCCCTATCCCTGCTCTTATTGCCCTCGTCTATTTTTCCATTTACCTCTGTTCTGCCCTGTGTTGAGCTCTGTACCTCAGTGTTTACCTTACTACCTGCCATGTTTTGTGGGGGGAATCTTGAAATGTCCTGCCTTTTATCAGCGCCTCCTCCCTTGGCTATTTTAAAAGCTTGCCAAGGAAGCATTTAAACCTGTCACCTAGGAGCTTGGTTTCCTTCGTGGACAGATGTAGACCATCGTGCCAGTATAGACCTTTATCTCTCCAGGTGGACCTCCAGTCCCCAATGAAGCCAAAGCCCTGTGCTCTGCACCAGTTTTGCAACCATTCATTAAACTGCATGGTGTGCAGTACCCTAGCCTCACTCCTGCCATGGACTGGTAGCACCTCTGAGAAGGCTACCATGCTTGCTACCCATCTGAGGCCCCTTCCCAACTCCACAAATTCATTCTGCACTGCACTGATCCCATGCCTAGCTAGGTCATTTGTCCCATGGTGGACTATGATATCTAGTTCCCTCTCCTGTGATGCTGCTTCTGCAATCCTGAGGATTCGCTTCCTGTCCCTCCAAGCCATGGCACCAGGCAGGCACCTTACTTCCTTCTCCTCTCCCTTTCCCAGTTTTATCCTCCATCATCAAAGGTTCCCAAAGTCCAGTTAAAGGTACAGGACCGACAGACGGTGCAGCTATAAGTTGGCCAGCTAAGTTAAGTAGATTTAAAGTTTGGACTTGAGAAACATTAAACAGTTTAACTGTATACACTTCTTGGGCTTGCACAGGAGAGGCCCTGCATTTTGGAAGTGGTGCACCTGTTCTGGACTGAAAGCACCTGGGATGTAACCAACTGGTTACATTTTATTTAACAGATTTAATATTTTTTGAACATCCACCACATTTATACCTGTTGCACATTTAGCACATTTAATAATGGTTGCACATTAAACACATTCACTGCTCTAAATTCTTCAACCACGGGCCAGAAGGATCACCATGGACTTCTCCAATGTAAAGCTTTTAACTGGGTACTTGCTTCCTAGGGCTAGGGTGACCTGGTTCTTTACATCCTGTTTATGAACAAAATTACTTTATCCATACCATTTCTTTCTCTGTAATAACCTGAGCAATAACAGCAGTTCTTGCCACACAAATTTCTATGTCTCAGTTCCAACGTGGCAAATGGTTGAGGTTCACAGCTTCCACAGGATGTTGCGACAAATTTCAAACAACATACTGGACCTCCCAGGCAAAGTTAGGATGAGCTCCAGTTCTGAGATGCCCTTCCAGTCCTAGGCACTTCAAATGTATATCAGCCACATTTATATGATCTGGGCCACTCTGGGCCCCTTAACTCATATAGGTCCACCCGTACTGGGCAAAGTTAAGTGCACCAGATGCAGGGTGCAGACCAATTGAAGTTTCAAACAATTACAAGTCTCTAGGGCATGGGCAGCCCTAATGAACATTCTCTTTCCCTTGCACCGGGGGCACAAGATGATTCACTCAGGCTCCTCATGGAAAGATTCTCCATCATCAAAGGTTCCTGAAGAATTCAGTCCTCTCACCACTGAGGCAGGTTCAGCTCTGTCACAGCTGACTTGACATCAAGTTGCAGGTCCAAGTTTTTCCCAAATGTGGAAGGGATGGGCAAGCCCCTGGAGGACATTCCTCTGGCAGCCCCCAGACTAGCACGTTTTACTTTAAACTAACACATTGAATTAACTACTGGCAAGAAGAACAAAGCCCCTCTCCCCGGTGGAGAGGCGTACACTGGATCACCAGGCCCAGTTGCATTGCTGGGAGCCTGAGCCCCCAACCCA
Organism: Neoceratodus forsteri; assembly: GCA_016271365.2. Classification (NCBI taxonomy): domain Eukaryota; kingdom Metazoa; phylum Chordata; order Ceratodontiformes; family Ceratodontidae; genus Neoceratodus; species Neoceratodus forsteri. The sequence goes on from CM057455.1 coordinate 50,850,607, forward strand.
TGGGGGCTCCCACTCGAACCTAAAAAATCTGCTGAAACACAGTCTTTCATGGAGCTCTCCTGAGGCTCCTAATTGGCTGAAGCTACTCATTGCTTTGATTGTGCTTGGCTGGAAGGCTTGTCAGTCACAAAAATGATTTATTCATAAAGCTTCCTCAATGCACAGTTGATCTGCTTTATTTGTGCCTGAATTTAGGTCCCTACAGTTCACCATAAGCACTTGGAAATTTCCCATGAGCTCTGGTAAAAATCCCACAAGTCCTAGCTTAAAAATCCTAGCTTTCAGGTTGGCTATTGTTGCTCTGTAATGGTTGTTTAACACACAGTCCCCTTAAGAAGAAATGACACAGTCCCAAATAAAGTCCTGGTACAGCTAGAATAATGAATGTATTTGCCCACTTGCCCCACAGTTCAATAGCCACTTGTGTGTCCTTAATGTCACTGCTCAGCTTTTGCATTTTTTTCAGTCGATTTACCTGTCACTGCTGCCAATATTTTATACTCCCTGTTTGCAGCAGGCAAGCTGTCAGTCTGAGTCCCAACGATACACTGGTGCAGCCAGTTTATTTATTTACTTGTTTTTTAAAGTTTTCCCCTTTAAACATTTGCTTCTTTTTTTAAACAGTTTGCCCCCAAACAGTAACTACATTATTTCTTTTACATTTTGTCTTTTCTCACGAACTGCTGAAACACTGTTTCCCTGAAGGCAGAACAGACCTTATTAATATCCATAAGGGACTGCTGCTCTGGTTCATTAATATTCATGTGCCCCAATTCTAAAGCCCTGTGGATTTCTTAAAATATTTAAAGAAACAAGCTCTCATGGCCCTTGACTTGGTCACCGGATCCCACTTAGCAGATGGGGACACTGGGACCCTTGGATACTGTTCCGCTCACCACAAATTGAGCGGTCGGCATATCAAAGGAACAGCCTTGCACATACTTGATCTCTGTGGTACCAGGGGTGCTGAAAACAAGTAGCAGGAAGGCATGGCTGTGTTCTGGAGCCCAGTTGGGCTACATTTAACAATCAGGGTTTTTTTGGGGCACACAGAAAAAAATGGCAGCCATTTGAAGGTGCTCTGAAGAAGGAGAGTAGAATGGGCGCTAATGGGCACAAAGGTAAGCCCCCAAATTGGGGGTGGGCATTACACTGTCCCATGCCAGAGAAACTTGGCCTTTGTGCCAAGTGTGTGCCAACCCTGGCAAACTTAAGAAACATCTAAGCATTTCTAAACATTTAAACATTTTAATATTCTTTAACTGAGGCATATGATGTCCTAGTCGACACTGGTTACCATTCATCCTGATCTAGACAAATACATACTATTCTAAGCAACAAAACATTTTTAAGTAATAATGAGCATTAATCAGATGTTGCATATCCCGGGGACCCTTACAGTACAATCCTGGCATGATGGTCTGCATCTGTCTAGAAAGGGAACCAAGCTCCTAGGTGATAGGTTTAAATGCTTCCTTGGCAAGCCTTTAAACTAGCCAAGGGGGTAGGTGCTGATAGGAAGCAGGAAATTTCAAGCTTCCCCCGACAAAACATAGCAGATAGTAAGGTAAACGCTGAGGTACAGAGCTTGGCAGAGGGCAGGACAGGGGTAAATGGAAAAATAGAAAAAGGCAGTAAGGGCAGGGATGGGGAAAAAAGGATAATGCCAACATTAAATGGAGAGCAATGAGTACCAATGCCCATAGTCTGGGAAACAAGCATCCTGAGCTAGTAGCCCTTATGGAAAAGGAACACTTGGATATTGTGGCAGTCATGGAAACATGGTACATGGAGAACCATGACTGGGATGTCAACATACCAGGGTACACAATCTACAGAAGGGACAGGGAGGGTAAAAGAGGAGATGGAATAGCTCTCTAAATAAGGGAAGGGATCAAAGCTACAGAACTGAAAGGTAAAGTGGGAGGACAAGATGCACTGTGGGTCACCTTGGAGACAGGGAGTGGCATCACAATCTGCACAGCGGTTGTATACAGACCACTGTCTCAGAGGGAGGAAATGGACAAGAAAATGATAGAAGACATTCTCAGAATGGCTGAAAAAGGGGCGATATTGTTGATGGGGTACCTGAATAAGCCAGATATTAACTGGATGACATGTACTGCAGCCACATTCAAGAGCAGGGTCATTCTTGATGCCCTACAGAGGGCATGCCTTAGACAGCTAGAATTAGAACCCACTCAGGAGGGAGCAATATTAGACCTGGTACTCTCAAATGGAGATAGGGTCCCGGATTTAGAAGTGAGTAGCCATCTGGATACAAGTGACCACCATCCAGTGTGGTTCACAATAAGTACAACCATGGAGACAAGCCATACAAAAATAAGGATATTACACTTTAGAAGGTCTGACTTTGGCAAAATGGGTGAAACACAGAAACATAGAAACATAGACTTTGATGGCAGTTAAGGACCACTTGACCCATCTAGTCTGCCCATTTCCCTACCTACAGGACAGGCCACAGATCCTAGTTAACCAACAGCCTATTTCTTCCTACCCTCCACAAGAATTGCCTTATGTCTGTCCCATGCATTTTTGGATTCTCCCACAGTTTTAGACCCCACAACCTCCTCAGGAAGGCTGTTCCATGCATCCACTACCCTCTCTGTGAAATAATACTTCCTCACATTGCCCCTGAACCGTCCCCCATCTTTAAATTGTGTTCCCTTGTTCTTGTACGTCTCTTTTTCTGAAAGATGCTACCCTCTTGGACTTTGTTGATTCCACTGAGGTACTTAAAAGTTTCTATCATGTCCCCCCTCTCCCTTCTTTCCTCAAGGGTATACATATTAAGCTCCTTTAGTCTCTCCTCATATGGCTTCTCTTGCAGACCCTGCACCATTTTAGTTGCCCTCCTCTGGACTGCCTCTATCCTGTCTATGTCCTTGCGGAGACGGGTCTCCAGAACTGGACACAGTACTCAGAAGGGTCTCACAAACTGTCTGTACAGAGGGATAACAACTTCCAGTTTTCTGCTGCTGATGCCTCTCCCTATGCATCCCAGTATACCCCCAGCCCTCCCTACTGCCTTCTCACATTGCTTACTAACCTTTAGGTCATCTGATATGATTACCCCCAGGTCCCTTTCCTTTTTTGTTGTTGTTACTACCTCCTCCCCATTGTGTATTCTTCCCCTGGGTTCTTGTTTTCCAGGTGCATTAGTTTGCACTTCTTTGCATTGAATCCTAGCTGCCATACTTCTGATCATTCCTCCAACCTTGTCAAGTCACTTCTCATCCTTTCCATGCCTCCTTGTGTATCAACCCTGTTGCAGATCTTTGTGTCATCTGCAAAGAGGCATACTTTTCCTTCCAGTCCCTCTGCAATGTCACTTATGAAGACATTAAAAAGAACTGGACCCAATACTGAACATTGTGGTACCCCACTAGTAACCCCTCTTTCTTCAGAGTGGACTCCATTTACAATTACCTTCTGTGTCCTGTTGTCCAGCCAATGTTTTACCCAGGCTACCACCCTGGGACCCACTCCCAGGCTGGTTAATTTGACTATTAATCTTTTGTGTGGAACTGTGTCAAATGCCTTGCTAAACTCTAGATAGGCCATGTCCACAGCCCCTCCCTGGTCTACTACTTTGGTCACCCAGTCAAAGAAATCTATTAGATTCATCTGACATGACCGTCCCACTGTGAACCCATGCTGCCTTGGGTCCTGTGCCACACTGACCTCTAGGTACTCAACTATTCTTTCTTTCAGAAGTGACTCCATCACTTTTCCTACCACAGAGGTCAGACTGACAGGTCTGTAGTTTCCTGCCTGTCTTGGTCCCACTTTTGTGAAGGGGAATCACATCTGCCTTCCTCCAGTCCTCGGGTACCACACCATCCTCCCATGATTTATTAAAAGAGTAGCTAGTGGTTTCACTAGTTCCCCTTAATTCTTTTTAGAATTCTGGGGTGAATTCCATCAGGCCCCATTGCTTTGTCCACCTTCAGTCTTAGGAGTTCTTGCAGAACCCTTTCTTCTGTGAAAGGACTGGGATCGACCCCCCTTATCAAGAGCGCTTCTGTTAATTGGATTAGGCACTTCCCCCTCCTCTTTTGTGAACACTGAACAGATATATTTGTTCAGTATCCCAGCTTTTTCACTGTCCCCCTCTGCCCACCCAACCTTCATTCTATTCAGCCTCACTATCCCTCCCTTTGTCTTTCTACGCTCACTGATGTACCTATAAAAGGTTTTATCCCCCTTCTTAACCGAGTTGGCTATCTTTTCCTCAGTTTGGGCCTTTGCTATTCTGACTTCCCTCCTTGCTTTCTTCTGCCTTAACTGGTACAGCTCTCTGTCCTGCTCCTTCTGTGTTTCCTTATACTTCCGGAATGCTATCTTTTTCTTCCTGACTTTCACAGCCACCTCTTTTGCTCTTTTGAGAACCATAGTGGCTTTTTCTTTCATTTTGATTTGTTTATTTGCTTCACACAAAGGCTTGTTGCCTCTGTGGTGGCAGTTTTGATGATTCCCCATTGTTGCTCCACACCTCCTTCTAGCCTGTTTGCCAGTGCTTTTCTGAGGCACTCTCCCATCTTGCTGAAGTCAGCCCTCCTGAAGTCCAGTACCCTCACTTTTGTATGGCTTGACTCTGTAGCTGAGTTTAACATGAACCACACTGTTTGATGGTCACTTGTTCCCAGATGGCAACCTATTCTAGATCTGAGATCCTCTCACTGCCCCCGTTTGAGAGTATGAGGTCTAAGATTGCTCCCTCACGAGTGGGTTCTGAAACTAGCTGTCTGAGACCTGCCACCTGTAGGGCATCAAGAATGGCTCTGCTCTTGGATGTGGCTGCAGCAAATGTGCTCCAGTTAACATCTGGCATATTCAGGTCTCCCATCAACAGTATCTCCCCTTTCTCTGCCATTCTAAGAATGCCTTCTATCATATCCTTGTCCATTCTCTCCCCCTGACACCGGGGTCTGTACACAACCCCTGTGCGGATTGTGGTGCCCTTTTCAGTCTCCAAGGTGATCCACAGTGCTTTTATCCCTTCCTTTACATAGAGAGCTACTCCTCCCCTTTCTCCCCTGCCTGTCTCTCCTGTAGGTTATGTACCCTGGTATGTTAACATCCCGGTCATGGTTCTCTGTGTACCATGTTTCTGTGATTGCTGCAATATCCAGGCATCCCTCTTCCATCAAGGCCACCAGCTCAGGGAGCTTGTTGCCCAGATTACGGGCATTGGTATTCATTATCCTCCATTTCCTGATGACCTTACTCTTTTTTGCCCCATCCCTGTCCTTCTTGCCTTTGTCAATTTCTCCATTTACCCCTGCCCTTCTCCCTATTGGGTGAATACCTAAGGAATGCACTAGCAAATGGCCAGAAAGGAGGGGTGGAAGAACAATGGAGAAGAATCAAAACTGCCATCATGGATGCAACAAGCCTTTGTGTGAAACAAATAAAGAAAACAAAGTGGAGTAAAAAACCACTGTGGTTCTCAAAAGAGGTGGCAGGGAAGATTAGGGAGAAAAAGGCTGCATTCAAAAAGTATAAGGAATCACAGAAGGAGCAGGGCAGAGAACTGTATCAGTTAAAGCCGAAAGAAGTGGTGAAGGCAGTCAGAATAGCAAAGGCCCAAACCAAGGAAAAGATAAGAAGGGGGATAAAACCTTTTATAGGTACATTAGGGAGCATTGAAAGGTTAAGGGAGGGATAGTGAAGATTAATAAAGGAGAGGGAAGGTGCGCAGAGGGAGACAGTGAAAAGGCAGAGATACTGAATTAATACTTTTGCTCAGTATCACAAAAGAAGAAGAAGAAGATGAGTTACCTAAACAAAATGATAGAAGCTCTCTTGGCAGGGGGGTTGACACCAGTCCATTTACAGAAGGAAGGGTCCTGAAAGGACTCCTAAAACTCAAGGTGGACAAAGCACAAAGCAATGGGGCCGGATGGGATTCATGCCAGAATCCTAAAAGAACTGGGGGGGTCCTAGAGACACCACTGACCACCCTTTTTAACAAATCATGGGAGGATGAGGCAGTACCTGAGGATTGGAGGAGGGTGGATGTGATTCCCCTTCATAAAAGTGGAAGCAAGGCAGAAGCAGAAAACTACAGACCTGTTAGTTTGACCTCAGTGGTAGGGAAAATGATGGAATCACTTCTGAAAGAAAGTATTGTTGTGTACCTAGAGGCAAGCAGGGCACAGGACCCAACGTAGCATGGATTTGCAGCAGGAAGGTAATGTCAGATGAATCTAATCAATTTCTTTGACTGAGTGACCAAAGTAATAGACCAGGGAGGGGCTGTGGATATGGCCTACTTAGACTTTAGCAAGGCATTTGACACAGTCTCACACAAAAGATTAATAATCAAGTTAGCCAGCCTGGGAGTATCCCAGGGTGGTAGTCTGGGTAGCAAACAGGTTGCACAACAGGACACAGAAGGTAATAGTAAATGGAACTCACTCCGAATTAAGATGGGTTACTAGTGGAGTACCTTAGGGTTCAGTACTGGGTCCGGTCCTCTTTAATGTCTTTATAGATGACACTGCAGAGGGTCTAGAAGGAAAAATATGCCTCTTTGCAGATGACACAAAGATCTGTAACAGAGTTGATACATGGGGGGGGGTGGAAAAGATGAGAAGGGACTTGATGAGGTTGGAGGAATGGCCAGATGTATGGCAACTTAGATTCAATGCAAAGTGCAGAGTAATGCACCTGGGAAGCAAAAACCCAGGAGACGAGTACACAATGGCAGGAGAGGTACTAACAACAATAATAATGGAAAGGGACCTGGGGGTAGTCATATCAGATGACCTAAAGATGGGCAAGCAATGTGAGAGGTCAGTAAGGAGAGCTGGGAGGATACTGGGATGCATAGGGAGAGGCATCACAAGTAGAAAAAGGGAAGTGGTTATTCCTCTGTACCGACAATTGGTGAGACCCCATCTGGAGAACTGCGTGCAGTTTTGGAGACCCCATCTCCACAAGAACATAGACAGGATGGAGGCAGTCCAGAGGAGGGCAACTAGAATGGTGCAGGGTCTGCATCAGAAACCATATTAAGAGAGACTGAGAGAGCTTAATATGTATACCCTTGACGAAAGGAGGGACAGGGGGACATGATAAAAACTTTCAAGTACCTCAAGGGAATCAGCAAAGTCCAGGAGGGTAGCATCTTTCAGAGAAATTGATGTGCAAGAACAAGGGGGCATAATTTAAAGATAGAGGAAGAACAGCTCAGGGTCAATGTGAGGCAATTATTTTTCACGGAGAGAATAATGGACGCATGGAACCGCCTTCCTGGGGAGGTTGTGGGGTCTAAAACAGTAGGGGAATTCAAATATTCATGGAACAGACATGATGCAATTATAGTGGGGGTAGAAGGAAGTGGGCTGTTGGTTAACTAGAATCTGCAGCTTATCCAATAGGCAGGGAAATGGGCAGACTGGGTGGGCCAAACAGTCCTTACCTGCTGTCAAAGTGTATGTTTCTATATATTTACATTAAACTGGGGTGCAATTTTACTTTTGGCCACTAAGTGGTTACCCGAACATATTGTCACTGAGCAAGCAGTGCACAAATGACTTACAGCAGATTTTGATGCCAAACACATTTCAGACAGCTTCATTTCATTTTATTTCAATTTTATTTTATACTTGTAAGCAAAACGAGTATATCTGCCTGTTTTCATATGTGACAAGCTAGAAGGTGGCAGCCATTTTAAGGGTCCCAGTACATATAAACTGGGGGAAGGGATCCATGCTCGGTGTGGCATGGCGTGAAACAGGTGATCCCAGTGGTGCCTCCAAGATGTAATACCTGTGTGGTGCTATCCCTAGAGTTACAACCCCTGTCTGTATTTCTAACTACAGGTTGAGAGGCCTGGATTTGATATTAAGGTGCCTCCACCCAGAGTAATAATAGTGGGAGTATCTATCTAGCCTGTTGTAGCCCTCTGGGAAGCTATAACCACCCACAAACCCACCTAGTGACCTTGAACCTTTAACAGCAGTTAACACACAGTCAGCAATTAACATTAATAATATGTACATGTCCTTTACACTTACCACCAGGGACTGGCCTTCAACAATTTCCTTGGAACCCCCCTTTAAAGGCAAGATTAGCATAGCAAATATACACCTTCAGTATTGTAACCCAACTAATGATATGCTCATAAGCCAGGTTCAACGTGAAACAGCAAACATTTATTAAGGGGATCATGAACAAGGATGTGGTGTGAATTTAGATGAATGATTACTATACTGATTAGATTCAGGTTACTTTGCATGCACTTTTAGTCCCAAATGATCAGTCCTACCACAATGGGTACCCAGGATGCTATACTGGCCAGCACCAGGTGTTGCCCGAGGGTGGCAAGCATTGCAGCTGTTGTTGGGGCCCTTGACGGAAAGAAAAGGCTGTTCTGTGGTATATCTGGAACCATCTTAAGATGGTTCTCATCATTCCTCACTGGAAGATCACAAAGAGTTGTGTCCGGGGTTTTTTCCTCGGATTCAACTGTTTTGTCTTGTGGGGTGCCCCAGGGTTCAGTATTGTCACCCATGTTATCTGTGGTGTATATGCTACCCATCGGAGACATTGTAAGGAAGTATGAGGTTTCACTGTTATGCACATGATACCCAGCTCTACCTTTCTTTTGCCCCCGACCAGATTGGAGCTCTCTCGGTCTTCAATAGCTGTCTAACCAAAATCCAGGAGTGGATGAATTCTAGCTGGCTGAGGTTGAATTCTGAGAAGACTGAGGTACTGGTTGTGGACCTGGGTCATCGGATAGGGGGGTCGGGTGTTGATGCGCCTTCCGGAATTTTTCTTGGAGGTGTTTCTCTGCTGACCTCTGAACGGGTGCGGAACCTGGGAGTGGTTCTTGACGACGGGCTGACACTGCATTCGCAGGTGTCGGCAGTCATTAAGACTTCCTTTTACCATCTTAGGAACATCGCTAGGATCTGGCATTTTGTTCCATCTGCCGACCTACCAACGTTAGTTCATGCCTTCATGTCCTCGCGCTTGGATTATTGCAACTCTCTTTACCTAGGGCTTTCTGGGGTTGAAATCCGTCGCCTGCAGCTAGTGCAGAATGCTGAAGCCCGGCTTTTGACGGGTTCTAGCAGATCCTGTCACATTACTCCAGTGCTGCGTGAACTGCACTGGCTGCCAATTCAGTGGTGGATCACATTTAAAGTCGGCTTGCTGATTTTCAACGCTCTACACGATATGGACCCAGGCTATCCAAAAGAACTTCTGGTTCCTTATCACCCACATCGATCACCCCACTCGGCTGACGAGGGGTTGCTAGAGGTTCCAAGGGTAAATTTGAAATCTTCCGGTGCTTGGGCATTTGTGTATGTAGCCCCCATCCTTTGGAAATCTCTACCCCATCGGATGTGGGAGTGCACTTCTGTGGAGGGCTTTAAGAGAGGTCTGAAGACTTTTTTATGGGAAACTGCATTTTTAGAACACTGACTGTTATGACTGTTTTGTTTTAATTGTATGTTTTAATGATTTTTTCCTTTACTGCTCTGATTTGTTATTTATGTACGGTGCCTTGGTAATCGAAAGGCACCTTATAAATACAATTATTATTATTATTATTAATATGCACAACAAAGCTTTGATTATTTGTAATCCTAGCTGGTTGGCCCAGTCTCTTGTAACCCAGAAAAGCACTGAAGCAATTCGATGGTACCACAGATAATTAAAAGATTTGTTGCAGGGAGCTACCCTGGATTTACTCACACTACCAGTTCGTTGTGATGGGTCTGGCAAAATTGAGACCTTGTGTTGATCACTGAAGAGCATGGGAAAGCAAGGTCGACGCAACACACCTCTACTTCATGGGCTTCCCCTCCATGTGGCTGCAACCTGTGAGTTGCCTCTGCACAGGGTCTGGATCCTTGAAACTGGTCTCTCACCAAAGCCAGCCTCTGGTGCAGGAATGGTTGGCTTGGGCCAAGATTGGAAGAGACCCAATGCTGAATAAACACTTCTGGCAAGGGTCAGTTTGTCTGCTAGTGAAGGCCGCCAGTTGGCAACACAGCTCAATTACTGGTAAAACAGGCCGTGATCCACGACAAACATTCAGCACATTTAACAGGAACAGCATTAAGTTCTTTAAGTCTCAATTTGGTATTTAAGCTGTTTGCTATTGCAATAGATTCACTGAGCAAAGCTCTCACTGCAATAAAGCAGTCTCTCTCACTCGCTTGGGCCGATCACTTCACAGGAGCTTCTCATCGGTCCGTAATCTCATGCTGCACTTTAAAATATATTGGAGCTTTCTGCCACTAGTAAAAGTTTCTTCTTAGATTATTCTGATTGCTGCAATCAGGCAGTCCTAAATAGAAGAGCCACAGCAGGAAGGCAAATCAGGCCTTTCCCCACAGATTCTCCTAGGCTCCTTACTTGGATCAGCCTCTCTTGACAGCTTGAGCTGCTCACTCTTCAAGCTATAATCCCAACTGAACTCCTGTATCTAACAGTCTTGTGGATTTCCAAGTGTTTCCTGAGTTCTGGTTGGCTGGGGGGAGCTGTCAGTCACAGTTTGGATGCTCCCATCAGACCAGTTTAGGTGCCAAACTAAAAACTACAAAAATTACAGTTTTCTTTCTCATGAGGCACTTGAGCTAAGGACCCTTTGAGGTCCCATATGTCCTACTGGTCCAAATGTCGGAAGTCCAGGAGCAAACATAGTGGCTGCCATTTAGATAAACAAAGCTGCACGAAGGCAGGTTAAAAAAAGCGCTCTAGTTTCAATATAACAGCAAGTTAGAAGAAATATTTACAGTACTGGTTAAAGCTCCCCCTGCTTTACTATTGACAGCAGAGTAGGGCAAATCAAAGCAGTACCTGGCCAATCGCAAGCCTTGAATTACTTAAACCCAGCCCTGACCATTCACTATACACACACTGGATAAGATCTTATAGGGACAGGCATAGAGGCATAGCAAGGCACTCTCGTGCAAATCAACAGGATCAAACAAACAACCATTGATTCACTATCTATGCAGGACATCAGCCTGGCAGTGGGAATAGGTTGAGCCCAGGAAGACATTAAGGTAAACCCCAAATTGGTAGCAGGGTTGCATATAATTTTGTATTACTTTTTTTTACAGTATGAAATGGAAGCAAAATTCTAAGAATAGACAATATATTCAGGAAGAACTTGAGGGGAATGAGGAGGGGAAGTGGTAGATATAAGGAGAAAATAGTTAGGGATTTGTATAGAAATAAACTCACAAAGCTTTGACTTTAATTAAGACTATTTATTAAAGTAGCAACAAAGGCCTGTAGTGTTATAGGATTTGGTGAGGGTTCAGTTATAGTCAGAAATGGGGGAGGGTGGCACCACTGAGCCGGATACACAGCTTTCATGGCTTTTTGACAGCTATAAGGATAGATGGGGGGGGGTTTGGATCTCTACACCTCTGAAACAGGGGACCTGGGGAAGGGCGATCTTATTGATGGATAGATCCAGTTCAGGAGGGTGTGGAGGGCTCTCAGAGCCATTTGAATGGACAAGGTTCCAGGGCCAGATGGAGTCCATCAGATAGTTTTGAAAGAACTGGTGGATGTCCTGGCACCTCCACTAACAAAACTCTACAGCTCCTCCCTCCATGCAGGCTGTGTCCCTCTGGATTGGAAAGAGTTGCATGTCGTGCCCATATATAAACGTGGATCCTGAGATGATCAATCAAACTACAAACCAGTCAGTCTGACTTTCATCACAGGTAAAATTGTGGAGGCCATCTTAAAAGAAAAGGATAGTGAAGTTCCTGGAGGCAAATAGTTTTCAGGATGAAAATCAGCATAGGCTTGTTCAGGGTAAATTGTGTCAAACCATTCTGGTGGAATTCTTTGAATGGGTGACACAGTACCTAGATGTGGGAAAGCTAGTTGATATATACTTGGATTTCAGCAAGGCTTTTGATTCCATCCCACATGGAAGATTGATCTGGAAGCTGAGTGAACTGGGGTTGGGAGAGAAATTGGTAAGGTGTGTGGCAAATTGGCTCAAGGATAGGAAAGAGTGGGTCATGGTTGGGGGGGAGAAATATCAACACACAGAGGAGTCACCAGTGGAGTCCCAAAGGGCTCAGTCCTGGGCCCAGTCCTCTTTAACATGTTCATTGCAGACGTCAGGGTGGGGGTGGCTAGCAAGATGAATTTGATTGCTGATGACACCAAAGCGGGGGCGGTGGTTGAAAATGAAAAGGGGAGAAGGGCACTCCAGGAAGACTTATTGATACTGGACAGTTGGGCCCAAAAGTGACAGCTGGAGTTCAATGCATGCAAATGTTGTGTGCTGCACCTGGGAGGGAGGAACCTAAGGTTCACATACTACTTGGGCGGGGGTTGAGGTGTCTGTCACCCAGGTGGCAAAGGACCTTGGGGTGCTAGTGGATGAAAAGGGGAAGAACTTAAAGCAGTGTAGAAAAGTAATGGCTAAAGCTAATAAGATGCTGGGTTTCATAGCTGGGGGTGTTGCTTCCAGAAGAGGGGAGGTTATCATGCCACTGTACAATGGTGAGGCAACACCTGGAGTACTGTGTCCAGTTCTGGAGACCCCATCTTAAGAAGGATGTGGCACTGCTGGAGAGAGTCCATAGAAGGGCAACCAAAATGGTTCAGGAAATGGAGGGAGTAATGTACTAGGACTGGCTAGGAAAACTGAACATGTACATGTTGGAGGACAGAAGAGATGGGGGGACATGATAGAGAGTTTCAAAAACCTGAAGGGTTTCAATAAGGGGAACATTGATGAGCTTCTCCAACTAAAGGATGGGGGATCACAAGAGGCCATAGTTTAAAATTGTTTGATGGGGAACTTCTGAGGGGAGGCTAGAAGGTGTTTTTTTCATCAAGAGGGTTGTGGCACACTGGCATGCATTGCCTATATAGTTAGTGAAACTGGAAAGAGTAGAAGGGTTCAAGAAGGGCTGGAACAGGCACAGTGGCAGGGTATATGTAAGGTGTAGGGCAAACACCACTATGGACTATGGGGGGGAAGGGAGAAAGCTAAGGGGGAAGGGTAGCGCAGACACTGTGCACAAACAGTGAACTATATTGGGTAGATGCAAGAGACCAATGGGTCTAATTTACTGGCTTCAGCATATATATGTATGTATTGTTTGTAACTGATTTTGCTATTGGTGAATTGTGAAGGTGGAGGCCATATGTTGCCCCAGGGAAAGAGGAGGAAGGTACAGGAAATTTGGCTGAATATTTTTTTTTATAAAGGTATTAAAAAATAGGCTCTTTCAGTTAATAGGAACATAGGAACCATGTCAGCAGATGGGGACCACATTATCCATCTAGTCTGCCCGTGTTTCTGCCCCTTCCCTATCTAGACTGCACCCTGATGTGTCCACAATGTCTGTCCCATGCAAGTTTAAACTTGAGCACTGTCTTGGATTACACCACCTCCTGAGGTAGGCTCTTCCATGGGTCTATGACCCTTTCTGTAAAGAAGTACTTCCTGAGGCTGCTTTTGAACCTGCCTCCCACCAGACGCAAGTTGTGCACCCTTGTATGTGCATCCCTGTTTTCCTGGAAGAGGTTTCCTGTTTGTGTTGTGTTAATTCCCTTAACATATTTAAAAGTTTCCATCATGTCCTCTCAGTTTCTTCTCTGTTCAAGGGTGTATAGATTTAGTTCCCTACGTCTTGCCTCGCATGGCTCAATATGTAGTCCATGCACCATCTTTGTAGCCCTTCTCTGTACCGTCTCCAGGCGGTCTGTCTTTTTTGAGCTGGAGCCTCCAAAACTGACTGCAGTACTCTAAATGTGGCCTTACCAAGGATCTATAGAGAGGAATGATCACTTCACTCTTTCTACTTGTAATTCTCCTAAAAATGCATCCAAGGATGCCACTCACACTCTGTGCTGCCTTTTCACACCGTTTTCCAACTTTTAAGTTATCTGCATTGACTACTCCAAGGTCTCTTTCTGTTTTTGTCTCCTCTAACTGATGCCCTCCCAGTGTATACTTTATTCCTGTTTTTTTTTTTCCCATGTTAATAACCTTGCACTTCTTGGAATTAAACTTAAACTACCAATTCATGGACCATGCCTAAAGTTTTTTCACATCTGCTTCGATACCTTTCACTCCCTCCTGTGTGTCTGTTCTGTTGCAGAGTTTTGTGTCATCTGCAAACAGACAAACCTTCTCCTTCAAGTTGTTTGCAATATCCCCAATGTAAAAGGGTGCAGGACTCTTGAGACTCTTCATAAAGTCTGTTGCAACAGCAAAAGCTTCTGCTTTTTCTATCTGCTTTCCCTTCTTTTGTTTCATTCCCCAAGGACAGGTAGGCCGCCTGTCTTATGTTCTTGCTGTCTCTTTTGCTAAAAAACTTTTTCTTCTGGCCACTGTGAGCTCTGTAACCCACCCCCACGTCATTGCTCTGCGAGTGAGTTAAATGTCCTGTTTGAACATGCGCATAAATTCCTACATCATCATGCGCACATTCGCCTTCGCAAACTTGTGGTTGTTTGCTAGCAAGTGACTTAATTAGTAAAGAGTATCGGTACCTAGAAAGGGAATTTAAATATAATACACTGTATGGAGAGTACTAAGATAGTTATTTTTCTCCCCTTTTCCTGGTTTATCCTCCTGAGACTGTTTGGTCTAGTTTGGCAGAAGACACCAAGAGAAAGGACTGCTGTGTGGCTGAACTTCTCTGCTGCGACTAAAATAGAAGAACTTTTGTATTTGGACCTTTAATTTAGGGTAAAAAAAACTAACATACAAAAAAAAAATGTGTGTGTTTGGGTTAACTGAACTGAATGGGTAACTGAAAAGTCATCTAGGTGTAAATCTCAGGTGACTAAAAGGACTTAACTGCTGTGAGGTTTAAATTACTTGTACAAAGATCTGGTAAGTAGGGGGAGTAGCTTAGCTAGAAGGAAGCTACATTTAAAGACTGCCTTGGAAAGATTCTGCTAATAGCTTGGCAGAAGACACCAAGAGAAAGGACTGCTGTGTGACTGAACTTATCTACTGGGACTATATTGCCCTCCTTCCCTCCCCTACCCCCCCACCCAAAGCTAGTTCTATTTTTATAGGCACAGGATTTGACTGACAACAGGAACTTCCTGTTTAGGGGCAGGAAGTGAGTGATCACAGAACCACCAAGGACCCACCATCCTAGAAGGGCAAGAGTAGCTCTCCAGACCCCTCTAGCTGCTGGAG
This sequence comes from Neoceratodus forsteri, assembly GCA_016271365.2. NCBI lineage: Eukaryota > Metazoa > Chordata > Ceratodontiformes > Ceratodontidae > Neoceratodus > Neoceratodus forsteri. Next base: position 50,865,797 of record CM057455.1, read on the forward strand.
GTCTGCCTCTGAACAAGTAAGTGGTCTACTGAGAAATATAGGATATTCTTGTCTCAGAACAGGACAATCAGGAGCTTAAAGGGCACACAGGCAGAAAGTAGGGAGAGAGAAAAAAACAGACGAAAGAGTAAGGATTGCAAACAGTTAAGGGGTCAGAAATAAGACATGATTGGAGTGGTGCAGGGCAGTGGCTGTGGAGCAGCAGTCTTCCGGGAGATATTCTGGAGGATACGGTGTTGTCCCATCTGCAGGCACCTCTCTGGGCTGAGGGAGGAGGTTGCTCATCTCCAGGCTGAGTTGGTCAGGATTTGTGGGACCTCCTCTTCCATCCAGGGACCACCAGTGTTACTGCCGTTGCCTCAGAGGTTGCCAAGAAAGAGGAACAGTTGGACCACAGTGGGCTCAGGGAGGGTGAGGGTGGTGGAACAGAGGCACATCCCTCCAGTTGTACCTCTCCACAATTCCTATGCCATTCTGGCAAAGTGTGGTTCCTCTATGGAGGCACCTACAGTGGAGACCAAGGAGGATGCTGGGAACCTCCACAAAGGAGACCCACAGGAGGGTGGCAGGGGACCCTGCAGGGGGAAGGAAACAACTCCTGGTGGGGGACTCCATTGTTAGGAAGGTAGAACTGGGCAAGGAAGGGGAGAGGGAGGTAAGGTGCCTGCCTGGCGCCAAGGCTTGGAGGGACAGGGAGCGAATCCTCAGGATTGCAGGAGCAGCTGCACAGGGGAGGGAGCTGGATGTCATTGTCCACCTAGGGACAAATGACCTGGCTAAGAAAGGGATTAGAGAAGTGCAGGAAGAGTTTGTGGAATTGGGAAGGGGCCTTAGTCAGGTAGCACACACGGTAACCTTCTCGGAGGTGCTACCCCATCTATGGCATAGGAGAGGCTAGGGTGTTCCGTACCATGGGATTCAATCAGTGGTTGAAAAACTGGTGTGGAGCTCAGGGATTTGGCTTCATTGGGGACTGGAGGTCCACCTGGAGTGATGCAAGCCTATACTGGCATGATGGGCTGCATCTGTCCGGGAGGAGAACCAGGATCCTAGGTGATAGGTTTAAATGCTTCATTGGCAAGCTTTTAAACTAGCCAAGGGGGGAGGCACTGGAAAGGAGCAGGAAAATCCTAGCCCCTCCCAAACAATCATGGTAGTAAGTGTGGCAAACACCAACATGGAGGTGTCGATAGGGAGAAGGGCAGGGGTAAATGGAGAAAGTGACAAAAGCAAGAAGGACAGGGATGGGGCAAAAGGGGGTAAGACCATCAGGAAATGGAGGGTAATGAGTACCAATGCCCGTAGTCTGGGCAACAAGCTCCCTGAACTGGTGGCCTTAATGGAAGAGGGATGCCTGGATATCATAGCAGTCACAGAAACATGGTACACAGAGAACCATGACTGGGATATTAACATACCAGGGTGCATAACTTACAGGAGAGACAGGCAGGGGAGAAGAGGGGGAGGAGTAGCTCTCTATGTAAAGGAAGGGATAAAAGCAACTGAACAAAAGAGTAAACAGGGAGGAGAGGAGGCACTGTGGGTCACCTTGGAGACTGGAAGGGCACCACAATCTGCACAGGGTTGTGTACAGACCCCCATGTCAGGGGGAAGGAATGGACAAGGATATGATGGAAGGCATTCTTAGAATGGCAGAGAAAGGGGAGATACTGTTGATGGGAGACCTGAATATGCCAGATGTTAAATGGAGCACATTTGCTGCCGCCACATCCAAGAGCAGGGCCATTCTTGATGCCCTACAGGTGGCAAGCATTAGACAGCTAGTTTTGGAACCCACTCGTGAGGGAGCAATCTTAGACTTCATACTCTCAAACGGGGACAGTGAGAGGATCTCAGATCTAGAAGTAGGTTGCCATCTGGGGACAAGTGACCATCAAACAGTGTGGTTCCACGTAAACTCAGCTACAGAGTCAAGCCATACAAAAGTGAGGGTACTGGACTTTAGGAGGGCTGACTTTGGCAAGATGGGAGAGTGCCTCAGAAAAGCACTAGCAAACAGGCTAGAAGGAGGTGTGGAGCAACAATGGGGAATTATCAAAACTGCCATCACAGAGGAACAAGCCTTGTGTGAAGCAAATAAACAAATCAAACGAAAGAAAAAGCCACTATGGTTCTCAAGAGAGGTGGCTGTGAAAGTCAGGAAGAAAATATAGCATTCGGAAGTATAAGGAAACACAGAAGGAGCAGGACAGAGAGCTGTACCAGTTAAGGCAGAAAGAAGCAGGAGGGAAGTCAGAATAGCAAAGGCCCAAACTGAGGAAAAGATAGCCAACTCAGTTAAGAAGGGATAAAACCTTTTATAGGTACATCAGCGCAGCGAGAAAGACAAAGGGAGGATAGTGAGGCTGAATAGAATGAACGGTGGGTGGGCATAGGGGACAGTGAAAAGCAGGAATACTGAACGAATATTTCTGCTCAGTATTCACAAAAGAGGAGGGGAAGTGCCTAATCCAATTAACAGAAGCACTCTCTTGATAGGGGGTCGATCCAGTCCTTTCACAGAAGACAGGGTTCTGCAAGAACTCCTAAAACTGAAGGTGGACAAAGCAATGGCCCTGATGGAATTCACCCTAGAATTCTAAAAGAATTAAGGAAGGAACTAGTGAAACCATTGGCTACTCTTTTAATAAATCATGGGAGGATGGTGTGGTACCCGAGGACTGGAGGAAGGCGGATGTGATTCCCTTCACAAAAGTGGGACCAAGACAGAGGCAGGAAACTACAGACCTGTCAGTCTGACCTCTGTGGTAGGGAAAGTGATGGAGCCACTCTGAAGGAAAGAATAGTTGAGTACCTAGAGGTCAGTGGAGCACAGGATCCAAGGCAGCATGGGTTCGACAGCGGAAGGTCATGTCAGATGAATCTAATAGATTTCTTTGACTGGGTGACCAAAGTAGTAGACCAGGGAGGGGCTGTGGACATGGCCTACCTAGACTTTAGCAAGGCATTTGACACAGTCTCACACAAAAGATTGATAGTCAAATTAACCAGCCTGGGAGTGGGTCCCAGGGTGGAAGCCTGGGTAAAACACTGGCTGGACAACAGGACACAGAAGGTAATTGTAAATGGAGTCCACTTGAAGAAAGGGCGGTTACTAGTGGGTACCGAGGGTTCAGCATTGGGTCCAGTCCTTTTAATGTTCATCAGTGACATTGCAGAGGGACTGAAGGAAAAGTATGCCTTTTGCAGATGACACAAAGATCTGCAACAGGGTTGATACACAAGGAGGCGTGGATAGGATGAAAAGGGACTTGCAAGGTTGGATGAATGGTCAGATGTATGGCAGCTAGGATTCATGCAAAAAGTGCAAAATAATGCACCTGGGAAACAAGAACCGAGGGAAGAATACACAATGGGTGGGAGGTAGTAACAACAACAAAACAGGAAAGGGACCTGGGGTAATCATATCAGATGACCTTAAGGTTAGCAAGCAATGTGAGAGGCAGTAGGGAGGGCCAGGGTATACTGGGATGTATAGGGAGAGGCATCAGCAGCAGAAAACAGGAAGTTGTTATCCCTCTGTACAGACAGTTGGTGAGACCCCATCTGGAATACTGTGTCCAGTTCTGGAGACCCCATCTCCGCAAGGACATATACAGGATAGAGGCAGTCCAGAGGAGGGCAACTAAAATGGTGCAGGGTCTGCAAGAGAAGCTGTATGAGGAGAGACTAAAGGAGCTTAATATGTATACCCTTGAGGAAAGAAGGGAGAGGGGGGACATGATAGAAACTTTCAAGTACCTCAAGGGAATCAACAAAGTCCAAGAGGGTAGCATCTTTCAGAAAAGAGACTTGCAAGAACAAGAGGACACAATTTAAAGATAGAAGGAGGGCGGTTCAGAGGCAATGAGGAAGTATTATTTCACAGAGAGGTAGTGGATGCATGGAACAGCCTTCCTGAGGAAGTTGTGGGGTCTAAAACTGTGGGAGAATTCAAGAATACATGGGACAGACATAAGGCAAATCTTGTGGGGGCAGGAAGATATAGGCTGTTGGTTAACTAGGATCTGCGGCCTATCCTGTAGGTAGGGAAATGGGCAGACTAGATGGGCCTAGCGGTCCTTATCTGCTGTCAAAGTCTATGTTTCTATGTTTCTATGGTCTCCGAGTTCTGAACAGCTGCTTTGATAAAGACAAAAAGGGAGAAGAAATAAAATGTTGGCTGGAGATTTCCTCTCACCCCCATGTAAATGCAGTGTCAGTGGCTCAGTAGGTAGCACATTCGCCTCTGATGCTGAGAGATCAGAGGGCTGTGGGTTCAGTTCCCACATCTGGCAGTTGGGTTAATATCCCAGTACTGACACTGTAGTGCAGCATGAGAGGGGTGCTGCACTTCTGAGTTGCCGTCCTTCGGATGAGACGTTAAACCGAGGTCCCATCTGCCTGGAATGGTGGTAGTTCAGGTGGATGTTAAAGATCCCATGACACTTATTAAAAAGAGTAGGGGAATTTCCCCGGTGTCCTGGCCAAATTTCCCTCATTCACTAAAAAAATACCACCAACAGCTTAATCTGGTTCAAGGTCAGTTGGTATTCATCTGTATCCCCCTCCCTCGGGTCATGCCTGAAAATAGGCAGGATTTGTCTAGTGCACTTACCCGGTCAACAAAAGCAAAATAAATCAAAAATAAGTCCTGGATGTGATAATCCTTTTTACATCAGTACCATTTTGGAGTATCTAATGCTCTTGGGTTCAAGCCACAACTTTTGGAAATTATGTTAGAGCTCAGGGTGGCATTTTTGATCAGAACTGCCTAGTGCTACAGTACTGGACTGCACCCCTCGCTCTGGCATAACATCTTCCAAAACTGAAAATAAGGTACAAAAGAAACAAAAGTCTTAGAAAATACAGGTTCAGGTATGAGTCACAGTTTAAATTGTAAGGCAGAATTTCCAGAAGCTGTTTCCGGTTTCAGAGCTTACCTGGAAAACTTTAAAGGCTCATTTTTATGTTCGCTTGTGTGCATGCACAGGCGATGACATCTCTGGGTTTTACACAGGTTGTTTCCCCAGCTACACACAAGGGAGGTCACTCTCTTGACCTGATCTTCCTCCTGGAGATCGAGGCCTCCAATTTAGTGGTGGAACCAGTCAGTTGGTCTGATCATTACTCAGTTGGGTTCAATTTTGAGGCCCCCTGTGGGTAGGCCAGCCCCTGTGGAGTTGGTCAGATACCATCCTTTGTGGGATGTGGTCCCTGAAGACCTGATGGTGGTTATTGACCTCTTGTTGCTGAACGAGTCTTGCACTGATCCTAAGCAGTTGGTAGTGGCCTCTAATGGGGCCATATCTTCAGCTCTTGGTCAGATTGCTCCTGTCCAAGTTCACCCCTTCGCGTCACCCTGGAGTCCCATGGTTTGATGGGGCTCTGAGAGAGTTGAGGAAATTCGGGCGTAGGTTAGAGAGTTGTTGGAGGAAGACTGCTACTGATGCCGCCCGGCGCCCACCATATTTTGCTAGAGTATTATAAACTCTACCAAACAGAAATTTCCCATAAGAAGGCAGAATTCCTGTCCAGGGAAATTTCCGTCGCATGGAACTGACCAGCTCAACTCTTCAGAACTGTTGACAGACTGTGCAACCCAGCCTGTCAGCAGATCCATCGAGTTTTTACACAAACTGATTGTGATGAGATTGCTCACTTCTTTGTGAATAAGGTCGATGACATCAGGAGGGAGTGCCACCAGCTTCACTCTAAGGGGGTTGCTGTTGATCGGTGTTCTGTCGCAGACCCTGGAGTTTCCTGGAGTACCTTTGACCTGCTGGATTTCGTAGACATTATGAGGACTGTCCAGGAGATGCATCCCACATGCTGTAGTTTAAATCCTGGCCCTACTTCCCTGATTTTGGGTTGTAGTGAGATCATTGGCCCGGTCTTAGCTCCAATTTTCTGGTGGTCTCTAGATATGGGTGAGTTACCTAGCTCCCTTAAGGAGGGGAGGGTGATCCCCCTTCTGAAAAAAAGCTTCTTTAGTCCTGGTGAACCTAGCCAACTACAGGCCTATCTCTAACCTCCCTTTTGTGTGGAAGGTTATTGAGAAAGTTGTGGCTGCTCAAATGGATAACCATCTGATCATCCATAATTTATACAAAGCTCTCCAATCTGGTTTTCACGAGGCATAGTACTGAGACTGCTCTGGTTCAGGTGCTCAATGACCTCCTGATGGCAAGAGATCAGAGACACCATTCTGTCTTTGTTATCCTGGATCTATCATCAGCTTTTGATACTGTGGATCATGGGTTTCTGCTCAAATGCCTGAGGTTCATCTGTGGACTGTCAGGTACTGTCCTCAGATGGTTTTCATCTTTCCTCACAGGGAGAATGCAGAGAGTGGTCTCGGGTTTGTTTTCATCCGGGGCTTTCTCTGTGCCTTGCAGGGTACCTCAAGGTTTGGTGCTGTCCCCCATGTTATTTGCAGTCTATATGCTACCCCTCGGAGACATTGTAGATGGTATGAGTTGAGGTTTCACTCATGTGCTGATGATACCCAGCTCTACCTGTCTTTTGTGCCTGACCAGGTTGGTGCTATCTCGGTACTGAACAACTGCCTCACAGAAATCCAAGATTGGATGAATTCCAGCAGTTTAAAGTTGAACCCAGGAAAGACTGAGGTTTTGGTTGTGGACCCGGGTCATAGGATATTGGGATTGAGGACTGGGCTCCCTTCTGGTTTAGTCCTGGGGCAGGCCCAGATCCTCACCTCTGAACGGGTGCGTAACCTAGAAGTGGAGCTTGACAATGGTCTGACTCTTCGACATCAGGTATCGGCAGTCATCAAGGTGGCCTTTTTCCATCTTAGGAACATTGCCAGGATTAGTCACCTTGTTCCATCCAGTGACCTGCCTGGTTTGGTCCACGCCTTTGTGACATCGCACCTTGATTACTACAACTCCTTTTATCTAGGGCTTCCTGGGGTTGATATCCAGTGCTTGCAGCTAGTGCAGAATGTGGCAGCACGTAGGTTGACTGGGACTTCTAGAAGATTTCATATCACCCCTGTGCTGCACGCTCTGCACTGGCTGCCAGTAAACCTTTAAAGTAGGTCTATTGACTTACAAAGCCCTACATGGATTGGGTCCCGATTACTTGAAAGAGCTCCTGGTTCCTTACATCCCTTTGCGACAGCTCCACTTGGCTGATATGGGGTTGCTGGAGATTCTGAGGATTCATTTAAAGTCATCTGGTGCGCGTGCCATTGGATTTGTGGCAACTACCCTCTGGAATTTTCTGCCCCGTCAGCTCCAGGAGTGCAGGACGGTGGGGAGTTTTAAGCAGGCACTAAAGACTTTTTTAAGGAGGAAGGCATCGCCTTTTTTATCATTATTTTATACTATATGTCTTTGTATATGTTTTTTGTGTGTATTAATACTGTACAGTGCTTTGAGATACTGAAAGGCGCTTAATTAAATAAATTTTATTATATATTAACGCATTGCAACAGTATGAATTTTGGGGGATTGTGACCCTCCTCCCCATTGCACTGCTCAGTGTAGCATGTGCGACCATACTGGACCAATACATGGCAAACTGCATATGACAGCAGTTCAGCTGTGTTGGTCTTCACTTCTAAGAAAAGGTCAGCTGCAATCAGCGGTGATAGCATGTGTGCAATTAACATATGGCATCAGCCAAACTGCTGTCATGCACAGCTTGGCAGGAAATTCCTCCCGCTTCCTCCCTCTGCTAATGTCCTCCCCATCCCTCCTTACTGCTTTCCCCAGCTCCCACCTTGTGTGCTGAGATGGATGCCCAATCCTCCTCGGCTCATGTGCCCCCCCCAGCACACTGTGTGGCCGATGGGGGTGCCCAATCCTCAATCAGCTGCAGCCCTCCCAAAAAAAACAACCATTTGGCACACTGGGAGCCCAACCCAGTGTGCTCATGCTCCCCCCAACAAACACACTGTATGGTTAGTGGGGGTGCCCAATCCCCGCTGGCTCTACTCCCGCCCTCCCCAACAAACAAGTAGGTGGCACACTGAAAGCCCATCCCAGCGTACCAAAAGCATCCATTGATTTTTTTTTTATTCCTGTCCTTTCCCCCTGCCAACCCGCAACAACCCTCTGTGCACCCACTTCTCCACACCCCCTCAGTTAGGTGGCATGCTGGGAGACCACCCCAGTGTACCAAAAGCATCCATTTTGTTTTATTAACTCCTGTGAAACAAGAAAATGGTCCCTCGGTGAGTCCCGTACCCCTCTGCCAACCCACACCCACCCTCTGTGTACCCATACCTCCCCACACCCCCCTTAACCCCATACTTACCTCCTGAGCCTGGCGTGGTGATCTTCAGTGGACTGGGAACACGTCTGTACTCTTCAAAGCCAACCGTGAACTGAAGAAATGCCAGTAAGCTGTACAGTAGCATAAATTCGTTTTTTTCAACTTTGGTGCATATATTGGCCATTTTTTCAACTTTTGGCACCAAATTTTCAACATGGGGTTCTTGATACTCCTTCTCATGAATTCAGTCACCGTCATGGCATTATTTGGTCCCGAAAGGTGATTTTGCAGTCTCTGCATGGAATCACCTTTCAGGACTGATTAATGAAACAACAGTATCGGTGTTCATGAGGTGGGCTCTCAAAAAGCCTATGTTGCAAATTTGGTTAAAAAATTCCAAAAAATGACTGTTTTATGAGCGTGCATTGTGCAGTTTCCACGCAAACTCGTAAGTTTGCAAATTTGTAATATTTTCACTCCAGATTTTAAACATAGGCATATTTCCACACCTCCTTATGAACAGTGTAGCTGTCATCTTTCACATGCTGGCTGAAATGTGTGTTTGCTCTTCCGGTGCAAAATAGCGTGGTGGCTGTTGGAAATCAGTGTTTGCTACAGATTAAGACAATCACAGTGACAGTCTTCAAGAGCAGAGGTTCTAAAATGCCTTTGTTGAAAATTTGGTGGTTATGACTGTGCATTGCGCAGTTTCTACGCACACTTGTAAGTTTGTGAATTTGTAATATTACCACTCTAGATGTTCAACATTACCATTTTCTCACATCTCGTTGTGACCAGTACAACTGTCATTTTTCACATCCTGTCCGAAATGTGTTTTCGCACTTCCGGCATAGAATAGCACGGTCGCTCTGTGAAATCATGTTCGGTATACAGTACCAAAATCACAGTGACACTGTTCATGAGCAGACATCCAAATGCCTATGTTGAAAATTCGGTGAAGAAATTCCAAAAAATGACTGGTTTACGAGTGTGCACTGTGCAGTTCCTACGCACGCTTGTAACTTCGAGAATTTGTAATATTTTCACTCCAGATTTTCAACATTTACATTTTCCCACACCTCCTAGTGAATAATACAGATGTCATTTTTTACATCCTGGCCGAAATGTGTTTTCACATTTCCAATGCAGAATAGCAAGGTCACTGTGGGAAATCAGTGTTCGGTAAACAGTAAGAAAATTATAGTGACAGTGTTCATGACCAGAGGTGACAAAATGCCTATGTTGAAAATTTGGTGAAATAATTCCACTGAATGCCTGTGCTACAAGCGCAGGTTGCACAGTTTCCACACAGGCTCGTTCCCTTAAGCACACCCAGGGTGTTAGGGTTCTTAAGACATACAGTTAAGAAGTATGAGGGTGAAATGTTGATCAGACACAAGAATAGTTCCAGAGAGGTACTCTGTTGGAATATGGATGCTAAAGGAACATGGATACAACTTGGGGGGCTGCATAAATTCCAAACGCCAATGCAAATACGTGCAAGCGAATGTTCGGCATTGACAAATGCTTGTTATTTTGTTGCTAAGGTGAAGTCTGGTGCTTTTCTTCTCAGACAGAATCCTCACAAGTCTCTGCTCTAATCCTATAGTGACAGCCGGCCCAATCCTTGCCCTTCATATAGGGCAGAAGACTTGTAGGAGGAGCCTGTAGCTGAGATAGTTCCCAGATCGTATTTGTTTTACTGAAATTCCTTGAGTAAAATATATTTTGACAACGTGTACTGTTTGCTGTCGTTACAAGCATTGAAATTATGTTTGGGAAATTTATTTTAAAGCCTGAATTATGCAGTTTTGTGTTACATCCAAAAGTGGGTAGAGCTTAGCACCATCACCTGGCTGTTTTTCAGTTTATAAGAAGCTTTAAGCTGTATGCTAGTCAGTGAGTTGTCAGGCTCAGCAGGGAGCCGACCCAATGAAGATCCTAGTAAATCCTAGTGGTTGATATTTTTTGTTTCTGAAAGTGAATTTTGTTTTGCCTTTATCCTCTTTTAAATTTCTTTGTCTAAACAATTTGTTTCTTCTTCTAATTTTTTTTTCCTGAATAAAAGCTGAATTTTTGTTCTGTACCTTGGTGTCTGTGTTTGAATACCACAATCCTCTTACACTGGTGTCAGAAATGGTATTCTTTGAGGCATACAGAACATTACCATCTTAAAGGTGGAATACTGGACCAGGTATTTGATGGCCACCAAGATGGAACAGATAGCTACCAGCAAACCTATCACCAGCCTACCAAGTCCTGGCAGGTCCAGACCCACAAGATGGTGGAAATTTCCCAAGAACCCTTGCTGACTGGACTGCCTGATGTAAGACGCAGGGAGACAATAAAAGAGGATAAGGAGATTGAAGAAGGGGCCACGGCTGCTGAGACAAACACGCTGGAGGAAAGCCAAAGGAGGATATTCAAGACCTACTGAGATGGTAGTGAGTCTGACAGATGGACCTGGAGTGGCAACGGGATGTGGATTGACTACAGAGTGAGGCCCACTGGACAGACACTTTTAGAGCCATCCAAGCCATGGGCACCTCTAGGCCATCCTTGCCTAGAGATACGGAAGGACCAAAGGACATAAAACTTTGTAAATTGACCAATTCTGATGATATCCAAGCCTACATCACTACCTTTGAAAGAGTGGCGGAAGCCTGTCCATGGTCCAAAGAACAGTGGGTAGTGCGGCTGGCCCCTTATTTGCCCAGAAAAGCACTACTGGCCTACAGTCATATGAATAGTAGGTATGCCAACAATTACAATCATGTACGTCAGGCTATCCTGAAGAGGTACGACACAAGTATGGAGACCTACTGACAAAGATTCAAGACTTTTAAATATCACGCTGCTGATTCCCAACAAGAAGCCTATACACAGCTGCAAGAACTATGTCATAAGTGGTTGCAACCAACCACCAGGACTATGGACCAAGTTATGGGGTCAATTGTCCTGGAGCAATTCATTAAAATCCTGCCACATGATGTCCAGATGTGGGTGAAGGAACACCGCCTGGAGGCAGCACAGAAGGCCATTGATCTAGCAGATGACTGGTGGACCCTCACCCATGGTAAGACCTTTTTCTTCTGCTACTTCTTCTAGAAGTTCTGCTAGTCCTGGGGGCCTGACTGTTTCTGGAGGAACTACTGGAGGGACACCTACAGGGTCTGCTGGAGTGGGAAGGGTACATAACCCTGATATCATCTGTCATGAATGTCAGAGTAAAGGCCATATAATTAGACATTGTCCTAAGTGAAAGAAGAAATATCCCCATCTAGCACTAGCAAACTGGGGAGAATATTTGACTGCAGCCCTATTGGAAGGAAAGGAGGTCAATGCACTACTAGATTCAGGTAGTAGGCAAATGCTGGTACAAGCAGCATTACTCCTCAAAAAAAACAATGAAGGTACAACAGGGGTAATGTGTGTTCATGAGGATACCAATTATTACCCATTCCAAAGTGCTACCTTGTGTGTCCATGGACAGACACAACAAATGAAAGTGGGACTAGTACCTAATTTACTGTACCTGTACCAGTGGTGATAGGGCATGACTATCCAAACTTTTACTCTTTTATGACTGCAATACCCAAGTTAACTGCTGTCACCACTAGGGCACAGAGCAAACAAGAAAAGGTTCTGTCCCAGGTATACCCCTTTAATCATGAGTTTTATGGCATCCCCAGAAAAAGCAGGAAATTCAAGCAAGAAAGGCACAAAGCCAAACAACAGTGGAACTGTAAAATGGACATTCCTGAAATATGAGAAATATGTAATAAAAATATAACCTTTAGTTCTGAGCAACATGCTAATGTTTCTCTAACCCCTTCTTTTTCCCAGGTTGTGAAAACGGATAGTGGGGCAAGCATAACCTAGATATGTGTTACATAAGGATTTACTGCATAGGGAATGTAAGAACCCTTCAATGGGAAATATTGTGGAACAATTGGTATTACCCACTCAATATCGCTAACAGTTGATCTCTTTGGCACATGACATTCCAATGGCTGGTCACCTTGGAAGGGATAAGGCCCTGAGTCAGTTATTGTAGTGATATTTCTGGCCAGAAATCCCTGAGCAGGTGGCCAACTATTGTAAGAGTTGTCCAGAATGCCAATGGGTAGCTGCATTAACCAAGGCAGAGAAAGTGCCCATGCAACACCTCCTGTTAATAATAACTCAATTTGAGTGAATTGCCATGGATATTGTGGGGCCCTTACTCAAGAGCAGTAAAGGGAATTGCATTTTTTTGGTAGTCTGTGACAACACCACCCGATATCCAGAGGCAATCCCTTTAAGAAAAGTCTCTGCTCCCAGAATAGCAAAGGAACGCCTAAAAATCTTTAGGAGAGTTGGTATTCCTCATGAAATCCTAACCGACAGGGGCAGCAATTTCCGTTCAGCTCTGTTGACCCATCTCTACCAGTCTTTAGGAACTGGAGCCTTGTACACTTCACCTTATCACCCCCAAACTGATGGGCTGGAAGAAAGATTTAACAAGACACTAAAGAAAATGTTAATGAAATTTGTGCAAGATGATGGGAAATCCAGGGATATCTATCTGCCTTTTCTATTATTTGTTTACAGGGAGGTACTCCGAGCCTCCATTGGCTTTTCCCCTTTTGAATTGTTCAGAAAAAATCCAAGGGGACCCTTGGATATCATTGTAGAACATTGGGAAGGGCATAAGGGAATGGAAGGTACCCTGACGTTGTAATACATTACTCAACTGAGACAAAAACTATCTAAGTATATCTAATGGCACATTAGTACAACCAAGAGAAACAGAAAACCCAGAAATGCTATTATGACCAGGGTGTAGGCAGTAAGACACTGATGCCAGGAGACAAAGTTCTGCTATTACTGCCCTCTACGGAGAGCAAGCTCACTATGCAGTGGCATGGTCCGTATGTAGTACAGGGGCAGGTAGGTCCCATCAATTATGACATTGAAATACCTGAAAGGAGAAACAGGTTCCAGATTTATCATGCTAACCTTTTAAAAAAATGGTTTGAGTGACCAGAACAAGACCCCGTTCAAGCCCTATTCATATACCAAGAACAGCCTAACTGCAAAATGGGACAGGCTTATCAAAGATTGGAAGGTGTAGGGGGATATGAGGATGTAACTATTAACCCTGACCTAGACAATAAGCAAAGCGAGGACCTGGACCAGGTGTTGGGAACATTTAAGGGGATCTTTACCTATCTCCCCAGGAAGGCAAAGGGGGTGGAACACTGTATTCACTTAAATCAGGAAGCCTCTATCAGGCAGAAACCTTACTGTCTGCCTGAAAAAAAGGAGAGATGATGTCATTAAGGAGGTGGAGAAGATGCAAGCCTTGGGGGTTATAGAACCATATAAGCAAGTGGGGTTTTCTGATGATGGTGGTGGTGGAAAAGAAAGAAGGAGGCATCAGGTTATGCCTGAACTTCTGCTGCCTTAATGCCATTTCCAGATCTGATGCTTACCCCATGCCCTGGACTGACAACATTATTGAGCATCTCGGGAATGCTCAATACATCAGTACCCTTGACTTAACAAAAGGGTACTGGCAGATCCCCTTAAATGCTCAAGCCCATAACAGAACAGCCTTTAGCACCCTTCTGGGACTTTTCCAATTCACCACCATGCCCTTTGGGTTACATGGGGTGCCCACCACCTTCCAAAGATGTATGGATAAAGTCCTTAGAAACCACAGGGATAACAGTGTCACTTACTTGGATGACGTGGTGGTGTTCAGTCCAAGTTGGGAAGACCATAATCAACATCTGTCCCATGTTCTTGAAGCCATTTCCCTTCAGTTGTACCACTCCACAATTCACATGCCCTTCTGGCAAAGTGTGGTTCCTCTGGAGGCACCCACAGTGGAGACTAAGGAGGATGCTTGGAACCTCCACAAAGGAGACCCACAGGAGGGTGGCATGGGACCCCAGAGGGGAAGGAAACTACTCCTGGTGGGGGACTCCATTGTTGGGTGGGTAGAACTGGGGAGGAAGGGGAGAGGGAGGTAAGGTGCCTGTCTGGCGCCAAGGCTTGGAAGGACAGGGAGCAAATCCTCAGGATCGCTGGAGCAGCTGCACTGGGGGGGGGAGTTGGATGTTATTGCCCACCTAGGGACAAATGACCTGGCTGAGAAAGGGATCAGAGCAGTGCAGAAAGAGTTTGTGGAGTTGAGAAGGGCCTTAGAAAAGTAGCATGCACTGTAACCTTCTCAGAGGTGATCCCTGTCTATGGCATGGATGAAGCTAGGGTGCTCCACACCATGGGATTCAATCAGTAGTTGCAAAACTGGTGCAGAGCTCAGGGATTTGGCATCATTTGGGACTGGCGGTCCACCTGGAGGGATGCAGACCTATACTGGCATGATAGAAACATAGAAACATAGAAACATAGAAGTTGACGGCAGATAAGGACCGCAAGGCCCATCCAGTCTGCCCATTTCTTTTTCTACCTTATAAATGTGCCATTGGCCTTTGCTCTGTCAGTGACCTATCTATTCATAGTCATTTGTATTGCTCCCTTATGCCTATCCCATGCCTGTTTGAAGCTCTGCACTGTATTCATAGCCACCACTTCTTGTGGTAAGCCATTCCATGCATCTACCACCCTTTCTGTGAAAAAGAATTTCTCACATTCCCCCTTAATCGGCCTCCCTCTAATCTCATGCTGTGTCCTCTTGTCCTGCTATTTTTCTTATATTTAAACATGTTAGACTCTTTCACCTTGTTTATGCCCTTAAGGTGTTTGAATGCCTCGATCATATCACCTCTCTCCCTCTTTTGCTCAAGGGTATACATATTGAGCTCCGTTAATCTGTCCTCATATGTCTTCTGATGCAGTCCCTGCACCATTTTGGTTGCCCTTCTCTGGACTGCCTCAATTTGGTTAATGTCCTTGTGAAGGTGTGGCCTCCAATACTGCATGCAGTACTCCAGATGGGGCCTAACCAATGTCTTGTACAGAGGGATTATTACCTCCCTCTTACGACTTGTGATACCCCTACTAATACACCCTAACACCCCTAGCCTTACCTACTGCTTTGGAGGTCTGCTTGGATGATTTTAGGTCATCAGTGATGATGATGCCCAAGTCTCTTTCTTCCTTTGTGACTGCTAGCAACTCCCCTCCCAGCCTATAAGTGGCTTCAGGGTTTCTCTTCCCTATGTGCATGATTTTGCACTTCTTTGCATTAAATCCCAGTTGCCACTCTTCTGACCATTCTGCTAGTTTATCCAGATCTCTTCTCATTCTGCCCACCCCATCTGGATCATCTACTCTGTTGCAGATCTTGGTGTCATCTGCAAACAAACAAGCCTTACCCTCTAGTCCATCTGCAAGGTCACTAATGAAGATGTTGAATAGGACTGGCCCCAGGACTGATCCTGAAGTACCCACTTGTGACTTGCATCTCTTCTGACTGTATACCATTTACCACCACTCTCTGTTTTCTGCCAGTCAACCAGTTTGCCACCCAGTTGACCAACTTCTGACCTACCCCGAGCCTACCTAGCTTATTTATCAATCTTCATGTGGAACAGTGTCAAAAGCTTTGCTGAAGTCAAGGTAGGCGACATCAACTGCTCCCCTTGGTCCACCACTCTGGTTACCCAGTCAAAGAAATCTATGAGATTAGTTTGTGAAGACCTTCCTTTGTAAACCCATGCTGTCTTGGATCCTGTGCCCTATGGATTCCAGGTGTTGCACTATCCTTTCCTTAAGGAGCCTCCATAATCTTGCCCACTACTGAGGTAAGACTGACTGGTCTGTAGTTCCCTGCCTCCTCCTGCTACCACTCTTGTGGGGCGGGATCACATGAGCCCTTCTCCAGTCTTCTGGGACCTCTCCTGTGATCAGAGACTCACTAAACAATTCTGCTAATGGCTCTGCTAGTTCCTCCTTTAGCTCCTTAAGTACCCTGGGATGTATGCCATCAGGTCCCATTGCCTTATCCACCCTGAGCTTAGCAAGCTCTTGTATGACCTTTTCTTTTGTGAAGGGAGTAGTGCTCACCTCCCTCCCCCCTGTGTCCCTGATGCTGAGCTGTGGGCCCTGCCCTACCTTCTCTTCAGTAAATACTGAGCAAAAGTATCTATTTAGGATAGATGCCTTTACAGGGTCCTCCTCCTCACATGCTTCCTTTTCTCCATTAAGCTTAGCAATCCCCCCTCTGGACTTTCTCCTTTCACTAATGTATCTATAGAAAGTCTTGTCACCTTCTTTTACTGTTCGTGCTAGTGTTTCCTCAGTTTGGGACTTTGCCTGCCTTACTGCCTTACCTGCTTCCCTTAGGGCAGTTTGTATGCCTCCCTATCTTCATCCCGCTGTGTTCCCTTATATTTCCTGAAGGCCAGCCTTTTGGCTCTGACCTTTTCTGCTACTGTATTTGAGAACCAAAGTGGTTTCCTTCTTCTTTTGCACTTCCTTTTCTGTCTAACACAATGGGATGTTGCTTCAAGTATTGCATCCTTAATGCTTGCCCACTTTGCCTGTACCCCTCACCTGTGTTTCTTTTTGCCAGGGCTAGCTTAACTCTGTTGGCCATCTTATCAAAGTCAGCTCCTCTGAAGTCCCATATTTTTGCCTTGGAATGGGATGATTTAGATGTAGTAGCCAAATTGAACCATACCATGTGATGGTCACTGGCCCCAGGTGACCTTCTACCTGGAGATCTGTGATCCCTTCTTTGTTAGTCAGTACTAGATCTAGGACAGCCCTGTCTCTTGTGGGTTGCTGTACCAGTTGTTTGAGGCCCTCCCCTGCAGGAAATCCACTATGAGTCTAGTTCTGGCAGATGTTCCTGCTGGTATTGACCAATCTGTATCTGGCATGTTGAAGTCTCCCATTATCAGAACCTCCCTTTAGCTGTCATGTTTTGTATATCTTCTAACAGTAATGTGTCTATGTCCTCCCTCTGGTCTGGGGCCTGTAGACAACCCAGTTCTTATGGCTGTCCCATTCCTGTTTCCAGGGTGACCCACAGTTCTTCTGGCTCCTATGTGTATTCTGAATTTCTGTAGCTTTGATATTTTCATTAACATACAGGGCCCTCCTCCCCTTTTGCACCTCGGTCTCTTCTGAACAATACATAGCCAGGTACTGAAGTCTCCCAAGTGTGGTTACTGGTAAACCACGTCTCACTAATTGCTACTATGTCCAGTTTAGCCTCTGACATTATTGCCTGCAGGTCTGGGATCTTATTTCCCAGGCTGTGAGCATTGTGTACATGATTTTCCATAGGCCAGATTTTGGTGTGTTAGTTGTTGGGTGAAGTTTGGCATTACCCTGTGCATCGTGTGGGAGACAAACCTTTTTCTTCTCCTGGTGATGCAAATGAGCAGCAAACACGCTGAATTCCTGTTTGACCACTAGCTGAGGGGAGGGGTGTTCTTCCCATTCGGCGTGTAAGTAGCACCCTCTCCCCATTGCTAGTTTAAATATTCTGCAAAGACATCAAACTTCTGCCCCAATGCACTGACTCCTCTTTAGTCAGATGCAATCCATCAAATTTAAAGAACTTTCGCTCCCAGAACTGTTGCCAGTTCCCTACAAATCTGTGTCCTTTTTCCTGGCACCAGTCCTTGAGCCATGTGTTTAGCTCCCCTATCTCCCCTTCTCTGACCTTCCGTCCATCTGCTCCCTTCTCCCAGACTGGCAGGATCTCAGAGAAGGAGATGCCGGACGAAATGATGGTCTGTATCTGTCCAGGAGGGGAACAAGGATACTAGGTGATATGTTTAAATGCTTGATTGGCAAGCATTTAAACTAGCCAAGGAGGGAGGCACTGTAAATGAGCAGGGAAATCCTAGCCCCCCCCCCCAAAAAAAATCACTGAAGTAAGTGAGGTAAACACCAAGACAGAGATGCCGATAGGGAGAAGATCAGGGGTAAATGGAGAAAATGACAAAGGCAAGAAGGACAGGGATGGGGCAAAAAGGGGTAAGGCCAGCAAGAAATGGAGGGTAGTGAGTTGCCCGTAGTCTGGGCAACAGGCTCCCTGAACTGGTGGCCAAGATGGAAGAGTGATGTCTGGATATCGTAGCAGTTACAGAAACATGGTACACAGACAACCATGACTGGGATGTTAACATACCAGGGCACACAACCTACAGGAGAGACAGGGAGGGTAGAAGAGGGGGAGGAGTAGCTCTCTATGTAAGGGAAGCGATAAAAGAATTGGAACAAAAGAGGAAACAGGGAGGAAGGGAGGCACTGTTGGTCACCTTAGAGACTGGAAATGGCACCACAATCCGCACAGGGGTTGTATACAGACCCCCATGTCAGGTGGAGGGAATGGACAAGGATATGATAGAAGGCAGACAACAAATCCAAAATAGCTCAGCACTCTTTAGCTTGTAGTCAGATAAATCCAGGTCCAAACGCAGTGAATATGCAAAAAGAAGATTTATTACATTCTAAAGAACGAGAGGACCAACAGGCAAACAAAACAGAACAAAAGCTTAACGCAGCCTTAAGCGCTTGACTCACTGCTAATGAGTCTTCATCAGGGGGTAAAGGTTACATCATGAACATAGTCCATATATAGTCAAATAATTAAACAATTATTCAATTAATACACATATGATTTCAACAAACACTTTGACTGTGTACCATGTAATACCTAAAATAGGTCACTAGATGGTGCTATTACACTGCAGTACATACATCTTATAGCTAAAACACTAATACATATCAGATTAAAGGACACAGTCAAAAAATGATGATAAAATGAAAATGAAAAATGATGAACTGGATGAAAATGAATGAAAATAAGACTAAACCTCCAGCAAATACTGGTTAGAGGCAAGAGAGACTGCAAGGCAACCAAAATACAGGACCTCCTAATAAATAAGGACTAGGTAGCTGGAGGGCAGCCAAATGAGATGAAAATTAGCCTATAAGAAAGAAAAAGACATTATTTTACAATTGCAACAAATAATCCTAGATCTCTATATTAGACAAGTATGAATAACATAATTTCATCCTAATATCACATCAGAATCTGAGTAAATTTCACTATTAAGAATCTGGGGAAAGAGCTAGTAAGTTACTGGCCCTGCGGCTCAGGCAAGAGAATGCTTCTCGGTTTATTCTGGGTATTAAACTGGATAAGGATGCACCTGTTGTTACTGACCCTCATGCCATAGCAGGGGTGTTAAGGTAATACTATCAGAGATTATATACCAAGGAGTTAGATAATCACCCCTCTATGACTGATATCATGAAATATCTCAGCTCAGTTGATCTACCTAGGTTGTCGCCTATTCACACCTCTTCCTTGGTGGGTCCCATTATGGTAGAAGAAGTGGTGAGGGCCGTTGCACTTCTCCCAATAGACAAGTCCCCAGGGCCGGACGGACTCCCTAATGGCCTATATATCAGAGATAGCCCCATTATTGGCAGAGATCTATAACCACTGGTTTGATAAAGGGCTATCTGACCCCACTTTTTTGAGAGCAATAATCATGCTTATTCCTAAAAAGGGTAAAGATTCGCAATATCCGGAGAGTTACCGACCTATTTCACTGATTACCACCGATATCAAACTTCTGGCCAAGATTTTGGCCAATAGGTTAGGACATCTCATGCCCCTCATGGTAAGTAAAGAGCAAATTGGCCTTATGACAGGTAGGTCCTTGGGAGACCACATGCAGAAGTTATTGCATCTCCTCTCGGTGACCAGTGGCTCAGAACTTCCCATGGTTTTGATGTTGCTGGACGCCGAGAAGGCTTTTGATAGGGTGTCATGGGACTTCCTTTTTACCACCATGTCACGGTTAGGTCTCCCCGAGGGCTTCCTTCAGTGGATCAGGTTGCTATACTCTTCCCCGTCAGCCCAAATTCGGTGTAATGGGGTTCACTCTGAAGTTTTCCTGCTCCACAGAGGTACTCGACAGGGATGTCCCCTTTCCCCTCTTTTATTTAATCTCTATTTAGAACCCCTTATTCGGCACTTGGTAGCCACTCCAAATATTCGAGGGATTCAAGTCGGGGGCCAAAGATATACTCTCTCAGCATATGCGGACGATCTATTGTTGCATCTGGAAGACCCGCAGGATAGCCTGCCAGTGCTTTTAGACCAGGTTGGGGCTTTTTCCAAGGTTTCCTACTACAAACTCAACCTCACCAAAACTAAGGTATTTCCTCTGAACAGTAGGGTCTACCGAGAGGAGGTGACTGATTTTGCTTTGTCATGGGAATCAAAATCCCTTTTGTATCTGGGAATCCATGTGACAAGAGATATGGCATCTATGATGAATGCCAACCTTTCAGATTTACTGACCAAAATTAAAATGGACCTGGATAGATGGGGTGCTCTCCCCTTGTCACTGTGGGGAAGGATCTCTATGGTGAAGATGAATGTCTTCCCCCGTATTCTATACCCAATGGGTATGCTGGGTTGCTTCCTCCCTAAAAAATGGTTTGTCAAGCTATAATAAATGCTGAATGCCTTTATATGGCAGGGTAAGAATGTTAGGAGGTCCTACTTTAAATGAACTGCTCCAAGGGAGCAGGGTGGTCTGGCAGTTCCTTCCTTTTACTTGTACTACTGTGCTCATCATCTGAGTAAACTTGCCCATTGGGCACAGGTACCGCAGGTCATAAACCCGCAAAACTATTCACCAGAGTGGTTGGAAATAGAGCAGTACCTTGCAACTAAGTACAAGTGTACTCTCCAGGCTTTCTTATATGTTACCCCTAGGGCAGTTCCCAGGCCCCTTAGATCTCCAGGCACTACTCCAGATCTCCAGTATACTCTCCAGGCTTTCTTATATGTTATCCCTAGGGCAGTTCCCAGGCCTCTTAGACCTACCCCATTGGGACGGTCTGTCAGAGTGTTATACCAATTGCAAGTGGAGATGGCCACTAACTGGCATGCTTCACTAGAACAACCCATACTGAGTAACCCACATTTTAAAATTGGGTATCGGCCCATCCCATTGTCCTACCAGCCTAGCCTGAGGGAGAAGAAAGCCGTGGACATGTATGATAATGGAGAAATAATCTCCTCCACTTTCCAAGACAGATTTAATGTGCGAGTAAGTGGTATCTTCCAATACATGCAGCTTAAGGAGGCTGTAATCTCCCACATAGGTAAAACCCCGGAACCCGAGGTGGGGAAAGTAGACTTGCCCTCTATTTTGATATTGGCCAGACAATCCCATGCAATTTCTCTAGCTTATAAAAAATTACAAGATTGCAGAGCAAGCTGCCTCAGGACGTTTGCTATTACTGGATTCAGGAACTGCCACTAGGCACAGAAGCAGATTTCTGGAAGAAACTGTGGCGTAATTCCTATACTTTCATTAAACAGGACAGATTGCACCTTATTCAGTTTAATATCATGCATAATTTATATTTTACCCTTGTTAAGCTACATACAGAGGGGTGACTCCCTTCTCCAGCCTGTACTAGATGTGGGGGCGAGCTGGGTACTTTGCTTCATATGTTGTGGACATGCCCGAAAGTGCAAATTTTCTGGCAGGCAATTAGGTGGTCACAGGATTCCTTTTTGGGGTTAGACCCATTATTCACCCCAGAAGTTTGTCTACTGAACTCCTTTCCTCAGGGTACACCCAAGGTCAGGAAAGGCCATATGGTCCTGGTTGCCATAATTGCAAAGTTGGTTATATTGCAGCACTGGAGGGATAATGTTTCCCCTCCTGTCCTGGAATGGCATAAAGAAATCTTGTTGGCTCTGCAGTTGGAGAAACACATCTGTCTAATACGTAATAGATACGTAACATTCCAGAGCAGATGGGGTGCATTAGAGCCTCTGTTAGCTGTTTGGAAGACTTAACAGGCTAGGTTACAGACCATTGAATGATTACTTGCTAGAGCAGTGTACAAGTAACACTTGGCTTGGGGAGAGGGATATAGGAAGGATTAGATGCAAGGGGAGGGGTGGGAGGAGGGAAGGGTATGGGAGGTTGGGGGTGGACGGATTGCGTCAGTGACACCTGCTGTATGTTATTCACTGTTTTAATGACATCCCCCCAGGGATTGTGTGTTATGTAATGTAATGTTATCTGAAAATAATAAAGTTTATTGAATTAAAAAAAAATAATCTGAATAAATTAATTTGTTTTCAAATTATTTCAAAAAAGGTTTCAAGTCCCATTTGTCATTAGGTCCCTGTGGTTTCAAACTATGTAAAGTGTGAATCCAAAAGCTCTCACGTTGTAATAGTGACCAGTCCCCACCATTTTTCATCTGTGACACATGTTCCAATCCTATGAATTTAAAATCATCTGGTTTAGATTAACGTAGATCTGAAAAATATGTGCCTACAGGAGTATCTTGTTTGTTATTCATAATCGAGCGAATGTGCTCCTGTACTCTTTGTTTTAAAGATCTCACAGTCTTGCTCACATAGACTAAATTGCAAGTACACCATAACGCATAAACAACATAGGGGGGTATTACATGTAATGAGTTCCCTGATTTCACCTTTGATGTTCATATATATAGGATGTGACTGATCCATGGAGCATTTCTTTTTTGGATCTTTGCCTTTATGTCAATAAAAATAAGATAAGACCAGGTGCTTCAGAAAAAGTACGGCTACAAATTCACTACTATTGGCTAGTAGTGCCCATCTTCGCAGCCTAAAAAATTCCATCCCTTTTGGACAAATATTGAGATTAAGGAGAAATTGTAGCTCAGATAATGAATTTATCATGCAAACTGATGAACTCCTGAAAAGATTTGAAGTAAGGGGATATGACAAAAAGGTTTTAGAACAAACAAGAGAAAGAGTACAAAGAATGAGCAGGGATGATCTCCTTAAAGAAACAAACAGAACGAATACAACACAAACAGAAAAAGTACCATGCACATTTGTCACATATTTTAACCTTGTGGCAGGCCAGATTGGTAATGTTACACATAACAATTGGCCTATCTTACTGGGAGATAACATGGTGGGTACATCTGTGGGCCCTAAACCCAGAGTCACTTTTAATAGACGTGAAAATCTTAGGGACCGATTGGTTCACAGCCGGACTCCAACTGTGATAAAAAGTACCAGTACATGGTTGCCATGTCACCCTAATGGCTACTACAGATATAGCAATTGCAACGTTTGTAAATATGGAGTACCAGCCAAAGAATTCACACATCCTATATATATGAACATCAAAGCTGAAATCAGGGAACTCATTACATGTAATACCCCGTATGTTGTTTATGTGTTATGGTGTACTTGCAATTCAGTCTATGTGAGCAAGACTGTGAGATCTTTAAAACAAAGAGTACAGGAGCACATTCGCTCGATTATGAATAACAAACAAGATACTCCTGTAGGCACACATTTTTCAGATCTACATTAATCTCAGCCAGATGATTTGAAATGCATAGGACTGGAACATACGTCACAGATGAAAAATGGTGGGGTCAGATCTAACCTACTATTACAACGTGAGAGCTTTTGGATTCACACTTTACATAGTGTGAAACCACAAGGACTTAATGACAAATGGGACTTGAAACCTTTTTTGAAATAATTTGAAAACAAATTAATTTATTCAGATTCTGATGTAATATTAGGATGAAATTATGTTATTCATGCTTGTCTAATATAGAGATCTAGGATTATTGTGAAATAATGTATTTTTCTTTCTTATAGGCTAATTTTCATCTCATCTGGCTACCCTCCAGCTACCTAGTGCTTATTTACTAGGAGATCCTGTATGTTGGTTGCCTTGCAGTCTCTCTTGCCTCTAACCAGGATTTGCTGGAGGTTTGGTCTCATTTTCATAAATTTTCATCCAGTTCATTATTTTTACATTCGCTTGCGCGCATGCGCAAGGAACATCTTGGGAGAACAGGACTTTTTGGAGGTGTGACTTTCCTGTGCAATGCAGTGCTCCGTTGAGCAGGCGCGGCCGTCCTGTACCGATGGATGCGGGATCTGTGTAGGATAGCAGTGGTCTTCAGTTCAAAGAAAACCACTGCTGCGATCAGTGCATAGGCACCGGAAACGGGGGAGGAGGGAGGGGCGGCCGCCCTACCACTTTTTTGTGCACCAGGAGATTGCCCCTGCAAACATGCTGCACACTCAAACTGAATTTATACTTTTACTTGTAATGTATTGCAGTGCTTGCTTTGTCACTCTTTGCCTTTGAATCTGATTCTGCTATGCCACCCCCCGCCCCGCCACTAAAACAATAAGAAACTGACACCTGCTGCCTGTGTTAAGTTCTCCTCGGCCAGCAGAGACGAGTTGTAAAGGTAGAACTTAACACTTCTTTTTGTTTCTATTCATTTACGGAGCAGAGCTCAGCAACAGCAACACCTCTGTAGTCATCTCTCCACTCCTCTTTGTCTTAGTGCCTTGGAGTCAGGAGGGACGACAAATACACCACTTAGCACCCATTTAGCCATTAGACAGCCCTAGCCCACCAGCTGCCAGCATTCCATTTAAGGTAACTACTTACCGGCGCCTCTCGGCAACAATGCATCCATACACATTTAAATAATTAAAGAAGTGGCTTCAGCAGCTTTTTTTTTTTAATGTCCTTGGACACAGTCAGTCAATCACAGTCTTGCAGAAGTTCCAAGAGCCGAGCCCTGTCCCCCACCCCCCTGCCCAAGAACTTGGAGAGCGAAGTTAAAAAAAAAACAGGGCACTAGAGCCATAGGGGGTATAAAAGTAACACATACATCCCCAAATCCCATTTGATTTTGGCTGACTGCTTATCATCTGGGCCTGGCTTTTCCATTGAGATTGAGACCTGAGTGTTGTGGACTGGAGTCGGATCAGACTTCACTTACACCGTCGCTGACTGACTGACTTGCTGCTGATTTCACTGCTGGCTTGACTCGAGCTTCACTGACTGCGTTTGCTTTTCTCAGGCTCTGGCGCCGCCGCTTTCAGTAGAGTTCTGTTTTACTTTTAATTAAGTTTTCATTTGCTTCAAGCGAATTGAAGCAACTCGACTCCTGGCTGGCTGTCAGAATACTTTTCTGAGTCTTGACTGGACCTGGACACGATCGCCACGGAATTGAAGGAACTCGTAAGTAATCTGCAACTGCAGTGCAAATTGCAATTATGAAGGGAAAAAAAAAACCTAACTAAATATTGGATATTAAAAATTACAATGAATTATTGCTCATGTTAAAGGAGAATATAATGTTTTGGTGAGATTTACTTATTTTATTTAAAACGTTCAGCAGCATCCTTCAGTGGCACTCCAATCCGCCGCCATACGCCACCACCACCGATCCAAAACACCTTATAATCCGCTGCCACCACTCTGGCATCCATAAGCAATGCTCTGTGAAGCCGTATCGGCTCTGACCGCAGTTTGTTTTCTCTGGACACTGCTACAGACACCTCTGTTTTTAAATCTATGCACTTCTGTGTCACAAAATGTATTGAATTGTGTCCCTTTGACTGTTAACTTGCTGCTAGTGTCTTTTTTTATATAATTTAAATCAAAATGTATGTGTATTTCGTCAAATGAATTCTACTTGTGTTATTTAGTAACAGAGCAGCTCTCGTCACTCTAAAATGACTTCTAACTTGCACTTCGTGTGTGTGTGCTTTCCCGTTTTGTTTTGTGCCCCCTTTTATTTATTTTAATAAAGTAATGGTAGCCAGTCCCTAAAGGATATTCCCTGGCACTTGCTGCCTGCCAACTACTTTGCTTTTAAGAAGAAAAATATCTGGCCTGATTACAGTTCCCAACTGCCTTAGACTTCCCTGATGATTTAAAGCTTGTTATAAGATAGAGATAGAGGTAGTAGATTTATTTATCTTTTCAATAAAATATAGAGTCCCCATTGCATATTCCTTTTGTGCAATAGTTAATGACCTTGTGGGTTAGTGAGAACTGAATATGTGTGAAGGTATATAGATTCTGGACGTATATATACGTCCACAGTCTTCTAAAGGTTTTTTGGTTTTAAGCATGCAGCTAATATGGTAGCAGTATTCACGCGAAGTAAATCTCCGTCTGACATGTTTGTTTCAGTCACTTACTTCCCATGATGCACTGTTTGTATGTAGCATTGTTTAGCGTGCACATGTGTAACAGGTGGGGAAATTGAAAGTATGTTAGACAAAATATAGTGATACTGTAATATGGGCTGAAGTCCTCTGTCCACTCAGCACATTAGTTCTGCTGTGTTATATTCTCTGGCCAAGAAGAATGGATGGCATGTATCCTCAGAGTCAAAAAATACCGCAAAAAATAAAGCGATACCCATTGTAGTAAAGAAGGCTCCAAAACCATATAAAGTGCTCAGGGGTGTCAGGGTAAGGAAGAGCTTTTGTGATTCGAAGCACCAGACTGTTTGTTTATGCTCATTTTTCAGAAAGCCCACTCGATAAATCATTTGTGAGCACTTTACATCATTATGGGAACATTCTTTAATGCAATGGATAAAGCACCTTTTCCAGTATTTCATGTCATGATGTGAACCCCTTCTCCGTTTTTACCCAAGAGGTGTGCAGCAGAGTTTTTTTTTTATATCTTTTGATGCAAACTGTCCCTAATTTAGAACTGTGCATTTTCTCAACTGTTACCAGACTGTCCGGTGCTCACTAGTGCAGTTCTCGAAATCAGTCTTATTCGGTCACCTTGTCGTCCCCCCCCCCCGCGCTGCATAGTTGGTAAAGACACAGTCTAGTCTGCCTTTCTAAACATTTTCCTCAGCACTAACTTTACCTACACAGGTCTGTTATTTTCTTTGTCCCGTTCTCTTTAAAAGCTGTATTTCTTATCCTGAGCTGCTATCTCTCAAGAAAAGTAGCACAGCAAACATACCCCAACTTCATTTCTTTTTTCTTAATTGTCTCCCTGACAGCCGTGGGGAACAAAATTAGTAACTGCCGATCACTCTGCCACTCTCTAACAAAATCGTGCTGCAGTGGCTGGTTTGGCTGCACTTGCTCTCTGCTTGCTTCTCCAATACCAAAAAGAAAAAAACATGGCAGAAACAATACCAACAGAATCATTTTTAAATCGCTAAGAGGTGCCACCGTTTTTTACCTGAGGTGAATAAGCATTTTGCAGTAGATTCACCTGCAAACACTTCAAACGCAAGACCATGGACTGAGTCTGCTGCAAGCTCCGTACCACAGATAAGCTTATTTTATTCTAGGCTGGCCGAAAATGCATATATCAGCTCACTGAGTGTCTGGAGAGGGGCGACTGCATTACTTTGCACTGGAATGGTGTTGATGCAACACTAGCTCTCCCAATGTGCAACACCAAAAGAAAGGAGATTCTGTCTCAGTACACTGGAGTCTAGTACCATTGCTTAGCAGGTTTACTTTTGCTTTAGCAAAAGAGTTACGAATTCCTGCTTTAAGAGTTTCTAGCATCTTCTTTACATGGGCAGTACCTTTTTTATGTGGGACACAGTAATACTTGGAGGTGGAATGAGGGTGATCCCTCATAAAGGGGGGCAACTGAAAGAGGATATATTACAGGAGAAAATGATACAGCTTGACTTTAAAGTTTCAGCATCTTGACTTACACCACATCATCTGGCACCTTCTTCCATACATTTAACACTCTCCATGAGTAAATAAAAACAAATGCTTCCTTGCTAACTAATCCCTCCCCCCTTCCCACCACCCCTGTATGCCCTCTTGTTCTTCAGTCCCAAATACACTGTATTGCCCTGATCAAATCAACTGTTCCTTGTTTTTACTTATATTTTTAATACTCTTCTCTGGTGCAGCCAATATCCTCCATGTCTTGCCCACCCCCCCCAAACGCCTAATGCACTTACCCCTCTGCCTTTCAACTCTGAGCTTTTCTGTGGCAGATGCGGCCAAGCCTGAAAAGCACCTGTAGAAGAGGGGTTTGGGGTGGGTGGGAGGGAGGGAGGGGGAGAGGGGAGATATATATATGTATATTCAGGGATGTCCAAGACTTTGCCTTAGCATGTTTCTGTCCCTCCTACAATTTGTTTCTGTGACTGAACAGTGGGTAACAGAGTTACAGACTTGCTCTTCTGCAGACAAAGTATTTTACACCAATACTGTTATGCTGCCTGCTTCAGGCAATAGAACCACTTGAGAAACTGTCTCCCTCATTTTACTTCTTTGTCACTGATTTTTTTAAGACATGTCCAACTGCCAAATACCACTGCAAATACCTGCAAGCGAACATTCGGCATTGACAAATACTTGTTTATTTTCATCTTATCATCATTTTTTGACTGTGTCCTTTAATCTGATATGTATTAGTGTCTTATCTATAAGATGTATGTACTGCAGTATAATAGCACCTTCTAGTGACCGATTTTAGGTATTACATGGTACACAGACAAAGTGTTTGTTGAAATCATATGTGTATTAATTGAATAATTGTTTAATTATTTGACTATATAAGGGCTATGTTCATGATGTAACCTTTACCCCCGATGAAGACTCATTAGTGAGTCGAAGCGCTGGGGCACGTTAACGCTTTGTTCTGTTTTGTTTGCCTGTTGGTCCTCTCATTCTTTAGAATGCAATAAATCTTCTTTTTGTGTATTCATTGTGTTTGGACCTGGATTTATCTGACTACAGGCTAAAGAGTGCTGAGCTATTTTGGATTTGTTGTCTGCCTAGGGTTGGATACCCTTTGTCTCAGCACCACCCCACTCTGACTTTGATCGCAGCATGTCTGTCCTGATTTTGTTATGATTGAAGGTATCCTTAGGATGGCAAAGAAAGGGGAGATACTGTTGATGGGGGACCTGAATATGCCAGATGTTAACTGGAGCACCTTTGCTGCAGCCACATCCAAGAGCAGGGCCATTCTCGATGCCCTACAGGTGGCATGCCTCAGATAGCTAGTTTTGGAACCCACTCATGAGGGAGCAATCTTAGACATCATACTCTCAAATGGGGACAGTGAGAGGATCTCAGATCTAGAAGTGGGTAGTCATCTGGGAACAAGTGACCACCAAATAGTGTGATTCACTATAAACTCTGCTACAGAGTCAAGCCATACAAAAGTGAGGGTTCTGGACTTCAGGAGGGCTGACTTTGTCAAGATGGGAGAGTGCCTTAGAAAAGCACTAGCAAACAGGCTAGAAGGAGGGGTGAAGCCACAATGGGGAAATATCAAAACTGCCATCACAGAGGCAACACGCCTTTGTGTGAAGCAAATAAACAAATCAAAATGAAAGAAAATGTTTCTCAACAGAGGTGGCAGGAAGGTTAGGGAGAAAAAGATAGCATTTAGAAAGTATAAGGAAACACAGAAGGAGTAGGACAGAGAACTTTACCAGTTAAAGCAAAAGGAAGCAGCGAGGAAAGTTAGAATAGCAAAGGCCCAAACTAAGGAAAAGATAGCCAACTCGGTTAAGAAGGGGGTAAAACCTTTTGTAGTACATCAGGGGGCGTAGAAAGACAAAGGGAGGGATAGTGAGGCTGAATAGAATGGATGGTGGGTGGGCAGAGGGGACCAATGAAAAAGCGGAGATACTGAACGAATACTTCTGCTCAGTATTCACAAAAGAGAAGGAGGGGAGATGCTTAACCCAATTAACAGAAGCACTTTGGATAGGTGGGTCGATCCCAGTCCTTTCACAGAAGAAAGGGTTCTGAAAGAACTCCTAAAACTGAAGGTAGACAAAGTAATAGGGCCTGATGAAATTCACCCCAGAATTCTAAAAGAATTAAGGGGAGAACTAGTGACACCACTGACTACCCTTTTTAACAAATCATGGGAGGATGGTGTGGTACCTGAGGACTGGAGGAAGGTGGATGTGATTCCCCTTCACAAAAGTGGGAGCAAGACAGAGGCAGGAAACTACAGACCTGTCAGTTTGACCTCTGTGGTAGGGAAAGCGATGGAATTACTTCTGAAGGAAAGAACTGTTGAGTACCTAGAGGAAAGTGGGGCACAGGACCCAAGGCAGCATGAGTTCACAGCAGGAAGGTCATGTCAGATGAATCTATTTGTTTTCTTTGACTGGGTGACCAAAGTAGTAGACCTGGGAGGGACTGTGCACATGACCTACCTAGACTTTAGCAAGGCATTTGACACAGTACCACACAAAAAATGAATAATCAAATTAACCAGCCTGGGAGCAGGTCCCAGGGTGGTAGCCTGGGTAAAACATTGGCTGGACAGCAGCACACAGAAGGTAATTGTAAATGGAGTCCACTCTGAAGAAAGAGGGGGTACTAGTGGGGTACCGCAAGGTTCTGTACTAGGTCCAGTCCTTTTTAATGTCTTTATAAGCAACATTGCAGAGGGACTAGAAGGAAAAGTATGCCTCTTTGCAGATGACGCAAAGATCTGCAACAGGGTTGATACACAAGGAAGAGTGGAAAGGATGAGAAGGGACTTGACAAGGTTGGAGGAATGGTCAGAAGTATGGCAGCTTGGATTCAAAGCAAAGAAGTGCAAAATAATGCACCTTGGAAACAGAAACGCAGGGGAAGATTACACAATGGAGGGGTTAGTAACGACAGCAAAAATGGAAAGGGACCTGGGGGTAATCATATCTGATGACCTTAAGGTTAGCAAGCAATGTGAGAAGGCAGTAGGGAGGGCTGCAGGAATACTGGGATGTATAGGAAGAGACATCACCAGCAGACAACAGTAAGTTGTTATCCCTCTGTACAGGCAGTTGGTGAGACCACATCTGGAGGGATCACTGTCAAAATCGTGCATGCAATATCGCGCGTGTTATTACAGCGCATACATTTTAGCGCTCCTGCATAATAGCGTAGTGAAATTACAGCGTGTTATTTAATAGCGCTTTACTGATCGATGCTTTCATTTATGATTGTTTAGTCACTAATTCTGTCCGTAAACATGATAGTTGTTTAGTATAGGCTACTATATTACTCCCTCTGCAGGTAGTTGTAGTCGGCACCGTGATAGCTTAGTTAGTTGCCATTGCGAGCATGTGATCTATCGAAGTGCACCATCCATGTTCTTCCAGTAAAGTTCTGTGCCCATTGCCTTAAAGATAACCAACTACAGTACTTGTAAATGCTGTATTGTAGCTTGGTGTAGCAGGGTGGTATCAACTACAAAATGGGTCTTTGGCTCAAGAGCCTTTTCAGTTATTAACAAACAAGAAAACAATCCAGACAGTCACCTTCCATAATCATACATTAAACAAGTAAGTGAGCCGCGAGCAGGCCCACCCTTCCTTATCTTCCTTATCTCAGCCCCAGCCTGTCACCCTGTTTAAGTTTTTAAGAGGTCCTGATTCTCTCTTATCACCTCTGTGCCCTGTTTCCAGCATTCTCATTCCAGTAGTGCTGTATGAGGTGGTTTGGTGGTGTGGTGCACTGCTGGAGCTAGAATGCTCAATGCCAGCATCTATATCAACACGCAGCACCGGACCTATTAAAAAAAACTGGGTGATAGGGCATTTAAGGGGGCTGGAGCAGATTCCAGACAGGCAGATAAGTGGCAGACCAAAACATAATATGTCCTACCCCTATTTCCAGTGACCTTGGCTGCTCTACCACCTTTTCCTTAGCCCCCTGGTCAATTTAGGAACGAGATGAGCACACAGTAGCAAAAGAAAAATACCCCACACACACATTTTAGTCTCCTGGTACATTTAGAGCAAAACATAGTACACACCACCCCACCTTCATTTTACAACCCCCCCCCTTAGATTTAGAGCAAAAAAAAAACACAGCTTTGTCCCAGTCCCTGTGGGCATGCCCTCCTGACTATGACTTATTTCTACCTACTTTTACAGTCAACCATACCTGACCAGGTGGTTCCTCCCTCCCATTCCTGAATCCTGACCATCCTGGAGTGATCATGACTGAGATCAAATCATTGATCAGGCAGATCAAGAGGAAACAAACAGGTGTGGGGGAGGGAGCACAGCGGAGACTAAAATAAACACAAATTCCAGCTGAAGGGGTTAAGGGAGTGGGGATCCCGTCATAATAGCGCGGCCGAAATATTACCATCTATGTAACAGTAGCCAGATAAGTGCAGTGCAGAGTGCTTATTCAAATTCATTTAGCGCTATTTCATTAGCGCTACTATTGTTAACGTGCTATAATGTAGCAGCGCTATTATGTATGCATGGTTATTGCTCACGCTATTTCGGCTGCGATATTATGACCGGATCCCCATCTGGAGTACTGCATCCTTTTTTGGAGACCCCATCTCCTCAAGGACATAGACAGGATGGAGGCAGTCCAGAGGAGGGCAACTAAAATGGTGCAGGTTCTGCAAGAGAAGCCATACAAGGAGAGACTAAAGGAGCTTAATATGTATACCCTTGAGGAAAATGAGGCAGAGGGGGGATATGATAGAAACTTTTAAGTACCTCAGTGGAATTAACAAAGTACAAGAAAGTGGCATCTTTAAGAAAATGAGATGTGCAAGAACAAGGGGACACAACTTGAAGATAGAGGGGGGACAGCTCAGGGGCAATATGAGGAAGTATTTTTTCACAGAGAGGGTGGTGGACACATGGAACTGCCTTCCTGAGGAGGTTGTGGGGTCTAAAATTGTGGGAGAATTCAAGAATGCATGGGACAGACATAAGGCAATTCTTGTGGGGGGTAGGAAGGAATCGGCTGTTGGTTAACTTGAATCTGCTGCTTATCCTGTAGGTAGGGAAATGATCAGATTAGGTGGGCAAAGCGGTCCTTATCTGATGTCAAAGTCTATGTTTCTATGCTCTTGGGTTCAAGCAAAAACTTTTAGAAATTATGTTAGAGCTCATGGCGGTGATTTTGTCCAGAACTGCCTAGTGTTACAGTCCTGGGCCGCATCCTCTCTCTGGCATAACATCTTCCTAAACTGGAAACAAGTTACAAAAGAAACAAAAGCCTTAGAAAATACCGGTTACGGTAGGAGTCACAGTTTAAATTGTAAGGCAGAATTTCCAGAAGCTGTTTTTGGTTTCAGGGCTTACCTGGAAAACTTTAAAGGCTTATTTTTATTTTGTTGCCAAGGACCAGTCTGGCGCTCTTCTTCTCAGACAGGATCCTCACAAGTCTCTGCTCTAATCCTAAAGTGCTGGCCAGCCCAATCCTTGCTCTTCATATAGGACAAAGGACTTGTAGGAGGAGCCTGTAGCTGAGATAGTGTCCAGATCACATTTATTTTGCTGACATTTCTTGGATAAATTATATTTTGACAACATGTACTGTTTGCTTTTGTTACAGGCATTGATGTTTTGGAAATTTATTTTAAAGCCTGAATTATGCATTTTTGTGTTACATCCAAAAGTGGGCACAGCTTAGCCCCATCACCTGACTGTTTTTCAGTATATAAGAAGCTTCAAGCTGTATGCTAGTCAGTGAGCTGTAGGGCTCAGCAGGGATCTGACCCAAGGAAGACTCTAGTTACTCCTAGTGGTTGATATTTTTGTTTCTGAAAGTTAATTTTGTTTTGCCTTTATCCTATTTTATATTTCTTTGTTGAAACAATTTGTTTCTTCTTATTATTATTTTTCCTGCTGAATAAAAGCTGAATTTTTGTTCTGTATCTTGATGTCTGTGTTTGAATCCCACAATCCTCTTACACCCGCTAAATACTGTATGTTAAGGAGGATAAGTTCCAGCACAGACCCCTGTGGAACTCCACTAGTCATTTTGCCCTCACTTGATAATGATGCTTTGACAAGCACTCTCTGCATCCTATCTTGCAGTCAGTTGGTGATCCAGTTCACTATCTTATGATTATGATCGACTCCTGTATGCTCTAATTTGTTAGCTAGCCTTCTGTGGGGAGCAGTGTTGAAGGCTTTGCTGGAGTCCAGGTATACAGTGTCCACTGCTCCTCCATGGTCGACTACTCTGGTGACCCAGTCAAAAAAGTCGATCATATTGGCTTGACAAGAGCATCCTGCTGTGAAGCCATGGTGCCTGGGGTCAGCCATTCTGCTATCCTCCAGGTACTTCACGGAAGTGTGCATGTGTCCTGTGGTTCCAGTGACAGCCCCATCCTCCCTCCCGGCCTAGAGCCTAGGTTCCCTCCAGCCTGGCACTTCCTGCTGGCTTCCACTGGGTGGCAGCCAAGAGTCAGGGAACCCTCGCATCTCTCCCTGGAAAGGTGCACTACCCGATGGCTGCTCAATCCTGGCTCCTCACCCTCCCCACCCAACCAACTCCTGGTGGCCTGAGCTCACTTGCGAACCTGGGTTGTCAGCATGGCATGAGGTGTGGTGTTCAGCACTTTAGCCCTCTACACTACCAAGCTGGCCTATGAGTCATATTTTTTTAATGCCATTTTTATGGGGTAACTTAACATCAAATTCCCATCCCCTCATACAATATCTAGTGACTTTAACTTAATATTGAACCCTTACTGGGATAAAGTCACATGCAGACCTGATAAACAATCATCAGATTCAATTAAACTACAAAAATTTACATCATTTCAAGAGTTAAAGGAGCCATGGTGAATCCGCCATCCAGACACATTCGTTTTACTTCCCCTCTGCTGTCCTTCAAAACTATTTAAGGTTTGATTTTTTTTTATAATATCGGCCTCAATTATGTCCCAAATACAGGATATTAAATTTAAAAATATAATTATTTCAGATCTTGCTCCAGTAATAATGGATTTAATAAAAGAAAATGAACCAACAGATAAAATATTTAAATTTGATCCTATATTATGAAAAATACCCAGTTTGGACAGTATATGCAACATCAGCTTCAACAGTTTGAGATATATAACCCGTAGAAGCAATTGGTATTGAATATTCAGTGGGATGCACTGAAGGCCTACAAAAGAGGGTCTATAACTTTCTTTGATATTAAACAGAAGAAACAAAAAGACAAAACAATAGTGAATACTGAAAGTCAGATTAAGATCAAGACATCCCTACATGTATACACAGGAAATCCCTAAATTCTACAAGAACTGCTTGTGATGGGGTAGATTAGGACCCTATCCCAGTTGTTATAGAACATGTTTAAATGCAAGGATCTGTGTTATTCTTTCCTTTTCTGTCTCTTCTCTGTCTGGTTGTGCAACCAAATTTTTCCTGTGAGATTTTGGACTTGATCACCCCAAACAGTCTCGCAATTATTTGTCTCTCACTGTCTCTCAGTCCTCTCTTGCTGTCCATTTTTCCTCCCATGCATATCTGCTAATATAAAAATATGTGCAATTCATTATGTGGAAATGAAACTAATATTGGGATCCCTTTTGTTTAGACAATATATAGCATTACTGTTGAAGTGTATATAATTATAATTTGAGATGACTGCAAAAAGTTGTTGGAAACTAGTTGTATAGTACAGCCCCTCAAAAGCTTGTGGCCTATTCCTGGCCTGCTGCATACTGCACAACATGGCCATTGACCATGGGATAGCTGTTGAGGCTGACAAGGGGGATAGCAGTGAGGATGATGAGGGCAATGGGATGGGGTGGTGGGCAGCCCCCCCATGGGTGGAGGGATCTCCGGCTCCTAAGGATGGCAAGCCAGCACCTGGACAAAATTGCACAGGAGCACTTTGGTGCATGCAGGTAGGTGGAGCAACACTCATGCAGTGGACAGACGCAGTGGCACAGCACACGAGCATGGGCAGGCATGGCTCTGGGCATGCACACATAGCCATGGGGCAGGGGTGGGGGTGGCGATGTCACACACTTACACACAACAGCATGCAGCAGCATACAGCAACACACACACACAAGCACATGCAAGCATGCCCCCAGGTGCTAGCACATGGTGTGGATCAAATGCAGGGCACCAGTGCAGAGGCACAACCAGTGCTGTGCTGCTCTTATCACATACACACCACATGGTCCTGCAGTGGGGTGGGTGAACACACAGGCAGCATATGGCACAACATACAGTTGCCACGACTGTGTCATGCACCCAGACACATTGCCCATGTGCAGACAGGGCAGTGGCAGCAGACTGCAGACAGGGCGGTGTGCACATTAGGTCAACCGTGCTAAACCATGGCCACCGCAGACCCGGGGTGGCCGTGCCGGGGCTGGTCAGCAACCACTGGCTGCTCAATGGCCACAGGGGGGTATGCAACTGCCGCCAGGGGTTGAACTGTGGGAATGTGACTGGGTTCATGCAGAAGTGTGTAGGCACCCAAACAGGCCCAACTCAGGCATGCCTGGGATGCTGATAGCAAAGCCCAGCATCGAAATGGAGGGAGTCACCTGACGCCTCGTCCGTGGGGTGGACAGTGCACTCCACAGTGTCAGTGGCTGGCAGCCATGCCCTGTGGCAACCAGTGGTGCAATTCCAACCGAGATCGCATTGGCAATGCGATCCAGGGGTGCGGACATGTCCTCCCGCAGGTGCTCTATAGCCTCCAGGACCTGCGCAGTGCCCCTCTCATGCAGCTCGGCTGCCTGGCACACCTCTGCACAAAGTGCATGCACCTCAGCTATGAGCAGCACCTGTTGCTCCATGAAGGCCCACAGCAATCGGGTGTGCTCTGACAATGGGTCAGTGCCCCTGGGTGCATGGGCGTGTCGCCATCCCACTGGTGGTGTATGCTGCTCTGCATGGTCCCCTGCTCAGGTGGATACTGCACAGCAGGATCTCCATGGGTAGGTCACTGTCTGGTGTCCCAGCAGCAGACTCCGTGTCCAGCCACCCAACATCCCCAGCTATCTGCCGCCGCTGCCCCTCCGGCCCCTGTGTGCTGGCCGACACCTGAGCGGTTGCACCACCACCACCAAACAGCACCACTGTGGCTGTGCACATGGCGGCAGCAGAGGTGGTGCTAGGCAGCTGTTCCACCACTGACAGGCCACTGGCCGTGCTGCCAGTGATGGTGGTAGGTAAGAGTGTCTCCCCCACAACACCCCCCACGCTGTCCAGGATGATGGTCATGTCATCATCAGTGTCAGACCCCGCCTTGATCTGTGTCTCCTTGCAGAGTATGCCATAACTGGCATGCTGCAGGAGAACAGCCAGAGCCTCGTCCGACACCAAGCCCAGGACATCAGGCTGGATGGCGGTGGTGTGCTGCAGTCGATCGGGCCCCCCCCCGGATGCTTATGGAGGTGGATGGCTGGTCCTCCAGGGCTGGGCCTGCTCCCACGGCTGCCGCTGGCACCCCTACCACAGCATGCTGGTGTGCCAGTGCTGTAAGATAAAACAGATGTGTTAGTGTTGCAATACGGGCATCCCCCTCCAGGCATGGCATAAGTACCATGCAGTGATGGACTCCCTCCTGTCCGGAAGCCATCACCCGGCACACCCTCAATGGTGCTGCACTGCATGGTGGCCACCACCAGCTCCTCTTGCACTGTGACCTGTGGCACAGCAGCATGGCCCCCATCAAGTAGCTGTCCTGGCAGCCCGTATGGCTGCCATCTTCTCCTTAATGCAACGTTTGTCAGTGCTCACCTTCTTTCTGCACTCCTGCACAGACCACTGGTGGCTTTCCTGCAGGTTCACAGCCACTGCCACCTCCACCCAGGCTGCAGCCCTGGCCTGTGGTGTGTCAGTGGTGTCACTCAGCAATTGCTTCCTGTCGAGGTAGGCCTCAAACAGAGTATAGGCTTCCACCTTCATAAAGCTGGGCCTGCACTTGCAGGCAGGCCCATGTTCCTCAGTCTCCTCATGCTCAGACATGGTGCTACCTGTGGACAAGGACATGTGTGTCACTGCCTGCAGCTGCCCACCCCATCCACCCTGCTGTGCTGGCAGTTCCCACAGCAGGCACAACTTACCTCAGATGGTTGCAATACCGGTTCATGGCCTGTGCTGTTGTGCGGCGCCTTTATAGTGCATTGCATGCAAATGAGCTGTGGTGCAGCAGTAATGACATGCTGATATCCCCAGTGCGCTGTACATTGGCTGATGAGCTCATTAGCATGTGGTGGCTGAATATCGTGCACTTGCTCTTGTGCAATGAAATTGCTCCGGTGCATGTCATGGTGTAATGCCATGACATGCAAAGCGTGCTGCCCAGAGTACGCATGTGTCGTGGCCTGTGCTACTGCCTATTGCTCACTGTGCACAAAGAGCACTATAGGGGCCATAGTGCATTGTGAACCATGGGCCTTATAGTGCTCAGGTGCTATAGGGGCCATAATGCATAGTGCACCATGACCCCTATAGTGCCTGAGCATCATAGGGCCCATGGCGCGCCACGGCCCCTATAAGCCCGCACTATGCGACGAGTGACCCCTGATCTGACCCTATGCCCCTTGGGCTCCACCACCACATGCTGGGTGGGCCACGCCCATGCTACACATCCACGGCAATTGGCAGACGCTGTGCATGCCTCCATGAGGCGTGCATTCTGTGCACATTGTGCATGTGTGTTACTGGCCACCATCTTGGTTCAGCAACTTGTTTAGGGAGCATGGTGTGGTGAGGGGTGCAATGTGCTCACAATTGGAGTGAGATAGAGCTTGTGAATCTTGTGGCCCAGGTGCTGCCACATGCACCTGGCCTGTTTGGCCAGGAGCCCCCTGCAGCAGGCCATGATTGATGTCTGGCAAGCCATTGCTGCAGGCCTGGTCCAGTATACTGGTGTGCCTCAGAGTGGTGAGCAGTGCTGCCACCAGTACTGTGACCTGATGCAGCAAGACCCCGAGAGGCTGAGGATGCTGCAGTCACATGTTCGCAGGGGGGGCCATGCCACATCCAGGTAAGTCGGCACATGCTGCATGTGTGCCCAACTGCCATACTGTGGTGTTGGCTGGACTGCCTGACATGTCGTGTGGGGGGGGGACTGTCAGCGTGTGCCATGAGATGTGACATTGCCGGCCACTGGGTGCACTGCGCCACTGCCCTGTGGGTCATGTCAGGCTGGGGTGCACACTGTGTACAGGGGTGGGGGTGGTGGGCACATGCTGAGGCTGTACTCTGATGTGTGCCTGTCTATGTTCCATGGTAAACATACCAGGATACGCTATCTACAGTAGGGACAGGGATGGTAAAAGAGGAGGAGGAGTAGTTCTTTACATAAGGGAAGGAATAAAAGCAACAGAACAAAAGGGTAAACAGCGAGGAGAAGAAGCACTGTGGGTAAATTTGGAGACAGGCAATGGCACCACAATCCGCACAGGGGTTGTATACAGACCCCCTTCTCAGGGGGAGGAAATGGACAAGGAAATGATAGAAAGTATACTTAGAATGGCAGAAAAGGGAGATATTGCTGATGGGTGATCTGAATATGCCAGATGTTAACTGAGTGCAGTTGCAGCTGCCACTCAAGAGTGCAGTTATTCTAGATGCCCTACAGGGGGCATGCCTTAGACAACTAGTACTGGAGCCCACTTGAGAGGGAGCAATATTAGACTTGATACTCTCAAATGGAGATGGAGAGAGGATCACAAATGTAGAAGTGGGTAGCCATCTGGGAACTAGCGACCATCGAACAGTATGGTTCACCATAAACACAGCAATAGAGTCAAGCCATACAAAGGCAAAAGTACTGGACTTTAGGAGGGCTGACTTTGCCAAAATGAGTGAGTGCCTAAGGAACGCACGAACAAATGGGCAGGAAGGAGGGGTGGAAGAACAATGGGGAATAATAAAAACTGCCATCACAGAGGTAACGAGCCTTTTGTAAAGCAAATAAATAAAACAAGATGATGTAAGAAACCACTATGGTTCTCAAAGGAAGTGGCAGTGAAGGTTCAAGAAAAAAAGCATTCCAGGAAGTACAAGGAATCGTAGAAGGAGCAGGACAGAGAACTGTATCAGTTAAAGCAAAAGGAGGCTGGGAAGGCAGTCAGAACAGCAAAGGCCCAAACCGAGGAAAAGATAGCCAACCCAGTTAAGAGGATAAAACCTTTTATAGGTACATCAGGGAGCAAGGAAGACCAAGGGAGGGATAGTGAGGCTTAATAAAGGGAGGGAGGGTGGGCAGGGGAGACTGTGAAAGGCAGAGATACTAAACAAATATTTTTGCTCAGTGTTTACAAGGGAAGGGGAGGTACCTAAAACAAACAGTAGAAACACTCTGGATACAGAAGTTGATACCGCCCATTTACAGAAGAAAGGGTTCTGAAAGAACTCTTAAAACTGAAAGGTGGACAAAGCAATGGGGCCTGATGGATTCATCCCAGAATTCTAAAAGAACTAAGGGTAGAACTAGTGACACCACTGACTACCCTTTTAACAAATCATGGGAGGAGGGGTACCGAGGACTGGAGGAGGACAGATGTGATTCCCTTCACAAAAGTGGGAGCAAGGCAGAAGCAGGAAACTATAGACCTGTTAGTTTAACCTCATTGATAGGAAAATGATGGAATCACTTCTAAAGGAAAGAATTGTCCAGTATCTAGAGGCCAGAGGGCACAGGACCCTAGGCATGGATTCACAGTGGGAAGGTCATGCCACACGAATCTGATGGATTTCTTTGACTGGGTGACCAAAGTAGTAGATCAGGGAGGGCTGTGGACATGGCCTACCTAGACTTTAGCAGGCATTTGACACAGTCCCACACAAAAGATTAATATACAAGTTAGCCAGCCTGGGAGTGGGTCCCAAGAAGACAGCCTGGGTAAAGAATTGGCTGGAGAATAGAACCCAGAGAGTAATAGTAAATGGAGTCCACTCAGAAGAAAGGAGGGTTACTAGTGGGGTACCACAGGGTTCAATATTAGGACCAGTCCTCTTCAATGTCTTTATAAGAGACATTGCAGAAGGACTGGAAGGAAAAGTATGTCTCTTTGCAGATGACACTAAGATCTGCAACAGAGTTGATGCACAGGGTGGGGTGGAAAGGATGAGAAGGGACTTGGCAAGGTTAGAGGAATGGTCAAATATATGCAGCTTAGATTCAATGCTAAGAAGTGCAAGGTAATGCACCTGGGAAACAAAACCCAGGGAAGAGTACACAATGGGGTGAGATACTAACAATGACAAAATGGAAAGGGACCTAGGGGTAATCATATCAGATGACCTAAA
The DNA here is from genome assembly GCA_016271365.2 of Neoceratodus forsteri. NCBI lineage: Eukaryota > Metazoa > Chordata > Ceratodontiformes > Ceratodontidae > Neoceratodus > Neoceratodus forsteri. Next base: position 50,906,852 of record CM057455.1, read on the forward strand.
GATGGGCAAGCAATGTGAGAGGGCAGCAAGGAGGGCTGGGGGGGGGACTGGAATGCATAGGGAGAGGCATCACCAGTAGAAAACAGGAAGCTATTATCCCTCTGTACAGACAGCTTATGAGACCCCATCTGGAGTACTGTGTGCAGTTCTGGAGACCCAATCTCCGCAAAGACATAGACAGGATGGAAGCTGTCCAGAGGAGGGCACTTAAAATGGTGCAGGGTCTGCACCGAAGACATATGAAGAGAGACTTAAGGAGCTTAATATGTATAGCCTCGAGGAAAGGAGGGAGAGGGGGGACATGATAGAAACTTTCAAGTACCTCAAGGGAATCAACAAAGTCCAAGAGGGTAGCATCTTTCAAAAAAAGAGGTGTGCAAGAACAAGAGGGCACAATTTGAAGATAGAGGGGGGCTGGCTCAGAGGTAATTTAAGGAAGTATTTTTTCACAGAGAGGGTTGTGGATGCATGGAATGGCCTTCCAGAGGTTGTGGAGTCAAAATCAGTGGTGGAATTCAAGCATGCATGGGATAGTCATAAGGCAATTCTAGGGGGTGGGGGTAGGAAGAAGTAGGCTGCTGGTTAACTAGGATCTGCAGCTTATCCAGTAGGTAGGGAAATGGGCTGACTGGGTGGGCCAAGCGGTTCTTATCTGCCGTCAAATTCTATGTTTCTATGTTTCTATTCCTAGAGCCTGACCATCGGCGCCATGCCAGGGCAGCGGGAATGCCTGGTGGGCCGCAGCAGGCTGCTGCGAGACATTCAGCCAGTGAAGCGGACCCGACCGGTGGAGGTGGAACAGCAGCGGGACTGGTGCATGTGGTGCCACAGCGGGCAGGTAAGCACTGTTGTCTTTCTCTACTCCTTACAGGGTGGTCAGCGGGGGTGAAGGTGTGGCCATAGCCACCTGTGCCATGTGCCATGTCAGCTGTGTGCAGCACACTGTGCGGTGTGCATGCCACTGTGAGGCAGCCATTGCACATGTGTACCAGCTGTTGGTGGAATGGGTGTGCACCCAGCTGCCACCAGTGCTGCTGTGGTGCTGCTGCAGCCCTATGCCATTTGCCTGTCATTGCACGGTCATGTGACCTTTGGGCAGTGGTGTCCACTGCTGTGTACTGTCATGGCATGCTGGGATGTCAGCAGCAGGTGTTGGCCCAACCACTGTGGGTGGCCAGTGTGCCACTCGGGAGGCGTGTGTTCCCACTGTCTGCTATGCACAGTGGGAGGGCATTGTTTCTAGGGACTTGCACTGATCACCTATCCATTCCTTTGTCTTAGTCAACTGGAGGAGGTCACGGCTGCCGCTTTATTGCCAGCTATTATGCCAGATTATTCTTATAACCTTGATGACCTCGAAGGTGGCCCAGCAGACCTGGAAGATGGTGCTGTGTGACAGGCAGTGGTGAAGGCATCAGGTGGCGGCAGGCCTTGGCCACCCTTAGTTATCCCCACTGGTTCCCTCTTACCCCTGCCATCCCTTCACCTTCCTTCCCCAGTCCCTCTGTACAGTCTCTGTCCCCTGTCCCCATCCCTCGCTCTCCTACCCTTTCCCTCAGTATTACTTTGTACATAGATTTGTTTATTACAGTTTACTTGCTTAACTGCCTGTGTCTGCTTTGCAGCTAGCAAGTGCAGCCATGCTGCAGTGGTGTGGTGGGTGTCAGTGTGGTGTGCCTGTGTCATTCTGCGGCCTGTGCATGGTGGTGTCCTGCCCCTTGGTCAGTGGCTGTGCCTTGGGGTGGCAATAGGCTGGCTGTCCAGAATGTGTGGCATGTGTGTTGGGCGCTGTGTACCAGGGTGTGGTTAGCCATGGTCTGGGTGGGTGAGGGCTTGGCATCCAGTGGGGAGTTCCAGTGGCAGCTCTCCCTTGGCAGTTGGTGCCACCTGGTTCCTACATCCAGTGCCCCAGTGCTGGGGGGGACTGGCTGCCAGTCTGCGCCCTGCAGGCGGTGGTCACCCGTGGCCCACCACTGTGCCTCCCTGCCACGGTCCCCAGGTGTGTTCCACTGCCTGCCCCATGCTATCCCTCAGCTGCTTTGCTCCCATTATTGCCTGGGACTGGTCCTTTTGTGCCTTGGCACATCTCCCTTTGCTCCCGTGCACATCTCTGGTTGCACTATGGTGCTGGTCTGGTTGCTCCCTGCCACACCTCTGGCTGTGCCATAGTCCATCTCTGTGATATTTAGCCATGTTGCACTGGTGCATGTCGCATTGTGCAACCTTTGAACATTGTATTCACTGCACCATTGTGCATTGTGTTGCGCTGCACCAGAGTAGCGCCGTCCTTTGGCGCATTTCTGAATATCTGGCCCTAAATATTTAAAAAGCAGGACTAAAATTGGTAAGAATGCAACAGACACATTTCAACATATTAAATTGGGTTTATTTCGCTCCCCATTGTCTTAATTTATGGTCGTGGCCTTTTGCCCAAGATGCCATAACCAACAAAGTACTTTAGAACATATGCTGATATTTTGTCCCTGATTAGAAAGTTGTTGGAGCAATATCTTGGATTGTGTATCAAAAGCAGTTAATAAACAACTACCTAAAAAATCTGAGATTGATACTATTAAAACAGCATAAAGTTATTAAAGGATTAAATCCTGGGTGTCAGAAATTAACTTGAATTGCTGAGATAATGGCATTCAAATGTACCATGCAAAAATGAAAATACGCAGATCCACATGATTTTATTCAGTGGCTTAACCAGATGATTGATGCACATAAAACTAAAAAGATATAGCATTCCCCTTGTAAAGCAATACAGCAGTATGAAAAAATGTGGTCTCCTTTTAGTAAAATATTAAACTCACCAGAGATTTTGCTCTACATGAATTGAAGTAAGAGGCTTGAGATACGGAGTTATATGCAGAGGCAGCCCCAGTACCAGGATCAAATAATATAACATGTATATAAAGGTATTTTTTGACAAGTATTATTTAGTACAAATATCTAACTAATCATTTCCTTATTAATGAATATATATTGCATAATGATGTATTTGTTCTGAGCATGAAGTACTAAAATGTATAATGTTATTTAATACTAATAAAAAAAGAGATTATCTTGGTAAACTGAGATTTGATAGCCTCATATCACTAATGCAGAATTTGTATTTCCTTGTAAACTTCTTTTTTTATGGAGTGGGGTGTGGCGTGATGGTTGGGCAGTGCCAGGAGACCATCAGGAAAGTCCAGACAGGGGAAGGGGCGTGGCCTGGCTGTGTTGAAGATGGCCACTTAATTCTGCTTCTCCCTGGGACTACCATCTATCATCGTCCATCCTCTTGAACTCAGATTGTCAGTGTTTACCAGCAAGTGAAATATAACTTAACTAACATCATAGCTTAACTCTGGTTAATAATTTTCTATATATCATAACTCTATAGCTATACATTTTGTGCATTTATACTACTTCTTTGTGAAGGTCTACTACAATGGCTGAGCAACTCCTGCAAAACAGCTCCCTCAGCAGAGTGGAAACTATGTTTCAACAGCTCTGTGAAATTAACGACTTAAAAATAACATCTCGACAGAACATCACTAACATGCAAGTGTTAGACCAAAAAATCAATGATGCTGGAGTTAAAGTTGCTCAAAATGAAAGTTCTATTAACGTCCTGCAAGCCACCATCAGAGAGTAAGACAGAGTTATCAGAAGCCTGCAAGATAAAATCGATGACATTGAAAACAGAAACAGATGCAATAACCTAAGATTTTGGGTTTTTTCTGAAGGTGCAGAACTCGGAGACACTAGTGCATTTCTATTACATGTGCTGCCAGCCCTGCTCAAACTCCCACCTGGTCAAAACCTTACTATTGAGAGATCACACCATACTTTAAGCCAGAGACCTGGCCCAGATCAGAAACCTAGCCCTATCATTGCAAGATTCTTAAACTATGCCCACACTGAACTCATTATCAATAGAGCAAAACAAGTGGGAATGCTTACTTGGCAAGATCATAGAAATTCTATTTTTAGAGACTTCTCTAAGGAACTCTCTAATAAACGCAGAGCTTTCAATCTGATTAAAACTACCCTATACCAACGAGGGATCAAATTTGCTCTGAACTATCCTGCCATCATGCGCCTGTTTCTGGGTGACTCAACCAAAGATTTTAACACTCCCGAAGCCTTGGCTGCATTTCTTGGTGAGCCCCAGCCTCTAACTGCCCCATTTGGAAATACTGATGTGACCCCTTCTCCCACTGTCTCTGCAACTTCCCAATCAGACCGGCACACCCACATTATGGCTTCAAATCATGAACACATTGAGAAACCTGTATCTCTCCAGGCAGAAGCAGCACCTCCTGTCCGAATCTCAGCCCGCTTGCTAGACAAAAAGAACTTGAATCCACCTTCTTCTAAACATGTCTGTTGTGCAGATGCTTCTCCTTCTTGGCCTACCTCTCAGCACAAGTGACATGTTGGCTTCACTGCACCCCTAACCCTCTCCAATAAGTTTTCTTTACTGCAAGAGAACTTAAACTTGTCTCAGGAAGACCTTCCGGAATCAGCTGTGGATCCAGTCGGCAAGACTTTGGAGATGCTTTACAGGGCGGCATGTCTTTCAATTTCTCTTGGGTTGAATTGGTGACCTGCTCCCTTTTCAAATCGGCAGAGCCTCCTAAAAAGAAATGGAAGGGGAAGCCCAAAAGAAATTGAACCTATAAATGATGCCTGGGCATGTGTATATATTAGTACCTCTCGAGGTTAGTGCCTAATTAACCTCGGTTCTCTGATCACTATCAGAATTTGTCTGCCCTGCAACTGCGCATCGCATTCCTTGTGTGTGCATCCTATCGTATCCAGCTGGTTTGGAAAGCTATAAGCTCTACATCACGGTTACAGGCTTTTGGTTTAATAGCATGTCATATTATTTAGGTATCTCATTGTGACAGTCCTGGAGTTTTCTATCACAATGTAATGTCTGATACATTATACATCCAGTTATTTCTGCATATATTACTCATAATATCAGTTTTTGAGTATCCCTAATGTTGGGCTATGTTCTTCTTTTAAAGGGACAGTTCTTATGTAATGTTAGACTAATTCATATGTGCTCAATGATTTTCTATATTCATTTAGAGGTGTCTACCATCTTTTTTATCAGTAAGCCCTTCTCACATAACCATTAAGGGACGTTGCCTGCTTAACTAATTTGTGATCCAATATCACCCCACACATTTGTTACCATATATAAACATTATAAATTTACAGTATCTAGGGGTTATATTAATGAGGTCCTCAATTAGTTATTCTCTTCGTCCACTACTACATCCCAGACTAACATTTAACACTTTAATATTTTTCTCTAGTCTCCTTCCCACTCCAACTCGCCTTTATCTAAAATGTAACTACCCTTTTCTTTAACCACAATACCAACTTCTTGTACTGTTTTATTTATCTATCACTTAGTCTTTAGTTTTACCCTACAATTAGGCATTGCAGGCTATTTTCAAGGTGTCTCATCTTTATTATTTTACTCGATGTACTGCAATCAATAATAGATAGCACAGTCTGACTCGAAGCCCTTATGATATGGCTTTTTAAGCCTGTGTTGTAATATTATAGCTGAGCTCGCTCGACCCTCTCCAGGTCTTGAGATCTCACAATGTTAAAGCAACTCCTTCCCTAGGGGTGATTTTTGGGTCTGTGCTACTATTAAATACCTAGTAATTATCAATAATATATGCAGTACCTCAAAGCCTGAACAAACTCAACTCTTATACATGTCTATTGCCAGAATGACTACGTATTCCTGTTCAATACAAGACTTTCACCAGATACCCCCGGCCCTATAAAATTTGGATCTTGTAATGCCTTGACACCCTATAAATCCTTATACTATTTGGACCCTACTCACTCCATTTTACCTTAACACTCCTCCTACATAAGCACTTCTGTGTCTAAGCATTAGGATTATGTGAGTAATTATATAGTAGATGGCACAAGTGTAGCTATTCTTATAATTTTAGGACTTAGCCAACCATGATGACATACTGTTCATGTTGCCGTAATAGTGTTTCAGTTCAGTTCTTTTTTCCAGTCTAACTTAGGTTCAAGATATATTATTATGTCTGGGATTGCATATACTTTCTGTACTCCCCTTCTCATATATGGTAAGATGTTCCTGGTTACCTCTTGGGGAATTATTATGTTCACTTTAGTTCTAATCACAGTTATAACTTGATAGAAATAATTGTTTACAGTTTGTATCTTGGGTATAAGATAATTTTCTCTCAAGATTTACTTACTATTTTCTTGCTCTGTAGTATAGCGAGAGAGTCTTGGCGATTTCACCGACTCATATCTTGCTATATTACCTAGAGACTTCATAGTGTGTTATTATAACATGTATAGGGTTTGTTTAGTAACTATATTTATATATATGTCTTCTGTATTCTCTTTACTACCTCTCTTCCTTGTGAGACCCAATGGAAACATTCACCCAGGATTTAAGTATTTTCACAAACTAAATATCCTGCACACATTTGGCTGTTCTAGCCCTCTCCCTTCTGAGTCTGTAACATCCTCTAGCCCTTTCAATATGAGTCCCTTACTTCCTAATTGTGTTTTCATACTCATCTCCCCATTAATATGAGTGATCTAATTCTATATTCATGGAATATAGTGGTGGTGGAGCCATGGAATGCACTACCTAGGGGCTGGTGGAGTCAGAGACAGTGGAGGGGTTCAAGAGGGGGTGAAACAGGTACAGGGGAATGGTTCTGGAAGCAAATTCCAATGCAGCAAGAATATCCGGAACTGGGAGGGGAGAAGCCAGAGAAGGCGAGGGGGACAGCAAGGTCAGCACCCAGGGTGGGGCCTGACCAAATGAGCAGACACGAAAGACCATTAGGCCTATTCTGCTGGCATTTTAGTATGTTAGTATGTATGTTAGAATGTTAAGGGACTCAACTCACCTTGTAAACGAAAGTAAATACTTACTTACCTCAAAAAGCATAAAACTCATATTGCTTTCTTGCAAGAAACAAAACTTTTTTTTGAAGTTAAAGATTTTATTATTATTTCACACAGGACGTACCGAACAAAAGTCTAATATTGAATGGTTACATACAACCATAACGCAAAATAAATGCACCAATCCAGGATATTACATGCAGAATACACAAGAGGAAAAAAAAAGAAAAGAAAATAAGGGGCACTGACTTTGGTAATGATCCAAACCTGCCTAGAATCTCCCACCCAAAAGAGTGGAAGCCAAGATATATAAATTGAAGAGCCCCATGTAAGCGAAAAAAAAAAGGAAGGGATAATAACAATAATCTATAGGGCCCAAGGCAACGTAAGGTAAAAGTGCTTACGTCCTGGAACAGGCCTAGTACTAATTAGAACTATGTATATCAAAAACTAGAAAAACCAAAAGGCAGACTGCTTCTGAGATACACACAAAAAAAAACATGCCAAGTATATATAAAAAAACGGGAAAGCCTATAGCTCAGACCAGACAAGGAATCCTTGGGATTTACTGACCACCTAGGATTGGATATCGTGACAGTACTTAGACTGGAGATAAGGTTACCACCGTGTGTCAAATTGGGACAGCTTACCCCTGCAAAACTAGAGAGCCTCTCATACATCGCTCCTAGGGCTAGAGCCTGAAGAAACTCCTGGAAGGATGGAACCTCCGGGGACTGCCACCTCCTAAGGATAAGCTGTTTGGCTATCACCCCGACGGAGGTAACCCACTGGGCCCCTGGACAGCGCTTGGGTGTATGGGCAGGGGCACAACCCAGAAGGAGAAGAGAGGGGTCCAGTACTATTTGAGGGAACAGAGAGGTACACATATCCTGGATTGTTGTCCAGAAAAGCTGGAGATATGGACACTCCCAGGTATATGGAAAAGATGGGCACCTTGAAAACCACATCTCCAGCAAGTGTCCTGCTGAAGGAGCCCCATCTTTTTGAGTTTAACCGGGTCCCTATACCACCTATGAAGGGTTTTATTCATGATGAGATGGGTGCGCTCATCTCTACACGCCATGTGTAGTCTCACCCAGGCATGGTCCCACTGGGGCTCGGAGATAGAAGAGTTAAGATCCTTTTCCCATTGGGCTTTTGCTGACAAGGTAGGGTTTGTAGTGGCACCCCTAAGAGCCCTATAAATCTCACTGGCTGTATTCCTGGGATGACGTAACCAGCAAGTAAGAGGATGGGATCCTAATTGTGACCCTCTATTTTGGGGAAATTTAGGTAGATGGGAGATAGCATCTCTGATCTGGAGATATCTCCAGAAATGAGAGAACGGGAGCTGATATCTGGATCTTAAAGCCTCAAAAGAATCCAGTGAACTGAACTCAGGGAGTAGTAAATCCTGAACTAAAAGGATACCTTGTAACTCTCATACCTTCCAACGGATCACACTACCACCCACTACCAAGATGTGGTTGTTCCAAAGAGGCAAGAACCTCCAGGGAGTTACGTCCTGACTAAGCAGAGTTAGAACTCTTTGCCAGTATTGGATGGATAATAGAATAGGAGGGGGCAGATTAGAGGGAAGGTTTTTTTTGCTATACAACGCCACCGCAGGGGAAGGAGCCTGTAGTAATGCTGCCTCCAACGAGAGCCAGGTAGACAAGGTGGGGCCAATGCTAGAGAACCACAAAGTGGTCTGAGCTGAAATAAAGGCCATGTGGTACCCCTGAAACTAAGGTAAGCCCCAGCCCCCCCCACTCCAGTGCTGACGAAGTTCAAGCTTACTAAACCATGGACGGGAGCCCTCCCACGGGAAATTACCAATAACTGCATCCAATTTTTGAAACCATTTTGATGGAATGGGTATAGGAATATGGGATAACAGATACAGTACCTTGGGGGCCACCATCATCTTGATGGAGTCTATTTTCCCCGCTAATGAAAGCCTTAAGGCTTTCCAACAAGCCACGTCCTCCTTGACAGACTCCACCAATGGGGAAAGGTTAGCTGAGACCACTCTGGACAAGTTAGGGTGTAGGATGATACCCAGATACTTTATGCTATTGGGGGACCATTTGAGACCCGCGGCCACCACACCCATATCAGAGGTCATCGAGCTGAGAGGGAGGACCTCTGTTTTGGAATGATTGCTCCTAAGACCAGAAATTCCAGAGAATACATTCAAGATATGCAAGATGGATTGAATCACCTGTGGAGTGCATTCTGTAGTGACCAGCAGGTCATCAGCGTACAAGAACGTTTTATAAGTAATGCCCCCCATTGTTATTCCAGGGATAGAGGGCTCTTCCCGAAGTGCAATGGCCAGGGGTTCAATGACAAGAATGAACAAAAGTGGAGAAAGTGTGCATCCTTGCCTTGTACCCTTCTGCAGCTGGAAGGGCGCTGATAAATTGCCGTTGGTCAAAACCCTAGCCAGGGGAGAAGTATATAATAGTTTGATCCAGGGGAGAAAGTCAGGACCCACCCCCATGAAGGAAAGGGTATGGAACAAATAAGACCATTCCACTGAATCAAATGCCTTCTCAAAATCGACGGCTAGGACTACAGAGTGTTTTTTTGACAATTGGGAATAATGCATCATTGAAAGGAGGGTTCTGTGATGATCTGAACTCAGGCACCCCTTGACAAAGCCAGCCTGAAATGGGTGAACCAGCCCTGGTATGTACGGCTCTGGTCTGCTGGCGAGAACCTTAGCCAGAATTTTGGCATCTGCGTTGATAAGGGAAATGGGACAGTAATTACCTGGGGAAAGAGGATCTTTCCCCTTCTTAGGGAGTACAGTAATGGTAGCTTCCCTTAATGATGGGGGTAGGCTTCCTGAGAGTAGAGAGTGCCTAAACATCCGGACTAAGTACGGAGCAAGGTTGACACCTTGGACCTCATAAAAATCTATGGGAAGACTATCGGTCCCAGGAGCTTTACGAAGATTCATGGATTGGATAGCCCTATCCACTTCTTCCACAGTGATCCAGGCTTCCAGCACTGTAACTTCTGATGGGGAGAGCTTGGGGATGGGCAAGGAATCCAGAAATTTTTGGATGGGACACAGGCTAGGGGGGGACAGGAGAAGCATATAGCTGCCTATAAAACTGAACCATAATGTCATTGACCCCAGTCGAGGAGTAGCACGGGACCCCAGTGTGATTCCTCAAAGTATGTATCCTCCTGGACATTTGATGCTGTTTGAGATGATATGCCAGGAGTTTACTGGCCTTTTCCCCCCCTTCCCAGTAGGCATGACGTACCCGCCTAAGATTTAATTCAGCCTGGCGGGTGAGGTGAGGATTTAGTGAAATTCCGGTACTCGCGAGTTGAGCTAGCAAGGACTGGAGTGGAGGTTTGTCATGAAATGATTTATATTGAGCTTCCAGGAGGTATAGTTGTCTTTCTAAAGCCCTCTGATCTGCCTCATTTCGGCATCTCCTAGCCGGAGCGAAGGCCATTATCTCACCCCTTATTGTAGCCTTGAAGACTTCCCATAGGGTAGAGTCCGAAACTTCCCCATTATCAGTGTTAGACCAATACTCAGCAATTGCAGGTCCCAGCCATTTCTGACAGTCCCCGTCCTCCAGGAGGAGGGGGTCCAAACACCAGGGGGAGGGAGGAGGAAGGTCCTGTTCCAGTTTAACCTGAACTCCCAGAGGGGCATGGTCAGAGACATAAATGGGGTGTATACAAGAAGTAGACATCATGTCAAAAAGGTCAGTAGAAAGTAGCCACAGATCGAGTATACTGGATGAACCATGAGTCTGCGAGAAGCATGTATAATCCTGCTCCTCGGGGTGTAGGGCCCTCCACGCGTCCAGCAGACCATGTTCATCCATTAACCTCAGGAGGGCTTTCTTGGCCTGCCTATGTGGTTCAAGGGCCTTGTTGCTTCTGTCCAGAAGGTGGTCAAGCACCAGATTAAAATCTCCCCCAATAAAATAGGGACTTTGTGGATGTTGAAATCCATAAGGGCCTGGTTAACCATATGGAAAAAAAAAGGACAATCCTGGTTGGGAGCATATAAATTTACTAAGACTAGCGGGCCATCAGGGGTCACCATTTCAGCCATGATCCATCTCCCCTCTGCATCATGAATGTGTCTTGTAACCTTCCACCCCAGAGATTTATGTAGGAGTATAGAGACCCCACGCTTGTGGGAGTCTGCCACACTATGTATCTCTTCCCCTACCCAACCCTGTCTAAGCTTTCTAGCTTCAGCTGAGAGAGTTTCATCTCCTGAAGGAGGACTACTGAAGGCCTGAGCTTCTTCAGATGAAGCAAGACTTTCTTCCGTTTGACAGGAGAATTAAGGCCTTGGACATTCCAGGAGATAAAATTAGTCTCCATTCGACCTGAATAGGATCATGGCAACCCCTATATGCATCCACATGCACCAAGGCTGGAGACCTAATCCCCCAGGAAGGAGACCTTTTCTCTTGAGACAGCCTTGATGAAAACTGATCAGAGTCTCAGAAGTCAGAATGCCTAAACTACTAACAACATACAAAACTGAGTATTTTGGAAAGGGGCTCACTAGGCCCTGAACATAAACTGCCTACAGCAACCATAACTTTGAACAACCACAGATGTAAGACACCCTTTCCCCTCCCCCACCCTCCCCAAATCCCTCCCTAACAGATCAGCTCCTGTTGCATGCATCGACTGCATTACAGCCCAGATACCAGCAGGAATCGCTGGGAGGTAGGAGGTTAACTCGTGACAGCGAAGAGAGATAGGACAGCCCACTGCCCAAAAGATTCTGTCCACTGTATCCCACCCATACAGCGCATCTGCACCAACAAGTCGGCTAAAGTGACCGCCTCCACCGTGGGTTAGTTACACAGGCATTAAGGGACTAGCCCCCGTCCCCGCCCAAACATACCAAACATAAGTAACCAAAAGCAGGGTTATACAAAGCTTAAATGCAAACAAAGGGGGGCTGTCACATATAGAGAAAGGCTATTTGACCCCTGGTCGTGCCCCCTCTAAGTGGGAATGGAGCAACTGATCGACCAGAGTGTAAATGGTATCTCTGGATCCCCCCCCCCACCGGTGACACCAGGAAAGCCCCTGCATGCTGGGCAGATACCAGGGGCTTCAGGTCGACATAATCCGCCCACTCTAATTATGACAGGAGGGAGAGAACAAGAAAACAGAAAACAGCACAACACAGTCTCAGTCAAATTCAGCCTGCAGATTTAGCAGGGGCCGCCGCAGTACCAAAGGATGCTGAATAATTAGAGGCCTCCTCCATAGCAGTGGAAACCTCTAAGGATAGTGACTCCACAGCATCTGCCCAGGAGAGCGAGCACACAGCCTGGGACTTATTCCCCTTAGGAGAAGTTCTAGGCAGCAAAGGAGGGTCCAACTGGGATTCATCAGTCGGTAGGTCAATCAAGGCATGGAACTGGTTGTTGCTCATGTCGGGCTGTACAGAGGAGTGAGAAGCCACGGAGTCAGGACTGGCACTACGACTTCGGGAACAAGAACGTAACCGGGAAGTCTTGTCAATATGGGCCCCATCCAGACGTGCTCCCCTTCTGTTTTTCTTTTTGCTCCCCGGAGATTTTTGAGGGGCAGAACGAGAGGGAGTTCTAGATTGTAGAGTTGCAGGTTGAGTAGCCCCGGGGGGGGGATTGTAGGGGTTGATGCAGAGGTCTCCATAGCTGTGGCCCCCGAGTCCGTAGTTTCCCTTGGCTCACCCCTGTGTAGCTTGGGAGCTTGTGATGCCAAGAAACTCTCAGCAGCTGCTGGGTTGTCAAACTGCCTCGGTGATCCATTCAGGATGATACGAAGGCATGCTGGGTATCTCAATGAGTACTCTAACTCCAGGTCAGCACAGGCCCGACGTGCAGCAGTGAAGGCCCTACGGTGCGCAGTGAGTTCTTGGGAATAGTCCGCAAAGATCTGGATTCTGTGGCCTCTCCAAATGAGTTCCTTCCTTTGGTGTGGCAACCTGGTAATGAGTTCCCGGTCCTGGAACCGGAGAAAGCGAGCCAGTATGGTGCGAGGACATTCCCCAGGGGCTGGGCGGGGAGCCAACATTCTTTGGGCCCTATCTATCTCCAGCAGCTGTTCCAAATGCCAGCCCAGCAGGGAGGGGAGCTCCTTTTACAAAAAGCCTATTGCATCCGATCCTTCACTGCCCTCTGGGAAGCCCACGAACCTCAGGTTGTTCCTTCTGCTTCGGTTCTCTAAGTCCTCCACCCTGGTCCATAGCTGCTGAATAATCTAATCGTGGTCCCACACATGTGCCCCAATTCGCCGGCAGCTGTCCTCCGCCTCAGAAAGCCTGTGCTCGAATACAGAAGCCCTCTGTGACAGCTCCACTATGTCAGCAGTATTCTTTCGGGTGGCACTGTCAATACGGTCCATACGATTTAATATTTCAGCGAACATCTGCCGAATTTCCACTAGCCAGCCCTCCGAGGGCACAACAGAAGAAGCCGGCTCCATCTTAGCTGTAGGCCCGGACACTAGACGCATTGGCAGGCATCGGAACAAACGGAGTACTTCTCGGGTGGAGCAGGGATCTGGAGCAATACTACCGAAGGGCAGGAACACTTCTTTCATCAGCGGGGCAAAGAAACGGGTGAAAAGGGCAGGTAAGGAACGGGCGTAACCAGGGTATGTGGTGGGAGGGAGAGAGCTCCTCGTTTAGGCATCCATCGCGGTCGGCGGCTAACCATGCCCCCAAGAAACAAAACTTTTAATAGAGGATGTCAACAGACCCAGGAGGGATTGGGTCAGTCAAGTATATGCATCCTACTATACTTCTAAAAAATTGGGGGTTGCTATTTTATTATATAAATCCCTTAACTGGACCCTTATCAAATCCATCTCCAATTCAGATGACAGATGGATTATAGCCCACTTAAATACCCATGTAGGCCCCGTTATGTTAGTCAACATTTATGCCCCTAACTCTGATTCACCTGAGTTCTTTCATGATATGGCCCAACAAATGATGAACAATAACTTTAACAATTCTCCTATACTTGTAGGTGGGAATTTCAATTTAGCTTTAGAAGCACATTTAGACAGAAGTAACTCTTCATGTGATTCCCACCCCAGAAGTATTTCTGCAATCTGAATGCTAATGAAAGACTTCAGTCTCACTGACATTTGGAGATTACACCATGCTAGACAGTGCAACTATACATTTTACTCACCGTTTCATAAATCTTATAGCAGAATTGACTACTGGTTTTCTTCCCCATTCATCACCAAAAAAGTTATCGACACAACTATCCTCCCGATTACTATATTAGATCACTCTCCTATAAATTTACATCTTATTTGGAGCCCACTCCAATCTAAATCCCCCTCCTGTCATCTAGACCCACTCTTATTGAAAGACCCCTATTTCTTACTTTGGATTAGATCCCAAATCCAAGAATTTCTTTCCTTTAACAATACTCCTGATGTATATCAAGGTACCATCTGGGAAGCACTTAAAGCAACAGTTAGAGGGAAAATGATAAACTATGCAGCACACAAGAAAAAACTAAGGGAACAGCAATTGGTTGATTTAGAGAAATCTCTTAAAGGAAAAGAAACCCAACATTATAAAACAAAAAAACCCAGATAATAACTCACAACTTCACCTTGAAATCCTTCAGCTTAGAATTAAAATCAACAATTAATATCCAGGAAAGCTGAACTCACCCTCTTTAGACTTAAACACTGTTATTGGGAACAAGGGGATAAATGTGGGAAGCTGCTTGCTTATCAACTCAAAAATCAACAGATGGAGAGACATATTATCAGTTTGAAAGATCCTTCAGGCAAAATCCATACAGATAATCCCTCAATTAACCATATTATGCAATCCTTCTATCAACAATTATACTCGCACTCCACTTCCCCACAACCTGAATATATACAACAACTTCTGGACAATTTACAGTTACCACACCTCTCCCAACAAGATATGGCTTTGCTAGATGAACCCTTTTCCCTAAAAGAGATACAAGCAGCGCTAAATTCCCTTAAATTTGGTAAAGCTCCTGGGAGTGACGTTTTTTCTGTAGACTTTTATAAACCCCTAGCTGATATCTTATGCTCCTTACTGTTTAAGGTCTTCAAAGAGGCATCTTCACAAGGTAAATTTCCCTGTTCTATGACAGAAGCCATTATAAATATCCTACCAAAAAAAGATAAAGACCATTCTCTCCCACCCAGTTACAGGCTGATATCATTTCTTAATACGGATGGGAACATTTTTGCCAAAATATTAAATACTCGTTTCGAATAAATAATTTCGAAACTTGTCCACACCTCCCAAGCTGGATTTATCAAAAATAGAACTGGTTCTGATCATCTCTGCTCATTATTTAATTTAATCTGCAAAGCTACTGTAAATCTCTTAAATCACCTGCCACAGCTATAGCCATTGACTTTGAAAAGGCATTTGACTCTCTCAACTGGACTTATTTGTATTGTGTTCTGTCCCACTTTGGTGTCTCTAATAAATTTTGTACATGGATTCAATTACTATACACTCACCCTTCTGCCCGGGTTCTTACTAACTCTACTCTGTCCTCATCCTTTCATTTGGCAAGAGGTACCAGGCAAGGGTGCCCCTTATCCCCTACTCTTTTTATTCTAGCTATGGAACCCCTATCAGCTGCTCTTCATCAATCCTCCATGATCCAAGGTGTCCCTATTGGTAATTCCCACTATACTTCACTATCCTATTCTGATGAGCTCCTCATTCTACTCGAAAATCTTGAAATTTCAGGACCAACCTTAATTAAGTTACTTAGCAACTTTACTTCACTTTCTGGGCTCACTTTGAATCTAAACAAATCAGAAACAATGCCATTGAACAATTTTTGTAACCTTTCTATAAATACAATATTAGGTTTTCGTTGGGCCCCTCAAGGTATCTCTTACCTTAGAATACAGATCACCTCTAAATTAGACAAGATATGGGACACCAATCTTTCCCCGTTATTAGCAAATGTTAAAAACACTCTCAACAGATGAAAACTGCATAACCTCTCTTTCAATGGGAAAATCTCTGCTATTAGAATGTCATTAGGTTCCAAAATACTGTATATTATTTCTAATATCGCTTTAATCCTCCGTACTATTTTTTGTCAGAATTGATGATATAATTGGCAATTTTTTATGGGAAGGCAAAATTCCCAGATTTGGTCATAACAAACTGCAGTCCCACTAGTCCAAAGGGGGCTTTGGGCTCCCCTGGTTCCAAGCATATTTTGGGGCTTTCCGCACTGCCCAAACTGTCAAATAGTTTAATAAACCTAGCACTAAATCACCATTGTGGGTCAATATGGAAACATCTCTATGTCCGGGCAATGTCACCACTTCCCTCATTTATAACCCTCTCCCCCTCAATTTAACATATCACTCTACTATAGCATCATCCATATACTACTGGAAAATAATTCATAAATGCCTTAAATCCAACCCAACCCCTTTCATATATGCCCCTGTTTGGGGGAACCGCAACATCACTCTTGATAATCACCCAATTTTTGTTGTAATTGGAAAAACAGGGGCATTTTTTTTCTTGGAGGATATACTTATTCCTCAGACTCTCAAATTAAAATCCTTTTCTGACCTGTGCAAACAATGGAATCTTACCCAGCACGATTTCTGGAAATATTTATAGTTACACATGGCATGGAACCTTTATCTTCCTTCTATTCCTCATCAATCTATATATGATACTTTTATTTCTAAATGGATCAAAACAAACTCTAAATTACATAGTATCATTTAAAAACATATCAGAAATATAATTCCAGATCAATCTATCATTGTAAAAAATAAATGAAGTACCCTTTTAAATTATAACATAACCAATTCACAATGGCATAACTGCTGGCTATCCTGCCATAAATCTTTCAAGGACAATCACAGTTCACTCATACAAATCAAAATTCTACATCTATGGTACAGAACTTCTGAGATTTTGCAAAAAATGGGCTTAATGAACAACAATAAATGTTGGCGCTGTAACTCTCAATGGCAATTTGCTACATATTTTATTGTCCTCCCATACAAAACCTTTGGCATCATATCCATTTTTTTTTTTGCAATGAAAGTGATTGGTCTATCCTTTGCATTAGATCCAAAACATTATATACTTGGTATTTTCAATGCTCATTCATACAAAATATCCCATTCTCAGAATAGGTGGTTATCCCTACTTTTCCTTCAAGTTAAATACCTTATACTAATGCATTGGAGATCCAACATCATTCCCACCCTCTTGGATTGTCTCAAACAATTATCTCAATATGCGATTCATGATCATATGTCACACTTAGCCTCTGATCGACTTAATTTATATAATAAATGCTGGTAGGACTATTTTAAATATTTAAACATGTCTATACATATTGTCACTTAATCCATGGGTTGTTATATGTTCACATTGGAATCTCACTTCTAGCTCTTTTGTTCCTTTTTCATCTCCTCTCCTTCTATCTTTTTATCTCCTTTTCTTCTTCTCATTCCTCCTTTTTATTCTTGTTCACTTTCTTAGATTTTTTCTCTTTTTTATGTTCTTCCTTTATACAATTTTACACATACTTGTATTAAATTGCAGCATAATAGTAGTACAATCATGACTACTCATAATTCTTGTTTGTTATCTACTAATTTTACACCTTGAAGCATAAATTGCCATATTTTCTCTCTATCATACAGCTTGTACTGCTACATATTGTCTTCTCAACATTTGTTTTCCCTTTAATATAATTGTATAATATTTCAGACATCATGTTTTTTCCTTGTCCCATTAATAATTTATGTAAGTGTATATTGGAGAATGTATTGTATTTGTATGTATAATCACAATAATTACAATAAAAAGATTAACTACTAAAAAGCTAAAAAAAAGGGAAGTCTAGACAGTATGATTGCCATAAACAATGAATGCCTCTATTTAAACACATATCCTATTTATTAACTTACAACAGTAGAAAAGTTGTGAGACAGAAGTAAATATTTTAAGGGATTAATGTAATACACAGCTATTAAAATTATTTGTTAAATAAATTCTCAATAAATATATCAAAAGTTAAAAATGGAGCATCACTTTTTGAAAGCTTTCACTTTCATCTCATTTATTTATAACATTGATAGTTGCAACACCACTTTGTACGAAGAATGTTTTAGAAGTTGTGTTAAGTAAGGCCTGTGAAAAGAGTCATACATAAACATTATTGTTACACAACTACATTAATCTGTTATTGTTCTGTGCCAAACTCGAATGTGTATGGTGAGGTCAGGTTGATTAATCCTAGCCTAAGGATGACTAAAAAAATAATAATACCCATTCTTTAACAAATGTATCAAAACCTTTAAAGGGATTGTTGGTTTTTTTGAGTGATTGTGCTTCTTATGCACATTGACAAAAGTTGTGGTGCTGGAGGAGCTCATAGGTTACACATCCTATTTCCATTTAATATGTGTGTATCATTATGGAAAATGACAGTAGCTGTTCATTGATTTTTTGAATTGTACAAAGTTACAAACCAACCAAATTGTATCAACACACAGTCCATATGGAGACAGTAAAACATAGCAGTTAAATAAAGAGGTAGTATAGCACAATGGTTTAAGGCTCTGAGCTGTAAGCCTGGAGATCTGGGTTTGAATCCCACAGTACCCACTTGCATGCTGTGTTACTCTGAGTAAGTCACTTAACTTCCTTGTGCTCCCAGATAACACTTGTAAACAAGCTCTCAGCTTAGTATGTCTCTCCTGGGTAAAAAAATAAATAAGCACTGTGACATCCACAAATATTACACTAATGCTTGGGTAAGTATACTCTCTTATGTAAAGCATCGCTAAAAACAGTACATTTTTTAACTGCCAATGTTCAAATTCTGGTTCTTTGAAATCATCAGAGACAGACCTGTCAAGTGGATTTATATGGTATGACAGATAGCCCCCCCACTAAGAAAGATAGCATAAGCCAAGTCTCACAGACATTAAGATACCGTAAAAGATATGCATGAATTGAATATAGAATAATGCAAGAGAAAGTGTGGTTAATGAGGATTTTATGCACACCCGAGGTATGTGACACCTCATAAAACAAAGAGGATATCAGTGGGATCAGTAGTTCTATTGAGTTAATCTGGCTATGCTAAAAGAGAGAAGGGGGGCCAGAGAAGAACAACTGGACTACAAAATGCACAGCCCAGCTTATCAAATGAAGTAGTGACATGTGCATTGTGAATGTTAAATTTGACAAAAAGAGTTCTAGAAAATTCTTTTCTATGCTACCATAAATATTTCAGAAAATGTTACCAATATTGTTTCATTCTAAATTTAAAACTGCTAAACCATTTGTCCAGTTGTGTTAGACATCAGATATGCATGACAAATGTTAAGTATATGCCTGCAAGAGCAGATAAGTTACAAACATTTAATTTTTTGAGAGTTCACAAACTTTTGCAAATATTCACACTGCAAACTTTTGAACCCCTGTAACATAAAAATATCTAATCCAATGTTCTTCTTATTTAAAGGAATATATAACCATTACAAAATAGTTATGTGTGCTAATTTACACATGTCTAGCTCCAAAGGTGCCTGAGTTATATGCAGATAACATTTTCATGAATTTTCCCACAAGAAATAAAATGACAGATTTTAAGCACACATTTGGCACATTTTAGACCACACACCATCAAGTAATCATGTCAAATTTAAGATCTCTGGACCAATATATGACTGAGGTATCTACAGATACAAATGTTCATGAACTTTCACACAAAAAAGTATGATGACAGATTGTGAGCACCTATAATTTTGAAATAGTCCATCCTACTTTCGTAATATTTGGCATGTTATTAGACTATCTCCTAGGCATTAAGAATACCAATGTTCAGAGCTCTAGCTCTAAAGAGGTCTGAGCTATGACCAAATAAATGCATTTTAAAAATGCCACTGAATTTCAAGAAATGTCATCAAAATTTGATAAATTTGGAATATTCTTATTCCACACAGCTTTAGTCAAAACCATTTCAAGCATTTACCAGACTCAGTCATCACATTTGCATACATACAGATAGCCAGTAAATGCAGCTTTATCAGGATACCTTATCTTGGTAACACAGTCACTGGATAACATTGTTTTTAGGAAACTATGGCATTTACATGCAGATTTTATTACTGGGATACACTCAAATACACCTGAAAAAAATTTCAGTTTTCTAGTAACCAAAACTGCATGTAAACACAGTGCTGACAGACAGACTTTTTACTTTGAACCTGCTTCCTCCACAGCATATGAAGTGAACAAATAAGAACATCACTGAGAATGTCAGATATCAATTGATGCTCTTGAACCAAAGAATACTCATTATTGTCATATGAACCAATGTATATTTTTCATCAAAAACAGCCAAAAACCAGCCCAGTGGCATAGAGGGTTGAGGCACTGGAGCCTTACCTCAAACCACACCAGTGACCTGGGTTCGAGTACGGACTCAGGACACCGGGGGCTGGTCAGGGAAGGAGAGGATTGAGTATCCATAGGACTGCTCTCCTCTTCTGGGATGGGTAGTGGGTCAACATCGTGCTGCAGCAGCCTCTGGTGGAGACCAGGAGCTCTGCAGACACACGTAGGAGGGAACAGTAGAAAAGCAGAAATTCCACTTTGCAACCGACTGAATGATGGCTGCTGGTCCACCGATGCCGCTGATGCCCTGAAGGAGACCCTTCACCTCTGCAGCACCCTGCAGCTAAGTATGTGTGCTGGGTGCCCCTCAATGCCTTCCCCCTCGGAGGAAGGGGACCTACCCGGTGAAGGGTTATGTCCAGGTTACCACAGAGATGGCTGTGATTTGAGGTTGGATGGCTGAGGAAGGGACAGGTGAAGCAGATGGGACATAGGCAGCCCGAAGAAGTGATGGGTCATGATGCATGAGGGGAGAAAAGAGAATACAAAAAAAAAAAAAAAACAGCCAAAAATGATGACAGAAGACAGAGTGATTTGAGGATTATGATTTTATTAAGATTTGCACAAAAGAGAAAATGGAAAAAATACTTAAAACCATTCATGTCCCCTTTAATATAATCTTTGTGCAGCCATAGATTTGTATGCTCATCTCCCATCGACAGTCAACTTCACTACCACAGCACTACCACCACAGTCTGAGAATAGCAGTATTTTTTCTTACCCACATTTTTAGTGTCTTATAAAGCTATGTATGTGTTTGATTCATTGAGTATGGACAACCTGTCAATTTACAGCACTGCTATCTTTCAGATGGGGACAATCAACAATAAACATACCTAATACCAGACTACATTCATATGGAAATTCACACATGCATTATGTTTATACTGGTATTATAGATGATCATTTACTTTTATGTTTTCCATCAGGATTTCAATTATCTCTGTCTCTTCCAGCATCAGAGCTGCAGTGGATCTGGGGCAACTCTCAGGTGCAGTGTTCATTGACTTATCCAAGGCCTTCGACCTCGTGGATCATGACCTGCTCATTTCGCAGATAAGGTCCCTTGGCCTGTCCCCCCCTGCTCTGAATTGGGTCTCTGACTACTTGCATGGCAGAGAACAATTAACTAAATTCAACAAAGTCCTCTCTGCCCCCCTGCCCTTAACCTCAGGAGTCCCACAGGGCTCAGTGCTAGGACCCCCTACTCTTTTCCCTGTTTATTAACAATCTCCCTGCTGTGGCCTCCAGGTGCCGGGTCACTATGTACGCAGATGATCTGGTCCTCCTGGCCCACTCCAGAGATACAGCCACCCTAAACCGCTTCCTATCAGAGGACTTCAGGAACATCCAGGTATGGCTCTCCAACCAGAAGCTGATCCTCAACCAAAAAAAAACCCAGGCCATGCTATTCGGCTCAGCAGCCAAAATTCGGGCCTCCTCAGCTCCTCTGCAAATCAACTGTGAGGATAGTACCCCTCTTCTTACTGTGACCTCCCTCAAATATCTTGGTATGACGCTAGACCCCAACTGGACCTGGGAAATCACATCCACAATGTTTGCAGAGGGGTTAACTGCAAGCTGGGGCTGACCTATAGGGCTAGGTACAACCTTAACCCTGCGGCTCGTCTGGCTCTTGCCAGGGGAGTATTACTCCCTTCCCACAGCTATGGTCTCCACCTATTTGCTCATACTTCTAAGGTCCTCCTTAACAAGTGGAGCATAATGTACAATAACATCTGCTGGTTTGCTCAGCGCCCCCCGTCTTACCCATCACTGTGAACTCTACGATAAGCTAGGATGGTTATCCCCGGCCAATCGCCTTAACTTTGGCACTGGGTGCCTAACGAGCAAAGTAATCAGCTCCGGCACCCCCCCCGGAACTGGACCGGCTTCTCTCCCCAGCTGACCTCTCACCCTACCTTCTGAGATCTCAGGGCTCTGGACTACTAAATGTACCCGCCACCTGCACCCTCATGGGAGACAGGAGCATCACAGCTCATGCACCTAGGCTCTGGAACTCCTTCCCCGAAAGGGTTCACACTGCCCCTTCCCACAAGCTTCTTCAGACCTCCCTGTGGGAACATCTCAAGCTGGCCTCACGCTGCGTATGCCTAAAGCCACCCTAGCACATAGTTCCCGGTTGTCACTAGCCAGGTGGCTTCACCTCTCCCCATGCTGCTACCTGATCTTATGCACTACCCTACTGTCTGTTGCTATGGAGAGCTTACACACCTTACTCTCTGCTTGCTCTGTTGGCTATTGTACCTAAATCACAATTGTATCTTGCCCCAGTCCTGTTAACTTCGTATATCTTCCAATCAAATGTAAAAGTGCTTTCTCTCCTGCTTTGTTGTACTGATGTACCTGTTATACCTGTTGTACTCTCCTGGGTCGTTCCTGAAAATAGGCATAAAACTTTTTCTAGTGTACCTACCCGGTTAACAAAAACTAAATAAAAACATGTTAAGGGAAAAGTCAGGATGTTTCATTCCTAGCATCATGTAGATATGAACCATATATTTGTACTGTAATGTGTATTCTGTGTACTGGTGACAATGTGGGCAACTCTGCAATTATGGATGGGCAATCTGAAAGATTACATGCTAAAAGCACAATTATGAGCTGTAAGCAGGGTTCCAGATAAGTTGCATACAGGGTCCATATACACTTCTAAAATTATCAATTATGCTCTGTTTCTGTCTAAAATAGCATATCAAATACACATCTGCATTCCATGATACAGTCCACTTGATCCACCTCAAAATGTTGTGTTCCATTTAAAAAAAAAAATCTTCCTCGTGGCCAACCCCCCTGTGCCATTCATTGTCAGAGAAAAGCCTCCGAGCATGGCGGGCAGATGGTGGGTAGGCAGGCTGGATTCAGCAGTTCATGAACTTCCCGACAGCAGGAGTCAATAACAGGTGTGGATCTGTCTCTAACTCGGACTGTATTTTTTAATTGGTTTCTTTACCATGGCAGGCAGAATTCTATTTGGGAGCCTTTACACTGTCCTATTCATTATCTGGCACACTTAATAAGAAACCTCATGCTTCTCTACCAAACCTAGCCATTGGTGATTGCTTCTACATCAACACTATGTGGTCAGTGTTTGTTCTCGATTACTATAATGTTAGGCCCTATCAGCAGTGAATGCAGTGTCTTGCGGCAGGGTATGATGAGTCAGACTGATGGGGCCTTACATTATAGCACTGGAGAATACCGACTGTATGGCATTGCCGTATAAGCAAACATAGGTGGCTAGGTTCGCTAAATGTTTTCTGAGCGATCGATTATTGAAATAAATATTTTTATATTTATGGTCCACACCGTCCATTCCTTTCGTGTCGTGTTGCATTATGAGGGCTGAAACCTGAGTACTACTGGCCTTATTTCCTTATCTCATGGAGTCAGCGGATGTTTTAGATCATCGGGAGTGGTCACATCGTGGTGTGGGTCTCAAATTTTAATTACATTTAAGAGGTGATGTGTTTCAGAATGGCGATGGTTTGTGGTACCTGATGCTTATCATGGATGCCATGCAATGCTATTCTCATCCCGAGGGGATGTGTGGCATTATTGGATTTGTTCCCCATGGCATGGCATTAGTATTGTATTTTCTGCTGTGGGCGGCAGAGAGTCTTTTTTAAGTCTGCAGTGCGAGCCAGTCTGTAAAATGATCAATACCACAGGGTCCTCAGATCGTTCTTTGCCATAAAATAAATGCTCTTAAACAGAAGTGTGTCTTTATGTATACTGTGTATACAGTCTGGCTGTAATTTCAGCAAAACCAAATACTCAGAATTAAGTTTTGCAGCCACTAGCCTGCAGGGCTAGTGCCCAGGAAAATCCACAGTTTTATACTGGTTTATATAAAATGAACCAGGCTCCAGCATTTGGATAGTGGGTCAGTGCCAATTTCTACCCCTGAGAAAGCATTGCATCTTCCCTGAATTTCTAGATGGTGTGTGTCATGACCACAGAATATGTGAGACTGCTGTCACCTGTTCAGTCACCCCCACCCCTTAATTTTGATTGCAACACTCTGATGTTGGAGGGGATTAGATCTACATCTCTCTCTCTCTCTCTCTCTCTCAGCAAAATTAACTTTTGCAGCCAGCAGGACTACTGGGCTAGTGACTGGGAAAATCCTCTAGCCCTACATACTTTCATACTGTGTCACAACAGAGTATAAAAATCTGTAGGGCCTGGCTTATGGATTTTCCCAGTCACTAGCCCTGTTGACTGCTGGTGGCTGCAAAACTGTTTCAACAGGTGTGTACTTTTATTTACTACTAGTAGGTCTTTTGTTAACTGGTATGCTAAAACATCAGTAGTAGAATACTACTAGTAAGTATTCTGGTACTGATATTTTAGCATAACAGTTAAAAGATTACCTACCAAAAATATGGCCATTTCCCAAAAATGTACTCTTCAGCCAAATGCACCGTCTCATTTGTACGCATCTGAGACTGGTTTTACTCACCTCACTTTAAGAGTGAGGAGTAAAATACTCACACCCAAACTTTTTATCTGGACCCCTGGCTGTAAGGTAATGATTTAGTACTTCTATCTCTAGTATGCACTGCCATCTTTACCTCGAATGGCAGATAGTTATCTCTGTGTCTAGTCCATGATAAAGTTATATGTCCTGCATGTTGCTGCAAGTTGATGCAGCGGCTCCTATTTTCCAGGTCCTCAAGTTTGTCTTGCATAAGGTGGATTTGGGCCGCCTGGTCTCTCATAGTGGCACAGTGGCCTTGCAGGATATCATTGTGGGCTGTCGTCTTTTGTTCAGCCTGATCAAATCTTTCATCTAGCTGCTGCATTGAGATTGCACCAAACCGAGTTATCGACGAGGGACCTGCCAGGGGACCTGCCCCATACCCCAGCCTGAACAAGCACTGCGTCAGGACCACAATCAGGCGAGCCCTGCATTCTGGCAATCCAGAATTTCAGTCCACCATCCCTCCTGTGTTCAGCTTGGGTGCCTTGAGAAATAATCAGGGTAGCTCCCTGCAACTGTTATCAAATCAGAGTGTGTCATCTAATTAAGTTGTTTTTGCCTAAATCTTCATGAACTGAGCCACCTGGCTCCGGATTACAATTTGTTGTGTATGGTTTGCAGGATCCTTTTCTCCATTACAGGGTCCCAACCAGCTGCATCACCGGCGTACCCCAGGCAATGGACCTGGCTAGCCCCTTCCACATCCTGGGTACCTAAAGGGTGTGACTGGTTGACTTTTTCTGCATGCACCATACTGTTTTGATTTATGTGACAAATGCCAATCAACCTGATTTACCCCCCTCCTTGTTATAACCCCCTCCAATAAATCAGATCTGTTGTTACTGAACTATATTCTGCTTGTGGTGTCAGTACATATAGAAAAAGTATTGCGTTGTAGCTGTGTGCACTGCCTAACCTTGTTTTACAGGGGGTCCTCAGAGATCTGCTGCAGGAACCAGTCCTGGGGGTAAGTGCTATTTGTATGTGTAACAGGGTTGCCTATTTGGAGGATTGGGAGGTTTCTCCTGTGAATGTAAGGGGCCACTAGTGGGAACTGAGGGGGATCACAGTGTCCAAGAAGGCAGTGATCTGGTTAGGCTTACCGCAACCAACTCTGACCTTTGGGTGGAGGCACCAGTCCACGAACCTAGGCCCCTCAACCTGTCACCAGCCACACAGGCAGGGGTAGTAGCCCTTGGGATAGCACCACCTAGGGGTTCCACCAGCTTTTACACAATATCAGATATTAATTTTGCCAGTTTTCCACAATTTAGGGACTGATACACAAAGCCTCCAAGCTTAGTCTTCATCCTAGGGGTAGTAAGCAAGTCAAGACCTGTGGACCTGAATGGGTAGACAGCGCTGTATGGAATCACGTAGGAGGCTAGAGATGAATGGGGAGTGGTTGTTAAGAACACTATAAATGACATTCCTAAGGAGAAGCATAGAACATAGAATTTGACTGCAGATAAGGACCGCTTGGTCCACCTAGTCTGTCTGTATTTCATCACCATAGACTCTACTTGACCACTGACTTATCCCCCCCCCCGCCTTTCTTGCCTTGTCACTAAGCTTCCCTTATGCCTTTCTTGAACACCGTAACAACAGTTTTTGCCCTCACCACCTCTGCTAGGAAGCTGTTCCAGGCATCCAACATCCTCTCTGTGAATAAATAGTACATCACATTTCATCTGAGTCTATCCCCACCCCAGCTTCATAGCATGACCCCTTGTCCTTGAGAATCTTTTTCCAGACACATTTTTTTTTTTATTGAATTTTGCTGACAAGGAAAAATGCTTCCCTCTTGAACCTTATTTATAAATGTGTGGTATCTGAATGTTTCTATCATGCCCCCCCCTTTCCTCCAGTGTAAACATATTAAGTAAGGTCCTTCAGTCTTTCCTCATAGGGCTTTTGATGCAGACCTTGCACCATTTTGGATCCCCTCCTCTGGACTGCCTCCACTCTTTCTATGTCCTTCTGGAGATGAGGTCTCCAGAACTGGACACAGTATGCCAGGTGAGGTCTTGCCAGTGATCTATACAGGGATAAGGACACTTGCATTTATGTGTATATTGTTTACTAACTATTTATGTATGTATATTGTGTAAGTTTATACAGTACCGTAGGAAGGGTGGGGTGGATGGGGCAGCCGCCCCAGGCGCAATCCTCCTAGGGGCGTAGTTTCAATCAGAAGCTCATAGTACTACAAGTTTAAAAGTGAATACTGCTGCTTTAAATTATTTTTTTTATTACTTTAATAGTAATTACTACTTGCTGCCAGTAGTGGGAGCATCCAAGGACCAGCAAGTCGGGGGTGGAGTCACATGGTGCATTGCAGCCTCAGCAAGAAGAATCATGAGTGTACAATTTCAGACAGACATGTGGTCCGGCCGGCGGCAAGTAGATAAGACGAGAGTAATGTGCGTGCTGAAGTCTTGAACTATTTGAGACGATAAATAGTACAGAGAGTAGAGACAGTGTTGTGTTGTAGGATTTTGAATGAGCATGTCTGTTTAATAAATTACATTAGTGATCTGTGGAGTGGGTTTGAAAAAATAGTAAAAAAAAACTACCAATCTATTTAAGAAGGCAAAGAGATTAGGATAGGATTATTTGACTACAGTGTGTTTGTTTCAATTGTTTGGACCTTGGGCTGCCTGGCGTAGCTGCATTCTCCCCTGCACCCTGACTCCGCCCTCCTGATCCATGATCTCGGTCCCCCGTCTTGCCAACTTCTGAGGTCAGGATGCCTGCCCCCGTTCGCTGCTTTTGTAGTTTCGTTCCATCCTTTCTTTCCTGGGTACTGTCTATGCTGGAGGCCAGGACAGGTCTAAAATCTGTTCTCCCGAGTCCTAAGTGAAGTGTGAGTGAATAAATACATTGCGCAAATTGTGAAAGGGCACTGAGTCTGAGTTAGTCTGTGATGACTAGACTTGCTTTCAAGTTTTCAACTGTCGTCTTGCTGAACCTGATGAATAAAATAAATGTTAAAACTTTTATTTCCTTGTTTGTGTGCACCCCTGTGCATGCCTACCCAAGTGCCTGGATTTATTTTTGGTGAATTGATCATCGCCGCTGCCTTAGTTCGATCTTTTCTTCAGATCTTTGACCTGGGGAGCATCTGATTGAAAAAAATAAAATGAAATGAATGAATTTCTGGTGTGTACAGTGTTTGAATTGCTGTCTGACTTTACTCGGGACAGCCTCCAGCAGAGCAGCAGGAGAGAGACAAGAGTAGTAGTCATCATTACAAAAAAACTGCCACCTTCCCGCCTAGAAGACTCTTCTGGTTCATACTCTTTCTCTGTGTGAGTGTGCTGGTCCAGCACAGAGAAGGAGAGAGTATGAACCAAAAGTTTCTAGCCAGGAATTCAAATTTAATTGCAAATAAACATATTGTTGCTGTTTTGTGTTATTATTTGTAATCTTTTTGCTTACTTTGTTTAAGTTCTGTATTTGTTTAATGTTTGCCCTATTTAAATTAACTGCTTACTAGTCTGTAGCTACTAGACATCTGCCAGCAATACCAGTGTGTACCCTACCAGGTGTATCAGTCAACTAAGATTGCTATATTGGATAATTGACTACTGTATCTGTTAGCCCAACAGATACAGTAAGTCAGTATACCAGTTACAGCAATGTCTGCTCTGTTGTATCAGTCTTTGCTCCCATTTATGCCAGTGTGGCAGTGTCCCATTACACATAGAAACATAGACTTTGATGGCAGATAAGGTCCGCTTGGCCTACCTAGTCTGCCCATTTCCCTACCTACTGGATAAGCTGCAGATCCTAGTTAACGAACAGCCTATTTCTTCCTACCCCCCCCGCGCAAGAATTGCCTTCTGTCTGTCCCATGCATTCTTGAATTCCCCCACTGGTTTTGACCCCACAACCTCCTCAGGAAGGCCGTTCCATGCATCCACAACCACCTCTGTGAAAAATACTTCCTCACATTACCCTGAGCCATCCTCTGTCTTCAAATTGTGTCTTCTTGTTCTTGCACATCTCTTTCTCTGAAAGGTGCTACTCTAATGGACTTCGTTGATTCCCTTGAGGTACTTAAAAATTTCTGTCATGGTCCCCCCTCCCTCCTATCCTCAAGGGTATACATATTAAGCTCCTTTAGTCTCTCCTCATACGTATGGCTCCTGTTGCAGACCCTGCACCATTTTAGTTGCCCTCCTCTGGACTGTCTCTATCCTGTCTATGTCCTTGTGGAGATGGGGTCTCCAGAACTGGATGCAGTACTCCAGATGGGGTCTCTCCAACTGTCTGTACAGAGGGATAACAACTTCCTGTTTTCTACAGGTGATGCCTCTCCCTATACATCCCAGTATCCCCGCAGTCCTTCTTACTGCCTTCTCACTTAGCTTACCTACCTTACATTGACTGTCATCTGATGTGACTACCCCCACGTCCGTTTCCATTTGTGTTGTTGTTTATACCTCCCCACTCCACCATTGTGTACTCTTCCCCTGGGTTTTTGTTTCCCTGGTGCATTACTTTGCACTTTTTTGCATTGAATCTAAGCTGCCATAGTTTTGAACATTCCTCCAATCTTGCCAGGTCCCTTCTTATCCTTTGCACCCCTTCTTGTGTATCAACCCTATTGCAGATCTTTGTGTCATCTGCAAAGAGGCATTCTTCTCCTTCCAGCCCCTCTGTAATGTCACCTATAAAGACATTAGAGGACTGGTCCCAATATTGAACCCTGTGGTACCCCACTAGTAACGTCCCTTTCTTCAGAATGTACTCTGTTTGGTTTACTATTACCCTCTGGGACCTGTTGTTCAGCCAGCTTGTCACCCAGACTACTACCCTGGGACCCACTCCCAGGCTGGCTAACTTGTTTGTTAATATTTTGTGTGGGACTGGGTCAAATACCTTGCTAAAGTCTAGATAGGCCATATCCACTGCCGTTCCCTGGTCTATTACTTTGGTTACCCAGTCAAAGACTGTAGTTCCTCCTAGTTACAGTTAAACAGAGTCTTGGTTATTACAGCTGTTTCTCTTCCTACTCCAGTTACAGTTATGCCAGTATCAGCTTCCTGTTATACCAGTGTCTCTTCCCAGTTACACCTCTCAGTATTTCAGTTACAGCATTGCCTCCTTCCTTTTATGCCAGTGTCTCCTCTGAAACATCGAAACTTAGATTTGAGAGCAGTTAAGGACCACTTGGCCCATCTGGGAAGGTCTGTCTATCACTCCTCCTTAGTCTTATTTAAATAGTAGAATGTGTCCTTGATTGCAGCTGCTTCCCCACAAGAAAACAAATAGTACATACAGTACTTTTGTGTTTTGTATATAAATAAATAGAATGTGATGGCATTCACCCACTCTGAGGGCAATTACCCTTACTTTCTATTTATACAAAAGTACTGTATGTACTGTTTGTTTTCTTGTGGGGAAGCAGCTGCAGCCAAGGGAAGTCAAGTTTAGTTGAAGTTAGTTGGCTGTTAGTACTATGCTGGAAGTGGAACTTGTCCTGATGGCAGCCAGGTGACCAGCCCGCCTGACTTGTCTGTGTTTGCTCTGCTCTTGCTCTCTGACTGTGAGGGGTTGCCTAGACTCAGTTCATTATCTTGCCTGGGTGATCAATGATTTACCTTGTGCACCCAATCCCCCTGGGTGGGATGCCAGCACTAAGTGTGCAAACTGTGATGCACACAAGCATACAGATTACAACACTGTTGGTGTTCCCCTCCCCATATACCCCTTACTCCTACTTGTGCATTGCTACCTGTTGTCTTACATGTGTCATGTGGCAGTATTGCACCAGCGCTGACGGCCTTACACTCCCTGGAAGAGGAGGAGGAGGGTTCCCCATGGACATTCGATCCTCCTTCTTCTCCTCCCTCCCACAGCAACCGAGGTTAGCTCCCAAACTCAGGTCACCAACATTGCAACAGGTAGCACTACTGTTGTGCCAAGGGGCCAGCCATAATGTGTTTTTTTTTTTTGTCTATAGAGCTACTGATGCCTCAGAGAAAACTTTCAAAAATATAACATGATATTTAGACTGTAGACATAATTCATTATGTGTATTGCATGTGTCTGCAGAAATCTACAAGAACACTAGATCTTAATCCCTTAAAGTGAATTTACGACTTACCCTATGGCAGCTACCACTCACATGGTGTGGTAGCTGCCCTCCGAGGCAGTCATTCTAGTCAGGTTAGAAATAATGTGTGCAACTAATAATCCAGATATTTTACTCGTAAATTAGTTTTAGCATTGGCTGCCTGATACATTTCAGAGCCCCATTCCTCCCCCACTCAAGCCGAATGACGTGTGGCCAGGATAGCACAGTGTGCCAATTGAATGAATGGGGCTAGCGTTTTCATTCATTTTTAATGTTAAGAATGGCCAGTAACACAATAATGAAGGGCACCGCTTGACTAACATGATTCTTGTTGGTCAGCAACTTGTCCACAGCAATGTGGCTGCATATTCTGATGCCAGCCAGCCAGTGTCTTCCACATCTCATATTACATAGGTGCAAAATATTCCCTGAAATCAGGGGTAGGGAACATGTAGCAAAAGTATGTTTTTTCTTCAAGAAAAGCCTCCAAACTCACCACAGAGCATGTAAACACCTTAGAGCTTCTGGGGGCCTTGTGGACCCTAGACGCCTGGCTGTTTTCTGGAGGGGTGCAAAATTTGTCTCTTGCCCAGGGCATCAAAATGCCTTCCTACGGCACTGAGTCTATATGTCACAGGACCTGCTTGAGAATGAGCTTGCTTAATGGAGTTTTCCTGCAATAAACTTGAACTTGAACACCACCTTCCTCTTTCTACTGGTGATCTCTCTCCCTGTACACCTGATCATCCTGCTAGCTCTCCCTAGTGACGTAACTCATTGCTTAGCCAACTTTAGAGCATCAAATATGAAACCCCCAGATCTCCTACCTGTTAGGCGGTTGTCAGTACCTCTCCTCCCATTTTGTAATCCTCCCCAGGGTTTCTGTGCCCCCAGTGCATGATTTGCACTGTTTTGCATTGAAGCCCAGTTGCTATACCTTTGACCTTTTCAGATCCCCCTCATTTTTTCCACCCGAAGAGTTTATATCCCTGTTGCATATTTTTAGTGTCATCTGTGAACAGGCAAACCTTTCCCTGCAGTCCCTCAGCAACATCACTAATAAAGACATTAAAAAGGACCTGTCACAGTATAGATCCATGAGGTACCCCACTGGTCACCCTCCTTTCCTCAGAGTGAGCTCCATTCACCACCACCCTCTATCTCCTATCCCTTATTCAATTTCTTACCCAGTTTACCACCTTTGATCCCACTCCTAGGGTCCTCATCTTGATTAGTAATCTCTTATGTGGAACGGTGTTGCAAGACTTGCTGAAATCCAGCTAGGCCACATGCACTGCTTTTCCTTGATCCCATTCCTTGGTCACCCAGTCAAATAAATTTATCAGATTCATTTGACAAGACCTTCCCCTGTGAATCCATGTTCTCTTGGGTCCTGTAAGCCACTGGATTCAAGATATTCCACAATCCTTTCCTTCAGTAGTGATTCCAATAATTTCGCTCCCACCAAAATCAGGCTGACTTATCTGTATTGTGTGGCGTCTTCCCTATAACCACGTTTGTGAAATAGGACTACATCTGCACTCCTCCAGTCCCCTTGAACCGCTCCTGTCTTCATTGAATGGTTGAATAAAACTTTCAGAGGTGCAGCCAGCTCCTCCTTGAGTTCCCTCAGTATCCTTGGATGAACCCTGTCTGGCCCCGTTGCCTTATCCACTTTCAGATCTGTAATGCTACTGCCACTTTTCTGAGGCCCCTCTCCTGCGACTTCTTCTGTGAATGCGTAACAAAAGTATTTTGCTCAAGATGTCTGCCTTTTCTTGCTCCTCCTACCCACAATTTTCCCTTCCCTTCTTAGTCTTACACTCCCTTCCATGGTCTTTTTCTTTTCGCTCACATAACCAAAAAATGTATTGTCTCCTTTCTTTACTTCCTGGGCTATCTTCTTCTTTGTTACAATTTTGCACAATCATTGACAAGTCTGCATCTTCCTGTGACATTAACTATCTGTCCTTGAAGACTATATTCCTTGTGGCTGCTACATCAGTCAGGCATAGAAACATACAAAGAAACATAGAAATTGTTGACAGATAAGGACCGCATGGTCCATCTATTCTGCCCGTTATCCCTTGTACTGGATTACTGCTTCCAACCCTCCACAGCTGTACCTCTATGGTGCCCCTATGCCTGTCCCAAGCATGCTTGAATCCATCCACATTTTTAGCTTCCACCACTTCCTGAGGCAGATCATTCCATGCATCCACCACTGTCTCTGTAAAGAAGAACTTCCTCACATTCACTCTTAACCTCACACCTTCCAATTTCATACTATGCCTCCTTGTTCCAGTGCTCCTTCAGTAATGGAAAATGTCTCCCCCCTGCACCTAGTTTATACCCTTTAGGTATTTGAATGTTTCCATCATGTCCTCTCTTTCCCTCCTCTTTTCCAGAGAGCACATACTGTATTGAAGTTCTTTAATCTCTCCTCATAAGTCTTGTGTTGCAAGTCCTGTACCATCTTAGCTGCCCTTCTGTGGACCATCTCCAGCTTGTTATTGTCCTTACAAAGGTGCAGCCTTCAGAACTGTACACAGTACTCCATGTGAAGCCTGACCATGGTGTTGTATAATGGCATTACTACCTAGCACCTTCTGCTGGTGATACCCCTGCCTATGCACCCCAGCATGCAAGTGGCACTCCCAGCTGCCTTAGTACTCTGCTTTGACATTTTCAGGAAGTCTGAAATAATAACCCCCAGGTCCCTTTCCTCCTTTGTGACTGTCAGCAACTCTGCCTCCCTCATCCTGTAGCTTTCCACAGGGTTTCTGTGTTCATGGTGCATAATGTTGCACTTCCTTGAATTAAACTTTAGTTGCCTGTCCTTAGACCATTTTTCAAGGTTCCCCAAGTCCCTTCTCATTTTCTCCATCCCCTCTGGGGTATCTACTCTGTTACAGATCTTGGTGTCATCTACAAGCAGGCAGACCTTTCCCTCCAGTGCCTCTGCAATGTCGCTAATGAAGACATTGAACAGGACTGTCCCCCAGACCAATCCCTAAGGCACCCCACTGGCCACCCCTTCTCCCCAGACTGTACCCCATTTACCACCACCCTCTGCCTCTTGTCTGTTAGCCAGTGTCTAACCCCATTTACCTCCTTGTCACCCATGCCCAGCAGTTAATCCCTTTTGTCATGCAGTAAACCTGTGACACTGTGCTTCATTCTGGTGGGCTTGACTGTATATCGTGCTGTTTTGGCAGTGTGGTATATGCATGCAGCATAGTGTCTTGTGACATTATGACCCTGTGCCGAGGCTGACTGGCCTATAGTTCCCTGTCTCCTCCCTGCTGCCAGATTTGTGTAAAGGTGCTACATGTGCCATCCTCCAATCCTCTAGTACCACCCCTGTGTTGAATAACTCTTTGAACATGGCTGCCAGAGATTCTGCTATCTTCCTTTGTAGTTCTTTGAATATCCTTGGGTGTATGCCATCACGTCCAATCACTTTGTCAATGTATCTGCACTGTGGGTCATGGTGCTTCACAGGGATCAGGTCATAGTGTACACTCACCTAAAATGTCTTCTCTACGGTGGTGTCAGGTGTTATGTTAACTCAGTCTATTGATTTGTCTGTGTTCCTGCCTTCCCTTCCAAAACTGGGTGAAGGGCTGTTGTTCATTTTGGATGTACACAGAATATTGCAGCACTGCAGTGTCTGGACCATACCAAGGACCTTCACACAGTCCTCCAAACCACAGTATTTGTTTTCTTTGATACCAGAGTTAAGCCTGTTTCCAAACATTGCCTCACCTGAGAGGTCATGTTGGCCAGCAGGGGACAGTCATCCAAACTTGGAACATAAGGCACAGTGGTGGACTAGTTGATTACCAATTAGAGAAAATTGACAGATGTTATCATGAGCAGATCCCATTTATGTATAATATGATTGGAGATTTCTGAAATGTCAGGCAGACCATTGGTAAGATTGGGAAGTAAAATGCTCTGACTATAGCCTTTCAAGCAGATGGGTTAAGGTTATGACTGGCATGATACACTAATCCCACTCTGACATTAACTTCCCTGAGACAGAGATCATGTGAATGTAAGCCCCCCCTACAAATTGGGGTTTACTATAATGTCTTCCTGGGCTCCTAAATGCCCACTGACAGGCTGGTGTCTAGTGGTAGGTGAGGTGAGGAAAATTCGCTTTGCAGAGTAATCCGTGAAATTCCACCCAGTTCACAGAGTGAAATGTGAAATTTCACCCAGCAGAATGGTGAAATTTCACCAGGTGGAATGGCAACATTTTGCCTCCTACAGTGAAATTTTGCCTTCCATGGTGAAATTTCACCTACAGAAGGCAAACGGTTGCCTGCAGAAGGTGACATTTCACCAGCAGAAGGTGAAAATTCACAGTGAAAGGCAAAATTCCCCCTACATTAGGTGAAATTTTGCCTTTGGAAAATTCCACCTAATGCAGAAAATTTCACAAACTACTCCATGTGGCAAAACTGACCACTTCACCGACACTTCACCAGCAGAAAATAAACTTGTTGCATCTCTACTGGTGTCCTGTATTAAGTAGTTCTATTTATATGTGTCAGAGTGCCCTAGTGAGCCTCTGTGCCTGTCGCTTTAAGATCATAGCTAATCTGTGTTTAGAAATTAGTCTGGGCTGGGACAGAGATTTAAGGCTTGTGACTGGCTAGACAGTACATTGTTTTGCTCTATTCTGCAGTCGCTACTTGTGCAGAGGGAGTTTTCTTACTAAGTGTGATTGTATAGTGTACATTTGATGTTATAGTAAAGACAGAGAAGTTTGTCTGGAGTTGACTGAAGTGAATTGTTATCTTTGCAGTTATCTAGGTGTTTGAGTTGGCTGAAGTGAATGGTTATCTGTGCAATTAACTAGGTGTAGAAAGAGCTGTAAATTTGGGGGAATGACTTAGCTAGAAGGAACCCAAGTGTTTTAGATTTAAAAACTGCACTAGATAGCTTCTGGCAGAGAACAGAGAACAGCAAGAGGAAGGAGCTGCTGTTATAACTATACTTCTCTACTGGGACTAAATAACTAGAACTCTACTACTGGAACCTTCAATTTAGGGTAAAAGAAAGAAAGAGTTAGTGTGTTTGTCTAAGTTGGCAGCAGTGAATTGTTATCTGTGCAGTTATCAAGGTGTAGAAAGAGCTGTATATTAGGGGGAGTGGCTTAGCTAGAAGGAAGCCAGATGTTTTAGATTTAAAAACCGCCCTAGATAGCTTCTGGCAGAGAACAGGAACAGAACAGCAAGAGGAAGGAGCTGCTGTTATAACTATACACCTCTACTGGGACTATATTGTCCTCCTTCCCTTCCCTCCATCCCCCACCCTTAGCCAGTTCTACTTTTATAGGCACAGGATTTGACTGATAACAGGTACTTCCTGTTTGGAAACAGGAAGTGAGTGATCACTGAGCTACAAAAAACCCACCATCCTAGAAGGAAAAGAGTAGCTTTCTGTGCCCCTCCGCCCAGCTGCTGGAGGTCTGACTCTGAGCAAGTAAGGAGACTACTGAGAACTATAGGAACTTCTTGTCTCAGGATAGGAAGATCAGGAATTTAAAGGGCAGAGAGGCAATAAGTAAGTATGGAGAAAAAGTAAATAAACAGAGAAAAGAGTAAGTATTCAAAACAACAGTTAAGGGTCCAGAAATAAGACATGTTGGGAGTGGTGCAGTGCAGTGGCTGAGGAGCAGCACTCTTCTGGGAGACGTTCTGGAGGATGCAGTGTTGTCCCATTTGCTGGCACCTCTCTGGGCTGAGGGAGGAGGTTGCTCATCTCCAGGCTGAGTTGACCAGGGTTTAGGGGACCTCCTCTCCCATCTAGGGACCACCAGGGCCACTGCCATTGCCTCAGAGGTTGTCAAGAAAAAGGAGCAGTTGGACCACAGTGGGCTCTGGGAGGGTAAGAGTGGTGGAACAGAGGTGCATTCCTCCAGTTGTCCCTCTCCACAATTCATATGTTGTTCTGGCAAAGTGTGCTTCCTCTATGGAGGGACCTGCAGTGGAGACTAAGGATGAAGCTGGGAACCTCCTCAAAGGAGACCCACAGGAGGCTGGCATGGGACCCCACAGGGAAAGGAAACAGCTCCTGTTGGGGGACTCCATTGTTAGGAGGGTAGAACTGGGGAAGGAATGGGAGAGGGAGGTAAAATACCTGCCTAGCACCATGCCTTGGAGGGACAGAGAGCGAATCCTCAGGATCATGGGAACAGCTGCTCGGGTGAGAGAACTGGATGTCATTGTCCACCTAGAGACAAATGACCTGGCTGGGAAAGGGATCAGAGCAGTGCAGAAAGAGTTTGTGGAGTTGGGGAAGAGCCTTAGACAAACAGAATGCATGGTAACCTTCTCAGAGGTGCTGCCTGTCTATGGCATGGGTGTGGCTAGGGTGCTCCACACTATGGAATCCAATCAGTGGTTGAAAAACTGGTGAAGAGCTCAGGGAGTTGACTTTACTGGGGACTGGGGGTCCACCTGGAGTGATGCAGGCCTATACTGGTGCAATGGTCTTCATCTGTCCAGGAGGGGAACCAGGATCCTAGGTGATAGGTTTAAATGCTTCATTGGCAAGCATTTAAACTAGCCAAGGGGGGGAGACATTGGAAAGGAGCAGGGACATCCTAGCCCCACAACAAAATCAGGGTAGTCAATAAGGTAAACACCAAGATGGAGACTTCAATAGGGAGACGGGCAGGGGTAAATAGAGAAAACAGCAAAGGCAATATGAACAGGGATAGGGCAAAAAGGGGTAAGGCCATCAAGAAATGGAGGGTAAGGAGTACCAATGCCCTTAGTCTGGGCAATAAGCTCTCTGAACTGGTGTCTTTGATGGAAGTGGGATACCTGGATATCATGGCAGTCACAGAACACAGAAACATAGAATTTGGTGGAAGATAAGGACTGCTTGGTGCACCCAGTCTGCCCATTTCCATACCTAAAGGGTAGGCTGCAGATCCTAGTCAATCAACAGCCTACTTCTTCCTACCCCCACCCTTCAGAATTGCCTTATGACTCTCCCATACATTCTTGAATTCTACCACTGTTTTTGACTACACAACCTCCTCCAGAAAGCTGTTCCATGCATCCACAACCCTCTCTGTGAAAAAATACTACCTTACATTACCTCTGAGCCTCCCCCATTTTATCTTCAAATTGTGCCTCCTTGTTCATGCACACCTCTTTTTCTGAAAGATGCCATCCTCTTGCACTTTGTTGATTCCCTTGAGGTACTTGAACATTTCTATCATGTCCTCCCTCTCCCTCCTTTCCTCGAGGCTATACATATTAAGCTCTTTAAGTCTCTCTTCATATTTCTTCCGGTGCGGACTCTGCACCATTTTAGTTGCCCTTCTCTGGACTGCCTCCATCCTGTTTATGTCTTTGTGCAGACTGGGTCTCCAGAACTGCATGAAGTACTCCAGATGGGGTCTCACCAGCTGTCTGTACAGAGGGATAATAACTTCCTGTTTTCTACTAGTGATGCCTCTCCCTATGCATCCCAGTATCCCCCCAGCCCTCCTTACTGCCCTCTCACATTGCTTGCCCACCTTTAGGTCATTTAATATGACTACCCCCATGTCCCTTTCCATTTTTGTTGTTGTTAGTATCTCACCCCCCATTGTGAACTCTTCTCCTGGGTTTTTGTTTCCCAGGTGCATTACCTTGCACTTTGTAGCATTGAATCTAAGTTGCCATACATTTGACCATTCCTCTAACCTTGCCAAGTCCCTTCTCATCCTTTCTACCCCACCTTGTGAATCAACTTTGTTGCAGATCTTTGTGTCATCTACAAAGAGACATACTTTTCCTTCCAGTCTCTCTGCAATGTTGTTTATAAAGACATTAAAGAGGACTGGTCCTAGTAATGAACCCTGTGGTACCCCATTAGTAACCCCACTTTCTTCAGAGTGGACTCCATTTACTATTACCCTATGTGTCCTCTTCACCAGCCAATTCTTTATGCACGCTACCATCTTGGGACCCACTCCCAGGCTGGCTAACTTGTATATTAATCTTTTGTGTGGGACTGTGTCAAATGCCTAGCTAAAGTCTAGGTAGGTCATGTCCATGGCCCCTCCCTGATTTAGAAACATGATACACAGAGAACCATGAATGAGATGTTAACATACCAGGGTACACAACCTATAGGAGAGACAGGAAGGGTAGAAGAGGGGGAGGAGTAGCTCTCTATGTAAGAGAAGGCATAAAAGCAATGGAACAAAAGAGTAAACAGGGAGGATAGGAGGCACTGTGGGTCACCTTAGAGACTGGAAATGGCACCACAAGCCGCACTAGGGTTGTATACAGATCCCCATCTCAGGGGTAGGGAATGGACAAGGATATGATAGAAGGCATCCTTAGGATTTATTTATTTATTTAGTTAGTTTTTGTTGACTGGGTAAGTGCACTAGACAAATCCTGCCTATTTTCAGGCACAACTCGGGGGAAGGGGATACAGATGAATGCCAACTGACCTTGAACCAGATTTAGCTGCTGGTGGTATTGTTAGTGAATGAGGGAAATTTGGCCAGGACACCAGGGAAATTCACTTATTCTTTTCGATAAGTGCCATGGGATCTTTAGCATCCACCTGAACTACCACCAGTCCAGGCAGATGGGACCTCGGTTTTAACGTCTCATCCGAAAGATGGCACCTCATAGGTGCCGCACCCCTCTCATGCTGCACTACAATGGCAGAGAAAGGGGAGATACTATAGATGGACAGATAGGCAGAGATAATAAACAAATATTTTTTTCTCAGTATTTACAAAGGAGGAGGGGGAGGTACCTAAAACAAACAGTAGAAACACTCTGGATACAGAAGTTCATACCAGCCAAATTACAGAAGAAAGGGTTCTGAAAAAACTCTTAAAACTGAAGCTGGACAGAGCAATGGGGCCTGATGGGATTCATCCCAGAATTCAAAAAGAACTAAGGGTAGAACTAGTGATACCACTGACTACCCTCTTTAACAAATCATGGTAGGATGGGTTGGTACCCGAGGACTGGAGGAGGGCAGATGTGATTCCCCTTCACAAAAGTGGGAGCAAGGCAGAAGCAGGAAACTACAGACCTGTTAGTTTAACCTCAGTGGTAGGGAAAATGATGGAATCACTTCTGAAGGAAAGAATTGTCGAGTATCTAGAGGCCACAGGGACACAGGACCCAAGGCAGCATAGATTCACAGTGGGAAGGTCATGCCAGGCAAATCTGATAAATTTCTTTGACTGGGTGACCAAAGTAGTAAATCAGGGAGGGGCTGTGGACATGGCCTACCTAGACTTTAGCAAGGCATTTGACACAGTCCCACACAAAAGATTAATATACAAGTTAGCCAGCCTGGGAGTGGGTCCCAAGATGACAGCCTGGGTAAAGAATTGGCTGTAGAATAGGACACAGAGAGTAATAGTAAATGGAGTCCACTCTGAATAAAGGGGTTACTAGTGGGGTACCGCAGGGTTCAGTATTAGGACCGGTCCTCTTCAATGTCTTTATAAGCGACATTGCAGAGGGACTGGAAGGAAAAGTATGCCTCTTTGCAGATGACACAAAGATCTGCAACAGAGTTGATGCTCATGGTGGGGTGGAAAGGATGAGAAGGGACTTGGCTAGGTTAGAGGAATGGTCAGATGTATGGCAGCTTAGATTCAATGCTAAGAAGTGCAAGGTAATGCACCTGGGAAACAAAAACCCAGGGGAAGAGTACAGAAAGGGAGGTGAGATACTAACAACAACAAAAATGGAAAGGGACATGGGGTACTCATATCAGATGACCTAAAGGTGGGCAAGCAATGTGAGAGGGCAGCAAGGAGGGCTGGGAGATACTGGGATGCATAGGGTGAGGCATCATCAGTAGAAAACAGGAAGTTATTAT
Source organism: Neoceratodus forsteri (assembly GCA_016271365.2). Taxonomy (NCBI): domain Eukaryota; kingdom Metazoa; phylum Chordata; order Ceratodontiformes; family Ceratodontidae; genus Neoceratodus; species Neoceratodus forsteri. Next base: position 50,947,721 of record CM057455.1, read on the forward strand.
CCCTCTGTACAGACAGCTGGTGAGACCCCATCTGGAGTACTGTGTGCAGTTCTGGAGACCCAATCTCTGCAAAGACATAGACAGAATGGAAGCTGTCCAGAGGAGGGCAACTAAAATGGTGCATGATCTGCACTGGAAGATATATGAAGAGAGACTTAAGGAGCTTAATATGTATAGCCTCAAGGAAAGGAGGGAGAGGGGGACATGATAGAAACTTTCAAGTACCTCAAGGGAATCAACAAAGTCCAAGAGGGTAGCATCTTTCAAAAAAAGAGGTGTGCAAGAACAAGGGGGCACAATTTGAAGTTGGGGGAGCAGCTCAGAGGTAATTTAAGGAAGTATTTTTTCACAGAGAGGGTTGTAGATGCATGGAACGGCCTTCTGGAGGAGGTTGTGGAGTCAAAAACTGGTGGAATTCAAGCATGCATGGGACAGTCATAAGGCAATTCTAAGGGGTGGGGGTAGGAAGAAGTGGGCTGCTGGTTAACTAGGATCTGCAGCTTATCCATTAGGTAGGGAAATGGGCAGACTGGGTGGGCCAAGCAGTCCTTATCTGCCATCAAATTCTATTTTTGTATGTTTCTATGGGGGTCCTAAATATGCCAGATGTTAACTGGAGCACCTTTACTGCAGCCACATCCAAGAGTAGGGCCATTCTAGATGCCCTTTAGGGGGCATGTTTTAGACAGCTAGTGTTGGAACCCACTTGTGAGGGAGCAGTCTTGGACCTCATACTCTCAAATGGGGACAGCGATAGGATCTCAGATTTAGAAGTGAGTAGCCATCTGGGAACAAGTGATCACCAAACAGCGTGGTTCACGATAAATTCAGCTGCAGAGTCAAGCCATACAAAAGAGAAGGTACTGGCCTTCAGGATGGCTGATTTTGGCAAGATGGGAAAGTGCCTTAGAAAAGCACTAACAAGTAGGCAAGAGGAAAGGGTGAAGCAACAATGGGGACACATCAAAACTGCCATCACAGAGGCAACAAGCTTTTGTGTGAAGCAAACAAAAAAATCAAATCAAAACAAAGAAAAAGCAGATATGGTTCTCAAAAGAGGTAGTAAGGAAGGTTATGGAGAAAAAAATAGCATTTTGGAAGTATAAGGAAACACAGAAGGAGCAGGACAGAGAACCTTACCAGTTAAGGCAGAAGGAAGCATAGAAGGCAGTCAGAATAGCAAAGGCCCAAACTGAGGAAAAGACAGAAACTAGAGAGAGGTTTTCCCCAGGGCTCTATTTTGGGCCCATTATTATTTAATATTTATGTTAATAATTTAGTTCATGAAGTTAAACATAGTGAGGTGAGACTGTACGCAGACGACACTGTTTTAGTGGCGTCTGCTGACAGTCTCACAGGTATGACAGATTCTCTTCAAAGTGATTTGTTACAAATGCAAAAATGGTTCAGTAAATCTGGTCTTCTTTTGAATGCTAAAAAAACACAAACTATGTTGTTTTCGATTGGTTCATATAGAGGAAAAGAGCCCAAACCACAATTACATTTACAAGATGGTACAAAGATTGAAAATGTATTAACATACAGATACTTAAGGTTTCAAGTAGATGTTAGAATGACATATGTAAATCATATATCAGTTCAGGTAAAGAAAGTGAATAAATGATTAGGGGCCCTTAGAAGAGTTGCGGGAGTTTTACCTTTGGTGGCAAAGGAGTGATTGGCAAAACAGATGCTGTTACCCATATTGGAGTATGGTTCTATGATTTACATGAATTCAACTAAAACTGCTTTAAATTTGGTTAATCAAATATATTATAGGATAGGTAAATTTGCTTCCGGAAGTATTAAAAATGAGCATCATTGTATAATTTATAATAAATTAAATTGGCTTCAATCTGAAGCAAAAAGAAACTATCTTTGGCTTACTATATGTCATAAGATAATTCACAAAAAGTATAACCATCCTTTGTATAAGCAATTAAAAAGAAAGATAAATAACGAATCATATATAAAGACTAGGAATCCATTAAGCAATATTCCAATGTATAGAAGCTTTAATAGACTAAGGGACAGTATGCTCCAGAATAGAGCAGCATTAAGTTGGAATGGTTTGACTGAATCACAGAAAACAAATTTAGATTTTTTAAATTTAAAAATGAATTGTTTAATAGTTTGTATTTTTTATGTATGTGTTTTAAATAATGTATGTATGTAGAGTGTGATTATGTTTGTTTGTATTAGTTATGTTAAATGTCAATTGTTAATTGGTAATTGTATTAGAATCTACATGCAGGACTTTGTTGTAAACAGGCCTGTGTCCTAACAAATGAATTTCCTGTGAAAAAATAAACTTTTAATCAATCAATCAATCAACTCGGTTAAGAAGGGGATAAAACATTTCATAGGTACATTAGGGAAGGTAGAAAGACAAAGGGAGGGATAGTGAGGCTGAATAGAATGGGCGGTGGGCGGGCAGAGAGGGACAGTGAAAAGGCATGGATACTGAATGAATACTTCTGCTCAGTATTCACGAAAGAGGAGGAGTGGGGGTGGTACCTAATCCAATTAACAGAAGCACTCTAGATCGAGGGGTCAATCCCAGTCCTTTCACAGAAGAAAGAGTTGGGAAAGAACTCCTAAAACTGAAGGTGGATAAAGCAATGGGGCCTGATGGGATTCACCCCAGAATTCTAAAAGAATTAAGGGGAGAACTAGTGACACCACTGATTACCCCTTTTAACAAATCATGGGAGGATGGTGTGGTACCTGAGGACTGAAGGAGGGCAAATGTGATTCCCCTTCACAAAAGTGGGAGCAAGACAGAGGCAGGAAACTACAGACCTGTCAGTTTGACCTCTGTGGTGTGGGAAAGTGATGGAATCACTTCTGAAAGAAAGAAAGAATTGTTGAGTAACTAGAGGCCAGTGGGGACAGGACCCAAGGCAGCATGGGTTCACAGTAGGAAGGTCATGTCAGACGAATCTAATCGATTTCTTTGTCTGGGTGATCAAAGTAGCAGACCAGGGAAGGGCTGTGGTATGGCCTACCCAGATTTCAGCAAGGCATTTGACACAGTCCCTCGCAAACAACTAATAAACAAATTAGCCATCCTGGGAATGAGTCCTAGGGTGGTAGCCTGGGTAAAATATTGAGTGGACAACAGGACACAGAAGGAGTAAATGGAGTCCACCCTGAAGAAATGTGGGTTACTAGTTGGGTACCACAGGGTTCAGTACTGGGTCCAGTCTTTTGTAATGTCTTTAAATTACATTGCAGAGGGTCTGGAAGGAAAAGTATGCCTCTTTGCAGATGACACAAAGATCTGAAACATGGTCGATACACAAGGAGGAATAGAAAGGATGAGATGGGGCTTGGCAAGGTTGGAGGAATGGTCTGAAGTATGGCAGCTTGGATTCAATGCATGTAAGTGCAAAATAATGCACCTGGGAAACAAAAACCCTGGGGAAGAGTGCACAGCGGGGGGATGGGGTAGTAACAACAAAAGAAAAATGGAAAGGGACTGGGGAGTAATCATATCAGATGACCTTAAGGTTGGCAAGCAATGTGAGAAAACAGTAGGGAAGGCTGGGGTATACTGAGATGCATTGGGAGAGGCATCACCAGCAGAAAACAGGAAGTTGTTATCCCTCTGTACAGACAGTTGGTGAGACCCCATCTGGAGTACTGCATCCAGTTCTGGAGACCACATCTCCATAAGGACATAGACAGGGATGGAGGCCATCCAGAGGAGGGCAACTAAAATGGTGCAGGGTCTGCAAGGGAAGCTATACGAGGAGAGACTAAAGGAGGTTAATATGTATATCCTTGAGGAAAGGAGGGGCAGGGGGGAGGGGGGACATGATTGAAACTTTTGAGTGACCCAGTGGAATCAACAAAGTCCAAGTGGGTAGCATCTTCCAGAAAAAGAGATGTGCAAGAACAAGTGGACACAATTTGAAGATAGAGGGGGGACGGCTCAGGGGCAATATGAGAAAGTAATTTTTTCACAGAGAGGATGGTGGATGCATGGAACTGCCTTCCTGAGGAGGTTGCGGGGTCTAAAACTGTGGGGGAATTCGAGAATGCATGGGACAGCCATAAGGCAATTCTTGTGGGGGTTGGGGAAGGAAGAAATATTCTGTTGGTTAACTAGGATCTGTAGCTTATCCAGTAGGTAGGGAAATGGGAAGACTAGGTGTGCCAAGTGGTCCTTATCTGCCATCAATGTCTATGTTTCTATTTTTTTATGTCTAACCTGCTTTCATTGCAGCTTGAACATTTGGATGGGAGGCACCCTGTTAGGATTTGGACTTCCAGTATTTGGACCAGTTGAACTACTGGAGACCTAAAGTGGAGACTGTCGAGGTTTTGTGAGAAGGAAATTCTGTAGATTCTGTAATTTTAAGTGTTGGCACCCAAATGGACCTTGAGGGGGGTCCTTACTGGGACTCACAGCTCCCTTAGCCAACTGAACATTTTTAATTACCAGGGAAATGCTCAGAACTCACTGAAGCAGTGGCTCGGTTAGAGTTGGAGGTTGAAGAGTGAAGAGCTTGAGCCATTGAGCAGCTGCTCCTTGAAAGAGGGTAGGGGAATCAGTGGGAAGAGGCTTCACTGGCCTTCCTGCTACATTCTCCAGTAGTTCAAACTGCCTATTGTAGAAGTCAGACCTGCCCAATTTCTAGCCTTGGAACTGTGGCAGAAGAAAGAAGTGTAATTGCCACTTGTAATTTGGACCGAAGACTTGCTGCAGAAGTGATCTGCCTGACTTTAAAGAGACTTACCCTCAGATAGGAAGGTTTGCTCAGTTAAGGTGTCAATTTGCAGCCAAATGGTATCCGAACTGTTGTTTAAAGAAGATAGTTCTATAAATCTGCTAAATGTGTTTCATAGGTCATGATTTGGTTACCCACAGTCAAATCTGTTACACCAGCTGGAGGCTTCACCAGCAGAAGATCACAAACTTTTGCAGAACTGATCATCCTGCCTGGGCCTGTCATCTCAGCCTAGGCTACAATTTGTGCATAAGAGACCTTCTCGGTGAAATACTGGCCTGGAGATTTGGCCCCCTGCCCATCACCATTACGCAGGTACTGACCACCTGGAGGTGAGTCATGTTGGCCCTGCTTCCCATGGCATTTTTGATCAGCATCATGAGGTCTACATCTTACCTGTCCTGCATCCAGGTTCTGGAAGCATGAGTACAACTCAGGGTAGCTCCCTACCACAAAAGTAAAAATCATTGTTGTACCAACTAATAGTTTCTTTTACTGGGTTCTTGTAATGGACAGAGCCATCCAGCTTGGATTACAAATTATTGGGCTGTGTGCATGTTTAACTGCTTTTCTTTCTTTAAGGTTCCCAGCAACAGCTGCAACACTGGCCACCCCAGGCAGTGCTTGAGGCTAGCCTGAATAACATACTGGGTATCCAGGGTTATTAAACTGGTTAAATGATACTTAAAGTGCATGCCAGCCAATCCTGACTTGAATCAGATTTCTAATCATTCAGCTAGATTCACACCCCACCCTTGTTCACTGCCTCTAAATAAACCTGATTGCCTTTTTTCACATTAACCTGACTAGTGTGCATATTATTAATCAGGTTACAATGTTAATGATGCATTGTTGCTTTGCTGATCTTATTTTCCAGGGCGTCTCCAGGGCAGTTGCAGCTAATCCAGCCCTGGTGGTAAGTGAAAATGGTGTAAGCACATTATTATTGCTGCCTATTACTTGTGAATGTATCATTGTGTTATTACGTAGGCCATTAGAAGGGTTGGTAGGTGGTTATAGCACCCCAGTGGGCTAGACCAGAGCAGTTGAGCTACCCCAATACCATTCCTCTGTGTGGAGGCACCCGATCAAAGAACTCAAGCCCCTCAGCCTGTGTATTACCATACAGGCAGGGGTAGTATCCCTTAGAATAGTGCAGCCTAGGGATTACATCTTGTTGGTACTGCTGGGATTTGCGCCCTCTAGTGTCAAAAGTTAAAAGTTCAGCCAAGTGCTAAATTGAGACAGGATTTGAGATGGAGGCACTTACTGTGCCCAAATGGAAAATCCCCCCCCCCCCATAAGCTGGTCATGCCCAGCATGATGGGGAGAAGTGAGGCCGAATGGGTAGACCCCAGCCATGCCATACTACTATTTAATATCCCTGCGGAGATCACTAATGAAAATATTAAAGAAACAGTGGGGAAGGTTAAGTGTCTGGGAAAGGTTGAAATAAGAGGACGGGACTCAGATCTATTTGCTCAGACCTTGGCGGCCCTCCTTTCTTGCAGTCTCCCCATAGAACCTGAGGCAGCACCACTGGTTAATCATGCTGGAAGAAGCCCAGAAGAGGTGGAGAGTTATTCATTTACATAGTAACCCATCTTCCCCTGTGGGGATCCCCAATGGTAGAGGGGGTTAAGGACAAATTATTGAGACTTCTAACTGCTGAAGGGCAGACCGTTAAGGATTTGTGAATGGCTTTGGAGGATCCAGAGGAGACTACTCCATTGCAATCTCCTCTGGTCTCTATATTCACCCCAAAGCATCCCCTATTGTAGTGGCCCTCATTATGATACCCTTTGTATACCTGGACTCCTATCGCAGGCTCAGATTGTTGTTTTTTTTTAATACTTCTTTATTGAAATTTTATAGATGACACATGCTTAGTACATTAAGGTGGTATAAGCATTGTGTTATACCACTGATAATAGCAATAAACTACATTACTGTAACCCTCCACAATTGTAACCTGGTAGGTATATGAGCAGTTTTTGATCTTGATGTTCAATTACCAGCAAAAGTTCCATACAGTCTATTATACTGATAAAAGTGATGGTATTTATAAAAAGTATTACTAAAAATTTACAAACAATATACAACATTAACACATCCAGCTATCAACCTGTAGTTGGGTTAATAGAAAGATAAAAATAAAGTCCACTTTAATTCATCTGTGGGACATTATAGTCCCTTAGGGCTTAGATCTAGATAGGCAATTTATTTTGTTTAAGGGTCTCATAGCAGGGGAGAGGAGGTTGTTGGTTCCCATTTTACAGATCGGAATAAGGCCCAAGGTGAATTTAATTAAATCATGTTTAGATTAGTTTATAGGAAAGTTCACTGTGTTCATATGTATTAGCCACTAGATGGCGCATGTGTTACATACTGGGTTGATAAGAGGTCCCACATAGTCCAGCAATTTAAGTATGCTTCTGTCTTGCTTTGTAAGTTAAGTGAGAGCTGTTCAAAGCTCTGTATTTGTAATGTTATACTTTTCCATTCTGAAACTGTAGGTAGATCTCTCTGATGCCACTTTTTTGGTAATGGCTTTATAGGCTACCACTTATAGGACAGACCAACAGTAGTAAATGTCTTTACCTACAGTGACCGGAGGTATACCTAGAACAAGGTTAAGAGGAGTTAACTGCTTGTTAATATTGAGCAGGGCTGTAATATGCTGGGTTGCTGTTTGCCAAAACAGCTGAAGCTCCGTACAATCACAGAAGTTATATGCATGGGATGCCTGTTCAGTACCACATTCCCTCCAACAATCGAATGGGGAACCAGGGATATATCTGGCCCTGAATAGAGGCACCAAAAAAAATCTTGCACAAACCTTCCAGGCGTACTCCCTCCAGGTCAGAGAAGTTGTAGACCAGGTCATCTGCCAAATCTTAGGCCACGGATGTTGAAGAAAAGGGAGATGGAAATCTCGCGCCCAGCGCAGCTTCAAAGGATCTGCTGCATGGGACTGTTGTAATATAAGCCATTTACATATAATGGAGATAGCATGATCGCCCATTGTTGATCTCCAAATCTGAATGTAAGGGCTGCTATCTTCCAAAACCTGGGAGAGGGTATAAAGCTTCCTAAGCTGTGAGTTTATGTAATCTCTAATTTGATAGTAATAAAACATATCAATAGGCTTCCATTTAAATTTTGATTTAGCCTCTTCAAAAGATACTACTGTGTCATGATGTAAGAGTTGCCAAGGGACCGCAAAGCCCTTAGAGGCCTGGGTAGTATACCAGGTATATTCCCTTGCTGGGGTATAGTTTGGGTTGGTTACAAACCAGGTATATTTCCAGGTGTATGTCTGATCTGCTTTTAGGTGGGCTCCCCTCTGCCAGCCTTCCAGGATTGTTACTGGGCTTTCAGGAAGTATCTGAGAAGTATGCTTTAAGAGGGCGGGGGGAAATAGTATGGATGAATGTGGGTCTAACCAGGTCTATTTGTTTCCTGTGAGTCTGATAATCTGTGTTGCCCCATAAAAGGACAAGCATCATTTCAGAAGTGTTCCAGTATGATTGCAGGTTAGGGAGTGCTATTCCACCGAGGTTTTTGGGGAGATAAAGCAATTGCTGCTTGAGTCAAGGCTTCCTACCAGACCTGATGAAGGTCGAGAACATTCTCTGCCACGAGACCAATTCCTTAATTGGGATGATACAGGGAACACTTTAGAATATATATAATAATCTAGGCAAGGCATTCATTTTATTTGCCTTGTTCCTTGTATGACAAGATAGTGGTAGTATATTCCATCTGTTCATATCAGATTTTAAAGTTACTATGAGGGGAGAATAATTTAATTTAAAGAGATGTCTTCGATCTGTGGGTATTTTGATTCCCAAGCATTTTATTGCAGGTAAATCCCATTTGAATTAAAATTGTTTTCTGATGGGGAGGGTGCAACATAATTAAAAGTTAGGATTTCGGTTTTGGTTGTATTCAGGGAATATCCAGATATTTCAGAAAACAGTTTCAGTTTGTGTAAGAGAATTGGGAGGGACTGATCTGGATTGATAAGAAAAACCAGGACATCATCAGCGAGGAGAGCTAATTTATGCTCTGTTTGTTGCCAAATGTATACCCTGTATCCCTGCCTCCTGTCTGATAAACTGGGCCTGAGGTTCACTATACAAGGTGAATAGAAGGGGGGAGACAGGGTATCCTTGTCTCATACCTATCTGAAGAGGAAAGCTGTCTCATACCTATCTGAAGAGGAAAGCTATTTGAGACATGTCCATTAGAATGTATATAGCCCTGCGGATTTGTGGAAAATTAAAAAATTAGGTTAATAAATTGCTCAGGGAAGTTGAAGGTGGCAAGGACCCTGAGAAAAGACAAGATACTCTGTCAAATGCTTTTTCAGCATCTAAACTGATGAATAAGGCAGGGATACTTCGGTTTTGGATATGTACAACCAAGTATCAGGCAGGCCTGGCAGTATAGCCTAAAGGTTAGACGAATTAGCTTGGTACATCCAGCAGACCAGACATGGGTTTGATTCCCACAACCTCCACTTGAATCACTTGAATACGGTGTGACTCTGAGCAAGTCACTTAACCACCCAGCACTTAAGCACTTCCCAGTTCACCCCTGAAAAGAGGCACTTGTGCCTAGTGGGCCTTACCCAGTTGCCAAAGACTAACAAAAAAAAAAAAAAAAAAAAAGTAGGTATTTTGTGTTATATTGTCAGAGGCTTGATGGCCTGGTATGAACACACTTTGGTCTTGATGGATCAGAATTGATGCCAGATGTTTTAGTCTTTGGGATAGTATGGCTATCAGGAGCTTATAGTCAGTATTCAGAACTGATATGGGATGCTAGGAGCTGCAAAAGGTGGGGTCCTTACCAGGCTTTGGGATGACAGGAATAATAGCATAGTTCCAGGAAGGGGAATGGTGCCCTCAGGGGTTGGGCTATTCTGCAAAAATTGAAGAAGGAGTGGGACCAAGTTTGAAACCCATCGGTTCCCAGGCATTTATTTGTTTTCAATTTTCCAATTTCCTCTTCTATTTCCTGGGTGGTAATAGGTGCAATCAGGGATAAAGCAAGATGTTTTCATAGTTTCGGGAGATTAAGGGAATTTAAAAAGGTCTGGATTTGCTTTTCTGAAGATTGAGGGGGGAAATGCATATAGCTGGGAGTAATAGTGTACAACGGAGTCTGATACCTTGGCAATAGAGTATTGTAGGGAGTTTGTGGGTAAATTTCTGATGCTAGGAATTGCAGCTCTTGACCTTTGTATACTTAGGTGCCCCACAAGTAAGTTTAAAGAGCGGGGGCCTCTGTCATAATATTGCTGTCTGAGGATTGTTAATTTTTGTTTGTTGTAGCAGTCTAAGAGAGAACTGAGTTCCAGTTTTAAGATCTTTAATTCTTTTGAGATTTTAACATTAATTTAGATTTTTTGTTGTTCTTCTAGGGCCTGCATCCTAGATAGCGATGCGACTCTCCTCTGGTCCCTCAGCTTCTTATTTCTTACTGATAGCTCAATAAATTTCCCTCTGCAAATAGCATTATGGTGTCCCATAACATGGATATGTCCACCTCTGGAGTGTGATTGTCTGTGATGGCCTGTTTTATAATGTCTTTGATATCTTGAATGAATTATTTTTTTCGTAATAAACATAAATTTAATCTCCACATAGTGTTCTTTCTAAAATTATCAAGTTGTAACTGCAGGAAAACTGGAGCATAGTCAGATAGGACATATTGTAGTCACCAACCCACGATTTCTGAACTATTTCCATATGTTCTTGAGACAATAAATGATAATCAATGGTAGAATAGGTAGAATGAGCTTGGGAAAATAGTGTAATGGTTATTTGTACCATTGAGATATCTCCAGTTGTCTCCAAATCTCAAATCTTTTAAAAGTCTAGATGAATCTTTTACTTTCTTTGCTATTCCTAGGTGGGCTCTCCCTTGTTCTTTTATTTTAGCAAGGTTTACATTGAGATCTCCACCACAAATAATAGTACCTTCCCCCATTGTGACAGCAATAGAATAAAGCCTGGTAGGTGAAAAATCTGTATTAGGAGGGAAGTATACTGAAGATATACTGTAGTTACCATCCTACTGTTCAGTCTCCCCTTCACCAAGGCATATCTGCCCTCCTATAACATAGAAACATAGAATTTGACGGCAGATAAGGACCGCTTGGCCCACCTAGTCTGCCCATTTTCCTACCTAACAGATAAGCTGCCTATCCTAGTTAACCAACAGCTTACTTCCTCCTACCCCCCACTAGGACTGCCTTATGTCTGTCCCATGCATTCTTGAATTCCCCCACTGTTCTTGACTCCACAACCTCCTCAGGGAGACTGTTCCATGCATCCACAACCCTCTCTGTGAAAAAAATACTTCCCACATTACCTCTGAGCTGTCCCCTCTATCTTCAAATTGTACCTTGTTGGTACACATCTCTTTTTGAAAGATGCTACCCTCTTGGACTTTGTTGAGTCCTTGAGGTACTTGAATGTTTCTATCATGTTCCCTCTCCTTCTTTCATCAAGGTATACATATTAAGCTCCTTTAGTCTTTCTTCATATGTCTTCTGGTGCAGACCCTGCACCATTTTGGTTGCCCTCTTCTGGACAGCCTCTACTCTGTCTATGTCTTTGCGAAGATGGGGTCTCCAGAACTGCACACAGTACTCCAGATGGGGTCTCACCAACTGTCTGTATAGAGGGATAATAACTTCCTGTTTTCTACTATTGATACCTTTTCCTATGCATCCCAGTATCCCCCCAGCCATCCTTACTGCCTTCTCACATTACTTGCCCACCATTAGCTCATCTGATATAATTTCCCCCAGGTCCCTTTCCATTTTTACTGTTGTCAGTATCTCACCCCCCATTGTGTATGCTTCCCCTTGGTTTTTGTTTCCCAGGTGCATTACCTTGCACTTCTTTGCATTGAATCTGAGCTGCCATACATTTGACCATTCCTCCAACCTTGCCAAGTCCCTTCTTATCCTTTCCACTCCATCTTGTGTATCAACCCTGTTGCTGATCTTTGTGTCGTCTGCAAAGAGACATACTTTTCCTTCAGTTCCTCTGCAATGTCCTTATAAAGACATTAAAAGGATCGGTCCCAGTACTGAACCCTGCAGTACCCACTAGTAACCCTCCTTTCTTCACTGTGTACTCCATTTACTACTACCCTATGCGTCCTGTTGTCTAGCCAATTTTTTATCCAGGCTACCACCTTGGGACCCACTCCAAGGCTGGCTAACTTGTGTATTAATCTTTTGTGTGGGACTGTATCAGATGCCTTGCTAAAATCTCGGTAGGCCATGTCCACAGCCCCTCCCTGGTCTACTACTTTGGTCACCCAGTCAAAGAAATCTATCAGATTCGTCTGACACAATCTTCCCATCGTGAATCCATGCTGCCTTGAGTCCTGTGCCCCACTGGCCTCTAGGTACTCAACAATTCTTTCCTTCAGAAGTAATTCCATCATTTTCCCTACCACTGAGGTCAAAGTAACTGGTCTGTAGGTTCCTGCCTCTGTCCTGCTCCCACTTTTGTGAAGAGGAATCACATCTGTCCTCCTCCAGTCCTCGGGTACCACCCCATCCTCCCATGTTTTGTTAAAGAGAGTAGTCAGCCGTGTCATTAGTTCTACCCTTAGTTCTTTTAGAATTCTTGGGTGAATCCCATCAGGCCCATTGCTTTGTCCACCTTCAATTTTATTAGTTCTTTCAGGACCCTTTCTTCTTTAAATGGACTGGTATCGACCCCCGTCTTCAGAGTGTTTCTCTTGTTTGGTTTAGGTACCTCTTTCTTTGTGAATACTGAGCAGAAATATTCGTTCAGTATCCCTGCTTTTTCACTGTCACCCTCTACCCACATTCCCTCCCTTTTATTAAGCCTCAGTATCCCTCCTTTGGTCTTTCTTCGCTCCCTAATGTACCTATAAAAGGTCTTATCCCCCTTCTTAACAGAAATGGCTATCCTTTCCTCAGTTTGGGCCTTTGCTATTCTGACTGCCTTCCTAGCCTTTTTCTGCTTTAACTGATAAAGTTCTCTGTCCTGCTTCTTCTGTATTTCCTTATATTTCCTGAATGCTATCCTTTTCTCCTTAACCTTCCCTGCCACCTGTTTTGAGAACCATAGCGTTTTTTTCCTTCGTTGTGTTTTATTGATTTGCTTTACACAAAGGCTTGTTGCCTCTGTGACGGCTGTTTTGATTACTCTCCATTGTTCCTCTACCCCTCCTTCTTGCCTGTTTGCTAGTGCTTTTCTGAGGCACTCTCTCATTTTCCTAAAGTCAGCCCTCCTAAAGTCCAATACTCTTGCTTTTGTATGGCTTGAAGGTAACCATCTGGGAACAAGCGACCACCAAACAGTGTGGTTCACGATAAACACAGCCATAAAGGCTGTGTTTATCGAACCACACTGTTTGGTGGTCGCTGTCTTGTAGATGGTTACCCACTCAAAATCTGAGACCTTTCTCCATCCCTATTTGAGAGTACCAGGTCTAAGATTGCTCCCCTCCAGAGTGGGTTCCAATACTAGCTGTCTGAGGCATGCTCCTGTAGGGCATCAAGAATGACCCTGCTCTTGGATGTGCCTGCAGCAAAGGTGCTCCAGTTAACATCTGGCATATTCAGGTCCCCCATCAACAATATCTCCCCTTTTTCTTCCATTCTAAGGAAGCTTTTTATCATTTCCTTGTCCATTCCATTCCTCCCCTGAGATGGGGGTCTGTATACAACCCCTATGCGGATTGTGGTGCCATTTCCTATCTCCAGGGTGACCCAGAGTGCATCATCTGCTTCCTGTTTATTCTTTAGTTCTGTTGCTTTGATCCCTTCCTTTACATGGAGAGCTACTCTTCCTTCTCTTTTACCCTCCCTGTCCCTCCTGTAGATTGTGTATCCTGGTATGTTGACATCCTAGTCATGATTCTCTGTGTACCATGTTTCTGTGACTGCCACAATATCCAGGCAACCTTCTTCCATCAAGGCCACTAGTTCAGGGAGCTTGTTACACAGACTATGGGCATTGGTACTCATCACCCTCCACTTTTTGATAGCCTTACCCCGTTTAGTCCCATTCCTGTCCTTACTGCCTTTGCCTTTTTTTACATTTACCTCTGTTCTGCTCCCTAATAACTTATCTACCTTGGTGTTTACCTCACTAATTATCATGTTTTGTGGGGGGAGGCTGGGATTTCCCTGCTCCTTTTCAGTGCCTCCCCCCTTGGCTAGTTTAACTGCTTGCCAATGAAGCATTTAAGCCTCTCACCTAGGATCCTGGTTCCCCCCCAGACAGATGCAGGCCATCACACAAGTATAGGTCTGCATCCCTCCAGGTTGCTCTCCAGTCCTCAATGAAGCCAAACCCCTGATCTCCACAACAGTTTTTCAACCATTCCTTGAATTCCCTGGTGAGGAGTGCCCTAGCATCACCCTTGCCATAGACAGGCAGCACCTCCGAGAAGGTTACCGTATGCGCTACTTGTCTAAGGCCCCTCCCCAACTCTATAAACTCCTCTTGCACTGCTCTGATCCCATTCCTAGAAAGTTCATTTGGCCCTAGGTGGACAATGACATCCAGCTCCCTCCCTCAAGCAGCTCATCCCATGCTCCTGAAGATTCGCTTCCTGTCCCTCCAAGCCGTGGCGCCAGGAAGGCACCTTACCTCCCTCTCCCCTTCCTCCCCCATTTCTACCCCCCTAATGATTGAATCCCCCACCAAGAGTTGTTTCCTTCCCCTGTGGGGTCCCATGCCACCCTCCTGTGGGTCTCCTTTGTGAAGGTTCCCAGCATCCTCCTTGGTCTCCACTGCAGGTGCCTCCATAGGGAACCACTATCCAGAGAAGAGCAAATGAATTGTGGAGAGGTAGAGCTGGAGGATGCAACTCTGTTCCACCACCCTCTCCCTCCCTGAGCCCACCCTGGTCCAGCCTCTCCTCTTTCTTGACAACCTCTGAGGTAGTGGCATTGGCCCTGTTGGTCCCTGGGTGGGGGAGGAGGTTTCACGAATCCTAGCCAGGTCAGCCTGGAAATGGGCAACCTCCTCTTTCAGACCAGAGAGGTGCCTGCAAATGAGGCAGCATTGCAGCCTCCAGAATGTCTCCCGGAACACTGCCACCCCACAGCCATTGCACTGCACCACTCCTGTCATGTCTTATTTTGTGTCCCCTCTACTGTTTCTCTGTATGCTTACTTTGTCCTCTCCTTACAGCTCTCACCCTTCCTGTTCTGGGACAGCAACTTCCTATCTTCTTCAGTAGTCTACTTCTTCCTTGCTCAATGTCTGACCACCAGCAGCGGGGGGGGGGGGGAGTGAGCTACTTTTTCCTTTAGGGTTGACAAAACCAATGTTTCTCTGTGATCCTTCCCTTCCTACTGCCAAACAGGAAGTTCCTGTTGACAGTCAAATCCAGTGGCTATAAAAGTAGAACTGACAGAGTGGGATGGAGGGCAATTAGTAAGAAAAAAAGGCTAGCAACAGGAAGTTCCCTTCCCAGCACAGAACATACACTGACTTTCTTTCTTTTCTTTCTTTTTTTTAACCCTAAATAAGACCCCTTCTACTTCTAATAAAGTATTTGTCTACTTACTCTCAACAGACACTGACTCCTGCTGAGATATAAGTTTTAAATTAATAAGAAAATGTAGCTTCTTTTAGTTAGCTGCTTTCTGCTCTATAAGCAAGGCTAGCAACAGGAAGTTGTAATTTGAGTCACCTGTTTTTATAGTGTCTAAGCCACACCCCCAATTAAGCTCTCTTTCCTCCTACTAGTTTAGCAAAGTCAGCTGATACAGTACCCTTCCCAGCACAGAACACACACTGACTTTCTTTCTTTTCTTTCTTTTTACCCTAAATAAGACCCCTTCTACTTCTAATAAAGTATCTGTCTACTTAATCTCAACAGACACTGACTCCTGCTGAGATATAAGTTTTAAATTAATAAGAAAATGTAGCTTCTTTTAGTTAGCTACTTTCTGCTCTACAAGCAAGGCTAGCAACAGGAAGTTGTAATTTGAGTCACCTGCTTTTATAGTGTCTAAGCCACATCCCCAGTTAAGCTCTATTTCCTCCTACTAGTTTAGCAAAGTCAGCTGATACAGTACCCTTCACAGCACAGAACACACACTGACTTTCTTTCTTTTCTTTCTTTTTTAACTCTAAATAAGACCCCTTCTACTTCTAATAAAGTATCTGTCTACTTAATCTCAACAGACACTGACTCCTGCTGAGATATGTTTTAAATTAATAAGAAAATGTAGCTTCTTTTAGTTAGCTGCTTTCTGCTCTACAAGCAAGGCAACAACAGCAATAATCTGATTGACACATTCAAATGGAACATTTGGGGTATGAAAATAACAGTACCGCTCCTCCATCCCCCTGTATATGAAGATACATCCACCTGAGAGAAACCAAGGCATTCAAATTTTTTATGTTCTCTGGGCGAGAGATGGGTCTCTTGTAAAAGGGTCATGTTAATCCCTGAGCACCTCAGAGAAGCCACAATCTTGGTACTTTTGATTGGACTAGAAAGTCCATAGACATCGCATGTACATTTTGTGCAACCCATCGTTAAATCTTAAGCAGGAAAATACAAGCTTTCCTGTCTAGGTCAAAATATAAACAAAGTAATTCTTGACTACATTGTTCAGTTAACCCATGTGGCTGCTTATACATGGCTGTAAAGACAGAAACATGTTGTTTAGCTGGAGAAACCTTAGGTAACAAACTTTGTGCAAACAGTGCAATAAATTGACAAAACTCTTTGAGCTCTCAAAGTTGGAGGCTATCTAATTCCTGTGACCTCTTTTCCCACCTTGCTGGTGTTAAAGGTAAGTAGAAGAGGGGGGTAAATTTCCTCCTATGAGGGAGGGCCTCTTCTTGAGTCAAGACTAATTCTGACTCTGTAGAAGTTGTGGCACATATAATTCAGCACCTTTGGGTCCTGTCTGCTATAACTGAAAATAGTTATGACAAACACAGTGAAGATACTCAGAAAGGGGGAGCCAGGAAGGGACCCACCCCACCCCCAGTAATCCCAGTAAGAGAAAATGAGTGAGTGGGGGGGAGGAATAGGTCTAGAGAAGGGAGCTTTGGGTACAAAAGACGTGTTCCCGTCTCCCCCCTCCCATCATCTGTGTAGCAATCTTGGACAAGTGCATAAACATGGAAACAAGAGAGATACAGTCTCACAAGTGGAAATACAAAATCCCACCATTGGGGATAGATTGTACATTTCCTGCTCCCCCTGCATCCTGCCCCCCATTCAACCATCATGGCACATACAATATGCATATATATTTATAATTTAGTATGGGGGCATTTCTGCCGGGGGGACTCAGCCAGAAAAAGTCTGTTTTTTATTTATTTTTATTTTTTTATTCTTTTTTCCTCTGGTCGCAGCCTGTGGGGCCCCTCTCAGGCATCCTGGCCTGACCCTGCCCGCCTGAGGTCCCCCCATCCTGAGCCTCTCTCTCTCTTCCCTCCTCCCACAGCCAGTACCCCAGGCTTAACTTCTCCAGGGTGGGGCTGCCTCTCCTCTTTGGGCACTCTTAGAGACTGGTCAGACTGCAGGTGAGCGCCTGGGCAGAAGAACTAGAAGGCCGTGTGGGTGGGACGCGGAGGTGGGCATGGGGCTCAGGTACCGTCACCTACCCCACAGAGCTGGATTTTTCCTTGTTCTGGTGTGCTCCCTCACCCCCAGAGTGTGGCATGCAATGATGCCATGGTGCACGGCAACCCTGCCAGCATCAGCCATGCTCCCTCACAGCTTTGGTCCACATCCTGCAGTGCCCCCGATCTCCTTCGGGGGTTGCTGGGACATCAGACACCCCTTCGGCCCTCCCCATTGGAGAGGAAGAACAGTCCAAGTCTGTTGGTTTTGAACTCTGGTATGTGTAGCAAACCCATAGTGGGTGAGTGTTAGGGTTCCAAGGTCCAGAGCTTAGTGAGGGAATCAAAGTCTGCTGAGTGTTCAGGTTTTTATATCCTAACTGTGAACCACTATCCTCCTGACCTCACCAAGGTGAATTCCATGTTAGGAGAGAGTTCCAGAGCGTGCATGGAGGACCATCCGTTTGGAACACTGAGTCGGGGGGGGGAAGGAACAAGTCCAACATGGAACCTCAGTTTGATAAGGCATTTAGATCTTTTTCCCCCCTAAAGTCCATTTACAGGCCTGAAGTTAGAGGGACCACAGACATAGTGTGTGGGATAAAGAGAGGGAAAATAGGGGGCCCAGTTACTCACTGCATGAGACAACAAGAATGTCACCACTAGGCTGGAGCTTCTGCTTATCCCTCTGCTGTTTCCAGGTTCTGTTCGGATATGCCAGGTAATTTCTTGTTCATGTCTTGAAAATATTGAACGGTCTCTGAGGAGGAGTGAGTGGTGGAGAGTCTGTACTTAGTTGTTCAGACAGTGTGTCATTCCTGGTCCAGCTCTTTTCTGTTGAGTGAGCTAGGTTTGGTAGGTTCCAAAGCCTCTATACCCCTTTTTGCATAGTGCTCCTCTTGCAGCCTGCGGGGTGTTGTAAATCTCGACCCCCTACTTCCAGAACGCATGTAGTTTTGCAGGGTAAGGTGTTTGCATTTTCAGCTGCTTACCCCACAAAATTCTGATCATGCCTGCATATTCCAACCACTGCTTCTAAATATTGCAGGGGTAATCTTAGTGGAAAAACAGTCCGGAATCTAAATATAGTGTATGGTGGAACGCTGTTCCGCATGGAAATCCATGCCTGGAACAGCGTTGTTGTACTGCACTTGGTGCGTCATGATCTTGTTGTGCTGCATGGAGTACGTCACCGGTGCAGCACAACAAGATCGAACGCATTCGTGCATGCATGATTGAGCATCCACAGCGACGCGGAAGTCAGCAGCGCTGTTACACATCCCGAAGTAAGCCTTATTTTTACCCGTAGACTTGTTTGGGGGATCACGGAGTGCTGATTATGGTTGCCCATACACTATAAAAGATTGTGTATGAGCAACCATACACAAGCAAGGCAGCTGTAAGATCTCGAGGTTACCATGGTAACGGGCCTCCTGAGCTGCGCTTTTCGAGGTCTCTGGTTACTATGAAAACCTCTCGATCACACCTGCCTTTGTTGTGTATGCTTGCTCATACACAATCCTCTGTATTTAACTTCTTTCTTCTGCCATGCCTTTCTTAAGATGTCTTCCTTGGTTTGGAAGCTTTGAAATTTCATAATTAGTGATCATGGTCTGGTGGATGGCTCTTTTAGTTTAGGCAGGAGGGCATGATGGGCCCCACTCTATTTTCTGGTGATATCCTTGTGGTAGGTTGAGCATATCCCAGAGCATATTGGAGGGGAAGTCTACCATGTCTCCCACCTCTGCTCCCTCTTTTAGGCCATACAAGCATAGATTCTCCACCTTGACCTGCTCTCTAAGTTGAGACATTTTAATTCAGTTGTTATGGCATGTTAACAAAGAGCATGCACAGTGCTTCCAATGTGCTGCAGGCTATCCTGCACAGTAGAAATCCTTTCTTCTGCTTCTTTTATGTGGTTCTCTATTAAGGAGAGCTTTTGATTTACCTGCTTGAATTCAATTTTGTTCACGGCACTCATCTCTCTCAGCTCTTTCATCAGAGAATCAAATCTATTTCTTGAAAGCTACTTGACTTCCTCATCTGTGCCGTATGACATAGCTGGTTCATTTACAAGTGGAGGGCCGCTGCCACATGCAGGAGAGCCAAACCGAGAATTGGGTCCTTCCTTTTCACTACAGTACTTCTGACTTTTATTTCTAGATCCTCTTTCCCTCTGTTATCCTACACCCAACATTTTCTAGACAAAGATAGTGCAGATTGATATAGTTTGGAGGATTTTTAATATGAATAGGGTAGGAGCCACTCACTTAGCTGCTTGCATTAGCCGTGGCAGAACCGGAAGCCAGCTCAAATTGTTCTCTGGTGCAGTTCCTGTGCCAGTGGGGGAAGACAGCTTAGAAACATGGATGGACTATGATACTCCCCTGGTTGAGGAGTGGCAGTGCTCTCGGGAAGGGGAAGCAAAAGAGACTTATGGAAAGTTTAAAGGGCTCTGCACTGGAGGCTATTCAATTCCTTCGAACCACAAACCCAAAGCCACTAAAGCTAAGTACCTATCTGCTTTAGAAGGGTGTTTGGTAGCACCAAATCTGGGGAGGATTTATTGTGGAAGTTCAAGTCTGCTAAACAGTGGAAGAATGAGAAGTTGTCTTCTTGTGTTACCCACATTGAATGGGTCCTGCAGAGAGCACATAGAAAGGGGGGTGTCCCAGCTAGTGAACTGAATCATGTCATGATAGAGCACATCCTCAGATCTGCCCATTGTGCAAGTGTGCTTATGTTAAAATTGAAGTTTCAGGACAGGAAAGTTAACCCTCTTGAATATTGTTGGCAGATGAAGGACATCTGGGAGGCCGAGAATGATGAGGTTGCTTGGGAATCACTATCCTGATCCCAGACCAACCCAATGAGAAAAAGGACACTTTTGAGACACAGCAGGTCCAAGACCTGCAGAAAGAGTTAAAAGAGATGTGAGCCAGCCAGCAAGCCATGGCTGAAGTGGCCATAAACTATAATTTGTGCCTTCCTAAGACTGAGACTGGCAGTGAGGCCCCATGCATGGGTGTGGGGTCTCATGCCCTTGCCAACGAATCTCAAGCTGATTCCAAATTGGTGGAAGAAATGAGGGAACTGTGAACTTTGGTGGGAGACCTCATACATGCCGCATGATCCTCTTCCCCCTGGTAGACATGTGGAAAAAGGGAGCCTGATCTCAAGCTGAAAGAGGACAGTAGACACCCTGCCCTGGAACACTATAAATATAGTGAAGAACCAAACCACCATGGTGATCGCCAAGAAAAACTGTTCTGTTACAGGTGTGGAGAAGATGGGCACACCCAATGAGGTTGTAGTCCCCTAAGAATCTCCTAAGAGTCTGCAGAAAGTCACTACCAAGCTACTTAACCTGATTCGACAGAGCACTATAAAACCTCAGGCAGGTCCAACCCAAAAATCTTTTTCCTCTAAAACTGCTGTGGTCAGTGCACAAAATAGAATCTCCCAGATTGGTCCAAGATGGTGGGCCCATCTATGGAAACCGCAGTAACTGTCAACTGCATCTCCACCTGAACTGTGCTAGACAATGGCTCACTGGTCACTACTGTATTTAAAGATTGGTACTACCAACACCTCTCTGATCTCCTGCTCTTACCCCTAGAATGACTGCATGTCTGGGGATTGAATCACAAATCCTATCCTTACTAAGGGTATGTACAAATTTGGTTGTCTTTTCCTATTGCCATTGCTGGGGTGAATGAACAAGTTGAGGCCATGGTTCTGGTGTGTCTGCCGATGAGGATGTAAGACAGTATCCCCTTGTTGAGAGGGACCAATGCCCATATGTTTGGCAGGCTAGCACAGCCCTGTCAAGACAAATAGGGAAAGAAGACTGGAAAATCATTACACATTCCAACCATCATGTGCAGAGTTTATGACTTACAGAAAAAAACAAAGAGGAGAAGAAGGGTGAACCAGTTAGAGTAGTATGGAAGAAGGATACATAATCCTTTGTGTAGTCTCCCAATGCACAGTGTGTCATCAGTGGTGAAGTGCAATTTAAAAACGATATAAATATAAAAAATTCCTGATGTTGGACGCCCCAGAAGATGGAAAACTCCCTGAGGGACTGTTGGTCAAGTCTAGCATCCTACCCGCCTGAGCTCACACCTATGCCCGGCAAGTGGTGGTACAGCTCCAAAATATGTCAACCGGGATATCAGAGTAAATCAAGGTTGCACCTTGGCTACTGTATATTGTGCAGCTACAGCTATGTTGCCTAGCAAGAAAGGCACTATAGAGACTGATGAGGTGACACCCAATCTGTTACATTTTTGGAGAGTCCTCCATACCCGAAGAGTGGAAAACTTAAATTATCCAGAAGCTGGCTCAGAAAAGCAAGGTATTCTCTTCGAAGGAGTGGAACATGAGATGTGTCACTACAGCTGAACTCCACATAAGACTGCATGATGAAAGGCCTTTCTGTGAGAGATCTCAGCACCTAGCCCCAGAGCATATCGATGATGGTCAATGCCACTTTCAGGAGTTGCTCGCAGTTGGCATTATACAGGGGTCTCACAGTTCATACGCTTCATCTAGTATGGTAGTCCAGAAGAAAAATGTCTTGGGAAGGATGTGTGAGGACTACCAGACTTTGAATAGAAGAACCGTACATGACCTGTTCACTATGCCTCGCATCCAGGATGCCCTGGACTGCCTCAATGGAAGTCAGTGGTTTTTTGTGCTGGATCTCCAGAGTGGATAATACCAGATCATAATGGCCCCTGAAGATAGAGAAAAAACAGTATTTATCTGCCCTTTGGGTTTCTATGAATTTCTGTGCATGCCTCAAGGTATTTTGGGAGCACCTGACACTTTCCAGCAGCTGATGGAGCGAGCTGTGGGAAACATGAACTTATTAGAATGCCTTGTCTACCTAGACAATGTGGTTGTGTTTTGCCAGACCCTTGAAGAGCAAGAAACTTGTAAGTTCAAGGTTCTAGACTGATTGGAGGATTATGGGCAAAAATTATCAATAGAAAAGTGTCAGTTTTTCCAGAAGTCTGTGAAATATGTTGGTCATATAGTGTTGTCTGATGGGATCTGAAATGACCCGAGTAAATTGGAGTTTCTAACCACCTGATCCCAGCCTAATAATTAGAAAGAGCTGCAAAGGTTCTTGGGGTTCTTCAAATACTATCACCGATTCATAAAAGATTACACCAAAGTCATCTATGCTTTGCTTAACTTAATTCGGGGTTACCCACCTACAAACCAGAAATACAAGAGAAATGCTGTCAAAGAGGAGGAAAAGGTCTACTTTCTGACAAATTAACCTTTTGGAAACAGGTGGACTCACGAGTGTCAGGCAGTATTCTGACATCATCCACCAACTCATTCATGCACCCATGCTTGCTTTTGCAGACCCTGGCAAGCCCTATGTATTGCACACTGATGCCAGCTTGAAAGGACTTGGTGCTGTTCTATATGAAGAATATGAGGAAGGCTTATGCCCAGTGGTGTTTGCTAATCGAAGCTTAGCACCCTCTGTAAAGAACTACCCTGTACACCAACTTGAGTTCCTTGCTTTGAAATGGGCTGTGGTGGACCAAGTCCATGAATATCTGTATGCTGCAAAAATTCTAGTAAAGACTGCTAACAATCCCCTCACTTATGTCCAGACTTCAGCAAAGTTGGATGCCACTGGCCATCACTGGCTATCTACACTTTACACTTACCATTATTCAGAAGAATATTTGCCGGGCTTAAACTGCATTGATGTTGATACCCTTTCAGGAGACCTGATTCTAACTTGAAGTTGGTGAGGATGTCCGAGCAATCTGTCAAAGCTCTCTGTCAAAAGTTCAATAAAGATGAGAACAGCTCTCCTGAAACAGTTGATTGCCAGGTAGACTGCTTGGGCCCTCCTGACACTTGTGTCCCCGCAGCGTGCTGCCATCTTGCAGTCTTGGACCTCAGCACGTTGCCTCAACTTAAGCCAATAACATACAGTGGGCTCAGACCCAAGACCCCATGATCAAGCCTGTGCTGGATGCTATTCATAAAGGAGAAAGTGTGTCCAAACTGCGTTCTGCTGATCCCCAAACTGCCCTGCTGTTTAGAGAGGGACCATGATTAAAGTTGCACAACAAACTGCTTTACAGCAAAACTCTTAACTGACAAGGTCAAGTTATCAAGCAACAACTGGTGCTACCCACAGTTTTCAAACATGTGGTTCTACATGCCCTTTGTGACCAGATAGGACATTTAGGCTGTGACCAAACTACTGACTTGGCCTGTGCTCAATTCTAGTGGCCAAAAATGGTGGCTGACATAGACTTATCATCACTTTAGCTTGCAGTCATCTCTAGAGGAGAGCTCAGCCCCAAAGGCTGCACCCTAGGTCAATATCTCCACCAGTGCACTGTCACAGAGTGCCTCTGTGAAGGGTCAGGGGACCCCGGAATTATGTATGTATTTCCTTTCGTATTTGCTTTCCGAGCATATACTTGGATTGGTATAAACGTACTGCTGGCTGTGACCAAAAAGGGTGCTGCGCTTTTTTGCATTGCTGCACAGTCATGCTGTATCTTTAGCTGTGCTAATTTTCAATGGCTGTATTTTGAGTGCACTGGCTAGTGTACATTTAATTATTTTAGGGTCAGTAGATAGTGGTCTCTCAAAAATCAAAACAAGGAAAGTTACAAGCTGAGCCTTAAGCCTGTTTAAACCTTACATCCTAGCATTTCAAAAAGTTAAATAAATGAGTGAAGAGGTCACGGGTGTAAGCTCGAAGGGGGCAGGCTCAGAGGGGAGAGGAGGAGATGTTATTTCACTGAAAGGGTGGTAGAGCCATGGAATGCACTGCCCAGGGAGCTGGTAGAGATGGAGACTGTGGACGGGTTTAAGAGAGGCTGGGACAGGTACAGGGGGAGGGTAAATCTGACCAGGCACAATACAGGTGGAACATCTGGGACTGGGGACAGTATAACCCAAGGGGGAGTGGGGGCACCAGAACTGACCCTCAGTGCGGGTGCCGAAAATTGAGCAGACTCGAGAGACCATTAGGCCTATTCTGCTGGCATGTTAGTATGTTAGTATTTATTGGTAAAAATAGTTAAACAAACTTAAGACACTTCTGGGTCTTTATCTAAGAAATATTTAAATAAACATTGGATTGTGTGATAAGTTAACAGCATCTCTCAAAGATTTGCTGTAGCGTAGAACCCCCCTCCCCTTTCTGCATTAAAAAGTAAAAGTTAAAACTGGTTGCTTTAAAGGAAAAGAAACGAGTGCTTTGTTTATTGTTGTATTTTGGAAGTTATTTAAAGATGTAGAAAATGATCTGGGAGGGGATAAATAAAATGCTGTGAGGCTACAAATGAAATATTCTGATAGGATGAAATATCAGCCGTCTGGAAATGGGCAAGTTGTACAATAATGATTAGAACCCTTGTCCTGTCCTTTTTTGTTTATGGGCTTGGAACTGGTATCATGCTCCATTTGAAACTTGGCTTATGCTTTCTGCATAAATAAAATCTATAAAATAAACAGTTTTTTGGAGCTGTTTGTGTTCCACAGGTTTTCTTTCCTTGCTAAAATACCCACATATAGCCTGTTTGGGTGAGGGTTACATAAAGAAAACCCTTCGTTTTGTAAAAATCTCAGGGCGGTGCTTTAAATGCCCTAGTATACTTGAATTATGCCTTGTAAAGATGTTGTACCTTGCAGACTTTGAAAGAACCTCCTGGTTCTTTAGTTTAGCTCTGTTACATTTTGTTTTCAGGAGCTCTGAACAAATGTGACTTTTTTGTAGAAAGATATGCCGTGGAGTTCCAGCATGACTGTGCAAACACCGGTAAAAGTATCGCGTGAATGTGCACACAGTCGAGAAGGTATTATTCCTTCTAGTTCTTCAACAGTTACCACTGTTTGTTTAAAATGGATTGGAATGAGCCCTACATACCTTCCGGAGGTATAATAGTGAGGTTTGGTGCTGTATTTGGGACCTCTCTGAAATAAAGGTTTCTGTTATGTTTCCTGGTGTCTCAGAGCCCTGTCTGGACTCTCTCTCAGCTGCAGCAGTTCCCCTAAGAGTCGGCCGGCTGTCTCCTGAGTGCCTTTATGCTGAGTAAGAAGGGGTGGTGCTTCCTGGGACCAGAGAATGTATCAGAACTTCACAGAGAGACTGTAATTCCCTTTTGTGCATGAAATTAGGTTGTTATGTTAATTATAAGATGTTTAGTTATGCCATATAAAATAGAAATGTTGTAGATAAAGATATGTTATTTGAAATAAAGTATAGGGGTGGGGTTAAGATGTCACCTGACCCATGCAGTGTATAAAAGCTGAACACTGAGCACAGTTATTCAGCTTGCTTTTGGGTCTGGAGGTAAACTCCAGGGCATTGTGATAAAGTACTCTAAGGAGTAAAGAAGTGACTATTTTCTGTGCTAAATTGAAGATTAAGCTGTCGGATCATTCTGTTGTATTAAATCTGTCCTGCTGTAAACCACTATCGAAGAAAGATAAAATAAATTTGGAACTTTTAAAGGAATTGCTGATGTGTCACGCTACCTGATCTGCCCATGTGTACCTGCGTCCTATTACATGCACCCATAGAGCTTGTGTATGTTGATGTCTTGTGTCTTGAGTAGGGATGTGCGAAAAAAATTTTCGCTGGCGGAATTTTGGCAAAAGTACTAATTTTGCTTCTGTGAAACTTTGGAAATCATTTTTTAAACTTTCAAGGAAATACCGCCTTAAAACTGCAGAAAAAATATATACAAACTGCAGGCTACTTTATTAAACTGTGGATGAAAATCTGCAGAAAGGATCACTGCCAGTGGTCAGTTCTGAGACTTCTTTTAATTGTAGTTAAATTAATTAATCCACCCCCCACTGATGAGGGGTCCCAGTAAATACCCTCAATCCCTTCCATTGACCCTCTTGGTTTCTAACGGTCCCCCACCGACTGATGATGGCCCCCAAAACATTTTGTTTCCCTGATGTCTAGCAGACAATCCTCCCTCTCCTGGATTCCTTAATCCACAAATAAACAGCTGGCAGTCCACCAACTCATCCCCCTCTGTTCCCAGTATTCCCTGGTGACTAGTGGACCTCCCCATCCCTGATCCCTTATAAAAAAGAATCTCAATTCCCTGGTTCCTGTTGGCACCCCTGCAAACTACCACCCTGACACTTCATCTGCCACCACTCCACTCCCTTCCCCACCCTGCCCCTGAGCGGGCCACCAGCACAGTACTCCTCTCTCCACAACCAGTGGCCCACTGAATTGTCAGTGAATAACCACATAGTTGTCCAAGCAGGTGTTCATTCACTGACAGTTCATTAAACTGTGGATAGAACAAATTCCGCAGTTTCACCAATGGCAAAAGTACCACAATTTCCATGAAATTTCACGGAAGTTCTGCAAAAATGGAATTCACAGCTTTCACACACCCCTAGTCTTGAACCAGATCAAAATAATATTGGCAATGTGCTAGTTGTGACTGATCATTTTACTTGTTATGCCCAGGAATATACAACCAAGGACCAAAAAGCATCCACAGTGGCCAAGGTCCTGATTGAAAAGTCCTTTGTCCATTATGGTGCCGCCCCAGAGTATTCACTCAGATCAATGGAGAGACTGTGAAAGCTGCTTGATTAAAGAAATGATCTCACTCTGGAGAGTGCAGAAGTCCAGAACCACCCCCTATCATCCCAGGGGGTCCACAGTCCAAAAGGTTCAATCAAACACTACTAGACATGCTGGGTACACTCCACCCATGGGAAAAGTCCAAATAGAGCCAACAGATGAGCACATTAGTCTCTTTTTATAATTGCACTAGAAGTGTTACCACTGGGATCTCCCCCTATCACCTAATGTTTGGTCGAGAAGCACAGTTGCCCATAGACGTCTGCTTCGGAGTGTCCCCTGATGGAGTCAAAGCCAAGAATTTACCTTCAGAATGTTCAAAAGCTAAAAGCCCAGTTAAACCATGCCTAGCAATTGGCACACACCATGGCAGCAAAGACAAACTTAGCAAACAAAGAAAGGCACAGCAGATGTGTCAAGGCCCAAGAACTGTAACCTGGGGACAGGGTTTTGTTGTGAAATTTGGGATTACATGGAAAATGTAAGATTGCTGATAGGTAGCATCACACCCTCTACATTGTTGTCAGCAAGCTGGAGGATCTATTAGTCTATAAAGTGCATCCAGAGAATATCCCACAAACTCTAAAGACAATGCACAGAAAGATTTGTTACCTATTGGGCAAATCATCTTTGGGTCTGCACCTCATGATACTGTCACTCTTGGGCCTGTAACCAGGGCTGCAGATAAAAAGAAACAGTTATCCCCCTCTTCAGTTGTTAAAAATTCAATGCCTTCTATCAGTCATGTTCTAAATGAAATGGGCCGCCAGTCTGAATCCAATAACAGTGAATGTAAAGCCCCTTATTACCTGTCTTATGAACTGAATCAGTCGTTTCAAGGTAATCCCATGTGTAAATCTGGGGATGAAGCTGGACCTTCAAGACTGTTTGACCCTCCAGCCTTCTCCAAAGCTCCTGTGCCCCCTGAAAGTGAAGAGCAAAGTGTGACTTCTGATGTAGCTGACTACTTTTGTCTTGTGGAATTAGTCGAGCCCCAAAAAGGAGAACTAGAAACAGAAAGCACCACTACTGACATACCAGGAAATACAGAACTGCTGGCAAGCAATGAATCTGACAATGTTATGGGAAATAATGTTGATGAATTTAATGTTTCGAGAAGTATTAGTAATGTGTTGAAAGATTTAAATTACATGGCATTTCCTCTTAAAGATGAACCTGGAATTGCAGAGCCAAGTAATGAAAGCAATATTGTTGAACCAGAGCTAATAGAGCTACTGTAGAAGCTGACAGTACTTCCAGTCCGGAGCAGGCAACCAGTGCAGAGGTGTCACTTTCTTCAGAAGCAGACTATTAGAGTTGTGGGGGCCCCCAGCAAGACAAGTCATGGGGCCCTTCCTCAATCCAAACATATTTCATATTTTACTTTGTCTAAAATGCACAACATTTTAATTTCAATACAACCAGTTATATTTGTGTTTTTTAGGGAGTGGTAGCAATGTTAGTTTTTGGGGCCCCGCAGTCCATTCAATCAGTGTCTGTT
The DNA here is from genome assembly GCA_016271365.2 of Neoceratodus forsteri. Lineage (NCBI taxonomy): Eukaryota > Metazoa > Chordata > Ceratodontiformes > Ceratodontidae > Neoceratodus > Neoceratodus forsteri. The sequence continues at coordinate 50,976,179 of CM057455.1, forward strand.
CATTAGCCTCTGAGTGGGCAGGGCATACCTTAGCGAATCTTTTCATGATGTTATAACACCACAAGAAAAGGCTCCACAGAGCCTAGTGATGCCTTTTGGTGCTGTTTTACATTCAACATGAATAATAATAATTAAAAAGAAATGAAAGTGGTACTCTGGATCTGGCTGGGGGCCCCTCATTAGCGGGGGGCCCCCAGCAACTGCAAGGTTCACTGGTGCCTAAAACCGGCTATGTGAAAAGCAATGTTGAAAGAACTGAGCCTGTGCCTGCCCCTCCCAGAAAGTCTGGAAGAGCCACCAAGCCAGTGATACGCCTCAGTTATGACTCCCCAGGTAGGCCTGTAGACCTCCCATTACATGTAGTTCACAAAGGGGTGTATATTTCTGAGAACTCTCTCCCAAAACTGGGTTATTCTGCCACTTCCAAAGCCCTCAAATCAGTGTACTAATGCATTTGCTCATTGCATCCTTAGTGTAGCAGGTAGGGATAGGCTCCAAGCCATGTGGGTTAGTATGCAGGAGGTAATGCAAACCAGAATTATAAGAGTAATGTATCAAAATACTTGAATATGTGAAACTGTTTATGGGAAATGTTATGAACATATGTCCTTATGGAACTGCCATTGCTAAAGTGTAAAATATAGCAATACTGTTGTTATAATCTGTTTGTCTTACTGATGTATCAGTTTTATTTTCATGGTATGCTAATTGAACAAGCATGTATTTTTGTACAATGTCTTTATGCAGACTTTTATAGAAAGTGTAGACTTGACATGGACAACAGGTTTTTTCCAGGAAAGGAAGAGTGTAACCCCCCTACAAATTGGGGTTTACTGTAATGTCTTCCTTGGCTTCTAAATGCCCACTGCCAGGCTGGTGTCCTGTATTTAGTAGTTCTATCTATTTGTGTAAGAGTGCCTTTGTGAGCCTCTGCACCTGTCTCTTTAAGCGCATGGCTAATCTGTGCTTAGAAATTAGTCTGGGCTTGGTCCTAGTGATTTAAGGCTTGTGACTGGTCAGACAGTGTGCTGTTTTCTCCATTCTGTAGTCACTACTTGCGCAGAGTTCACTTAGGAACTATGATTGTATGGTGTTCATTTGTTGTTATAGTAAAGACAGAGAACTTTGTCTGACCTGCTTTTATTGCAGCTCGAACATCTGGATGGAAGTCACCATGTTAGGTTTTGGACTTCCAGTATTTGGACCAGTCGAACCACTGGGGACCTAAAATGGACACTGTCCCAGGGGTCTTGTGAGAAGGAAATTCTGTAGTTTTTTTGTAGTTTTAAGTGTTGGCACCCAAATGGACCTTGAGGGAGAGACCTTACTGTGACTGACAGCTCCCTCAGTCAACTGAACATTTTGAATTGCCTGGGAAATTCCCAGAACTCCCTGAAGCAGTGGATCAGTTAAAGTTGGAGTTTGAAGATTGAACAGATTGAGTTTTCGAGCAACTGCTCTCTGAAGGAGCATAGGGGAATCGGTGGGAAGATGCTCTTCTGGCCTTCCTGCCACAGTCTCCAGTAGTTCAAGCTGCCTATTGCAGATGTCAAACCTGCCTGATTTCCAGCCTTGGAACTGTTGCAGAAGAAAGATGAAGTGTCATTTTGACTTGTAATTTGGACAGAAGACTTGCTCCAGAAGTGATTGGCCCAGCTTATACATAGATACATAGATACATAGACAGTGTCGGCAGATAAGGGCCTATGGCCCAACCAGTCTGACCATTTGAGCTTGTAAGTTCAGTTTGTTTTCCTAGAAGTCCGTTTCCCCTTACCCCTGACCTCTAGAATTCCTTTATGTCTATCCCATGCATTCTTAAATCCCGTGATTGTTTCAGCCCCCACCACTTCCTCTGGCAGGGTGTTCCACTTGTCCACCACCCGTTCTGTGAAGAAATTCTTTCTCATGTTTCCTCTGAATCGTCCTCCCTCCAACTTCATCCCATGCCCTCTAGTCCTGGAACATCTTTTTCGCTTAAAAATAGTGTTTTCCTGCACCCTGTTTCTCCCTGTAAGATACTTGTATGTCTCATGTCTCATGTTCAGATCAGTGCTGGGACCGGTCAAATAGGCCCTTCCCACAATTCAGTGGAGGTAACAATCATCACCAACTACCATATGTTTATCCAACCTGGTCTAAAAGGTAGTGAAAGAATCTGCCTTGCACAACATATGCTGGTGATTTATTCCAGTATTCAATTACCCTACATACAAACCCTTTGTTTTCCTAAATTAGTGCTACACCTGTCACTCACTAACTGTAGATCATGTTTTCTCCAACTACACAAATCTTCTGATCCGAGGGTTACTCTTTCACCAGAGGGTGGTGGTAAATGTCTGTCACTCCACAGAGGGAAGAGTGACCAGTGGGGTACCACAGGGATCAGTGCTGGGACCGGTCCTATTCAACATCTTCATCAGTGACATTGCACAGGATTTAGAAGGCAGAATTTCACTGTTCGCTGATGACACAAAGCTCTGTAACAGAGCAGACACACCAGAGGGAATGACAGAATGAGAAGGGACCTGCAGAAACCTGAAGAATGGTCAAGGGTTTGGCAGTTGAAATTCAATGCAAAGAAGTGCAAGATAATGCATATAGGGCACAAAAACCCTGGCACAATACATCAGTTGGGGGTGAGGATATAGCATGCACCAAGCAGGAAAGGGATCTTGGGGTTGTCATCTCTGATGACCTCAAGGTAGGAAACAGTGTGACAAGGCATCAGGTAAAGCAAATAGGATGCTGGGATGTATAGGCAGGGCATCACCAGCAGGAAAAGGGAGGTCATAATTCCGCTATACAAGACACTCAGTGAGGCCCTGCCCTGGAGTACAGTGTACAGTTCTGGAGACCATACCTACGTAAGGACATAGACAGGTAGAGAAGGTTCAGAGGAGGGCAACAAAGATGGTGCATGGATTGCATCACAAGTCCTATGAAGACAGGTTGAAGGAACTGAACATGTACTCCCTGGAGGAGAGGAGGAGAGGGATATGATAGAGACATACAAGTATCTTACAGGGAGAAACAGGGTGCAGGAAAACACTATTTTTAAGCGAAAAAGATGTTCCAGGATTAGAGGCATGGGATGAAGTTGTGGAGGAGGGCGATTCAGAGAAAACATGAAAAGAATTTCTTCACAGAACAGGTGGTGGACAAGTGGAACACCCTGCCAGAGGAAGTGGTGGGGGCTGAAACAATCAGAGTTAAGAATGCATGGGATAGACATAAAGGAATTCTAGAGGTCAGGGGTAAGGGGAAATGGACTTCTAGGAAAACAAACTGAACTTACAAGCTCAAATGGGCAGACTGGGTGGGCCATAGGCCCTTATCTGCCGACACTGTCTATGTATCTATGTATCTATGTATCTGTGGCCCTTATGTCATTTTTCACATACAGTGCCACTCCTCCTCCCTTCCTGCCTGCTCTGTCTCTTCTGAAAATGTTGTAGCCAGGTATCACCATCTCCCAGTCGTGGTTATCATTACACCAGGTTTCAGTGATGGCCACAATGTACAGGTCTGACTGTACCATGACAGTCTCCAGATCTTCCATCTTGTTGCTAAGGCTCTGGCATTTGCACACATGGCTTTCCATGATTTGACCTCTCTAGACTGTTTCACTGTTTACCCAGCCCCTTCCTTTGTTGTCATTTATCCTGGTTCTCCTTGCTGTCTGCCCTTCTGCTGAATTTTGCCCTTTTCTGCTTATCCACCTCTTAGCACTAATCTCCATCTTTTGCACACTGCTTGCAGAGATAGCCACTCCTCTGGTTCACTGGTTCCACTGCTAGCTGTTGGGGGTGAGCAAGTAGGTACCCTCCTTGCTGGCCTGCCACCCCCTTTGCTAGTTTAAATGCTTGTCAATGTAGCATTTAAACTTATCATTGAGTGCTTGGATTCCCCTCCAGGATGGATGCAGGCCATCAGGCTTGAACAAACCTCCATCCCTCCAGGTGGGTCCCCAGTCACCAATGAATCCAAACCCTTCCTCACAGCACCAGTTCTTCAACCATGAGTTATAGTTCCTGGTGCATGCACTCCTATTCTCTCACTTGCCTCACACAGGTAGTACTTCTGAGAAAGTGACAGAAGTAGCTACTTGCTTGAGACCCCTCCCCGTTTCCTAAACTCTTCCTGAACTTCCTTTGTCTCCCCATTTGCCAGGTCATTAGTACCTAGGTGGATAATGACATCCAGCTCACCCTCCCATCTTGTCTTCCCAGTGATCCCCAGGATCTTCCTTCCATCCCTCCATGTCATGGCAGCTGGTAGGCACCTCACCACCCTGTCCTCCCCCTCCTGTGTTCCTAGCTGGATCCCTCTTATGATGGAGTCCCCCACCAGGATTCGCTTCCTCCTCCTCTGGGGTCCACTGCTTTTCCCGTTGAGGTCACCTCCTTGGCTAACCTCCACATCCTTTCCTTCCACTTCTCTGGGTACCTCTATTTGGTTGTCCTCATTTGCCAGTGTGGCATATGAGTTCTTGAGTGGAATAGGATCTGGGATGTGCCTCTGCCTGACTGCTCTTACCCTCCCTGAGCCCACTGTCATCCAAGTGCTCCTCGTTCTCGGCATCCTTTGAGGCAGTTGCATTGGACTGGGTGGTCCCTGGATAGGGGTAATGGTACTCCTGACCCAGTTTACTTCCACTCTGAGTCTGGCTACCTCATCCCACAGTCCAGAGAGATGCATGCAGATAGGGCAGCACCTCAGTGTCCAGAAGGTCTGCCTGAATATGGCTGCCCCACAGCCACTGCATTGCACCACTCCCCACATTATACTGCAATTCCACTATTTGTCTGCTACTGAAGCTCTCCTAGTTCCCTTTTTATTAATTACTGTACTAAAAATACTGCCACTGATCCTCAGATAATTTTTTTTAAAAGAAAAAGAAACCAATAAATAAATAAATGAGTCAAAACACTTGTGCTGAGGTGGGCTTCTTCCCCTTATGCCCCTCCTACTTCACACCTTACTATACCTGTGTTTGCGCCTGTCAATCAGATTTAACAGGGCATATAATTAAGAGTTGGGGGAAGGGGGGCGAAAATTTGCAGCAATTAAAGACAGCACAGAATTACACCACCACTATGTTTTAAATTTTCAACAGCCCAAAAACAATAACAAGTAAAGACAACAAAGAAAGTATAGTGTCACTAAAAGCCCACAATCTAAGTTTAAAAGAAAAATAGCAATTACCAGTTACTCTAAAGCACTGAATTGAATACGTTTCCTTCCTTCCCCTTCTGGCTTCTTCTAGACAGTATTCGAATTGTTGTTTAAAGAATTATTGCTATTAATGTGTTGAATGTGTTTTGTGGGTCACGATTTGGTTTCCCAGAGTCAAATCTGTTAGCTTCACCAGCAGAAGATCACAAACTTTTGCAGAACTGTTTATCCTGTCTGGGCCCTACAATCTCAGCCTAGGCCACTACTCAGGCATCACAGACCATATTGGTGAAACCAGCCTGGGGATTCGGCTTCCTGCCCAACACCATTAAGCAGGTAGCAACCACCTGGAGGTGAGCTATGCTGTTCCTGCTTCCCCTGGCATTCCTGATCATCACTGCTATGTGTACTTCTCTCCGGTCCAGCATCCAGGTTCTGGTAGCAAGAGTACAAATTAGGATAGTGCCCTGCCAAAAAAGCAAATATCATTCTGGTATCAAGTAACTGTTTATTTTACTGGGTTCTTGTAATGAACAGAGCCATCCAGCTTGGATTACAAATTACTGGGTTGTGTGCATGTTTAAGTGCTTTTCTTTCTTTAAGGGCCAAAACAACAGCTGCAATGCCGGCCTCCCCAGACAATGCTTCAGGCTAGCCTGCATGACATACTGGGTGCCCAGGGTTGTTGAACTGTTTAGCTGGTACTTAAAGTGCACGCCAGACAATCCTGACTTGAATCAGATCGCTACTCATTCAGCTAGATTTATGCCTTTCCCTTGTTCACTGCCCCTAAATAAACCTGATTGCCTTTTCTTACATTTAACCTGGCTAGTAGTAGTAGTTGTTATTAATCAAGTGGGACCTGATGTATTGAAATTGATAAGAAAGAATGTTATAGGGTGGGATATTATAGAAGGTGGGAAACTTATCCAGTTAATGTAAGATGGAGGTATACTGGATAAAATAAATAATTATGCTGATGATAAAAATGATATAGAAACATTATTGGAATATAATATCATTATAGTGGATGTTAGGCAGATTATTTCCAGACAACAAACTATAATAGCAAGGAAAAGACAGGCATGGTATAATAAAGAATGTAAGGATGCAAAGAGGAAATTTAATGGGTTAATGAGAGTTTTAAAAGGAAGTTTGGTAGAAAATAAGAACAAAGAAATGAATAAATTAAGAAAAGAGTATAAAAGGATTATGAAAATAAATAAACATACCAACTTAAATTATGGACAGAGCTAGATGAAGCTGTAACATCAAACGACTCTAAGAAGTTTTGGAGCATAGTTAATAATGGCACATTAAATTATGACAATATGATAATTACATTGAGCCGGATGTGTGGGCACAATATTATAAAGGTCTATTTTATACAACAAATAAAAGGAATCAAAATATAGACGAACAATATGGTGAGAATGGATTTGACATTATAAACCAAGAACTGGCTAATAATAAATTAATTATAGAACTGGATGTATGGAAGGTTTTGGATACTTTCAAAAAACATAAAGCCCCAGGTCCTGATGGGATACCTTTTGATGTTATTTTTTATACAGCTCGATTTTGGGTTCCTTACTTGACTATATTATTTAGTAAGATTTGGATAAAGGAATAATACCAGCTAGTTGGAAATTAAATATAATTGCTCCAATATTTAAAAAAGGGGGAAAAAAGTCCAGAATGTTATCGACCAATTAGTTTAATAAATAGTACAGTGAAGATATTCACTAAAATATGAAATAATAGATTGACAACATGGGTTGAAAGAAATAATATTATTGATACAGTGCAAGCAGGATTTAGAAATGGCCAATCTACACTAGATCAATGTTGGTCATTGGTGCATTTAATCTAGAAGTATACTAAGATTAAAAAACAAAAGTTATATTGTATATTTGTTGATCTAAAAACAGCATTTGATCGAGTGAATCGCAGTATGTTGTGGGAAAGATTAAAAGGACTAGGAGTGGATAGGGATATGGTGACAATGATTGAGCGATTAAACCAAGATAATTCTACAAGTGTAAGATATTCAACAAAGGGACAATTGACACAATGGTTTCAAACCAACATTGGGATAAAGCAGGGATGTAGTCTCTCACCATTGTTGATTAATTTACATTTTCAAACAATATTAAGCAAACTATATGACTAAGATTGTAATTTGCCTAGAATAGGGGAGAAGTATTGTGCTTATTTGGCATTTCCGGATGATGTATCTCTATTATGAACAAGCTTCATTGGTATAAACAGGATGTTAATCAAATTTGTTGGAGAATGCAAGAAGGCAGATTTATTATTAAATTATGAAAAAACAAAAGTATTGGTTTTTGGAGGGAATAAAAAAGAATACCAATCTAAAATAGATGGATATAAATTGGAAGTGGTAAAAGAATTTTGCTATCTAGGAATAGTTTTCACTCAAGATGGATTATGGAATAAACACATAAAAGAAACATGTAGTAAAGTTAATAGATTTATGTTAGTAATGAATAGATTTGCAGATAAACATGGAGGGCAGTCAATAAAAGGAAATTTGAGGGTTTTAAATGCAAAAGTTAAAGCTCAAATACTTTATGGGGCAGAAATTTGGGGATTTGGGGATTTTTCTAAATTAGAAAGAATTTTGAATAAATTCTATAAAAAATGTTGGGACTTTCCATTGGGATGCCATCAGCAATGGTTAGGGCAGAATTGGGACAACATCAACTGGAATATGAAATAAAAATAAGACAAATGAACTATTGGTTGAAGGTGTATAACTTGAGTAACCAAAAGTTGCCTAGATTATGCATGGAGGAGGCAATGGAGTACAGTAAACATTATAGGTTATTTCCAAGTATGGCAATAATGGAGAAAATAATAAAACCAATGGGGCTGTTAGAGATTATTATGGAAGGTATGATTTGCCCAGCAGATATAATGAAATTAAGAATTAAAGATAGGGTTAGAGATTATTATATCCAATTAAATTTGGCACTGTGTAAACAATATAAAGTGAATGAATGGATGGCTAAAAATAAGAGGCCACATGAATTAGAATACTATTTGAAAGCAATGACCAATCCTGAGTTTAGGAAATTATTAATCAGAGCAAGATTCAAGAGTATTACAACAAATTGTGAATTAAATTGATATAGTAAAGAGAAAATAGTGGAGGATATACTATGTAAATGTGGAATAGATAAAGATACACTTAGACATTTACTAATAATATGCCCTCTATATGAGAAAGAAGAAAAATGTTGGGGGAGATTCTGAGAAAACTTGAGTTAGATTCAGAAATGGTGTCAAATTTTTTGTTAAAATTTCATAATCTGAAAATACTACTCACTGTGGCCTCCTTTCTAAAAATAATTGAGCAGAAAAAAACCCCATGTGAGAAATGCCTCAATTCAAGGGGTGGGTTAAGCTGTTTATATTTTGCCCAATATACTGATATTTAAATATATTTAAAAATGTGGATACAATTTAGATGAATGTAAAATTGAGGTCTAATGTTGTATGATGGATGTTTTAATATGGAAATTATAAAAATGTGTATTTAATTGAATTAAAAAAAGATGTATTTTAATTGTAATGACTTGAATAAGTCGATCAATAAATTACTACTACTACTAACCTGGCTAGTGTGTATATTATTAGTCAGGTTACAGTGTTAATGCTGCATTATTGCTTTGCAACCTTAATTTCCAGGGGGGTCTCCAAGGCAGTTGCAACTGATCCAGCCCTGGTAATAAGTGAAAAGAGTGTGAACACATTATTATTGCTGCCTATTGCTTGTGAATGTATCATTGTATTATTATGTAGGCCACTAGAAGGATTGGATGGTGTTTACAGCATCCCAGAGTGCTAGACCAGAGCAGTTGAGCTATGCCAATGCCATTCCTCTAGATGGAGGCACCTGGTCATAGAACTCAGGCCCCTCAACCTGTGCATTGCCATACAAGCAGGAGTAGTAGCCCTTAGAATAGCACTGCCTAGGGACTACACAAAGAGAAAAGTCCAATGAGGCATCCAGTGTGATCCCCCGGTATTTGAAAGCTGGGACAGTGTGGGGGGGGGGGTTAGCATTATCACTAGTCATCATTAGTGGAACAGAGATTTTTCAGTCGACTAGGGGGTACCAGAACGTGCTGCCTGAGATTTGGCTGAGTTCACAATCAGCTTGTTCTTTTGAAGGAACCAGGACTGGACACTTTGTAGGGCAGTATTTAGTTTTGTGTTGAGTTACAAAGTGTCCTTGGCGGTCACATAGAAGACAAGGTCATCAGAATTCAAGAGGGGTGTACTTTTTTGAAGCAATGATATATCAAGTTAACACAAAGTGAGAAAAATAGTGGTCCAAATATGGAGCCCTGGGGGATGCCAACATTGACAGGGCAGGATTAGACAAGGAGGAGGAGCCGAAGTGGACTCACTGTTGTCTGTTAGAAAGGTAACTCTTGAACAATTGAAGGGCAGTGTAAGAGATTCCCAGGTCAGAATGTATTTTGCAAAATAGGGAGTGGTCAACTGTGTCTAAGGCTTTGTGAGACTGGTAAATATAATGCCAGTGAGTTCACCTTTATCAATAGAATTAGTTATACTTTTGGTTACAGTATGTATGGCAGTGATGGTGCTGTGATGCTGATGGAACCCATACTAGTCTGAGGAAAGGAGATTGTAGGTGGAAAGGTAGCCAGTTTGTTGTGTAGATATAATTTTTTCTAGGATCTTGTTTAGGACATGAAGAATAGCTTTAGGTCAGTAGTTATTAATGATTTTGCTATTGTTGTTTTATGTTTGCTTGCATGCATGCTCAAGAAACATGTTGTGACAGCTTGTTAGAGTAGCAGGTTGTGGAAGTGTAGCTGTGTTATGGCCAATGCCACCACTGCTTTTTAGGGCTTGTCTGTGTGGCACTAATGAATGAGTGCGCTGTCTATGACAGCAACTGAAAAGCATGCCAAAACTTGAAACAATTTTGCTGCAACCATGACAAAGCGATCCGTCATTGCAGGGCATGCCTTGTCTGGTGTAACATTTCAACAAACAAGGTGGCAGTTGTCACCATCCACCTCTCACAGTACTGTTTCTCACAGTTCTGCCTGAAAGCTGACATCAGGGGTGCCCAGTCCCCCTGTTGGCATGCCTCCTCCCCTGTTCATTTGCAGATGTGGAGCCCAATCCCCATCGATATGATGTCCCTGTAGTTTAATTTGTATGCAGAGGGGATGTCAGCATCATGCCCCCCCCAAACACAGACCCTTTTTCTTTACCAATGGGTACCCAATCCCTGTCAGCTCCAGTAGTCCCAAAACACCCAGGTGGCACACTGGGAGCCCATCCCAGTGTGCCAAATGTACCTGTAAAAAAGAAAATCTTCCCACAAAGTTTTTCTTTTTTTTTAACCTGTAAACAAGAAAACTGTCTTTCCTTGTCTTCAGTGCCCCCTCTCCCAACCCTCACCCACCTTCTGCACACCCCACCTCCCCTCATCCCTCTCACCCCATACTTACCTCTGGAGCCCGATGTGACAAGCTTCAGTGGAGCAGGAACACTTCTGCACTCTTCCATGCCTACCGCAAACTGAAGAAATGCTAGTAAGCTGTATAATGGCATAAATGAGGGGGGATCTTCTTCTTAGGTGAGCTTGTGAGCTGGCTGAGATTGAACCCAGCTAAAACTGAGGTGCTGGTCATGGACCCAGATAGTCAATAGGTGGGTTTGTTGGTGGGATTACTCCTTGGGCTATGGCTTGGGGGTATTTAGCTGACTGCCTCAGACCGGGTGCAGAAACTGGGTGTTATTTTTGACAGTGGCCTAACCCTGAAATCTCAGGTGGCAGCAGTAGTCAAAACCTCTTTTTACCATGTGAGGAATACCACTTAGGTGAAACAACTGGTTCCTTCCGAGGATCTTCCAACTTTGGTGCATGCCTTTGTTACCTCCAGCCTAGACTACTGCAATGCCCTTTACCTAGGGCTACCGGGGGTTGACATCTGTCACCTGCAGCTAGTGCAGAATACGGCAGCTTGGCTATTGACTGGTACTTCTAGGACAAGTCATACAACACCTGTCTCCACGGACTGCACTGGCTGCCTGTACAGTGACGAATCACCTTCAAGGTTGGTTTGCTGACCTATAAAGCCCTACACAATCAGGGACCTAGTTATTTGCAAGATCTCCTTCACCCTTACTGTTCCCTCTGCCCTCTCCAATCCACCAATGAGGGATTGCTAGAGATTCCCCGGGTCCTCTTAAAGACATCTAGGGCCCGGTCTTTTAGTCTTATGGCCCCGACCCTGTGAAATTCTCTACTTCATCGGGTGCAATACTGCTTGACCATCCAAAGTTTTAAAAAGTGCATTGAAAGAACATTTATTTAGACTGGCTTATTTTGGTTCTTAGGTCGCTTCTGTAATTTATATAGTTTAAATTGCTGAGCTTTATCAATTCATGATGTTGCTATGTTTTTATGATGCTTATTTTATGTACATGCACCTTAGCTGCAGAAAGGTGCTTTTATAAATATAATTTTGATTGATTGATTAATTGATTGATTGGCTGATGTGACCATTTTTTGCAATTTTTGGCACCAGATTTTCTGCACGGGGTTCGTGGGACCCCACTTCATGGACTCAGGCACTCTCATGTCATTATTCGGTCCCGAAAGGTGATTTCACAGTCACTGCGTGAAATTACATTCTGGGGCCGACTATTAAAAATGACCATGTCACTATTCATGAGGTGGGCTCCTAAAAAGACTATGTTGCAAATTTGGTGAAAACATTCCAAAAAATGATCATGCTAGAGCATGTGTTGCGCAGTTTCCACGCACACTTGTAATTTCAAGAATTTTTTATATTTTCACTCCAGATTTTCAACATTGCCATTTTTCCACATCTCCTTTTGAAGAGCACAGCTGTCATTTTTCACATCCTGCCCAAACTGTGTTTTTCCACATCTGGAGCACAATGCTGTAGTCACTGTGTGAAATCAATGTTTTGGACTGAGTAAGAAAATCACACTGACAGTGTTCTTAATGAGAGGTCCCAAAAAGCCCATGTTACAAATCTGGTGAACAAATTCAAAAAAATTACAGTGTTACCAGCATGTGTTGTGCAGTTTCTATGTACGATCATAACTTTGCCATTTTTTATATTTGTACTCCATATTTTAACATTTTCATTTTTGCACACCACCTTATAAACAGTATAGCTGTCATTTTTCACATCCTGCCCAAAACTTGTTTTCACACCTGTGGCACACAATGAGTGTGGTCGCTGTGCGAAATCAACATTCAGAACAGATTAAGAAAATTACAATGCCACTGTTCATGAGCGGAGGTCCCAAAATGCCTGTGTTGAAAATCTGGTGTAAAAAAAAATCCCCCCAAAAATTGCCTTATGGGTGTATGTTGCGCAGTTTCTATGCAAACTCATGATTTCCCCAATTTTTTTATATTTTCACTCCAGATTTTCAGCATTACCATTTTTTACACCTCCTCATGAACAGTACAGCTGTCATTTTTCACATCCTGTTTGAAATGTGTTTTCTCCAATGTCAGCGTGGCTCAGTTGGTAGCACATCCGACTCTGGACCAGAAGGTTGTGGGTTCTCATCCCACACCAGGATTGGGCTTGCACCTAAAATTCGCTGGCATCTGAGTGCAGTATTGGGGGGGTGCTGCACTGCTGGGGTGTGCCATCCCTCGTATGAGACATTAAACTGAGGTCCCTTCTGCCCATCCTGGTGTTGTCCTGATGGGTGTCCAGGGGTAAGTAAAAGAACCCAGGGCACTCTTTACAAAAGAGCAGGGAACATTCCCGGTGTCCTGGCCAACATTCCCCTTCCCATATACCAGTTCATGCAATTATCCAGGCTGTGTGTGGGTGATGTTGTGTGATATGGCTGCCATCACACATTCAGTCACCTCACTACCAAAGCACTTTGGGATACACTGTATATGAAAAGCGCTATATAAATGCTGATTCTTCTTCTTCACCCCTGTGGCACCAAATGGAGCAGTCGCTGTGCAAAATCATCTTTCGGCTAACAAACTGATAGTATCACTGTTCATGCAGTGTGACCACAAAGCCCATTTTGAAAACTTGGAGTGAAAATACTAAGAATCACCCAGAGTGTTAGGGTTTCAGACCATAACGCTCAACCCTGTAGGTACTGACAGGCGTCAGGGGTGTGACTTCGGATTGTTGACAGTAATGCTCATCCACTTCCTCCCTCACCCTACAGCCAGTGACAAGCATTGAGATGTGTCTTGGACTCTTCGGCCCCAAAGTTCACCCCATTCTCCTATACTGCACCCATTTCATCCTATTTCCTTATGGAATGAGATGAGAGTAAAGCCCAAACACACCACGGCACACCTCAACACTTGTCGGTGTCTGCAGGGTAGGGTGAGGTGAAATTACATGAGCATTATGGGTGATGACCCAAAGGCACACCCCAGTGCCTGTCCATCTCCGCAGGGTGGGGTGGAGTTGGCGTCAGTTCAGTACTTCACTGCCATTCCTATTCTGTATCTGTCTAATTCCTGCACTTCCAATGCTAATGTCAGCAAGCAAACATTTGGCATTGACAGTTCTGAGGTACAGTGTTTGAGGTAAGGGACAAATGTAGGAGTCTGGAAATTGGCATGGAGAGCTCACAAGTGACCAGTTTAAAGAGTTTTGGTTCAATACTTTCAGAGCCAGCAGATTTAGAATCAGGGACATTCCACAGAAGTCTGAATACTTCAGAGGTTTTTACACATTTGAAGTAGAAAGGAGGGAGCTGTAGAGTCAGATGCTGGTGGGAGGGCAGACTTGATAAGGAGGAGGGCAAAGGCTGAGGTATAAGCAGATAACTCTGATAAAAATGTGCTGAATGCACTGGATATAGTGGTAGGGTTATTACAATTTACACCTTTAACCTCAGTTTCATGGTGGGTGGGGAGTTACATCCATTCTTATGGATTACTTGATGAAATTCCGCAATTGGTGAAGGTTACTACTACATGACTCCAACTGTGCTTTAAAACATTGACTTTTTTTTTCTGATGGATGGCTTTTTTACCTGAATCTCTTGCTTTTTCAGTATACATTTTGTTACACAGTTTATTTATTTGTATAACAAATGCACACTCTGACACCCCTAACTCTAAAACTTAACAGTGTGTCATTATTATTCTGATATTAATGGTCATCTGTTGATTATTTAATTTTACATCAAACTGTGTGGTATTGTAATGCTTGCAAAACATAAAACACAAAGTTACGACAGAGTAATGTGTTTGTGTTAGTTTTGTGTTTGCATTTGCAAATAATTAACTTGCCACTGTTTACCCAAATGTCCTGATTCCAGTAAATTACATTCATGGGGGACAGAGTACAGGGTTTCACAGTGATTGCATGTGTATAAGATCAAGATAAGAAAGTATTTCTAACTACGGATTACTTTTATGTAGACAGTGTTCATCTTAGCTTGTAATTTCTTATGGAAAAGGTAGGTTTGTAGTATGAACTTATATAAAAGCAGTGAGTTAGAGGCCCCCCCCAAAAAAAGGTGTGCTGGCTTACATAGACAATCCCGACACCATTGTGTGGTGGGACTGTCTGTTAGAAGGTATCCCATCAAAAGGGCAACTGAGATTGAGTGACTCAAATATGAGCTACTCATTCTCAGTGCCTGTATTGTGGCTACCCAGAAAGGGTAGCAACAGGTGAAAAGGAAGCCAACCAGGGCAACTGGAAGCATACCATGGGGGACAGAAGGGGAGGGAAGGCTGCTGAGTGGGCCATGTGGTGTGATGGTGAGGGTGGCTAGCTGCAGTTGGAAGGGTGCAGGATTTAGGTATGGGGAGGCACAACAGTTTTTGTGGTTGCAGTGTTTTTTTCTTTACAAGTCCCCCCAACATGCACCTCCTTGGAGTTGAAAATCTATAGTTAGGGGGGTATGGGGAGTGATCTGTGTCAGTGCCTATGTTTTTGCCATGAGTGTACATCACTGTTTTTATTTTCGGCAATGTACTCTCTCCCTAATGGTGATCGCTGTTTGGCAATTGCCGTTCTGACATAGAACCCTGTCAGGAACAGACTCGTTGAGGCACAAGACAGGATACTAACTTTATAGGCCTGGTCATGTTCTGGATTCCACATACAAGAAACTACTTAGATGGAGTGGAAACTGTACAGTGAAGGGTAATCAAAATAATGCATGGTCTGCAGAACAAATTACATGAAGGAAGGCAGGAGCCACTAAATATTCACTTGCTGGAGGCCATATGGGAAAGGAGTGGCATAATAGAGACCTATAGGGTCCTAAGGGGAATAAATAGTGTCAACAGCAATGATTAAGGTTGTAATTATTTCACTGGGGTCACAGATTTCACAATTACCATGAAATCGGTAGTCCCCACTGAAAATCCCCAATTTCCAAATCGTACCTAATCCTCCATTGTATTTTTATTTAGTTATTTATTTAAGGTATGATCATTACCTTTTGTATGTAGGCTTACTGGAGGATCAGAGGAGCCAGTCAGGTCTCTAGTGCACAGCTTGTCTTGTACCCACAGACATATGATCTCTCTTTCTCTATTCTCACATTGACACCAGGTCACAATTCTGCTGCACATCTACATATCGAGACCCGTCTGTCACTACTTTCCACACCAACAGGGAGCAGACACCATTGTCACTTGGGGTGGGTGGGGGTTCTACCTAGAACTGCTCATGCTCTACTGACCTTAAGTCTGATTTGGTACCTCAACAGCTGATTGCACCAACCTCCTGGTCCTGTTGTGTCCTGGTGTGTCGCTTTTGCTCTCGCTCGTTCATTCCCTCTGATAGAAGAGACTGCAATGCAAATGTGCAAAAGTCCGCTGGGACATGCAATAAAGAATTAACACTGATTTGTTTCATGTCCTGGGAGCTATTCCTTCTATGCACAAGATCAGTTGGGAGGTTTATCAAACTTTTTTGGTTTTAATAAAAATGTACTTTTATGACCATGAAGTGCTGTAAAATCGTCCAATTTTTACCGTGAAAAAAATTCAGCCCTAGCAATGATTTATTTATCCTAAATATGGAAGCAGTCAGGAAAGAACATGACTGGAGAATGGATGGTGGAAGATTTGGAAGGATTTGAAAAAATTGTTCTGCAATGAGTGGGTGGTGGTGCCATTGAACAGACTGTTAAGGGAAGTGCTGAATACAAGAACTAATACAAATGTATTCAACACTGCCAAGACAGAGTGAGCAGACTCATAGTGCCACTATTACTGGGACATGGCCATATCAGGCTATACTTTGTTTAGGATGGACCGGTGGGAAAGACCAGAGGGGGTGTGATGCTTTATGTGTGGGAAAGCATAAAAGCAACAGAGATACAGGAATACAGGGGGAGGAAAAGGTACTGTGGGTCACCCTGGAGATGGAGAATGAAACCACTATTCACACTGGAGTAATCTACATCCCTCCAGTACAGCATGAGGAATTAGTGCTGGTGGAAGCCACTGGCAACATTGATGTAAAGGGGAAGGTGCTGGTGGGGGATTTCAACCAGTCAGATGTAGATTGGAGCCTCCCAGCAGCAGCTTCAGCTAGAAGCAGGGACATCCTGGACTTTCTGAAGGGGGGGCACTTCTTAGGCAACTAGTCAGTGAATTAATTTGTGAAGAGGCAATACTAGACCTAGTACTCACTAACAGGAACAGTATTGGGACATCAAGGTGGAAGGCCACTTGGGGACCAGAGACCATCATACTAGGGTTCATACTAAGGTGGATTCAAGAGCAAGAAGGCCTAGGCCCCTATTGCTCTTGTGCTAAGCCAAAGAAAAATAAGAGCAATTGCAACCAGCATTTATTAATGCAGTAAGTAGATGCTTAAAAATGTTTTTGGTCTCACTAATGACCATATGAAGTGATCATTTATTTGAAGGACCAATCACTCTGATAGTATAGAAGCATTTCCTATTAGTATGAATAAATGATTTCCTTAATAACTCTAGGGGGTGACCCCTAATATCATGGAAATTATTTTTAAATTACAGACCTAGTTCACACATAAGATATGGATCTTGAACAATATCGCGCAAGGTCACCTCTAAGAGGATGGGTGGAAAGAGGCATACGTTTTAAGGACTCTAACCTGCCTTCATAGGGCATAATTTCAAGCCCAGAAATTATTTTAGTAAATTTTCTTTGAACTTTTCGTAGCAGGTGACCTTCCAATTTTTTATAAGGGCACCAAAGCTGGGAAGCATACTCTAGCTGGGGCCTGAAATATGCTCTAAATAGAAGTAACAATACTTCTTGATTTCTGGATCTGATATTATGGAGAATTGACCACACTACTTTATTTGATTTATTAATGATATCATGCACATTTTTATTATGTGATAAATCATCAGAGATTGTGATGCCCAGGTCACTTTCATCCGATGTCTGAACAAGCGTGGAACCAGCCAGTGAGTACTGATAGTGTATGTTGTTTGTACCCAGATGCATAGCTTTACACTTGGAAATGTTCAGTTTCATACCTCATTTATTTGCCCATGCTGTAATATGATCTAAATCATTCTGAATGGTTAATGGTTCTAAGACCGATATATAAGAACCCCCAATGCTGATGCCATCTGCATATTTTGTGGAGATGGATGAACACTCCTTTGTTAAATTAGCAATAAACAACTGGAAAAGACAGGGCCCCAGAAAGGATCCCTGTGGCACACCACTTGATATGGGACAGCTTTCTGATTTGGAACCTTTGATGATAACTTGCTGAGTCCTATTATGTATCTATTTGGATATCCAACTGACAAGCAAATGGTTGATATCCAGATTGCAAAGTTTTTGAGTTACAGCCCAATGTGGCATGACATCAAATGCCTTGCTGAAGTCAATAAATACAATGCCACAAGGTATTCTCTTATCCAGAAAAGAACTGTTCTCATAGAAACACATTAGCTTAGTAATACAACTTCAGCCACTGTTGAGCCATGTTGCTCAGGTTCGTATTGATTAAGGGTAGGTGTAATTATGTCTTTTATAAGACTCTCAAAAAGTTTGCAAACCAAGGATGTTAAATTTAAGGGCCAATAATTTTCTGACATATTTTTTGGCCCTTTTTTATGAATCAGGATGTCATTGACTTCCTTCTAATCTTGTGGAACATAACCCTCAGCAAGAAAATAATCAAACATCATTTTTAAAGTCTCTACCAGAATATCTGCAACAAAAATAATAAATGACCTGTTATATTATCAAGACCAGGGCTGTATTTGCCCTTTTAAGTCAATATTTTTTTGTAAATTAAATCTTTACATTTCAGTGTCAGAAATTGTATTTGGTTTGAAATAGGGTTGTTTTCTGATCTATTGGTGAAGGTTTTACAAAAGTCTTTGCTAAATAAATCCACCATAGCTTTTGAATCATGAATAAGGGCATTATTGTTTAATAAGGTACCCACTTGGCATTTAGGTTTCTTTAATGAATTAATATATGAAAATAAATTTTTACTATTAGTTTTTTTAGCGTTAATCGCCAAATTATATTCCCACCTAGATTTTGCTTTTTTGATAATGTTTTTACATTTCTTTTGAATAGACATATATGAATCCCAATTTGATAGAGTTTTATTTTTCAGGTAAATATTGTATTTTTTTTCCTAGTTAATCTTTTTAAAGTGTGACCCTTCCATTTAGGTGCCCTTTAATGATTTGGGATTTGTTGTTTAAGATAGAATAAATGAGTCTATTAAATAATAAATAATATTCTTAAATGTCTCCCAGCAGTTCTGAGGGGAACAGTGTAATAGCACTGTCTCCCAGTTGAATTCATCAGTGGCCTGCCTTATGGCGGTTAAATTTGCTTTGTAAGTAAGTAAGTAAAAACTTTATTTATATAAGGCCCCCTTCCCAAGCTCAGGGCACCTTTACAAGATTACATAAGCAGCATTAAAATCACAATAATAAATAACATTTTAGATATAGCAACTTCAATTTAAATGACATGAATGAAATGCTTCATTAAAAAGAAAAGTTTTTAGGGCTCTTTTAAAGCCCTCCACAGTCAGGCTGTTTCGTATCTGTCGAATAAATATATAATTGTTGTGTTGTGATTATATACATAGGCCCAGATATTCAAAAGAGCTGAGCCATGCGCAATAGGGTTGCACCTGCGCAAGTCCAAAATTGCACCATTCTGCGATATTCAGCAGCAGGCAGTTGCGTCCCCCAAATCATGCTGAGCAACAGCGCAGTGCTAATGAAGGCATGCTCAACCGAAGGGGGAGAATCCATGCATAAACTGCACAGCCTGATATTCAGCCGGGCTGTGCAGAGTTATGCAGGTGCAACCCCCTACCTGTGCCTGCACAACTTTAAGCCAAAAAAAAAGGATCATGTCGAGGGCCACCCACAGGTGAGCTGCTGTATTGCAGGGTGCAACACAGCAGCTGCCACCTGTGGATGGCCCTCCACTAGTTCCCGTGCCCCCTGCAGCCCAAATGCGGCATAATAGTAACCCCCACAGCAGCCGATTGAAAGGGCAACATAATGTAAACCCCCGACTAGCCCGATTGTGGGCATAATGTAAATTACCCCACCTGACTAGCCTGATTAGGGCATAATGTAGTTCAACCCCTCCAAAGACCAATATCCCTGGTGGTCCAGTGGACCACAAAGCCCGATCGTGGGCATAAGGTCAAACCCACCCCCCAAAGTCCAATATCCCTGGTGATCTAGTGGCCCCCACCCCACCCACCCATGGAGCCCCACCACCCGCTCCCTCCGCCGGGCAGCACCCCACCCACCTGCCACACCGCCACCCGCCGACTGACAGCTCGGTAGGGCTGCACGCCCATTGGTTTAGAGCAAGAGCCAATGGGCATGCAGCCCATACCATACAAGGCAGTCCAGATATGTGAATGAATTCATTCAAGCTTCTAATACGCCCATAGATGAATTTGCTGGACAATAGCAGGAACCCATAATAAGATTGTCAGTTGTTGAAAGAATCAACTTTACCCAACTAGTTTCGGATTGTGTGTCATGACATTTTATATTATTAGAGCTGTCAATAGAATTAAATATACTATTTACATATAATGCAACTCTGCCACCTTTCCTATTTTGCCTGTTCAGTTTGGGTAGAGTGAAACCAGGTATATTTGTTTCCCATTGTGATTTTTCATCACCCCAGGTTTCACATGTTGATATAACATAGGTTTTCTCTTGGTGAATTCTACACTTTAATTCATCCAGTTTATTATTCGAGCATCTGGCATTAAAGCTTAAACAATGAAGTTGATGACTTCAGACAATACCTTTAGCAACTGGTTTTACAGATGATGTAACCATCATCTCCCCCCATTATTTAGTTTAAGTGGTTATTAATGACAGATAATTGTTTCCCCCAAAATAGCATTTCCACATCTGCTAAGGTGCAAACCACCAAAACAATATAACTCATTGTGGTTGTCAAACTCTTCTCAATGTGTTATGCAGGTTAAGTTCTGGTGCAAACACCATTTCCGAAGCTAATCATTTATGATTTTAATTTTCTTGTTAAGGGATGGTGAAAAATGAGGGATGTGAAGGATTTCAGACAGGCAAACATCACAACCGAGGTCAACTAACTTATTATTCAAAGCAATGAAATCCCTTTTAATTACTTGAATTGAATCATGATGACTATTATTTGCTCCTACGTGCATAACAACAATGGGATTAGTGCCACAATCTTTCATAATGTTGTTCATCATTCTGGTAAGATCAGATATTTTTGCACCACTGTAGCTAGAACAGGTCCTATTAACCTTATTGGGGTTACAAATTGCCCTATCTAAATGTTTCGTGATAGAATCACCCAATACATAAGTCTGTCAGGTACAAGAAACCATTGGACTGGTACTACTCGATGAGGCTTGATTTATTTAATCAGTTAGAAGGTCAATAAGGGGTTCATCCCCTGATTCAGAATTAACAAGGCTAACGGATGCAGGAGTAGAGCCTAGAATGGTGTGATCAATTGGACGCCAGACTCCCAAACCACATTAACCGCTTTAGCATTAATGTCTGTAATGTCTGCGGAAAGAGTGATAAGGGGGTCGAATCTATTATAAATCTCTGTACTGAACTGTCAAGCCTTTCTACCCTTTTTGCTGGTTGTTTTACCTCACACACTGTACCATTTGTCATCACTTTTAAGTTCATCCTCAGAATTGCCATCATCTTTCCTAGCTCTTTTTTTAGGTTTGTCTACCATTGTGGGAGAAAAGGTCTGTTGTAATGTTACAGTGATCCCTGATGGAGTGTTATCTGAGTTGTTAAGAGGGTTAGTAGTTAGAACACTATTTGTAATCTGAGTGAGGTTTGAATCTTCTGGTGGCGAAGGAATAGAGGCATTACATTTTTTGTGCATTTCAGATTGGCTCTGTTCAAGCATAGCCAAGCGTGAACTAAAACAGTCCAATGCATATTGTAATTCCTTAATTTCAATGCATTTACTACACATATCAGATTGTGTTGGGAGGTCGCTAGATGTTACCGTATAAATTTGGTACACAATGCATTGTAGGCCAATACTGCCCATGGATGTAGTAGAGTGAATACTTGCTGCCATTTTATTTAGCCAAGTGAAACTTCTAACTAAACAGTCAAGCCCACAGAGTTACATTCAACATATAATATCTACTTACAGATATTTACGATGGCATTTGTATACAAACAAATGGACATACAGTACTGCCCTCTTATCATCTAGACCCTCTGGACACTCTAGACATGTGCAGACGAGCATGTCTTGGTGCGCGGAGCCACAAGCGGAGCCGCATGCTCGCCCTGCTCGCAGAGGGGTGAGATATTTGTATTATGTGACCAGGAAGTGTAACACCGGGTCACGATCGCTTAACTCAATAAAATTCAAACAGTATGTTTTTATCCTCTCTCTGTGTTCCTTCTAATGATCAAAAGAGACACAGAATATCCCCAGGTATGTTAGCAGTTGAAACTGCTTTGCACAAGTGATACTGTGGTTCTCCTTACAGAGTGCAGAAGACTACAGGCCCTGAAAGTACTTCCTGGTCATGCAGCTAACAAAGGCTTCATAGCTGATTAAATGAGTGCTTCTATTAGACACACACCTCTGACTGCCGGACTGTCTCACACCCACAAGGAGTCTCTCACAGCATGGGGGGGGCAGTATCTAAGTGAAATGTCCAACGATCATGATTATCATACAGTGTGGTTCAATATAAGGATGGCTGTAGAACTGGGCCACACAAGAGTGCGTGCCTTGGACTTCAAGAGGGCAGATTTTATAAAGATGGGTGAATGTATCAGGGATGATCTAATGGAGGGGAGACACAGCCTGGGAGGAGTAGAGGAACAATGGGCTTTGCTAAAAGGGAATATAGTAAAGGTGACAAACCTCTGTGTGGAACAAGTGAGCAAAAGCAAGAGGAAAAAGAGACTGCTATGGTTCTTGAAAGAGGTAGCTGTCGGGAGATCTGAACAGATGGCGCTCGATCTCTCTGTCTATGTGGGGAAGGCTGAATCTCCTTAAGATGAATATTCTCCCTAGAATATTATATCCTTTGGGGATGCTCGGCACTTATCTTCCCAAAAAATGGTTTATTAGTTTACAGAAAATATTTAATTCCTTTTGTGGCAAGGGAGAGAATACGAGGTCTTATATCAAGTTGACAGCCTCAAAATTCAAGGAGGATTGATGGCCCTCTCTGTTTTTATATTATGCAGTAAAACATCTGTAAGTTAACTTTGTGGGCCGAAGGACATAGGCTCTTTGGTTATTCCTTATGGTTAGATATTTAGTGTGACCTGGCGAAAAGAATAGAGTTCTTTACACGCACTCTTATTTGTTCCCCAGTCCATTATTTCTAAAATTCCCATGAACAACCCCATGGGCTGGTCCTTGAAGGCATACATTCAGTTGCAAACTCAGCTTGGAGTCAAATGGTGGCTATTGGACAACCAGCCTATTTTTGAGAACCCTCAAATCAAAGTAGGGGGTACCACAGTACCCACTGCTTTTTGGCCCCAGATAAGTCATTTTTCCGTATCGGATTTTTGTGAACAGGGTCATTTACGTCCTTTTGACCAGCTGAAGAGACTCCATGGGATTCCTGACCATTATTTTTTCAAGTGGTTACAGCTTAGTAAAGCTATAGCTCGGGTTTTTCATTCAGTGCCCCCTGCTGGTCATACACCGGTTAGCTTGGATGCTTTATTAACTGCTGCGGCCCAACCACATCCAGTTTCCAAAGTTTACAAGTTACTTCAGGAATGGGACTACAGTCTCCCTCAGGTGTTTGTTACTACTGGGCAGGGGTCTTAAATATCCAGGCTACCCCGAATCTTTGGAAAAACCTTTGGGTCACTATGTATAAATTTATTAAACAAGACAGGTTAAGGATGGTACATTTTAATATTATGCATCATCTATATTTAACTCCTTCTCATTTATTTAGGCATGGGGCATCTCCCACGTCTTTGTGTTGGAAATGCAAGAAAGAGGAGGGAACTTTGTGCCATATGCTATGGACTTGTCCGGTTATACGGTCCACCTGGAATGACATTTCCAATCTCTTGGGCCCTGTCCTTGGCTCACATGATAGGTTTACCCCGGAGATTTGCTTATTGTTTCTTTTTCCTGCAGGCACCTCCAAGACTTGGAAAGCCTATGTTTCACTTGTTTCAGCTGTAATGAAATTGTTAATTCTAAGACATTGGTAGTCTGATAAGTCACCGTCTTTATTAGAATGGTATCAGGAATGTACTTTAGCTTTACAGCTTGAGAAGCACATTGCATATATGCGGGGCAAGCAAGAGCGCTATGCATATCTCTGGGGCCCTTTAGATGTATTCTTTATGGCCTGGAAACCCTAGATCCAATTATCTTAAGTTTTATGTATTTGTTTTTGCTCCCTGTTGCTCGTAACCTATGGGGTGGGGGGAAGTGGGGGGATGAGGGGGGATGAGGATAGACTTTTGGTTTCTTTTCTCATCTGGGTATTAACTGAAAGTAACTTGTATTTAGTTATGGCGAGTTTATGCCAATATCTTGTGCTTTCTGTTTACTTTTTCATTGTCTGTCCTCTAGCTTGGGTATGTTTATAAAAATCATAAAGATGGTTTAATTACAAAAAAAAAAAAAGAAAGAGGTAGCTGAACTAACCTTGTTTAGTTCTCACACCTCACTGTTTAAACTAACCTCACACTCTGTTTTTCTGGGCCTTTGTTGTTTTGCTTCTTCTAACTTCAAAGATTCCATGCATTTCTTAACACCCCCTACCTATTCTACCCTTTCTGCCTACAGTGCTGTCAACTCCTTGTATCTCAGATCATTATTATCTGTTTCCTCTCTGGTCACTTTTATTATCCTTCCTTTTTTTAATTTAAAAGTTTATTTATTTTGAAAGGAAAAATTAAACACATACGTTAATAATACATCATTGAGCGATATAAAATAGTAACACAGATACAGTATAAAGTTTGAATAAAATAAAACCATTTAACGCTAAAGAAGAAGATTAAACTCTTACACCATTCAGTAGTCTGCATACTAATGTGCACATAATCTTGAGTGTTGAATAATAAATATAAGAACAATGTGGAGTATCTGTCAGTCAAAGTGAAACAAGATTAAACATTTAAATCTAGTTCTAATTCCAAAAAGGGAAACCACATTGTGAAAAAGCTAGACATCTGTTTGTGTAAAAAGGCACATATTCTTTCATTCTGTGCTAGGACAGACATATTATTATACCATCCAGATAATGACGGGGCTTGGGGACTTTTTCAATTTGCCAGGATTAATCTCTTGAGGGCCAGAGAAGCTAACAAAATCCAATTAATCTGATTTTTTGCAAGTGACAAACTGGGATGAGAAACCTAATATAAAGGTCTGAGGGGAAAACAAGATCTTACTTCCAATAAGTTGCACACAATTTATGTACAGACTCCCACCTCTTGAGTACCTGAGGACAGTCCCATTACATATGAAGTAGACCAGCATGGGTTCGTTACATTTCCAGCATATTCCATCGGTAAAAAAAAACATCTTTTCCAGTATATAGGGGAAATAGTAATATCTATGAAGAATCTTAAATGATATAGTCCTACCTTGCACCTCCTTACAGACATAATAAGCATTACTCCAGGTGGATTTCCAATCCAATGTGGATATACTCATTCCGAAATCCAACTCCCATTTATTTTTCGAGATTTCACCACCTAAATGAAGGTCAGCATTAGCACATATAAACCTATATAGTTTGGAAACACCCCCTTTAGAACCAACCATGCTGCAGATAGAACTCCAATCCTGACCCCCATCTGGAAGTTGCAAACTCAGACCCAATATGGACTTTTCCAGGGTTTCTCTAACTTGAAGATAGAGAACAAAGTGAAATTTTGGGAGATTAAACTCTGAACTAAGCTCTCTAAAGGACGTCAAAATATTAGTCCTTGAATCAATCAAGTTTCCCACATTAGTGATACCAGAAGTGTACCATTCTGTATCAGTTAGCGATTTACCTCCTGACTGCAAATTAGGATTGAATCACAGGCTTTCCGAAACGGGAGGTGTATTGCCCAAGCATAGTTTTGATTTTAGCAACTTTATTGATCTGATAGAACTAAGAATACATGGACTTACATTCTCCTTTTCCAATTTAGGTCTATATAAAAAATCAGGTGGTTTGGCTGGTTTACATAACTGTCTCTCTACTTCAAACCATAGAGGAAAATCGCTTGATGAAGGACAAAAGATAATACATGGAATTCTTAAAAAGGAAAGCTAGTTGATACATTTCCAACCATGGTAGGGCAAGGCCTCCCTGAGACCAATGAGCCCTCAGCTTGGATAGAGACATCCGAGGTCTAGAACCCCATAAAAAGGTTCTAACTATATTGTTAATTTTTTTTAATTTTTATTGCCCATATACAATGGAATATTCTGAAATAAGTAAAAACATTTTGGTGCTATCATCATTTTAATTGAATTCATTCTTCCCCATAACAACATTGATAACTTATCCCATTTTTCCATATCTGTCCTAACTTCTGTTAAGAGGGGATCCATGTTAATGTTAATAATAGTATGAAGGAGTTTGGGTATTTTCAGCCCCAAGTAAATAATGTAATCCTTTTTCCAGCATTCCTTTCCTAACAGACTGATGTCTACATCCCCACCTCCATCAAATGTCTGTAGCGCCCGAGGTTTTCTCCAGTTAACTGAGAGGCCCGAAAAAACAGAAAATTTACTCAAAACATCTGTAAATGTGCCGGCCCAGTGGCACTGAAGGTTGAGGTGCTGAATGCCACACCTCGTACTACGTCGACAACCAGGGTTCAAGAATGGACTCAGGTTGCCAGGGGTCGGCAAGGGAAGAGAGGATCGAGCATCCCAGTGGATGCTCTCCTCCCTCAGGGGTCAGATACGAGGGATGTAGCCGCATCCGACACCCCCATAGAGAGAGCTGGTGGAAGCACCAGCCCTTGAGGGGATTAGCAGCTCCAATATACCGGAGTCAGGGAGAGGGATGTCATATGGCATGTGGGAGGAGGACGTGCATCTGCATGTCACCAAGCACTGGCATCCTAGGGGGCTGGGATAGGGGAACACAGGGAAGAAACCAGAAAAAAACACCCTTGCTGTCCTAGATGACAACTGCACTGGCTGTCCAGACCACCAATACTGGGACAGACCCCGCTGTGCAGATGGAGGGAGGAGGCACTCTAGGGGCAGATCCTGGGTTCAGGGTCTGGACGTGATGAGCAGTCTGAAGAAGTGGACCACAAAAGGCAGGAAAAAGGAGGATAAAAAAAAAGAAAGTAAAAAAAGAAAAACATCTTTAAGTATCTTGAGGGAACTGTTAAAGTGAGTCAAAGTAAAAAGTAAATCATCAGCATAAGCAAAGGTTTAGTTAATTATAGATCCTGTTGCACACCCCCCAAATCTCAGGAAATGACTGAATTTTCCTGATGAGTGGTTCTAAAGCCAGAATTATTTGCCACCTTAATAATCTCTTGTTTATCTCATACCCCTGCAATCAGGTTCTGAGTAAGTCTCTTCTTAAGCTTGAACACCAGTAAATTCCCAGTCTTCTCCCCTGATTCCCCAAATTTTTGCTTGGTAACTGCCAAGACTAACTCTGTCTTAGTAGAAAGTAACCTACTAATTTCAAATTTGAGAGTTGTAATCTCATGTAACCTATCCTGAGACCTATTAATTCCTTGTTTAAAGTCATTTTCTATCTCTGAGAGTTTTTTTTTTCTTTAGCAGCAAGCTCTTTACAGGCAGCTTTCTTTCTGGAAGATGCAAAGGAGATTATTCTCCCTCTGAGATAGGCTTTAAAGGCATCCCACAAAGTAGCAAATGATGTCTGATCATTATCATTCACTTCAAATTCGGATACGACTTCTGTTAAATAGTTCTTAAAGGATTCATCCTGTAGAAGTGAAGTGTTAAACTTCCAGGATTTATCATTACTATAATCTCTGTCACTATTCAGGTGGACTGTCACCAAACCATGGTCTGAGATCACAGTACTTTTGATGTCTCAGGCGGACAGGGCAGAGCTCAAACCCTTAGATAATATGTAATCTAGCCTGCAGTATGAAAGGTGTCTATGCGAATAGAAGGCATAATCCCTCCCTTCAGGGCGAAGCACTCTCCCAGAATCTACAAGGCCGAGATCAGTTCTCAAATTAACAAAAGCTTTCCTGGGATTCAATATTGGTCCCTTAATATTCAAAGTCAAGATCAAGTGGAGACTCGCTGGATCTAAAACTCCTAACTCTCACTATGGATAAGGTTCTAGTCCCATTAACACACATTCTCAATCTCTTCCTTAGCACTGATCTGTTCCCTGACAAATGGAAGGCAGCTGCAGTTACTCCAGTCCACAAAAGTGGGGATAAGACCTGCAATGCAAACTAATCTACCGATTTCGATACTACCACCTCTCTACAAGGCACTCGAACGCATAGTATCCAACCAACTCACGGACTATCTGGACAAACACAATCTCTTATGCCCACAACAACATGGCTTCAGAAAAGGTCATAGCACCTCTTCTGCATTACTGGAGTTCACTGGAGCATTGCATGACACATTGGATATGGGTCACTTAACTGGGGAAGTATTTGTAGATCTGACCAAGGCCTTCGTCACAGTCCACCATCGTCTGCTGATCCAACAACTCCAGCATTTAGGACTCTCTCCTGACACTGTCTCATGGTTCAACAGCTATCTGCAAAGCAGATCTCAACAAGTCAAAATTGCTGGGACACTATCAGACCTCAGAACTCAGGGATCCATCCTGGGTCTGTTACTCTTCAGCCTTTTTCTTAACTTACTCCCGAAATCTTGCACTGAACAGATTATCCTCTATGCGGATGATGCGGTTAACTTCTCCTCCCACAAGGACCCTGTGCTCCTGCAGACCAATCTTCAGCAAGGCTTTGCTCCAGTGGAAAACTGGTTAATTCATCATAAGCTTGTCCTTAATCATAAAAAAAAACAAAGTAATGCTCTTTAACAGCTCTCAACACAGGTATACATCTCACCCCTAGCTATCTCTACCAGAAATAGCAACAGCCTTGAGAAAGTGCAGTCATTCAAATACCTAGGGTTATCCCTGGACTCAAATCTCTCCTATGGGGCACACATAGACAATAAGAGCAGAAGTTAAGGTCTGCACCAGGGTCCTGTGCTCAGCGTTAAGCAGATGTAAATAAACGGAAATTAGTTTGCCAGCACCAGGTAAAACTAACAGAGTGCTTTGTCCAAGCCTGCCAAATAAGGTTGTGTGCTTACTGCCAAGTGAGATTATGTGCTAAAGTATGCACTGAAGAGAATCCACACCATGCCAGATGTGCTTTCAAATTCAGTGTTCCTTATTTTTTCACACAACATATGAGGTACAATTGCTCCCACTCTTCACAGGCTCCTTACAAACTGCAGGCTTACAGGCTGCCAACCTCCTCCATTACTCCATACACAGTGTCCGAAAGCGTTTCACGCCACCTGGCGCTTAATCATAGGAATGACACATACAAAGATAATTCCCATTAAATAGTATTGCATTTAAAGAGACAGTACACCAAATTGAAAAGACTACCTAAAAATTCAACTTTCATTTTATAACTTTAGAACACATTATGAAATAGATTATCGTTTACTACTTTTACCACTATTACACCAGTGTTCACCATTGCTGTTCGCCATTGAGAGACATAGGAATCCACTGAATATTATTATAGGTCGTGGTACCTAAAAGGAAAAAAGTTAAACAGATTAAAATCTGGTACTGACTATATTCAACTACATAACAGCTCATGATACATAGGCATAAACAACCCTGCACTTCTTATTTCTGTAAAAAAAGATTTTATATCAATCCTCTCATTAAGGCCAGGTTTTTCTGACCCTCCTAATGCAAAGATCCAGTATTGTTCTCTTTTAAGTAGTACATTGTCATGATTCCCTCCTTGAAGTTGAATGTAGTCAGCACCAGATTTTAATCTGTTTAACTTTTTTTCTTTTATTTATTTATTTTTTATTTAGTTTTTGTTGACCGGGTAAGTGTACTAGACAAATCCTGCCTATTTTCAGGCACGACCTGGAGGAGGGGGATACAGATGAATGCCAACTGACCTTGAACCAGATTAAGCTGTTGGTGGTATTTTTACTGAACGAGGGAAATTTGGCCAGGACACCGGGGAAATTCCCCTACTCTTTTCGATAAGTGCCATGGGATCTTTAACATCCACCTGAACTACCACCAATCCAGGCAGATGGGACCTCAGTTTAACATCTCATCCCAAAGATGGCACCTCAGAAGTGCAGCACTCCTCTCATGCTGCACTACAGTGTCAGTACTGGGATATTAATTCAAGTGTCAGATGTGGGAACTGAACCCACAGCCCTCTGATCTCCCAGCCTCAGAGGCGAGTGTGCTACCTACTGAGCCACTGACACTGCAAGGTACCACGACCTATAATAATATTCAGTGGATTCCTATGTCTCTCAATGGCGAAGAGCAATGGTGGACACTGGTGTAATAGTGGTAAAAGTAGTGAGTGATAATCTATTTCATAATGTGTTTTAAAGTTATAAAATTAAAGTTGAATTTTTAGGTAGTCTTTTCAATTTGGTGTACTGTCACTTTAAATGCAATACTATTTAATGGGAATTATCTTTGTAAGTGTCATTCCTATGATTAAGCGCCAGGTGGCGTGAAGCGCAGTAGGACACTGTGTATGGAGTAATGGAGGAGGTTGGCAGCTTGTAAGCCTGCGGTTTGTAAGGAGCCTGTGAAGAGTGGGAGCGCAGCCTCATATGTTGTGTGAAAAAATAAAGAACGCTGGATTTGAAAGCGTATGTGGTATGGTGTGGATTCCCTTCAGTTCATACTTTAGCACATAATCTCACCTGGCAGTAAGCACACAACCTTATTTGGCAGGCTTGGACAAAGCACTCTGTTAGTTTTACCTGGTGCTGGTAAACTAATTTTCGTTTACACACATAGACAATGTTGTCAAATCAGCAAATATGAACCTAGGCCTACTTTACCGACATAGACAACACCTTACAGCAGAAGCACTGAAGATTGCCATCCAAAGCTCGGTGGTCTCCATCATTGATTATGGTCTTATAATCATTGGGTCTGCCTCTGCCACTGTCCTGAGATGAATTTCAACATCACTTAACAAGGCCTGCAGGCTTATCCCTGGTGCTCATCTTCTCTCTCATATATGTGACCTGTATGCCCGATTTGGCTGGCTTCAACTTTCAAATCACATAAAATACCAAACCTGCATTATGGCAAAGAAAGTAACCATGGATCTCGCTCCGCCGGGAGTCCAAGCATTGCTTAGTTCCAGACTAAAGCCACGTAACACCAGGGGCTCTGAATACCAGCTCCTTCAGATTCCCCACCGTCGCACCTCTCAGGGCCAAAGATCCTTTGCTTTCAGAGTGCCTAGCTGGTTAAATATGCTCAATCCCGACATCTCCTCTACTACCACCCTTGGCTCATTCAAACATAAACTCCACCTCCACCTTACTAACTCTAGCTCCATTGAATGCTACCTATAATCTCCTCAGCCCTCTCATTTTTGTTCCCTCCAACTATCACCTACCACATCTCCACTCCTTCCTTTTCCTCTGTTACATTTTTATTTCTTCTTTCTTTTCACCACTCCTGAGTCTCCTCTTCACCCCCCACCTCTTCGAAGCCCTCAATGATCTTTCCCTTTTTGTTGACTAGTTTTAGCCTGCTCCCAGTTGATGACCATGCCCTTCGGCTGCAATTCCCGCCCTCTCCAACTTTGCTCCTCATGTTTATCTTCATCTTCCACCCTCCCTCCTACTTATCCCTCTATTACTCTGTGTTCCCATGTATACATTCTACTTAATTTAGCTATTGTATTGATCTACCATTGTAACCCAATAGGCCAACCAATTTATTGTTTTGTTCCTATTTTTGTAACTTGTATTGTATTTGTTATCTGATGCAAAACCTTTGTAAAAGAGCCTGGCTCAAAGGTACTTGTAATCCTAGTTGTAATAAAATAAAATAAAAAAATAAATAAATAAAAAATATGAACTTTGGACCAATCTAAAAATGAATCCAAAACTTTTGAAATTACTCCCACATATGATCTCAGTATTGGTGTATGAACTGAGTCTAATGGCAATTTCATCAAAGAAATCACTCTGATCCTTATTAGGGGTGTAAACATTGCAGATAATCACTTTCTTCCCATTTAATGAACCTTCTAATATCTGGAAATGACCCTCAGGACCTGACATATGGGTGCTTTTATAAAAGGATACACCCTTACGAATCAATATTGATGTCCCTCTTTTTTTTGAAGAGAAGCACGAATATTCAGTTTGCCCCACCCGTCCCCTAGCCAGCTTTGCTGCTTCTTCTGTTAATGAGTGTCTCCTTAAGTAGTGCTATATCTACATGTTCCTTTTTTAAGTAACTGAGTACTTTTTTCCTCTTAATCGGCAAACCTAGACCCCTGACATTCCAGGAGGCAACACATAGGGTTGTACCAGACATAACGAGGGTAGTGAAATTCCAATATTAAGAGTAAATGCAATTTAAGAAAAAACAGAAATATGAATAATAGCGCTATTCAACACAATCAATCAAAGGCAAGCTATGCAAGTCCAATGGATCAAAGTTTTGTGAATAACACACAAATAAATTAATTAATACAACAAAGTAAGATTGAAAACAAACTATTTCAGAAAACTAGTACAGTAAAATTGTGAAGTTATTTAAATTAATATGAAAGACTTCAACACAAGTAGGTTGCAATTCACTGTGTGGCTAGAATAATCACCGAACCGAACCGAAGTCCAAGGGGAAACTAGCCAAGTAAAGAGCTACGCTACTACTTAACACATCAACGAGAACCCACATTTAATTCAGTGAAGCTTAATAAAAAATAATCAAGTAGATCAGCATAGTCATCTTAACAGAAGGATTAAGGTAATAAGTATTAAATAAAATTAACTGACTCCAGAGCAACACCTATTTAAGATGTCTGGTTAAGCAATAAATATCATACCTCTATTAACTAGTAGATACATATGTTCACTTATGAATGTTATAGCTAAGCAGTGCAAGGGATTGACCATTTCTCCTTTCTTCAGTGATCTGACAATAACAAGGAATCTTTGGTCATTATTTAAAATGTCAGTGTTAGTATCAAACCTGCCAGCCTAAACTCCGACCTGTAAAGAGGGAGGGCAGCATATAATACCATTTTGTGGTCGGCACTCCTAACTCCCATATAAACTCCATGACTTGTTGCAAGAATGTCAAGCCCTGAAGCCTGCTTAAACTGCAGGTGTATTAATTCATGACCCTGCTAAGCCTGTCAGTTGGGGTCATATAAATTACCCAGTAACCACAAAACAGAGAATCATACAGCACTGAATCTTATAATAATAAACACAGAATATTGTCATATCCCATGCTATAACTGCCTAACCACAGCCTTCAGTTCAAGTTTTACAATTTGCATAGCCAGACAGTTAAATTAGGTCAGGGAGATTCATAGGTAGTGCATTCTTCTTAATGATCCATCTCTTAAAATTAAAATGCATCAGTAAGATATGTGAAGACAAGTTGGAATATCATGATACTCTAAACATTCTTACTAGATATGAGGCTTGTTAAAAAGAAAACTGAGCAGAGTAAACACAGTAGGTGATTAATTATGGTCACTGTACGAGTAAAGAAATAGGATAACATTTCTAGTTAGGTTCTATGCACAATAATAGCAATAACAGAAAATGCTAACTGAGTTAGTTTCATTCAGAAACCTGTAAACACTTACTTGCAATTTTTATGTTTAGAGACCAGAAGGACAGGCTAAACTCATAGTTTCGAGTCTCACCTCAACAGGAAGTCTAACCAGATTTCACTTCCAGTAAGAGATTAATTACCAAGAAGCATTCACAATGAGATGTACAACATGGCAACAACAAAGTATTAACATAACAAAAATAAAGACTAAATAGCTTTTCAACGTTAAATGTGTTTTATTGCTAGGAAGAAGAAACCAGGTTGAAAGGTCAGTTGCTTCAACACAAGCCAATAGAATGGTGAGAAGGGTATGGTAGGACCGCTCCTTGTATTGAACTAGCCCAATGATTTTGTAAGACGTTTCAAGTCAGGGCAGCAGTGCTTGTATTTCGGACATTGAGGAACTTGGAGAAGACGGTTCATTAAGACATGTCCATCACTGGGCTAGATGAGCTTCGCAGGGCCTCATTTGTTCTCTGAAAAGAATCCTCCTTTGGCAGCAATAAGGGTGTGCATGTAGGAGACAGAGACCAGTCAGCAAGTAGCAGGAGACTTAGGTGCAACAGAAGTCAATAAAGCCGCTCTACTTTTAAACATAGGCTGCGAATTTTGATATCTTAAAGGGCCATGTTGCAGGTTTCAACACTGTCAGCTTAGGATTAGATTGTCTTAATGTGGTTTTTAAAACTTGAATTTGTTTCTGTATATTTTCTTCTACTCCCAAAGCTGGAAGGGGCACATTAGCAGGTGAGGCTCGAGGATTAGTGCGTGACACCTGTGGAGCATGCGAGGGGTTCTGAAATGGAGCCTTTGAATTTTTTAAAACTTTGTGGGACTGTTGGAGAGCAGCCCTGGGATGCATTCACTTTAGGTCTACTGTTCATAATCTTAGAGGCCTCTGGCCAGTTACGAGTGATAAACCCCCAAGCATCCTCTGGTGTGTTTAAGCTTTGTGAACCCCCGCCTTTAGATAACACTAGTACAGCAAGGTATTTAACATAATATGTCACCTTCACTTTTTGTAGAACAAATCTAATATCATTATAACCTTTTCTTTTTTCAACCAGCTCAGCAAAGTAGTCCTGAAAAACATAGATACGAATTTTCCCACAATTCAGAGCTTTCTTTTGCCTGGCAATATTTAGAATTTCTTCTTTATTGTTGAATCTCAGAAAGCAAATTATGATGATTGATCTGGGTCTTTGATCATGCTTTGGGGTCAGTCTCAAGGACCGATGTGTTCTTTCGATCGCAAGGGACCAGTTCCAATAATAATTTAGTACAGAAGTTAGGAATTCTTGAAGAAACTGTATCATGTCCTTACCGCCCAAAAATTCAGGCACCCCTACTAACCTCAAATTATTTCCCCTGTTCCTGTTTTCCAAATCATCTAATTTGGCCCCCACTTGATGAATAAGATTCTGGTTTTTATCCAGTTTATCCTCAACAGTGCCTCCTCAAGTAAAGCCAATCTTTCTTTGATAATATTAAGTCTCTCCTCAACAATTTCTGTTTTTTTTCTTGTCCGAGCCTGCCTGTTGTATGATAAATACAATGTCTAGATGCAAGTCTTTCAGTTTATCTTTAATAAAATCCATATCTGTGTTAAAAGCAGGAACAACCTGTTTATTAGTTTTTGTGGGACCTTTGCTGGCAGTACGATCTACACCTGACTCTTCTGGTATAGATGGGGAACTCACGGACTGTCTAGCTGAGCCTGCCACTGAGTTACCATTCCTGGAAGGCATAACTGAAGCCGGTAAGCGCTGACAGTTAAATTATTAATAAAGTAACCAATACGCTTTTGATCGCATTATCTTTTAAAACTGAGACACCTTATGCAATGGTAAAACTGCCAATCTACTTAGATAGCATAGAACAAATATAAAAAACTGTTTTTATCTCGACTACATTAAATTTGGTGGGAGAGCTCCTAACTATGCTGCCAAACTGCTCAAGCACTAGAGCATGATTCCCCTTCCTTTTATCTTCAGCTGACCTGTTCCTATTAATTGCCCTCCCACAGTTCTACTCACACATCTTATTTTTCTGTGCAACTTGTACTTTTATCTCAAGTCCCCTTTTATCACTTTCTAACAACACTTCCTGCCATTCTACCCTTCAAGTAATTATTTTCAAATTTTTTTTATAAATTACTCCATTGTAGATATAAATACTACTTGTGCTGCTCAGTTTTACTATTCACCTGAAGATGGGACATGTGATGTCCTGGATGCTTGTGCATAATTTTATTTTTGTACAAGACACTGTTGGTCCAATAAAAGGTAACAAACCTTCCAGTGTCTCCTGCATTCCAATGACCATTATGGCAAGTCTCTCTTTTTTTTTTTTTGAAATTCAAAATACTTTATTTGTATTTTCACAAATCAGCCTTAAAAGGCAGTGTTACCACAATATGTTTACAAACAACAAAATAGATACAACAGATCCCCCAGCACCCTCCCATCCAAGGTATCAGGAGTGTTACAGTGAAGTCAAGTATATAAGATGTACTCTCGGGGGATCCACAATGCTTGTTAAAGGGAGTATACAGATTGCAATTTACTCCAAAACCTTTCAAATGTAGGCATCTTGTTGTGCACACTAGCAATTACCTTCTCTACAGACAGATTTAACAAGAGTTCCTGCAACCATTCAGAGTAGGATATGATTTCTGTATCTAGCCAGTGTCAGAGTACCAACTTCTTGACTGACATTGCTATCATTGCTAAGTGATATTTCTTTTCTGTAACATTTATAAGTGAGTAGTCCCCTACAAGACATGCCAATGGTTCTATATAGTCAGCAATGCCCAATAACGGATCTGCCCTCTGTTTTAAAAGGGCCCATAAAGGTGCCACTTTTGGGCATTCCCAAAAGATATGGTATAAGGAACCCACCTCCTGCATACAATGCCTGCAATTTGCACAGGAGGACTTGTTCATCCTAGCTAACTTGATCAGGGTACAGTACATATTATTAATAATCTGAAATTGCATCAATCATAGCCTATCCTGTGAGATAGACCAGTGGGTATCTTTCCAAATCCTCTCCCAGTTAAATGTTGCTTCTGGGAAAAGGGAATTCCAGTAACTAGAAGACCCATCATGGTGTGGAAAAGCATTTTCTATTATTATCTTATATATACCAGAAACTGCATGTTGCTGGGTGGCAATAGCACTGAATGATTGCAGGAAACTTCCCCCATCTTCTGCTGTTTGTTTTATTTGAGAAGAAGACAACAGATGCCTGAGTTGGAACACTTTAAAGCTCGTGTAGGGACCCAGATGATATCTGTTAATAATGTCCACTGTTGACCTGACTTGCCCATCATGCCATAAGTCAACAATTTTGGCATTTGCCAGTTGGGGAAGCCAGGAAGCCTTAACCAATTTCCTCCCTATCTTAAAGTGCAGGTTCCCCAACAATGGCTGGATCGAGTCTTGAGTATGCTTATATGCAAGGAAAATACATAATTGAGAGTGGGCTTTGATGGAAACCTCAACCAGTGTATCGACTAATGCAGGGGGAAGTGATTTGAAGGGAACATGATAGAGGGCGGGGGGAGGCCTTGGGCTAAAATAAGTTGATTTTTCAGCACTAGCCATAAAGGTCTGTACTGATCTGGGACTGGACTCTCAGGCCATTCTAACCATCTCAAATATTTTGCAGCATGGCTTGCCCAATAATAAAGTTTGAAATGGGGGAGTCTCAGACCCCCCCTTTTGTTTTAGGGGCAGTGAGTGTCCTATAGGCTCTATGAACCTGTTTGCTCTTCCATATAAACCCGGTAATTAAAGAATGTAACCTAAAGAACCAAGTCTGAGGTAACCAGATATTCAACATATTGAGTGATGGAGTCACTTCTGAAGGAAAGAATAGTTGAGTACCTAGAGGTCAGTGGAGCACAGGATCCAAGGCAGCATGGGTTCACAGTGGGAAGGTCATGTCAGATGAATCTAATAGATTTTTTTGACTGGGTGACCAAAGCAGTAGACCAGGGAGGGGCTGTGGACATGGCCTACCTAGACTTTAGCAAGGCATTTGACACAGTCCCACACAATAGATTATTTGTCAAATTAACCAGCCTGGGAGTGGGTCCCAGGGTGGTAGCCTGGGCAAAACATTGGCTGGACAACAGAACACAGAAGGTAATTGTAAATGGAGTCCACTCTGAAGAAAGGGCGGTTACTAGTGGGGTACCGCAGGGTTCAGTATTGGGTCCAGTCCTTTTTAATGTCTTCATCAGTGACATTGCAGAGGGACTGGAAGGAAAAGTATGCCTTTTTGCAGTTGACACAAAGATCTGCAACAGAGTTGATACACAAGGAGGCGTGGAAAGGATGAAAAGGGACTTGGCAAGGTTGGAGGAATGGTCAGACGTATGGCAGCTAGGATTCAATGCAAAAAGATGCAAATAATGCACCTGGAAACAAGAACCCAGGGAAGAATACACAATGGGTGGGGAGGTAGTAACAACAACAAAACAGGAAAGGGACCTGGGGTAATCATATCAGATGACCTTAAGGTTAGCAAGAATGTGAGAAGGCAGTAGGGCCGGGGCATACTGGAATGTATAGGAGAGGCATCAGCAGCAGAAAACAGGAAGTTGTTATCCCTCTGTACAGACAGTTGGTGAGACCCCATCTGAATACTGTGTCCAGTTCTGGAGACCCCATCTCTGCAAGGACATAGACAGGATAGAGGCAATCCAGAGGAGGGCAACTAAAATGGTGCAGGGTCTGCAAGAGAAGCCATATGAGGAGAGACTAAAGGAGCTTAATATGTATACCTTGAGGAAAGAAGGAGAGGGGACATGATTGAAACTTTCAAGTACCTCAAGGGAATTAACAAAGTCCAAGAGGGTAGCATCTTTCAGAAAAAGAGACTTGCAAGAACAAGGGGGCACAATTTGAAGATAGAGGGGGGAC
Source organism: Neoceratodus forsteri (assembly GCA_016271365.2). Taxonomy (NCBI): domain Eukaryota; kingdom Metazoa; phylum Chordata; order Ceratodontiformes; family Ceratodontidae; genus Neoceratodus; species Neoceratodus forsteri. The sequence goes on from CM057455.1 coordinate 51,014,652, forward strand.
GGCTCAGGGGTAATGTGAGGAAGTATTTTTTCACTGAGAGGGTTGTGGATGCATGGAACAGCCTCCCTGAGGAGGTCGTGGAGTCAAGAACAGTGGCGGACTTCAAGAATGCATGGGACAGGCATAAGGCAGTCCTGAGGCGGGTAAGAGGAAGTAAGCTGTTGGTTAACTAGGATCTGCAGCTTATCTGTTAGGTAGGAAAATGGGCAGACTAGGTGGGCCAAGCGGTCCTTATCTGCCGTCAAATTCTATGTTTCTATGTTTCAAGGGGACACAATTTAAAGATAGAAGGAGGGCGGTTCAGGGGCAATGTGAGGAAGTATTATTTCACAGAGAAGATAGTGGATGCATGGAACAGCCTTCCTGAGGAAGTTGTGGGGTCTAAAACTGTGGGAGAATTCAAGAATGCATGGGACAGACATAAGGCAATTCTTGTGGGGGGCAGGAAGATATAGGCTGTTGGTTAACTAGGATCTGTGGCCTATCCTGTAGGTAGGGAAATGGGCAGACTAGATGGGCCTAGCGGTCCTTATCTGCCGTCAAAGTCTATGTTTCTATGTTTCTATGAGGGGATAGAAAATTTGACTTAGAATGTTTATTTTGATTAGACTCACTCTCCTCCAAAGTGATAGAGGCATCATCCCCCATCTGTTTAGATGTTGTTGAATTACTTGGACCAGAGTATCTACGTTATAGGTTCTCAAAGATTTAGGGTCTTTGGTCAAGTATATGCCCAAGTTTTTAAGTTTTGTGCTCCCAATGTAAACCTAATCCTTCAATTACCCTGTGGTGGGTGATAAAGTTAAGAGGGAAGACAACAGATTTTTCCAAGTTAAATTTACAATTGGCTTGAGTTCTAAAATCTTGGATTAGGTCCAAGACCTTGATAATCAAAGCCCTCGGGTTGGATAAATGGAGGAGAATATCATCAGCATATGCAGAAAGTTTGAGTTCCTGCGTTCCTACAGTCACTCCTTTAATCTCCGGATCCATTTTAATCTGCTCCATGAGAGGTTCCAGGTACAGACTAAATAAAACGAGGACAGGGGACAATCCTGTCTAGTGCTGGAGTAGAAGGAAAAGTAAGAAAAAAATGTTCTGTTGCAATATATATGGGCACTGGTATTAGTGTTTAGGGCCTTAATCCACTGCACAAAGAGGGGAAGAAAACTGAACCTATGTAATGTTCTAAAAAGAAAGCACCAGTCTACTCTGTCAAATTCTTTTTCAGCATCCAAGGACATCAATATAGCTGGGTCTGCGCTAGATTGGGATGTAGAGAAGATGTGATCTAATTTCCTCACGTGGTCTGAGGCTGATCTGCCAACCATAAAGCTCACCATAAATACCACCTGTTCTGTGCAAATTAGCTAGGGTATAACCCAGCCTAATCTATTTGCCAACATTTGGCAAGGATCTTAATGTCAAAATCCAGAAGTGAGATAGGGCGGTAATTCGATACCCATTCTGGGTCCCTTCCCTCCTTGTGCAATATGACTAGTAGGGCTTCAAAAAGATATGGGTCTTGTCTCTCCCCAACCAGAATAGCCTGGAACAGATGACGTAGCCATGGGGCCAGATCTTTTTCCAGCGCTTTATTAAAATTAGTGGAGAAGCCGTCTGGGCCCGGGCTTTGTCCAGTGACAAACTGTGAATGGCTATCCTGACTTCCTCCTCTGAAAGTGGGGAAACTAAAAGGGATTGCTGCTCAGTGGATAGGATGGGTAGATTGAGAGTGTTCAGGTAAGCATCTACCTGAGCTACTGAAGGGGGCTTCGGTCTGGCACTATATAGGCCTTTATAGAAGGTGTGGAATTTGGCTACAATTTCATTCGGAGTGGTTAAAAGGAGGCCATTTACACTTGAACGGACTGCATTAACCAAACGTGAGGTTTCTTGCTACCTCACCCTCAGCTCCAGTAGTTGGCCAACCTTCTCCCCTTGATCAATATAAGTGGAATTTGTTTTAAGAATTGCGTACTCCACCTTTCCTCCCAGTAAGTCATTATATTGCGCTCTCACCCGGATCAACTCCTGTTGGAGCATCTCTGTGGATGATGGGGAGATATTCTTCTCCAGCTGTCTTATTTTATCCAGTAGTTCCTTAGCCTGATTATCCCATTCATGCTTCCATACAGAGGCCAGTCTGATATGTTCCCCTTAGAAAACATTTCAGCCCCCATTCCATATCAGGCGATCTGTTGTGTTTAGACTGGTTTGTGTATACTGTGCAATACAGGCCTTTAGCTTATCTAACACCCATTTATCCTTCAATAATCTGTTATTGATTTTCCAGGTTGTCTCAACCTGGTGATTTAGGGACACTGAGAGGGTGCAAGACACTGATGAATGGTCTGAGATAACCTCTGGAGAGATCTGACATTCCATAAGTCCTGGAAGGAGTTGTTTGCTTATTAAAAAATAGTCTATACGGGAGGAGATCCCATGAACTGGAGACCGGATAGTATATTCCCGTGACTTAGGGTATAAAACCCTCCATGGGTCACACAGTCCTAGTTTATCTACCATTTCTCTAACAGCTCTTTGTGCCAGTGATAACCCTGCTTTCTGTTTGTTTGTCCTGTCTGCATCCAGAGAGAATGGGAGGTTCCAATCCCCACCAAACAGAAATGGTACAGACAGAAAGGCAACAGGAGATTAAGGATTTCCATGAAGAAGGAAGGGGTGTCTGAATTAGGACCATAAATGAATCCAAGGAGTATATCAGACCTTTCCAGGGTCCCAACCACAAAGATGTATCTGCCCAGAGGGTCCACAATACTCTGATTACATTAGAAACCCAGGTTTCTGGCTAGCAATATGGCCACTTCTTTGCTCTGTGTACTAGATCCAGCAGTGAAGACTTGCCCAATGTGTAGCCTTCTCAGCAGCTTAGCCTCTGATTCCAGGAGATGAGACTCCTGTAAGAAACAGATTTGCCCCTTACCATTTGCAAATGCTTCAGTCATTTTTATCTTTTATGTTTATTCCATGCACCTTTGACATTCCAGGATACAATATTTACACTGTTAGCCATACTTTTTCCATCCATATATTTTAAGTGTAACATGAGTTAAATTGTCAGAATGAGACCCTTTTACTGATACCATGGATCCCCTCACCTCCTCCCTTCCAACTGTAATGGCCCTCACCCCTGCCTTTTTGCAAAACGACAGGTGGCATGCTGTTGAAGCTGACAGCAGTACCCGGTGGGGACTGGGTTCGGGGAGGACTAGGTTACTCAGCACAGGAAGCCTAGGTTTGGCTACTCTGCACAGGGGCACCCAAGTAAATCCGAACACAGGAAGCAATAACTGTAATGTCCAAAACCAGGAATGGGATTCTACAGTGTGGCTTTTATTCACATCCAAACTGAACAAATAAAGCATAGACGGACCCCCCATGGTGCTACATTCCTGGTAATGCAGATTAGAGATAACAGAACACTTCTTCACATTTCCAGCCCTCAGGCTCTAATCCCACCAGGCACACAGCCCGGACTTGCACGCAGCTTTGGGTACACAGCCCGACTTGTACACTACTTGGGTTTTCTCCATGGCCTGGCTCCCCCACCGGCCACTTGATTCGCGGTCCATTATGGGAATGAACCAGTTTTCCTATTGGTGGCTCCCCAAACCACCTTAGAGCCTTCGACTCCTAGAGGGAATTTTCCTTCCAATCCCACATCTGGGTACTTCCCTCATCACTGGCCAAGTGCATGAGGTAAAGTAGAAATCCACAGAGCAAATCCGTAGAGGTGGACCTGGTTACTAAAGATGGGGGGAGTCTCCCACCACTAGCTCCCACAGTCCATACCCGGCCATTTGTCTGGAAACTAAACAACTCTTTTGAAAGCTTGGCAATGTAGATTACTGGGTAGACGTATGTCACATCTCCTCTACATGTCTTGACCTTCCCTTTGTGCTGGACTTGAACATACTTTTACTTTTGGCTAAGCCTATTACTCTAGGCCTCCCACTACTTCAGTAGTCCAATCCCCACTTTAACACAGTTCAGGATGAAACATAGGCCCTTTAGAAAGAGCAGAACTCACCCTTTGGTTGCAGGTGCCCCACAGGCGAATCATGAAATCTTCTTGTATGCCACACATGTGGACAAAATAAGGCAGCTTCTTTCTCCAGCAGTAGCCGGGGGTTGCCTCTGGAATAGCAGGCAAACCTTCCTGCCCCATCCCCTGAGGGATGGGGCACAGAGACCCGTATCAGCGGTCTCCACCACTAAAAACAGCTTACTGTGTCTCTCTTTAGGCGGAAACACACACCTTTCCCTAAATGTAGCCCTATTTCAGGGCTGAGGCTCCAAGAGCCTGAGCACAGAGCTGCTGTGCTCCTCTCACAACAATCTCCAACTGCAACTGCCACAGACTGACTGTTCAAACCTCCCAACATTCTACTCTAACTCCCTTCTGCAGATTTCATTGTGGCTCATGCAGCTGTGATAGTTCTATGGTGATGTCATTCCTCAGTCTCAGCTGAGACTGAGAACAGAGTGAGACAGTGTGAAATCCATTTAACTGGCGTTTCACAAGCTGCCTTCTCTGCCTACCACTAGGTCTTACTGTGATTCTAGTAACCCCGGGTAACAAGGAGGTTACACAACGAAACCCAAAATTCAAAACAGACTATGTCAGACCACCCTCCTCCCTTAGCCCCTTTCTACCCAATCTGAAAATCTTATATAGAATGTATACAAATACTCTACCCCAACCAGGTGTACATAAACCAGAAACTAGAGTTAACAATGGTAAGAGTCCCACCCCTTCCCTCGATTTGGTATGTGATGCTGCCAATCAAAGCAATTAAAGATCTCTTTCCCGCCCAACATTAGAGTTTAAACATTAATAGTTTAACAACAGTATGAACAGCCCAGAACAATAAGACTGCTATAAAACATGTATAGCATTCAGAAAGGCAGTCACTTCGTACATCCTCCCTGCTAAATCAAAACAAAGAGTATGTTAAACCAGGCATCCAGATAGGTGTAAAACAGAATGTTTTCTCACATAATACAGCCATGTAACCATTAATGGGCCCAGAGATTGTGAGTGGGCACTGGGTAAAAGACTGGAAAAAGAAAAAAGGGGGGAATACAACTGAAAAGGAGCCCCTCTTCCAGTTATGTGAGGGCACCTTTTAGCCAGGATCCCTTAAGTTAGACGTTCACATTTAACTATAAACTGAAAAAGCACCACATTGAAAGCTGTAGGATTAAATGGTGCTGACTGCAACTACATGCTCATGTGTACATTTATGCAGTAGCCTCATTTACAAAGTAAACCAGCTGCACCCAATCGATTATGCGCACCATCAAGTAGCATCAGCTCGTCTTGCTTGTCCAGGCTACCTCACGGGTGGGGGGGCACAAACACTGCTACTGAACCTCAATTATACCAGCAACACCCTGAAAAGTTTAGGAGTCTTATGTTAGTGCCTCTTCCTATAATCCATATCAATCATTGACTGGCTGCATCTGCACATCGACGCTCCTACCCATAAACCAGGAAATGTGGAAAACAACCAGAAACAGTCAAATTGCTCGTGAGGGCATGTACCAGACCAGTTTGGACATCCATGGCTCCTCAGGTTTCATATCTCACCTGTTCTCAAAGAAAAAAAGAACTCATCCCAGTAGGAAAGCCCCAGATGTTAGGCAAAATGTCAATTTTTAAACAAGTCTGGAAGCAGCCCCTATAGTTCCTTCACAGCCTGCTCATTGGTTTCAAATGAATGCCACTTCTCCTGCACCCGAACTTGCAATTGGGAGGGTATAACATCCGAAACGGGACTCCTGCAGGAATGAGCCGAGAAATAGTAGGGTGAAATGTGCCCCTTTTCTGTCTAACCAATGCTGGTAAGTCATGCGAAATACATATTCTGTGCCCTTCCCACATCAAGGCCTGTATACCCCTCAGATTAGACAAAATATGTTGCTTATCTAAGTAGTTCAATAGTCTCAGCAGGAAGGGATGAGGAGGTGAACCTGGGGCTGGCTTGGGACGTAGAGCGCGATGGGCACATTCCACAATATATGAAGGTCTATTTGGTGATGGACCGGCCACTTTGTCTTCAGCTTCTGGGTGAAGACAATGGGGATGACCCTTCTTCATCCTCTGGGAGACCAATGACCACCAGGTTATTGTGGCAGCTGCGGCCCTCAAGATCTTCCATCTTAAGCTCCATTTTACCCAGTTGCTTCCTTAGAGCTATGATTTCAGGGTCCACAACTGCTCTCCACTTCTCTAGTGATATAGCCTATGCCTCAGTATCTCTGGCTTGTCTTGACACATCAACCAGGTCATTTTTCAAAGTAGATATGTCTGTAGTCAGCAAAAGAAGAGCCTCACAGAGTGGCTTCATCTCCGGCAAAAAGCGCTCCTCTGTAAGTGGGACATTGGTGGCTTTAGGCACCAGAGCAGCAGCTGGTTTGGTAGTCTGCTGTTTGGATTTTTTTTGTGGCCTTGTTAGGAGAGGCAGGAGGGGTATGGCGTAGGAGATCTTGTCTCATATCCACCTCCATTCTGAAGTTGTTGTTTATTTCTCTATGTGGAGTCCAAGACGACTGCCAGGTAGTACCTTATTGAAAGAGAAATAAGGCATTCTAGGCAATTTTAAACTGGGGTTTGAAGCCAGAAAATTGAAAGTATTGTGGGGAGAGACACGAGAACACTGCTTTCTCTTAGCCAGACATCACCTGACCCCCCCCCCGGCAAGACTCGCTTTTTAAAAAAGATGCATCATATGATTTTGGACAAATTTGAATACAGAGAAACATTTGCAAGACACTACAGTATAGTGGACAAGTTAATTACAGAAAAATTATAGCAGTCACTACACATAGATAAGCCATTTATAACTTACAACATTCCACAAGATATAGAAGAGTTGGCGCACCTATATCTGGGGATCATATACTCAATGGAGTCGTGCATGAAAATAGTCATGTCTTGGCTATGGTACTTAACCAGTAAACAAAAGCGAAATAAAAAAATAAATTTGAATTCAGGAGCCTAGTTGGAGCATCCTGGTCACAACTGAGAAATGATGTTGTTCAGACATATTACATTGTGTTACAGATCAGCAATATACTTTAGATCAACAAGAGGGGGAACCAATCAACAGTGCCAGTTACAGAGGCTTTGTTTTTGGAGGTATGACTTTAGACCTTTGTTAAATTCCTTGAGTGAGGCACACTCTTGAATATTAATAGAAAGGATGTGCCATATGATCGGGATCAGGGTTGTGAAAGACCTTTTGCATGACGTAGTCCTGACTTCCAGGACCTGGAGGAGCATTCGGCTGGAGCATCTGAGGGTATGGTAGGCCCTTTGACATCTAGCAATATAATTGTTCATGAACCCAAAGCCATGGCTGAAGTTTTCAATAAAGAATTTTGTAAAGCCTTTTCCCATTCTAATGAGCATAACGGTATTAGTTATAGTTTATTACCATCCGAATCTCCTATTCTTTTTTCAGAAGAGTCTATTATTAGTAAATTATTATTATTAAAAGGCAAATTTTGTTCAGGTCCTGACTCTATTGCAGGACACTTACTTTATTTATTTATTTATATTGCAATCAGTTTACAACCTTTGAGCCAGAGGCTCATTTCCAAAGGTACCTCGTCAACAATGGAAGATAATACAGATAATACAGAAAACAGAATACATCCAGTAGGAGAGCATGAGCATAAAGAGAGAAGCACAAATGGCACATGGATACAGCAGACATTGGTAGTGTAATACAGAGCAAGTTCTGGTATAATCAAAAACATGGTAAAATACAGGGTTTAGCAGCATAAAGGTATGTCATTGCAGTGTGAAAACAGCCAAACCAGTTAACTGTGTCAGATTACAAGGAACGTAAGGCATGAGACAGGAACAGTACAGGTAAATTGATAAAACAGCCAAACAGGTCACATGATATCAGATTACAAGAAGCGTAAGGCATGATACAGGTATAGTACAGACGGAGGTTTGATCCGTATGGTAACAGAGTAGCATATAAGTTGGGCATCACAGCAAGCAGCATCAAGAAATGCAAACATGGTTCGTTCTTGTCAGTAGCGATACAGTAGGCAGCGGGATCATGGCAGTAGTGTAGTTGTTAGAAATAAGAAGGTGAGGAGATGGAGCTGCCCAGAGGGCATTGTCAGGACAGAGTGGGGTTTGAGCATCCGTTAAGCACAGGTGCAGCAGCGCTTGCTGAACAACTCGCTTTTGAGGGCAGTTTTGAAAGTGGAGATGGTGGGGATTTCAGTGATGGCCTCTTATATTGCTTTTCCCTTAACAATATTATTTGATCTTTTTTTATTACATAATTTTGTTCCCTGTGAGTGGAAAGAGGCTTTTGTTGTTCCCATTCATAAGAAGGGTTCCAAACATCTAAGTGATAATTATCGGCCCATTAGTTTGACATCATCTATTTGTAAACTCGGGTCCGAGGAATATAATGTCTTATAATAATCTCGGAATAAGGTTATTATCTCTGAAGAGTCGGTCACCATAGCTTCTGTTTGGGGATGTCTGAAAGCTGAAATCCATTTGGATGTAGATTGTTGTTTTAACTGCCAAGTAAGCAATTTGCCCGCTTTGCTCCCTTGACCAATGTACGAAGCCTTTAATAGAGAAGCAGATATCTCCACCCTCTCTAGCAAAGTACTAGCGTAAGTGGCTCTCAAAGTAGATAATTCTTGATCTTCTAAGGGTAGAAGGTTATCTATCCCTTTACTTTCCAAACTTTTAATTCTCACCAAGCAACTGTTCAAAAGGTTTTCTTTTTCTTCTGTATTGTAGCAATACGAATTAGCTCCCCCCTCCAGGTTGCCTTTAAGGCTGCCCACACCCGGTCTACCGCAGGAATCAAACTCCAATTAGACTTTACAGTATTTTGCATAACACTTTGAAATTTTACAATAATTTGATTGTCTTTAAGCAATTTATTGTTCAGAGACCATGTATGGGGCCGGACAGAAATATTGGGCAATGCACATTGAATTAGGATTGGAGACTGGTCTGAAATTACTCGAGCCAAAATTCTAGCATCAGCCACGTTGGACATTAACTGGTGGCTGACTAAGAAATAATTGATTCGAGAATAACTTTTGAGTATTGGAGAAAAAAAAGTAAATTCTCTACTTAACGGACTGAACAGTCTCCATGGGTCCAAACGGCCCAAAGAAGGGGTGAATTCCTTTAGGGGGCTTACCCTCCCCCTTAGATAAGTAAGGTCTAGGTCATTAGCTTGTACCAGGTTCCAGTCGCCTCCAATTAGAATGGGGTAATGTAGAAAGGGAGCTAGTACCATAGCTAATTGGATATAAAAGGATGGAGTTTCAACATCAGGGCCATAAACTGAACCCAATACTATATCAAGATTGCCTAATTTGCCAATGGCAAAGATAAGTCTCCCCTCAGGGTCGGGGATGGATTCCACTAGTGTGAAGGGGATCCTTTTAGCTAATAGCAAAGCCACCCCACGTTTACTGGAACTAAGACCGGCTCCAAAGACTTAGCCAACCCAACTCTTTTTAAGAAAATGCAATTGCTCTGGGAACATATGTGTTTCTTGCAGAAACGCTATTGAAGGGTCATATTTAGCAAGATGGTTTAAAATAATATATTTCTTCTTATTATCTCTCCCTCCCTTTATATTCCAAGATAAAATATTTAAACAGTTAGACATAACGATATCTATGATTGTGCTGTTTAATAGATATTAGATAAACGCCTACACTGCTGCCATCCCCCCCTCCCCAAACGAAAGAAAGCAAAAATCCCAATAACCGTTACCCAACCCCTAAATTAAAATTAATCCCCCAAAATTTTAACTTATTTACACAACTGCACTCCCACGCCCATAGCCTACGCCAAAACAAATGGTTCATGGTACTCGCAAAGGAGCTCCTCCCTGCCTCCCCCAAACTAAGAGACTAAATAGAAAAACTGAAAGGACAACCCCCATCTTTGCATTGTCAAAGAGTTTCTCCCTACTGACAAAACGCCATGGCTATTTGTGATTTTCATGTGGATCTATTACACCAAACAAAAATTACCCAAATAAACACAATGAATAAAGCGGAAAAAAACCCAGAGTGTGACCTACACACAATACCTTGCTTGCCCCAATTTGCTCGAGCTATGATCGCGTCGTTATACAATTTTAAATATATCCGTGTCCACAGATATGGTTAAAACAACTGAGAGCTAAAGGGGGCATAGACTTATTATAAACCACCCTGCACCCATGGCTGTGATAGCTACCAACCCTGGCAGGAACCTAACAAACGTTTCTTTAACCTGTCGACCGAATAACTTTCAGGTTGTAGAACAAAGATCACCAAATACTATCACAAATACTGTCCAGTCCCAATAACTAGCAAGGTTAGAGCTTATAGCATGAGAATACCCACTCAGAGAAACAATCTGTGAAACTGGTCCCAGATAATGACCCCTGAAACCATATCTAATATTTTAGTGGAATACCTGATGAGTTAAAGAAATACAATAAGCGTGAAATTTAACCTGTCTTTATAAGCGACATTGCAGAGGGACTGGAAGGAAAAGTATGTCTCTTTGCAGATGACACAAAGATCTGCAACAGAGTTGATGCACAAGGTGGGGTGGAAAGGATGAGAAGGGACTTGGCAAGGTTAGAGGAATGGTCTAATGTATGGCAGCTTAGATTTAATGCTAAGAAGTGCAAGGTAATGCACCTGGGAAACAAAAACCCAAGGGAAGAGTACACAATGGGGGGTGAGATACTAACAACAACAACAATGGAAAGGGACCTGGGGGTAGTCATATCAGATGACTTAATGGTGGGCAAGCAATGTGAGAGGGCAGTAAGGAGGGCTGGGGGGATACTGGGATGCATAGGGAGAGGCATCACCAGTAGAAAACAGGAAGTTATTATCCCTCTGTACAGACAGCTGGTCAGACTCCATCTGGAGTACTGCGTGCAGTTCTGGAGACCCAATCTCCGCAAAGACATAGGCAGGATGGAAGCTGTCCAGAGGAGGGCAACTAAAATGGTGCAGGGTCTGCACCAGAAGACATATGAAGAGAGACTAAAGGAGCTTAATATGTATAGTCTCGAGGAAAGGAGGGATGGGGGGACATCATAGAAATTTTCAAGTACCTCACGGGAAGAAACAAAGTCCAAGAGGGTAGCATCTTTCAAAAAAAGAGGTGTGCAAGAACAAGGGGTCACAATTTGAAGATAGAGGGGGAGGCTCAGTGGTAATTTAAGGAAGTATTTTTTCACAGAGAGGGTTGTGGATGCATGGAACGGCCTTCCGGAGGAGGTTGTGGAGTCAAAAACAGTGGTGGAATTCAAGCATGCATGGGACAGTCATAAGGCAATTCTAGGGGGTAGGGGCAGAAAGAAGTAGGCTGCTGGTTAACTAGGATCTGCAGCTTATCCATTAGGTAGGAAAATGGGCAGACTGGGTGGGCCAAACGGTCCTTATCTGCCGTCAAATTCTATGTTTCTATGTTTCTATGCAATTCTATTAGAAGGTTAACCAGAAAAACAGCCCTTATCAAAGGGAAGGAATTTGAGAAAAGTGATTTAAAATAATACTGTAGCCAGAAAGTGAGAGAAAAGCTGCTCGAATAAGCTACCCAGCTTTCTTGTCATATAAACAATGATATAATACCATCTAGTGGACAGGAACGGGTATAACAACCCTCACCCCCGCAGTACACAGTCGCTGAAATGAGGAAAAAATTTCAACAACCCCAAATAATTTAACCAGAAACGCATGTCCCAGTGAAAACATCTCTATTAAACCGAAAAAATGAAATATTTTAACTGCTGCCAAACATTCCAAAGAGGAACAGTCTAAGAGCCGATAATCGGTTCAAACATAGAAGATCCTTCCAGAAAATTCTCAGCTCGGGTTTTAAGTTCTTTGTAGCTAGGCTGGTGCCCTCTCATTTAGAGAATAAATCAGGATAGCACTTCTTCAGAGCCTTAACTGCCTCCTCCACAGTGTCAAAGTGCCTTGATCCTTCCTTTAAAGCCACCTCCAGTTAAGCTGGATACAGCATACGATGTTTTATACCTGCTGCCCACAATTTTGAGGTGACAGGGCGATAAGAAGCTCTGAGCTGGCGGGTTTTCAATGTCAGATCAGGGACAAGCCTCAATTTTTTACCTTCCCATAAAATAGCTGATAATTTCCTGGCTTCTCTGTTAATAAACTCCCGATCCAGATAGTTCAATAATTTGAATATTATAGGTCTTGGCGGGTCAGATGGAGCAGGCATAGCTCTCAAGGATCTATGAGCTCTTTCTATAATAAACTCTGGACTGTTCGGGGAAGGTCCCACCGTTTTTCTCAGAAATTGCTGTAGAAACTGAACTGTATTTGGACCCTCTTCTCCTTCAGGCAACCCTATTAGTACCAGGTTGTTTCTCCTGTTCCTTCCCTCAAGATCTTCGAGACGATCCTCCATTTTAGACAAAGATTTTTTAACTTCCACTAATTCTGGTTCAACTCTGTCTTGTTTCCCTTCAACTGAGGCTATGCTTGCTTCGGCATCTGTAACCCTCCGGGATAATTGGGTGAGCACTGGCTTAAAGTCAGCCATATCCTCAATAAGCTTCATCAAGGCTTCTTTAATTGAGGTTAGCTCGGAATAGATGTGGGAGGGTGACAACTCCTCCGATAAGCTTTGGGGAGAGGAGCTACGGTGAGGGTGCTTGGCTTCTGACTCCTGCGCAGCCTCCTCCTGGTCTGATAGATTAGACATGTTGCAAGTATTTTGTACCCACTACTGGTACCACTTATGATTCTCTAGCTTATTAGTGACAAAATTTGCTGAAAAAAGCTGGTGTGATTGGAGGTTATCCACAATTAGGAGGCAAAAAGAGCAGAGCTCCGATGAATGCGTCTTACCCTCTACACAGCATCACGTGACTCCGGTAGTTGTAAGTTCTTTGAAGCTTGGTGGAGCTTTGTTACTTTTCAGCTTGAACACTAGGCATAGACAGGATTAATCTAGCTTCTCATTGAGGGAAGGCCAGCTTAGTCATTGGAGCACTCTGCAGTGATGCTTCTTAGGAAAAGCTCCTGTAGCAAAACTTCCTATGGTGTGATATAATGTTTTTAGCTCTTCTAGCTCTGTACATCTGACAGATTGGAGGACTGGGGAGGGTGGGCAGGAGGGTGGATTCAGTGATCTGTAATTGGGATTTATTGGTAATGAAAGGGGTTAGTTGGTATAGGAGACCATTTTTTTACTAAGTACCGTACTAAGAACTGAAAGAAGCAGAAGGCTGTTAGGCCCATAGCTCTTCAAAGTTTACATATAGTAGTTTGAAAGCTTTCCTGATCTCATGAAGTTATCAAGTCTATTTTTGGAAGTAGTCTTGTACTAACAATAATTTCCAAAGGAAGCATGTTCCATGGTCTGATGACTCTCTGAGAAAAATAATAAGCCCTTTTCTTAGAACCACATTCGTTTCTTGTAAGTTGCAGTGGATGGCCTCTGGTATTAACACATACTTACTTCAAGTCTAGGCCACATTCATCTGATAGGTAGGGATCATGAATGTTGTCTCATACAAGTTGGAGATCACCTCTGAGTCTCTGGTTCTCTAGCGTCATCAGGTTAAATTTAGAAAGTCTATCCTCATATGAAAGAGCTTTATTAGAAATTATATATTTTGTCACCCTTCTTTGAACCTTTTCAATTCTAACTATGTCCTTCCTTCTGGAAGGATTCCATAATTGTGAGACATAGTCAAAATAGGGTCTTACATATGCCCTATATAAGGGCAGCAAGATGTCAGGGCTTTTCTGTGTTATATTATGGTGGATTGCCCACCATATTTTATTTGCTTTACTAATTGTATCTGTGATATGAGTGTCAAAGATTAGACTAGAGGCAACAAGCCTTTGTGTGAAGCAACTAAACAAATCAAAACAAAAGAAAAAGCCTCTATGGTTCTCAAAAGAGGTGGCGGGGAAGGTTAGGGAGAAAAAGATAGCATTTAGGAAGTATAAGGAAACACAGAAGGAGCAGTACAGAAAACTGTACCAGTTAGTGCAGAAGGAAGCAGGGAGGGAAGTCAGAATAGCAAAGGTCAAAACTGAGGAAAAGATAGCCAATGCAGTTAAGAAGGGGGATAAACCCTTTCATAGGTACATTAGGGAGCATAGAAAGACAAAGGGAGAGATAGTGAAGCTGAATAGAATGGATGGTGGGTGGGCAGAGAAGGAAAGTGAAAAAGCAGGGATACTGAATGAATACTTCTGCTCAGTTTTCACATAAGAGGAGGAGGGGGAAGTACCTATTCCAGTTAACAGAAGCACTCTGGATAGGGGGCTCGATCCCAGTCCTTTCACAGAAGAAAAGGTTCTTAAAGAATGCCTAAAACTGATGGTGGACAAAGCAATGGGGCCTGACAGGATTCACCACACAATTCTAAAAGAATTAAGGGGAGAACTAGTGACACCACTGACTACCCTTTTTAACAAATCATGGGAGGAGAGTGTGGTACCTGAGGACTGAAGGAGGGCGGATGTGATTCCCCTGTACAAAAATGGGAGCAAGACAGAGGCAGGAAATAACAGGCCTGTCAGTTTGTCCTTTGTGGTAGGGAAAATGATGTAATCACTTCTGAAGGAAAGAACTGTTGAGTACCTAGAGGCCAATGGGGCACAGGACCCAAGGCAGCATGTATTCACAGCGGGAAGGTCATGTCAGATGAATCTAATCGATTTCTTTGCCTGGGTGACCAAAGTAGTAGACCAGGGAGGGGCTGTGGATATGGCCTACCTAGACTTTAGCAAGGCATTTGACATAGTCCCACACAAAAGATTAATAAACAAATTAGCCAGCATGGTAGTGTGTCCCAGGATGGAAGCCTGGGTAAAACATTGGCTGGACAACAGGACACCGAAGGTAATAGTTCACGGAGTCCACTCTGAAGAAAGGGGGGTTACTATTTATTTATTTTTTATTTATTTTATTTTATTTAAACAGCAGTTTGGAAAACCTTTGAGCCATAGGCTCATTTACAAAGGTACCTTGTCACAGTAAGACAAACCAAAATACACAGTATAGCAGTACAACACATAGGTATAACAGTAAATTAAGACATAGATACAAACAAGCTGGTACAGGTAGGATGGATGCAAACAATACCAGAGTTATACTAGTGGGTACCGCAGGGTTCAGTACTGGATCCAGTCCTTTTTAATGTCTTTATAAGTGACATTGCAGAGGGACTAGAAGAAAAATTATGCCTCTTTGCAGATGACACAAAGATCTGCAACAGGGTTGATACACAAGTGGTGGTGGAATGGATGAGAAGGGACTTGGCAAGGTTGGAGGAATGGTCAGAAATATGGCAGCTTAGATTCAATGCAAAGAAGTGCAAAATAATGCACATGGCGAACAAAAATCCAGGGGAAGAGTACACAATGGGGGGGGGTAGTAACAATAAAATGGTAAGGGACCTGGGGATAATCATATCAGATGATCTTAAGGTTAACAAGCAATGTGAGAAGTCAGTAGGGAGGTCTGGGGTGGATACTGGGATGTATAAGGGCAGGCATCACCAGCAGAAAACAGGAAGTTGTTATCCCTCTGTACAGACAGTTGGTGAGACCCCATCTGGAGTACTGCGTCCATTTCTGGAGACCCCATCTCTGCAAGGACATAGACAGAAAGGAGGCAGTTGAGAGGAGGGCAACTAAAATGGTCTAGGGTCTGCCAGAGAAGCCATACAAGGAGAGACTAAAGGAGCTTAACATGTATACACTTGAGGAAAGGAGGGAGAGGGAAGGTCAAGATTGAAACTTTTCAGTACCTCAGTGGAATCAACAAAGTACAAGAGGGTAGCATCTTTCAGAAAAAGAGAGGTGCTAGAACAAGGGGACAAAATTTGAAGAAAGAGTGGGGGATGGCTCAGGGGCATTGTGAAGAAGTATTTTTTCACAGAGAGTGTGGTGGCCACATTGAATTGCCTTCATGAGGAGGTTCTGGGGTCTAATACTGTGGGAGAATTCAAGAATGCATGGACAGACATAAGGCAATTCTGGTGGGGGGGTAGGAAGAAATAGGATGTTGGTTAACTAGGATCTGCAGCTTATCCAGTAGGTAGGGAAATGTGCAGACTAGGAGGGACAAGCGGTCCTTATCTGCCGTCAAAGCCCATGTTTCTATGTTTCTATGTCACTGCCATTGAACCTTCAGCACTGAGGACAGACCTGTAGTGGGCGAGGTGTGTGCGGTGTAACGGAGGAACCCTAGCATGAAGCTTGTTAATAACATGGTTTTGTGAAAAGTGCCATTCACATCTACTCCCATGTTACTGGATCACTGCATAAACATACAGTTAGCTATCAAATGTCAGTACAAAACACAGGCACACACTACACATTGATGTAAATCTACATACACAAATTACACAGAAATTTGACTGCAGAAAAGGACCACGCGGTCCATCTAATCTGCCCTTACATCCTCCCCTGCTCCCCCCACTTTTTATACTTCCACCCCCTTTCCCTACCCCTTACGTCTGTCCCACGCTCTCTTGAAGACTTCCACCATTTTTGCTCCCACCACCTCTTCCGGCACTCTGTTCCAGACTTCTACCACTCTCTCTGTGAAGAACTGCCCTCTGACATTACCTCTGTATCTCCCAACTTCTAATTCAAGGCTACTTCCTCTCGTGTTTCCTCCCTTCTTCATTTTGAACAAACTTCCTTCCTTCACCTTATTTATTCCCATTAAGTACTTAAAAGTCTCAATCATGTCCTCTTTCTCTCTCTCCTAGTCTACAGTGGGTACAGATTCAGTTTCCTCTATCTTTGCTCATATGGTATATCCCACATCCCTCGTACCATCTCTGTCGCTCTTCTCTGCACCCTCTCCATCATTTCAATATCCCTGCATAAGTGTGGTCTCCAGAACTGTACCACATACAAAGAAGTAAGTTGCCTTAGTGTTTTTCTGGCCCCGGTGCATCATTGTACACTAAATTTGCGTTAAATGTTAGTTGCCAGGTTTCTGACCACTTCTCCAGCTTCTCCAGGTCCCGCCTCATGGCCTCCACTCCCAATTGTGAATCCACCCTATTGCAGACTTTAGTGTTGTCCACGAACAGGCACACCTGACCCTCCAAACCCTCTGCTAGATCACTAATATAGATGTTAAAGAGTAGTGGTCCCAGCACTTACCCCAACTGTACCCCGCAGGTAACTGCCTGTTCCCTGGAATGTGTCCCATTTACCACCACTGTTTGACACCTTCCAGTCAGTCAGTTCGATACCCACCTAGTGATTTTATGGCCCACACCAAGAGTGTCCAGCTTATTCACCAGCCTTTTATGTGGAATGGTGTCTAAGGCCTTACTGAAATCCAGATAAGCCATGTCCACCGCTCCTCCCTGGTCCACTACCTGCATCACCCAATTGAAAAACTCTATCAGGTTAGTCCAGCAGGACATACCATTAGTGAAGCCATGCTGCCTTTCATCCTGCAGTCCATTGGCCTCCAGGAATTCTACCAGTCTTATCTTTAGTAATGTTTCCATTACCTTCCCTACTGTTACCTTCCCTTCCCTACCACTGAGGTGAGACTAACAGGGCGGTAGTCCCCACTGTATGCACTTTAGGATCCAGACCTCCACACCACAATAACAATCACTCAGGTCAATAAGTTTTGAATAAACCAATAGTCACCAATTTGAAGTATGTTTGGCCAAGTGCCCTATGCAACTTTCTTGTGTTTTGTCTAAAGAGATTCGCAGTTACAGCTCCTTTGCACCAATTTCTGTAGTTAGACCAGAGTACAGGTGAAACCTATCTAGAAGTTCAAGCAGTTGCAGTAAATCCCATTGTCCAAGGATATTCACAATTACAGTCCTCCTATGCTGATTTCTGTAGGTCAGACCAGAGAACAGAGTGCTAAGTTCACCCCCGGTTGTCTGGCTCCTCCTACTTCTCGCATGCTGTTGTTTTCTCCACTCACAAAGATCCTGCAACTCTTCAACACAACCTTCAACTTGGTTTCAGTTCTGTAGAGACATGGTTTCTTAATCATAAACTGGTTCTCAATGAGAAGAAAAACAAATCTATGCTCTTCTGCAGCTCTCATAACCCACACAAGCTACACCACTTGGCTATCTCCTCCACCGAGGGGGAGCACTCTAGATCAGGTGGGGACCTTCATATACTTAGGGATACAGCTTGACCCTAATCTCTCCTATGGACCTCATGTAGATAATGTAGCTAGAGATGCTAATACATGGCTTGGTCTCTGCAAACACAGACCACACCTCACGCCAGAAGCTTTGAAGGTTGCAGTCCTGAGCTCTGTGATCTCTGTAATAGACTATGGTCTCATCATTTATGGCTCGGCCACAACCACAACCCTTAGGCGCCTCTCAACTGCCTCAAATAAGGCATGTTATCTCATCACAGACCACACTTCACGCCAGAAGCTTTGAAGGTTGCAGTCCTGAGCTCTATGATCTCTGTAATAGACTATGATCTCATCATTTATGGCTCGGCCACAACCACAACCCTTAGGCGCCTCTCAACTGCCTTAAATAAGGCATGCTGTCTCATCATTGGTGCTCACCGTCTCACCCACACATGTGACCTGTACACTCAGATTGGCTGGCTCCAACTATCAAACCGCATAAAGTTTCTCACCTGCTCCATGGCGAAAAAAATCTACCTTGGCCTTGCACCTTCTGGGGTCTCAACTCTGTTACAACAATGAATTAACAAATGGTGCCTTCAGAAATTCACGCTACAGCTACTGAAAGTCCCCCACTGTCACACTTCACAGGGACAATGCTCTTTTGCTTATCGAGCACCACTCTGGTTCAATGGACTCAGCCTCACCATCTTCTCTGCTCCAACAATTGGTATGTTTAAAACTAGGCTTCGGGACTATCTCACTACCAACAGCTCCTGTGACTGCCCAACCTAACCTTATTTCTCCACTTCCCTGCCTGCTCTACTGGTTCCCCCCCCCACCCTCCTCACTGGATTCTACCCTCACATCTTGGTATACCTAATGCTGCACTTTTCACCCTCTCCCCACCCTTCCTACATTCCTTCTCCCCTTCCCTCTCCCTATGACTCTGGCACTTCTTATGTGTTATCTATTTTCTCTGACAAATGCCACTGGCTGCCTTGCTTACAATGCTACCATTGAATTGCATTAATCTGTACTCTGTTTGCAATGTCCACATTGTTGTAATGTCTGTCTTGATGTTCCCTATAATTTGTATTTCTCTGACGTGGAACCATTGTAAAAGAGCCATGGCTCAAAGGTATTTGTAATCCTAGACTTGATAAATAAATAAAATAAAAGAGTAAAACTATGCTCTTTGCCTACCGACAAAAGCGGAGGCTAGCAAAAGCACCCGCAATAAACTGCAAGTTTCTCTCTCCATCCTTGAGTAAGTGTCCACATTCTGATATCCAGGAATCACTATTGACGAATCCTTTTGCTTCGATGAAGACATACTCAACCTCACTGCTGCCGTCAGTAGTAAGTTAGGTGCACTCTATTGTGTCCGGTTTTGCCTTAAAACTGAGACTAGGCTTCCGGTGGTTAGAGGGAGTATTCTATCAATCCTTGACTATGGAAACATGTAATATGGTGCTACCTCCAATACCGGACTATGCAGAGTACATACTTCCCTCAGTAAAGCCTGTAGATTTGTTCTTGGTGCTGATCGCCTTATGCATACATACATTCTTTTTTATTAGGAAAAAATGGCTCCCTTTCCAAGACCAGATCAAGCTTCACTTCTGCATTCTATGGAAGAAGGCCATCCTTGGACTTGTAACCCCTTCTTTACAGGCTGTATTCCATCCAGCCCTGGCTGAGAATGCCACTAGAAGTGTATCTGAACATGCCCTAGCTGTGCCTTTTAGAAAAACAGAATAGGGATGGTGAACATTCACTGTAAGGGCTCCCACTAAATTAAATGAACTCCTTTTATCTTCTACCAGCCTCTCATGCCTTAGCCGCTTCAAAACTGAACTAAGAAAATCAATCTTGCCTCCCGTTCAATGCTTCTGCCGTACTTTTGTGCTTGGCAGATTCGTTCTCTCCTATCGCCTGGACCTCCACTGGTGCCCACTTACTACTGAGGCCTCAATGCCACACCACCCTCTCTTCCTCCTCTAACTCTCTCAAGTTCCCTTACCCACTTAATTCCCTCAACTGCGCCCACAGTTACTTACCCTGTCGGCCCTCTCACTGTCCCCTACTTATCTCCTAGGTCCACACCAACATAGATTTAGGCACAATGCTAGTGCTGCCTCTACTATCTCACCCCCTATTATTAAGTTGCCACCCACTAACCTCTGCTAGATGAATCCATTGCCTGTACCTATTGACATTAGCACTGTATCTCCTTGCTTTGGGATGTGATCCCTTAGTTCTGTAGCACCAATTGCTTGAATTTGTGTTATTGATTGCTTGTCTTATGATACTGTATACTCTATCTACCAAAATGTTTTTCTAATGACAGTGCTTTCTAGCAGCAAATGTTCACCTCTTTCCTCCAGTACTTGTCTTCCCCCACCTTTCTATGTATGACAAGGATACTTTGGAAAGGAGCTTTTAGCTCAAACATTGTAATCCTGATTTCTCAATCAATAAATAAAAAAAACACATAACAATATATTTGTACTTCAGCAAAGCCTTTGTTTCAGTGCCACATGGGAGGTTGGGTGGAAAGTTGACATACATGTTGGCGGAGACTAAGGGCCTGATTCTCAAAGGCTCTGGCATGAAGCAAGGTGCTTGCGCCAAACAGTACATCCAGGAACTATTCACAAAGGCAGCCTGTGTCAATGGCAGACTGTCTGCCCCAAACAGGGCTTGCACTATCCCTGTGTCCAGAGATGGGCTGCGACAAGGCACAAGGGGCACTGCAGTAGATGCAAGCTGCTGTAGCCCGAGAATAGTATTCACAAACTGTACCCTGAAGACAGTTTTCTAAGTACCCTTAGACCAGCCAGGGCTGATCTAAGTGGACTTAAAAACTGGTCCTCTGGGAGAGCTGTCCTGTCAGTAGTGCTGCATGTACCACCTCCCCAACCTTAATGTGCCCCACAAGAACCACACTGCAACTGGACCCCCATTCACATCATGCCCCATAGATCATACAGTGCAAGGTCACCTGCCCAATCCCCGATGTGCCCCTGATGTGCCTGTAACATGTCTATTCATGGTGCCCTACCAGCCCAGATACTGGTACCCCCACCAGAATCAAGCACATATCACCAACCCTCCCACTGGTGACTCATGGCCCCCACCCAGGCAGGTAGCTCCCCTCCATAAAGTAAAAATAGTGTCCCAGTTGGGGACCACCTGTGGAGGTGTGCAGAGGGCTGTGACAATCCACTGCTCTGTCTGGGGCTGTGGAGGGGAGCTACCTGCCTGGGTGTGGGTCACGGGTCACTATTGGGAGGGTTAGTGGCAGGTGCTTGGTACTGTCATGAGCACCAGGATCCAGGCTGGGGGGCGCTATGTATAGACATGTTACAGGGCGCATCCTGACTTGTATGTGATCATCACTTGTATGCCATATGGGGACATGACGTCAACTGGGGCTTGGAGACATCCAGCTGGTGCTGTATGTTGCTTGCAGCTAACCCTCCAGTGCACCATGAGTTTGCCGCATTGGTGAGGGTGTCGCAACTGTAGGGACTTAGGTACCAGGACCCTTCCTGTACCAGAATCTGGTGCAGGGTCCCTGATGCACGAGGCTTTGGCACAAGCTGCAGTTTGCCACAGCTTGTGCTGGACGCAGCCCCATTTGAGCACCTGGACCCAAGATGGTTAAATGGATTGCGAAGACTATAAAAAGTGATTGCTCAAACTGAGCCTACCCATTCTTAAAAATCCCCTTGCTACAATGCACATTCAGTTACCATACCATTCACTCATCAGTGCAATGGTAACGTGAGAATAGAATAATAATAATAATAGTAACAATAATAATTTTATTTATAAGGTGCCTTTTGATTACCAAGGTGCCGTACATAAATAAATCAGAACAGTAAAAGAAAAAAAAAACATTAAAACAAAACAATCATAACAGTCAGTGTTCTAAAAATGCAGTTTCCCATAAAAAAGTCTTCAGACCTCTATTAAAGTCCTCCACAGAAGTGCACTCCCGCAACCGATGGGGTAGAGAGTTCAAAAGGGTGGGGGCTACATACGCAAATGCCTGAGAACTTGAAGATTTAAAATTTACCCTTGGAACCTCTAGTAACCCCTCATCGGCCGAGCGGAGTGATCGATTTGGGTGATAAGGAACCATAAGTTCTTTCAGATAGCCTGGGTCCATATCGTGTAGAACTTTGAAAGTAAGCAAGACGACTTTAAAGGTGATCCGCCACCAAACTGGCAGCCAGTGCAGTTCACGCAGCACTGGAGTAATGTGACAGGATCTGCTATAACCTGTCAAAAGCCTGGCTGGAGCATTCTGCACTAGCTGCAGGTGACAGATTTCAACCCCACAAAGCCCTAGGTTAAGGGAGTTGCAATAATCCAAGCATGAGGATACGAAGGCATGAACTAACGTTGGTAGGTCGGCAGACAGAACAAGATGCCGGATCATGGCGATGTTCCTAAGATGGTAAAAGGAAGTCTTAATGACTGCCGACAACTGAGAGTGCAGTGTCAGCCCGCCATCAAGAACCACCCCCAGATTACGCACCCGTTTAGAGGTCAGGTGAGAAACACCTCCAAGAAACATTCCGGAAGATGCATCAACTCCCGACCCCCCTATCCTACGACCTGGGTCCACAACCAGTACCTCAGTCTTATCAGAATTCAACCTCAGCCAGCTAGAATTCATCCACTCCTGGATTTCAGTTAGACAGCAATTAAAGACCGAGAGAGCTCCAATCTGGTCGGGGGCCAAAGAAAGAAAGAGCTGGGTATCATCTGCTTAACCAGTGAAACCTCAGCCCATACTTCCTCATAATGTCTCCGAGGTATATATACACCGCAACAACATAGGTGACAATACTGAACCCTGGGCACTTACAAGACAAAGCAGTTGAATCCGAGGAAAAAACTCCGGACACAACTCTTTGTGATCTTCAGTGAGGAATGATGAGAACCATCTTAAGACGGTTCCAGATATTCCACAGAACAGCCTCAGGCGATCTATCAACACGATGTGATCTACGGTGTCAAAGGCTGAAGAAAGGTCGAGAAGAACCAAAATGGAATGACTATTCTGATCTCTGGCCATCAAGAGATCATTGAGAACCCGAACCAGCGCTGTTTTGGTACTATGTCTTTTACGAAAACTGGACTGGAGGGGTTCATAGATGTCATGGATGGTCAAATGGTCTTTCAGTTGTGCAGCCACTACTTTCTCAATCACCTTCCAAATAAAGGGAAAGTTAGAGATAGGTCTGTAGTTTTCCAGACAGTCAGGGTCCGCGGTAGCTTTCTTCAAGAGGGGTGTCACCACCGCCTCTTTTAGGGACCTAGGAAACTCACCCAATTCCAGAGCGCACATGACTATCTGCACAAGGACTGGACAAATGATGTCAATACAACCCAACATTAGGGAGGTTGGTCCAGGGTCCAAACTACTGCACGTAGGGTGCATATGCTGGATGATCCTCATGACATCAATGAACTCCAGCTGACTGAAGGAACTCCAGTAAAGCTGAGGCACCGTGATCTCACCCTGGTTCCCGGCAACACCCATAGAGTGTGATGGCAAAAACTCAGACCTAATGTTGGCCACCTTATTTATGAAGAACCGAGCAAGCTCATCGCACTCCAGTTGCGACAAAACTTTATGAACTTCAAGACAGGTTGGGTTGCACAGTCTGTCCACAGTTCGAAACAGCTGAGCTGGTCGATTCCGAGCAACCGCAATCTCCCTGGACAGGAACTCTGCCTTATTACGGGTGATTGCGGATTGATAGACCAAATAATGATCCATCAATCTAAGGTGGTCGACATCAAGGGTAGATCTTTGCCAGCAATGCTCTAACCTTTGCCCCTGTCTCCGCATCACCCTCAATGTCCCATCAAACCAAGGGGACTTGGGGCAGAGGGAGAGGGGGCAAACACAAACTGAAGCAATGAGATCCAGAGCCCCAGCAATGGCTGTGTTGTAGGCCAACACAAGGGTCTCTGGATCACTGTTTGCCAACGCGGGACATGAGAGGTCAAGTACCACCGCAAGGCCTTGGGGATCTACATCCTGCAAAGGGCAGTACCTAACCAACTCTGTAGGGGCAGGCCTTCTAGAAAGGGAAGCAAAAACTAAACCTCACGGTGTAATGATCTGACCACCCGACGGGTTCCACCCCCACATTGGATGCCTTGACCCCTAGAAGGAAGATTAAATCCAAAGAGTGTCCACATTTATGTGTAGCAGAGGAAACCACCTGGTTAAGGCCCAGCGTTGTCATTAACTGGAGGAAGTGTTGACCAAATTGAGAGAGTTCGTCGTCGACCAAGGTGTTGAAATCGCCCAGAACCATCAATCTAGCCGATTCAAACGCCATATTGACGACGAAGTCTGCCACTTCCTGAAGGAACTGCTTCTCAGTGGTAGAATGGGACCCACCCCCGGACAAACTTCTGCTGTTCTTTATTCTGTTATTTTCCTTTTAAATCCACTGCAGTAGTACTAGTTTTTTTTCTATATTTTATTTTTTATTTCTCTTACTCTATCCTTTATTTATACTGTAATAGGGTTGGCCTCCTATTATAGTATATTCCTCTGCCCATTTTCTCTTTAGGATTTGTTCAGGAAGTGGAAAGTTCCCACAAATTACCAAATGAAAAACAGCCTGTAAAAGATAGACACTCGATTTATATATTCCCCCCACCATTGAACTCAGTATGTTGAAGTTACAATAATGGTCCCCCTTTTCTCTTTCTAGGGTAATGGTTTTATTTGCCATATTGTGCTTGGCTTAAAATGTCCCGCGGGAGGGCAGGGGTAATGCCGTTAACAGCTGATGCAAGTCTAAGCTGGTCATTACCTGTTCGAACCAGGGATAACGCCAGCAAGGCTTAAAATATTAAGTAAATGTAGCTGTGTTTGAATTATTGCTCATTAGAGCAAGGAGAGTGTTGCCTGACTCGCTCTGTTTCCCTGCTGCCTCACTGTCATTGGGCTGTGAGCGTCATGCAGCTTCAGGAAACCAGGGGGGTCAGCGCTAGAGAAAAGGAATCCTTTCAGCCTCGGGAAGCGCCTCTGCTATTAATAGCACTTTTCCCGGTGACTTCCTTCGTTCAAAGCTGACGTTCTTCCCCTTGCAAATAAATGTATTCCCCCTCGCTAGTTTCCCAGAGAGACAGCTAGGCAGGTACAAGCAGGAAGTGAATAAAAACAAAACAAGAAACGACTCATAGCAAGCTCATTCTACAGTTATCGTTTTCCCCCTTTTCTTTTTCCAACCTGCACACAAGGACTGTGCCTGCCTGGTCTTACAATGACCCAGTCAAGATAAAATAGAGCACATCAGAAAGGAAACAAGAAAATAAATAAGTTTATAAGTTACCTGACAGAGGTGCTTAGGAAGGAACCCTTTCAGCTAAACTTCAGAGCAGCCTAAACAAACCTAATATTTAAAGTGATAGCAGCAATTTAGGTCTAGTATTCATAATCACTGTTAGTGAAGGAGTTTTATTTTACAATGGTGACATTTCATTTTCATTTTGGGTTAAAGGCTAAACCATGCCTCCCTAACACTCCACACATAGTTCCTACCTGTAGAAAGACACTCATAGGACTGAACGCTCCTCTCTGTCCTGCTTTTATTGCAACATTCAGAAGGAGGTATTACATCACAGGGAGGAGTCAGGGTGTTAAGGTGACCTATTAGTATGTAGTTAAAATTATTATGATTTATACAAAATTTATAAAACTGTATTTGATTCAGCCAGTCTAATGGGCTTATGAATATGATACAATGCAACTGATGACCTCAGTTACCGCCCAAATGCATGTATTAGTGTAGATTAATTCCTTGTATTAGTATTAGGGGCGGAGTTAGTGTAACATGATGTCATCAAGTAAATACTATATAAAGACTTCAATTGAAGCATGATTCAGATGGGTGTTGGACACAGAGGATGGTGGTCCTGTTAGTCTGATGGGATCACCCTGTGTGAATTTTGTTTGATTTAAACTATAAAAGTTATTTTCATTTCGTTGCTTCAGTGGATGAGTTTGATTTGATTTGTAACCGAAATAAATCCTTTTAACACACTAAGCCAGTGTGTTTTCTACAACTCAGAACTGTCTTGTATTGTCACTTAACCCACACTTCCACAGTTGGTGTGAGAAGTGGGATTCCTGCTGTCCATAAGCTCATTTGGGGGAGGCCAGGATAATACCAGTCTTGGTATTGGTGACAAATAAAAGATGGCTATCAGAATTGATCACAAGGTGGAAGCCGTCACCCAGTCCTAGGCAGAGCAGAGGGAGGAACCTTTGTATACTGGGCTACTGGATGTTCGACGGAAAACCACCAAAGTGTCTCCAGTGGAAAGAGAGGAAGAGGAACACCAACCGGATATTTCTGCAGATGCTGGGGACATTCCACCAAGAGATAAAAATGATCTTCTGCATTGGCTGGGTGTTCGTCAAATGGAAATCAAACAGCAGAGGGATGAAGATGCCCAAGAAAGAGATCGAGATAGGAGAAGACAAGATGCCCAGTGGGTTGAGATTTTACAATTATTACAACAGCTGGGTGTGGTACAGGGAGCTGGAGGTGGAACTACATCTAATAATCCCAAAGACATAAAACTATCACGTATGTCACCAACAGATGATATAGAGTCCTATCTTACCATGTTTGAACGAGTGGCTAAGGCATGTGACCGGCCAACCCAACAATGGGTTGTGGGAGTTGCTCCCTACTTGACTGGAAAAGCTCAGCTGGCCTATAGCAATATGGACTCACGATTAGCAGATGACTATGACCTGGTAAAACAAGAAATCCTAAAAAGGTACAACATTAATGCTGAAACTTATCGACAGAGGTTTCGATCTCTGAAACACCAGCCTCATGACCCTCCCAGAGAGATTTAAGTGAGATTATGGGAATTATGCCTAAAATAGATTGTGCCTGAGGGAAAATCAAGAATGGACATTATAGAAATGTTCATCATGAAACAATTTCTATAGGTGTTACCCACTGATGTACAGATATGGATTAAGGAGCATAATCCAGAGTCAGCAGAAATGGCGGTTACCCTGGCTGAAGATTTTTTAACCACCCATCAGCCTTATAAAAGAGGAGGCACCCAAGTAAATGAACCTGGGATAAGACCTATAGGGGTAAGACATCCTCAGACTGTACCACCAAAAAGCTATGAACTTGAGAAGGGAAAAAGAACTGTGCCTATGAATATAATATGTCATAATTGCCAGGGTAAGGGGCATATTGCCAGATTCTGTCCCTCTAGAAAGCCCGAGAAAGCTCACCTAGCTCTATTAAATTCAACATATTTGACTACTAGTGTGCAGATAGAGGGTCAGACGGTATTGGGTCTAATTGATTCAGGTAGTAAAAGTACATTGGTAAGAAAATATTTAGTATTGAATGGGACTAGGGGGCCTACAATGAAAGTGGTATGTGTACATGGGGATAGCCATCAATACCCCACTGTAAAAATACCTCTTCAGGTTAATGGAGCTGAATCTGTAGTTACAGCTGGATTAGTCCCATGCCTACCAGTACCGGTAGTGATAGCCATGATTTCCTGGTTTTCTTCCTTAATAGAAAATCATAACTCGGGTATGACAGCCATGACAACTAGAGCCCAGAGTAGAAGAGAGGTACTACTTGGAGACTTGTTCCCATTTGAGGGAGATGTATATGGGAACCCTGGGAAAACAAGGAAGTCAGGAAAAGAAAAAGAGATTGCAGGAAAATGGAAAGAGGGCTACTATAAAGTCCCTGGGAACCCAGCACAGATATATGTTAAATTAGATATGGCAAAGCAACAGCAAGATGATACAACCTTGCAATCTTTCTTCCAGCAGGTTGGTCAAAAAGAAGTCCCGGGAGCTCCTCAAGTACAGATTACGAACAATTTATTGTATCTGATAAGTAGAAATCTGAACACCGGGGAGACAGTAGAACAGTTATTAGTTCCTCAGTGTTATAGAGCAGACATATTGGGATTAGGTCATGATGTACCCAGGGCTGGTCATACAGGAAAGGACAAAACTACTAATCGGATTTTGCAGAGATTCTTTTGGCCAGGTATACATCAAGACATAGCCCAATATTGTCAGTCATGTCCAGAATTCCAACTCATTGTACAAAAGAAAAAAAACAGATGTAGTACCCTTATTACCCCTCCCACTAGTAATGACCCCATTCGAAAGGATAGGGATGGATGTGGTGGGACCTTTAGATAAGAGCAGTAAAGGTAACCGATTTATTCTGGTAGTCTGTGATTACATCACTACATATCCGGAGGCTATCCCAATGAGATCAGTGACTACCCCTAGGATAGCCAAAGAGCTAGTTAAACTATTTAGCCGGGTAGGAATCCCCAAGGAAATTGTAACTGACCGAGGAACTAATTTTAATGCAGAATTGTTGAGAGAATTGTATAAATTACTGGGAATAGTGGCTATTAGAACATCCCCCACCATCCTCAGATGGATGGGTTGGTTGAACGGTATAATCAAACCTTGAAGACAATGCTAAGAAAGTTTGTAAAGGATGAGGGAAAATATTGGGATAAATATCTACCCTTTCTATTATTTGCGTATAGAGAAGTTCTCCAAGCCTCTACTGGATATTCTCCCTTTTCCTTGCTATATGGTAGAAATCCCAGAGGAATATTGGATGTGGTTAAGGAATATTGGGAAGAGGGGAAGGATTTAAAATTTCCTGGCTTAGCTCAGTATATGAGACAACTGAAACAAAGGCTGGTCTCTTTTGCCCAGAAAGCTCATGAAACAGGAATAGAAGCACAAAAAGATCAGAAAAGTAACTATGATAAAGGAACAAAGCCAAACAGTTTATGATGGCAGAAAAAGTACTATTATTGTTATCATCTTCCACTCATAAGCTATTTATGAATTGGCAGGGACCATATATAGTACTTCATCAAGTCAGTCCAGTGACTTATGAAATAAGTACTCCCGATCGAAAAGAAAAAAACAAAATCTACCATGCTAATGTACTAAAAAAATGGCATGAGAGACCTGAAACAGGCCTGCAGTTATTTGTAATGCCTGGTGAAGTCCAGACAGAACTGGAGACAGTGTATGGGCGTTAAAAAGGAGAAAGGGGGATAGAGGAGATTAAAATAAAACCAAATGTGTCAGGTCCACAAAAAAAGGAATTACTGAGCTTAATTAAGAAATTTGCAAACACCTTTACTAGTACCCCTGGGTTAGCAATAGGGGTAGAACATAAGATACAGACTTCCACTGCGCCCATCAGAAATAAATCATACCAGCTACCTGAAAGAAGTAAACCCTTGGTACAAAGAGAAATTCAAAATATGCAGGAGTTAGGGATTATTGAGCCTTCACACAGTCCATGGGGCTCACCTATTGTAATAGTACCTAAGAAGGAAGGAGGAATTAGGCTCTGTCTAGATTTTCGAGGGATAAACCAGGTCTCCTAATTTGATGCCTACCCGATGCTTCAGATAGATGAAATCATTGATACGGTGGGACATGCCAAATATATTTCAACTTTGGACCTGACTAAAGGATATTGGCAAATTCCTTTAGCAGAGGAATCAAAGGAGAAAACAGCCTTTAGCACTGGCATGGGTTTGTTCCAATGTAAGACTATGCCTTTCGGTCTTCACGGGGCTCCGGCAACCGTCCAACGATTTATGGACCAGGTATTGGCAACACATGTGGGTTACTGTTCAGCCTATCTGGATGATATTGTTGTGTTTAGTTTAGATTGAGAAACACATATTTATTTAGCTTTTGTTTACCGGGTAGGTACTCTAGACAAGTTATATGCCTATTTTCAGGAACAACCCGGGAGAGTACAACAGGTATAACAGGTACATCAATACAGCAAAGCGGGTGAGCAAATACTTATACATTTTGTGGTTAGGTACAAGGAGTCAACAAGACGGGGGGGCAAGATACATTCAGCCGGCCCTGCCCTCGAGCACCCAGAGACCGTAGGGGCTCTGAGCCGCCAGCGGGCGGGCGGCCACTGCATAGCTGAGAAGGGAACCAGGAGGCCAGGAGAGACAGCCAGAAAGCCGGCCCTGCCCTCAAGCACCCAGAGACCGTAGGGGCTCCGAGCCACCAGCGGGCAGGCGGCTACCGCATAGCCGAGAAGGGAACCAGGAGGCCGGGAGAGACAGCCAGAAAGGTACAGGACTGCCGCAGCCAATCGGAAGGCGACTGCCAGCTTTGCCTTGCCTCTGATTGGTGCGCCTTCCCCATTGACTTTTGCTTTACTTGCGCCACCAAAACTGGCTGGGATTACTGCTCTTTAAATGTAAAATTCTCTAAAAGGACCTGTTTTTACTTTTATTATTGTACATTTTTGTGAAATGCCTTCTTGCTTGATGACTCTGTGATTACAGTCTTTTGGTGAGACTTGTGTTGGGCTAGGCGGTCAGGTGCCTAACCCCCACCCAGTCTTTCTGTGCAAATCTTCTTTAGCACCTCTTGCAGATTGCTGCACCAGTGCTTTTCCTGACTGCCCTCTCCTCTGTCCTCCTTTCCAGCCAGCCCTGCCTCGAGCACCCAGAGACCGTAGGGGCTCCGAGCCGCCAGCGGGCGGGCAGCCACCGCATAGCCGAGAAGGGAACCAGGAGGCTGGGAGAGACAGCCAGAAAGGTACGGGTCTGCCGCAGCCAATCGGAAGGCGACTGCCAGCTTTGCCTTGCCTCTGATTGGTGCGCCTTCCCCATTGACTTTTGCTTTACTTGCACCACCAAAACTGGTCAGGATTACTGCTCTTTTAATGTAAAATTCTCTAAAAGGACCTGTTTTTACTTTTATTATTGTACATTTTTGTGAAATGCCTTCTTGCTTGATGACTCTGTGATTACAGTCTTTTGGTGAGACTTGTGTTGGGCTAGACGCTCAGGCACCTAACCCCCCCACCCAGTCTTTGTTGTACAAATCTTCTTTTTAGCACCTCTTGCAAATTGCTGCAATTCAGTGCTTTTCCTGACTGCCCTCTCCTCTGTCCCCTCCTTTCCAGCCGGCCCTGCCCAGGCACCCAGAGACGTGGGGCTCCGAGCCGCCAGCGGTGAGCGGCCACTACATAACCAAGAAGGAACCAGGAGGCCGGGAGAGCCAGAAGATACAGGAAAGCCGTAAATTTGCCGCCCCTCCCTCCTCCTGTGTTTCTTTTATACACACTTTCCCACCGAACCTCTTATCCCCACCCATAGCTAGTCTCTAGCCAATTCCCGAGCTCATTCTTCACATCACCTTTAGTATCTTTAACCTCTACCTACCCTCCACCATGCTACTGTTCCTCCTATTGCTGCTTCGCCTCTCACCTTCCTCAGATCCAGAAGAGGAAACTGAAGCAGCCCATGCCATGGTGATTAGGGCGGCTACACGGGCCTGTCCCCCTCTGCTGTGCCCAGTGGATGTCCCTCAATTCCCCAAGTATATACTGCCGCTTCTGCACTGTAATCCTTGGGGTATCCCAAAAAAAGGCTCACAACCAGTTCGGTACTCAATCAGCCCCCTGCTCCATTATTGGCATTATAATGACCCCCTATACCTGTCCATTAAGCTGCTACTTTATGACAAAATTTATAACCACACAGCAGGATCATCGCCCACTATACATTGGATCCCAAGCAAGAAGAGAAAGTCCTCTGACTACTCCCTATTCCTATCACTTGGTGCCCTCATCAAACTAATCTTCTTTCTGCTGATCTGTGTTGGCACTGTTGAAATCAACCCTGGACCCACAGAAAGCTCTATCTCCCAAAGCTGACTTAGCCTCCATAAATGGCCTGAGTTTTCTTCATATCAACGCCTGCAGCCTCCTAAAAAAAGTTCTCATTAGTACAGGCCTGGGTTGCACACACCTTACCTGACTTTCTGGTTATCTCTGAAACATGGCTCAAATCTGCAACAAAAGACAGTGAAATAAATCTTCCCAACTACCAGCTCTTCAGATCTGACCGTCCATCCAGTGGCGGTGGGGTAGCCATCTATGTCAAAGCAAACATCTCTGCATCCTGCCTCAATATTACATCACAGCCAAAGGAATTCGAATGTTTATCAATTAAAATAACCCTTCCCAACATATCATCTTTTCAACTGATTGGCTGCTACAGGCCCCCCTCTGCAGGCCTCAAGCTCCTATCCCACCTAGGATCTATACTTAAACTAGATCCTGAAGACGCCATCATTTTAGGTGACCTGAATTTAAATTGGCTAGCCAATGCATCTGCACCCCTGGTAACCTTTTGTAACACTTATGGATTCACTCAATTAATCAAAGAACCAACTAGGATTAATCCAAAGAATAAACTCAACAGCACACTCCTGGACATCATGTTGGTAAATAAGCCTCATCTGTATTCTCATGCTGGAGTGCTATTCAGTGACATAAGTGATCACTGCCCCATAGCTGGCATAAGATCAACAATCAAGCCACCCAACCCTGCAAAATTTCTCCCAAGAAGGTCAAAAAAGAACTTTAATATTACAGGATATCTTCATGATTTGTGCCACACCACACGTTGGCAAGAATTCTATCTCACAGCTTCAATAGAGACAGCTCTACAGGTCTTAAATGATATTATCATAAGTGCCCTCAATATACATGCACCCCTCACCAGTGTCAGAACCAAACTCAAATCTTGTCGCTAGTTCTCTGCTGACCTTAAATCCGCACTGCTTGCCAGAGATAAACTCTGGAAAAGGGCAAGAAAGACCAAGGATCCAAATGACTGGCTTCAATTCAGAAAAGCCAGAAACTCCTACACAAAACAAGTGAGAAATGCCAAGGCTGCCTTCTACACAGCTGAATTGGATGCCTCCTATCACAACCCTTCCAGATTCTGGGGTACCATAAAGGGGATCCTAGGTCAAGCTTCTACCCCTGTCTTACCACCCAAAGTGCACCTAAATAGTGTTGAAATCACTGACAAGCAAGAAATCTTAAATGCTATCAACGATCATTTCACTACAGCTGGCCTAGCTTTCGATTCCTCACCTGCAAATCTAATGAGGTCATCACTAAACTTACAATCTACTGAGGACAAAAGGCTGCTTCCATTCTCCTTCAAATCAATACTCTTAAAAGAAGTAAGACCTACTATTCCAACTAGATACAACTAAAAGTGCAGGTGCAGACTCCTGGATCCCTACTTTCTAAAAGTAGCATTGCGCCTTAGCTGCCCCCCTCACTCCTTTTCAATCTGTCCCTAGCCACTGGTTCTATCCTCAATATGGAAGACAGCTCAAGTGTTTCCACTACTTAAGGCAGGTGATCCCATGGACCTCAACAACTATAGGCCCATTTCCATCTTACCAGTACTGTCCAAAATGCTTGAAAAGTTAGTGAACTTTCAGTTAAGTGCCTACCTGATACCAATAATCTCCTTAACCCAGCTCAATCTGGGTTTAGATCTATGCACAGCACCATCTCTGCCTTAGCAAAGTTACAAATGACTGGCAGACTGCCTTAGACAAAAAGAATAACACCTGTGCTGTGTTCCTGGATCTAAGCAAAGCCTTTGACGCTGTGGACCATGAACTACTAATCTCCTCTCTGAACTCCATAGGCCTTGACTCACTCTCTTAAATGGTTCAGATGCTATCTCTCGGAAGAATACAACTGGTAAAAATGAAGGTGACCTATCTACCTCTAAACCACTCCTAAGAGGTGTACCTGAAGGTTCCATCCTGGGCCCCATCCTCTTTGCCATTTACATCAACAATATTGACTCCAATCTCTCACAATCTAATATTCACCTCTTTGCAGATGATACTGTACTATATGTCAGTAATCCTCACCATCAAAAGCCTGTGAGCTTTACAGTCTGAGTTCTCCTCCTACAGCACAACTTACTAGAAAAGAAATTACTACTAAATGACAAGAAAGCGAAAGCTATGTTCTTTGCCACCAAGAGCTTCTCTTCCACTGTCCCATCATTCACCCTCCCACAATTATCTACCATCCTTGGTGAAAATCTGGAATATGTGGACAAATTCAAATATCTTGAGTCTGGATTGACAATAAACTTGACTATACTAGCCACATTGAAGAGCTCCTGAAAAGCTTAGACAAAGATCAGCCTATTTTATAGGATCAAACACTACCTGACCAGAGATTCCAAACAAAGGCTAATCCTGGCATCATTCCTATCCCTCATTGACTACGCTGACTTCCTTTATGGTCACTGTTCCCTCTCCCATTTAAATAAATTGGACACCTTGTATCATAGAGCTATTAGATTCATTACAGATCTTCCCTCCAGCACCCATCATTGCTGTCTCTACAATGCAGTCAGTTGGACATCCCTACACCATAGAAGAAACAAAAATGCTGCTGTCTGGATCTACAAAGCTCTGACAAACAAACTCCCTTCCTACATCTCAGATTGTTTCAAGTAGATCACATCCAGGCCTTACACCCTAAGGATCAATAAACTCATCATGCTGAAGATTCCTATCACCTGCACCCGGTATGGAAGGGCTGCAATCAGCTATTCCCTAGCACTTATCTGGAATTCTCTTCAAAAGACCTTGAAATTGGATACCCTCATTCCTTTAACATCTTTCAAAAAACTGTACACTAGTCTATTCCCAGAATCATGTAATTGCTTCCATAAGACCTAGTCCTCTCACACCCCCTTTTTTCCCCCTACCCCTTTTTATGCTACCCCCTATTTTTTTTTATTGTTTTTCTAGCTTGTTCTCCAACCTACTTCGTACAAAAATGACCCCCCAAGTCCCATAACCCTAGCTTTATCCCTACAATACTGTTTGTTTCTTTCCTTTTAATATGATCTAGGTCCAATGTCATTTTGCCTTGTATATATGTAAATATTTGTATACCTGTCTCATTCATAAATCTTTGTATTTGTGTTCAATCAGTACCATGTTTTTTTGTGTAAAATTTGTAACCTTATATTGTTAAGACCAATCAGGTCCATCTTGTAAATGAGCTATGCTCAATGATGCTCTCCTGAATAAATAAAGATTTTGATTGATTGAATTAGGTACATAGTCAACAGAGCAACAGAAGATAAGGTGCATAGGGTCAACAAGACATCAGACAATATGAAGTGCATTAGTTCAGGTTGTGGTTCGGGGAGTAGTGTGCCATCTGACTTGTGACATCCAGGACTATGTGCTAAGGTGGCTTTAGGCATTCGCAGTGTGAAGCCAGCTTGAGATGTTCCCACAGGGAGGTCTGAAGGCGCTTATGGGAAGGGGCAATGCAGATCTGTTCGGGGAAGGAGCTCCAGAGCCTAGGTGCATGAACTGTGAAGCCCCTGTCACCCATAAGGGTGCGGGTGAAGGGTACATTTAGTAGTCCTGGCCCTGGAATCTCAGGGGGTAGGGTGAGAGGTCAGCTGGGGAGAGGAGCTGGGCCATTTCCGGGGGGGTGCCAGTGCTGATCACTTTGCTCATAAAGCACCCAGTACCAAAGTTGAGGTGATTGGTCGGGGATAGCCAACCTAGCTTATCGTAGAGTTTGCAGTGATGGGTGAGAAGTGGGAGGCCAGTGCAAACCGGCAGATGTTGTTGTATGTCATGCTCCACTTCTTAAGGAGGAGCCTTAGAGGTATGAGCAAATAGGTGGAGATCATAGCTGAGGAAAGGGAGTAATACTTCCCTGGCAAGAGCCAGACGAGTCATTGGGGTAAGGTTGTACCTAGCCCTATAGGCCAGCCCCAGGTTACAGTTTACGCCTCTGCAAACATTGTGGATGTGGATCCCCAGGTCCAGTTGGGGTCGAGCGTCACACCGAGATATTTGATGGAGGTCATGGTAAGAAGGGAGGTACCATAATCGCAGTCGATTTGCAGAGGGACTTGAGAGGCCTGAATTTTGGCTGATGAGCCAAATAACATAGCCTGCTTTTTTTTTCTGGTTGAGGACCAGCTTCTGTTTGGTGAGTCAAGCCTGGATGTTCTTGAAGTCCTCTGACAGGTGGCGGTTTAGGGTGACTGTATCGCGGAAGTGGGACAGGAGGACCAGATTGTCCACATACATGATAACCCAGCACCTGGTAACCACAGCAGGGAGATTGTTAATAAACAGAGAGAAGAGTAGGGGTCCCAGCACTGAGCCCTGAGGGACTCCAGATGTAATGGGCAGGGGGGCCGAGAGGACTTTATTGAATTTAGTTAATTGTTCTCTGCCGTGCAGGTAGTCAGTGACCCATTCCAGTGCAGGAGGGGACAAGCCAAGGGACCTCATCTGCGTGCAGAGCAGGTCATAGTCCACAAGGTCAAAGGCCTTGGATAAGTAGATGAACACGGCTCCAGAGAGTTGTCCTGGTCCATGGCTGCTTTGATGCTGGAAGAGACAGAGATCAGTGCCATGGTAGTGCTGTGCCCTTTGCGAAAGCTATGTTGGGTGGGGGACAGCAGTTTGTGGGCATGGATATGCTCCATGAGTTGTTTGGCTGCAACCTTTTCCAGAAGTTTCCTGACAGCCAAAAGGATGGCTATAGGTTGGTAGTTGTCCGGGACTTTAGGGTTGCCCTGCTTTAGCAGAGGGATGATCCTGGCAACCTTCCAGATATCTGGGATCTGTCTCGAGGTGAGGGACAGGTTAAAGATGTGGGCCACTGTGGAGGCAATGTGGGGGACTCTAAGTTTGAGAAGCTTGGGCTCCAGGTTATCTAGGCCAGGGCTTGAATGCTGGGAGTGGCCTTTGAGAAGGAACCGTACCTCGTTTACTGACACCACCCTTAGGTGGAAGGGAGGACAGGGTAGGCCAGTCTCCTGCTGGTCCATGGAAGCAGGGCA
Organism: Neoceratodus forsteri; assembly: GCA_016271365.2. Classification (NCBI taxonomy): domain Eukaryota; kingdom Metazoa; phylum Chordata; order Ceratodontiformes; family Ceratodontidae; genus Neoceratodus; species Neoceratodus forsteri. Next base: position 51,051,628 of record CM057455.1, read on the forward strand.
GTTGTCACTCCTGGCCATTGGCGCATGTGGGAAGACAGCAGGGAGGTCGGTGAAATGGGAGTTGAGAGCGTTAGCAATCATGCGTGGATTGTTGCAAGAAACTCCTCCAATGATCATGTCAGTAACTCCATGGTTGGAGTGACCACTAACCAGGGTTTTTATGGTTCTCCAAAACCATCTAGGGTCATTAGCAGAGCTGAGAAGGGCAGTCTTACAGAAGTCGCTTTTAGCCCCCCTGATGGATTTTTTGCACTCATTTCTGAGTTTTCAGTTTTGTTGAAGCAGGGTCAGGTCATGCGAGCATTTGAAGTGGGCCCAGCACTTGTCCCTCGCTCGCATGAGGGCAAGGAGGCCCCCATGCAGCCACTGTGTGGCCGGCCCCTGGACCCTTCGTCTAGTGATAGGTGCATGCCTGTCTTGCAGATCCACAAAGGAGTTGAGGAATGCAGCAACGGCAGTGGAGGTATCATGGGCACTGTAGACTCCTGACCAGTCGATGATCCTTAGTTCCTCTGTGAATCGATCCAGATCAAACCTAGTGAAGTTTCGGATGTAGATGATTTTGTGAGGGACCTTTGGGGAGTGGATTTTCCATACACAGAAGACCGGACAGTGGTCTGAGATGGAGTCGGATAGTGTCCCCACAGAGGAGATCCTCTCAGGATGGTTTGACATGATCCAGACCAGAAGGGTGCTGGTGGTTCCATTAGCCATCTGTTGGGTGGGCTCCTGTACGAGTTGCGTCAGGGTTAGGGTGGGAAGCAGTGCCTCGAACTGCCTGACATTATCCCCTGCCCAATTTAGGTTCACATCTCCTAGGATTAGGAGTTCATTGTTTCTGGTACAGGGACTGACAGTGTCCAGGATATTGGGTGAGGCCCTGAAGCCCTCCCTTAGGGGGGTTGTAGGTACACACCACATGCAGTTATTTAGCATTGCCGAGTAGGAGCACGGTGTGAAGCAGCTCACAGGGAGACAGCAGTGAGGGATGGTGGTTTACTAGAGATACATTGAGGTGGCTCCTATAGTAAATCAGGATGCCTCCTCCCCTTTTGCTTCCGGTCCTATCCAGCCATTTGAACATGTAGCCAGGAAGCCCACAGGCTGAATCAGGAACCTGGGGTTTGAGCCAGGTCTCCGTTATCCCCATGATGTCAGGCGTATAGACAGTGACCCATGCAGTGAGCTCATCCAGGTTGGGAAGTAGGCTACGAATATTAAGGTGAGCCACTTTCAGTCGCTAGCCCAGTCGCCATTCCTGAGGAGTTTCAGAGGCCGGGGTGGAGGGGCCAGGGTTTGGTTCAATGTCTCCAGCTAGGGCAAGGGTCAGTTGGAATAGCCACAGGAGGTGTCATCTGAGGGGGACCTCTTGGTCATTGACTTTCGAACCTGACATCGCACGGTTCTGGTTCAAGACAGGATTAATCTTGGTATCAGTCCACTGATGGGATAGCAGGGACTCGCAGCGTTGGCTAGGAGGTTAGAGAAGGTAAAATCAGTTGTGGCACAAGGGGTCCATTCTCGGTCACTGCCCAAGCCAGGGGCAGTGACAATATGGAGGGACACAAGTCCCAAAAAGAGTACAGCTAGGAGTGTGTTGCAGGGAGGGGGTTGAAAGCGGATTCCCTTGGGAGGTTCCATTTTTGAGGTGGAGCACAGTTGTTCGCAGGGTACCCACTTCAGAAGGATGTGAGTGAGTAAGAACACCTGCGGGGAAAACGAGGGAACAGGACCCTGTGTGGAGATTGGGTGGAGTATGGGGGTAACTACCCAGAGTTCACTGTAGTGATGAAGATTTCCCTTGGGCAGGGGATACAAGGACCCTGTGGGACTGTGAGGCAGAGTACTGGTTGAGGTCAGAGTAGGGCAGGGTACTGATGTGCCCAGTAGTGGGCTTGCAATTACAATAATCGCCTGCGTAATAAACTGTAACGCTATTATTCACATTAGCTGGGCTTGCAAATACAATAAACACAGTTGTAATAAACTGTAACGCTATTAATCACATTAGTCTGACAGTGGTAATTGTCACTGAAGAAGCAGGTCCTGTCTGGCTTGGTCGACTGGCAAGTACAACGAGAGACCAGAGAGGGCAAATAACAATTACTGTTTACAGAGTGCCGGGACAGGTTCATGAGAATAGTGGAATGGTGCAAAGCAGATCAAGATTACAGTTCATAGGCAGTGAAAGAGATCAGTAAGCACTAGGAGAGGAGCTCCATAGATCATAGTACAGTTCTCTTGACCGAGTATAAGGCAATGTCAGTATAGCGCCGCCCCCTGCAAGCCAATAGGCTACAGCAAGGCCTGTGGGTGGGGCAAGCAAGGATTTAATGGGAGGAGGGAACAGGGTGGGTGGGGGTGGTGAAAATAATGCTTCATGTAAGTCCCGAAGTGTTTTACCTGAGGAGGCCCACGGAACTTGCGACTCAAGCTGGCACCTCCATTCGGGTACCAGTCCTTGGCACAAGCGCATGTCCTTGGTAGAAAGCGAGAGGGGGGGACCCTCCAGTTCAGGTCTCCCTCACTTCCCTTCTGTCAGCAAGTGGCAAGATTCATTGGGGTCATGCTCTCCTTAGTCAGGAGGGCTTGTAAGGTGGGCGACAGCAGTGGCCAATCGGAGTGATCACAGATAGCTGAGACAAAGAATGGGGCAAGATGGCACCAAATTCAAAAAGTCCCCGACGCCTTCATTATCAAAGCAGGGCTTGCCGTTGGGACAGAGGATTGCCAGGAATTAGGTAAATTTGCAAGGTCTCCTGCATCAGCAGGGGTGTTTCGTTTGTCCTGGAAAAATAATGCTTCATGTAAGTCCCAAAGCGTTTTACCCGAGGAGGCCCGCCGGAGCTTGCGACTCAAGTTGGCACCTCTACTCGGGTATCAGTCCTTGGCAGATGAAACACCTAGAGTCAGTAATTGCTTCTCTTCAACATATGGGTATGACTATCAATCCCACCAAGTGTACATTGGCCAAAGAGGAAATCAGATATTTAGGCTTTATATTAGGGAATGGGCTAATTAAGCCAGAGGTTAGTAAAATAGAGGCGGTAGTAAATTGTGCTGTACCAACTACGAAAAAACAAGTAAGGTCATTTTTGGGGTTAGCTGGTTATTATAGAAGGTTCATACCACATTTTGCAACAATTGCTACCTTACTTACTGATCTTACAAAAAAGAAATTTGGCAACCAGATTAAGTGGAACCCTGAGTGCGAACAAACATTTCTACAAATTAAGGCCGCAATATGTTCTTCCCCCGTGTTACGCAGACCTAATTTCCAAAACCTTTTGATGTATATATAGATGCTTCTCATACAGGTATAGGGGCGGTACTTAGTCAAACCATAGAGGGTGAAGAACACCCAGTAGTGTACATTTCAAGGAAACTACATGACAGAGAACAAAAATATTCAACCATAGAGCAGGAATGTCTAGCTGTCAAGTGGGCAATAGAATCCCTTCGCTTTTAATTATGAGGAGCACCTTTTTCTCTATACACAGACCATAATCCTCTGTGTTTTCTTTCACCAATGAAGGACAAGAATACCAGGATTATGAGGTGGTATCTGGCTCTGAAACCATATAAGTTTACAGTACAGCACAGGGCCGGAGCAAAACATGGTAATGCAGATTTCCTTCCAGATATGGGGCTGATGGTAGAGACAGTAAAGAAGATGTCAATGATGTTGAAATGACACCCCAGGGTAATTAAAAAAAAGGAAAAGAAAAGGGTAACCTTAAGTTGCCTTGTTATTGTATACTTTAAACGGGTACGGCAACGTGCACCCAAACCCTGGCCCATTCTGCTCTAAAGCCACTAATCTGAGCAAGCCTTCTGGTGCCCTCTCATTCATATCAATCAACATCTGCAGCCTCCTTCCTAAAATGGATGCCCTACAGGCTTTCACCAGCCAACACTGCCTTGACATCCTGGCAGTTGTCGAAACCTGGCTCATGCCATCAGTACCAGACCATGCAATCAGCCTTCCTGGCTACAACGTCTTTAGGCTGGATCGCCTCTCCAAAAGAGGTGGGGGCTGCACTCTCTACCTAAAAGACTCCATACAAGGGCACCACATCATTACCACATCATTACCTCAATCCAACCCACAACTGCTCAGATACTGCCAGTGAGAATCCTCCTTGGTGCCCAAAACAAAACCTTCACTGTTGCCACCATCTACATCCCTCCCAAAGAACAGGGAACTGATCTAACAGCTGTGCTTGACTTTGCAAAGTCAATCCCACCAGACAACGAATCCATCCTCCTAGGCGACTTCAACATCAACTGGCCTGCGGTTGATGCTGGTGCACACAGGGATACCATTGCTGCGGCGAACCTCACAGAGATGGTTGACTCACCAACCAGGAAAAATTACAGGATCGGCACCAGCACACTCTTGGACTGGATCCTTACCAGTCACCCATCGCGGATATCTAACAATAATGTCCTCCCTGACTCTCTCAGAGATCACTCCCCTGTTAGGTGCACCTGGTCAAATAAATTCATCAAACAACCACCAAAAACAATCACCAGCAGGGTTCTACCCAGTGGTCACCTTTCTCAACTCAAATCCCACCTCCTCCACCAAGACTGGTCCCCTATTTTCAATGCAACCAACTTAAACACTGCCCTTGACCACTTCATAAACATCTTCACTGTGGCCTGTGACACGTATGCTCCTATTAAGAAACGCAAAGTCAAATCACTGAGTAACCCTTGGCTCACAGGTGACCTCCTCAGGATGCTAAAAACAAGAGACCACCTATGGGAGCTGGCCAGAAACTCTGGAAAGCAAAACGACATCCAAAACTACAAACGTGCCTGCAATGACTGCACCAAAACCATCCGGCAAATGAAGTCCACCTACTATAAGCATGCCCTCACAAACTCCTGGGGCAATGGTCGGGAATTCTGGAAGAACATAAAGGAACTCACTGGGAATCCACCCAACCCCCCCCATAAATACTCAACATCAACAGAACCACAACCCTCAATCCAAAAAACATTGTGGATACCTTTAACAAAGCCTTTACCAACCTCAGCGCTGTCCTACCTCAGGACTACTTCAAAGATGGTGTAGTCCCCCTGTCTGGAATGAACACTACTCCCACCAGCTCCCCCTGCTTCTGCTTCAAAGCAGTCAAGGCTCACCAAGTACGCAAATACATTACCATAGCCCTTGGTAAATCAAGATTCAGTAATGAGTCCCTCGATCTAAAAATCCTGTCTCTCACACTTGATGAAGTGTTTAGTTCTCTGACCAGAATTTTCAACCTCTCCCTCAGTCTTAGCTAGTTCCCAGACAGATGGGAATCTGCCACTGTCACCCAGTCCATAAATGTGGTGACAAAACTGCCCACGATAACTACAGACCTGTCTCCCTACTACCCCCACTCTCCAAGGCACTAGAACACATCGTCATGGACCAGCTCACAGAAAACCTGGATACGTACAACATCCTGTGCAAGCAACAACACAGGTTCCACAAAGGTCACAGCACCTCCACAGCCCTACTTGAATTCACTGGCGCAATCCACAATGCACTTGATTCTGGTGAACTACTAGGCTCAATCTACATTGACTTAACTAAAGCCTTCGACACCGTCAATCACCGCCTCCTACTTGTCCAGCTTCAGAACACTGGGCTGTCAGCTGACACCATTGGCTGGTTTAAGAGCTACCTTGAAGAACGGTCCCAAACAGTAAGAATCGCTGATACACTCTCGGACCCTAGACCGGTCCGCTCGGGAGTCTCCCAGGGCTCCATTCTGGGACCCCTCCTCTTTAGCCTATTCTTAAACTCACTACCGGACAGCTGCCCAGAACAAATAATTCTCTACACCGACGATGCTGTGATCCTCACCTCAGACCCTGATCCAAACCAATTACAAAATAAACTTCAGTGGGTCTTCTCCTCCATCGAATCCTGGTTCTTAAATCATAAACTGCTTCTCAATCAGAAAAAAAACAAGTCTATGGTCTTTTAACAGCCCCCACAACAAAAACAAACAACTGCACATCTCCATTGCAACAGAACAAGGAGCCATCCTAGAGCAAACACAATCGTTCAAGTACCTTGGCATCAGCCTTGATCCCCACCTCTCATACGCTGTCCATATTAGCAATGTGGCAAAGTCTGCCAATGCGAGGTTAGGCATATTATTCCGGCACAGGAAACACCTAACCCCAGAAGCATTGTCAGTGGCCGTCCAAAGCTCCATTGTCAGCATCATAGACTATGGTCTTATCATATATGGGTCTGCAGCTACCACTGCTCTCAAACGTATCGCAACCTCCCTGAATAAGGCCTGTTGTCTCTTCACTGGCTCACATCGCCATACCCACACTTGTGACCTTTATTCCCAATCTGGATGGCTTCAACTGGACAAACGCATAAAATACCAACCCTGCATCACGGCCAAGAAAATCATAATGAGACTTGCCCCACCTGGTGTCTGTGCCCTCCTTAAGCCTAGATATAGGAATGTCACTACAAGGAGATCCAATTCCCATCTACTACATATCCGACGATGTCGTATGACCCAAGGACAAAGATCATTTGCCTATCGGGCATCCAACTGGCTCAACTCTCTTGGCAGCGACATAGTGACCGCTCCAACACTCAGCCTTTTCAAGTCCAAGCTGTGCCTCTCACTGCTTGTATCCTGCAATTGCCCATCTTAACATTTCCACCATTCCAGCTGCACATGCCCCAGCACTACAATCAGTCTTTGCACCCTAACACCTTACCTGGCATATTCCTCGACAAGGCCCCTGGCTACACTGTCTCCCACCCTGTCCACCTCCCCCGTATCTCCACTCCTGCCCTGCCCCACCCACCTCCTGTGCTCCCCCTTACCCCCTGCCTCCTACCCCCTCGATCTCCTACCCTCACTTCTCCCCCCATCGAAGAGAGACTGAGAGAGCTTAATATGTATACCCTTGATGAAAGGAGGGACAGGGAGACATGATAGAAACATTCAAGTACCTCAAGAGAATCGACAAAGTCCAGGAGGGTAGCATTTTTCATAAAAAGAGATGTGTAAGAACAAGGAGACAGAATTTAAAGATAGAGGGGGGACGGCTCAGGGTAATGTGAGGAAATCTTTTTTCATGGAGAGAGTGGTGAATGCGTGGAACTGCCTTCCTGGGGAGGTTGTTGGGGCTAAAACAGTGAGGGAATTCAAACATGCATGGGACAAACACAAGGCAATTGTAGTGGGGGGTTGCAGTAAGTAGGCTGTTGGTTAACTAGAATCTGCAGCTTATCCAGTAGGTAGGGAAATGGGCAGACTGGGTGGGCCAAGTAGTCCTTATCTGCCGTCAAAGTCTATGTTTCTATGCTACAACTATACACTCAAAGGACTCAACCATCCCCACTAGTACTTCTGTGAGGCCAAGTTCGATCTTGAAACAGACTGCAACCCCTCCCCCCACGATCCAATCTTTGGCGGTGTAACACCTAGTACCTGGCTGGAGTCATAGCCTCCAAAATGGGGCCAGAGTTATCATCCAGCTAGGTCTTGGTAATGCAAGCCAGGTCCACCATACCAACAAGATCAGCAATAATTGCAGTCTTGTTTTTATGGACCTGGCATTGCACAACACCGCCCGAGCTGGATGAATCTCACGGGCTGCACAGGCCATCTGCCCACCATAACCGGTGGTGCCCTTGGGTATGGGCATTCAATAGTTGAATGAATCAGTGTGCATGTGTGGACATGTTGGTGGCACTGCACCACACACAATACCCGGTTTGATACAGTGCACTTGTCGTGGGGTGTTTGCACTGCACTGATGTGGTGCCATGTGCAGCGCTGTACACACTCTACTGTAAAATTGTAAGTGCTTCTGCAGTTGTGTTTACTGGCATTCAGCATTCCTGTTGTGCACCCTGCATCATGTCCAGATCTGACAGCGCATCACCATTAGCCAGCCAAGCATCCTTTTTTCCTTTGTTTCTTTTGTTGCATACTGAAGTTGCAGTCATAGATCTACCTGTCATGCTTATAAAGGATATAATGCAGTTTGGCTTTATGTAGCTGTTTCTGTATCGATTTTCAGCACCACATATACTGTTTGTGGATACACAAAGTAGTTCATATCTGGTGTGTATTTAGAACACAATATTTCCCTATCTCACTGTTTGTCACAGTTATTTCACAGGTTGGAAGCTGTGGTTGATGATTAAAGGGTTTATATTAATCAGACATAGTACAAGGATGCTATTGACTGCAGTTTGAATATATTCATTGTTCTCATTCTGCCTTTCAACTGAGGCTAATTAAAGGTGTGTTATCACCTAATTTGTTTTGTTCTTGTGCTTCGTTTTGGATTTTGACTCAAAGAACAGGATTATCACATAGAATAGAATTCTGCAATTGATGGCAGTTTGAATCACTTCCTTTCTCTCATTCAGACTGCCATTGAAACTCATTCTAGGTCAGTTATCACCTAATTGCTTTATTCTTGTGCTTCATTCAGATTTTGTTTTTGGGAAACAGGACCAACACACAGAGAATTGTGTGCTAAGTGTCCTGTGCTTAGCTCAACTGCACTGCCAAAGCATGAATGGAGTGCATAGCAAGTACTATGGCATCAAACTCACATGCAAAAACTCATATATATCCATTGGCCTTCCAGGTGTGGACTGGAAGGAAAGGTATGTCTCTTTGCAGGTGGCACAAAGATCTGCAACGGGATTGATACACAAGGTGGGGTGGCACCTACAAGTCTGTTTTCTTTGTAGGGGGTACAGTGGAGATGATGGGGGATTGGGCACCCCTGTTGGCCATATCAACTTTTGCCACGCCGGGGTGGGCTCCCAGTGAGGCACCTGGAAATGGGTCTGGAGAGGGGACAATGGAACCGATGGGGGATTGGGCATCCCCGTTGGTCATACAGTCTGTGGGGGTGGAGAGAAGTGCATGAACATGCTGGGGTGGTCTCCCAGCATGCTACATAGGTGTTTGTCGGTGGGGAAGCATGGGACAATGAATTGTATATGACAGTTCAGATGCAGTGCTGATGTGTAGGCAATTTGCATACTGCCAATGGCAGCACAGCCTAGAATGGCAAGTCATCACCTATGCCATATTCTTAAGTTGCACTGCCTGTTACTGTTAGACAGCAGGTGGCCTATGTGTGGTGAGCTGTGTCAGGCTCAGTCATCAAGGCAAAACAGTCAGGACAGACAGGGGGACCAACAGGTGTGTGTGCTGATGACTCAACTGGGAAAGCGTGAAACATTCCTTGTGTGGGAATTGCATAAATCACTGGGGTATGGGGCCAGGGCATTGTTTGCGGGTGTGTGTGTGTATATATATATATATATATATATATATATATATATATGTATATATATATATGTGTGCATGCTTCCTTGCAAAAAGATTCACACACAGTTGTTGCAGGACTTGGAGCACTCAGGCTGCTGCCATGGGGTGGGGACTTGACAAACATTGGGGGGGGGCTCTTATCCCAACTTGGTTGGGTACTGGATGTAGGGAGGTATCCCTACACAATAGGGACTAATACATACAACATAAGGATGGGATGCAGGTGGGGGAGGGAACGCAGGACACGTGGGAAAGGATTAGGTAACCATTCGCACTTGAAGGGATGGGATCAGAGGAACATGTTCCTCTCTATAAGCGGTTGGGATCAGAACAAGGAGGGGTAGATGCACCACCACATACCAGCAACACATTCCCTACTACACAGGAGCAGGCTTGGAGGGAGTAGTGTGTGATGTATGTGGAGAGGTGGTGGCCCACGCTGACTTAGGCACACTACCTACACCAACTGCTACAGTGACTGCACCATCCTAACACATCTACAGTATGAATCTAGCATGTGCATTTCACAGGTAACCTCAGAGACCAGAAATCTAATAATTGCACGTGGTTAGTGGTGGGTATCTTTAATGGTGCAAGTCATTCATTAATACATGACCTGCAAAAGGTCTGAGAAAACCACAAATATACCAAGTATTATCATAGAATGTCAGAAATACATTGTTGCTTAAAGACCATATGATTTCTTTAAACAGCAAGCACGGGGGCGTGGCTTGAGCGCTGAGGAAATGGCAGCATAATTCTTGGGCTCCTTCCCCCTCTGAGAATAACCTGTGGTGGGTTTGTCAAATCACGGGATGTGAATTTTTTGTTGCTAAATACTTACTCGGGAAACTGCTCTGAATCATCTGGTGTGACTCTTTTCTGGTGGTACGATATTCTAAAGTAGCTATTTTTGCACCAGTTACCCGAGAGTTACGCCGATCTGCTAGGCCATAGGAACTGCAGGTCTAATCCTCGGAAGTCCTGGAGCATCCGCCCTACTCAGCCTGAAGATGGAGTCTACAGCAGCAACCCTACCAGCTCAACTGACCCCGAATATGGTGGCGACTGATGGCTCCTTGCCTATAACCTCCCCAACACAAGGCACAAATACACGGTCACCTTCGGTGGCTGAATCATTAACATATATTACCCGTATGTTGGAGACAGTTCTGCTGCAAGTTGATACTATTAATACTACATTAACAAACACCACTGCAGAGGTACATCTGATATGGGATCATTCAAATGTAGCAGAGCAAAAGATGGAAACTTTGGAAGTGCAGCAAATTAAATTAGAACAGAGAGTGCAGATACAAGATCTACAGTGGGAAACATTGCTTACCAGAGTGAAAGACCAGGAGAATAGGGGGAGATGTAACAACCTCCGAATTGTTGGAGTTCCTGAGGGTGCTGAAGGAACATCTATGGAAAGGTTTCTTAATGAGATGCTCCCTAAGATGCTAGGGCGCGCTGGAGAGGCCCAGTTGAAACTGAAAGGGCCCATCGAATTGTTGGAAAGAAGGATAAACAGCAACTGGCCCCAAGACCAATAGTGACATATTTCTTGAGATATTCTACAAAGGAATGCATTTTAAGTGCAGCTCAAGATTTGGGTGAAATTTGATGGCAAGGGGCACTGATTTCCATATATAGAGATTTTGCACAGGAGACGGCAAATAAGCGCAGAGCTTATGGCCCTATCAAGAAAATATTAGCTGCCCACAACTTCCAGTACGGATTCAAGGGTCTTACCAGATTGTTGGTCTCTAAAGAAGATAGAGAATTGCTGGTAGACACTCCTGAGGAGATCGAGAGATGGGCATCTAAGTTTTGACCTAACCTACCCATTCACACTACATCTCCCAGAAGGCTATGGGACCTCTCTGATACCAGAACTAGGAACCGAAATTACCAGCTGCGGAATCTAGAGGGTCATGGTGCTATGGGACCAGGTCTTTGGATTGATGAATCCCCTAGAGAATAGATTCCCTCTATGAGTCTCATACCTGCATCCAGAACAGCTGCTAGCTTGGGTTAGCCTTTCCTTCTTCCAAGGAACACCAGGACAACCCCAAGACAGCGACAATGATCTAGGAGTGGCCAACAACTGTCCCCCGAGCAGCAGAAAACAGTTCCTCCAGTGAAGATGCCTAGAGACAATCCTCCTGAGATCCATTCGGACTGCCCTGTGAATAGAACCGAGTCCTCCTCGCCTAGTCAAGGGAATCATATGGACTGGGCTGGCATCCCAGAATCTTCTCTTTTGGAAGCGGTAGTCATTTCCAGTCAGCTCAAACCAGGGCTAAAATCATATGCAGCAGCGGTAGCCTCTGAGGAAGTTCCTGATCTCAGTGGTAGCTCCCAACAGGCAATGACTCATGCTGGAGAATCCCCTGGCTGACTTTTCAACTGTACTGACTGCAGTTTGTATACCTTGTGTGTATGACGTTTTCATTTGCTCTGTTTACTGAAGATATAGAGGAACGGCAGAGCCTTTCTTTCCTTGCTACTGTTGAAACTCTCTGAGACAGGTTGCTATGATGGAGAAGGGCCGTCTCCCCCACCCATGATTTAAGGGTCGAATGATCCCCTCTCCTTTCATATTAGCACCTTCTAAGTCTGGCAACTGAAAGTACAAGCAGTGTTAGAGTTGCTGAATCTATATAGCTTGATGTTTTAGATTAGATTAATAATGAGCCTGCACTGTGTGGGCAAATGTTATAGGGGTGTTGGCCCTTATGTTTTCGATTAGGGCAGTTTTCCTACTACCTCCTTGTCCTTTTTCTTTTTTTTTCTTCCCCTTAACCCCTCTCCCCTTTCATACCTGGCTTATATCCTCCCCCCTCCCCGGGATTATACCTTCCCTTGGGAATTATTCATCGGATGAGGATGGGTACATCCAGTTTGGGTCATGACTTTCCTCGACAGCCCCTGAGCACAGACGCAAGCAGAGCTGAGGATACCATTCTTGTTTATCCTCTTTCCCTGAAACGTCTGTAGCAATTAGCGGTTAATCACTTTTTGGACCTGGGCCCTGCTTAGCGCAGGTTCTTGTGCTTGTTAGTACCCAGTTTTAGTCTGTGTTAAATATAACTGTTAGTGGATACACTTCCAGTAGCTCTTATTGACAATTTATATTTTCTCTCGTATTGCTGTGCGTAGTATCCTCTGGATATCTGTTAACAGGTCATAGTTGATCTTTCAGGTAGTTGCTCTCAGTAGGGTAGTAGGGGTCTATCCTTTTTGAACACATTGGAGGAAGTCCTTAACTTTCTGACATATTTATAACCATGCCCCCAACCACTGTACAGGGTCTATGTCTAGTGTCATGGAATGTAAAGGGCCTTAATCACCCAAGCTTTCTCTTTCCACCCCCAACCCCTCACATCAATTAGGCAAGTTCCAATTAAGAGGTTTCGAAACATATGCATGTGTAAGAACAAGAACGTTAGTCTAGCAAATCCCTCCAAAATCAGATACTGTAATTTAGTTACTGTCTGTACCTCTGTAATAACTACATAACCCACACTGATATCCTTTGGGATCATCAATAACTGCGGTACAACACAACAGTGTCCTGACCCCAAAACTTACAAGGTGCCATTTAATCAGGCATGCTACCATAATAAGTCGAGGAGGTCTGCTGAAACACTAACACCAACACAGCCTTCAGCATATCAAGGTAATGCTGCAGGCCAGGGATGTCCCCTGTTTGGCAAACTGGGCCACAATCATTTATATTTCCTGCACACTAAGTTCTGGCCCAGTGCCCCATACTCCTAAATTGCCGATAGTTTGGTTGCTCTGCATTGGCTGGGGACTGGGCACCCCATACCAGTTACCAGTAAATATTACAAAGTACAAAACACAGCAGGAAACACCAGGTTATGTAGCTGTAGGCTAGTAAAGACAGCAGAGAGAAGCCCCAATCCCCCAAACACCCCAGGTCCCCAACATCAAGTCACTCACACATGTAATTCCTGAATATAGTGTACTCCCAGCCCCTGTCTGGCTGGCTGACCCTACGGGTTTAGCAGAGGTTGAGAAATGAGAGAGCAAGATAGAAGTGGAATGAGGCCCTGTATTTCACTAAACGTACACCATTGTCAGGCTAGAGACATGGGGACTCAGGGACATACACACACAAGATTTTTTTGGGGGGGGGCATGGTCTGACTACATAGAAGACACAAAGGTAAAACCCATGCAACTCATTACAGTTCACCATCACCACATTATACCTTCCAACACAAGGTGACACGATCATCATTATCATGGCTCCTGAGGTGTGCAGTCTGTGGAAATGACTGGATGACGCCTGGTGCTGCAGCATTCAAAGGATGACTCACCAAAGGCCTCCAGTGCTTGCACCCAGCTGCTTACACATCGTCAAAATGGGCCATGTGGCCAATAAATTGAACGGGAGGACAAAATAAGAAACACAATTCCCTTGTCTACTGTGGTCATTCCCTACATTATTCCTGACTGTCTCATTCATCTATCCATCCTCCTCCTCCTCCTCCTCTGAGAGGAAGAGAAGCACCAATACCCCCTGCACCCAAACCCCAGGTCCCCCACATCATGTCACTCTCACAAACAATTTCTGAGCATGAATCATGATGGTGAGCCACCCCTTGGCTGGCTGGCTGCCCCTATGGGTTGCAGATTGGGATGGGAGAGATAGACTGTGGCATTTTTTTACATGGCCTGCCTAGGATGATACAAGACACACAAAGGTAAATTCCATGCAACACATTAAAAGTTCGCCATCACCAGCCAGCCCGGTGGTGCTGAGGGTTGAGGCACTGGATGCCACACCTTGCGCCATGCCAGCAACCCAGGTTCGGGAATGAGCCTTGGTCGTCGGGGGTCGGCAGGGGAGGAGAAGGATGGAGCGTCCAGAGGACTGCTCTCCTTCTCCAGGGATGGGGATGGGTTACCATCAGTGCTCTAGTGGCCTCTGGGGGTGGCTGCAGAGGACTGGCTGACACATGGAGGGTGCATGCTGGGGCAGAAACTTGGCTCGGAATGGGTGCGGACTCGTGTGCGCTTGGGGCCTTAGACGTCATTGCCCGCCACAGCCGATGGGGAGAAAAACTGTGGAAATAGGGGGCACTAGTCACAGCAGCATCATGGCTGTCTCCTGAGGGGACTCGTTCAGCACTGAGGGTGCGCGGCAGACTGGATCCTGATCTGGGGGGTTGAGCTAGGGGAAGAGCTCCCCACCACCCGGCTGTGGGGGGAAAGCCGTGGGCCCAAATGTGGAGCCAAGAAGTAGTCCCAGGAGATGGCGACCTGAATACCTGGAGGATACCAGAGATATAGAGGTAAGGCAGACTGGGGGGCCCCAGGGGGAAAAAGTATAGCAAAAAAAAAAGTTCACCATCACCACAACATTACCCCTTCAATCACAAGGTTACATGATCATCCGGGTTCAGCATGGGATGTGTAGTTGAAGAGACTGGATGAAGCCTGGTGCCTGCAAAGGATGACTCAAAGGGTTCTTTTTCTTCTTCACTAGTTGGGGGGGAAGGATATCCCAACCAGATTGGTGGGGGGGGGGAGGAATATCCCATCCAGATCAGGGGTGTTCAAATCAACAATTTTAGGACTTGCCCAGGCATGACCCTAGCTGAATATCCACTTGCTCCCTATTTGTTACAATGAAATGAAATTAGCTCTCTTTTTGTACTTGCCTTTCAATTAAATTGTACATGCCCCAGACAGGGTGCAATGGGATTTGCACACTCCTGATCCAGATAGCAGGAATTGTGTAGTGCCTCTGCCCAGAGAAAGATTAATGACTGGTCAACATAACCCCGAGGACACTGTACCTGCCCACCTCCCCACTATGGTCACTACTCCAACAACTAGCCTGCACTGATACTCTTTGGAGACAATGAGAAATGGCTTCAACAAGAACACTGTTTCATTCAGGGTTAATGCAAATGAGGTAATGCATTGTCAGACGGGTCTTCTGGTGCCTTATGCAGACTTCATCACAACCACATGTAGTCATTATTTCATGCTATAAGCAGCCAAATAAACTTTTCTGGGACTGCCACTAAAAACAGGTCCCCACAAGTGCAGTCCTCACACTCTGCTTGCCAATTGCCATCACACCACAAAGCAGCTTGATACCAGTATTTCCCTTTTAACCAAGCTAGGGAGCTCTTATAAAGTGGCAGTATAGCCTAGAGGTTAGAGTAACAAGCTGTAAATGAGCTTGGTGTATCCAGCAGACCAGACTTGGGTTTGATTCTCACAACCTCCACTTGGATACTGCGAGACCCTGAGCAAGTCACTTAACTGCCCAGTGCTCCCCGGTCGCCCCTGAAAACAGGCACTTGTGCCTAGTGGGCCTTACTCGGTTACCAAAGACTAAAATAAAGTCCCTGTGTACCCAGTATTGAATCGGTACTGACCCCATTGATGTTGCCATGGGAGGACTGGCAAATTTGCATTTTAAATTAAATGCTGGGCACCTGTTGCTGCTGCTCAGATACCCCAAACCCAAAGGTCATGCAATTGCAAAAATGGCAGTCTTCCATAAACCTGAGGTATTTGCAGAGTTCCTGGCTGGTTTATAATGGCCAAATGCAAAGATAATGCAATGTCCTAGCCTGCTGGCAGCTGTCTACCTTTGCTGGGGGTCTGGGGGATGATGCTGGGTGTGCTGATGGCAGCTCTCCTCTGACCTCCTCTGCTGTCGCTCACCTCGCTCCTCCGCTCTGAGGTTCCAACTGACCTGCTGGCTGCTCTGCTGGACCTGGTGCCTTGCCGCCACTCCAGCCACCCAGACCAAAGAAGGACCCTCATCAACCACCACCACTACGCAAACCGTCACCCGGCCACTTTGTAACCCCATCCGGCATGCTCGAGTTGCCCGACACGCTCACTTTTCTCACCCCGACACTCTCCTGCAACACCGCACTGCTAGTCTCATGCTCATCCTGATGACCTTCTTTACTGCCTGGTGGTGATGGTGTCATTTGGTGCCCTGGACTCCCGACTGGTCAACTCTTGATCCCGGACTGTCTCCCCCAGCCAACTGCTGAGCCGACTCCAGCCACGCTACCTTGCTCCCCCTTTCTGACTGCTCCACTTGTCTTGGCTGGCTGGATTGCTGGATGCCTGGACCATCACCTCTCCCTCGCCTTTGACTACTTCCAGGCTGGCCCATTGCATAACACACTATTGAAAACCATCACCCTTAATGGTCGCTTGAGCACCTCCCAAGTCAGACGCACACCTATCACGCCTAATAAGCCCTCCCCCTAGCCAATCGCAGTGCGTGCGGCAAATTGAAAAATGGCACTTCTTGCCAATGAACCAACCACAAATTGATTTACTGCAAAAGCAGTCAAAAGGCACCATCCAATTCATGCAAATTTTAAATAATGCCAATGCCGCCAGTTAATTAAACAGCTGCGGGTGGGCAAGCGGGGGGTGCAGTGGAGCGCATGTGGTCACAGTCAGCAAAGGGTGCCGCACAACAGAGAAACTAACCGGGGCAAAAATTGCACTGGCAGCATGCAGCAAATATTGCTGGGGCTCAGCCCAGGTAAAAATATTGCTTGGGCCGATGTCCCTCGAGCCCATACAACCCGGTGCCTATGGCCTGAATTAACCTTGTCAAGGAGCACACAAGATTCCCCTCATCTGTGAACACCTATCAGGGGTGCCCTACAAAGTTGTTACTGGGGGTGGTGGGCTTTGGAGGCACACAGAGGCTCCCCACACTGCCACCCCAGAAAACTGCCATACATTAAAAATATAAAAATTAAATATCGGCACTGCCGATGTGATTCTCACCCTTTTCTTTTCGTTGTTTTTTTTTCACTCTTTCCTTGATTAGTTTTTATATTTTGAATAAATAATCTTCAGCTTGGTTGTAATCTTTTTGACTTTGGCTTCTTCTTTTCTTCATTTTCTTTCCTTTGCACCTCCCTCCTTCCCCTAATCTAAAAGCCTGGCATCTGTAGCACCCGCTGAGCATCAGCTGTCCTACGGCAGAGGATCCTAAGATTGCCACTGCACATTTGTTGCCCTCATGCAACCTTGACAAACTTCCACTGGCCTAGCAAGGTGTCTCAGCTAGCTTTTTTTTTTCTTTTGTCTTCTGCCCCTGCAGCCAAATTGCCTATGTTTCTGTTAGCAAAGCCCCCCACCCCCAAAAAAATAAATAATAGCAGCATCATGATAAATACAAATAACTTAAAACAGGAATTGCAAATTTAGCAGCAAGGATAACTTAAAATTCAGACCAGCGGAGTTAAATCAGATTAAAAGTTTGACTAAACATGTGGGTCTTAAGGCCCCTCTTAAAGGGCTCCACCAAAGGAGCCTCCCTCACAGATTTGGGAAGCCAGTCCCACAGGGCTGGACCAGACACCTCAAAGTGTATTCACCCAATGTCTTGAACCTGCTCCTGTTAACCGTGGGGGCTTCACTGGGAGGAGCAGAGAGGGTGGGCTGGGCTGTAAGGACACAAGAGCTCACTCAGGTAACCTGGGTGCAATATATGTAGGACTTGTGGGTCAGCAGTCTGACTTTGAAGGAGATTTGCCACTTCACCAGCAGCCAGTGCAGGTCAAGCAGGACCGGGTTCACATGACATGATCTTAAAAAGGCATATCAGGTATCTGGATACTGTGTTCTTCATTAGCTGCAGGAATCATAGGATCCCCTCCATTAACTCTCTGATAGAGGATCGTTACAGTAGTCAAGTC
Organism: Neoceratodus forsteri; assembly: GCA_016271365.2. NCBI lineage: Eukaryota > Metazoa > Chordata > Ceratodontiformes > Ceratodontidae > Neoceratodus > Neoceratodus forsteri. The sequence continues at coordinate 51,069,703 of CM057455.1, forward strand.
TGGAAGTCACAAAGGCATGTACCAGTGAGGTTAGGTCTTATGGCGGGATCAAAGCTTTAATCCGGGATATGTTACAAAGATTGAAAAAGCCATTCCAGACTGTGGACAGCACCTGAGCCTTAAATGTCAGCCTTTCATACAGAATGACACCCAGATTCTTCACCTTAGTGTAGTGCCCCAAGGTTTGGGGCACAACAGAAACTAGAAAGTAAACAAATAAGGTGCCACATAGACCCCGTTTGGGTAGACAGTGCAGGGGTAATGTACAGGGTCCCCTACTAGTATGCCTTCCTCCACATCACACCAGACAGAGCAGATGTGCCAGTAAAAAATTTAAGTTTTCTCTTTCTTCTGCCTGCTTTGTTTTGCAGACCCCCCCAAGAGCAGGCAGCACAAGTTCAGGCCACTCATGCACTGGGACTCCTGTCCCTGCCTGACGTGTGGGCTTGTATCTTTTTAAAAAAAATAGAGAAGTCAGTGGCTGATAAGCGTGAGCCTGGGTTCTAGAACCTGAACCCCAAGTGCAGCTCTCTGAATTAGGAACCCCCAACTGTCTTTGGGAAGAGTTGCGCTAAGCCATGGAAGAGAGAGGACTGTGATAGTGTGATGGGAACCTGAAGGGCTTACCTGAGGTGTTGAAGCCAGTTCCATCAATTCTGCATCAGTGCCCCTCCTCCAGCCAGTGAAGAGAGCAGCCCACGGTGTGTGGTTGAGTCTGCAACCATCCTTGTTGGTCTGTGTCATGGTGAGGGCTCTGTTTTGCCCTGTTCTTATTTTAAAAATAAAAAAGCTGCCAGCCCAGTGGCACTGAGGGTTAAGGCACTGGATGCCACACCTCACGCCATGCCGGCAACCCGGGTTCGGGAATGAGCCCGGGTTGTCGGGGGTCGGCAGGGGAAGACTAGGATCAAGTGTCCATAGATTGCTCTCTTAGTCCAGGGGTGGGTTGTGGAATTTCCACCACACTGTAGCTGCCCCTGGGGATGCCCGGGGACACTACCAGCATCGGTGTGAGCGGGGGAGGGTGCAGCAGATGCCAACATGTTGTGCCTGGACATCATTGCACGTCTGCACCCCTAGGGGGCATAAAAAGGAGAAAAATCAGGCTGGGTGTGACCATGCAGCTTGATAGCCATCCTCTGCACTGGCCGGAGGACTTTGGAGGAGTCCCGTCTGGGAGGGGCCGAGGTCATCCTGGCTGGTAGAGGCATGGGGGACCCACCAGAAGGATGGCATGACAGCCATCCTGGATCCTCCTGGGTGCGGTTTCAGTTACCCAGCTCTCCAGGTGGCCGGGGCCGGTGGCTGGATGCCCCATGCCAGGACAATGACGCAGCAGGGTGGTAAAATAAAGTCATGATAAAAAAATAAATAAATAAAGCAGTTAGGTCCCTCAGCAGCAACAAATGAGGAGCCGCGTCATTGAAGAAGAGGATTATTGGCCCTCTTGGGGCCACCAGTCATCAGACATAGTGCCTGATTCCCTCCTGTAATGCCTCCCTCTTGCAGCTGCATTTCCTGCCCCCTGCAGCAGAATTCTTCACCCCGGACCGGGGTGGTACATAGGGGGCAGCACCTCTAGTGGAGTACTGATCACCTGTGTTGCAAGTACTTTAAAAATAAAATAAAAATGTTTGAAAGTGCCTAAGGTGCCCTAGTGGTCAGCCGAGAGCTGAGGAGGTGGGTTGAGGAATCTTCTGTATATATTAATATTAAGCAGGCATAGCAATGCCCAGGGGAAGGGCTAAGCACTGGAGGCCCTAACAGCAACTTTAAAATATTAATGAGAGGGGCTCCCAGGGGTGGAGCTAAGGCAGGGCCAAGGGCAGGAAGGCCTCAACAGAAAGAAATATATATATATATTTTTAAAAGGGGAGCTCATAGGACAACAGTAATTAAAGACGTCAACCCGTGCGAGGAGTAAATAGGGCAAGGCAAGCCCTGTATTTAAGAGAGCTTACCCAGATTCCAGTTGAAAAAGGGCTAGTAAGCTCACATGCATTGTGAAGTACACCCCTAGTCCCTGTCACACCTTAAAGTGGGGGTTTAGCAGCCCAGGTTTAGAGTGGTTGGCTCTGGGAACCCCGGGTTACTGTTTGTGCATTGGGACAGCGACCAAGGTCGCATTGATGAGAATGGGGTTTATATTTCCCACCTTCAGACCACCCATAGGAAGTGGTGAAGAAGGAGTTGCAGCAACTCCCTAATTGCGTAGTGTGTGGGACAAAAGAGCTATCAAAACACTTGGTGTGGCAATAAGTTTGATACGATCTGAACTGTGTTTTACTGCTGATGACTACTTGAACTGTACCTGAACCACTTTGCTCGCTACTGTCTGAACTGTGTTATTGTCCCTGGAACTGGTCAATTGCCCCAAGGCTGTTTATTTGCTTTTGGAACTGGTAAATTGCACTGAGACTGTTTGCTTGCCTGCAATTAGCTCAAGTTGCAGTTGCAACGTAGGTGCCAGCAACTTGTACCCGGGAATTCCCAAACCAGTTTTCGGCAGCCCCAGAAGGGTGTTCAGCAAAGTGAATTCCAGAATTAGGCTTCAGCAGCCCCAGAAGGGTGTTCAGCAAGTGAGTTCCAGAATCAGTCTTCAGTGGCTTCAGAAAAGTGTCAAGCTGGTGATCCTGCATCTTCCGTATCTGGTCTGAGTAGCGTGGCCCTGCAGTGAGGATCCTCTGAAGATCCTCATCCACAACCCATACCCCTTGCAACATCATGTTTGTTGTTTTCTGCTGATAGCGCTCTACGTTCAGGCCCTGTGTAGATCTGGTCATCTGTTTTGTTGTTTTCTTTCTTCATTCCAGCTTCTTCAGGATCTTCAGTTCTCATCCACAAATCAACATCCCATTTGTTGTTTTATGCTTCTCCTTGGCACACCTGGCCTTAGCACCCAGAACTTCACTATCTGTCTGACTCTCCAAGATATCTTCATCTTGGTTCTCAGTTTATGTGGGGTCCTCCCAACCCTTTCTGCATCTGGTATCTTGTCCCAGCAGTCCACCAGAGGACTGTGTCTGGGTGATTCCTGCATCTGTCTTCTCATCCTTGCTGTCCACCAGAGGACTGCGGCCAGATTGCTTCTGCATCTGTCGTTTCACCCCGGCAGTCCACCAGAGGACTGTGGCTGAATCCTTGAGCTTGTTCTTCAGTACTACATTCTGGCAGCCCACCAGAGGGTTTTATATTGAGGAGTTCTTCTGTTTGTTCTTTGTTTCCGGCAACCTGAGAGAGGGGGGTATAGCCGATGGACCCATGGCCTGCTCAAAACACCTCTCCACATCCTTATAGTCCCACAGAAATTTCAGTAGCCATGATGGCTGCCGAGCTTGCTAGTTACCCTTTCAGGATTCTCCTTGTTGCCCCTTTTTCTTTTGCACCAGTCGACCATCACATAGATAGAGACTTTGATAGCCATGTATGAACTGCAAATTGTATCATTTTTAGAGTCTTGCTAGAGTTGGGTAGAGGTGCACCTCAGGGTCGTGGTAGAGTTACCTGTACAGTATTTAGAGTACCTTTACAGTTTTACGGGCTAGTATAGCTTTTGAGTTACAGTACCGTTACAATTTTAGATTATCGTATAGCTTTTAAGTTATAGCACCGTTACAGTTTTAGATTATCGTATAGTTTTAGCGTTACAGTCCCAGAATTTACAGTTTGAGTCTTGCTCTTCTAGGAATATGGTAGTGCTAAGTTTACTCCTTTTCCCAGGTGACTGTGTCTTCCTTTCCACCTGGTTATTAATAAATACGGTGAAGCATCTGAATTCTGAACCTCATTCACAACTCCTACCTCTCTTTGTCAGGTGATACCACCCACCTTTATAGAACCTGAAGTGTCCTCCCACCATTCCACCTGCTGTGAGCGACACTGGTGTTGGTAAATAGTGTGCAACTTACCTGGGTCATCATAACACTTTTGCTCTAGTCACGCTTTTACTATACTTGTACTACCACAGCCCACCACTAGACCACCACATCAGTAGATGCCACCAGACTAGAATATTAGAAGAATGTCAATATCATAGGGCCAAGTTACTCATCTGTCCACAGTCAATATCATGATCTGTCTGCTGAAGGTCAATATCATGGGTCAGGCTACTTGTTAGCCCATAGTCAACATCATACAGTAGTGTCAAGTTACTTATTTGCACAAGGTCAGCAGAAAGAAATCTGAAGGAGTCCCAACACAGCTCCATTGAGCTCGCTCACTCCCCCTCTGTCACTCACGCATTCAGTTTCTGCCGGCGCTGCAGGCTGGCCTTTTGTACTGGGCTCCTGCCTGCGTTGCCGCATTTTCTGCCCACAAAGATATCCGCAGCAGTCAGAACAGAGCTCAGTTGAGGACGCTCATACTCCCTCTCTCTCATGCGCTCATTCTGTTTGTCCTGGCGCTGCAGGCTGCCCTTTTGTACAGTGCTCCTGCCTGCATTGGCGCCTTTTTCTGCCCACAAAGAAATCCGCAGCAGTCCTGATAGAGCTCCGCTGAGCTCACTAAGTCCCTCTATCTCACTTGCTCGTACCGTTTCTCCCACCACTGCAGGCTGGCCTTTTGTTCTGGGCCCCTGCCTGCATTGGTGCCTTTTTCTGCCAACAAAGAAATCCACAGCAGTCCTGATAGAGCTCCGCTGAGCTCACTAAGTCCCTCTATCTCACTTGCTCGTACCGTTTCTCCCACCACTGCAGGCTGACCTTTTGTTCTGGGCCCCTGCCTGCATTGATGCCTTTTTCTGCCCACTAAGAAATCTGCAGCAGTCCTGACAGCACTTCGGTGAGTTCGCTCACTCCCCCTCCCTCGGTCACTGTCTTGTTATGTTTCTCCCAGTGCTGCATGCTGCCCTTTTGTACTGGGCTCTTGTGTTGGGGCCTTTGTCTGCCCACAAACAAATCCGCAGCAGTTCCGACAGAGCTCGGTTGAGCTCGGTTACTCGTCTCTCTCACTCATCGATCTTAATCTGTCCCAAACACTGATTTCCCAGAGTGACCGTGCTATTCTCCAGCAGGAGTGCAAAAACATATTTTAGCCAGGATGTGAAAAATGGCAGCTGTAGTGTTCATAAGGAGGTGTGAAAAAATGCCACTGTTGAAAATGTGGCATGGCAATATTACAAATTTGCGAAGTTACAAGGGTGAGTGGAAACAGTTCAACGCACACTTGTAACACAGTCATGTTATGGAGTTTAGTCATCAAATTTTCAACATAGGGATTTTAAGACCTCGGCTCATAGAAACATAGAAACATAGAATTTGACGGCAGATGAGGACCGCTGGGCCCACCCAGTCTGCCCATTTCCCTGCCTACTGGATAAGCTGCAGATCCTAGTTAACCAGCATCCTACTTTTTCCTACCCCCATTCCCTAGAATTGCCTTATGACTGTCCCATACATGCTTGAATTCCACCACTATTTTTGACTCCACAACCTCCTCCGGAAGGCCGTTCCATGCATCCACAACCCTCTCTGTGAAAAAATACTTCCTTAAATTACCTCTGAGCCGCCCCCTCTATCTTCAAATTGTGCCCCCTTGTTCTTGCACACCTCTTTTTTTGAAAGATGCTACCCTCTTGGACTTTGTTGATTCCCTTGAGGTACTTGAAAGTTTCTATCATGTCCCCCCTCTCCCTCCTTTCCTCGAGGCTATACATATTAAGCTTCTTTAGTCTCTCTACATATGTCTTCCGGTGTAGACCCTGCACCATTTTAGTTGCCCTTCTCTGGACAGCTTCCATCTTGTCTATGTCTTTGCAGAGACTGGGTCTCCAGAACTGCAAGAGACTCCAGATGGGGTCTGACCAGCTGTCTGTACAGAGGGATAATAACTTCCTGTTTTCTACTGGTGATGCCTCTCCCTATGCATCCCAATATCCCCCAGCCCTCCTTGCTGCCCTCTCACATTGCTTGCCCACCTTTAGGTCATCTGATATGACTACCCCAGGTCCCTTTCCATTTTGTTGTTGTTAGTATCTCACCCCCATTGTGTACTCTTCCCTGGGTTTTGTTTCCCAGGTGCATTACCTTGCACTTCTTAGCATTAAATCTAAGCTGCCATACATTTGACCATTCCTCTAACCTTGCCAAGTCCTTTTCATCCTTTCCACCCCACCTTGTGCATCAACTCTGTTGCAGATCTTTGTGTCATCTGCAAGAGACATACTTTTCTTCTAGTCCTTCTGCAATGTCGCTTATAAAGACATTGAAGAGGACCAGTCCTAATACTGAACCTGCGGTACCCACTAGTAACCCCCTTTCATCAGAGTGGACTCCATTTACTATTACTCTCTGTGTCCTATTTTCCAGCCAATTTTTTACCCAGGCTGTTATCTTGGGACCCACTCCCAGGCTAGCTAACTTGTATATTAATCTTTTGTGTGGGACTGTGTCAAATGCCTTGCTAAAGTCTAGGTAGGCCATGTCCACAGCCCCTCCCTGATCTACTACTTTGGTCACCCAGTCAAAGAAATCTATCAGATTTGTCTGGCATGACCTTCCTACTGTGAATCCATGCTGCCTTGGGTCCTGTGCCCCTCTGGCCTCTAGATACTCGACAATTCTTTCCTTCAGAAGTGATTCCATCATTTTCCCTACCACTGAGGTTAAACTAACAGGTCTGTAGTTTCCTGCTTCTGCCTTGCTCCCACTTTTGTGAAGGGGAATCACATCTGCCCTCCTCCAGTCCTCGGGTACCACCCCATCCTCCCATGATTTGTTAAACAGGGTAGCCAGTGTTGTCACTAATTCTACCCTTAGTTCTTTTAGAATTCTGGGATGAATCCCATCAGGCCCCATTGCTTTGTCCACTTTCAGTTTTAAGAGTTCTTTCAGAACCCTTTCTTCCGTAAATGGGCTGGTATCAACTTCTGTATCCAGTGTGTTTCTACTGTTTGTTCTAGGTACCCCCCTCTTCCTTTGTAAATACTGAGCAAAAATATTTGTTTAGTATCTCTGCCTTTTCACAGTCTCCCTCTGCCCCCCCATTAAGCCTCACTATCCCTCCCTTGGTCTTCCTTCGCTCCCTGATGTACCTATAAAAGGTTTTATCCCCCTTCTTAACTGAGTTGGCTATCTTTTCCTCGGTTTGGGCCTTTGCTGTTCTGACTGCCTTCCCAGCTTCCTTTTGCTTTAACTGATACAGTTCTCTGTCCTGCTCCTTCTGTGATTCCTTGTACTTCCTGAAAGCTTTCTTTTTCTCTTGAACCTTCACTGCCACTTCCTTTGAGAACCATAGTGGTTTCTTATATTGTTTAGTTTTGTTTATTTGCTTCACACAAAGGCTTGTTGCCTCTGTGATGGCAGTTTTTATTATTCCCCATTGTTCTTCCACCCCTCCTTCCTGCCCATGTGCTAGTGCATTCCTTAGGCACTTACCCATTTTGGCAAAGTCAGCCCTCCTAAAGTCCAGTACCTTTGCCTTTGTATGGCTTGACTCTATTGCTGTGTTTATTGTGAACCATACTGTTCGATGGTTGCTAGTTCCCAGATGGCTACCCACTTCTACATCTGTGATCCTCTCATCTCCATTTGAGAGAACCAGGTCTAAGATTGCTCCCTCTCGAGTGGGCTCCAATACTAGTTGTCTAAGGCATGCCCCCTGTAGGGCATCTAGAATAACCTCACTCTTCGAAGTGGCTATGGCAACTGCACTCCAGTTAACATCTGGCATATTCAGATCACCCATCAGCAATATCTCCCCTTTTTTTGCCATACTAAGTATACTTTCTATCATTTCCTTTTCCATTTCCTCCCCCTGAGAAGGGGGTCTGTATACAACCCCTGTGCGGATTGTGGTGCCATTGCCGGTCTCCAAATTGACCCACAGTGCTTCTTCTCCTCCCTGTTTTCTCTTTTGTTCTGTTACTTTGATTCCTTCCCTTATGTAAAGAGCTACTCCTCCTCCTCTTTTACCCTCCTGTCCCTCCTGTAGATAGTGTATCCTGGTATGTTTATGTCCCAGTCATGGTTTTGTGCGAACCATGTTTCTGTGACTGCCACGATATCCAGATGTTCCTCCTCCATCAAGGCCACTAATTCAGGAAGCTTGTTACTCAGACTACGTGCATTGGTATTCATTGCTCTCCATTTTGATGGCTTTACTTTCTGTTGCAGCATCCCCCACTGACCTTTCTACCTCGGTCTTTTTCTCATTTAGTACCCTGTTTTGTAGGGAGAGGCTGGGATTTTCCTGCTGCTCAACAGTGCCTCCCCCCTTGACTAGTTTAAAAGCTTGCCAATGAAGCATTTAAACTGATTGCTCAAAAGACTTGTTCCCTTCCTGGACAGATGCAGACCATCCTGCCAGTATAGGCTGGTGTCCCTCCAGGTGGAATCCCAGTCCCCAATGAAGCCAAACTCCTGTGCTCCACACCATTTTTTCAACCACTCATTAAACTGCACGGTGCATAGTACCCTTGCCTCACTCATGCCATTTACAGGCAGCACCTCTGAGAAGGTTACTGTGTGTGCTACTTGCCTTAGGCTCCTCCCCAGTTCTAAAAGTCCTTCTGCACTGCTCTAATCTCATGTTGAGCCAAGTCATTTGTCCCTAGGTGGACAATGACATCCAGCTCAGACTCCGTGCAGCTGTTCTCGTGATCCTGAGGATGCTTCCTGTCCCTACAAGCCATGGCACCAGGCAGGCACCCCTTCGTTTTCCTGCTCCCCAGTTCTATCCCTAATAATTGAGTCCCCACCAGGAGCTGCTTCCTTTCCTTGTGGCATCCTCTGCCTCCTCCTGTGGGCCTCCCTTGTGACAGGTGTCCTCAGCCTCCTTAATCTCCTCGTGGGTGCATCCATGGGGATGTGCTCCCCAGAATGGTGTATGGATTGTGGAGTGGAACAACTGACTGGGTGTGCCTCTGTTCCCCTCCTCACCTCCCTGAGCCCACTGTGGTCCAACTGCTGTGCTTTCTTTGCAACCTCTGAGGTAGTGGTGGTGGCTCTGGTGCTCCCTGGATGGGCGGGGTTCCTTCCTACCATCAAGTCTGGCCTGGGGAAGGTTCTCTTATCTGCTGTCCAGTGTGGCCTGAAGACGGCAACTTTCTCCCTCAGGGCAGAGGTTGTCTGCAAATGGGGCAGCATCTCAGCCTCCAGAAAGACTCCCGGAAGACTGCTGCCCCACAGCCATTACATTGCTACTCCCACATGACTATGTACTTTTTTTTTTGTGTGTGTGTGATTGGTTTGTTATATAGAAATATATATATATATTATATAATGTGTATGCGTATGTAATCCCTAGATGGCGCTATCCCAGGGGCTACTACCCCTGCCTGATTTGCCACTAACAGGTTGAGGGGCCTGGATCCAATGGTGGGTGCCTCCACCCAGAGGTCAGGGTTTGCAATAGTTAAACGTACTTGGTCACAGCCCTCTGGGACACTGCCCCTTTCTTCCCACTAGTGGCCCACACAATATATCAGAATTACCTTCACAGTATACACTTACCCCAGGGCTGGTTTAGGCACTGGGACCTCCTGTAAAATAAGATACAGTGCAACAATCACAGTACAATACTTTAACATAGACAAATACCTCAGGCAGTATAACTTTGCTGAAACAAGCAGCTCGGATTTATTTAGGGGAATATAACAAGGACAGGGAAATCAGGTTAATTAGCTTATCACTACTCATCTATTTATGGCTCTGTGACAGGCCTATCCCTACCAGTTACTGTCCCTGGGTACCCAAGCCCTAGTGGCTAGTCCAAACCGTGGCAGCTGGTAGGGGCCCTTTCCCACAGAGAAAAGAAAAATTAGTTTAAACAGTCAGCAGTACAGTGATTCCATTTGGATTCAATGTGGCAATTCAACAGGGAGCGACCCTGAATTAGTACTCACGACCTCCAAACAAGATAGGGTCCTTCAATGTCAGCAGGGCTACTCTTGAGCTCCACGAGACTCCTCACACATTTATATGGCAAACTGCAACAGGCAAAAGTCCTTTAATGGCAGCAGGATTCACTTGAGGTACACAAGCCTCTTCACACATTTATATGGTAAAACAGAAAGTACTATACCAGGCAGGCTGCTTCTCTATCCCGATCGCAATTACTGCACAATACCCGGGAGAACACACAGCAGATTCAGTTCCTGACAGACCGAATGCAATTCCGCAATTTCTCCAGTCTTCTACAGGGTGAGCCTGGTTTCTATTCTTCAGATATCCTTTGATTCTCTTCACAGGATGGATTCAGTCCTAACAAGCAGTTGCACAAGCTGCAGACCGGAACTCTGGGCCTTACACACGTTTCCCGACTAAAACTGCACACTGAAAAAGCACAGGGCTCCTTCCTTCTTCACTCCAGAGCTCAACTGAAAGTCCAACAGACAAAACCGGGCACTTCCTTTGAGTTCCTCCCAGTTCTTGACTGGATTGGCTGTCGCTCACAATAGAATGCTCCTGTTGGTCCAAAAAGGCGCCGAAGTCTAAACTACATCTCCCAGAGTCACTGCCCATACAATCCTCTTGTGGCTGGCTCAGATTATGAGTCAAGTTCTGATTCGTCAAGGCACCATTTTAGAGCTAGCTTACCCCACACTGATTGGTCCAGTTCAGCAGTTCAAAACCAGAATGGGGAACTAGGCAGACACTGTTCTGACTGCAAAGAAAGCAGGTTAGACAAACTGTAATTTCATTATTACTCTAAATGGTTTCTGGCAAACAGTTACATCTTTCAGATAGGTTCCCTTTGCACTCCTAGTGACTGCAAAAATGGAGTGAATTGGCAGCAGCTTGAGTGGTACTCAATCAAGAAACACACAGTCCCCCATACAAACTAATTATGTCTGCAAGCAGACAGCTCTTAAAGAGACAGTACCAGAGGTTCTAAAACACTCACTGATAAATGCAAACGCAAACACCATTCAGGCTTGGAGCATTCAAGCAAGCTCCTGGAAGTCTTTTGGGAACCCTCATTTGCAGGGGTTACCGTATATTTTCAGTGCTGTGTGCTAGAGAGGATATGACATTGATATGCACCTTGCACTCTTGAGGAAATGATGTCAGAACCCTAGGTATAAAGGAACTATTTCGGGGGTGGGGTGGGGTGGGAAGGGGTTGGGCCTAAACTGTGCCCTCACAAAACAATCAGCTAAGAGCTCTGACCCACCGCTGCGATGAGTGCCTTCCTGTCTGCAAGATACTATACACAACAATTTGACAGAGAAAATCCCCTGCTAATCAAATAGAGAAAAATCCAGACATCCAAGTCAGACACAGGTAAACCTCCCCAGCCCCAAAACAGCCTGGTGGTTTGTGCTCTGAAAGCAGTCAGCCCCAAAATAAGTCAGCTGTGCTTTGAACTCTTCCTGCACTGAAAATCTTAAGAAGTGTAACAAGACTGTCTTTTCCTGATAATTGTAAATTCCTTCTTTCACCTTTCAGTTAGAAGCAGCCTCCAACTGCAGTATATCTGGTACAAACCACAGACAATTGAAAGGTTCCCCTCCCTCTGTTGTGAGCACAACTCACTTTCTTGCAAATCCTATGTTCAGTATTGCAGCTCCCAACAAGAGATAGTTTGGCTAGGAAAAATATTAGCTGTTCTGATGAGTTTGCTATAAACACTTGCTTATAATACTATTCTTCTCAGGTCTGTTACCAAAGCTATTGGTTGAATTATGTCTCTGTGCTGAAATCACTTCCTGAGAAAGTTTGGAATTGCCTTTTAAGGCAAACAAAGAAACACAGAAAACAGTTTACTGTCTGGGTCAAATACACAACCTGTACCTGCACTTATTTCAGGATTTGTGACAAATGTTTCACCCAGAGTTTAAAACCTCCTGCACTGAAAATCTTAAGAATTGTAACAAGACTGTCTTTTCCTGATAATTGTAAATTCCTTCTTTCACCTTTCAGTTAGAAGCAGCCTCCACCTGCAGTATATCTGGTACAAACCACAGACAATTGAAAGGTTCCCCTTCCTCTGTTGTGAGCACAACTCGCTTTCTTGCAAATCCTATGTTCAATATTGCAGCTTCCAACAAGAGATAGTTTGGCTAGGAAAAATATTAGCTGTTCTCATGAACACTACCACTGTCATTGTCTTAATGTGTCCTAAACACGGATTTACCACAGCGACCACGTTATTCTGTGCCGGAACTGTGAAAACACATTTCAGTCAGGATGTGAAAAATGACAGCTGTTGCCACTGTTGAAAATCTGGAGTGAAAATATTATAAATTCGCGAAGTTACAAGCGAGCATGCCAACTGTGCAGCGCATGCTCATAATAGTCATTTTATGGAGTATCAGTACCAAATTTTCAACATAGGCATTTAGGACCTCTGCTCATGAACAGTATCATTGTCATTTTCTTAATCTGTCCCAAACAGTGATTGCCAACAGTGATGCTCTATTCTGCGCCGGTAGTGCAAAAACACATTTCGGCCAGGATGGGAACAATGACAGCTGTACTGTTCACAAGTAGGTCTGGGAAAATGGCAATGTTGAAAATCTGGAGTGAAAATATTATAAATTCGTGAAGTTACGAGCATGCATGCCAACTGCGCAGCGCATGCTTGTGACACAGTCATTTTATGGAGTATCGGTACCAAATTTTCAACATAGGCATTTTAGGACCTCTGCTCATGAACAGTATCATTGTCATTTTCTTAATCTGTTCTGAACACTGATTTCCCACAGCGACCACACTATTCAGCGCTGGAAGTGTGAAAACACATTTTGGCCAGGATGTGAACAATGACAGCTACATAGCTCACAAGGAGGTGTGACAAAATGACAATGTTGAAAATCTGGTGTGAAAATATTGCAAATTCACGAAGTTATGAGTGTGCATAGCAACTGCACAACTCAAGCTCATAAAACAGTCGTTTTTTGGATTTTTCACACCAAATTTGCAACATAGGCATTTTGAGAGCCCACCTCATGAACACTGGCACTGTCGTTTCATTAGTCGACCCAGAAGGGTGATTCCACACAGTGACCGCAAAACCACCTTTCGGGGGCCGATTAACACCATGACAGTTCAAGAATTCATGAGGAGGGGTCCAAAAAACCCCATGTTGAAAATTTGGTGAAAAAATTCCCCAAAATGACCGAGATATACACTAAAGTTGAAAAAACCCTACTCATTACATTATACAGCTTACCGGCATTTCCTCAGTTCGCGGTCAGCTTTGAAGAGTGCAGACATGTTCCCGGTCCAGCGAAGATCGTCACGCTGAGCTCCAGAGGTAAGTATGGGGTAGGGGTGTATGGGGAGGCTGGGTGCAGTGGTGGTGCGGTTGTGGGAGGGGCGGAGACACGAGGGACCGCTTCTTTATTTCAGGTACAACACCACCAAGAAAACATTGCAGGATGCTTTAAACATTACAGGCATGTGGCATGCTGGGGTGGGATCTCAGCATGCCACTGGAGTCTGGGGGGACAGCTGTAGCCTACGGGGGATTGGGCACCACCGTCAGCAAACAACAAAAGGAGGGGGGTCCTTTCTGCAGAGGGGGATTGGGCACCCCATCGGCACACAATTAAACAGGGGGGGTTACAAACTGAAAAAAGGTCAATCTGTCAGCACTGTGCTGGCTTCTTCGATAGGAACCAAAGGAGAATAGCAATTGATGTCACTCCGGCACAGATAAAGAACAGTAAATGCTCGGGCACAGGTGCTACAAGAATTTATCAGCGTACTGCAACGTGAGAGTGTGATGCAACTATAGGAGGGATGGAACAAGGAGACAGGAGATTTACTTGTGGACCGAGGGTAACACAAAAAAGGGAATAATAGAGAAAATTAAAGACCTGTAACCCCCTTGCAAATGGGGGTTCCAAGAAATGCCAGTCTGGGTTTACCTTAGCCCGGTTTGTTCTGTCCTTCTCCCACTGTCTCTCAGGCTTCTCCTGAACTGGCCATTAATTTTTCTGGCTTCCCAGGTCCTGTTTGCCCTCATGTGTGCCCCAGCTTGCAGTGAAATGAAAATCCAGTCCCTCAGGGCTTAAACTGCTGACCGCAAGCTCCCGCTGCAAAAGTGCTGCCTCCAGGGCAGCGGGAGTCGCGTTGGCATGCAAAGCACCTTTGATGTGGAGCCGCTTGTTTTGCAGTCACCTCGAGGACTGTGCCATGGGTCTCGAGATCCCTTCCACCTATTTGGGACCCGGTGACCACGGCCAGCCTGCTGGGGGACCGCTCAGATGGGAATTAAAAGAGTTCTAACTGAGGCTCATTTAAGTATGCCAGTGCAGGGCCCCGGTTATCTGAATAATGCATAACAGTGTGTCTGGCTGCCTCAAGGGTAGCTATGTTTAGCTCCAGCCAAAAAGTAAAAAATGAAAATGTTTTAAATAATGGAACTGTTGCTGCTTGTTGGAAATATACTGTGCATGTGTGGAAAAGTGCTTACAGTTAAAATGAGTACTGTTTCCCTGGCAATTCCATTATCTGGGACTCTGTGTGTCAGCCTGTCAGTTGCTGCAAGGGGAGCTTGCATAAGTGCAGTAGCGACAGGAAAAGTAAAAGAGTCATGTTTTTCATCTGTGCAGCAACTACAAGTACAGCCTTTAAGCTATAGAACTGTGGGGCATTTGAGGCAAATAATTACTTCTTTCTGGCTGCACCTGGACATTATTCAGGACCGTATCTAATCTGCTATAAGGGACAGTCGGTTGAGCAGCCATTGCCAGCAGTACAGCCAATTGGAATTGCAGCAATAGAAAGCCAGGACTTGTGGGACATTCACTGCATCGCATGGGTAAGCACCCAAGTGCTTATGGGGGCTTACAGGGACATTATTTTAGGCACAAATTCCACAACCCAATTGTGCCTCGAGTGTTCTGATTGACAGGTCCTTCAGCAACTTGGTGACATGTCACCCCATCCCTGCTACCAATCAGGAGTCAAGCTAGGAGCTCTATAAAGAGACAATGATGCCAGTTTGTCTGGAGATACAGAGGGAGATTCAGAGATGCAGAGCTGAGAGAGAGAGAGCAGCAGAGCAGGCTCCAACCTGCTGGGAGCCCCCCATGGGGAAGGGGCTCAAGCTCCAGCCATGCCATCAGGCCTGGGCCACTTAATTCAGTCTCTTTCAGTCTTCAGAGGGCATTTGTTATTTTCTTCAGTTAATAGTTAACTAGTTACAATAATTGGGCTTTCTGCAACAGCTAGTCTGGAGGTTGCCAGTACTGTCCTCCAGAGGCTAGCCTTCCCTTCCACGTCGGGGAAAGATGTGGACTGAAGAATAAGATGTCCAGCAGCGGTGAGAGCACTGACCAGACCAGATGACATCATGCAGTGGTGAGAGCGCTGACCAAGTATCTCAGCGGTGAGAGAGCTAAAGAAGTCTTCAGGATGCCTTCGATTGAGGATGAGACCCGTGGAGGACCTGAGTGAGTACCCTTGTACCCTCCAGTGCAAGGGAGAAGCTAAGCAAGTAATCTTTGGGGGCTTCATGCCCCATTAAGAAATGTGTGCTGTTAAGTGTGAAGTACTGAAGTCATCAGTCTGGGCTACTAACCCCATACGAGACTGCCTATTTCAAGTAATGGATGCATCTTGTCTGTGGCCCAAATGGCTAAGTTGCAGGTGCAGCAAGATGCTGGGCTTAGTGAATCATATAAATGTGTAGCTATGGGTTAGAGTCCTGCCATCATGGAGCTGTCTGCCAAGACGCGATTGCCTCTTCATGAGACAGGAGGCCCTAGAGCATATTAATGTCTAAGATACCTTAAAAAGAATGTACCTGTGTCTGCACAGAATTTCGTCTAAGAGCGCTTGGTATAACTGTTAAATGGCTAGACGTGCTGAATAGGACTCCACTTGTGGATAATGTTCTTGGTATATAGAATGTACTAGATGTGACTGCCTGTGACTATAAGTACAGGATGCTTGATAAAAATGTTGTGCCAACTTACTCTGGATAGATGCCTTTTGGTATATAAAGTATTGGATGTGACCGTGTTTAAACTGCCTTTAGGATGCCTGACAGAAGCATTACTCTCATTGCATTGGATGGGACTTTCAAATATTGTGCTGAATGCTCTGGATGTAAGATCCACATAGTTTGTTCTGGAATGTTCAGAAGTCTGCGAGTGCAGGGCAATCCCTGATTTGTCTGCAAGTGCAGGGCAATTCCTGCTTTGTCTGCTAATGTGCAGGGCAATCCCTACTGTGGTTGTAAATAGTAATTTGCTGCTTTACAAAAATCTGTTTCCAAGTTGCCCCCACCATCAAATTAATAGCCAGCCACCTCGACTAGCTGAAACTCCATCAGGCCTGCAACATCTTGGACTGTGGTATCTGTTTAACTAGTATGGTATGAGATTGTGGGATTTCTGCTGTATCTGGGACTGCTACCAGTGTGGTAATATTAATAATTATGTTTAACATCTGATTTATCAGCAGCTAGATAGCCAGGGCTCTGGATGTCTTAAGTCGAATGGTAAAATGTGATTTATGTCTACCTGTTAATATGTAGCCACCCAGCTGGAGGGTTCACCAGCAAAATCTAAAATGATCTTTGTACATGTGTAAATATGGTAAGATAACCTCTACTCCTCCTGTTTCCCTCTCCTAGCTCGTTTATTCCCCCAAAATCAATATCTTATTTGTTGTTTGAAATCCTGTGTGAGCATATTAATAGAGAGAGCCTTTAATTCAAAATGTGGAAATGTGGGGAACTGCATATTGAGACATATCTGGGGAAGGTAACTGGTCTTCATGGGTGGTGTAGCAGCTCAGGGGGCTACACCCAGTACCATTTCACCCACGTAAAGCACCCTGAGTGGAGGCACTGCACAAAGGTTTAAAAAAAAAAATTAAAAATGTTATTAGCTAGCGCACCCAAACCCCTTAGCCTATGTCCAGGGTAGTAGGCAGGGATGTAACACTGGGGGGTGGTGCCACCCAGGGGTTACAGACCCAAAAAACAGAAAGAAAACAGATTAAGGTAAGGGTAGAACAGCCCATTCTGAAATGTACACTTGCTACAGTACACAATAAGCTAACAAAAACGGTGGAGAAACTCTGACAGTGCAGCTTTAAAATGCTTTAGATACTGTGGTGTTGTAAAACAGGAGGGGATATAAAATCTGTTCAGAGTGAGACCTTTATGAAAGCTATATTTAAAAAGGTATCTTTAATCCCGAAAATTCTGTGCTTCATAGGTGCCATTGGGGGTCTGGGTGCCCAGAAGCCCGTCCCATCCTGCTTCCATTATGTTTTCATAAAAAGATTTTTCATACAAGTACTAAAGAATCAGGGATTTGTTTTGTGTTTGCCCCCTCCCATTCCCAAACCCTGGCTACACCCCGTTCTCTTATACTTCTTCACTTTTCCTATGATTATGAAAGCATTGCTTTGTAGAAGGCATCAACGCATCTGAAAAGTGTTTTAAAACAGCTATGTTTAACTTGTTAACTAGGTTTAGTTTTTGAGACTGCATGGTTTGCACAAGTGTACAGTTGGTGTGATCCTTTAGGCAAGGTACAACAATTTTGTTTTTAGGTGCCCTTTCCCTGGGGTATAGAGTGTTGTACAGGAAAAACAAAACAAAGTGAAAATACAAAATACAGCATAAATTAAACTAATTAAGTGATCATTAGATTAGGAAAAATTACTCCAAGGAGCAAAACACTTTCCAACTAGAAGTAGTTCATTAAAATTGATAAAATTAAATCCGACAGTTGGCAAGATAAAAAAGAGAAAAAAAAACTGGTTAAACTATATAGAAAACAATAACTATTCACCCTACAGCTTTCTGAGCTAAAATTCAGCAGAGGAGATGTAAAAACTGTATTAGTGCCAAAAAACGCTAGGATGAGCATGTGTGCTCCCAAACGGGAGCACAAAGAGCGTAGGCATACCACCGTGGCATGCACGTACTTGCGCAATATGTTTCAGTATGGATTACGCTGCACAATCAGCTTCAGTGCTGCACAAGCACATGCAACATGGGTGAGTGCTCTAAACAAAGGCGGGAAACCTAACAGAAGAAGGAGCGCACGCCCAACCCTAATGGCGGCTGCGCTAATGAAAAAATGGAGCTCTGTGGTAGAAAACCACCAAAATAGTAGTAAAATGTAACAAAATCACACAACTAGATGTAATCAGTGAGAAACACAAAAACCTGAGGCTTTGGGGGGGGGGGAACCGACACTAGAGCCGAAGGAACCCCCTTCAGAGACCCTATACTCCCAAAAATAAAGTTGTACCTACCTGTGGCACCTTTTTGTCTTTTTTTTTAAGGGAGACCATTAAAACACCCTAGCAAGGCAGAAGTGGCTCTCAGTCCACAGAGAGTGAGAAAAAAGGCAGGTCATTCAATTTGAAAGCTACATCTTAACAGGCCCGATTTTAATTTAGAGGTACTCCCTGAAACAGGCAGCCCTAACCTGCTGTGCAGAATTGTAGCACCAAATGAAGTCTTGAAATCTTGAAACCTGAACTTTTTTGAGAGAAGATAAAAGTAGCTCTGTCCGCTTCAAATGGACAGCTAAACTGGGGAGTTGCTGCTGCATGGAATCCTCATACAAACAACATTCTTAAGCTTGGGCTGTGCCATTCCCCTGGTAGGGGTGCACTATACCCAGTTGTTATCATTACCCATTGACAATGTGGAGCGCTACAGATATTATCGGTGGGATGTTCAGAGAGTCCAGTAGACACCAGGCAATGCCTGCAATATTATCAGCGGGGGAATTCAAACCTGAGGGTGGGGGACCAATAGACACTAGGGAGCGATTGAAATATTATTGTGGGGTGATCGGGGGGGGGGGGGCACTAGATAACAGGGAATGATTGAGGTATTGTCAGAGTTCGGGGTGGGGGCCACAGCTCTTAAGACCTGGACTGTGGAGGTGGTAAATAACTTGGTAATAACACCTACTTACCACCTCTCCAATCCTACCAGCATGCCGGTGCACCTTTATGCAAGATGCTATCAGCTGCTTTGCATTGGTACACTGGTATATTTTAGGGCCAGTCACAAACAGGTTAGAAACTCACGAAACCATGCTATCACAATATGGCATTTTGTGGCCCTCCCCTGCTTTGGGCCGCAAAATGGTGTTAGCAACTTTTTAACCCATGTTTGTGATAGCAAACTGGGTTTGAATATCCCAGCTCTCATCTTTCAAACACTGAACTCTTGCGCTAACCTGCTGGTGACTACTTTTCTGGGAAATACTGATCAGATATACAAGCTGAGAAATCTGTATAGCTGAAATCCAACTGGACTTCACCACATAATGTATACCCTAAAGAGATTTGTGGTTGATTAAAAACAAATTTGAGAGCTGTGAAGGCCTTAGCATTAACTGAGAATGTTAAAAGTAGTTTGAGTTAAGGCGGCATTTATAAGATTCCCATAAGGAAGGTACATCAAAGATCTAAGGAAGAAGAAGATAATACTGTTTCTGCTTCTTTTAAAATTATTTTTCACTCCAATACTGTACTAGAACCTTTTCTTTTTCAATCCTTAATTTGTCCCCTTTATCCTCCTCAGCTGGCTCCCATCTGGACCAGTCTCCCCAGCCATGTGGTTTCATCCCACTTCTCTGTGGCTTACTTTACTCTGGTGTGTCCTTGCCACAGGACCCTGTTGCATAGAAGCCGTGTTGCTGGCTTGGTCCCTGCAGAATCTCCACCATCACCAAGCTGTAGTCAGAGTTTCTTTCCTCCATTTTCACCCTCACCTCATGTGCATGCTATGGTGTGTTACACCTCTGCAGAGATATCCCTGACATGCGGATGTGGGGTTCCTACCCCTGTGCCTGCAGTATGGCTTCACTGCCACCCAGATCCCTGAAGGTGGCAACCGACCAGCAGGATGCACACACCCCCCCCCCAGACGGGGGGAGAGCTGTCCAAGGGATGTTCAGTCCTCCCTCCCTGCCCTGGTTGCACCTGAGCAACTCGAGTTCATTCCTGAACTCAGTCTACCACCACAATAGGCAGTAGCTCTACTGCCATGCTACTGCGTTGGCACCAGTACTAGAACCTCAAACATAAACAACTCCGATACAAGACGTTGTGACCCAAGTTATTGGCTACAAGTACCTTTGGAAATCTATTCCTTTCCTAAAGTACCTGTACTAGGAATTTATTTATTCATTTAATGAAAAGTTTCACCAGGTTAAGGTACACTGAACAAAAAAGTTGCTCATCTCCCGGAATGACCTTGGGGAGAGGGTGATGGGAGTTACATAGTATCAATGAGTACACACAAATTACACAATAGCATAAAAACAAGCATAGGTTACAAATGATTTACATATTAGCATGAAAAGCAAATAATTACAGGGTAGAATAGTTAATCCTGTAATAGTGAGCTTGTGGTGAGACAGATATTGGATAAGGTAATTGCAAGTTTGACCAATGGCCCCTAGTAAAAATAGATGAGCTGGAGTTTAGTTAGAGAGCAAAACACAATAACTCTGATGTGGTAACAGAAACTTGGTGCATTGGTTATTTACCTGATTCTAGTGTTATTTTTATCAGGTTATAAATTACTTAGGAAAATATCAGACCAGGAAAACACAGAAGGGGTGACTGGTTATATAAAATCAGAATGGGCAGCTGAGAGACTGAATTGAGCAGAAAGTATAGGAACAGAAACCTCCTGGCTAAAAATAAATGTGCTGGCAGCCCCCAAGCAGCTTCATCTTTTTGATTATTGGAGAAGTTTACCACCCACCCAAAGGAGACAAATCAAAAATGTTAAACACATTAAAACCAATCCTTACTTTCCATTAAGGTAAAAAAAAAGAAAAACTTCTCCAAAGTACTGGTAACAGATGACTTTAATGAGTGTCCAATAAATACTTTGAAAAAGTCATAATTTGGAGCAGCTAGTGAATGAAAATACCAGATAAGAAGCAATTTGTTGATCTTTCATTTTAACAAACATAGGTCCCTTTTATGAAGTCCAGCAGTGGAGGAGTCAGTTGGGTTATCTGGCCACAGAGTTATTTAACTTTAGAGTGGGAACAATTTAAGTAGGGACTGAGGAGCTATGGCAAAACATTTCTGCTAAGACTGAACAGGTGGAGGTCAAGAATTCCTATTAAGTAAAAAGAACAAATGCTACTTCTGAGCAACCATCGATTACTCCATATTTTAAGTTAATGATTATTAACAGACAGTCTGCTTTAACAGTGGACATGTCATTATACAAATATAGAAAACAAGTCAACAGGTAAAATAAAAAAACTGAGGGGAAGAAGGAGGTAATACAATGTTTTCCCCTACTGTTGTCAAAAACAGTGGGGTAATTCAAGAATGCATGGGACAGACATAAGGCAATTCTGGGGGGGAGAAGTAGGCTATTGGTTAACTAGGA
Organism: Neoceratodus forsteri; assembly: GCA_016271365.2. Taxonomy (NCBI): domain Eukaryota; kingdom Metazoa; phylum Chordata; order Ceratodontiformes; family Ceratodontidae; genus Neoceratodus; species Neoceratodus forsteri. The sequence goes on from CM057455.1 coordinate 51,090,997, forward strand.
TCTGCAGCTTATCCATTAAGTAGGGAAATGGGCAGACTGGGTGGGCCAAGCAGTCCTTATCTGCCATCAAAGTCTATGTTTCTATGATGGGAAATTATTACAGATGAAGATGCACCAATTGTTCATAACAAGTCACCAAAGGTGGTGGAAGGAGGTAAAGAGGGTTTTAGGGTTAGAAAAGTGAAGAACTGAGGAGCGGAGCTGAGTGCCACAGTGAGTGGACATGCCTTGAGAGAGCTCCTGCTGCAGGCTCTTAACACTATTACTTTAAAGCTTACTTAAGCACCTTATTACAATGCCCTGTCTGAGTGGTTGGTGATCTGAATCGTCCTCGAGTGAAAATGAGAAAACTGAAAAATCGGCAGCATCCCAGCAGCCGGCTGCTTACTGCAAAAGCAGCCATCAGGCTACCTGTTAGCCCATGGTCAACATCATACAGTGATGTCAAGTTACTTATTTGCACAAAGTCAGCAGAAAGAAATCTGAAGGAGTCCCGACACAGCTCCATTGAGCTTGCTCACCCTCTGTCACTCACGCATTCCGTTTCTGCTGGCGCTGCAAGCTGGCCTTTTGTTTGGGTCAGGATGTGAAAAATGACAGCTGTACTGCTTATGAGGAGGTGTGACAAAATGGCACTGTTGAAAATCTGGAGTGAAAATATTATAAATTCGCGAAGTTATGAGCGTGCATGCCAACTGCGCAGAGCACACTCATAATACAGTCATTTTATGGAGTATCAGCACCAAATTTTCAACAGAGGCATTTTATGACCTCTGCTCATGAACAGTATTATTTTCATTTTCTTAATCTGTCCCAAACAGTGATTACCCACAGCGACCGCTCTATTCTGCGCCGGAAGTGCAAAAACACATTTCGGCCAGGATGAGAAAAATGACAGCTGTACTGTTCACAAGTAGGTCTGGGAAAATGGCAATGTTGAAAATCTGGAGTGAAAATATTATAAATTTGCGAAGTTACGAGCATGTATGCCAACTGCGCACGCATGCTCGTAACGCAGTCATTTTATGGAATATCGGTACCAAATTTTCAACATAGGCACTTTAGGACCTCTGCTCATGAACAGTATCATTGTCATTTTCTTAATCTGTCCCGAACACTGATTTCCCACAGCAACTGCGCTATTCTGCACCAGAAGTGCGAAAACACATTTTAGCCAGGATGTGAACAATGACAGCTATACAGCTCACAAGGAGGTGTGACAAAATGCCAATGTTGAAAATCTGGCATGAAAATATTGCAGATTGACGAAGTTATGAGCGTGCCTAGCAACTGCGCAACTCACACTAGTAAAACAGTAGTTTTCTTGATTTTTCACACCAAATTTGCAACATAGGCTTTTTGAGAGCCCACCTCATGAACACTGGCACTGTCATTTTGTTAATCAACCCTGAAGGGTGATTCCGCGCAGTGACCGTGAAATCACCTTTCCAGGCCAATTAACGCCATGACAGTTCAAGAATTCATGAGGAGGGGTCCCAAAAACCCCATGTTGAACATTTGGTGAAAAAATTGGCAAAAGTGACTGAGATATGCTCTAAAGTTGAAAAAACCCTATTCATTACATTATACAGTTTACCGGCATTTCCTCTGTTTGCAGTCGGCTTTGAAGAGAGCAGACATGTTCCTGGTCCAGCAAAGATCATCGTGCCGAGCTCGGAGGTAAGTATGGGGTGAGGAGATGTGGGGATGCTGGGTGCGGGTTGTGGGGAGGGGGGAGACTACAAGGGACCATTTCCTTTCTTTCAGGTAATAGACCACCAAGAAAATGTCGAGGATGCTTTAAACATTTACAGGGGCATGCGGCATGCTGGGATGGGCTCTCAGCTTGCCTGGGGGACAGCTGCTTGACGAGGGGATTAGGCACCCCATCGACAAACAACAAAGAATTCCTTTTACGGGGATTGGGCACCCCATCAGCAAACAACAAAAAGGGGGGTCCTTTCTGCTGATGGGGATTGGGCACCCCGTCGGCACACAATTAAATGGGGGGGGGAACCAGGTCTGTGGCTGGGACAACGCTAGGTGTGCTGAAAGGGGAGTGGGTCATGGGATCCAGGGGGGGAGAAAAACCCTCTAACCCACCCACTGCTCCATCCGGAGGGATGTTTTGTTGGTCGGGGGGGGAGCTCAGAGAGGAAGCGCTGCAGAAGGGAGAGAAGACAGGCAGGGACTAGCAGGCAGGATATTTGTATATTTGAATGCCGTAGGTTTGGCTGCTTGAGGCAAAGGTTGACTTTAGATGATCGCCGACAGCAGGAACGCAAGGTGTGCAGTCACTGATTCAGCATCGGCAGAGTAAGAGAGAGATGGAAATGCGCAAGCACAGGTAAAGGTGGAAGGTGTCTGCGGGCAGGTGCACGCTAACAGCGTGTGAGAATAACGTGAGTACGCAAAAGGTTGAGATGTAGTCTGGAGAGATTATTTTCGGACCGAGAGAAATATAAAAGGTGCTGAAATTAAGAAAATGAGAGCAGGAAGGATAAGAAAGACAATGGAAGAGGTAACAACATTATCAGAAGGATACAAACATAACTATCTATGGTTGGGGTCAAGAAAACACGGAGAAAGACTGACAGTGCCGCTTTAAAAGGAGCTTCTGGTCTTCTTAAAGGCACAGTGATCCCCTACAGCACATATAATTTTTTGCATTCAAGCACCTCCGGGATGTCTATATATAAACTTATCAGTTCCCATGGACCTTGTATCATAATAAGATTGGAATCTTCCACATGTGTTCTGCTGACGTTTTAGGCTGATCTGCAGAATAATACATATAAACTGTGGCATTTATTCCATCCACAGTTTAATGTACTATTTTGTAATACTGCCCCCCCCCGCAGATCACCTGCCCCCTGTAGAATAAAATTCCCCTTAGTGTCTAGTGGTCCCCCCACCCCTGCAGGTAGTGCTCCCACCCTCACTTGCTGATCACCAACCCCATGTAAAATAAAAATCCCTGTTATTTAATGCCCCCCCACACACCGATTGTGGACTTGATGTAAAAAAACACATTTCCAATCCCTGGTGTCTAGTGCCCCCACCCCACCTGTTGATCCCTGGCTCACTGATGCATAAAATTCCCTGGTGTCTATTGGTCCTACCTACTCTCCAATCATTGTCCAAATGTAAAGAAAAATTCTTGCTGTCTAGTGGCCCCCCACCCACCGATCACTGGCTAAGGTAAAAAAAATAATTATAATTTCCTCACTAGTGTATAGAAGGCCCGGCTCCTGATCCCTGATTACCCTTTATAAAAAAGGCAGTACTCCTTTATCTCCTAGTGTCTAGAGGACACCCCCCATCCACAGTCACCAGTAAAGAAAGTAGTCCTAGTCCCAACACTTCCTCCCAATGTTCCCTGGTGACTTGTACAAGTACGTGCTCCTTCATTGAGAGCTCAGTGGGTGGCAGCCATGGTGGAAAGAGAAGGGCTATGCCACTCACTTACTAGAGGTCAGAGTAGGGGGGAGGAGTGGGGGAATGCCTGCAGGAGTGGGAGAGTTGAAGGCGGTCTGCTAGACACCAGGGAGCATTGGAAGGGAGTGGTGTAGCTAAGACTACTTTTTCTTTAACAGGGGATTGGTGATAGGGGGGTGGGTCCACTAGACACCAGTGAATAAAAGACTACTGCTTTTTTTATTAAGGAGATCAGGGATACAGAGTGGGGTTGACTAGATACCAGGGAGGAAATTATATATATATATATATATATAGGGGATATGACATGGTCTGACTGAAGATATCATATTTATCTTCACGAGAGGCCAATGATATCATGATATCTCACGAGTGGCGAAGCCACGAGTGAGATATCTTGATGTCATTGGCCCTTTATAGCTGTAAGCTCATCTTACATGTATTAGAGAGAATGCCACCCAAGGTTTTTTTATCACTAGAATGCTTTCTTGGCATACTGAGACATTTTAAAATTTATGAGACAAGAACTCTCTGGCTGTAGAGAATTCTTGATAACCTTGCCCTTCTGAGGCTCCTCAGTTTAAGGCATACTGGTGTTACTTAGCTTCTCTGACGTAATCTTCTATTATGTTTTAAATGTATATATTAAACCAATGAGAATTATTTCTGCTTTTTCTATATAATCTGGTGTTAATAGTATGGGATATTTGAAAAAAACTGCCACAAAGCTTCTGAAGAAGGACCTGGTTGGTTCGAAAGCTAAAGCACTTTGTTCTTTTCTGTAACATCCATGTTGGTCCAATAAAAGGTATCAAATCATTTGTTTCTGGATCTACATTTTATCCTGACATTTATCTCTAAACATACATTGTATAAATATATATATATATTTTTTTTTTTACATTGGGCCGCGATTGACAGGGGAAGCCACTAGACACCAATATTTTTTCTACACTGGTACAGCAATTAACAAGTGGAACGAGACCACTAGACTCCAGGAATTTTATACATCAGTGAGCCAGAGATTAGTGGGTGGGGGGACCACTAGACACCAGGGAGTGGAAATGTTTTTGTTTTACATCAGACCACGTTTGTTGGGTGGAAAGATCACTAGACACCAGGGATTTTGTTTTACATGAGGCCGGGGATCGCCGAGTGGGGATAGCCAGGAATGGGTATCAGTGGGTGGGGGAAACAGCAGGCTATGATTGGTGGGGTGGGGGGGATTAATGTATTAAACTTTGGAAAAAAAAGTCACAGAACTGAACCTTGACAATGATCAGTTCTGTGGAATTTTGTTCACGCAGTTTAATACATTAACCAAGCACAGTCTGCTCATTTATTCTGCTGTTTTTAGGTAGAATTTCCATGAAAGTTGGCAAAATAATGTCTGAAATGTAGTGGAAATGAAAGTCTGACTTTTGCACAAATTTCACCAGTGGAATTTTTTTTGTCGTACACCTCTAGCCTGATATAAGCTAAGATTCCTGACTGAAAAATCTATTGCTAGCATCTGCTAACTGAGAAAATTATTGTTTGGCTGTGAACAGAAAAACTGATTCCCTGCCCCTACCAGGAGCAAAGCCCTTCAGAGGAAACACATAAATGTGTAGAATAGTATTAGGCTGTGGTTCGCATTCTGGCATGGTTAAGATGGTAACAGAGCCTTGAAGGCTCCTCGGCTCTAAATTTTAAATAGCTCTAAAATTGCAAATTGCCAAGCTGACGACTGTCAAATTTAATCTTATTCATTAGAGGAATGTGCATAATTTACAGAAAACAATATATCATAAATGGATCCCTAAGAATAAGTATTTTTCCAGTCATAGAAAATATGGCAGAAGTAGAAGCAATTAAATCCAGCTTGGGAAAGATGAAACCACCCACAAACCCACACAATTCAGCTGCAGATAAAATGGGCATTCAAACACTAGAACAAATGCTGACAAATGTGAAACTGGATATCATTGCAGAACTTAAAAAAAATACTCTACCCAAGTAACCGTCAGATTAATACAATTGAAAAATCAAATTGAAATGGAAATAGTGTGGGACACAATACAAACTCTGGAGGAAAAGGTCTACACTCAATGGAAACAAATTCAATTCCTAATGGATATGGTATATATTTGAATTTTGTAGTTATTCTATAGTTATGTATAGTTGGAGGCTAGGAGAAGCTGGGCTGGGAGGATGTGGGGGAATAGGTACATGTATAGGAAGCAGAAGAGTGGTAAACTGCAATAGCCGTGGGGCAGCAGTCTTTCTGGGGGGGATATGGAGTAAAGGGGGATGTCCTGTGTGTAGGAGCCTGGAGCATTTAAGGGCTGAAATAATGCTGCTCAGATGGGAGCTGGGGAGAATGGTGTGGGAAGTCAGAGGAGCAGAGCAGTGGAGGGAAAGGCAAAGGGGTGATGTCCAGAGGATTGACGTCATCATCAGGGATGGGAGTGTGGAGGAGCACCCAGTATACAGGAGTATCTCTTCCTCAGAGGACTAGGGAGCCCAGGGTGGAGGAATGGCAAGCGGTAAGGTGAAGTGGAAGGAATGTGAGAGTAGCATCAGGTGTGGGAAATTCCAAAGGGGTGCCTTTATTGAACAGATTTGCACCACTGTATGGAAGGAGACAGGGGACAGCAGGAGGTGGGTTAGGAGGTCAGCTCCTCGATGGAAGGACACCCAGTATTTTCTTCTCTGCACCTTAAAATCATTGTAAAGAGGTTCATTAAAAAGTTCAGGTGAAGTGACCAATGGGGTGCCACAATGATCAGTACTAGGCCTGGTCCTCTTCAATATAATTATTAATGACATTACAGAAGACTGGAAGGGAATGTATGCCTGTTCACAAATGACACAAAACTCACAGTGTGAGTGACTGCACTGGGTTTGAGGGGGGATGGAAAGAATAAGGGATGATATAAAAAAGCTGGAAGCCTCGTCATGGATTTGACAGCTGGGTTTCAATGTTAAAAAGTGCAAAATCATGCATGCGGGGCCCGTAAATCTGGGGGCAAGATACCAACTGGGAGGAGAGGTATTAAGAGTCACAAAGCAGGAAAGGGATGTGGAGGTAATCATTTCTGAAGACCAGAAAGTAGCCAAACAGTGTGACAAGGCAGTGGAGAAGACCAGCAGAAGGCTGGGATGCATAGGAGGTGAAATTACCAGCAGATAGAGGGAGGCAATAACACCCCTGTATAGATCACTGGTGAGACCACACCTTGATTACTATGTTCAGTTCTGAAACACCCATCTCCCCAAGGACATAGGGTGGAGGCAGTACAAAGGAGGGCAATAAAAATGGTGCAGGGCCTGCATCAAATGCCTTACAAGGAAAGGCTTAAGGAATTAAATATGTACTCCCTGGAGGAAAGGAGGGAAAAGGGCGGATGTGATAGCAATATTCAAATACTTCACAGGAAAAAACAAGGTACAAGAAGTGAGAATTTTCCAAAGAAAATGATGCTCAAGGACAGGGGGTCACACTATGAAGATGGAAATGGGGGGCGGGGCCTCAGAGGCAAAGTGAGGAATTACTTCTTCACAAAGAGGGTGGTGAATGAATGGAACAGCCTCCCAGCAAAGTTGTTGGTGTCTGTAATGGTTATAGGATTGAAGAATGCATGGGATAGACACAAAGGGTCTTAGAAATAAGGAGGGGGTGATGGGTGGGGTGAAGACTGGAGACTAGGTAAGGAGGTCCTTATCAGCCAACAACTGTGTTTCTATGTAACATCCCAGTCCACTCATTTACACAGTTAGGGAAATGTGTAGAAGCAAGATCCCACTGAAAATTAGGTGTTGCAACTCTTAGCTGAATTGTTCTGGGTAAATAAGATTTGGACAGACTTCTGGCTTTTCTTTCTTTCCTCAGACACCTGACCATTTGTTCTGCATTCACTCACTTCCATGCCATGAAGAGAGGCTTTACCCTGAGCTGTGCATGCACTAATGTAAAAATCCACTGTAGTTTGCACATAGCCTCTCTTCAGAATTGGAGCACAGTTGTGCTTATCCAGGTGGCCTTGCCCTCCTTTTTATGTTGGTTGCGCGCACGCGCAAGAAACATGTTGCAACATGTTGTGACAGATTTCTCCAGAAGCAGGTTGTGGAGGCGCGGCACTGTTGTGGCCAATGCCCCCACAGCCTGCAAAGGCTTGCACCACTTCCCCCAATGCCGTGGCACACTACTGCTGACACTAGTTCAGCCAGCGTGCCACAACTTTCTAAAAAATCAGCTGCTGTAATCAGGGGCCACCTCGTCATTGCAGCATCAGTCATCCGCTGCAATGAGGGAGTGACCCGTCATTGCAGGGTGGGATGTAAAACCCCTGAGATTGTTTGTGAACATGGTGGTGGCTTGCTGCCATGTTCACAAACAATATAACCCACCCCCAACATGTGTAGTTGCCGACGGGGGGGCCCCAATCCCCGTTGGCTTTGGTGTTCTTTTGTGCGCTGTTGGCATTCTGTGCCCCCCCCACTTTTGTTCCTGCCGACGGGGTGGCAAATCCCTGTCGGCTGTAGTATTCCCCATTTGTTTTGTTGCTGACGGGGGAGCCCACTCCCCGTCGGCATTCTGTTATCCCCCCTTTTTGTTGCTGCCGACGGGATGCCCAATCCCCTGTCGGCTACTGCTGCCCCTGATCAAGAAAGCCTCTGCTGGTACACTGGGAGCCCGCCCCAGTGTGCCAGATGCCCCGGCAAATTAGAAAACAGCTCTGCGACGTCTATTTTTTTTTTTTTTTAATTCTGGAAAAAAGGAAACCATCCCTCGGCGCTCGCCCTGCTTCCCACCCGCAACCCGCACCCACCTACTGCATGCCCTGCTTCCCCACACCCCCTCTCACCCCATACTTACCTTAAGAGCTCAGCATGACAATCTTTGGTGGACCGGGAACACGTCTGCACTCTTCAAAGCCAACCGCGAACTGAGGAAATGTCGGTAAGCTGTATAATGTAATACATTGGGTTTTTTCAACTTTACTGCATATCTCAGGCATTTTGGGGAATTTTTACACCAAATTTTCAACATGGGGTTTTTGGGACCCCTCCTCATGAATTCTTGAACTGTCATGGCATTAATTGGCCCAGAAAGGTGATTTCGCGGTCACTGTGCGGAATCACCTTTCGGGGCTGATTAACGAAACTACAGTGCCAGTGTTCATGAGGTGGTCTCTCAAAAAGCCTATATTGCAAATTTGGTGGAAAAAATTCAAAAAATGACTGTTTTACAAGCATGCGCTGTGCAGTTGCTATGCAAGCTCGTAACTTCGTGAATTTGCAACATTTTCATGACAGATTTTCAACATTGGCATTTTGTCACACCTCCTTGTGAACAGTACAGCTGTCATTGTTCACATCCTGGCGGAAATGTGTTTTCGCACTTCCAGCGCAGAATAGCGCGGTCACTATGGGAAATTAGTGTTCGGGACATATTAAAAAAATGACAGTGCCACTTTTCATGAGTAGAGGTCCTGAAATGGCTATGCTGAAAACTTGGTAACGATATTCCATAAAAATGACTGTGTTACGCGCATGCATTGCACAGTTTGCACGCACGCTCGTAACTTCGCGAATTTATTATATTTTCATTCCAGATTTCCAACATTGCCATTTTCCCACACCTACTTATGAACAGTAAAGCTGTCATTTTTCCCATCCTGTCTGAAATGTGTTTTCGCACTTCCAGTACAGAATACAGCGGTCGCTGTGGGAAATCACTGTCCAGGACAGATTAAGAAAATGAGAGTGATACTGTTCATGAGCAGAGGTCATAAAATGCCTATGTTGAAAAGTTGGTGATAATAGCCCATCAAATGACTGTGTTACAAGTGTGCATTGCACACTTTCCACACACCCTTGTAACTTCGCAGATTTGTAATATTGTCACGCCACATTTTCACCAGTGGAATTTTCCCACACCTCCTTATGAGCTGTGCAGCTGTCATTTTTCACATCCTGACCAAAATGTGTTTTCACAGTTCCAGCGTAGAATAACGCGGTCGCTGTGGGAAATCACTGTTCGAGACAGATTAAGAAAATGACAGTGGCACTGTTCATGAGCAGAGGTCCTAAAATGCCTGTGTTGAAAATCGGGTGACGAAACTCCATAACATGACTGTGTTACAAGCGTGCATTGAACTGTTTCCATGCACCCTTGTAACGTCTCAATTTTGTAATATTTTCAGCCCACATTTTCAACAGTGGCATTTTTCCACACCTCCTTATGAACAGCACAGCTGCCATTTTTCACATCATGGCTAAAATGTGTTTTTGCACTCCTGTCGCAGAATAGCACGGTAGCTGTGGGAAATCAGTGCATGGGACACATTAAGATCGAATGAGTGAGAGGGGGGAGTGACTGCGCTCAACTGAGCTCTGTCGGGACTGCTGCGGATTTGTTTGTGGGCAGAGAAAGAGCCCAACGCAAGAGCCCAGTACAAAAGGGCAGCCAGCAGTACTGGGAGAAACAGAATGAGAGAGCGCGTGAGGGAGGGGGAGTGAGCGAAGTCACCGGAGCTCTTTCAGGACTGCTGCAGATTTCTTTGTAGGCAGAAAAAGGCATCAGTGCAGGCAGGGACCCAGTGCAAAAGGCCAGCCTGCAGCGGTGGGAGAAACAGTATGAGCGAGTGAGACAGGGGGACTGAGTGAGCTCAACGGAGCTCTGTCAGGACTTCTGCCGATTTCTTTGTGTGCAGACAAAGGCATCAATGCAGGCAGGAGTCCCGTACAAAAGGGCCGCTTGCAGTGCTAGGACAAACAGAATCAGCATGTTAGAAAGGGAGAATGAGTGACTCAACAGAGCTCTGTGGGGACAGCTGTGGATTTGTTTGTGGGCAGAGAAAGGGTGCAACATAAGATCCCAGTGCAAAAGGGCTGCCTGCAGCACTGGGAGAAACAGAACGAGAGAGCGAGTGATGGAGGGGGAGTGAACGAATTCACCGGAGCTCTTTCAGGACTGCTGCGGATTTCTTTGTGGGCAGAAAAAGGCATCAGTGCAGCCAGGGGCCCAGTACAAAAGGCCAGCCTGCAGCGGTTGGAGAAACAGTATGAGTGAGTGAGTGAGACAGGGGGACTGAGTGAGTGCAATGGAGCTCTGTCAGGACTGCTGCGGATTTCTTTGTGGGCAGAAAAAGGCGCCAATGCAGGCAGGAGTCCTGTACAAAAGGGCCACTTGCAGTGCCAGGACAAACAGCATGAGCATGTAAGATGGGGAGACTGAGTGACCTCAACAGAGCTCTGTCAAGATAGCTGCAGATTTGTTTGTGGACAGACAAAGGTGCCAATGCATGCAGGGGCCCAGTACAAATGGACAGCCTGCACTGGCGGGGAACCCAGAATGAGCTAATGAGAGAGGGGGAGTGAGCGAGCTCAACAGAGCTCTATTGTAACTGCTGCAAATTTGTTTGTGGACAGAAGAAGGTGGCAACGCAGGCAGGAGTCCAATAAAAGAGGGCAGCCTGCAGTGCTGGCAGAAACGGAATGAGTGAGTGAGAGAAGAGGAGTGAGCGAGCTAAACGGAGCTTTGTCAGGACTGCTGCAGATTGCTTTGTGGGCAGACAAAGGCACCAACAGAGGCAGGAGCCTAGTACAAAAGGGCAGCCTGCAGCGCCAGGACGGACAGAATGAGTGAGTGACACAGGGGGAGTGAGCGACCTCAACAGAGCTGTGTTGTGACTGCTGCGGATTTCTTTGTTGGCAGAAAAAGGTGCCAACGCAGGCAGAAGCCCAGTACAAAAGGCCACTCTGCAGCGCTGGCAGAAATGGAACGAGTGAGTGACAGAGGGGGAGTCAGCAGGCTCAACAGACCTGTGTCGGGACTGCTGCAGATTTCTTTGTGGGCAGAAAAAGCCACCAACAGAGGCAGAAGCCCAGTACAAAAGGGCAGCCTGCAGCACCAGGAGACACAGAATGAATGAGTGAGAGAGGGGGAGTGAGCCACCTCAACAGAGTTCTGTCAGGACAGCTGGAGAATTCTTAGTGGGCAGACAAAGGTGCCAACGCAGGCAGGAGCCCAGTACAAAACAGCAGCCTGCAGCACCGGATGAAACAGACTGAGCGACTGACAGAGGGCCAGTCAGCGTGCACAACACACCAACGCAATCAACATTCGGTGTTGACAAATGCTTGTTTTTTTATTAACTTTTTTGCTCCACCCTGTCCCTGGAGTCCCACGCATTCAGGCTTCTAAGGTTCAGCCCTGCTACTGACCAACCTAATCCCTTTTTTTAACCTCTACAGGTCCTTCCCAACCAACTCAGCTGACCAGTATTTTTTATTCTTCATACAGACCCACTTTCCCTTTTTTGTCTACAGGTCAGACAGGATATTGACCAGGTATAGGAGGACACTCAGTATACATACCAGATAAGTATTGCTTTTTGTTTACCCTACAGTGTTTGTCATAGTTAGTTTGTAAAGAGCTGCAGATCCTTTGTGACCCCATGATGTTCTTGTTTTACAGGCCTCCTTATCCCAGGTTCCACAGGAACCAGGTAAGAGATTACTTATCTGTGCTAGGATGTTACCCTATAAAAGTACAACCCCAAGTATTATGATGCTGTAGTCCACTTGTTAGGTAGTTGGTGATGCAGAGTTTCAAGTAGCTCCACTATTATGTTATGAGTCCACTATCACAAAGGAGGGAAATGTACTGCACAGTAACTGTATTAATGGCAGACATTAGAGTGGAAGAATGTGAAGTGCAGAAATAAAAAAATATGGGTTTTGTGTCCTAGGAGCCTTGATGAATTAGTTGTGTGATGTTCCTTGGTGTTGTCAAGCCTAATGCCCACCCCCTTCCCTAAGCAAACATGATCTCTTGCATCACGCAAGGCCCTGTGAGAAGAAAGCTATTATAGTGTATAGTAGAGCATTGTTCTGTATAGAATTCCATCCCTTTCAAAATGCTGTTGTGCCACAGTTCAAAGGTCATGGAATGTGATTGTACCCTTCTGTGGTACAATAACATTCTGAAACCTCTAGAGACTGGAGAAGTCAGTGTCGTTCTGAAAGCAAAAGAACTGCCACTCTCATGTCACATAATATTATACACTATAAAAAAAATACAGGATGCGCAACCTTATGCACAACCAGCGTCCTGTCTACTTGGGGTTCTGATTCCCATAGACCTCTTGAGCTTCACTGTCGAGATCAGAGACAATCAGAACCCCTTTGTGGCAGAACAAACTGGTTGTGCACAGTTGATCATACATTATTCTCTATACTGATTCTCTTAGCCACATGTGTGGAGCCATATTTCTTTGTCATCAAAGAGTAATTGCCTGTGAGGCACTGGCTTGGAGCTGTACCTTTTGCTTCAGACAGGAAGCTATGGACTGGGAGAAGGGGGTGGGCGTTAAGGTTAGCATCCCCAAGAAAACCACACAACTGATTTGCCAAGACTCATAACCCTCAAAACCCTATTTTTTCATTTTCTTACTTTGTTCGGTTTGGATTCTTCAACCCTAATGTTTGTATTAATGTTGGCAGTAATGTGTTTTTTTTTGTAGTGAGGATATACTTTATGTATATAGTATGGAGACATGATGTGGTGTTTTTGGGGCAGTCAGTTGCCATATTTTACTTATTTAGGGATTTGGATCATACCTTTGAACTCCGTGCTCTTTTACCAAGGTTCCACTTCAAACAGTGACAATGACAACAAAGACAAACAGTTTATATACAGTACTCGAATAGTAGGTAGCTAGTATACAGTAAGGTTGCAATGTCATTCATAGTACCAATGGTGTTAGTACAGCTTCAAGAGCATTCAACTGGGGTAAAGGACAGTGTTTGTACGTAGCAAAGGAGAGAAAGAGGTGTGACACCTAGTGTGAGAGTCCAAGATAGAGTTATAAGGTTGATCCAGTGGGGGAAAAGGCACAGGGACAGAGGAAGACAGAGGGATAGGGCAAGGGGTAAGAGTGGGGGTAAAAGGATGAGGAAGGAGAGTGTGGGTGAGTGGGCATTATGGGTGTTAAAGAGTCCTAGGGGCAGTCACAAACTGTCCTAGTAAGAAGGTGTTGCCTTAGACCATTTTTGAATTGCGAGATGCATTGGAAGATTAGAATGTGCAGTGAGATTTCATTGAGCCATTGGGAGACCCTATTGCTGGAAGCATGCTGTCTCTGCACAGCTCAATGGAAACGTGTTGATATGGCCCCCCTCATCCTGCTTCTGGTGGTATATACAAGCAAGGAGGCAGTATAATGTAGTGGTTAAGGGCACTGAGCTGCAAACCTGGGTTTGAATCCCACAGCCCCCACTTACATACAATGTAGCCATGCGTAAGGCACTTAATGTTCCTTAGAAATGGGAAATAGAGCCACTATTTGCACTGGGGTGATCTACAGCATACCTCTCAAGTGTACCGGATTGTGCGTGACGTTCTGGATTCTGAGCCCTGCCGTCTGCCTGTACCGCCGACCCGCATTCGCCGTTTTGTTTCCGCATCAGAACACTAAACCACGCGGCCGCATCTCGCTCAGCACAATTTGCTTAATCCTCCCGGACTGGATCCTCGTCTCCTCCAATGAAATCGCCGGCACCCTGCACTTCTGTCGTGGTAGTAATGACGTTGTGGGGGGGGGCTTGGGGAGAGTGTCATGAGGAGAGAGACAAAGGAGCATAGCCTGGTCACCCCACCCCACCAGTGCTGCTGTGTTGTATGTCAGGTACCCCTCAGGTCTGCTGCCAGGCTATTAAAAGCAACCTACTGTGCAGAGGAGGAACCATAACATTGTAGCGTTTTGCAGGTGGGACGCTGTACTGAAGGACCTAAAGCCACAATCGCAGTGCCAGGAAGGAAGGAAGCTGGACTTGGAGCCTGGAACAACAAGCTGCCACCAGCCACATTAAAGCAAAGCCCCAGACAGAGAGCGAGAGAAGCAGTGGAAGACGCCGCCCAGCCGCAGCAGAGACCGACCCAGCGAGGTGAGGGTTAATATTCCGTTCATTTTGTGCGGTTTTGGTTGCTTTGGGGGTAGAGGTCGGTCGGGTTCTCTGAGGGTGTCTTCAGCTCTAATACTCCAGAAAGGGACTTACTTTTGTTTGGTTTATTCACGGCTCACCCTTGCAGCCCAGCTGAGTGCAGTGCCAGTACTGTGTTCCTACTAAAGTGGCTTGTCTCTGCACAACAGGACAGCTGCAAAGGGCAGAATGAAGCTGAGCCTATTTGGGCGCAGGCCACATCTTGTGGCATGGCTGCAGTGGGATACGTTCAACTCTGGGATCGCCTACGTCACAGGCTCACAGTCAATATGCTCCAGTATTTAAAGGCATTCCTCCTCTCTGAGAATATATTAATTTCTAATTTAGGAAAACAAGCTACAGTGGTATTCTCTGTGAGCTTCAACACATTTAGCTTTGCTTTCATAGGCATTTAAAATGAAATATGTTTTATTTACAAATAATATTCCAAGCAATTTATGTTCTCCTGACAGATTGAATACTTTACATGAAATATTCCGCAGCATTTCAAATTTTGGCTAACAATATTTGCAACTCTGAGATAAGTTGTAAATGACTGTGGACAGGTGTGCTGCTGTCAAGCCCCCCCCCCCCACACACACACACACTTCTGTATTGCAACACAGAAAATGCTTGCATAGACTAAAAGAACATACAAGGAAGGACAGGCTGTAACCACATGCCAAGCACACAAATATTACTTTTATTGTAGTAAATTCTTTTTTTATTAATTTTACATGAAAAAGTCCCAGTGCGATACTCTGCGCGCTGTGAAAAAACGGGTGTACCACATTTTTGCCATTTGTCACACATTTTGTAGCCCTTTGTCACACATTGGCAGGTTGGGAGGTTGAGAGGTATGATCTACAGAACTCCAGCATAGGGGGAAAATATGGGCAGGGTTCTAGTGGAAGCCATCCATAAGATGGCAACTAAGAGGGAGGTGTTGCTGGTGGGAGACTTAATCTGCCTGATGGCAGATTGCAGCATCCTGGATGTAGTTTCACTAGGAGCAAGGATATCCTGACCCCCCCCCCGCAGGGGGTGTTTCTCAGTCAATTCATAAATGAGCTCAATCATGATTGAGCAATTTTAACGTTGTACTCACAAGCAGGGACAGTTTTGCAGATGTCCCAGTGGGTGGCCACCTGGGGACCAGTGATCACCAAATGGAGTGCTTCAATATAAGAACAGCGGTGGAGTCAAACCACATGAAGGCGAGGATCCTGGACTTCAGAAAAGCAGACTTTACAAAGGTAGGGGAATATCTCAGTGATGCCCTGGCAGGGAAGGGATACTTGGGTGGAGTAGGAGAGCAGTAAGTGAAATTAAATTGAGCTATAGTGAAGGCAACGTGCCTCTGCGTTAGGCAAATAAATAAACATAAGAGAAAAAGAAAGACAAACATGGTTATCAGAGGAGGTGGTGGGGAAGGTTATGGCACTAAAGTTAACATTCCGAAGGGTCATTATTAGTTGAGTGGTGACTTTTAATTTTTTTATTAAAGGTTGCTTAAGTAAGCAATAAGGCACAAAGGGGTGTATGTAAAACATATTTTACAGCACGGCCAGGGGCGTAGTTCGACTTCGTGACTTCAGCTGCTGGATGTGCTGCAAAATATGTTTTCCACACATCCCTCAGTCCCTTATTGTGCTTATAAAATTGGCTCTTTATTTTTTACTGTTGGGAAAAGCATGTTTATATGTAGAAACAATAGCTTTATTTGTGTGCATTTGTGATGAAATAATCCTTCTACCCAATGCAAGTGATGTCATTGATGACATTGTATTTTTGCCTACTTTCTCCTTCCTGTTTTTTTCTCTGTTTTTCTCAACATTCAAGATATGGAATGTTTACCACAGCATACATGGATTTAAAATTCTGCTCCGTTCCACTGGCAGAATGTTTCTATCCTAACATACTGTACACATAGACAACAAAGGCCTTTGTTACAGCCAGAGACTCAATTATCTGACTGTCAGGGCAAGAATAAAAAAGTTACCTGGTGAACAGGTGAAGATAGAAGCATTTTCCACTGTCAGAAAATAAACAGTTGTAGTGAAAATGATCAACAATACGTAAAGAGCTACTGTACTGCCTGGAAACTGCCTGCAATCAATTATAACTTTTAGATGTAGTTACTCAGACTTAAGGAGCTTAATATGAATAGCCTCAAGGAAAGGAGGGAGAGGGGGGACATGATAGAAACTTTCAAGTACCTCAAGGGAATCAACAAAGTCCAAGAGGGTAGCAACTTTCAAAAAAAGAGGTGTGCAAGAACAAGGGGGCACAATTTGAAGATAGAAGGGGGTGGCTCAGAGGTAATTTAAGGTATTTTTTCACAAAGAGGGTTGTGGATGTATGGAGCAGCCTTCAGAGGAGGTTGTGGAGTCAAAAACAGTGGTGGAATTCAAGCATGCATAGGACAGTCATAAGGCAATTCTAGGGGGTGGGGGTAGAAAGAAGTAGGCTGCTGGTTAACTAGGATCTGCAGCTTATCCATCAGGTAGGGAAATGGACAGACTGGGTGGGCCAAGCGGTCCTTATCTGCCATCAAATTCTATGTTTCTATGTTTCTGTAGCTATTACATCTTGTATCTCAAGTGTCTATTCTTTTCTGTTTGTTAATTAGATGATTTTCCACCTGGCAGTACTGGGGTGATGTGTGGAGCAGCACTGTGTCTGGAGGGGGCACAAAAGTTTGTTCTGTTCCTCCCAGTACATCAACATTGAAACCACACTGACTATATCATCACTAGTAACCAATGAGAACTATTTCTCACTGCCAGGTTTCACTTTCACATGAAGCAGCAGGGACTGTTTCATCTGGTTACTAGTTATGTCACAATTCCTGCATTTTGATTGGTAGCTTGTGAAAGTCACTGCTCAGGCTACAAGAATTGTGGTGTCTCAAAGCGTTTGATCTAATTTCTGACGCTGTAGTGGGAGGAACAGAACTGACTTTTTTTTTTCCTCCAGAGTGCTGCCCCACACATCACCCTAGTACTGCTAAGTGGAAAATCTAATTAGCAAACAGAAAATAAAAAAAATACTTCAGTTACTGGAAGTGAAAGCTGATTGCATCTGAAAATGACTGTTAATTCTGAGCAGTACACAAGCTCTTTAATGTTTCTAATTTGCTTATGTACAGTATATAAATAGAGTGTGATAATCAGAGAAACATCATTTAATTAATTTGTTTTATTTTTTATTTAAGGTAGTTTTATTTTCAGTGCCTAGTTCAAGTTTTTTTACAGTGTAAATGTAGTAGCCATGTTTGTAGTGGAAGATTAGTTCTGGCCATAGGGGCTAATTTGAAATACCTATGTTCCAAATGCCCATTGATCAGGGTTCCAGGCTCTTCACTTCTGAGCAGCTCTTTTTTTTTAACCATGTGTAAACCATATTTTACACATAAATAAGAGCCAATCAGATTACTGGATTTTACCCTGCCATTTTATAAACATCTGTAAAACCGTTTTGAAAATGAGCCCCATAGACTTGTATGGGGCACACCCCCATGCTCTCCCTGGTTAGAAGTCACATAACGTTGGAGCCCAGGGGCAGAGCAGAATGACCAGGAAGTGGAAAGGGGTTGACTACTAACAGTTCGGCCAGGGTAAAAAAAAAACAATTAACAAACAAAACAAAAAAAAGTGTGTGTTTGTCTGAGTTAACTGAACTGAATGGTTATCTGAACTGTTATCTAGGTGTAAATCTCAGGTGATTGAAAGGACTTAATAGCTGTGCAGTTTAAATTACTTGCAGAAAGATCTAGTAAGTAGGGGGAGTGGTTTAGCTAGAAGGAAGCTAAATTTAAAGACTGCCTTAGAAAGATTCTGCTAGTAGATTGGCAGAAGACACCAGGAGGAAGGACTATTTTGTGACTAGACTTCTCTACTGGGACTAAAGAAGTAGAACTCCTGTACTTGGACCTTTAATTTAGGGTAAAAAACAAACAAACTAACAAACAAAACAAAACAAGTCTGTGTTTGTCTGAGTTAACTGAACTGAATGGTTATCTGAACTGTTATCTAGGTGTAAATCTCAGGTGATTGAAAGGACTTGATAGCTGTGCAGTTTAAATTACTTGTAGAAAGATCAAGTAAGTAGGGGGAGTGGCTTAGCTAGAAGGAAGCTACATTTAAAGACTGCCTTGGTATGATTCTGCTAGTAGCTTGGCAGAAGACTCCAGGAGGAAGGACTGCTGTGTGACTGGACTTCTCTACTGGGACTAAAGAAATAGAACTCTTGTAATTTAACCTTTAATTTAGGGTAAAAAAAAACAAACTAACAAAACAAAAAAAAGTGTGTGTTTGTCTGAGTTAACTGAACTGTTATCTAGGTGTAAATCTCTGGTGAGTGAAATGACTTGATAGCTGTGCAGTTTAAATTACTTGTAGAAAGATCTAGTAAGTGGGGGAGTGGCTTAGCAAGAAGGAAGCTAAATTTAAAGACAGCCTTAGAAAGATTCTGCTAGTAGCTTGGCAGAATAGCATAGGAATTGTGGAGAGGTACAACTGGAGTGATGTGCCTCTGTTCCATCCTAGAAGGTCAAGAGTAGCTCTCCGGACCCCTCTAGCTGCTGGAGGTCTGCCTCTGAGCAAGTAAGGAGGCTACTGAGAAATATAGGATATTCTTGTCTCAGAACAGGACAATCAGGAGCTTAAAGGGCACACAGGCAGAAAGTAAGTAGAGAAAGAGAAAAAAAAAAAAACAGAGGAAAGAGTAAGGATTCCAAACAGTTAAGGGGCAGAAATAAGACATGACGGGAGTTGTGCAGTGCAGTGGCTGTGGAGCAGCAGTCTTCTGGGAGACGTTCTAGAGGATGCAGTGTTGTCCCATCTGCAGGCACCTCTGTGGGCCTAGGGAGGAGGTTGCTTATCTTCAGGCTGAGTTGGCCAGGATTTGTGGGACCTCCTCTTCCACCCAGGGACCACCAGTGCCACTGCTGTTGCCTCAGAGGTTGGCAAGAAAAAGGAGCAGTTGGACCACGGTGGGCTCAGGGAGGGTGAGGGTGGTGGAACAGAGGTGCATCCCTCCAGTTGTACCTCTTCACAATTCCTATGCCATTCTGGCAAAGTGTGGTTCCTCTATGGAGGCACCCACAGTGGAGACCAAGGAGGATGCCGGGAACCTCCACAAAGGAGACCCACAGGAGGGTGGCAGGGGACCCCACAGGGGAAGGAAACAACTCCTGGTGGGGGACTTCATTGTTAGCAAGGTAGAACTAGGAGAGGAAGGGGAGATGGAGGTAAGGTGCCTGCCTGGCACCATGGCTTGGAGGGACAGGGAGCGAATTCTCAGGATTGCCAGAGCAGCTGCACAGGGGAGGGAGCTGGATGTCATTGTCCACCTAGGGACAAATGACCTGGCTAAGAAAGGGATTAGAGAAGTGCAGGAAGAGTTTGTGGAATTGGAGAGGGGCCATAGACAAGTAGCAAGCATGGTAACCTTCTCGGAGGTACTGCCCATCTATGGCGTAGGAGAGCCTGGGGTGTTCCACACCATGGGATTCAATCAGTGGCTGAAAAACTGGTGCGGAGCTCAGGAATTTAGCTTCATTGGGGACTGTGGGTCCACCTGGAGAGATGCAAGCCTATACTGGCATAATGGGCTGCATCTGTCCAGGAAGGGAACCAGGATCCTGGGTGATAGGTTTAAATGCTTCATTGGCAAGCATTTAAACTAGCCAAGAGGGGAGGCACTGGAAAGGAGCAGGGAAATCCTAGCCCCCCCCCAAAAAAAAATCATGGTAGTAAGTGTGGTAAACACTAACATAGAGGTGTCAATAAGGAGAAGGGCAGGGGTAAATGGGGAAGTGACAAAGGCAAGAAGGGCAGGAATGCGGCAAAAAGGAGTAAGGCCATCAGGAAATGGAGGGTAATGAGTACCAATGCCCATAGTCTGGGCAACAAGCTCCCTGAGCTGGTGGCCTTGATGGAAGAGGTATGCCTGGATATTGCAGCAGTCACAGAAACACGGTACACAGAGAACCATGACTGGGATGTTAACATACTAGGGCATATAACCTATAGGAGAGACAGGCAGGGAAGAAGAGGGGGAGGAGTAGCTCTCTGTGTAAAGGAAGAAATAAAAGCAACTGAACAAAAGAGTAAACAGGGAGGAGAGGAGGCACTGTGGGTCACCTTGGAGACTGGAAAGAGCACCATAATCTGCACAGGGGTTGTGTATAGACCCCAATGTCAGTGGGAGGGAATGGACAAGGGTATGATAGAAGGCATTCTTAGGATGGCAGAGAAAGGGGAGATACTGTTGATGGGAGACCTGAATATGCCAGATGTTAACTGGAGCACATTTACTGCAGCCACATCCAAGAGCAGGGGCATTCACGATGCCCTACAGGTGGCAGGCCTCAGACAGCTAGTTTCAGAACCCACTCGTGAGGTAGCAATCTTAGACCTCATACTCTCAAATGGGGGCAGTGAGAAGATCTCAGATCTAGAAGTGGGTTGCCATCTGGGAACAAGTGACCATCAAACAGTGTGGTTCACGCTAAACTCAGCTACAGAGTCAAACCATACAAAAGTGAGGGTCCTGGACTACAGGAGGGCTGACTTTGGCAAGATGGGAGAGTGCTTCAGAAAAGCACTAGCAAACAGGCTAGAAGGAGGGGTGGAGCAACAATGGGGAATCCTCAAAACTGCCATCACAGAGGCAACAGGCCTTTATATGAAGCAAATAAATCAAAATGAAAGAAAAAGCCACTATGGTTCTCAAAAGAGGTGGCTGGGAAAGTCAGGAGAAAAGATAGTATTCAGGAGGTATAAGGAACACAGAAGGAGCAGGACAGAGAGCTGTACCAGTTAAGACAGAAGGAAGCAGGAGGAAGTCAGAATAGCAAAGGCCCAAACTGAGGAAAGATAGCCAACTTGGTTAAGAAGGATAAAACCTTTTATAGGTACATCAGAGAGTGTAGAAAGACTAAGGGAGGGATAGTGAGGCTGAATAGAATGAACGGTGGGTGGGCAGAGGGGGACAGTGAAAAGCAGGGATACTGAACGAATACTTCTGCTCAATGTTCACAAAAGAGGAGGGCGTGCCTAATCTAATTAACAGAAGCACTCTTGATAGGGGGGTCGATCCCAGTCCTTTCACAGAAGAAAGGGTTCTGCAAGAACTCCTAAAACTGAAGGTGGACAAAGCAATGGGTCCTGATGGAATTCACCCCAGAATTCTAAAAGAATTAGGGGGGAACTAGTAAAACCACTGGCTAGTATTTTTAATAAATCATGGGAGGATGGTGTGGTACCTGAGGACTGGAGGAAGGCGGATGTGATTCCTCTTCACAAAAGTGGGACCAAGACAGAGGCAGGAAACTACAGGCCTGTCAGTTTGACCTCTGTGGTAGGGAAAATGATGGAGTCACTTCTGAAGGAAAGAATTGTTGAGTACCTAGAGGCCAGTGGGGCAAAGGACCCAAGGCAGCATGGGTTCACAGTAGGAAGGTCACGTCAGATGAATCTAATAGATTTCTTTGACTGGGTGACCAAAGTAGTAGACTCGGGAGGGGCTGTGGACATGGCCTACCTAGACTTTAGCAAGGTATTTGACACAGTCCCACACAAAAGATTAATAGTCAAATTAACCAGCCTGGGAGTGGGTCCCAGGGTGGTAGCCTGGGTAAAACATTGGCTGGACAACAGGACACAGAAAGTAATTGTAAATGGAGTCCACTCAGAAGAAAGAGGGGTTACTAATGGGGTACTGCAGGGTTCAGTACTGGGTCCAGTCCTTTTTAATGTCTTTATAAGTGACATTGCAGAGGGACTGGAAGGAAAAGTATGCCTCTTTGCAGATGACACAAAGATCTGCAACAGGGCTGATATACAAGGAGACACGGAAAGGATGAGAAGGGACTTGGCAAGGTTGGAGGAATGGTCAGAATTATGGCAGCTAGGATTCAATGCAAAGAAGTGCAAAATAATGCACCTGGGAAACAAGAACCCAAGGGAAGAATACACAATGGGGGGAGAGGTAGTAACAACAACAAAAAAGGAAAGAGACCTGGGGGTAATCATATCAGATGACCTTAAGGTTAGCAAGCAATGTGAGAAGGCAGTAGGGAGGGCTGGGGGTATACTGGGATGCATAGGGAGAGGCATCACCAGCAGAAAACAGGAAGTTGTTATCCTGCTGTACAGACAGTTGGTGAGACCCCATCTGGAGTACTGCATCCAGTTCTGCAGACCCCATCTCTGCAAGGACATAGACAGGATAGAGGCAGTCCAGAGGAGGGCAACTAAAATGGTACAGGGTCTGCAAGAGAAGCCATACGAGGAGAAACGTAAGGAGCTTAATATGTATACCCTTGATGAAAGAAGGGAGGGGGGGGGAACGTGATAGAAACTTTAAAGAACCTCATTGGAATCAACAGAGTCCAAGAGGGTAGCATCTTTCAGAAAAAAGAGACGTGCAAGAACAAGGGGACACAATTTAAAGATGGGGGTGCATTTCAGGGGCAATGTGAGGAAGTATTTTTTCACAGAGAGGGTAGTGGATGCATGGAACAGCCTTCCTTAGGAGGTTGTGGGGTCTAAAACTGTGGTAGAATTCAAAAATGCATGGGACAGACATAAGGCAATTCTTGTGGGGGGGAAGAAATAGGCTGTTGGTTAACTAGGATCTGCGGCCTATCCTGTAGGCAGGGAAATGGACAGACTAGATGGGCCAAGCGGTCCTTATCTGCCGTCAAAGTCTATATTTCTATGTTACACTGCAGTAGTAAATTTTGTAATTTTTTGCACAGAAACTGTCACCTCTGCAGCCTCCTGTACTTTATTCATTCCTGTGAGGTATTTAAAGGTCTTAATCATATTCCTTCTCACCCTTCTTTACTCCAGGGTGCATATATTGAGCTCCTTTAGTCTCTCCTTCTAGTGCTTTTGATGGCAGACCTAGCACCATCTTGGTAGCCTTCCTCCGGACTGCCTCTGATGTTTTTCCTGAAATGTGGTCTCTAGAACTGGACACAGTACTCAAGGTGGGGTCTTACCAATGACACACTGTATATAGGGGCATCATCACTTCCTCTTCCTGGTGTTGATAACCCTACCTATACGCCCCAGCATTCCACTAGCTCACGCAATTGCTTTGTCACATTGTCGGGCCACCTTTAGGTCCTCCAGTATGATTACCCCGAGGTCCCTCTCCTGCTCGGACATCTTTAAGTATCTCTCACCCCATTTTGTACTCCACCCTCACTACTTTGCACTTTTTTGCATTAAAACTTATCTGCCCAACTTTTGACCACTCATCCAGTCATTTTAAACCATTCTCCCCCTAGAGTTTCCACTCTGTTGCAGATCTTTCTGTCATTCACAAAGAGGCAGACCTTCCCTTCCAGTTCCTCTGCTATGTCAATTTTGAAGACATTAAAGAGGACATGCCCCAGCACTGACCCCTGTGGTACCCCACTGGTCACACTCCCCTCTTTGGGCCAAACTCCATTTACCACTATGTTTTGACTCCTATCCCCTAAACAATTTCTTACCCATGTTACAACCTTTCGGTCCACCCCATGCTACCCAATTTGTTTATTAGTATCCTCTGTTGAATGATGTTGAAAGCCTTACTGACATTTAGGTACTGTAGGCCACATCCACCACCCCTTCCTGATCCAACATCTTGGTTACTCAGACAAAAACAATCTCAGATTTTTTTTTTTTTTATTTAGTTATTTAACCAGGTGAGACACACTAAGCTGAAAGCTTTTTTACAGGTGTAGTCTGGGAGCACAGGGAAGTTAAGTGACTTGCTCAGGATCACACACCATGCAAGTGGAAGCTGTGGGATTCAAACCCAGGTCTGGTCAGCTAGATATCACCAGATTTGCAGCTCAGAGCCTTAAACCACTACACTATACTGCCTATATGCACTATATGCCTTTGTTTGGCATAAACTTCCCTCTGTGAAACCGTGCTGCCTCAGGTACAGCAGAGCATTAGAAACATAGAAACACAGACTTTGACGGCAGATAGGGACCGTCTTGCTAACCCAGTGTGCCCATTTCAATACCTATTGGATAAGCTACTGATCCTAGTTAACAAACAGCGTACTGTACTTCTTTCTACCACCCACCAGAATTGCATTATGTGTGTCCCATGCATTCTTGAATTCCCCCACTGTTTTTGACCCCACAACCTCCTCAAGAAGGCTGTTCCAGATGTCCACTACCCTTTCTGAGAAAAAATACTTCCTGATGTTGCCCCTGAGCCATCCTCCTCTATCATCAAATTGTGCCCCCTTGTTCTTGCACACTTTTTTTTTCTAAAAGATGCTGCCCTCTTGGACTTTGTTGGTTCTCTTGAGATACTTGAAAGCTTCTATCATGTCCCCCTTCTCCCTCCTTTTCTCAAGTGTATATGGAAACTTCTTTAGTCTCCCTTCATATGGCTTCTGGTCAGACCCTATTCCATTTTAGTTACCCTCCTCTGCACTGCCTACATCTTGCCTATGTCCTTGTGGAGATGGGTTCTCCAAAACTGCATGCAGTACAGCAGATGGGGTTTCATCAGCTGTCTACAGAGGGATAATTCCCTTTTTCTACTAGTGATGCCTCTCCCTATACATCCCAGTATCCCCCAGCCCTCCTTACTGCCTTCTCTCATTTCTTGCCTGCCTTAAGGTTGTCTGATATGACTATCCCCAGGTCATTTTCCATTTGGGTTATTGTTAATACCCCCCATTGTGTATTCTTCCCCGGGGTTTTTGTTTCCCATGTGCATTACTTTGCACTTCTTTGCATTGAATCTAAGCTGCCATACTGTTGATCATTCCTCCAACCTTGACAAGTCTCTTCTTTTCCTTTCCACCCCACTTGTGTATCACCCTGTTGCATATCTCTGTGTTATCTGCAAAGCGGCATACTTTTCCTTCCAGTTCCTCAACAATGTCACTTATAAAGACATTAAAATGGACCCGTTCCAGTACTGAACCCTGTGGCGCCCCACTAGTAACCTCACTTTCTTTTGGTGTTTGTCCTGTTCTCCAGCCAATTGTTTACCTAGGCTACCACCCTGGAACCTACTTCCCGGCTGGCTAATTTGTTTATTTTGTATGGGACTGTGTCAAATGCATTGCTGAAGTCTAGGTAGGCCCATCCCTGGTCTACCGCTTTGGTCATCCAATTAAAGAAATCTATTCTGTTCATCTGACATGACTTTCCCACTGTGAATCCATGCTGCCTTGGGTCCCATGCCCTCTGGCCTCAAGGAACTCAATTATTTCTTTCAGAAGTGATTTCATCATTTTCCCTTCCACTGAGGTAAAATGAACTGGTCTGTAGTTTGCTGCCTCTGCTTTGCTCACACTTTTATGCAGAGAATCACATCCACGCTCCTCCAGTTCTCAGGTGCCACACCATCCTCCCATGATTTATTAAAAAGGGTAGTCAGTGGTGTTAGTAGTTCTCTCATTAGTTCTTTTAGAATTCTGGGATGAATCCAGTCAGGCCCCATTGCTTTGTCCACCTTCAGTTTTAGGAGTTCTTTCAGAACCCTTTGTTCTGTGAATGCACTGGTATCTAACCCCTATCCAGAGTGCTTCTACTGATTGGATTAGGTAGCTCACCCTCCTCTTCTTTTGTGAATACTGAGCAAAAGTATTCATTCAGTATCCCTGCTTTTTCACTGTCACCCTCTGCCCACCCACTCTCCCCTTTATTAAGCCTCACTATCCCTCCTTTGGTCTTACTTTGCTCCTTAATGTACCCATAAAAGGTTTTATCCCCCTTCTTAGCCATGTTGGCTATCTTTTCCTCGGTTTGGGCCTTTGCTATTCTGACTTCCCTCCGAGCTTCCTTCTGCTTGAACTGGTACAGTTTTCTGTCCTGCTACTTCTGTGTTTCCTTATACTTCCAGAAAGCTATCTTTTTCTCCTTAACCTTCCCCGCCACCTCGTTTGAGAACCATAATGTTTTTTTTTTCCTTCATTTTGATTTATTTGCTTCACACAAAGGCCTGTTGTATCTGTGATGGCAGTTTTGATGTTTCCCCATTGTTTCTCCACCCCTCCAACTTGCCTGTTTGCTAGTTCTTTTCTGAGGCACTCTCCCATTTTGCCAAAGTCAGCCCTCCTAAAGTCCAGTACCCTCACTTTTGTATGGCTTGTCTCTACTGCTGTGTTTTTTGTGAACCACATTGTTTGGTGGTCTCTTGCTCCCAGATGGCCACCAATATCTAAATCTGAAATCCTGTCTCCATCTCTGTTTGAGAGTACCAGGTCTAAGAATGCTCCCTCCTGAATGCGTTCCAACACAAGGTGTCTGAGGCATGCCCCCTGTAGGGCATTGGATTCCAAGTATTCCACCATCCTTTCCTTTAATAGTGTTTCCATTAGTTCCCCTACCACTGAAGTCAGGATGGCAGGTCTATAATTGTCTGCCTCCTTTTTGCTACCATGTTTGTGGAGTGGGACTTCTGCTGTTCTTCAGTCCTCTGGGACCACGCCTGTCTCCAATGAACTGTTAAACAAGTCTGCTAGGCATGAGGCCAGTACTTCCCCGATTTTCTTCAGCACTCTTGGATGCACGTCGTCTGGCCCCATGGCTTTGTCCACCCTCAGATTAGTGAGAGTTTTCCTGACCCTATCCTCAGGAAAAGGACTGATGTCCACTTCCCTCCCTTCAAAGCTCTCAGTACCTTTTATTCTTTTATTGATTCCTCCCCTTTCTCTTCTACTGTGAATACAGAGCAGAAGTATTTAAGATGGTTGCCTTTTCTTGGTCCTCCTCCTTACAGTCTCTCCCCCTCATACACCATACAACCCCTCCTTTTCTCACTGACATACTTGAAACTTTTCTTGTCCCTTTTTGATACTACATGGGCTATTCTTTCCTCAGTTTGCTTCTTTGTCTGCCTCCCTCTATTTCCCCAGATATACTTCCCTATCCTCTTCTCTTTGGGTTTCCTTATACCTTCTGAATGCCACGCTTTTTACTTTTGCCTTTTGTGCCACCTCTGTTAAGAGAAACAGTGGTCTCCTTTTCCTTGTGCTTTTGCCTACTTGCTTGACATACAGGTTTGCTGCATTTACTATACCTTCTTTTAGTCTGGCCCATTTTCCCTCCACCCCATCCATGACATCCACAAAGCCAGGTCCTTTTGGAGGCACTCCCCTATCTTTGTAAATCCAGCTCTTCTGAAATCCTTGCCCTTGTGTGGTTGGATTTCGCTGCTATTCTATCAAACTACACTGTGCAATGAACTCTGGCCCCAGATGACTTCTCACCTCTATGCCTGCAATACTGTTTCCATCAGTAAGCACCAAGTTCAGTAGTGCCCCATCCTCAAGTGAGGTCACTGACTAGCTGCCTGAGGAATGCCCTCTGCAAGGAGTCCAGGATGTCTCTGCTTCCAATTGATGTTGCAGCCAGGAGGCTCCAGTCTATATCTGTCAGGTTAAAGTCCCCCACCAGCGCAACCTCAGCCTTTTCAGCAATTGTGCCAGTGGCTTCTAACATTTCTTTAATTACTCCCCCTGTGTTGGAGGCCAGTATACCATTCCTCTCTGAACAACAACTCTGTTTCCTAGCTCATATATGACACATAGCACCATAGCCCTCCTTGAATTCCCTGTACCTCTTTCACTCTTATGTTTTCCTTTACATGAAGCACCACTCCCCCTTCTTTTCTTCCTTCCCTGTCCCTTTTAAACATCATGTAGCCAGGCATGACCAAGTACATCGTGATTTAGCAATGGCCACTGTGTCCAGGCCTGCCTCCGCCATGGTGGCCTCCAGGTCTGGGCTCTTATTTCCAAGGCTTATGCACTGGAGCACATGACTTTACAGATCTTTGTTAGTCCTTTTTCTTTTGACCCCCCTCTTTTGCTAGATGATCCCACTTTCTCACCTGTTTATTTTGCCTACTCCCCTTGCTAATCCTTTGCTACCTTAATTGTCTTAACATAGAAACATAGAATTTGACAGCAGATAAGGACCACTTGGCCCACCCAGTCTGCCTATTTCCCTACCTAATGGATAAGCTGCAGATCCTAGTTAACCAGCAGCCTACTTCTTTCTACCCCCAACCCCTAGAATTACCTTATGACTGTCCCATGCATGCTGGAATTCAACCACTGTTTTTGACTCCACAACCTCCTCCGGAAGGCCGTTCCATGCATCCACAACCCTCTCTGTGAAAAAATACTTCCTTACATTACCTCTGAGCCACCTCCCCCATCTTTAAATTGTGCCCCCTTGTTCTTGCACACCTCTTTTTTTGAAAGATGCTACCCTCTTGGACTTTGTTGATTCCCTTGAGATACTTGAAAGTTTCTGTCATGACCCCCCTCTCCCTCCTTTCCTTGAGACTATACATATTAAGCTCCTTAAGTCTCTCTTCATATGTCTTCTGGTGCCGACCCTTCACCATTTTAGTTGCCCTCCTCTGGACAGCTTCCATCTTGTCTATGTCCTTGCGGAGATTGGGTCTCCAGAACTGCATGCAGTACTCCAGATGGGGTCTCACCAGCTGTCTGTACAGAGGGATAGCAACTTCCTGTTTTCTACTGGTGATGCCTCTCCCTAGGCATCCCAGTATCCCCCCAACCCTCCTTACTGCCCTCTCACATTACTTGCCCACCATTAAGTCATCTGATATGACTACCCCCAGGTCCCTTTCCATTGTTGTTGTTGTTAGTATCTCACCCCCCATTGTGTACTCTTCCCCTGGGTTTTTGTTTCCCAGGTGCATTACCTTGCACTTCTTAGCATTGAATCTAAACTGCCATACATTTGACCATTCCTCTAAACTTGCCAAGTCCCTTCTCATCCTTCACCCCACCTTGTGCATCAACTCTGTTGCAGATCTTTGTGTCATCTGCAAAGAGGCATACTTTCCTTCCAGTCCTCTGCAATGTCGCTTATAAAGACATTGCATCGCGGAATTTTTTATGTTGGCGCCCTTGCGCAGCCAACATCTTGCGGTAGTGCAGATTTGAAGGCGTGATCACTGTTCGGCAAATGCAGGGCATGCACCAGTAGGTGCGTCCCTCATTCCCCAATCAGCCTGCATGCTGGCACCAACCATGCATACTAATGTGGTGGGCACATCTGAGGAAAGGTCCGCTGCAATCTGAGCAAAGCTCGTCACACACAGTGGATTCTTCCTATGTGCTCACCAGCTAGTAACATGGCAGCACAGTGGCCGCTAAACTGCCGAATTTGGGGGTGCCCAATCCACTGGTCGGCTTACCCTGCCCCTCAAAGTATGTGCCGATGGAGGAGCCCACTCCCCATTGGCAGAATGTGTCCCCCCACTTTTGTTGTTTGCCGACGGGGGTGCCCAATCCCCATCGAATCCGTCCCCCTTTCCCGCTTTAATGTGCTGACAGAGGCCCTCCCCGCCGGCATGATGTCACCTTCTTCTGTGCTGATGGCGGTGCCCAATCCCCTGTCGGCTACTGACCCCCAAAAAGAAACCACCTGTAAAAAAAACCGTCCGCGATGTTGTTTTTAGTACCTGTAAACGGCGGTCCAGCGTAGTCTCTATACCACCACTGCACCACCCACTGCGCACCCTGCCTCTCCACCCCTCACACTATACTTACCTCCAGAGCTTGGTGCGATGATCTTTGGTTGTCCAGGAACACGTCTTCACTCTTCAAAGCTAACCACGAACTGAGGAAATGCCGGTAAGCTGTATAGTGGAATAAATATGTTTATTTCAACTTTGATGCATATCTCGGGCATTTTTTGGAATTTGTGCAACAAACTTTCAACATGGGATTTTTGGGACCCCACCTCATGAATTCTGTCACAGTTATGACGTTAATCAGTCCCAAAATGTGATTTTGTAGTCACTGCACGGAATCGCCTTTTGGGACTGATTAATGCAAGAACAGTGGTAGTATTCATGAGATGGGCTCTCAGAAAGCCTATATTGCAAATTTGGTGGAAAAAATCAAAAAAATGGCTGTTTTACAACTGTGCGTTGTGCAGTTGGTACGCATGCTCGTAACTTCATGAATTCGCAATATTTTCATGCCAGATTTTCAACATTGTCATTTTTCTACACCTCCTTGTGAACAGTTTAGCTGTCACTTTTCACATACTGGCCGAAATGTGTTTCTGCACTTCCAGCGCACAATACCGCGGTCGCTGTGGGAAATCAGTGTTTGGGGCAGATTACGAAAATGACAGTGACATTGTTCATAAGCAGAGGTTCTAAAATGCCTTTGTTGAAAATTTGGTGATGATACTCAATAAAATGACAGATTTTTTTGAGCGGGTGTTGTGCAGTTTGCATGCATGCTCGTAACGTTGTGCATTTGTAATATTTTCACTCTGGATTTTCACCATTGGCATTTTTCCACACCTCTTGATGAACAGTACAGCTGTCATTTTACATATCCTGCCCGAAATGTGTTATCGCACGTTTGGTGCGGAATAGCACGGTCGCTGTGCGAAATCACTTTTTGGGACAGTTTGAGGAAATGACAGTGACACAGTACAAGAGCAGAGGTGCTAAAATGCCTATGTTGAAAATCTGGTGCTGAACCTCCATAAAATGACAGTGTCACAAGTGTGCATTGCACATTTCCCACGCACCCTTCTAACTTCTCAAATTTGCAATACTTTTATGCCACATTTTCACCACTGCCATTTTTTTACAACTCCTTATGAACAGTACAGCTGTCATTTTTCACATCCTGCCAAAAATGTGTTTCTGCTCTGCACTACCAAAGCCAATGCCAGTGTGACAACATTCGGCATAGACAAATGCTTGTTTCCTCTTGGGATTTCTCTATTATCTATCACAGCCTGTATTGGAGGGGACAGTTACTGCCTCCCCTTTGTCTTCCACCACCCCGTCAGCTAGTGTAAATGTCTATCCAAGTAACACTTAAACCGTCCACTGAGGACTGCTGTTCCCCTCATGGATGGATAGAAACATAGAAACATAGAATTTGATGGCAGATAAGGACCGCTTGGCACACCCAGTCTGCCCATTTCCCTACCTAATGGATAAGCTGCAGATCCTAGTTAACCAGCAGCCTACTTCTTCCTGCCCCCACCCCCTAGAATTGCCTTATGACTGTCCCATGCATGCTTGAATTCCACCACTGTTTTTGACTCCACAACCTCCTCCAGAAGGCCGTTCCATGCATCCACAACCCTCTCTGTGAAAAAATGCTTCCTTAAATTACCTCTGAGCCACCCCCTCTATCTTCAAATTGTGCCCCCTTGTTCTTGCACACCTCTTTTTTTGAAAGATGCTACCCTCTTGGACTTTGTTGATTCCCTTGAGGTACTTGAAAGTTTCTATCATGTCCCACCTCTCCCTCTTTTCCTCGAGGCTATACATATTAACCTCCTTAAGTCTCTCTTCATATGTCTTCCAGTGCAGACCCTGCACCATTTTAGTTGGCCTCCACTGGACAGCTTCCATCCTGTCTATGTCTTTGCGGAGATTGGGTCTCCAGAACTGCGCGCAGTACTCCAGATGGGGTCTGACCAGCTGTCTGTGCAGAGGGATAATAACTTCCTATTTTCTACTGGTGATGCCTCTCCCTATGCATCCCAGTATCCCCCCAGCTCTCATTGCTGCCCTCTCACATTGCTTGCCCACCTTTAGGGCATCTGATATGACAACCCCCAGGTCCCTTTCCCCCCGGTATAAGCTTTGATCCCTCCAGGTGGAACCCCAGTCCCCAATGTAGCTGTACCCCTCCTCTCTGCACCATTACTTCAACCATAAATTAAAGGCCTTGGTGTGGTGCTCCCTCTCCTTCCAAGGCTTGTAGATGGGCAGCACTTCCTTAAAGGCTATAGTACATGCTACCTGCCTAAGACTATTCCCCAGTTCCCTAAACTGCTCCTGCACTGCTTCTGTCCCATCCATAACAAAGTCATTTATCCCCAGATGGACAATGACATCCAGTTTCCCAATCCTATTGCACTCGCAGTCTGTTGAATATACTTCTCAACCCTCTGAACCACTGTACTATGTAGCCACTTTACCTCCCTCTCTATCCCCTTTCAGTCCCCTAACTCTATCCGCTTGATAGTAGAGTCCCCCACCAAAAGATATTTTTTCCTCCTCTGGGGTCCTCCTCCTCCTCCTCCCCGTAGCCTCCATTAGGGTGACCCTCACCATCTTCACTGTCCACTACCCTACGTGTTCCCCTTCTGGCAGTCCTACTCTGCCAGAATGAGATAGAAACATAGACTTTGACAGCAGACAAGGACCTCTTGGCCCACCTAGTCTGCCCATTTCCCCTACCTACAGGATAAGCCGCACATCCTAGTTAACCAACAGCCTATTTCTTCCTACCCCCCACAAGAATTGCCTTATGTCTGTCCCATGCATTCTTGAATTCTCACACAGTTTTAGACCCCACAACCTCCTCAGGAAGGCTGTTCCATGCATCCACTACCCTCTCTGTGAAAAAATACTTCCTCACATTGCCCCTGAACCACCCCCCCCATCTTTAAATTGTGTCCCCTTGTTCTTGCATGTCTCTTTTCTCAAAGATGCTACCCTCTTGGACTTTGTTGACTCCACTGAGTACTTAAAAGTTTCTATCATGTCCCCCCTCTCCCTTCTTTCCTCAAGGGTATACATATTAAGCTCCTTTGGTCTTTCCTTGTACGGCTTCTCTTGCAGACCCTGCACCATTTTAGTTGCCCTCCTCTGGACTGCCTCTATCCTGTCTATGTCCTTGCGGAGATGGGGTCTCCAGAACTGGACGCAGTACTCCAGATGGGGTCTCACCAACTGTATGTACAGCGGGATAACAACTTCCTGTTTTCTGCTGGTGATGCCTCTCCTTATGCATCCCAGTATACCACCAGCCCTCCCTACTGCCTTCTCACATTGCTTGCTAACCTTAAGAACATCTGCTATGATTACCCCCAGGTCCCGTTCCTTTTTTGTTGTTGTTACTACCTCCCCCATTGTGTATTCTTCCCCTGGGTTCTTGTTTCCCAGGTGCATTATTTTGTACTTCTTTGCATTGAATCCTAACTGCCATACTTCTGACCATTCCTCCAACCTTGCCAAGTCCCTTCTCATCCTTTCCACGTCTCCTTGTGTATCAACCCTGTTGCAGATCTTTGTGTCATCAGCAAAGAGGCGTACTTTTCCTTCCAGTCCCTCTGAAATGTCACTTATAAAGACATTAAAAAGGACTGGACCCAGTACAGAACCATGCGTTACCCTACTAATAACCCCTCTTTCTTCAGAGTGGACTCCATTTACAATTACCTTCTGTGTCCTGTTGTCCAGCCAATGTTTTACCCAGGCTACTACCCTGGGACCCACTCCCAGGCTGGTTAGTTTGACTATTAATCTTTTGTGTGGGCCTGTGTCAAATGCCTTGCTAAAGTCTAGGTAGGCCATGTCCAGCCCCTCCCTGGTCTACTATTTTGGTCACCCAGTCAAAGAAATCTATTAGATTCATCTGACATGACCTTCCTGCTATGAACCCATGCTGCCTTGGGTCCTGTGCCCCACTGGCCTCTAGGTACTCAACTATTCTTTCCTTCAGAAGTGACTCCATCACTTTCCCTACCACAGAGGTCAAACTGACAGGTCTGTAGTTTCCTGCCTCTGTCTTAGTCCCACTTTTGTGAAGGGGAATCACATCGCCTTCCTCCAGTCCTCGGGTACCACCATCCTCCCATGATTTATTGAAAAGAGTAGTTAGTGGTTCCACTAGTTCCCCCTTTAATTATTTTAGAATTCTAGTGTGAATTCCATCAGGCCCCATTGCTTTGTCCACCTTCAGTTTTAGGAGTTCTTGTAGAACCCTTTCTTCTGTGAAAGGACTGGGATCGACCCCCCGCCCCCATCAAGAGTGCTTCTGTTAATTAGATTAGGCACGTCCCCCACCTCTTTTGTGAATACCGAGCAGAAATATTCATTCAGTATCCCTGCTTTTTCACTGTCCCCCTCTGCCCACCCATTGTTCATTCTATTCAGCCTCACTATACCTCCCTTTGTCTATCTACACTCTCTGATGTACCTTTAAAAGGTTTTATCCCCCTTCTTAACTGAGTTGGCTATCTTTCCCTCAGTTTGAGCCTTTGCTATTCTGACTTCCCTCCCTGCTTCCTTCTGCCTTAACTGGTACAACTGTCTGTCCTGCTCCTTCTGTGTTTCCTTATACTTCCTGAATGCTATTGCTTTCATTTTGATTTGTTTATTTGCTTCACACAAAGGCTTGTTGCCTCTGGGATAGCAGTTTTAATGATTCCCCATTGTTGCTCCACCCCTCCTTCTAGCCTGTTTGCTAGTGCTTTTCTGAGGCACTCTTCCATCTTGCCAAAGTCAGCCCTCCTGAAGTCCATTACCCTCACTTTTGTATGGCTTGACTCTGTAGCTGAGTTTAACATGAACTACACTGTTTGATGGTCACTTGTTCCCAGATGGCAACCCACTTCTATATCTGAGATCCTCTCACTGCCCCCAATTGAGAGTATGAGGTCTAAGATTGCTCCCTCATGAATGGGTTCCGAAACTAGCTGTCTGAGGCATGCCACCTTTAGGGCATCAAGACTGGCCCTGTTCTTGGATGTGGCTGCAGCAAATGTGCTCCAGTTAACATCTGGCATATTCAGGTCTCCCATCAACAGTATCTCCCCTTTCTCTGCCATCCTAAGAATGCCTTCTATCATATCCTTGTCCATTCCCTTCCCCTGACATGGAGGTCTGTACACAACCCCTGTGCAGATTGTGGTGCCCTTTCCAGTCTCCGAGGTGACCCACAGTGCCTCCTCTCCTCCCTGTTTACTCTTTTGTTTAGCTGCTTTTATCACTTCATTTACATAGAGAGCTACTCCTCCCACTCTTCTCCCCTGCCTGTCTCTCCTGTAGGTTATGTACGCTGGAATGTTAACATCCCAGTCGTGGTTCTCTATGTACCATGTTTCTGTGACTGCTACAATATCCAGGCATCCCTCTTCCATCAAGGCCACCAGCTCAGGGAGCTTGTTGCCCAGACTATGGGCATTGGTACTCATTACCCTCCATTTCCTGATGGCCTTACTCCTTTTTGCCCCATCCCTGTCCTTCTTGTCTTTGTCACTTTTCCCATTTACCCCTGTCCTTCTCCCAATCACCACCTCTATGTTGGTGTTTGCCGCACTTACTACCATGATTTTTTTGAGGGGGCTAGGATTTCCCTTCTCCTTTCCAGTGCCTCCCCCCTTGGCTAGTTTAAATGCTTGTCAATGAAGCATTTAAACCTATCACCAAGGATCCTGGTTCCCCTCCTGGACAGATACAGCCCATCATGCCAGTATAGACTTGCATCACTCCAGGTTGACCTCCAGTCCCCAATGAAGACAAATCCCTGAGCTCTGCACCAGTTTTTCAACCACTGATTGAATCCCATGGTGCTGAGCACCCTAGCCTCTCCTACGCCATAGATGGGCAGCACCTCCGAGAAGGTTACCATGCATGCTACTTGTCTAAGGCCCCTCCTCAATTCCACAAACTCTTTCTACACTGATCTAATCCATTTCTTAGCCAGGTCATTTGTCCCTAGGTGGACAATGACATCCAGGTCCCTCCCCTGTGTAGCTGCTCCAATAATCCTGAGGATTCGCTTCCTGCCCCTCCAAGCCATGGTGCCAGGCAGGCACCTCACCTCCCTCTCCCCTTCCTCCCCATGTTCTACATTCCTAACAATGGAGTCTGCCACCAGAAGTTGTTTCCTTCCCCTGTGGGTCTCATGCCACCCTCCTGTGGGTCTCCTTTGCGGAGGTTCCCAGCATCCTCCTTGGTCTCCACTGCGGGTGCCTCCTTAGAGGAACCATACTTTGCCAGAATGGCATAGGAATTGTGGAGAACTACAACTGGAGGAATGCACCCCTGTTTCACCACCCTCACCCTCCCTGAGCCCACTGTGGTCCAACCACTCCTCTTTCTTGGCAACCTCTGAGGCAACGGCAGTGGCACTGGTGGTCCCTGGATGGAAGAGGAGGCCCCAGAAATCCTGGCCAACTCAGCCTGGAGATGAGCAACCTCCTCCCTCAGCCCAGAGAGGTGCCTGCAGATGGGACAACACCGCATCCTCCAGACGTCTCCCAGAAGACTGCTGCTCCACAGCCACTGTACTGCACCACTCCCATCATGTCTTATTTCTGGCCCCTTAACTGTTGTTTGGAATCCTTTCTCTTTCCTCTGTTTTTTTTTTCTTTCTCTTCTCTCTTTACTTACTTTCTGCCTCTGTGTCCTTTAAGCTCCTGATCATCCTGTTCTGAGACAAGAATATCCTACATTTCTCAGTAGACCCCTTACTTGCTTAGAGGCAGACCTCCAGCAGCTAGAGTGGACCGGAGAGCTACTCTTGCCTTCTAGGATGGTGGGTCTTTGGTGGCTCTGTGATCACTCGCTTCCTGCTCCCAAACAGGAAATTCCTGTTGTCAGTCAAATCATGTATCTATAAAAGTAGAACTAGCTTTGGGTGGGAGGGTGGAGGGGAGGGGAGGGATGAAGGGCAATATAGTCCCAGTAGAGAAATCCAGTCACATAGCACTCCTTCCTCCTGGTGTCTTCTGCCAAGCTACTAGCAGAATCTTTCTATGGCAGTCTTTAAATTTAGCTTCCTTCTAGCTAAGCCACTCCCCCTACTAACTAGATCTTTCTACAAGTAATTTAAACTGCACAGCTATCAAGCCATTTCAGTCACCTGGGATTTACACCTAGATAACTGTTCAGTTCGGTTAACTCAGACAAACACACTAATTTTTTTTTTTAAACTGTGTGTGGGGTTACTGGTACAGTACAGGTTTTACATCCTGTTGTGGGGCTAGAACCTATAACTTTCTGGCTCTAGAGGAGAGCGGGCAACCTGCTGAGCCACTGACACTACCCTCCCAATGCTTAGCAGCAAACCTCCAAAGTACATCCTCTCTACAATGCAACCCCTCAACCAGTGCAGTAGCCACTTCCCCTACTAACTAGATCGTTCTACAAGTAATTTAAACTGCACAGCTATCAAGCCATTTCAGTCACCTGGGATTTACACCTAGATAACTGTTCAGTTCGGTTAACTCAGACAAACACACTAATTTTTTTTTTTTTTTAAACTGTGTGTGGGGTTACTGGTACAGTACAGGTTTTACATCCTGTTGTGGGGCTAGAACCTATAACTTTCTGGCTCTGGAGGGAGCGGGCAACCTGCTGAGCCACTGACTACTCCCTCCCAATGCTTGGCAGCAAACCTCCAAGTACATCCTCTCTACAATGCAACCCCTCACCAGTACAGTAGTACCTGGGATCCAATGAGCAGAGGATGGAGGATTAACCATCCAGAGGATGCTGTCCATCAAGGGAAGGATCAGACCAACATTTGGCTAGTGGGCCGATGCCAATTGTGACCCTAACAAAGGAGGTGGGGCTAGTTCCTGGTATCAAGGAAGGAGGTGGGGCTAGTGTTGGGGCACCATGGAAAAGAGGGATAGTGTTTTAGGAAGGGGTGCTGCACTGGGACTTTGGAAAATGGACTAGATGAGTCTGGGGGCTGTGGAGGGAGAGAGGGGGGCTAGTGTCAGGGCCTGTGGAGGGAAAGTGTAGAGGAGGGTGTATGTGTGCTTCAGTTATCTGAATAGGTGGTGTCCAGGGGTCCTTTGCAGGAAAGGTGTGCAACAAGGGTGTGGGTGATTCTCAAATGGCTATGGAGGAAATGATATGATGTCTGGGAGTCCGGGCCCCACAGGAGATGATATACTTGGGCTCAGAAAACTGAGGTGTTTAGATGGACTGTAGTGGAAGGAGGGTGGCTGGTTTGTGTTGGGAAGTGGAGGGAAGGGGTTAGTGTCTGGGGTGATGGAGGGAGCCGGGGTAGTGTTGGGGACTGGAGGGTGTACAGTCAAGGGGCCTACTGTCATGGGGGTCTATAAGGGAAACATGCCAGTGTCAGTTGTCAGCTGAGGGACCAATTAAGCTCCCACTACATTGGTGATCAAAGAGTTGACTCTTCCTTTAGCTTCAAACCTATACTGTTGAAACAAGTTGAGGATCTATTATGGCATCTGGATACTAAAAAAAGTGCAGGAGCAGACTTTCTGGACCCCTTCTTTCTAAAGATTGCGTGCCATGACCTTGCAGTGCTAACACACCCCTCTTTAACCTTTCCTAAATTCGGCTCTATTCCCACACTGTGGAAGACAGCCCAAGTGGTCCCCTTCTAAAATCAGGGGACCCTATGTATCTTAATAATTACAGGCCCATTTCCATTCTACCTGTGCTATCTAAGATGCTGGAGAAATTAGTGGGTAATCAGCTAAGGGAATATCTTGACAATGCTAACCTATAAATTCAGCTCAATCTGGATTCAGGGCCAAACATAGCACTATCACTGCATTAGCCAAGGTCACAAATGACTGGCAAACCGAATTGGATAAAAAGAATAATGTGTGTGCAGTATTCTTGGACCTGAGCAAAGCATTCGATACTGTGGACCATGAGCTGTTACAATCATCCCTGCACTCCCTTGGCCTAGATTCACCCTCCCTTAAGTGGTTCAGATGCTACCTCTCCAGTAGGTCACAGCAGGTAAAAGCTGAAGGACCTATCCCCATTAAGACCACTGTCAGAGGAGTCCCCAAGGCTCTATTCTGGGTCCTATCCTTTTGCCCTTTAAATAAATAACATTGATTCAACCCTTACCAAGTCCTCAGTACACCTCTTTGCTGATGACACTGTTCTGTATGTCAGCAACCCTTCGCCTACAGTTGCTCATGAAATTCTGCAAACAGAATTCTCCTTGTTACAACATCAGCTACTCGAGAAAAAGCTTCTGCTAAATGCAAAGAAAACTAAAGCAATGATGTTCACAACTCAAAACTCCACCAGCACATCCTCTTCAATCACTCTCCACCAGCTATGCACTATACTCGGAGAAAATCTGGAGTATGTTGAAAACTTCAAATACCTAGGTGTGTGGATTGACAACAGACTCGACTTCACTCATCATCTAGAAGAACTGTTAAAAAAACTTTGCCAAAGGCTTGGCCTCCTCTATAGATTAAAACCCTTCCTTAACAGAGACTCAAAGATGAGGTTAGTCCAGGCCATCTTTCTATCAGTTATTGACTATGCAGACTTCCTTTATAGTCACTGCCCCATCTCCTACCTTCACAAGTTGGATACCTTATATCGTAGAGCAATAAAGTTCATTACAGATCTGCCATATAATACCCACCATTGCTCTCTTTATGACGCAGTTGGATGGGTTTCCCATCATATCAGGAGGAGCAGAAATGCAGCTCTATGGATTTACAGAGCTTTATCAAAAAAACTCCCAAACTATATCCTGGACTGCTTCAACCAGACCGCTCCTAGCTCCTATGCCCTAAGAAGCAACAATATCATCCTGCTCAAATTGCCCAAAGTCAGCACCAGACTAGGGAGGGCAGCAATCAGCTATTCTCTAGCTATAGCATAGAACACCTACAAAAATCCTAAAACTGTCCATTATTATTCCATTTGCATCCCTTAAACAGCATTGTACAGCCTTCTTCACAGAAAAATGCAGTTGCTACCGCTAGAAACTAGAATAGTCATCCTACAAATCTGGCTTCCAATCATATATGGCATATTCCTTCCAGTCAGACACCCCAGCTTATGGCACCCAATAATACCTTCACCATCCTAGTATTCATTATGTTGTGTGTCTGTCATGGCCTCCATTGGGATATGTATGTACTGTACATACTGTAGATATTAGCTTAACCTTCCTTTAACCAAGTTTTAACATGTGAATTCACTGTACATCACTGTGTTATAAACATTATTTTTCTCTGTATGTATAACTGTCTTATAAAGAGTATGATGTATTTGCTGTGTATCAACTATTGAAACTTGACCTTATCAGGTCCATCTTGTAAATGAGCCTTGCTCAATGATGTTCGCCTGAATAAATAGAGATTTGATTGATTGATTGATTGATTGATTGAGTTGCTGTGGAGGGTGGGGGCTAATGTCAATGGGGCCTGTGGAGGGAGGGGGGCTAGTATCTGGGTTCAAGGATGGAGGTATAACTAGTTTCTGAGCTGCGGGCTAGTTAACTGTGCAGATTGGGGGTACAGAAAGTCCCATTTATTCTAAGAAAAAAAATTGGTTTTATTGGTAAAACACTTGAAGCGTCTTCCTAGCTTTTTTTTAAATGTATTTACAGAAGTGCATCTGTTTAGAAGGATTTCATGCAACAAACTGTCCAGTATACCTGGCTGTAGTTACATCAGCTGCACCTTGGAAAGGCATCACTAAATGCTCATTGAAGCACTTCACTTTTCACAGTGGGTCCCACTGTGTACAAATGCCAGTGGCCTGGGGGGGGGGGGTCACTGGGTCCATTCAGGCAGTATAGTGCAGTGGTTTAAGTCTCTGAGCTGCAAACATGGAGACCTGGGTTTGAATCCCACAGCCCCCACTTGCATACTGTATGACCCTAAGCAAGTCACTTAACTTTATTGTGCTCCCAGGTCACACCTGTAAACAAGCTTTTAGTTTAGTGTGTCTCTCCTGGTAAAAAAAAAAAAATAAACATTTCTAAACTGGTAAGAGGGTGTAAAGCTGCAGTACAGTGGGGGAAAGTTCAGAGATACTTGGCTGATATTTATGTCAAGGTCTGACAAGACTAAGTGCTGTGTCAGAAGAGGTGAGTGGCAAGAAAATGGGAAAAAATAGCTGCAAGCATGAAGCCCCAGTTGTTGCAGGCCCAGTATCACAAAGAAGTACCATACTGCAACCAACCACCTAGCAACATCACCCATCATCCCATTGACTAAACTTGCACCTTCAGTACAGCCACAGATTCCCTCCTTGAGGGAGGAGGGAAGGATCATCATTCCATTGCCCCTTCTGTTGACTCTCATTGGCCATAGCAATGCACCCCCAAGTTTTCTACCAGTATATTGACCAGCGCCCATTGATGGTACAGGGAGCATAACAGCAGGTATCTTCATCCTGCCTTGTGTTGGTCGATGGGTAGAGCAACATAGCTCACACCCCAAGACAGATCAATCCTAGTAACACTGACTCCCCTCATGATGGCTCAGGGTGATCGAGTCCATTCTAAAACCCAGGTCAATGGTATGGTACCGGTCTGCCCTCCCAACACACATACACATGCAGGCATGTACACACTGCATGAGCACACACACACTACTTTTTGTTTTCAGCCTCTGCAGGTCCTTCCCAGCCAATCCAGCTGATCAGTATTTGTATTCTTCATGCTGACCTGTTTCCTCTTTTATGTGTACAGGTTCGACAGGCTATTGACCAGGTGTAGGAGGACACTGACCTTATGTATCAGATAAGCATTTCTTTTTTTGTTTACTATACATTGTTTGTCATAGTTAGCAAAGAGCTGCAGATCCTTTGTGACCCCATTCCTGCTCTTGTTTTACAGGTACAGCTTGCTGCTCCCCTGAGACCCCCTTATCCCAGGTTCCACAGGAACCAGGTAAGAGATCTCTTATCTGCGTTAGGATGTTAACCTGTAACAGTGCAACCCCAAGGATTATGACACTGTAGGCTTTCACTTGTTAGGTGGTTGGTGATGCAGGGTTTGAAATATCTCCACTATTCTGTTACGATTCCACTATCCCAAATAGAAGAAGTAACTGAAAAACCCAACTTTTAATGCAGAGTCTTGCAGGCATTAGGGTGGAAGAATGCAAATCAACAAAATACACAAATAAAACATTAGTTTTTTG
Organism: Neoceratodus forsteri; assembly: GCA_016271365.2. Classification (NCBI taxonomy): domain Eukaryota; kingdom Metazoa; phylum Chordata; order Ceratodontiformes; family Ceratodontidae; genus Neoceratodus; species Neoceratodus forsteri. The sequence continues at coordinate 51,133,106 of CM057455.1, forward strand.
AGTCCTAGGAGTCTTGATGAATTGGTGGTGTGGTATTCCTTTAGGTTGTCAAGCCTAATGCCACCTTCCCTATGCAAGCGCACTGTCAGAAGAATGCAAACTGATTTTTTAGCCACATGTGCCTAGCTGTACTTCTTTTCTTCAAGAGTAACTGCCTATGAGGCACTGGGTTGAGACTGTACCTTGTGCATCAGAGAGGAGGCTATGGACTTGGGTGAAGGGTGGGCATTAAGGTTGGTAACCCCAAAGAACGCAACTGATTTGCAAAGACTCATGAGGCTCAAAACCCTGTTTTCATTTTCTTACTTTGTAAACTTTGCATTCTGCAACACAAATGCCTGCATTAATGTAGTTTTGGCAGTGAGCATATGCATATGGTGGGGGGCATGATGTGGTGTTTTGGGGTACTTGGTCATCATATGCAAGCAAGGAGGCAGTATAGCATAGTGGTTAAGGGCAATGAGCTGCAATCCTGGAGACCTGGATTTAATTCCTACAGCCCCCACTTACATACTGCATAACCTTGAGCAAGTCAGTTAAACTTTCCTAGAACAGGGAAATGGAGCCGCTATTCACACTGGGATACTATCCATCTGCTGTGACACACTTCCTTGTGCCACCCAACTACAGTACCAGTGTCCATTATTTATATTTGTATCCTAAATGTTGTGCCATTTATGTCTCCCTATCCGCAGCACTGTCACACTGCCTGCTGTATATTTTGAACAGTTTGTCTGCCAAATGTTTGCATAATTTCTGAGCCCAATGTTGTAACCAACTACCTTTGTACCTGCTTATAGTTCTCCTAGTATAAGCTTTTATTTATAACAATTTTTTCTTGTACCTGCCTTTATTTCACCTTGTATGTGCTTTTGTTGTTGACGTTCTTGTAACTAACTCCAGGTCACCCTTGAATAAGGGACTTTTTGTCTTAGTTAGCCTACCCGATCACAGAATTCAAATAAATATCTACAGACCTCCAGCACATGGGATGGAGACGGACAGGGTTCTAGTGGAAGTCATCCATAAAATGGCAACTAATGGGGAGGTGCTGCTGGTGGGAGAATTCAATCTGCCAGATGTGGATTGGAGCATCCCGGCTACAGCTTCAGCTAGGAACAGGGATTTCCTGGACCCATTGCAGGGGATGTTCCTCAGGCAATTAGTACATGAGCCCCCTTATGAAGGAGCAATTTTTATATAGTACTCACCAGCGGAGACAGTGTTGCAGACATCACAATTGATGGCTAGCTGTGGGCCAGTTATCACCAAATGGTGTTGTTCAGTATAAGAACAGTGGTGAAGTCGAACCACACAAAGGCGAAGTCCTGAACTTCTGGATGCCAGACTTTAAAAAAGATGTGGGAATGCCTCAAGGATGCCTTGGCAGGGAGGGGGTAGTAGCACTGAGCAGAGGAACAGTGGGCAAAATTAAAAGGAGCAATAGTAAAAGCAGCAGACTACTGCATTAAGCAAGTAAACAAAAGCAAGAGAAAAAAAAAGAATGCTAAGGTTTTCAAAGGAGATGGTGGGGAGGAAGGTTATGGCAAAAAAAGTTAGCATTCAGGGGGTCACCTTTAATTGAGTGGTGGCTTTCATTTTTTATCAAAGGCTGCTTAGATGCCTGTAAAACCAATCTGAAAATGGGCCACACTGACTTGCATGCAGCATGTCTCTGCACATTCTTTGATTGACGTCACATAACATCGGAGTTTAGGGGCAGAGTGTGTAGATCAGGAAGTGGAAAGAAATTGGCTTGCCAGCAGTTCAGCCAGAGTTACAGTGCCTTACCTCCCTTACTGGAGAGCAGTAAGCTTTCTAATTTTGGCACAGATGGACTGTTGCTGATGCAGCACGGGCTATGAAGCCCAATACAGTATGTCACACCTTTACTTTAAAAGGCAGTGATTGATTATGATTAAACATGACAAATTATGAAAATTAATTACAGCAGAGCAGTCAATGAGAGCCAAGTGTATCAATCATGATTAATCATCACCAAATCTTGCAAGCATATGATCAAGCATGATTTATCATGATCTGTGAAGCAGTTTCTGATTGGCTGCCGATAACCTGCATCAGGTATTGATGAACTATTATTAATCATGATTGATAAAAAACAAAACACCATCAGCAACCAAAGAAAAGTGATGGTTATGACTGCTTTGGGTACTGATCGATCATGATAGATAATGATTTAGCACCACCTAATGTAATAATTAAAATGATTATGACCCAACAAAACAGTTGTGACCGGTGTTGATCAATCATGATTAATAACGATTAACCATAAAAACCCACCATGATGCACTTAACATAATAATGATTAATTATTACTTAGGTACTGATTAATCAGGATTAATCAAGTATATAGGAAATCTCAAAAATTCACCAAAAGTCACGATCAGATCGTAACCAATAATTGAATGATTAGTGATGGGCGGCCATTTAACGTTGGTGACCTTTCATTATTATTGATGATGTTTTTGGTAATTTTTCACACATGATCATGATCTTTAAGAATGAAATGTAAGGATTTTTCATGATCAATCATGGTAAACTCTCACTCATTTTGGCTGGGTAGGCTAGTCCAAACAATGTTCCTGCCACTCGTGGATTATGCAGATTTTAGCTATGGGCAAGGCCCAAATTCAGCCCTGTCTGAATTAGACACACTGGCCCAGATATTCAAACTGTGCCAGGGTGTGGCACAAGCTTGGGTGCAGCACAACTTGGCTGCTCAGGGGTGTGAACTGGGTGATATTCAACGGAGATGCGCCATGGCACAGCATCATTGAATATCGGACCCTGGACACCCGCAGTGTGCATGGCACTGTGGTACTCAAGTGGCCAGAGTGGAGCAGGGGGATGCACTAGCACAAGTTCCATTGCTTTGTGGGCAGCAACCACGATATTCAAAAGTGCGCATGCAAATGGGGCCACAATGTATGCAAGGCGCAAATGGGACCGTTTGCATGTCATTATGGCCCCATTTGCATGCAGGTGCGCTGATCCCTGGTGACTTGTGTCTGGTGCCCTGCCAGGCAGCAGCCGTCGGGGACCGACACCCCCTGCAGCCGGCAATGTGCTCCACAGCCCAATCGCGGGCTGCAGTAAAAAAATAGGAAAATCGGAAATCCCTGGTGGTCCAGTGGACCGCTGCCCACCCGATTGCAGGCTCAGTAAAGAAATAATGTCCCCAATATCCCTGGTGGTCCAGTGGACCACTGCCCACCTGATCGTGGGCTCAGTAAAGAAATAATGTCCCCAGTCTCTCTAGTGGTCCAGTAGACTGCTGCCCGCCCGATCGTGGGCTCAGTAAAGAAATAATGTCCCCAATGTCCCTGGTGGTCCAGTGGACCTCCCACACCACCTGCCCACTGAATCCCACCATCCCGCTCCCCCCCATTCAGCTGCAGGCAGCAGAACCCCACCTGCCTGCTGCCCCGCCACCTGCCGACTGACACCATCGATAGGGCTGTCGCCCATTGGTCCACAGTGTGAGCCAATGGGCATGCATCATACCATACTACATTCCAGATATGTGAATGGGATCCCATTCACATGTCTGGAATATTTAGTACTGATATGAGCTGCATGCCCAGTAGCTCACACTGGAAGGCACAGCCTACAGTGTCAGTCAGCAACGATAGGTTGGCAGGTGGGTGGGATGCCACTGGCTGACTAGGGAGGGGGCAGAGGGGCAGTGGGATTCAGTGGCGGGTGGGGTGGGGATCCACTGGACTACCAGAGATATTGGGGATATTATTTTTTTACTTAGCCCATGATCAGGCGGGCAGGTCCACTGGACCACCAGGGGTATTGGGGATATAATTTTTTTACTTAGCCCATGATTGGGTGGGCAGGTCCATTGGACCACCAGGGATATTGGGAACATTATTTCTTTACTGAGCCAACAATCAGGTGGGCAGCGATCCACTGGACCACCAGGGATATTGGAATGATTTCTTCTTTTTTTTTTACAAATGCCCACTATTGGACATGGGGGGAGGCACCTCCAGGTGCAGCCGGAGCTCAGATGGCCACCCACAGGTGGCAGCTGCCATGTTGCGCCCTGCAATGCGGTAGCTCACCTGTGGGTGGCCATCAGTTGTTCCTTTTTTTTGGATCAACATTGTGCTGGAGCGAGTAGGGGTTGCGCATGCATGGCTCTGCACATCCTCGGCTGAATATCGGGCTATGCAGGGTATGCATGGGCACACCCCACCTGATCCTGCATACATTATTGATGCACTCCAGTGCATCGGGATTTGTGCCACGCACTTTTCCCTTTTGAATATCGTGCCAAGGCACATCAGTGGGTTGTGCATGGCGCAACACTGTTGCACCATGTGCAACCCTTTTGAATATCTGGGCCACTGTATCATTGAGTGATCAGATTTTTCAAGGATGTGCCATATCGTACCCATCACTGCACTCTTTGCACATGGATGGTTGGTCGGTCTTCACTTAGTTTCAGACACCATGGGAATGCAGTCTTTTGGACCTATAGGGCAATAATCAACAAGCTTCCACAATACATTTCTGACTGTCTGCCCATCTTTCCAGTGGGCTGCTACACACTGAGAAACCTTTCCCTGGTTGTCCCTAAGATCAGGATACACTTTGGAGCAACAGCTATAAGCCATGCCCGTCTAGCAATATGGAAGAACGTGCAAAAGGTTCTATAGCTTGCAATACCAGTAAACTGGGCCTTCTTTAAGGCTCAGTTCCTTTGTAAGTTCATTGAATCCTGTGACTGCTTTAACTGGCTGAGCCCCGTACGTTGAACCCTGTATTCTACTTGTACATTGTCCCCTTGTACATCTTCAAACATGTACCCTGCTAGTCTTTCCTTGTCTACCCCATTGCCAAACCAATACCCTCCTCCTTTTAAACACCTTATTTTCCTTCCTTTACTACCTCTCCCCTTGACTTAACATCATCTCTGACATCTTAGCCCTCACCTTTTCCTACCTTTCACACCTCTCCCCTTGATGTCGCCTTTCTTGACACACAGCCACCCCCCATCCCATAAATCTTGTTGCAACTGGGCAGGATTTGTTTATATCGTAAATACTGATTTGTATTATTCTGTAAATATTTTTTTTCTTGCCCTATCAATGTTGTATTTGAGTTTTGGAGGTCTACCGTACAGATAGCCACATTGTATGCACTGTTACTTTTGCCTAGCTAGTACTTGCTCTATAACAACTACTGTCTCATTGTGTTATAGCAACATTTAGCTTATGTGTTCTTGTTGTGACCGTCCCAGATCCACCTATCAAATGAGGCTGTCTCAATGGTGTTTCATTTCTTTGATGATACAGCCATAAGATTAAATGCTGCAGATGGCTATGAAATTATTTTAGCTGAAGATATGAACTAGGTACTGGATCCATTCTTCAGTAAAGCACTAAAAAAATAAATCTCCAAAACACAAGAGCCCAAGAGGCTTTCCATAAACTTTTTGAAGAGACTGGTCTAATAGATTCTTGGCATATTATGCATCCCCAAGGTAGAAATTATGCTCACTATTCCACCAGACATAAAATGCATAGCAGAACTGAGAATATCTTCCTCTCCATAACTCTCTCACTAGATTCAGACAAAGATAGTATACATCTATTTGACCATGCTCTTACTGAAGTGTCAGTGGTTGTACAAGCAGAATGTATTAAATCCTTTAGATGGAAGTTTAATACCATGTTGAAAAAAGACAAGGAATTCCCAAAATGGCTACACAAAGAGTCAATAGCACTCCTCAAGCAAAATGACAACAGGGACATTTCTTATGCTTGTTTATGGGATGCCTATAAGGCATATATTAAGGATAGGTTAATCCGTTTCTTAACTCTAAAGAAAAGGGAAAAGACAAAAAGGTTCTCAGAGCTGGAATCTAACCTTAAATAGCTTGAAACTAGATACAACGAAGATCCTGTTAGCAAACAGAGTTTACTGCAAGCGCTAACACTAAGTTCAAAATCAATCAAATATATTCAGAAAAAGCAGAGCACTCATTGTTCAGGACAAAGCAAAGGTACTGGGATACAGGTGCGAAAGGTGGAAAGCTATTCACCTTTAGACTTAGAAAATGACAACAACAAAGTTTGATAAAAGGCATCAAAAAAAGGCCAAAGGAGGTGGTATGTACCAACAAAGAAATTAGTGAAGTACTTGTTACATATTTTAGAAAAGTAAACTTAGCCCCTCAGAACAGTTCAGTGCCCCTGATAAATGTATTTCTAGCAAAACTACAACTATCATCTATGTCCCTAGAAGATAATCACAACTTGCTAGTCAATCAGGTTTCAAAAGTGGTAGAGATAATTAAAGGCTAGCAAACAATAAAACCCTGTGGCTGGCTAGCTTCTAGGCAAATTCTTGAAACTCTTAAATCCAGATATTTCTGGATAGCTCTATGAGTCCTTTCTGGAAGTGCATTCTACTAAACAACTACCCTAATCTATGAAATGGGCCCTGATTACATTAATACCAAAAAAAGGTAAAGACCCCTAGAGTGCACACCATACAGACCAATTTCATTATTGAACACAGACTATAAGGTGATACCAACAATGTTTGCAAATAGACTTCAAAAACTGATTCCTAAGTTAATAGAAGGGGAGCAAGCAGGATTTGTGGTAGGCAGGTCAGAGGCGATTAATCTCAAAAGGTTATACAACACAATCTGGTCGGTTCGTAAGGAAAAAATACCATCACTGGTAATTTTGTTAGACATGCACAAAGCGTTTGAGTCATTAACATGGGTATATTTACAAAAATCATTTTATTTGACTTTGGTGAAGGCTTTACCTCATAGGTTTTCATGATTTATTTTAAACCCTCAGAGGAATTAATCAGGAATGGTTTAATATCCTCATCATTTGCCCTACACAGGGGCACTAAACAAGAGTGCTCAAAGTCTCTGCTTCTCTTCATTTTGGCCAATGAGACTCTTATTAGATCTATTCAAGCAATTGCATCCATAACAGGGGTCCTCATGGGCAATGTAGAAAAAGTATTTGCATTTGGTGATGACTTGATTATTTCCACAAGTAGTCCCAGGAAATCTATTACTAGTCTGGAGATGAAACTGGAGTGCTTTGGAGAATTTTCTGTCCTAGTGCTAAACTGGGGAAAAACCCAGATGATACCACTTTAATAGCCCCCCAACCTATTAACTCAACTACAAAGAACAGTAGTATTGGGATGTTTCAAAATGTTATGTTTTTCCTAGGTCTTGGAATTACAAATAATTTGGACAGTCTTTTGGAAAAAAATCTAGCCTGATTTTAAGCACTCTGCAACTGGACTTCTATGAATGGGACAAACTAAACCTTTCTATATTGGAGAAAACTCAAGTTATAAAAATGATTTCAGTTCTAAAATATTCTGTATACTTCAAAACATCCCAATAGTCATGCCTAGATCTCTAGAAAAGAAAACAGAACGTTAGTCAGAAGATTCCTTTGGGAAATAAGCTAACAAGACTCTTCATAAACAAGCTTAGACAAAACCCATTAAAGGGTGGATTCGCCATGCCATGGTGAAAGAAATACAATGAGACCTTCCTAATTAAACAGTCTATGATACACCTAAATAATTATAAGCTGATGGATACCCCCGTGGTTGTCAATAGAGTCATACTTGCTAAGAGCCATACTTACTGTCTGATTTTTAGCCCTTCCAATCCCAAAGCACCTGAAAGACAGCCCATGTATTGTTAATTTTGTTAAGCTATTGCAAGAAACAGCACATAATTATGCAATAAGGCACAAAAGGTGTGTGTTATTTGTGATAACGTCACTCATGTGGTGGGTTGAAGCAAGAGGCAAGCAGTGCTTCCACCACCCAGGAGTGACGTTATTACGATATAAAATAGCAAGAAAAAATCTAGAAATCTCATTGGCGAGATAGATCAGCTGACCATATATTAATTCTCTGTATCGCACAGTCATCCTGGTCCTAAATCACATTACACAATGAGCAGATCAGTCTAATTACAACCAGAACTATCTTCCATTAGTCTCCCTACAACCATAACTGATCTTCCTCCACAAAAGTAGCCGCTACCTTTACACTGTAGAAACCTTCAACTGGGCCCTAAAATAACATTATTTTAAATATAAAATAAAACAAATTCATTAAATGTTGTTTACCAGATCGTCACACTCTCCTTATACACATAAACAAATTAGAAACATTAAGTATTTTTTATAGTTTTCATTACAGCTGTTTCTTTGCTAACAGTGAAAAATCCCCTTCTATCTTTACCTGCTCATCTGGGAAATCTCTTCTGCTTTCCCTGACAAGTGAGATAATTGAGTCTCTGGCTCTAAAACACGCCTTTGTTGTCTGTGTGTACAGTATGCTAGTAGAGGAACATTCTGCTAGTAGAACTGAATGGATTTCTGAATCCCTGTATTCCATGATAAACATTCCATTTCTTGAATGTGGGGAAACACAGAGGAAAAAAACAAGAAAGTAAGCAATAATACAATATAAACAAAGAGAAAAGGTGGTAAATGACTCACCCTGCTGTTTGATTTTTAGGACACAGTGAGCAGTTCATGATGCTGTCAGTGAGTGTGGCAGTTTTAATCAAGCTCATCGTGCAACATTGTGGAACTAAGAAGCCTCTGTTATGGCTTCCTTTTAGTTTTGTCTACAGAGTGAGGAGAATGAAATACAATAAGGATGCTATGTGTCATACTTAGAATGAGGAAAACAGCATGTGTGAATTGTTGTGGCTGGCAGAATATGAAGCTTAAGTGGGCAGGGAGGCACACACTGTATAAAACTACTTTAATCTAGCACCAATAGGCGGAAGGACTATTTTAAGTTAAAAGCACATTTTAACTTACATTTTTACTTATTTAAAAATGGGTTTAAAATTAAAAAAAAATGTTTCTAAAAATAAAGGGAAATTGTTTAAGCACAATAAGACACTATGAGGTTGTGCATTACTGTGTGATAACCGCACTCCTAGGGATGACCAGCACTCGGCCTTCAGCCTCGTGCCTAACTACACCCCTAGGAGTGCAGTTTTTATCACACCATAATGCACACCCCGTCATGTCTTATTAATTACATAACATACACCTTGGAGTGCCTTATTGCAATCATACCATGGCTTGATGTTATTCAAAATAAAAAAAATATTTAAAAAAGGTTTTAGTAGAATTTTAGTGTAGCAATATATCTCTGTTTCTTAGCAGTAGCTCCAAATGGTCATCCTACAAATCAATACAGCGGTGTTATTGTGTAATAACATCACTGTCTCAGACACACACTGACCAATCAGAGCCCTGGAAATGTTCTTACCATTGTATAATTTAAAAGTAACTAATCCTTTAGGAGCTAATCAGCCACTCTGGAATAACCCAAATATTTGCTATGATATGTTTACATTACTTGGCCCAGGGTGGTCTAAACTTGGCACCAACCATTTAACAAATATTAACAAACCAAATACCAATATAATGTATGGTAGAACGTTGTTGTAGGTAGAAATCTACCTTTTTATAACAACGTTTTACCATCGATGTGACATCACAATATTGTTAACCCATCGATAGTACGTCACATTGATGTATTAACAACTGGGAACAGTCAGGACATGCGCGCAGCTGGATCGGACAGCCTTGTAATGGCCACGGTGCTGAGGGCAGAGCAGTGGAACATAAAAACAGCAGTAAGGAACTGCTTTCTTTTCTAAAAAAAGATACTGGTACCATACACTATAAAAGCTAATGTATGGTACACCGATGGTTAACCATTTTGTTAACCAATCTCGAGGTTGCCATAGCAACCTAAACCTCTCGAGCTTTGCTCTCGAGGTTTACATGGTCACCCTGGTAACCTCTCGATGGTTAACAAACCGGTTAACCATCGATGACCATACATTATCCTCTATATATTACCATTTGAGGCCCTAAAGAAAAAAATTTAATTTACAAAAGTTTCACTACTGCTACTATTTACAACTATAAAATGCACTGCATAACTGTTTATTGGTACAGGGTGATCTAGATGAGGCAAATATACAATGGAAACAGATGGTAAAGGTGGCTAGTCTTAAAAAGGGGATGAGCCTGTTATTCTGGCTAATCACAGATAATGAAGCAGTGGAATCAATAGCGGCAAAATCCAAATGGGAAGTAGAATTGGCAGTTGCCGTTACTGAGGAAGAATGGTCCATGGTCTGGCATAATATCATTAATTAAAGAGAAGAGATACAAGGTAAACTGATGCAATTTAAAATCCTACACTATTACTATTTTACATGGTATACAGTCCTGACAGCGACATGTTGACAGCTACTGACACTACAGTGACAACAGTCCCAGGTCACTGTAGTGTTGACGTTGGATCCTGGCACTGTTTTCTGGGGGTCTTGTACCCCTTCCCTAATCAGCTCCACTCAGAGTTGATTAGTTTAATTAGGGGCATGGGGGGGGCACAGCTCCTCACTTGGGGGGTTTTGGGGGGCAAAGCCTCCTGAAGGAAACATGATAGGCAGTGATCACCTTTATGCTGATCACAAATGCAGTCAACTTAAAGGTTTTGCTGTAACATCGGTCAACAACATTTTTGTCAGCCTGGCATCATCGATTTTACACCTAAATGGTTAGAAGAGAAGGGGTATTTAGCTGATGGCCACTGCTGGAGATGCCACAAAGACGTCATGCAGGACTGCTGCATATCTTGTGGGACTGTCCTTGGATCTCAAGCTTTTCACAACAAGCAGTTCTGCAGTGTTCCAACATATCTGGTCAAACAATTGCTCAGCTTCCTTCCTCTATTATTCTGGGAATTCTCCCAGAAAATACTTCCTTCCCTTCCTTAACTAGGCTCCAACTTAACTTTTCTAGGTGTTAAACATTTACTTTCAAGAAACTGGGGCTCTAACAAGGTGCCCTCTCTAGCAGATTGGTATTCCTTCATTGTCTCAGTGGCAAACAATGAAAGAATTAGTTGCATGTCACTGGATAAGCTAGACTTGTTTGAGCAGATGTGAAGATCCTTCCTAAAAATGGAAGACCTGAGGTAACTTCTCCAGGAAGGCCCTAAGTAGTGTTTATGTTCACTAGTTTATTCCTATAGAGGATTTTAGAAACCAGATAAGAAATAACTTAAAATAACAGTTATTTGCTATTTATGCTAATTTATTATTGGGAGGCAGTATAGCACAGTGGTTTAAGGCTCTGAGCTGCAAATCTGGAGACCTGGGTTTGAATCCCACAACCCCCACTTGCATACTGTGTGACCCTGAGCAAGTCACTTAATTTCCCTGTGCTCCCAGGTATCACCTGTAAACAAGCTTTCAGCTTAGTGTGTCTCACAGAAACATATAGAAACATAGAAACATAGACTTTGACAGCAGATAAGGACCGCTTGGCCCACCTAGTCTGCCCATTTCCCTACCTACAGGATAAGCCGCAGATCCTAGTTAACCAGCAGCCTACTTATTCCTACCCCCCCCCACAAGAATTGCCTAATGTCTGTCCCATGCATTCTTGAATTTTCCCAGTTTTAGACCCCACAACCTCCTCAGGAAGGCTGTTCCATGCATCCACTACCCTGTCTGTGAAAAAATAGAAACATAGAAACATAGAATTTGACGGCAGATAAGGACGCTTGGCCCATCTAGTCTGCCCATTTTCCTACCTAACAGATAAGCTGCAGATCCTAGTTAACCAACAGCTTACTTCCTCTTACCCGCCTAGGACTGCCTTATGCCTGTCCCATGCATTCTTGAAGTCCACCACTGTTCTTGACTCCACGACCTCCTCAGGAGGCTGTTCCATGCATCCACAACCCTCTCAGTGAAAAATACTTCCTCACATTACCCTGAGCCGTCCCCCTCTATCTTCAAATTGTACCCCTTGTTCTTGCACATCTCTTTTCTGGAAGATGCTACCCTCTTGGACTTTGTTAATTCCTTGAGGTACTTGAAAGTTTCTATCATGTCCCTCTCTCCTTCTTTCCTCAAGAGTATACATATTAAGCTCCTTTAGTCTTTCTTCATATGTCTTCTGGTGCAGACCCTGCACCATTTAGTTCCCTCCTCTGGACAGCCTCCACTCTGTCTATGTCTTTGCGGAGATGGGGTCTCCAGAACTGTACACACTACTCCAGATGGGGTCTCACCAACTGTCTGTACAGAGGGATAACAACTTCCTGTTTTCTACTGGTGATGCCTCTTCCTATGCATCCCAGTATCCCCCCAGCCTTCCTTACTGCCTTCTCACATTGCTTGCCCACCTTTAGGTCATCTGATATAATTACCCCCAGGTCCCTTTCTATTTTTACTGTTGTCAGTATCTCACCCCCATTGTGTGCGCTTCCCCTGGGTTTTTGTTTCCCAGGTGCATTATCTTGCACTTCTTTGCATTGAATCTGAGCTACCATACATTTGACCATTCCTCCAACCTTGCCAAGTCCCTTCTCATCCTTTCCACTCCATCCTGTGTATCAACCCTGTTGCAGATCTTTGTGTCATCTGCAAGAGACATACTTTCCTTCCAGTTCCTCTGCAATGTCACTTATAAAGACATTAAAAGGACTGGTCCCAGTACCAAACCCTGTGGTACCCACTAGTAACCCTCCTTTCTTCACTGTGTACTCCATTTACTACTACCCTTTGCGTCCTGTTGTCTAGCCAATTTTTATCCAGGCTACCACCTTGGGACCCATTCCAAGGCTGTCTATTTTGTGTATTAATCTTTGTGGGGACTGTATCAAATGCCTTGCTAAAATCTAGGTAGGCCATGTCCACAGCCCCTCCCTGATCTACTACTTTGGTCACCCAGTCGAAGAAATCTATTAGATTCGTCTGACACGACCTTCCCATCGTGAATCCATGCTGCCTTGGGTCCTGTGCCCCACTGGCCTCAAGGTACTCAACAATTCTTTCCTTCAGAAGTAATTCCATCATTTTCCCTACCACTGAGGTCAAACTAACTGGTCTGTAGTTTCCTGCCTCCTGCTCCCACTTTTGTGAAGAGGAATTACATCTGCCCTCCTCCAGTCCTTGGGTACCACCCCATCCTCCCATGATTTGTTAAAGAGAGTAGTCAGCGATGTCACTAGTTCTACCCTTAGTTATTTTAGAATTCTTGGGTGAATCCCATCAGGCCCCATTGCTTTGTCCACCTTCAATTTTATTAGTGCATTCAGAACCCTTTCTTCTGTAAATGGACTGGTATCGAACCCCATCTTCAGAGTGTTTCTCTTGTTTGGTTTAGGTAACTCCCCCTCCTCTTCCTTTGTGAATACTGAGCAGAAATATTCATTCAGTAACCCTGCTTTTTCACTGTCACCCTCTACCCACATTCCCTCTCCTTTATTAAGCTTCAGTATCCCTCCTTTGGTCTTTCTTCACTCCCTAATGTACCTATAAAAGGTCTTATCCCCCTTCTTAACAGAATTGGCTATCCTTTCTTCGGTTTGGGCCTTTGCTATTCTGACTACCTTCCCAGCCTCTTTCTGCTTTAACTGATAAAGTTCTATGTCCTGCTCCTTCTGTGTTTCCTTATATTTCCTGAATGCTGCCCTTTTCTCCTTAACTTTCCCTGCCACCTCTTTTGTGAACCATAGCGTTTTTTTCCTTCGTTGTGTTTTATTGATTTTTTTTACGAAAAGGCTTGTTGCCTCTGTGATGGCTGTTTTGATCACTTCCCATTGTTCCTCCACCCCTCCTTCTTGCCTGTTTGCTAGTGTTTTTCTGAGGCGCTCTCTCATTTTCCCAAAGTCAGCCCTCCTAAAGTCTAGTACTCTTGCTTTCGTATGGCTTGATTGTATGGCTGTGTTTATCGTGAACCACACTGTTTGGTGGTCACTTGTTCCCAGATGGCTACCCACTTCTAAATCTGAGATTCTTTCTCCATCCCCATTTGAAAGTACCAGGTCTAAGATTGCTCCCTCCCGAGTCAGTTCCAATACTAGCTGTCTGAGACATGCCCCTGTAGGACATCAAGAATGACCCTGCTCTTGGATGTGCCTGCAGCAAAGGTGCTCCAGTTAACATCTGGCATATTCAGGTCCCCATCAACAATATCTCCCCTTTTTCTGCCATTCTAAGAAAGCCTTCTATCATTTCCTTGTCCATTCCCTCCCCCTGAGATGGGGGTCTGTATATAACCCCATGCGGATTGTGGTGCCATTTCCTGTCTCCAGGGTGACCCAAAGTGCCTCATCTGCTCCCTGTTTACTCTTTAGTTTTGTTGCTTTGATCCTTCCTTTACATGAGAGCTACTCCTCCTCCTCTTTACCCTCCCTGTCCCTTCTGTAGATTGTGTATCCTGGTATGTTGACATCCCATTCATGGTTCTCTGTGTACCATGTTTCTGTGACTGCCACAATATCCAGGCAACCCTCTTCCATCAAGGCCACTAGTTCAGGGAGCTTGTTACACAGACTACGGGCATTGGTACTCATCACCCTCCACTTTTTGATAGTCTTACCCCTTTTAGCCCCATTTCTGTCCTTACTGCCTTTGCCTTGTTTTACATTTAAATCTGTTCTGCTCCCTAATAACTTCTGTACCCTGGCATTTACTTCACTAATCACCATGTTTTTGTGGGAGGAGGCTTGATTTCCCAGCTCCTTTTCAGTGCCTCCCCTTGGCTGGTTAAATGTTTGCCAATGAAGCATTTAAACCTCTCACCTAGGATCCTGGTTCCCCCTGGACAGATGCAGACCATCGCACCAGTATAGGTCTGCATTCCTCCAGAGTGGCTCCCAGTCCCCAATGAGAGCCAAACCCTGAGCTCCACACCAGTTTTCAACCATTCATTGAATTCCCTGGTGAGAAGTGCCCTAGCATCTCCCTTGCCATAGATAGGCAGCGCCTCCGAGAAGGTTACCGTATGCGCTACTTGTCTAAGGCCCCTTCCCAACTCTACAAACTCCTCTTGCACTGTTCTGATCCCATTCCTAGCCAGGTCATTTGTCCCCAGGTGGCATACTTCATCACATTGCCCCTGAACTGCCCCCCCATCTTTAAATTGTGTCCTCTTGTTGTAGCATGTCTCTTTTTCTGAAAGATGCTACCCTCTTGGACTTTGTTGATTCCACTGAGGTACTTATACATTTCTGTCATGCCCCCTTTCCTCAAAGGTATACATATTAAGCTCCTTTAGTCTCTTCTTATATTGCTTCTCTTGCAGACCCTGCACCATTTTAGTTGCTCTCCTCTGGACTGCCTCTATCCTGTCTATGTCCTTGTGGAGATTGGGTCTCCAGAACTGGACGCAGTACTCAGATAGGGTCTCACCTGGTTAAACAATTGGAAAAAAATGATAGTCTCTCCTTACCCAGTAATAATTGAAATCAAATTTAAAACAGTTGTGTACAATAAGTTAAGTATCAACATCCTGTGAGCTTCACATATTCTAATTGACTTGAGGGTCCTGAAATATATGTTCCATTAATGTGACCCTGATAAATGGCCTAGTGATAGATGAAGAACCTTCATGCATAACCACTGAGGCAAGGGTTACCTCAAAGGGCATTGGTCGGGAAGCCAAGTTTCAAAGAAATACAAAATCTCACATACCCCCATAATGCAAAGCATCATGGGCTGTATATGCAATCACCACAAAATGTTATGGTGCTTCAAATTTAAGCAGGAATGCATGGTGCAGAAAGGCATCTGACATGGTCTGCAAAGGATGCCAACTGAAGACACAGACACGTGTTTCATCCTACCAGGACTCTTCAGTGTGCCTTGTCTGTATGACACCCCAGTGGCATGAAACAGCTGCCCTAAGTTGGTCTATTAGGTTTGGGTTGTGATGAGCCCAATAAAAACAAAAAACAAGCTAAAAGACAAAGAACCTCAGCGCATAAGCGCTGAGGTAAGGGTTATCACAAAGGGCATTGGCCGGGAAGTCAAGTTTCAAAGAAATACAAAATCATACATACCCCCATAATGCAAAGCATCATGAGCTCTATATGCAAATCACCACAAGATGTTATGCTGGTTAAACTTTAAGCAGGATTGCATGGTGAGATGCTAGAGTTGGTTTCCTTTGTATTTTCTTATCTGTAAAGAAGGCTCTTGATCATTAAGTGTACTTACGAATGTTGTTTCATAATGTTATTTAAGTTGACTTTTTGAGTACTATGGATTTTTCCTGTTTTTTTTCTATATTCATTTTTGGTATTTTTTTGTCTGCTTTCTCCCGATCCCAGCTGTCTGCCTTGGATGCGTGCGCACATGTCAAGGTACACTCATGCCACATCTCAAGGTACAGACCCATTATGTACTCCCCCTCTGCCTCGCTAACCATCAGACCTCCACCCAGTAGTAGCAGGACTACGTGGTGGGGGTCCTACCCCAGAGGAAAGCTGCCTTCCGGCTGCTCAATCCTGCTCTAACCCTTCCCCAACCCATGCCAGCACCCAATGACAGTTCATTTCTGAACTTTGGTTGCCAGTGTAGTGTGAGGTAAGGCATCCAGCGCCTCAGCACCACCGGGCCAGCTGTGTACTAAGTTTTACATTGTGTTTTGATGTGATGTTTTTTGCTATCAAATCAAATCAAACTTTATTTATAAAAGGTGCCTTTCCAAAACCAAGGTTACCTGTACATAACATAATAAAAATCAATAAATAATTAAAACAATGATTAAAATTAATCCAAGGCAGCAAAATTTAAAAATCATTATATGCAAGGCTAAAAAGATGTGCTTTTAATGCCCCCTTAAAGCTTTGGACAGTTGGGCAATCTTGCACCTGACGAGGTAGAGAATTCCACAGGGTTGGGCCCATAAAATTAAAAGATCTGGCCCCAGAGGTCTTTAAATGAACCCTGGGAATCTCTAGCAATCCCTCATCAGTTGATCAGAGAGGGCAGGAGGGACAGTAGGGACAAAGGAGATCTTTTAGGTAGCCAGGTCCCTGATCGTTTAGGGTCTTATAGGTCAGCAAACCAACCTTGAAGGTGATTCATCAGCATATTGGCAGCCAGTGCAGTCCACGGAGCACAGACATTATATGACTGGCCCTAGAAGAACCAGTCAATAGCCTGGTTGCCGCATTCTGCACTAGTTGCAAGCGACGAATATCAACCCCCGGTAACCCAAGATAAAGGGCATTGCAGTAGTCAAGGTGGGAGGTAACGAAGGCGTGGACCAAAGTAGGAAAATCATCGGAAGGAACCAGGTGCTTCACTAGGGCGATATTCCTCAGATGGTAAAAAGAGGCTTTGACAACTGCTGACACCTGAGATTTAAGTGTTAAACAGTCATCAAACACAACGCCCAGGTTCCGCATCCAGTCTGAGGTAGTTAACTGAATACCCCCAAGCCATAAACCGGACGGTGATCCCGCCAAAAAACCTGCCTCCTGGTGACCTGGGTCCACAACCAACACCTCAGTTTTCTCTGGGATTCAACTGCAGCCAACTCACATTCATCCAGTCCTGGTTTTGGCTGAACAGTTGTTAAAGACTGAAGGCAGCATCTTGGTCGGGCACAAAGGACATGAACAGTTGAGTATCATCTGCATAGCAGTGAAAACTCAAACTGTACCACCTAATAATCACCCCCAATGGCAGCATGTGCACCGCAAACAACATGGGTGCCAAAATGAAGCCCTTCGGCACCCCACAAGATAGGGGGAATGATGCCAAGGAAAAAATCCCAGACACCAC
Source organism: Neoceratodus forsteri (assembly GCA_016271365.2). Taxonomy (NCBI): domain Eukaryota; kingdom Metazoa; phylum Chordata; order Ceratodontiformes; family Ceratodontidae; genus Neoceratodus; species Neoceratodus forsteri. The sequence goes on from CM057455.1 coordinate 51,150,771, forward strand.
CCTTTGAGTCCTACCCTTGAGGAAAGATCAAAACCAACTGAGGACTGTACCAGACTGCCCACAGATAAACCACAAGCACTCCAATAGCACACCATGGTTCATGGTGTCAAATGCTGCAGAGAGATCAAGAAGGACCAAGATGGAATGAGTCCTTTGATCTCTCACTATTAGGAGGTAATTTAATACCAGGACAAGAGCTGTCTCGGTACTATGTCTCTTCCTAAATCCGGACTGGAGAGAATCATAGACTTTGTGGCTGGTCAAATGATTATCCAGCTGTGACGTGACCACCTTCTCAATAACCTTACCCACAAAGGGCAGGTTAGAGACAGGTCTGTAGTTAGCCAGACAATCAGGGTCCAAGGAGGACTTCTTAAGGAGGGGCTAAACCACAACCTCCAGAGGATTTGGAAAAATCCCCCTCCCCAAAGACCTCCAGACTATCTCAACAAGGACCGGACTGATTTTATCCACACAGCCCACTAGGAGACATGTGGGGCCCGGGTCCAAACCACAGTTGGTTGGATGCAATGACTGGATGACCAACACAATGTCACTGATTGTGGGAAAGCTGAACTCAGATCACACAAATTGGGTGTCCGACATCTCCTGTCGACCATCACAGCTCCCATTAGGGAGGGTCAAGCGGATATCAGACCTGACTGTGGCAACCTTATATGAAGAGAATTGAGCAAACCCCTCACACCATTCTTGAGAAAAGGCTCTTCTGGGCTGAAGACAGATTGGAGTGCACAATCTGTCCATGGTGCGGAAAAGCTCAGCTGGTCTATTCTGTGCAGCAGCAATCTCTCTGGATAGGAATTCTGCCTTCTTACGAGAGATTGCTGATTGATAGACCACATAATGGTCTACAAACTAAGTCTGTCACAATCCAGGCCCGATTTCTGCCAGTACCTCTCTAACCTTCGTCCAACTCTCCTCAACTCCCTCAGAGTCTCATCAAACCAAGGAGACTTCGGGCGAAGAGTGAGGGGATGAACACGAACAGGAGCAATGGAATTCAGGGCCCCTACTACTGCCTTATTATAGGCAAGTACCAAGTCCCCTGGGTCCATAAAATCACTCGGTAAACCCGATAGGTCCAGTACCGCCATCAGGCCATCTGGGGAAACACCCTTCAAAGGGTGGTATCAGACCATCTCCATAGGGGCTGGCCTACTAGGGGCAGCCTCAAAATTGAACCCAATGAAGTGATGGTCAGACCACCTGACTGGTTCCACCACCAAATTGGATATCTCCATCCCCAGTAGGAACACCAAGTCCAATGAATGACCACAATATGGGTCGAGGAGGAAATAACCTGTGTGAAGCCCAGTGAAATCATTAACTTGCGGAAGTCCTGACCAAACTGCGAGAGTTCATCATCGACCCATGCTTATAAATGTCAATAAAATAATTTATGGAAAAAAAAAAGAAATGTGTAGAATGAGCTACTGACAGAAATAAATGTGAATACATCAAAGGGACAGGAAACATAATCAAAAGGTGATTTTAAAGTAAATATTAGCTAAGCATTAATAAATGATTAAGAAATGAACATGAAAGGTGTTTATCTGTTCTGCACTGTATTTCCAAATTTTCTGTTTTTAAATAAAGTAACAAAAATTCCCTGGTCATTGTCTGGTTACTACATGCATTTTATTAGGTGACAATATGGGCAAAAATAAATGTTATAGTTAACCAGGTGTGCCTGTATTAGTTTCCCATGGTCACTGAAAATTGCAGAAGATGCCTTTTTGCAGAACTTGAGGGGACATTTTGGGGGCTCACTAACCATCCCCAGCACTCCCTAACAAATCTTTTGTTTGCTGCAGCATGTATTGATTGCATAAATTGTTAAATACATATATTGCCACTTGCTTTCAATATGAAGAAAGGTTTGTGGTTTTTAAAATGAAAATTAACCATTATGTAGCATATCTTTTAAAATATAAAATAATCCACCTCATGCAGTGCTGACATTTGGTTTATTAATTTAGTCAGTCAATATTGAAAAAAATCCTAAAACAACATACTTTGGCAGTTTCTTGAAGTAAACTATTGAAACACTGCTTACTTGTGTACAAGAAAAAAAAAAAAGTAGACAACCAGATCTAGTAAGCAACACAAACATGTATTAAAAGACAAAGAACCTCAGTGTACAGGCACTGAGGCAATGGTTACTCCAAAGAGCACTGGCTGGGAAACCAAGTTTCAAAGAAATACAAAATCACACATACCCCATAATGCAAAGCATCGTGGGCTGTATATGCAAATCACCACAGAATGTTATGCTGGTTCAACTTTAAGCAGAAATGCATGGTGCCGAAAGGCCTGTCACTCAGTTTGCAAAGGGTGCCAACGGAAAGTCACAGACATATGTTTTGTCCTACCAGGACTCATCAGTGTGCCTCATCTGTATGACATCCCATTAGAATGAACCAGCTACCCTAAGATGGTATAGCTGGGTTATCTTGTAGTGAACCCAATAAAAACAAAAAAAAACAAGCTAAAAGACAAAGAACCTCAGTGCACAGGCACTGAAGCAATGGTTAACCCAAAGGGCATTGGCCAGGAAGCCAAGTTTCAAATAAATACATAAGCACACATTCCCCATAATGCACAGCATCATGGGCTGTATATGCAAATCACCACAGAATATTATGCTGGTTCAACTTTAAGCAGAAATGCTTGGTGCCGAAAGGCATCTCACACAATTTGCAAAGAGTACCAACAGAAAAACACAGATACGTGTTTCATCCTACCAGAACTCATCAGTGTGCCTTGTCTGTATGACACCCCAGTGGAATAAACCAGCTACCCTAAGATGGCATATCTAGGTTAGGTTGTAGTGAACCCAATAAAAGCAAAAACAAGCTAAAAATACAAATAACCTCAGTGCACACAGGCACTGGGCAATGAATTACCCCAAAGGGCATTGGCCGGAAGCCAAGTTTCAAAGAAATACAAACACACATACCCCCATAATGCAAAGCATCGTGGGCTATATAAGCAGGTCACCACAGAATATTATGCTGGTTCAGCTTTAAGCAGAAATGCATGGCGCCAAAATGCCAATCACATAGTTTGCAAAGGATGCCACATAAAAATGTGTATTATCTTAAAATAATTGCAGTTCTTAATCAGCACTGCAAGTGTAAACATTTTAAAATCACATCATAAAAGTATTAAATCTTGCAATATCTTTTCACAGCATCATCCACTATTTTGTAATACATGGCACTTTTGTTTTGCTCTGGTTCTAATGATTTATGTCTATTTAAAGGTGACTCTTTAAATATACTTCATGTGTTTTGTCAGTGTGTTCTTAGAAACGTTAATTTTTTGGTAGGCTTTGTAGAGTATGTGAGCATGTAACTGGCAGATTATCGAGTATGGAATCAATGTCACCATCTCACTGAAGCACATTCAATGTATAATAAACAGGGATATCCAAAGTTTTAGACATTTGAATCAAAATGCATTTGATCCATCCTAAAAGAAAGTATGCACACAAGGAAAACCTACAATACCACTCAAAAACAAACATTGTAGTTAATGCTCCATTCAGGTGAATGGGTCAGTTTGCACTTTTCTTACACCCATTGTTTCAGTCTTTGTGGCATCAAAGTGTTTTCTGATACTCTACTTCAAAACAGATTTTACGTGCTTAAGTGTACATATATAAGACCAGAGGATTTTGTAAACAAACCAGGGAAGTGAATCAGATGAATATAGTCACACTGGACCCTTCCTCATCTCACACTGTATTGTTTTGGCCAAATACAAGCCTGCATACAAAATTAAAATCAAATCAAATTTATTTAATCAAAGGTGCCTTTCTAAAGCCAAGGCGCTTGTACAATATATAAAACAAATCAGATTAACAAATAACAAATTAACAAATAGATCAGATTATAAACAATTAGAATCCAATAATTTAGTAAAACAAGATCTAAAAAGAATCTGGATATAGAATTGTTAGCATGTTTGTGCATCTTTTCTTGAGAATATACATATTTATCTGCAATTGCCATAAAAATTCTATAAATTACAAGAAATTTCAGATTTTGTGTGGAAAATGGAAAACAATTGGGGATATTGCAGTACAATTGCAAGTCCAATTTTCCAGTGGCCTTGCACATAAGTTTAATAAGTGGGAACATCTGCCACCAGTGAGGCCATCATTGTTTAGAGGATGCACCAATTCAAGCCTTAATGTTCTATTTAAGGAAATAACTGCAGAAGAAAAGCATGGGTTTCAGCATCCTTAGTCCCCACATTTAACCTTCCTGTAGGTGTGATTTTGCTTAGCCGGGTTATGAATTTATTTAAATATTTTAACTTTTGGAGACTGGTAAGCCCACTGAGATGTGTCTGTCCCATTTTCAAGGGTGACCAGAGTTAGTTACATACAGTAAATAACAGGTGAAACAGAGGAACTATATGTAGAAACTTAGACTCTGACGACAGAAAAGGATCACTTGGCCCCTGGTCTGCCCATTTTCTTACCCTATTGGATAAGCTGCAGATCGAGTTAACCAACAACCTATTTCTTTCTATCCCCAACAGAATTGCCTTATGTCTGTCCCATGCATTCTTGAATTCCACCACTGTTTTGACCCCATAACCTCCTCAGGAAGGTTGATCCATGTGTCCACACTCTCTGTGAAATAATACTTCCTCACATTGCCCTGAGCCATCCCCTCTGTCTTCAGATTGTGTCTCCTTGTTCTTGCACATCTCTTTTCTGAAAGAAGCAACCCTCTTGGACTTTGCAGATTCCCTTGAGGTACTTGAAAGTTTCTATCATGCCCCCCTTCCTCAAGGGTATACATGTTAGCTTCTTTAGTCTCCCTTCATATGGCTCTCGCTGCAGACCCTGCATCATTTGGTTGCCCTCCTCTGGACTGCCTCCATCCTGTCTATGTCCTTGCAGAGATGAGGTCTTCAGAACTGCACACAGTACTCCAGATGGAGTCTCACTAACTGTCTGTACAGAGGGATAGCAACTTCCTGTTTTCTACTGGTGATGCCTCTCCCTATGCATCCCAGTATCCCCCAGCCCTCCTTACTGCCCTCTCACATTGCTTGCCCACCTTTAGGTCATCTGATATGACTACCCCAGCTCCTTTTCCATTTGTGTTGTTCTTAATAACCTCCCCCCCCCCATTGTGTACTCTTCTCCTGGGTTTTTGTTTCCCATGTGCATTACTTTGCACTTCTTTGCATTGAGTCTAAGCTGCCATACTTTTGACCATTCCTCCAGCCTTGCCAAGTCCCTTCTCATCCTTTCCACCCCCCTTGTGTATCGACCCTGTTGCAGATCTTTGAGTCGTCTGCAAAGTGGCATACTCTTCCTTCCAGTCAGTCTGCAATGTCACTTAACAGTTCCTTTCTCCCAACTCAGACAAACACATTAACTTTTTTGTTTGTTTGTTTCTACCCTAAATTGAAGGTCCCAGTAGTAGAGTTCTAGTTCTTAGGTCCCAGTAGAGTAGTAAAATTCTAACAGTACCTCCTTACTCTTGCTTAAACTTACATGCTAAAACTAGATGAAAAATCACTGAAAAGAGTAGTTGAATTTCCATGGAGTCCTGACTTAATTTTCCTCATTCACTGAAAACATCATCAACAGTTTAAACTGATTCAATATGTCTTTTTCCAAAGGTATTCCCCCCCTTGACGAGGCACTGAAATGGGCAGAATTGCCAAACCCATCATTCCCAGTCAACAGAAGGTAAATAAATAAACCATACTGCTATGTTGCTTTTTATCTGTACTATAATCATTATGGTATGGCATTACTGCCTAATGCCACAATTGACATGTTAGTAAGCATTCTGTTCCTTGTATTTTTGCTGTATTAAGTTTATCTCTATTCATGCAACAGGCATCAGGATTAAAAACCAGCACATAACTCCATTTATCTGAGTCATTGTGTGGATAAATGGCTATGCCGTAATCACTATGAGAATAACTTCAGATTATTCTCATAGTGATACAACACTATTCAATTTTTCACACAGTTTCTATGTCATCAAATGCCAGCTATCCTTGCCAGCACTTCTTCCTTTTTCTGTACTACAAAATGAAACTGCACACCCGTTCTTCAGTGATACCCCCAGCACTCTGTGATTCAAGCAGTAAACAGCAACAGTATTTATACATGTGCAGCTATTATCATTTTCTGTTATTCTGAAGTGTTTTGTTCTCTTACAAATACATGTTATAAAGGCAGCTCCTTCAGTAACAACTGCCTCCCCCAACACACCTCCCTTGCACTGTCTCTTTCCTTCGCAACAAAGCTAACATCTCCTTCGAGCATCCTATCAACTGAGAAGAAAACAGCAACACCCACAATAGCTACCCACTGCCCAACTTTGTCAACAACTTTTCTCTGTGTCTCTCATTTCTATCATTTTCCTTCTGTACTCAGTACCACAATCCATGGAGCAGCTGCTCCCACTTGAACTCCAGTCTACAACACTTCCCGCTCATACTCCAGAACTTCCTCACAACCCCTACCATCTCTGTCTAAACTTGGAAACTCGTTAGTTAAATAAAAACAAACAAACAAGAAATGCACAGGACATAAAATAACCACCTGCACACGTTCTACATGGACACTAGCTCTTCTTCTCACTTGGCATTTCCATCATTTTTTATTAAACTTTTTGAAAACCTCTACCCTCCATGAATCAGCTATGTCTTAATGACATTATTATGTCATTAAGACATAGCAACTACACATTGGGGAGCAGGAGAGAAGCAGAAAGCAAATGTCACAAAAAGAAAACCTTAAACTTGCAACAACATTTTTTAAAGAAATACAAGCATACAAAAAAATAACAGTAACTCAAAATCAATGGCTATTGCATGAATTCAATATGCAGGGAGATGTTGATAACCAAGTTATTTGTACACTAGTCTGTGACCTGTTGTGAACCTCACCCATGGCTTTGCCACTCGTGAAGCTATTTGCAGTCACAGGCTGCTGTACAAATATAATGAAGCACAGGAAGACAGCTACCAAAGAAACAAATCTGTGCTGCCATATAAACTGGAAATGACAAGACAAAAAAGTGGAGCAACATGGAAAACTGAAAAAAAGACATCACTGTCAGGTCAGGATAAAAAAAAAAACTTAATTAGATACAAATCAACAGCACCCCAATGCCAGCCTATCACGTCATACCCAACACTTTTTCAAGGCCTTGAAAAAGTCTCAAGTATGGCATGAAATGTTGAAAGTTGGGAGTGTTGCTGATTTATATCTAACAACAATTTTTATCCTGACCTAACAGTGAGGTTTTTTCGTTTCTCCATGTTGCTCCACTTTTGTCTTACTGTACAAATAACTTGGTTATCCAACAGGTGCCTCCACATATCCCTTATTTATGTCTTCACCTTATTGTTGAATTTCTGTGTTTGCATGTTATTTCTTTTCTCCCCCTCCCCCCAGGACACATCTGGAAATGAGACATTACCAGTTCAGTACCTCTTTCCAGGTAACAATTTTAAAATAAATAAATAATTGTAAGTTGTCTAAAGATTTAATGTACACAGTCTCTGCCTGCATCAGAAATTTCACCAAGATGCGTGGTCACATCAATTTGCTAGTTGCCAATGGAAAAATTTGGACCCTTTGACCTTGGTCTAAGTTTTGTGATACAGATTACTGGAAATCTACAACTCCTACTGGAACTCATACAACTTAGTTAAACAAATACTACAGTTAAATATTAACCATTTTTAAAAGCTAAGCAAATTCTACACTGTTCCACTACGTTAATGATGTCATGGTCACATTTATGTATAGGTAGCCAAAGGTATAAATAGGAATGAGGTTGGTGTTGTTCTCTAATTAATTATTTGACTTCATAACAAGGATGTCTGATTGACTTCTACAGCAGAGCTGCCCTGTTCCTGTTCCAGAAAGTAGTCGAGATCCATGAACCTAGTAACTGCATTTATTTAGCCGTAAGTAGAAGTGAAGACTATTCGTTGGGACCTTTGTTAGAAATGCTATATAATATACAATATGTACATAACCAACTTATCTGATTGACTTCTTCAGCAGAGCTGCTCTGTTCCTGTTGCAGAACATAGCCAAGCTCCACCGACCATGAAGTTAAGGCTATTATTTCAGATATTTGTTAGAAATGCTGTACAGTTAATTATTGAAGAATACATTCACCCCGGTAAATTTCTGAATACTGTTTGCTTTTGTTGGTCAAAATACATCACCACCATCATCATCATCATCATCACATTCATTAAGAATTCTGATGTTTTACTTTGTTGCCCAAGTTACAGTATGTTACAGGTGGGATCTTTACAGTAACAAATCTAGACAGAAAAAATGCCCCAACTGATTGGATGGGCTGGAAAACATTAAATGTTTATGCAGACAAGAATTTCTGCACCATCCACCTGCTTTAACAAATACAGACACAGACACACAAAACTGTTATGCACTAATTAAGTGTGTGTGTCTCTGTCTGTTTAAGTTGGTGAATGGTGCAGAAATTCTTGTCTGCATATCTCTTTACAATAACATCCTGTTATATACTGTCATTTTCCCCTGTTACATTTTTCACTGGAAAATGTACCTAGCTATGATCTGCTTTTAGTTTCTCAGGAAGTGCATTCAGTTTATTCAGCTCAGTTCATTATCAGAAAACAACTATTCCGCTAGAAGCTTATTTAGAATGGGGTCCTTTCCTTAGTCTTTGACCTTGCTAGAAGGTTACTTTCATTCTAGCATCAAGACAGGGATCAACAAATGTACTGGTGATGAAAAATGGGGCACTAGCAAGTAACAACATGGATGCTTCAAACTTCCAGCATGAGATACAAGAAGTTGCTAACTAGGCAAATAGGAAAGGGCTGATATTTAATACTGAGAAATGCATGGTAATGCATTTTGGAAATAAGAATATGAGTCACCTATTTCTTAAATGGGAACAACTGGGTTCTGTGGATGAGCGGAGAGACTTGTGAGAGCCTCTTAAGGCTTTGTACTTGAAAATTCCTATGAAAACTGAAACACATATAATGAGTAACAGTACAATTCCATAATACTGGGTAAAAACATGTGTATAAAAAAGTGTGAGACAATTTACATAATAAATAACACCAGGCTTATAACTGACAGCATGAGGCATAATAAGAACAGTCAATATAAACAGTGGTTTAGCCAGAAATTTTAAACTTGTACTTGAGCTGACAGAACTGTTGCCCCTACTCACTGTTGCCCCACCCAGTCTAAACAGAAACCAAGTGATATGATGCTCCGCTGCACAAACAATAGTCCCTCATTTCAGTCCAATACGCTTTAAGCCAATGATCTTAAGAGATTTACATCATTTTAGTTTGTGTAACACACACACACACACACACACACACACAAACACACACACTAGACAGACATTGGCTGACTTTTAGTTACAATGTTCGGGAATCACTGTGATAAGCCTCTGTACCATATTAACGTAGTCAGCCTCACAAAGGTTGATTCATGCCAGCACTCATGCATTTATACTTGATCATGTCATTCTGGCTTCTAAAGCAAACACACACACACACACATATACACAGATATATAAAGGATATAAATAGACCAACAGACAAAGTCCACACATTGCACTCAGGTGGGTACAACCAGTGAAATAAAAACATACTTACCAAATACAGGTATACCTCAAACAGACATGCACAGTAAATACATCCCCAACCTGGCAATCATGTACACTCACTCCTTCTCCCAAACACAACAGCCTACACCTGTGACAAGTGACACACTGTTCATCTGAACTGCAAGGAAAGGTAGAAAGCTACAACTATTTGAAACAACAAAGGGCTGAAGTGGGCTACATGGGGCCCTGGTTTGGGTATGGTTATGATATAACCACCTAAACACCCCCACACAGCAAATAATCCAAAGCTACCAAAACCAAAAGGCACTAGAGTAAGACTCACTGCACATTGGGCCCTATGTACTAATGGGTGCAGGTTACGCACAATTGCCGCGTAACCTGCCCAAATAACACCGCACCTGCAGATAGGTGCACACCTGGGCTATGCACAATGGATGCGCATCTGTCTGCTGCCCTGCCTCCTTGGTATGCAGGACTCTGCAGGGCAGCTGGAGGCAGAGCCGTGGGTCCCAATTGGATGCTCATCCTGGACAAGAAGTAGATCCCCTGTGTGAGGATGTATGGATCCAGGTGCCTGAATGCCCTCCGCAGGCACCTGGAGCCATGCACACATGTTGCCATTACAGGCCAGTGGTTGGCAGCCCCACACCGTAGGGCCAGGGCCAGGGACAACTGTCCAAATCCTCCACCCATGCCCCTGCCCACAATGGGCCAACCCCATGCCAGATCACTGCAGTTGGTGACCACACTAGCCCGTGGGCTCCACGACCATCAGACCAGCTGTACAGTGTCCCCCTGGAACCCACCCCCTAACACCATCACCCCATTCCTTGTACCTTCAAGGTGGGGCTGCCCCTGAGCCAAACGGTGGCACAGCCCTTCTCTCGCCACCATCACTACTGGCCAACTGGTATATGGGGGCGCAAGTCCACTGCACTCCTCTGTGTATGTCAGATGGCCAGTGGCCATGGTGATGAAAGGAGGGTGTGCCACTGGTTATCTCAGGGGCAGCACCAACATGAGTATGGTGGATGGGGGTGATGGTGGGGAGGGCAATGGACACCTATCGCGGGCAGTGATGCCTAGTTTGGGGTGGAGGGGGCATGAACTGAGCTGTGTGGCAAGGGTAGTTGCTGCCCACTTGGGGGTCAGGTGCTGAGATGTGTGTGTGCATGTTGGGGGGTCCCCAGTCACTGAGACCAGTGTACTGATGGGTGGTTCAAGGGTGCTACTGTGTGGCACTGGGTTTGGGGCTGACATGTGGGGTGGGGGTCACAAAGGGGCCACTGCATGGCTCCTCTGGCACTCGCCTGTTTGGGTGCCCCTGACTTCCCCATCAGCTAGTGGGCTGCGGTGGTGGGGGGCCTATTCCCAGTCCCCCAACACAGATAGGTAAATCCTGCAGGTATCACAGGCTTATGCTAGGGTTGTCCCTAGCATAGCCTGGGCAGCCATCTCACACCCTTTGCAGCCAGCACTATGCCTGGGTGCATGGCACGTAGTGCGCTGGCATGCCCCTCACCCACCCCAGGAGCATTGCTCTTTGCATGGCCAGGAGATTAGACGCATATGTGCTGCACACCCCTCTTAGTGCAACTTGCATGGGGGTGGTGCGTAGGGTGCAGAGTGGTTGTGTGCTCCAGCTGTGCATGTAACTACTCTGCCCCATTAGTGCATGAGGCGCATAAACATTAACAAAATTCATAGGACTGGTGTGTGCAAATGTAAGTTCACAACAATTATTGCACACTATTAGAGAGTACACAATTTAGTGGGTATCATAAGGACTGGAGTAGGTTAAACTATTTATTCATATACTTATTAATTTATTGAAATTTGCTTACCGGGTAGGCTCACTGAGATCACTGTCCCTTTTCAGGGGTGAACCAGATTTAATTCACATACAGTACTGAAACAGAAAGGTACAGTATACATACATGATGTACGGTAGGTACTCAGAAAACAAACACTAAATTCAATACAACTCAGATTAACAGTCACAAAACAAAGAGGCATCGGAGCTAATTATATTTTTACATTCCATACAATACATGACATCAGAATAGTATCCCTTTAGGCCACAGCATAAGTGTTGTGTACAGTGTCACTGACTGCTGTTACAGTGGCTACCCCAATCAGATGTCCCTTGAGGGAAGATTTAAATGTGGCAACTGTAGAACATTTAAGACCTCAGGTGGTAGACTGTGCTCAAGTTTGGGTATGGTTGTGCCATAACCAACTAGACCTCCTTCTACAAAATAGTCCACAGACACAAACAAAGACCACAAGAGAAAGATTGTTTGCGTATTTATTTAGATGTTAGTTACCTGGTAGGCTGACTGACAAGATATCCCTTTTTCAGGAGCCAGGAGGGTTTCATTACATTTATTCATACACAGGATTAACCAGGAATTACATACAGGGCCGGATATTCAAACTGCGCCATTCTGAGGCACAAGCCCTTGCGCTGCGCAAAATAGTTCCGCAGGGGTGTGGCTGGGATGATATTCAAAGGAGTTGTGCTATTGAGCCTCCTTTGAATATCACCCCCGAACACATCCACTGTGCATAGCGCAGTGGAACTTGCACCACCGCAAGCTGTCCAGAGTGGAGCATTCAACTTGCGTGTGGGCAAGTACCATTCGCCATCGCTAAAATCACGATATTTAAAAGGTGACATGCAAATGGGGCCATAATTCATGCAAGGCACAGGGGCCATTTGCATCTGATTGTAGCCTCATTTGCATGCCATTAGCATGTGGGTGCGCCGATCCCGAGACTTGTGCCTGGCGCCCTGCCGGAGCAACGGCATCGAGGACGCAAACCTGCAGAATCGCGGGCAGCAATGTGGCTCCTCCACCTCCTCCCATACATATCCCTGGTGGTCCAGTGGACCGAAATGCCCAATCACGGGCAGAAAGTAAATGGAACCCCCCCCGAACATCCCCCTTGTGCCCGATCGCGGGCAGTAAGTACAATGAAACCACCCGAACATCCCCTTGTGCCTGATCTGAGGCAGTAGGTACAGTGAACCCCAACATCTCCCTTGTGCCCGATCGCGGGCGGTAAGTAAATGAACCCCACCCGACATCTCCCTGGTGGTCCAGTGGACCGAAATGCCCGATCGCGGGCAGTAAGTAAATCAACCCCAAAAAACATCTCCCTGGTGGCTAGTGTCCCCCCTACCCCCACCCATGACCCCACCATCCCGCTCCCCCGGCGGCGGTGGTGGCAGCATCCGCCGCCTGCCGCCCGCCGCCCGCCAACCTGACTGCCTGAGTACGGCTGCCGCCCAGTGGTGCAGAGCAAGAGCCAATGGGCATGCAGCCCATACCATACATTACAGTCCAGATTTGTGAATGATTCATTCACAATCTGGACTGTCATCTTCTGACATGGACTGCGCCAGTGGCTCTTGCTCTGCAATAGCGCATGCAGCCTGTTGAGCAGTCGGTCGGTCAGGCGACAGGCGACGGCCGGGCGAGATCTGCCGACCGCCGGCTGCCGGGGCGGGTGGTGGGGCTTAGGTGGTGAGTGGGTTGGGAGGACACAAGCCACCAGGGAGATGTTTTGGGGTTCAATTCATTCTGCCGCGATTGGGCATTTCGGTCCACTGGACCACCAGGGATGTGAACGGGAGGGGAGCCACATTGATGCCCGTGATCGGGCTGGTGGGGAGTACACTATGCCCGTGGATCGGGCTGTGGGGGCACAGGGACTGAGTTGGGGGCCAGCCACAGGTGGCAGCTGCTGTGTTGCCCTGCAATACAGCAGCTCACTTGTGGTGGCCCTGAACTCAACCTTTTTTTTGGCTCAGGTCCTGCAGGCTCAGGTTGGGGTTGCGCCTGCACAACTCTGCACACCCGGCTGAATATCGGGCTGTGCAGTTTATCATGGTTCCTTCCTCCAGTTGAGCATGCATTCATTTGCATTGCGCTGTTGCTCAGCCTGTTTTCAGTGGTGCAACTGCCTCCTGCTGAATATCGCAGAATGGCACCATTTAGGACTTGAGCATGCGCAACCCTGTTGCGCATGGCGCAACCCTTTTGAATATCTGGCCCACAGTGTACGTGGCCTCATGGGATGCAGAAGTACACTTAGAAAAGTCAGAGTACACCAAAAACAACATAACAAATTGCACCAAGGATAAATTAGGTTCCTGAAAATTAGGGGTTGACAGATAAAAAAGAATCACTGGATATCAGATCTGGATATCCTGTGAGTACTATCCTACTTGTCGGATTATTTATTGGGTCAGTTAAGGTCCGTGGAAACTTGTAATAAAACCTTGCTGTTTGTCACAGCTGCTGTATTTATACCCCTCTCTGCCTCCTGACTCCTTCCTCTGCTCCTACAGGCATGCCGCCTTTGCCTCTATTCCCCCCCCCCGGGTCTGTGCCTTCATTTCTCCTTCTCCCCCATTTTGTGTTATGCATCAAAGTGAAAAACAACTATTTATTCCATTATACAGCTTACCGGCATTTCCTCAGTCTGTGGTCAGCTTTGAAGAGTGCAGACGTGTTCCTGGTCCACCAAAGTTCGTTGCGCCAGACTCCACAGGAAAGTATGGGGTGAGGGGGTGTGGGGAGGCAGGGTGCGAAGTGGGATGGCGTGGGTTGTGGGAGGGGGGCAGGGAGACCACCAAGGGACTGTTTCCTTTTTCCACAGGTACAAAAAAAAAAAATCGCAGGACCATTTGTCAGTTTATAGGGGCATGTGGCATGCTGGGTGGGCTCCCAGCATGCCAACAGAGCCTTGTTTTTTTGGGAGGGCAGCTGTAACTGACAGGATTCGACACCCCTAGCGGCACACAAGGGAGGCGGGGCAAGCCAAGGGGATTGGGCACCTCGGCATATAACAAATGGGGGTTCTTTATGCCGACGGGAGTGGGCTCCCCATCGGCATATACATTGGGGCAGGGTAAGCTGACAGGGGATTGGGCACCCTGAAGTTGGCAGTTTGGCAGGCAGTGTGTCAGCCATGTTTGTGTTTCCAGGTAAGCATGTTGGGAGGTCCACTCGCGGTGATGAGCTTTGCTCCCATTCAGCAGACCTTTAATTAGATGTGCTCACCGGTGGTGTGGTACCAGCATGCAGGCTGTTTGAGGAATGAGGACGCACTTACTGATGTGCCCTGCATTAGCCCAACAGTGACCACGCCTCCAAATCTGCACTATCGCAAGATGTTGGCCATGCAAGCGCACCAAAATAAAATGTGACTGCTTCATTTGTGGTATAGTGGTCCCTAGCTGTGCCCAAGAGCCGTTTGCCACTCCAGAATAAAAATACTGACTGTTTTAGAGGTGGTATAGTGGTCCTTCCTAGTCTCCCAAAACCGATCACCATCCTTATAGTTTACAAAAACAATGTACATTGCTCCCTGACCTGCACACAGTTCTCTGATCACTGTCCCAATAGTTAAAAAAATTATTCCCTGGCAGTTTACTGGTCCCTTTCTCCACCCCATACACTGATCGGCATCCCAATATGTTAAGAAAATAAAAACCTAGCATGGATCGGCCGCAATTAACTATTCTCTACCTTCCCTATGGAACGATATGCAAAGAACACTAAAGTTGATCACTATTCCAGGTCCCATCACCTTTAAAGCTATGTATGTAGGTTATATGAAGGAACCATGCAACTGCTACAGGTGACTTCTCTCTACTTGCCTGTGGCTACTGGACCCAGCATTCCCATACTGTCTATGAAGCTGCGGCAGTTAATGCTCTAATAATAACCCATGACGTGTAGCACTGTTCCCTAGTTATTACCCTCCTTGATCCTTTTTTTCTTTCTTCTCTGCCTTCTCTCCTTTATTCTTCCATTTTATGTTTGCTTGCCGCATGTGCAAGAAACATAGTGCCATCATGGAGATTTCGGAGTGTGTCACCTCCTCCTCCAATTCAGGCAGCGAGCTGGCAGCCGGCCCTGTAAGCCAATGCATTTGGAGGCGGTCTATGACACATCCAAAATGCAGTGGCATACAGTTGAAAGGGGAGCTACGCTTGAGTGAGCAGCGATACAAGCTGCTCACATGCAGCCCCCCAGCCGCAGGCGTGCGCGCCCGCACGCAGAGTATAGCCGACGCCTCCCCTTCCCAGTACTTGGTGCCACGCTGGGAGCCCACCCCAGAGTGGCAACCATCCCCAGAGGGTTTTTATGCCAACAGGGGTGCCAATCCCCGTCGGCCGACGCCCAAAGTCCTTGTGCCACGCTGGGAAGCCCACCCCAAGCGTAGCAACCACGTCCCAGAGGGTTTTGCCGCAGGGGTGCCCAATACCCCCGCCGGCTGAACGCCCCTGTCATTGTGCCACGCTGAGAGCTCCACCCCAGCATGGCAAGCGGTCCGTGACGCCTTTTTTGTTTTTACCCTGTAAAACAAAACTGTCCCACTGCCGTCTCCGACCCCCTCCCACAACCCGCACCCACCCACTGCGCACCAGCCTCCCACACCCCCTCACTCCCTCACTCCATACTTACCTCCGGAATCTGGTGCGACGATCTTCGGTGGACCGGGAACATGTCTGCACTCTTCAAAGCCGACCGCGAACTGAGGAAATGCCTGTAAACTGTATTATGGGCTAGATAGGAGGGGTTCAACTTTATTGCATATCTCAGGCATTTTTAAGAATTTTTGCGCCAAATTTTCAACATGGGGTTTTTGGGACCCCTTCTCATAAATTATGTCACTGTCATGGCATTATTTGGGCTCGAAGGGTGATTTCGCGCAGTGACTGCGCAGTGACTGAGAAATCACCCTTCGGGACTGAATACCACCATGACAGTGATATCATTCATGAAGGGGTCCCAAACCCCCATGTTGAAAAATTTGCGCCAAAATTCCAAATAATGACTGTTTTACGAGCGCATGCTATGCAGTTCCTACACAGGCTCGTAAGTTCGCGAAATTTCAATATTTTCACTCCAGATTTTCAACACTGCATTTTCCCACCATCATATGAGTAGTACAGCTGTCATTTTCACATCTCACCCAAAATGTGTTTCCACCCTTGTAATGCAGAATGGCGCAGTCGGTGTGCGAAATCAATGTACGGGACAAATTAAGACAATCACAGTAACACTGTTCATGAGCAGAGGTCTTGAAATGGCTATGTTGAAAATTTGGTGAAAATATTCCTAAAAATGACTGTTTTACGAGCGTGCGTTGCGCAGTTCCTATGCACCCTCATAGGTTTGCAAATTTTCAATATTTCCACTCCAAATTTTCAACATTGCCATTTTTCCACACCTTCTTATGAGTAGTACAGCTGTCATTTTTCACATCTCACTCAAAACATGTTTCACTACATGTAGCACACAATGGCGCGAGTCATGCTAACTCAGTGTATGGGACACATTAAGGAAATCACAGTGTCACTGTTCATGAGCAGAGATCTTAAAATGGCAATGTTGAAAATTTGGTGACAGAATTCCTAAAAATGACTGTTTTACGAGTGTGCGTTGCACAGTTCCCACGCATGCTCGTAGGTTTGCGAATTTTCAATATTTCCACTCCAAATTTCCAACATTGCCATTTTTCCACACCTTATGAGCAGTACGGCTGTCATTTTTCACATCCTGCCCAAAACGTGTTTCCGCCCATATAGCGCACAATGGCGCAAGCTCAATGTATGGGACACATTAACAAAACCACAGTGACACTGTTCATGAGCAGAGGTCTTAAAATGGCTATGTTGAAAATTTGGTGACAAAAGTCCATAAAATGACTGTGTTACGAGTGAGCATTGTGCAGTTTCCACGCATCCTCGTTAGTTCATGACTTTGTAATATTTTCAGTCCAGATTTTCACTAGTGGCATTTTTCACCACTTCCTTATAAACAGTACAGCTGCCATTTTTCACAACATAGCCGAAGTGTGTTTTCACACTTTCAGTGCAGAGATGCGTGGTCGCTGTCGGAAATCATTGTTCGGCACAGATAAAGAAAATCACTGTGACACTGTTCCTGATTGGAGGCACCAAAATGCCTGAGTTGGCAATCTGCTATAAAATATCCCCAACCTACTTATATAATGGGTGTGCATTGCACAGTTTCTATGTCCTCGTGACTTCACCATTTTTTTTAATATTTTTACTACACATTTGCAACATAGCCATTTTTACACCTCCCCATGAAAGAGTACAGCTGTCATTTTTTACAGCCTGTTTGGAATATTTTTTCTCCTGTGGTGGTAAATCCCGTAGTCACTGTGCATAAGCAGCTTTTGGCTACCAAACTGATATTCCCCCTGTTCATGAGGTGGGGTCACAAAACAAACATGTTGAAAATTTGGAGTTAAAATACCAACGAATGCCTGAGGTATTAGGCTTTTCAACTAAATTGCCCAACCCTATAGAGAATGACAGGAATCAGGGGTGTGACTTGGGATTCTTGCCTGTGATGCTCATACCATTCCACACCCTGCAGTCACTGAGAGGCATCGATGTATGCCTTGGACTCTTCGGCCCAAACTTCACCCCATTCTCCTATATTGCACCCATCTCACCATATTTCCTAATGAAATGGGGTGCGCATAAGGGCCAAAGACCCCAAGGAACACGTGACACTTGTCAGTCTCTACAGAGTGGGGTGTGGTGAAATGGCATGGCCGTTATGCCTGATGACCCAAATGCACACCCCAATGCCTGTCACTCTCTGCAGGGTGGTGGTGGGGTTGGCTTCAGTTCAATACTTCACTGCCATTCCTATTATGCAGCTCTGTAACTTCTACACTACCACTGCCAATGCCAGTAAGCAAACATTCGGCATTGACAAATGCTTGTTGGGTTCTCTATGTTACATTTTTTTCAACTTTTTTGAGTACCCTCTAAAGGGCCTGTCAGATCTATGAAATGGGGCTGTTGTCTATCCACATCATACCGGTGTCTCCCAGAAGACATGTAGGTTGCATTTCGTTAGCAGGCATTACGCTCTGCCTGTTTATGTTATATAGCTGTTTATATGCGCTAATAATCTTGTATGAAATTACTTGTACATTCTTTGATATGTATGACTCCCTTATTGTATGTAACATTCTTACCAGACCTCTTTGAAAGTGAGCTTGCTCAATGGTGATATGCCTGGCTAAATAAAGTTTTTTGATTGATTAATTGATTGATTGATTGAAAATGATTTCATGGCAGTCTAGTGGTCCATCCCCCCCACCACGTTTTCTGATCACTGTCCCAATAGTTTATTGCTGGTACATACATCTGCCCTTGCACAACCTCTTTCTCCATCTCAGATCTACTCACCACCCTTCAGTCTCACTCCTCAACTGGCGAACTACATATATTAGGTGATTTTTAACCTGAAATGGCTCTTCCCCCAACCAAGTTAAAACCAGGAATGAGATATCCTCACTAAACCTAACCCAGTTGCTTAGTGAACCCACAGGACTAAATACTCGGCCCACATACTCAAAGAGATGCGCAGCACAAAGTGAACATGCTGCGCATCCCATAATTGCACCAAAGTGTGATATTCAAATTGTGGAGATGCATCGCTCATATTGGAATGCGCGATCACACATAGATAATATATGCAGCACTAAAACAGGGGGCAGTGACATGAATGCACTGTGCATGGGAATATTCAGCCAAAATGTGTGGCACATGTTCCGTAGGTCCCAGAAATGTGTTGTGCAAAGATAGGACACCAAAAGGATGGCCTAAATCACCCAACCACCCACAGAAAGGAAGCTGAACTGCAGACAGACACTCCTGAGACAGCCCTTGGAGGTGACACAGCCTTTGGAATTGAGTCAGCATGTGCTACAGGCACCCACACACAGCAGTCATACCAGGAGGACAGTACCCAAAGCCACAGATGCTGTGACAACTCTGGTACCACCCAGATGGCCACCTTCCCCATACTGAACCAGGGAGACAGACACCTAGCTGCCACATGCTGGTGCCATTGTGTGTACCCCTGGCACACAGGTGGAGTGGATAGCACAACACAGCACATGTAACGGAGCCATGGCCTGCACTCATGTGGCCCTAGGGGCATCACCTGGTGATGGCATACACTCATGGTGACGTCTGGGGCATTGGTATCTAGGTGGCAGCATGGCATGGTCCAGGATCTGACCAATGTCACACACCCACAGTGGTGCACCCTTCCTCACATGTTTCAGCCCTAGTCCAGTATTACTGGCTATGTGGGGCACTATAGGTGCCTGTAAGATGCATGCAGAACTGGTGTGCCACAGTCATGTGGCATAGAAAGCAGAGTATCCCACCCTGGACCTATCTTGCTTGTTGAGGAAGTCTCCTGTAGTCACTGCCTAGGTGAGCCCTCTGATCCCCAGTCTGACACTGTACAGGGCCATGGGCTGAGGCACTCCACTCAAGCCACTGCAGTACACCCACACACACACACACACATATACCCACGCACCAGCCTGCTAGGCTGTAGTACCTCTTTTTCACCTTTGTGGAGTGATGGCGCTGCCCTGCAGAGCTGGATCTGTGCATGCCAGAGGCATGCAAATAGTCTGCATACATTCCAGTAATGAAATGTCAACATGTGGAATGGGCTCTGACTGTGCAATGAGACCATTTGCATATCCTGGCCAAATATTGCAATTCTGTGCTCAGCGCATGTGGCGCGCATTGCACATTCCCTATACCCACACAGGTTTCAGATCATCTGCGATCATGCATATTTGGGATATTCAGCCAGACTTGCATAACGCATTCTATGACGCTTCATCTGAATATACCAATGTTTTGTACTGGAGCATCTGAGAAGTGCAGCACATGGACTTGTGTGATTCAGCAAGCCACTTTTGAATATGGGGCCCAGGAACTCAAAATCACTCCTTAATAGACTGGGTGCTCACCTCCCACCCACATCATATCATTGCAGTTGGTATCTTATCTGACACCTTAAGTGACCACCACCTAATCTATTCCAGTCACAAAATCCACTGCCCCAAAGCCCCTCCTAAAATCCTACTGATTCGCTCATTTAAATCCTTAGATCTGGCTCCCGTATTAAATGACCTAGCCAGCTACTGACTGGTCCCCCATCTTACATGCTTCCTTGATTAACTCCACTCTGGATTACTTCAGTTCCAAACTATACACCATCTGGGATCACTATGCCCCCTTAGGGGAACCCGGGTGCGCAGATCCCACCTCTCTTGGATCACTGCCATACTGATGGCTTAGAAACATGGAAACACAGAATTTGACGGCAGATAAGGACCGCTTGGCCCACCCAGTCTGCCCATTTCCCTACCTACTGGATAAGCTGCAGATCATAGTTAACCAGCAGCCTACTTCTTCCTACCCCCAACCCCTAGAATTGCCTTATGACTGTCCCATGCATGCTTGAATTCCACCACTGGCTTGCCTCCATGCCAGAGACTAGGTGTGAAAATAATCCACAGGCTCCCAAACTTCCTTCCAGAAGGACCAAGCTCTCAGAAATGCTTGCACCAGGGCAATTAGACTTGGCAAAGCTGAATATTTCTCAGTCACATTTTATTCAAACATTAACCACCCATCCAAATTCTGGAAGGTGGTGCAATCCCTGTTCTCCCTTCCTTCCCAGCTGGGTTAAGTACGAAATCCCGACTCTAACATGACTGACAACTGAAATACTAGTACCGAAATCCTGACCCAATTATAATCTCGCTACACTAGTCATCAATGCCTAAATAGCTGTCGATCAAAATCCTGATACCCCCTTTACAAATAGTTGCCCGCTGTCTGTTGTGCACCCCTCTCTTGCATGATAAAGAACAAAACATGTCTTTTTTTTCATTTTCTATTAGCACTGGAGAAACAGTTGCTGCATGCACTCTGGATTCACTGTCATTACGGCAGTGAAACTCACAATAAAGCCCCTGATCCAATTCAGTAACAAACTGGACTTAGAGAAATGAAACAACAGACCTGTTCTATCTGACCCAGCTCGGCAGTGGTGCTATAAGCAAACCACTACTTGCAGCAACAACACAGGCCACTTACTCATCGGCTTTCCTGCTTTCCCCACCCACGGTAAACATTTTCAGTTAAAAAATACAGGCTGACAGTATTTTATTTTAAACTGTACACTGTTCATCCATGTTTGATGTTGTAATTGTTTATTTACTGCAATGAGTGCTTGTGTGCCAGACTCTGATAATACCGCATTGGGATTTTAACAGTCGGTATTAGCAGAGTCGGCCATTCAATCATCAGGATAACATACGTGTCGGGCTTGTGAGAGTCGTTATTTGGTACAGATTCCTTCCCAGCCCCTGGCACCAGTCCTCAAAGTAGGTGATTTCTCTTTGTTAGACCCCCTCCTGTTGCCACTGCATTTAACACTTATTTCACCTACTGTGTGTCCTCCCTTCTCTCTTTCCTACCTTCCTCATCATTCCTTCCCCCTGAGCCCTTCAACTCTGCCTGCTCCACTTTCCCCTCTTTCTCCTTCTGACCTATATCTCCAGCTGATGTCCTCAAAACTCTTCTTGCCCTTAACCCATCTAAGGAAACGTGCCCCTCTGGTCTTGACTCAAAAATTCCATACCTATCTACTCCTGCTATTGCTACCCCCTTCCCCGCTTCTTTATCAAACCTATCTTTTCCGCTGTTCTGTCCACCTGGAAACACTCCACTGTTATCCCCCTCACAAAGGGTGGTGACCCTTCCTCCTCTAGTAACTACTGTCTTATCTCTTTACTCTCTATTCTCGCCAAGCTTCAAGAGCACCTGGTGCTATCCCAGCTCTCCTCCTTCCTTGAATCCTTCTCTTTATTCACCTCTTTCCAGTCTGGTTTCTGGAAGAGCCACTCCACAGTCTTCTCCCTCCTTAGGCTTACTGACTCCATACTTATTGGTATTGACCAGGGACTAATCTACTCTGCTGTCTTCAGCGACCTTGTCAAGGCGTTTGACACAGACTCCCACTCCCTCCTGCTTGCCAAACTCACAGCTGCAGGGCTCTCAATTGCAACTACCAGGTGGTTTCACTCTATCTCATAGGCAGAACACAATCCATCAGGATTAGAGATTCAATATCCCATCCTCCCCATACATACAGGGTTCCTCAGGGGTTCTGTGTTGGGCCCAGTCCTTTTCCATCTTCTAAATGACCTTTCCAATGCCTGCCGTTGCACCTCCGTCCAACATGTAGCGGATGATACAGTCATGTTTACATTTGGTCCTCCCCACTGATGTTTTGCAACCAGACTTCAGCTGGACCTTGCAAAGTCCAGCCCTGACTTCACTCTAATCATTTATTCTTGACTGCCAAGAAGACAGTCTTAGAAGAAGTAAGAAGAAGTAAGAAACCACTATGGTTCTCAAAGGAGGTGGCAGTGAAGGTTCAAGAGAAAAGAAAGCAGTCAGAAAGTACAAGGAATCACAGAAGGAGCAGGACAGAGAATTGTATCAGTTAAAGCAAAAGGAAGCTGGGAAGGCAGTCAGAAGAGCAAAGGGCCGAACTGAGGAAAAGATAGCTAACTCAGTTAAGAAGGGGGGATAAAACCTCTTTTAGGTACATCAGGGAGCCAAGGAAGACTAAGGGAAGGATAGTGAGGCTTAATAAAGAGGAGGGGGGCGGGCAGAGGGTGACTGTGAAAAGGCAGAGATACTAAACAAATATTTTTGCTCAGTATTTATAAATGAAGGGGGGGTAGTAAAACAAACAATCGAAACACTCTGGATACAGAAGTTGATACCAGCCCATTTACAGAAGAAAGGGTTCTGAAAGAACTCGTAAAACTGAAGGTGGACAAAGCAATAGGGCCTGATGGGATTCGACCCAGAATTCTAAAAGAACTAAGGGTAGAACTAGTGACACCACTAACTACCCTATTTAACAAATCATGGGAGGATGGGGTGGTACCTGAAGACTGGAGGAGGGCAGATGTGATTCCTCTTCACAAAAGTGGGAGCAGGGCAGAAGCAGGAAACTACAGACCTGTTAGTTTAACCTCAGTGATAGGGAAAATGATGGAATCACTTCTGAAGGAAAGAATTATCAAGTACCTAGAGGCCAGAGGGGCACAGGACCCAAGGCAGCATGGATTCACAGCTGGAAGGTCATGCCAGATGACTCTAATACATTTCTTTGACTGGGTGACCAAAGTAGTAGATCAGGGAGGGGCTGTGGACATGGCCTACCTAGAACTTTAGCAAGGCATTTGACTCAGTCCCACAAAAGATTAATATACAAGTTAGCCAGCCTGGGAGTGGGTCCCAAGATGATAGCCTGGGTAAGAATTGGCTGAAGAATAGGACACAGAGGTAATAGTAAATGGAGTCCACTCTGAAGAAGGGGTTTCTAGTGGGGTGCCACAGGGTTCAGTATTAGGACGGTCCTCTTCAATGTCTTTATAAGAGACATTGCAGAGGGACTGGAAGGAAAAGTATGTCACTTTGCAGATGACACAAAGATCTGCAACAGAGTTGATGCACAAGGTGGGATGGAAAGGATGAGAAGGGACTTGGCAAGGTTAGAGGAATGGCCAAATGTATGGCAGCTTAGATTTAATGCTAAGAAGCGCAAGGTAATGCCCTGGAAACAAAACCCAGGGAGGAGTACGCAATGGGGGTGAGATGCTAGCAACAGCAAAATGGAAATCGACCTGGGGGTAGCTCATATCAGATAATTTAAAGGTGGGCAAGCAATGTGAGAGGGCAGTAAGGAGGGCTGGGGGAATACTGGGATGCATAAGGAGAGGCATCACCAGTAGAAAACAGGAAGTTGTTATCCCTCTGTACAGACAGCTGGTGAGACCCCATCTGGAGTACTGTGTGCAGTTCTGGAGACCCAATCTCCGAAAGGAGATAGACAAGATGGAAGCTGTTCAGAGGAGGGCAACTAAAATGGTGCAGGGTCTGCACCGGAAGACATATGAAGAGAGACTAAAGGAGCTTAATATGTATAGCCTCAAGGAAAGGAGGGAGGGGGGACGTGATAGAAACTTTCAAGTACCTCAAGGGAATCAACAAAGTCCAGGAGTGTAGCATCTTTCAAAAAAAGAGGTGTGCAAGAACAAGGGGCACAATTTGAAGGTGGGGTGGCTCAGAGGTAATGTAAGGAAGTATTTTTTCACAGAGAGGGTTGTGGATGCATGGAACGGCCAATGGAGGAGGTTGTATGGAGTCAAAAACAGTGTTTGAATTCAAGTATGCATGGGACAGCCATAAGGCAATTCTAGGGGTGGGGTAGAAAGAAGTAGGCTGCTGGTTAGTTGGATCTGCAGCTTATCCATTAGATAGGAAATGGCAGACTGGTGGGCCAAGCGGTCCTTATCTGCCATCAAATTCTATATTTCTATGTTTCCATGACCTTTGGCACAAGGCAGAGACTCTTTCAGCTCAAATACCTTCCTCCTCCACACCCCAGATGGGACTTTACCTGGGAGCAATTCCTCATTTAGGTACTTTGAAATCTGGCTTGACCAGAATGTCACCTTTTCTGGACACATAGATGTCATACCCAAAAAACTGCACCTCAGTCTGGATGTCCTATATAGGCATTGTGGCTGTATTTCACTGCTGGGCCAGCACGTTGCTCCCTTGTCCAGAAAATAATTTTACCTATATTTGCCTATGGATATGTAGTCTACAGTGCTGCTCCCTCATCTTTCCTAACCAGGCTGAACTCTCTCTTCCACTCCTGCTCTTTTTGCTTTTGACTTCCTTCCCTACACCAATCACTGCACTCTTTACTAGTCTCTCTCCCTTCCTTCCATATTGGATAGACACCATCCACAGTGCTAATTTTCTTGCTAAATTCTGGTTCCACTCTCTCTCTCTCCCCTTACCCTTCCTCCTCTATTTACCTCAGACATACTTTCTCTCATTCCCTTAGAACCTTGACCACCACACCTTATTCATCCCATTCAGGTCCACCTCATCAGGCCAGGCAGCATTCTCCTACCACTTCCCAAAAATATGGAACTCCCTCCCCCCTCTCATCTGTTACGTTGCCTCCCCTTAGATCTTTGTCTCCCTCCTAAAGGACCCTTTTCCCATTCCTGCAGGTGTACTTAACCCTCCTCCTTAGTTTGCTCCGCTATTCAATACACAGATCAACACTTTGCTTTGTTACTCACCGACTGGGTTGCTTAAATTAGTAGCAGCACTTTCTATTATTTGTTGCATGTCTGCTCATTCAGTTGTAGTATCTTAATGCTAACTGTATCTCCTACCCATTGTGACTGTATCTCCTACCCATATTGTTAATTGTATCTGTCTTTATCCTATTGTATTTTTTTTTACTTTCTATTTGTGCTCCTTCCTCCCACAGTACTCCCTTCTCTTCGGGAGTCGCCTATGGCCATTCTAGTCCCCACCTCCTACCTGGATCCTGTGGCGGTCCATCCTCCATGTAGCCTTGGCTTATCCCCCAGGCGGGGACAAGGTGGGGAGGCAAGCACCCCGAATTCCTTGTCTCGTCAGGACGCTGGTCACCGGGGTAGGTAGTGGTACTGGGGATCAGGGCCTGGTGCTCCGTCTGTGCGGGAGTGCTGTAGGGTATTTTCCGATGTTCTGTGGGAGTGGCCTCCACCCTGACATCACAGCGTATCTGCCGACGTCTACCACTTCCCAACCCTCTTGTGCACTCATGTCTGCTATGCATCCGGCTTCCACCAGAGGCCTCAGACACCGAGCGTATGTGCCCCCTCCCTCCTGGGAGAGCACAGCTGTCCTCAGACACTCAATCCTCTCCCTCTCCTGCCAACCCCCAATGTCCCAGGCTTGTTCCCGAATCTGGGTTGCCGGCATGGCATTAGGTGTGGCATCCAGCGCCTCAACCCTCGGTGCCACCAGGCCGGCATTATGGTATTGTATTTAATGCATTATTCCTGCCCCCTCTCCCCAGGGCACATCTGGAAATGAGTATTTACTGCTCAGTATTCCTCTCCTGGTGAAACATTTAAATAAATAAATTAAAAAAGAAATGAATCCCTGGCAGTCTAGTGGTCCCTCTCCCCACCCAGTTCTCTGATCGACATTCCAATATGTTAAAAAAATTATTCCCTGGCAGACTAATGGTCCCTCCCCCTCCCCCGATCCCCAATTGCCATGCCCATAAAATAATAAAAATATCCCTTATAGTCCAGTGGTCTCCCCCATCTTACCCTCGATACCTCCCTACCATAATGTATCAATTTACCCTGGTGGTCCAGAGGTTCCCCACACTCATCCCCGCTCTGTCTGTACAGGGCACAGTATAGTTTTCCCTGGTGTCTAGTGATGGTGATCGGTTCTAGGGGATGGGGAGGGACCACTATAGCACCAGTGAGATTTTTTTCATTAATGAAGGAAGGGCGATGAGTGATTGAGGACTTGGAGGGATCATTAGTGCCTCAGAAAGCTTTCTTTGATTTATGTAGGAGAACAGCAGTCCACTTTGTGGAGTGGCAAAAAAGTCCCTCACAGCCCATGTAAATGGAACTATAGATGGCACGCACGTAGCCAGCTAGTGCCTTAACTACCCAATGGTCTCATTTGCATGACTGCTTTAGTGAATGACAGAGAGTGCACTGGCGCTATTCACTATGAGATCATTTACAGGCATGCAGGTTGAGGCATCACTAGTGCGGTTACAGGTAGTGGTAATAGGGTTACCACTGCTTCTTCCTAGCCCTATTCACAGTCAAATAGTGCCCCTTGCTCTTCTGTCTTCGAATAGCATTTTTTTTGCCATGTAGGGCAACCACAAAGGGCAACACAAATTTTGTGCTTCACTTTGTGATTATTTGTGAATCTAGGCCCCAGTACTCATAAAGAAGCAGTGCATGACATCAGAGAAAATATTTGCATATACCTCATTCGTCAGAGTGCCCTTTTTTTCCTGACTTATACGATACCATTTTTGTCCCATTGTGTATCTGATTTACCACTTTTTTGTTACAATTAAAATACTAATAGGCATGCTCCTTTTAATGTGACACAGACTCAGTTATCACCAGTATTTCATTTGAACATTCATTGTAAAACGGAGATCAAGGGTCTGCAGAAGGAGCAAAGACAGGCAAGGCAGACTGGGAGGTTATTGTCCAGCACTGGTGGGAGGGAGGAGAGGAGAGGAGGAGGACAATTTTGGCCAACAGGGGGAGGAGAGGGTCAGAAGACGGGAAGGGAAGCAGAGACAGGGGCCCAGACCAAGAAGAACAGCATCAGGAGAAACCAGGTGAAGGGAAAAAGACAACAGGAAGAAGAGGGGCTCGTGAGGGGAAGAGGAGAAGTGGCACTAGTCATGGAGTTGAAATGAGAGAACAGGCTACAATGAGGAGAGAGGAAGTGGGCATTGGAGTAGAGTCTTCAGAAAGTTGTTTTGTGGTACTAGAGGGAAAAGAGGAGGAGGGAGGTGATGAAATTAGAGGAGTAACTGATATAAGCCCAGATGAAATTGGAGTGAGGGAATCTTCTGCTGGGGGAATTAGAACAGGGGCAGAACGGGAACCTACTGTGCATGAGGAAGAGGAAGAACCAGGAGTGAGAGGTGGGGAGGAAGGGAAGCAAGCAGTCAGTAATAAGGGTGGAATCTTAGTGCTGAGGGACTCACTACTAAGAGGAGTCAGATGGGGTAGCAAAGGGGAGAGGCATAGTCACATTTGGGTGGAGGCCATGCCGGGAATGACAGCAGAAAGGGTGGGACAATCTGTTCTAAAATATGCTATAAGGGGTAGGGAGATGCCTTATTTAATTATACATTTGGGGACAAACAACCTGGCTGATAGGATGGTAGATACATTCCAGAGGAGGTTTGAGGAACTAGGAAAGTTATGTGAGGGGGCAGAAAGATCAGTAACTTTCTCAGAGATACTTTCAGTGTTCAGGGCAAGCACAGCAAGAAAGTCGAGAATAAAGGATTTTAATGAATCGCTAAGAACCTGGTATCATGCTAAAGGGTATGGGCTGGTGGGGGGTGGGGAGAGACCTGGGAGGACAGTAGTCTCTATGCCAAGGATAGACTATACCCGAGTGAGGAGGGAAAGAAAGTGTTGAAAAAGAGGATGGAGGAGTACATAGAAGTTGGGAATTTAAACTAGGAGCGGAGGTGGCAAGTGAGCAAGGGACATGCAGAGACCACATGTTGGGAAGCCATACGAGCTTACCCCCCAGAACAGTGACAAAGGACAAGTACTAGTAGCAATTCTAGTAAAGGAGGGCAGAAGGGCTGGGGTGGAATGAGGTCACCCTGAATGCTAGGAGCCTAGGGAAGAAAACTGCAGAGTTATAGACACTCATGGGAACAGGAGGTGAACATTGCAGCCATCTCTGAAACATGGATCACCCAATACAATGACAGGGACCTGTCAATAACAGGGTACAGGATATTTCATAGGGATAGAGTAATGAGAAAGGGAGGTGGCACTATATGTGAAGGAAGGACTGAAGTGTGTACAGGAGGAAGGGGATGAGGGTTGTACGGAGTCACTATGGATGCAAATCCAGAATTCCAAGAATAGGACTCTCAGGATAGGAATTGTGTACATGCCGCCCTCTCAGACAAAGGAATTAGACAGGGAACTAGCGGGACAGATCTGGCGGACCTGCAAGAAAGGTAGTGTGGTGATTGTGGAGGACTTCAACATGCCAGGAGTGGACTGGAGTACCCCAATAACCAGGAAAAGAAGGGAGCAGGTACTGCTGGATGCCTTCCAGGACAGCTTCCTGATGCAAATGGTCATCAGACCAACAAGGGAATTTCCTTGACCTCGTGCTGGCAAATGGGAGTTTGCGAAGAAACTTAGGGTTGAAGAACTGCTGGCAGGGATTGGCCACCACTCAATATGGTTCACATTGGATATGGGTAAGGAAGGAGTATAATATGGCACAAAGGTGCTGGACTTCAGGAGTGCTGACTTCGGGAGGATGGGGGAAGTGGTAAAAGGGTACCTGGCCAGAATTCAACCTGGTATGAACACTAACCAGAGGTGGGAGCTCATAAAGCTCGGATAGTGGAGGCAACCAGACCTGCAGCAAGACCCAGAATAAGAAGGCAAGGGCTAAGAAACCTAGCTGGGTGAGTAAGGAGGTCATGGAGAAGGTAAGGAGGAAAAGAGCTGCCTTTAGGAGGTGCAAACAACAGGGAGGGGACAGGACAGGGAAAAGTATCTGAAGGAATCGAAGGAGGTGACAAGGACAGTAAAGGCCAAGTCAGCTACGGGGTTCAGGCTGGTGCAGGGTATTAAGAATGGGGAGAGGGACTTCTTCAGGTACATCAGGGAGAAAAGGAACTGTAAGGACCATATTGTAAGGATTAGGAAGGGGGGGGTGGAAGCAGGGGATGATAAGGCAGAGGTGCTAAACAAGTATTTCTGCTCAGTATTTACTAAGGAGAAGAGGAGTTGATACTCAAGGGAGGAAGGAAGGCAGAAACAGAGGGGGAGGGAGTGACAGATGGGGAAACATGGAGGGCAAGGGTCTGGAGGGTTTGAGGGCACTGAGTGTGGACAATGCGCCGGGTCCAGATGGCATCCACCCCAGGATCCTCAAGGAGCTAGTATAGGTCCTGGCAGGACCTTTGGCAGACCTATTTTTTTTTTATTTAGTTGTTTAACCAGGTATAGCACACTAAGCTGAAAGCTTTTTACAGGAGCGACCTGGGAGCACAAGGAGGTTAAGTGACTTGCTCAGGGTCACACAGCATGCAAGTGGAAGCTGTGAGTTCAAACCCAGGTCTGGTCTGCTGGATGTCACCAGATTTGCAGCTCAGAGCCTTAGACCACTGTGCTATACTGCCTCCTAAATATTTAATGCCATATTTAATGCCTCACAACACTAAGGGTGTGTACCCCAGGCTTGGAGGATGGCTCATGTGGTGTCCCTTCCTAAGAGTGGCCCCAAGGATGAACCAGCAAACAACAGACCAGTGAGCCTCGAATCCATTGTAGGTAAGCTGATGGAGACTATCCTGAATGCGAGGCTGGTGGCCCACCTGGCCAAAGGACTACAGAACAGCAGACAGCCTGGTTTCGTAAGTGGCAGATCCTACCAAAGCAATCTAGTGGTGTTCTATGACTGGGTAACTAGGCAGTTAGACAGGGGCCTTGCAGTGGATGTCCTGTAACTGGACTTCAGTAAACCATTCAACTCAGTGCTGCATGAAAGGCTGGGAGGTAAGTTAGAAGGCACAGGGGCAGGTGCAAAGCTGGTGAGATGGGTAGGGAACCGGCTTCAGGGAAGGCAGCAGGGGGTGGTGGTGGTGGGTGGGGAACTATCATCCCCAAGGGTAGTGATGAGCGGTGTTCTACAGGGTGCTGTGTTGGGACCAGTGTTGTCTGGGATATTCACTGCAGACATATCATTAGACATAAACAGCAAGACCAGTCTGTTTGCTGATTACACCAAGATAGGAGTGGTGGTGGTTGACCTATGGGGATGG
This sequence comes from Neoceratodus forsteri, assembly GCA_016271365.2. NCBI lineage: Eukaryota > Metazoa > Chordata > Ceratodontiformes > Ceratodontidae > Neoceratodus > Neoceratodus forsteri. The sequence continues at coordinate 51,181,786 of CM057455.1, forward strand.
CAGGGGTTGCAGGATGATTTGGCAAAGCTGGAAACCTGGTCGGATACCTGGCAACTGAGGTTCAATACCAAAAAGTGCAAGATGCTACATTTTGGGGCTAAAAATCCAAGGAACAGTTACCAGCTGGGGGGAGTGCAGCTAGCCGATACAGGAGGAGGAGGAGGAGAAGGATCTGGTGGTGCTCATTATGGGGTTAATGAACACCTCAGCACAATGTAGGAAAGCAGCTGAAAAGGCCAACAAAATGCTATGTTGCATTGAAGGGGTATATCCTTGAGGAGTGGGGACATGATTCTGCCACTGTATAGATCATTAGACCATGCCTGGAGCCTACCGGGTTTCATCAGCTAACTCATGCACGTGCATGTAAAACAGCTGAGACACTTTAGCATATGGCAGTAATAGTGCATGGTGCAACTCATAGCATGCAGGAACAGCACAGGGGGGTGAGGCATAATGGCGTAAACCAAAACAATGTGGGGGGGTGCAAATGAGCGCACAACCATACAGCAAATGGCAAGAGGGAGCAGAACTAAGCAGCTCCAACTGAAACAACTCCCATCCCCAGTATCTTCCTTCTGGGGTTCCTCTGTGTCGGAGCATGACATCACCAACATCCGTCCAGGAAAGGAGGCGTAGCATCGCCCAGTAGCACCCATAGCATAGCAGGTGTGCACACTGCTAAACACCATTGACCACCGACAGCCAGAAGTTCAGGACCATCTCCGCCACCTCACAAACATATCACCGAACATGCCGCAGTAGAGCATAGGATCGAGTACACCCACCGGCAACAGGATGAAATCCCTGGTACACTGCCACCACTATCTGCAGGTCCACAGATGCCCACCACTGGCTGAAGACAGTGCCACTCTGCCACTGCCCCCAGCCCAAGGTAGGGCCCTCCAGGTAAGCCACATTTACATTTTACAATCCCCATGGAGTCCAAGGAGTGTGACTGGAGGGCAGCGATACTAAACCGGTCGACACAGAGACAGATGGACACACAGATGTGAGCAGGTGGAGGAGGGGGCTCTGTGCATTTGGGCCAGGAACAGCTGAGCACTGGAGGAGGGGAGAGACGAGGAGGATAGGCAATATGCAGGCCCAGGCACGGTCCCCCCCCATGAATGGACAAGGCTGATGCAAATGGGAACAGGCCATACACCAGGCTGGGGCCTGTACAGACACAGAGCACTGTCCCTATCCATCTATCAGTTGTGTGGCTGAGGCATAGGGAAGTACCATGTGTCTGTATGGCTGACAGGAGAAGCGTGGTGTGGGCCTCAACAGGACAGGGCTGTGAACACTACAGAGTGTGGGGCTGTTAGCGGTTGTGCGGTTTCCATGCATCTGACCACCCTGATGTAGGTATGCACTGTCTCTGAGGTTGCAGGACGAGAAGTATGCCTCCCAGTGGCACGCATCTCCTGGGCCACAGCTGGCTTAACACAGTGGACCATGCATGCTGTGTTAGTGCTGCCAGAGGTCAGTATGCCACATGGAGGTCTCTGGAGTCCCTTGCCTGCTGAGCCCTGATGCCTGAGCCAGAGTACACCCCCAGATACCTATGTATGTGCAGGTCCTAGGGAGTGTGTACACACACACATGTGGTGGGAAGACAGACACATGGGCTTGGGAACGTACCTGTGGAATCCTGTGTAGCTGGAATGGAGGACATCTGTGTACTCTCGCTGTGTGACGGAGGGGGGGATGGGGCCTCTGCAACCTCTTTAGTAGTGCACTGCCACACCAGTTGCCTTCTTATGCAGGTCCCGTCCACACATTCAGCATGCACAGAGCTATGCCGGGTGTATGCAGCTGCCCTGCATTGTGGCCTGCCTGCCCATTATTATGCCACAGTGCAGACATATATCATCACCACACATCCCAGCCAGGAGTGGGTACAACTGGCCACAAGTGCAGCCACTCTGCCCCAGCCCAGTCCCCATATAAGGCAGGCCACACTGTGGGGCAAGCATCCAGTATCTGTGAACCACCTTGGCTGTGAACATGCCACTGGTATATGTCCAGTCACAGAAGGGTGCACCCCTGCTGCACCACCCGGCACCTCTACCAATGGAAGGGCAGACATTGACTCCACATATTGGAAGCGCCAAGTAGTCTCAGGCTGCTGAAGGGATTGTTATCTGTGCAATTTAACTAAGTGTAGAAAGATCTGTAAAGGGGGAGTGGCTTAGGTAGAAGGAAGCCAGGTTAAAGCCAGATTTAGTCACTGCCCTAGATAGCTTCTGCCAGAGAACTGGCAGAGAATGCCAGGACGAAGGAGCTGCTGTTGTGACTGGACTTTTCTACTAGGACTACATTGCCCTTCTTCCTTCCACTACCCCCCACAAGCCAGATCTACTTTCATAGGCACAGAATTTGACTGACAACTGGAACTTCCTGTTTGGGAGCAGGACGTGAGTGATCACAGAGCCACCAAAGACTCACCATCCTAGAAGGACAAGAGTAGCTCTCTGTCCCACCTGAGCTGCTGGAGGTCTGCCTCTGATCAAGTAAGGAGGCTACTGAGAAATACAGGATCTTCTTGTCTCAGAACAGGAAGATCAGGAGCTTAAAGGGCACAGAGGCAGTAAGTAAGTAGGAAGAAAAAAAAATAAACAGAGGAAAGAGTAAGTATTCCAAACAACAGTGAAGGGGCCAGAAATAAGACATGATGGGAGTGGTGCAGTGCGGTGGCTGTGGAGAAGCAGTTTTCCAGGAGACATTCTAGAGGATGTGGTGTTGTCCCATCTGCAGGCACCTCTTTGGTCTGAGGGAGGAAGTTGCTCATCTCTAGGCTGAGTTGGCCAGTATTTGTGGGACCTCCTCTCCCATCCAGGGACCACCAGGGTCACTGCCATTGCCTCAGAGGTTGCCAAGAAAGAGGAGCAGTTGGACCACAGTGGGCTCACGGAGGGTGAGGGTGGTGGAAGAGAGGCACATCCCTCCAGTTGTACCGCTCCACAATTCATATGCCGTTCTGGCAAAGTGTGGTTATTCTATGGAGGCACACGCAGTGGAGACCAAGGAGGATGCTGGGAACTGCCACAAAGGAGACCCACAGGAGGGTGGCATGGGTTCCCACAGGGGCAGGAAACAACTCGTGGTGGAGGACTCTATTGTTAGGAAGGTAGAATTGAGGGAGGAAGGGGAGAGGGAGCTAAAGTGTCTGCATGGCGCCATGGCTAGGAGGGACAGGGAGCGAATCCTCAGGATCGCCAGAGCAGTTGCACAGGGGAGGGAGCTGGATGTTATTGTCCACATAGGGACAAATGATCTAGCTAAGAAAGGGATCAGAACAGTGCAGGAAGAGTTTGTGGAGTTGGGGAGGGGCCTTAGACAAGTAGCATGCACAGTAACCTTTTTGGAGGTGCAGCCTGTCTATGGCATTGGTGAGGCTAGGATGCTCCGTACCATGGGATTCACTCAGTGGTTGACAAACTGGTGCAGAGTGCAGGGATTTGGCATCACTGGGGACTGTGGGTCCACCTGGAGTGATGCAGGCCTATACTGGCATGATGGTCTGCATCTGTCCAGGATGGGAACCAAGATCCTAGGTGGTAGGTTTAAGTGGTTCATTGGCAAGCACTTAAACCAGCCAAGGTGAAGGCACTGGAAAGGAGCACATAATTCCAGCCCCAAACAAAATCAGGGTAGTAAGTGAGGTAAACACTAAGATAGAGATGTTGATAGGAGAAGGGCAGGGGTAAATGGAGAAAGTAACAAAGGCAATAAGGACAGGGATGTGGCAAAAGGGTAAGGCCACCAGGAAATGGAGGGTAATGAGTAACAATGCCAGTAGTCTGGGCAACAAGCTCCCTGAACTGGTGGCCTTGATGGAAGAGGGATGTCTGTGTCATAGCAGTCAAAGAATCATGGTACACAGAGAACCATGACTGGGATGTTAACATACCATGATACACAACCTACAGAAGAGACAGGGAGGGAGAAGGGGAGAGGAATAGCAACTGAACAAAAGAACAGACAGGGAGGAGAGGCACTGTGAGTCACTTTAGAAACTGGAAATGGCACCACAATCCGCACAGGTGTTATATGCAGACCCCCATGTCAGGGGGAGGGAATGGACAAGGATATGATAGAAGGCATTCTTAGGATGGTAGAGAAAGGGGAGATACTGTTTTTGGGAGATCTGAATATGCCAGATGTTAACTGGAGCACATTTGCTGCAGCCACATCCAAGAGCAGGGCCATTCTCGATGCCCTACAGGTGGCATGCCTCAGACACCTAGTCTTGGAACCCACTCTTGAGGGAGCAATCTTAGACCTCATACTTTCTAATGGGGACAGTGAGAGGATTTCAGATCAAGAAGTGGGTAGCCATCTGGGAACAAGTGACCACCAAACAGTGTGATTCACGATAATCTCAGCTACAGATTCAAGCCATGCAAAAGCGAGGGTACTGGGCTTCAGGACAGCTGACTTTGGCAAGATGGGAGAGTGCCATAGAAAAGCACTAGCAAACAGGCTAGAAGGAGGGTGGAGCAACAATCTGGAAACATCAAAACTGACATCACAGAGGCAACAAACCCTTGTGTGAAGCAAATAAACAAATCAAAACAAAAGAAAAAGCCATTATTGTTCTCAAAAGAGGTGGCATAGAAGGTCAGGGAGAAAAAGAAAGCATTCAGGAAGTATTAGGAAACAAAGAAGTAGCAGGACGGAGAGCTGTACCAGTTAAGGCAGAAGGAAGCAGGGAGGGAAGTTAGAATAGCAAAAGCCCAAACTGAGGAAAATATAGCCAACTCGGTTAAGAAGGGGGATAAAACCTTTTATAGGTACATCAGGGAGTGTAGAAAAACAAAGGGAGGGATAGTGAGGCTGAATAGAAAGGACGGTGGGTGGGCAGAGAGGGACAGTGAAAAGCAGGGATACTGGCGAATATTTCTGCTCAGTATTCACAAAGAGGAGGTGCCTAATCCAATTAACAGAAGCACTCTGGATGGGGATCGAGTCACAGTCCTTTCACAGAAGAAAGGGTTCTGAAGAACTCCTAAACTGGAAGGTGGACAATGCAATGGGTCTGACAGAATTCACCCAGAATTCTAAAAGAATTAAGGGGAGAACTAGTGAAAGCACTGACTACCCTTTTTAACAAATCATGGGAGGATGGTGTGTTACCTGAGGACTGAAGAAAGGCAGATGTGATTCCCCTTCACAAAAGTGGGACCAAGACAGAGGCAAGAAACTACAGACCTGTCAGTTTAATCTCTGTGGTAGGGAAAGTGATGGAATCACTTCTGAAGGAAAAAATTGTTGAGTACCTAGAGGCCAGTGGGGCACAGGACCCAAGGCAGCATGGGTTCACAGTGGAAAGGTTATGTCAGATGAATCTAATTGATTTCTTTGACTGGGTGACCAAAGTAGTAGACCAGGGAGGGGCTGTGGGCATGGCCTACCTAGGCTTTAGCAAGGCATTTGACACAGTCCATCACAAAAGATTAATAGTCAAATTAACCAGCCTGGGAGTGGGTCCCTGGGTTGTAGCCTGGGTAAAACATTGGTTGGACAACAGGACACAGGTAATTGTAAATGGAGTCCACTCTGAAGAAAGAGGGGTTACTAGTGGGGTACTGCAGGGTTCAGTACTGGGTCCAGTCCTTTTTAATGTCTTTATAAGTAACATTGCATAGGGACCAGAAGGAAAAGTATGTCTCTTTGCAGTTGACACAAAGATCTGCAACAGGGTTGATACACAGGAGATGTGTGGAAATGATGAGAAGGGACATGGCAAGGTTGGAGGAATGGTCAGATGTATGGCAGCTTGGATTCGATGCAAAGAAGTGCAAAATAATGCACCTGGAAACAAAAAACCAAGGGAAGATTATACATTGGGGGAAGTAGTAACAACAACAAAATTGAAAGGGACCTGGGGTAATCATATCAGATGACCTTAAGGTTAGCAAACAATGTGAGAAGGCAGTAGGGAGGGCTGGGGATACTGGGATGTCTAGGGGAAGCATAACCAGCAGAAAACAAGAAGTTGTTATCCCTCTGTACAGGCAGTTGGCGAGACCCCATCTGGAGTACTGCATCCAGTTCTGGAGACCCCATCTCTGCAAGGACATAGACAGGATAGAGGCAGTCCAGAAGAGGGCAACTAAAATGGTGCAGGGTCTGCAAGAGAAGCCATATGAGGAGAGACTTAGGGAGCTTAATATGTATACCCTTGAGGAAAGGAGGGAGAGGGGGGACATAATAGAAATGTTTAAGTACCTCAGTGGAATCAACAAAGTCCAAGAGGGTAGCATATTTCAAAAAAAGAGATGTGCAAGAACAAGGGGCACAATTTGAAGATTGGGGGGTTCAGGAGCAATGTGAGGAAGTATTTTTCACAGAGAGGGTGGTGGACACATGGAACAGCCTTCCTGAGGAGGTTGTGTGGTCTAAAACTGTGGAAGAATTCAAGAATGCATGGGACAGACATAAGGCAATTTTTGTGGGAGGTAGAAAGAAATAGGCTGTTGGTTAACTAGGATCTGCAGCTTATCCTGTAGGTAGTAAAATAGGCAGACTAGGTGGGCCAAGCGGTTCTTATCTGCCATCAAAGTCTATGTTTCTATATTTCAATGACAAGGCGCGATGCCCGGCATAGGTGCATATGTGGGAGAGGATGTGATACATGACACCACCAACCACAACCATGTGCCTTATGTCACTGATATTGCAGCTCAAGAGGTGCTAGTGGTGGTGAAGGACCGTTCCACCAACGAAATGTGCAGTGCACTGGTGGCAGCCTGCATATCTGGCATGTCATCATCCATTACGGGAGACTGCCCGCCATGCCTCTCATGAAGTGTGCATGTGCTAAGGCCAGGACCGTGGCTGACAGGCCACCTGCACAACTTGCATCTCTGAAGGACCTCAGGATACCACCTGAATACATTACCCTGGAGTCAGGGGACATCTTCCTCCAGTATGACAATGGCCCTGTGGAACACAGGCTTCTTGTATTTGCCACACAGGCAATGCTTGCCTGCTTTGTGGGCTGTACTACCATCCTGGCTGATGGGACATTCCGGGTTACACCGCCACTCTTCCATCAACTGTATACTATCCATGAGCTGCTGCAGGGTACTATGTTTCCAGCCGTGTACCCACTCATGAGCACCAGAAACACAGCTGCATAAACGGCAGCATTCCAGAAGATGGCGTCCCTGTGCCCGGGTCTTGTGCCTACAATGAGTCTCACAGACTTTGAACATGCTGCCATGAGAGCCTTTGGCATGGTCTTTCCTGGGTGCCAGCTGCAGGGGTGCTTCTTCCACCTGGCCCAGGCAGTCTGACGCTGGTTCCAGTGAATCAAGGGATTCGTGACATACTACGCAGAGGATCCAGAGTTTGTCCTTCATGCAAGGATGTTGGCGGTGCTCACCTTTGTCCCACTGGCTGATGTGATCATTGCTTTTGATGCCCTACATGACCTGGACTATAAGGCCAATGGGGACATGCTTGCTGAGCTAATGGACTATTTGGGGACACCTGGGTGAGGAGGCCTGTGGGCCGTACAGCACAATGGAGGCCTCTGTTTGCCATGGACACCTGGAATGGCACACCGCATCCGCCAATGTCGTGGAGGCATGGCGCGGGTGATTTAGGGCAAAAGCTTGTGGCATGCCACCCAACATCTGGTGCTTCATCAAGGAACTTGGGCAGAGCAGCACCTCACAGATGTTAGGCTGGCGCAGCTACAGCGGGGAACACAATGTCAACTGTGAGGAGCGTCACAAAGATACTGGCAGGCATATTGCGGGCATTGTCACAGCCTATGCGAGGTGTACCAGGTGGACTACCTGAGGGCATTGCTTTCAACTTGCCCCTAGGTCTAATGTGACACATTGGAGTTGACTGTCTGAGTGGTTGTTTGGTGGGGATGCTGGGGGTGCTGTTGGGTAGAGGTTGTTGTGCGGGTTGCTAGGGGTTGTTGTGGGGAGTTATTGTGGGGGCTGCTAGGGGTTGTTGTGGGGGTGATGTGGGGGTTGCTGAGGGGTTGTTGTGGGGATTGCTAGGAGTTGCTAGGGGTACTTGAGGTATGGTGGTGGTGTTGTGGGGTTACTAAGGGGTTGTGGGGTGCTGTGAGGGATTGCTAGGGGTTGTGGGGTGCTGTGGGTGTTGTTAGGGGTTGTGGGGTGCTGTGGGGGTTGCTACGGGGTTGTTGTCGGGGTGCTGTGGGGGTTGCTACGGGGTGCTGTGGGATGGAGTTGTTGTGAGAGGTTGCTGGGGGGTGGTTGTGTGTCACTGTCACCTTTGTACTATGTATTTGTGTGCTCTACACCAGTAAAAACATTTTGCTCACATGTCTGTTGTCCAGCCTCACTCATTTTGGTTCCACTGTTTGGGCCCACTTGCACTGTTCCTGTTTGCATTATTCTAACTGTTAGCTGTTTTGGTATTAGCCGTTTTGCATTAGCTCTTCCTGCATTAGCTGTTATTGCCTTCTATATTATGACCCCATGCCCACCTGGAGTACTACGTGCAGTACTGGTGCCCGTATCTGAAGAGGGACATTAAGTTACTGGAGGGGGTACAGCACAGGGGAACAAAGATGATCAAGGTGCTGGAAGACACCATACGTGAGGAGGCTGAGGGAGTTGAACATGAACTTGCTGGAGGAGAGGAGAGGAGGGACAGGGGAATATGACTGAAACCTTCAAGTATGTGAAAGGAATAAACAAGACAGATATGGAGGGGGGTGTTCAAAGTAAGGGAGGGGAGGGACACCTGATGTCGTGATATGAGACTGGAGGGAGGAAGGTTCAGGAGGGAGATGAGGGGACACTTTTTTAAGGAGAGGGTGGTAGGTGGATGGAATGCATTACTGGCAGAAGTGGTACTCAGTAGAACAGTGGACTGCTTCAAAAGGGTCTGGAAGAGGGCAAAGGGGAAGGTCAAGGGAGGAGAACAGTGGGAGGAAGGGGGAGCTGCATAATAAGGGGTGCTAGCTGCACATTTGAGCAGACTTGATAGACTACTAGGCCTTTATCTGCTGGCAGATTTTGTATGTTCGTATTTTTAGCGTCATTTTTCTTGTGAATAAAATGCAGCTCCAACCTTGTGAGATAACATACGTACAAAACCTGATAAGAATACTAATGGAAACCTGGTTTGAGTCATATTTGAAGAAGAGCTCATTTTATTACTTTACATTTGAAAAAAAATACTATAGTCAAGTCAGAATGGAAAGGAAGGATACTGATAAGGCCAGGACAAAGTGATGATCTAAAATAGAGTAAAAAGTATATGTCACAATTTTTACTGCTATCATACACTTTGCTGCTTTAAACTAGTCAGTTGGGCAGCCAAATCAGTGCACCCATTTATCAAACACACCAAGCAATGACAGAAAAACAAACTGAAAACAAGTAACAAAGCAAAGAAAAAGCAAACTGCTGACATCTCAATCCTGGACAGTGACTCAGAAGACTGAGGCTCTGTCACATTGTATTTGACTTCCAATTGCATTCCACATGGTTTCATGTCAAGTACAAGTGGTTCTTGGTGTCTGGTTCTGGATTTCCACCAAATGTCTTAGTTCTAGAATTGGAACATCATAACCACTCAAACCTTCCTCAGAACCATGGAATGAAACTAGAATACCAAGAAAATGCCAGAACCACTGGGAACTCACTGGAAGAATATTGAACCCACCAAAACATGCGTACTGACCACCTCAAACATGGCCTGGAAGTGCTCACACCAGTTGTAATGCACTCACGGTATCTGATCCTCTGAATGCACCCAGGATACAGAAGTGGTGCCAGGTCTGTTTAAGTTTGTATTCTGGCTGCATTCACGGAGGTTCTGATTCTGGGTATATAATAGTACAGGATCTATCTCAATCCATCCCCAATGGAATACAAGCCTTCTAATGTACATGGTGGGTCACAGCTGTTCATCATGTCATTTTGGTAACATTTTCCAAGATGTGTTGCTGAGGCTGAAACTGCATGAGAAGTTAGAGGACAACAAAAAATAACCTAACAAAAACACATGCAGCATCTTCTTCCCTAGGTTATCATATATCAGTTCAGTGGTCAGGGTTTGATTTGAATGCTGTACCACCAGGCCCCTCTTTCCGGAGAAGCTTTATTTTTTATTTATAGTTTAAACAGAGTGGCTGAGGCTATGTGATGAACTTTTGGACCAAAAGGGAGGGATGGGTGACTTAGGTCAGATGTGGGTGGATGCAAGGGGGTACCTACTTCCAGCCCCTGCTGTTGCGGCTTGTTGCTTTAAGCTAATGTAACACCAACACCATATGGGACATTAGCTGTTCCACCATAGAAGACATAGTGGTGCTACCTGGACAATGGGTTTAAAAGATCAAACCAGGTCCAGCGCACCCACTTCCATCTCTTTCAAGCTAATATGCACAAATGAGTACTATTAACAAAATATTGGCCACCCACTTCAAAAATACTAGTAGAAAATGCAATATAGAACTGAGATGGCTACATTTCTTAAGCATATGTACTGTATCTATCTCACTTACATGTTGTTATATTTTGTATCAGTATTTTCAATATGAGTGGCTGATGTTTTCCATTAATAACAATAAGTTAAGCTTGAAAAACAAAGTGGGTGCAGCGAACCTGTTGGATATTTGACAACAATACCATGAATATGCCACGATCACTACCAAGATTATTTCAAAATGGAAAAATACTGAATAACTATATACCATATTAACTAGCAACAGTGCTTTACAAAATAAATCAACTGACCACAGAATGGGACACTTGCAGTTATTTTTTCAGAATTCCAAGAGCATGAAAGAATAGTAAAACATATGTGGCACAAAGGACTTGTCATACTAACCTAATTTTTTTTGACTGGGTAACCAAGGAAGTAGGTAAGGTCCATGTTGTGGATCTGCTGTACTTGACTTCAGCAAGGCTTTTGATTGGGTACCACACAAAGGTTGTTCAAAAAAGATATAAGACGTGGGTGCAACTAAAAACTGTAGTGAACTGGGTAGGTAGTTGGCTGAAAGGAGGCAGCAGAGGGTTGTGGTCAATAGGGGAATCAGAGGAAAGGCAGGTTAGGAGTGGGGTTCCACAAGGATTTGTCCTGCATGAGGACCTCTATAATATGTCTATTAGTGACATTAATGGGAGAATCCAGGGCAGGTTGTTTCTCTTTGCAGATGACTGAAAAGTATGTGGAAGGGTGGATAGTGGTGAGGGAATAAGGGTTATGCAGAGTAACCTACAAAAACTGGAGGTGTGGTCAAAAGTCTGGCAGTTAAAATTCAATGCCCAAAAGTGTAAGGTAATGCACTTAGGGAAAAGGAATCCCAAGACAGAGTACTGGATGGATGGGGTGAGACTTAACATTACAGAAGAGGAACAGAATCTAGGGTTATCATCAGTAACTCTTTTAAACAAATGAGCCAGTGCAACAAGGCCTATAGCAAGGCTAACAGGATGCTGGGATGTATCGGGAGGGATAATGAAAGCAGAAGAAAAGAGGCGATACTTCCCCTATAAATACCCTGGTGAGGCCTCGCCTGGAGTACTGTGTCAAGTTCTGGAACCCTCACCTCAGAAAGGACAGGAATAGGTTAGAAACAGTGTAGCACAGAATAACAATGACTCAGGGCCAGCAGCGCCTCCACCAGAATGGAGAGGGGAGATATGACAGAGACCTTTAAGTTCCTTAAAGGAATTATTAAGGTAAACTGTGAGGAATTATTTGCCCTGAATATCAAGAAGACATGTGCTCACAAGTGGAAATTAACAAGAGGGAGGTTCAGGAGGGATGTGATGAAGTACTTCTTTACAGAAAGGGTGGTAGAGTCTTGGAACAATCTGCTGGCTGAGGTTGTGGGTGCAAATACAGTCTGGGGGTTCAAGCAGGCCTGGGATTAGAAAGAAGGGGAATAGTGGTCACCTGAGCAACAAGACCAGGGAGGAGAATGGGGACAGAGCGTGAGAGTACATATCCTGGGGAACAACAGGTTCCAGGGAAGGTTACAGGGATTAAAGGGAATATGGACAAACTGGATGGACCTCTGATCTTTTGCCATCATGGTCTATGTTTCTAACTCTTTAAAGCAGGTAAATATAAGCATATGCAATATTCTAAGCAGCGCAGGGCAATGGTGCACTGACATGTTGCTCATCAGAAATACTTGCTAACACTGCCGTGACAGAGGATACAAAATATACTAACCCTACTTGCAAGGTATAGTGATCAGACTCAGTGATGGGGACTGTGAGGATGATATAGAGGGAACCGATTGCTCTTCTGCTTTTTAAGTAATCTGTAACTGATTACATCGAGGGCTTTAAGCCCGAGGTTCAATCGGCGGACCAACTACATCACTCCCCCATCAGGCTTTTAAGGTCACTCATCCTGGACCTTGCCAGGATTCGTTTTTTGTTGTGGCCGGAGGTGCCACCCTTTCTCGCCCATTTTGATTTCTGTTATTTGTTCCATGGTCGCCTCCTGCCACCTGCTTGCTCATCCATTAGTTTGTTTCGCTCTCCCACTGCTTTGGCTCGCTCACCAAGTCCCCACCCCCTCACCTACCACTCTTCTCCTTTCTTCTGCTCTTTGTATTTTCCCCTTTGTTCTCCACACTCTCCCATTCCTTCCACATTCCCCAGTGTGCTGACCTCGAAGGTGGCATCATTATTCTGCCCTCTCAGCTTTTTGTGTCTGTTCAATATGGTCACTGCCTCTGCCACGTTCTTCATTCAAATTTTTCTGCATATCTTTCTCGCTCATTTGCCATGTCTCCTGGCTTTGTAGCAGCATTGTTTGGCAGTCGGTGGGTGCTCCCGCTGCTTGCTCTGTCTGCGCCTCGTAGGCCCAATTCTTCAGCTCCTCTGATTGCATCTCTCCTTGCTCTGCCATATGCTCTGTGTGGCTTCTCTTCCCGGCTTATCCACCGGGTCTGATTCAGTCAGGTTCTGCAGCTGCTTCTGGGGATCCACTGTCCCAGTCCATACCGTCAACCTACCAGGCTTTCTTCCAGCTCATCGCCTGCTGGATATTAATTTTCAAGTGTCCTCTCTCGTGCATTTGGGTTTTGCCAAGGATCTCATCCATGCTGTGCTTCCTGGTATAATCTGTCCTCTCTGCTAGGTCTGGGATTAGTGGCTTTTTCCGTCCCATGTGGAGGCCCACCACAAGACATCTTCTTCCACCAGATTCCTCAGTCAATTCACCCCTTCCTGTGACCTATGCTGCTCCTACTTAGTTTCCACCTAGGGAAAGGTAGGGTTTGCTTTCTACCTAGGGTTGCCCTCAGCTCCATTTCTGAAGCACTATTAAATGTGTTGGTATCGATGTGTAACACTTCAGATTTGGCTCTATTGATACCTCATTGTGGAATCTTTGATCTTACAGTATTAGCGTGTTCATAGTTCTTTCTGTATTTATTAATATTGTCATCTTATATATTTGGTGCTTTTCTGGGCTGCTGGTGATTACTGATATTTCTTTCATTACAAAGAACTACCACTATCTGTACATGTTTCCGTTCACTAACAGTAGTGCCTCTCTGCATGGCCATCGCTGACTCCTTTCACATGATGTGGCATGATGTTTGATCAATTCTCCCAGCTCATGCCATCCTGATCAGCTTGTTCTGGCATTCCAGCTCATTCTTATGCTGCCTGCATCCATTGCCCTCGACAACAACAACCCCGTGCCTTCCTTTTGGGCATATTTATCATTGAATCCTCTGCCTTTCACTCCACTATTGTACCTCTTTTCAGTCCATGCTCCACTTGGGTGCATGCCTCACCTCGACCTGCTCATCTATTTTACATCGCTCTACATCATCGTACCTCACCTCCCAGTATATCTCGCTCGACTACAGGCCTGCAGTTGATATTTCTTTTGGGCATCCCTATAAATTTGAACTCCAGCTCTGCTCATTCCCATCGATTAATTAAGCATCCCTCTCATTGGGTCCTATAATACCTCATCACCTAGGTCATGCCAGAGTCCAGTTCTCCTTTGTTCAGTCTGACCTCAGGTTCTGCTCATCTACTTCACTTAATTAAGCATACCTACCTTTAGGTCATATGCTACCTCATCGAACTGCCCTTACTTCATCAGTCTTCTCCTCTTGGACTGCTGCACTCCTGCGGTACTCAGCTGCCATCCTGCTGCATGTATCAGGTTCATGACTCGGTCATCATTCATTCATCCTTACCTCAAGGTTTATCTATTTCTGCCACTTACTTAAGCATTCATATCATTGAATCCTATGCTACCTCATTGACTCTGACCAAAAGGTCTAATCATTCACATAGCATAAGCAAGCATGCCTCATTGGCCTCAGAGTCTACTTACTCCCATCTATCAATTTAGCCAACCTCTCATTGGGTTTCATGCTACCTTGTTGACCTGTCACCCTCCTGCAGCGATCATCATCATCATCGGTCTTCATCATCCTCAGTATTCTACCTCGACTCAGCCACCTCCCTCAAACTTCTCATGCCCACCTCCGGGTAACCCTTGCTTATCTAACGACCTGCTCCTCCAACCCTCATGTAGGTTGGTTGCATCACATCGATTGCCCCCTCTGGTTCTGGGCATGCCTTTTCTCATACCAGCCATCAAGGATTCACCCCAGTCATGGCTTCACTCCTCATCATCCATTTTTCTCCTATCAATCGCTCATTATCATCAGTCTTTATCATCTTCAGTCTTCTTCTGAGCACATCTGGGTGCCCCTTGCTCCTCTGACTTACCCCTTGCTAATCCGACTTCTACTCCTTCCCATCGACTTACTCGAGCATACCCTTCCTTGGTCCCTTCCAGACATGCCTTCTTGGCCTTGGAGTCTACCTCCTTTCAAGGAGCCTACTCCCTGCTGCCTCATCTTCCTTCTTCAATCTGTGCTTTCTTTTGGGGTTTACCCCCTATCCAAACATCATCTTCCCTACTCATATCCTTCTCTTTAATGAATCCTTCTCTTTAATGACATACACCCTCAAATCAAATGTTGTCAGCCTGGAGGGAAGGCAACCTAGGCCTTGGCTCCCCAGAGGTTTCCTTCGCTTAGGGGTTTTTTCCTCTCCTCTGTTCCAATGGTCATAATATTAGTTAAAGTTAGAGTTTTCTTAGGTTAATTAGTTGGGTTTGCTGTTGGGTGGAGGCAGATGGTGTGACTTCCTTTCTCCCTCCCTCCTTGGGAAGGCTGCCCTTATCTTCTCAGAATTCATTCATTCATCATCCTCGCCTCTTGATGCTCGACACCCAATTGGGTATTCTTTTGGGCTTCTTCCTAACCTACCTTTAGCCAATGCAATTATTCCTGCAACACCTGTAAGAGGCCCTCCTCTAGGGTTCCTTGCATTGTACCCCTAAGGTGGTATATCCACGGATAGGGGCAGTGGAAAGCCACAAAGTAAATCAAGTCACACAAGCATCATCTCATCTAGTTGTATAAGCACAATTGAAGAAATGTTATACAAAGCTTGGCATTCACATAAAAAAAAACACAATGATCCGACTGGACCTGTACTTCTAGGCCACACTCCAAGAAAGGAGCTAGATACTTTTCATTGTGCTGACTATGAAATGTCAGACATATGCTGGTGGGAAAAATATATATCATAGCAGTGCTGGTGCCTAGGATGGGGAACCCCCACCAGAGGTGTCCAGACAGAGAAACTTACTTATGTTTCTTTACTTTTCAAAGTAGCTACTGGTGTCATTAAATGTGGATCAGATGTGGTGGGGTGGCATACCTCAGCTCCTGCTATTGTTGTTGCTGACACTCAAATTGGTCCATTAATCATCTACTCCCCTCGGATATAAGCCAATATGCTCCTCAATTCAGCACCCCTCACTAGATCTGCCACTTCATGCCTGCCACTGCTCTTGGGAGACAGGAATCAGTTGGACTCAAGTTTTGATGCAGATGATATATGCTTTTTCCTCAACAAACCACCCCATCGGCTCCTGGGTAACTTCCTTGTTCTTACTAACATAGAAACATAGAAACATAGACTTTGACGGCAGATAAGGACCGCTAGGCCCATCTAGTCTGCCCATTTCGCCTACAGGATAGTTCGCAGATCCTAGTTAACCAAAAGCCTATATCTTCCTGCCCCCACAAGAATTGCCTTATGTCTATCCCATGCATTCTTGAATTCTCCCACAGTTTTAGACCCCCACAACTTCCTCAGGAAGGCTGTTCCATGCATCCACTACCCTCTCTGTGAAATAATACTTCCTCATATTGCCCCTGACACGCCTCCTTCTATCTTTAAATCGTGTCCCTTGTTCTTGCAAGTCTCTTTTCTGAAAGATGCTACCCTCTTGGACTTTGTTGATTCCCTTGAGGTACTTGAAGTTTCTATCATGTTCCCCCTCCCTTCTTTCCTCAAGGGTATACATATTAAGCTCCTTTAGTCTCTCCTCATAGGCTTCTCTTGCAGACCCAGCACCATTTTTAGTTGCCTCCTCTGGACTGCCTCTATCCTGTCTATGTCCTTGCGGAGAGGGGTCTCCAGAACTGGACACAGTATTCCAGATGGGGTCTCACCAACTGTCTGTACAGAGGGATAACAACTTCCTGTTTTCTGCTGCTGATGCCTCTCCTATACATCCCAGTATACCCCGGCCCTCCCTACTGCCTTCTCACATTGCTTGCTAACCTTAAGGTCATCTGATATGATTACCCCCAGGTCTCTTTCCTTTTTTGTTGTTGTTACTACCTCCCCACCTGTTGTGTATTCTTCCCCTGGGTTCTTGTTTCCAAGGTGCATTATTTTGCACTTTTTTGCATTGAATCCTAGCTGCCATACGTCAGACCATTCCTCCAACCTTGCCAAGTCCCTTTTCATTCTTTTCACGCCTCCTTGTGTATCAACCCTGTTGCAGATCTTTGTGTCATCTGCAAAAAGGCATACTTTTCCTTCCAGTCCCTCTGCAATGTCACTGATGAAGACATTAAAAAGGACTGGACCCAATATTGAACCCTGTGGTACCCCACTGGTAACCACCCTTTCTTCAGAGTGGACTTCATTTACAATTACCTTCTGTGTCCTGTTGTCCAGCCAATGTTTTACCCAGGCTACCACCCTGGGACCCACTCCCAGGCTGGTTAATTTGACTAATAATCTTTGTGTGGGACTGTGTCAAATGCCTTGCTAAAGTCTAGGTAGACCATGTCCACAGCCCCTCCCTGGTCTACTACTTTGGTCACCCAGTCAAAGAAATCTATTAGATTCATCTGACATGACCTTCCCGCTGTAAACCCTGCTGCCTTGGATCCTGTGCTCCACTGACCTCTAGGTACTCAATTATTCTTTCCTTCAGAAGTGACTCCATCACTTTCCCTACCACAGAGGTCAGACTGACAGGTCTATAGTTTCCTGCCTCTGTCTTGGTCCCACTTTTGTGAAGGGGAATTACATCCGCCTTCCTCCAGTCTTCGGTACCACACTTCCTCCATGATTTATTAAAAGAGTAGCCAGTGGTTTCACTAGTTCCTTCCTTAATTCTTTTAGAATTCTGGGGTGAATTCCATCAGGACCCATTGCTTGGTCCACCTTCAGTTTTAGGAGTTCTTGCAGAACCCTTTCTTCTGTGAAAGGACTGGGATCGACCCCCCTATGAAGAGTGCTTCTGTTAATTGGATTAGGCACTTCCCCCTCCTCTTTTGTGAATACTGAGCAGAAATATTTTTGGGGAGAGCGCGGTTTCAACTATAGACAGAATATCAGGGTTGTGATTCAGGATCCAAGCATTAAGGCTGTCCATCCTAGGAAGGAGGCTGCAAATATTTATGGAAGCAATTGAAGTTTCCTGTGGCACTCATGATGGTGGTAGTGGTTGTTGTAGAGACCAGGTTAGGGTGGATATTTCCATTGAGCAGGAGTAACAGTAAGGCGATTTTGCAGAGGTATTCTTTGAGAAACTTGTTTCCTAGCTTTCTGGGCATAGCCTGTTTTCTCTGCCTGGAATAACACACCAGGGAGTGGAAAAGCCCTGGGTACAGAGTGAGTTGAGGCAGCCAGCTTGGGTAGAGGGGTAAAATCTCCAGTTGTTTGATTCGTGAGTGGCTCATAGGGGTTGGGGAAACTTTTGAGGGAAGAAGATTGTAGAGTTCCTGTGTGCCTTGAGGAGACAGTCAACCCAGCGAGTCTGTAGAACTACTGGTTTCTGAGAGGGCATGTTAGTAATCGACAGAAGAACTAGCAGTAGCATGCCAATAGGCAGTAAGGAGCTCACAGTGGCCATACTTGCTGAGTAGAAATTTTATTTTTTGTTCAGAAAATATTTAAGAGGCTTAATTGCAAGCTTGACAGCAACTCCCAGTCATCCGAGCTGCAGCAGCATCATTAGGCACAGTGCCAGACTCCTTAGGGGAGGAGCTGAAGAATGTATAGTAGCCAATGTTGTGGAAGGGGTGCGGAGAGAGATGCCCATTTAATAAAGGTCGGGGCCGGGGTTGGGGGATGGGAGAAAATATAGTTAGATAGTAAGGCTTATTTCGGTAGGGCAGATACCAAAAATTCTGAAGATTTGAGTCAAATTGTTAGTTGACAATGGGAGGCTTGCTGCACGGCAAGTGGGCCAATCAGTTTAGTGGATTGCTTGCTGACTGGTACTCTGCAAGAGGCACACCTGGTAGTGGGGCTGTGAATGCCTGTGGTCTGGGAGGAGAAGAAACCACGGTAGGATTCGGTGCCCAGTTTAGCCGTGGACCTTGAGGTGGGTTGCCTGGGGTACTGAAGATGGCGCTGCTCTGGGCTCCAGTCCTAGGGTGGTTGGCGGCTGGCCTACAGGTTATGGCCATCACTGGTTTCCTGCCCACTTGGGACTCAACTGCTGAAAGGTAGGGAGAGAAGCAGGAATTAATGAAGGGACAAGAGAGAGGTGTTGGCTGAGAGGGGGCAGGCTTAGTTAGACAAAAGAAGGCACTAAGAAAGAGCAGGTGCAATTAATGGAAAGAGGTTCTAACTAGGGCACAGCAGTAGTAAATGGGGAGGAGGAGCCAAGTCAGTGGTTCAAGGAGAATTGTGTAGGAGCTGAGGCTTAAAAAGAGTGGGGAGAACTTTCAAGTTTATGTGGCAGAGGGAGGTAATTTAGAGCAAGAGGGTTTTAAGTGCAGAGGTGAAATCCAGAGAATATTTAGCAATTAGGCAGAAAATACATGCAGTCACTTAATTGCAGGGCAAATATGCTGACAATTAAACTACTAGTACATACTAAATTGCAGTGCAAATTAGCTAAACAATTCAACTAACTAGTACATGGCAGTTAAAATAAATTCCATAATTTGATACAAGCTCTAATATAGGTTAAGCCAGCAGATAGAAAATATAACTGGGTAATAAAAACATAGCTAAGTAGTAAGGCTTATTTCGGTAGGGCAGGCAACGGAAATTCTGAAGATTTGCATTAAATTGTTAGCAGCCAATGGGAGGCTTGCTGCATGGCAAGCAGGCCAATCTGTTGGGTGGATTGCTAGCCGACTGGTACTCTACAAGAGGTATACCTGGTAGTGGGACTGCTTGAATGCCTGTGGTCAGGAGAGGAGAAGCCATGGTGAATTTGGTGCCCCGTGTAGCTGTGGACCTTGGGGTGGGTTGCCTGGGGTGCTGAGGATGGCACTGTGCTGAGCTCGATCCTAGGGCAGCTGGTGGCTGGCCCTACAGGTAGTGGCCAGTGCTAGTTTCCCCACTTGGGGCAAGAGTGCTGGTAGCAGGCTGTGAATGCCTGTGGTCCAGGAGGAGGATAAGCCATGGTCAGATTCAGTGCCCTGTGTAGCATTGGACCTTGGGGTGGGATGCCTGGGGGCTGAGGATGGAGCTGCACTGGGCTCTGATCCTAGGGTGGTTGGTGAGTGGCCTACAGGGTGGCTGGTGCCGCTTTCCTGCGCCTTAGGGCTCGACTGGTAATGGGGCTGTGAATGCCTGTGGTCTGGGAGGAGGAGAAGCTATGGTTGGATTTGGTGGCCCAGTGTAGCCATGGATCTTGGGGTGGGTTGACTGGGGTGGAGGATGGTGCTGCACTGGGCTCTGATCCTAAGGCAGTTGGCACCTGGCCTACAGGTAGTGGCCATCGCCACTTTCCTGCCTGCTTGGGGCTTGACTGCTAGTAGTGGGGCTGTGAATGCCTGTGGTCAGGGAAGAGGAGAAGCTGCAGATGTCTTCGGTGCCCTCATGTAGCCGTGGACCTTGAGATGGGTTGCCTAGGGTGCTGAGGATGGCACGATGCTGGGCTCCAATCTTAAGGCAGTTGGCGGCTGGCCTACAGGTAGTGGCCGGCTCCACTTTCCTGCCTACTTGGGGCTCGACTGGTAGCAGGGCTGTGAATGCCTGTGGTCTGGGAGGAGGAGAAGCCATGGTCGGATTTGGTGCACCAGCGTAGCTGTGGATCTTGGGGTGGGTTTCCTGGGGTGCTGAGGATGGCACTGCGTTGGGCTCCAAGCCTAGGGTAGTTGGTGGCTGGCCTACAGGTAGTGGCTGGCACCACTTTTCTGACTACTTGGGGCTCTACTGGTAGTGGGGCTCTGAATGCCTGTGGTCCGGGAGGAGGACATGTGCCCCCGTGTAGCCATGGACCTTGGGGTGGGTTGCCTGGGGCGCTGCACTGGGCTCCAATCCTAGGGAGGTTGGTGACTGGCCAACAGGTAGTGGCGGTGCCCTTCCTGCCCACTTGGGGCATGACTGCTGGTAGCAGGACTGTGAATGCCTGTGGTCCAGGAGGAGGAGCTGAAGTCAGATTCGGTGCCCAGTGTAGTCTTGGACCTTGGGGTGGGTTGCCTGGGGCACTGAGGATGAGGCTGCTCTGGGCTCCGATCCTAGGGTAGTTGGTGGCTGGCCAACAGGTAGTGGCTGGTGCTGCTTTCCTGCCCACTTGGGGTATGACTGCTGGTAGCAGGGCTGTTAATGTCTGTGGTCTGGCAGTAGGAGAAGCCGTGGTCAGATTCAATGCCCCGTGTAGCCATGGACCTTGGAGTGGTTGCCTGGGGCACTGAGGATGGCATTGTACTGGACTCCACTGCTAGGGCAGTTGGTGGCTGGCCTACAGGTGAGTGGCGGCTCTGCTTTCCTGCCCGCTTGGGGCTTGACTGCTGGTAAGCGGGCTGTAGAATGCCTGTGGTCAGGAAGAGAGAAGCCGTGGTTGGATTTGGTGCCCGTGTGGCGTGGACCTTGGTTTGGGTTGTCTGGGGCACTGAGCATGGGCGCTGCGCTGGGCTCTGATCCTAGGGCAGTTGGTGGCTGGCCAACAGGTAGTGGCCATTGCCAGTTTCCTGTCTGCTTGGGGCATGACTGCTGGTAGTAGGGCAGTGAATGCCTCTGGTCTGGCAGGAGGAGAAGCTCCAGTCAGATTTGATGCCCCGTGTAGCCATGGACCTAGGGCTGGGTAGCCTGGGGCACTGAGGATGGTGCTGTGCTGGGCTCTGATCCTAGGGCAGTTAGCATCTGGCCTACAGGATGTGGCTGATGCCACTTTCCTGTCCACTTGCGGCTCAACAGCTGGTAGTAGGGCTGTGAATGCTTGTGGTGGGGGGAGGAGAAACCAAGGTCGGATTCAGTACCCCATGTAGCTGTGAGTTGCCTGGTGTGCTGAGGATGGTGCTGCACTGGGCTCCAATCCTAGGACTGTTGGTGGTTGCCTACAGGTAGTGGCCAGTGTGGCGTTTGTGCCCACTTGGGGCTCAACTGGTAGTGGGGCTGTGCATGCCTGTGGTCTGGGAGGAGGAGGAAAAGTGGCAGTCAGATTCGGTGCCCTCATGTAGCCATGGACCTTGGAGTGGGTTGCATGGGGCACTGAGGATGGAGCTGTGCTGTCTCCACTACTGGGGCAGTTGGCTAGCCTACAGGTAGTGGCTAGCACCGTTTTCCTGCCCGCTTGGGGCTCGACTGCTGGTAGTGGGGCTGTGAATGCCTGTGGTCAGGAAGGAGGAAGCCACAGTTGGATTCAGTGCCCCTGTGTAGCCATGGACCTTGGGGTGGGTTGCCTAGGATGCTGAGGATAGCGCTGCACTGGGCTCCCATCCTAAAGGTGGTTAAGCTGACCCTATAAGTAGTGGCCCGGCGCCACTTTCCTGCCCACTTGGGGCTTGACTGCTGGTAGTGGGGCTGTGAATGCTTGTAGTCCAGGAGGAGGAGAAAGCATGGTTGTATTCAGTACCCCCATGTAGCAGTGAAACCTTGGGTGGGTTGCCTGGGACGCTGAGGATGGCACTGGCCTGGGCTCTGATCCTAGGCCAGTTGGCTGCAGGCCTACATGTAGTGGCTGGCTCCGCATTCCTGCCTGCTTGGGTCTCGACTGGTAGCGGGGTTGTGAATGCCTGTGGTCTGGGAGGAGGGGAAGCTGTGGTCAGATTTGGCGCCCCCATGTAGCCATGGACCTTGGGGTGGGTTGCCTGGAGCAGTGAGGATGGCACCCCACTGAGCTCCGATCCTAGGGCAGTTGGCAGCTGGCCTACAGGTAGCGACCCCGGCACCACTTTTTCTGCCAGCTTGGGGCTTGACTTTTGCTGTGGTCTGTGAATGCCTATGGTTCCAGAGGGAGAAGCTGTGGTCAGATTCGGTGCCCCCATGTAGCCATGGGCCTTAAGGTGAGTTGCCTGGGGTGCTGAGGATGGCGCTGCACTGAGCTCCGCTCCTATGGCAGTTGACAGCTAGCCTACAGGTAGTGGCTGGCACTGCTTTTCTGCCCACTTTGGGCTTGACTGCTGGTAGCAGGGCTGTGAATGCCTGTGGTCTGGGAGGAGGAGAAGCCATGGTCGGATTCGGTGCCCCCATATGGCCGTGGACCTTAGGCTGGGTTGCCTGGGGCACTGAGGATTGCGCTGCACTGGGCTCTGATCCTAGGGTGGTTGGCGGTTGACCTACAGGTAGTGGCCTGTGTCACTTTCCTATCCACTTGGGGCTCTACTGGTAGCGGGGCTGTGAATGCCTGTGGTCCAGGAGGAGGAGAAGCCGCAGTTGGATTTGGTGCCACTGTGTAGACATGGACCTTGGGGTGGGTTGCCTGGGACACTGAGGATGGGGCTGTGCTGGGCTCCGATCCTATGGCGGTTGGCGGCTGGCCCACTGGTAGTGACTGGTGCCACTTTCTTGCTTGCTTGGGGCTTGCCTGCTGGTAGCGGAACTGTGAATGCCTGTGGTCTGGGAGGAGGAGGAGAAGCTGAGGTCAGATTTGGTGCCCCCCGTGTAGCCATGGACCTTGGTGTGGATTGCCTGGGTGCCGAGTATGGTGCTGTGCTGGGCTCCGATCCTAGGGCAGTTGGTGACTGGCCTACAGGTAGTGACTGGTCATGCTTTCCTGCCTGCTTGTGGCGTGACTGCTGTTTACAAACCCTAACACCACATTTCCCTACTTTTGTGGTCTTATCATCAGGTGCATTAACAAAGTTTTATGCAAAGAACATTATTTATACATTTACTGTTTTTTCTAAGGATTGTGTGGCAAATTTCTTATCATGCTGTATTACAGTGATTCTGGCAAGGTGGTGATGTCTGGGTAGGGCATGGTGGAGAATTGAGTGTGAGAAGGGAGTTGTGTACTATATTGCAGTGATCCAAGACTGATGCTGGGGATGTTTGGGTGCGAGTATGTGTGAGTGGGGGGAGGGGGGCTGGTTGAGTGTGGAAAGTGATTTGCAAGATAAGAACATGCCTCCACTTTCTAACAGTGCTGAACTCCTAAATACATACAGCCCAGGTAAAATGTAACCCTTTCTAGCGCTAGGTATCAACTGAATGTGATCTTTTACATGGATGTCTGAAAAGTAAAAAATAAAAGACTTTAGTTTTGAGGATCTGGAAATAAATTACACATCATTTCATGGCAATCAGCAACCACTGTATTGAAGCACTAGTGTACTACACCACTGCATGTATGAGTCCTAACTGGCGTAAAACTTAAAAGTGTTCTGGAAATACTGTAAAAATGGTGGAAGACTAATGGAGGCCATGGAAGCTTGAATTCTCTTAGTAGCATTATCTAGGAAGCAGGAGTAATTTAGTGCATTTTTAGGTACCTCTGAAACAGAGGGCTTTCGCATGTTCAGTCCTATTTATATATTTAGTTTTTGTTGAACAGGTAAGTGCACTAGGCAAATTCTTGTCTATTTTCAGGCACAACTCAGGGGGAGAGGGATACAGTTTAATGCCAACTGACCTTGAACCAGATTAAACTGTTGGTGGTATCTTTAGTGAATGGGGAAATTTGGCCAGGGCACCAGGGAAATTCCCCTACTGTGCTAGTTGGAGGAGTTTCTGTCCAAGTGAGGATGGCGACTATGTCCCAAACGTCGAAGTGTGAGGATGTGAGTAAGGTGAGGTGAGGAAGCAGGTCTCCTCCCCAACCTCGATTACTCTAGAGACCCAAGATGAAAATGTGAGCTTTTCACCGATTATGTCTGGATTGGAACCCTCTGCCTGTGTTTTGCAAGATACCAATGTACCGTTTGGTTTGAATGTGATTCAAGAGGAGAATTGCAAACAGGAATTTGAGGGCACAGTGGAGCCCAGTCTAGAATTAGGAGAAGTGGTAGATATGGTTAGTCAGGCATTGAAAGGTGCACCTTTGTGGACAGAAGCCAGTGAGTGCACTGGAGAACCAGAGGGAGAACAGAGGCGCGGATGCCAGGGTGAAAAAAGTGGACAGTGAGTTGGCAGTTTTGCAAATGAGCCCAGAAGTTGTTTTTGAAGTCCAGGATTTGATACTGAAGCCCCAGTGAGAGAAAACAGGCAAGACTTTGGGGATTGCTCACAACAAGAAAAGGGGCTTATCAAGTAAAAGAATTTATGGAACGGGACCAGTAGCTGGAGGAAGCACTGCAAGCTGCAGGCTGGGTGCGCACGGAGAATGGCTGGTCACCAGATCCGCAAGATGGAAAAGTATGTGAGTACAATGCTATGAGGGTTACAGAGACAGGGAAAATAGCACAGATGGAGCACTTAAAACAGCTGCAGGCCTTAAATATTGACAGTATGACTGAATCTATGGTAGAAAACATTAAAACAAAGCGTATGGTCACAGAGACTAGAGCTCTGAAAATATTATGGGAGCAATCCCAAACCTAGTACTAGCAAACAAATAGCAGTAAATACAGAAGATGCTGGAGTAAGAGGTATGCAAGAGAGGCCTGTTCAACAGGTCAGCAACGGAAACCTATCTGTTGGTTTGGGGATAGATATGTTACAGGATCCTGCCAAACAGAAAATGTTTAAACCTTTAATACGAATGGCAGATTTGTTTAAATCTACTGCTCGAGAACCTGCACCATGAAGAAATGCCATCAGATTAATGTATAAAGGGGGCTTGGAGAAGTGTATATTGGAAGGAAATTGTTATAAGATTCATTGAAATTTTATGCTTCAGAAGTGTTTGTCTTAATACATACTGATGGCTTTAATTATGATATAAGCTTTAAAATGATTGAGGCTTTGGACAGATTCTGGGTCAAATATAATGCCCTAAAAGGTTTACCTTTGTGGTCCCCCTTTCTAGCAATCCCTATTATGAAGCCTGCAGTACATTCTATTACCATTATTTTTAAGAATGAGGGTGTGGAGATAACTGACATTCTACTGGCTTAAACGATGTTGTGAAGTTTTAGAGCATCCTATGCCAGTTATTGTTTCCGAAAGTTCTGGACAGGGGGTTGGAAGATTAAATGTAAACTATTTATGACCAATAGTGGAATTGCTCACCTACCTAGTTGTTTTTTCTTGGTGAAGGACAGAGGATCACTGTTTTATCCTGGGTAACCCAAATCCTGTCACAAGTGTGGTTCCAGACTTCATCTCAGTAATGTGTGTGATACACCCAAATGTTCCCATTGTTTGGAAACTGGTCATTTTTATGCACACTGTAAAAATCTGTTTAGATATAAACTCTGTGAGGAAAGAGGTCATTCATGCATTAAATGTCCCTGGGCCTCTCACAATTCAGGAGAAGGCCTCTCACATGAGGCCTAGATAACCCAGGCCAGAAAAAAGGATGTGCTCAGGCTTCTGAGAAAAGGATGCAAGATATTTTAAGGGAAAAAGAGAATAATATGAGAGATAAAGAAATCCATATTGTTCTGGATCAACAAAAGGTAAACCGGATGGAAGGGAAAGACAGGCCTTCTGAAGTAAAAGAGGAAGGAGGAGAACAGCATGCGGGAAAGGAAAGCCAAAATACACTGGCCACTGAGGAGATTTTGGAGGGGGCCCTGACCGAGTTGTCTAGGGAGGAGAATCACGAAAACACTCCTCAGCCAGTAAACAAGGAAGAGGAGGATGGTGTCAATGATAATGAAAGAAGGAACCAGGAAATGAGCGGAGGGGTGCACACTCTGGCTCAGACTTCCATGCCTCCCCCACCCTCTCCCAAACTTAGTTTTGAAAAACCTTTTAAAAAAGTGGTGTATAAAAAAAGGATGAGGGAGAAAGCTGAGTACCCTTAAAGCTAAAAGGAAAGGAAAGGAAAGGAAAGGAAAGGAAAGGAAAGGAAAGGAAAATTATAACAAGAAAGAAAGAAAATTACGTGCTAACAAATATATTGCACTACCTGTAGAGAAACCAGGAAGTATCAGATGAGGACGATTCTGGGTCTGACTCTTCCTCGGTAACTTCATCCAAAGGGACTTCCTCAGAGATGGATGAAGGTAGCTCCGGAAAGAACCAATGGGCTACTAGATCCAGAAATTAAATGGATAAGAGAACTTTACATCACAAATAGGCGTCTTCTGTATTTTAACTATAAATGTTAATAGTATAAAGAATGGGATATGGAGGGATGTGGCCTTACAGGAGTTAAGTCTGTTGAAAACAGACATCATTTTGTTACAAGACACTAGGGTTAAATCCTTTCAGGATATTGCACAGTGTAATGCCAAATGGAAACAGGGGGTCACATTTTGGTCTCGAGGTCAAGATCGATGTGATGGGTTAGAGGTATTATTTTCAAACCCAGGCTTAAAAGTTTCAGGCTAGTGGATTTACATCCAGGAAGGGCTTTGATTCTGGATGTTTCTACAAACAGCATAGGATTTGTCTGATCAATGTATGCCCCTCAGGGAGAAGGCTTTAAGGGTGGATCTTTTAGAAAAATAAACCCTTCCTGTGTACAACACGAACAATAATATGGGGATATGGGGGTGACTTTAATTGTTGCATTCAAAAGAGGATAGTGGTTTCAGAACCAGTAAAATGTTTTGTTATTCAAATGCCTTAAAAGATATTACTGCTACTGCTCAGCTGAAAGATGCTTATCGATCTTTGCATGACTCTGGGAGTTTTACTTTTCAAAAGGGTACAAAAAAATGAGAATAGATTACTTTTGGGTATCCAAGTCTTTAGAGGTCAAACGGTCAGAAGTAAGGGATCTGGCCTTTTCAGACCACTCTGCTGTTTATATAGACTGTCGATGGGATACCGAACAGTTTTGAGAAATCTCCATGGAAGCTTAATGTCTCATTATTGGAACAGGAGGAGGTAGTGAAAGAATTTATGAGATTATGGGAAGCCAGACTTTCAGTACAATGTATGTATGTTCTCTGAGGGAATGGCTGGACAGAAAAAAGGATTCTCAAGTTCTTTTTCAAAAACTAGCAGGGATAAGAAGTAGGGATAAATATTTCACATATTTGCAGCATAGGAAACAGCTGCATAGACGGATTTCTTTATCTGATACTAACGGGCGTAATTTCAGTTCACAAATCCAACAGGTTAAAAAAGACTTGTACAAGTTCCAGTATGTTAGGGCTAAAACTTTAAAACAGGAACTGTGATTTGGCACGGCAAATGAAAAACAAATCTTTGACCCTTTTAAGGATAGCCAAGACAGCTCTAAGAAGAAAATTATTTCGGAGTTCAAAGTTGCGAATGGTATAGTGCATAAGGAGACACTCACAATATTAGGCATCGTAAACAAATATGTGGTACATTTGGTTTGGAACCTGATATATATAATAAAGATAAATACATACGACAGTTGGATAAGAAAGCCTTTA
This sequence comes from Neoceratodus forsteri, assembly GCA_016271365.2. Classification (NCBI taxonomy): domain Eukaryota; kingdom Metazoa; phylum Chordata; order Ceratodontiformes; family Ceratodontidae; genus Neoceratodus; species Neoceratodus forsteri. The sequence goes on from CM057455.1 coordinate 51,209,753, forward strand.
CAAAAGACCAGGAGTTACCATTGGTTGCTTCAATAACTGAGGAGGAGGTAAAAGAGGTGACAAAATCAGCAAAAAATAACTTCACTCCTAGCCCGAATTATCTCCCAGCAGAATTTTATAAATTCTTTAGTGACTCCTTAAGTTCTGAATTGGTTAAGCTATTTAATGAGCTGTTACAATCCTAAGGTATTCCCTGCTCTTTGGTGGAAGCTGTTAGTTCTTTTATTCAAAAAAGGTGACAGGTCATGTTTGCAGAATTGGAGACCCATTTGTTTAATGAATGTGGATCTTTTAAGTAAATTTTAAGTAAGTTTTTTTAAGTTTTTAAGTAAGATTTTATCTAATCGGCTAGCAAGTTGTGCAAACACTTTGATTAGTAAAGAACAAGGCTGTGCCATTCCCCAGAGGGGTATACAGGGAAACCTAATCCAATTAAGGGAACTTTTTTATAGAGGTCAACTGGGAGGAGAGACTGGGTTTGTTTTAAGTTTGGACAAAAGAAAGGCTTTTGATTTTCTTTCCCTAGAGTTTTATTCTGTTTTGTTGCAATATGGTATTCCACAGGCATATGTTTCTTGGATTAAAAGCTTATATAAAGAAGCCTTGGTAGTCTCAAGGGTGAATGGGTGGAGAGGAGACAAGCACAAGGTATGTAGAGGGGCAAAACAGGGGTGCCCCATGAGTTCCTTGTTGTACATTTTGGTATTGACCCATTGCTTCAACGCAAACAGAATGATCCTGAGATTAAAGGTGTGAGTCTTTCAGGATATACCCCCTCCCTCCCCTTTGAAGGTATTGACCTGTGCAGACAATGTGGTTATTATAGTTCAGGAGTTCACAGAGGAAAGAGTTGTACAGAAACATCTTCAAAATTTCCACAGCCTCAAGCTCCTTTATTAATAAGAGAAGAGTGTAGGATTTAGGCTGGGTTGGAAAGATTTGACAAGGAGGCAATATGCAGGAATAAACCTTACATATGAACCCATTACAATATTGGGATTAAGCTTGGGAATGAAACTGCAGCTGTTTTAAATTGGGAAAAAGCTAAAGAAAGCAGAAGGCACCATAATAAGATGGGTACATGGTTCAATATCAAAACAAAGAGAATTTTCTTGATTAAAAACATGATTGTGCCTATATTACTGTATGTGAGTTATATCTACCCCCTCCAAAGGCATTACAAACTAGGTTATTTAGCCTCTTTTTCAGAGCCTTGTGGGGGAGCAGATTGAATCCAATCAAAAGAAATGTTACATATCGAGGTATCGTGAAGGAGGCATAGGAATTATTCATCCTATAGCCTTCTACTATAGTATATTTCTTTACTACAATATTGTAGAACCAGGTAAGAATAAACATAAGGAATGGTATAAGTTATAATTGCAATGGGTTGGCCCCTGTCTGAGGACCTGGGAGCAGAAGAAAAGCAGATTGTTAAATAAAATTCAGGTTGTCCCAAAAGAAGTGAAGGAAATGTTTCAGCAGATGATAGCATGGGAACTGGAATATAATATAGATAGGGTTCAAAAATGGAATGATATCTGTAAAGCAATGGTAAAAGTGCAATGTCTGGAGGAGATAGTATAGCCCTATTGTATTGCTCAACACAGCTTTTTTGACAGCTACTAAATAAGAGATACCTATATTTGCATGGGATGTACTTTGGTTGACCATACATGGGAAACTGAATGTCAAAAACAATAACAAACATAAGGCTCTTCAGGAGAGATATTGTTTAAGACAGAGTTGCAATCAGATTTTGGAAACACAGGAGCATTTATTCCTGGATTGTGCGTATGCTAAGCAGTTTTGGGACTTGATTGCAGGTCACTGGAAATACAGCAATTTTGAATCATTACATATATGGACTTACTGTATGTTCCCTGGTCTCCAAGTTGGCAGCAATTTACAAAAGAAAATTTACAGGTCGTATTTGTAATCCTAAAGTATTACTTATGACAGGCCAGATGTAAGTGGGTCCTACAACAACACTTTATACCACAAGAAGTATTATTAAGGACAGTGCATCAGGCAATTAAGCAAGTGTATGAAAAGGTTTTGGAAAGATGTTCGGAGAGCAGTTGCACCAGCTATAGAAAGCATGTGATAACATATTATGGAAAGCATAAACACAGAAAAGAAAAATGCCCATACTTCAATGTTCAGATAAGATTATGGAAAGGACCTGGAAAATGTTTAAATAACTAGTTGCATCATGTGCTGGAAACGTGAAGATGTGTTATGGGCATCTTAAGAGATGTAGGAGGAACAAGTTATTAAGTATTTGGATCAAGAAAAGTAAAGTTATGAATGTAAAGTGTTGAATTGATCATGGATTATTACTCCTTTTTCCCCAACAAAATTCCCTTACTCTCCAGTAGAAGAACCCTTGGCCATCTATGTTAGGATGGCTAGTGCTGAGGAGAATCCAGTGGAGATGGGTGCCATGAGTGCAGGGGAGCAGGCCTCCTTCCCAGGCACTAATACTCATGAGGCTGGAGATGCTGCTTTAGCTGCGGCAGAACTTATGGAGGAAGACGCTAGCCTGAAGGGGGCTGGAGCAAGGGCTACAGAAATCACAACTGCATCTGATAATACTGAATTTGGTCATAATGGTACTCTTACAGACAGCTGGAAAGATCATTTATTGTTGGAAAAACAACAGCTGATGGAAAAATTGTGTACCTTGGATCGTGCTCTCAATACTTTAGCCAAGTCTCCTGCTCCTATCAGTGGAGCGAGTACACCTGTCATTTCTCCGGTGAATCAGCAAAGTGCTGATGTGGACTTGAGTCCTGATGACAGTCAGCAGGAATCCTCTACAATTTCTCCAGTCATTAGTCTATCTGCAGCAGACGAGCTGTCTGGATCAGAATGGAACAAAAAAATTATTAGGAGCTGGGCACGGTCCCAGGCTTTCAGCTAGAGTTACAATGGATGGTTCTATGTATGCAGAGCCGCAGCAAGGAGTAGTTTTTTCTTCCTCAAAAATCAATCCTTAGTGGGATGGAGTAAATCCACCAACACTGCCATTGAAGTTAAAGGAGACAGTACAATGAACAGTGTTGAAACTCCGAGGAACACTGAAATTAGAGAACCGAACTGGTCTCCTGTTTAGGTGCTTGAAAATGCCGGTTGGGAAATTGATGAAAATGGACATCGGACTCCCGATGTACAAGATCCCTCATATGTTCAGATGTTAGATAATGCTTCTGCTCCAGCAACCACCACCTCTACTGCTTCCATGAGCTCCAACACACCCTGGGGTAACAATATTCCTAGTATTTCTTTATCTGAAACTAGTACTGTTGTTGCAAAATGACAATGTGGATAGTAGGGAGGAGGGTAGTAATAATCAATGATGAAACAGAGAGACTTTGTCCCTCCACAGAGATAGTACAAACTATGGAGGAAGGAAGGGGACATGATGTTGCATTTAAGCTATCAGATCTTTTTCAAAACAGGGGAGAACCAGCGCCTCGGCAAAATGCTGTGTGCCTTATTTACAAAGGAGGGACGGTAGACCCTCCAGACCATATCTTTATGGCAAAACATTATTGAAAGGTTCCCTAAAGTTGTTGTTTTTTCCTCAGAAATATTTGCTTTGATAAATCTAGGTAGAGGAATTGTGATATCAGTTTTAAAATACTTCAAGTCTGAACAGATTCTGGGCACAGTATAATTCTTTAAAAACACACACATATAGGGTTACTTTCCATGCCATACCATTAACAAAGCCCACTGTTAAGAATATTACTATAATGTTCAAGAGCGAAGGAGGGAATATCAAGATATTCTTTTCTGGCTCAGACAACAGTACGAAATTCATGGTAAACCTACTCTCACTTTAGATACAGAACAAATCTGGGATGCTGGTGGAAAGTTTGGTAAAACTTTTACAACCAATACCGGCTTAGTACATCTCCCCAGCACATTTTATCTGGGAAAGAAAGAGGTTCCATCTTCTATATTGGCCAGCCCAGATCATGCTTTAAATGTATGCCCAGAACACATCTGAACTCAGCTGTGATACTACCAAATGTAGCCATTGTCTGGAATTCAGTTACTCAAGAGGGAAATGTTTACATTTATTTAGGTGCAACTTCTGTGAATGGACAGGGCATGCTTATGGCTGTTGTCCCTTAGCTTCACATAACAGGGATGATTGCCCCTCTCACAAATGTATAATAAATATGGCCAGCAACAACAAGGAAAGAAAACAGCGGAACAAAGTCTAAGGGCAGGGCTACATACCTTGAGGCAGGAATCCACAACTGAACAGCAGGAAACAAATGTGAGTGCAGAGCAAACACCAGATCACAAGGATATCCTGGAAACAGTGGGTCAAGTTGCACAAGTACCCCCCCATCAGCTGCTGATGTGGTCAGGTGGTTGTTATGCCCCCCACCCCCACCCCCCCGAGGACATCCCTTTCAAAATGGTGACTTGGAAGTGTTCCAGGTTAGGAAAAATAGTCTCTAGAAAGATACAGTAGGTAGTGGGGAGAGTGGGCAGGATTCCCATCCCCCTGGTTCTTGGAAAAAAAGTAATACATTTTCAGCCTAGAACAGAGACAGGAGACGGGGATTCTGAGGAGGATGGTACAGATACCTCCTCAGTACTCTCCAACATGAACACTGATAGTGGAGTTTGGTCTGATTCAATAGCTAAAAGAACCAGACATAGACAAAGAAACACATCCTAAAATAAGGGTATCCTAAGGGATATGAGTTGCCTCCCCCTTTTTTAGCTTATAGTTATAGATTCTTTAACTTTTACTACCATTAGTGTTAATAGTATTAAAGGGGACAAGAAATGAGGCCAGTAACATCACATGCTTATTAGATACTAGACTAAAAACACAGCAAGAACTTCATTGGGCCTCCCAACCTTGGTGCTTAGGGCCCTCTTTTTGTTCCATGGGTGTTGAAACATGTGACGGGGTTGGTATTATGTTCACTAACCCCAATCTGCAAGTATCCAAGTTGGTGGAGATACCCCCAAGGAGGGCTCTTCTACTAGACATTTCTTACTACTCTGACAGGTTTTGGCTAATTACCACATATGCACTACAGATGAGACCCTTAGGGTAACTTTATTTAGAGACATACAGCCTTAGCTTCACACCTCCAGGTTGGTTATTTGGGCTGGGGATTTTAATTTTAGTTTTCATTAAGCAGATAGGGGCTTCCAAACCTCTAAACTATACAGTGACAAAATGGCCCTGCAGCAAATCCTGACTAAGGCCACTGTTAAGGACGCATATCGGTGTCAGTACCCTTCAGGAAGATTCACCTATTTCAGGGGAACCCCATAATACTAGGATATATTTTATCTTCTTATCTAAAATATTACATGTAATGCATATTAGAACCCTGGTATACAAATTTTCTGACAATGTGGTAATAAAAGCACAAATAACATGGCAGGACACACCCTGATGTAAATAAAAAACAAATGGAGACTAAATGAGAGCCTCCTGGAAAACTTTGAAATACAGAAGATCTGGCAACAAAACTGGTCTGCTAGATGATCTGTGAGTGAATGTTACAAGGACATTGTGGAGTGGTGGGAAGAAACTAAAATTATCTGGAGAGACATGTTTCAAATGAAAGCACATTTTGATGCAAATGAGGCTTACATGCAATATTTACACTTGTGCCAACAGTTGCAACACTTGATATCTCTTGCAGAAAACTCCTCGCATGACTATAGTAACCAGATATCTGTTTTGAAGAAACAAATGATGGAGTTGCAATATAATAGCGCACAATCACTTAGTGAGAGAGGCTCGATTTGGGACACAGCAAAACAAAGGGAATATACACCCTTTCAAGGAGTGTAGTTCCAGGACTGAATACAGAATAATATCAGAGCTGATCTCTCTGACAGGAGAGAAAACTTCCTCACCCCAAGATATTTTAAAAATAGTTGAAGGGCAAGTTAAAAAATTGTTTGGAGACTGCCCAACATGTACAGTAACAATGCTTCCAATATTTTGAGTGAGCCACATCTCCCTCAAGTGGCAAGTGCAGATATTGCAGGTCTAGCTCAGGCTATCACAGAAGCTGAAATTCTTTAGGTTATAGATACACTAAAATTAGGCTCAGCCCCATAATCCGATGGTCTGAGTGCAGGGTTATATAAGCAATTTAAGGATTCGTTGACCCCAGTAGTCATTTTATTTAATTACATGTTGAACCATGCTAAATTTGCCCCTACCATGCAAGAAGCTATCCTGGTGTTGATCAACAAAAAAGTGGATAACACAGATATTAACAACTGGAGACCTTTAAGTCTCCTAAATACAGACTTGAAAATCCTTGCAAAAATTTTATTAAATAGGCTAATAAAAGTGTTTAAGTATTTAATTAGTTCTGCCCAGACATGTGCGATTCCCAAGACATCACAATATGATAATCTCATTTTATTAAGGGAGATATTTTATCAGGGTGAATTAAGGAACACTGAAGGTTGGGTGGTGGGGATTGATCAGGAGAAAGCTTTTGACAGGTTGTCCCATGATTTCTTATTTTCTGTATTGAAGGCTTATGGGATCCCAGCTAAGTTCATAGCCTGGATTAGTCTATTATATAGTAATATATCCTTAATACCCAATGTAAATGGGTGATATGGGAGAAGAATTGTGGTACAGAGAGGGGTGCAACAAGGATGCCCACTTAGATCCCTCTTATATGGGTTTGGCATAGAGATTTTTGTTAGAATGGTTAAGCAAGAACAGGGGATTGTGGGAATATGCATCAATTCTGGCATCCCACCAGTAAAAGTACTAGCCTATGTGGATGACATAGTACTCACCCTAGGTAACAATTACAAAGAGGCACTCATAAATGTGCTGCAAACCTATTCATTAGTATCAGGCTCTAAGATTAATATTGGAAAGAGTAAAGGGATCCCGCTTGGTAGCACTGCCATTCCTGTCTCAGGGAGCTTTGGGGGTATCAAAATATCACATGATCCTTTTAAAAGTCTGAGCATTACTTTTGGCCCCACCAAAGCCCCTTTATTAAACTGTGAATCAGGACTCATCAGGGCAGATAATGTCAAGCTGGTGAAATAAAGTTATTTGGAAGATAAAATGAGTATGGCTAATAATGACTCTGCTAATACCTGTATTCTTATATAAGTTACATTTTTCCACCTCCTCAGTGTGTTATTACATGGTTATACAGTATTTTTTCAAGCATTCTGGGGATCATGTCTAAACCAAATTACAGTAAAACAGCACACACTTATAAGGCCATCACAGAGGGTGGAGTAGGAATGGTGAACTCTGTAGTTTTCTTTTTTTAGTTTCTTTCTATATTATAACCTCGGGTATGCATTAAGACCAGGGGCTAAAGTGTAGAAAACATGTGTAGTCCTGTGGCTCACTCCTAAGCTCCTTCCATTGGAACAAAACAAAGTACACCTATTAGGTAAAAAAATAGTACTCCCATCATATGGAATGGACTGTCTGAAATTTGCTCTGAAATGGGGTCTAAAACCTCATAACCTGACCATGCTGGGTAGAAAATCAATATATAAATCTATTCTGAATGCTGAAGGGGATTTCCCAGTGGAGTTTCCTCTGTGCCTCAATTCACAGAAGGCACATGTGCTAAAACACCTCTCTAATCCCAGGATTCCAATACATGTTTTGGATAGCTTGTGTCTGAGAATTATAGCAGACTCAGTGTACAAGGAATAGTAAACATAAACAGGTAAGAGATAGATGCCCTCAAGAATCTTGTTTTCAATTTGGAAACACAGCAGCATCTCTTTTCAGATTGTGCATATTCCCAAGAATTCTAGCACTTAGTAGCACAAGAATATGAGGAAGCCATCTTTTTGAAGTTAACATACCCATAGATTATGTATGAGACTAATGTATTGTTAACAGTGTAATATCATATGGAGACAATTTATGTTATCCTTGCTATACTTAAATATTTCCTCTGGGATGATATATGTGTTCTGGTTTTACAACAAAAATTGGTGTCTCAGGTTGGCGTTTTGCAAACATTAAGAAGGCATTACAACTTCTTATCAAGCATGACTGAAATTATCCTATGTCAAGCTATCTCATCTTTGGATTAATTGTGGAGGATGGTGTAATTGAAGACTTTAATTTAGAAAGTATTTTTGTTATATGTTTAATAATTTGTGATGCTCATTGCTAAATGCTTGTTTGTGTGTGTTTCTTATGTATATGTAACATGTTAAATGATGTAATGAAGTCCAGTCTCTTCAATAAAAAGATTCCTGTACTAACCTGTAGGGGAACCTCTGGCCGGCAAGATGGCTGCCCAAGTGGATCCAGAAGAAGGAGGAGGAGGACTGTATGCAGGAGATGCAGATGAAAAGGAAACCTATTCTGTTCCATTATCTCCTGCAAATGATATGGCTTTACATTCTGCTTCAGATGAAGAAAATGATGTTCCTGTTTGCTTTTTTGACTCTGACATGGATTGGTCTCAAATTATGGAAAATGCTACAAACTCAGATACTGTCCCCTTCAAAATCTGATTCTGATATGATTCATAAGAAAGAAAAATTAGTCAAGAAATTGTTAATTGCAGAAGAAAAATGCAAAGTAAAATGAAAAGCCTTGCAAGTTGAGCTGTCAAAACTTCAAGACAGCTCCAAGACAGAAATGCCTGGTGACTCATGGTTAAAGCAGCGGGCGTTGACATAGCAGACATCAAACAAACTGCAGAGCCTGAAATTGTTACTGAATTAACAAAAAGGCTCCGTCTGGCAGTAGAAACAGTGGTCTGCTGTGTGCCCAGAGCCAGAGAAGCAAGACGAAATGCTAAACCTCCTTGTCCAGCCATGTGCTGATTGGGACTGGTAAAAGCCATGGGAGTGCAGAAAATGAAAATTCTCCAGTGAGAGAAGTCCTGTTGGTCACAGAATACACTGAATTGAGCAGTCAGTAGGATAAACAAATACTGACTACAGTACAGTAGATGCAGACTTAGTACAGTTGCAGCAAAACTGGTCTCCTGCTCATGCTTTGGAAGGTGCAGGCTGGATAAAAGATGAAAAGGGACATTGGTCTCCTGACTCTAGGGATGAGACTGTACAAAGATATTGAGTTAATACCTCAGCAACAACAACTGATAACTTTAAGCCCCAGTCATTATACAAAAAAGGACAGAACACAGATGTAAGCACAGCATCCAACAAAATGGGCCCCAATGAAAATATACCTAAAACAGCTACAGCACAAGTCTCAGGTCCTACAAACCTGCATCATGAACAAACACATAGACTGGGTCCAGCTGAGCATATATTACAGGACCCAAATAAAAAAGCTTGGTTAGACCCGATGTTTAAGTTGTCAGATTTATTTCAAAATAAAGGGGAATCAGCCCCAAGAAAAATGCTGTCAGGTTAACTTTTACAGGAAATCTACTTCCTGGGGGGTCACATGATGACAGGGTGAAAGGCAGCAGCAACTCTCCACAGCTCCACGCCTTCGCCTGCTAATACAGTTGTTTTCTACTTAAATCCTCACAAACAGTGTGCCTTACCGGTATTAGCCGTCTGCTGGGGACTCCTAGGAAGTGGTGAAGCATTTCAGAATGAAGGTTTTCATGAAGAAGCCGCCACCAAGGCATTTGCCACCATCAACACCAGGAAAAGGAAAGGCCGAAAAGCAGCCTAAACACCAGCCGGTAAGTGCGAGCAAAACTCTCTCTCCTGCAGTCGCTCTCTCAGAAGAGAGATTTTTAGAAATAATACAGCCGTTGCAGGAAAGAATAGTAGAGATTGCAGAGGATATACAGCAGATTAAGTCCTCCATTCAAGCCCTTACAACAAGAGTCGGAGACTCAGAGGCCAAACTCATGTCATTGGAAAAGAAGACAAAAATGAGCTTATGATTACACAGTTTGGGAGGAGACTAAAGAAAGTTGGATGACAAACTGGAACACCTAGAGGGGAGAAGCAGGAGGAATAATCTCCTCATAATTGGTATACCTGAGAAAGAGGAAGGTTCAAACCCAATACTATTAATGCAGAAGTTGTTTGAAAAGGTAGCAGGCACTTCCCCGAACGGATCCACCTATGTAATAGAGAGGGCACACCGGGCTCTTCGTCTGCCCCCGCCTCCTAATTCTCAGCCTTGACCCTTGATATGTTGTTTATGGAATTTCCTTGATAAGCAATGTATTTTGGCCAAGGTCAAAGATCTGCATGAGGTTTTGTGGGAAGGGCATCGTTTGAGGTTATTGTAGGATTTGCCACATTTGGTGAGAGTGAGGCGGCAGGAGATGCACCCAGTCGTAACAAAATTGATTGCAGCGGGAAAACCCTTTAGGATGCGATACCCCACAGTGCTTCATGTTAAATACAAGGATCGCTGGATACCCCTGGAAACTAAAGATCAAGCATTGAAAGAACTTAAAGAGTTATTCCCTGACCTATTCAAATGAGATGATTGATTAAGTGTAGCAGGGCTGCAATCGATGGGGATTATTACAACAGAGTAAGTCGTAACCTTGAACAGAGAAATCATTAATAATGCATTTTGTTGGGTACTCCTCAAGAAGAATATAATATAATTGAGGGGCTCTAAAATGGTATGTCACTATGAGAAGACCACTCTAATGCCTATCTGGTGCTTGACAGAAGAAGCTGTCTTCAGAGTTAGAACTTGGACTGTCTAAGCATTTTGGCGTGTAACCTTGATTGGTTGTCCAGGCCTCAGCTCGTACAGTTTGAGGCTTGATTGTTTGAAAATTGTTCTTCACCCTCCTGTAAGGCATGTCGGATAAAGATGGAGAAGGTCGCAAAACTTTATCCTACAACGTTACGGGACTGCTGTCTGCACTACCTGTTATTTGGGGACTGATTTAAAACTTTTTTCCCTAGTTGGCCCTTTCTTTTGTCCCTTCCTTCATGAAAGGTCAGTAAGGGTGGATTACGATGAAGTAATCTAATTTGGAAAAGTTAATTTAAGAGTGCTGTATCTCATTTACTATTGCAATGTTTTCTAGGAGGTTTAAATAGTTTTAAATGTGCGCAGGTTTGGCTTGCTGCTTGTTTATGTGGGGAAGGTGCAGGAAGTGGGGAGGAGGGATTTTGGTGCACATCACTCTGTAAAAAAGACATCATGCACCTTACTTAATTGGGCGTTGCAGTTCACTGGAATTGGGGGTAAGGGAAAAGGGGGGGTTGTTTTTGTTTTATCTTGGGGACATAGTGGTAGAAATAAAGGGGGTACATAGCTATAGTTGTGTTACAAGGGGTGAGGGGAAGGTATCAAATGTGTGCAATCTATTTACTACTACTACTCAGTTTGTTTAGGACATGGTTTTGGGACCAATCAGGGACCATATAGACAGGAGGTATAGATCTACCCACAGGGTTATGTGTCACTGAGTGTAGTGAGTGGCCCGTATAAACTAATATGTTGGAATATTAGAGGTGCCCAGGACAAGGGTAAAAGACAGGTGGTCCCTAGACATCTACAGCATTTTCAGACAGGGATAGCAGGTCTTCAGACCCACCTGAAGTGGGAAGATATCCATCTATTCGCTAAGGCATGGGTGGGACAGGTTTTTGCTGCCTGGAGATCTAATAATAGTGGGGGATTGGCAATTCTAATAAATAAGAAAGTTCCCTTCAAGATGGGGAAATAAATATATAACCCCAATGGGAGATACATTCTCTTACATGGAAGCATTCAAGCTCAGCCAATTATAATCGGTGCTATATACGGCCCAAATTGTGAATCTCCTGTGTTTTTCACACAGCTACTGAGTATAGTGGTTACTAACCCACCAATCTTAACTATATTAGGAGGAGACTGGAATGTGGTTCCATACACACATATAGATAGATCTGACTCTCAGAGACAGGGGCTCTCTCCCTCACAGAAGGCATTACATGATTTGATGAGTGGTGCAGACATTTTGGATACATGGAGGGTGTTGCACCCTACAGAGCATCAATACACTTTTTACTCACCTCCGCACAAATCTCTTTCTCGAATACATTTTATTTTGTTAAGCTCCTTTTGCTCCTAAATATCATAAGCTCAGTCATTCATGAGAGGGCATCTCAGACCATTCACCCGTCTCACTTTTGTTTTTTCTGGGGCCGGGAATTAGAAGAGATTTTGTCTGCAGGATGAATAATCAGCTACTCCAGAAGCCTGATACCTTACAACAGATAAAAGAATTCATTTCTAATTATATATATATTAATAGGGGCTCAGTTACAAGAATCAATGTGGTCTGGGTGGCTACGAAGTGCGCCTTAAGAGGAGAATGCCTGCAGCTGGCTGCCACTAAAGCCCGACAGTTTAGAGCCCAGCAGGACATTCTGCTTTCTGCCATTCGCAGGTTAGAGACAACCTTTAGTAGTAGATCCCCAGATACTGATTGGGCAGTCCTGCATAGGTTACAGGCCCAATATTCAGCCCTGATATACCAGAGGGTGGGGTTATCTTTGAAGTGTACCAAAATCAAATATCTGGATGTAGGGGAAAAGGCAGGGAAACTGCTAGTGGTTCGGCTTAGGCTGGCCGAGGCCTCCCGTTTCATTTCAAGCATTAAAGCAGGTAACCAAATTATTACATCACCCAGAGAGATTGTAAATGAGCTGCGGACATACTATCTAAGGCTGTATTCAGTTGACCAGATTGATCGCCCCACAACCCAAGCTATTTCTAGTTACCTTACCTCTGTAGTGCTCCCTAAAGTGTCTCCCCAGAATGCCACATCACTCTGTAGTCTGGTCACTATACAAGAAGTAAAACAGACACTTGAACAGCTAACATCGGATAAATCTCCCAGACCAGATGGTCTTTCTAATAACCTACATAAAGCATGTATATCAGAAATTGCCCCCTTTTTAACAGAGGTATTACATTTTTGGTATTTGGAGGATAGCTTCCTGAAAGCATTGATTACTCTTATACCCAAGCAAGGTAAGGACCCCCTCAATCCTGGAAGTTACCGGTCTATCTCTTTGATCAACACGGATGTAAAGATTTTAGCCAAAATTATGGCCAATAGGTTAGGTCCCATGTTAGTTACCTTTATTGGTCATGTGCAAATTGGCTTCATGGCAGACTGGGTAGGTCATCCTTTGATCATTTGTGAAAGGTTATGTATATTTTCTCGGTATCCAGGGACTCTGACTCAGCCGCAGTGTAAGTGTCCTTGGATGCCGAGAAAGCTTTCGATATGGTTTCCTGGGATTTCCTGTTTCTAGTTTTAGCACAGAATGGCCTCCCTGCAGAGTTTGTTAAATGGGTAGGTTACTATATGCTTACCCGTCGGCACAGAGTCTGGTGTAATGGGATCTTGTCTGACCCCTTCCGGCTCCAGAGAGGACCAGACAGGGATGTCCTTTATCCCACTTTTGTTTAATCTTTATTTGGAACCCTAGTTCAGAATCTAATTTCTCCCCACGAATCCAAGGCATTAAAATCGGAGAGCAGCCGGTATACCTTGTCGGCTTATGCGGATGACCTGCTGATACACCTAGAGGACCCTGTATTAGGAATCCCTGCTCTTTAGAAGAGATTAAATCCTTTTCAGCTGTCTCCACTATAAGCTTATATATCTAAAACCAAGGTCTTCCCTTGAATAATTAGACCTCCTGGATGGTGATAAAGAACACTAATTTGGAGTGGGAACCTCATACCCTTACTTATCTTGGAATACAGGTTGCTAGAGATATTCCCACTATGATTAATCTTAACCTCACGGATTTGATGAAAACTAGTAAGTCAGATCTAGATAGATGGGAAGGTCTCCCTCTTACATAATGGGGAAGAATAAATATTGTAAAAATGAATGTTATACCCAGGGTATTATACCCTTTAGGGATGCTTGGGTGTTTTCTTCCCAAAAAATGGTTTACCCAGTTGCAAGCTATGTTAAGTACCTTCTTGTGGAAAGGCAAAAGCATCAGATAATCTTATAATAAGCTTGCAGGGCCCAAGATGCAGGGCAGATTAGCACTGCTCTCTTTCTTTACCTATTATTGTGCCCACCATCTTAGTAAAGCGGTTTACTGGTCAAAGGCAGAGTGGGAGATTGAGTGTCAGGCTTATGCACCCCTATGGCTGGATATAGAAAGATCCCTAATGTCCCAACATCAGGGTACTCTTTCCTCTCTGATCTACATCAGTCCTAAGAGGCTCCCTAGAATGCTGAAGAACACTCCCATCAGATGGTCGGTTAGAGCCCTCCATCAATTACAAACCCACCTTTCATGCAACTGGCATATATCCCTGGAGCAACCGATAGTTGGTAATCCCATTTATAATTGATCATAAACCCATCTTACCCACATTCTGGCCTCTTTTGATTGATAAGAAGGTTTCTGACTTACCAGGGAATGGTAAGCTGATATCCTTTGCTGCTTTCCGTTCACATTTTGAGGTGCCTGTCACAAACTTTTTTAAATATAAACAGATTAAAGAGGCAATAAAAACTCACCTGGGCGGGAGGACTTAAACTGGTTGCATATGGAAATATTGAATAGTCTTCTACACTCAGCTAAAGAAACCCATGCAGTGTCTAGGTCTATGAGGAGATGCAACCTATTACGCCTAGTTTACCAGGGACCTGCTATTATTGGACCCAAGAATTATCCATCACAGTGGAAGTAGGGATTTGGGAAAATGCATGGAGGAATGTAAATAAATTTGTTAAGCAGGACAGACTGCGGCTGATAAAATTTAGTATCATGAACAATTTATATTATACACCAGTTAAATTATACAAATTGGGTCATCTCCCCTCATCTAATTGTACTCGATGTAATCAAGCCCTGGGTACCTTATATCACATGTTATGGGAATGTTCAGTGGCTCAGACCCTGTGACAATCTATCACGCACTTACTGGATCCGTTGCTTAGGCCTGATTCCCATTTCACTCCAGAAATTTGCTTACTATATCTTTTCCCGAAGGGTATCCTAAGGGTCAGAAAGGCACGCCTAGCTTTGATTTCTGCCATAGCCAAACTCATCATTATCAGGCACTGGAAAAACAAAACAGGGTTGTCAGTTTTGGAATGGTATAGAGAAGTGCTTATAGCTCTTCAATCAGAGAAACATATTTTACACATGAATAACGTTCTCATCTATACCGGTCTAGATGGGGCTCCTTGATGCTTTACTCTGCAGAAATCTTAAGGGTCTGTGTTTTTGATTGTTTTTTTAGTAGGTAGTTCAGCTTTTCCATCATACAGAAGTTAAGTATATACACACACTTGATA